>CM064329.1:25287050-27909550 GCA_032595735.1 Pelochelys cantorii
CTTATGGTGCAGCCTAAAAACATAGGAAATATCAGGTCATAGATGAAAACCACAAAAGAGAGCTATTTATTTCAGCTGCTACATATGACATCAGGCACTGTAAGAGAACATTTCAGGGTTTAAGCTGCAATCAGTTGTATAACAACTAACTGAATTTCAAATGGTAACGGTAAGAGTTATTTTAAAATATAATTTGAATTAGTGGAAGTGTAATGCTATATATATTTCCCTTCTTAAACCGTCACCAGAGAGAACATCAAGTCACTGAAGACATGATTCTATTTGGTGCTCTGGTGCAGAAGTTGTCAAGATTTGGGTTTTCTTTTTCTTTTAATACATCCCTATGCTTCGTGATGTTTATTTCAATATATTTTTAAGAAAATATTGTAATGGAACCTTGAGCACTTTGGGGTTGGGGAATAACTGATAATTTAATCATGATTCACATTTTCCCCTAGGATTGCTTTTGCACTTTTCTTCTAGCTATTACAGATCAATGCTGCAAGGTGCTGTGCACCTTCAACTCTTATAGGAGTCAGTGGAAACTGTGCAGTCCTTCACAGGAAGTGTTTGGCAGTTTGCAGGGTTGAACCTTAAGTATGGGAAAGAACTATAGCTTCTTTTGCAGTTGCTGCAATTAACAGCAATAGTGTGCACTATAGAGGCTGTACTCTAGCTGATCTCAGTAAAAATGAATGACCGAGCATTGTAGGTTCTACCTGTGAGGCTACAGGAAGCTAACATTAACATTCTGTGATATTTTCTCATGCCTAGCCCAAATGTTACAATAAAATCCTTTTAAAACTACATTTGTGTTTACATTGGGAAGCTTGTTTAAAAATAAATTACAATAATTAAACACAAAGACTTATGTTATTTCCTTAGTTCTACTAAATGTTTATTTAAAGTGTCAGAAATTGTAGCTTTAGGTTGTTCTGTATTCCATGAAATGATACCATTTTTAGATGTAAAGGGCATTTAAAACTCTGACAAAGATTTCATCTGTGAATTGTATGTCGGGATGGGGGAAAAATCCCAATGTCCAACCTAAACCTCCCTTGCTTCAATTTAAGCCTATTGCTTCTTGTCCTATCATCAAACATTAAGGCGAATAATTTTTCTTTCTCCTCCTTGTAAACACCGATTTAGGTACTTGAAAGCTGCTATCATAACCCCTCTCAGGCTTCTCTTTTCCAAACCAATTATTTCAATCTTTGTTCATGAATCATCGTTTTTGTTGCCCTTCTCTGGACCTTCTCCAATTTCTCCACATCTTTCCTGAAGTGTGGTGCCCACAACTGGACACAATATTCCAGTGGAGGCCTAATCAGTGCAGAGTAGAGTGGAAGAATGACTTCTCGTGTCTTGTTCACAGCACTTCTGTTAATGCATCCCAGAATCATGTTTGCTTTTTTTGCAACAGTCACACTACTGACTCATATTTAGCTTGTGGTCCACTATGACCCCTGGATCCCTTTCTGCAGTACTCCTTCCTAGACAGTCGCTTCCCATTCTATATGTGTGAAACTGATGTTCCTTCCTAAGTGGAGTACTTTGCATTTGTCCTTATTAAACTTCATCCTATTTAGCTCAGACCATTTCTCCAGTTTGTCCAGATCATTTTGAATTATGACCCTATCCTCCAAAGCACCTGAAACCCCACCCAGCTTGGTATCATCTGCAAACTTAATGAGCGTACTCTCTATGCCATCATCTAAATCGTTGATGAAGATATTGAACAGAATTGGTCTCAGAATGGATCCCTGTGGAACCCCACTTGCTATGCCCTGCTAGAATGACTGTGAACTATTGACAACTGCTCTCTGAGAGTAGTTATCCAACTAGTTATGCAAAATGAACAATTTTATATGCATGTAGGATCAGGGCCGGATTAAGGGGAGGGCTAGCCAGGCAGCCAACCTATGGGGGGTACCTGATTGAAGTGGTAAGGGGCACCATGTGCCCGGGAGCGGGGCCATGCGTGCACCCGGGGCTGGGCTGCGCATGTGCCGCACGCCCGCTGCCTGGGGCGCAACTATGGCTCGGTCCGGCACTGTGTAGGATATTGTACTGTGTAGGTTAACCACCACCGGGCAGGTTTGAACCTGGGACCTTGGGAGCTGACTATAGGAGCCTCTACCCTCTGAGCTAAAAGGCAGCTGGCTCTCAGCCTATGCTCTAGAGGTCTCTTGATCTTAACTGTTGCTGTGGTCTAGGTGCCACTTACATTGCTCAGTAACCACACTAAGTGTGTGGGTTACATAGGCACCCATTCCAAACAAGGAAACTCTATGCACAACACTGTCTTGTTACACACATGAGCCTGCTTTAGTAAAGTAAGTGTTGTAACCTAAACACAAATTCCCCATCACAAAAATCAAATTGAGGTATGATATTTTAGACTCATTTCACATTGCTTTTTGAAGGGTAAAATGCTCATTCATGAATCTATGTGTCAAGTGCTGTCACTTTAAGAACCCAGTGGGCACCTTCCCCTAGAGCTCTATGAATAGTGCTTAGGGTTCTGCACTGCCCTTTTAGATAATGCTGTGTTGTCAGATATCAGCTACAGTGCTCACATGTGCAGGTGAACCTCTGAATTTTGAAGAGGTGCGCAATGAAGAGGAGGAGTTTCCCATGTTGTGTGATACGTATGATCTAAATCAGACTCAGTGGTTCAGATTAGGGGCTAGGTTTTCTCATTTCGACATGTCCTGGTCATCGGGTTGAGAGGGCAAAGTATTCCTGGTGAATTTGGGCCTGAGACTGGGTACAGAATGTGAGGGCAGCTCTGCTTGCTGGTACATATTGGGGCAGGACCATGGCCTTGCCTTTCTCTCCACCCCGTGTGTGCTAGTTTGAAGCAGTGTTCACATCTTCTCTGTGACTAAGGGATAGGCCTTGTCTGGCCCCTGTGCAGGGGTGGAAGGTAGAAAAAGGATCTCTTGGTAGCTTTTGCTGAAAACAGCAGGTTGCTGGTGTCACTTGACTTTTTAAAAAATCAGAAAGGATGGACTTACATGCTAGATTGCAGTATATCCTATCAGTAGGTGTCTAAGGGCTCTGAGTATTTATTAGTACATGTGAAATTTAGAAAATATGATCCATAACACTGTACAATGCACATTTTTCACGGGTTAATTTTTAAAAATAAATCCCATTTTGTAAATAAATCAAAATGACAAAGAAGTGTATAACATGTAAATCCTAAAAAGGCACTCTTTTGCGTGGCATATCATGTCCATAGCTGCTGTATCTGTCAAACTCAATCTTCAGTTTCACAGAACACCATGGACTATTCATGATATAGTCTCTTGTCAAAATGCAGATCTCACTGCTGGAGAGACAGTCCACATACTGAACACGCTCAAGAAATGTGTTTTGAAAATGTTAGTTCATATTTGCTCAATTTACCATTCCAAAACCCTGCTCTTTAAATACTTAACATTTTGAAAGTCCATTATACAGACAGTACATGGAATGATCTGTGGAATCTCTCCCATCTCTGTAGGTATATGTATATCTGTGCCATCTGATTCTTTCACTTCATGCATCTGATGAAGTGAGGTGTGGCTCACGGAAGCTTATGACCTAATAAATTTGCAGTCTTTAAGGTGCAACTGGACTCTGTGTTGATTAAGTTGAAACTGAAAGTTGTTTTTTCATTCGAAAAGCAATTTGCTTGTCGTTTGAGTCACATGTCAGGTTCCAGTCTGGCGTTATCTTTTACGAGTTAGAGATAAACCCGTGGATTTAGAAGTTTATAATAACAGTAGTGCAGTAGATGCACATGTACCTGTGAAGCCACTCAAGGGCACTAGTGTAATATTTGCATATGTGAGACACTGGGGCAGATCTTACCAGCATTTATGCTTTTATAGATTTATCCTTCTGCTCTTTCTCGTTTTCACTTAATACAAGACTTATACATCATATTGCTAAATGACAGAAGGGTTGCATTGGTGTAGTTGATATTAAAATGAACTTCCTTTTTTGAGTAGCCTTTCAGGCTTATCCATTAGAGACATTTAGATTTGATATTTTTATTTTTGTTTGTTTTGTTTTCTTGCTAGTAATTATGTTTGCATTTTGCTGATGTCTAGTTGTGCATTATTACAATGGAAGGTGACAATTTGATTGTCTTCAGTTGGAAAAACAAGTAATTTTGTATTCACCAAGCTGTCAGGTAACACTACCTCGCAGTACTAAGAGCTCCTGGCAATGTGGTTTGGCACCTATATTTAACTGCTTTGATGCTTGCATAACCTTTACTGAATCAAAAATACTTTGCCTGCTAGAAATGTTTTTAGTCTTGTACTGTAAGGTTTTCATTAAGAAGTTAATCTGTTGCTGAACTGGAGAAACATTGTTTCATGTTATACGAGGTAATAATTAGGTGATCTAATGCAAACTGACTACCGATGAGCCTGAAATTGAGACTACATTTCATTATCTGAAATGAAGATGAATTACAGATATGTTATATTTAACTTAGAAATGAACATCAGGAATATTGGGGGGGAAAATCTGTAGATAAAGTGTATCACTAAGTTCTGTGGAGTTTGGCAATATGTCATAGCACATCAACTTTTTTTTTCAGCTCTGTGACTAGATTTTCACTTTACTATATTTTGTGGACTCACTTGCAACTTACGAAAATTGATTGTAGGTGGAAAATATATAAAGACATTGTGTGTTATCAATGTAGCACATCCTGTGTAAAGTATCAGAAGCATTTAAATAACAACCTGTTAGGAGCCTCTGCATTACAGATTAAAGTACCGAGTTACACATTTCAAGTTATTAAAACAAGAACATTATTAGCTTTATTAGGATAAAAAGCTATTTCAGTTTTTGTGTGAACTGTTGACTCAAAGTCTAAGCATGTTGAAATAAATTCTTCTAAGTATTTTTAGGCATCCTTTATCAAAACCATTTATGCAGTCTTTCAGCTAAACAATTAAGCATTCTTTTCCATAAAAAGCTGTGACTTAATGTTTATTTATAGGAACTATTGTTTTTATCTTATTGTTAATGGGCTGCTTTTATTTATACTGTATGTTCTCTTACTTGCTGCCTAAAGCAACAAACTCTAATTAGTTATGATGGATAAGTTACTAGTACACTCACTATTGTTCACATGTTGTAAGGTCGTTGGTAAAGATTGCTAGAAGTCAGGCTTTTTTTTTTTGCAACAGTAGGAAATTGGATACACAGAGACACATGTCACAGTCATAGGACTTAAAGGCCTCACAGTCACCACAGAGAAGCTAATGCTAACCAATTAAACAGAGGTGGTTGGTTACGTGATGTAACATTATCAGGAGAGACAATTCATGAGTCAAAGCATTCCAGGGCATATGAGCTCCAGTCCAAAGAACAGTCTTAAGCTGCATAAATAAAGTGACAGCAATATTGTCAGCTAAAAATAAACTATAGAAAATATTAACTTTGTGAGTTGAGAAGAACACGTCTCTGGTACTGAGTCATTATCATGTATTTCACTGCCCTTCTCTGCATTCTGTATGAGTGTTCCTGCATATTCTCAGGGGAAAATATTGATACTGAATAAAGAAAGAAGAATATTTCACCTACCAAAAATAGCTTGCATAGGATTTTCACCATAAAGTCAGCAGGGGCTGTAGAGTCAGTTTTGTTTAGTTCATTTTAATGAGTTTGATAGTCAGGTAAAGACACAGAATCATTTATTTAAGTCTAATATTTTACACTAAGCCCTAGTTTGGAAGGGACTTGCAAGGGTCATCTAGTCTAGCGCCCAGGGTATGTGCATGACTGCACTATCAGCATAATTAGCAGCAATGGCAAAAAGGGAATGGCAGTCTTTGCAAAAAAATGTTTTTGCAACATTCAGTAAACTATGCAGATATTATACATTTGAGAGAATGAAACGGAGATGGGACCAGATCTTAATGCTCCTGAACTTTGGAAAAGTGGGTATGGAATCAAATTTAGTGACTCAGTAGCAAGAGTAATTTGTCTGGTTTGTAAATAGAAGGGTGGGCGTACCTGAATATGTATTATGGAGGCTGCACTTATATCACTTAGCTTGACATTTAGCTTAGCTGGAGTCTTGGGTGTTGTTCACTGCCATTCCTTTACTCTATTCCTTCGTCCTTTTTCCCCTCTCTTATTCCCAAGGTGATTCCTGGAATGAACTTTCTCATGAATCAACTTCAGAGAGCTTTACAAACATTATCTAGCTAATCCTCATGACACCCTTCTGAAGTAGGCTTTGGAAAACTGAGAGAGAGATCAATTGATTTGTGAAGGCCACTCTGGATCTCCACGGCAGAATCAGGAGTAGAATTCAGGAGTTAGTAGCTTTCAGTCCTGTGGAGAACCCACAGCCCTCTTCTTGTTCTCACAGAGCCTGACTCCATATAAATTTTGTGTGTAAGCAGTGTTCCATGTAAGCTGAGCACTTGGACAGCCATGCAGGAGAAATTCAAATACTGCTCAGCTGATTAGCAGAGTGCCCACAGCCAGCAGCATGTGTTTCTACTGGTGGTGCACATCTGTACATGCCTTAGTGCACATAGCAAAATTTATTCTGCACATGAATGGAGAAACTTAGAAGGAACCCTGTGTGTGGATGATACATGTGGGATTGTGGGACTTTAGGAGCAGTGAGCATTTTAGTAACTGCTCATTCCTGTAACTAATGCTCTTTGCAATCAGACGTGGGGTTTTATCATTTTAGGAAATAAGTATTTATTCGTACATGACAAATGGATTACAGCATTAGATAAACAATGAATTACGTTACTGAGTTATGCCTACATTACTTTGTTTTAGCGGACCAGAGCTGCAAAATGATTTGGCTATTGGTACCACATTTTCATTTTTCTTTAAATTAAGTCATAATTGAATGCTCCCATAATTAGAAATTGGGATCCAAAGGCAAATAGTGATAATTTTCCTGTGTGTTTACAATATTCTGAGCCAGTTCCTCAGCTGGAATAAATCAGTGCAGCACCATTAATTTCAGTGGAGCTCTGTCCATTTACTCCAGTTTAGGGTCTGGCCTACAGTTTATATTAGTGGGGTTGCACAGATGTAAGGAGTGGTCAATTAAGTCATGATTCATGGATGTAGGCCTTGAGTTTAGGAGGGGTCCTGAGGTGTCATGATTTGACTCACATGTTCCATGTAGGAACTACTTCCATAGAGTGCTGGAATCTGCCATGGGGTGGGAGAGTAGGAGGGTAGAATTGGCTGGAGCAGCACGCAGGCACTTTCACAAAGATCTGGGTGTTATCTATAGCAGAGGGCCCTTTGGTTAAGGTTTGACAAGGAGAAACTTCCCTTTCTGCTGTCCTTGCTCTGGAGTGCGAGAGAGAGGACTTCAGTGTCCACAGTTATGAGTATCATCTTTCATGAACACTAAGTTCTTATAAAAAAAGCTAGAATGAAACATGGTTCCCTTCATGTAAAGATTTTTTGAGGACTTCTACACATTTTTTGTTTTATCATTCTTTTGGGTCTTGATTCATGAAAGTACTTAAGCAAGTGCTTATCCGTAAGCAGACGAGAAGTCCAATTTGAAGTTATTTGGACTGTTTAGATGCTTTAACCTGTGATTAAGTGCTTTGATAGACTGAGGCGTTGGGGGAGAAAATAAGAATGGCCACCTTTAGGGACAGGAGGCAATGCATTATCAAACCTTAATCAATAATTAGGGTTATAAATTTAGCTTTATGAATGCTTTGATAGGGTGGGACAAAACAGTCTTTAGATTCCCTGGTCGGCCACCACATGTGTCCCTTCTCGTTGTTATCATACAGTTTAGGTATTTTAAATTATGACGAGGTTCTCACATTATTGTTGTCTGCGTAATTTGGGTTTAAATGTCTAGTGGGTAGACCAAAACTGATCCCTAATTTCCCCTGTAGCATTTCATCATTTGGTCCTTCTGTCAGTAATGGATGGACAGTATTAGACATTACATGTCTTTGGTGTTAGGGATGCCACTTAGTTATTTAAAAGAAGCAGCCTTAAATCATGTGAAGAACTTTGACATACAGAAAAGTCTTGGATGAAAAGTTTCTATAATCATTTCTCGTTTTGGGAAGGGATGACAAGCATTGCCTTTAGAGAAAAAGGAAATCTGTGATGTTTGTTTAGAACAGTTTTTTAAACTTTTTAAGATTGAGGAACACCAAACAATAATTTTTTTTTATGAAGAACACCAAGGATTTTTTTTTTGCTCAACAACAACAACAACAAAAAAAAAGGCGGGAGGAAAGGTATTGAGCAAAAAAAAAAAAAAAGGTTGCCTGCACCTTGTTCTCCAAGGCACACCTCCAACTCCAACACAGTTTAAGAAACACTGGTTTAGAATGACTGACTGCAAGGCTCTGTTAGAGGACAGGCGAATTATTATATGGGTAAAAATTAAGGCTCCTACATTTTGACAAAATACTAGAGTGGCACAGACTGAAGGTTGATTTTGGCTTTACAACATGGAAACCAAGGCTGGCTGAAATTGGGTCCCAGTTTACCAATGCTTCCCGCTTTCTCAACTTCAGTGAGGTTTGGCAAAATGGTTCCTCTTTTGTCCATCTCAGTTTGAAAGCGAGATGTGTCTTGTTTTGGTTTTGTAAAACCCAAACCTGTGTTTGTTTTACCCAAATTAGGAAAACTGAATAGGGGAATGGACATCAGATAAATGATTCTGGATTCGTACCCGTCTTTCTCAAATCCCGTAGGTATACTATTTGTCTTGGTCACAGTTATGCCTCAGCTAACTAGTCAATTTAACTAGTGGGACAATGTATTTTTTTCTCTGATTATAATGTGTGCTGTGTATTCGATACACTGATATCATGTGAGTGTAATTTCCTCTTATTTTATCTTCACTGCACAGTATTATAAATAAACAGTTAAAAAAATAAAGAAAAAAAAGCACCAAACAAATCTATTGCATCTCGTTTTAAGATTGTACCACTGTAGACACTTGTTCTAGTAAAGTAGAATTGGACCCACTTGATTGCATTTAAATTTTTCATGCTTCAGCAGTTTGGCTAGGAGCACAGTAAAGAAAAACCCCACGAGCGAGGATAGTTTAGAATAATAGAACTTGATTTTGTGTATTATAGCGGCACCATTTGTGCTGCTTTAGTTAGGGTTGTGTCAGCACTTCCATTATAAACCCCTGTTTTCAGGGGTTATAACTAGGGAGACTTTTTTTGAACAGAAATTAAAAAAAAATCGTTTGATTTTAATTTACAACAGAGCAAAAACAAAATAAGGTGAAATGGAATTTAGCAACTTTGAGACACCTTTTACATGTCTCCTGAAATTGTAACCCTTATTAGGGAGTATGGTAAGTTAGTTTTGAATATGTTAAGTTTAAAATTGCAAAATCAGTAATGTTTAAAGTGAGCTACTGTTCAAACCCAAAATATTTTTCAACATTTATTTTGGCAGAACTACCTGTTTTATGGATCAATGGGACAATAACTGAGGATTAATCTGGTGGGCTATTTTAGGGGAGCTTTTGATCATACATCCTGGAAATGTATGTGTTAAATTCAGCTTTGGTTAGAACCTGATCATATAGTCTTCCATGTGCAGAATTCCCACTGAGGTAAATAGGTGTTTTCCATGGTTAGGGCTTACAGGAACTGGCCCTTACACCCGAGTTTTCCCATTTAATGTAGTGCAAAAAAAAGTAACTTAGATTTGTAGGGAAGAGTTGATGGCTACAGCTGTGTAGGCCTGTGTCTGGGTTAGTATATTTTAGGGTTGGCACATTCCCTCCCTTTCTATAAATAATTAACTTACATAAAATATTATAATATATTTGTGCGTGTATATATAATATAAAAGATATCTATCTATCTATCTATCTAATAACAGATATTTTTTCTACTGTACTACATAACAAGTAGATAGCTTTACTGAATGGTCACTTGAGGAATTACCAAAAGCCTATTTACGAAATAGAGGTGAAGCCTTTCTAGACTAATTATATTCAGCATGTAATTTCTAAACTTCACTCTGAATTTTGATTTTCAATTAACATTCCCAATTTGAAGATAATTTTCTATTTAATGTAATTGCAGGAAATAATTTATTGGCTGATTAAGACTGGGGGCCCAACCTTCCTTAAGAAAACACTCCCTAACAAACCAGCCTTTAGAGCCAACTCATAGCTTTGGACAGATTTAGCCTATTTTCACAGCTGCACAGTTGTGTTTAATTAAGATTGGGCACTATTATTCATTGGTGCAATTTGTACTTGAAATTATTCTTAGGAGACATTTTCATTTCTGGTTTTGTCATGATTAATTTATACTGAAGAAACAACCAGAGCTATTGGTATTGGAGGAAGCCAGTTCAGTTTTTTAACAGGAATGGTATCTGTGAAGGAAGTGAAGTCAATGCAGTTTCAAATGATCAGTTTTAAATGCAAATTGGGACTTTCAGTTTTAAATGCACAGTTTATAAACTGCATAAAATCATATTAAATTTATTATATTGTCATGTGAACAAGTACATTAACATGATGACTATAGTCAGAAATATAGAAAGGAATCTCTCATTTTAGCTTAATCTTCTGATTATCTTAGGTCACAGTAATTATGAACCAGAGCCTTTTGAAATACTTATAACAATAATAATTTCTGAACTCTACACTTATGTGCACCATGAACATGCATTCTTTTATGGAGTATGAATGTTATATTCACAGAATTCTGCTCATTGACAACTTTAATACTCTTAAAGGAACTGCAAACCTTTCCCCCCAACTAGTATTAAGTTTGAGGCAGGATTATCATTATTTGTAGAATGGTTATTCTAAATAGGTACCAGCATTTTAATGTGTATCAAAGCACTTCAAAAGCCTGTAATACTTTTATTTAGAACTGTGCATAATTAGATTAGCTGTTCCTATATTAATTTTTGTCACTGTAGAATACTAAATCTGAGCCCCCTCATTAATTGTGAGAAATTTAGCATTAGCTGTTAAATCCTATGTGAAACATGGGCTGCTACATAAAAACTACTGTTTAAATTGGAATTAACTTAATTATTTTTCTTTGCACTTGATATTTCCTTCACTGTAATATTCATGAAAGCATGTGACACATTTGTAAATTTAACTGTTAGTCTCAGATTTCCAGACTCTTTAATCAGTATTTATTTGTCTGTAGAAACAGTACTAGTGAGTTAATGATTTGCTAATTTGAAAAATGCTCATGTGGTTTCCTATGTTAACTGATTTGTGCATTTTTAAAGAAATGGTATGAAATCAATTATTGTTAAAGAGCAATTAAGGTGGAGATCTTATTTCTTAGTTCCACAGCAATTTTAGTATTACAGATATTATAAAGTTACTCAAAACTGTGAAAAAATGTAATATGTTTTAGATGTCTGCTTTGACAGATATGATTATTTTCACTAGAAATTTTCAAAAAGTGTTTTAAAATTTTGAGTTTAAATAATTTAGCTTTTCATTTAAGTAATAGAAACTGCAGCAAAACTGTGTTTGCATATGGATTGGCATTAAAAAGCTACTATTAGGAAAACAACATTTTAAATAAATATACTTATTTATTGCAACTTGATACCCAGATTTAACTGAATTCTTTCAAATGCTTTGTATCTTGTATTCAATGTCTAATAAAGATGGAAATATAATTATTTCAGGCACTTAAGTCAAACTGCAGAAGATTGCCTGAAGTCTAATCATACATTATCAGTCATTCATTCAGTAAGCCACTTACAGTTTATAGCACTCTTCAAGTGAATATCTCAGAACCCTTTCCAAAAGGTAAAACTGGATACAGTTTTACTGGTTCAGAGATTGCAGAGTTTTAAACAAACAAATCATAATATGTCTTTGGAACAGGTTGGCTAATGACTTAAGGAAACAAATTCCACACGCAAGGGACAAAGTAAGCAAAGGATCCAATCACGCAAACCCTCATTTATATGAGTACTCCATATTTACGCAAGTAATCCCATTGAAGTCAAATGAAGGCTTTAGGACTCCTTCATGAGAGTAAAAGTTTAGAGGACTGGGCCCACAGAAACAATTGACGGAATATACGTGTCCAGAAGAGTCAACATTCTCTTAGAGCTGGAGAAAATTATACCATCTTTCAACAAATGTGATAAGTCAATACTGTGTTTCATTGGGAGTCACTAAAGACCGACTTATCACAGAACTGAGATTCTCTGAACTTTTAAAGAACCTTTTAAGTGACCAAGGATCTAGATTCTCCAAACCCTTAGTACTGTGAGCAGTCCTACAGTGGAATTATCTACATGAGAAAGGACTACTCATGTGTATAAGTGTTTGCCTTCACTTTCCATGTTTTGCACTATAGCTTTCTCCATGCGCTCAGTAGTAAAAATCTTATGTCCTACTCTCTTTTGTTGTTCTGCAGAAGAATGTCTTCCAAGCAGGCCACCTCTCCATTTGCCTGTGCAGCTGACGGAGAGGAAGCAATGACCCAGGACTTAGCATCACGAGACAAGGAAGAGGGCAACAACGATCAGCACATGGCTTCCCATCTGCCTCTACACACCCTAATGCACAACAAACCTCACTCGGAGGAGCTACCGACTCTGGTTTCTAGCATACAACAAGATGCTGATTGGGACAGTGTTATCTCAGCCCAGCATAGAATGGTACGTTCCCCATTTATATGCCGCTTTCTGAATTTAGCGTTTCAGAAGATTCTTCACCTCTCATTTTGAAGAGCCTATTCAGTGCAGCTCTTCATATATGTGAAACTTTCGGATGCCAGGCTTAGTAATAGCTCAACATCAATATGGAATGATTGTAAATTACCATTATATAATCATGTTAAGTATATAGGTCTATATGAATGAGGTCATATGATGAGTTCATCTTCAGGAAGGAAATGCATCTATTTGTCACGTTTTCAGTCATCCCCTGATTAATGTCATAACCTCTCTAGCTCATATATTTGCGTATTCATTTCAGCAAGAAGAGTGTAGCTCATAACTGTCTGTCATCTAATTGGGCTGCAGGAGTTGTTGAAGGCAGAAAGAAACTTTAATATATTTCTAAAGAAGGGCCTTCCCTTGTCTACAAATGCACATTCAACTTCAAATAATAAATGTAGTGTTAATTTTCTCTCTGAAACTCACCAAGACAAAAACATTCATAGTCTGCTGGAACCCAGAGGCTAACATCTGGGCTGATACCACAACTCATTATGTTTACTGGAAATGGCAGCCCTTCCTGCTCTAGATCTCCAGTTTAAATAAATCCAAGCAATGTTAGCAGTGACTGAAAGTTGTCACTGCCTGATATTTGTTCAGTGGCTTATATGAGATGAAATTGGAGTTGTCTGTCCTATTGGACAAACATTCATGTGACAAAGATGCTATTATGATAGAAAATAACCAGCAGGCTCCATAGAACTGCTGAATACTGAATGGGCATGGAGATTAAATGAACTTCTGACCCATATATTTGCCCCTGTTGAGCAAAATCAAGTTGTGTGGACTGGATAGTTGCTTCTTCTTGTATCTGTTCTGTGGATGGAGAACTCTGGTTTTCAAACCACCATCTTTCACAAGCACTTCATTCTCTCAAATAATCAAAATAGAAATGCCTGCCTTTTCTTTGCTCTTGTAAATTTGTCAGATATTGGGAGATTTAAACTATTCATATATTAGATCCTGGGAATGAAGGCACTAAATTCATGCTAAGAAGTATTTCTGTATTATTACTCACACTTATTAAATTAATTGGATGGCTTAGATTATATAAATAGAGCAGGAAAATGCTATCTAATCAGTAAACCACAAATTGAGTCTGTGCATAGCCCATTGCAAGATCATGGCTTAAAAAGTCACCAAGAGTCTGATGCTAGTTGCTAAACAGATGAAAGTTCCCTTGATTTCAACTGAAATTATGTGTAGTATTTTCTGTTTGTAAAGATAGACAAGAATGGTCATAGAGCACATATATCTATAGCTAATTATTTAGGTAATGGCGCTTCTAGAAAATTCCTAGCTATTGGAATAGAGTCTCATTTTAATTGCATATGTGCTCAAGAAAGTCAATAATTAAAATTTCACAGTAATTCTCAGTTAATTCCATTTTATAGTTAGGGAAACTGAGGCACAGCTCGGTTGACCAGGTATTTTGAAGAAAATATGAGTGTGAGTCATTCCTGAGTGAGGCACACACACAATGGGAGTTGCTGCTTCAGGGCAGCAGTGGTAGTGATGGAGTGACTCTGTCATCTAGGAGGAAGGAATTCCTAAGCTTCCTGGAATCTGCCAGGGCACAGGCTATAAACTCAGGCTGTGTGCTGAGAGATATATTAGTACCTCAGTCAAAATATTTGAACCTCACAGAATGTGATGAAACAGCCTGCTTATGCAAAGTAATTTAAAATTGTTTTACCTGTTTAATGACAAAATGTCTATTTTTGAATGATACACTTTCCGGCCAACATTGGTGTACCTCTGAGGAGACCAAATAGCTAGAAGTCACTCTATTGCCTACCATGTTTCAGAAACAGGTGCATATACTTAAGCTTGAGTGATTTAGCATTCTGGCTTTCCTCCTTTGTTTCCGAAAATATAACATCATACAGTTTGATAAAGTTCCTGAAAATCGTTTGCTGGTCCCACTACTCCCTTGAATCAAGTTCAGCCATCTTTATTCTGGTAAATCTCAGCCAAATCAGTGGGAACTTTTGTCTAAGAGGACTAAGTATAACATAAGGGCCAGAAGTGAAAATTGAAGTTCTAAGGCTTTAGATCAGATAATTTGACTATAAAACAAATACAACAATAATGCCCCAGCTTTCTTGTAGAAATGGAGACTAGGAAACTTTAGTTAGTGACTGTAACACAGAAGTTGTGAAAAATATTCACTTTTAAAAAAATAATTGTTACAATGTGAGGCTGTCACTCAGAATAACTTATTCAATATTTTTGACAAAGAGCCTAATTCTGCCATGGATCTTTATGTACCAATCTCATTTGCTCCTGTTAATTGTCTCTGTTTGCATGAAGCACCCCAAACTTGCTAGCAGTTGCTGATCTTGCTGGGGAAAGGTTAATAGTGTTCTAATAACTCACTGATACAGGTGGCAACTTACTCAATCCTGATGTAAGGAGCTGGAGTGACTCTTTAATAAGTGATAAGATAGGAACTCTTGGAGCTGCTAAATCCGAGGAAACAGCTTGAGCAGCGTGCTGTTCATTTCTTTGTTAATAAAACTGAACTTCATGAAAAATAGTCAGTTTTTGACTTGGATGTTGTCTGTGTGTAAAGCAGGTTGAGAAAGGCACTTGCTGCTACCCTCTTATTCTGGGGGAACCCCCCCCCCAAAAACCCCAGTTGTGCTGACGTTAAATGCACCATTAATAGGCCTAGTTGGGTTACAAGGTGGTAAATTGCATTCATCAATAGAAAGAAGCATTTGTCCTTTATTGTGTTACCTAATTAAATGTGCACCCTTACCTTCTTTGTACTCTCAAGACTCCCAAAGACCAGTGGAAATTCTGGTAAACACAATATACAGTATGAAGCCCTATGCAGAGATGAAAACTATGTGGCTCTTCGATGAAAACGGATATTGCAATATGAAAATTTGCCTGAGAAAATATCAGCAAAATTGTTTCCAGTATTTATTCCATGCAACACTTTCTGTAACATAAGATACCTTTTAAACATCATTGCACATTATCATAAAAAAAAACCCCAAAACCCAAAAACCATGCCGGCTAGAAATGTTTTCAAACTTTCACTCCCTTTTGATATCAGGCATTGCTTTCCACTGAGTCCTTTGTGTATTCTGAATGTCTGGAAGCCAAAATATTTTGTTTTAACTCCCACTCTATAGTATTTCCCAGCTGTGTACTTATATGGTGTAATAAAAGGATTTAACAAATGAAAAATAGCAGCTGCATTTGGAGATTCCCTTTGTGCTCCCTTTTCATTTGACAGATTCAGCAATGTGTAACAACTGTAACGTCAGACCTGTAATGACTTACACTACAAGTATCATATCACCAACCAATTTGATTTTACGGAGGGGGGAAAATAAAACAATAGAAGGATTTGGTCCTGCAGTGTTTCGTTGCAGAGCTAGAGACACTATATTTCTGACTTTAACTTAAAATAAAAATTGCTGGAGGGGTGGATATTTATTTCTGGTGATAAATCTGTTAGTGAAAAACAATGTTCTAAGGTGAAGGGCTAAATTCTTTCTTTATGCAAAACAAAACTAAAACAAACAAACAAAATCCTTAAGGAATGGGGGAAAATGATAAAAATTATGTGGGCTTGAAGGTACAGAAGCCATGTGGGAGGGATTAGTAAAGCTTGTACATTACATTCAGAAAATTTGTTGAAACAGATTAGGAGTCGTTGGTGACAGAGGAGGAGTGAGGAGTGCAAGAAAGACCAAAGAGTTAAATCTCGTAGTTAGACCTAAAAAGTATCTGGATAATTTTATGTATTGGTAATTAGCTATGTTACAAAAATGGTAATCATGAGTCACACTTCATTTATGGCAGGGGCCAGAAAACAACTTCCTCTACTGTACATCCACTCCCATATAGCGCCTTGAACAATTTACCCAGGTCAGTTATGAGGCTTTTATCCTTAATCTTAAGTATCAGGTGTAGTCAGTGACAGGCCACATGAGTAGATGAGCAAATGGTGTGATCCACTATGACAAATTGCACGGTATGTTCCCATGATTCTGCAGTGGGATTCTAACTTCAAACACCATTAGCAGAATTAACTCTGATGTTTTACCTCATGTTGCAGGATCTTTGCTAAATATATCTGGGGGAACAATGGGCTGGATTCTGCTGCTTGTATGACACACTAATGGTGTTTGGGGTCTGCAAAGGAAATGTAATGGCCCTGGGGAGAATTCCTCCTGCACAGAAGTGCCCCTCTTTCAGGCTACGTCTAGACTGCAGGCTTCTTTTGGAAGAAGCTTTTCTGGAAGAGATCTTCCGAAAAAACTTCTTCCGAAAGAGAGTGTCCACACACAAAAGAGCATTGAAAAAGCAATCTGCTTTTTCGAAAGAGAGCATCCACACTGAATGGACGCTCTCTTACATGTAAGCTGTGATTACTATGGATGGAATGGCCACAAGGGCACCTGTGCTTTTTTCTCTTTCCTCTTCTTTCAAAAGAAATCCCTCTTCCCCAACCACACACACCTTTTTCCGAAAGAGCTCTTTTGGAAAAAGGCTTCTTCCTTGTAGAAAAAGGTTTACCAATGTCAGAAAAAACCCTCTGTTCTTTCGATTTTTGTTGTTGAAAGAACACGATTGCAGTGTGGATGTAAGTGAAGTTTTTTCAGAAAATGGCTGTTTTTCCAAAAAAACCTCTGCAGCGTAGACATACCCTTGCACTTGCACTCCTTACAGTACTTGCCACAGAGGCATGGCAGGGGAGGGACTGAGGCAAGGGGTGCCAGGAGCAGGTGTGTGTGTGGAAGGGGGTACAATAGCATTTTGTACTACAGCTGTCCTGAGATATAGAAACCGCTCAAAGGAAGTCATGAAGAGACCAGGGCCCCGGGCTATTGTGTTTTATGCTGGGGTCTATATTGACCTTTGGAACAGACAGAATCTGAGAGCTGCAAAGTTGCTTAAAGCCCTCTTTCCTCCTGTGCTCGCCTCATCTACACTGTCTGCGCTATGCCTCCTGCCACAGCATACAATACTTTCCAAAGGACAGTGTTATCTGAGATACAGGCACTTTGCGCAAGGGAAGGCAAACGTATTATGGCATGACTAGCTTATTACGTCCACAGGATGCTATGTTATCCCCTACATTTTAGCCAGCACATTTGGAACTGGCATTGATTTCATTGGGTTATATGTCAAATGAAAGAACTGTCATATATTTCACATAGTAATAATACCAAGGTTATGTATCTGCTGCAGATTTCAGAGCTTCTCAATTCTTGCCATATCTGCACATGGCTCTCATCAGTTTGATGGGAATGTTGCACACAGAAGAGAATAGACCCAATATTGTATTTATCTTTTAAATAGTTTTTAAGCCAACAATTATCCAGTTTAACTCTCCATAGCCTTAGAAAAATGACTAATGTCAGAAAGATGACAGAAATTGGTGGAACTCATGAAGTTCTTACAGCCTCTTTGCTGATAACCAGAAACAAGTTTTTACATTAAAAGGAATATATATCAGCTCTGGTTTTTCAGAAGAAGTAATTCAATAATTTTCAAACTTAATAAGCTTTGTCATGGTTGTTTGGTATTGTGTTGTTACATCAGTTCATGGCTTCAGATTCTCAAAGCAGAAGTTATAATTTATTTAAAAATACCCACATTTTGAATTAACTTGGTATCTAGATGCATATTTAAAATGAACCAAATTAAAGTTCCTAGAATTCTAGCAGTAACCTCTAATTCTTTGTCTGCAAGAGGTTTCACTAGATGAATTGCTTAGGCAAACTGTTATTTGCATGTGCATATCCATACAAGCATCAACTGCAAATCCAGAATGGTAATATTCTTTGTAGGGTGCTAAGTGATGAGTATGGAACAAATGTCTAGATAGATAAATACTTTCAGATGCAATTTCACAGATGCAAAGTCTTGCTTGAAACTAGCAAGTGCTAAAAGGCAAATTGCATGCTTCATTCTATTTCTCTATTATTATATGCATTTCTATGGACAACTATAATGCAAAAAAGGTAGATAGTGGGGTTTTTTTTAGAAGCTAACTGTGGCTGTGGACCACTTTTTTGTATATGTTAGTCGGTGATCTGCAAACAGGCATGTGCTTAACTTCAGTAGAATTATTTCTGTACATTAAACTAAGCAGATGTCCACATTGTTTCAGGATCAGAGCCTAACTTATATTAGAATCATGAGTAGAACACTGTTTAACTTTTAAGTTAAAAGTAACAAAACAAAATTATTCCCTTAATAAAGTACAAAATAATGTGTTTTGTAAGGATAACTAAATAGGTGATTAACTTTGTTAGTGGGGAGTGATAATTAGTCTTTTGGTGCAGTAGTTAGTATATTACTTTTACTCCTGATGCTGTACAACATTTTTTCAAAACATAGGCAGTTACCTTAACTATTTAACTAGTTCCCCTATGTTCTTGGAAGAAATACCTCACAGAGGACTCTTAGTTTTTGTCTGGCTCTGTCTAAATCTGACCTTTTCTTTGAACATTTAATCTCTTTATAAAGCTGTGTTTGTAAAGTCCTCCTTCTCCCCTTTCCCCAGTTTCTGTATATTTACAATATATTTTTCAAAAGTAGAAGCATTAACATGCTATAAATTGTTTGATTTTTTTTCCTTTGGGCAAGAAGGAATCAGGTATGCATGCTGATTAACACACTCCAGTCATTAACATGTGATTATGTGGGCTGCATATTGAGCACCTGCCAAAAGATAAAATTCAGCACTGTACTACATCTGTGCAAGGACTTTTTGCATTTCTTTTGTACTTTGACAGCTCAAGAAAAATCAGTCTCTGGTATCTTTGTTCAGTATAATAAAACTGTGTACATAAAATGTCTTCATGGAGGCAGGAAAGATAAATGTATTTATTTTAATCTTTGAGGCCATGAAAATCCAGTGGCTGGGACTTAGACAGCAGTCAGTGTAATATGAATCTCTTAAGGTGTTGTATCTTATGAACATAAGATCATTCACATACAGTTTACAACATTCCTGCATGTTTAGAAGGATTATCTGTTCTGGGTTTCAGCCAACGTATTTCTAATTCACAACAGTTTTATGTGATACCTTTATGTCTCATAAATGTCTTGTTTTTATTTCTATCTCCCAAATGTTTCGTCAGTGTTTACCTTAGAGAAATACAAGTACTATATGTGTTGGGCTAGTATTCTGCACACGCTCCACGGCAAACACTAAACACACACCCAGAGCATGTAACATGTGACATGTAATGGTGTACAAAGAGGGGTTTACATAGGTATTTCATATTGCTAAAATATGTCTTCTTGTGAAATTTACATTAAACTGGACCTGTAAAAATGTCTGTTGAGAGCAAATTCCGTGTATACAAGGTGGTCTAATATACCCAAACCTTTGTTTTACTTGGCTCATTCAGATTACAAAGACTCCCAAGTATTTAAGTGTCTGTTTTTATACACCAAAGGGTAGTACGACTGATCTTAAAGTCTCCTCAATTTCAAATCAGCCAATGAATGAACTCAGTCTCACTCTATAGCTGTTTCATTAGAGTACACGGTCCATCCATGGCATTCCTCTTCTCAGTGCCACGCAGAGCATAAATAAACATTTAAACCAACAAGAGCACAGTATAAAATGAATAGATACTGTATAGTTGTGACAAACTAATAAACTCCACAGCATGCCTTGTGTAATAGTGAGTAGCATTTTCCTCCATTAGCTTTTCCTTATTAAGGGCAGATGTAACAGAATTTTAAGGACAGGGCATAACATGGCTGAATGGTGATGGTTCTGTCTTGCCAGACCAAAAATCCAATCAGATGATGATACTGTATTCAGAAGATCCTATAGCACCCAACCCTTATGCATGAAAACCATGTGCAGGATATTTCTAACAATGGGTTTATTGCTCTACATCAGTCATCGTTCACTGTATTTGATTATTGTAACCTCTCTCTATTTTGGGATAACTCACTATACTGTCTGAGTCCTATCCAGCACAATTTTTACACCTTTTAGCTAAATTAATTTTATTTTTTACTTTACCCCATTATTTTTTTGTCTTAAAGTAGGACACACAGTAAATTTTATTTTATTTTATATGATTGACTTTTTAATTGGTAAAAGGTCAAATTCAAGTTAGAACATAAGCTCTCAATTTGTGTTCGGTTCTTACTCAGGCAGATCTGAGGGTATGTCTACACTACCACCCTAGTTCGAACTAGGGTGGTTAATGTAGGCATTCGAAGTTGCACATGAAGCCCGGGATTTAAATATCCCGGGCTTCATTTGCATCTTGCCGGGCGGGCGCCATTTTTAAATGCCCTTAGTTCGAACTCCGTGCCCGCGGCTACACGCGGCACGGAGTAGGTAGTTCGAATTAGGATCTCTAATTCGAACTACTGGTACACCTCGTTCCACGAGGAGTAACGGTAGTTCGAATTAGAGATCCTAATTCGAACTACCTACTCCGTGCCGCGTGTAGCCGCGGGCACGGAGTTCGAACTAAGGGCATTTAAAAATGGCGCCCGCCCGGCAAGATGCAAATGAAGCCCGGGATATTTAAATCCCGGGCTTCATTTGCAACTTCGAATGCCTACATTAACCACCCTAGTTCGAACTAGGGTGGTAGTGTAGACATACCGTGAGTGAGTAATAGGAGTTTAACTTGAGTAAATGTGTGAATAACTGACTTTTGGTTTTAGTCCACTTGATACCATTTGCCCTTTCACTTAGCCTAATTGTCTAAGTTTTATAGTTGTTCCCTCAATAATTCCTGGCAAGTCATTCTCAAACCTTAAATATAAATTATAAATCTTTCCTAAGAAAACTTTTGTTCTAAAATCAGATGGAAATTAGAAATGATTATGTAGACATTTAATTTCCCTTAATTCTGTTTCATTAGAGCCCTTAAAATGGGAAACCTTTCATACAGTGATTGGAAATGATTTTGTCAACATTTGTTTTCATTATATGTTAACTCCGATCTGGCTCCAAGTACCAGCATGCTGCTAGTACTTGGAATAAAAAACACTCCGGATTTCCAACTTTCCTGGGGTGCTTACATGCGTCCCATTCAATGCAGAGACTGATAAATATCCCTTTATAACAGAAAAGCCTCAGCCACATGGAAATAAAGGGATGCAACCAACGCATTTTGTGTTACTAATATTTGTTTCCCACTTTTTCTGGCCATTCATCCCAGTTATTTTTTGTTGAGTTTAAGTGGAAACAGTTTGAATTTTCTTGTTGGCTATCGAACAGGGTAGGATTGAGTCAGCAGCCTACAATCTAAGTTTAAACATTTGTAATTAAAGTTAAACTTTTCAGTTATTTCCCTTAATTTTCTGGAGTCTGATGCTTTTGTTTTTGTTCACAATATTGCTGCTTCTCTCATCTTCACAGAAGGTAAAATCTGTTTCCCCTGCCCAAAATAGAAGTAGACTAACAGTCGAGGGCGGTCTGCTATCACTGACCACAGCTTTCTGCATTCTTCCCGCTCATGGTTTGTGACCAGTGGATTCATGCACTTCACCAAGCTGCTGGCCCACCCATAGCCTTCATCATAGTCCCTAAGTGAGAACTGCCATGGAGCGTGGTTCTATGGGATGCACTGGGCAGTGGAGTCCCCAGTTGTAACTTTTTGCTTGCTATCTCAACAGCAGGGCAGAATCACAATAATTCCAGTGAGATTTGGGCCTTCAATAGAGGAAGCTGGAATATTTCATCCTGAGTTTGCAGGATCCATTTCACTGGAAAGCTGCAGAGTCCAGGATGGGGCTTCTATTTTCCCTTCCTAATGTTTAAAATAGGGATGTAGGGTTCTGTTAGCATTAATGGGAGATGTGTTTGTACTGAAGGCTGAGTATACCTGTTAGTGTCTATGAAAATAAGTGAGCATGAGAGGAAATTTTTTTTAACATTAAAGGTAAGCTATAAACATATACCATATGTTGTATGGTGTCAATTACATTCTCTTTTGTGTGTCCTGCCCTATAATCTTTGAGAGATGGAACTGTCATTTTGTGTGTGTGTATTCTGTTTTTGAAATGAAAGAGCTTCAGAAGTGTCACTTTCAGTTGCTTTGTAAAATGGCCTTTAGATATGGAGGTCAGGGATGTAGGGCCAATTTCTGACACTTTTATGTATGTTGAATAATACTTTACCTATGACTAGTTCCATTGAAACCAACTGCAGTACTGAGAGGATAACAGACTGCTTCACATAAGTAAGCTTGCTAGAATCTGACACATCAGAAAATGTTTTCTTTATTGAGAAAATTTCAGTATTAATTTTTAACTAAATCCATTTTTTCTCAAATAAAATAAAAAATGTTGTAGGGCTTACGATTGCTTCTATTTACATACTATAATGAAGAACAATGGTGACTTTAAAATATGGAATGTAGCAGATGATTGATCCAAGATATTGGTCTAATTGCTTTTATTTATTTACTTTTACTTTTACTTTTAAAGGTAACTATTTAATTTGAAATATGGCTATGTGGGCAGGCTCAAAAATAATTTCAAATAAGTGTTATGGAGATTTTTACCCCATATGCGCAGTGTAAAATGCTAGAACATTTATTACAAAACAAGAAGAAGAAGAAGAAGAAGAAGAAGAAGAAGAAGAGAAGAAGAAAACACCCTAATATAAGGGTTTAAAAGAATCATTATGGAGTACAGAATACATATTGTCTGCCAGAAATAGTTTGCATCCTTCTTCTGGCTGGGGTTTTGAATAGAAACCGTTTCAACATTGTTTCTGCCTATGGCAGAATTGCTCTTACTTGGGCCACTCACAGGAGATACGAAAAGACCCACCTAAGAGGCCAATTGCTGGTTATCCTTCCCAGACAGGGAGGACCTGTATAAGTGCCACATGTTGTTCCATTATGCCTTGTGATTAGCTAATGAAGGATACTGCCATGTATAACAAGGGCCAAAGACTCACACAAGAAGGCCTATATTATGCTTATCAACAACACAAATGATGCTTTCTCATCATTCTTCCTATGCATTAGGACAGCAGTTTATGTATGGGCTTACTGAAGATCTGATGTGGTGTACCAACCATTTTTTACTTGATTATTCAAGAGGTAGGGTATGTCTAGACTGAATCCCTCTGTCGGCAGAGGGATGCAGATTAGGCAGGTCGACATTGCAAATGAGGCAGGGGATTTAAATATCCCTTGCCTAATTTGCATAAAAATGGCCACCACGTTTTGCCAACTCAGCACTTTGTCGGCAAAAAGCGGCAGTCTAGAGGGGGATCTGTTGAGAAAGAAAGCCTTTTTCGACAGATCCGGTAAACCTCCTTGCAGGAGGCATAAGGGATCTGTCGAAAAAGGCTTTATTTCTCGACAGATCCCCCTCTAGACTGCCTCTTTTTGCCTACAAAGTGCTGAGTTGGCAAAATGTGGTGGCCATTTTCATGCAAATTAGGCACGGGATATTTAAATCCCTGCCTCATTTGCAATGTCGACTTGCCTAATCTGCATCCCTCAAACAGAGGGATGCAGTCTAGACATACCCGTAGTGATTGTAGTTTCCATGAATTGATAGTTTCTTTTGTAACATTATTTATTTTTCTGTACTTTACCAGTGCCAATTTAGGAATTCACGTGCAATGACAATGGATGGTATTTAATCTAGTATGAGGGGTTGCATTGTATATTTCATTTAAGACATTTGTGGGCCATTTTCTGTCCTTATTTGCATGTTCCTATGGGGCTGGTAGGAAATTGATATTTTGTATATCAAATATATAATTTAAATATTTTCTACTATGGCTGGACTGACTGTGTTAGAGTAGAGCTGGTAAAATGCAAGTTATTCTTACTGGAAATTTAAAAAATATTTCATTTTTTTAAATGTATCCCACAAAATGTTTTCAGTCTTTCAATGAAAAACTGAAACAAAAAATGTATCCCAAAATGTTTAATTTCCATTAAAGTGAAAAAATTCCCATGAAAATTTCATGGACCAAGATTAGGGCAACTATATTTTCCTATGCTGAATACTGGACATCTAGTAAAATTACTCCTATTCAAGTGAGTTCAACAGCAATCAATTATGCAGTATAAACATTCAGATTAACATCAAGTTGACTGAGCCCCAGTTAAAAACAAATACTGTGTAGCTGGAGACTTTTTATTTACCCTCTTATCTTTAAGATTTGCATGGGAAGAGTTGACATATATACATTCAGAGAATTTTGTCCATTTTAAAGAAAATTGGGACACCTTCAGGAGGACTTTTATACGGGACTTTCCCTTTATAAACAGGTCAATTGGTCACCCTAACCAAGAAGTTTTGAGAGCACAGGTCCCAGCAGATATGTATTTTCGAAGCAGGCAAAAAATAATAATTGTATAACAGGCAGTAGTCTTTGGTCATTGTCATCAGTGGGGCTCAAGGCTCAATATCTATTTTGGCTGTTAAATGCAGCATTTGTAAGAGCAGATTAATGGCTTGTCCCTGCTGGGCTGTAAATAATTGAATTTCAGGGTGCAGGCTGAACCTCTGACTTTCTAGGTTGCCTGACAACAAAGTTTCTAGTACAGTCAACCCTGCAGTTCATAATTTTAAAACATTCATAAAACTGAAAAAAAACCACCATGGAAAAACTATCATCTGTAACTTTGTATTTTTTTCCTTAGGCATTATGATTTATCACACACTTTTTTATCATGAGCAGTCTGCCAATGTTCTTGAACCTGTTGGGTGATTTTTAGATCATGAACATGCTGTGATTCAGGATCAGAAAACATCTGCACTACTTCTATAGTCTGATATAGCATGTATATTTCCTTTATTATTAATTAGTAATAATGTATGAGTAGGAGGATTTTATTGAAAGCCAAGTGAGCATTCTCTATCAGATCTCAGTTTAGGCTAAAGTGAGAAGAAACAGTGGACATTGTAGTAAATGATGCTTTTACCAGGAGTAGTTTGTACCATATTCACCATTTTACATATATGGGGTTTTCTCAATTTTGTACCCATTAGAAGTGAAATATTCTCAACAAGAGGCAATAATATTTTAGTATGGTAGGTTTATGAAGATGTTAATATTGTTTTCGTATTTCTTATTACTTGGTTTGGAATTGAATTAATGCTAATGCAGTAATTAATATTGCTGTAGGTTCATTCTACAAGATTTTCAGCATATTTTAGTTGCTAAAGTGCACTTTATATAAAATCCACCTTTTTCTGTGCAGACTGCAAATTTGCTGTTTACCTTTCACTACTCTTTAATTTTTACTCTACCTTGAAATTCTCACTCACTTTTCAGTCAATGAGAGTGTTGTATCTTTCAAAAAGAGTAACATAATTAAAGATACTATTTCCAGTTCAGCCATAAATATCTAATTTACAGTAAAAGAACCAATTTGAAAAAGAAAAACTTTACAGTGTTCAGGATTGTGTCAATTTGCTAGTTTGCTGAGCAACTTGAATACTTCTGGGCTACGTCTAGACTGCCCCCTCTTGTGCAAGAGCTGTTCTTCCTGAAAAAAAGCGTTAGAATGGCTCTTGCTCAAGAGGGGGTTTTTGCGCAAAAAGGAGCCGTGTAGATGGCTCCTTTTTGCACAAAAGCCCCTTGTGCAAAATGGTGGCACGGTGCAAATGAGGCACGGTGATATTCACCGCTTCACCTCATTTGCATATTGCGCAAGAGGGGGCAGTCTAGACGTAGCCCCTGTATTTGGTCATCAGACTATGTCTGAATATCTTCAGTTGAAACTCACATAAGAATGGCCACATTGAGTCAGTCCAAAGGTCCATCTGGTTCAGGATCCTGTCTTCTGACACTGGCCAATACGAGGTGCTTCAGAAGGAATGAACAGAACAGGTGATCATCAGGTGATCCATCCTCTGCCACCAATTCCCGGCTTCTCACACCATTCAGATATTTTGTACATCTCCTTATCATAAGTTAACTCTCAACAATATTGGCAGAAATTGAACTGAACTAGGAATTCTCATCTGTGCTGTAGATCTGCCCTCCTCTGCTGGGCTTGTCCAATAGGCACCATTTAAGTTGATTCTGACTCACTATTTTTCTTTCTTTCCTCCTCACCCCGGATTTCTCCCAGTTGCATGGGAAAAGAATAGATTCCCTCAGTTGGCATCCTTTTTTTTAATCTCCTTGGGGAACATGTGGGGGAAATAAAGACACTCCTTGCCACACAGAAAGATCAAGCTATCTAATCAGTGAAGAATAGGACCTCCTCCTCTTTAGTACTTTCTGTCTCTTCAAGGAAACTAGTATACCCTTTTTCTCTTATGCAGGAGTTGAACAGTGGTCTTCTACAGTCCTACCTCTTAAATTTCTACTAAAGGCTCATTATGCTCTTTCAGTAAAAAAGATTGAGGGTATGTTTACACTATAGTATTATTTCGAAATATCTAATTTCGAAATAGTTAATTCGAAATAGCTTATTTCGAAATAACGCGTCTACACACAAAATGCATTTCAAAATAGTGTTTTTCTATTTTGAAATAGTGTGTCCACACTGAGTGGACATTGAATCGCATTTAAAGCTGGTTGGAACCAGTTCCGGCAGGGCATCAGGTCAGAAGTTGCCTTGTGGCCAGGGCGGCCAGCATGGCACCCTGGGAAGGGCTGGAGGCCCCCTATTTCGAAATAAGCCTGTACACAGCGCTTATTTCAAAATAGTAATTTTGAAACTGGCACTATTCCTCGTGGAATGAGATTTACCAATTTCGAAATAAGCCCTCCGCTATTTCGAATTAATTTCGAAATAACAGAATGGCTGTGTAGATGCTAGGATAGTTATTTTGAAATAATGGCTGTTATTTCAAAATAACTTTGCTGTGTAGACATACCCTGAGACATTGAGGAGAAAAAAAGTGAAAAGGCACTCAATTTTTAAACATGCAGCAGGTGGGAATCCTTTGGGAACTTGCTCCTTGGCTAAGCAAATATAAATAATTACTGTAGTAAGAACTGCCTTTCAAATAGTGGATCTCACAGACGGGTCATTGTCCCAGTGAAAATGTCTTTGAAAGGCCTTCTTTGCCCCACTGTTTCTCCCATTGCCTAGTTTGTTTCTTTACTTGAGATCAATTTATTCTTATAATTGAAATGCGAACATTGTAGTCACATGGAAGATACACAGGACATGCTAGTGGAATAGTTGACATGTGGCTTTTTTCCTTTGTAACTTTGCAATCTTTCTTAGTGCTAGGATCTTTCAGAGATCCTTGTCCCAAATGCATGGGAATTAGTTTTCTTTCCTGGAAAAAAAAGCACTTGCTGGACATTTAGATTTTTCAGATATAGTTCTGCTATTATTAGATAAGGTATTTACATTGGACTGGTTTTCAGTCTTTCTATATGCCCATTTAATCCCTTGAATACCTTTCAGCTCATAAAGTTTTCCTGTTGACTCCTCAGCTATTCTGTTTCCCATTGCTAATTTCAGAGGCAAATGAGTTTCAGGAACTCATCCTTGGTGAGGTATCTTAAAGTGCCAGTTTAGTTTTGGAACTGCAAATTGGGAAGCCTCATATGTGGAGATTCCAGGTCCTGGGAACACAGTTTTTTTATTGATCTCATGATTTTCTCCAAAAGTGGCTTACTGTAAATAACTACTTCAACCAACCCCATTTTCATGCTTACTGATTATCACTTTTTCTCCACCCACTATGCAGATACATTTCCACGGGAACAAATTCTGCCCGTCCCTCTTTGTGGTCGTGTAGGTTTATGGGCAAAGATTGTGGCTGTACTGTTCAGCGGTGGTAGGATTTGGAGACATTAGCATACATAGGCTTCAGTCCTTGCATCCCAGGGAACATCTGTGCTGAACTCCTTCCATATATGCCACCAGGGTGGGACGGGGTGTCTGGGTGCTAGAACTCTTATTATTTCTGCTCATTCTACAGATCAACTGAGTCTGTTATCTCCAGTATAGAGGTATAAAGAAAGTTAGCATCCTTCTCTGACAGACTGATGCAAAACCCATTGAAGTCAATGGAAAAACTCCTAGGGACTTCAGGGGACTTTGGGTCAGAAAGAATTAGGACAGACTGAGAAGCCATAAGAACATAAGAACGGCCATACTGGGTCAGAGCAAAGGTCTATCTAGCGCAGTATCCTGTCTGCTGACAGTGGCCAATGCCAGATGCCCCAGAGGGAGTGAACAGAACAGGTAATCATCAAGTGATCCCTCTCCTATCAGCCATTTCCAGCCCCTGACAGAGGCTAGGGACGCCATTCCTACCCATTCTGGCTAATAAGTTTTGATGGACTTAAGCCTCCATGAATTTATCTAGCCCTGAAGGGAAAAAGCCAAGTTCTAGGAGTAAGCTTAGGCTGAGATTTCTGCTTGTCTTTGTGTTGCTATTAAGAACACAAGAATGGAAATACAGAGTCAGACTAATGGCCCATCTAGCCCACTATCCTGTATTCTGACAGTGGCCAGTGCCAGTTGCTTTAGAGGGAACGAAAAGAGCAGGCAGATTTATAGAGTGATCTGTTCCCTGTCATCTAGTCCCAGCTTCTGAAAGTCAGAGGTTTCAGGGCAATTGGAACATAGGGTTGCAACCCTGACCATCTTGGCTAACAGCTCTAGTTGTTCCTTCATGAGCTTACCTAATTTTTTTTAACCCAGTTATGTTTTTACTTTTATACCGATGTTTAAATTAACAATATAAGTGGAACTCCAGGAAAATGGTATGTTTTAAATCCTCACTCAATAGATGTGTGCTGGGGAGGGGGGAGAGGTGACTGCTCAGAGGGGATTTTGAGTATATTATGATTATTAGTATTATTTTATTGTATGTATAGTACTTGAAATTTACACAATGCTTTCTAGGCATATTCCTTTCCCAGACTGTTCACAAATTTACCTAGATAAAGCCAACAAAATTAAGACAGAGAATAATAATTTGGCATAGAGATGGCCTGGGTAATATCTGGAGAAGTGGTTTTAAGGGGAAGATTTGAGAATCCAATCATATATTGATTTCAGTGAATGGTACTAAGAGGAAGTGAGAGCAGAGATGTAGATGAGGGCCTTGGACAGTTGACCGTGGAGTTTGAGTTTAATACAGGAAGAGAAGAAGCCAATTCAGATATTCAAAGCTAGGCAAGGAAAAATTAGCAGCAGGTCTTTGGTGCTTAGTTTTTTGTTTCTTTGCAAACTACTAATGTGTTCCCTTTGCCAAAGAGATACTTATTGCTATTAAGTGTATATTTTTCATTGAGTAAGGAATGCAAATACCTCATTTGGTGTACACAATCCCAATATTCATGCATATCAGTGACTATTTTTGCCTTAGAATTAATTTGCTCCTTCTTATTACTTCTGTAAAGTGACTTCTAGCTATGTATCTTAGAAGTATTCTAATCTTTGTTTGGTAAGAAAATAACATGGCCTAAAGACTGAAGGAGCAATACATGAGCATCAATGTGTGCATATCATATGCTCAGTGAAATTGTTTGTATTCATTTGATTTTCTCTGTTCCTGTGAATCTGAAGATACAGGACAATCTGGGTAAAAGTGATTGTAGAATGATAGATTTTGTTACTCCAAGGAGAGAAAGGAGTGAAAGCATAATTAGAACAATGAGCATCAAACAAGTAGATTTTAACAAACTTAGGCTACGTCTAAACTGCACACTTATTTTGGAATAAGTTATTCCGTCTGGAATAGTTATTCCGGAATAGCTTATTTCGAAATAGAACGTCTACACTGCAGGGAAGCCTCAAAATTAGTCCAAGGCAGGCTTCCCTAATGTAGACATGCTACCTCCATTTAGAGCCCTAGGAGGAATAACTTAAAATGGCCCTGGTGAGGGGCTATTTTGAAATAGCAGAAGTGGAGCATCTACACACAACTTATTTTGAAACAGCTATTTAGGAATAGGCGATATTCTTTGTAGAATGAGGCTTACAGAAGTCGGAATAAGCCATCTGTTATTTCAAAATTATTCCAAAATAACTTTGCTGTGTAGACACACCCTTAGAGAACTGGTAGTTAAGGTCCCATGAGAAGAAAATCTAATGGAAAAGAGACTTAAGGAGAACTGACAGTTTCTCAAACTATCCCAATGTAAAAGAAAGACAGGAATACTAGTAAGAGGCCAATATGGTTTCATGAGGAGCTCTTTAATGACCTTAAAATCAGAGGAATTCTACAGAAATTGGAAGCATGGTCCAATTGCTAAGGATGAATACAAAATAATATCACAAACATGCAAGGACAAAATCAGAAGGATGAAGGCACAAAATGAGTTACACATACCAAGGGATATAAAAGGCAAAAAGAAAAGGTTTTATATACACATTAGGCATAAGAGAAAGATGAAAGAAAGTATAGGCCCTCTACTTAGTGGGAAAAGAGAGCTGAAAACAGATGACATCAGGAAAGCTGAGGTGTTTGATGCCTATTTTACTTCAGTCTTGGCTAAAAAGATTAATTGTCACCAGATGCTTAACAGGATTAATATTAACAGCAAGGTGGAGGGAGCACAAGCCAGAACAGGGAAAGAACAGGTTAAAATCAACATGAATTTGTCAAGTACAAGTCATGCCAAACCAAACTAATTTCCTTCTTGGACAGGATTGCTGGTCTACTGGATGGAGGAAGCAGTAGATGTGATCTATCTTGATTTTAGCAAGGTTTTTGACAGAGTTCCACATGATATTCTCGTAAGAAAACTAGGGAAATGTGGTCTAAATTAAATTACTGTTAGGTGGGTTCATAACTGGTTAAAAATTTGCACTCAGAGTAGTTATCAAAGTGTTACTGTCAAACTAAGAGGTTATAACTAATGGGGTCATGCAGAGGTTTTTCTTGGATGCAGTGGTAGTCAGCATTTTCATTAATGAATTGGATAATGGAGTAGCGAGTTTCATTATAAAATTTGAATATGATGCCAAAATGGGAAGAGTTACATGCACTTTGAAGGACAGGCCTCAAAGTGACCTTGAAAAATTGGAGAATTGGTCTGAAATGAATAAGATGAAATTCAGTAAAAAACAGTACAAAGTAATACACTTAAGAAACAAAAATCAAATGTAGCAATACAAACTTATGAATAACTAGTTAGACAGCAGTATTGTGGGAAAGCATGTGGGGATTATAATGGATCACAAGTTAAATAAGAGTCAACAATGAGATACAATTACAAAAAAAGGCATGAGATATAAAACAGGTATTTTGTAAGTAAGATGTGGTAGGTAGCTGTCTTGTTTACTTGGCACCTGTGATACCTCAGATGAAATGTTGTGTCCAGTTCTGGGTGCCATACTTTAAAGAAGATTTGGACAAGTTGGAGAGAATCCAGAGGACAGCAATAAAAATAATAAAAGTTTTAGAAAACTTGACCTATAAAGAAAGGTCAATTGACAAAAAAGAGTGAGGCATGAGGTGAAATCCGCTAAGGGCTGTTATAAAGAGAATGATAATCAATTCTTCTCCACGTCCATTGGAGGTCGGACAAGAGTAATGGGCTTAATCTGCAGCAAAGGAGACATAGGTTAGATATTAGGGAAAAATTTTCAAGCTTGAAGGATACTTAAGGATTGTAATAGGCTTCCAAGAGAGACTGTGAAATTTGTCATTTGAGACTATTAAAAATAGGTTAGACAAACACTTGTCAGGATGGTCTAGGTATTCTTGGTCCTGCCTCATTGTGGGTGCCAAGCATGAATATCTTTTGAGGTCCCTTCTGGCCTGTATTTTTACAGTTCTATAAAAGCAATGGACCAGATCCTCAACTAATATGAACTGGCTGACCTCTTTTGAAGTTGTGGAGCTGTGTTGCTCTACACTTGATGAAGATCTGTCCCAGAGTTTTTAATTTGATCTCTCCCGTACTTTCTTTATTGATACAAAATGTAGTTATTGATCAAATTCCAATTGCACAAACCAGGAGAAGACTTCAGAGGCCTAACACATTCATTGAACAAATGGCAGTAGCTCATTTCTCCTAAAAAATTAATCTGTCATGCTTTGAGTAGGAAATATTCTGTATCGTAAGGGGAAATTGTGAAAGCTGAGAACGATGAACAAGGCAGGGCTTAAGTAACACGGAAGGCCCTGATATTATAATGGAGGCAGCTAAACTTCTATTAGTTTACCTTCCTTAAATTGTATTTTGCCCTGGGGAACTGGGAGAGTGCTGCAAGTGCATGGGTAATAGGACCATTCCTTAGCATGGAATTTAGTGACAGTTGCCTAATTTACTGTTATGAGCAACACACTGTAATATTTGTATATCTTCAGTTGTTATCTAATCCACATGTTGCAAATAGAAGTGGAATAGTCTTTGTTTTCATGTTGTGTTGTTTCTTTGCAGGAGTCAGAGAGTAATAAGTTATGTTCCCTATATTCCTTCCGGAATACCTCTACCTCACCACATAAGCCCGACGAAGGAGGCCGCGATCGCAGTGAACTAATGACCAGTGTTAATTTTGGAACGCCAGAACGCCGCAAAGGAAGCCTTGCCGATGTGGTGGACACATTGAAGCAGAAGAAACTAGAGGAAATGACCAGGACTGAACAGGAAGGTATGTGTGGGTTAAGGCTGTTGTAATATATTTTTTCTGAAGATTTTATGCCTTAAAGAATGTGTGGGGTATCCAGAGCCAGAGAAGCACATAATTGGCAATAGCTGGGAAAAAGTTATTCACGGTTACCATGGCAATGGCAGTTTGTGATCCATTAGGCATGTTAGACAGATATCTCTGTTTTCTAAAACTTTCAGAATTTTAGGTGGTGACTATGAGTCAAAGCAAAGATTTAAGCTTAGACGTTGCCTCCGTTTATTTAAAAAATCATAATGAATTGCTAGCTGGTCTCATCATGTTTGTGGATATATTTCAATATTTTTTCTCCTTTTAAGAGAAAAAAAATTAAACAAAAGAGGTTTTGACAAACATTAGTTATTTAATTTTATTTCAGTAATTGTCATCTTCACTTTACTTATACCAACTTTTGCAGTTAGGGAAGGAGGCACTTGTTGAAAGGCTAGAAAGGCATTAGCTCTCACCTATATTTCTAGATCTGTGGCCGAAGGAAATATGTTTGCACCAATATTGTTGATTGTGTCAAATGGAAATGCAAAAATAGGGACAAATCTTCCGGCTAGGAATCAGTTTATATTCACTTCTTAGCACAATCCTCTCGTACTTAAATTAGAATTTGGCCTGAATAAGGACTAAATACAGTTGGGGGAAATGAGTTCATCTTTCTAGAATGGCATATGGAGGGTTTCTACACAGACATCTCTTGTTTTGTGTATAGTGAAGCCTCAGCAGACTCTGTGGCACCCCCTCTCAGTCCCTGAGCCTGTGGGGAGGAGGCCTGCACAGCATCTGTATTAAGGAAGAGGAGGTTGGGGTTAGTGCTCATAACCTAAAATACCTTCACGTAGATTCCAGTAGAGAATCCACAGTTCTGTGTCCTCAGGCTTCTCCTATTCTGCCTCTGTGCCATGGAATTCCTGCTTAGGGAGTGTTCTGGTAAAACAACAACAAACTGTCAGAGAGCCTGAGGGTCCTGAAGTAGACACAGGTGTGGTTCTGCAGTGGGACAAGTTCTGCCCCTTGCAATGAAAAATATGGGGAAAATATGTGAAAGAAGGACACTTTCAGAGTCTTCCATTTCCCACACCAGTTGGTGGGTATTTCAGGATTAAGGGGGCTGTAACATCCTGGTGTTGAGTATTTGGTTCACAGGCTATAACGGGTATGCAGTGAGTAGTGAAAGTAGAATTCCATTGAAACTGAAATTGACACAACTTATTTAAATATGGGAAATATGCGGGAAGGTAGATTTATGAAGGATTTTACATTTCTTGGCATAGTTTTTAAATGACAGGCACATAGTTAGCTGTGTTCTATAGGTGTCCTTTCTTAAGCTGGAGAAGCATCTCCAAAGAATGTCCCAGATTTTTGAGAACCATCTGTCTGTTTTCAGCTGTAAAGATCATTCTTTTAAAAATTATTTCATAGGTTTGATGGCTAGACTAGGAAACTATTTTAAATTTTACTTTGGCAAAATCATTTTTACAGTCAGTTAACAGTTGTTCTGTACTCCATGCTAATCAAAGGCTTCTTGGCTCCTACACGCTGCTGGAGTTTGCAAGTTGTTGTTGATCATAGAGGTGCCACAGCTAAGACATTCCAAAAGTACACTGTGTGGAGCGCAAAAACAAATGTGCATGAAATAGTTTAGGCTTAATGTTTTACTCTGATGGTTTACAAATTTTAACTTCTTTTCCTATTGATTCTGGGGTCTTTACCATCCTTGCTCTTTTTTAGTATAAGTTACGGTTGGTTTAAGAGAGAGACTTTATACAAGAAAAAGATGACTTTTTCCTGAATGTAAGAGTTCTCCACTCTCCATCTTCCCACCACATGAAGAAGAGTGGTTGCATGATTTATAATCTTGCTTTATGGAGGAACAGCTAATGCTGACGCACTGTTCATTTGAATGCCTCTTTATTTAGGCACAAAAGTGGCTGACCACATCTGCATGTGAAATTATTTTCACATTTTTGCCCAGCTACTTTTGCAGAGAATGGTAATTTGACTATTGCGAGATATAATTGTTGGGCATCAAATTGTCCTGTGTTTTGATCAGCAACTATAGAAAATTAATTTGCAGCAAACATTTGCAATTATGCAGTGTATTTCATGCTCTAGTATCTCAGATATTGTTAATTTTTATATTGAGTGGAAACAGATTGTCGTTCTTTTGGCATATTTGGGCACCTGCGCGTGTGAAATAGCAAAATGCTGAATGAAACTGCTTCAGTGTTTACCTGAGAAACACAATGGGAATGCAAAATGGAGAGTCACAACTTTTCACACTTCTTTGATTTGAATTAAATGAAGATTCAAAAATCCAATTTGAATTTAATGTTTTAAGGCTTGGAGTTTGTAGCTGTGTATAGGCAGATCCTGTGCTTACATTGAATTAGTTGCAGAAATAAGACTTAAATTAGGAGACACCCTATAGCATACCCTTTCTTTTAAATGACCTAATAATCATCCGAGTATGACTGGGCCATACTCGGGTTTGTCAAAATAGGCTTGTTTAGAGTTCATAAATTCTTCGGAAGGTGAACTACAGCCAGGGCTGCTGAAGAGTCCTATGCATGAGTCATATTGAGACCCTCATTCTACTCACATTGAGTCAACAGCCCATTTGGATTAGGCCTTAAGTGGCTTTTCCCAGGTCAAGCAGTGAGTTGGATGCAGAGCTGGAAATAAACCCAAAGCTCCTAACTCCTAGTTCCCTTCTTTGATCAGTACTGCCTCCCCCTCCCCTACTGGTTTCCTTTAACTTCACAAAATTTCTGGTCTACCAGTGAAATATGGGTTAGGGTTAGTGTGAATCTCTTGTGCAAAATGCTTTATAGTTGACAGTGTGCTTTCCAATATAACATTTCTGTCTTTCCTGGAGATGGCGCTTCTGGGCCCCATCACAACTTGGAATCACGAGAAAATGAATACAAGTTTAAAGACTTTATCCTGTCTAAATAAATATATTTAATCAGAGTCCTTTGGCTTCTGAAAATAAGTTGTCTAATCAGAATTTCATTTGAGCAGCTGCGATCGAGGAGGTCAACAGGCATTGCCTAAGAGAATATGGCCCAGCTGGTTAAATTTGGTTGTTGTAGTGATTTAAATGGTCAAGTGCTGCTTGTAATCCAGGACCGTCTGCCTGCAAAGGAAAGAGTGAGTGCTTCAGCATAATGTACAGCTGTTTTAATCTTTCTTTAATAATAGTGCTTCAGCCAATATCATGCCTTGTGTATCACTCTGCAAACATAAGCACCTCATATAGGACTAAACATATCTTAGGTCAGTTTCTTGAGTTACATGTAATTTGGAAAAAGCCCATCACCTGCAAAACACAAACAATAATGAGTTCCCAACCCAGTCCTTGTACAGATTGTACATTAAAACAGCTTGTGACTTAATTAATAATGATTTGGAAAGAATACAGATATGGTAGAATTTAAATATAAAAATAATAAAATTCTATTCAGTGTTTACAAGTAACCTAGCTGAGTACATAAAGACGTACTGAAATATATCCTCATGTGGTGTAAGAGGTCAGAAATGAGACCAGGTGTCTAATTTAACTAAGCCATAACAAACATTAAGAGTTCTGGATAATTTCAATATACTAATTTACATTTTTTAGACAAGGAAATGCACTGGACACTATTTTGGGGAAGGAATGTCTTTGACATTTTTAAAGAGTATCTTCCAGTGAAGAAGAAACTTGTAGTGTTCAGATGAAGGATGTACATGTTTGGCCCCCTGGTCAAACTTGTGTCTCCCCCTTCCGCTTCACATGCCCTACCCTTCCAATCACTTCCAAAATATTGCTTATTACTACTCAGATGTGATATATTTACATTGTCTGGTCTGCCTTGCTTCTAGACAAAAGAGTAGATTTGAACAAGACATTCTGTTGTACCTCATCCTAAGCCTCTACGAGTAATAAGTACTAATACACATCTTGTATGGAAGGTAGATTTCCCTTCAGAGTTGATACTAGTGCAGCTTCAGAGGTATGGAATGCTAGTATGGCCAGTCAGCTGGTACTCCTGAGCTTGAAACTGGATGTATCATTGCTGCTAAGTGCTAAGCCCTCATTACTCAGGCACAGAGTCCTACTTCACTGTTGACCTTGATTCTGTGCGATGTATACTATGTCATTTTTCAGGAAAGCTCAATTCAAAATTCCAGCACACATTTTTTTATAAACTGGTTTTCATTCTTGTTTCATCACAGAACAGAAGAGTTGATCAAGCTAAAGTCAGCGATTTTTAATTTGTAACTGTATATTACTATATTCATCTTAATTGTCGGTCATGTATGCATGTGCTCTCTCTCCATATATATATATATATATATATAACAAGCAGCTGGCCATGTATACCTGTCAAAATGTATATTAAATATACATTAAGCAAATTATAGGTAATATATATGTTTGTGCATCTATACAATAGAGTTCATAAATATAGAAATTGTTGCCTCAAGTACTATATTTGTAGAAACGACAAGGAGTCCTGTGGCACCTTATAGACTAACAGATGTATTGGAGCATAAGCTTTCGTGGGCAAAGACCCACTTCGTTAGATGCATGTAGTGGATATTTCCAGAGGCAGGTATAAATATGCAGGCCAGAATAAGGCTAGAGATAACGAGGTTAATTCAGTCAAGGAGGGTGAGGCCCACTTCTAGCAGCTGATGTGGAGGTCTGAACACCAAGAGAGGAGAAACTGCGTTTGTACTTGGCTAGCCATTCATAGTCTTTGTTTAATCCTAAAATGATGGTGTCAGATCAGAGGGCTACCCCTCTGATATATTTGTAGAGATTCAGCGTTTTTCCAACTCTTTTGACCCTTCCTTTGCTGGTGAAAATTCAAGGGTTAATAACTAAAATAGCTAAGAGCAAAACAACACAAAAAAGTCTTCCATAATAGGACTAAAGATACATACAAAACAAAATATTGTAAAAGGAAAAGTGTGCAATCCATACTGACTTCATTGGGAGTTACGCAGAGATATTGGAGGATACAGTATGGTCTGTAAGTGTGCTCTTGCCTTTACGTTTTAATTACAGATTTACGAATATACTCAACTTACAAAATCTGTATTTATACTTTTCCAAGCAACAGGGTTTCCTTCACTTCTCTTGGGAGATCTCACTTTTAGAATGATTTGTCCCTTATATTTAGTTTCTTTGAGGCCCACGGTGCGGTTTGGGTTTACACGGGGCTCAACATGTGGCGCGCGGGTGGGATCCTTTGAACATGGCCTCCACTGAGAACACACTCCACAACGGCGAGGCATCTCCCAGGCGGGGTGAGCACTGAAAGACGCAAATGGACAGGGTGGCTGGAATAGACAGGTACAGGATGTCGGCGTCTCTAGCCCCCAAGGAGAAGGTGCTGAGAGAGACAGGGCATTGTGGGAAGTGCTTTGTATTCATGCCCATCCGTGTGAAAGAAACTATTTGCATATATATTTGCATGTATATGCAATCAAACTTAAGTTGCGGCTCTCGGCATGTGCTGTAAGTATCACTGTAGCCCCTAGGGCTTCCAAAGTTGAGTAGCCCTGGAGTAGATGGTATTTCCCCCCACAGATTAATATTAAACGGTTATCCCAATATAATGTTAGAGGACATAGTCCTCAAGGAGATTTTATCTTTTGGATGAGACAAAAAATTGAGTTTTTTGCTACTTGTGGGCATTGAATATGCTCTTACACTTTTCTCAAGAGTAGTGTCTGATTATAAATCCAGTTGGACAGTTATCTATCTGCCACATTCTCACCCCAGTGTTTCCATTGAACAAGGCTGAAAATATTTGGCATTTATTAAATATATATGCCTTATATCACTTTCATGGGTTCTAGGTGGTTACAGATATGTTTTCTACTTGAACAAATCTTTTTATAGATTCACTATAGTTTGAAGTTAGGGTTATCTAACGGAATAGTAATTCATAATCTCTTGTGGTAACTCTTGGGAGCCCCAGTCAAGGCTTGGAGACCCCCATTATGCTAGGCATAGTACACAGATACTGAATGATGGTCTTTTCCCAAAGAGTTTGCAATCTAATAGTCCTTTTTCCTCCTCTGAAAAACCTTTAACAGATTTGTTATATATCAGTCATATACTACCTGTACCTGTATTGGAATGGGTTACCTAGGGAGGTGCGGAATCTCCATCCCTAGAGGTTTTTAAGTCTTGGCTTGACAAAGCCCTGGCTGGGATGATTTAGTGGGGACTGGGCAAGGGGCTGGACTCGGTGACCTCCTGAGGTCTCTTCCAGCCCTAAGATTCTATGATTCTATACCTGCTCCTTTTTCCATACATTTTTACAAATACTTACTGGTAATAGAGTGAGGGCCTGATACTATGTTCAGGGACATCAGTGGCAAAGTTCCCATGATCTTTAATGGTTCAGGATTATCTCCTAAATCTGTGAGCAAACTCCCTTCAATTGAGATAGTCATGTATAGTGAAACCATTGTTCTCTGGCACTCTGTTAATCAGAAAACTTTGTTAACCAGCATTGCTGCCAGCCACAATACTGTCACATCTTCAGGTGCATAGGCCTGGCTTGGTTTACCATTATTGGCTTAACAATTTTTTATTTAAGAAGTACTAATCATCTTTAACTCAAAATAGAAATATGCAACCAACTGCCTTACACTACAAAACTACCAATATTAAAACTTGAGTTTTACTATTATTGTCCATTGGTTTTTCCTAGGTTGATGGGACCCTCAGATAACTGGAATTTTTAGATAACTGGAACGCCCTAATCCCCGAGCGTGCCGGATAACACAGGTTTTACTGTATTAAATCGATATTTATGCATAGTCTGTTTTTTATCAATAGCTGTATTATCTTAGTTTTTCTGTATTTATTAACCACACATTATTTCAAAGGTATAAAGGACTTCAGTAACTCAGCCTTTATACTTGTACTTCTGTTGAATGAGCTTCTTCCCTTTCTAGCATTCTTCCCCCGCAATATCTAAGATTTGTAGAAGCCTGACAAAGGGTAGGTCAAAAGGCATGGAGGACCTTTTCCCCCTTTCATATCATATTCTTGCATAGTTTACCTCTTTGCTACATGCTTGATTGACTCACTTTTATTCTTCTGTGGTGTCCTCTGCATCTGCCCATTCCCCTTCAACATTCATTTCTACCCTCAGATCATTGTGTGGTTCCTCACAGGGACATTAGTCACTCATTTCCATGACTTTTTCTTCCTTTATGAAAAAATTGTAGCTTGTTGTTCTGTATCTTAATTACAGTAGTTATAAGGACTTTTTTTATATTTGTGGGCTGAATAATTGAGGGACATTAGCAAAAAAGCATCCAGTTATCTCAATGGCTCCTCCTCTGGTTGGTTTCTCTGTTTTTTGAATCAGAAGTATTTAAATTGGGAATCTCTTTGGTGAACTGTGTTTGTAACCCAGTCAGGGTATGTCTATACAGCAGGGCTAAATCTGTAAGAAGCTACGTCAATTGTGTAGCTTAAGTCAAAATAGCTTATTTCAGCTTGTGGCACTGTCTACACAATAGGACGTCTGAGAAAGAGCTTATTCCGACTTCCCTTACTCCTCATAAAATGTGGGTTACAGGAATCAGAGTAAGAAGTCCTCCAACTCAAATTATTTTGACATTATGTTGAAATAACTGCTTGTATGTAGACGTGGACTATGTTATTTTGGAATAACACCAGTTATTCTGAAATAACACTGCTGTGTAGATGCACCCCCAGTGTCTGGATACTTAATTTTCTCCCTGAATAAACTCCTGTGGTTTCAAACTCCCACTGTACATGGTCAGAAGGTTTTCCTTGTCCACTTGTAGTCCAGGAGTGTGTTAAAAATTATTAGTGCAGTTTCGATTTGTTTTTTATAATTTCTTAAGTACTTAAAAGTATTTCAGAGCTACTCACTTCATGATCAAATATATCTCACTGGATCTGTAAATATTTCTGGAATATAATATCAGATATTAAAGAAGAGGAGGTAGACAGCTACCTGTTTGTCCTAGGATTTGGTGTTGATGCTTATCACAGGAGGCTACTGGATCTCGCCCCATGAGGTTTATAGGATCTTTTGAAAAAGGCTTTATTTCTCAAAAGATCCACATCTAGACTAGCTTTTTTTTCAAAAAAGCTCCGTTTCGAAAAAGAGCGGGATATTTAAATCCCGGCTTCATTAGCAATTTTGACGTGCCTAATCTACATCTCTCTGTCGACAGAGAGGTGTAGTCTAGACACACCCTTAGTTTCTCTGAGCTCCAGCTATAGACTGCCTTGCAGTAAGGGATGGGTTAAACTGAACTGAATTTGGATCCTCTAAATGTCAGCACCTCCTGAGCTCATCCAACCAGCTCCTCCCCAATGATTCTTCCTCTTAGACTTCTAGATCCCTCTTCTTTACAGACCCTGTGCTTCCAGTTTCTGCCTTCTGTCTTTTGCCTGCAACCTCATTAAACCTCTTTTCCCCCAGGCCCTACCAGTAGAAAGGGAGAATTTTACATTTTTGACTATATGATAAAATATTGCAGCTTTTCTATCAAATATTATTTCATCTATTTGCTGCAGTACATTTCTGATGCTTTTTTTTAGGAATCATGTATTCTGTGACCTACCCACCTGTGCAATATTTGAATCAAAGATGAATTAATTGCATTAATAGTATCATGAGAGCAAATACGAAAATGCAAGGAGCTAACTAAACAGTCACATCTTCCCTTATGAAAATCAGAAAAGCAAATTCAGTGTAAATGGATACAAATGAAAGAAAATCAGGCTCCATGGCTAAGAACATTATTGAATTAACAGCTATAAAATATGCAAAGCTGCTTCACTTGTGTAGACTCGGCAGCAGATAACTAAATTCAAACTTCATTACAGTTTCTAATGTACTGTAAAGCTAACAATATTATGAGCAGAAAATGTTTTATGATAGAAACGGAAGTCCATTGTGTAGTCAGGTTTTGATTTAGCAAATTAATATTATGTGGCAAATTGAAACCTGTTTTTTTTAAACAATTATCAGGTTTAATATAAAAATCTAGACTATTTCTATTCTTTTGATGGCTTCGGTGCCATGTATGTCAATCCTTATGCAAGTGAATTTTCAAGTTCTTTAGGTGAACAACCTCTGGTTTCTTTGGTGATGAACTTCAGTTTTAGTTAGTCCTATTTGCTCTGCCATTCCTGCTGTTTTGTAACAGGGCCTAAAAGTGCTTTAAGTGCTTGTGACCGCGGTAATGAATGAAAATATCTTACCAGCACTGGGAGTATTGTATTAGACTGAATAGTCACCTTACTTGTAAAAGCACTATTAGAGAGGGGCTGTAAGTAAGGATAACGATTTGTGTCCACTGCTTATTTACTGAGAATTGTAAATGTATTATTTATTGAGAGCTCTCCAGACAGTGCTTGTCAGAATAAAAATGTCAGCTCTAAGCAAAATGTTATAATACATAATAAAAATGCTAGGTACGCACTTTAGAAACCCAACTAATTAGATCTGCTTTTCTTAAAGAAACGACAGTAAAAATGCTCAGTGTTGTGTACATTTTAGATGCTGATGTATTCCTTATTTTCTTATACAGTGTTTGGTTTAGATACCTTATCATTACTTAAAAATAATTTTGACAACTTTATAATGTTGCTACGTGAAATACAGAGGCAGTTGCCGCTTGGCTGAAGGAGGGAGCTACACAATCAGGCTGCCCGGCTCAGCTAGCAGAGGGAGCATCTGCTCTCACCTCTATACTTTAGTCTGAAAATACAAGATGCCACTTCCTCCGTGAGCGATGTTGGCTGGCAGGCTTGTGGAAAACTGCCTCCAGTGTAAACAACATAAAATTATTAAGATTAGTCCTCAGCTGTGCTAATTAACCCCAAACAAATTTTACGTTAAGGAAACCATCTCTGTTCAACATCAGTGTTACTTTTGTTTACTATTGAAAGCCATTAAGCGCTGGGTAAAATCAGTTAATTCTTTTTTATGTATTTTTATGAAAAAGATATTTTTAAATGTTAGTTCATGATTTGGGGAGATTGTTTCTCCTCCTGAAGCTTACAACATGAAGGCTGTCTAGTTAAAAATATATACAGCCACAGTGTGTCTCCTTATGGATGAGAGGAAATGTGGTTTTGAATTTCTCTCTGTAACAAGGAACAATTTAGTTCAGTATAATAAAACTCAGATCACAGCTTGTTAACGGTATTCGTCTTCTACAGTGTATATCAGCCAAATTCAAGCCCATAATAAGAAAGCCTAACTTCATTTACTTTAACAAAGTCATATCCATATACACCTGGATTTGGTTTGTGCATCTGTTGATCTTACAGTCCTTCACACTGCACATTGGGCCTGGTCCAGTTCTGCTGAAGGCAACTGGAGTTTTGTTAGTGACTTCAGCAAGAGCAGGATGAAACCCTACATGAGCCCCTCTTATCTCTTTAGTTTACATTCTGGCCTAACCCCTATGTCTTCTCAGCCCCAGTGCATACTGTATTACTAGTGAACACTGAGTAGGAATCAGAAACAAAACATGATCTGGTTTTCTGAGGTAATTTTTTCCATGCTGCCTATACATGCTTTGGGTTCTGACGAATCCTTTTCATTTTTGCATGCAGTTAGACAGCTTCCTTCCTTATGTGCTCGTTGGCATACTGAACTCCAGAACATAACCAAAATCAAATGAGTTAATAGACGTGCATGTCAGAACACTCCCTTTTTTCTTTAATAACATAGCAGAACAGTAGTGAAGAGATATTCATGAAAAGGATAGCATAATTGCTATGGTTGGTGCACTAGTGTAGGCAAATATTGCATAAACATCCCCAGACAATTTTGCTAACACACCTCAGGCCTGACCAACAACACCCAGGCTATTCCAGTCTTGGGCTGCTCTTTAGCACAGACAGCCAATCGTGGAAAGCCATGCCAAAATGTCCTGTTCTGCAGCATAACATTCTGGAACTTATTAAATAACTGTTGTCTTTTATTAATCAGAACATATTTTAAGTTATATTTGATTAGGGACCAAGAAGTGTCTGGGCCTGCTGCCCTATCCATAAACATCTATTTGCTTTCTTCTTCTTTTTTATTGTTCTACTTATTATTAATGCATTGGAGTGAAAATAATAAAGGCAGCTTTTACATGACTATTACTGCTGTACTTTGAAGTGCAGTTATAATGCATTTTTATCAGATTAAATTCCTCAGTCACCTGCTGTTTGTATGAAATTCTCAGCTGATTTGATGAGACTTTGTATCACCCTCTGAGCTATGGGCATCATCTTTACCTCACTTAGAGTATCATTGAACTTGTTCACTCTTTTGCACTTTATCCATTTGAAAATGATACAAACAAGTTGACAATTTCATCATCTTGCCGAATGCTACAAGGTAGAGTCTCCAAAGACACTGAAGGCAACTGGAGTTTTGTTAGTGACTTCAGTGGCACCTGAAAACTTCATATATGTCATCTCTTTGATGCAAATTCCTGCTGTCATTTATAACCACATTATATTTATTAAGGGTGCCAATGAAGGCAGAATTTTGTTCTTTAAATGTGTCTTTGAATGTTACCTGGTTGTCTGATGCTTAAAATGTGACTGGATCCTAGTAGAGGTATTAACACTTCCTCGCCTATCTGAAATATGTAACAACCAGGTTGCCATTAAATATTTACAATGAAACAAAAGCTAACACAAAGGGCAGAGGTTTGATAAAGTGTCAAAAGAGCTTGCTAGTGAAAACCAGAGACTCTGGGCCAAATTCATTCATGGCGTGACTCTATTAACTGAGTTACTTCAGGAATAATGTTACCACAGCCTGTATACATTTGCATCATTGTTTTTATATTTTATAGAAGATTTTGAATGTCCCAGAATGAATGTTAAAGATCTAGCACCTGACTGCTCCCTATTATAAGATTTCTTTATGTTAGGTTCTCAGGTTCCTTTATGAACTGTTTCTGTTTTTATCTATGTAAATTTGTTTGTTGCAGCTTTATTAATAGGTTTTGATATATCTTTAATTAGCTAGTTAATTAATAATTCACTTGGAACATTTGTTTCTGCATGTTTAGTGTATCTCTTGCTCCTATGGTATAATGTTTAGATAAGATTATCTTATCTACTGCACTGCATTGCCTAAATACCATTTCATAGAACAAATTACTGTAAGACACGCAACTTCAGACATCAAATTTAGTTAATGAACAAAAAAAGACAGTATAACAAACATTTCTATTTAATAATTTTTTCACTTTTCTATGTCTCTGTTAATCTGTATTAGCAAATTGAGCCAGTGCTAGACCAGTAGTAAAATGTGCTGAAAACATTTTTTTAATTCAGTTTAAGTTGTATATCACCAACTCAGAAAGAAAGCAGGGAGCTGGAAAGCACTGCATTATTATAATGCGGAATGGTGGCAGGATTTTACTTGTATTAAGACTGAGATTTGTAACTTATAGTAGTCCAGGTTTTCTGTGTGTGTATTTTGCTGCTAAATCATTTTTTTATTTATTTTTATTTTTTACAAAAAGCCAAAAAGAGACTATAGGATTTGAAAAACAGTGGCCCTGAAGTGATGGGAAAATGGCCAAGGTGTGTCAGCTAATTTCTGACCTTGCTTTATGAGTGCTGCTGTTCCTTATTCCCCTTGTCAGTCTGTGAATCCCTGAGGCTGTACAAACTGGCCTAACATCACTCAACTCCAGTTTTATATCCTCTCTTAATAATGTTGAGTCTATTCTGTCCAGCTTTGATTCAGACAACCTGCTTGTCTTGAAAAAGTGATATATTTAATCAGTGGCTCTGTCTCCAGCATGGCTCCCACTGCGTGAGACTAGAGCCAAAGAGTAGTGCAGTGGCCTGTCACTTCTGTTTGAATAGGTAATGTGGAGCCGTTCAGCCGAAGAGACAGGCGCTGGAACTGCTTGTTAGGACACATGATCAAAAGCCACTCTCTGCTTTCTGCCAATCAAGCCTCATGTCGCCTTGTGGGGCAGACATTAAATAGATTTTTCTGCCGTACACTGTGGGCACTTAGCCAGTTTGACATGTGAACTGTTACAAAAGATATCAGAGTTTCCACTGCTTGCTGACTGCTTTTAAATATTACCAAGCGCTTACTGTCCAAACGAGAATATTTTAAATACTGTATTATGATACATTTCCAGCAGCATTACTCAGTCTCCTTCATGCTCCAAACAGTTTATAGATGTTTTTGGAAGCAAAACCAGAAGTTGGTTTTCTGAAAAAAAAAACCCAACCAAAAATAAAAACTGTTGAACAACTGTATGACAAATAGATTTGAACAAGATGATTATTGTCTGAGAATTATGGTGAGTTGTCTGTTTTCAATGTTTTGCTTTTGAATATTGTTTCTATGTTTTTTGCTGTTTTAACATTATTTCATTAGATTTTCCTAGTTGAGCTCATAGCAATGTTTTTTGTTCATATATTTGTGTCTAGGGATATTAAAATGGGTTTATTTTGTAAATTAAGTAGATTTTATTTATTGTGTTTTTTGGCTGGTGGTGCAAATCTAAACACTCTAAAATGGTTCAGTAGCTGTATTTATTTACACTTTCCCCTTGTCCCCCCCCCCCCACACCTCAGATCCTTGTATATTACCCTTCATAGCCACCTCAGCTCCTGTGCCCATGGCAACAACACAGTGGTGGAGGTTAACAAAGATGACATTTAGGCTTTCCCTAAGTAATGAATATTCTTTTGTAACTTACAGGCCCACGAAATATATCCCGTTTTGGGGGGTTCCAAACACCCAGATAACTGCGTTTAATAGTGTATTTGATATCTGGATATTGAAATACTTACTATTTATTCAGTGCTTGCCGTTCCTGATCTAATAATTTTTCAAGGAATAAAACGTTTTCACCAAAACATGCCATGGCAATCTAGTGGAACTCATTTAAACAGTGAGCTACACATAAACAGCTGCTCCTTCAATAAGCCATTCTTTATAATACCCTTATTACCTTCTAGTGTCTCAAATTCTGATTAGTCAACAGTGCTGATTACTACATGGCATTCCATTGCCCATCTTCCTTCTGCTCAGCTGCTCATGTCTTAGCTGTTATGTGATTACAACACAACTTGTGCATTGTTTCTCCAAGTTGCTCTCTATACTGTATATCTTAAAAAGCTCTGAGTAGACCGACAACTTTATACTGAACTACTGCAAAATGATTTCTGTGGCACTTTGTGCCTGGGATTATGTATAACAGTGAAACTATCGTGTTCTTCACAGTGTTTGTACTTTACTACTTTGTGGTAAGGATGGCCAACGTTTCTTAGCTTTGCAATGAGGAGAATGTGAAAATGCATTCCAGTTAATCGAACTTTAGTAAATAGTGGTTAAATACTGCAACATTTGGTGTATGGCCCAAGAGGAAAGACTTAGGATAGAATTTGCAAAAGTGCTCAGCATTGGCCTGTCTCTGCTCTCATTAAAGTTAGGATGGACAGACATAGATGGGGCAGAGTTAGGCCAACGTGACAGTGAGTGCTTTTGAATGCCCCTTCCCCTTTAAATAATAAGAGCAAACAAATGGCAAGATGTGTGCTTGAGAACGGAACTGAACACACCAGAAATTGCATAAAATGAAAGACATCACATTTGGATCAATAATCCTGGGACCATGATTTTTAGGTCTAGGCAGCGTGTACAGCAGTCCATTAAATGATACAGAAGCCTTGTTTAGTTGAGCAATACATAGAATTGTGATGTGGAAAACATCCTTAAAGTGGTTATAAGCCCTCAGATTCCCATGGTATAGGTCTTTAGAATCTAGTCCTAGTGAGTAGGAAATGCTGACACACCAGAAATGCAACCCCATTAAAGGCCCTAAATCTGTCATTGTGCTCCGAAGCCTGTTCTGAAAATAGCAAAGCTCTTTTTGTAAATTAAAATTGGTGTGAATGGGAACAGATGTTGGCATGCTTTACTTTATCTGCAGGGATCCCAGTTAAGGGGGAGGAGAGGTCAGCAAGGTTAGATGGTAGGAATTATGGCAAATGTGCAAAGGACAAGATAGCCTGCTAGAGAGATTGTGTTGGATTTTGTATAGGGTTATAACAAAATTTAGTGGTTACTTTTGATAGCTGAATTGATATCCTCTATGCAGAAGGAAGTCTGATTGTGTGACATGTTTAGTTCCACATTAAGTTTATGTCTTTATATTCAAGGAGAGAGATATACACTCTCTCTGGGGTTTTTTTTAAATCACTCTCCTGAGGGGGAGATTCTGAATGACCTGAATTCTTCTGACTTCAGTGGGAACTGATCTTACAGTCACATATGAAGTGAACAATACCATCTAGCATCAGACCTTATGTAATCTGCATTGAAATGGATATTTGGTATAGTTTCAACATCACTTTTTAATATTTTGGGTGAACTCTCATGTTGCATTAAAGCCATTATAAACTTTTAATACTTTTTAAATAAAATCCCCTAAAAAAAATAAGGTAAAGTAGTTTATGTTCTAATGCATACAATTTATCAAATAGATTCTGTAGTCAATTTAAATAAGTCTTGTTGAAGTTTCTTTCTTCATTTGGGGGAAAAAAAAGCATAGAATGAATTTATTTATAAGAATCTTAACAGTTTCCCTCAATTCCTTTTACATTTTAGATTACCTTATAATTTTCTAAATCTTCATGAACAATAATGATCAATTTTGTCAGTATTATTCACACCTTTTATTAATTTAACATAGATGAATAAATGTGAATGTTGTGAAGAGTTGATTGGGAATAGTTTTTAAATCTGACAGTTAGATTACAGGGTACCTACGAAAAATGGCTCTTTCACTAGGTACCTAGTAATTTAATTCTTGTTTGAAATTATTATAATTTATTACAGTGTGTGGGTCCTAATGAATGTCTACTATTAAATGAAAAGGAGAAATTGAAATTATGGATTTTTTTAACTTGTATCTTAAAAATCCTCTTAAACAATTCAGCAGATATTAATAAGCAATGTAGTTTTCTTTCCATTTTCAATGAGCCACAAACAGAAACATTTTTGTCAGTACATAATGATGTTAAAGTTATGCTGCTGCTGAATCCTATGTAGAGATGATGGAAGGCAGTGTTAAAATAGAATGAAAGCCGTGTTAACTATTAAAAATATGAAAAAAAATACTGTCCTGTTCTGGCATTTAGGGCCCCAAACAGCAGCCTTACTCAGGCAAAACTCCAAATGATTCAGTGCAAGTTTTGTCTGAGTAAGAAATGCAGGCGTGTATCCTCAATATGTTAAATTTATAGTAGTGTCAGTTCAGATTTTTTGTTCACTTGATCTGTTGACAAAGTGTTGGAAAATGGGTAGGAGTGGATTGGAATTTTGCCTAAAATCATGTTTTACCCCTTTCATTTAAAAAAAAAAGGAGGAATGGACAGTCCATTTGATCTACGTGGTGGGCAAGTCTAGAGTAGATAGACCCAACTTCTTCCTCTCAGTCCCGTGATTACAGCTAAATGAAAGAGAAGAATATACTTACTTAAGTAGCCTATCTAGTAATGTAGTACAATTTGAACAGACCATAGAATATTAGGAGGAAGGAATGTTTCCAAATGAACTTTTAAGATGGAGTATGCTGAAATTGTATATAAATAATGGAATATAAAGTACAAGATAACAATGATGGAGAAATGTGCATTAAAAAATTCCTAGTGCCTGGTTCTCTACTCCATTATACCAGTTTTATGCCAGCGTAAGTCAATTAAAACACCCCACTGATAGGGTTACACTGGCATGACACTCATGTAATGGAGGGAGGAATCAGGCCTTGAGTTTTGCTTATGGTATATTATATCTTTTCTGCTTCAAAAATTGCAGTCAGGTTTATATGATATAAATCTTTGATGAGTGTGTGGAGGTTAGAAACTTTGATCCAGAGTCTCCTCATAGTTACTCGGGTTTAAAACCCTATCAGTTGCAGTCTATGGAATTTCTTTGGATTTTAAATTGATGTAATGGAGTACAATTTGACCTATCTAAACAGTTTTGTGGCTCTTACTGCAGAAGACTTAAGTCATGAAAACATGAGCCAGTATCTCTGCAAGCCAAAAACATCTATTTCCAAGCTGAGTAGGACATTGTAGTTGGCTGCCTTTTCATGACTGTAATCTATAAGTGCCAACCAACATGCTTGTCATCCTTAATGAAGTAAATTAAATGTGAATAGTAAAACATTACTTTGATTACCTGTTGCTGTCTTGCAGCTGGTAGATGGAGTCTCAGTTGGGTGTTCCATTCTGAGGTAGCACTGCATGCTTGCATCCTTTGAGATGCATGTGTCTTTCCCACATGGTAAGAATGTGTTGGATATTATTCCACTGCATGCTTCCTGATGCCTTGCCAAAAGATGGTTGCAGTCAGTACCATGGCAACTGTTTATAAGTGGGTGTGATTTGGCACCATCAGTAATCCTTGCATTCTTATGAAATAAATTTTGTTTCTAAGTTTATGGAAGTGAAAAGTGAAAGCCATTATTTTCAAAAGTAGTCAGTGACTTAGGATATCTGCATTTTTAGCAGTCGAAGAGGGCAAGGCACCAAAAATCACTGGCTGCAATTGAAAATGTTGTCCTTATAGTACGTGCAAAACAAAGCTTGTTGTGTTACATTCTTTATTGTAGTTCCTATTCATACAGTTGAAATGATCCTGCATTATTGGCTGTAGGAGCTGGTTCTTAAACATTTGGGTGTTTTTGAAGCTTCTACACATACCAAATCAGTTAATGGAGGAAAAAAAAAAAGAAACCCCACAAAGAAAACATGCTATAATGTGGGTCAAAGATGCAAACATGCAATTTTTAAAAATACTGTGTATTTTTTTTTTGAAATTGCATGTTGCTCACATAACAAACAATTTTCCTTTGCAGAATTTCTTCGACAAATTCTCACTATGGCAATTGTATATGTAACCTATTGAAATATGTTTGTTACTTAAAAAGAAAATACCACAGTTCTATTGGACTGGGGCTTTCTGGTCCTCGCATGAACCTTAAATGAGAGATTGAAATATGTTTGGTCTAACTTAATTTCATCTGAATGAGATGCGATTAAAAGGTTTAAACAGTTTTAAAATTATATTCACATTAGTGCAATCTGTGAGCTTTAATACTAAGCTGCCTTGTTGGTTGCTTCAATATTGTAACAAACCAGCCAGGCTGAGTTAAAACCATTCAAAATTGCAGTATTAAGCTTATTTGTTTCTTCCTCAGTCGCAGAGTTACCTAGGAAAAGTTCAATTTGCTATTTAGATAGTAGCTGTACTTCTTAGAAATGACCTTGTGAGGTACAGAAGCATGGCACAGTGGCACTTTCCAGCTGTACACATGGTATCCGTCGGGGTACAATCATGCTCAGTCCCAGCACCGCAGGCTTGGACATATGTTGAGTTTTATTTCTTTCTTCTGACATTAATCCTATTCACCAGCTGTTCTGCCAGCTGCCATTCTTCAGCTTGGAGATTACATTTTTGGGGATACCAACAAAGGTCTAGTTGACCAGTGTTCTCCCCATTAATTTTAGAAATGATTAGATTTTGGGTTAGGATTACTCAGCCTTTTCCCCTGCCTATGTCTGTAGTCGTCTTGGATTTTAATTTGATTTATGATCACTTTCAATACATTGTACTTGTAGATAAGCCCTTAAAAGAGCTCTGATTTCCACGGTTCTAGTAAATCGATGTTCATAAAAAAGGGCTGCAGTTTATATTTTGAAAGTTGTAATTCATGTTACGTACACTGCTATGTAAACAAAATTAATTTGTGACAAATTTTTCTGATAAAATCATATTTGAATCAAAGATGTTTTCATTCAATGTTTTCACGTTTACATGTATTGATGTTAAGATACAGTTTATAAGATATGGTTTCACTAATATAGTTTGAACTGGCTATTAAATCTCTGTTACACACACAACATATACTAATAAGTAATATAGATTTCTCACTTCACATTCCAGATGATCTATCCATAAGCAGGATGTTAAACATCTGTAGTTTAAGCCTTCTGGGACTAACAAATGTATTAATGCTGGAAAGAAATGTGGCCTGAACAATAAGGTTACAGACCATGTGGTAAAGAAACAGCCCCAATACCATCAAGTCAGCACATACAGGGCATTATGCCTCAATTCTAATACCGTAATAAAAGAACAGTAAGAGACTTAAACTGAAATTGTGTATAGAATATATTTATTGTATTCATATAAGTAAAGACACAAAATTCCATACTCAGCACACTTATTTCAGCTGATGATTTAAAGATTTCTGTAGCACATTCTTCATGATTGAGTTAAATGGGCTATTAGCTTATATAAGACTAAATTGCAATAGTAAACATTTGTTACAGAGTAAGTTAATAAGAACTTGAAATTCTGCATTTCTTTGTACTTTCAGTGATATGCACAGATCACATAAAGGATAAGGAAGGAACCTCAAATTAAGCCACACCTTAGGGCAACAGCAGTCACAACTAATAATAACTACCCACTTTGTTCCCTTGTTTCTGTTTCTTTTTTGGAGAATTAAGAAAAAGTTCAGTTTAATAAAATTATGGCTATTACAGCCTTCTTGCTTGATGTATATACAAACATGAGTTTTTGTCAATGCATATCATCATCCAGAGTCAAAAACATTTTTGGGGAATAAAAACAACATCCCTTCGAAAAAAAATTCCTAATGAGAAGTTCCAGGCTCACCAGTAGTAACCCCCTTTACTAAATATGGCCATTCTATTTATAGAAATATTCATATTTTCATTGGTGGCCAAAGCACTGCTTATAGGAAAACCTACAGGTGACTAATAGGAGTTGCTCACTAAGTGGAATAATGAATAGTATTAGGTGTCAATTAAATCAAGCTTCCCCGAGGTGCAGGTGCTCCACAATGTACTGACACATTTCAAGTAGCAGCGCCACTTCACCCATGCATATGAACAAGCACATTTGCATATTAAAAAGCTGAAAATTATTTAACTGAAGCAAAAGTCTTTTAGAGATGATGGAGGTTATTAAAACTGTTGACAAGAAAGAAGGTAATTGCCTGAAAATGAGAGATGACATTCTGCTATACACAGGGAACGTTGTTTTTGTTGTATTGTGCAGCAGTGCCTGGGTGTATAACCTATTACATTGAGATTGCTCCTATGCAATTAGACCCTTTTTGTCCTCACTTCAATAAGGCTATGATTATGAAGGATTGAAGAACACTTGGCATATTGAATGTCTGTTGTTTTTATAACTTCGTCAGAAATGACAAAACACGTTTTGTGTCCTGTTTTTTCTTTGTAGGCTTATTGATTCTGTGATTATAATATTCATAAAAGACAATGTGTTCATGGTTGAACACTCTGTCATTTATACAGGTTTTATTTTTTTAAGCATGGTACTTCTTTGAATGCTAAGGTGTTAGTTACCAAAATGGGCAGATAGAAAGTTTAAAAAATGATTAGGTAGGAAGTTAGGCACTCAACTAATTCCAAATATCTCTATTAAAAGTGGACTAAAACATGTGTATTTCTAAAAGTTTTTGTCCAGAAAAATTCATCAATTTAAAGTTGATATACTTTTTATCTCTGAGCAACGGTTATGTTTCTGCATGTTTTCTTTGTCTTCTCTTTCATAGCTATGGTCTAAAGACATGTTTTCGATTGTACCTCGTGAGTAGTACAAACAATGCTTCTCATGTAACAGCCACAAGTGAGAAACTTCGATAACATCCCAGGCCAAGAAGCAGGAAAACAGTGGGAATTCATGTTTAATAAAGCTCCTTGATAAAGACACACCCTCGATCAGCGGTTCTGAAATTGGGGGTCGTGCTGAAGCCCTTAAGATTCATTTTGCCCAAGTCGGTGAGGCTTGAGCTTTGCCCCTGCCCCCGAGGCAGTGGGGCTTGTGTGGGCTGAGGCTTCGGTTCCCCCTCCTGGGGCTGTGATGTAAATTTTGGTATTAGAAGGAGGTTGTGGTGCAATGAATTTTGAGAAATCCTGCCCTAGATAATGTTGTACAGAGCTTACCACCTACATGGTCGCTTGAGATGGGATTGGCAAAACTGCCTAGGGAATTTGGACCCTCATTCCATTTAAATTAATAAGAACTGTGTACTAAAACCCCCTCTGCAGCTTTGAAAATCCCAGGCGATAGACCCACTGTTTGCTACATTTTGTTTTTGTTTGCTTTAGACCGAGTGGGTTGGCTGGTAGTCGATAGCATTGGATTCTAATCCCAACTCTGTCTATGTAGTGTTTTGACTTTGGACAAATCTGTTAACCTCTCTGCTTCAGCCATGCCATCTGTAGAATGGCAACTGAGATGCTTAACCTTCTGTGCGCACGTACAAACTTGTGTGTGGAAGGTCAGCCCTAATGGTTAGTCAAGAGCCAGTGTCAATGTCGAGTAAGGCATTTAGATTGAAGCAGGACAGCAGGAACTGGGAGCAGTTGGGGTTTTAGATAAGGAACTGGCAGGAAGGCTTTGCTTAGGAATGAGGCAAGTGGAAAGGGTCTGTAGTTGCAGTCAGCCAGGGATTCATCTACAACTTCCTGTGCCTCTTCCTGGGATAAGTAGTCCCAGCCAATCCATGGGGTTTGACCTCTCCATTAATTGGGAGCTACATGAAGCGGGTCCTTTGTGAACTAGTGCTTCACTAGCCCCCTTCTCTACTGGTTCACTTGAGCTGCTGGGTGGTGGTCACAATCTGAGCACTGCCTGGGGACCTAGGGTTTGAGGCCTGTGAGCCCTGACAGTGCTGTGCTTTGTGGATGACTTTTTTTTATTTGTGTGGTATTTTTAACAATAAGGCTTTATGCACTTTAGTTTCCAGTTCCATTGAGGTAAATATGACATGTAAAACCCTTTGCTCTCCAAAGCAGTTTTAAGCCCATTAAATCACAACACATTGTACTGCCATAAATTATTTATTATTATTTAATTGGCATACTCCAAATGTGCAAACATAAATAATTGGGATAGAGGATTCAAACGCAAATAAAAGTATGTCACCTCTTAGCATTGAAAATCATTTCAAGCATCTTTCATGTGAAGACCTCCTCATGTACTTCTGCATTTTAATCTTTGTTTCCTTTCGCTGTGCGTGCATGATGGGATCCACCGAGTGCCATATACATTTTATCTGACTTCTGTAAAAACCTATATTTACAAGTTCTAGCAGGCCTGGAATTATCTTCAGTAACTTACCTAGAACACAAATCACGGTAGTGATGCTTATGTTATAGGGCCTAATCCTGCAATTCTCATTTGGCTAATACAATACTCAATAGAAAATAATAGTGATATTAAAGAGGTTAACCTCAACAGCGTTTTAAGGTTTCCATAATGGGCCAGAATTTCAGAAACGTTCAGCATCCAATGCTTCCAGTTAGTCTTAATGCTGAGCATGTCTGAAAATACTGGTCACTTCATTCTAATGCCTGAATAAGAGCTGGGCTCGTTTGAAAATCCAGCCCAGCTATGGATGCTGAGCATGTTTAAAAATCAGGCCCACTGTGATAATACTTATATACCCATTTTGAGTTTTTGTTTTTGGTAAATGAAGTGAGAGAGAAAGAGAGAGAGAGAGAGAGAGAGAGATGTTGGCAGTATCACCTTTTTCATAAGCTGTCAAACAATTCAGTTCTAGTAAGACATTCCTTTCTCCACTTGAAGTTCTAAAAACATGTATTCTGTCCATGTGGATTTGATTCTGATTCAAAAGGTAGCAGTGGCTGGTGCAGGATTTGGGGTCACATACAACAATAAATATTTCATTGCATCTGCAACTTATCTTTTCAAACAAGGAAAATACCTATCTCTGTGTGTGCTCAAGCTGGTGGATCACTTATTGATTGTGTAAGCATAAAGAACTCACAGCATAATGAAATGAGCTGTAGGAAATTTCAAACACAATAGTGCAAATGTTCTAATTATATATGAAGTTAGGAAGGTTTCTAAGCCAAAAAGAAAAAAAAAGACGGATGTTGTTATGGTCTGAGCAATAACATTTGGTAGGCCTTGTGCAGAAATCATTATAGAAAACGTCTTAAACTAAAACTAACCTAATAGATTTTAGCAGAACATAAATCAATTCTAATGCTATAGAAAATTAATGTTTTCTAAAATAAATCTTGGTTTAACCAACACACATTTGGCTTCTACCAAAACAATCAGAGGATTTTTTTTCTAAAATGTCATTAGTAAAACAGATCATATGTTTCTGCTTTAGTGTTCATTGACATTAACTATACTGATTTACTGGTTTGAAACCATTAGTTGGGTCACTCAGATCCATTTTATTTAACCTTAGAAGTAAGTTGAAATATTTTCTATTGTATTTTTAAAACAACTGTTTAAAGGTGTGTTAATTTTTATGTGTCTAAGAGGAAAAAAAAATTATACAGGGGAACCCTCAGTATTTCACTTACAGGGGAAGTCCTGCGTAGTACAGCATAGAGAGGATGAAAGTAATAGCAATTCTACTCCAAGTCTTGTAAAGCTATTAGGTGGTGGTGAGGGGAGAGATGAGGAGGCAGCAGAGAGAAAAAAAAAGTGACATTAACCTAAGCTCTCAGATTCCTCTTTTTGCAACCACTGTAAAGTCAGAACTCTGTTGATTTAGGGGTAAGTGGCCAACTCTGAGGGTAATAGCTGTCCACCAGCTATCTCTTGGAACCTCCACAGGAAATTCCTGTGGAGATGTAATTAATTGGTACTCATTCTAGGCTCAGCTCCAATTTTGGGCTTTTAAATTCCAGAAAACTGAGTAGAGGGCAAACTTTGGTGGGAATCCAGTAGTAGAATGGATCTTTCATGAGCTGTCGTGTCAGAGAGAGAGGGATTTTAGGGGAACAGTATGGAGGGACCAGCTGGCAACAGTTTCTAAATTCTGAGGGATTTTCCTGAAGATTGTGGGACATCTGTAGAGCCCTGCATGGATATAAAATTTGTATTTTTATCTGTATCTATATCCACCAAAATGAGTAGTGTCTATTTGCACTGACATCTGCAGATGCAGATACCCGCAGATATCTACAAATTTGAGGGTTCTAGATACAAAATTAAATATACAAAATTGTGACTGGTGTGGAAAAAGTGCATAAGGAAAAGTTATTTACGTATTCTCACAATATAAAAACTAGGGGTGACCAAATGAAATTAATAGGCAGCAGGTTTAAAAAAAAACAAAAGGAAGTTTTTCATCACTCAGCGGACAGTCAACTTCTGGAACTCCTTGCTAGAGGATGTGGTGAAGTCTAGGGTTCAAAAAAGAGCTAGATAGATTCATGGAACTTAGATCCATCAATGGCTATTAGCCAGGATGGGTAGGAATGGTGTCCCTAGCCTCTGTTTCTCTGGAAATGGGTGACAGGGAGGGATCACGTGAGGATTACTTGTTGCGATCCCTCCCTCTGGGGCATCTGGTATTGGCCACTGTCGACAGACAGGATACTAGGCTTGATGAAACCTTGGTCTGGCCCAGTATGGCCGTTTTTATGTTCTTATAAAATTTGTATACCAAATTTGTACCTGCATCTGCAAAAATGAGCCTTGGATATCCGAATCCACATCCATGTGGATACCCATGAATATAAAGCAGATATCTGCGGAACGCTAGACATCTGTGTGGCTGGAGATCCGTGCATCTCTTTGAGTGAGGAGACAACATGACAAATTCACTGTGTGAAATTCCACAGGTTAGCTTTCTCTTCCTATGGATTTTTCTGTAGGAGGTGATGTTAGTCTCTACTATCTTCCTGAGAACTCTCTGAATGTGTGAACGTAGTTTTCAAGGAATTTTCGACAGCGGTCACTCATTCAGTTGCCTCACTGGAAACACCTGGGGCTTGATTCTCAATTGAAGTCAGTTGAAAGCTCTGGATGCTCAGTAGCTCTGAAACCAAGGTGCAGGTTGTCTCAAGCCCTAGGCATCCAAAATCATTGTCCATTTTTGAAAATTTGGCTGGGAGCCTCAAGCCCCCCCTTTCTCAGCTCCCTTAAAGGTTGCTTTCCTCTAAATCTCTTTCCAACCCATTTGATCCAACAACCATATCCCTTCCATACCAAGTGCCTGCACTGGACATCTGCCATGAGTTCTATATACTGTGTTGTTCATTATAACCAAGGTTCCCTCTAAGCTGAGTGGTAGCATGGCCTTGCAGCTGTTTAATGAGCCCTGCCCGGGGGCTGAGAGCTTCCACGCAGGGAGCTACCTGGCTGAGGGAGGAGCACTTCTCCCTCAGCTACAGCAGCAGCTCCCTGCTGAAGATAGAGCAGTGAGTGTCTCTCAGCTGGTAATTTCCCTGTTCCTCCCTTAGGTCCCAGACCCGCTGAAGGGAAGGCCAGGAAATCCACCCTGCCTCAGCCACTTTGGCATTGAGGGAAAAATTCCTTTCCAGTTGCTAAGGAAAAAGGAGCAAGTAGCGTAATGCCCAGTCCTTTTTCAGATTTCATGGGTGGGTATATGCTGACAACCCAATTCAGATGAAAAGGGGTTGGTGTGGGGCACATGGGGTATAAATACTGCCACCCACTTCTGGTCAGCAGGAACAGGAATGTTTTCTCCTGCCCCCAAACTTGTTCAGCTGCTTTCTGCTCCTTTTAAATAAATTTTTCTCTCTTCTCCACTCCCCCCTCCTTCCCCCCCTCCCTCCCGGGCTACCAGTTACACAGGAAGGCCTTAAAAGTGCAACAACCCAGTTTCTTCTGGCCACCTGGACAAGTATCCACCTCATATAGTTGCAGTGAGCTCATTATGAGACACCTGCTTAGTCATTCTCTTGGATAGCCTAAATCCATTTTCCTGGAAGTTTTTGATGGCTCTTTAACATTTCAGTAAAGTAGGGACTGTGCTCTATACAACAAACTGTAGGTGGTGCAGATAATATTCATCTAACAACCTACCATTTACAATTGAGCTGATTCTCTTCATAAATACAGAAAAAGAAAAATGTTCATCTTTTAACTTGACTAAAGCTATTTTTCTTTATTAAATCCTTTTTAAAGTCACAACTTAACAATGAACTCTATAACTTTCATTTATAATATTTGGAAACATTATTTTGCTTGGTAATATTAGCAGCTCTGCTAATAAAACCTATAAATAGTGCAGAATAAGAGAAAAATATTCTCCTTTCTGACTGCGATAGGATGCTATAATTTCACTCAACTCTTTAATCTGGTTTCAGGAATGGTTGAAGTCTTATTGTTACTGAGTTTTCATGGAGCTAAGCGGTTGTAAGTTTTATTGATGCAAAATGTCTTTATTTCAGATGGATTTAATATGGGAAAAAGTGGATTAATGAAGATTCTAAATTAAGGGTACTATATATACCAAATTGCTTCTTAAATCATTTGCATATGTATGTGTGTGTAAAGCAAATGCCATTATTGTTATCACATTTAGTTATCAATTTTTGAAATTTCAAAGATCTGATGTATGTGGCTATTGCAAAAACAGTGCAAATGCAGTACACAAACACTGAGCCAGTAATAATATTTTCTGTTACTTAAATGCATGAAGTATATATGGGAGCTTGTGCAACACAGAGAGACAACAGACATAATTTTGAATGAAACTTGTAGCCATTATCACTGCTAATGTCGCTGAATATTTCTTTTGAAACAGTAGTGCAATACTAGTGTAGATAATTGGGTAAATTAGTTGTCCTGTGATAAAGTGCAAAGTATCTGGGTATTATTTATTCTGTGCATCTTACTGTGCTATATCCAATATGAAAAAATATTTGATTTGGTTGAAATAAAAGGAAAACACTTCTTGAGACTCAAATCCTCAGCCAGTATGAATCAGAAAAAATCCTGTGGGTCTATGCCGATTTACACTAGTTGAGGATTGTCCTAAGTGTTTTCAAAATGTGGTCCCTTTTGTTCTTCTCATCTTTGTATGTGTCAGTTCATGGTATGGTCCAGAGTAAAAGGCAAAAGACTAAGGCCAGGTCTACATTAAGGGACAAGTTTGAATTAAGAAACACAACTGCAGCTATGTTAATAGCTTGTACCTTGATTTGAAATTTGGCACTTTCCCAATAGAGGAAGGTTGATGGGAGAAATGCTCCTGTTGACTTCCCTGGCTTCTCACAAGGAGTAGGAGTACCGGGGCCAATGGGGACGCCTTCAGCATTCGATTTAGTGGGTCCTTACTAGACTCGCTAAATCAAACTCCAGAAGATCGACCTCTGCAGCGTCGATCTGCCAGTAAGTATAGATGTGGCCTTATATTCTGAATACTATTATAACATCATACCTGTAGCTAAATCCTACTTCTATTGAATAATCCCATTGAAATGAGTTTTAATGATTGTTTAATGATGGGTTGTTCCACAAGAGCCAAAGGATGGGTTTACTTTTATGAGAGAGGTGAGCAAGATTTGTCGCTTAGCCATTCCTCCAAATGAGGCAGAAATGATATTCCATTCTTTTCTCAGAAACATCTTAAATGAGCTGTCCTTGGGATAATTAATTGTTCCACCTTTCAAGCAAGAATATTTGGTGCAGTTCTTTCCCATCTTACATAATCATTTATTCCCCATTATAAAATTATTGTTGGAATAAGCATAATAACTTTATATTGTTATTTTAAACTTATTTTATTACATGGTATGTCTAATTCATTTTAAAAAAACACAGTTTGCCAAGTTTTGCTGTTTATGAAATATTCATAGATAATTGAAATTGCCTGTTTCTTGCATGTATCCTATTCGAGCCATCTGCTACCTGAAATTTAGTTTGGATATTTGCCATGCAGCCAATAGCATGTACATGTACCAAAATCCTTTTAATTTTTATTTCTTAATTTAACCACAATATTTTGCATTTTATATATAGCATTCATTTAACTATAATGTTGATTAATACAATTTATGACAGATTATCTCATGCTACTTCATGACACGTCATTTCATTTCATTCAGATTAATACAGCTGGGTTATGAGCTTCTCATTCATATCAAATATTGAGAGACTGACTATAATGACAATAAAAAGTAAATACTGTTATTGCACTGTTCAGATGAAGAGTTTTGAGGCATGGAAAGTTTTGAGTTGTATTTTTCAAAGGCGCTAAGCATTCTTGCTCTCCACTGACTTTTTAAGGAGAGTTCTGGGTGCTCAGAATCTCTGCAAATCAAGCCCTGTGACTTGTCCAAAGTCACATGGGAATATAACCCTGAACTTTTCCCTCCCCCTCCATGCGCATTTGCCAAGGACCATTGAAAGTAGCCTTCTTTGGCTGGCCATCGTCAGGCACCCAGGAGTGGGCATGGCAGCTTTCATTCGTCCAGCACCTTCCTGCTGCTTCTGAAACTTCCCATCTACTACATTTGAAATGTGGGCTTTGACTGTTTCCTCTGTTCCCTACTCCCTCTGCAATGTTCCCTCTATGTTTTCCATCAACGTGCAGAATAAATTTTGTTATGTGTGCCAAGGCACATGCAGATGCACACCACCAATAAAAACACATGTTGCTGGCTGTGATCAGCTGTGGGAGCTCTGGGTGGCACTTGCATCTCTCCTGAGTGGCCACTCAAGCACTCAGCTTACAGGGAACACTGTCCCTCTGCTAGCTGGTGTCACTGAGCAATCATATTCCTCTCTTTCCTTCTTTCCCTCATACTCTCCTGTCTATTCTTCCGTTCTATTGACTGCTCCCCTTTCCTCCCTCCCCTCATCAGTTTTCATTTCACCCTGTTTTGTTTTCTCCCTAATTTTCAACCTAAAACATATCCTCTCCTTGCCATTCCTGTCTCCCTGGTTTTACCTTGCCAACCACTCCCTATCCCAAAACTCCTACCCAAAAACCAGTAAACATAGAAACCTGCCTAGACATAAAAACCAACATATTCCAACACAATTCAACCCACCCTTGATCCTAGAGAACAATTATCAGGTGTGTCTATTTGGTCCTTGATCATTTTGTTTGTATGTTTTATGCCTCTTGCCCAACTTTCATCTGTGTTTGTGTTTTAGATTGTAAGCTTCCTTTGGTTTGGTTTTTCTTTCTGTGTGTTTTACACTGCACCTAGCACAAAAGCTGATCATGACTGGGGCATTTTGGGTATTAACAATAGTTTGAGTAATTAAAATAACATCATTAGAATTCCCTAGTCCTATGCTTAATTGACGGTTAATCCTCAACCTTATTGTGAAAAGTGATCACTGTCACAGTATTACTAAATAAACCACTGTAAAGTCAGAACTCTGTTTATTTAGAGGTAAAAGGCCAACTCTGAGAGTAATCACTGTCGACCAGCTATCTCTTGGAACCTCCACAGGAGGGAGCAGGCAGAAACCTTCCTAACCATATCCTATATCAGTGTTTCTCAACTTTTTTTTTTATAAAGTACCCCTTTAAAAACATTATACGTACCTACAGTTTTCAGACACTCAAAATTTTTTTCTACTGTTGCAACACATTTGTTTAAACAACTTAATCATAGCCGGGAGGGCGATGAAATTTGTGGGTGTAAAAAGCACAAAAATAATAAAACACTGTAAAACTTAAAACAAAAATTCAGTTTTCTCCAAATTTCAGTTGTGTTGACATACCCCCCAGACTTCTCTTGAGTACCCCCTAAGGGTACTCATACTACTGGTTGAGAAACACTGTCCTATATGGAAAATGATGCCATGAAAAGTCACACAATGATAAAAAATAAGGTACCATCCACCCACTTTTGTGTGTGTGTTTGTGATAGGTGCATGTATGTGTATATGGACTATACGTGATGGCTGACTTTTTACCTTCACTCGTGTGGCGAGATGGGATAATTCACTCATTATTACTCCCAAGTGGTACAGCACTTCTTCTACTCACTCTTGAAAATGAATTTCAAAATAGATTCAGCCATCATATATTCCTTCACATTTTCATACAGGCTACGTCTACACTGCCACTTTTGCTGGCACTGAGTATGCAAATGAGGCACAGATTAGCATATCACTGCACCTCATTTGCATAATTTATGCACACCGTTTATGTGCGAAGGGTTTCTGAGGGAAAAAAAGTAGTGTGAACGTTTTCTTTTTGCGCAAAAAGAAAACGTTCACACTACTTTTTTCCCCGCAGAAACCCTTCGCACATAAACGGCTTGCATAAATTATGCAAATGAGGTGCAGTGATATGCTAATCTGCGCCTCATTTGCGTACTCACTGCCGGCAAAACCGGCAGTGGAGATGTAGCCAATGTGTATGTGCTCTCTCTGGACCAGATTGAACTGGCCTTTGCTCACTATATAATGTGTGGGTGGGTATGCACACAAAGATGTCCTGGATACTAAACACTGCACTCTGAAGTGTGTAGGGACTGTTTGCAATTGGCTCCACTATCTCCTGGGAGCAATTCACGTGCAAGGAAGGAAGAGGAAGAGCCATAGTGGCATTGCCTCCACACACAAGTTCACAGAGTCGGCAGGCATTCTACTCTATCCATTTGTTGCCTACCCATTCCTGGAGACTTTAGGGCTAGATTTAGCGTATATGCTACTGCCTGCCTGCAGTGTCTCTAAGCATTGGGGCAGCCATACTTTTCTAAGGAGGGAATCTGGAATTCAGGAGGGGCGGTGGTTAATTGACCCAAGCATTCATGCCGGCACACATAGAAATATAACAGGAGAACATGACCTGCTTTCCTGGAGTGACCCTCATGTTTGCTTCCTCCTGAGGCTCAGCAACATGTGGCTTTCAAGGGAAGCAGAAAAGAATAGGCATGAACAAGTTAGGGGTATTACTGAGACAGAAAAGGCTGGGGGGAGAGAAATGGAGAGACAAAAAGAGGGATGATTATGGTGGGGGATCCAGACAGGGCACAAGGGTTCACACTCACCAATCTATTCCATCCAAATGGACTAGGAGCCACTGCTGGACACACAGTGTGTGGCTTTGGTGAATACATTTTAAAAAATACTCTGCACAAAAGGATTAACTTTGCTTCATTTTTACACAGTCTGTTCTTCAGTCATTGGTCACCTGACAATAAGTGTATTGCTTGTAGGAAAAATGCAGTAATTTTGCCAGGCTTGGTGCTTACATAAGTCATTGTTCTATTTGGAAAATGTGGACTGGCTGAACGGGCTTGTTCCTTTTGTAGAGGATTACAATAACACACGGGAGCTTATGAGTGTTTCTGACAGATGTGTTGGCGGCCTGCCACTGCATGAAGGGTGCGGCTCTGACTGACAACTTGCAATTATATTATGATGAATGGTTCTGGTGTGTGTTCAAGAGAAAACCACTTTTTAGAAAGTGAAAGTCATGCATACGGTTTCTATAAAGTAAGCCCTCAGAAAGTATCCTCACTTTTTATTTTTTGGTGGGCTAACCAATTTGGAACCCCTTCTCTTTCAAACTTTTTCTGGTTTTCATAAATAAGGGCCAAACCAAGGATTATGTGGGGAAAATTAGCATTGGCCCACGTTGGCTTCAGAAATGCTTTATCTGCATTTTTAGTCAAACAGACATCATCACCGTAGACACATACATACACACACTGAAAAAAATACTTAAATAGATACACATGACTGTGCAGTAGCCAGCAAGTTCATCAAAGAAAAACCATCAGGCCAAAAACCGCTTTTCTGTCAGGAGTGTAATTCACCCATCAATAGGCCTGTGTAGCTCATGTTAGTGTTAATCGGAGTTATACCCACACACCAAAGGATTATTTATAAATGATCTCTTTCTTCACTAGATTTAACCTAGATTTTATATCAGCATTATAGTGTTAGTGCCACAGCCCTGGGATAGTAATACACAAGGCAAATCCAACATGGTAAGGGCAATGCATCACAACTTTCATTAAACATACAAGAAACAATTAACTGCATTAGACAGGTACCCAAAAAACTGGCTTAAGTGGCTCCTACTTTGAAGGCCTCTAAAAGCATCCCTAGTGCTCTCTTATCCAGAAATTTGCAGCTTCAGGCAGTGGCCTGCACTGGCCCTGAAGTTCAGAAAGAATTTGACTGACATCCCTGCAAGGGACTTCACTTTTATATGAGTTTAAGGTCCAAATCATAAACAACCATTTTGTCCCAACTTGTAGTCAGTCTTCAAAGTCAGATATGTGACGTTCTGATACATTCACAACAGGCGATTATGCAGCCAAAACCGTGAAGAAAAACACAAAACCTTGATCTGTGCTGGAAAGGAAGGGGATATAGGGAATAGAGCTTAGAGATTTTCCAACCCAAAAGCCTCTTTTCAGAAAATCAAATTTTTTCTGTGGGAAAGTTGTAGTTTTCTTAGAAATTTCCATTGGGAGGATTGAAATGATGACTTCCCACCTGGAAGCCTCCTCCTAGTTACATTTTTTGGAAGGTAGTGGGGCAGATGGAGAAGTAAAGAGGCTGAGCCTTGGCTCAGGAGACAAACTTTTTCTGAAATCATGACTTTTTTGGGGCAGGAATGAATTTTCATTTTCTGGCCATTTCCAACAGGGAGCCCCATTCTCCCAGGCTGCCAAAGAGACACAGAACTCACTTTGCCCTCTTGAATAGTAAGAAGAGGGCCTGACTAATGTACCTACCAGGACTCCATAGTCCTAATCCTGCATTTCAGATGCACTGTAAGGGGCACCCCTTCTTTTATTGGTGCAGAGGTGAGTACTGCGTGTGAGTGTTTTCTTTGGCTTGTCCTCAATCTGTTCTAGCTCTTTGTAAACTCATACATCATCGAGAATGCTTAAATATGTGAGGCCTCTTATTGACTTTGATCAGCATACTGTTGGGTGAGTTAGGGCAGGATCTGGCCCTGATTTTGGAAATACATTTGTAATAAAATTATTGGAAGGAAAAGACTTACGATGCCAATGTTGCCAATGCAATATAAATTATCCAAGAACGATAACACCCTACTGCAGAAAAACACGCAAGCCTCATGCTTATTGCTTTATTTTGTGTTGAAGTCATCACATAACTAACTTCCAGAAACTTTTAAACAAAAGGCCATGAAAATTATTCAAAACAAAAGGCAGAATTTGCCAGTAACTTCCTCAACTGTTTACTATTATTTGTAAATAAGAATTGAGGGCTGCCACATTTTGTTCTTGCTTATCAGCACATAGGGCCCTCTCCAACCAAGGAAGGGTTCAATGAATGTTTTGTTGGAAGTCCACTATACAGAGAGTCTCTCTGGCACATTCCTTAGCTGTGCTTGGGATTTTTGCTGTGCCCAAGTACCACAGGGTCAGCCCCATACAGCCTCTTAGTCCTTGCACTGGGCCCCACCCTTGTGGGCATAATTAGTTTCTTTATGGGAGGGGAAAAAACAGAAGTTAAGGCAATCCAAAGTTCAGACCTGCCCTAAGGGCAACAAAAAAGCTAAAACGGTCAGTGGTACCTCTTCACTGGCAGCTAGAGACCAGTCAGTTTCTCCTCTCGTGATTGCGCTGCAGTTTGATGGACACCTTGCGGAGTAGGAGGGGTTTCTAGTGTGGGAGTTCCACATGCTATTTTTAGGAGCCATTTCCTTCTCAGGACTGCCCCCTTGCAGACTGCAAAATCCTCCTTGCATGACCGGCAGAGGTGGAGGGATGTCGGTACCTTTGTGCATGGAGCCTCCACTAACCTCTTCCCTTTCAGTGTGGGGTTTAGACACCCTGCCACAGCCATTGCATATCTGAGTTGCAGCTTGTCCTTTTTAGTTCCCGCTTTATAATTGGGCCTATAATGCATAATAAAGTGGGCATGGCTAATAGACTTTCTTTTACCTCTTTAACAGTAAGAGCTACAGAGTCAATGGTGTTCTCTATTATAAGCTCCAACTGACAATAACTTACCTACAGGTAAAAACATCAAATTAAGATTTTCAATGACATCCAGTTTTGTTTTTTACAGTAAGGAAATTGTTATTTGTTAGTATCAGATGTTTATTGTTTAGTTTTCAGGAGCTATCTGTTCACATAACCATGAATAACAAAACAATAATAATCTCAGTGAGCCAGTCCTGATGGAGATAACTTCAGTGTTAGGCATTACTGTTTCACAATGTTTATTATTTCCAAGTGATTTTTTTTTATGGTTGTACCACAGATGTTCTCACTGAGGCTATGTCTACACTACAATGATCTATTGGAAAAAGGTACGCAAATTGCATTGCGCAATTTGCGTACTTTTTTCTGATAGTTTTTTTGGCCCATCTACACTGGGCCAAATTTCAGAATAGCCTCCTCTTTCGGAAGAGCCCTTCTTCCTCGTGGGAGGAGGAAGACAGAGCTTCCGAAAGAGCATGTCTGTTCTTCCGCAAAAAAAAGCAGAAGAGCAGACACATTCCCTGGATACCTCCAGAAAACCCCCATAGTGTAGACATAGCCTGATTGATTTTCAGCTGTTTTAACCATCACCGTTTAGGTTTCCACAAGTACTATCTATGGATGTTGAGTTTAGGAGATATGTTTGGAATAGAGAGCACAGATATGAAATAAAAGTCACAATTAAAGCAAACAAATTTCTAATATAGCAGGCAAAATGGACAGTTGTACCAGCTCTGAATTTGTCCTGTCATGAAAGTAGTTTGGGCCAAATTTCAAAGGAAATGGCAATAAGTGTGCCTGAAAAATAACCCATGAAATACCTCTGTTCTTTAAGGGTATGTCTACACGAGCTCGTTAATTCGAGCTAGGTAGGCAAATCAGGCAACCGGAGTTGCAATTGAAGCCCTGGATTTAAATATCCCAGGCTTTATTTGCATGTTCCCGTCTGGCCGCCATTTTTAAATCCCCCTTAGTCCGAACTAACTGCCCGCGGCTACACTCGGCAGTTTAAAGTTAATCCAAACTAAGTCCTTAGTTCGGATTAACTGCTACTCCTCGTGGAATGAGAAGTAACAGTTAATCCGAACTAAGGACTTAGTTCGGATTAACTTTAAAACTGCCACGTGTAGCCACGGGCAGTTAGTTCGGACTAAGGGGGATTTAAAAATGGCGGCCAGACGGGAACATGCAAATAAAGTCCGGGATATTTAAATCCCGGGCTTCATTTGCAACTCCGGTTGCCTGATTTGCCTACCTAGCTCGAATTAATGAGCTAGTGTAGACATACCCTAAGGGTGTATCTACATAGCAAAGTTATTTTGGAATAATGCTGTTATTCCGAAATAACAATGTGAGCGTTTACACAGCAATTCCGTTATTTCAAAATAATTTCAAAATAATGGAAGGCTTATTCCGACTTCTGTAAACCTTATTCTACGAAGAATAATGCCTATTCCGAAATAGCTATTTTGAAATAAGGTGCGTGTAGACGTTCCAAGTCTGCTGTTTTGAAATAGCCCCTCACCAGGGCCATTCTAAGTTATTCTTCCTGGGGCTGTAAGTCAAGATAGAATGTTTACCTTAGGGAAGCCTGCCTCAGATTAATTTTGAGGCTTCCCTGCAGTGTAGATGTACTATTTCGAAATAAGCTATTTTGGAATAACTATTCCGGAATAGCTTATTCCAAAATAATTGTGCAATGTAGACGTAGCCTTGAGCAAAATAATATTTGTGTGACAGTGTTGATAGTTGATGCATTAACGAGTACTTCAGTATGAAACTACTGTTTTACACTTTTTTTTTGTGGCCAGATTTCAAAGAACCCGTTTTTGGAACTTTGGCCTTTGGTGTCTCTTTGTAGGTGTTGAAGTACTACCATGGAAACTGCCTCCCTTCTGCTTCAAAGCACAGTCTACAGTTTGGCCTGAACCTGCTAATAACAATCACATTTTTTAATTTAGATTTAGTACATTCACCAGGCTTGTGCCAAGATAATAAAAATGAGGGCAGGGGGCAACCTGTAGGAAAAATTAGACAATGGTATAGAGCTGTCAGGCTCAACTGGATCAAAATACAAAGGGATGGGTTCTTCCCTTTGTCACAGCTCTGCTCAGTTAGTGTGAGTGTGTGTTTGAGGTGGGAAGGGGCAGGAATCTGCTTGTGGTTTCCTAGTTTTGTGAGGGCCAGCCCTGGTCCTGATACAACTCAGAACTGTGCCAGGAAGGTTTACACTGCCCCATCACGCTATTGTGCACCTAAAATACCTCCTACAATGGAGTGAGTAGCAAAGGATACAGGCTTGCACAATTGCATCAGCAGGGAGTTCCCCTCAGACAGAGGAGTTCTCTGAAGGCTATTTGTGTCTAGTTTCCAGCCTCTTTGTGCTTTATCCAATAGAGAATCTGTCTCATAGCATTCATTAGTCTGTTTTTGAATAAACTGTTCAGACTTGCGTCACTCTCTCCCCTCCTGTTAAGAGAGGGCAAAACCAGATTGCTGTTGGGTTAGGTGTTTTGATCCTGGTTGAATGGCAGATGGACCCAATGGTCTCAGGCTCATCTTGCACATCCCTTAACTTTGCATCTATGTGTGTGTGTGTGTGTGTGTGTGTGTGTGTGTGAACAATCTCATGGCACAAGGAAGCTTGTTCTATCAATGGCTTCTGTTCCTGAAAATTTGCTTCTGTTAAAGGATTTTGGGGCTTGGTGTAGCCACCCTTGTAGTGAGCCTGCTACCATTCTCAAGCTACATAGGAAAGTGCTTGACATTATGCATGACCATGTACTTCCTTGAGAGTTTTGAATAGCACATTTATGATAGATGTTTATATGGTTAATGAGAATTTATAGAACTATAATAATAAATAAAAAAACCAAGCAGACATGGGCTTTGGAAGGGATATAAACCCTCAACGTTCTGAGGCATAAATCAGTGTTAAACTATCGGAGGATAAGAGAAAACTTTCATTGAAGGCAAGTTATGGGATAACTGCTTACTGTGGGGACTCTTCCTTTGAAACAGCTGCTACTGGCCACTATCAGAGGCAGAATGCTGGACTAGGGAGATCCAAGGCCTAATCCAATATGGCAGTTCCCATAACAGTTTGAAAATCATAACCGTAGCACCTAACCGTAGCGTAATGAAAACTCAGTGTTCAGTAATACTGGCTCATTCTCTGGTCAGTTGTTTGACAGATAGCAGAATGTTATGCTTTTAAGGCCTGATTCTCCATTGCCTGGCATATGGGGTAGTCATTTACCCAAAAATCAGTGTAAAAACCCTCCAAATCACTTTGAAGTCATGGAAACAACAGGGCAAGATGCAGGGTAAATTGGGCTCATAATCGATGAGTAATATCACATAATCTTAAGTGAAACAGCTACTACTGGTCACTGTCAGAGGCAGAATGCTGGACTACAGATTTGCTAACTATCTCTGCAAAGAGGAGAGGTTTTGGGTTTTTTGTCTTTGTACCAAAGGTCAGATTTAGAATACTGTTTACACGATAATAAACCCATTAGGGAATTCCAGCTCACTGAGGAAGTAAATACATTATTTATTATCAACTGAAAAACTTTCAAAGTAGACAATAACTGGACTACATCTGGATCAGGCGTATTTAAATTAAAAGAACTGCTGTTTCTAAAAATAAAGTTTTACTCTATTGTTTTTACTCTTCTGGAAATAGGCAGAGCTGAGCTCAAGTCCCTACTGAGCTTGGGAAACTTGGATGATCTAATATTAGAGCTTAAAAAATATGATCTAATATTAGAGCTTAAAAAAATTCAAATGTCTCTGTTTGCCACAGAACAGGCCATAGCAATATGAGCCTCCTTGTTGCTTTTTTCTGTGGATAAGAGCTTATTGTCCATTGATCATTGGTGTCTCTGATTTGGACACCTGAGCAGGGGCAGATTTGCTCTCACTGAGGTAGTGGTTTGTATGACGTAGGCACCTTTGACAGTTGAAGTGAACAAAATCCAGTAGTTTACTCCACATACAATGTAGGTTGCTGAAATCTTAAGGGTAATAGTTTTCAACCATCACTGACTTGGGGTAGAATTTAATCAAGACGATGGTGATATTTATTTATTATTTGTATTTCAGTAGTATCTGCAGACTCCAGTCAGAGATTAAGGTTTCATTGTGTTAAGCACTGCACATATACACATAATAAATAATAAAAGTCCTTGCTCCAAAGAGCTTACAGTCTAATCATATTATGAGAGAGAACAGGTGGAGAAGTGACAGGAGGGAATAATAAGCTGCAGTCACAGCATGTGTGTGTGTGTGTGTCTAGCTGAGGGTGGTGTAAGTTACACCTTGCCCATAAATAACTGCTTTTAAAAAAAAGTCTTAATAGCTATGCATTGGTAGTGCGACTGGAGGTCCCAGACCTTTATAGACTTATGCATGTGCTTAACTTCACATACAGCATTTTGTTTTGTTTCAGTAAATGTGATAACTCATGCTGTGTAACATTAAGCTCATTGTAAGTATAGGCGTGGACTTGGGTAAATACTGCTTAATTGCTCAGAGATTGGAAAAATTATTAGTTGAAAATGATTGTGTGGCTGTCCAAATATAGGGAGCTCCATGGATGATTTCAAGAGGAAGAACCCTGCTAAGACAATTCTGTTGTGGTTTAAGCCAAAGAGAGACATCCAAGTGGTCTTAGGATAAAATAGATTTCATCTCAATTTTCACTTGTATGTACCTCTGCTAGACAGCTACAGCAATCCTATGACACATTGAGAACTTGGTAGTTGTTTTCCACACTGTGTAGAAGCCTACTGTCAGACCAGAGGTTAAAGTCTGACATGTGGGGCATATCTTGCTGACATCAGTGGAGCTAGGATAATTTACCTGCTGAGGGTCTGACCTGGGTGCTTTTTGGTTTCAGAACTATATATTTAGTAAAACATATGGATAATATATGCTGGAATCATGTATTTGTTGTGTATTTTCCTTTAATGTATTAAACAGGTATCATATTGAAATATTGGTTACTATGCATTATAGCTATACAGAATTTTATGCATGAGGTTTATATGTATAAAATATATATTTTAGAAACTAGATGACTTTAGAAAGAATTCATTGGGACTGTTCAAGGTACTAAAGTTTTGCAAGAGCCAGTCCTAGTGGTTAGAATTAGTATTTCAAATTAAAGTTCTCAATAAATGTTCAGAAGAGTATCAGAATTATGAAAGAAATATATTGCTCTTACGTAGAATTTCTGCACTTCATGAGCGGCAAATATAATGCATTAGGAATCAAGTTGGAACCCATCCCTTATGCCGTTGAATATATGACAAAATATTTTAAGGTGATGAAACAGTGTTATGCTTTCACAACAGTTAAACATTCTAACCAGAGTGTTTAAAACTATGGATACTTCAAATCTCCCGAATAGCAATACTTGATCGTGTAACCCACACACCTACTAGATATGGTGCACTGTCCCATGTAGTGGCATTCAGATCACTTAGAGAGAGGAAGAATGTATTTGCTCTACAGCCTTAACTGAGAGCCATTGGACTTTTAGATCAAGCTGTAGAGAAGGGGTGGCCAACCCACAGCTCGTGAGCCGCATGCGGCTCTTCACCCCTGAAAGTGCGGCTCGCGACGCTGTCCCATGCGCCCCTGCAAACGGCCCCTGGCTCCCTGTGCTCACTAGGTGCAGGGGAGCCGTCCAGCTGGAGCCTGATGTGGCCAAAAAGCCTAAAAAGCCTCACCTGTGGTTTTTAAAGGGGCAGTGTCTTTTTTTTTCTTTTTTGCTCAACAACTCTGGCTGGTGGAGAACTCTTCCTTTTTTTTTTTTTGGCTCAACAATGCTAGTGCGGCTCTTCACTTTTTTTTTCTGCCGCTGATTCAGCTCTATTCATTTAATGGGTTGGCCACGCCTGTTGTAGAGGCTCATGCACTAAGCTCCAGGTCCCAAGTTTGATCCTCCTGTCAGCACTACAAGTGGGGGGTTCATCTGGGATTTTAACTGGGATGTTTCTGAAGCTTGGGATATGCTTCCTCAGCTAGCAGAAGTATGTAACCCACATGCCTTCTGGAAGTGGTGTACTGTCCCATGTAGTGACACTTAGACCACTTACAGAGAGAAAGAATGAGTTTTCTCTACCGCCCTAGCTGAGTGCTAGCTGGCTTCTAGGTCAAGCAGTAGAGGCTTATGCATGAAGATCCAGAGGTCCCAGGTTTGGTTCTGCCTATCAGTGCTACAATGGCACACTTTGTTCCTATGGCATGAAATGTTGTGAAGGCCCCCCCTGAAGATTCAGTCATTGTCAGAATGCATTTTCTTATTGGATAAATACATCATAAACTAACATTGACTTTTACATTTTTCAAAGTCCATGAGTAGGTTTCTAGCCACGCAATTCTCATTAACTTACACAGGAGTCATGCCGCCCAAATTCAACACATCAGTTTAATTGTTTATGGGTAGGAGTCAGGTTTAAACCAACAAAAGCAAAGCCACTCAAAGTTAAAGGTAATGCGTAAGAGGGCGTTTGTCTTAGTCACCTGAAGTACAGTGTTCAGTGCATTGTCAAGAGCTCAACTGCCCCTTTTTTACTTGGTGTGAGGAAGCTTCAGGAGGAAGAAAGGCTATTTACAACTCAAAACAGGGCATGCAGGGCCCTGAGAAAATGTGAACGCTTTAAAGTATTTGTTATTACTGATGTATATAAGAATGTCAAGTGGCTCAGTGTTTGCAAAGTTTATAAATCTTTTAAGGTTCTAGTAAAGTTGATTTAAGACTTCCTCTGGTATTAATTAAAGAAAGATTTGCTTATTCTAGATTTCACTGAAAACTTAACTACTGTACCGGAGTTAACTACCAGAATACTATAGTGTCCTGTAAGGAAATACACTGTGTGCCATGGAGACCTTGGGAAATGGTAAATAAAGATGAGATTCTAACTATTGTTTTCATTCTTTCTCATCCTCGTTTGAAGTCATTTTACATCAAGGGCTTATTATTTTGTTCTTTCTGTGTTATATTTTTACATACAAAAAACCCTTTAGGGGTCCTATTCATGAAAAATTCCTTTTGCTGTGAGATTGCTTTAATTTCAGGATATTCAATGGCAGAACTGAGTAAGGGATTTTTAATAATTTTTTTTTAAATCCTTCAAATTATTAATTACACAATTCTTTGTTAGTAATGAATCAGGATAATGTGTAGAATATGATTTGTGGATGGAAAATATATGTAGGGATTTTTTAATAATCTATTTTTACTTATAAATAATCTGCTGGGATGGCCAACTATTAGTTTCCATGGAGCACAATTCAGTTTAGCCGTTCTGTTCTCATCAAAATTGATGGCAAGAAAGAACATTATGGTATAACACATATTTTTTTCTCATCTTTAACAGCCATTATTTTTTTTCTTTCAACAAACCTGCCCATAACCTTTTTGTTTCAGTTTTACAAAATTTCCACTGACAAAGCAAAAGAAAGTGTGCCTGATGCTTGCAAATAAAATATTATACCAGAGATTAGAAAATTTAATTTAGCGCCTTGTAGATCATTAGTTAATATATCCCACCCGTTATTACCATCTGCTTCAGTTTGGTGGTCTCTGTGAAATGATCTGACAATGGCAATATGTTTCCTCATAAGCACGTGTCCACATTACAATATCACCACATAATTAACATTAATTAGCATCCTGGTTGGCAGGTAGAACAGAAAAGTTAAGGATTTGAATTGGGACAAAAACGAGGCCTGAGGGATTTTCCCGAACAGGGTTAAGACATCAAGGAGTAGCTCATGTTCTGTTGGTAGAACACTTCATCTACAGGGTTATCACTCTAGTATCGTCCACTGGCACTCTATTCAACTGCATAGTAATAATAAAAAAGCTTAAGAAATGGAAGAGGAAGTAGGGTGGTGTGGCTTGATGTAAAACAAAATAATGAGACTATTCTTAGTGAAAATTGATACATTTTATGTGGCACTTTTTCCACACTTTTCCATGACATCACCATAAAGAGGGCGACAGATTTTATGGTCCACAGTCTCTAGACTGGCTGGAATATATTAATTTAGTGCAAGGTCAGGTTGGAGAGAGAAAAATGGTCATAAGCCACCTTTATATTTCCCCAATCCCAGGGCCACAGGGTGTTGGCCCTGTCTAGTATATCTTATATTAGTTACCAGGAATCTAAAGGGGCAATTCCTGAACCTGGATATCAACCAAGTTCTTTGCTTTTTTTTCCTGGCCATGCACCCTCAGGGAATGTGTAGGATAGAAGCAAGCCTTATATCACCAAGGAATTCCCTCAGAAGGAATCCTCCACTGGCCTATTAAACTAGGTTTAACAGAGCAAAGAATCTGACCCAATTTCTCTAATATGAAGCCGAATGTAGGCTGAGAGAGAGTTTCTAAAGCTATTTCTCCCTGTTCTGGTAAAGTTCAGGTATAGTACTCAGGCACTGCAACACTGCAGATCATGTGATGTCTGTATTGTTTCATGGGGAAAGACTGAAAGAGTTCAGTCTGTATATCTTGTTTAAGTGAAAATACGATAGTGAAAATGGGATATGTAACAACCTCTACGTTTTTGAAGTGCATAGACATCATACATGGAAGCGAATTGTTTAACGGGGCAAAGGTATAACTAGTAGGGATAGAATTAAATTGAGAGAGGCTGAATATCAGGAGAAATGCTGAAAATGATTCTTATTCATGAGTGGAACAGAATTGTCAAGAGAGGTTGTGGAATCCTCATTGCTTGAGTCATCTCAGGCTAGACTGAAGCAGATTCCAATGCTTCACTGGCAGTGCGTCAAACTATATGACCCAATATGTCTGTTTTCTCTAATTTCATGCTTTTCAGCATCCCACTTTTGGTAAGGTGTTGCTAGTTTTAGAGGAGTTGGTAGGTCAGATTCTCTGCTGCTATTAAATGGTGCAGCAGCACTGATTTCACTGGAGCTGTTCCAATTTACATGAGTAGGGCATGTCTACACTAAGAAATTATTTTAAAATAATAACTCCCAAAATAACTATTTTGAAATATGAGGAAGCGTTGTTCCAGGTCAGCCATAAAAATGTTGGCATATTGTGGGGCCATGTGGGTGCCCATAGCGGTGCCACTGGTTTGGAGATATATATTGTCACCGAATCTGAAATAGTTGTGTGTGAGGATAAAGTCACAGAGCTCAGCCACCAGTTGTGCTGTGGCATCATCAGGGATACTGTTCCTGACAGCTTGTATTCCATCTATTTGTGGGATATTTGTGTAGAGAGCCTCTACATCCATGGTGGCTAGGATGGTGTTTTCTGGAAGATTACCAATGCATTGTAGTTTTCTCAGGAAATCAGTGGTGTCACGGAGATAGCTGGGAGTGCTGGTGGGGTAGGGTCTGAGTGGAGAGTCCACATATCCAGACAGTCCTTCAGTGAGAGTGCCAATGCCCAAGATGATGGGGCGTTCAGGATTTCCAGGTTTGTGGATCTTGGATAGTAGATAGAATAACCCCGGTCGGGGCTCTACGGGTGTGTTGATTTGTTCCTGTGCTTGTGTAGGGAGTGTCCTGAGCAGATGGTTCAGTTTCTTAGTGTACTTCTCAGTGGGATCTGAGGAAAGTGGCCTGTAGAATTTGGTATTGGAGAGTAGTCTGGCAACCTCCTTTTGGTAGTCAGACCTGTTCATGATGACAACAGCACCTCCTTTATCAACCTCTTTGATTATAATGTCAGAGTTGTTTCTGAGGCTGTGGACGGCATTGCGTTCTGCACAACTGAGGTTATGAGGCAAGCGATGCTGCTTTTCCACAATTTCTGCCTGTGCACGTCGGTGGAAGCATTCTATGTATAGGTCCAGAATGTCATTTCGACCCTCAGGAGGAGTCCATGTGGAGTTCTTCTTCTTGTCCTGTTGGTGGGGGGGTATCTGTGTGTCAGTGCGCTGTTCAGTGTTATGTTGAAAGTATTCTTTGAGTCAGAGACGGCGAAAGTAGGCTTCCAGATCACCACAGAACTGTATCATGTTTGTGGGGGGTTGGGGCAAAAAGAGAGTCTCGGAGATAGAACAGACTCTTCTGCCGGGCTGAGTGTGTAGTTGGATAGATTGATGATATTCCTGGATGAGTTAGGGGTACCACTGTTGTGGCCCCATGTGGCAGGTAGGGTTTTAGACAGCTTACAGTCCTTTTTCCTCTGTAGAGAAGTGAAGTATGTAATGTAGATCTCCTGTCTTATTTTAGTAAAGTCCAGGTGTGTGGAAGTTTGTGTGGAAGGTTGGTTTTTTATGAAAGTCTCCAGATTGGAGAGCTCTTTTCTGATGTTTTCCTGTTTGCTGTACAGGATGCTGATCAGGTGGTTCCTCAGTTTCTTTGATAGTGTATGGCATAATCTCTCACCGTAGTCTGTGCAGTATGTTGATTGCAATGGATTTTTCACCTTCAGTCCATTTGGTATGATGTCCATCCATTTGCATTTGGAGAGAAAGATTATATCTGTCTGTACTTGTGCAAGTTTCTTCATGAAGTTGATAGATTTCCACTCCATACGGCTAAATGCAGTGCCTTGCATGGTGTCAAGTATCAGGGAGTAGCCATGTTAGTCTGGATCTGCAAAAGTGACAAGGAGTCCTGTGGCACCTTATAGACTAACAGATGTATTGGAGCATAAGCTTTCGTGGGCAAAGACCCACTTATTCAGATGTGACTCCTGGTCGCTTTTGCAGATCCAGACTAACACGGCTACCCCTCTGATATTTTGAAATAGTGTGTCCACACTGCAAGGAAGCCTCAAAATTAGTGCGAGGCAGGCTCCCTTAATGTGGACATGCTATCTCATCTTAGAGCCCCAGGAACCACTGGGGAGTAGTTACTCTGAATGACTCTGGGGAGTAGTTATTTTGAAACAGCACCAGTGGAGAGTTCACACTACCGCTATTTCGAAATAACTATTTTGAAATAAGCCTTATTCCTCACGGAAAGCAGGAGTTGTTATTTCGAAAGAACCAGCCCTGGTTGATAGTGTGGATGCTCCACTTGTTATTTCGAAATAATTCCCTAGTTAGACCAGGGCATAGAGAGATTCCCTTAGTGTATTCTGCCTTTCTTGTTTGAATAAAACATTAGATTTTTAGCTGAGCTCTGAAAGGAAGGGGTTTGGAGTCAAGGGACTAAAGGAAGATCGAGTTTTGCCTGCACTTGAATCCTTACATCTCTCTCTTGCCTCACTAGCAAAAGGAACACCTTTCGTCCCCTGAAATTAAAGGTGCTACAAATACTATTGTTTGATTTATTTTACCTAATAATGAATATGGTAAGAGAGAGCAAAATAGGTACATAATACTCCTTGAAAGTGTCAGTTTATGTAATCATCTGCTCAAGAATTGCAAGTAAATTATACTCCCTTTTCCTAAGTATCTTTGATTGCCGTTGTATAAAGTCTCAGACTGTCTTTTACTAACATTACATGTTCCTTTGGGAAGCAAATGAGAGGTACATGCACTTGGGAAAAAGGTGATTACACAAAATGTACTGTGTGCCATCATTGTAATGCAAATAATACAGTAATACATATTTCAGTGAATAAAGCCTAGCTATCAGAAAAGTATACCCCATAATGGAAAGGCAACTTAAAGTAGAAGAATGAAATGTATGTGTAATTTTGACAGGCTTAAAATATAGTTTTCTTCTACTAATGTGCCAAAACATTGCATCTAAGCACTTGCACTGACATTTCACAAAGCTCCTTTTGACATACACAGTGTATCATCTAGTGCAATGTTCATGGAATTAACATTTTCCTGGGGTAATCATATACAATTTAATGACCAAATAGTTCTGAGGCAATACAACTGGATTTCACAGGAACTAAATATATTTCTTCACACTGATCCAGCATGTTTTAGTTGAGCAGTCATTAGCATGTTTATAATAGTTCTAATTTAGCACAACATTTTCTGAATTTTATCCTTGAGTCATTTACAAATTGTTCATATTGAGTAAACAAAGGAAACAGATTGCATTTTATACTTAGTAATTTATCTGAAAGAAGAGGGGAGGGTTAATTGTCTGAAAGTTTTGCTCTGTTTGGGGAAGTGATTCTAGTCTTGCATTGCTTGGTGCACAATGCATTTTCCCCTCTGTTCTGGAAAAGGAGAAAAAAAATAAAGGATGGAGGAGTGAGTAAAATGAAAAATTAGGAGCAGAGCAAGATTGGCCACTCCCTGAGGGGAGTGTGGAGCAGAACTGGAGCTGGCACGAGATTATCTAAAACAGTTGGTGCATTCCTTAATGATCAAGTGCTTGAGAAGTCCAGCTTTCTCTCACAGAGCATCTGTGTTGATGTTTATATCAGTGCCCTGCTGTATGGGAAAAGCATGCTTTCTCTTGTTGCTTTTCTAAAAATAGTGTGGAATATAGCATTGTATGAGTTATTTTAGGAGAACAAAAACATTTGCAAGGTTAAAGGTTTTGCTTTTTAATAAATAAAAAAATAAAGGTCAGAACTGTAGCTTAAGTTAGTCTTTAGATAGGGATTGGTGGCACAAGCACGGTACAGTTTTCTTTGTATGTGGGGGTTTGCGTCAAGCTGTTCACCAGAGATTTGAACTCTGTTGAAACAAGCCATTATAGGCTGGACTCTTACATTCTGCAAATTTGCTGCTGTTTTTCCATTAGGCTCATTTTAGAAAGCAAGCCTGGAAACTACCAGTATTTGTACACCAGTGTTTGCATTTGGAAAGCACATAGTTTCATGTGAGAACAAGATCAGTCAGGGAGTGTGAGAGATTCAGGGTAAAACCAGCACATTTTAATATCTAATTATTTTAGTGTGTTTGGAGAGTTGTAATTAAATTTAAGAGAGCACTCCAAACTCTTACAGTTCTAATTTCGTTTGCAATGTATTCTGTAGCCACGTTGGTCCTGGGCTTTGAGAGACACAAGGTGGGTGAGGTAATATTTTTTACTGAACTAACTTCTGGTTGTGGAAGGGACAAACCTTTGAACTCCACAGAGCTCTCTTCTCTGCCTGAAGAAGCTTGAAAACTTGTGTCTCTCACTAGCAAAAGTTGATCCTATTAAAGATATTACCTTGCTCACCTTGTCTCAGATCTAATTTTATCATGTTGTGGATTGTCACCATGAAATAATGTGTAGTAGTTGGCAGATTCCCTTGGTCCATGGGCTAAAGAAAAATGCTTTTTAGGTCGTCAGTTGTTGGATTACATAATTGCTATTAGGCAAGAATTTCTACTAGGAACTTGATCACTACTGTTCCATTATCATTAAGCTTACAAATACCTATTTACATTAAGCATCAATTGTTGTTTTTGCTGTTTGTATTACAGTAATACCTCCAGATCCCATCCGGGGTCGGGGTTTCGTTATATTAAGCCACTGAGGCAACATCTAAATTTGAGCGGAGAGATGTGATTCCTAGTTCACTGAGCCATACTCATGCAAGCTCTGCTCAGTCATAACTCATACTAGTATGTAACATAGGGGTAGCATGGTCAGTGAAATGGGCTAGCTGCTTCAGTGACGCTATGTCTACACTACAGAGTTTTGTCGGAAAAACGGCCATTTTTCTGGCAAAACTTGAGGAACGTCCACATTGCAATTGCGTTCTTCCGCAAGAAAGTCAAAAGAACAGAGGAGCTTTTCTGGCATTGGTAATCTTCATTCTATGAGGAAGAAGCCTTTTTGCGAAAGAGCTTTTTCTGAAAAAGGCGTATGTGGACAGGGAAGAGGGAGTTCTTTTGGAAGAAGAGGAAAGAGGAAAAAGCACAGGTGCTCTGGTGGCTACTCCGTCCATAGCAATCACAGCTTACATGCGAGAGAGCGTCCATTCAGTCTGGACACGCTCTTTCGGAAGAAGTTTTTTCAGAAGATCTCTTCCGAAAAAAGCTTCCAGAAGAAGCCTGCAGTCTAGACATAGCCTAAGTGTTCAGAGGGTCCAGGTGGATATGCAGTTTGGGAAATTAGCCCTGTCCCATCACCCATGCTACCCTGCACTTGCTCAAGCAAAATTAGAATGGGTACATCTGTGGATAGAGAGAATCACACTCCCAGCGCTAAGTGCAGACATGGGCATACAAGATGTAGTGTTGGCTCCTGAGAGACTAGATTTTAAATAGGACAAAGGGGTGGGAAGGAAGGTTGATGCACAAGAAAGTGCCATGAGCTGACTAGGATTGCATAGCAAATCAGCGACAAAATGAGGTACAGAGCATATGGGTGGAATATCAACCCTCTGTGCTAAGTATACCTTTCTCTTTTGTTAATTTTTCTTGTTCGTAAGTAATATTCTTTCCAATTATTATTTTATTTATGCATACATACATTTATGTATTTATGCTGGCAGAAGGACATTCTCCATCAATTTGGCTGTCAAGGGGTTAGTAAATCAACAAACTCTTGAAATGGTAGTCAAACAAGTCAGTTCATTGGCTAACAAAATATCTCAACTGCCTTATTTTTAAATTTTCTGTTTTACCCTGAAAATGAATTACTCTAGGGTGGAAATATGGAAATTGAGAAGGACAAGATGAGGTTTGCTTGACCTAACTTGCTAGTGGCAGGAAGATTGAAACCAAAGCTACTTATGAAGAGGAGGCAGTGACACTACATTGTATCTCTGTTGAGCCTTCAGGCTGATTTTTGATTAGTTCTATATTGTTACCCTCCTTTTTTCTTTTAGCTAGAGTTTATTGAAAAGGGAAAGGGTAATTTGTATTTGAAAAAAAAAGAAAAAGTAATATGGCATCAAAGAATCTGTTTTAGTAATATTACACAAACTTTTCATCCTTGCATTAAAAAAAGAATAGACAGCATCATCAAGCACATGCATTTGTTAGTTATGGTTAAATTATATTTTTATGTGTCAAATCATGACTGTAAAATGTGAAGTTCCTCATTTCGGTTTGAATGTGTACCAGATTATAAAGGCTAATTCTTTCAAAGTGAATGAAATTCATCTTGCTGAGCACTGAAACATTACCGTTTGCATTTAATTTTAATATACATCTTAACAAGAATGAAGACTATGATTTTAATAGTATAGAACTATGCTAAGTGTATCCTTATCTCAATTATCTCAAGGAAATATAAGGGGCAGAGAATTCACAAAAGACATGTAATCAATCTGTTCCCGCACACCTGAAAATGGATCAGTTAATCAAAAGTGCTACCATTCTGCACACACAAATTAAATCTGAGCACTGGATAGTAAAGTGAACTTTACTTTCTTATTAACCGATTTGTTTAGATGAATCTACTAGTGCCATGAATAGCATTAAAAAAATCATAAATGTTCAATGTATATTAATTAGAGCAACATCTAATGACCTTTTTGAAAATGTAATCTTGCATTTTACTGAAGAATTTTTTGTAGTTTTGAATTATTTCATTCAGGTTAGATTTTTCTCCTTTATGTGAAATACCAAAGCAAAGCCTTGTCTTTCAGATGCATAGTGGGATATTTTGTTTTTTGTCGTTTTGATGTGAAATCTTTAGTAGATCATCATGGAACTAGTGAAATCATATTGCCGTCACATGAAAAATCATGACATTCTCGGGCCAGGTCTACACCAAATAGCAAGACTGACCTAGTTTCACACCCTTGAGAGATGCCAACCTGACCTAGCTCTAGACAGTGCTAAGTCAGTAAAAGAATTCTTTTCTTGGTCTAGCTACAGTCTTTTGGGGAAGTGGATTAACTGCAGAGGTGGCCAACCTGCGGCTCGTGAGCCACATGTGGCTCTTCAAAGAAAAAATTGCGGCACCTGCACTCGCGGCTCTGAAAGGGGGGCAGAGCCGGAGTTGTGGCATCCCATGCAGACTTCAAAATGGCCACATTCAGCATGGCCACTCTGCTTTTAAAAGGGCGGTGGCCGGGGCTCTCTCTTTTTTTTTTGCTCTACAACTTTTTTCCCTCGGCTCTTTGCGCTGTATCCACCACTATTTTGGCTCTTCGTCTGTAATGGGTTGGCCACCCCTGAACTATAGCAACAGGAGAACTCACACCATGCTGCAGCTCTGTTGCTGCAGTAATTTAAGTGTGGACATAGTCAAAGTGAAGTTAAGGAAAGGAAAAGAGCAAGACACTATTACTATTGTTTACTGGTTGTTTGGATTCTGGAAAAATAAGAAGTGATAAAACTGAAGGGTGCTTATTTTTTATTTGCCTTGTGCTAACATCTAGGGGTACATCTACACTGCACTGCTATTTCTGGAATAGTTATTCTGAAATAGCTTATTTCGAAATAGCACGTCTACACTGCAGGGAAGTCTCAAAATTAGTCTGAGGCAGGCTTCCCTAATGTGCTATTTCTATTTAGAATCCCAGGAGGCACTAGAGAGGAATAACTTAGAATGGCCCTGGTGAGTTACTATTTCGAAATAGCAGCAGCGGAGCGTCTATACATGCCTTATTTCGAAATAGCTATTTCGGAATAGGCATTATTCCTTGTAGAAATAAGGGAATGGCTGTGTAGATGCTCGCATTGTTATTTCGAAATAATGCTAGTTATCTTGAAATAACGGTGCAGTGTAGAAGCATCCTAGAAGTCCCAGTCCCTATTGTTCTAGGCAGTTTACAAACAGAACAAAAAGAAGGTCCTTCCCCAAAGAGGTCAGTGTCTTATTGAACTTTTGTAAGGGGGAAAAAGACTTTTTTCCTTTTACAAATATATCTACTGGGATAATTCCCTATACACTGCTTTTCTCTCATGCAACCTTGACTTATTTGAGGACTCCAAACTCATTTGTCTTGTCCCGAACCAAGCAATATTGACCTCTCTTTTTGTGGAATTAGAAATAAATGAATGCAAATAATGGCTATGGCTTAGTGAATCTTCCACAGTGAAGATGGGAAAAGTTTCACATTTTGAGACATACCTAAAGCTTCCTAAAACATAAATGAACACTCGTTATATTCAGTGAAATATCGCTGCAGTATAACGAGCATTGTAACATCATTCTAAAGTGTGCCTCCAGAATGTAAGGATGGAAATTGTCATGCTTTTAATTATACAGCACTCATTTTCTATAACGCTGACGGGAAGTTCATCAGTCCGCTGAGGGTTATATCATCCTTTGAAATATTTGCTCTTGTGCTCTATTTTCTCTGAGGCTTTTCCAGCACTCCCTCGAGTTCTAATATATTTTAGATGCACTTAGAAAAATATGTCACATGTACCTTTGATTGAATTACATTTCTGTATACATCTCTATTCATTGTTTATGAATTTACAGTGCATTTGCAATCATTATTAATAAATCAGTGTGCTTTTGTCTTCTGTCACAATGTAATGTATGTATTCAAAAAGAATTGTATGCAAACAAGTCATGTTTTAGAACTCATATCAGTAATAATTATCAGCTCACAGTATTGTTACCACATATTTTGAAAGAAGCTTATTATAAAAAAAAATAACAAGTCACTGCAAGGTAGCAGGAGTAAGACAGTTCGGTTGATCATTGATATGGGTGCTGTAAATATGCCACCGTATACTATAGTATTTTATTAAATCTCAAAAAGTCAAAGCTGATTTGAAATAATAATCTCTGACAGTCAGGGCTTTGAAGTTTTGCTGCTGCACACTCACATTTAGGCTTTCTTTTATGTATGACTTTACCATAAAAAACAAAAACACACATGGCATGAATGCTTTCTTCATATCTGTATTTCAAAGAAAGTAATGAGAAGCTACTTCAGTAAATTAAAAACAATCTGAAACTATGTGGATGGACACAGGCCTTTTGAGGGTCACACAGTATTCGTGCAAGATATCGTTTGAATTGTTCACTTGTTCAAGTTTGTGAGACTGGAATAAAATAGAGAGAGAGAATGCAAGAGTTATTCTTGACAGGAAGTAGATGACTTTCATTTAGTCAGAAGAACTTCAGAGGTTGGCTGTGATAGTTAGCACCCCGTTCTTCATCACCATTCTTGCAACAGAGATTCCATCCGTTCCCTGGCTGATTGATTAGTCAGTGGACAAATGTTAATTGTTTTCATCAATGCTTTGTGAGAGCCTTTTCATTTCTTATCTAGGACTCATTTTACCTATGTTTTCCCAGCTTGTTTATCTTGTAACAATCTTTTCTCATCCACCATTACAAGTTACCACATTGAGGGAGAATTCTGCAGTACATCTATTCCCTTGCACAATTAAAGTTACTAAAAGAAATATTGAGTAACCATCATAGTTTTAAAGAAATCACATTTTGATACCTCACCTGAACTTTAATTTATAGCTAACACATTTTCTCTTGTTATTTTGGGAAGAAACGTTCTCTTAGGATGTTTAACAACATAAAATATATGGAGTCAAATTCTGTGCACTGCTGGTTTACTATATCCCATTCTGTACTGACTTACATTCTGTGTAATTCTATTTACATGGGTGAGTTAGCATAGGGTATAACCCAGTAGAAAATATGGTTAGTTTATAAACTAGAGCTTGACCCATGCCACAAATTCAGAATCCCAAAATGAATATTTATCAAGAATAATTTTCCTTGCTTAGTTTATAACAGATAGTCCAGAACTGAAACATCCTTAGATGCTATAAACAGATGTTATAAACAGACTAAGAAGCTATAATTACATTAAATGTTCATAGTTCTTAAAACTCATCCTTTGTATTTTGCTAACCTTCGTGAGTCTGCCCAATGACAAAATGTAATAGCAAATACCGTAATTATGAGCTGTTTGTTCAGTGTAGAGAAATGCTGTACCTGTGCAATCTAATATCTTTTAAGAAACACTTCCTTGCAAATATTTTTCAATCATTTAAATAGAAGAAGAAAGCTACAACTATAAACATGTTTATGTTAAGAGAAAGGGGCACATAGGCTGAATCATCTTTTATTGATCTTCATACATTCAGTGGAATTCTTAATATATATATATTTGCAAAAATACAAGTTTCAATGGTGAGTTTTCATCTCAGCACTCATGAGGTTATTTAATTGTCTCTTGATTCTGTTATCTGTTGCATCCTGTGCTTTTGTTATCGTGGTGATGGTTTTGTATCAGTTGAGAGAAAGCATCCTGGTTGATAGTCATTAACAACCATAACCTACATTAAATATAAAAATAAAGTCAGAAAGCTCTTTTGCATGGATGAAGTCCTAAAATTTTGGCAGGAGAGCAACAGAGAGACATCTTTTAAAACTGATGATATCGCAAAAAAGGACAAATTATAATGTTCTATTGGTAATTGATGGTTATTTGTTAATTCTGCTATTACCAGGCCAAAACTCATAAAAGTAATACATGCTTGTAATTGTTAAAATTAAATAATTTGTTTTATTGTATAATAAGTATTTTAACAGTGTCTGCTGCAACTTACAGCTTCTTAAATTGTGTCTTTTATGGAAAGAGATAATTAGTAAATAAATTGGCTTTTCTACTAAAATACTACTTCAAAAATATTAACTAAGCTATGTTTTTCCAAGGAGGCTTGCATGGCATAAACATGTTGCAATTAAAACCTTGGTGGTTGTAATTTGGTTTACATGAAGCTGCTTTTTTCACATATGGAAAGTTAATATGCTTATTACAGTGAAATACTTTTGCATCTTAAAAATGTTATCGGACAGATTACATTCTATTTCTCCTTTAACCCCATCTATAATGCACACCTCTTTTGTGATTCCTTCAAACGCTTATCTCCTCTGTGACCATCCCTTTGTGTTGGAACACAGTGTTATCCCTTATACTGTGACTGGGTAAGATAGGAACAAATCTTGCTCTCCTTACTCGTGTGAGTATTCCCAGCAGGACTGCTTGCACAGTAATGTGAGTCAGGATTTGGGCTTTAATTTGCAAATAATTCATGGAAGAGACCTCGAGCCAATTTCTGCCTTCATTTACACCCAAATAACTCTTATTATGTCAATGGGATTGCATTAGTGTAAATATGGTCAGAAGTTGGCAACCTTATTATACATTTGTAAAGCACAACTTCTATTAATAAAATATCGATTATCAGCCTGATACTGAGAGGTAATAAGAACAGATTTTGAAAGCGAAAGTAATTAAAACATAGAGGTTAAAGGTAATTGGAATAAAATACAACATAGTTTTGCAAAAGATAGATTGTGCTAAACCAACCTGATCTCCTTCTTTGAGAAGATAACTGATTTTTTACACAGAAGAAATGCAGTAGATCTAAGCTATCTAGATTTCAGTGAGGCATTTGATACAGTTCTACAGGAGAAATTGTTAGTTAAATTGGAGAAGATGAGGATTAATATGAGAAGTGAAAGGTGGATAAGGAACTGGTAAAAGGGCAGACTACAAAGAGTCATATTGAGAAGTGAATGGTCAGGCTGAAGGGAGGTTATTAGTGGAGTTCCTCAGGGTGCATCTAGACTACATTCCTCTTTCGAAAGAGGATTGCAAAAGAGGGAAATAAAAAATGCAAATGAAGCGCTGATTTACAAATCTCGCGCTTCATTTGCATAATCTCTTCTGATCGCTTTTTCGGAAGAGATTTTTTTGAAAAAAAATCAGTCTAGATGGGTTCTTTTGAAAAAAAAAAACCTTTTTCGAAAGTACCCTTATTCCTGAAAAAAAGGGGTTTACAGGGTTCTTTCAAAAAAGGTTTTTTTTCCAAAAGAACCCCGTCTAGACTGCTTTTTTTTTTCAAAAAAATATTTTCTGAAAAAGCGATCAGAAAAGATTATGCAAATGAAGCATGAGATTTGTAAATCAGCACTTCATTTGCATTTTTGATTTCCCTCATTTGCATTCCTCTTTCGAAAGAGGAATGTAATCTAGACGCACCCCTTTTCAGAAATAAGGGTTCTTTCGAAAAAGGTTTTTTTTTCAAAAGAACCCCATCGAGACTGCTTTTTTTTTTCTCAAACTCTCTTCCGAAAAAGCGATTGGAAGAGATAATGCAAATGAAGCATGAGATTTGTAAATCAGCGCTTCATTTGCATTTTAGAGTTCCCTCATTTGCAGTCCTCTTTCGAAAGAGGAATGTAGTCTAGACGCACCGTCAGGGATCAATCTTGGGACCAACCTTATTTAACATTTTTAGTACTCACAGAAGTGAGAGTGTGCTTATAACATTTATGGATGATATCAAGTTGGGAGGTATTGGCAGTATATCACACAGGAGTAAAATTGCAAAATTGCAAGGTCACGCAATTAGGGACTAACCACAAGAATTTTTGCTATAAGATGAGGATATATCAATTAGAAGTGACAAAGAAGGAGAAAGATGTAGGTGTGTTGTTTGATCACAAGATGACTATGAGCCACCAATGTGATGTAGCTGTGATAAAAGGCTAATGCAGTCCTAGAATGCTTCAGATGAGGTATTTCCTGGTATTTTGCAAGGTAAAGAGACTAGGAACATGTTGGTACCATTATACAAGGCACTGGTAAGACCTCATCTAAAATACTATGTTCATGCCTGGTTTACTGTGTTTAAGAAAGATGAATTCAAACTGAAAATGGTGCAGACAAGGGATACTAAGATGATCAGAAGAATGGTTTGCTTGGTTTGGTTTGTTTGATTTGGTGTGGTTTAGCCTTACCAAAAGAACCTCAGTGAGTTTTGTGTGAATAAAGCCTTGTGAATTGGGCACACGATTTGGAATGCCAGTCTACTAATTGTTGCACAGCTTACTGGGAAAAAAAATTCTGATACCGTTCATTAGAAGGATAAAGTTTATTCATAGAGTGGCAATCCATCTGTGTAAATTGGCATGAATATATTCTGAACTAAATTCTGCTCTCATTTAAATCCTTGTAGATTCATAGTAATACCATTAATCTCAATGTATTACACTGAGTTTACATGGAAGTAGATGAAAGACTATTTGGCCTCAAGTTCACTCCCCTTTGAAAATCTGGTTCAGACAGATCAGGTGAGGTAATTTTGAGACTTGCTAATCTATACGATTGTATTAAGTGTTTATTTTTCTTTTTAATAGACTCATCTTGCATGGAAAAACTACTTTCTAAAGACTGGAAGGAGAAAATGGAACGACTAAATACAAGTGAACTCCTTGGAGAAATTAAAGGTATAATAAATATTTAAATGGACATAATATTTTAGTAACTGAATACAAGAAAATGTATATTTAATGCATGAACCAATCATAGATCCACATTCAAAACTCTCACCGAATTTAATGGGAGTATGGGCATGGAGTGATGCCAAGGTCAGGTATTGTGTTCTCTCTACTGTTTCAAGTATAATGGAAATACAATTTATAAATTAACATATGTTTTTCTCCGTAACTCTTTCAGACACCTCAACCTAACTTTGTAACTGTTTTCAACAAACTAAACCCTAACCCATTAGAATGACAAGCAGGGTTAAGAATATTTCCCTCTCATTTCAAATTTGGTACAGATGTTAAATGTGTTAGTTCTCTTACATCAGTTAAATACCTCAGTCTCCAGACATGAAATGAAAGAGGCAAAAGTATACCAAAGAAAAAAGAGATGTGGGTTAGGCGTAATTTCCAAATAATGCATCTTTGTATAGGTAGTATGTGGGGTATTCTTATTGATTTTAGTGGGATGTCACATTTTATTATTATTTTAATAATCAAAATGCTAGGTTTTTCAAAATTCATTATCTGTGAAGTTGAAAGAGAGACCCAGGGTGAAATCTGGGCACCATGGAAGTCGCGTCAAGTTTTGCCATGTGTAGTGCCCGTGGTTCCAAAAGATTTGTGGCACTTGGGATCTAATCAATCTAATCAAGCTGTTGCTAAGCAAAAAAAGAATCCAAAGACCTTTCAGTCAGAGGATTCTTAAGGTGTTTCCCTACTCTTCAGTTCCTGCAGGAGGTTTCCTATTGGAAGGAAATTCAGGCGGTTATTGTTTGGATAGCAAATTGGAAAGACAGCTTTTCTTTCCACTGCAAGAAAGAGCTCAGATAGTTTACCTCATTTATGAGATATATTCAACAGATTTATTTCTGTTGATTGCTTGGGTCTTATTAAATGACAACTGTAAATACACGGGACCAAGAATTTGTTTATGCCATATGCATGATGTCCTTACTAATGGTAAAACAGAAAGTCTATCTGAAGAAAATTGGTGCTTGTGATTTTGCATTTCCACCAAGAAGATGTCCTGAAATTCTTCACTATAGATGTAAACAAGATGAAGTTTGGCCCTTTTTAATAAATAATGTATAACTTCTGTCAGCTAATACTATGTCAAATCCTACCGGTTGGACCTCCCTGGTCTGGCACCCTCAGTCCTGGTTGAGGGATTTTGCTGGACCAGGAGAGGTCATTTCTGGCCCCCTGCCACTGTCTCCTCCCCCCCCACCAGCCCTGGCTCAGCTGCCAACCCTTCCTTGCTGCCAGCCCTGCTGCTCTACCACCCCCACCAGGCTTCCCAGCCCTGCTAGGCAGCCTCACTGCCACACGCTGGGCTCCCAACCCCCTGAGCAGCCCTGCAAGAAACAAAAGGCAGCAAAACTGGTAATTTGAAATGCTAATCTATTTAAAACTATGTTGTCTCCTAATGACAAGGAGAGTGTTGGACATTAGCTGGGCAATATAACTACCTAAATCTCTAAATAAAAGCTCTTTGAATGCCATTAGGGAATCAGAATTAAAACAGGCTGGGTCTCTGGAAATGTTGGCTAGCATATTCATTGTTATTTTATATGGTTACTTTTTTTTGTATGTAAAGCCTTATGATATAAAGCCATACAACATAAAGCCTTACGATTGTCACTATTTTTCTGTTGGGACATTTAAAGTTTGACTTCTTGTACGGTCTGTTTTCACTAGAGAGTTAACATAAACTCTTACTAAGGCTTGCATAGGCGCTTACACAGGCTCTTACATACACACTCCCCTGAGTTTGGTGGTGCTTTCATCCCAGCATACCTGGCTTGTCTAGATCTGTAGGCTAAAACCCTAGAGAGGCTTTCACCTGGGTCAGCAACTTTCCCCCTCCATTTGCAGCAAAAATAAAAGTTTAACTTTCTGGGTGTGTCTCTACACAGCACTATTATTTTGAAATAACTGACATTATTTTGAAATAAAAATGAGAGCGTCTACATAGCAATTCGGTTATTTCAAAATAAATTCGAAATAGCGGATGGCTTATTCCAACGTTGGTACTCCTCATTCCATGAGGAATGATGCCTCTTCCGAAATAGCTATTTTGAAATAGCGGTAATGTGGACGCTCCACTGCTCTTATTTCAAAATAGCCAGGGCCATTCAAACTGATTCCTCCCCGGTGCCTCCTGGGACTCTAAATCTAGATAGCAGGTCTACATTAGGGAAGCCTGCCTCGAACTAACTTTGAGGCTTCCCTGTAGTGTAGATGTGCTATTTCGAAATAAGCTATTTCTTTCAGAATAGCTTATTTTGAAATAAGTGTGCAGCGTAGATGTATCCTTTGATATCTTCCCTCAGCTCCTGCCATGTGGCCGGAAAGACAGATACATTCTTCAACAATTCAGTATCACAAAGGGGTATGTCAACATTATTGAGGACACAGTAACTTGGGTATGAATTTGCAGAATGGCTTCTCTGGCTGCTTAGATCTGGTTGCCAATTGCCCAAGTTAACTTTGCAGTGCAGACATACCCATAGGAGCTTTTTTCTGCCTCATTCTTGTAGTTTTCAGTTTTTGCTTTGGCCCTCTGGTCATATGGTTATGTGCAATTATAAAAATATAAATGTAAGTGATGTGCAGTGGGGGCCTCTTTCAATTGCCCAAATGGTGTCAAGTGGCCACAATATAAAGGAGAATTAAGTCCTTAATGTCTTATTTCTGCCTCAAGGAGGGTTTTAGATGATTACGTATGTTTTATCTCATTGGATTAGCAAAGCCAAAGCTAACAGCAAGAAGAATATTTTGAGTGTGATGTGAGGTGAGATTTAGCCATGTGCTTCCCTTCCAACTAAAACTTTGTTGTCTCTCCCAGTGTGGCTCTGAATTGGCCACAAGTGTTTGCTGAAGTGTCATTCAATACTTCTCCAAAATAGTGGGACCCTGATTTAAAGAACCAGATTTTATTCTCCTTACAGTGCCATTGATCCCTGGGCTTGCCCTGCTTGGTGGTGGGGCACGCTGGTACACTGCTCTTTTTCACTTTTTCTTCAGAGGCTACCCATCATTTCAAGCTTCCCACTGATGAGGGGAGATAGACATTGCTTTCTCAGAAGCCAGCCCACAGTAATGTCTTGTGGCCAGACAAGTCTCTGGAGAGCAACATAAAATGCTCCTTTCCTCAGAGGGTTGATTGCACTTTTTGTAGAACCTTTTCTCTGGGGGATTCAGACTCTGACTCTATCCCTGACTCTGTTGTTGATTCACGGTTTGACTTTGGGCTCATCTTGCTATACTGTGGTTTACTCATTAATCCTGAAGTGTTCCTTCTCCACAGAGGTTTTAGGAGGCTTCGTTAATGTTTGTAAACCATTTCTATCACCATTACGCAGAAGGGAAAGCTGAGGCACAGAAAGAATAAGGATCTTGCCCCAGAATAGCTTAGTGGCAGAGCTGGGACTAGAAATTAGTTCTGTTGATTCCTAGTCCAGTGCCCTTTCCCCTGTTTCCAAGGTGTTAACTTTGAACGTTCTTTAAAAATATGTAGTTTTTGGAGGGGTAATGATATATGTTAACATAGGTAAGCATTTGTGGGCCTTAAAAAATGTGTTCTGAGTGGATACTGAAAGAAGAGAGTGGGGACCGGGTGCTTTGGGATATAAAGAGGACATTGTAGACATATGGGAGTATGAAATAAGACATGAAAATGACAATGTAAATAAAGGAAGTGGGGCAATCTATAGATGGTTTTAAATCGACTTGTAATCAACCAAGCATACTTTAAATTGTTTTGTAATGTCCCAAGTTCCAGATTTCTGTGTTCATGGGGTTCATTTTCCCATGCCTGATATGATTTCTGATCAGGTAATTGCCGCTGTATATTGAAGAGGTCAAAAATGACTTTTGAAAACTTACCTTTGTATGTGACGTGAGGTCTCTTATTGCTGGGTTGCAATTAATTTTCAGTTGAAGTGTTGTAACGGGTTGATGGTTTTGGTTTTTATGCATCTTCTTCCTTCTTTTCTGTTACTGAGGGTATGGCTACACTACAGAGTTTTGTCGGAAAAATGACTGTTTTTCCGACAAAACTTGAGGAACGTCCACACTGCAACTGCGTTCTTCTGCAGAAAATCAGAAGAACAGATGGTTTTTTCTGGCATTGGTAATCCTCATTCTATGAGGAAGAAGCCTATTTGTGAAAGAGCTCTTTCACAAAAAGGCGTGTGTGGGCGGGGAAGAGGGAGTTTTTTTGGAAGAAGAGGAGAGAGGAAAAAGCACAGATGCCCTAGTGGCCATTCCATCCATAGCAATCACAGCTTACATGCGAAAGAGCATCCATTCAGTCTGGATGCTCTCTTTCGAAAAAGCAGATTGCTTTTTGATGCACTTTTGCAGAGTGGACGCTCTTTTTTGGAAGAAGTTTTTCCGGAAGATCTCTTCCGAAAAAAGCTTTTTCCGAAAGAAGCCTGCAGTCTAGACGTAGCCTGAGAGTCCAGCAGGAAGCGATGCAGTACAAACTATTTTTTTAGGTCATTTGTGAGAAAAATCTTGATGATCAGAAACAGAGGCGTGGTCCAGTGAGGAGCAGCTCTTTGCACTGACTGTTACTGGGAGCCGTTTACCTTGGATAGAAGGCGTTGTTCTTGTCAAGGATAATCTGAGCACATGCTCTCCCCTCTGTGCCTGCACAAGTGCCCTTTGGCTCAAAGCCTGGCATAGCTGTATGTGGGAAGGGGCATCAGTTAGGCAGGGTAAGCCTACAGCCCTTCACAAATAAAAGGGTGTTAAGGCCATTTATACCAATAGCACAAACTATTTCTGTTCAAACACAAATGATGATAGAAGAAAAAATGATTGTGAGATAGAGACAAAATAAAGGCATGATTTCTTGCCTTATGTTATATACTTCTAATTAATTATAATAGTTTGATTAGAAACTATATCCATTTGTTAACAGAACGCAAAATATCCTGTCTAGCTAATAGCCAATGAATGTTTTAAGTGGAATTGTTCATGTTCCCATTTACTCCTGTATACTGTCCTTGATGTGTGAAACCATTCTACATCTTCTTTATTAGAATTTCAGTTACTGATAAGGGGCCGATTCTCCTCTGAGTTCCTTCAGAACAGTCCTATTCCTCTCAGTGCATAGGTAAAGCTGAGAGAGGAGCCTCTGGCACAATATTTGGTAGCTACTTGGTAGTGTTTAAATCAGTTGTCATAGTCATTTGATATGTTTATACTTGCAACATACAGGGCAGATTTTAAAAGGTCCATGAGACAGATGAGGCTGAGCAAAATGATCTGCTTACCTGAAAAAAACCTCACATTTGCAGGTGCAAATTGCATGTCCAGTAGCTCAAGCTGTAGATGCAGATGTTTTGAATAAACAAACTGGGTTCAAATTCAGCTCCTGCTTTGCAGAATTTGGATGCAAGCGATCCAGCCTCCAATGGATGCTTTATTGTAGTTTAGGCTTCTAGTTTTTCTTTACTGACCACAGCCAGGCCAAGTAAGACCATTTATCACTATAAAGAGTCTGTTTCAAGTTTTCTGTTTCTGTTCCAAACGTAAATCTCTGGAATATCTTACATGCATCATGCAGTTGTCTATTGAAATAGCCTGCAATGGTCTTTTTCAGCTTTCAGGGTCTTTGAAGATCAAATAAAGGCCAGTTTTAAGTTACTTCAGCAATACATATTGCAGAAGGGTCCGAATTTTTCTAACAATCTTATATATGAGTGACTCCTGGGTTAACTGTGTTACAAGTTTGTGTTACAGCTTTTACTGCTGGCGTTTATAACCTGAGCTATCTATATTTATAGGCATTGTGACTCAAATGTCACATGCTGGCTTTGTACAATATACTGTATTTTTAGACTGGACAGTGAGGATGCCCATAGATTTATCCAATACTGAAGTCTATTTGCATTGTATGTTTCTCTTGCTTACTTGTGGCCCTTTTACACCCTATATAATTTATTAGATCAGTTACCAGAGGAACCTTATCAACTCCCAAAGAGCTTATTTCACATAGCACTTATAAATAAAATGAACTCAGAATGGTTGGGTAGGGAGGCATGTCCCTGTTTCTTATGGAGACCTTAAGTTTAATAAAGCAAACTTACTTCACTCATTTTCTCAGTATGGGCATGACTATACTAGGAAATTATTTCAAAATAACTAAATTGGAAATATTAACTCCCCAAATAGCAAAATCAAAATAGCGTGTCCCCACAATGGGGAAGCCTCAGAATTAGCCAGTGGCATTGTGGCTACACTACCTCGACTTAGAGCCCTAGGGAACATTGGGGAATAATTACTTTGAATGACACTGGGGAGTAGTTATTTTGAGATAGCAGCAACGGAATGTCCACAGTAACACTATTTTGAAATAAACATTATTCCCGGAGGAATGCAGGAATACGGATTTTGAAATAACTGGCTTGTTGTGTGGACATGTAACCATCTGCAGGCAGAAGAGAACATGGGATCTCTGGAGCTTAGTGTAGGAGCCAACTGGTTCTTGGCTTAAATTGCAGAGCTCACTCATTCGCTTTAAGTGGTCTACGTGCCACTACATAGGACAGTGAACCACATCCCCTAGGAGTGTGGTTTACAGACACCCTGCTTATTATTTTGAAATAAGGGGGGTTATTTTGAAATAATTCCCTAGTGTAGACTGGGGCTATTAGACTGAATAGATTAAGAACCTCAACATGTAGGTGACTGGTATTCTTCACTGAATAGTTGGAAAAAGAGACATTTTCTGTTCCTATTATCTGGTGGAAGAGAACAGTGAGGCACAACTGTTTGCATTTTGTGATTATCAGTTACACATTTATATAATAGGCTCAGAGCCAGCTGTCCATGAATGAGTCTGTGTGAACATTATGAATACTGTGTGGTTAGAGTCTTCGATTCCTTTCAGTAACAGGTAGGTTAATTGTTATTTGCATGCGTTTAATAAAAAAATCTCCGTTCTCTTGATGAAATATAGAACTATAGATACATTTTCAGGGGCTCTGGGTACACAATACAGAGTGTGGAGGATCATTTTGAGTAAAATAAGGCTCCTGATGCTACCATGTTACCCTGCTTTACAGTTTGTTCTGGTTTTATAGTATTTATTTCTCAATTATTATTGTATAAGTTCCTTGCAAACAATATATGTTTGCAGAAGCTGGCTTTATAATTATAAAGGAAAGTATAAATATAAACATATAATGTCTTCTGTGCATGTGTATATGTATGTGTGTGTACACACACACACAAAAGATATAGGTCTTATATCGCAGAAGCACCCATAGGTTTTTAATTATGCCACTTTGTATGGCTGTAGACATTTCAAAGCTCCCCTTTGTGCTCTCTATTATAAACATCTTTTATTTCTTTTGAAGTCTGCATGATATACATACTAGCAATTAAAAACCCAGCTCAGGGTTGGAGACACAAGGTCTTCATAATTAAAACTCAAACAAAAGCTACAAGCGAAAAACACACTCTATGATTAAGGTCTGAAGTGTTATGATACATTAGAATCTATGTTAACTGCTAGGATTTAAAAATCAATACTCAGGAAAAAAGATCAGTTGGTTCCAATTAGGGAAATCAATGAAAACATTTCCTTCTTCCTCCCTAACAACTACCCTCCCCCCACAACACCTTGAATTTAAAAACTGGTCTTGATTAGAAATACACCACAGGCTGTAAAGTTTTCTGGTAATATATTCATTATTGAGATCCAATATAACACTGTGTTTAACTTTATCTTGTATACTTTTATTTTTACATTTCTTTAGACAGAAACATTTGGCAAGATGCATCACAGTAACTACCTTTCTGAGCCTAAACTGATGTTATAAAATAAATGATAACATACCATTATGTAAATATTGCAATATTCAATAAGTAAACCAAAAATCTACCAATTAGTCTTTGTGCTGGGTATGCTTGGCAAAGAATTACGTAAAATGGTTTCAAAATAGAAGTGTGCATAATACTTACATTTACTATGCCCTGTTGTATTTTTTTAATGGTTCAGATACACTTTTATAATTACTAAGGCCAAAGGAGTTATTTCTGATCTCTTTTAAATTGGTGGAAATCCATATATTTTCATTCAGTACCTTAATTTTTCTTGATACATGATAATTATGTTCCTGATCCTTCAATGAGTTAAGCAAATGTTTAACTCCACCCTGCGCTTACAACACATAGTGTTAAGTGTATCTGTGCTTCTTTGCAGGACCAGGGACATCATTTGCAAAAAAGAATATTCATAAATTTTTCCCTCTCTGACCACTAAGGCATGGGAGCAGTTATCACAATTGCACCAGCTTCTAACATTAAATGTATACTGCAGTGTTCAGTAACAGAAGTAGTAGCAAGCACACCTGTAATATTAAAAAACTTCATTTCATTTTTATTTTTAAGTGCCAGTAAGCAGGTTTGAAAGTAATTTTAAAAAAGTATCAGTATGTTTTATTTCTTCTCCCTGCTCACCTTTGGGTTGTACAGGTATTTTAGCCTTATATTTTAATATTCCTAAAACCGATATTTATTCATTTGAGCAACAATCTCATTTAAATCAAAGAGAGTTTTGCTTCAATGAGGACTATGGGACTTAAGGTCTACTTTGACTGAAGACAGTTGCAGAGCTGCTCTTGACTCAAACGCTCATCCTGCAAAGAATTTCCACTCAGCACTTCTACTGAAGTCAAGTGTACCACCCAGTAGATAAAGTTATGCACCTGCATAAGAATTTGCTGGGACCTTAAGTTGTAAAAGGATTGGCCTCTAATTTGCTAGAGTTTTATCATTTTTGAATGGCTTTGGTGTTATCACTTGGTGCAGATGCAGGGCTAAATACTGGCAAGGTGCTGCACACAGGCAAGTGTCTGAAAACTAATGCACAACACTGAATGTCTACATTGCAAGCTTATTTCGAAATAGAGCATCCACACTACAGGGAAGCCTCCAAATTAGTCCGAGGCAGGCTCCCCTAATTTGGATGCTATCTTGATGTAGAGCCCCAGGAGGCACTGGGGAGGAATAACTTAGAGCGGCCCTGGTGAAGGGCTATTTCGACATAGCAGCAGGGGAGCATCCACACGCCCCCTCTTCCAAAAGAGCTTTTTCGGAAGAGGCCTTATTCCTCGTGGAATGAGGTTTACCAATGTTGGGAAAGACCCTTAGTTATTTCGATTTTTTTTACTAGCTGTGTGGATTCTAGTGTTGTTTTTCCAGGATAATGGCTGTTATTTCAGAATAAATGCGCAGTGTAGATGCACCCTGAGGCTACGTCTAGATCACATCCCTCTGTCGGCAGAGGGATGTAAATGAAGCACTTCGAAAGTGCAAATGAAGCCGGGATTTAAATATCCCACACTTCATTTGCATAATCACGTAATGGCACTCTTTCGAAAAAGCGCTATTTCGAAATTGAAACCACATTTTTTGCAGGATCTTTCGAAAAAGCACCCCGTTTTCAAAACAACCACGTCTAGACTGCGGTTTCAATTTCGAAATAGCGCTTTTTCGAAAGAGCGCCATTATGTGATTATGCAAATGAAGCATGGGATATTTAAATCCCGGCTTCATTTGCACTTTCGAAGTGCTTCATTTACATCCCTCTGCCGACAGAGGGAGGTGGTCTAGAGACACCCTGAGAGATCAGAATGGAAATTTCTTGCCCAGTTTGAGCTCAGCTCAGTGACTACCCATGAAAAGGCCTCTCTGTAGTCCTTTTTTGATAGGAGCAACAAAAGGTGTTGCAGGATCTTGGTGTCAGTGTAGTTTGCATGCTTTTGTTTGTGTGCCTCAGCATCTAGCAAGAGAACATCTGCACAAACAATTCATATTCTAGGCAAATGCAGTCTTTGGGCCTGATTCAGGGAAGTGCTTGTGTCTGAATATAAGTCTTAATGACGACAGGTGAAATTCAAGGTCCCTTCCTGAGCAGGGAATCTTTCCAGAAAGGAGGCTTCTGGGCATGATTGCTCTGCAAAGGGCCCTAGCATGGAACAGCACTGTAGGTAAGTGTGGCCCAACCACCTAGGGAGTGTCTGTATGGCAAACAGAGCCCCACAGCAGTGATCCTTAGAGTCTGGGTCTACATCCTTGTGCCTGTAGGGCTCATGCCATGATGCTAAATACAGCAGTGTCATTGTGGTGGTTCAGGCTGGAGCTTGGTCTCTGGAACATCTATACAGTGTCACCTTTTTAGTGTTGTAGTGTGATCCCAAGTCTATAGATCTGGAGTCTGTTACTTGCTGTTGCAGGTTTCTGTATGCAGGGTAGATATACCCTGAGATAGGTCTCCTACCTTCCAATCTATTAATTTATCCACTGGCACACCAAGTGAATATGAAATATTTTAGAATAGGTTCACAGTATGAGTTTGCAAAATGTTATGTGAATTGCTTTTAAAATGTATCCATTGCCATGAAACCTCCGAGGTCTTTCAGGTAAATCATCCCCCCCGCCAGAATACCTATCAATGGGTTACATTTTCAAAAATACTTATGTTAGCCTAAGTTCCATTGATTCATATGTATATGTTAATTACACTTGAAATTATTAGAATTGTACACACACACATATGTTAGTGTTCCAAAGGACTTGTCTAAATGAAATAAGTAAGAAAGAACTGAAATCGGCTGGGTGTATATGTGCATTACTAATGAACTTATAGTATGTTTAGCTCTAATTTAACAGTAGCGCAACAGGAATTAGAAACTGACACTTTCTTTTTAACTCTTTCACTGAAGTTGTAGTATTTTGTTACCATTTTATATTGTTCCTTTTTGTTAAGTTCCTTCTTTCTTTAAAAATGTTATTAATTTCACCCATGCATCCAGAACTTTGTTGCAACATACAATGTACTGAAATTAAGGTTTTTTTTTATTTTAGTCACTTTTGACCCTGATTGAAGTCAATGGTGTTCCTTCAGATTTGCAACAGTATAAGTAAAAATAGAACTTGGCCACATGTTCAAAACGGTGGTATAAATTGTGGACACCTGTGTTTACATCTTCTCCTTCATACTGAATAACTGAAAGAAAATCTCTTTTATTTGGAACCTGGTCCATGCCCAGTTGAGGCCAATAGGTGTCTTTCCATGAGTTTTGGTAGGAATCAGATTAGACTCTAGAAATATTTGAGAAGAGATTTCATTTACTTTACTATAGTAGGGTGATGACAAGGGCCTGGTGATGTTAGACAGGAGAAGTTTGTCTCAATTTCGTTTAGTACGAGTCACCAGTACGTTGTTTAATGTACATTTGTATATTGTAATACATGTTTGAATTTGATCATAGAAGTGGTGTATTCTTACACAGCAAACACAAAATGAGATCTGCCCCGGTGGCTTTTTAAAACAGGTTGCCCTGTAGTTAGCAGTAATGAGAGAGGCTAGCAGGCTTGTATTTGGAATGAACCCTCATGCTTATTGAGATTTCTTTGAATAGGTTTCCATCACAACAAGTGTCCAGTTGTTTTATGAGTAAAATATTATCAGCCTTCTGAATTAGCCAAGGCAAAATGCAAGTTGTTTGATTAAATAATCAGACCCACTACTTAAAAATGTACTTAAAAATGTACTTGATTTCTACAGGAATGTTAAGTTGCTAAGCCCCAGTCTCTCATACAGATTTTTCAGTGGAAACTGTGATTGTTTGCAGCCTGCAAGTAGCAGCTTGCAGTAGAACCAGTTTGGTGTGTTTTACATAATTCTTCATAAATTATACAAGATAAAACCGCTAAAAAAGCATATAATAATAGGTTTTCCTTCTAGTCTAACATTTTTAATCTACCAATGAAGGTATTATACTGCACATTAAATCAGAAAAAAAGTGGGCCTCTAGTGGAAAATAGTTTGAAAGTGTTCTGCATTCAATTAGGAGGCACATCAGTTTAGAAATATAAAACGCACTGTTGTTTTTTTAAATAATTCAGTTTATGTGATGGAGTGAGGGAGGGGAGGGATAGGGGAGAGAGAAAATCCTCTCAATCAGAAGTGCAGCTTACAGTGTGGAACCCACATATGCCACCGGTTACTGAGCAGTTTACTAAACACAGTGACTCAGAGACCCAAGATGTGATTAAAAACCTGAAACAGTAGGTTTACTGAGAACAAGCCTTCCCCACGAATTGAAAGTGTAACAGTGCAGCTGTCAGACACCAATTACCTGCAGGTAACTGTTTATTTTCATATCTGAATCTGTTTGTCAATCAAAGAATGCAATGAATCAGGAGATGGGATCTCAAATACAAAACCACAAAGTCAGAGACAGCATCTGGAAGAACTCCAAGCCACAAAAATTAGGGAAGGAGCACAGAGGGAACAAAAACTGTAAATGCTTGCATAGAGTCTGCCTCCATATACATTGAATTTAAATAATTGTGTTGATGCATCAGTAATAATAATTGCTGATAAAAATTATAGTCCTTATTTTGGGCAGCAGTGTGTTTTAGTAGATGCAAAATTAAATGTAATTTATATTAATTAGGGATAATATGAACAGTATACAAGTGGTTGACATTTCTGACATTTTTAAAGCATACTAGTATACAGGAAGATGCTTCTTTTATATTTGTTTTGACTTGGAAATAGTGGAGATTGATAAGTGCCCCCTATGCATTCTGTGCCCATAAAGATCACAGTTCTAAACTCAGAGGTTGGAAGGTTATTTATAGGCAAGTTTCACTATACTTTGAAATTCATGTCAGGGGTTTTATAGTTTATTTAACTGTTTACACGGAAACTTTAATTTTTCTCTGGGCCCTGAAAAGCATTCTGACTAATGGTGCAAAACGAGCTTCTGCTGTTGAAAATGTAGCTGCTGTACTCAAGTTGTAATATTTCAAAAGACAGCTCAATACACAGAAAGGTTTGTACAAACCAGAGTTTTTCTAAGAGAGGAGAAGCCTATCGGGACTTTCAGGTTTTGATTGGTAACAACAAGGGAGCCCAGAAAGAAGTTTATTAAGAAAGGTAAAGAAAATGCAATGGGCATAACTCTTCGGTGGTTTGCTTGAAACACAGGCTTTCAGATCCATTAAGAATCAGAGTTCCTTTTAACTGGTAATGAAAGGGCTTCTCTCTACCTTTGCTGCCTAAACATTTGCCTAACACATAATGGTGATTCCTCAACGGTTACAGGCTGACTGGGGATATCTCTGCATAAAAGATCTTAAATGTAGGGTTCCCACTATTTGCAAATGTATTGTATGAGCCTCATAACCTATTATTGTTTATCTCCAGTGGTGAGTGGCTACGTACACTGTATCTGCAGAGACGAATAAAAAAAGAGCAGGCCTGATTTTTCAGAGATGTGTCTCCCACTCCTGCCAAGGGCCACTCATTTGGAATGCCAGCGCACAGTTGCCCCTGCAGTCACTCTTTCTCACTCATTCTCAGTGAAATGTCACTCAGAAGCAAGGCGGCTGGCAGTGAGCCAGGTTTCGTCTTTGGTGTTTCTTCCCACTGACTATTTTTGGCTTTTGAGCAAGGAGCCGGTACTTCCTCCTGCTTCCTCTCTCTTTCCCACTACTCCCTTTGCTGTCTATTTTGCTCCCAGTGCCACTGTGCCTCTCGGACAGCAGAGTAAGCAGGAAGAGGTGATCGATCTGCACTGCTCTGAGGCCTTGGACAGCAGCACCTTTCGCCGTTAGGACACAGTTGTAGTTTGAGAGAGAGGGCCCAAGTGGCTACAAAGAAATTCAAGAACCCCAGGGGAGGCTGCTCTTTTTTAGGAAAAAGGGCCAGTGGTAAAAGGTGAAAGAGAAGGAGAAGGTGGCAGTAAAGAGCGAGTCAGTGATAATAAAATATAAATTAATGGGACAGAAATTGTAAGGGAGAGAGTGAAAGAAACCTGGCAGGGGCAAATAGGGGGAAAATGCCTTATGGTTAACACACAGAGTATGTGGGAAGGGAGGTTATGCCAGGACTCCTGGGTTTAGTTCGCAGATCTGCCACTGACTAGCTGAGCAACCTTAGGAAAATCCCTAATTTCCCTGTACCTCAGCTTTACTAATCTGGAAAATGGTGTTAATAATATTTACATACCTGTCAGGTAAGAGAAATTATCTTGTGATGATGAGATGGAAGTACCATAATTAACAGAAGATTATCAAATAGCGGGAGACAGGCTGACTCACAAAAAGTTCGGTCACTTATGGTACGTCTAGACTGCGGGGGTTTTCCGGGATGTATCCCGGAAAAACTCCACCGCATCCAGGGAATGCATTTGCTCTTCTGCTTTTTTTTGCGGAAGAGCAAACGCGCTCTTTCGGAAGCCCTGTCTTCCTCATTCTATGAGGAAGAAGGGATCTTCCGAAAGAGGGGGATTTTCCAAAATTTGGCCCAGTGTAGACAGGCCAAATTTTGGAAAAGCCTCTTCTGAAAAAAAAATCAGAAAAAGGTACGCAAAATGCAGAGTGTAGACCTAGCCTAAATGTGCTTTACTCTGTGAGCTACACAAGAATTGGTGGAGTGGTAAATAATAACAAAGATAGGTTAGTTCTACAGAACAAGCTGGGTCATATGTTGACAAATTGGAAAGGCTTCACAAAGAGCTATAAGAAGGGTTCAAGAGCTGGAAAACCTGCCTGACATTGAGCGACAAAAAAACCACCCCTGAATGTATTTCATTTATCTAAGAGAAGGTTAGGTGGTGACTTGATCAAAGTCTATAAATATATGTATGGGGAGACTGTTGCAGATAGCACAGGCCTCTCTCCTTTAGCAGACAGAGGCATAACAAGATCTACTAGCTGGAAGCTGAAGCTAGACATATTTAGACCAGAGATAAAATGCCCCATTTTAACAGTGAGGATAACTAACCACTGCACCAACATATGTGGTGTGTTCTCTCTTACTTAAAAAACTCTAAATCTTGACTGGAGGTATTTCTAAAAGATATGCTATAGCTCAACCAGAAGTTATGGACTGGGCGCAGGAATTTTTCAGTGAAATTTTCTGTCCTGTGTTATGTGAGGAGTCAGACTAGATGATTGCAGGGATCCTTTCTGAATAGGGCTGACCAGGAAAAGGACTTGTGGGAAAACATTTCAAGTTTTTGGAAATGTTTTCATCCGAAATCACAACAAAAATCCAAAACTTTTCAGTGGAACTGGGGGTCTGCAGTGTCTGATTTAGGAAACACTAAAATGTTCCCTTAGAAGGAGAGGGTTTTTCTGTTGTCAAAATGAAATATACTCCTAGATTGGTCATGTTCCCCAGGAACCTGGAATTACTGGGAACTCTGGAAGGCAGGCAGGTGAGCTAGCTGGAGACTAGGCAAACTACAGAATATTTAAATGTTGACAAACTAGCATTTTCTGACCCCCACCCTTGCCCAAAAAAAGTTCTATCAGAAAATTCTTGGCCAGCTGTTTCTATGAACTTTTATTTTTGGAATAATACCCAGGTGTAGGGCCATATTCTGCTACTTTTGAAGATAGAAATATATAGGAAAGGCATTTTAAGTTATGACTCCATCAAACAGGTACTAAATCCTGAGTTTAAATAACAATGAATAATGACTGTTAAGGACTGGCTGTGGGTGGGTCTTAATGAGGATTTTCTAGTCTATGGGCATGAAACAGGTACATTGTTCAGCCAATAGCTAGCTAGGTTTTAATGAGAATTTCTAAGCTAAGCTTCTGAATCATGGGTGCTTAGCATGCTACTAACCCTTAGAGAGAAAGATGTCTCAGAAGCACATTGTGGAAGTACAAAATTCTTCTGTAATCCCAATCAACTTTTTGGCTGATTGGTTGAAAAAGAAAGATTGATGTTTCAGCTTCCTACTTATACTTGGAGTGTGTCTACACTGCAGAGTTTTTTTGGAAAAATTGCCGTTTTTCCGAAAAAACTTCACTTACATCCACACTGCTATTGTATTCTTTCAACATAAAGTTGAAAGAATGGAGGGGTTTTTCCGACATTGGTAAACCTCTTTCTAGGAGGAAGAAGCCTTTTTCCGAAAGAGCTCTTTTGGAAAAAGGCGTGTGTGGATGGGGAAGAGGGGTTGTTTTTGAAAGAAGGGCCTCCAGGAAAAAGCACAGGTGCCCTGGTAGCCATTCCATCCATAATAATCACAACTTAAATGCAAGATAGCGTCCATTCAATGTGGATGCTATCTTTCGAAAAAGCGGATAGTTTTTTTGATGTGTGTTTGCTGTGTGGATGCTCTCTTTCGAAAGAAGTTTTTCCAGAAGATCTCTTCTGGAAAAGCTTCTTCCAAAAGAAGCCTCCAGTCTAGATGTAGCCTCAGTGTAACTTTCCAGAAGATTATGTCTCATGAATATTTACTTGCAACTATAATAAATATGTTTGTCCAAACATAGTACACAATTTTTTATAAGAAATGCAATAGAAGTGGCACTACTTTTTGAAAATGAGTTGAAGGACATTTCATAGGGAAATTAGATTTTTCCAGTCTTTCTTTCTTTCTTTCTTTCTTTCTTCCTGTAAAATAAGAAGGACACAATGTCTGCGGTGGAAATAAACCAAGGAAATGCAGCTTTTATCCAGGGTTGGGTCTTGATGCCTGAAGAAGAAATGGGATTTGTAGTCCCTGTTTCTCCTAAATGCATTCTAGCATTTTTGTGGTGTTTACAATTGGAGAAATATCATGAGAGGCTGCCTCATTCCTTTCTTGCTTTGGTGTTTCCAGGTTTACTTTGGGGTGCCATTAGATATTGTATTCTCTGGGGTGACTTTAGATGTACTAACCCTGCAATGGGTTGCCGGGGACGTACCGATCATTGTGGGCCCAGAAAGCCGAGCCTCTGTTCTCTGACTGCCCATGCGCCAGGTGTAGAAGCAGAGTAAAGGAGGCAGTCCAGCGTATTTGCGGATGTCGGACAGGGGAGGAAGGATATAAACTGCTGGTTCTTGAAGAGTTACCTGCGATGCTCCTTGCAGTAAAGCCCAAAGACCCAGACCATGTACTAGGTGACTCATTGACTGTGGAGACTGTGGAGGAAACCGAGCTGTTGCCCACTGAGGAGGCTTCTGTTGGTTCTATGCTCAGCCCAAAGGGGGGAAGTAAGGCTTGCAGATTATTTGCTTACGTTTCCCACCCAGGGCCTGCAGCCTGCTCGCTGCATTGCCTGCCCAGAGGGCTAATTCCCTAAGTGCCACTGCCACCAAAGTGTATTCATATAAATGATGTTGGGACCCACTTGTCTCAACTCACTCACTTAATGGGGATACCAGCTATGGGCCGGGGTGTACCAACCAGTGTTCACTCTTAGCACAGCTTCATGGGGGATTAATCAGCCCCGCTCAGCCAGAGGCTCAGGGCTCCCTGCAGGGAGCTGACTGACTGGGTGGGGCTGATTAATCTCCCGTGAAGCTGGGCTGCCCCGTAGCTTAGAGGGAACACTGGTATCAACCCCATACTGAGCCGTCGGAGGTTCCCCAGCTCAACGTGGAGGGCCCCTTATGCCAGAGCCTAGATTTTCTAACATTACGTTGTATTAATTCTTTTGAATGGCTCATATTTGTATTTCACGCAGGGTGTGTCTAGACTACAGCGTTTTTTTGAAAAAAGTAGCCTTTTTTCGAAAAAACTTCACCTGTGTCTAGACTGCAGCCGCATTCTTTCAAAAGTAAATTGAAAGAACGTGGCAGTTTTTTCGATCTCGGTAAACCTCATTTTACGAGCAATAACGCCTTTTTTCTAAAGTACTCTTTCGAAAAAAAGTGATAGAGATGCAGCCGTGTTAGTCTGGTCTAGCTGAAACAAAAGACAGGACTATGCAGCACTTTAAAGACTAACAAGATGGTTTATTAGGTGATGAGCTTCCGTGGGCCAGACCCACTTCCACATATTGATCTGAGGAAGTGGGTCTGGCCCACAAAAGCTCATCACCTAATAAACCATCTTGTTAGTCTTTAAAGTGCTGCATAGTCCTGTCTTTTCTTTTGAAAAAAGGCGCTATTGAATGCAAACTGCTTTTTCGAAAGAGAGCATCTAGACTCTTTTTCGAAAAAGTGGCTCGCTTTTTCGAAAAATCTGCTTGTAGTCTAGATACTCTCTTTCGAAAGAGGCTTGTAGTCTAGACGTACCCGCAGAGTGCTTGTATCTCATTTGCTGAGTATTTCTGTAAATACAGATGTATCAAACCAGAGTAATAAAGATTTCTGGTGTAAGGTTTTGAGCAGTGTCATTCCAAGTGACTTGATAGTTAATGATTAGGTTAAATGTTTTGGTTTGGGATCCATTAGGTATAGAACTACACTGAATTTTGAAAATTCCCAATTCTGTTTTTTAGCTGCTTCTTAGAAACATCTGGCTAAATGTACTCATGCCTGTGGTTTGTAGTATAATTAGACCAGAATACTGTTAGAACATGGGTGGAACTTAGTGCAGAGCATCTCTTTGTTGCTCTGGCTAACTAGGTTGATAATTTTGCAGTGTTTCCTTGGAATTTTGGTTTCATTGGGGGTACATTCACTTATGAGGGTTGAAAGTTCATTGGTAGTTTATAAAACTTGAGGATACTCACAAGCAATTTTTAATTCATTCATAGAATGAGATTCTGACAATTGCAGAAGGCTTTGTAATAGTTAATTTTTTTGCAGTAAGAATTTGCTCAGCTGGGATGGTTTTACAGGATAGCGTATTATGTTTAGCAGATCAGAAATGTCTTAAACTGTAATATTGGAACTTTGAATAAGATTTAAACAGATCTAGAGGTTTATAAGTGTAAAGCCTTCTTTGTTTGACCACCTAATGCTGCTACTAATGTTCATTGCCTACTATCGATGAGCCCGATCTAAAGCCTGTTGAAATCAATAAAGTCCTTCCCTGGACTTCATTGGGCTTTGGATAAAGTCCTATGTATTGTGTCTTCTAAATGTGTAAAAAGCTGTTGTTTTCCCTCACATATCAAAGGCTTTTGACTAAATTGTCTCCTCTAAAGTAAAGCAGGAAGTTTCCTCTTTATGGTTTTTTTTTTCATAGACAGGGTATGCTAATGTCCTTCCTTTGCAGTAAACTTTGCTTCATTACTTATAACCAGAGGCAATAAAAATCTTCAGAGGCAAATATAAGTTTTTCATTGATATACTTGTTTGTATTTGTAAGACATGAAAGATGAACATGTAATTAAGATCAAAATTAAAATTTATATTTAAGGTATATAAATCTTGCAGTACTATCTAATATTCACTCTATTTATATAGTTAGACATTTCTGAGTGGTATAGCTAGTAAGTGTTAACTAGAAATACTAGAAGTACCTTATTTAATACAGTACTGTAAGACATTGGAAGCCGGGAATAAATTTCATGGGAGTAATTGTTATGCTTTACTTTGCGTGTACTGTGGATCTTAGCTGCAGTAGAATTAGTGCAGTTCTATTTTGTTTTTTGGGTAGCGGGGCAAAGATTTCTGGAACATTCTTAGTTCCCATGTGAAGGGATTGTTTTGAGATGTAGAGAAGCATGGTGGATCTAGCTGATCTATTACTATAGAAATCCACAGGACTGGCCTGCTAGGGTGCATCTACATAGCAGCGCTATTTTGGGATACTTCTGGTATCCCGAATAACATTTTCCGCATCTTGACAGCACGCCCGTTATTTCGAAATAGCTTTCAAAATACCAGGCACGCTATTTTGACATCCCTTTAAATCTCGTTCTATGAGGATTAAGGGACGTTTTGGAATAGTGGTTTATTTCAAAATTTGGCGCTAGGTAGACAGCACCAAATTTTGAAATAAGCTATTTTGAAATTAACTCAAAATAAGCTACACAATTTGCGTAGCTCAAATTGCATTGCTTATTTAGAGCTAAGGGTGCAGTGTATACGCACCCCTACAGAGGGGTAGTGCAACAGCTATGTAATGGCTTCCTTTCCTTCTTGTACCTTGTATGGTGCAGAGGATTCTTTCTTTGCCACATGCACAGATTTTGTCCTCTGGGAAAGAGAATTAGAGTCTGATGCTCAGAAATCTAAGGTGTATGGACTTTAGGCTTGAAATTTCTAATCCATCATCCTGGATGGATCCACAAAAATTGAAATGGAAATTATTTTTCAAAATGTAGAGCAAGCAAAAAAAGAAGATCTGTCATACTCGCTGAGCAGGCTTTATAACACAATTAAACAATGATGGTATGTGAAAAAAGTTCCTTTTTATTGCAACACACATTTTAAAACCAGCAAGCTTAACATGGATGAAAGATCTGGTGTCTGAAAATATGGTATTGAGACTTCTTTTCCAACAGCATTTGTAAAGTATATAGTTGAGTTAATGGTATCCTTTTCTATTATAACGAAATGAAATAATATCTAAACCTTTCATATCTTCCTTTAGATAACTGTTACCAATGCCTTATGTATAATGAATTAGACAACTATCTAAAACATGTGGCAAAAACTTGTTATACTCTGTAAACTGGTTTTATTTAGGTCAAATAGCAGGTAAGGAAATCAAGAGTCATTATCAGTAGCATTATATATACAATCAAAATGAAGTTAAAATAATTCAGATGAGTTCTATTCTTCAAATAAGGCGTTTAACTCACTTTTATTCTACCTTTATCTGTCTGTTTAGATATACAGTTCATCTTCCAAAGTTACCTTGTTAAAGTAGATATTCAATGCAGTCCTGTGGCTATGCGTATGTATTTTAATTAGGGAGCTTTTCCTCCCAAACCAGCATTCATTGTCATTGTGCTCTAACAATGATACATATCCATTGCAAAGAATGAAACATTTTACAGATCACTTGGAGATATATCATGTTTACATTATGAAAATATAAGATTCATTTTAGAGCGTACTGTTACCCAGAAATCACTTGAAAAAGTCAGAGTTGAAACAGAACGTTTTTATCCAGCTGCACTGAGGTATGAAAGAATAATCAAAGAAATGTAGCAATTTCAAAATCAATCCTGAAACTTCCATTTACATATTGTCCTCCAAAAAACTTCTAATCTGTGTCTGTTGGTGATAAGATCTTAGTTAAACAAGACTGTCATCATGTCTTACTCTCAACATTGTAATTCCAAAGGATGCACCACCTATCATTATGAAAAAACAAAACAAATAAACCTACAGATTGAAGAAGCACATCTAAAAGTAGAAGTTATAACAAAGAAGGTTTCTGTTTTGTAGATTTTATTGCCATATAAAACCATGGACATTAGAGGTGGATAAGAACTCCTGAGATGTTCATTCCCTCCACACCAAGGCAGAGGCACAACCACTCAGATGCTGCAAGATTATTTTCTCATTTTCTAGGGCTTGTTCTGATTTTTAATGCCTGAAGGGTTACTAACTAACTGCTCAGGAAAAAGACATGGAGTCTTTTATAGGTGGCTCAGTCGAATTCTGCTCAATGAACATCAGTGGTCAACAAAGCAAACAAAATGTTAGGAAGTATAAAGACAGGATAGAAGATATTATAATGTATCAGTAGAAAGCCCCCGGCTGGAAAAAGAGTTCAGTTCTAACTACCCTATCTTAGAAAATGTATCGCAGAAATAGAAGGGATACAGAGAGAAGTGACAAGAATGATTAGAGGCATGGAAATGCTTCCATCAGAAGGATAGAAGGTGTTTACTAAGAGTTTAGTAGGTGCCCAAAGTTATAGGACGTGTACATAGATAATGAGAAGACCCACGTTTAGAATTTATTTTTAAATAAGTCACGCATCAGGCCATAAACCAGTCATTAACTGATGGTATTAGGAAGAAACTTTCTATTTAGGCAAGTTGTTGTTGTTCATTTATTATTAAAAAATTATCCACAACAGGGCATGTAAACGAGTCACGCCATCTCCATCATTGGAGGGTTCCCATCACCATCGTTATTGCGTACATCCCGGGGCAAGCGCCCCTAAACTAGTCCCGTACCTCGTCCCCTCCTAGTCCCAGAGTCCCTCTGCTTTCGCCTTTGACCTAGGCCGACGATCTCCTGGATACACTTTGCTACGCCCCGACGGGCGGAGTAGGGGGGTCCGGGCCCTCCCCCACTCCGGACGCCGACCCAGGGCCCTAAGGCAGGGACTACCGGTCCCTACCTAGCGGATGGGGAGCCGTGCCCCTAAACACACCCGCTCACGGGTTACGCGGCCCTAGCCTGGGCCGCCTCCTACTCCGCCCCTCCTAGGGGCCAGTCCTTCCCCAGGGCCCTTGTCTCATCCTCTCTCTCTCTTCCTTCACCCCGCGCCACGCTCGCCTCCTCCCGCCTGGCTGTCGGGTGAGGTTTTAAATCCTGCGCCAGCGGGGTCCCCTCGGCGTCACCACCCCTGCGACCTACGTCTCCCTCCCCCCTTGTGACGTCATCCCCCTGCGCCGCGCTGGCCCCACCTCCTGGGGTGTTCCCCATTGGCGTGCCGTGCTCCCCGCATTCCATGGAGCCGGCACACGGGTCCGCAGCCAGCTCTGGGGTTCCCGCCATGGGCCAGTTGCTCGGACCCCCCAGGGCTTCTCTGCCCTCACCTCGGTCCCACCGAGTGCGGGGCGGGAGCGCCCCGTCACAGGGCATCTTCCACCTTTATCTGACACATCTGCAACTTTTCAAGTCATGAAAAATAAAAAGGTGTAGGTTTTCAAACATTTTTACTGCTTTTTTGTATCTCCATGAAGAAGCTGGAACATGGGCCTGCTATTACATTTTGTGATTAAAGAATGAGCTACGGTGGTCTTCAAGCCGTGGTCTACACTAGGACTTTATTTTGAAATAACACCCCCCCTCCCCCACCAAGGTCAAATTTATAAGCAGAGCATCCATACTATCAAGCCCCTTATTTCAAAATAACGGGCCATGGAATTTGAAATCTGTAATCCTGCTTTTCTCGGGGAATAATGCTAATTCCAAAGTAGTTATTTCAAAATAACAGTAGTGTGGACACTCCAGTGCTGCTAATTCTGAAATAATTACTCCCCAGAGTAATTCCAACTAATTATTCCCCAGTGCTTCCTGGGGTTCTAAGTCAAAGCTAGCATGGCCACATTAATGGAGTCTGCCTCAGACTAATTTTGAGGCTTCCCTGTCATGTGGACACACTAGTTCGAATTTGTTAATTTGGGAATTATTATATTGAATGTACTCATTTTGAAATAATTTCCTAGTGTAGACATGGCCCAATAATAAAGGAAAGTTTGATTATGTACACTTCAGTTCAAGATTTCACTGTCAGTCATAAAACTGGTGTAGGATATCTTTATGATCTTGGCTGGGATACAGATATGTTGTGGGCAGAACTGAAACCATATATATTTATTGTTACTATACACTATCAAAAGTTCCTACACATCTGCCATCTTTATTATTGCAATTTCTGGCATCCTGATACAGCCCCTGTCTTGTATGCCAGCTCAGAGAGGCAAATTTGGTGATGTAGCGAAGGGGTGATTGCATTTTATTTTTAAGTTCAGGCCCTTAAATCTTTTGTACCTTTTGATATAAATTACAAGTGATATTTGGACAACTCCTTAGCACGGTCCCAGTGGCTCAATGGACCAGAAATTGTTCTTGGCTGTCGTACTGGCCCCATTGGTCCATTGTCAGCCCAGGTTAGTTTAGCATGAAACTGCTCTAAACTATGATAGGGACAGGGACAACATCGAATTGGCCCCAGGAACTGCTAGCCACAATTTGCTCTTGAGTCTTCCCTTCACTGGTGCCTGTTGCTTATTAGACACAGCTGAAGACTAAGCCCAGTAAGTCTATTTTATATCCTGCAATTGCTAGAATAGTCAATGTAAATTGACCGTTGTTTATGCCACAGAGTACCATGCAGTATCGTTTGTTTGTTCCCATGGTTTCATTTTAACTCTACAAAGGTGACAATTATGGCATGGTATGATAGATTTCCTGTGTATTAATTCTTTATTGTTTTCACCTCTACTGTACATTTAGTAGCTTGGCTTTTTAGTAGCTTGGCTTTTTGCCTGCTTCCAAACACACAGTGCACTAGAAATAGCGCAACTGGCACAAAAATAAATAAATAAATAAATAAAATAAAATTCTGCCCTCCAGTTACACCTGTGAAAACTTATTGACTTTAATGAGGTTGAAGAGATGTAATAATGGGCAGAATTTTCTCCATACAGTACATCAGTTTTCAGCTGTGAATATCACAATCAAGTGTATTCAATACTTCATCTATCTTGACTTATTACTGTACATTTAATATAAATATAAATATAAATATTAATATTGTAAAGTATATGCAATGAATAAATGATCTGTACGGTTACCATATTACTTTTCCAAACATTTATATGCTTAAAGGTTGAAGAGAGTAAGGTACTTATTTTCTTCTAGCTGACCAGCTGCTCTAGCTTAATAATTCCAGTTAAGAGAGAATGGAAAACAAACAAACAAAAAAACAAACAAACAAAAACCCCTCCCACCTTCATTATCTAATTTCTAGTGGTCTCGCCAGGACCTTAAAATGATCTGCTCAAGGGAATTTCTTTTTTACTGTTTGATCATCACATGGACTACAATAAATGGAAATCTTCCATTATTTTTCAAATCACCCTTTACCATGCTTTCTCATTGCTCTTATCCTGGAGTCAATGTGACGTATCCTTGCTTCTCTTTTTCCCCTTGACCTCTTATTTTCAGTGCTAGTCTTAAATCATTATTCACACTATTCTCTGGCTGTGGCCTACTCTTTGCTTGTGGCCTGCCTCTTTGTCCTCTAACTTGGGAAGAGCAAGGTATCTATTACTGGGGTTTAGTTGGAGTGTCTGATACATATTTCTGTTTCCCTTCATTGTTGACACATTTTTTTCACACACAGATTCCAGACAGAGCCCAATGAACGCGTACAAACCATTTCTGAAATCACCTCATCAAATCAGCCATTCATAACTTTAAATCTCCACTTGCTTCTGTAAAACTTTTGGAATAATTAATTCAGCAACTGATATTCCTGCTGGTTGCATGTAAATGAATTAATGTGTGCAACCAGATTTATATGTGCAGCTATACACACTAAGGGCTCATCTAGACTACGGTAGAGTGTCGAAAGAGGATCTCTCATTTTTTGAGGAAGAGTGGCTTTTTCAACAAAGAGGGGGATTTGCTGAAAAAGCCGCGTCTAAACTACTTTCACTTTCAAAAACTCCACTTTCGAATGTGAGATCAGAAGACACTTTCGACACTCTACCATAGTCTAGATGAGCCCTTACAATAGTATGGACCTCTGACTTTGTTTATATTGACACATGCTTCTGTTCTGGAATTTCAGAGGGCCACTATGGAAAAAAATGGCAGTTTTCTTTTAAATAGCATACAACAGATGGAGTAGGATTGTATAATTGACAGAAGTTACTGAAGTATATTAATGGAGCCAAAGTGCTCCAAGGATTGTCTTAAATAGTGTTCTAGCTTTTGTTTGAATGTAGCTGTGAACTTTATAAGATGACATTTGTATACAAATACAAACATTCAGCTGTTTCCCTTGTGGTTACTCTCTGGGGAGCTCTGGACAATATCATATTTCCCCTATGGCCAGAAATCATTTTTATTTTAGGGCTCAGTGGTGTCTTTGCTGCAGGCCCAAGTAAGGGGCAGTGCTAATTTTGCTGCCCTGGGAGCAGATCAGGGAGCAGTCTGAGACTGTTTCAGTTTCAGTTGAGGGAAAGTGAGCTGACCCTATACTTCATATAGGTTACTTCCTCTTCTGGATTTGGAGTTGTTCTGGAACAAATGATGAATGCTGTCTGTTGACCTGATGATTGGGATGTTCACTGCATGAATTTATTAGTTTAGTTTAGAAAGATGGCTGCTGGGAAAAAGAAGCAGGAAGGAAAAAGAGATAAGCCACTTTTCAGCAAAAACTTGCTAGTTAAGAGCAGCGACAGGACAGGAGAAGGCCCACAAACACAGAATGCAGCAGGTTTACAAAGGACCTCTCTCTCAATGGGAGGGGAAGTCTTTGGGAGAAAACAGGCTGAGACTCAGGCACCTGTTGGGGAAGTGTCTGAAAAAGTTATGCCTGCCTAAGTTACTGTGTAAGGATGGTAAGCCTTCAGGCAAGAGAACTTTCATGAAAACTTTTTTTAATCCATCCCCCTCTCATGGCAGTCCTCTAGGATTTCTGGGGCCCTACACAGGACTATTAAACTGGTATCCCTATGCTCAAAGCTGGCTGGGGTCGGGGGAGGGGCATGAAAATGACATTGCCAACCCCAGTTATTTAATGGTTTCATTACCACTTGGATGGCTCTTTCACAGGTTTCAGGTTCTGCTAATAGGTCTGGCAGGCTTTTCACTTTCAAATTAACTAGATCCTCTCTGGGAGGAAGCAGAGCCATAGAAGAGGGATAGGAAGAGGAAGATGGGTGGACATTAAGACCCAGTGGTGCCCCACTGAGGCCTGGACAGTAGCATATGGAGCATCAACAATGGCTAACTGATCATGAAATAAAGCAATTTCAGTGTTCTGGTGTTTATAAATACATAAAAAAAATCTTTTAGAACTTCGTCATATTGGTTCGGCTGTTATAACCAAAGCCTGATAAGATAATAGAGGTCTTTGTGGTTGCTTTGTACTGAAATCTTTTATCTTTATGATGCACTTGGGGCCCTTTAGAGTGGAAAGCTTTTTAAACTGCTCTTGGAGTCAGAACTCAAATTAGATGCTATTGCTGGGAAGGGGGCTTCTTAGTCAGGCAGCTACCACAAACGAACTTTTATCTCAGAAGCCTTTCCATTAGATTGTTACTTTCTTCTATTTTCCCTGTTTATTTTTGTTGACTTCTGCTGCCCTATTTTGTGGCATTTAAAAGGTGACCCAGTCAAAAAACAGTAAATGCTACATGCTGGATGGAGCCTGTGAAGTAGAAACATCACAGCCTATCTGATGTGTGCTGCAGATTATTAGACAGAATGGTTTAAACAGGTTATTTCCTGTAGGTCAGATTGAATATACTTTCTTTTATTCTGGCATTATGTTTTTGTTTTTGTTTTCTCTCAGACAATGTCCATTAAAAAATTAGAACTCCTAGGGGAATTGGTTCACAAAGATATCCTTTTTCAAAGGCAGAAACTGCTCAATTTCATTCAAAATAATTTTTGATTCTTGAAGTGTTGCTTCAGCTGATGGTAACTTTGAAACTGCAGTTTAGTGTTTTTAAGCCTTGCTATAGCTGCTGGCATAGACCACTCTTCTACTTTCTTGTCTTGCTTTCTGTTAATTTTATTAAAAATACCCTGTCTGGTTATTTAACCCCCCCTGCTAAATAGAGGGTATAAACAATTGTAACTTAGCCATCATGTTTTATTTAGATGCATCAAACAAAAGTTTGTTAGGATGCAGAGTGAAAGAGAATGGTATTTAGAAGGCTTTGTGTTAATCATGGAATTGAAGAGAAACGATAATACTTTGCAGCTGCATAGAAGGACTTTGATCCAAACATCTCAAGGCACTTGAACAAAACTACTTTGTTGTGCTAATTTACCCATTTTACAGGTTGGGGAAACTGAGGCAGACTTGTTCAAGAATTTTCCGTCATGTCAGGGTGAAAATTTATAAGCTTTGATTCCTGTCTGCTGTTCTCCTGCATTTAGGGTCTGATCCAAATATTAGTGATATCCATGGAAAAAGTCTTTGTATTTTAATTACTAGGCCTGTTTGTTACTCTCTTTTTCTTATGATCTTTTCTATTGCTTGTAATGGTGCTCTCCTTTTTCTGTTGCTGAGTTCAAAAGAGCAGAGTTTGAAATAACATTCAGTGGCTCTGAAAATCTTGTTTCTTGTTCCTTTTTATTATTTCTGTCCTCCCCCCCAGCTATCACTATACCATTGTGTCTCTAGATGAAGACATACCCTAAGGCTATGTCTACACTATGTGTATTGTAGGAAGAGGCAATGCAAATGAAGCGCTGATTAGCATTTTCTCGTGCTTCATTTGCATAATCTATTCCGATCCGTTTTTACACAAGAGGTTTTTGCGCAAAAACATGCAGTGTAGACGTGTCCATTTTGCGCAAACCCCCCTTTTTACGCAAGATCCTTATGCCTCTCCTTATGGTAATCAGCACTTCATTTGCATTACCTCTTCTGACAAAACAGGTAGTGTAGAATAGCCTAAGAGGCCAGCTCCCAGTAGAATTGCATTTTGTGGGAGACAGGAATTCAGCTATACCAGTAAATATACTGATCAATGCTAAGGTTAGGAGAAATGCTAGAAAAATAGTGGAGCAAATTTCTCTTCACGAACTGCAAAATAACAAACTCTTATCTACAGTTTTGGGACATGGGGGCCTTTAATCACTTTTCAAACATTTGGAAAGAAATTTGGACAGATAATAGTAATAATATTTTAGCTTTTATACCGCACCTTTCATTCATAGCTCTTCAAGTGCTTTACAAGGGAAGAGAGTATTATTATCCACCTTTTACATGTTGAGAAAGTGAGGCACCGGAATATGAAATGACTTGCCCAAGATGACCAAACAAGCCGGGGCTCCTGGGTCCCAGTCCAGTGTTTGGCTACACTGCCTACCAGATGGAGGTGGAGCATGTCATTGTGCATATTTGAGTAAAGCATTTGAATGTAAGTTGTGAGAAGTTATATTTTTATGGTGTCAGAAATGCACATGGAGCTTTATAAACAACTTTAAAAGACAGGACTTTGCCACAAGGAGAATACACCGTAAGTGCAATCTGAGGTGACAAGTACAATTTAGTTGGTCCCTTTTGGAGTGGATTTATAGCTGTTTTATTGTATTACTCTGTTAGATTGACCTATGACCAAAATTCCTCAAATTTTCCTTTGATGTGTTGGTTCTGTTCAGTTTGACCACTTTAGCTCAATATACACTTAAAGCAATAGAAAAGTCACTGCTAAGTCAATAAACACAATAGAGAATTAAACGGATGGAACAATTATGTTTATTTATTTAGCTTATTAAAATTATAGACACCAAGGAAGGGTAGTTTATTGTTATGTCTACAATGAAGAATACATTTTTGTTTATTCCAAACTTTTGATAAGGGAAATTGCCATATGTTTACTTTTTTAAAGAAACCTTCAATACTACTGACTTCCCATTGAGCCTCAAAATTTCAAATACAACCGGTAAAGGAGTCAATGGATCAAATTGAGTAAATCTGAAGTCACTGAAATAAAGGCCCCTAAGAAAAATGTGTCAATTTTAAAGGTCTTTCTTAACTGAAGACTATTTTGTGATAGAGCCAAAGGTTAATAAAATCAGTAGTGAATGTAGCAATTTTACAGATAAGCTATTCACAACAAGTGTAGTTACTTGAATAAAAAGCTAATTCAGTTCTAAAATGCCACATGCAGTAGCAGTGAATAGCTGCTTTTAGGTGCTTTCTGGAGGAGGATAAAATACAGAATCACAGCACTCTTCTCTTCCAGCATCCCTGGCTGCCTGTAAATTGCTGTGAATGGGACTGTGGGCTGACAGGCTCTATTAAGACAAACTGCCTTTCTCATCGGAGAGATAAAATAAATCAGGTGTTTAGTCAAATTAAAATACTTCAGCTGGAGCAGGCCCTGGGGAGCACTGATCCACCTGACAAATCTGAGAGAAACTCAAGACAGATGTGTTTTGGGGATAAGGAAAGCCCCATGGAAAAAAATGCAGCACTTTCTTTGGAGTTAGAGAATAGATACAGTTTAGAGCACAGAGAAGGCTCCATGTGTGATCGATAGCATTTTATGGAACCAGGAATATATACTGTATGTTGATATCTTTTATTTGAAGATTTTTTTTGTTTTATCGATCTTTGTGGCACATGCATTGTACAGATAGTTATACATATGATAGTCAGCAGAAGAGTTTATTTACTGGTAATGATTTTAGGGATCTTGGAGATGCAAGTGGATGTGAAACAGATGATGATGGTACACAGCTACTGATGACCTTGTTGGCCCAGCTGGATCAGCTCAATCTGGTCTGCATTCTCAGCAAGTTGTTTTTTTATTAGTATTTAAACTGTAAAATAATGGATAGGAATTTCCACTCCAAAATTAAATTATGCCATAAAAAACCCAATATTCAGTCATCTTTTATTCTTTCTTGCGATAAGGAGTGTTCAACTAGGAGGTGACACCGTTTCATCAGCTTCTCATTATTTTCAAGGAGCATGATTTAGGGTCATCAGTCCTATCCCATTTGTGGACATGAGTTGCATAGGACAGAATAAGGTTTGGTTGGGGGAGGTCAATAATTTAATGGGATTGTTTTGGATGTGGTTTTCTTCCAAAACAATTGCCACTGCTGTTCCCAAATGGGAAATTGTAACATCAACTTGACAGTATATGGCATTGAAATAATAGGATAAACGATCTCTTACCTGCTGACATTCAATCATACCTCTAGCAAGTATTCCAGCTAAGTATAACAAAACAGTCAAATGCCACAGCTTTAGCAGGCATTTTGTGTGCTGGTTTTATACCCATATTATGATGTAAATATAAAGCATGCAGAATAATATGGTAACAAAGTGGAAGATTAGTGCCTGAAATGGGTGTATAAAATATTTTATGACACTAAGACCAAGGCTCAGAATTTCAATTCTGAAGCCACTTGACAGATGTGGAAGTCTTAAGCTATGGTTTCCCCAGGTGGCAGTGAATTGGTATGAATCTCGTCTTAGTCAGCAGGTTGCTTCCCATTGGCTTGCTGGTTCAAGTAGAGCAATAGAGCAGTGGTGGCTATGGAGGCCAGGTAAATAGGTTTCCCCTTGGCAGCGTGGAGAGTATTTCTGAGGTGATTCTCTATTTATGGAAATTTAGCTGGGGGTAAAATTTTCGAAATCTCTGCTTTCCTCTGGGAATAATGCTTTTTTGAAATTATTATTTCAGGAGTTATTATTTCAAATTTAGTTATTTTGAACTAATTTGCTAGAGTAGACATGCCCTTTGGCACTTTAGTATTTTTTACCTAGGTTCTCTTTTTGGATAATTTTTATGCAGATTCTCTCTTTTAAGTTCACAGGTGCCCTCTGGAGTTTCACAATAAATAGGATTGAACAACAAACACCTTTCAGCATTCTGAAAGCCACACTAGCCATACAGTTAGGGCATGTCTACACTAGGAAATTATTTTGAAATACCTGCACTTGAAATAGTAACTCCCCAAACAACAAAATCAAAATATCACATCCCCACTATGGGGGAGCCTCAAAATTAGTTGGAGGCAGACTCCGTTATTGTGGATGCCCTACCTCGATTTTGAGCCCCAGGAAGCACTGGGAAGTAATTACTTCGAATTACTGTGGAGAGTAATTATCATAGAATCATAGAACCATAGAGCTGAAAGAGACCTCAGGAGGTCATCAAGTCCAGCCCCCTGCTCTAGGCAGGACCAATCCCAACTAGATCAACCCAGTCAGGGCTTTGTCAAGCCGAGACTTAAACACATCTAGGGATGGAGACTCCACTACTTCCCTAGGTAACCCATTCCAGTGTTTCACCACTCTCCTAGTGAAATAGTTTTTCCTAATATTCAACCTGGATCTCTCCCACCACAACTTAAGACCATTGCTCCTTGTTCTGCCATCCGTCACTACTGAGAACAGCCTTTCTCCATCCTCTTTGGAACCTCCCTTCAGGAAGTTGAAGGCTGCTATCAAATCCCCCCTCACTCTTCACTTCTGCAGACTAAACAGACCCAACTCCTTCAGCCTCTCCTCATAGGTCATATGCTCCAGCCCCCTAATCATTTTGGTTGCCCTCCACTGGACCCTCTCCAATGCGTCCACATCCTTTTTGTAGTGGGGGGCCCAGAACTGGACACAATTATTTCAAAATAGCAGCAGCGGAGCGTCCACACGAATGCTATTTCAAATAACTATTTTGAAATAAGCATTATTCCCCGAGGAAAGTAGGAGTACAGATTTTGAAATAACCAGCCCGTTATTTCGAAATAACAGGCTTGGTAATGTGGACGCTTCGCTTATTATTTGAAATAAGGGGGGTTATTTCGAAAACTCCCTCGTGTAGACCAAGGCTCAGTGACTAAGGAATTTTTCCAACAATCTCTAAGCCTTTGTCTATACTACCAAGTTTTGTCAACAAAACAATGAGAGTGTTCACACTGCAATGCGACTTTTGGCAGGGAAAAACACCCAGTTTTGGTGACACAAAACTTCCACCTCTACAAGAGACTTTTTTCTTCCCCCCTCGCTTTATTGTTAACAAAGAGCCAGAGTAGACTCTGCTTTTTGTTTTGTCGACAAAACTGGGTTCCGCCAATATCCCACAATGATGGCTCTTGATGGCTTTGATGGCCTTGATGGCCTTGATGGCTCTGCTCAATGTTTTGATCTCTGCTGCCCTGCAGGCATGCATCCCTCCCCTTTCAAAGCTCCGGAATGTATCTGACAGCTGGGTGAGCTGTTCCCTTTGGGAAGCAAAGAACAAATCTGCTGCTCCTGTTCTGCCCTGCACTAACAATACAGCGGTAGGCAGACTGCTGCTGCAGGGGGCGGGGGGCAGATGCTGTACTGCTTTGGCATTCCTCACCAAGCTACTTATGATGGGAGGGAGGGAATCTCAAGAAGCGCAGGGATCAGCTGTGCCTTCCTACGACACTGCGCTGGGGATACATACCTATAGTGCACTGCTTACACTATCAATGACGGTGCCCCCAATGTGAACATGATCTGTTGAGAGAGACATGTGAACACCCTCTGGTGATTTTTGTTTTGCTGACTGTTGGGTGTCAACTTAAGGTTTGTCTACAAAACTTGGTATGAAACTTTTACTAAAACGTGAAAAGTTAATCCCATCCCCTGACTTTCTATAAGCCGACATCAAAGGAATTCTGAGATGAGGTATAACTATTACTCTTTGCTTTTAGTTTTTCAGTTTAGCAGCATAAGCTGTTGGAACATTAAGTTGTTGCCGTATGTTTAAAAACTCTGAAATAATTATTTAAAATATTGTCCATTATTTAAAAAGTATGATTAAAATGTCTAACATTTTTCTTTTACGATATTCATATTAATTTCAATCAAGAAATACACTTCAAAACAGTTACTGTTTTACCCTGAAGTTTTGGGCAAGAATGATTTAATCCGTGCAGTAACTGTGTTCCTTTTCCAGCCAAATAAACAGGTGTTGGCCACATTTTTGCAACACTTAAAATGAAAATCATATTACATTTTCAACCTACCTTTAGAAAAATCCTTACAATATTGTTTCCACAATAACATTTCAGAATACACAAAAAATGAAATAATATTTCTTCCATATGGATTCACTTAATATTTACATGAGAGAGCATAAAACATGCTGTGAATACAGATTGATGATTTCTGGAATATTTTCACTAATCTTGGCCTCTTCAGGTTTTTATCCTGTGCTCATCAGTGGGGCATCTGAGCTTCACTGAAAACCAGTTTTGAATAGAAAACCCTCTACACGTTTAAAAATAATCTTAATGCAAAAATTGGGTAATGTAAGTAATTGAGTCGCAAATCTGCCCCATAGAATCCCATGTGTTTCCCATCCCTAGAGAAGAAGAAGCTACTCAAATCTGGCAACTTCTTCCTTGGAAGACTGCCATCCTCCTCTAAAAGAGGAAGGTGGAGTCAGAATTTGGGTGCCAGCTTCTCCATTTCTTACTTGACCCTCTTCCCCATGATGGTCTCCTCCTTCCTCAAAAAGTCCTAAGGCTTCTCTTTTCCTGAAAGTGTCTTCTGTGAGTCAGTGGGAGGAAGGGATCACCTTAACCCTTTCATATGTCCTCATATGTCTGTGGGGCATCCAGGAGGCTCACCTCTTGGTTCTTCTGTGGGTCTGGCAAAACTCACTTCCTCCAAATCCAGTTGGAGCTTTCTTCCCAGGAGAAAATAGCTGTATTGTTTCTCAATTTCCCTTTACTGTACTGTGTTCTCACCGTACTGGTCCATTATAGAACTCTGGGTCTGAGATGCTCACATCAAGTACACTTGGTTGAGATTATTATTTGTGCCTACGTAAAATGTTCATGTTTACCATAATTTTGAATTGATTCACAAAAGGACTGTGAGCTGTTTCCTGGGAGAACCATGCAGTCTACCCTTAAACAGTTAATTGCCATTAGTGCAAGGAATAAATGTACCACAGTTTCATGTTAATTAAACAACATTTACGCAGTAAACTTTGAAAGCTAAATGAGAATTTTTTAAAGTGTTTTCTTAGGCTGAGCCATTTCTCAATGGCTACGAGGGTAGCTTGCCTTGCACACTTGTCCCATAACTAAAATGTACCTTTGTCGTAATTTCTTAATGACAGTAAATGACCTAAATGACCCACATGCTGTAATGTTCTAACAGCATGCTATATACGGATAGAAATCTTCTTAAATAAATGACCAACAAACCATTAATCTGCTGCCCTCGTTAAATAGAATCTTGTTGCTTATTTTGTGTTTTTCAAAATGCATAACTGAGGGAAAATCATGTTAATCAAAAGGTGAATTTGGTAGTACATGAAGTAGGCATTACACTGAGAAGATTTAGATGGAAGGGAAAGAGAGGTTTGATGTCACAGAGTACATCATTAATTACTCTTGTCAGAAAAAAAAAGAAATAGTCTCTCTCATTCGTTCTTCTGCTTCACAATTGTTGTAATGTCCCCTACTGTTTGGCACATAGCAAGGCAGCATGCTGGGATCTTTTAGGGAATTTCTAGTAAAATACATGTTCAAGCTGCCACTTGGAAAAGGCACTTTGGTACTTAATCCAATTTTTTTGTGAATACTGTTCAATAACTGTTGTTTACCTGATATTCACTATGTATCTTTCCTCCTCATTTAGGTACGCCAGAAAGCCTGGCAGAAAAAGAGCGACAGCTCTCTACCATGATAACTCAGCTGATCAGTTTACGGGAGCAGCTTCTGGCTGCCCATGATGAACAGAAAAAGCTGGCAGCCTCACAAATTGAAAAACAACGGCAGCAAATGGACCTTGCGCGCCAACAGCAAGAACAGGTGAGGCTCCAAGAAAGAAATCTGTGAAAATGTTTCTTGCAGAACATACAAACTCATATTAAACATGGTTCTGCTTTGTGTTTCCTTTCGTCGGTTTTGTTAAAAGAGCTTATATTCCTTGTAATAAATAGAAATAATGTATGGAGGGTTTTATGGTCATAAAGGGAAAAAATATTATAGGAGATGGAGAAAAAGTAGTATATGGAATTTTAAAGCATTTATTTCCTTCAATTAAATTTCAGTAGTTTGATTTCTTGCTACTCATGTGGTGGAGGGTAGCAAGTTATGAGTGAGCCACACTATCGTGATTTTTTAACTCTTTCTCTCTCTGACAACTACACAATCAAAGAAAAAAAGAGTACATATTTGAGAAACCAAAATATCTATAGAGAAAAGAAAGTAAATCATATTTTTAAAGAAGCAGACTTGTTCAAAAGAGCTGTCCTTGTTTTGTAATATAAAAATCTAACAATGATCCCATGTTCTAATCCCCTAGGCATTACATCAGACAGAGCCAAATTAATGTGCAGTTTTTAGGAATCTGACATTATTACTAGAATTATCTTTTCAGTTAAATGTATTTTATAGGTTATATAGAGCAATATATGCTCTGTTGATTTTAATGAGTTGTGACGTCTGGTATTTTATGTGCTTGAATATTTGCCCACATGTAGGAATATGGACTCATCCCTTAATGGAAAATAACATAAAGGAACACTGTAAAAAATCAGAAGTTAGAATGTCATTTAGCCATCCAGAGATGACACAGTAATTAACTATTGACACTTGTGAATAAGCTAGCACAAATTAATCTTGACACATTTGCAGACGAGTGATATCTTACAGTGAACACTTTGTAATTATATTTCAAAATGAAAATTAAATGACACTTAAAACTAGGTTGTCATGCTCAATGAAGCGAGCATGTAGCTCAACCGATTGGCAAATAAAATTCGGAATTTGAGCCACATGGTGCTTATGTATCATACTTTACTGTGTCGAGCCTATACATATAGCCTATGTTAGGATAATTGCACTGTGGTATTTTCTATGCATTTTCTATTACAGCAGCATACCATTTAGGTGGAACCATCAATATTAGATGCATAGTGGTGTTTTGTTGGTTTCCATCAGGAAATGAATATTCAAATGCTACTATATTGCACTTAGAGATGCAGCAGTCTGAAACCTACCAAATGAGCCCCTCCATGTGCACAAGCTGAACAAAGACCTCACCACTGCCTTGGCTTGACTTATGATGTGGAGGACTGGCCAGATCACCAGCTATTCAGAATGGTTAAAAACACAGACCCCCCCTCCTCCCACACCAGTAGCTGTGGAATACATCTAACAGTCAGAAAGAAATCACTGTGTATGATTTTCATTCTGAATCTTGATGCGGGGGGGGCAGGAGGTGGACATTTGCCTGAGCTGATATGAGTATCACTGTGAATTGGATCTTGCAAAGTCCACTTGCAAAAATACATCAAGTAAGAGGTAATACAACTTTAAGATGAAATGGCATCATGCACACTTCATTAAACATTATTTAAACACTCGTATGGACGTGTGAACTGTCTCTGTAAAGAGGGTCAGCATAGGCGGCACTGGTGATCATAATTAGAAACAATAACCAGGCTCTCTGAGGTCCTGGCAGCTGTCCCTGTATTACAGGGGTAGCCATATTTTCCAGACCTCTGAGGCACAAACAACAATGTTCAGAAGTTCAAGAGCCAGGGTGCTCCTGCCAGACCTCTGGGAGTCAGCCCTGAGAGGGGGTTGAAGGGTCTCGGAGCTGCACCCACGTTGGGATCTGGAGGCCTCAGGGCTTCAGCTCTTCTCCTGCTGAAGCTCTGAGTCCTTGCAAGTGCCTCCCATGGGGCTGAAGCCCCAAGATCGTCTCCCTGCTGACAGAGGGCCTGATTCTTCATTCCTCACTCACTCAACTCTCACTGACTGCTCAGGGAGTTCACCTTAGGCGATCATACATAAAGACAATTTGTAGGCAACTGATTGGCAATCCCAAAAGTGGATTTGATTTGGCTCTTGTGCTACCAATCTTGTCTCTCAGCTGCAAGAACTGATGGACATCATCTTCCTGTTTGAGAGTATAATTGAGACTTACAAAACTTGTACTCATCCCTGCATGCACAGGGATGATTTTTTTCCCTGTAACAATGAAATAAATACATATTTTTTCAGATCATGCAATTTTAAAAGAAACCTAAAATTGATCATTTTGTGCTATACGTGTTCTCCTAACATATGCATAAAGATACCACAGGTTTTTTTTTCATATTATACAATTAATCTGGATACTTTGCACTAAACTTAGAGGAAAATGCAGTTGTGTTTCAAAATCCCCCTCATAGCATTTAAAGTATTTTCTTTATCAAAATATTATCTCTACTGCCTGTTTTCTTAGCTTTCCCAACATTGAAACATACACACATGTAAAATCACGTAATATATTGGGGGAGGGGTGAAGAGAGAGAGAGACAGAAAAAGGGAGAGTTTTTGCCACCTACTGGGAACTAGGTACTCCTGAGTTTAAACTTAGTCTCAGATACTGACTCTTGCAAAGGTAACTCAGAAGATGCCTGATTATCCCCTTCCCAATGGGTTGCCAACTTTCTGACTAAACAAAACCAAGCACCCTTTCTCAGAGCCTTCTCCGAGGCCCCCACCTCACTCACTCCATCCCCCCTTCCTCCATCACTTTCTCTCCCACTGTCACTCACTTGCTCATTTTCACTGGCCCAGGGAGGGTCCCTTTTCAACCATGTGTTTTGTTGAAAACTGGACATCTGGCGACCGGAGTTTGAAAAATGAGCCACAGTGTGAGACGCAGACCGAGGGAAAGTGTCCTAGCAGTGAGAGAAGTCAGCAGAATTGCTGAGGCTGTATTTCCTGGTGAACACAGATTCCATCCCTGATGACATCTTCTCAGCAGTTACCTCTGCAAGGCAGCAATCCCAGTAGTTCACCCAGCTCCTCTTGGCTTCTCCACTGTGGCAGTATGGGAAGTGAATGTAACAATGGGGCACTTAATGCTGGTCTACCTTGCCTGCTGCACAGATTTCTGCTAAAAAAATATGCCTTCTGTCAAGTCCATCTCCTTCTGCTCTAAGAGCTCTTGAGAGAGCTCCCCTCTTTCTGCACAAGCCTCTCTTCGCTCTATCCCATAGGTATATGACCTTGCTTCTCTCAACCAATGTGAAGGAAAAGGCGCCTCAGATCCCTAGCCCCTTCCTTGCCTTTACTTGCCCAGTTTATAAAATGAGAATGTTAATATTAATATTAATTTTCACATATTTCAGAGTTCTTCTAAAAATTAATTTTTTGGGCCCAGATTCTGCCACTTTTCTACATTGAGTAGCACCTTTCTCACTGAGCAGTTCCACGTAAGGCAGTGGGACCTAGCAGGGAGGAAGGTTCTACTCAAAATAAATAAGACTAGCAGAAGCTTGCCCTTCTCTGCTGCATTGTGAAGTACTCTAAACAGCCCCAGTTCAGAAAAGCATGTCCTTAACCTGAAGCACCCTGGATAGGGATGGAATCACACACTTGCATAAGGTTAAGGACATCCTTATATGCTTTGCTGACTTAGGGATTAAGTGGTTAGTATTAGTACATACATTTTATGGGATTGTTATATTCTGATATTCCATTTAAATTTGAAATGTTTCTGTCATTTGTACAGGTACATCAAAAAATACCATTCACTTACCTTCCTCCAGGAGTTTTGGGAACTCTTAACAAATGATGCTTACTCAAAAACCTGTTTGAAATGATCATGAAGAATAACTAGGTTGGTTTCACTCAATAAGAAATTACTGTTTTAATTTAATGAAAAATTTATTTCTAATAGATTGCAAGACAACAACAGCAACTTTTGCAACAGCAGCACAAAATCAATTTACTGCAGCAGCAAATTCAGGTCAGTGTGTTTTATGGCTTTCTTCTGATTATAATACTTAAATTCCATTTACAAAGAGGGAAGGACTTAAAATGAAACAACCACATGCTTAAAGCATAAACCCTACAAAGAGGGTCTCTCTGTCTTTGAAAATAAATGTCAAAAATATGTTGATGGAAACTGCTTTGGGTTAATAAGCAGGGTTTTTGAAAGTTGTGAATTATTTTTTTTAATCTTACCATTTAACTCTAGAATCTGCAATCATTTTGATTTGCACCCCATGAAGGAGAAGCGGAGAGTCACTTATTGTTTATAGATTACTTTATTGTACAAAGAGAGAATTGGCTCTATAAGGAGAAGATCATTATGGAAAACAGTCCATAGAAAAGGTCTGCAACTTCATTAACCAAAGCAAACAGCTACAGCACAAAAAGTATTTGAAATGCCAGCATTCCCCACACCTTTTGACACAAAACTAGGTAACTCGTTTCTGATATCCTGCGTAATATACAAATGAGTGCTGGCAAGCCATGGCCCACAGGACCTTTGTCTGCTCTCCATAGGCAACCTTGTAGCAGTGCTTAATTGCAGCCTCTAGCCTGATGGCAAGGATACTCTCAAGTGTCTATATGGGAGACAGTCAGACTTTATTTGCAGGTGCTGATGTGTGGAATTCTTCACTATGTCATCCTTCACTCTTCCCTGTTTTGCTCAGAAGCCTTCCCTTGGCCTATTCTTCTATTTAAATTTGTCCTCCTGGCTGGTGCAAGCTATTTTGTGTCCAGTCACCTGCTGCATTGTTGGTTAAATTTGAGCTCTGCATGGATCCAAAATCTGGATCCACATCCGCATCTGTATCCTCAAAACTGAACTGTGGATATCTGCATCTACATCTGCAGGTGGGGGTACCTGTGGATATAAAGCGGATGTCTGTGGATTTGCTGCGCTCTAGTTATGTTGTATAGCCAGATGCACCAGAGAGAGTTCCTGCCTCTGCCCCTACTCTCCAGCAGTCAGTATGTCTCTGTAGGCAAAAGGTGCATGTGTTCTTTCCTCACCCTCACCCCCAATATGTTTGCATATCCCTTTGCATATATCATAATGTTATTTTGTTTGGACCTGGTTTAATTAACATTTGTAAAATGCATTGATACCCTGGGATGAAAGGCAGAATAGAAGTGCAGAAGATTGTCCTCATTGTTTTCTGGGGGAATGTAGTTTTGAAAAGAATACTGTGTCATACTGTGGTTTTGGTCTTTATGACTAAAGGGAGATCTACCTATCTCATAGAGCTGGAAGGGATCTTGAGACATCATCGAGTTCAGTTCCCTGCCCTCACAGCAGGACCAAGTACCATCTGTGACAGATTTGCCTGAGGTTCCTAAACAAACCCCTCAAGGATTGAATTCACAACCCTGGGTTTAGCAGGCTAATGCGCAAAGCACTGAGCTATCCCTCCCTCTATATTAGTTGTACATTGAGGAAGGAGAGCATAAAAATACTTGAGGCAAATAAGTATCTATATTCTTCTCTACCTTTGACTTGTAGAACAAGTAACATTTAGTTTTAGAAAACCAAGAATTAATTTATTACATAAAAATACGTTGAATTCCCATAGGAGCTAAGAATAAGGCCTAACTTAAATGGTTTAAAAAATACCAGAAAATCATGTTAGTTTAGGAAAAATAGGTCCTGGCATTTTTTTAAGGTGAATAGGATTTAATATTTCACAAGGAAGCTGGAGAAAACTAGTCTCTCTTAATAACAAATCCATCATGTTTCACCATGTTCTGAACCATCAGTGTGAGACCATTCAAGAAATTTCCGGAATGAATATAGACACTTACTCCTAATTAGAAGTGTATATATCGGCAGAACTTGCTGGCACAGAAAGAGTCAGATTATGACTGGGGAGCCTTCAAGGCACTGTTATGGGGGAATCATCTTTAGCAAACCCTCATAGGACTGCCCTGGTTACTCCATTCCATCCTACAGCATGTCCTCCTCAGTCACCTATCCTCAGAATATTTATTCATCAAAGAGCTGTGCACAAGGTTTTTTAATTTATGTTGAAAAGTGGGATACACAAAAGTGGGAAAACGTGGTGTTATGGCAAAAGTCAGTTTTTCTATTTGGCAGAACATTGTTGGTTTTAATGGAAAGAATCTTAATTCATATTCACAGTCCAAAAAAACCTCAACTCTTTCCTGAGGTTTTTGGAAACCCTCTGGGTTCACTGGCATTCCCAAATGATTCCAGCTGAACAGTATTATGGGTAGCTCACCATTCAAAAAGACTCCTTAGAAATCCTCGCTAATCTGCCAGGGAGCCAGAGACCTCCAAAAGGTCAAGGTAGAGCAAGAACCAAATGTATTTGAGTTTTGGGAGGATTTCTATACCATACACAATAGTGCATATTACCCCATGTAATTTGTCTGCTAATTCAATGGGTTATGGGTACAATTCTTTGGCATATTTTCAGAAACAGTTTTCTTTTTGCACTTCTCAATTTTTGATAAATTTACCAAAAACAAACAAACAATGCTCTCAACACCTGAAAAATAGGCCATGAAAAGAAATGTGTAAGTTTCATGTAATGTGTAGGCCCTTTTCTGTTAGAAAAGGTGGAAGTTCCCATTTGCATTGCTTTCTTTAAGAACGTGCTAATTGTGCTTGTAAGAATGTGTATATAAAATGAATGATATTTGGAAGCTGGGAGCTGCCTTCTTTATATGAATTGAAAATCCACAGATTCTTCTGAGACTCATTATGGGTGCGTCTAGACTGGCAAGATTTTGCGCAAAAGTGGCCGCTTTTGTGCAAAAACTTGCCGCCTGTCTACACTGGCCGCGAGAATTTGCGCGAGAACACTGACTTTGTAATGTACAAAATCAGTGCTTCTTGCACAAATACTTTCATGCTCCTGCTCAGGCATAAGCCCTCTTGCGCAAGAATACTTGCGCAAGAGGGCCAGTGTAGACAGGAACGTTAATTTCTTGCGCAAGAAAGCCCGATGGCTAAAATGGCCATCGGAGCTTTTTTGCGCAAGAGAGCGTCTATACTGGGCACGGATGCTTTTGCGCAAAAGCAAATCTTTTGCACAAAGGCACATGCCAGTATAGACGCTCTCTTGCGCAAATACTTTTAACGGAAAAACTTTTCCATTAAAAGTATTTGCGCGAAATCATGCTTGCACATGGCCAATAGCAAATTGACTTCATTTCTCACAGTGAAACTAATTTTGGAATAGCTTTTTTTTGTGTGTTTCCAATCTCATTTCTTCTTGCATTAATTCTGATTCTGTTTGCATCCATGATTTTTAAAGGTCAGTTTTCAGGCTGTCTTGTAGCAATAAAATAATAAGGATCTCTACCTCACTAGTCTTTGCTGTAACCTAGGTACATGATTCCATGATAGCAGGAATCCATCAGCAGAAATTTTATGTCTTCTGTTGTTCTGTCAATGCTGCAGTGTCTTCCATTGGATTTGGGAAAGGTTTGTTCTTCCATTGACTTGAATTGACAGCACATTGGACATGACTTCCAGCTTCCGACTCTGACACCTCCATTTTTTTCTCCTTTATAGTATCCTTGGTAACTGTTTGAATCCTTGTGCATCTCTCCATATGAAGATTCATAACAGGACTTTTAGTGGGAGAAAATGGCTGTTCTTTCTCCCTGAGTGATGTCTACATCTTTTCCCACTTGACGTTTCTCATATTGATTAATTAGAGGTGGAGGCTGCACCAATGTAGGGTGCTCTTACTCCATGTTTTTACAGTGGTTTGGGTTCTGTTGCATGTGAAATTTTGACATTCTTATGCAATAGAACTCATATGCATAATCCATTTGTCTGAGGCCAATTGATTTTTTCCTCCATAGCTCAGTAGCTAGGTTCATGGTGGGTTTCTTGCCTTCCTCTGGAACAGCTCCTCAAATGCTGCATGTCAGTTATTAGGGCTGCTGGGCATGTTCCATGTCAAATATGCATGTGGTCTCTCAGGAGGGCTGCTAGGAATGCTAGTAGTTAGGTTCATGTGGGCAATATCCAATTTTAGTTGATGTTTTGCTTACATAGTCCATGATTGCCATCAGCCAAGTGGTTCTTCCTTATTTTGTTTCAGGTTTGTTAGTCGGGCATCCCTTGCAATAGAAGTTGATCACCTTAGTCTCCTCCTTTGCATCTTATTGTCAGTTTGGGAATGGGGGAGACCATCTTACCTATTTATTTGATTGAGACTGTTGTGACTAGGTGTCTACATTTCTTGTACCTGGAAATCTCTTGTTGGCAACGGGTAAGATGTTGCTGGGGTGAGGATAGGCTGAAGGATATGATGCTTCATATTGCTTTGTCTGGTGTGAAATAATAATTGTCCCCTTTTTAAGGGATTAGTAAATGTGAATATTGTAGTTTCAATTTTTTCTGGGCAGAGGCCTGTTCAGGGCCCAACTACTTGGAAAATTTAGTTCATTATGTTCTCTGCTCTGATATTCAGGGGCAAGTGGTTGTAGATGCAACATTGTCATCACATGAGATATACTGGGTACCTCACTCATCTTCTGAGGTCTTTTTGTCGCATAGTTTCCAAACAGTAATTCTGACAATTTATCTAGTCATTTGAACAATTAGAAATAATCAAAGGAGGCTCACCATGCTTCAGTGAACAATAAGTAAAAGTGAAAAGAATGCATTAAAGAAAAGAATGCATCACTTATTTCCCCCCTAATTTCCCTTTACTTCAAACATCTTATTTTGTTTATCCTTTTCAAGGACCATTTCCACACTCCATACTTGATTGTCATATATTGTCCTGCTTTGTCAGCATTTTGTCAACAAGAAACATACCAGTTGTGTATTGCAGGCAAAACCAGTACAGCCACCTTGGGAGTTAGGAGCTCTTGTATTTATTTATTTGTTCTGTCAAAAGTTCAGTGGATTCTGGGGAGGCATTTTTGGCTAGTAGTTGAAGCACGGGCCAGGGGAGTCAGGAGCTAGTCCCAGCTCTGCTCTTTGATATTAGGCAAGTCCATTTCCTCTTCTTCGTCCGCTTCGATAAAGTACGTTGAGATCCTGTGATGAAAGGCTCCAAGTAAGTGCAATGCATTATTACTCCTCAGGCCGATTACTCAGACCCACTGAAGCTTGCTTCTCTCTGTGTGTGGACAATAAACACACTTCTACAAGAGGAGTTCAGAATTAGGAGAACCAGTGTTCCCAATTATAATCCTTAATCCCACTGTCCTAGGCAGGCAAGTCCCTCATTGATTTCCATGGAGTGACAGAAGGGGAAAGACTTCAGGGGAAGTAATGGCTGCAGCTTCAGGTTCTGAGCTCTTTTATATTCCTTGACTCAAATTCATTTGTGATCTAAAATGTACAAAATCTTAAAACAGTATGAAAAAAATTAGGCTATGGCAAGGCTGGGTACGGGGGAATATTAATATATGTTCTGCTGGTAAATTCACCCTCAGGGATGTGGGAAAAGTCCATTTAAAGAAAGATGGTTTGGTGAATCTTGAATAGGTTGGAAATGCTGAAGTCTGCCTCTGTATAATGGGCCCAGCTATGCCCTCAACTCCAAGTGAATTCACACCCTTGTTGGAGACAGTCAACTCCCTGCAGGACTGGGTCTGCTGAGTGTCTGTCCAGGTTTTCCTGGAGGAGGAGGAGGACTTTGTGCCCAGTTCGGCTACTTCTACACTGCACAGTTATTTTGGAATAAGCTATTCCGGAATAGTTATTCTGAAACAGCTTTTTTCAAAATAGCACATCTACACTACAGGAAAGCCTCAAAATTAGTCTGAGGCAGGCTTCCCTAATGTAGACGTGCTATCTTGATTTAGAGCCCCAGGAGGAATAACGCAGAATGGGCCTGATGAGGAGCTATTTCGAAATAGCAGAAGTAGAGCGTCTATACACGCCTTATTTCCAAATAGCTATTTCAGAATAGGCGTTATTCTTCACAGAATGATGTTTACAGAAGTCGGAATAAGCCATCCGTTATTCTGAAATTATTTCGAAATGGAATTGCTGTGTAGACGCTCGCATAGTTATTTCGGAGTAACAGCTATTATTCTGAAATAACTTTGCTGCGTAGACACATCCTTCCTGAATTGTTCTGGATGCAGGACATCCACTTAAGTCAGTGGGAGATGTGGGTGGAGAGACCCTAAGGGACCAGCCATTTCCTGAGTCATTTAAGACTTGTGCGGGGATCATTGGAATGATTGCTAAATATAGGCTAGAATTTTTAATAGAGCTCAGCTCCACATCTGGGGCCAGCACTGTGGATGTTGAGCTTTTTCTGACAATCTGGCAAAGAGGCCATCTGCACTATGGAAACGGAACACTTTTGAAAACCTGGTCCTATGTGCCTCCATCCCTTTCCTTTCTCCGTGCCCTTACAAAATAGTGTTTTGAATCAGGTGTTGTTTCTTTGTATAGAAAAACTGGGTTCTTCTGCCCTCAGAGTATTCTGTTTTAACTGAATCACTAGAAAGAATTTCTAAGAGTAATCGTGTTCTACTTTTTTAATGTGTACATTCATGCTGCATATCTTAATACTAACAAGTTTGCATTGTTTATTTCTGTTAAAATGAGTGAACATGATTACCATGAGGGTAAACAAATAAAAGAATGGTAACATACAAATGACAACTGTTTAAGCTGTTCTTGAATATGAATAATTGGAATCATGCTTAAAACTTCAGAGGGTGAGCCAACAAATCTCTCTCCTTAACCATGATTAACTACTAACAATTCAGATACCTGGTGAGCTGAATAAGGGCTATCTCTTTATGTGAAGTGCATGTCTAAAGATCAGAAATAATTACACTGCACATTAGCCTTCATGGCCTGCATGACCTGGTTAATTAATTTTTTGCTAGGATAATAATAGCAGAAATATATTTAAAGATATGCTTCATCATTAAGTATCTAATTGACCTCCAATTTTAAGAGATGAACCTTTCATTTATTGCCTTTCCGAGATGGGTTAAACCTCCTAGCAGTAAGCCTGCTGAAAAGGCAAAAGCTGGAATCCAGCTATCGTCAGTTCCCAATTGCTCTGTCTTAGGTTGTCTCTCTTTGTTTGTAAACTGTATTTAGCATTGACAGGCAGAAAGCAGTTACCATGCTACTGTTCTTGTTTGTTATCGATCATGAAACTGATCCGCTTCCAGCAAGCTCTGAACAGGACCAAATAAAGACATTGAAAGCAATGTGATACTTCTATTGGCATGGTACATGGATCAGATACTCCCTTGAAAGAAAATGTGGGTTATAAACAAAGCTTAGAAGTCAAGGAATAGCCCCCAGCTTCAGCAAACCCTTAAAATATTTTGTAATTGTATCTTCAATCATGAATTAGCCAGGAAAAACAGACCCTCTTTTCCCTTTTATTTCACTGCTGAATGCTGTTTTTAATTGCCCCCAGGCATGCTGTTGTGATCTTCTTTGGAAGTTTCAAACCAGGATAAAAATGCAAATCTAATTATTTCTTTTATCTAATCTAATTAACTTTTAAAAGTAATGATAGATGCACTATAGCCTGCATCAAACATTTTCATAACCAAGTTTCTGGATTAAAGAATAGGTAAAACTACTGCAATTTATAAACAGGGATGATTATTGAAGTTGAAAATTTAAATGGTTGTGGTGGTTCAATAAAGTGTAGCACTAGCTTATTAATTTGTCGTAGAGATTGTACATTTCCTTTAAATTCTAGCTTGCTTATGAATTGAATTCAGCTTCTTGATATCCAGTACCAGTGCATTGCTGCAAAATGAAGTTTAACCTTCTTCCAAAACACTTGCCCTCATGGGCTATTTGTAAACAGAAGACACAAAGGTCAGCATGTTACTATAATTTGTACCCTTTTTAGTAAATCAAAGACTGAGATTTCCAGAACTCTGTTGTATGTGTAGCCTCATTGCTTCTGTCCAGCTCATCGGTCTTGTTAACAAAGATAGAAACTAGTCCAATGTGAGGAGCAGAGCCAAAGAAAAAGGAGAAAACCAGAAATATAGTGAACAGTTATGAAGCAAAGGAAAACATTTCATGTTTCATTTATTACTGAATATTGGCTTTTCCCTTATAAACAAGAGTCACTCCTTGAGGTCCTTGCTCAGTATTGACTCTGGCAAATCCCACATTGTGAGCAAAATCTTAAGGTATGTCTAGACTACATTGTTTTTTCGAAAAAAACCTGCCCATTTTTTTGAAAAAACTTCACCTGCATCCACACTGCAATCGCGTTCTTTCGATATTAAATTGAAAGAATGCAGGGATTTTTTTCAACATTGGTAAACCTCAAATTATGAGGAAGAAAACCTTTTTCGAAAGTGCTCTTTTGAAAAAAGGCATGTATAGATACAGAACAGGGACATTTTTCAAAAGAAGAGGCAATTGAAAAAAAACACAGGTGCCCTGGTGGCCATTCTGTGAATAGCAATCAGGGCTTTCTTTTGAGTGAGCATCCATGCAGTCTGGACACTCTCTTTCGAAAAAGCAGATCACTTTTTTGGTCCAGTTTTGAGGTGTGGATGCTCTCTTTTGAAAGAAGCTTGCAGTCTAGACGTACCCTTACTCCTGGTACCTGCCCAAGCAGCTTTGACCAGGTATTGGGAATATCAGTATTGGGAAGAGGGGAGAAATCTTTCTCCCTTCCAGCCAGGCTACGGAGTGGAAACTGAGCTCTGGCTACTGCCCCATGTTAAGGGCAGAAGAAACTTCCAGAGCCCACTTCCATGGCCAAGTGCCCAACTTTCCAGCTCAGTCGTCATCCTCTCCTCCCATCTCTTATCCCAAATAGCCTTGCATGACAGTATGAAAGAAGCCAAAGCAGGGCTAGAATCCATGCGAAGCGATCACACCCTTAAAATTCTGCCCTTACCCTTCAATCCCCTCTGCAGAAGAAACTCGCTAGTTGCTCTTTAGATGGGGTCTCCTATGCCTATAGAGCAGGGGTGGGAACCTTTTTTTGGGTCGGGGGCCACTGACCCACAGAAAAATCAGTCAGGGGGCCACACATAAGTGAGAAACAAAGTGAGAAGCTCCTGACTGAGAAGGAGAAAGACTCTCTCCACATTCCCCTTGCAGACCAGAGCCTAGGGGGGCCCAGGCTGGTAGATTTTGTGTGCTCCAGCCCTGCGGGTGAGTGGCTGGGGTGCTGGAGAGCCATCAGGGCCTCCCCAATGCTGAGCCTCAGAAGCTGGATCCAGACAAGCCAGGGGCCGCATCCAGCCCCCAGGCCTGAGGTTCCTCATCCCTGCTGTAGAGTGTTTCTACATTGCAATTAAAAATCTATGGCTGGCCTATGCCAGCTGACTCAGGCTTGAAGGGTTTGGGCTGTGAGGCTGTTTTATTACAGTGCAAACTCTCAGGCTGGAGCTGAATACAGACTCTCTGACCCTCCCACCTTGCAGGGTTCTAGAAGCCAAGCTTCAGCCTGTGCCTGGAAGTCTACACTGCAGTGAAACAGCCCCGTAAGCCCAGGTCAATTGGCAAGGGCCAGCCAAGGGTGTGAGTGTCTACCAGCAGCACAGACATACCCAGAGAGGTAGGGGCAAGATTTTCCCTAGCTTAGAGTAAAGAGTTTCTGAATTTAGCCACACAATAATGAATAAACTCAGCACAAGTACACTTTTACTGCGTAAACTGTCCCATTAAAGTTAAGATATCTTCCAAATACTTTTCTAATTTTGCCATGAATTTTTGATTAAATCGGTTTATTTCTGTTTCCTGGATCAAAACTAATTGTATTTAATGCAGAAATTAGGCCGTGTGCATCTCTTTCATGGGACTTCTCTAACTATAGAGCAGTAAATGGCAGAATAGCATATGTTAGCAACATGAGCAGCAGTCTATGAAATGAGCGACAAGTTAATAAAATGATCTTGTGGTGGTGTTGGCCAAATGTTAGCACACATGTTTCGGAAAGTGATATTTCAACAGGCTTGAAGAATAGGACTTTGGCACATGGATGCTGAATGCGATCTGCTGTAGGGAAACGAGCTAAATCTACAGGTGTTGTTCCTCGGGCTCATGTAGGAGCAGAAATGCAGAAAGTAATAGTGGCTGGTCTTTTTCTCCTGCTTCCTCCCCTCATGGTCACTTTTTAAAATGAACAGTGGTGTTCGGAGGCGGGGGAAAGGGGCTGGCACATTCATCTAGACTCCTCAGTCCAAGCCCTCTTGTTTCTTCCATGATTACGTGTACTGTATTGCAGACTTACTAGTGGTCAATGCTTCTTTTTCCTCTTTCAGTCTACCCGGTAGGCCTGTTCCTAGAGGCTTGGCCCCATCAAAAACAGTGGCTAAACTCCCATCAATTTCAGTGGGACTAGGAGTTCATCCTTTGTGCTTTGCTCAAGTGAGAACTGCAGGCTTGAACCCTAGTTGTTTAGACTTAGATGTGAGACCTCTCAAAAGATAGGCAGAGGAGCAAGCAAATATCACCTACTCATGCTGCTTCTCATGGGCCACTTCAGTCTGTGTAATTCACCCATGCATCTGTAGGTTGCAGTCCAAGTAGTCATTGTGCCTCTCTAAATGCCTTTAGTGCTCCTCCTAGGGCAGTGCCGGTCCAGATCACCAGACTAAGCCCTAATTAATGTCAGAATCGGCATGCATAATTGGAAGTGTTTGTTTAACCACAGAAAGTCAACTTCCACCCTCAGTTGCACCTGTACAAACAAACTAACGTGTGTAAGTGGGAGCAAAATTTGGGCAATTGCTTTCCTTCCAAAGGGTCTGATTTTACAGACCATGTTTGCATGAGTAATCCTTCCTCACACAACCAATATCTAACTACTTGTATAGCTAAATATGACTCCTACTTTGCAGAATTAGACCCATAATACAGACAGGTGTACGGTTAATTACATTAGTTTTTTATTAAAACATGTTCTGTAACTGTAACATAGAAACTGTATAAGATGTTGGCCTTTATTTTACAAATATTTCTACTTGCTTTAAAGTTTTCTGTGACTGTCAATAATGTGTTGGCCAACAGGGAAAATCAACTTAGGTTTGGATTGTATTTTTTTTCTGCAGTGCATACTGTCCAGGATTCAGTGAATAAAGAAAACAGTTAATAAAAGTATAAAAACAGCTTGATTTATGGTGATATCCATGTATACCGGCAACACTGGAATGTGATGATATCAGAGGTCAAAGTTTCTGTCTTCAGAAGCAGGTATTTGGAAGAAAAATGATGAAGTACAGCCCCACATAAAAAGGCCAAAAGCATTTAGAAAATAAATTGTAAAGTACTTTTTGAAATCTGACAATAAAATGTGAATTTACCAGATGGCATAAACTTTGACCTATGAGATCAAAGTGTTTTTAAGTTGTTATAATAAATAATATATGAAAATTCCGTTATAAGATAAATTTGTTGGCCTGTGTTTTGCAGAAGTTGTAAAAATTAGTCAAAGAAGGCAAGTGTAAATGAATTTGGGGAGAAAAGTGTGTTAAGATGGTACTTAGTTTCACAAGAGTATAGAAGAAATAAATGTATTCTTAGCTGGAGTCACATGGGGATTATGCACCCATATGGAGAAAAATAATTTGGAAAGGAAAAAAAACCAAACAAATAGAAGCAACATTCAATAAATGTTTGGACTATTTAAACAAGGAAACAAAACAAACAAAAAAGAAGCAAAAGTAAAGTGGATGGCTGCTTATGATATTATTTGTCTTAAGCAACCAACCCCATTACGAGCCCATCGCTACTACCGATTAGATGCTAAAATTGTTCCCCTGATAAAGGTGGTCTTTATAAAAAAGTTGAACATTGCACTGGAAACCACTTGGGGATATTCTAAAGTATTTGTGTAAGGAAGAGGGAGCTGGCCTTTGAGTGGAGGTTCACCATATTCCATTCTGAACTTTTCAGCTTTCTAAAGAAAATGAAATTATATGATGTAGTTGGCTCTTTAGCTATGTTGTATGCAAGAGTTTCGCTTGTTTAAAAGGACTAGTCTTTTATATAAATCTTGTATATATCATCTTCTATAACTCAGGCATTTGCACAGCTTATATAAATTATGTCTATATTGAGAATTTAAGAAGTTACACAGTATGCATTCCATACTTGAGGGATGGGAAATAAAAATTGATATACTGCGCGACATCTGATATAACACAGTGAAATATCTTTTAAATTCCAAAGAGATACACTGACATCACTCTGCTTAATTCATATACAGTAACTCCCACGCATTTTTATTAATGTTAGATGAAGTTTGTAATCATTCAATAAAGGGAAAAAATGGTGCAAACAGTATACAATGGTTCATTATGAAATGCTGAATTCATCTCATTCACCCACTCAAAACAACAATATGTTAAGAAAACCTTGAAAGTTGTACCACCAAATAATAAAAGCAAAGAAATTCACAGTTGTGGATGAAGTATGAAATTCATCCCGAGACACATCACAGCCCCACAGTTATTTGTTAAATGTACTTTTTAGATAAATTGCTTTTACGAAAAGACTTTAATAGTCTGTTGGTCATTTACTATGTGGATCAAAATTTAGCTAGGTGGATGAATATTTTTTGCTTTTAAAATATAGACCACGTGGAGAAACATTAAGTGCATGGACTAAAACACAGCTGCTCTATGTGTGCTCAGGACATATGGTAAGTAGTAATAATACTACTGATAGGGTGATGGATAGCTACTGGCGTGGCCCTCATACTGGGGACTCCCTCAGCAAAGCAAAACAATCAACATTTTCTGGGGGAAGAGGGCTTGGACTCCATCTTTGCTCTTCCCAAAGAGCACTGAGAGTCACCTTAGATAGAAGGACTCATTGGAAAGTTGCGGTGGGCACTGTTTACCATCTGCTGCTAGTTAGCTCTGTCTAACCCCCATTACCACAGTATGTGAATACCTCACAGATTTGAATGTGCTTATCCTTACACACTACTGTGAGGTGAAACAATGCTACTTTTCTCATGTTAGATATGATGCATAGGCCATGGCTACATTACATGGAAGATCAGTGCTGCTATAGTTGATCTTCTGGGGTCTGATTTAATTGGCCTAATGTGGACCCACTAAATCAAACTCAGAGGGCATCCCCATCGGTGCTGGTACTCCCACTCCTCATGAGGTGTAAGGGAAGCCAACGGGAGCGTTTGCTCCCATTGACTTCCTGCTGTGTGGGCTGCGCAGAAATGCAATTTAAGATACATTGACTCCAGCTACTTAAATAATGTAGCTGGAGTTGCATATCTTAAGCTGACTTTCTGCTGTAGTGTAAACCAGTACAAGGTTACATAGGGAGCCTGTGGGAGAACTAACCTGGATCTCCCAATTCTCATCTTAGTGCCCTGACTACTGGAGCTTTCTTTACTATTATAACTTAATCTGACTCAGCTACTAAAGACTTGCCTCTTCTTTTCACCCCCTTTCCATAATGGATATTATAATAGTTCCTATGAAGGTATTTATACCATGTTGTCATCAAGTTGACTGGATACATAGAGTCCATGCCGAGGAAATGGGGAGTTCTGTTGCTCCTAGAGACCAATTATTTCCCTTCCTCCTAGGTAGGAATGCCCAAGGCTGTGGAACTTTCTGGAGAGATTATCTTTGTAGGTTGATTGGTTCTTGGAGTATGTCTAAACTACAAACGTGGGGTGACTTTCCTGCTTGTGTACATGTTCATGTTAGCACAACTGTAAATAACAGTGTAGCCACAGTAGCATGGATAGCAGCAGCAAAGACATATGCCACTGATTTCAGTTGGGTTTATAAGCAACATGGCTCACCCATGCCTCTGCCGCCAGGACCAATGCTATCATGGCTACACTGCTATACTTGCGCTGGCTCAACAAGAGTTAGCATGAACAGGGGGTGACACCTCCTAGCTTGTAGCATAGTCATAGCCTTGATCACACCCTACATAAGTTACGTTCCTGGGGGAAGATTCTTTTTAATACATGCCTAAATGTCATGACTGTACCTCGCAGAGTGTGCAGGGAACACAAGTGGCCTGAAAAAGCTACTTTACTTGTCTGAAACATTGGCCTAATAGTGTTTTTTAATTTCATTAAAGTGTCTGTTTCTTTGCATGATACATTTTAGGCCAGAGTATATTTTTACAGCTAAGTTATAAACCCCTGAAAAAAGGGGCCTATAATGGAAATGTTGACACAACATTAATTTTAGAGTTGCGAATGCAATGCTATAATTTTGGAAAAAACATTTATAGCCCCGCTAAGATATTAATTGCAGGAAATTACAGCATATCCCATTAAAGTATTATGTCAATGGCATACATAGCATATGACACTTTTACATATTCCTTCTTGTTTTCATGGCAATGTGTTGCCTTTGTATCTTAATGGAAGAGGTGGGTGAAATGGCTGGGATTTTCTTTAGTCCTCTGCGGTATTGACAAGCTTCATAGAAACTAAGCCTATAAGTAGACTTCCTTATTTTCTCATTTTAAATAGGTCTTCCTCCTATTTCTACACACGTAATTCAGATGTGGACATACTGAGCTTGATCCAAAGGCTATTGAATTCAGTGGGCGTTTTTACATTCATTTCAGTGGGCTTTGGATCAGACTTTGACTTGACCGCAAACCTTATTCACACAAAGAACATAAGAACATAAGAACTGCCATACTGAGTCAGACCAAAGGTCCATCCAGCCCAGTATCCTGTCTGCCAACAGTGGCCAATACCAGGTGTCCCAGAGGGAGTGAACCGAACAGGTAATGATCAAGAGATCTCTCTCCTGCCATCCATCTCCACCCTCTAATAAACAGAAGCTAGGGACACCATTCCTTACCCATCCTGGCTAATAGCCATTAATGGACTTAACCTCCATGAATTTATCTAGTTCTCTTTTAAACCCTCTTATAGTCCTAGCCTTCACAACTTCCTCAGGCAAGGAGTTCCACAGGTTGACTATGCGCTGTGTGAAGAAGAACTTCCTTTTATTTGTTTTAAATCTGCTGCCCATTAATTTCATCTGGTGGCCCTTAGTTCTTATATTATGGGAAAATATAAGGTTCTGTTAGATTCAGTTAGAGTGTTTCAAAACTAAGAGTTGCAGATTTAGGCTTCTTTCATTAATATGGACGTGGTTCTGATTCATACATACCTCCACTGATTTACACGGAGTTATTGCTGAAGTACGTTAGTGTGAGACAGAATCCATCTCTCAGGGTGCGTCTATATTGCAGTGTTATTTCAAGATAACTAGAGTTATTTCAAAATAAAAATGCGAGCGTCTACACAGCCATTCCGTTATTTTGAAATAATTTTGAAGTAATGGATGGCTTATTCCAAAATCTGTAAACCTCATTCTACGAGGAATAACGCCTATTCTGAAATAGCTATTTCAAAATAAGCCATGTGCAGACTCTCCACTGCTGCTATTTTGAAATAGCCCCTCACCAGGGCCATTCTAAATTACACCTCCCCATGCCTCCTGGGGCTCTAAATTGAGATAGCACGTCTACATTAGGGAAGCCTGCCCTAGAGTAATTTTGAGGCTTCTATGCAGTGTAGACGTGCTATTTCAAAATAAACTATTTCAGAATAACTATTCCGGATTATCTCATTTTGAAATAAGCGTGCAGTGCAGACATACCTTAAGTGTAATTTCATGCCACTTCAATGTATTCACTACTTGCATATACAGTAGGTGTCAACCTGCAAAAATTACCGTTGGTTGTCAATTTGTTGAATGATATGGATACATGCATCTTGTTTATGTATCTTTTATTTTGAATAAGTGGCCTATTTACTAAATTCCTGCTACTTTTTTAAGATTGTTAGGTTGTTGTGTCAAACTGAATTTAAATAACTGTGTTCTGATGAGGCAGATACCATATACATGTTTTGTTAGTCTTTAAGGTGCTATAAGACTATTCTTTTTTTAAAGTTTTTCCATGTTTTTAATGTACACTATTTTGTGGCGTTTTGATATATTTTAAGGTCAGTAGGGCATCACTTGCTTTATTAATGATAGACATTTGGTGAGGAAAGGAGGGCTATTCTTAGAAAAGTGTTCTTTAATTATCATCTCCTCAGGGCATGAAGGACTCAGTCTTCTGATCTATTTATACTCCCCCTAACACAGTGGGACTGTGATCCTGAGAAGGTCACCGTATCAATGTTTGTATTGCTAATTGTGAAATAATAATAATAACAACACGTCCTGAAACAAGTAGAGTTTTGAATCCCTATGTCATAACCTAGTTTTTCCCTCGAAAGACAGAGGCACATGCACCATTGCTTGAGTTTATACAAAGCTTTCATGCCTGTTGTACAGTTAATTAATATCTAACAAGTTGGGAGAAAAGGCGGTCTCAGAAAAAACGCTGATAGGCAAGCTCATTGGGCTGTCGATGGTTCCCATTAATTGCAAACTTTAACATAGAACTATTGCATATATCTGGTTTTACTTATCAAATCCAGACCTGCTTTTTCTCTGCCTGCTGTGCAGGGGAAGCTCCATGCTGTACCAGCTTCTTTTTCACTTGGGGCTCCCAGTATCATCAGGATTTAAGTTGTCAGAACAGCCATCGCTCTTTGTTTTGTGGTTTTAAAGACAAAGGTTAATATGGTTGTTTGATAAATATACTGCTTTGGCTTTGTTTGTAAGCCATCAGTGTAGGTGAACTATACAGAACCAAAATTCCTTTTTCAATACATCTTGTAATTTTGATCATTATTACCAAATTTCCTCACATTTCTGGGGAGGAAGACAGTACTTTAATTTACTTCTCTACTCTTGCCAGTAATCTATCACTAAAGAGTTCAATCTCATATTCAGGATGAATGCCCAGTGAAGCCTCCTTTGAAGTTCTTCAGGCAGAAGGTGCCATTTCCCTAGCTGGTGTAAGTCAGCATTGCTCCCCTATAGTCAGTCTAGTCCAAGAAGTGCAGAATGAGACCCCTAATTTGCAATATTTTTTTAAAAGGAAAGCTTAAAAACAGAAGCAGTTTGTTGTGCTATTGTTATTCTTTGTAAAATCTTCCCTTTGTTCCAAATACACATTTGTAGAAGGTAAAGTAACTGTCTATTCTGGATTTCTTTCATGTAGGAAGTACATTGTGCTTGCATATTCTTGCTTTGATTGGTGTTTGTTTCAACTACTAGTTTGATGTCATCATTACCTTTCATTGGACGTATTCGTTTCCTTTTAATTGATGCTGATTAGTATAGAGAAATCTTAGTAAAGACACTCTGCTGTCATCAGCAAAGTGATGACTTTTGTTCCTTGCCCATTTATGTTGTAAAAATGGGCAAGGAACAAAAATAAAACAACCTGTATTAAATTAATAACTAATTCATCATTTTTGTTTAGTTTTTAATGAAGAAAACGCATGTTCATTAAACAGGACAACAAAGTTGTCATTTAAAATGGAACAAAGGATCATTTTATTTCCTTGTGTAGTTGTTCCACCATTTAAATGTCCAAATTTTTTGGATATAACTTTAGGAGGACAAGAATTTACTAATAATTTATGCAATAAACATTGATGATTATCAACCATTAAAAGGTAATAAACATTTCCTGTGTGAAATAGACGTGGTATCAAGTGTCTTAATTTCTGACAGTAAATGGTTCAGGTTTACTACACAGGCATTAACATTACCATCTCATGGTAAAAGTCTCACCACACTCAGAAAACATAGGTCACCTCTTATAAAACCAACAGAGCTGCACACGAAAGAGAAAATACTTTGAAGAAAGACACAGGCTCATGTGTATATTAACCAGCGCAGATGAAATGATTTATTGGGTTTTATATACAATCTGTAAAGGGTAAGCATCGCTAACAGAATGAGTGGCAGCCTCGGGGAGCTGAGTAGTCCCCAGGGTACAGCCTTTGTTCCTCTGGACTTGACAGGCATGTGTCTCCGTTAAATGAGGGCTTAATTTCTCTCATATGTGCACAATTTCCAAGCTCAACAAAGGCAGCCAGGACTGCAGCTATTTAAAAGAGCCAGCTCAGGAGGAAGCATTCCTGAAGAAAGGGGATGCTAAAGGGCTAATTACTCACCATAGCTTAGCAACAGTTTTTTTTCCTAAGCAAGGTTTATTAACATGGAACTGCCACTTTCACTTTATATAAACATGCATTCAAATGACAAGAGTATTATTTTTCTTTGAGAAATAGCCATTTTAAGGCTCCCGCTGACCTGAAATGAAATATAAAAATGTGTTCCATTGGCCTGCACTGAACATAGCCAAGTTCTTCAGCTGTGGGAAAGGGCCAAGGCTAATCAGGTTTGGACCCTTTCTGCCTGAGGGTGGAGGGAAATAAACTTATTTTTAACAAAATATCTAGAAGTTGTCATCCGTGCTGTTATTGCACTCATGTAAATACATTTATTACAATTGCCAAGCTACCTGATTCAGCATGTGTAAAACTTATTAATATTTAGCCAGTTCCGTGGGTACTGTGACATGCATTTTATAAGTCTCTGGCTACATATTTAAATACGTATTCAGACCCAATAGCTCTTAAATGTCTCCTTTCAGTTGATCCAATGTATCTAGTCCATTTGAAGGAAATTAAAAAAAAAATTTTTTTTTAATTGTATTGCTCAGTTCATGGCCCTGTCAGGGGCATTTGCTGTGTTTTAGGGAGGACAAGATGGCGTTTGCCACAGGGATTGCACTAGGGCAGACATTTTCAAGAGTGGAAAACCAGACGTATCCTCTGACCTTTGTTGCCACTGTCAGAGGAAGATAAACCAACCGAATACACACATGTTGCAATACATGGTGGTTACCAGCAAGCAGTCAACATCTGCCAGCAGATATTTAGGTTTCACGGTTACTTAATTTCTGTAACAAACAGGAAACTCTTTTAAGAATTAGGGCAGGTTCAGGTAAATCTTTCTTATTGTGCCAGTTTGATTCTCCTAAAATTATATCCAAAATGTTGATGAAAAAAATTGTGTGTGCATTCCCCTTTCCCTGTGCTCTGCTGAGTGGGGTTCTGGGGAGAGGCAGTGGAAATTCAGGACGCAGTTTTTGATTTGTGGCTGTGGAAATCTACTGACCATTCCCCACACAGAGGAGAAGCATGACAGACAAGGACAAGTTATTGCAGACCTAAGATAACAGTAGCACTCCAGAGTGGTCTGAGTAGGAGGAAATTTGCATTTGAATCAAGACAATTTGGGAAAAAATGTTAAGAAGAGTGAAAAGATCAACTTCAGATGGATGCTTCCTGAAGCATTATCTTTAGTATTGAGACATGTAACATAGCAAACTGCTGTTCTAGAAGAGAAGATTTGGGGGGCATTCCAGCAAAGACACTGTCAATGGAATTACTCACAGCATGTAAAATGAAGCATGCATGCATGTCTTTGGAGGACTGGGTTCTTCATCAGTTCTTTGATTTTTCAAAATACATCGTTGATTCACTGATGCTATTTGGATTTTCAAACAGTATCATTTTTAATCATCAAATATGTTTGTTGTCTTCATCTCTTCAAGTTTATGTGTTTACTCTAGAAGGCATAACTTACCTTTATCAGATTCAGATATTTACAGAAGAATTTTTTTCTATGATTATTTTTCTTTCAAAGGATTTTTTTCTTTGTCAGGTTATTGCCTGCTGGTGCCCTTATTTTGCATTTTTTGAATACATCTACAAGTTTTTAGAACCACCCATATCTCATGTTAAATGTTGCTTAACTGTTGAGTTGTTTTTGAAATCACAAGTAGAGTCCGCAGTCTCTCATCCATACCATATTTTTTATAAAAGGCAAATCCAAATGCAGTAAATCTCTGAGGTTTTTCTTTTTTTATTTCTATTTTGTGTTTCATATATAATCTGGGCAACCTACCAAAGTTTTCTGACCTGCCTACATGAATAGCAGATCAAACCATCAGCGTTTTACCTCTGAAGGCACTTAGTGTAACTATAACACAATGGTCAAAGTACAAACCATAGGTTGCAATATAGTACTGCTGAGAATGAAACTAGAAGTGTCCACCTTTGCATTTCTGCTATTATTGCACTAAGTAAAACAATAATGCTGCTTCCACCGAGAATTAAGTTTGAAGCCCCTTACTAAACCACAAAAATAACAGATTTGTTACTTTCTAGTAAGAAGTGGTTAGAGCCGAGGATCAAGAGGTTAGAGCAGAGGATTGGGATGCAGGTCTCCTGGGTTTTAGTCTTACTGACCTTTTGTCCAAGCAATTTAAGGCATTCTGTGTCTTAGTTTCTCCATGTCTAAAATGGGAATAATAATACTTGCCAATTCTGGAGGGAGGGAGGAATGTGAAGTGAGGTTCAGGTTTGCTTAATTAGCAGTTGTATAGAGCTTTAAGGAAGTAAAGGCAAATAACTTTCATTATCAATAACAAATTGTTGAAGTGTTCTTTTGAAAATGCAAAGGGAAGTTATGAAAAGCGAGAAATGAAAAGAGAATGTATAAACTTGTGTTTATTTTTCACTAGAGAAATTCTCAGTATGCCGTGTTTCATTATGTTACGTACATGGGCCTGACCCTGATCTCACTTACATCTGTGTAGATCAGGAGTAACTCCACCGACCAGAAACAGGAACATCTTTCTTTGTCCCGATGATGGATTCACAGTTGTTGAGTTTCAGATTCACCCCGTCATTCCTTTACTTTCTATAGATGACAAAGTGCATAACACTTGATGAACTGCAGCTTCCAGGAATGCTCAAATGTTAATGCTACAAAGGAGATATTGCAGGTTGAAATCTTGCTTGGATTAAAATTCTCCTTTGGATAAGGTTAAGGAGTAGCATATATATGAGGGGGCATTTTGTACTGTCACACGACCCAGGGAAAATGGTTTAAACTGGATTCCATGAAGATTCTGATTAAGCCTCCCTCTAAAGATTTGTTTGCATGCTCTGGAGGAGGAGGGGCTCCTCACCAAGAGAATTTCTTTTCCATCTGATTAGGGGAAAGCACCTCCTATCATAAAGGAAGGTCTCACACAGGATTATTTTCTTGTCATGCAATGACAGGACCCAGATTTTACTGAGGCTTTTGTGAAGAACTATGGAGTATTTAAGCCATGGCACCACAGGTCTTAACTTTGATTTTATAAGAAGTACAATAGACAATAGAAGAAGCACGCAAGCTTACTGTTTCTAACTGAAAAAGGACTCCTTTCTTAATTTTTTTCCTCCTTCATTCTTGCTGGGTTAAAAGCATGACATATTAATCATGGAAATGTACTATATCAGAGGCAATTGAAACAGGAGAGGATAACCAGCACCTCGTTTTGCCCTCATCCCTAGTTTTACGACCTGAATCCTTTTTCTGGACCCTAAGCTTGTGTGAATAAACAGCTCACGCTATGTATTTGCAAATAAGTCTGCATTTCCTTAATAAATTAATATTAATATTATAGTGACTTAAGTTTATCTGGTGAAATGGTGGTTATAAGGGTTGTATATAAATCTGAAATACAATCTGCCTGATTTTTTTTTTCATTCTGTAGCTGTGTAGCTACTGAATGGCATTTGGCATTTTACAAAATAGTTATTAACTGTTTATTTATTGTAGGCAGCATTAAATATCCAATCCAATCCATAATGGCCAGTGAGAATCCCGGTGTTTACCTGTTTCTCAAAAGTTATTGCATGTCCTACCATGTATGTCTCCAAATTGGATACATAGTAAAATTACAACTATGGTGGGACTCAAGGAGTCCCCTCATAATTCCAATTTTGAGAAGATATTTCCGAAAAGAGCAAGTAATCTGGGGCAGAGATGGATATCCAGTTCCCATTGCTGAATTTGTGGATACAACAAATTCATATGCACATCATATATCTTGAGCTTTAGGACCTGCCCAGAAGTCTCTCCCTCTGCATCTACTGCCAGTGGTCTGCATGTGCTCTCACCATAGGTTTGGGGGGGCAGAGAATACAGGTGAAAATATTTGGCTCCGTGCTTATGCCTCCTTCTTTGACTAAATATTTTCTGTGAGTCCAGCCACCAGAATTTGGCCCACAGCCTAGATAATTCACCTTGAGTATGTTTAGTAATAGTTTTAAGATAACACTTACTGTGAGAGAGCCTCCTCTAAACAAGGAAGTATTACTGCCGTATTCACTCTGAATAATTTTGCTCCCATTGTTGTGTTTGCACATTGGAGGCCAACTTAGAGTGTTTTCCATTTTATCCATGAGAAGGTTTGCACAACTAATACTCACTGTACTTTTTATGGAAATGCTATGAATGTGTTGGTAATATCCATGTTTAAATTACTGTCCAGGCTCCAGCTGAAATACTTAAGGTTTATATATATGGAAATTTTATGTTGTGTTTGTTAAGAATAAGTTTCACATCATTTATTCCCTCCATCTTGAGATACTGGTATTTTACAGTACTGTGAATGTTGTAAGTAATGTATTGGCAGCAGAAGTGTTTGTATTTCACTGGAGAATCTGCAGTTTCCTTAAGGTAATAGGAGTTGAGAGGGAGCTGTAGTCTCTAAAAGTAATCCACAAATTTAAAGTAGTTTTGAGTAATTCACAGCCAGAAATAACTAGTTTCCTAAGCATACTGTGCTGTTTTTGTGAACCTTAGGAAGGAAGTATAACCTATGAGTCTGAACGAAGTCTGGCTCAAGAAAAACTTTGGTATTAATTTTTATCTCTTGTCCATAATTTTCTCCTGACAGTTTGTATCTTTTCCATGTGTTCATTGATAGTTTATGGGCAATCCTGTTTTAATATAAAGGACTTCCGGGTTTCATAACCACATCACTCCTGCCTTTCACGATGCCTTGTCTGCATTCAATGATAATGCTACATATAGGATGGAAAACACTCTTCATAGCTGTAAAATGAAATAAAGTGATATCATGGATCAAATTTTCAGCCTTCTGAGTTTGTGAAGTTGTCACATTATTGTGGAAAATCTAATTTGAAATAAAAGAGGGGTATGAAATTTAGATCGGTAGACTTAATGCAAAAAGTTAAAGCAGGAAGAAATGAGGATAGATCACTACAGGTGTGAACTCAGGGATGGAAGGGTTGTCAGGTAAAAGGCTGGAGGGACATAAAGGGGACCCAATGCAGGCACTATGAGCAACAGACATAAAACTGACTCCCACGGACACCTTTGCAAGGAGAGACTTTCAGGAGAGACTTGCTGGGATTCCAGGCAATCTTACAGCCCATACAATCAGTTCAGGAAGCTGTCCCTGAGCAGCCTGGGATTGTAAGGGCTCACAAGTAGATTAAAGCCACATTTAACCTTTCCCCCCTCTGGGCTATGAATTCTGTGCTGCATCTCAATCCCCATGTTCAGGCAAAGTCTGAATTAAAATAGTTATAGTTCTATTCCAACCAGTCTCTATGCAAGTTATTATCATATTCTTGACTTCCTGACTGTTTTCTGATGTGCTGTAGCGATATCTCAGAAAACAGAGCCTTCGTTCAATACGTGAAATGACTTGTCACATCCTGACAAGGAGCACTAATTATTACCAGCTTACCAGAAGTTTAATCTGGTAGTAGCTATATGATCCACTTAAATTTCTGTGATAGTACTTTGGTCTTCTATCATGCTGGTCTTCCATAGTTCTCCAAGCGCTGTGCCCACGAAAGCTCATGATACCATCTACGTGATTTGTTAGTCTTTAAAGTGCTACCAGACTATTTGTTGTTTAAGTTTTTTATGTTACAGACTAACTCGGTTACCCCTCTGAAACTTTTTTACATAGGATGGTTAGCACTATAATCCTTATTTTACTGATAGAACATTAGGTTCAGAAAGGTGAAATTACCTGTCCATGGTTATATAGAAGTTCAGGGGCAGATCTGGACTCCAGGTCCTAAAACAAAATATACATCCCCTAACCATAATTAATCCCTATAAACACACACCTCCAACACAGCAGTTAACTACTTATTCCTGAAATTAAGAACATGAGTTTTGGAGAGGTTAAGTTTAAAGTGATGGCTGAACATCAAAGAGGAAATGTCCAAAGGGTAGTTTGAGGAGGGAAATTGGATAGAATGGGAGGGAATGAAGACTGGTAGTTGGATTTGGGAGTCAACCAAAGAAAAGTAGAAGGGGAATCATGTGAGCAAAAGTCACTTGGAGAGCATATGTAGAGGCAAAAGACTAGTTGGATTAGGATCTGAGCCAGCGACAGGCTACCTAGGCTAGTAGGTGGGCCCCATGAGAGGCCCTCTATCATATCAGTGGCCGCAAGATTGTCATAACCAAGATGGTCTCCTGGGATAAAGTAGTTTTGCTAACTACACTTGTGTACCTAGATTTTGTTAGGTGTGCCAATCGAACTGGAGCAGCACTTTGGATTCAGAGGGCTCTCTCAGTCAATGTTGTGTGCAGTCAGCTCATACCTCACTTTGTATGTGTGTCACTCTAGTAATACCGGTAGGGGGAAAAAACTATGCAGACAGAAGCCAGCAGAATCTGGTAATCCTGTGGCATGAGCAATGGTAAACAAAATGTCTTGTGAGCCACACGTAGAACCCTGATGGACCGCAAGTGGCCCATAGACTGCAGGTTGCCCATCACCGATCTGTACAAAAAGGTCTGAATCTGTACGGAATCTACTCTCTTTTCACTGGAGTTTGGTGCTTCAGGGCAGAGTTGAAACACATTGGTGGGCAGTGTGGAAATACCTGTACTGTATATCGAGTAGGACTGAAAAAGAGGACTTCATTATCTAGAGCTTTCAATTCAGCACTTTTCTCCAGCTACGAATTCACTTTTTCAATAGAAAAAATGCTGGCCTAGTGTCTTGTTAACACAGTATTGCACTTTGTTGTAACAGTGCAAGATCTAGAAACAAACAGATTGTGGGTCTGAACTGTGAACTGACATTGGTTAATTCATAAATTGTTACTTGATGGCATCTTAGAAATGGCATCCATGCCACGGATAATAATTGACAATGGGAGACACTTAAAAACATTCTAAAATTATGGCCTCAGAATGAGCTACTGTAATGAAAGAAAAGTCATAATTAGGCGATGACTGATTTTTTTGGTCTCTGTTCAGTACATCATGGAGAGTTCAAGTTGGGTTACATTGGAGATCTATTTAAAAGTGTCTGTTTACTTGCCCATGTGCGTATGTAGTGAATATAGTGGTGTGGTGGAATAAAAGCTTTTTGGGTGCATGGATTGAAAGTGGTTGCATTACCTGTGATTGGAAAACCACGTATGACTTATACAGGTTATCTCAAAGGACTAATTGGGCAAGCTATTCTGATTTGGGGAAAAGGGACACATTGATAATGAACAGAAAGTGAGCAGAAGGAAAAGTGACTGGAAAAAAAAGCAGAGAGAGAAAGAAGTGAATAAAAAATAATATGTATACCATATATGTTATCTATTTATGCCAGCAAAACTTTTTACAGGAAGGTAGTTCTGTTCTTATGTGCCTAATAGATAGCATAAGTCTTCTTAACCTATTTGGATAATTATTATGAGGACCATTACTTAGTGGGATAAGTTAAGCAGTAGAGGTTTGGAAACACATGCAGTAAAAATTTCCTTGTTTTCACATGCACAAAATGCTGTTTGTACATGAGTGTTCATTGAAAAAAAGTTTCTCACTCTAACCACTTTTCAGACTTCTCTCTCTCCTTTCCATCTGTTTCTCTTTTTTTATCCCTTTCTGTTCCCTATTCACTGTTGGAAACGCCATTTCTTCACCATATAGCGCCAGCCTGGACTAGATGCAACAGTGGCTAATTGTGAGTGGATTTAAAATTCAGAGTTGGGGCTAAAGCTGAGGAGTCATAGACCATGAATACCCTCACAGGGGTACTATATAGACTGATGAATAAATTAACGTTTGCAAAGCACTTCGAACATGAAAAGTATCATTTAAGAGATAAGTATTATATTGAAGAAACTGAATGTCTCTCTATTTGATGGAGATACCCTGGCAAGGACTGTTTTTGGTGAACTTGCATTTTAAATAGTTTGTTCCCATTACAATGTACACTATACAATACAATGTGTCAAATATCAATGTATAAAGGCATAAACAAATTCCAGAAGTTTACTTCTACTGGATACTTACACTGGCTGGGTGGTATAACTGCACATCATGTCATATTTTATTGCTTTCACACACATACAGACAATGAACTATGTCCAGCTGAACTATATCAGACTGTATTTTTATCAAGGATTACGGATGACAACATATACAATGAGAGAGATTCTCATATGGTTTGTACATGGCACCAGAAACGTAAAATAAAAACAGTCTTGCAGTATGTTTTGCTATCACTGGTAGCATGTGGGTACCAATTAAAGGACACAGACACAAAGTGTAAGGTTTTAAGATATTTATTCAGTAATATATTTGTAACTTGTCCTTCAGACAGGAAACATGGGACCATTTGAAGCCATTTCACTGAAAAATTAGCAATTTAATGCCCTTGAAACCATATCATTCTTTTGTTTAAAGACTAAGTCAAAGTTTTGCATGTTTCTCTGGAAAATTCATTTTCTGCTGAAACATAAATACCGGCCAGAGTTAGTGTCAAGATGCCAGTCTGGAGGGACTCAAAGCAGTGAGACGATTGCCATGGCATTGGTGTATGTACACTCATCTTCAGTACTTTAGATTATTTGTATTTGAGGCCTGCTGTAGATGGCTCTGTACAAATATATAGCATAGGATATATCCTGTGCCGGCAAGTTTAAAATCTAACTAGAGAAGACAGAAAGAAGAGTGGTAAAAAGGATGTGTGTTGCAGACATGGAACACAGGCCCAGAAAGATCAAGGGATTCCCTTAATGTCATACAGGAAACTTGATAGTAATAAATATAAATCATAAGCTAGGAATTGTAGAAGATGTATAAGGGAAGCTAAAAGACTCCAGGAAAAGTCTATAAGCTTCAGAGTTAAGGACAACAAAAATTATTTTAAAGGTATATTAGATACAAAAGAATCCTAACAATATTATTGGTCCATTACTAGATGCTAATGACAGAATTGTCAATCATGATGCAGAAAAGAGATAATGTCCAATAAGCATTTGTTCTATTTGAGAATAAAACAAAATGCAGTCATGTCATATGAGGATGAGCCATTTTCCTTTCCAGTAGTAGTTCAGAAGGTACATAATAGACATTTTAAAGTCAGTGGGTCTAGACAATTTGAATCCAAAGGTTCTATAAAAGTTGATGAATGAACCCACTGGACCATTAATGTTAATTTTTTCAATAACTCTTGAAACAATTGGGAAGTTCCAGAAGACCAAAAGGAAGCTAATGTTGTGCCTGTGTTATACAAAGATAAGTGGAACGACCTGGGTAATCATAAGCCTGACATTGAATGACTAATGAAACAGCTGATTCTGGACTTGATTAATAAAATATTAAAAGAAGATAATGTAGTTCATGCTAATCAACGTAGATCCTGTCAAACTAACTTGATATCTTTTTTATGAGATTGCAAGTTTGCTCACTAAAGGTAACAGTATTGATATAATGAACTTAGACTTCTGTAAGGCATTTGACTTGGTACTACACAACGTTTTGATGAAAAAAATCTTAAAATTATATACAATTAATGTGGCACACATTAAATGGATTGAAAGTTGGCTAATTTAACAAAACGTATCTGTAAATGGGGAATCATCAGTCAGGTGTGTTTCTAATGGGATCTGTAAGGTATTGGTTCTTGGCATTATGCTATTTAACATTTTTATCAATGACTTGGAAGAAAACATAAAATAAAGCTTTCTGATGACACAACAATTGGGAGCAAGGTAAATAATGAAGAGGGCAGGTCGCTGATTCAGAGTGATCTAGGTCACTTAGCACACAATATATGTCTTAGTACTGAACATGAGTTCCCAGTGTGATGCTGTGGCCAAAAGTCTTATGCAGTCTTTGAATGCATAAATAGTAATGGCAAGTAGGAGCAGAGAGGTTGTTTTATGTCTGCATTTGGTACTGGTGAAAGCATGGCTGGAATCCTGCACCCAGTTTTGGTGTTGACAGTTTAAGGACTTTGCTAAATTGGAGACGGTTCAGAGAAGAGCCATGAGAATGATTGAAGGACTAGAACACCTGCCTTACAGTGATAAACTCAAGGAGCTCAATCTATTTAGCTTATCAAAGAGAAGGTTCAGGAGCGACTTGATCACAATCTGTATGTTCCCATACATGAGGTGCAAAAGAAAGGTATAGGAAATCCAACAAAGAAAGGTATTCTGTGGTGCAGTGGCTGGAAGTTGAAGCTAGTTAAATTCAGACTAGAAGTAGGATGGGCATTTTTGACAGTGAGGATTTTTTAACCATGGGAGAAACTTTCCCAGGGTTGTCATTAGGGGTGTGAAAGTGTAACTGTGTACATGTGAACTGATGAGCCAGGGCTCAATGGTTAACATGCACAGTTATATGCAGCCCCTCCTCTCCTTGAGTGTAGGAGGAGGCAGGCAAGAGCTGGTGTGTAGAGAGCCACCTACTCCTGCATGTAACCATGTTACCACTGAAATGTGCAGTGGTTACATGATTACGTAATTAAATGCTTTTTAACATCCCTAGTTGTGATGGATAATGACAATTCAATGTTTCTCTAAAACTAAAAGATACACTCTTCTTCAAACACGAAGAAGGGGCATTCCACAAGCTGTGTTATGGAAGAGGTTAGACTAGATTGCAGTGGCCTCCTTTGGCCTTCCTTGTAGAGTATGTCTAGACTGCAATATAACACTTGAAGATGGCCTGTGTTAGCTGCCTCATGCTGGTGGGGCATGGGTTGCCGGTTATAACCATGCAGTGTAGACATGCAGGCTAGGGCTGCCACCCAAGTCCTTGAGCCTGGCCCCAACCCAAGCCCAGACATCTACACTGCAATATTTTTGCTGCGAAGTCTGAGTCCTGAAACCTGAGTCAAGTGACATGGACCAGCTGTGGATGTCTAGCCCTGGAATAGACATTTACGTAGCAGAGATGGGAATTGAACCCAGAGTTTGAGTGGCTTAACCACAAAACCATCTTTCTTGACTTACAAAAATGATTTAGAATGTGCATTTGTATGTATCCATCTATTATATAGGAACCATACGAAGTGAAACGAGCAGAAAACACATAGCCTGACACATGCTACACATAGAATATCTTTTAAATACATCTATTATTATTTCATATGTGAAGTACAAACACTTGGACTGCTGTTTCAGGCTTAGGTTAATATAACTTACAAAGTGCCTCAGTACACTGAGCACACACTGGAAAACACTACGGAAAGGGTGTCTTTTTTTTATTGCTAATGATTTCCTTTTAAGGAACATGTGACTAAGAGCTGAGAGAATTTGCTGCTAAAACTGTTCACTCCAAACCTTTGAAAATTCCCTGACTAGTTAGTCACTTAGGAAATATCTGGTTGCAGGCATACTTGTCTATGCAAGTTTCTGGGGGTAGATACCCCACATTTCAAAAATCTGTTTACTCCCTTTCAGTCTTTTGAATGTAGGAAAATTGAAGGGGAGAGGGCTTATTTCTAGCAATCCTGCTTTTAAGGGGTAATAATGAACCTGCCCTCCTTGACATTCTAGTTTGTTTCATTGTGGTTGCATGGAATATGAAAAATGGCATGCATCACAGATTCAGATAAAGACAGATAAAGTGTCTCTGAATTAACACTGGGAAAACGGTTTCCTGCTGACCTTTGTATATATTATGGTGTCGCTACATTGAGCTCTATAGACTCCAGTGCTGTCGATTCAGCCTCCTTCCTGAGCAACTACATTCACTTAAGGCCATATTTTCAGAGGCCTCTGAAAAGTGGCTCGTGAAATTTGTGCACATATCTGTTTTTGATTGTAAAATCCAATATCTGCGTGTGCTAATCGCCATGCCTTCAGTTTACAAGCATGATTATAGAGGTCTGTTGAAAATCTAGTTCTTCAGTTCTCTACATTTTATATAATACTTGAGAAATATTTTACCACGATAGCCCCCAAGGCAGTGAAGCTGTATAAATGAGCTACACAATGCTTTAAAGCTATCTGAAATGTTAGTAATAAATATAGACCTAATTTGAAATCTTGAAGCTCAAACTAGGGTCACTAGAATATTTACCAAAACTTACAAACCAGTTTGCATGATAATCAAGGCATGATTATCCATGCCAGGATTTCTGATTTTGGATAAAAATTAAGCATTTCTGATCTTGGATGAAGATTTCTGATCTTGGATGAAAACTGATTTCTGATTAAGGATTTCTGATCTTGGATGAAAACTCTAATATTCGTTCCTACTACAGAGATCCCACGTAGAAATTGTGATCTAAATGTTATTAGTACATCTTGGGTGTTGTACTGACATACTGAAAGGCCAGACATATTTCCTCAATGTTGCCTCTTTTTTGTGCCTGCAAATCAAAGGGTACAAATTATGGCAGGAGCAATTTTATGCCAACAGTTTATTCAGGGTGCCAGTGATGTCATTTGCAGCAGCCAATCAGGTAGTTAGTGCTCTAAGTTGTATCATTTGCAAATGTATCTATTTAGATTCATAATATGTAAATGCAAAATGTTAGGAAAAATCAGGGGTAAAACTATGGAATTCAATGGGGCCAGGATTTCACCCAAGGCTTATTAGATGTATGTGTTGTTATATGAATGACAATTAATGTAAATAGGCACAAAGAGATACCTGTAGAACCACAAATTCAAAAGTAGTAAGAACTGGAATAGGTTGCCTAGGGAAGTGATGGAATCTCTATCCTTAGAGGCTTTTAAGGCCAGACTTGACAAAGCCCTGCCTAGAATGATTTAGTAGGGGTTGGTCCTGCTTTGAGCGGAGGGTTGGACTAGATGACCTTCTGAGATATCTTCCAATCCTAATCTTCTATGATTCTATGAATCAAGATTACTTGTACTTTTGTTGCATCTACAAAAAAATCTATACAGTAAAACCTCAGCGATACAAACATCTTGGGAATGGAGGCTGTTCATAACTTGGAAATGATTGCAACTCTGAACAAAACATCATGGTGGTTCTTTCAAAAGTTTACTCTGCCTATTTGTGTGTACCAATATTGCATGGGTCCCAGAAGTTTCTCAAGCAAACTCAAGAGTACAGTGTCACAGGAAAAGGATATCAATATCAAGCATTTCAGCCCAGCTGTAGTTATATAGCTCACAGCTAGAGGATTTCAAGCATCTAGTATAAATGGAGAAGAGAAATTACATAAAGGGAAGGCACAGCACTAGAAAACCAGCAGAAACATCTGAGCAGCTAATTGCTGTAGGTTCCGTACAACTTAAAATAAGACCTAAGGGGACATCAGAAAGCTCCTTTCCACAGAGGTATACTGTCAGCAATGGCCTAACAGTGGAACGATGGCAAAAAATTATTTTCAGGTAAATTTACTTTAGCATATTAACAAGTAGTTGTTTTTCTGAAATAAGGGTTGTTACTGTCCATGATTTTATTCAGCATCTGCCAAAATAAATTAAAAAAAAGATGAAGACTAGGGTCAGACCAAAGGACTTTCAGCCTTTTTCCCTAGCTTTCCCATGGGTTTGTAGATCAGGACACCTTGTTACTAGAACTAACAAAAAATTGAATCAGTTGTTGAAGACCAATACATTTCAATATTTGACAAACATTTGAAAATCTTAGGTAGAAATGATTTTTTTGTTTTCTTCAACATTTTGGGAGAAAGTAAAATACATTTTGACCCATTGTACCTCAGTTTATCCATCTCTAAAGTGATTTTAATATAGAGAATTTCTGAAGTTTCAGTAGCTAAGTAATTTGCAATTATTGACTGAAAGAAAATATGTGGGAAAAATTGGAAGTATCACTTACGAATATCATTTTGTCCATTTGCAAAGGCCTCCAAATTTATAAATTAAATGAGTAATAGACTCTAATGACTGATTCATGTTAATAAAGATTCATTTAGGCAATAATAACCTCTTAGTGGCAACTTTTACATTTTTCTAATATTTTGTTTTCCATGGGCAGTGTTCTGAACGTTTACCCTAAATATATCACCACAATCTTCACTGGGCAGCTTAGTTTAAATAAATAATAAATAACCCCTCAACAACAGATCTTGCCATGCTTTAAAATTATTTTTGTCCAAACAACATTTTCGTCCAGTTGCTGGCTACTGTTAAAGGAGTCATATTATATTAGAACCACAGTACTCTAGCCTGGACACACATAGACATTTGTCTGCTATAGTTGTCACTGAACTCAATGACAAAATGGTTGTTGGGCCTTTGCCACACTGAGATAAGTTCTTTACTATACACAGCTGTGTTTAAACACAGAGCTGTAGCATGGTTTCCTGGATTAGCATGAGCAGATTTTGTGATGTCTATCAATTAATCTAATACTTAATTTTAATGTACCTATTTCTAGTAAAACTTTTAGTGCTAGTCTACACTATTGTGCTACATTAGTACAGCTGGTCTAAAGCAGCTGTGCCACAGTAGTATATCTGGTGAAGACAAGCACTCTCCTGTCAGCATAATTACTCTACCTCAGCAAGAGGTGGAAGCTATATCACTGGGAGTATGTCTACACAGCAAAGTTATTTTGGAATAATGGCCATTCTGTCATTTCAAAATAATTTCAAAATAACTGATGGCTTATTCCGAAATCTGTAAACCTCATTCTATGAAGAATAATGCCTATTTCAAAATAGCCCCTCACCGGGGGCATTCTAAGTTATTCCTCCCCAGTGCCTCCTGGGGCTCTAACTCGAGATAGCACGTCTACATTAGAGAAGCCTGCCTTGAACTAATTTTGAGGCTTCCCTGTAATGTAGACGTGCTATTTTGAAATAAGCTATTTCAGAGTATTTCTTCCAGAATAGCTGATTTTGAAATAAGTGTGCAGTATAGACATACCCTGGGAAAGTCTCTCTCACCAACATGGCAGGGTGTGGACAGCACTTTTGTTCGATATAACTTGCATTGTTCAGAGGATTGGCTTTTTCACATACCTGAGTGACATAAGTTATATTGTTTTAAGTGGTAGTGTAGACAAGCCCTTAGACTTAGGCTACATTTTGGAAACAAACAGTTTTATGACATTGTTCTGAAACAATTCCTAGACAACAACAACAACAACAACAACAACAACAACAAAATCACTGTAGATTCAGTACAGGGAAACTGTGCTATAACTCTGCCAGCAACAAACAAACTTTGCGATACTTTTCTTTTAAAAGCACTGCTACTTTTTTCCCCACAAGCCAGTGTATGTATTCTTGTGGATAGTCATATAGAACGGTGTATAGAATCAAAATAAAAATTTACTCTAGGTATTTGAGTGAAAGGGGAAAAACAGTAGGAATTCAACAGATGTCATAGCATCACATTGTCTGACCTGAAAGCTGTTCTGATTAATGAACAGTATTAGTTTATCCTACTTTGAAATGTTGCCTGCCTTTTAAAGAACATACCGTATGGAAGGAAAAAGACAACAGCATATCTCTTAAAATATGCATGATTAACTAACATTCTTAAGAGCAAATAGGTGACTTTTACAAAACCTGCTTTTGAAATGGTCTTCCATTTAAAATGATCTTGTATCCACCACAGGTACAGCAATATTTGTGGTTTCTCCCACACATTGAATGATTCTGTAGTATGCTCTCGTGACATGCAACCATTGGAAGTGAAGAAAAACATTTGTGGTGTGAAACAACAGCTTGTGCTTGACCCTCCAAAACACATACATTTATAAATGGATAAAAGTGACTATTTAAAGTTGTTTTAAAAGGGAAGCACTGTGCCTGCAGAGAAACCCTAAATTAATGTTTAAAAAAGCAAATGATGTGTGGGTACACGAACATGTGGTGGTGTTGTTTTTTAAACAAACATCTGTGGTGTTCCTTGTGATGCATTTGATCTTGGTTGTAAATCTACAAAACCAAGCGTTAGATGGACAGTGAAGCCGTCCTATTTTTAACAGACCATTGTGTGTTAAAATAACCTCTAACAATCACAGCCTTGCTTGGAACGATGGTTGAGATATTTTGCTTGGGACTAGATTGTAAATTTTACACCATGGCCCAAATAAGGGGTGATGCATAGCTGTGTACCTTCCGGACCAGACCAGAGAACGGATTGTGACTCAGCAGCTCCTGCTATGCTGTGGGGGAGAAAATCAATTACTTGTCCTCTCCCCCACCATTTTGTGGTGCAATTTACTCTATGTGCATGGCGTAGGCTACATTTTAGAAAAAGAGACAGACAGTTTTATGACATTGTTCTGAAACAATTCCTAGACGACGACGACAACAACAACAACAACAACAACAAATCACTGTAGATTCTGTACAGGGAAACTGTGCTATAACTAATCCAGCAACAAACAAGCTTTGTGAAGCTTTTCTTTTAAAAGCACTGCTACTTTTTTCCCCACAAGCCAGTGTATGTATTCTTGTGGATAGTCATGTAAAAGGTTTTGGCAGGTGAGCAAGAGCCAATACTCCCCTACTTCCCATCCCCTTCCAACTTACTTGGAGTATTGGGTTTGGGGTCAAAAACTAAGGAGGATGCTAGGTAAGACCCTTGATCCTCCTTACTCTTGCCCCGCTGCACTGCCAAATAGGGTCTTGACAATCTAGTCTTTGTTGATTTCTTTTTTTTTTTTTGCACTTGTACTCCAAATATAATGTAAGGAAGGTTCACAAAGCTGTCTCCCAAATACCACAGTCAACACCTAAATAAGGTAGCTTAGAAGATGAGAATTTGACTGCATCTCAATTAAAACAACTTACAAGTAAAAGATTTTTTTTTTAGGAGTAAGGAATCATAAAACATTGGTTCTAAACCAATTAGACATAACTGGATTAGTTGAAGACAACTTCAGAAAAGGCAGCTTTCTTGAACCATTTCGTTAAAGGAAGCTGAACTATGACTAATACAATGAGTGGTACAAATTATTAGGTGATGACTTTTAAAAGTAGTGTCCAGATGTAAATATTGAATGCATCCAAAACATGACTCAGCAGCTGCAAGAGCTATAGGAAAAGCTGACATGACAAATTTAGTCATTGCTTAATCACTTTCATTATGCGGCATTGTCAGTTCCAAGAGGCAAATGTTGTTCTTGATTTACGTCCATAATGGAAATAGTTGAAAGTTAAAAAGTTCTCAACATCATTTACTTACAAAACACCTTTTAGATCACTGTGGATGCTTCCTGTGACCTAGCAGGAGCACTCATGCACCGTGGCAACTCAGAAAGGCACTGTTAAACAGCTTATATCAACACAGTGTTCTTTCCCACTTAAAATTACCTTAAAATTTATTGCTGTTTTAAAACAGGCTAAAATGTATTATTTACAGCTAGATCTAAATTTATTAATTAGCCGCCTTTGGTTTAAATAAAATTGATTGTTAAAGCAGAAAATAGAGGATGATATGAATCCTGTTCTGCTATCGCCTTCAGATAAAAGAAGCAGTGACCCAACTCATTAGCCCTTTGATTTAATATATTGACACTCAGTTTCAAATAATTCCGTTTAGTGGCTTTTGCTTCCCAGGGATCAATTTAATTAGTTATAAAATGTGACTTCTTGTCAGGAGCCAGAAGAAATGCTGATGTTAAATAAAGTCATACGCAATTTAAACAATAAAGCTATCGATGCCTGGTTAAAAGTTAATGATGCACAAAAAATGGCTTAATAGAGACAACCTCAGCAATGAAAGTGATGGTAGGAAAATTAAGCTAAGTGGATGAGTGAGAAATGGTGATTTTGTTGGATTGTTAAAACAAATTCATGACAAGCCTGATGGTTCAGTGGATAGTACATCATGTTTCCGCTTTGAAGACCTAAGTCTGAGGATAACTTGGGATGCTCATAGTAGCAATGTCAAGAAACTCTCTGAAATTGATCTCCCCTTTAGATTCTAGGAAAGGGGAAGCACATAACTAGGCACATCTCTCTTTGATGTAGTCCCAGGGAATTGAACTGAGTTACTCCAAGGGTGAGTTTGAACCCACATCATTCATGATTACCAATTATTAATTATTAATTATTTAATGTTCATTGTGGTATCCTTTCTATTCAGAATCAGGTCCCTGTTGTGTTAGATGCTATGGGTACAAATAAGACACAGTGTCTGCCTTGAAGAGTTTACAGTCTAGTGCAATGATGGGTGACCAAGAATTGTGAGTGGGCCGCATGAGTGGCCCTCCTTCATCAGCCTGTGGCCCACAGACCTCCTGTTAGCCCCTTCCCCCATGCACCTCTCGCACACTGGGGCACTGGAGTCTCACACTTCCTACTCCTCTGCTTCTCTCTGAGCACTTTCGGAGCACCACGAATCCACCGCTTCATGCTCTGTCCCCACTCCTCTCCCTCTCTCCCACAGGCGGAATGCTATGAATCAGCTGTTTGCCTCTGTTCAAGGGAGAGGAAGGGAGCAGGAAGGGAGTGCGAATCAGCATGTTTGTGGTGCTCCGAATGTGCTGTGAGTGAGGAGGAGGAGTAGGAAGGGTGGTGCTCTAGTACCCTAATGCGCCAGAGGTGCATGGGGGAGGAAGGCAGACAGGGGAGGTCCATGGGCTACAGGTGAAGCCCCAATGTGCCACATGAAGGCTGCAGGTTGCCCACTACTGATCTAGTGGCTAGTGTTAAAACAGCATTTCATTTTTAAAATCCACCTAACCCAGTGGGCAATTACTGGGGAATATGGCAGCCCCTTTAATGGATGGCTATAAAGTTCATGCTCTCCATGCTTGGACTTTCAAATATCTTGGCCTTTCTATTTTTCAATTTCCCTAGCTTGTGAAGCGCATGGTGAGAGTAAGGCCAGGTAAGTTACCTTAAAAAAAACCCTCACAACAATCCCACAGAGGTACATTCTTCTTCACACATACAATGGCCTGAAAAATCATTCTTAGAACAAGAGATGAATATGCCATTTTATATCGAACAAAATAAGATGTCCGGATTCTGTGCATTGAGGTCAATGAGCATTGTGATATTAACTACAATGTGAACATCAGAACACATTGATTGACACTAATTTGCCCAGGTTGTACGGTGAATTGAAAGTCACCTCACTTAGTCAAATGTACCAGATCGGTAGTACACCAAAAGAGGACATAAAGATAAATAAGGATGCTTAGTTTAAATAACCACTTTGGTCAAAAGAATATCAAATACATTAATTATATCTTTAAACAACCTGAACAGCTTTTCAGTTTGTTGTAATTTATCACTGTCCTTGTGAGATTTGATGCATTTGTAAAATCAGGCCAGAAGGGATTATCTTCTCATTAAACCTGTGGTGAAAATTTGATATCAGAGTGAACCCATTGTTGAGCTGAGATGGAGTGTCATTTGGTATTGCCCTTTTATGATGCAAACAGATTCTGATAGGAAGACAAATGAAATTTTGAACTTGGGACAGTAAAGGCAACCTTATAAAGCAGATAACTTCAAACAGCTGCATGCAATTTTGTTCCCCTGTAACTTAGCAGCAGTCAGCAGTTATTACCTGCTAAAAGAATTAACAGTAGTTACGGTAACATGCAGAAGGACAGAGGGGATAGGTCTTAAAATAAAACCTCTGTGTCAGAGGGATTTTCAGACTGTATGAGAGTTATGTTTTCTTTTACTCATGTTAGGCAAACTGTTTTGTCTTTGCATTGACTTTACATTGGCCGCAGCCTACACAGAGGGGACTGCTGGAAAAAAGGGGGGCATTAATACTTTTTACTATGTGCAGGCCAGCCAGTAGTTAGAGAGGGGGCCCATGTTTACTTAGGGCTCAGATGGCAAAGCTAAGCATTCAGCCTACGGGAGGAAAAAAGTGCCTTTTTTGTTTTCTGGCGAGAGAGTCCAAGCATTCCCAAAGGAACACAATGAATGGCCCATTTTGTCTGACACTGTTTCATAGACATAGAATTCTTGTTTTTTCATAATTATTCTTGCCCGTCAGTGGGTGTGCACATGACATTTGAGCGTGTTTTACAGTCTTAACACACTCATGTGCCTGCAATAAAGTTACTCATAACAACCCAGGCTTTCTGCAGACAACAGAGTAGGGTCTGTTGTTTTCACAAGTCACAGCAGCTGGGAGGCAATTGTGAAGACAACAGCTTAATCTAGCTGGAAAATACAGGAAGAAGAGAATATACTCTAAATTTCCTTCTATATTACTGCAAACAATGCAGAGAGTTCCCCCATATGGGTGGTCTGACTAAGGCTTTGATTGGTATAGCACATATTATCACATTTATTTTTAACATTTAACTTGTTGCATTGCTGCATTTACACTGATACTCTTGAATCTGTTGAAGTATCAATATGCTTAATGATTTAAAAATAATCTTATGGCTTCATTCTGATCTTGCAGTTTTAGCCTTCAGATGAGTTACTCCTCATTTAAAATGGTAAAAGTGAGATGAGAATAAGGACCTCAGCAAAAGTTTGTTCACTATAAATCTGTTACTCAAATCAATGTTATTTAAATGAAATAAAAGTGTATAATCTTAAAAGTATGTTCAATCTTGTTTGAAAGGTGTGCTTTGGCTTTTGTGATGAAAGGCTGAGGCATCAAGTAATTTGTGTGTCTGTTATATGTTAATGATTCTGTAGATTCATCTTGTTTTTAAGTGCTTTATATCAGAAGATTTGAGAACAGAGAATGTGCAATAAATTAACATACTAATTCTGTTGAAAAGGCATAATAAGTGAATGGGGATCTGACACCTTTTACCTCAGAAATATTTTCTGACAAAGTTGTGTGAAATAACAATGGTGGATTACTTGTTTCTTGTATAGTAAGAATGAAGCATGAAAGAAAAGCAGATATTCCAATCATCACTCCAACACTGAAAAGTATAAACTCCAAATTCCCATGGATTTGACTGGAGAATAGGATATAATGTTAGCAGACACCAATAGATATAATTTCAGTGAAGGTTGATGTTTGCTCTAAAGAGCCCATATTTACCTAACAACTACTTTAAAACACCTTCCTTTAGGGCTGCTGGGAATGCTACAACAGCAGATTTCCAGTAACCACTGCAGGCTGCTCTTATGGTAAGGCAGATGATAGTATCAGCACAGGCTAGTCAGGCAGTAACTGTGGGAAAATGAATGGGTGATACGAATTCAGTCCAGAATTCCAGGAGAGAGAACCAGTAACAAATGGAGGTAAATTGGAAGAGTGAAGTAAGAATGTTAAGATGATATGGCTGTGAGTGTGACAAATTCCATTGCATTGTACTATTTGTAATAGTGCTGCATACAGTACTAGACACATGTCTTCCAACTCTGGGATCGTGATCTTGGTCATGCATACGCAGTTGGAAATCCAGCCAACCAAAACATTCTACATTTGTGCCAAATAGGGATCATATCCATACAGATATCTGACCTGTTCTTTAAACAAGTCTTTAATTGACACATCCTACCGCTGAACAACAAATGGTGCCTTCTCTCTCTCTCTCTCTCTCTCTCTCTCGCTCAAAAAAAACAACAAACCCCAACAGATATACATTGTTGCAGTTGCTATTCATAACATATCATAAATAAGTCTCGCAGTATTGTTGGTCATCAGTTCGTTCCACAGGTACTCAGAATCCCAGAGATGCTACACTAGCTCAAATATCTACTGTGGTACTGGCTGTCATAATAAAATGAGGGGCAGACCTAAAAATATATTAGAAAAAGTTTATTGAAACTGTGGTGTATCCTACATGCTATCATCTACCTGGAAAAGGAAAATGCATGCAAATGTGTCCAGCTAAAGAAAGGAGTCTAAAGGAGCATACTACATACCACAGACGCTCCTATCTTCATGGGAAGGAGCATGCTAACCGAGCCTAGAGCTGATTTAATTTTTGTTTCTCCTGTATGAGTGTAGTGTCTTGGCGGCTCAGTTCTTGTGTACATCCTAATTTCCTCCCACATTCCAGCTACCCACACTTGCTAGTATGCTTGAGCCTTTCTCATTACTGCCTTTGCTGGTCACCTAAAAAGCAAGCCAGGCATGTGCGCGTATTATGCTCAATTCCTCTTGATGGCAGCATTAGGAAGGATAGTGGTTTTGGGGGAGGCAACGGGGGGACATAAAAGATTGCTTTGGAGAGGATTTGGGTAACTTACAGCCTTTTTTGTCAGATGTTATGTCAGAAGGGAGCATTTGGCCCCAGATGTGGAATGAGTGGGCTTACATATTCAGAAAGTGTGCACTGCTTTATTCAGTGTGCCAGGGGTTCAGTGAGAGAGAATGCTGGGAGTTTTTCAGAGAAACTGAGACGGGAGGGTGGGGGGAATAAAAAGGAAGCGTTAAAAGGGGGTCTGGGAAAAAAGAAGGAAAAAGAAAAGATAGGGGAGGGAGCTGAGTGACAAATGAATTGCTGCTGTGGTCCAGTTCCATAGAACAGAGAGCACTACTGTTAGCGCAGCTGGCATTGTTACTTCTTGTCTCAGCAGAGAAACCGTGAACTCAGTCAAACCCAAACTACCTTCTTTGGTCTCTCCAAAATATGGTTAAGTGCTAGTAAGGTTTTGTGTGTCCTAGAAACTCAAACTGTGACTGCATGGGAATGTAGCAAGAACAGAGTGCTGGGGGATGGATCTAGAAGCACTGGGCCTGCACTGTGAGTTGTCTCTCATCAAGATTCATCAACTTTGGCACAGAATGATTAAAATGGATTGAAAGATAAGAAACATTGTAACTTATGTACCTTGTAGACATCTTACCTTTTTCATCCCCTACTTCACTTCCCAAACAAAGCTAGGGGGTCCCTCGTGTTTGGGAAATTCAGACACAACCAAAGAACAAGGGTGTTTCCGAATAGAGAGAACTTCACCTTCACGGTAGCGCTGAGTCTCTTGCACAGAGCACAGTAGATGCAGCGACATGTTAAATGTGTGTGTGATTTCTTTAGATTGGAACCAGCCAAGAGAGATGCTATTTGCCTTCTTGTCTTGTGCATGCATGCATTGTGGGGCATTGCTCTGAAGTTTCTGCCGTCCAATTTCATTCTGTATTGCTATCCTTAAAAACCAGTGAGTTGGGTACCCTCTGGATTCAATCCCTGCAGCTCCTGGGTTTAGGATGATGTGCTCACTAAGGAGGCTTCTTCTTATTCAGGGCTGAGCATGTTGGCTGTTGCCATCCCTAGCGTGTCTAGCCCACAACTAGAACTTCGATTTGTGAGCTGATGACATGTTGGACTGTAATTGTATCTCCAGGCCAGCCCTCATTCTTGTTCTCTTAATTAATTTTTTTCTCCTTTCCTTTCTTTAAATCTTTCATTTATCTCTGTTCTAATGTCAGTTAAAAAATGCTAGTACTAACTAGTTCCTACTTTAGAAAAAAAAAAGGGGGGGGCACTTCAGCAACTCCTGCAAATTCTTTATCTCTTGCAGCTGTGATTAATATCCAGGTTTAAGAAGAATTTTTAAACAAAACTTGGGCAAAAAAAGGGAAAAGAGCAAATATGCAGGCTAATGCTGTACCCTGAGGTGAGCAAAATGCTTTTTTTTAACAAGCCACGCATAGTAAAGAAGCTCTTCTACAGAGAAATTAATAATTACCAAAAAGACTTGCTATGTTATTGTTGTGTCTTTTAAGAGAGTCTGGGTAATATGGGAAGTGTGAACCAAAGCCCTCAGACTCAACATGGTTTCTAATTTTTCACGTGAAATCTTGTCAAATGCCCTGATGCATAGAATGAAATAGAATTTTGGATAATAGCTGCTTTGAAAGTTGTAACGCTTAACCTGAGAATGGGCTCTGATTCTTAGGAGAATGGATTCTGTTTTCTTGACAGTCCTGCTTTAACAAAGCATTAAAATAAAAGTGCATCTCAGTTATGTGTGTTTTAAATGGCTGGGGCAGAATACATAATTCCAGTCCCAAATATTTTCCAAAGGCAAGGCTTGTTTATTAACTGAACCCCACGCTGAGATCGAATCAATCTAATAGGGCCTGAGTTTGAAGTTGAACATTCAAATATATGTCCATATATCTTGGGCATATATCTTACATAATGATGTTGGCCCCAGACATCTTTCTGGGTTTGTTTATGTCTGTTATGGATTCCACTCATTATCCATGCTGTTTGAGGGATTCCCTGTGGATTTAGCTAGTTTATTGCATACTTTTTTAATTTTATGCCAAACTCAGTGTTTTGAGCGGCAGTGTCTCTGCAAGCTCTGAACCACTTCCCCTCAAATGCAGAGATGAATGTTGCAAATCGATTAAGATTAAATAAAAAATAATGTAAGGAACATTAACAGATAGCAAAAGAGTAGATAGGGGAGTGCTCTGGGGGTGGGAAGGCATGGGGTGGTAGAAATAACTTGACTGATAACACCTTTAAATATTGAGCTCATTTCATATTTTGATTCCTCATACTTCAGATTCATCTTTAGAGTGACAGTCCTCTTGTGGGTCAAACTTCCTTATTGAATGTCTATTGTCCAAAGACCTGGGAAATGTCTCATTCTGAATTTAACAAAAAGTTTTGTTTAACAAACCAGTCACTGAGTGCAGCTCTCTCATCAGTTTGTTAATGAGACTCCTGATAAAGTTAACTGGAGTTACTAATGGACATAAGCTGGAGAATAGAGTCATCAATATAGAAAGCAGAGAAGATATGGACCGAGTCCCCCTCAGGAGGCTGTGTGTATGTCTGCTTATGTCTGTAGGGGTTCCAAAGGAACCTCTGAAACTTGATGTGGTCCTTACGAATTCCAGTAATATCTGCTGACTATGCTCATAGCTCTTGTGAGAGAGACATACAGAAAAGCAATACATGGCCATGAGGAACTACAGGTAAAATATACGATTGCTTTTAAAGCCTTTTAATAGTGAAAAAAAAGGTTCAGCCTGGAAAATCAGATTTATATACATGTAGTTCCCTAATTCAAAGTGTCTTTTATTTTTAATTAAAAACAGCATCCAATATTATTTTAAAATAAAGCAAAAGGTGTAACAAAATTTACACTGCAAGATGAGACCCAGTGTGTCTGGAAAATTCATTCTTGTTTTGCAAAGTGGTCCTTGCAAAATATTCCCTGGTTTCTTGAACTATAACGCTTTCATTGATTGACTTGGTTATTTTTTATCTGTTGGTGTTAAGGGAGAAAGAAGAAGCTTTAAAATCTGAAAATATAAACGTCATTGAACCACCCACTTAAAAAAAAAAGAAAAAAAAAAGAAAAAGAGAGAGTAAGAAATTGCAGTGGATGTTTTCCAGAAGAGAGCATGCTTTACTGGGTAAAGAGGGCTAGTGTAACAAGAAGTCATCTATTCTTGATTTCTTTAGACAGCTAGAGCTTTGTGCCTTGTCTAGTTTCTACATTTTAAGAGCTTGTTCTGTGTAGCAGAAATAATACAATAAATGGGTTTAACCACATTTGTCTCAGCTAGACAGTCTGCTTTGTCAAAGATTGCTGGTACAACATAAACAAATTATGTGTTTGTAGTGCTTTGCAATGAAAGCCTATCTAACAGAGCGGAGATTGTGTTTCGGCAGCTGTAGATTTAATCTCCTACCTGTCAGTTAAAACAGGCATTTCCTGAGGAGATAAGGCCCAGCTATGGGGGGGAGGGAATAGTCACAGCTGGACAAAGGTCCATTGTTATTGACCGATAATTCTATGTAGATTTTCCTGTGTATTTCATCAAAGAAACTACACTCACAGTACAGTCGTGGAGGAACTAGGTATTTATTGCTGTTTAGTCAGACAGAGTGAAAGTGAATCGAATCAGAGCTTTGGGTAATTGATTCTGACCGATTGTCATGAGGAACTGAGGGAAATATCTGACTTTGAAAACAATGCCCCCCAAATGCGGATGTGATCATGGCACTTGTGGCAAAGGTCTATTCACAAGATAGCTGAAGGCTATCTTTAAATAACATTGAAGTTGCAACACAAACTGGTGAACACCAGGAAATTCAACATGAAGGCTTATGCTCCTACTTCAACATCATACAGCTGTAAAGAAAAGGCACCACAATGTGGATTCATGTTGGAGCTGTATCCCTGGCACAGGCTGCAACATATATAACAAGGTGGCTTACCAAGTGCCTGTATTAAATATGAATTTCTTAGAGTTTACCTACTCGATTTGTTACTTATTCTCTCTCTCTCAATTAATTTTCATAAAGAAACAGAGAATAAAAAGTACCAAAGATAAATGTTTTCCGTTTCTGTATATTTCTAAAAACTACACACTTTAAACAATCTCCAAAGGAATTACAAAATTATGCAATTTTACAAGTAGTCAGAGTTGTAAAACCAGACACTACAAAATCAGACAATGCTACATATACCTAACATTTCAGTGTGAGGGGGAGAAATATCTAAAGTGGTCTGGAAAGTGAAGAAGCAATAGCACTGACGTGTACCAAACATAGCTCATATATGAAAGAGGCATGAATTGAGTGTGTGATTGGAGTTAGGAATATTTATTTCTTAGTACTAAAACTGTAATTTCTTATTTTGCACGTTGCTGTGCCAATCCACCTCTGTCTAAATCACACACATACTTATTACTTCAGATTTTGAGCTTCTTTGGAGCAAAGATGGTCAGATAGTCAGGTTGTGTGGGGTGCCAGGAAGAAATACCAACAAACAGATTGTCCAGTATCCAAATTCAGCTTTGATCTTCAGACACAAAAGGTTTTGCACTGCCTTTGATAATTGTGTCTCAGTCCTAACATTCCATAACATTATGTCTGTTATTTTCCTGTAATTACTATTTATAAACAATACACACAATCAGGCATATTTTCTAGGGGCTGAGAATGCAGAATTGCCTGTCTCTTTGGTAATGTGCATTTGGGCTTGTGTATGTTTTTAATATTAACTCTGTGTAGGTAATTAGACATTTTTGAACATAAGAACATAATAATGGCTGTACTGGGTCAGACCAAAGGTCCATCTAGCCCAGTAGCCTGTCTGCCGACAGTGGCCAGCGCCAGGTACCCCACAGGGGGTGGACCGAAGACAATGATCAAGTGATTTGTCTCATGCCATCCATCTCCAGCCTCTGACAAACAGAGGCCAGGGACACCATTTCTATCCCCTGGCTAATAGCCTTTTATGGACCTAACCTCTATGAAATTATCTAGCTTCTTTTTAAACTCTGTTATAGTCATAGCCTTCAGAGCCTCCTCTGGCAAGGAGTTCCACAGGTTGACTACACACTGTGTGAAGAAGAACTTTCTTTTATTAGTTTTAAACCTGCTACCCATTAATTTCATTTGGTGTCCTCTAGTCCTTATATTATGGAAACTAATGAATAACTTTTCTTTATTCACCCTCTCCACACCACTCATGATTTTATATACCTCTATCATATCCCCCCCCTTAGTCTCCTCTTTTCTAAATTGAAAAGTCTCAGTTGCTTTAGCCTCTCTTCATATGGGACCTGTTCCAAACCCCTAATCATTTTAGTTGCCCTTTTCTGAACCCTTTCCAAGGCCAAAATATCTTTTTTGAGGTGAGGAGACCACATTTGTACACAGTATACAAGATGTGGGCGTACCATAGTTTTATACAGGGGCAGTAAGATATTCTGGGTCTTATTTTCTATCCCTTTCTTAATAATTCCTAGCATCCTATTTGCCTTTTTGACCGCCGCTGCACACTGTGTGGAAGTTTTCAGAGAACTATCCACGATAACTCCAAGATTTCTTTCCTGATTGTCATAGCCAAATTTGCCCCCATCATACTGTATGTATAGTTGGGGTTATTTTTTCCAACATGCATTACTTTACATTTATCCACATTAAATTTCATTTGCCATTTTGTTGCCCAATCACTCAGTTTGGTGAGATCTTTTTGAAGTTCTTCACAGTCTGCTTCTGTCTTGACTATCTTAAACAGTTTAGTATCATCCGCAAACTTTACCACCTCACTGCTTGCCCCTTTCTCCAGATCATTTATGAATAAGTTGAACAGGATTGGTCCCAGGACTGACCCTTGGGGGACACCACTAGTTACCCCTCTCCATTCTGAAGCCATTGGACCAGGTGCGTCCCTATTCTGAATGGTGCAGAGGGGAGCAAATTACTGCAGAAATGGAGCCTGCAGCCACCTTGGTGTGGCAAAAGGCATAGCATGTGCACAATGTTGACCCAACCTTATGCTCACACACTTGCAGGTTACTGGCCATCAAGAAGCTGCTTGCAGGTCATGTGGCACCAGTTGTGCACCTGATCAAAGGCTACTTCAGTCAGGTTCTGCCACTGACCTGTGCAAGTCACACAATCTGCATGGGCTTAATTAGCCACTTCCTTGCACCTTGGTTAACCATTTGCACAATCAGAATAAAAAAAATTACAAGTACCAGAAAGGTATTGTTTTCTGCCCACTTTTCACAGGGATGAATGACTGCATAGAGTGTCACACAATAGGGAATCAGTACCTCTGTGCCTGAGTTTTCTCCTATGTAAAATGGGGGAAAATAAATGCCTTCCTCCAAGGGGATTTTGAGACAATTAATTAATATTTGTAGAGTACTCTAATAAAGTTAGGTGCTATGCCAATATGGTTACTGTAAGTTACAGTACCTCTTGTATCTTGTTGAAGGCTAGTGAGAATGTAGCTGAAAGACCAACATACTTCTTAGTAGCAGAGAAAAGTGATCTAGCAATAAATCCCAGACCATTTCAAATAAATGGCATAACTCCCATTGTCTTCAGACTTCCACTGCAAATTTGTTCCTTTACACCAGGGCTACTCAAGACGCGGCCGGCAGCCCATTTGTTTGCGGCCAACAGGGTGGTTTGGGTTTATGCAGGGCTCAACATGAGGCCCGGGGGTGGGATTCTTTCAACATGGCCTCCACTGGGAACACGCTCCACAATGGCGAGGCATCTCCCAGGAGGGGTGAGCACTGAAAGACGCAAGCAGATGGGCTGACTGATACAGAGAGGTACAAGGTGTCAGCATTTCTAGCCCCCTGGGAGGAGGTGCTGGGAAAGCTGGAGCATTGTGGGAAGTGCTTTGTTTGATGCCCGTCAGTGTGAATGAAGCTATTTGCATATATATTTGCTTGTATATGCAACCGCACTTAAGTTGTGGCCCTCAGCATGTGCTGAGAGTATCATTGTGGCCCTCAGAGCTTTCCAAAGCTTTGCTTTAAACTTATACAAAGGTATCTACTCTTCTGTTGTATTACTCTTATTACTACCTGGGATTTGTCATAGTTATTGGAAAAAAATCATTGACTTTCTTTGTCATGGTTTCAGGAGCAGTTGATTTAGATGGAGTAGGTGGAGTTAAGTGCTTTCTCAAGCTGCACATTCTAAATCTTCCTAGTGAGGAAATTTATTTTAATATCCAATGGATGGTCATTGCTAGAAAATGAATCCTGTATCAGAGAGAGGAGCTAGGAGAATACCCCAAATGCTAATATGAACTGCAAAGTTTAAAGGAACACATATACCAATTTTTTTCATCAAACTAAGATTTGAATGTAGTCCAAAAATTTGCACATTTGACATTCCATTAAAAACATAAACTAAAAAAAAACTAATGAAGTCATAATTTATGTTTGGATTTGAGCTCAAGTAATGGTATTTCAGTTAAAATATATGTGTTCATTGACTAATATTTTCACATTTCTATGAAAATAAGACGAGGTGGAAATGAGAAACATACATCTTCACTAGTCTTTGGAAATATCTGAAATAATTGACTTGCTCAGTCTTCTGTGATGGCTTGGTGACCACTAACTGTGACGATTTGCATAATAGTCAACTCCTCACTTCTGTAGTGATAACTGTTTGTATCTGATTAAAATTAAGACTGTTTTAGTTCTCTTGACTTTTCCAGAAGTTGCAGAAATTGAGATTTGCTGTTATGCTTTAACCAAACAAATGCACACATGGGGATAACAATATGCTGAGTTTATGCAGATTTTACAACCCGAATCTGAATAAAATACCCACTAATAGACCCTTAAGGAGTAATAAACACACATGAATTTTCCTTAGTTGCACTTTAAAGTGATTTTAACATACTACTAGACCTTAACAATAATATTTAATTGACAAGATTATGCATTTGTATGGATTGAAAAGGTGGTAGATCTCTAATTCCAAATGAACTATAAATTCACTTTTGCATAACATGTTTTATTAATTTCTTTATAGCAGAGATGTTCTCCTTCCCTCCTAGTGAGAGTTTCTCAAAACATGGACGATTTAAACAATTTAATTACCATTTATCATAGTTTTAACTTGATAAAGTCATTTTCAGATGACATCTGCATTTCCACATATGCTATATCCACATAGCAGGGCACAAATTGGGCACTACAACAGGAAGTTAATGGAAATGGAATGACAGCTGTTACTTTAAAAAACTTCCTTACATTCAGGGGTACTTTTTCTATGACTCTCCATTTAATTCCCCAAATATGTGACATTTAAGTTTAGCACATATAACTAATTATTAACAACAAAAAATTAGAAACTGCCATGGTGTATCATTGTGGTTGAATACTACAGCCTTCATATATAATTTCCATGGCATCCCATAAGAATTTTAACCTTCTGTTCATAATTAATCACTGGAAAAGACCAGTCAGGTTTGGCCTAAAAAATTCAGTAACTCTTATTTATTTTTCTCAATGGTATACATATTAAATTGTCTCACTTTACAAATTTGCATGATCTTTTCCTAATACATAAGCATACAAAATCAACCGGGATCCGATTATGAAACTGAGTTCTTTGTGGAACATGCATTATTATCAAGAGGAATATTTCTTCATTTAGAATGTATGTAGCAATTCAGCTGATGCTATATGAGCTAGATTAGAATCTACCTTTCTCTCTGTTGTGCTTAGATTCTAACAGGAGTAAAAAACAAATGACATTTATTTTTCATTTATACCAGTAGATTTGATGCACAGCTAGTGAATCTGATGCATCAAATATCGTAGTTACAAAGTCACTTTCATCTGTATGAGCCTATTTCTGCAGTCCCTACCTCAGTCAGTAGCCCTTACTCATGGAGTCACATTCATGTAAATGTTTGCTGAATTGGGCCTTATAATTATTCTTGAACTTTACATTTTGGAAGGCTAGCTGTTGAGTAGCATTAATTCAAAGAAGAAATTAATTCAATAGGTCACAACTGAAAATTCTAAGGTCAGATTTCCCAGTATGCCCTGGCTGCTTTGCACTACCCTGTTACTATGAAGTAGTAATAAACCCATTACAACTGGTCCATACAACTGTTTTGCCTCACCAGAGTGGCACAAGGTAACTAGAGCATACCAATTAATTCTTAACAGACCTTTCTTTTCATCACAGCATGATAGGCAGTCCTTGAGATGAAGATCTGATGGTAGTTTGATTTTGTCGCAGTTTATTATTGAGGGGCATTTCGCAGAGCTGTGCAGAGACAGCGTAGGTCCCCTGCAAGCATTTGCATGGTTAATTTTAAACACATAATTTGCTTGTACATTAGTGTTCATAGGAGAACTGCCTGCCTGGTTATGCCATACCTTGCTAAAGGCAGCAGGTTGTTCATTCATTTGCATACACACCAAATTAATCTAATTGAAATATATGAATGAATTTATAACACCTCTTCAATTTCTTTCCTTTAAAAAAAATAAAAGTATCCATTAGGGAAATGAATGATAATTGAAATGATAGCATAGGTATAGTGGCCCTTTCCATCATATATAGACTTTAAAAAATGCAGATTAGGCAAATATATACAGTACACAAAGAATTTAAAAACATATATTACTGACACGATGGATGCTATCATCTCCATTAGTGCTATTAAGACCTCTCATATAAGTAAATCTAAAGAGGGCTTTAAAAACGTTTTGACTCAATGGGTGGAACTATTATGTTCTATCATGTACATACATATTCTGAACATTTTGTAGATGCATATTTTTGCTTGGTGTACTGACATCACCTGGGGAGTTATTCTGGCATATAAAACAATATGAATAAGAAACAAACAATTCTGAAAATTCATTCCACTAAGGAAGCTACTAGATATGTGCAAAATACAGTTATGGTTTCCTATCTACATGAGTTTTCACAAATTACTCATAGACGATTTAGCAGACTAATCACATGCCCTGTTTATTATATTAATGGAAATATATTTTTTGGTTATTCAAGTAGCTCAAATAAGCCTCCCCCACAATATGATCTTAACTGGGTAAAAGATTGGAATGATACTTTAAAAAGTGTGTTCCTGGTCTAATCTTATATGTGTTAATTAGACTTCGGATGCTAACTCATTATTAGTATTGCACATGTACCATCCTTGCCTCTTGCTCTTCTGTAACTAAAAAAGATAGAGTTGTTTTCTGTATTTACCATTCTGAGTGTAGGGAGTAGTGCAAATCCTATATTAAAAACAAATATTATGGTATAGTACATTTCAAAGGTCAGATTCTCAGGTGGCATTAATTGGGCACTCCATTGTGTTCAAGTGCAATATGGTGATTTGGACAAGAGAGAGAGAGATGTGGCCTAGAGATGTTAATGTTGTAGGAAAAATGGTTAAAGAAATAATGCTTGGTATAGGTAACTAGTGGTAGCACTGCACATGGGAGGTGCATCACCTCTCTGTGTCCCCACCAATGATTTTAATTGCTAAATGGCATGCCCCCACATGCCCCCTCTCTGTCTCTCTGGGTGGCCTTCCCTGAAATCCCTCCCCTGCAGGCACCATCCACCTATGATGGTTGGAACACTGTTGACCCAAAAACAATACAAGTGTAAAGGAAAGGAAACCGAACAGCCATCAAAGAATAAAATAATGTGAAGATTGTGACTGGAATCCAGAAGAACATGGGACATTATTCTCCCCTTTGCTAAAATAAACCATGCAAGGCAAATTTCAGCTTGAGGAGTTTGTTAGAAATTCTACTGCCAGCTGTGTGGGGTTTGTTTCTACTGCAGAAGTCTATGTTCCCTTAACCAAAAGATCCCTGCAGTCAACGAGGTAAAAATACTGTGCATGAATGTCCCCATCACCTCTCACTGGCTCCTGGGAAGAAAGGGACGGGAAGCCATCAAGGGTGCCATTTATGATGGGCTAGAGGGAGCAGTAGCCCCCTGCGAATTTGAACTCCCTGGATTTCTTACTTGAAGTCTGCTTAAGGCTGCTTGCCTTGACTCCAGAGGAAGGTCTTAAATGCAACAGTTTGAGCTCTTTGTAGCTTTGCCTTTGGAGCAAGGAGTTTTTTATGAAAAGAGGAAGGCAGGGTGATTAAGAATAACAAAAGGCTGGGCATTCCAGTAATTGAAGGATCATTAGATCATCATGAAAACATTGTTGGGTGCTCCACTTAAAAGCTAGAGGGGAAAATGAATAGGAATGAGTGTTGTGCTGCAGGGATCTGCATTTGGATTACTGTGTTAAACTTACAAATGTTCTTGAAAAAGAGGTGAACAGGGACTTATCCAAAATTGACTGCAAAGAGTTACAAAGGGATTTCACAAAAATGGGTGACTGGGCAACACAGAGGTAAATGAAATTCAGTGTTGATAAGTGCAATGTAATGCACATGGAAAAATATAATCTGAACTATAAATACAAAATAGCTGTTACCACTCAAGAAAGAAATCTTGGAACCATTGTGGATAGCTCCCTGAAAACATCTGCTCAATGTGCAGTGGCAGTCTAAAAACTAAAAAGCTAACAGAATATTGGGAATCATTAGGAAAGGAATAGATAATAAGACAAAATACCATATTACCTCTACCTAAAGTCACTGTATGCCCACATCTTGAATACTATATGCAGATCTGGTCATCCCATCTAAAAAAGATATTGTATTTGGAAAAGGTACAGAAAGGGCAACAGAAATGATTAGGGCTAAGGAACAGCTTCCATGTGAGGTGAGATTAACAGGACTGGGACTTTTCAGCTTGGAAAAAAATTGACTAAAGGGTGGGGGGATATATTAGATGTCTAGAAAATGATGAACGGTGTGGAAAAATAGAATAAGGAAATGTTATTTACTCCTTCACTAACATAACAGACTGGCCCAATTAAATTTATAGGCAGTAGATTTAAAACAAACAAAATACATAATTTTTTTCACAATCAACTTGTGGAACTCTTTTCCAGGAGATGGTGGAGAAGCCCAAACTATAACAGGGTTCCAATAAGAACAAAATAAGTTAAAGGAGGATAAATCCATCTTTGGCTACTAGCCAGAATGGGCAGGATGGTTTTCCATAGCTTCTGTTTGCCAGAAGCTAGGAATGAGTGAGAGGGGATGGATCATGATGATTGCTTCTTCTGTCTATTCCTTCTGAAGCACCTGGCATTGGCCACTGTCAGTAGACAGGATAGTGGGCTAGAAGGACCTTTGCTGTGACCCAGTATGGCCATTCTGATGTTCTTATATAGGGTGAAATGTATCTGCCCTCTTGCTGTAACCTACTAGACACCATTCCCCTTCCAGAACTGAGCTAGAGCCCATGAGTCCTGATAGGGTTTCTCTCTCTCCACATTTAAAGTAAGAATAAACTTTAAAATTTTAAAGCTAACCCTTAAGTGACTTGCCAGAAGATGTCAGAATGTTAGTGTTAGAGCTGGGTGGGTCTAATATATATTTAATTTTCTTTCTTTTATATAGGAATTAGATACAGTGCACCTCTCAGCTAACTGATAAGTTGTCTGCCAAAGAAAGTAGTGTTTTCCAGTATCTTGGTAGCCCCTGGATAGAGATAATGGTGTGTGGGGAGGAGGGCAGATGGGGTTGTTTCCCTCCTCCCCATTTGGGGCGTGGCTTGTACTGAGCATGCTCAGTAACACTGCTGAAGCCTCTGTCGTCAGTCCACCCCCCTCATGCCTTTACTCTCCCCTCTCCCCCATCGCAGCATGTGTTGGTTGCCCGTGGAAGCCATGAAGATGACTCTATTCTGCAGATGGGGGTTCTGCAGGTGGAGGCTGTATTTCAAGCATGACTGCAGAGGCAAGCATGAGGTTCCAAAGAAATGGACATAGGATGGAGGGTGTTTGTAACTGGAGAAGGTTCTGTAAAAAACAATGTTATTTTAGGGATGACATATGTGATTATGCTTGGTCATTATATTCCATTTTTAAGTTTGAGAGGCCCTACTGCGGTCTGTGCTCTTACATACTATACAAGCTGCAAAATGTCGGCAGCAAAACTGAGTAAACTAAGATGCTTATAAAAGGAGGAGGCCATACCTGTCTCTGAATTTCCTTTCTTTTGTGAATCTAATGTTACTTGAGGAGGTGGTTTTCTTTGCATGAAACAGCATCTTTCCTTTCCACCGATGGAGAAAGTATAATGGAACTTCAAATGAGCTTCTCACTGTTTAATAGTTAGCAACAATTTTCCAGAATAAGGTTTTCAATCCAGTCCTTTACTAACAGATTGAGTAGAAATAACTGTGATTTGCGTGTGTTGAAATGTGGTTTTTAAGTTGAGAGCATAGATTGCTTCTCAGCTCTCACTAAACATGCTTGTTTCCTGATTTAAGAAGGGCAGAGAATTTTCACTCAAGCTATTCTTTCATGTCATGTCCATTTTTTTAATCCGTGGCTTTGGCCTCCAGTGTTCAACACTAAACATCTATGGCTCTGTGGCTGAGAAGACAGTAGTGGCCAACATCTGTGATCACTCCGCGGGACAATACAAAACCTGGCCGTCTTTCAGAGTCACAGCCCATCCTCTTCCAGGGAGAACAAAATCCATCATTGATTCTTGAGCAGATCAGCTTTGTTTCCATCCAAGGTTGTTTCCTGATCTTCCACTAGATCGCGTGATACATTAAAACCATCTTACAGTACTGGTTAATAGTTCCGTAACTTGGAAATGTACATACTATCACAGTTGTTTTATTGTTCCTTAGAAATGTTCTTATTTAAGATTACTTTGTAAACTGAAGTACACAAAGTTTTATTTCTGCTGATCAGAATATTTAAAGTGTTGAATTCAGGACCCATCTGATTCACTTATACAGCCCAGCGAGAGACGTTAAACAGATAGAATTGTTGAGATGCAAACATTTATTTCTCATCACAAAAAAGTGAAATAATCTTCATGAAAGAGAAAATTAGTCCCCCTGAGTGTCACTCTGTTTGCATATTAGCACAGAGCAAGATCCCTGCCAAGTTACTCTCTGACTGACTGCTGCAGATGCTCTTTCTCAAGTATTTTGAGTCAGATCTCTAGTGCAAGTCTTTGGGGACAAACAATAGCACCTGTTCCTCACAAGATATCAGGCCAGTTAGTCCATTCATGTATCTTTAATGAAGCTCTAGGGCAGATGGCAAAAAATGGCATCATCCACAACTTAGCACAGAGGAGACAAAAGAAGAAAGTGTCAATGCAAAAATCCACTATTTCTATGAATGTGAAGAGCCAGAGTTTGTTTTTCATGCATCTGCTGCCTTCTTGGGGTTTTAGGAAGACGTGAAGAACAGCCTAGTAATTAAAATGTCTAGGAATGTAGATAATTGTATTATGTATGCTATCCCACCCTCTCTCCCCACCCAAAAACAAACAAACTTGAGAGACAGGGGTGGGCAAAAGGGCCTCTGCAGGCTTGATCCGGCCCACCAAGTGGATTGATCGAGTCCGCGGAGGTCCTGCTGCTCCCCCCTACTGCCAGGTCAATCAGGGCCTGGGAGCAGGGGGAGCACATGAAGTCTCCTTCCGCCCTGCAAGGGAGCACTGCACTTAGAGCGACCCGCCTGATTGGCCTGGGGCAGGGGAGCGGCAGAACCTCCACGGGCCAGATCAATCCGCTTGGTGGGCCGGATCCAGTCCACAGAGGCCCTTTTGCCCACCCTTGCTCTAAGCGCTAGGAGCCGGAGAGCAGGGAGCGACAGATTTTGTTCTCCCCCCACCCCCAGGCCAATCAGGGCCTGGGGGCAGGGCGAGTGCGTGAAGTCTCCTCCCTCCCTGCAAGGGACTCGGGACATAGTCAGCCGCCAGCTGCTGCTCAGCTGGTGGGTGACTCTAAGCGTGGTGCTCATTTGCAGAGCAGGGGCAGACTTTGCATGCTCCCCCTGCTCCCAGGCCTTGATTGACCTGGGGGCGGGGAGGGGGAAGTACACAAAGTCTCTTCTCACCACCAGAAGCGTGGGCTCCTAGAGGGACCCGCCAGCTGTTCAGAACAGCTGGCGGTTCTCTGGGGGGTGGGGCAGGGGCAAAAACTTCATGTGCTCCCCCATCCAAAAACCAATCAGGGTCTGTTGGTGGGGAAGCACAGAAGTGTCCTGGCCCCGCCCCTTCTGTCTGAGGACCTGCCCCTTCTGGGGCGGGTCAGGGCCACATCAAACATTTCTGAAGTGGCCCCCGGTCAAAAATTATTGCCCACCCCTGCACGAGGAGTTGATACTGTATTTTTTGGGCTTACTCTTAGTTCTCTAACAACAAATTGATCAGTCATCATAAATGTATCCACTCTATCTTTAATATTCATCTGTGCATTATACTTGATGTGTGCTAACCATGAGAGACATTTGTAAAATAATTCTTGGTGAAACCATCCCTGGATGTGTAACCAGTGCTATTAGATTTTTGTGCAAAAGAGTTAAGAAGTCTTGAAACAAAAGAGGCAAGAGACCAGTATGTAAATGTTATGGTATAAAGCAGAGATTCCCAACTTTCAGCTGCCAGTGCCACATCAGTCAGGTTTGCTCTTATGGTGGGCAGGAGCAAGTCAATTTTAGAAATTAATAATATATACTTTTTTTACATAACTCTAATAATTTTTTATTAAGTTCCTTATGGGAACCTCATAAGTTCTACATGACAGTGAAAACAGTGTTTGCACCAGGAGCAATATATCCTGAAAGGCAACTAGCCCAGAGGTTAAAAATTGTTTTAAATATGCCCCCATGTGCTTTAAAATTGGAGTTCTGATAAACGTAGTAGACAGAAAGCAAAACACAGCTTGCACAAGCCCCATTTTTTAGTTTCTCTGGAACATGCCAAGTCCAATCCTCTTAAGACCACTCCTCACTCACCGGAACGGTGTTCTTGAGTGTTGTGCTAATGGGAGCTGCAGGAAGCAGCTGCCAGCACGTCTCTGTATCCTGCCCCACTTCCAATAGCTTCGACTGGTCTGGAAGGACGATCTGCAGATGCTCAATGTAAACAAACTCTTGCAGCCTCCAGTGGATTACTCTGATGGTCTCTGCACGTACTTGCATTGCCACTTGACTCAACAGGCCAATCAAAATGTGTCATTGGGTCAGATGTGGTTACATAAAGTGAACTTACTACATGGGCTGTAGTTACCTAAAGTGAAGACCGTAGAGTTTTCTCAGAAATAGTGTTTGATGTAAGTCCTAAGTAAAATATGGGATATTTTTGCTATTCAATAAACACTTTTTCAATCCATATGAGACTAACAATCCTAGTGTAAACCACTAATGTTAATGGAGCTATACTGCTTGACATTAGCTGAAGGTCAAGCCAGTATGCAAGGAACTATTTTAAGTAATAATTATAAAGGCTATCCAAGAGCAACAAGGAGTCCTGTGCACCTTATAGACTAACAGATGTATTGGAGTATAAGCTTTCATGGGCAAAGACCCACTTCGACATACATCTGACGAAGTGGGTCTTTGCCCACGAAAGCTTATGCTCCAATGTATCTGTTAGTCTAGAAGGTGCCACAGGACTCCTTGTCGCTTTTGCAGATCCAGACTAACACAGCTACCCCTCTGATACTTGAAAGGCTATCCAGAGCACACAATAATATCAATTTATTGTTATCTAGTCCTTTTCATTTGGAAAGTCTTAGAATCATAGAGCTGGAAGAGACCTCAGTAGGTCATCAAGTCCAGCCCCCTGCCCAAAGCAGGACAAATCCCAACTAAATCAGCCCAGCCAGGGCTTTGTCACGCTGAGACTTAAAAACCTCTAGGGATGGAGATTCCACCACCTCCCTAAGTAACCCATTCCAGTATTCACCATCCTCCTAGTGAAATAGTTTTTCCTACTATCCAATGTAGACCTCCCCCACTGTAACTTGAGACCATTGCTCCTTGTTCTGCCATCCGTCACTACTGAGAACAGCCTTTCTCCATCCTCTTTGGAACCTCCCTTCAGGAAATTGAAAGTTGCTATCAAATCCCCCCCACTCTTCTCTTCTGCAGACTAAACAAACCCAAATCCTTCAGCCTCTCCTCATAGGTCATGTGCTTCAGCCCCCTAATCATTTTGGTTGCCCTTCTCTGGACCCTCTCCAATGCATCCACATCCTTTCTATAGTGGGGGTCCAGAATTGGACACAATACTCCAGATAAAAATAAACGTATTTTAAACTGTTTGGAATCCAGTCCAGCTCAGAAAGAAAATCCCTATTGAAATTAATGGGCTGTTGTTACTTGAAATTCACTTGCATGCTATGAGGTAGGTTTTGTGGCAAACAGTGTGGAGAAGCTCAGTGGAATTTTAATTTTGGGTGCCTCAGTTTTTGGGTGCTCAACTTGAGATAACTGGATAACTTAAATAGTGCCCCCAAAAACTAACGAAACCAATATTATTGGTCGTCTTAGAAGATTTTCACCTAATTAGCTGATCTAAGAAAAAAAACGAGTAGTACTGTAGCACTTTAGAGACTAAGGTAATTTAGCAAGTCATTGGCAGATATGCAAATAAAACCCATCAGATTTGACTTCCAAACTTCTGTTGTCACTGATAAGTTAGGGCGTGGATGTACATTTGCCGTCCACCAGGGGAGCAAAGCTTAACTCTACTCCCAGGGTACAATAGGCTGCCGAGTGGATGGGTTAAATAAATACATGCTCTAACGCTGGTCAGAGCTGTCTTTTGTGCTGGTGCTGGCATCCAGAAGCCTCCTGGTGGCGAGGAGTTTGTTGGCGTCTTCTTATTCTGCTGCAACCCTCGGGGGAGACTTTCTGCTACTGGTAATGGGGAGGGAGCTATCAGAGCCTGGATAATTTTGATTAGTATATATTTGGAACGTACTGTAAGTTATTATAAAACACATTGTGTTAAATGTCTTCCAGATGCTGTTCTTGTATTCCCTATCAAACACTGATATTGTTTTTACTTGTTGCATACATTCTGAGCCAGTATGAACTAGCATTCTACAGCAAAATTAGTGCCATTAAATTAGAAGTTAAAGACTGGTACTGGGCACATGGGGATCAACTCCAATTTAACCAAGTTAAGCTCATGGCTAACATTCACAACCAGGCTTACCTCAGCTAAAAATGAAAGAAATAGCTGCTCAAAGCTGGTTTCTTTCACGCCCCAGTGCCATGGCAGTAATTGCACAAAGACCTTTTTATTATAAGTTGATTTTCCTGAGAAATGGATTTAGAAAAATACTGTAAAGTGTTTATTTTTTGAGTGACCTTTATTAACCTACATCTTAGGGCTTTCCCCAGAGAAGAGTTGTTGGTAAATTAACCCTCATAGACATACAGTAGCATTTCTGCACTGCATCAGTGGTTGTGAAAGGAACAGGGATATGACAAGAAAATTTGGCACTGTTTAAACAATGTCATAGGTCAACATATGGGATTTGACCAAAAAAAAAAGTTTTTAGGAATTAAAATGAAAAAAAAATCACTTGAAGTTTAGTTTAACTTTTTAATAGCATTTAATGCCACTCATTTATGGTAGGATAAGAAGGGGAAAAATTCTTTCTCACTGGAAAAATAATTCTGTTCTACATTTCCTAGTTTTGATATTTAAACTGTTATGTGTTTACTTTGTTACTAATCAGCAAAAATGCTGTAATCACAGCCTTCATTACTACTGGGATTTGGGGGATAGACAAAAACTACATGTGATCCCATCCCATGTCTCTGATAGATGTATAGCATAAATAAAGAAATCAAGAAATTAAAATGTGAATTTAACAGACGTGTTAAATGTCACATCTCTCATTTTCTATATGTGGAATACGAATGCTGATATAGGGTGAAGAATTTTCTGCTTTTGCATGTTCGTGCTCTTTGCTACTTTTATTAAGGTCAAATGAAATTTGATGTTGTAGGATTTATTCCGAAATGCTCTCTGAATAGAACTCCATAATTACTGAGCTACATGATAGTGCAGAAAGCTGTAAAACTGCTTAGATAGACAAGCAATTTATATGTTACAGTGAGGTGTGTATCGTGAAAGATATTTAATTGGGAGCCAAGATGTTGTAGCTTTAAATCTTAAGAGATGGGGGGTTGTCTCGGAGACTAACATACCATAGTGAGATTTTAAACAACATACCTGAATTGTTGGCATATGTACTAGCAATACAATAGTGTAAGATCTCAGAAATAAAATTACCAACCTAAATATGCTTAAATATGAAGATTAAAATAGCTCTTTACATAATAGGCTACCTTTAAAGGGCTTGTCACTATGATATCTAAGCTCCCAAGAGAAATAAAAATCTGAAAAACTAATGCAAATGTAGGCCACTTTTTTCTTTTCTCTGTATGAATCTATAGTATATTACAATTAAGGTTTCTTTTTACACAATGAAGAGTAAACACAAGGAATAATTAAAAAATCAGCTAGAAGCAGGATAAAGTGCAGGTCACAGAGACTGTCACACCTTTGACACTGAGGGAAAACAAGGTTAGGGAGGGCTTTGATGTGATAATGTGAAATTGGTGAGGATTACCTGAAGGAGAAGGTTCTGGGGGGCTGTGTGAACACAAGAACACTATCAGTGCTGGAGAAATACCTGTCAGGATAAATTTGTGCTATTTCTGATCAGAGACTCTCTTTTGTTTAGCAGGTTCAGGGTCACATGCCTCCGCTCATGATCCCAATTTTTCCACACGACCAGCGGACATTGGCAGCAGCTGCTGCAGCCCAGCAGGGATTCCTCTTCCCCCCAGGAATAACTTACAAGCCAGGTAAGCTGACAAGGATATGAACTATTTAACATGTTCAGATATTTACCGAGGCTTCTCTGTGCTATGTCTGATACAGAAGATGTTACAGAAAAGGACTGGCTAGTTGAAAATAATGTGAAGTTTTGTAAGTCCAGCAGAAAATATCTTTGAAGTTTAAAGGGGATGAATGGATGATTGGTTACTGAGCTCCATATTAATTTCACTTCCGGAGCCTACAAAATAAACTGCTCTGAATTTATTCACTCACTTGCCTACCAATTTGCATTTGGTACACCCTGACTCTTAATACTTCTTTTATTGCCTGTCGTATCTGCAGCATGTACACATACTTGTCTTTTATGTAAAAATTCTTACCCTTAATTAACAATAAAAGCAAAAAGGAGGTATAATTTAATTAGTATGCTTCTAACAGGCAACTTTCTGTTTGATTTCAATCTGAATAATAAAGGTTTCAGTACTTCAATGCCAATTATCATTCCATCTTGTAACAGGTCACATAACCTTTGCAGTGAAATATGTTTTGAGATGATTTAGCAAATGTTATGATTTCTTTCTTTATTCCTCTGAGTTTCCTCTGGACTCCTGGGGAATTCAATTAGGGATATAATGGTCTGAAGCTACTTTCAGAGCCTTCTTGTAAACAAGGCTTTAAATGTTTAAAGACAGGTTGCCAAAGGAATTCAATGTAAGAAGATAGTTAAGTAAATAAAAGTCAACCTTATTTTCATTTGTACATTCTTTGTAAGTGACCTCAGCCCAGAAGCAGCAACCTTATTTTGCTCATTAATAAATATTCCCTGCCAAGCTCTCTTTAGCATATTAACCTGATGAATATTAACCACAAAATCTGAGTATAACAGTTTCTTTGGCTTTTAAATGTGAAATTTCAAAGTAAAGGATTGATCCAGCTTCCACTACAGTCAATGAGATATTTGCAGTTGACTTCAGCAGGAGCGGGAACAAAACCAAAGTAAAAGCATCATAATATAAGACGTGAACAGCCTATATAATGAAAGTCAGACTGAGTCTAAAATCTCTTCAAGCAAGTTTACTTAAATGTGGTATGAAATGGTGCCAAATTGGATTTCAGCATGCATTTCCATTTGTCCCATTTTCATTTTGTATCTTTATTCTCTTTGGAAACAAAAAGTCTCTTTCAGATAATTTTCTTACTTCCATATCTCACTTTTTTCAGCCTTAAAAATCCCAAAGCACTTTGTAGATATAGCAAATTGATACACACCCTATCCAGAGAGAAGAGTTCATCTGGCTGTGTAAAGCAGCCATCACTGGCATGTAAGGGTGTGTCTACACAGTAAAGTTATTTCGGAATAAAGGCTACTATTCCGAAATAACTATGAGAGCTTCTACACAGCAATTCCGTTATTTTGAAATAATTTTGAAATAATGGACAGCTTATTCTGATGTCTGTAAACCTCATTCTATGAGGAATAATGCCTATTCCGATATAGCTATTTTTAAATAAGGCCTGTGTAGATGCTCCACTTCTGCTATTTCTAAATAACCCCTCACCAGGGCCATTTTAAGTTATTCCTCCTGGGACTCTAAATTGAGAGCATGTCTACATTAGGGAAGCCTGCCTTGAACTAATTTTGAGGTTGCCCTGCAGTGTAGACGTGCTATTTCAAAATAAGCTATTTTGGAATAACTATTCCGGAATAGCTTATTCCAAAATAACCGTGCAGTGTAGACTTAGCCTAACTGTTTAACTGCACACCCCAACATTTCACAACAGTTGGGGACAGAAAATAAAGATTATCTTTTCCAGTTGAAATTTGAGGAGTGCATAGATAGACAGAATATGATGATCAAACTGAGAATTTCTCCAGGACATTGGGGTTAACACTCTTACTCATATACCCCTCATTCAGAAAATCCCCAAAGTACTTGTTTTAGTCCAATTGATTTTAATTTTTCAGATTAGTGAGGCTTTCCTGAATTTAGGATTTAATGACCACTAATAATCTGGACCTGGTCCTGGGCTTTATTTCCCATCTCAAAAGACAATACTTCCACTAGTGTTCTTTCAGGCGTGAATTGGTCAGTGCTGACTCAAAAGCAGAAGTGCTAGCACCTTTTCCTGAAGCATGTATGTTTCTACAGAACTCCCTCAAATCCTCTCTGCTCTCTGCTTTTGGTCCTCTCAACTCACAACACAAGGCGATGTGGCTTTGTGCTATCTTATCACTCTTGTGAATGAAGAAAAAAAGTTTATAAGACATATTAAAATGTTCAAGAAACTGACTAAAATGGAGGCCTGAATTGTCTCAGGACATGACTAATGGGATATAAAGCTATTCACAACTGGGTTGCTGGTTTGAATCCAGCTCAGCTTGGTAGAAATCAGACGTTGCTACGATCGGACACTGTTCAGTGGCTTGTGTGAAATGAGCATAATTATATTTTGATATATTTATGGAGTTTGATAGCATGTGTTGCTAAGGTAGCTCGCTGTGTTCAGTTTTGGCTGTACAGATCTCATCATAAAACCCCCACTACTACAGTAGCATGTCCCTTCCTCCCCCTCAGTAGAGAGGTTTAGGAAAATAATAAAAATGGAGACAGAACTACACTTCCTTCACTATCTTTCTTAGAAGTTGTTCCTCCAGGTCAGTACTGAGGGACTTTGTGGGAAATTGCATTGCTCCTACTTGTGCTTTTTGTCATCCATGAGTGAATGGAAAACTTTCATCTCCAGGACTATCTATCTCATTTGAGCAGCAGAGTCACTTATATTTTTAAAGGAAGATTAAGAAATGAAACAGACAGTCCTTTAAATATTCCTTCCATTGCTTGTTCACTTTCCTTTTAATTTTTGCCTTTTAATTTAGGCAAGGAGAGCGCTAGCTCTCCTTTTCATCTAGAAAGCAGAGAGGGCCACATTTTCAAACGTTTTCACTTCCCAGCTGCTTTCACTTGCAGTAACAAGAGCTAGACTGCACACTTGAAAATCTAGCTATTTTCTTTACTTGCTTAAGGAAGGGTGAGGCCTTTTGTGAATTTGGCCCAAAATTCTGTACTATCCTAACCAAGACAATAGCTATTTATAAAAGATTGTGCCACATTGTGCCATTTCATGAGGAAACCTAAGGGAGAGGCTGCAGTGCTTACTCAAATCTGCTACGGAAAGAACTCCCTTCTGCATGAATCCAAGTGGAAGGGTTGATGGCCCTTCTCTCCAAATGCCTGAGTTCCAGGAGATGAGCCAGGCCAAAGTTAGCAAACATTCATCACAAGTAATAAATACATTGAGGAAAAAACGAAGTCCCATGTTCCTTTATGTATCTCAAAGTGGTATAATGTAATTTTCCGGCATGGTAAGTACTAATTGAGAAATCAGAGCTGCATAGATTACCTAATTAATTTTTCATACATATTTCTTTCAGTGTTTATACCATATAGTGGATTAATTAAAACTTGGGGCTCTGTGTAACTAAAATTGTTGTGATAACTGACCTGCGGGCACTTGACGAGCCTCCCAGAGTACATGGCTATGGAGGTTGTACCGTATTCCGATGGGATGCTTAGAGTGGCAGCTGTTAGAAAGCTAATATTTGTTAAGAGAGGCCACACAGTTATTTTGCATTGGTTATTTTGCATTCTAATTACAGCAGAAGAACTGTTCTATTCGCCGATGGGCAAATGCTGACCTTTTAGTGGTAAGCACTGTATCTACTGCTTTAAATTGGTCAGCATTCAATTCTTCCTCTTCCTCCAGCTCAGAATAAGAGATTCCACCTAGGCTGACTGCCACATGCATTCAGGCTTATAAGAATGTTGTCAGCTTGGAGCATCATTGAACATGGTCACTGAGGGTATGTCTACACTGCACGCTTATTTTGAAATAAGCTATTTCAGAATAACTATTCTGAAATAGCTTATTTTGAAATAGCACGTCTACACTGCAGTGAAGCCTTAAAATTAGTCCAAGGAAGGCTTCCCTAATGTAGACGTGCTATCTCGATTTAGAGCCCCAGGAGACACCGCGGAGGAATAACTTAGAATGGCCCTGGTGAGGGGCTATTTCAAAATAGCAGCAGTGGAGCATCTGCACACACCTTATTTCAAAATAGCTATTTCGGAATAGGCGTTCTTCCTCATAGAATGAGGTTTACAGATTTCGGAATAAGCAGTCTGTTATTTAAAAAATATTTCAAAATAATGAAATGGCTGTATAGACGGTTGCATTGTTATTTGGAAATAATGCAAGTTATCTCGAAATAACGGTGCAGTGTAGATGCACCCTGAGACCCTTTCAGAGCCTTATCCTGAAGGGTGAATTATTTCCTATCCCTGGTTTGGGCAGTGTAGAGGAGAACTGAGTCAAAGTATAACCTCCTGCAGGTCCCATGACCCTTGTGAGGGAGCGGGACAGTAGAATAAGGAAAGATCCAGGATATGGATTAACTGCAGACAGGAGTCAGGCCATTCTGTAAGCAGCTATTCCCCTTATTTTTGTTCATGGCTGATGGGAGCTGATCTGTTTTGGGAATATATTAGCTGGTTGCAGTACTGTTTTTTGCAGTCTACATAGCTTAGCCAGCCAGGGATAATTTCTCCTAGATAAAAGATTTGTGGCAAAATGTGTTGCAACAGGTTTTTTTTTTCAGATGTACAAGGTACAATGAGATAGACTAGTAAAGTTATGAACTTTGGGTAGTTTGGGGTTTATCTAAATCCAGGGATGTGAATCATGAAACCTGATCCTGCATTTGTTTGAGTAATGTGCTGTTGTGTATTTCTAAGCAATAACTCATACCTCAGGCATAAATCTTACACAGATTAGAAATATTTAGAAATAACATCTGCCTAACTAGAGCACTTTACAGTTTACACAGAAATCAGCTTTGGAAATTTCATTATTTTTGCAATACAGAGAAATATAAAATTAGGAACCGTTATTTCTGGTCACTGTGAACAGCAAAAACAAAAACAAAAACAAAAAATCTGATTCTGATCCAGTTACTCCAGATTTACCCCAGTTTAGCAGAGGAGAATGAGCTAAACTGGGGTAAATCTGGAGTAACTGTTGAAATCAGTAAAAATACATTGGCATAAACCCAATGAAATTGAAGAGAGATTCAGACTCATTGTTACCAAACTGAACAGATCTCACAACAGATTTTCACACAAATCTCACAGCTTGTAATGTTTGTTAGAAACCCATAACAATCTCCCCAAATTACATGCCTAGGTAATCTAAATGACTGGCATCTTGAGATCTTTGAATTATACCCTTTATTTCTATTTCCAGTTGCTGGAGAAATCCTTTGTAAAGTATTAACAGTAACTTGAAATGTTCAAACCTAGTGTGTAGTCTCATGGAGCTGCTCTTATTGTTGGCAGTTGAAGGCAGTAAGCACACATCCAGTCATTGGACACTTCTACTTAGTGAGATGGCTGAACATCACTGGGTGGGAGACCTTAATACAAACCTATGAGAGTCTTGTTTCTTGCAGAAATTCTGTAAGACTCCAGTGAAATTCTTCAAAGAGTTCCTATTGGCTTCATATGTTGCTCAATCTAAAACCTAACTAAACAGCAGTAGCAACCAGATAAAAGGTTTCACCTGTAAGAACCACTTTTTTTTTTTAACCTTAGGCAAATGCTTGTCATTGCGACTACATTTGCTGAGGGCTCAATATGACATAGTCTTAGTCAATATGGGTATGTCTAGACTACATGCCTCTGCCGGCAGAGGCATGTAAATTACACTACCCGACATAGTCAATGAAGCGGGGATTTAAATATCCCCCGCGTCATTAAAATAAAAATGGCTGCCGCGTTGTGCCAGCTCAGCTGATCGTCGGCACAACGTGGCAGTCAAGATGCGGATCGATTGGCAAGGAAAGCCTTTGCCGACCAATCCCTTATGCCTCGTGAAACAAGGTTTACAGGATCGGTCGGCAAAGGCTTTCCTTGCCGACCAATCTGTGTCTTGACTGCTTCATTGTGCCGACGATCAGCTGAGCTGACACAACACAGCGGCCATTTTTGTTTTAAGGAAGCAGGGGATATTTAAATCCCCTGCTTCATTGACTATGTTGAGTATTCTAATTTACATGCCTCTGCCAGCAGAGGCATGTAGTCTAGACATACCCTATGAGTGATATTTGTTGAAACAGTAGCACAACAGTTATCATCACATTGACTTCTTTTCTAAATTTGATTTTAACAAATAGGGATGAATCGTTTGAGAATTTGAAATTGGAAGGCTGCTTGGGTGAAAGTGATCATGATTCTAAGGAATGGTAGAAGGTAGAACAGAAAAATTAAGACAATTTCAAGATGGCAGAATTTAGCAAACTCAGAGAGCTGGTAGGTAAGGTTCCATGGGAAGCAAAACTAAAAGGAAAAACAACTGAAGACAGTTGGCAGTTTTTCAAAGGCACATTATTAAGGGTGCAAGGGCAAATTCTTCCACTGTGTATGAAAGATAGGAAGCAAGACAAGAGACCACCCTTGCTTACTCAGGAGATCTTGAATAATCTAAAAATCAAAAAGGCCTATAAAAAGTAGAAACTAGGTCAAAGTACAAAAGATGAATATAAAAAAATAACACAAGTATGTAGGGGCAAAATTAGGAAGGCGGAGGCACAAAACTAGTTCAATCTAGCTCGAGACATAAGGTGTAACAAGAAAATATTCTACAAATATATTAGAAGCAAGAGGAAGACCAAGGACAAGGTAGGCCCATTGCCCAATGAAGAGGGAGAACAATAACTGAAAATGTGGAAATGGCAGAGGTGCTTAACGACTTTTTTGTTTCGGTTTTCACCAAGATTGGTGGTGATTGGATGCCTACAATAGTGAATGCTGGAGAATAGGAAGTATGTTCACAAGTTAAAATAGGAAAAGAAAAAGTTAAAAATTACTTGGAAAATTAGATGTCTTCAAGTCACCAGGGTCTGATGAAATGCCTACTAGAGTACTCAAGTGGCTGATTGAGGAGGTATCTTGGCCATTAGCTATTGTCTTTGGAATGTCATGGAAGATGGGAGAGATCCCAGTAGACTGGAGAAGGGCAAATCTAGTGCCCATCCATTAAAAGGGAAATAAGGACAACCCAGGAAACTACAGACCAGTCATCTTAATTTCAGTGCCAGGAAAGATAATGTAGCAAATAATTAAGGAACCCATCTGCAAACATCTGGAAGATAATAAAGTGATAAGTAACGGTAAACATGGATTTGTCAAAAGCAAATCATGCCAAATCAGACTGATAGCTGTATTTGATAGGATAGCAAGCCTTGTGGATAAAGGGGAAGTGGTGGACATGGTATACCTAGACTTTAGCAAAACATTGGATACAGTCTTGTATGACTTTCTTATCATTAAACTAGGGAAATACAGACGAGGCTACTATAAGGTGGGTGCATAACTGATTGGATAACCATTCTCAGAGAATAGTTATCAATGGTTCACAGTCATTCTGGAAGGTCATAACAAGTGGGGTTCTGAAGGGATCAATTTTGGGACTGGCAAACATCATTCTGGGATGCATTAACAGGAGTGTTTTGAGCAAGACACAAAAAGTCATTCTTCCACTCTACTCTGTGTTCATTAGACTCAGGGCAGGCCCACAACATTTTGGCACTTGAGGCGGGGAGCTCAAATGACGTCCCTATGCCCCCTCGCTTGAGCCAAAACATTGAAAGGTCTCAATTCTGCCTTCTTCCTGGTCTACTCCTCTCATGGTACTGCAGAGAGAATACATATGCACCAGCAGCAGACACAATTTTCTACACTCTGGGTCCTAGTGGCGCCCCCTTCCCCACAGTCTGGCACCTGAGGCGGCCGCCTCAGTTCACCTCATGGTAAGGCCAGCCCTGATTAGACCTCACCTGGAGTGTTGTGTCCAGTTCTGGGTACCACATTCAGGAAAGATGTGGAGAAATTGGAGAAGGTCCAGAGAAGAGCAACAAAATATGATTGAAGGTCTAGAAAACTTGACCTCTGTGGGAAGACTGAAAGAACTGGGTTTATTTAGTTTGGAAAAGGGAAGACTGAGAGGGGACTTAACAGTTTTCAAGTACCTAAAAGGTTGTTACAAGGAAGAGAGAGAAGAATTGTTCTCCTTAATGTCTGAGGTTACGACAAAAAGCAATGGGCTTAAATTACAGCATGGGAAGTTTAGATTAGACATTAGAAACATTTCCTATCTACCAGGGTGGTTAAGTATTAGAATAAATTGCCCGTGGAGGTTGTGGAATCTCCATCATTGGAGATATTCAAGAGCAGGTTGGATCAACATCTATCAGGGATGATCTAGATGGTGCTTGGTCCGGCCATGAGGGCAGGGGACTGGACTTGACCTCTCGAGGTTCCTTCCAGTTCTATGATTCTATTAGACTCTCCATACCGTCTCCATATCCTATTGACTTTATTAGCAGCTTGACTGATCCTAATGTCCTTACATAAACAAAACCCCCATTCTATGCAAAGACTGCAAGACAAGGCATCAGCTTTGGAACCTTGATGGGAAATAGCAACACTGGGAGGCAGGGAAAGTAGAGACAGCTGTGAACTCTTCTGAGGCTCTTTATACCATTGGAAAATGTACGGATGTTAATTTCCAAACCCACATCAGATGTGTGTAGAATTTCAAGTTAATTTACACAAGTGAGTAAATCCCAAGCAAACCTTTGCACCCACTTGCAAGATGGTGTGAAGCCATGTATGTCCATTGAAATGTGTTTAAAACAAAGATAAGTGGCAAAACTGTCAGACTAACAGATTTGTCCATTCTGGGTTTCCTGCCTTGTAGGCCACCAAATCTTGATTTGAAAAGCAAGTCCTCTCCTCTTGTGAATAAAGATCAGTTGAGCTTCATTGCTGAATCCAAGACAAACTAAGTAAGAGATATTTAGTTATTCTATACGCAGAACAATGTGGTACAACTGTGTGCTACTTTTATTCAGTTAGAAATGTTGCTCAATATAACATGCGAAACAAAAATCTGGAGAAGTTTTCTATGGCTGGTAAACACCAGTGTATAACAATAACAGCAAACATAAATAAATAATCAACAAAGCAGGAAGACTATAGAGATCAGTTTGTAAAACAAGAAGGGTTCAGATTTTCTTCTTTAGGCATTCTTCTCACTCCCTGGTTATCAAAGGCCGGTACACACCAGTAGCTCAAGCAGACCTGTTTCAACATGTTGTGTCTTCCTTTGTACAAATTTAAAAAGAAAGGGTCCTCACGCAAGCATTCCAAATCCAGAAACAAATTTGAAAAAAATTGCTACAACATGTTGACTGATTTCTTGCCAAGACAGCTACTGAGAAGCTTCTTGATCCATTTTTGCATGGAGAAAATTAGAGGAGGGAAATATATATCTTCTGTAATTAAAAATTAAAACCAGTCTGTACCCTGAGTGCTCACTTTCCTTGGGGCAGGAGTCAGGGGAAGTACCTTTGCTCTGCTTTTGCTACTGGGTGTCAGCAAAGCATTCCCTAACTCTGGAGCTATTAAGTTGTGTTCTCTGAATAATGATGCTACAGTATATGGGAATTTAACCACTCACAGATTATTTTAAAATGGTCAAATCTGACACAAATAAAAGAGAGACAACACTATGGTTTTTTTTAAATTATAAACATGAATTCATATTTTTTCCTCAAGAAAAGGGAAAAACTGCTTACAGCAGCAGGTGAGCCAGAGAACACAACAGGGTGTGGTACAAAAACTAATAAACTAATAAATTAACTGTGAAGCTAAATATATATATATATATTCCAGCTATTTCAAACCATAGAAGCATGACAGCTGTGAAAAAGGAGTGCCGCAGGGAATTCTTTTAGAGTTTGATTTTTTTAAAAATATGTTTGACATGGAAAATGTTTTAGTACAAATAAAGCAACTGGTATTGAACTTAAAAAGTGGAGGGAGGGGGAGAGAGATTACTGTGTGGAACGGGAATGAATAATTCATGATATTTAAAGAAAGAATGTCTCCAAAATGTTCTGCAAGGCAGTCCATGCTGATAGCTTGAATGGTTATGTCCCCCCCCCACCATTTAAAGGATCATTAATTCAACATCTTTGTGATTTTTTTTAAAACCTGGCAAGATATTTACCAAAGAAACATTATTTAACTTAGATCAGGATATTCTTTTTTTCAGATAATTTAGTTTAGCTATCAGGGAGCTAAGCAGTATTATTTAAACATAAAGAGACAGTCTTGTACTATCAGAACATAATTTAGCTGTTGCTTAAAAAACAACAACAACAACAACAATCCTGCAAACTAAAATCAACCTCATGGAAGGGGGAAAAATAAGATCAGATATTTTGAACATTACTCCATAGGATACCATCACAATATAGTGTTAGTGAATGCATTGTAGCAGAGCTCCATATGCAATCAGAAGCCAATTGTTACTGGACTGTGTACAAGCACATACTGTGCTCAATGGTCTGATGAGGTATTATGGATATGATGCAAAGAGACCTTGTGGATTAGAAACTCACAATTTGTTAAAAAGTGAAAGCATCTTAACATTTACACTGAGCTGGCTGAGTACAGTAGCACGTCAGGTGGTAAACAATTCCAGTGAATCCACTGACTTTGTGACGACTTCAGGTATTAATGTATATTTGAAAAAACCAAACCAAATAAAAAAAACAAACAAAACAAACCAAAACAAAACAATTCTGGATCCCTTGACATGGTGTCTTCATTATTACATTCTACTTTCAATGTAAAAAAAAAAAGTTGAAAACAGTCTGATTAGTATAAATATAAAAAATGTTCAGAGGAACAGCCTATTAAAATATAGCCTAGAGATATACATAACACTGACTTTAAACAAGGAGCCAGAGCCAAAGTGATACTCCATTAAATCATGGTTATAGTGTAATTTATCCATCACTATATTAATTTTTATATTCCGGGTTCCACAGTTCCACTGACAAACTTTTTTTTTGTTGCCAGCATTCCTTCATCATTCACATTAACTAAACATGTTAATGTCACTATATGACAGGGATCATTTCAGTGGCTTGGAAGTGGAAGGCTTATAGAATGTTATGATACATAAAGCTGTAGCGCTTATTTCAGATATCTTATTTTTGAGCATACTAATCATAATTCAAATGCAAATGCACAATTATTTAAGTTATCATAGGATGCCGAATCCCTAAGCTCGTAGCAACTAAGGGCAATCAGCACCTCCCTGTGTTGAGGTCTAAAAAGTTATGTAGAAATTCACTTTTGTGTTTTTCAGATGCTGTGAAGTTTTCAGATAATCTTTTCAATAAAAAAAATTGCTAGGATTAAAATGACTTTCATACTTTACCGGTATCATTTAATCCTCACAACGGTCCTCTGAGGTGAGGACATATTGCTAGCCTCATTTTAACAATGAGTAAGCTTAAGTCATAGAGAAGTTCCAGAACTTATCACACAATGAGTTAATGACAGAGCAGGGAACAGAACAACAACAATAACCCAAAGGGCCCGATCCCCAGAGGTTCTGAACGACTGCATCTCCTATTATCGTTAGAGGTCCTCAGTGTGTTGCAGGATTGGTCCTCAGCTCCAAGATCTTGACCATATTATATATTTCCATAGGTTTTTATAGTTATTTAACTTTATTATAAGTACTGATATGTTTTATGATTTGTAATAGAGTGTACATGACTGAATTGCACACTTACTCCTTTAATAAAAATCATGAGCATCACATTCATGGTTTGCCAGTTTGCCTACCAGCTATCTGTTAACAAAAAGTTCCAAGGTAGCACTGCAAGTCTGTGCCCAGCTAAACCTTTTGTTTTTGCAGATGTTTGGGCTTAGAGGTGTGTTATAGAGCTTAGAGCTGTGTTGTGGAGCACAGGCAAGGCTAAGTCCATGTTTGCACTTGCCTGCTGCTATTCTCTGCTCATTGTCTAAACCTGTATGCATTGTTCTCTTCGACAGGTGATAACTACCCTGTGCAGTTCATTCCATCAACAATGGCAGCTGCTGCTGCTTCTGGACTCAGCCCTTTACAGCTCCAGGTATGTGCCAGAACAAAAAAATGTGGGACAGAAGCCAGCACTTTAGAGGAAAACTGCTAACCACTAACCAGCTGTATGCTAAATAATAGTTTGAACGTTAAATAATTTTTAAGCATAGCCCAGAAGGATTAACACCTTATATACTTACAAGTCTCAAAATATAGCAGCGTGCTGTGAAAGAAAGACAACATTATGACTTTGTATTGCGTGCTTTATGTCAACTGAATGAATATTTTTTTAAAATCTATGACCAGTTGTCAGGAGATATGTTCAGAGATCTTTTCCCACTTTATTTTCCTTTGACTTTCTCCTTCTAATTTTACCACATGAGCTGCAGCTGGGGCATTGGGTATATTGGAAAAATATGCTTTGTTGTTTCTTTTTACTTTTTCTTTTAGTTGCTTTTTCTCTCAAACAGTACAGTGACAAGTGTTTCATAAATTGCTAACTCCTGGCTTTTGCATTTATGTAATCTCTACCTTTCCATTCCATACATTAAGCTGCTCAGATGCCAGGGCAGTGAGGATTCTGGGTTTGGCTCCTGGCTAGGTCATTTATTTGTTTTCTCCATAAAATAATTAAATCCTATTGGAAAATGATTTGCACACCAGATTTTTAGCCAGGTTTTCATGGTGTTAGGTGTTTAATTTAACAAGAAAAGCTACAAAAAAGTCATATATAAAGGAGAAAGAGTCAAAGGCTTTCAAAGTTAAAATGTGCGGAAAGCGAGAAATGTTAAGAGGAACAACAAGATGTACATTACTATATGCAAGTAAACCTTTGAAAATCAGTTTTACTTACACTGGACTTGGGTTTATTTGAACAACAAGGATAAAATAGAATAGCACAATAGTGCAAGATCAATATACAGATAACTACTTTGCTTATCTTTCTTTGGTTGTACCATTTCTTTAATTTAAAAAAAAAAAAGGACGGGAGTGCAGGATCCACAGACCTGCCATTTTCCCACCTATAACTATCAAATCAAAAGTTCCCCCTTAAAAGGCATTCCTTTACCAATAAAAATCCACAGGTGACATCTGTCTGGTATTGCCTGCTGCACACCAACAATGCCTGCGAAGAATAGTGAAGTATAACAGCACTGGAGACGGGCAAACATACGACTGCCTTTAAAAACAGGAACCAAAAGAAACCAGAGATTTAAAGACAAGTCAGTCTGGAAGAAGACTAGAACAATATATTATACAATCACCTAGTATGATAAATAGCCAACATACATTTGTCAAGAAGAAATTATTCCAAACCAACCCAAGTGGATGGAGAGGAAGTGGTAGACATGATTTATTTTGATTTTAGGAAAACTTTTAACACAGTCTCACGTGACATTTTCATAAAAACCTAAGGAAATGAGGTGTATATTAAACCTTTATAAAGTGGATGCACAGCTGTCTATACCCATGGTTTAATGGAAAGCTTCAAAGACTAGCGATCAGTGATTCACTGTCAAACAGGGAGAACGTAACTAGTAGTGTCACATAGGATCCTAGTGTGGTACGATACAATATTTCCATGAATGACTTGGATAATGGAAAATGGAGCTTCTGTATATAAAATTTGCAGATCACACCAAGCGGGGAGGGATTTCTAGCACTTTGGAGGACAGGATTAGAATTCAGAAGGAGCTTGCTAAATTGGAGAGTTAATCTGAAGTCAACAAGATGACATTTAGTAAAGAATTGGGGGTTACAATTGATCACAAATTCAGTACGAGCCAATAATGTAATACAGCTGTGAAAAATAACAACATTCGGGGTTGTATTAACAGGCATGTTTTATGTAAGACACAAGGTTTAACTGTCCTGCTCTACTTGCCACTTGTGAGTAGTGTTCCCTCTAATTTTTTTCCACCCCCTCAGTGGTGCACATAACAAAATTCTTGTGGCGGGGGTGGGACCAAGGGGTTCTGAATGTGGAAGGGGACTCAGGCCTGGGGCAGAGGGTTGGGGTGCAGGAGTATGAGGGCTCTGACTGGGGGTGTGGGCTCTAGGATGGGGCTGGATTGAAGTGCAAGGGCTCTAACTGGGGGAGCAGGCTCTGGGGTGGGTATGAGGGTTTGTGGAGGGGCTCAGAGCTGGAGGTTGGGATACAGGCTCTGGGCCAAGAGTTGGGTGGCAGGAGGGGGGTACAGGCTCAGGGCTGGGTGTGTGGTCTTTGGTGAGGTGCTTGCGATGTGGGCTTTGGGGTGCAGGACGGTGCTCAGGACTTGGGGGGCTCAAGGTTGGACTTTGGGGTGTAGGAGCAGGGCTCAGGCTTACCTGGGTGGCTCTTTACAGGGGCTGGTGGGGAGGGTCTCCCCTCCGCTGCATTGGCTCCTCCCTGCCAAGCCCTGGCAGCTTCAGGGCTTGGAGAAAAGCTGCAGCCCTGAGCCCCTGCACAGGCTTAATAGCTTGTGCACATGGTTTAATGGAAAGCTACTTGGCCAAGAAACTTAGGTGGAGCTAGGCTTGTGGGGCCTTGACTGGACTATTTTGCCCAGTTTTGGTTGCCTCGCTTTGAAAGAGATGTGGACAAGTTGGAGAATGTCCAGAGGAAAGCAACAACGATGATAAAAGGTTTAGAAAACCTGAGCCACGAGGAAAGGTTAAAATAACTGGGTGAGTTTAGTTTTGAGAAAAGAATAATGTGGGAAACACTGATAATAGTTGTCAAATATGTTAAGGGTTGTTACAAACAGGACAGTGAGCGAGTATTGTTCCTGTCCACTGAAGGAAGGATGAGAAGTAGCCACCTTAATCTTCATGGAGATGAGGGTTAAAATGAGGTAAAACTTTCTATTTGTAGGGCTTGTGAAGTGCTGGAATAGGTTACCAAGAGAGGTTGTGGAATCCCCGTCTTTGGAGTGTTTTAAGAACAGGTTAGATTAGATGAACATCTGTCAGGATTGGTCCAGGTATACATGGTTCTTCCTCAGAACAGAAGGGGTGGACTAGCTGGCCCCTTGCAGGCCTACATTTCTGTGATTTTATGATTCTGATTTTCATGCAAGGACAGTTTGGGTGAAACAAGTTCTTTTATTTTTCATTTTATAGCCACAAACCAGACCCTGCGCCTAGATATGGCAGGTAGCGCTCTGTTCTGACCAGCATTCAGAGCACTTCATTGCTATGTTACTGTGACCTTTCCAGCCATATCCCACAATAATAGCAGCTACGTCCCTGGAAGGTTTACCTAACAAAAGATGGGTTGCCAATTAATTCAAGGAAATTAAAACATTTGTAAAGGGTAGCCCAGACCCTCCTTCCTGACTGTAGACCTTTGTGGCTTATCTTGCTAAAAGGATGTAATGAAGACCAGCCCAGTGTTTCACCTATATCTGTGCTAGCTGGGAGTGCAGTGTGCAAGCTCCACACAATTCCACAAGCAACCCAATTCCAGGGACACCACAGAGATTTCTCAGGTAATTAGGATCAATCCCAGGGGCCATTTGTACACTAGCAAAAAAGCTACATTGAAATAAAACTACATCTTGCCCTGTATACAGTTTACACACTACATTTTTACAACCTTAGCTACCTCATTATGGAAAAAAAAACCCTCTTTAAAACTTGGGTGCAGATGTCGTTGTGGAGAGTTTTGAATATCATAACTGAGAGATAGGACAGAGTGTATTCAGTGGAGAGTCAGTACAGCAAGTGGATCGCTGGCCCGATGTGTTCTTGGCAATCTGTGTTGCACCTTTTGTTTCTGTTCACTCTTTCAGCTTCAAGCCTATGTGAGCGAATCCATCCAAATCTGCCTTCAGCTGAGTAGTTTGCAAATACAGTACCAAATACACATGTGGCAGATATGCATAGTGGTATGTGTCCCATTGCTGATGTATGTGTCCAACATATTGCCGTAATTATTGAGAGTGATGATTCATTACTGATGACACTTGCAAATCATTTCCTCCACACTGCTCCTTTTTATATCCTTTTCTGTAGTCTCTCTTCTTTCTTGCCACTGTGATTTTTAACTTGTACAAAGTTTGCACTCACTGTAATAGAAATCTCCTGTAGGCTCATGTGCATGGTAAGCCTGATTTAAAAGAATGTATTTGCTCATCAGGCAGCTTTTCCAAGCTTTCTCAGCAGTCTTGGCAGCCCTATGGAAATCTTGTATCAGCTTAGTTGACACTCATGCTATGTCTAGACTGCCCTTTTTTGGGGTGAAAAGGTATGCAAATTGTGCTCCACGATTTGCGTACCTTTTACCAATTGGTTTTTTTTTTGGAAGAGGCTTTTCTGAAATTTGGACCCGTGTAGAAAAACCTCCTCTTTTGGAAGAGCCCTTATTCCTCATAAAATGAGGAATACAGGGCTTCCAAAAGAGCACGTCTGCTCTTCCACAAAAAATGTCGGAAGAGCAGACGCATTTCCTGGACGCGATGGAGTTTTTCTGGGATACTAGAGGTATCCCGGAAAAACTCCGTCGTCTATTCATAGCCTTGACCCAGCAAACCAAAGACTACATTAAATCTTGTGCAGTGTCTCCCCAAAAGAGGAAAAATGTTACAGCTTGATCTTTATTGTTTAAAAAAATTTGCTTTCATTTTTAGGTATTTCTACAAAGCAGTTTATATGATAAAGAAGGAAATGTTGCAACTCTGTCAACAATTTCTGATAAACTGTTGATAGAAATGAAGCATTACAATTATGTTAGCTGAAGTTATTCCTAAACAAAGTGAGCTCCACAAAACCTATGGTTCCTAACTTTTTCTCCTGATCTAGTTGTGTAATTTGTCCTTCAAAGTTTATCACTTATAACATTAATGAGCCTTGGCAAGTCTTAACTATGGTTGCAGCTGTGTTCTGCAAGCCTGAAGTTTTTATAATCAAGTAAAGACAAAGAGTTTTAAAATTGTAACCAAATACACATTTGTCTATTTCTATTCTCCCGTTTTTTATCTTTCTTCCTAATTGCAGACAAAGTAAATGACCTTTTCTTACACCGCTGGGTGCAGATCCAATGCACTGCTGAAGCATTGCACAGTGTGCCTCAGGGGCACAATATTAGTAGAGTGAAGGCCAAAGAATGCTATTTTTAGTTGCACAGTTCAGCAGATGGAGGCATGAATACTCATATATCTGAAGGTTGAGGGGTTTGAACCATTAATTTTGATAATGTATTTAACCCTGGGAACAATCAGAAACTGTAACTCTGAGGTTACAGTGCTTTTGACCTCTAGAGAACAGAGGGCACTCAGTACAGTAAACAATATATTACATTTCTACTTATACCAATTCTCTCACACGTATAAATTTCAGTACCCAGTTGACATTTGCTTTCCTCAGCTATTTTAGCGCTGGTCCTTAAAGTAAGTCAAGAAGAATGTGCAGGAAAGAGGCCAATGTAATGCGACAGTCATGTAAATATGGCCTTTAAATAGCTAAGATGTTAAATGTGGCTGTTTATGAAGAAATAGTATTCTCTTGAACTAGAGTCTTGGTGACTTATTATTTCAGTGAAAAAGTTGTTTTAGTGGACTGCCTCTCTTTATGGAGTTTCCTCTATATGTTGTAACCTTGAAGCAATTTTTTATTGAGGCTAATGTGGTCAGATAGTTTTAGCACTGACTGAAGGTGATTTGGTCCCACTCTGTTACCACATCATGTAAAGTGATATACCTGCCTCATGTCGTCTTATTAAATGATGCATGCTCCTCTTCAGCAAATATAGCAGTTAAATATCACACAGTGTAAGTATTTCTAATTAAAATATCTCCATGTGTCAGCATATTGGTAATGTATTATTTTAATCCATTTATTTTGTTTATGAAACAGTGACATATGTTTAGATTGTGAAATATATGAGCCTTAAAAATCACTTTATTGAAGAAAATTAATTCCTACAATGCTGTCTCGGTAATGTGTTCACTCACCCAGTCAGTCACTGGCAGGCCTGCCACTCTTAATGTTGGTTAGACACACTTTAACAGTTTTATCTGACATAACATTCTCGGATGTAGGCAATAATGATTTTTTCAAATGCAAAAGCCATTGGATTTTCCTTTCTTTTTTAACCCAATGAAGAATGGGAATTGGGGCATACACGAAAGAGAGTCAGTGAGACCAATCAAAATTAAAATCAGCTAGTTACCTTTTCAAAGGTAGACACTGTAATTTGTTTGTCAGCAGGTAGGTGTTTGGGTCAACACACTGAGTGAGTGACTGTCAGCAGGAATTCCTACAAGACAAGTCATTTCACTCAATGTATTACTGACAGATTGCTCACCTCTTCGAATCACTAGAGAAAAAAAAAACTTAATATTGTTACAGGCAGAGTTTCTGTCTTCATTAGCCTCATAGAATGATTTTTATCTAGCACTCAAAGACTACTGAGGTCTGGGTGGGCATATTTTAAAAGAATGCTTCTAATTATGATACTATGAATAGTGGCCTAAATTAAGGAAACAGTATGTGCAAATTTGTGTAGGTGGAAATAATAATTTAAATATTTTTGTTTTGTTTTATGTCATAGAAATTATGAGGTGAAAGAAGCTCAAAAAGAACAAAAAAGAAAGGTTTTAATGCAGCTTTGAGAGAACAAGCAAACAATGGAGTAATAAAATCTTGTCAGGCTTGCAACAATTAGGAGAATTTAAATAAATTAAAGGAATATTTATACATATTTTCTTCTTCCTTCTCAACATGTGTGTGTGTATAGTGTCAATGGTGATGAAAGGATATCAATGAAAATGTGTAAGTGAGTTGCTATTTCACTTTCTCCTTTCAGTTTGGGGTTTTTTTGGTCTGGATACTTAATCCCTTGACCCTACTTGCTATGTTGTGTCTCATTTTTCTGATCTCCTGCTTCAATTTCCATCTTGGATGAGTCTGAATTCCTTTGCACCATCACAGTGAAGATTTATCTCTTTTATGAAGGGAGGAAGACTGAGGCACAGTCGTAAGAGACTAAGTGACACATTTAAATTCACTCATCATCAGAAAGCGTACATGTATAGAAAAGCTCATTCATTAGAATCTGGATGTCAGACTGCTTAACGCAGCTCTTGGTATAATATAAATAAATGGAATAAAGATTCAAACCCATGTGAACACAGAAGATTGAAGGTATCAATGTAAACAGAAAGTTTATGCTCCTAACAACTGGCTTCCTCAGAGTACTTTTGAAAGCTATTTTTCAAAAGTACTTTTTAAAGCTATTTTTCTGTGGCTGTAGTATGTATCCAATACAAAGCCAGTCAGAGGAAGCAAATAAGCTACTGCTACACTTACCAATAGTACCCCATCAACCAGTGCTATGGTATTTCATTATAGGGCTGACACATTAAAAAAAACAAACAAACCTTTATTTAATTGTGATATGTCTTTGGGGAGCATCCTAGCTATGAAGCCCACTTAGAGTTGGCATTGTACCCCTCCGAGCTTTTTAGAAATGTATATGGTATATGCCTGTTGGCTGTGAGGTGTGTGTATTTCTCAAAGTTCATTACATTTCTGACAGCCCTGTAGCAGACGTTTTAAATTGCAACTATAGGTTATAACCAAAAAAGGATTTTCAGTATGAGGCTGTTCACATATCTGAATGTTTATCATTTTTAAGGTATTTCTACATCTGTGAGAGCAGTGCAACAAAAGCACTTCTGTATGGAGATGGTAAATACAGAAGGCACTGTGCGTATGTAGGCATTCCACTGCCATATCTCCATCCCCTTGCTGCTAATTGTTAGAGTAGCAGTAATATGAATAACTCAATTTCACTCTGGAGTAAAAGTTGTAAGCATCAAAAAGAGGAAGTTTTTTTTAGTGGAAAAAAGATAGAACAATGTTTTTAAAGGTTCATAGACTATCACTGTTTTCTTTGGGAGGTCTTTGAATAAAGAAAGGAAGGATTCCCTAGAAATGGCCCACTTTAGACAAAAATGAAAAGGCAATTCATAGCTAAAAGAAAATATTCTAGAAATCAGTTACCATGATCACTGGGGTAAGTAAGATGAGATGTGTATATTTTTGTTTCTCCCACACTGACTGTCTAAGACGTGCTGTAGTTGGCTGGCAAAAATCATCATGGCTGAGGACTTAGATAACCATATTAACTGGACTAACTCTTGAGCTCACAAGAAGGATTGGAATCATTTGTCCACTTACAGATTCAGCATGAAGGCTATATCAGCATATCCTATTGGAATCACAGAAGGTATGCATATCATTCAAAACAAATATAGCAGTGGCTGGGGAAGGCCAAAGCCATGGCGTCTCAGCCCCAGCTCTCCACATGACTGCTGGAGAGGGCCGAGCTGATAGTGGGTGGGGGTTGGCTTAGGAACAAAGGGGTGGGGCTGGACTTTACCCACCCATGCCTATCCCTCCAGCCTGTGCATGCTGTGACATGATGACATCACTGTTGTTGCACAGGAATTGAGAGAGAGAGAGAGAGAGAGAGAGAAGTAACAACCTTAACCTGAATTGATAGAGCTGCAGAACTTCCCAGAAACAATAAAGAAGGAGAGTTGCTGAGAGAGAGAGAGAAAGAAAATAAAATCAAAATAACTGTTCACATTTAAACTGGGGGAAAAGCTTAATAGTGAGATGCCCCGAGATCCCAACCTCAGATCTAATTTGCTTAATATATTTAGAATTTTTTTGCAATTTTTATTAGTGATTGGAAAATATTCAGGTAACCGACAATTATTCAGATTAGCAAAGACCAGAGGAGCCTTGAACAACCTCAGAGGGATCTTACAAAGCTAAGGTGAATCTGTAATATGATGGTAAATGAAATTCAATGTTGAAAAATGCCAGGTAGTGCTCACTGAAAGGAAGATAATTGTGAACAAGTTGTTGAGTTCTCAATTAACTGTAATCACACAGGAAAAAGTCAGGCTACCTAAGGAAAACCTCTACTCCCTGTGCTGCCGTGGTCCACAAAAAACAAAACAAAATCAAAACAAGATGTTAAAAGGATAAATAGGATAAAAATAATACTGCAAGTATCATAATACCATTATGTGAGTCAATGGTACATTTTCAAACAGGCCTCACCAGGTCTGCCTTTGTAAATTCTCCATTTGCTTGGATGCCTGCTGATAGTGGGAGGAGGCAAAGAGGCCTGACAAATCAAGGGTCCCCGAGCCTCTCAGCCGCCACTGCTGCTACCGCTACCAGGCGATGGACTGCATAGCACCGGGCAGCACTCTCCTCACTCTGGCTGGGAGCTGAGGGAGATCGTGGGGGGAAAGTGGTCCAGACAGCACTGAGGGTCAGTTGCTCTGGCCCTGCCCCTTCTGACTGAGGTCCCATCCCTTCCAGCAGCATGGAGTTGGCCCCCTCCCCATCTTGCCCAGGAGCCTGGTGAGTCTGTCGGCTCTCCTGTTTGCATATGTAAGATACATTTTCATAAACATTCATAACTAGGTTTAAAATTATTTGATTTTGATGTGCAAATGTGGAGTTTATACACACACAATTACAGGGGTATTTAGAGGCCTGTTTTGCTCTTAATGTTTATGTGCTCTTGTTTAAAACAAATAATTTATTTGAAAGTCCATATAAGTTCCAGATTTACAGTAGGAGATTTCTGTGAGAGATCTGCAAATGGCTTGAAATGTAATTATTTTAAAAGTTTCGAATATCTTTTAACAAGGGTGGGTTTATGGTTCACAAAGAAGGCATTTCACTATTTTTTTGCAAGTAAATCTGTGTTGAAAAACATAACAGGTAACACAGCATGCTGAGAGGGGACAAACCATATTTAATGATATGTTAATTGAATGGGATGCTAGATACACACCTGAATGACTTTTTCCCCAGATGTGCCCCAGCTGAGTGATAAAGCTTCTCCTGATCAGTAGAGCCAGTATGTATTTATTATATCCCCATTTGTCATCTTCTAGTTTTGCTAGTGAAAATAATGCCATGGCTACAAACTACAGTGATATCTCTCTGTGGCTCTTCAATAGTGGATATGTTGTATAGCTTAAACCTGCAAATTTCACTTTAAAAACATACCTCTCAGTTGTGACTCTGTGAGCCCTGGTCTACACTAGGAAGTTATTTTGAAATAACCTCCCCTTATTTTGAAATAATGAGCAGAGTGTCCACACTACCAAGCACTCTTCCTCTGACTTCCCTTACTCCTCACACAATGAGGGTTACAGGAGTCAGAGTAAGAAGTCCTCCAGCTCGACAAGTATTTTGACACTATTTTGAAATAACTGCCTGCTGTGTCAGTGTGGACTAAGTTATTTTGGAATAGAGCTAGTTATTTCCAAATAGTGTTGCAGAGTAGACGTACCCTCAGTGTGCTTTTTTTGATTTCTTCTTGATTTTGGTGCCTGGTTGGCAGATCTAGAAACATCTATAAAACAGACAGCTGTTACACAGCTTAAGGCACCTGTCTTACTCTTGACTTTATTGCTCTATCTTTTCGATTAGGAAACTCAGTTCTCAGGTCCCTTCTAATTCATTTCACATAGGCCACTGCTTTTAGTCCCTATTTACATGAGCTAGATTTGAACTAGTGACCATGCTTTACTACCAATCCCCTGAAACATCCAGTCCTATATACATTTTGCATTACAGGCAGAAGTATGAAATCCATTAAATTATGAAACACAAAGCTTCGTGGATTTAATAACTATCATCAATTTGACAGCTCACTGCACATCCGTGTTATCTTTCCTTAGATACAGAACTACTACATATCACAAATTTCACCTCACAACTTGCAACTGCCATGGCTATATTTTCTCCTGGTATTTTAATTCTTTTCTTTTATGTGTCTTTTACCCCTCTGACTTTGGAGTTGTCTGAAATTTTGCTCCTGTTGAATTGACATAAAAACAAGCAAAAAAAATCTAACAAAGGCATCCATGGAAGATGTAGACATTAGTTTTCAACTTTTTAGATTAATGTGATTAGCAAAACAAGTCTCTGGAAATCCTAAAAGTCTTAGAATAAGCTACAGGTTCCAGCCAGGATATTGTCTTATTACTGGGACAGAAGCTGTTTTGTAGACTATTAGGTTCTATGGTACAAGAACTGTTGCTTTATTTAGACATCACTATACCACATGTATAATGATTGTATGCAATTGTGTCATTGATTTTGCAGAATGTGGAGGTTGACTGCTGCATCCCAAATGTTGTGATATGTTTTGCTCTCTGATAGAGTCATTGAAATCAGAAATAAGTCATCTTGTTCATCTCTATGCAACATAAATGATAGCTGAAAAGAGCTGTGACGAATGAATCAGTACTGTAATTACAGCATTATTTGAAGGAATACAAATCTTTGTGCATGGGAAAGACTTTGTTGCCATTTTGTGAAACTCACGGAGTTGCACAATGGAAAGGCTCTGATAGATCACCTACATGTTTACTCCTTTTGTCATATTTTAAAGTGTTTTTTTATAAAAATGATGTTTGGTGTTTTTTAGCACTCTTAAGCCTTTATCTGCAAGGAATAAGATAGCTAATAAGAAGTATGTGTTAAACTTAGCTTTAATGTGTTTTGGATATAGAGCAGTTGTCATAATCTTCACAAACAATATACATACCTTTGGCTAGCTCCCTTCCCTTTCCCCCCTCCTCACCCCTTCACACCATAAAAGAAGGGAAAATTAACAAGGCAAGTTAACTAAGAAGTAATGACACGGTGAAATTTGTTCACTGTGAGAAAAAAGCAGTGCCCTCTGTGGAATTTACAGTATGCAAAAGGCTTGCTCACCATGTCGTGTCCCCCCCCTCTATAATTTGGCTAGGAATTTTTCCAGGTTATTACAATTGGTGTAGTGAGTGGTCAAACTCAGGTTTTTGGGTACCAAGCATTTTACCTTATCTGCAGGCATTTTAGTGAAACCCACATGGAGCTGGGCAATTTCAGTATTTCCGTTCCACTCTATTTCTGTTCTCTAGTTCATACTGCAGTCTTGGTGTATTCAGCAGGTTGCATGGCAGCAGATGAAACAGATGTTTAGACCATACTGGAAAGGAGCGGCATGCTGCATTAGGACCTGGATATTCCTCTTGACATCTGGATGTTGCTGGGTCACAAAGCCAGCCTTAGGCCAGGAGGCTGTAGGAGCCTTGTGGCAGTGAGCATAGGGTCTTAGCTGCTCTTTAAGCGATTAGTGCACTGAAGCAGCAATAATGCTGAATTATCGCTTGGTTGCTTTCTTCCAAGGAATCTTGGGACAAAAGGAGAGTCAAGGAGGAGTATTTACAGTAGAGTCATGTTCATAGTGAAAAGACTAATTACCATGTGATAAAAAAGCTTCCTTTCAAATAATGCAGTATTGAAATAGCTATAGATACTTCAGTAAACTTTGTACAAAGCCATAAACAAATAGCTTCCAGGAAAACCGGCTTTCCTCATTTAAAATCATGAGGACAAAAAAGACAATTTCAGCTACTTTTGGTATAGTCAAATTGTGTGAAACAGACAACAAGATATCAGAGGGGTAGCCGTGTTAGTCTGAATCTGCACAAACAACGAGAAGTCGTGTGGCATCTGATGAAGTGGGTCTTTGTCCACGAAAGCTTATGCTCCAGTAAATCTGTTAGTCTATAAGGTGCCACAGGACTTCTCGATGTTTATGCAGACAACAAGACATGACTGATGGCATCATGTTCATGCCTACTAGAGACAAAAATGTCAACTTCTAATAATGGCAGGGAAGAATATTAGCTATGGAAGCTGTCTGACTTATGAATTGATTCCTTAGAGTTTCACTTTATCAGGTTGCAAATGTGTGCCCCATGTGCTCCTAGATCCTAAACTGTCAACTGTAGCACTTTCCTTTATGATGTTTAATGATTAAGCATGGAAAGAGGTGTTTAATATTTGGTGATTACTAGCTTCCAAAGAAAATACATTTGCCTGGTCTTTTCTTTTCCTGATATTACTTTCATTGTTAAGACTATTTACAGTGAAGCCCACAGAGTCCAACTTTTTGTAGCACATCAGGTAATATATTGAAGAACAATTTGTTGCTCTCATTTAACCTCTACTATTGTAAGGGGGTCATATTTAATTAACACCGGTGAAAGGCCTGACCTGAGGGGCAAAGAAAAGTGGTCGAGCTGCATTTTCAGAGCTAGGCTGTAATCTGTTGGGAGAGGGAAAAAATAAATTAGAAAGTACCATTTACTGAAATTCTTTCTAACTAAGCTGTATTTCAATGGGCCATTTAATGCTCAGATGGACAAAGGTATTACTTTAGTCATTGAATTGTAGCAAACCCTTTCTCAGAGGCCCAGTTTAAAAACTCTACAGGAAAAGTAGCTTAGCATCATATTCTCGGCAGAGCAACATTCAGTCTGTTTGAAAAAAAATATGAGTGAAATGAGGTGAGACACAGCCGCAAGTCAGTGAGGGCTTTTTTTTTTTTTTTGCCTCACCCTCCCGTCAGCGGCTTCACAAGGGAATTGCTCCTCAGAGTCTAGGAGCTCCATATTCAGAGCAAAAAGGCTTTTTTCCTGGCTGTTACTTTGTTCCCCGGTCAGCTTTTGGCCTGCCCTTTGTTCTTCCCTGACATGGCAGAAATATAGTTTTTTCTCTGGGGACCTTGGGGGCAGTGCCTACATATTACAAGGTTAGATCTTTGACTCAGTCACATCAGAAGAAAAGGGAAATCTGATTTAAATATCACAGACTGGGGTGCTTGTGACATGAATAGTTATTCTCTTTCAGTAGAATCAACATTATTTATACTCTCGAGTGGAAGGAGAGAACTAATTGTGCTGTTTGAACTTCAGCAGTTTTAAATTTTAAGTATACATTTAAATTCGTAGTTACAACTTTGCATTGCAATTCTGAGGCTGTGTCATTAAATATATCATATAGTCTTATAAGCTGATGGGGTGACATACCCTGGAAATGTATTGAGGTGCAGTAAAGCTAATAAACCAACTGCTTTGCTTCCCTGAGGGGGGACAAATACAGTATTAAGGAGGCAACTGCCAGGTGCCTAATTGTTTTCATCGTCTTAGCCACTGGCAGCTATTGATAGTTTATATGAGCGCTAAGTACGCTTTCTTGGCTGTGCTCTCAGTTTTACCGTAAACTGGTTGTGAACAGGCAATTTCTGAAAGATTGTATTTAATTGTCATCATTTAATCAGTCTAAAGTTATATGATAGTTAAGGAGTGTAAGTCCCAGAAATGATACTCAGGCGAGAGCTCTCGGTATTTGTGCAGTTCAGCACAATAAGCTGTGGGCAATTTCTGCAGCATTCCTTCAATGCAGGAAGAGGTCAAAAGAATGAGATGTACAGCATGTAACCCAACAAAATGGAAATGATCTTAAGAGCACCTTAGTGCACATATGCCTGGAGGCAAATTCAGCTCTCAGTTACACTGCTGCAATTACATTTGAATTCAGTGGAGTTACTCCACATTTACACCAGTATCATCAGAGTCGTCTTTGGGCTTTGGTGCCTGTGCTCTGCCATGCTGTGGTGGTGAGCACAGAGACAGACAGTCAGAAGTTAATTGGCCTTTAAACAAATGTATATTATTGCAGAAAGCCTACCAGTGTCTCACTCTATATTATATTCCATCACAGCAGCTGTAGCTTTTGGACAGAAGTGTATTTGCAGTAACTGCCTTAATTTAAATACAACCAATCTTAATAGCATTTAAAGAAAAATCAGTCAAATGCTAATTTGATCTTTAGTTTACATTTCCCATTACACTAAACTTTAAAATTGATGTGCTGTAGCTGGCATTATTAATTAAGGCTCTTTCATTAGAAATACATGCTGTGACAAATAAAACCATACATATATATTGCAATGATACAAAATATATGAATCACAGTATTCAGGAATAAATCAGACAAAGAATTATATCATTTCTTCAGAATGCCTGGCAATGTGATAGTCTAGTTCACTAATATTTGCATCAGGCCTCATTATATTACTGTTCTCTGAATGAGCACCAGTAGTCTGTTTCTCCCAAAAGCTGAGGCAAGAAATAAAAAACCCCATAAAGAATAGATATGGTGCAGATAATTGTTAATGTTTTGCAATTATTCCCCTTTCCAGAATAATAAAATTTTCCCCAGCAGAGGTCAGGATCTTTGTCTCTGACTTTTTTAACAGATCTTCTTAAACATCTGTCCAGCAGACTTCGGACTTTATTAGCAGACAAAAGACCCGGCAGAGTTTGAGCCTGCTGGGTCCTTCTTCATCTTCACAGCTGTAGATTAACTTAGACTTTCCAGAAGAGGACAACCATATGGGATAATTGGTGTCACCGGGTTGCTTAAAAAAAATGAAGAAACAAATGTCGTCCAAACACAGTTCAGCGTCTTTACAGTCACAATTACCAGCCTGTTTAAGGAATAAGAAAGGCAGCATTACACTAAAAAAGGAAAGTCTATTCATATCTGTGTGGGAACCTAATCAGGCTCTTGTTTCCAATGACGATGGCTCCACAGTTGCACCAGGTCTGCGACAAGAATGCTCCTTTTGTGTGCTGATAATGTGGAAGTGATAAAATTTCCTATAAGAGACTTATGTGTTTACATCATCAGATGTGTTATTTGACAAAATGCTTTGTTCTCTGCATATTTTCCATGCAGAGTTCCATGCTGGGTTGTTTTGCTGGAAAGCTTTGATTAGCTAGAATTAGTTGCTGAAGTAAAATAGACACTTTTGTTTTATGAGTCCTCTTGCTGAGCTGTAAATTATAGTAAAATATATAAGGAGTGACAGAAAGAAGTGCTGATTTGAACCTTTGACCTATGATAGGCATAAAAACATAAGATAACTCCTTCAAAGGACTACAAAGAGACATAAATATTCCATGGTCCACTTAAAGTCAGGTCCTTTTAACAAAGTAAAGCTGTTATTTTACATTAGGGGACATTGACTCTGGGACTATGTCTAGACTACAAGCCTCTTTCGAAAAAGAGCATCTAGACTACAACCAGTACTTTCGAAAAAGCAAGCCACTTTTTCGAAAGAGAGCACCCAAGCAGTCTGGATGCTCTCTTTCAAAAAAGCACAGTTTGCATTACATAGGGCCTTTTTTTCGAAAGAGCACTTTTGAAAAAAGGAGTTATTCCTTGTAAAACGAGGTTTTCCATAGTCGAAAAAACTGCCGTGTTCTTTCGATTTACTTTTGAAAGAATGCGGCAGCAGTCTAGACGTAGGGGCAGTTTTTTCAAAAAAAGGCCACTTTAAAAAAAAAAAACCCTGTAGTCTAGACACACCCTGGAGTTTTAGAACAATGGAAATGACAATATCTAAAATTTTAACACTTTTTCAATATAGGTTGACCATTGTCCACAGGGATGTGGAAGCTATGAGGGTATTTTTGTTCAGAGGGCATTTAATCTGTTTAAAAAAAAAAGTGATTGTGAGGTTGAGGATACACATTGCATTACAGCTTGATGGAAATAGTAAATCAGATTTATATGTTCTCCTAAGAAGCTATGCATTGAATAACTTTGAGAAACATAGAAGAGAGTTCCTGTGTCATATACTGAGTAGCAGTCACAAAGATTAAAATGCACCCAACCCTGTTGGTAGCTACAGAAAAGAAAAAAGTGCATAAATATGAATAGCTATTATTCATTAACCTGTAGATAACAATTTTTCCAAGTGAGAATTTCATAAACTGTTGTGGTGAGAGAGACTAGAAACACAGGGAAATAAAATCTTAAGACTCCGACCATGAACATGAAACGTACCGTTTGTATTCTCACAAAGGCAGTTAGTTTGTTTGCAAATGGTAGGCGGTAATAAATTTGCAAGCACATTAGCCAGCAAACGCATTAATAATCAGTGCAACAGCCTTTGTTATGATGACATTAGTCACAATAACTCACTGGCTGTCGGCTTGTGTTTCACCTAAAGGCCTTTATTTCAAAGGTGTTGGTGCAGGATTATGAAAAGTGGAGTAGCAGTGAGTAATACACCTATGCCATGTAACCCCTTTGTGAAGTGTTAGGTCTGCAAAATCAGGATGGTCCAATCTCTCAGTCCCTACTGTAGATATTAAAAAGCGTAGATAGGATTAACTCCCCACAAAAACAGCAAATCAAACAAAATCAAGGTAATATTTAAAAGTGTATGGCTGTAATATATGAAACTGAAATGCTGTAGACAAATTAAACATTTGAAGTACGTGCTTACCTATTGTTTGAAATTTTACCATTTACAAACTTTTTCCTAATTGCAACCCCATCTTTCTATATGTGTACTGCAATCAGTGCCACTTCAGTGATATGCCTAATTAAAGTCAAACACGTGTTGGCTACTTTATATAATAAGCATATGAGTTAAATTAAAGTTCCATACTTGTTGGTACTTTATATTCTAAACTTGTATTTCAGTGAAGCCACAGCCAAGTTTTTAGATTTCAGTAGGATTTTCTTAGCTAAATAGTATAAATAATATGTTAATAAATTGAAATGTTAATTTGCATCCCTTGTGTGTTTTCTAAGGGTACGTCTATACAGCATGGCTTTTCGAAGGACACCACAAGTATCCAGAACTGGCTACCCCCCATCTATATAAGCCATCTGTTATTTTGAAATATTTTTAGAAATAACGGGCATGCTATTTCACCATCCCGGTAAACCTTATTGCACAAGGGATAAGGGATGGCGTGAAATATCACGTTATTTTGAAATTTGGCGCTGTGTAGACATGCCAAATTTCAAAATAAGCTATTTGGAAATAGTTTTGAAATAAGATATGCAATTTGCATAGCGCAAATTGCATATCTTATTTCGAATCTAGGGTGTTGTGTAAATGGACCCTAAGAGTACAAATAGTGTGCACTAAATTCTGCTCTCATGAACACCTGAACAACTGAATGTAACTCATAAGTTTGTTATATAAACAAACACATTTATAGTATGCACAATTCAAATAGGTAACATCTGTGCAAATGGACTATAAAATGAAATAAAACGTACTTTTAAAATGAAACATATTTTTGTCTTTTTGGGAGATATTTTCACAAAAAATACTTTGCCTTTTACAATGCTGAGATTTTATAATCAGTCAAACAACAGTTTTTAAACAATTGTACTTGCGCCTTTCCTCCTCGTCTTCACAGGCCCAGATGCAGAGCTGAGGGAGATATTTTGCTAGTAACAGCATCTGATCCCTTGGCAGACTCCAGAGGCAGTAATATGGTAGCTTCTGGAGCCTGTTTTCATTACCTGCCAGATCAATGGCCAGCGATCAATCCAGCAGGGGTCGATTGAGAATCTCTGGTATAGAGATTCTCTGGTGATAAATCAGCTGCTGAGCACTCTCCCATTGGCTCCACCAGAATGAGACGTGTAGGTGGAGTCAATGGGAGAGCATCAGCTATCGACGTGCCGCAGTGAAGAAACCATTGTATGTAGATCTAAATACACTGACTTTCAGCTGTGTTCGTCACATAGCTGAAGTTGCGTAACTTAGATCGGTGGTCCGTGGTAGTGTTGACTAGGCCTTGGAGTCACCTCTAGGTTTATCACATGTTCACGTGCTAAGGAGTTTCTTGGGCTGGCTTTTATGTCTGGATGCCATTTTCCTTTAGCTCACCTTTGATCCGAAGGACTCTGTATTTTAGTTTAGTTGAGGGAGAAAGGCTATACCAATCTTTCTAGACAAAGGCAGCTTGCTAAAAAAACCCAAGCGAGTAAAATAACCTTGTGATATTCTTTGTTGACATAGCTAACCTCATTCCCATTTCTCATTCATTATAGTACAGTATTACAGTAGAGCTGAGAGGTCCCACCTGAAGTCAGGGCTCCATTGTGCAAGGCAGTGTACATACCCATAGTAAGAGATATCCCTGACCCAAAGACCCTAGCAGTCTACGTAGAAATGGCTGACAAAGAAAGGCGAAAGGAAGCATTATTATCTCTACTTTACAGAGTATCCCTATTTTACTGAGGCACAGAGGAATAATGTGTAACCTTTTTCAAAGTTTTGGGTCTTAGAGTCCTAAGAGCCCAAGACACTTTTGAAAATAGACTTAGACTCCTAAGCAAGGTTCCCCCTAAGCTGCACAGCCCCACAGCTGCCTAATAAGCCACGTGCAGGGGTTTAGAGCTCCCACAAGAGGGAGAGGGATCTTTCCCTGTCTGCAGCAGCACTGTGGTAGCCCTGCTGGTACTGGAGGAACATGCTTTTCCCCTCACCAGGGCGGCTCCCTGCTGAAGCTGGAGGGAGCTGCTGCAGCCGGGGGACAGGCACGCTCCTTCAGCCCTAGCAGCAGGGCTGGGTTAAGAAAGGGACTTTAGGGGTTGTGGCCTAGGGCTGCAGCCTATAAGGCCCCGTGTTGTGGCCCAACCCCTACTGCATGCTGCTATTCCTTCCTCCTTTGCTGAAATTCACTCTAAGCATTATTTTCCATCCATGTGCGGAACAATTTTTTTTTGTGCTGAGGCACATGTGGCTGTGCAGCAGCATTAGAAACCAAACCTAGCGGTGGGCTAATCTGCTGGGCAGCATTTGACTCTCTCCTGAGTAGCTGCATGAGGAAACATGGACCCCAGCTGCAGCCATGTCTCCATGAGCACTGGGAAGCTCTCTTCCCACCTCTCCCATGGGCCAAGTATCATGGTGGGCGGTGCCTGCAGGTGAGCATGGGGCAGCACGGAGCCACTTGTTCCCCACCACCACAATCTCCTGCCCCAGGCTCGAGCCCGCTTCACCACCCTTTCTCTCTTCTAGGCCCCACACCCCAACCCTGAGCCTCCTTCTGCACCTTCACTCCCGACTATGTACCCGCTACCCCAACCTCCTGCCCGGACCATGCTCTTGCACTCTAAACCACTTGGCACCAGCCTGGCACCTCCTCCTGCATCTCAAGCACCTCCTCCCCAGCACCTTCCCAGAGCCCATATCCCCAGCAAGAGCCCTCATTTCCCCAACCCTGAGCCCCTTCCCACATTCCCAACCCCTTGGCCTCACCCCCACCACAGATTGTCCATGTGCGAAATCACTTTTGTTCTGTGGACCAATATAGAAGTGATGTGTCGCACATCCCCTCCATAGTGGTGCCCATAACAAAATTTATTCTGCACCTGGACATAAAAATTAGAGGAAACACTGCTTCTAAATCATTCAGATACTTTTGAAAAGTGAATTGCCCAAGATCACATAGGAAGTCGGTGTGTGAACTAGGTAATGGAACCCATTTTTTCTGACTCCAAATCTAATGATTTAAGCTTGAGATAATTTTTTCTTCCCATAGAAAGATTACTCTTTGGAGCGGTGGTTCTGTCTTTCATTATACAGCTCCTAGCACATTTTGGATATCACTGCAGTAATAAATAATAGAAGAATGAGTCCACTCGATTTCTTTCTTTCTTTCTTTCTTGCTTAACTGTGCGCTGACATTATACTGAAGAAGCTGCTGGTTTTAGATACGCTTTGTAAGCACTGTCTTTGTGATTAGCGAGTTATGTTGTTCTGTTTTGAATGTATGTTATACGTCCTGGAGGAAATTTCTGGAGTTATAGCTCTGCAACATTACCAGCTTAATGCACTAGATAAGAAAAAACAACTGTATCAAGTACCATAATGCATTTGCAGTTACCCTTTTAGAATTTTTTCCGTCTGAAGCTGAATTACTCATTGTCTCAAAGGCTGAACTTGCATCTCTATAAATAAGAAGTTATAGCATTGCATAGTTTATTTAGAACTCTGACAAACAAGGTTCAGCAGTCGAGTCTCGGTAGTTTTATTGTTTTTAACTGTACCAAACATTCCTTGTGGATATAAAATAGGATTTACGTTTTTATTAAGAGAAGACATTGAAGTTAAGCAGAAACCTTGGAATTTCTTATTTTCTTTTCAGACCCCCAAATCCTTCTCACACCTTAGGACACATTGCACTGTCCAAATACATAGGAAAGAATGGATATTTTAATGGATTTTGTAAATCTTCTTGTACATGAGAATAGAAACTTTAAAATTTTTGGAAACACTTCTTTCTTTCCCATGCATCCAGCTAATCCTGCTGGCTCTGAGGCTATGTCTAGACTGCAAGCTTCTTTCGGAAGAAGCTTTTCCAGAAGAGATCTTCTGGAAAAAACTTCTTCCAAAAGAGAGAGTCCACACAGCAAAAGCGCATTGAAAAAGTGATTTGCTTTTTCGAAAGATAGTGTCCGCACTGAATGGATGCTATCTCTCGTTTAAGCTGTGATTACTATGGACATCATAGCCACCAGGGCACCTGTGCTTTTTCCTCTTTCCTCTTCTTTCGAAAGAACTCTCTCTTCCCCATCCACACACGCCTTTTTGCAAAAGAGCTCTTTCAGAAAAAGGCTTCTTCCTCATAGAATGAGGATTACCAATGTCAGAAAAACCCTCTCTGTTCTTTAGATTTTCTTTCGAAAGAACACGATTGCAGTGTGAATGTCACTCAAGTTTTTTCGGAAAAATGGCTGTTTTTTTGAAAAAACACTGTAGTGTAGACATACCATAAGTATTTCTCAAATCTAGCTTTTCCTCTTCTAATGTTGACAGTTCTTGTTTGTGTTTTTGAGTCTCTCTCACCTTAGCTACTGTGACCGCCATCTCTCTGGCCTCTCTGCAACTCATCTTGTGTCACTTCAGTCTCTTCAAAATTTGGTTACAAAAATCATTTTCCTCTCCTAGCACTTTGACTGTGGCACCACAACTGTGACCTGTTTCCTCTTCAGCAGCAGCATTAAATTTAAAGCTTTTAGTTCTGACCAAAGTTCTATACAAATCTGCTCCTACTTGCATGTCTAGTCTTACTCCCTCTTACTTTCCCTCTCAAGCCCATAGTTCGGCTCCTTACAACTACAACTGCACTTTCCATCTCTTCCCAGGCTCTCATATGCGCCTATTTCCATGCTGTTCTGTTATGCTTGAGGCAACGTCTTACCGCAAATGCAGCAGTTCAGTACCTTCTCTTCATTCAAATACCTTCTTGAAACATACTTTATCCAGGAGGCCTTTCAGTGATATCACACTTAAGACTACATGGCTGTGTCTACATTGGCAAGATGCTTTTGCGCAAAATCTTGCCGCCTGTCTACACTGGCTGCGAGTATTTGCGCAAGAACACCGATGTTGTAATGTACAAAATCAGTGCTTCTTGTGCAAATACTCTGACACTCCCGCTCAGGGATAAGCCCTCTTGCGCAAGTATTCTTGCGCAAGAGGCCAGTGTAGACAACAACGTTAATTTCTTGTGCAAGAAAGCCCGATGGCTAAAATGGCCATCGGAGCTTTCTTGCGCAAGAGAGCATCTGCACTGGCACGGATGCTTTTGCGCAAATACTTATAACGGAAAAAACTGTTCCGTTAAAAGTATTTGCGCAAAATCATGCCAGTCTAGACGCAGCCCATAAGTAAAAATCCTATTCTGCCTGCCTCACACACACACTCTCAACACATAAGTGAAACAACAAAGAAACTGGGAATGAGTGATAGGGGATGGCTCACTTGATGATTGCCTGTTCTGTTCATTCCCTCTGAGACCTCTGGCATTGGCCACTGTCAGAAGACAAACTACTGGCCTTGATGGGCTAACACAGTATAATGACGATACCACTGCTTTGTCTTCGGTAGCTTCGGCAAGCTGTAACTCTCACTGCTCTTTGCATTCATTTAGCCTGAAAGCTTTACAGTAAGAATGGCCATACTGGGTTAGACCATCGAGGCCAGTAGCCTGTCTTCTGACAGTGGCCAATGCCAGAGGTCTCAGAGGGAATGAACAGAACAGGTAATCGTCAAGTGAGCCATCCCCTGTCACTCATTCCCAGTTTCTGAAAAACAGAGGCTAGGGACATCGTCCGTGCCCATCTGGCTAATAGACTGGCACCCTTGGGACCTGACCGGTTCTGAACCAGAGAGTTTGCTGAACCTTGGCAGGTCAATATTATCTAGCAACATTACCAACACTTCCACAGCTTACTGGGCCCTTAGAAGACATTTAGGGGTAAATTAGAGCTAAACAACAGCACAGAACACTGAGAGCCAGAGCTTGTGACTGTAAACAAACTTTAGGGGACTGTGGGAAATGTGGCCACACCCATGATAAGTGGACAGCTGGCTAAATCATGCCAGACCCTGGATGTTGCCGGAGCAGAGAGTGCCGGTCTAGAGAAGTTCAACCTGTACTTATTAATTTGGTGACCTCTAGTTCTTGTGTTATGGGAAGGAGTCAATAGCTCTTCTTTATTCACTTCTTCCTCACCAGTCATGATTTTATAGATCTCTGTCATATCCCCACTTAGTCATCTCTTTTCCAAGCTGAAAAGTACCAGAGTTCTTAATCTGAATCAGTAGGTAACCGTATTTAGCTTTAAAAATGTGAGACAGAAAGGTGATGTGATTTGCCCATATTTGTACAGTAGAGTGCCAGTGAATGGTGTTGTGGGCATAAGCGCAAGGTAAAAAGTGAAGAGGGGCATAGAGAAGCCTGCATTAATGAGAGAGTTCTTGTATGGCCAGTATCTAGAACCTACATCTAGTGGGGAAACTATGTAGGCCTAAACTTCCCACGTTCTACCCAGACAGGTCTGCATTTTGATGATGGAGATAGTGATCTTTGCCTATTATCTAAGTATCTCACAAAAGGGTTGTGCGGCTTAGTTAGCTGATGTTTTTAAAACACCGTAAACTCTTTATATGAATCACACTGCAGAAGGGCTCAGTATTATCAACCTATAGATTTATTTCTGGAAAATTTTGGATACGTGTGATGTTTATCTATATTCTAGGTAGTTTCTGTTTAGTAAAGCAGAGAGTAACCACCATTGTATTCAGTAACTCCATTTCCATGCCAGTTACACTCAAGTTGGTAGTGGAAAACCCTGTGAGGGTTCATTCCAAAGCATGGTTGGTACTGTTACTGCTTTATGTGTGTAGCTTTAAGATATAGCGTGTGCTCCACTCATAGGCCAGGCCTCTATCCTAGGGGACAATGTCAAACTAAGGTACCCAGCTCCAGCTACGTGAATAGCATAGCTGGAGTTGACATACCATCGTTTGAGTTACCACAACAACACCACTGCAGGGGTTAGGGGCTGATGGAAGAACCCCCTCCCCTAGCCCCGTCAAATCTCCTTACTCTTCTTGACCGGGTTGAGTACTACAGTGCAGGTTTCCCAGTAAATGTAGACAAGGCCTTGGACAACTGAATATGGATTTTGGAGCCTTAACTTGTTTATAAAAATTCTGATTTTCAAAAGTGCGAAGGCCCTGCTGACTTCAAAAGGAACTCCTGGGAGCTCAGCACTTTTGAAAATTGAGCTTACCTATATTTTGGTGCCTCAGCATGGATTTTAGGAACTCATCTTCAAGTACCCATTGTTGACTATCTTGACCTTGGTCTGAATCTGGGTTAACTGTCTGACACAAGCTGGGTCTTGTGTACTTGATGTTTGAACCCCCTAGTACAGCATGTAATCAAGGGTCTTATTTTGTAAATCAGCAGTTTTTAAATGTTAGGTTCTGTAAGTAATAGAGAGAGGTTGAAAAGAGGGTATGTTTCAGTGTTTAAGCTGCTCTTACAATATTCTCACTCCAGCTATGTAAGTAACTATCATTTTATGTGCTAACATATAAAGAATGCAGTAATATTTAGAGCGGCTTTAAATTTATATGTAACAGGACTGAAAAGAATTTCTGTGACTCATTAGTTACTGCGGTGGCTGACTAATACATCTTAAAATTCATGATTTTGGGGTAGGTTAATAAATTTTTATAGTCATTAGTCAATAGCTAACAATTTAGCATTTCAATTGAAAGATTTCTATAGAAACGTTCACTCTAGAGCATTAAAATCTAACAGTCTATGTTCATTTTCCCTGCTGTTCATTGCCTGACCTACGCTATGTATACTCCTAGATTGCCATTTAAGGCCATCCTTTCAAAGGGGAACATAACATGATTTTGTGTTTGCAAAATCATCTGTTTGTACCAACCGATCTATTATTTGCATGTTAATACAGATTGCCTAATCCCTCAGACATTCAGGTATCCATGTGCAGTTACCCAGCTTTTCTGCCCAAATGACAATTTGGCAGGCACCTGGGTGGATTTTTGTGGTTGTAAGCTCTGCGTCTATTTCTGGAAAAGCTTGGACTTGCATGTGTCTAACCAAACCAAAAAGTTCATGTATACAATGTCTTTTCATTTTTGTTATGCTTGGGGGGAAGTTTATAACAGTGACAGACAAAACAATTCCAGACATATGACTTAGCACCGTAAAACTCTCAACACGGTATTACAGTATAAAGGCAACTTAAACTTTAACATTCGCCTATCTTCACTCATGCAATTTCCTAGACAGTCACCTACTGGCCTATAGTCCATGTTACTATCATTGCTCATCCTTGAAGCCTTGGAGGTAGTTCAGTGCCCAGACTCTGTTGAGGAGCAAATGATGAACTAGTTCTCTTCTTGCTAGAAAACCAGCAGAGACTAAAGCTAGTAGGCCATGATGTAAGTAGGCCTACTGAAAGAACCTCCACCTTGCCCTTCCAAGATAGAACAAGTGCATCTCTGGGCTACAAACAGAAAGGGTACATCTAGACTGCAGAGCTTTTCTGGGATACCAAAGGTATCCCGGAAAAACTCTGCCGCATCCAAGGAACACGTCTGCTCTTCCGAAATTTTTTTCGGAAGAACAGACGCGTTTTTTCAGCATCCCTGTAAACTTCATTTTATGAGGAAGAAGGGATATTCTGAAAAAGGGTTTTTTCTTGACATTTGGACCAGGTTAGAAGGGCCAAATGTTGGAAAAGCCTCTTCTGAAAAAAGAAGTGGAAAAAGATATGCAAATTGCGGTTCGCAATTTGCGCATCTTTTTCCAGAAGAACTGTGTAGTCTAGACACAGCCAAAGTGCTGTCACGTCACTGACCATTCTGCTGCTTTCACTCTGTATGCAAGTCTCTGTTCATCGGAGGCTACTGACTTTCAATCATCCTTGCTCAAGAGAAAGGCAAACCCCATCCAAACCTTTGGTGTTAAAGTCAGTGGGCAACCAGAGGAAAATTCTAGTTAAAATTGCAATATCCAGTGTAGAACTTCTAGGCTACTTTAAGAAGAATCTGGATGAGCAACCTTTTGACTCTGAAGTTGTCTGTACTGCCTTAGGAGTTATGAATGCTCTTGTGGCTAACTCACAATATAGACAGTTCTGTTGTTCTATGCAATGTATGTAATAGATAGAAGAAAATATTAAACTTCAAATGTTCCTTCTAAAGCCAGCTTGTTTCTAAAGATATATTTTTGTTTGTTCTGTCATCAGTTCCACTTTACAGTATCTCATTTATCCTCAGCTGAAAATGTTCAGGCTTCAAGAAGTTTGAAAATTTGCCTTTTTACTATCAAATAGCATTGTAGCCTATTAAACTAACAAAGAATGACCCTAAGAACCTGATGTTAGTTTATATGCCATTGCCAAGGGGAGCTGATAAGATCCCAGCAGTAGAGCAGAACATTTACTACTATATACAACACTTCATTTTCATTATTCAGCGCAGAACAGAAAACTGGGAAATTAGAGTGCTAGCAGAGGGGAAAATATAGTGCTTCTACCTAAATATTTAAATGTATCTTCTTTTGGAAGGCTCATCTCTTGTCCAAGTTTAGACTATGCCTGGCATTTTGAAGGAGTGGGATGTAGTGGAGGTTTAAGTGAAACAAACAAACAAAAAGTCAGATTTTTCTTAAGCACCCAGAATTCTGACTCTGACCCTTTTGTATGCATTTGTGTAGCCACTGAGTCACTGAGCGCATAGTATTGTGTAACTTTCATTTCTTTAGAGGCTTGTTATATTAGAAAAATTGTTCCAAAGAAAGCAACAATTATGACATAAGCACATCTGGCTCTCGCAAATTATTCTTTATTAAGCTTTCATTTAATTACATGTGCTGAAAGGTCTGCTTTTGATTACTGTAATTTTTTTTATTTGTCCATCTGAATGATAGTAATGTTGGAAATTACATACAAACCACCTGTTTTTTTTTCACTAATAAGGCACAGTTTATACAGATTTATGTGTGGAAGAGGGATTAGGATCCTCCACTGTTTATGGTAGAAGGATTATTGCTACTGCTAATTCAAGGTGAGGGATTAAAGTTGGTCGATAGGAGAAAATTAAACTTGTTTGATTTTGGTTCAGTAAACACTTTATAATACTAGGAATATTTGACTTTAATGCACATCTTTTTCAGATACACTTCTGAAAAGTGGAGGAAGTTGTGTGTAAATTCTATGATAATATTGAAGGATGTATTTGTGTTCTCATCTTTATGAGCATCGATTAACACCAGTACTTCTCATTGCTGCTGAGAGTTAGTCCTAGTCTACCGTAAGCCTCCTCCCACCGTTGATATAAGATGTGCAACTTCAGCTACGCTATTCGCGTAGCTGAAGTCAACGTACTTACCGTGGTGTCTTCCATGCAGTAAGGTTGGCGGGGGGTGCTCTCTCAGTGACTCCGCCTACTCTTTTCATCCTGGTGGAGTTCCAGGGTTGTCAGGAAAGTGCTCAGAGTTCATTTATCTCATCTAAGTAGACATGATAAATCAACTACCAATGGGTCTATCACTGCATTGTTGATCCACTGTGTAGTGAAGACAAGCCCTTAGACTGCATCATTTCTGCTTTACCATTAAACTATATCAAGAGAAAACATGGAAGTGGTTTTCAGTAGCACACTAACCTCAAATTCAGTTCTCAATACATATTCTGTTATGGAGAATTGCTGCGCAGCTATGTAAAGACCTTAAGTGTTTCTTACTTTTCATAGGGATTGGTATCCCTTTTTTATATAAATATGCTTACAACTTTGTCATGGTTGTTTATTAACTTGGGCAAAATATTTATCTGTTTGTTGTTTGCTATGATAATTGTTGGCAATGGATTAATAACTAATATATATTCTAATTATATTATGTAATTGTCTAATAAAAATAGTTACTTGCCCTGGATGAGAATTTCGCAAATCTATTTTTAAAAAGTATTAAGCAAGAAAACCTCAAAAAAGAAAGAGCTGAACAAGGCGATGATTTCATCAAGAGAAGCAGCATCAAGAGAAGGCGATAAAATCATGTACTTTTATCGTACCTCTCTCTTAGGACAGTTGCAGGCAATATTATTTATTTGTTTCTTGTCTTGCAGCAACTCTATGCAGCTCAGCTGGCCAGCATGCAGGTTTCTCCTGGAGCCAAGATGCCTTCTACTCCCCAGGCACCAAACACGACAGGGGCACTCTCACCCACTGGGATGAAAAATGAAAAGCGAGGGACCAGCCCTATAACTCAAGTGAAGGTATTTTTCAATGGAAAAAAAAATCATGTTTGAAAGAGGCAGTGCAATTAGTGGTGCTACACTGTCCACGTATTTATTTTAACAGTAGGAAGTCCAACCATATGAAAGCTCATTCTTAAATGAAATACTCTTCTTCAGTGGTAAGCTGTCAGCATGGAGAATGGAAGAGCAGGTGTGCAGTCCTTGGAAACAAGAATATCAGGCATTCCTCTTCATCTCTATATCTAGCACTGAAAATTCATCCCTAAAATTCAGTATCTTCAGGAATTCAGTTTTGAATTTGATAATGTGCATAAATAACATCTGTTTTATTGCGTGGTTTCAAAAAAAGTGCAGAAGGCAGCTTATGCCTCAGAATGATAGCGCTAACTTACATTGTGAGGGCCAAGAGGGACCGTAGCCCTTCTAATTATTTCACAAATCCCAGGATTCACTTTTTACACAACTTTGGAAAAAAAACCCCAACCCTCACATAAAAATAAAATGTAAATCAGGGCTCTGGGGAGAAAAACTGTGTCACTGCAGATTGATTTTCCTCTTGTTGATTTCACACAGCTGCTGACAACGAGGCTGCTTCTTGTCGATTTTGCACCATTGCTGAATGCTTGTGCCTGCTTATTCTCACTTGCTTGGTATGAGGCAGCTACAACGTGGCACTTGGCAGCAGTTTGAAATGAACATGATGCACCCCTCCAACTTTGTGCTGCAGCTGGTACCTGTGGGTGGTACCAGGTTGCCTTTATGGCTGTGTTTTCCTGTGGTTGTGTTGGATTTCACGATGCCAAACAAGTTGGAAAACAAATTGCTTCAAACTACAAAACTCTTAGTTTGGGGGAAAATGTTAGGACATGCTAGTGATTTGAACAGCGAGCACAGCAAATATAAAGACATTAAACTGAGCTATGGAAGACACACTGGCTTTATACAGAAAAAAACATTCTTTGACAATACAAAAAAAAATCCTATAGACCCACAATCATTCATGCTGGGAAGATTCTATTCATTTGGGGTCAGAATTTTGTTTTGTTTTGACAGGTGAGTAAAAAATCATTGTCTTTTTTTTTTCTTCATTATTATCAATCATCATGGTAAAGTGTGGTCTAGCAAATATTTCTGCTGGGGCTGATAAATTTCCACCATATTGTGCTATGTTGAGAATACTAATAAATATAAATTATTCCATTATGAACAGCTCTGGCATTTGTTTAGCAAAGCAATCACTTTACTTAACTGTGGATACATATTAGTCTAATATTTTACCTCTCCTGATCCAGTGCTGTGCTTCAAAGCTGTTAATGAGATTTACCACAGATGTTGTGTTTCTAGAGGTTGATGCAGAAGCAGCCAAAAGTAGAGGCAAGATGTTTGAGCAAAGTTGCTATATAGTGTAGTGATACCAAACACCAGTAATTTATGGGATTGAGTGTATGATATTGAGTGCATTAATGTGAAAAAGTAATTTTATAAGTGAATGAGCCAAATGGATTTACACCAAACCAAACTGTTACTGGATGAGCAAAATTTTCCCTGGTTAAATTTAAACACATATCTGCTTGAACCAAAGCCAATACCAGTCCAGCTCCGTGGGCCAGCTGTGTTCTATTACTCACTTTACCACATGCAAATTCTTGGGGGTTTCCCTACATAATTCTACTTGAATGGACTGCAGTAGATGTTAATAAAAGTCTTTTTATGCTTATTTTGTTAAGCGCACTCATTTATTGAAAATATTAGAAATCAATTACAAGTTTTTCATATGGAGGAAGTATGGCAGGGTTATCATGAAATAAAATTAATTAATACTTAATATAAAAACACCCCAATACACTAACACTAGATTGCTTTCTTGGGGAATTCTGTTACCCATACAGTGCACGGCAATTTTAATTGTTGTGTTTTGCTTAATAAACTGTATATTCCTACTCTGTGTATAGAGAGAAGTTCAAAGTTATTTGAACATTAGGCCTCTGTGTGCGTAGGGTCATAATTCCTAGTGAGATAAATAGAAAGGAACATAAACACTGTCAAATCAAGTGTAAAAATGTAATAAGAAAAGCAAAAAAAGATTTTGAGGAACAGCTAGCCAAAAACTCAAAAAGAAATAACAAAATGTTTTTTAAGTACATTAGAAGCAGGAAGCCTGCTAAAAAACCTGTGGGTCCCCTAGACGATCGAACTATAAAAGGCGCAATCAAGGACGATAAAGCCATTGCGGAGAAACTAAATGATTTCTTTGCTTCAGTCTTCACGGCTGAGGACGTTGGGGAGATTCCCAAATCTGCACCGTCCTTTGTGGGTGATGAATCTGAGGAACTGTCCCGGATTGAAGTGTCATTAGAGGAGGTTTTGGAACAAATAGAAAAACTTAATGTTAACAAATCTCCGGGACCGGATGGCATTCATCCAAGGGTTCTAAAAGAACTCAAATGGGAAATTGCTGAACTATTATCTGTGGTTTGTAACCTATCCCTTAAATCGGCTTCCGTACCTAATGACTGGAAGGTAGCCAACGTGACACCAATATTTAAAAAGGGCTCTAGAGGCGATCCGGGCAATTACAGACCGGTAAGTCTAACTTCAGTACCGGGCAAATTAGTCGAAACAATAGTAAAGAATAAAATTGTGAAGCATGTAGAAGAACATAATTTGTTGGACAAAAGTCAACATGGGTTTTGTAAAGGGAAATCCTGTCTTACTAATCTATTAGAGTTCTTTGAAGGGGTTAACAAACATGCGGACAAGGGGGATCCAGTAGATATAGTATACTTAGATTTCCAGAAAGCCTTTGACAAGGTCCCTCACCAAAGGCTCTTGTGTAAATTACATGGCCATGGGATAAGAGGGAAGGTCCTTTCTTGGATTGAGAACTGGTTAAAAGACAGGAAACAAAGGGTAGGAATAAATGGTAAATTTTCAGAGTGGAGAGGGGTAACTAGTGGTGTCCCCCAAGGGTCAGTCCTAGGACCAATCCTGTTCAACTTATTCATAAATGATCTGGAGAAAGGGGTAAGCAGTGAGGTGGTAAAGTTTGCAGATGATACCAAACTGTTTAGGATAGTCAAGACAGAAGCAGACTGTAAGGGACTCCAAGAAGACCTCACCAAACTGAGTGATTGGGCAACAAAATGGCAAATGAAATTTAATGTGGATAAGTGTAAAGTAATGCACATTGGGAAAAATAACCCCAACTATACGTACAGTATGATGGGGGATAATTTGGCTACGACAAATCAGGAAAGAGATCTTGGAGTTATCGTGGACAGTTCTCTGAAAACTTCCACACAGTGTGCAGCGGCGGTCAAAAAGGCAAATAGGATGCTAGGTATTATTAAGAAAGGGATAGAAAATAAGACCCGGAATATCTTACTGCCCCTGTATAAAACTATGGTACGCCCACATCTTGAATACTGTGTACAGATGTGGTCTCCTCACCTCAAAAAAGATATTTTGGCCTTGGAAAGGGTTCAGAAAAGGGCAACTAAATTGATTAGGGGTTTGGAACGGGTCCCATATGAGGAGAGGTTAAAGCGACTGGGACTTTTCAGTTTAGAAAAGAGGAGACTGAGGGGGGATATGATAGAGGTGTATAAAATCATGAGTGGTATGGAGAGGGCCGATAAAGAAAAGTTATTTATTAGTTCCCTAAATAGAAGAACTAGAGGACACCAAATGAAATTAATGGGTAGCAGGTTTAAAACTAATAAAAGAAAGTTCTTCTTCACACAGCGTGTAGTCAGCATGTGGAACTCCTTGCCAGAGGAGGCTGTGAAGGCTAGGACTATAACAGAGTTTAAAGAGAAGCTAGATAATTTCATGGAGGTTAGGTCCATAAAAGGCTATTAGCCAGGGGATAAAATGGTGTCCTTGGCCTCTGTTTGACAGAGGCTGGAGAGGGATGGCAGGAGACAAAGCGCTTGATCATTGTCTTCGGTCCACCCTCTCTGGGGCACCTGGTGCTGGCCACTGTCGGCAGACAGGATACTGGGCTAGATGGACCTTTGGTCTGACCCGGTACGGCCGTTCTTATGTTCTTATGTTCTTATCCTTCAGCCTACAAACAGCTTAGCCTAGAATGAGGCCGGTCCTCATGGAATCCTTTTGAAGGAACTGGGGCTCTGCAGTAGTATTCAGTGTGCTCTATCATGGCCACAAAGCACACAAACGTACTCAGGCCCTTACTCTGCCATTGGCTGTGCACAGGAAAGCCCTTGCATTCTTGCAAGCGCTCCACTGGCTTCAGCTGGGCTTTGCACATGTACCTATGTCTTCCTGCATTACAAAGTCAGGGACTGTATTAGCAATTAGTAACTAAGAGAGGGGAGAAAATATAACTGGTGATGTTGCTGATAACATATTCACTTTAGAGATGTGAAAGTATTATAAATAAGCACCTATTGGTTATGTTGGTGTATTGAATGAGTTATATATGAGCAGTGTACTATGCAGAATCATTATTCGATAGTAAAGAGCATAGTATTCAGTGCTGACTTCTAAAATATGGAGAGCTATATTAATTATGTACCCTTACATCCAGCATATTATGGCTTTGTGTGTATTTTAAATGAGAGACCTCTTTCTTTGGCTTTCTCATTTTAATTTCAGAAAATCAGTGTTCTTTTTTTTAAAACACTGTGACCTAGTGGCTGCTTAACAAACTAAGCAAGGGGGATATGCCCCGAGAATGGGGAGAGGAAGGTGGATCTTGATCAAAGAAATGAGTTTTTAGAGTCTTCCCAATGTTAGAATTTGTTAAAATTGGATTCATTCTCCTGTGTCACTGACACAAAATATATGTCAAAGACTAAGTGTGACTGTCCTCCACAACTGTGGGGGGAGAGCTAGCTCAGTGGTTTGCGTTTTGGTTTGCTAAACCCAGGGTTGTGAGCTCAATCTTTGAGGGGGCCGTTTAGGGATCTGGGGCAAATCCGTCAGGGATGGTACTTGGCTCTGCTATGAGGGCAAGGGACTAGACCCGATGACCTTGCAAGGTCCCTTCCAGTTCTATGAGATAGGTATATTTCCATATATTTATATTTGGCTGTACCAAATTTTCACATTTATAGACAATTTCCCCATCTTCATGCTGTTTGCATTCTGCAGATTACAGACACATACACAATAGTGTTTGAACATGGTAGAAATGATTACAAAAGCATCACCTGACCACTACTTTTGGTCTCGTGTACATGAAATTTAATATTTAATTCTAAGTAATATATGGCAAAAATGACGTGGCAGTGGAATAATAAAATATAGAAAATGAAACTGTGTTGTATGTTTTAAGTGATGTGTAGCTGATTGCAGTGCTTTTACATTCACTGCAAAACATCCTTGCTGATAACAGGAAGGGAGCATCGATTAGTATCCAGTGCAGAGTATGTACCAATAAAAGATATGTGAAAGGAGTGCAGCAATGTCAGGGTTATGGGTCTGTGGGCCAAAAAATATAAAAGAGGGCTCTAAATATTTCCAAGTTATGTTTGTTTAATTTCTAATATATGAACAAATAAACTACATAGCTTATTTATAGTTCCAGGAACTTTTCAAATAGAACCAGCACAAAAGAACTACTGAGCTGCGGGAAATTTTAAATAATTCTTTGCAAATGCCCTAGGTTAATTTAGATCTCTGAAAACACATTAGGAAATTAAGCTATAATGTGAGCTAATTCAAATTTCAATTTGGCAAAAAGAATGATCCAGCCACACAGTTAATGTAAATAGAAGCATAACACAGAGAAATTAATGAGGTTCCTTTCCTTGAATCTTCAAGACGGCAGATAATTAGCTTCTTTTGTTATTAGTGCAGGAGAATGTGGCATTGTCTCGGAGGTGTAAAATGACTGTGTCTTACTAAGTGATAATGTGTTTCATTTGTCTTTTTCTAATAATTATTTACTTTAAACTCCTGTAGGATGAAGCCGCACAGCCACTGAATCTCTCAGCCCGACCTAAAACAGCTGAATCTGTCAAATCCCCGACGTCACCGACACAGAGCCTCTTCCCAACAAGTAAAACCAGTCCAGTGAATGTGCCAAATAAAAGTGGCATCCCGAGCCCTATTGGAGGAACATTGGGAAGAGGATCCTCTTTAGGTAAGCCCACAGTTGATTTCAAACAGGGAAATCTTTTCCCAAGAGGGGTGGTTTCTGAGGCCACATCTACACTGCGGAGATATTTCGGGATACCGGAAATATCCTGAAATAGCTATTCCGTGTTTTTAAAGCAGCCCATTATTTCAAAATAGATTTCAAAATAATGGGTACACTATTCTGGCATCCCTGTAACCCTCATTCCACGAGGGTTAAGGGACATTTTGGAATAGCGCTTTAATTTCAAAATAAGCTATTTTGAAATAAGCTACACAATTAGTTATGACTTAGTTATTCATGTTAGCCTGAATGCACCTGGTAGTCTTACTCAGAAGAGTGTTTCTAAAGAAATATAATCTTCTATCCTTTAAAGTTTCATCAACCCATGACCCAGTAGAGTCCTAGATATGCCATATCATTGCATCAGGATGTTATCTTGAATATGCTGATTTTTTAAAGGCTTTGGAAGTGTTTCTGTTCAGACTGTTCATATCTCTCTACTATTCATTCTTATTTCCCTGCTTTGTACATTCAAATGTTTGCAGCTAGGGAATTTTTGACCCATATGCAAGATTCACAAACGAAAAATTTGTTTTGGGTAAATGTAGTTTATAAAGGTTAGACCATCCCATCAAGGAACAGAAATAAGCACCTTACAATTTAGATGTTGCCCACAGAATTAAAATACTAAATTCTCATAATTCAGCTGTGGACTGAATATTTATGACAAACTGATGGTTTACAATCCATAACTCAGAAATACTTGTAAAATACATGTAAACACTTGTAAATAATAAACAAAATTGTAAAAGTTGTGGTGCATTTTAGATGACTTCACAATCCCATGGAGAATGCTTCCTGAAATATAGTTTCTGCAGTTTACTAGCTGTCATTTGGTCTTTCCATCATGTTATTTCTCAGTTGCCCTGTTATTGTTGTATCTAACACTACAGCCAATGTTTAGAGAGAAGCAGAGAACAAAAGTGGCAGAGGATGAGGATATTTTCAATTAAAAGTTAAACTACGAAACTTTGTATGCTTTCTTCCCCTCTAAAAGTGGAGGGCTGAAATGAAAAGTTTAAAATCTCCCAGCGGACTTAGGATCTTGGATCTCATTTTCAGAATCATTTGGGGCCAGATTTTGGGACTAGCGCATCAGTCTACAGACTCAGGCTTGTGGGGGTTATGCTACGGTGCTAAAAAAGGCAGCATAGACATTTCAGCTTGGGGTTGAGCTCTGGGTCTGAAACCCACCCCATTCCCTGGCTTCAAAGCCCAAACTTCAGTCTGAGCCAAAACACCTACTTGACTATTTGTAGTGTCTTAGCATGAGTCCCTTAAGCCCAAGTCTCTAGACCTGGGCAATGGGACTTGCTGCTGCAGGTTGCTTTGTTGGTTTGTTTTTGCAGCATAGACACACAACACGTGACTTAGGAGCTTTTAAAAAATTTGTTCAGGATGAAGATAGATTGAGTCCTGTTGTGGCATTGTTTTAGGGAGGGAGTGTCTCAGTTATGCTAAAAACCAATATGGTGTAAGCCCTAAAACCTTTTATAGGCTTCAAGGTTAAATAAATTATTCCTACTCAAGGTAAAGTCTGAGGTGCTAACCTTTTAATTTTTTAAAAAAGCAATGTGATTGTCTTTACTTAGGCAAAACTCTCATTGAAGACAATGGAATTGATGTCAATAAGAATTTTCTTCTGAGGAAACATTCCAAAACTGTGTCATTTATGTATTTAATAATATATACATTTTGTGTAGTTAAAAGTTCACAAGTCTCGCAAAGGTAGAGCGTTAAAATAAAGGACAGACATTTTTGCCTGCCATGCAGGATTCGCCAAGAGTACACTGCACATGCTCTCTTAGAGCAGTTTTTAAACTAAGAGATGAGGGAAAGCCGATTGGTGCGGAGATGCACGTAAATCGGAGGGAGACTTCTCTCAGAGGAGAATCCATTGTTAGAGATTCTCTAAGCTGTAGTCAGAAAGAGAGGAGGGGAGAGGGCAAACCATGGGCCAGAGCAGACAAACAACTGCATACAAAGGAATCCAATGCACCAGGGAAGGGCAGACAAATAAGCAGTGGCAAATTTTTGAAGTGCTTCTACACAAATGCTAGGAGTCTGACTAATAAGATGGGTGAACTAGAGTACCTAGTATTAAATGAGGAGATTGACATAATAGGCATCACTGAAACCTGGTGGAATGAGGAAAATTTGTGGGACACAATCATACCGGGATATAAAATATATCGAAAGGATAGAGCAGGCCGGGTGGGTGGCAGAGTGGCACTGTATGTGAAAGATAATGTAGAATCAAATGAAATAAAAATATTAAGTGAATCAACATGTTCAATAGAATCGCTATGGATAGTAATTCCATGCTCCAATAATAAGAAATTAGCAATAGGGATATATTACCGACCACCTGACCAGGACAGCGATACTGACATTGAAATGCTGAGGGAGATTAGAGAGGCTAACAAAATAAAGAACTCTGTAATAATGGGGGATTTTAATTATCCCCACATTGACTGGGTACATGTCACCTCAGGAAGAGAAGCAGAGATAAAATTTCTCAATGGCCTAAATGACTGCTTCTTGGAGCAGCTGGTGCAGGAACCCACAAGGGGAGAGGCAATTCTCGATTTAGTCCTGAGTGGAGCGCAGGATCAGGTCCAGGAAATAACCGTTACAGGACCGCTTGGGAATAGTGACCATAATATAATAACATTCAACATTCCTGTGGTGGGTAGAACACTTCAGCAGTCCAGCACCCTGGCATTTAATTTCAAAAAGGGGAATTACACAAAAATGAGGAGGCTAGTTAAACAGAAATTAAAAGGCACAGTGACTAAAGCCAAATCCCTGCAAGCTGCATGGAAACTTTTTAAAGACACCATAATAGAGGCCCAACTTAAATGTATACCCCAAATTAAAAAACATAGCAAGAGACCTAAAAAAGTGTCACTGTGGCTTAACCACCAGGTAAAAGAAGCAGTGAGGGACAAAATGGCATCTTTTAAGAAGTGGAAGTCCAATCCTAGTGAGATAAATAGAAAGGAACATAAACACTGTCAAATCAAGTATAAAAATGTAATAAGAAAAGCAAAAAAAGATTTTGAGGAACAGCTAGCCAAAAACTCAAAAAGAAATAAGAAAATGTTTTTTAAGTACATTAGAAGCAGGAAGCCTGCTAAAAAACCTGTGGGTCCCCTAGACGATCGAACTATAAAAGGCGCAATCAAGGACAATAAAGCCATTGCGGAGAAACTAAATGATTTCTTTGCTTCAGTCTTCACGGCTGAGGACGTTGGGGAGATTCCCAAATCTGCACCGTCCTTTGTGGGTGATGAATCTGAGGAACTGTCCCGGATTGAAGTGTCATTAGAGGAGGTTTTGGAACAAATAGAAAAACTTAATGTTAACAAATCTCCGGGACCGGATGGCATTCATCCAAGGGTTCTAAAAGAACTCAAATGGGAAATTGCTGAACTATTATCTGTGGTTTGTAACCTATCCCTTAAATCGGCTTCCGTACCTAATGACTGGAAGGTAGCCAATGTGACACCAATATTTAAAAAGGGCTCTAGAGGCGATCCAGGCAATTACAGACCGGTAAGTCTAACTTCAGTACCGGGCAAATTAATCGAAACAATAGTAAAGAATAAAATTGTGAAGCATGTAGAAGAACATAATTTGTTGGACAAAAGTCAACATGGTTTCTGTAAAGGGAAATCCTGTCTTACTAATCTATTCGAGTTCTTTGAAGGGGTTAACAAACATGCGGACAAGGGGGATCCAGTAGATATAGTATACTTAGATTTTCAGAAAGCCTTTGACAAGGTCCCTCACCAAAGGCTCTTGTGTAAATTACATGGCCATGGGATAAGGGGGAAGGTCCTTTCTTGGATTGAGAACTGGTTAAAAGACAGGAAACAAAGGGTAGGAATAAATGGTAAATTTTCAGAATGGAGAGGGGTAATTAGTGGTGTCCCCCAAGGGTCGGTCCTAGGACCAATCCTGTTCAACTTATTCATAAATGATCTGGAGAAAGGGGTAAGCAGTGAGGTGGTAAAGTTTGCAGATGATACCAAACTGTTTAGGATAGTCAAGACAGAAGCAGACTGTGAGGGACTCCAAGAAGATCTCACCAAACTGAGTGATTGGGCAACAAAATGGCAAATGAAATTTAATGTGGATAAGTGTAAAGTAATGCACATCGGGAAAAATAACCCCAACTATACGTACAGTATGATGGGGGCTAATTTGGCTATGACAAATCAGGAAAGAGATCTTGGAGTTATCGTGGACAGTTCTCTGAAATCTTCCACGCAGTGTGCAGCGGCGGTCAAAAAGGCAAATAGGATGCTAGGAATTATGAAGAAAGGGATAGAAAGTAAGACCCAGAATATCTTACTGCCCCTGTATAAAAGTATGGTACGCCCACATCTTGAATACTGTGTACAGATGTGGTCTCCTCACCTCAAAAAAGATATTTTGGCCTTGGAAAGGGTTCAGAAAAGGGCAACTAAAATGATTAGGGGTTTGGAATGGGTCTCATATGAGGAGAGGTTAAAGCAACTGGGACTTTTCAGTTTAGAAAAGAGGAGACTGAGGGGGGGATATGATAGAAGTATATAAAATCATGAGTGGTGTGGAGAGGGCCGATAAAGAAAAGTTATTTATTAGTTCCCTAAATAGAAGAACTAGAGGACACTAAATGAAATTAATGGGTAGCAGGTTTAAATCTAATAAAAGAAAGTTCTTCTTCACACAGCGTGTAGTCAGCCTGTGGAACTCCTTGCCAGAGGAAGCTGTGAAGGCTAGGACTATAATAGAGTTTAAAGAGAAGCTAGATAATTTCATGGAGGTTAGGTCCATAAAAGGCTATTAGCCAGGGGATAAAATGGTGTCCTTGGCCTCTGTTTGTCAGAGGCTGGAGAGGGATGGCAGGAGACAAATCGCTTGATCATTGTCTTCGGTCCACCCTCTCTGGGGCACCTGGTGCTGGCCACTGTCGGCAGACAGGATACTGGGCTAGCTGGACCTTTGGTCTGACCCAGTACGGCCATTCTTAAGTTCTTATGTTCTTATGTTCTTTATGTTATGTTCATATGTGTACATTATACAGTACATTTCTGTATTGTGTAAAGTACATTCACATGCAGCAACAACAGGTGGATCAAGTTAAAGCTTCACCACAGCCTCCTGAAATTACCAGTCACTGAATAATTGATATCTTTTGGTCTAAAATAAGAAGACTTTGTCCACAGTACTAATTTTTACCTACAATAAATACATTTCACAGAGAAATGAGAGTTTGTTTAATGCTTGAAGATTTTTTTTATCTCTACTATGTGTAATAGAAAGAAAACAAATATTTCCTCTCAGTTATTTATAGCTTTGGGCGTGTGTTAAGGTGATAACTTGCCTACCAACACACTGACTGCTATATAAAGTTTCTGGATTTCAAAGCATAGTGCAGGAAGTGACAGTTATCCCTTAACAAAGAAACACATATTTCAATAGTAAAACCAGCTGGTGTTCTGCTTGCTTTCACTCTTATCATTTCAAAGATTTCTCATCTGTGTCCAGGTCCAGCAAAGTGTGCTCAGCTTTAAGTGTCTCATGTGTAATGGAACAAAGAGGGTCCCCTTCTTATAAGTAAGCTCGACCTATTAATTCAGATGTCTACTGCAGTTGTTTTCAGAGGTCTGCAGATAATGTTTAAGATTTCCAGAGCTCACCTCCATTCAAAATATTTTAGGGTCTGCAAATGAAAAAAAAAAAGTTGAATCTCATTGCTCTAAAGAGAAGATTTTCATTACAACAACTACTACTACAGAGGTTAACCAGGGACCATTCTGACAAGATGAAAGCTGACTGCATAGCCGGGAATCTAATCTAAAAGGTAGTCTTAATTAGGTGTGTTCTGTATTTATAGATATCCTTTCCAGTCTTAACTCACCTGCCCTATTTGGGGACCAGGACACAGTCATGAAAGCCATACAGGAGGCTCGAAAGATGAGAGAGCAGATCCAGAGGGAGCAGCAGCAACAGCAGCAGCCTCATGGTGTTGATGTAAAACTACCCTCCATGAATAACATGAGTATAAACAACTGCAGGAATGAAAAGGTATGCATACATATTAGTGAAACAAAAGCATATGTACCATTTCCTGTGTGTATTCATAATCTGACATCAAGATATAAGAATCTATGAATCTGTATATAGCAAATTAGTTAGAATAACAAATTAGCTGGTTGAAATTAAGGATGTGAGTGTCATTAGTGTGACTTGTGCCTTGAAGATGATAGTGTTGGTCAACTCAAAGGGCATGTCTTCACTGCTATGGAGATCGATGCTGTGGTGGTTGATCTGCTGGCATTTGATTTAGCAGGTCTAGAAAAGACCCGCTAAATCGAATACTGAAGTTGCTCCCATCAACTGCAGTACTCCTCACAGTTGCAAGGAATAAAGGAAGTTGAGAGAAGTGACCTCCCACTGTGGGAATGGTGCAGAAACTTGGCTTAAGGCACGTCGATTCCAGCTACGTTATTTATGTAGCTGGAATTGCATACCTTATGCCAACTTTTGGCTGTAGTGTAGACCTGCCCAAAATGAGTAAGCTGGAGAGGGTTTTAGTGTGTTGGTGTAGTTGAGTATCATGATGGCATAAGATGTATACAGATGTGTTTATAGTTCACATGTAGAAAACAGGAGGATGCAGTACAATGGGATGGAGAAAGCAACAGGGACAGCATTCAGATAGACGTGTTAACAATGAGGCTTCCCAAGATCTGCAGAAGGGCCCTGTCCTATTTGCTTTCAGGGGTGTTCTCAAAAGAAGAAGTCTCAAAAATTTAGGAAATCTGCAGGAAAACTACCATGCTATATGGACTTGCCACGGTACCAGAGATCTGCTCCAGGAGCAGGTCCTTCTTCACTGAACTGGTGAAGCACTGAATCATATAATTGGCTGGAGCTATAAGGCAGCCCTTTGCTTGAAAAATGCTTTCTCAATTGTCTTCCCAAGAAGAATGACTTGTCCTCCAATATACATCACATAAGCTATTTCCTCGTAAAAACGATTGACACAAAATCAGTTGTAAGCCACTATATCAGCTGTAAATTTAATTTAACAACAATGCAAAAATATTACACAGGAAGCACTGTGGCCTAAACAGAAACAGTTATGATCTACTTATTAATATATACAGAAATAACACATTAATTCATTTAAAAATCAGCATGTGGTTTAAATTTTAGAATTTCTTTGCTGGAGTTTGGAAATATTGTTTTTAATGCTTCTAATTCTTAAAGAAAGAACGAACGAACACAATTTACCTAGTAATTCTAAAAAAAAATCATGTTATTCAGAGGAACAGTGCATTATTTTGGGGGAAGTTTATATTAGATTGTTCTTATCTGTCAAAAAAGTATCCTTCTTTAAGTGTAAATTTCAACATAACAGTAAAAGGCCTGCTAAAGGGATTTCTTTAACCTTTTCCCCATAGGATTAACAATGGTTTGCAAAATAAATTCAGAACCTAATAAATGTTTATTTTTACTAGGTTTGGTTTAAATGATAACATTTTAAAACACTTAATACAGAATAATGTATGAAAGAAAGTGTTACAGATAAATTAAATAAGCAGCCCTTATTCAGGCAAAATTCTAATTAAAGTTAATGGAAATCCTAATTGAGAAATACTATAGGATTAGATCGCAAGTTTAAAAAAAGTCACACCTGCTATGATAAGCCTTGGAATTTTTTTTTTATTGAAGCATACTTTGCAAATGAATCCCATGAGTGCTATTGGATCTGTATTTGAAAATATTTAAAACACAGAAAGGAAGGGTAAAGTAAACCTTAAAATTTATTTCTATTTTTTAAAATGTGTGTCTAGAAAGGCACCTACTTGCTCTACAAAGTCTGCTCCTTGGGTGATTTCAGAACATTATCAGCTTCCTATATTGACTAAAACAACTTTTAATTTCTCCTTACGTCTCTTAGCAGAGCCAATAAAACTTTGGGAAAATGAGCTGGAATCTCTTCCTTCATGTGTGTTATCAACAGCATTGTTAACTAATTTTAAATCACAGAATCTTATTGTTCATGATGCAGTAGGTGAAATAACCCAGGTTGAGCTTGCATGACTGCTTGTTAGAAAAATTATCTCATACTTCTAAACTGAGCAGAGCAGATGTGGAAGTCACTGAAAAAGTATAACCCTGGAACCCACAATGCCAATTTTAAACAGAGATTTTTTCAGAGTCGTGCTGTTTAAGGCTCTGACAACAAAATTATAGTAACAAGATTTATCACGAAGACTCACTGTCATTCTGTTGTTTTTATTTATTATAGCATAAGCCACAGAGTGAAGCAATGAATAAAACAAGACAAGGGTGGGGATTATACTGGGATTTTGCTACCACACCTCTGACATGCTGTTAGTCCCTCAGCCATGTACCACAACCATAAAAGTAGTGCAGATAATCAAACATAATGAGATACAAATTTGCCCATTAAAATTAGGTATCTCTCCATCCTCTGCCCCCCCAAAATAATGAAAATAATTGCATTTTAAGAGTAGTAAATCTCATGGAAAATGTGTACATACTTTGTATAAAATGTAAAATAGATACATTTAAAACAAAAAATATTTTTAAAAGTATCATTATAGAATGCCATGGTTTTTTTCACTCTGGAAGTTTACAAACAATCCCTTTTAATTATTCCTGTCTGTGTGATAATTTCCTTTTACTTTACTTTAAAAACTATTCTGTACCTATGTCACAGAATGAGATCCCAACGAAGCCTGAGAAATCATAGTTACCTTTTTGGACTTCCTTCTTCTAAATGGATCAGTTTGTCTTTTAGACCAAAATTTCAAAAATAAGTAGGCTTTGCTCGTGTAAATGAGTAACAAGAGTCTAACCCCAGAAAATGATGACAAGCTAATTTGCAGCTTGGATTGATTGAGTTACTAGTCCTTGAGTTCAGATAACTAACAGTTGTGTGCAGATGATGATGCTTACAATATTAATTGCACAGCTTCTAAGCTTGCGTTGATGCCTTTTTAAAATGTCATTTTAAGGCTCAAAATGTTTTGTCGATAAATCACAGTTCACTCATGCGATTAACTTTAAAATTGTGATTAATTTACATTTTAATCACACTGTTAAACAATAGAATACCAATTGAAATGTATTAAATATTTTGGATGTTTTTCTACATGTATATATTTATTGTATTACAATTAAAATCAAATTGTATATTATTTTATTACAAATATTTGCACTGTAAAAATTATAAACCAAAAATAATATTTTCACTTCACCTTATGCAATCTCTTTGGGCATGTGTACACTAGGAAATTATAATAAATGGAGATATACCTATCTCATAGAACTGGAAGGGACCTTGAGAGGTCAGCAAGTCCAGTACCCTGCCTTCATATCACTACCAAGTACCATCCCTGACATATTTGCCCCAGATCCCTAAATGGCCCCTTCAAGGATTGAGCTCACAACACTGGGTTTAAGCAAGCAAATGCTCAAACCACTGAGCTATCCCTCCCCTTTGAAAAAAGTATTTCAAAATAAATTATTTCAAAATAAGTGCTAGTCCTCATGGAAAGCAGGAATTCTTATTTTGAAGTAACCAGCCCGATATTTCAAAATAATGGGCTTGGTAGTGTGGATGCTCCACTTAATATTTTGAAAAAAGGGAGTTATTTCAAAATAACTTCCTAGTGTAAACCAGGACTTGTTAAGAAAATACAACAGATTTTTTTTGTTGCTGTCCTCCAAAACAAAAGAATATAAAATGTTAGTGCCTACAAGTCCACTCAGTCCTATTTCCTGTTCAGCCAGTCTGTAAGACAAACATTATTTTTTTTACATTTATAGGAGATAACACTCCCTTTTCTTATTTACAATGTTATGAGAAAGTTAGAAGAGGCATTTGCATAGACGTTTTTGTAGCAGGTATTGCAAGGTACTTGTGTACCAGGCATGCTAAACATTCATGTGCTCCTTCATGCCTCAGGCATCATTCCAGAGGACATGCTTCCATGTTGATGACACTCATTAAGAAATGTGCTAATTAAATTAGTGATGGAAATCTGTGGGGGAGATTTGTATGGCCCCTGTTCTGTTTTACTCACCTTCTGCAATATAACAGTCTCAGATGATGATCTGGAATGATGCATTTTTATGATTCTCTCGAGAGTTGTGTTGTTCATTGTAAGAACACTTTTACTGCATATTGGCCAAAACACAAAGAAGGTACCAATATGAAATTTCTAAAGCTCTCGACCCAAGCAAGGTTTATAAGAATCTGAAGTGCCTTCCAAAATGTGAGAGAGGCGAGAAGTAGAGCATGCTTTCAGAAGCAGCACACTTGATGTGGAAACTACAAAACCAGAACCACCCAAAAAGAAAATAAACCTGCTGGTGGCATCTGACCCAGATGATGAAAATGAACACACATCAGTCTGTTTGGATTATCATTAAGCAGATTGTGTCATGAACATGGATGCATGTCCTCTGGAATGGTGGATGAAGCAGAAAGGGATGTATAAATCTTTAGCACATCTGGCACATCAATATCTTATGATGCCGGCTACAACAGTGCTATGAAAACTCCTGTTCTCACTTTTAGGTGACTTTGTAAATAAAAAGTGGACAGCAGTTTCTCCTACAAATGTATACAAACTTATTAGTCTGAATAGTTGACTGAACAAGAAGTTGGACTGAGGAGATTTGCAAGTGCTAAAATTTTACATTGTTTTATTTTTGAATAGAGTTATTTTTGTACATTTGTAAGTTCAAATTTCAGGATAAAGAGATTGCACTACAGTACTTGTATTAAGTGATTTGAAAAGCAATGGTGACTAGTGGTTCTAAATGAAAATATTTTAAATAACGCCAAAGATGCTATATTGCCCATTTTGCTTATATTTAAAAGGCCAAATTCAAGTTTTGCCAGTATGCAGGCAGAAGCATGAGTTATCTGCACTGGATAGAGGTATATAGGTTCAGGTTGCAGAATATATGTGGTAAATATACACGTTATATCTTCTGCACACTGTTACAGGAAGCATTCTATTGCCTTACAGAAATCTATGAAGTGACCTCATCAAGCTTTTTGAGGAACCAAAATCATGCATAATATGCCTGTGCCATGTATCCCTTCCCCACCACTTTGTAGGTTTTTGGGCATAAGCATACGTGCAGTTGGAAGTCAAAATTAGGTCCCACAAATTCTGCCATGATTTGCTCACTACTTCCATGAACTTCAATAGGAACTGCAGACTGCCAGCCCCTTTAAAAAGCAGTTAATAAATCCTTAGACAGCTGTGGAGAACTCTACATTTTTTGTTCTCTCTATTTCAAATGGAAAAAAAAAAAAGATTAAGACTACTTCACTTATCCTAATGTAGACATAACAGCTACTATGCAATAGATAGTCTGGACTTGTTTAAAATATTCATTATTTACTCTTGGAGTTGTTTACAGTCTATTGGTCAAAGCCATATTTAGGCACTCAGATTTGACTCAATAAGCCGTAACGGCCCCTTTGGACATGTTACGGTCTGCTGTAATGCAGAGTATTTAGAGACTGTTAAATATATGGATTATTGACACAATAGAGTGTAACAGCTCCTCTGGAGTGGTTACGCTCCATCCCTTCCATGTGGCCACTGCACATGTGCACAAAGTTCTGATAAAAACACATCAGGAAGTTTTTGTAGAAAATCATTACCATTCATGCAGGCATTTTTTTCCTAAAGAAGAAAAATTTATCACCTTAGTATTTTCCCCAAATACCTAGAGCCCTGGAAATCCACAATATCAGCTTTATATCCTCATCTATGGACCACTTTTAAAGATTGCATATTTATATGGATCTAAATTTTATAGCTACAGCCCTTTAAATCTGCAGATACTGGTAGATAATTTTTGCAGGTTGCATGCAGATTGGGTATTTATAGTGCTCTATAAATTTCTATATAAAATTCCTAAGTACAACATCGTATTATCAATTATTTGTTTGATCAGTTTTGTTATTACAGCCATAATGATTGTGAGTGAGTTCATACATCTTTTTGTTTCAAGTCCCAGATTGTTCAAAGGCATGCACCTTCATTGTTACCCGTTATTCTCTAAACTCAATTACTAGCAACTGACTGGCAGAACTCTGTCAGAGCAATGTTTTTTTTTTTTCAGACCAAGCTGCAGCAATCAGTTTCTCATCTTTTACCAGAATTAGTTATGACTGTCCCTAATTTCCAAACATGAGACACAAGAATAACAGTCTAAGGAAACAGTCATATTGTAAATTGTCATGAGCCATCATGAATCATAAACACTTAGTTCAGAACTGCAAGGGTTCACGTATTCTGTTTTGTTTGGGGATTTTAACAAAAACTTAAAGTTTTCTTTTCTTTTGGTGCTAATTTCTGATAGCAGAATCTTTAATTATAAATCAAAGGCCAATGTTCATATTTCAGGCCACCAAATAAAAGGCAAAAAATGTTTTGTGCGTGAAGAGTTACAGACCTTTCCACTCCCTCTTGTTATATCCTAACTCTGTGAGGGCCTGTCTACACTAGGAAATTATTTCAAAATAACACATTTGAAATAATAATTTATCTCTGTTAAATGATTATGGCTGAGGAAGATGCCTTTGAATGGAGAGGATATTAAAAATGAAAATGCCAGCAGTCATCTTCACTATATTGCCACAAAGGGCCTCTAAATATCTTGTGAGTTTGGCCATTTTAATAAGCTGTTTATGACTGCCAAGAACAAACAGGATTTTTGAAAGTGAGTGCCTAAAATTTGGCCTCTGAGTCCATATCCAGGCACCTGAATGTAAGTGACCTGCTCTCAAAAGTGCTCAGCACCCAGTATCTACAACCGAAGCTGTTCTGTGCTCAGCACTTTTGAAATTCACTCCACTTTTTAAGTGTAAAAATATGAATTGAGGAGCCTAACATTATACATCCCAGTGTGAGAACCCTTGTCCTGACAGTATGTTCTTATGAAATAGTATTTGCAACTGCAAAATTTCCATTTGCAATTTTAAGTGTCAGTGCTTTATCCTGTCTGCTTGCAAAAAAAGTGCATAAATTCACAATATATTTCCTTAGTAATGTAGAAAGCAAAATAGTAACCCCAGGTAAAAATTTTCTGAAGCGCTCAAGTGACTACATGCTTCAGTCCCATTGAAAATGCTTTAGAACATTTTATCCCTGGGCACTAAAGTAGTATGTGTCCAAGAGGCAGTAATACATTTTTCTGTAAAATACAGTACATTTGCATCCTTCCTTAATACATTTAAGAAATATCAGAATATCAACCGATGTAATACTGCCCCCTTTTATTAGAACTGAAAAACATGCTGGACTTTATATACTTTGCATTACAGCTTGTGGAATTTTATTTTATTTATACAATTGATTGAGATATTCATTGTTGCATGACAGGATAAGATTAGTCATGAAATCAGTATTGCTCTCCAACAATAAGTGAAAAGAAGGTTGTGATCAAATTGTTCAGCAGGGTGAGTGGGTGTTTTAGACTTAGCTTCCCCTGTAGCATATTATACCATGCAGGTTACTTGAAATTCTTCTGAGGGGCACAGGGCATTCTTGAATTGGGATGGTTGCTGTGATATGTATTTGATTATCATGTTAACTTGCAATTGTTTTCTAAATCAGGCTATTCCTTGGATAACAATAGGCCAGTGTTTTTTAATTTATTTTATTTTTCTGAATTAAAGGAATTAGATTTGTCTTTGAATAGTTAAACGATTACAATGTTACTAACCCATGGAGAAGTGCTGTGGCAAATTTATCAAAGGCCATTAGAACTTTACCATGCAGAAATTAAAAATGGAGCATCTTGCAAAAAAGTGATCCCAGAGTCTGTACCATTCTCTTTCAAAGAGACACATTTCCATCATGGAAAAACAAGTCTGATTTTCAGCAACAATGTGTTTTAATCTACACCAGTTTATTGCATGTGCATAGGAATTACATTCTAAAAAACACAGTTAGCATATGAATCCTTATTTAGGGAAAGATTTTACTTCACCTCTTTGTGTGTATCCAGTGTAGAAGGTAGTGCAAGATGTGGATACATACCTAAGGACATTCAGGGTGCATCTACACAGCAGGGCAAAAGTCAAATTAATATACGCAACTTCAGCTTTGTCCATTGCATAGCTGACGTCAAAATAGCTTAATTTGGCTTTTGGCACTGTCTACACAGCAGGAAGTTGAAGGAAGAACACTCTTCCTTCGACTTCCCTCACTCCTCATGAAATGAGGGTGACAGGAGTCAGAGTAAGAAATTCTCCATCTCGACATTATTTCAAAATAATGGTTTGCTGTGTAGATGCTCACTATGTTATTTCGAAATAATGTTATTTAATCCGAAATAACACTGCTGTGTAGACATAGCCTTAATGTTCTGGAACTCAGAGTTTATAAGGCTTGTGTAAGGCAATTCATGGGGCTGGCATTATGCTCTCCAAAGAAGGAGGAATGTCCTGGGAGCACAGCTTCACCCCTTTGCATTGGCTAGCCCTGTCACAGTAGCTGGGTGAAGAGGGTGATAGATACTGAACTTTTATCAAGGGTAGCTCCAAAAAAGTATATCAAAATCAGGAAGTGCAATGCTAAAGCTACAGGAACATCCTCCTCCTCCTTTGCTGGCCCCCGGGTAGGTGACAATGGGCATCTCCAGTCCTGAGTCCACCACCAGGCGTGGGGAAGAGGCTGCACTGCCCCCCACGATATGGTGCAGGTGTTCAAAATAGAGGCAGGAATGGTGTAGGCCTGGCGGAGCTCTTTCAATTTACTCCAAACCTGCTCCTGGGTCTGGATAGGCCTTTGGTGGCCAAGCTATCAGGCATCTGGCTGTAGATATGGGTATTATGCCATCTGCAGTGGAGATCCTGCAGGTTCTCCTCTTCACCCCACACCTCAATGAGGGCCAGGATCTCTGCTCCAGACCAGGATGACATGTGCCTTTTGTGCCTCCTGGCAGGCTCCTGGGAGCCCTCTGTGTGCTCCATGGGATGGGCAGGGAGCTCTTGGGAGGCTTGGGGGTCTGCCATGATGGCCAGATGTCAGGCACTGGTAGCTGAAATGTGGCTGGAGGCTGTATGGGCCAGGTACCTGCCACAAGCCCTTTTCCCCTATGTCTGCAGCTTTAAGAGCTGCAGGGCAAGAGGAACTATTGAATCCTGAGGAGTGTGGACAGAGTGGCCAGCAGGCACCTGTGGGATTTCCTGGAGGCCCCTTTTTTAAAAAAAAACTCCTTGTGCCGCATCCACACACACCCTCTTCTGAAATAGCTGTTTCAGAAGAGGCCTTATTCCTCATAGAATGAGGTTTACCAACGTTGGAAAAAGCCCTCCGTTATTTCAGTTTTCTTTTGAAATAATGCAATTGCCGTATAGACGTTAGTATTGTTATTCCAGAATAACAGCTGTTATTCCGGAATAATGGTGCAGTGTAGACGTACCCAAAGCGATTTAATGCACTGAAGAGGAGTGGCCACTTCCCAGTGGACTTCTTGAACTGGGTATGAACCCGATAGCTCATTTGTATAATCAAAACACCCTCTCTCTTAAATTGCTCCTGAACAATTTATAACATGTAGACACCAATACTCACATCCTACTTTTCCTTTTTTTATATAAGTTGTTGTTCAGTGCAGCATACATTTACATGCTTATTCCCTTTTATTTCTAAAGTGCAGGAACACTGTTTACTGTATTTCAGATGCCAGTGCGGATAGATGCCATCACTGGAAGGATATGCATTAGAACTGTAGACACAGTGAGTCCCTGACACATCATGTATTGTATAAATTCCTGTTCTGTCAAGGGTTTAGCAGGTTGCCAAAATATATTTAGTTGCCAGCTCCTTGCCAGAATTCTGTTCCTAGCCTGATGCCAAGCAGTCTTTTTGGATGTTCCCGAATAAGATCAGGCTGGCTTGATTCATTCCTCCTCCCAAGGGATTCTCCTGTCTCAAGGGATTACCTGCATGCCGTTCCTCACATACATCCTGTGTTCTATTCTTCAGGAGAAGCAACCATATACACTACATCAGTGCTGCTAAACATCTTTTTAATGAAGTACCTTTGAAATCCTCCCCTCCTCTCAAAAAACCCCCCCAAACCTACAAATACAGGCAATTTATTGTCCTGAAAGTTGTATTTCCTTTTCTGTTTTTTTTTAAGTTTACTTTATAGGTGAATGGAAGCCAGCTACATTTAATACAGTTTTCATTTTTGAAAGAAACTGCTCAAAAACTTTCTTAAAAAACAAAAGATTGTATTTTATTCATAGTGGTATATCTATGCTATATAGAATAGAGGACACGAACCACTTCCCAACACAGAATTATACCATGCATCATAGTATTTTTATTGCATTCAGTAATTTATCAATATTTTTCTACTGTTGTGTACATAAAAAAGATAAGTTGCAGGATGGGGAATTAACCATAACAAGGCCCTGGTCTCCACTAGGGCTTTATTTTGAAATAACCCCACTTTCAGTTGAATTTGTAAGGGGAGTGTCCACACTACCACACCCGTTATTTTGAAATAAGGGGTTGCTTAATTTGAAATCTGTACTCCTGTGTTTCTTGGGGAATAATGCTAATTTTGCCCTGGGGGGAGGGATAACTTAGTGGTTTGAACATTAGTTTGCCAAACCCAGGGTTATGAGTTCAATCCTTGAGGGGGGCCTCTTAGGGTTCTGGGGCAAATCTGTCAGGGATGGTACTTGGCCCTACCATAAGGACAAGGGACTGGACTCAATGACCTCTCAACATTCCTTCTGGGTTTATGAGATAGGTAGAGGTAGTAGTGTAGACACTCCAACACCACTATTTTAAAATAACTATTCCCCAGAGTAATTTGAACTAATTACTCCCCAGTGCTTCCTGGGGCTCTAACTTGAGGGAGCACTTCCACGTTAACAGAGTCTGCCTCAGACTCATTTTGAGGTTTCCTCATAGGGTGGACACACTCTTTAGGTTTTGCAAAATCTATGTATTTGTTTATTCAAAATATTTTTACCCCACCTCTATATTTAAAATATTCAAGGCAGCTTACAAAATTTTTAAAACACACTATAAGTATACATAAAAAATTTAAATACGAGACCCCAGGGGAACATAAAAAAATTGGGAGATAAGTCAAATTTAGTTATTTCAAAAAAAGGTAGACATAGCTAAGGTGTGTTAGTTTCAAAGAGGAAAGGAGTTTCAGGCAAATGGGTCATTTGCTCAGTTTATCAAACCATTCCCCTTTGAGTCTATCCACATCTTCTTTCTATCGCTACCTGGAAGAGTCTTGTGGGGATCTGCAGAGTCTAATTTAAACAAAGAAAATACCCCAGTAGTCCTGTTCAGAGCAAGAGGACCCTTTCCTTAAGGGCTGTCCTGTATGGAGAAGGGGCTTGAACAATGTTTATGTGCTTTCTTAAAGCAGGGTCTATGTTAATTCACTCTCCTATTACTGGGAGAGTGTCCCTATTGCACCAGTAGGAACCACCCTGGCATCTGACTCATACCACTTGCAGTTTGGATAGATGTACAGTGGTTTAGGACTCTCAGTTGCTATTGGCTACATCAGTGGCTGTTAGCCAAGATAGTCAAGGATGCCATCCCATGCTCTGGGTGCCCTTATAGCTTATACCAGAAGCTGGCACTGAATGATAGGGAATGGATCATGTGAAACTGTCTTGCTCTGTTCACTGTCTCTGAATCCTCTGGCAACTGGCCAGTGTCAAAATAAAGGACATTGGACTATATGGCCGATTGGTCTGACTCAGTATGGCTATTCCTATGCAACATTAAAAGGGTACTCTACTTCACTGCAACATTGGCCTCTTTGTGACTAGCTGGAAAGTTTTCCTCTTCCTAGAATGCTGTGTTGCACTATGTAGGCACCACAATGCTATCTAGGAATAGCCTGTGCTTTTGCCATCACTGTCTCTCTCCTCTGCTGTTTATCCCCTGTTTTTTTAATTTGTTTTTTTGCTTGTTTGTTTTTTTGCTGGGCCTTTTCTAGATATTGTTATCATAGCAACCACATAATTGCCATCACATTGCTGGTGGAAGTGCGATCTCCATTCATTAATAACAGTGCTCACAATTTCCAAGGTAGAATTTGTATTAAAAACATAACAGGATGCGAAGAGATTTTGTTAAAAAATATTTCTGTTGCACTGCATGTGCACTTCATATATTGTGGCATTCTCACCAGCTTTAATTCTGCCTCAGTCCCAGGACACAATGAAGCTGCATGCCAAACTTTTTTTTAAATAAGACTCACAGTTTATATGTAGTTGTGTTTGTTCATGTGGGGTGGCAGATACAGGGAGGAGGGGACTGAAAAGGATGTGAAAACTGCATTACAAGTAATTCAGGCTCATTATTACTATTTAACATTGATAGTGACAAAAGGCCCCAGTTAGGATCCGGGCCCCATGGGGTTGTGCTCTGAGCAGTGTAAAAGTGTATGGGGTTCCTCCCCTTGCCATCTCAAATAAGATGAGAGACAAAGAAGTAAACATAACAAACAATAGGAAGGGAGGAAGAGATTAACAATGCCAGGATTGCATAATTATTTAGCTAGCAATGTGCACCACCTAGAATCATAGAATCCTAGGGCTGGAAGAAACCTCAGGAGGCCAGTGAGTCCAGCCCCCTGCCCAAAGCAGCACCAACCCCAACTAAACCATCCCAGCCAGGGCTTTGTCAAGCTGGGACTCAAAAACCTCTAAGGATGGAGATTCCACCACCTCCTAGGTAACCCATTCCAGTGCTTCACCACCCTCCTAGTGAAATAGTTTTTCCTAATATCCAAACTAGACCTCCCCCGATGCAACTTGAGACCATGCTCCTCATTCTGTCATCTGTGACCATTGAGAACAGCCTCTCTCCATCCTCTTTGGAACCTCCCTTCAGGTAGTTAAAGGCTGCTATCAAATGCCCCCTCACTCTTCTCTTCTGCAGACTAAATAAGTCCAAATTCCTCAGCCTCTCCTCAGAAGTCATGTGCTCCAGCCCCCTAATCATTATGGTTGCCCTCTGCTGGACTTTCTCCAATGCATCCTCATCCTTTCTGTAATGGGGCCTCCAGAATTGGACACAATACTCCAAATGTGGCCTCACCAGCACTGAATAAAGGGGAATAATCACTTCTCTAGATGCTCCTTCTAATGCACCCTAATATGCCATGAGCCTTCTTGGCTACAAGGGCACACTGTTGACTCCTATCCAGCTTGACATGCACTGTAATCCCCAGGTCTTTTTCTTCCGAACTGTTGTTTAATCAATCAGTCCCCAGACTATCATAGGGTATGTCTACACTAGCCACCCTAGTTTGAACTAGGGTGGCTAATGTAGTCATTGGAACTTGCAAATGAAGCCCAGGATTAAAATATCCCAGGCTTTATTTGCATGTTCCCTGGAGCCTTGCTGCTTCTGATCATTAGGAAGGAGCTATCTGGGGCCTGATATCCTCTGTGGGGGTGAGTTGCAGATCCTGGTCTGAGATAACCAAGGTGGACACCTCATGCTTTTAGCTCCCACCTGCAAAAGACCTCTCACCAGACCTACATCACAGCACATATGGCTGGGGATAAAAACATGGGACCTTTTCTCTCTCTCTTTTTGCCAAACAGTGAAGTGGCAAAATTTGCAGATGATATTAAACTGCCCATGATAGTTAAGAAACAACGCAGACTGTGAAGAGCTTCAAAAGGATCTCACAAAACTAAGTGATTGGGCAACAAATTAGCAAATGAATTTTAATGTTGATAAATACAAAATAATGCACATTAGAAAAAACAATCGCAACTATACATAGAAAATGATGGGGACTAGTTTAGCTACAACCACTCAAAAGAGAGATCTTGGAGTCATTGTGGGTAGTTCTCTGAAAACATCCCCTCAGTGTTCAGCGGCAGTCTAAAAAGCAAACAGAATGTTAGGAATTGTTAAAAAAGGGATAGCGAATAAGACAGAAACTATTATTACCTCTGTTACAATCCATGGTATATCCACATCTTGAATACTGTGTAAAGATGTGGTCGCCTCATCTCAAAAAAGATATCTTGGCATTGGAAAAGGTTCAGAAAAGGGCAGCAAAAATTATTAGGGGTTTGGAATGGGTGCCATATGAAGAGGGATTAAAAAGGCTGGGACGTTTCATCTTAGAAAAGAGTAGACTAAGGGGGATATGATAGAGGTCTGTAAAATCATGACAGGTATGGAGAAAGTGAATAAGGAAAAGTTTTTTACTTGTTCCCATAACATAAGAACTAGGGGTCACCAAATGAAATTAATAGGTAGCAGGTTTAAAAAAATGATGTTTTTCTTCATGCAGTGCACAGTCAACCTGTGGAACTCCTTGCCAGAGTCATGTTATGAAGAGCAGGACTTTAACAGAGTTCAAAAAAGAACCAGATAAATTCATGGAGGTTAGGTACATCAATACTTATTAGCCAGAATGGGTAGGAATGTGTTTGTAAGGACTGGAAATGGATCACAGGAGAGGGATCAGTTGATGACTACCTGTTTCTGTTCACTCCCTCTGGGGCATCTGGCATTGTCAGAAGACAGGATACTGGGCTAGATGGAGCTTTGGTCTGACCCAGTATGGCCGTTCTTATGTTCTCTCTAATGAACAGGATCTTCTCTCTCTCTCACACACACACACACATACTCTCTTTCTCTAGCACAGGATCTATCTGTCTAGCATCTATCTTTATGTTTAAAATATGTTTCAGGTTTAAAGGAAATATTTATGTGTTCCTCAAATTAGCTGAGAAATAAGATTTAGCTAAAGGAGATGGAGATGGATTTAGAGATCAGCACAATGTGCAAAGATTAAAAAGAAGAGAAAACCGTTGGCCTGAATTAATGATTTTCAGGCTATTTTTTATAAACTAGTTTTTCAAAGTCATCTGTAAAGGCTGGCATAAAAGGTAACTAAATGGGATGGAGACAATGTTTAATATCATCTACTGGGGCTGTTGCAGGGGATATTAAATATTGATTTATCTTGGGGTAAGAATCACACTAAAGGCTTATAGAACAGTTCACCTGCAATACAAATTGTACAGTTGCTTTTAGTACAATGGTAAAGGACTGGAAGTGCAGGGATGAATACGTCATCTACATCATCTGGCTCTCCGCATGTGCAATTGAAAAAAAACCCTAGAATTTTAAACTGAACTTCTTCTAAGCATTTCATGCTGCTTACATTAAAAATTGCTTCGTTTAGTCAGTTCATACTGTATCATAACCCACGTCGCTGTGTCATGTTGCAAATAACAACAATCCACGTTTCAAGACTGTTCCAAAATGTACATTTTTAATACCCCAAGCCCTCCTGAAAACCTGATGCAAATCATTCAAGTAATCTGACGAATAACACTGTAAGCAATTTTCTGCTACTAGCCACTGCCTTTGGCCAAGCTTCTAGTCATAAAATAAAATCTGGCACAGATTGAACTTAACCAATGAAAACTGATTATGTTCCCTTTTCAGACATACATAGTTGCCAGCTAGTGGTATTGCTAATAGATTTTTCTGTTTGTATAAATGTGCATACGCACACAGAGGATATCCATTTGTCCAAGAGTGACATCAAAACAGTATTTCCTAGTTAATGTTTATACTTGCTTTTGTTTGTATTGTTTTCTTTAAACATGTTCGCTTGACAGCTGCAAAGGCATAAGCGTTCCAGGACTGAAAAATACATTAAATGTATTTAAATGAGAGTCAGCATGGTGTAGTTGATGGAGCACTGGACAAAAACTCAGGAAACTTGGGTTCATTTCTCAGCTCTGCTGCTGGCTCTAAGAGCGAGGGGAGGATGTGGAAGGGGCATGCTGGCACGGCATGCTCGCTGCTCTGGCCCCACCCCTTCTGCCCAAGGCGCTGCCCCTTCCAGGAGCATGGAGCACTCCCTCACACCTTGCCCAGGGGCTCAGTGTGGCTCCCCTAGGTTTGTGTGAGTCTTTTTTTCCTTTCAGGCTGTCAGGTTAGTTTACGTATAAATCATGTCAGTGTTTTAAGAGGAGAGCAGTACTTTTTATATTATACAACCCTTGCATGTTGTTAGGAAATTGGACTTCAGAATTTAGGTCTCTAGACAGATGTGTAAGAAAATACTGGACTTATGAGAGTACGATCCAGAGAAATGGAAACTTAGATATTTAAAGAAAAGCAAACTCTTTGTCTTTTGGGGGGTGGGTGGGCATGATTCCCTGGTTTGTTGGTTTTTTGTTTTTGATGATAAACCATTAATGTGCTTTTTCATCTATTTTCTCCCTTGGTAGAGATTTTAGAAATGTGATTTACAAACAGCTTAGTCCAAATTACTAACTTTGCATCCAGTCAGTAGTCCCGCTGACGTTAGTGAGAGCACTCATGTTCGTAGTCTCGTGCTGTTCTATCCTGGAAGAAAATTAATCCTTATTTATACAAGAGGGGCTCCAAACTTTTATCTTAAAGTTGTTAAAGACCTTCACCTGACTTAATCGTGGAAAGCAGGATAAATAACAGAAAGTTGAAAAAAAATCTCTATGAATCACTGATAAACAGATTTACTTCCTCCTTATCTTTTTGTTCAAAAGAACACTATGGGTATGTCTACACTAGCCCCCTAGTTCGAACTAGGGAGGCTAATGAGGGTGACCGAAATTGCAAATGAAGCGTGGGATTTAAATATCCCGCACTTCATTAGCATGTTCCCGGGCGGTCAATATTTTGGAAATTGACTACCCCGGAATAACTGCCCACGTCTACATGCAGCAGTGAAACTAGAGTTCGAAGTAAAGCCCTTAATTCGAATTAGCTGTTAAACCTCATTCCAGGAAGAATAACAGCTAATTCGAATTAGGGCTTTACTTCGAACTCCCGTTTCACTGCCGCATGTAGACGTGGGCAGTTATTCCGGGCTAGTCAATTTCCAAAATGGCGGCCGCCCGGGAACACGCTAATGAAGTGCGGGATATTTAAATCCCGTGCTTCATTTGCAATTTCAGTCGCCCTCATTAGCCTCCCTAGTTCGAACTAGGGGGCTAGTGTAGACATACCCCAAGAGATTGATTTTGCAATGTGGCCCTGATTCAGCAAAGCATTTCAGCACATGCTTAATGTTAACCTACAGAGTTCAGTAAGACTACAGGTTGGACCTCCCTGCTCCGGCACCCTTGAGACCTGACCAGTCCCTAACAAGGGAGTTTGGTGGGCTACAGGATGTCAATTCCTCCCCTCTACTGATGGATTCTGGGCTCTCCCTCCCTCTGCCTCTGAGCTCCCAGCTCCATGGCCAGCTGGGCTGACACTGCCCTGGGGATCTCTGCAGGTGAGTCTACACAGCACCCAAAACTCGAAATAAGCTACACAATTTGCACTATGCAAATTGCAGAGCTTATTTCGAGTCTATTTTGAAATAGGCTATTTCGAGCTATCCCTTACTCCTTGTACAGTGAGGTTTACAGGAATGGTGAAATAGTACGTCCACTATTCTTTGAAATAGTGGACTCATTCAAAAGACACAGGGTAACTATTTTGGGATACCTTTGGTATCCCAAAATAGCATTGCAGTGTAGACATACCCTGCCAGATCATGAATGTTTCTGGACTAGAGAGACCTGGAGCAGAGATTCAGCCTGTACTGTGGATGCTTAAATGCCTTCCTGGATCAGGGCCAGAGGCCTCTGCACCTTGCAGGATCAGATCCGGTAAAAGGCTGTCATTTTTTGCATCCTCAGTGTCCAATTCTTGTTGAATTAAAATTAAAGAAGGGAGCTAGTTGAAAGGTACATCTATCGCATAGGCATTATGTATTTCATACTTGATGTGATAACCTTGCATGCAGTAATCTTGCCTTCCTGACACAAAGAGTAAGCAGCACCCTTTCTTGAGGCTGAAATAATCAGAGGCAAACACGGCAGTGATGTGGATACAAGAGGTAAGACACGGCATAATGATGTTATTATCATTGTTCCATTGTCATCCATCGTGATACTTTCGTGATACGTTTTTTTTTCTCTGAGCATAACAAAGGATGCCTGAGAATAAACTGAATACGATGCCTCAGGAAACACAAAATAAGTACTTGAAAACTTAGACAAGAAAAATTACAAACCCACAAAAAATTATCCCATATTAATAGAAACTACTGTTCCCTGACTTGGTCAATATGTAAACTGTACATAGCAGTCAATTTACAATGAAATACATCTGTGTATTAAAAGTTAAGATTCAGTTCTGTCTGAGATAATATTAAACAGATCAAAGTTTCTTTTTGCAACCATGATACATCATTGTTTGCTTTAATGCAAATCTAGACAGACACTTTTAATGTAGCAATACTTGTATTTCCCTTCTTTTTCATAATAAACGTGCATAATTACTGTAACACTTGCAATGAAATATACATACATTTAAGTTCAAGTTCAATTTTGTTTGTGTTTTTTTTGTTTTCAAAGTCAATTTGCTTCGTCCTGTTTTTCAGCCATTACAATTATTGTCAAAGTCTAATGTAGGAAAAATAAAGTATGTTATCATAGATTGTCCAGTGGTTAGTGCTTCACCGAGGCTGCTTTTAATATAGCTTTTCCTATTATGTTGAATTGCCTAACAAAAGACCCTTTCAGAACACAGACACTCACCGTGGTAGAATTAAAGTAATTGTAAGAAAATCAAGTTTGAATGTCTTCGCTTTTTATCAGTTTAAAATCTCAAAATTAACCTATATATTTTGTATATGTACTGTTTATAAGACTATGCCATACTGGTACTTGAAATATGTGGTTACTGGCATGCATGTACAATCTACATTTCTGTAAATCTGTCAATTTCCAAACTCCTGTGGAAGACAGCTAATTTTGCTTTGTGCAGTAGCGGTCTGCAGTTTGCCACAGCAAAACTGAAATTGGTGACTCCTTTTTTCTCTTCCAACAACATTGTTTTTCTTCTCAGAAAGTATAATAATTTTACTCTTTGTTATGTTAATGTGGCTATTTGCTAATGATGTGTTATCTTGTAGTTATCTTTAAGTATTCAGCCTGGAATACCCACCCAGTGTTTTGCTTGAGAGAGAAATGGAGTCTAGTTGTTTGAGCATAGGAATGGAATTCTTGAGCTCTGCCTCCCTGTGACTCTAAGAATGTCCAGATTTTCAGTGAAATTCGGTCATAGGCATATGTGGAAAGTCATAGCATTATGGTCTCAATTCAGGGAAGCTTATTCTGTAACTCTGTAGGGATAGTGCCATCCTCTTTCCAGGAAGGGGACTGTTCCCTTCTCATCACAATGCCCTGCTACCCTCATGTCCAGGTAGAAGCTGAAAGCTGGAACCAGGCAGTACATGGCACTGGCTCATCATAGCAGTAAGGGCTTCCAGGCAGGGGAGCAGGCTCTGGGTCTGGCAGATCCCTGTGGTAGCAGCAGCTGTGGAAAGTGGGGCCCAGGAACCCAGGCCTCACTGGCTCAGTCTAAGCCACTGAGGGGAGGGGAGGGCTCAGGCAGGGGAGCTGCTCTTGGGCCCCCCGACTCCTGCCCAGCCTTAGTGGGCTCCTGGCCAGCAGTGGCCACTCTCTTTGCTCTGCCTTTGGAGCTGAGTGGTTGGAGAGCACCAGCTGCTACAGGGTGGGTGCAGGGGGTGGGGCTGTGGCAAATTTTGGGGTGGCTATTGCCCCCCCCAACCCTTCAAGTGCCACCCTTGGAACTTTATTTCAGTAGAAGAAAATGGACTTTTTACTGCTGTGTGGTAATGGAGATACTCGAGTAGCTGATGTGGTAAAGGTTTATGCTGCCATGCTGCAGGTCCTAGGTTTGTATTCTGCTGGTGGGCCATGTAAAACTCAGTACATGGCTTTCCTAGACATGTAGCAACTGATTTGCCCTCACATAATTCATATCCAGTAGTGTAGTCAATAAAGTAAAAAAAAAAAGGAAGTAGAATAATCTGTTTCCTGAAGGATGTGTGCTCAGTAGCATGTTTAGTTTAAAATAATATGCTAGCACGTGTATGCGTAGGATTAAAAGAAAATGTGTTTTCTACATTAGTGCATTCAGATTCTTTGCTGTTACAAATTACATAGAGTGTTTGTCATTGGTCCATTAAATCTAGTATTGTGCCTCTCTCAGTGGCCAACACTTGATAGTACAGAAACAAATCAGCCTCCGTCCCCAGAATGCACCAGGCCAGCGATCCACTGATGCTGGGTTGTGAAGTGGGGAGATCAGCAAAGAGAAGGAGGTGGAATGTCTGCTTGACCCCTGCAAGTGAATAATGTGCATCCTGAAACTGAAAATTCTAAAACCTGTATTTTACTGTATGATATTACAACTACTATTATTGGCCCTCAAATTATTCAGCCCTTTTAAAAACCAGTGACAACTCAGGCTTCGGGCTGCTTTTGACCTCCAGTGATTTCTACTGCTTTATTATAGGGTGTGCAAATTGGTAATTCTTTTTTTGTTTGTTTTATATTTATCAGCCGTTAATTTAATTGATTAGTCCTTTGTTCTCTGGGACCAATCGGGTTTCATTAATGTAAGGCAGAATTCAGTAGTTCATTGTTTTAAATAAAAAAATCTGCCATGTTATAATTGAAGTGTATAATTTTACAGTAGAATGCCATGTGCATTTGTTGCTGAGGCAAAGAGTTAATCAGAAAGTGTTCGGATACTGCTGGGCATCATGCCTTTGTGCATGAATAAAAAGTTGGAAACCGCATAAAAGCAGTAGCTGGGCTACCACACAACTGGATGTGCTTAAGTCTGAACGCTTCATAACTCTAACTACTGGGGAGTTGCAAACTTATAAATAACCTTGCAATTGGTTAAAAGCTTATGAAAACCATATGAACAAAGATATAAAGCATTTGGTTGAGGGGGTTCAGTAAATGCAGTAATCCCGTTGAAAGTAATCTAACTGAGGTAGATCCATATTTTAGGAGTGCCTGCAAGTGCTGCTATAGTTAAGGATCCTTCTGGCAGTGTTTTAATAGGTAGCAGGGGAAAGATTAACAAATACAGTCCTGTCTAGATGGAAAGATTCGAGTATCTGATTTTTTAAAAATAATTAAATATATTTTGTGTTATTTTAAAAGGCAACCTGAAAAAGCAATTCAATTCAGTAATTCAAACATGTGTTTTGACTGTCACTGATAACCAAAGTATAAGTGGACTGCACCTTAATACTCCTTTCACACTTCGTCATTCAAGTCTCATGACATCCACCCCAACAAAGATGGACACTTCCTAGTATTCTTATCTACCAGGCACTTTAAAATCATGAGTCAGATCCTCCAAAATCATGCAAGTTACTTAATAATCAAAAGTTATTTTAAAAAATAGGACAGTGAGTCTTCAGTGTTTTGAACCTATAATGTTCATGTTTCCAAGGTTTTTCACGCGACCCTCCCCCAGCCATAAAGGCTGGAAACAGCTTTCACTATATTTAAAAAAAAGTGAGATTTGTGTATATTTACTCGATTCCAAGAGGTGGGGCTTGCAGAAACCCAAACAGAGTGAGACTTGCAATAAAATGATGAACATTGATACCACTGGGTTCCATTCCCCTGTGATGCCCCATGGGGACATGTCATGTTATCACACTCCTAGGACAGCAGAAGCCAGCTGAAGCATGCAGCCAGGCTAAGCAGGGTTCATATACATCCCTTTCTCAAATCATAGAATCATAGAGCTGGAAGAGATCTCAGGAAGTCATCAAGTCCAGTCCCCTGTCCAAGGCAGAACCAATCCCAACTAAATCAACCCAGCCAGGGCTTTGTCAAGCCGAGATTTAAACACCTCTAGGGATGGAGATTCCACCACCTGCCTAGGTAACCCATTCCAGTGCTTCACCACCCTCCTAGTGAAATAGTTTTTCCTAATATCCAACCTAGACCTCCCCCACTGTAACTTGAGACCATTGCTCCTTGTTCTGCCATCCATCACTACTGTGAACAGCCTTTCTCCATCCTCTTTGGAACCTCCCTTCAGGAGAGTTGAATCCCCCCTCACTCTTCTTCAGACTGTTTTCTCAATAGTATTTTAACACAACACAAGGGGACTTGATGTCCTCTCTTCTCTCTGGGCAGGGTCCATGCTTCCAGTGCAGTTCAGCATGGTGCATCAGAGGCATTATGGGAATGTCTGCATGAAGGTAAAAACCTCACCTCATAACTGTGGCTGGCCCAGATCAGCTGACTTGGGCTCTGCTGGGCTCGGGCTGCAGGGCTAAAAATTGCTGTATAGACTTTGGGGTTCAGGCTGGAGTCCAGGCTCTGGGACCCTCCACCCTTGCACAGTTCTAGAGCTTGGGCTCCAGCCTGAGTCCAAACATGTACAAAGCAGTTTTCCATCCCTGAGTCAGCTGGCCTGAGCCAGCTGTAGGTTGTTTATCCCAGGTAAACATATCCTATACTGCAGTAGGCCTCTGTATTCTGAGACAGGGATTCTTTTCTGATTTACATTGGTGTGATACCGCCTTCATTGTCATAGTCTCTGAGTGCCTTACGGATATCGTGGAAACCTTGAAGGAGAAAACTAAAAATAAGATTTTAAGTGAAGTTATACTACATTGCCCTTTTAATCTGGCCTCTGGGAGCATTGCCTTCATATTGTTAAAGTTACTGGGATTTGATATTTTATCTTGTCAGATCAATTTAAAGTCACAGAAATTTGGAGTTCATTCATCCACCCTGTACATCAAGCATGCTGAAACTTTTAGCAAAATGGCCCAGATATTAAAGTGCTGATGATTAACTATTATTACAGTTTTGCTGTAATTTTTCTCTGCTTTTCTCTCCTGCACATGCACACACATACACACACTCCAAACATTTAAATGTCTCCTGCCACGGAGTGATATGATACCTTGTAATTTTAGCCATGCAATATATCCATGAGAAAATCTTAAACTGGGGACAAACTTGCCAAAAGGTTTGTGAACCTGGGACAGATTTATGGTTTTTGTTGAGAAACCGTGAGAAATTCTATGATTGTTCAGTGTTTCCACCTATAAGTAGGCCAAAATTGATGGGTTTGGCTAAGTTCTGCTCGGCATTTGCTCACAACTAGAAATAAAAGCAAACCACATGAATTAAAACTCGAGTGGCCCAAGGTTCAGATAGATCCCTGTGAACTAATGCCACCAAGTTTACTCTGAGTTCTCCATCTACTTCTACATCATTTTTCAGGCGTTTTAATTTTCTGACAGCAAATTGATACGATAGTAATCTTTACAATAGTTCAGATACTATGACATCATTTTAAATGTATGATAGACTGACCAGTAATTGTGCATCATAACATCTAGCTTCTGATTGGGTGAATGAACCTATTTAAAAAACACTACTTGAATGATTTAAAAAAGATGTATGTTAAGATTAGCCAGAGTCTCACGATATATTTGCAGACATGGTAATTTAACGTCACTTTCAGGTTTTCTGGAGCAACTTCTCCTGCTGTGATTTTGAAAACAGGTTCCTGACAATCACCACAAGGGCTGTAAAATCATGGGTGCTATGGAGCTTTTTCACTTTTATTCCTATCCACTTTGCCCGTGAAAGAAGTCCAGAAGTCAGATGCCTGTAGGCCAATAGGATGACCGATATCATTGTTATATGGTTGAACTTCCCATCCAAAAATCTAAAAACTTTAGAGATACGGCTGAAAGTCAGTTTGTAATGATTCCTGTTGTGCCAAGATATTTCAAAAGAGTCTAAGCAGAGGGAGATTTCTCTTTCCAGTCCTAGATGTTGCAAAGTAGGAGGAACTAGAGGGGCATTAGGCGGAATTTGCACCTTGACCTTTGTAGGATGAAAGGAGGACTTGTGAGTTCTCCCAGAACAATGTTTCCTGATTCATTGGCACAATGGAGTGGAGGGTGGAAGAACAAAGTGTCAGTCTGAGCTCTAAATTGCTTTGTTGCTGTAGGTATAAGTCACATTCTTAGGAGGCTGTAGGATTTTGCTGAGGTGTCTGGAGGATTTAGTCTCACAATTCCTATTAGCATTGCCGTAGTGTGAATGAATTCCTAGCTATAAGTTTTCCTGAAAATTTCCCCTTTGATGTTTGGAACACAGGGCTTCCCCCCCTGTTTTTTATGTTTCACTGTATGTAAACAGAGTATACCACAAATAACAAATAAGCCACTAAAAATTAGTTGAGACATCTGGTATGGAATAACCTAATTATAATGTATTTTGTATGTAAAGATGTGATAATTATTTGTAGCAAACGAAAACTGCAACTAAAATACTGTCCTCAGATATGTAATAACCCCTCAGGCATAAGTTCTGTGGCTTCTGTGAATGACCCATATTAATTCAGACTCTAGAAATTGGCTCTTTAAATAAACGTTGGTAATTGCTGCCAAGTTAAACTATTGAAACAAAGAGTATTACATCATTGTCCAGCCATGTCTACTTAAATAAAATGTATTTGTTGGGGGGGGGGGAGGGCGGGAAGGAGAATTAGAACAAACCCTTTCACACAAGGATCAGCGGGTATGCCATTTTCCAGCTTAGTCTGAACACACATTTCAGATGTGGAAAAAGTGAGCATGTTGAAATAATTTGAGGCATGGGTATAGTCTGATCAGGGTTGGTAATCCAAAAGGGAGGGGTGCCCAGTATATTATTACATTGCGTATATTGTTTTTCAAGAGATGGATGCAATCAGTCATCTTCTCGCATCTGGTTTGAAAAAAACTTGTCTTGCTGGCAAGTAAACTGTTATTTAAGTACACAATCCACTGCACTACTGAAACAGTTTCAAACTTGTCCAAGTATTCTCACAAGCTTAAAGACGGTATAAATATCATTTATAGCAAGTCGTTTACTTCAGACTATATGGAATGCCTTCCTGTTCCCCTGATCTAAGTGTCCCAGTTTACGTTATGGCCTTTATTGCTTCTGTTTGATGGAATGATCAGTAAAAATTTAATGACACTATAAAATAATAAAAATGTCATTAATTTACCACGGATCTTGGATGCAGTGGTTGTAAAGTTACATTAATAAACAGAATATTTTTTACAACAAAAAGCATTGTTACGTGGGAACATATAAATAACACACATAAATTTAAGAGCAATTTTACTGTTAGCACACACATTATTATGGAATAGCCAATAAGTGTATAAAACATAGTATATAAAATTTTATGAAAATATAGCGTGCACATCAAAAATTCAGCTTTTATCTAAGTGCAGAGAAAAGCCATTATTGTGTGCTTACTGTTTCATTGCTGTTCTTCCTGAAGATCACAATTTTATATTTGTTTCTAGTAATTTGAAGTTTGCAGCATTTTTGTCAGATATGCCTTTCTTCCCCCGCTCCTCGGTTGACTAAGCCATTCCTTTACCTTCCGTACACGCAGGAAGAATTGATAAACCCTGCCACAGAAATGAGGGAAAAGTTGCTAATTTAATACAAAGTTAAAAATAATGCCTAAAAGGTTGGTTGGCTTGCTCGGTGACTCTGGAAATAAGGGATAATAATCTAGCAGTCTGTCTGACATTGCTGGGGCTGTTCCATCGTTGACTGTGATAACATGTGAATATGATGGATGCCACAGTCGTGTGGCTCGTAACATTTAACATTCATCAACTCTCACTAAAGGGGCTTTATCATTTAAATATCTTTATTTAATATGCAACATCTACCTCATACATCATAATTTCAAAGCACTTAGAGAACCAACAGTCCTACAACACAGTGGAACAGACTTTAATTTTTTTAATAACTTTTATGTCTTTTGCATGTTTGTGACTGACAATGCATAAATAAGTGCCTAATCATGTCACTGAATGAAAATAAAGATTTGGCTGTTGCATGAAGCATGTTTTCCTTTTTCCAATTTTAAAGTAGTGATTAATTTTTATTGTATTTTTAACATACAGAAAAGCACAGAGGGCACATACTGTACTTGAGAGAGCTTTTTCGTTTCAGCAAAGTCCCTGATACTGCAATTTTTTTCATCCACTTGACTTCTGTGAGTCTCCACCTATAAGTAAAGATTTACAGGTCCATGTCCTATGCACTATCTTGAAGTTAAACAATTTAAAGTGAACAGTTTTGTATGAATATACAGCAGCTGATATGCACAATATTAAAAGATATTGTCCACTTGTTTAGACTTCCAAAGTTATCTTCTTGTAAAGAAGGTAAAAATCACACCCTATCCCCACTTCAACTAAAAACATACAAACAAATTATCTGTGTGTAGCTAAGAACCAAAAACATATAAAAACATAGCTTGAGTGGGCATATATATTTCCATCTGCACATACATATGTGTGTGTATATAATGGGTGTACACATATTTATACACATAAATGTGTGTGTGTGTGTGCACCCCCATACGCTTTAAAAATGTTTTACAGTATGTACATGTGAATGTTTGTTTATGTGGCTATAGGTTATATAGAATTTATTTTACTTTAGCTTGTTTGCACTAAGAAAAAGGGTGTGTGCTTTTTTAAAATATGTGATTACTATCACATTTTAAAATCATAGTTTAAATTGTGTGTTCAACATATGATAGTTGATGTGAAGCCTACTAGGATAAGCCCTAAGAAAAGGTTGAAACCTAAACAACTTGAGTGTCCGTTTGAATATTAATTTCATATAAGCATTTCATATACATTTTACTAATTCCTTATCCAACTAGTGATTTTATAAGCATCTCAGTGAAGAATATTTTCATTGAAAAAAAGCCTTTCAGTATATACATTAAGAAATCGTAGCTGTCATATATTTTCCCATGAATTGAAAACTGGAGGTAAATATTTAATCCTAAATGGACTTCAATTCTTTTAGAAGAAAAGGTAATACTGTGTAAACTTTCTCAATCTACTATTTCTTCCTTTTTCATGGAATTTCCCCTTTTCTCCTTCCGTGTAAAAATATTGATATTCTTTCAGAAACTTTTTTCCTTTTTTTTTAGCAGAGATTATCTTCTGGTAAAAAAAAATCAAAGGGAATGAATGACTAGAAAGATACTTCAAATGTGCATATTGATATATAGCAGGTTCTGTTGATTTTAATAGTGAAAAGGGTATTTCTCCTTCTTCTATATCATACTTAATGATTGTTCGTCCAAGAATACACCAGATGCCACATTAACCCTCCTTTAGAAAAAGCTTTAATGGAAATATTTTGAAAGACAAATGGTGTATGCTAAAGGCTGTTTTTCTTAGTACTGATTTTTGCTTTTGTTTTGAGTACAAATTGTGAAAGTCACGGAACTCATGAAAAAAAAATCCTATCTGCCAGCAAAGCATATTCATTCTGATGGTACAGGATTATTGCTATATTATAGAACATCTCTGAGTATATTGGTTGACCTTGTAATGTTAGTTTGCCTATGGTGCGTCTACACTGCACTGTTATTTTGGAATAACTAGTGTTATTCCCAAATAACAATACGAGCATCTACACAGCAATTCTGTTATTTTGAAATAATATTGAAATAATGGGTGGCTTATTCCTACTTGTGTAAACATCATTCCATGAGGAAGAATGCCTATTCCAAAACAGCTATTCTGAAATAAGGTGTGTGTAGACACTCCACTGCTGCTATTTTGAAAAAGCCCCTCACCAGGACCATTCTAAGTTATTCCTCCCCAGTGCCTCTTGGGGCTCTAAATCGAGATAGCACGTCTACATTAGGGAAGCCACAGAATGCTTCCCTGCAGTGTAAATATGCTATTTCAAAATAAACTATTTTGGAATATCTATTCCGGAATAGCTTATTTTGAAATAAGCGTGCAGTGTAGAAGTACCCTGAGTCACGTTTCCTCTCAGTATCCAGAACTTTTAATTTTTAAGTTCCGTCATCAACAGATACATTATATAGGAAAGCTTCACCACAGAAACAACTCGATAGCATGGAGAATGTTACTCCATTATGAAACTGAAAAGCGAACTTGTTAGATGAATGGAAGATTTTCAGAAACTTTTAAAAATGCAGTTAGTACCTGAAATTCTCAGCTGCATGTTGTGGTGCTAAAACCAATTATTCGGTTTTGTGCACTGTTTTCTTCCTGTGCAGATTTAAACTTATTCCATGATCTGAAGAATCAAAAGCCTTCCTGAACAATTTGGCTGATGGGAATTAATTATAGAAATATAATGATATTCAAAAAATAATCAGATTAAACTGCACAAATGAACTGAGATTGAACAAATGAGGCACAACAGCCATCAAGTAATTGTATGTTTGCTCTTTAAGAACATTTCCAAGTTTCTAAACATCGTGCAGGAGAGAAAACTCACGATGTTTTCTTCTTATGTCTAACATGCTCAGTACAGAACTAGGTCATTGAACAATAGACTGAACAGCAATCGGCACTCTACTTCTGCATAATGCATTAAGTATAACATGCAGAAACTGTTCGCAAAGCTGAAAGCTGGTATTTCATGTCTGTAAATTCAAGCTGACATGACATTTAATATTGTTTTATAGTAATGAACAACAAGGTTTCATTCATTCACAAGTACAACATAATACCAAGTTTAGTCTGAAGAAGTAACAACAAGACAAGAGGGAAAACATGTTGTGTTCCTTCAAATGAGAACACTAAATTAATGATTACCATTGAACACTTAGCTACTGATATAGAGCACTACAGAGACTAATGCCAGTTGTAATTGTTTGATTGAAAATTGGATTAACCCATAAAATGCCTCCTCTAGTTTTCATTTTACAGTTCCAGGTCCAGCTTTCCTGTGCAGGTCTCCATCTCTCAAGGTTTTTGTGTTTTTCTAGAAGCAAGTACCGTCCTCTCTCTTTTTCAATTCCCATTGAGGTTCAGTTGAAATTCCTAGACAAAATAATAGTATCAATTCTGTCATCTACTATTCCTTCTTTGAATACTTGTCTTTGAAAGCCTCTTGCATAAAATTCAGACTTGTGTTTTCTCAGGGGTACGAAGGCAAACTTGGATCTCTTAGTGGAAAAAAGGGCCTTTTCCATTAAATTAGCGGTATATTTTAATAGGAACTTTTCTTTCAGGTTGTAAATTTTAGTGTCTCTCAAATGTCAATTGTTGTTTTCCAATGTAAGTCACAAAGCTTAGTGGAAAGACAAAGTGTGCAGCATAGATCAGCACTGCTTGCTGCCAAAAAAATTCTTCAGTTGAATGTACCATCATTTATACATTATAGAGGTACAGTTCAGCCTAATTTGGAATCCTCTATGTACATTTTCACATTGAAACCTTAGGGCCTGATTTTCAGAAATGCTGAACACTCATAATTCCAGCTGACATTGATGAGAGCTCTGGGTGCTCAGAACCTATGAAAATGAAGCCCTTAACTTTATGTTCTAAACTACACTTTTAATTAAACCTGCTCATTTTATTCGCCCAGTAAAAAAAAAGAAAAGAAAAAGCATATGGCTGTACTTAGACATACACATGGGCATGTTAGTTGGAGTAGGATAAGGAAGCATTAATAACATCTCTTGTCTTTTCCAGGAAAGAACACGCTTTGAGAATTTAGGTCCACAGTTAACAGGGAAACCCAATGAAGATGGAAAACTGGGCCCAGGAGTCATTGACCTTACAAGGCCAGAAGATGCGGAGGGTGAGTTGCTGTTATGAATACATTGAGTGTTGCTTCCTTAATTCCCACAATGTGACATGGAATAGAGAAATAGCTCTAAGTGCCTCCCAGTATCTTTACTGGGTGGCATGCAGTTAAATTCCTGGACTCAAATGTAAAACATTTAGCATGGTTTTGTGAGATAGAAACACATACCTAGCAAAGGAAAGGAAATAAACACAACAAAAAGGGTGATACCTTTCAGCATGTACTCTGAGCCATCCTGAAACACTGTTAAAGCTAGGTGTGCATTGTACTCAAGCTTGGGCTTCCAGGTAGGGTTGCCAGATGTCCGGTATTGTACTGGACAGTCCGGTATTTTTGCCTCCTGTCCGATAAAAAAATTCAGAAAATACCGGACACCTAAAATGTCCGGTATTTTCTGATTTGTTCCTGGCCAGGAGGCAAGAATCCGGGGTGATTACCAGGTTCCGCAGGGGAGCTGTCTGGCCCGGCGCAGGGAGGCAAGATGGCGGGCAGCCGCTGGCAGCCTGTTAGGGCCAAAAAACCTCAAAAGCAAAGCGTTTCTTCAAGGGGCCATGCTGTTTTTTTGTTTTGGGGGTGTTTTTTTGCTCAACAACTTTGATCTCCCCCCCCCCCCGTTTTTTTTTAATAGAATTTTTTCCCGGTGGGTTTTTTTTTTGGGAGTGTGTGTGTGTTCAGTATTTATTGTTAAACCATCTGGCAATCCTACTTGCGGGGCCCCAGTCTGTTGACTTGGTGTTTCCAAGCTTATGCTTGAGCATCCACATGGCATTGTAAGGCTGGGTTTTCAAGTGCTGTGCTAACATGTCCAGACTGCATTATAGGCTGTATACTAGCGACTCCAGTGGGGCCAACAGCCTCACCGGGCCCCTGGGCCAGGTGGAGCAGGGGACTGCTCCATGATCCTGGAAGGGGTGGGGCCTCAGGTGGAAGGGGGCCTCAGTGCCACCCAAAGAGGGCTGCACCTCCCCCAGGCAGCCCAGAGCGTGGCATTACGGTAGCCATTTAAAGGACCTGGAGCTCCGGCCTCTACTGCTGCCATAGTAGAGCCAGGAGGTCTGGACCCTTTTGTATTGCTGGGCTATGAGGCAGTTGCCGCATTCCCTCCCTTTCCCCTGTTGACGGGCCTGAGTTACTCCCTTCAATGCTTGTTTTTATGGTTGTCCACTTAAGTTACTTAGAATAGTTTCTGTTCGGGCTGAATGTTTCTCAGTAGGAGAGTCATGAATGGAGAGTTACAGAAAGACATTTTAGATTAATCTGACATGAAACATTTTATTTAGATTTTCCCAAAGGAAAATTGAAAAACATGTTTTGAAAAATCAATATTTTTCTGCTAAAAATGTTGATTTTACTGAAATGGTATTTTCATGAAAAAAATATTTCAGTGGAGAATTCCTAACCAGCTCGACTCTCATATAAAATGACATCACTAATCATTGCGAACAAATCTTGACATTTTTAATCCATGAAAACATTAAAAAATCATTTTTGTTCTGTAGTCTACTAATGCCCCTGTTTTTTCCTAGATAATATCACTGCATCATAATTATAAATGTTTTTACACTCTGTTTTATTAAATCTGATTTTTTTTCTGAAAAATTAAGAAATAGTTCTCCAATAGTGTGCCTCCTTATATGTGGAAGCAATGAATTCAGAACTCAGTTTCATCCACAACGTGTTCATATTTCTTGAACAGTATCATGTTGGCACCTTCTAATTTTACTCTGTGCGAAAATCAGATGATATATTTTTCCTAGTTCTTCTGGCAGCACTTCTCTCTAGTATTTCCTTGGTTTTCTTCATTTCCCCATTTCACCTTCCTCTCCCTAGTGCTAGTGTCTGGAATCACACTCTGGTACTGAAAGCCCGGGGAGCCTGCAAGGGCCCTAGACAAGGTGGGGGAGCTGCAGCTTCATGCTCCCAGAAGGGGTGTGGCCTCAGGCAGAAAGGGCAGGGCCAGAGAAGCCAGCCCTCCACGCTGCGCCTTCCCTCCAGCCCTCAGAGCCCTCAGAGCCACAGCACAGTGCTCCAGCAGCAATTCAAAGTGACCTGGGGCTCTGACCGCCACCACATCCCCATTAGTAGCAGTGCCCTTTTGAATCACCAGGTTCCAGGACAATTGCCCCCTTAGGGTATGTCTACACTTCAGAGTTTTGTTGGGAAAACGGCAATTTTTCTGAAAAAATTTGAGGAACGTCCACACTGCAATTGCGTTCTTCCGCAAGAAGATGGAAAGAACAGAGGGTTTTTTCCGGCATTGGTAATCCTCATTCTATGAGGAAGAAGCCTTTTTCGGACGCTGAAATGCGAGATAGCATCTGTTGAGTGTGGATGCTCTCTTTCAAAAAAGCAAATTTCTTTTTTGATGCAGTTTTGCAATGTGGACGCTCTCTTTTGGAAGAAGTTTTTTTGGAAGATCTCTTCCAAAAAAACCTTCTTCTGAAAGAAGCCTGTAGTCTAGATGTAGCCTTAGTCTCCCTACCACCCCGTCTGCAGGCCAGCTGACAGCTTAACCCATTACTGCATAATAAAGCCTTTGCCTACGCAACTTAAGTTGTGGTGAATTGTGTCAGCCGAAGGACATGTAACCTCTCCCCCACATAGAGTTAGTGGGGCAGTTGCAACATGGTGTGTGGCCATGTGGGGAATCTGAGTTCATGAATGGATTCAGGGTACCAGGCATTGCACAAGCTGCAGAGAGATGTCCCTGGAAAGGAGCCGCTGAGTGAATCCTTCTGCTGTTTTGTGAAAAAAAGAGCTGGCAGGAATGAGCTGCTTATTTCCCCTTCTGGCCATACAGCAGGTAGAAATGGTAGCAGGCATTACAGAGATGTTCATAAAAGACATTAACATCCTCTCCCAAGTTTTGTCCCGAGTCCTTGGCACGCTACATAAGGAACGACCCTCCCAGCACAGCATGTCTAAGAGTGGCTCATTGAAAATACTATGCTTGAAATGCCAACAATTAAACTATGACCTTTGAAATACTGTCTGGGGCATCTGGCTTTGTTAGTCTCAAAGAATATTTGCACTTCTTCCTAATGATGATGAATGAATGAGATTTGTAGAAATCTTTCCAGTATTTCTGCATGTCACAAAATGTTTCTATGTGCCAGTAGCAACCTGTGCTTATACACACATCCACTTTAGATTTGAGTTGCTAAGGAACTCCACAAACCCATAATTAATCTGTGGCCTTTGGTAAGTGATATTTGTTCTTTTTTATTGTGTTGCTAAGATCACTATCTCAATGGATTGTCTCAATTTTGTAATAGCCAGAGTTAGTCTTTTAAGATCTGGCCTGTTCGCTACCTCCTTTTTGTGTTGTCTTAGTTTTTCTCTTGTTCCTTTTTCTCCCTTTCATTTTTGATTTGGTGATCTATTTTGTGTTGCTATGGGTGCAGTCGGTACTGTTTAAACAATACTGCTAGTACATGTGGAACAGCGTTCCCTGGAAACTATGCATTTGTGCAACCACTCAGGAAAAATTCAAATGCCTTAGCAGAGTGCCCACAGCTAGGTTTTGTGTTTCTGTGGGTGGTGCACATTTGCACGTGCCTTGGGGCACACAAACATTTATTCTGCACATGGATGGAAAAAATCTACACATGGATTATAAGGCCCATTGATGCTAAGAGTTATATGGCATGACCTACATACATAATAAATAGTTACAAATTTATACAGTAAGGGGAAAATCTTCACCCCTCTCTTCTATGGAGTGCCTCTATGGAGAGGCATGCTGATTCTGTGCCCAGACCAAAAAGCTGCAGTCCTGATGGAGTGAGTGTACAACAGTCAGACTTTTACATTTCGGAGCCTTTGGATTTAGCATCAGGGAACATCTGTACAGGGCCTCCCTGAATTCAGAAAAGTGTTTGAAGGAGATTTCTGCTCCTAACTGACAGACACAGATAACATTACAGAGGAAATCATGACCACTGAAAGTGCCAATACCTCCCAATATCTGCATGGGGATACTGAGGAACCATGACTCCTGGTAATACATGTAGAGCAGAGAGGCAGGGAGAAGAAGTCATGTATCCCATTTAACACCCCCTCTCGTTGGCCTGTCCTTCCTTAGGATTGATAAGACTGGCACAGAGCCAGGCGATACAGAAATGAGAAGCAAACCTAATATTTTCTTCAGGATCTGGCTTTAAAGCAATACTTCCAATTCCAATACAAAGTCAATGGAACCATTCTAATGCCAACATTGCCAGTAAGCCTCTATTTAAACCAAAGAGTTTATCCATGCTAATTATGATACTATATACAAATAATCCCTAAAGTGGAATAAGGAATCAGAACAACAAAAGTTTTGAAAAACAACTACTTTACATGTGCATATCTGCTTCCTAACACTAGTACTTTAGACATGAAACCAAATACAAAAGTCTCCAAAAATGTGTTTTTTGGGCCCAGATTTAAAAAGTCAGTGCCTAAATGATGCCTGCAAAATTGCACCACAATTATGTTGCAATCACATTCTCCAGCTGTGCATACTAATGGACTAGTCCACTTGAGAATACTGAAAGTTCATCTGGGAGTTTTGCTGACACATCTTGGGTGCCCATGTTTGGAAAGCTGGCCCTTAAAGTCCAGGTGTTTTCTTATCTGCCAGGTGATAAGAAGCATTGATCTGAATATGGCAGTGAAATGAGGGTGGACACATGGATGGGTTTTAGGCTGCGGGCTACAACTTTTATTAATCTTTACCACAGAGGAGGGACACTATTTTCCCTTCACTCATACTCTCCTATGCCAGGCATTTCAGTGATTTCAGTGCAGGGATTACAGGGCTCCTACCATACAAAACAGAACTCAGGGTAGATACTCTTCAGCCTACCCTTGAGGACTCAGCTTGCTATGAGTCCTACCATCCATCCCCCATAAAGGGAACAAAGGGTGCAGAAAGATGGGTCCTTCAAAATCTCACCCTGTGCCAAGAACCCATCAACCAAGGTCGTCTTCTATCCCTTCAATGGTACTAGAAGTGGGTTGCAAGTCACGACAAATTAACAACTGAGCCAAGTACCTCAGATCCTAAGCACATCCGTACTAGCCTACTATGGCTTAAAGGTGCTATGAAGAAGGAGAAACACTTTTGGTCCTCTCCTGATTTTCTACATGGGAGAAAAGTAATCCTTCTTCACCTGTACTCTGATGGTGCCTAGACCCATTAATTAATCTGTCAAGCTGAATTCCCATTTCTAGCTCACGATGCACAGGGTGGGGCTGCTGGAACAGAGTTGAAAGAAGGTCCACATGGCCCCTGTTACAATTTAAATCCCTGTAACAGGGGCCCAATCAGGCTCCCACTTAGGTCCCATCCTCCCCAGCTGGCCAATGGGTGCCAGAGACACCAGTGGATTGGGACCTGCCCCCACACCAAGCGACTGTCTTCCTCCCTTGCTGCTCAGACTATTCTCTTTTGTTGCCAGCCTCATCAAGTTCCCCCTCTCATGGTTGGAATGGGTGGTTTTTTTGAGGCTGCATTAATGGATTACATTTCATCACTGTAATAGTTTTTTTAATATTCCATTTATTGTTAAATAGTAAGTAGAAATGAGCCTTTAATTATTTTATGGACTAGGGTTATTGTTTGTTAGTTTCACATTCAGAAAATGGATAAAATCTTTCCAACCTGTTCCTCCCATTGACCGAGTTTTAAAAGGTTGAAGTTATCAAATGTCACTAGTTTTTTTTAAGTGCTGTCTTTTTATCTCAGATCTTTTTAAGACCAATTTCTGAGCCAAGAACTCCAAATATAATCCTCTGGTGCTTCAAAACAATGATGTTTTAAGCTCAAGGAAAAGTATTCATTATAGGAAACACCAAAGACCTTTACCCACAGTGCTCTGCTCTGTGCCAGTGTAATACTATCAGGCAATGATTTCTCTCTACTGATTATACCTTGTGTATATGTACAATGTTTCTAATGTACTGTCAGCCTGACATGTAAAAGCCAAGAGTTGTATTTTCTTTTAATTCTAGGAGTTCCTATAATACTTGATTTGTCGACCAGAAAGCTATAAGCTTTCAAGAAGTTATAAGCATCTTCTTTTAGAGGAAGGGATTATAATATTACACATATTGAAGTTCGTTACAGCTGGCTGTCTTGAGATTGCAAACCATAACTATGGGACGGTTTTGTAGACTTAAGTGTAAGATTTAATTATATTGTCTCCTCTCATCAAATACTAGGGGGAATTAAATGTGTATACCTAGGGACAGATACCTTTCAGAGATGATGTCATGTACAAAACTGTTGTTTAAAATTTGCAAGAGTTGTAATACTCTTGCCCTTTTCCGGCTGAAGGCCTGGAAAGTGGCTATAAAAGTTAGCACTGAAGAACTAATGAAGTGAGAGAGCTATTGCTCTATATAGTTTCTACATTGAAATGAGAGCTGTCTTTGAAAATGATGTTCATACAAGATGCAAACAGTTTTGCCAACTTTTGAATTATCTGTTTTTTTAAAATCTCCTTGCATCATATTATTTTCGGTAAATCCCAGCTTTCATTTTTAAAAAAAGAATAAAAAGGTAAGTTTCTCACCCATTTGGTTGGCAAGTAAATCTTTAAAAAGTGATTTGAGTGCCACCTAAAGGCTCAAAAACCCAACGAAAAATAAAATGAAGCATTTTTAAAACTAAAGCCTCATGATTTCTAACCCAGAAGCATGTTTTTGGGGGCTTGCCTCATGATTTTTGAACACTTGTGTTTGGCGGTACTGAATTACAAGTAGGCAGTATGGACAGGACCAAATCATGCCTGAGCCTAAACAAGGCTGACTCCTGTTTTTGACACTCATTTGATGAAGTGGATTTTACCAATGAAAGCTCATGATCTAATATATTTGTTAATCTCTAAGGGTCCGTCTACACTGCAACACTATTTCAAAATAACGTAGTTATTTCGAAATAACTTAGCCTGCATCTACGCTTCAGGCAGTTGTTGTGAAATAGTGTCAAAATACTGTCAAGCTGGAAGACTTCTTACTCCGACTCCTGTAACCCTCATTGTATGAGGAATAAGGGAAGTTGGAGGAAGGGTGCTCTATTTTGAAATAAGTGCTGTGTAGACACACCCTATTTCGAAATAAGATAGGCAATTGACGTAGCTCAATTTGCTTAGCTTATTTTGAGTTAAGCCCTGTTGTGTAGACGCACACAGGAATTCTTGTTTTTAATCTTACAGACTCAACTGGCTACCCCTCTGAGACTTTTTACCTATTTTCAAGAATAGTTCTAACACTGTTTTCCCCATTCAAAACAGCTAGCCAAATTACATTAGAATATGATTTAGCAGCAGTTATATTTGACCCCAGTTTTAACATGTAACAAACAATCAATTTGCAAGCTCCTAGAGGGTAACAGAGTAATAAGTAATAGCCAACATGCATGTCTCACAAACAAATTATGCCAAACCAACCTAATTTCTTCCTTGAACAGGTTCACTGGCCTAATGAGGAAGCAGTTGATGAGATAGATCTTGATTTTAGTAAAGCTTTTGATACAGTCCCACATGAGAAGTTTCATAAGCAAATGAAGGAAATATGGTCTAGATGATATTACAGTAAGGTAGGGGCATGCATGTGGAAAGAGTTACTCAAAGAGTTCTTATCAGTTGTCCAGTGTCAGACTGGAGCATGTATCTAGTGGGGTGCCACAAGGGCCTGTTCTAGGCCTGATACTTTTCAGCATTTTCATTGATTAAATGGATAATGCGGTAGTGAGAATGCTTATACTGAACTGGAAGCAAACTAAAATCTGCCTGTAGGCAAAAATAAAAATGTAATGCTGTTGTCCTCACACAATAGCTCTATGGGTATAAAACATGGACCTGTAATCAATGGCATATTGGAATGCCTGACAGTTTCCATTTGTGACACCTGTAACAGTTGCTGGGCATCAAATGGCAGGACTGGGTTTCCAATATGGAGGTTCAGTTGGTATCGAGATTCTTTTGATCTGCACCCAGTTGAGATGAACTGGCCATGTAATTTGTATGCCTGAGACCCATTTATCAAAACAAGTCTTATATTCTGAATTAAGCTCTGGCAATCATAAGCGTGGAGGACAGAGGAAATGCTTCAAAGCCACCATGAATCGAAATCTGCTCAGAACTAACATTTTCTGACCTTTGAGCAGCTGGTGAGTGATCATGTTGCATGGCTCTGCGCTATGGGGGAATCATGAGAAGAATTGGGTTGAGCAGCTGGAGGACCAGCACCAGGCATGGAAACACATGCAGCTATCAACACAGCTAGGCAAAAGGCTCTGTGCCTAATTCAGTAAAACGTTGTTCTCCCCAAATTGGTCTCCTGATGTCCATTAATACAGACTGTGATTGTTGATGCCATTCTTGGAATCAAGGTGACTGGCATCATCAGCATCAACATAATAGTAACATTTGTGGATGACACTCAGCTGGGAGGGGTTGCTAGCACTTGGGAAGGCATAGTAATGACCTTGACAAATTGGAGATTTGGTTTGAAATCAACAAGATGAAATTCAGTAGACGGAAGTGCAAAGTACTTTGCTTAGAAAGAACAAAATCAAATGTGTAAATACAAAATGGGAAATAACGAACTAGAGAGCAGGATAGTTAAAAAAAAGATCTGGGATTTATAGTGGGCCACAAATTCCATTTGAGCCAACAGTGTGATGTCGTTGCAAAAAAGGCAAATATAATTCTGGAGTGTATTAACAGGTAACTTCTCTACTCTACACTGGAAAGGCCTTGGCTGGCATATTGTGTCCAATTCTGGGGTATACTTTAAAAAAGCAGTGTATTCTTAGTCTTGAGAGAAGAAGACAGAATGAGGGGGGACGGACCTGATAACAGTCTTCAAATATGTTAAGGGTTGATATAAAGAGGACTGTAATCAGTTGTCCTCCATGTCCACTGAAAATAAAACAAGATTTAATGGGCTCAATCTCCAGCAAGGGAGATTTAAGCTAATAATAGGAAAAGCTTTCTGGCTATAATGATGATTGAGTACTGAAAGGGACACTGTGGAGTCCCCATTCTAGGAGGTTTTTAAGAACAGTTATGGATGGACCTGTTATGGATGGTCTAGGTATGCTTGGTCCTGTCTCACTGCAGGGGGTTGGATTAGATGACATCTAAAGGTCCATTCCAGCGCTGCTTTTCTATGATTCTGTGTTTTGGTAAAAATCTGTTTGGTCCTTTGTGAGTGCAGGTTGTAGGGCTTTGAGAATCTTGTCTTAGTTCCAGTTCTAATGGACACACTCTTCTGATAGGTGCCCACCATGTCATTTGAAGTGTAGTATGTATGCCAAATACACTCATCCTGGAATAGCTCTGTTTATCTGCAGGCTTGTTGTTGAGTTCTTTGTTAATGTACAGAAAGTACACTAGAGCCTTGCCTCTAGTGGACAGAGGCCTGCATAAAAGATATAAGTGCTTCTATTTACAGCTAACATTTCTACCGTAGCTCAGGCAGAAATGTTCTTGCTTTTGAAGGCCATTGTTTCAAGTCTCATGAAGAGACATGATCCTCATTCATGCAAAATATTTCTTCGGTGAAAGGCAGTGTAGTTGTTTTGATTAGAGTAGAGACTCGGAATAACAACTTATGGACTGTGTTCTTGGTTGTGCCGCTGACTCATTGTCTGACGTTGCACAGGTGATGTAATGTCTCTGTGTCCTGTTTTTCCATGTGTGAAATGAGAATCATTATACATAAATGCCTCATAGCAGTACTGTGAAGCTAATTTTCCTAATATTTATAAAGCTGCTTTTGCATGAAGAGTGATGTATCGGTGCAAACAACAATGAAAACGGTCACATTCTGTACCTATTTGTGTCCTATCATCAGGGATGTGTGAGTTATGTATGGCCTCAAAATTTGCAGTTGGAGCAACTTGTGCAAAAAAACCCTCTTCACTGCAGAAATCATTTTTGCTGATTCTGGGTAGATTGCCTGCCATTCCTTCCATCACAAGGAATTCTAGCTGAGTTCAATGGACATGCTCTATAGCAATGAGAAGAAACATGCCATCTATCTAGACTTCTCATGAGGATATTCAGCTGTCAGGAAGCAAATGATCAGCCTGGAAACTGAGCTTGCCAAGAGCTGTCAACATTCCCCACCCCCGCACCCCCACCACAGCCCTTCTGAACATGCTCTGACTGGTTTGTCCCCTTTTCTTTAGTTTCTCCCCACTCCTCCTGGCAGCCAGAAAGGTGGGATCAGAGGCACCCATCTATCACCAGGTGGTTAGAGCCCCTTCTTCCTTTTCCTCTCATACTGTCACTTTCCAAACCTCAATTTTTATGGCACACCAATATTGAATTCTGAATGGAAATTTTGACACAGCCTTAAATACATGGAAAACAATCACGTGGGTTTTAAAAGTATAGTACATGTTACATATCATACACTTGTTTTAAAAGATCTACTTTCCTAAAAGGTCTTTCTGTACATCTTGTGCTGCTGTGGAATGTCCTGCTTCTAGTTTCCTGGAGAATTCATCACCGGAGTAGTACTCTGAAAACTAGAGAGCCTTGTTTGCAGACTATAGCATGCTCTTCAGTACAGAAAGTCCCCAACTTACGAAGGGGTTGTGTTCCATTACTTCATGTATATGTTGTTTGGCACTTGGAACATATTTTCCCATAGAAACAATTATATTAATGGTAGTTAGGTTCCCGGACTAGCAAAAACCTGTTTAACCCATAACGTAGCTGAAATACAATGAAAAATAGTAGAAATAATTTTGTATTTAATCTTGAGTGCGGGTGCTTGAGAAAGGCAGGTTTAATTAGAGGAGGATGAGGAGGCAGGTGGAGATTCTGAAGGAGACTTCTGGGCATCCCCTGGGCACCATTCCTTCACCCCCTTGTGGCCAGTCTGATCTTCCAGCCACTCCCCCAACATGGACTGAGCCCAACCTCTGCTCACCAGGAGGCGGTGAGCTGGGCGAGCACAGGCAGGAGGAGGAGGACTCCATGGGTGTGTCTAGACTACATGGCTCCGTTGACGTGAAACGAGGCTTACAGGATCTGCCGACGAAGGGTTCTGGGGTCGGCAGATCCCCATCTAGACTGCCGCACTGTGCCGACAAACAGCTGATCGGCACAGCGCAGCGGCCATTTTGATTTAAATGAAGCGGCGATTATTTAAATCGCCACTTCATTTCCCTTTTTCGAGTAAACTAATCTGCATGGCTCCGTCGACGGAGCCATGTAGTTTAGATGTACCCCAGAAGAGCAAGGAGCAACCATACACCCAGCGGCTGGAGAGGAGTGGCATTTTCCCCTTCAAAGCACCACTTCTCTCCAGTCACTGGCCGCACAACCACCCTCTGCTCCTCCAGAGTCCTCAGCCAGCACTTGTGCCACTCACCACCACCTCTGCCTCTCTCCTGCTCCCTGAGGGTATGTCTATACAGCAAAGTTATTTTGAAATAACAGCCCTTATTTTGAAATAACTTTCCTAGCCTCTACACAGCCAAACCGCTATTTTGAAATAAATTCGAAATGGCGGAGCGCTTATTTCGAATTTGGTAAACCTCATTCTACAAGGAATAATGCCAAATTCGAAATAGCTATTTCGAAATAAGTGCTGTGTAGACACTTATTTCGAAATAGGGGGCCTCCAACTTCCCAGGGTGCCCTGGTGGCCACTCCAGCCTCAACCAAGAACACTTTTCTCCCCGCCCCCGGAGCCCTTAAAGGGGTTGACTCTGGCCGCAGTGCCTGTGCCAGCTCCAAGCCTGCCAGCCCAGAGTCAGCAGTCACTGCCCCAACCCAGTGGCCCCAAAACACAAGCCAGCAAGCCACTGGCAGCCAGCCCTCCACCACTCCCCAGGAGCAGTCTGCCAGCTCCCAAGAGCCTGCCAGGGCCCGGAGAAGGCGGGCGCCTTCCTGGTCCAGGGTGGAGATCATGGACCTTATTCAGGTCTGGGGGGGATGCCCCAACGTCCATGATCTCTGCACTAGACGGAGGAATGCGGCTGTCTATGGCAGGATAGCTGCCAGCCTGGCCACCAAAGGCCACATGCAAACCCAGGAGCAGCTTTGCATGACAATCAAGTTGGTCTGGCGAGACCCCCAACTCTGAGCCCTGAGCTTCCCCTCCTCCTTCTTCCCCTTGCTTCCCCCTTCCAGCTCCCTTCTCCCAGGTTTCCCCCTCCCCCTCTCCCACCCTCTCTTCTCCCCTCTTCCGCCTCCTTTCCCCAGTCTCACCAGAGTTTCATTCCCTCCCACCCCAGTTTTGTTAAATAAAGAGAGTTTGTGTTCATGAAAATACGTGTATTTTATTTGACATCAGGAAGGGGAGTTAGGGAGGGGTAAGTGGAAGGATGTGAGGGAGGAAAGAGACACAAGCCCGCAGTGGGGCAGTCCACTCAGTGTGGACGCGCTATTTCAAAATAATAAAATGCTATTTCGAAATGCATTTTGTGTGTAGACGCGTTATTTTGAAATAAATTATTTCAAAATAACACTGTAGTGTAGACATACCCTGAGACTGCAGGGGAGCTTTTGTCTGTATGTGCAAAAGTTTGTAAGTCGGATGTTTGTAACTCGGGGGAGTGCTCTGTAAAAATGATGTGGTTAAACAGACAGAACTGCAGAACAGACATGTTCTGGAAGACTGATTATATTATTGGAGAGGACATATTGTGGTATATCATATTATGCATGTAAGCCTACATCAAGGCAAAGAAAAGTTCCATTTTTATTTCATGAGAGACGCATGCTGCAGCTAGATGCAGCAGGGGCTCTTCATTCAGGTTGTAATTTTCAGAGGGGCCTACAAGAGTTAGGAGCTCATGTCCCATTGAGATGATTGTGTGCCTATCTCTTTTAGACATCTTTGAAAATTTCACTCTCAGGCTATGCCTACACTAGAGAGTTTTTTCGGAAAGACTGCTGTTTTTCTGAAAAAACTTCACTTATGTCCACACTGCAATCACATTCTTTCGAAAAAAAATTGAAAGAACAGAGGGGTTTTTCCGACATTGGTAAACATCTTTCTACGAGGAAGAAGCCTTTTTCGGAAAGAGCTCTTTCGGAAAAAGGCATGTGTAGATGGGGAAGAGGGAGTTCTTTCAAAAGAAGAGGAAAGAAGAAAAAGCACAGGTGCCCTGGTGGCTACTCCATCCATAGCAATAACAGCTTAAATGTGAGATAGCGTCCATTCAGTATGGACACTATCTTTCAAAAAAGCCGATCGCTTTTTCGATGGGCTTTGGCAGTGTGGACGCTCTCTTTTGGAAGAAGTTTTTTCAGAAGATCTTTTGTGGAAAAGCTTCTTCCAAAAGAAGCCTGAAGTCTAGACATAGCCTCAGTGGAGTAGGTCCCATTCAACCAGTGACTGTCTAATCTCCCTGTCTTCTATCTAGATTCTTGCAGCGCACCCCAAAACATGATTTGAGTACTTCTGATTTGGTGTTTGGGTCAGCACTATAGTTGTGAATTGTGAGGTACAATCACGGAAGAGCAGGGTGACAAATTCAGTGAGTAAGTGGTTGGTGGACAAAGAAATCTGTATCATGCTTGGGTCAGGTGTGGGTATAGCTAGTGCCCAAGACACCAGAGAGCAGGTGGATGGTTGCAGCAGCAGTATTAGCACAGGTGTAGGGGTGAAGAATAGCTAATGTACCGCTGAGTGAAAAATACACTGTATGTGGAAAAAGAAGGCATGAGCTTTGAGGTGGGAGTAATAGGTCGGTGATTTTTCTGGGTAGAATGTGAGACTGTGGAAGGGAGCGAGAAGTGGTGAGAGAAAGGCTGAGAACTAAGAAATGAAGAAAAGAAGTAGGCACCTTTTGTATCTCTAACTTCAAGCTTGCTCTCCAATTGTCAGAAAACAATTTTCACATTCTTCATAACTCATAGAAATACGCAGTGGCAGGTGTCCTGGTTTTGCATTCCAGATTTCAGGGTCATGATACTTAAAGTGCAAATCTTTTAAATAAGGAACAGATCAACTACCTAAAGAGACACAGTGACTGTCTCCCTAAAGCCCCAGCATGCTGTTCTGATTGCATGGACTGATTATAGTGGACTGATTATAGTGCTCACTGCATCCTTCCTGTAAGAAAGCAACTGGTCCTGTAAAAAGATGGGCAACAAAAAAATCCACTTGTGAGAAAAAATTCTTTTATAATTCCACAAAAGGTCAATGTGGCTCTGTCAGGGAGAGGTAAGTAAAACAGATTTAAAAAAAAAAATTAAGCAGATCAATCTTGGCAGCCTGCCTACACAGTCCAAAACTGTGAGGTAACAGGTTTAACACTCTTCTGTGCTGAGGTGTAAACATCAGGTACTACATGCATGACAAAGCATCATCTACTTTTGTGACAGTGCTTCATAAATTCTGTGGAAAGAATGCCTCTCCACACCAGTATTTGTTGCACATAAATATTTGTAATAGTTGTATGGCAGTTGAGAAAGGAAAGATTAAAATCAGGAAATGGTGAAAGCTGTGTGAAGACAAAAGCATGTTTCCAGAGAGAATACAGAAAGCTCAAACCTTAGATGCCTTGTCCGCTGTAGTGTCGGTATCTGTCTTTGATAAACTGTATTCCTCCAAATGTGCCTTTATTAATTCAAGATGTCTGAGTTATAGGGCCTGTTATTAAGAGCTGGCCTCCGATAATTGTGGGTGCCATTTGTAAGCACTCAGACATCTACCTGATTATATCTGAATTTAGATGGTGAGCCTAATTGCCCAGAATTAACTAATGATATTGGAAATTTAGGGGAAAGCCTCAAGGTACCATATTTTAGAGGAGGAGCTGAGACTGAGGTTCTGACTCTCATTTTGTGTACCACAGTGTAAATCAGGAAGCACTCCATGAAAATCAGTGGCATTCCATTAGTGTAAATGTCTGCAATTGAGATGAGAATCTCGTCCTCTGTCTTTAAGGACTGTCCCTTTGCTTTCTGAGGGCAGCTGTTTTACGGATGAAGTTGCTGCCAATCCCTCCATACAATTTTACAGGGGGAACTCCCACCTCAAGTGATGAATAATCTGAGCTGCAGGGTGTGGACCGATTTCCAACTGCACTGAAAATTATTCTTCTCCAGACACTAATATTTAAGATACAGGACGGGTCTCACCTTCCAAATTATAAATCTGGCAGCCCCACACCAATGTTACCTTTGGATTTTCAACTGTCTTCTTGTATTTTTTCTTACTTGTAAGCACTAGTGTTTTTTGTTTGCTGTTTCTGTGCCACAGTAAATTATTCTTTCGTAATAGCACCTTTATGTTAAAAATGATTATAGTAGAATTGCTAATATTATATAGCCACTGTTACAATGCTCTGAGTATTATACAGAGGTGCCCATTAGCACAGTTATAGTTAAGGGCTTGTCACAATTTCCATTATATAGTAAACCATTATTTTCAAGAATTTAAAACAAGGCTGTAAAACATAACTCGAGGCTCAGGCTTTACACAGAAGGTCTCAGCCCATGAGAAAATTATTGTCACAAATGTTGAAGGTAGTCACTCTGGTCAGCCTATTTATAAATATGAGAGAGAGGAAAAAAAAATAAGTATAGTAGTTCCATGGTTTAAAACATTTATTTTCACATTCTGAAGGCCAAATTACTTTTGAAAGGGGCTGTAACTGATGTCAACAGAAATCCTACAGGCCAGATGTTGAGCCTTTTGTGCTGTTCCAGTGATGCAAGAGGAACTCAAAGATGTCTTACTCAGATAGCTGAGAATTCTTCCAGCAAACGAGAAATGTCAATTTGTTTAAAGCCAATTTTACACCATCTTTGGTCTGCCCCTTTGAGCTTAGGTAACAGGGTAGGGATGGGATGAAGAACTCTGCAATCTGGCTAATCCTGGGCCACTGGAATTGTCCAAATAGAGCCATCCCAGCTGGCATAGCTCTCACACTATTCTAAATTATAGTACAGGTCATTTTGTTCACTAGCAGTGTCAAAATCTTGGAAATAGCTGGTTTATAGTAATTTCGGCTACGTCTAGACTACATTCATTTTCGAGAAAGGGATGTAAATTAGACACGTCGATACTGCAAATGAAGCCAGGATTTGAATTTCCTGTGCTTCATTTGCATAATGGCGGCCAATGCTTTTTTCCAAAATGGGGCTTTTCCTAAAAAAACGGCAGTTTAGACGGAGATCTTTCGAAAATAAAACCCTTTTTCGAGAGATCCTGTAAACCTCATTTTTTGAGGAGTACAGGATCTTTCAGAAAAGGGTTTTATTTTTGAAAGATCCCTGTCTAAACTGCTGTTTTTTTAGAAAAAGCCCAGTTTCGAAAAAAAGCAGCAGCCACCATTATGCAAATAAAGCACGGGAAATTCAAATCCTGACTTCATTTGCAATATCGACGTGCCTAATTTACATCCCTTTCTTGAAAAAGGGATGTAGTCTGGACACACCCTTCCTTCCCTGAGCTGCATCCCTTCCTTCCACTGAGCTGCATTGAGCATCTAGCCCCCTCTGCACATCCATGGTAAAATTAGGCTTCCAGAGTCCAGAATTTTCTTTGTTTCTTTGAATTTTATGTTCTACGCAGTTAGATGAGAATATGTGTTGGGCATATTCAAGTATCTTTCTTATGATTTTAAGATATTTAATTATATTTTAAATTTAGCATCTAAGTACCAATTAAAGGTTGCATTTCAAATGGTCAGGTAACTTGTAAAATTTCTGTGGACACTTATTGTACTGCAAAATCCCATATTTTTTAATACACATCAGGGAATTGCAAATACGTATTTGTACATGAGAGTACCCGAATTGTAAGAGCAGTTTCCTATTTTCACCCTCAAATCTTGGATGGGTAGGTTCATTTGAAAAATTACCCCTAAGAGTTTTCCAAAATGTTCTAATATGTAATAATTTTGAACTCATACCCTTGTACTACAGCTGTAGCTTCTCTTTCTTCACTATTTATAATTTATTTATTATACTATTGATTATTATAATTTTTACGACTATCCCCTAAATGTGCTAGGCAAAAAAGAAATGAGGCCCACGTGTCCTGCTTCTAGGTATTTGCAGTCTAATTATAGACGTGACAGAGTAAGTAAGAGCAGCAAACATCGGATGGAAGAGAATTACTGATATTTATACTCTGAATTATGTTATATGCTGGGAGGTGTCAAATCCGTTTGTGGATTGGATACTATTAATGAAACATTCATGTAATGACTCCAAAATCGATGCTAAAAATCTTTTGGCAGAATGCTCTGCATTTCAGAGTTTCTCTGATATGGGCAATTATTCCACACTGGACAAAACTTTAGGGAGTTTGTACTACAAATGGCTGTGTGGCTTGAAAGCTTGTCTCACTCACCAACAGAAGTTGGTCCAGTAAAAATTATCCTCACCCACATTATGTCTCTAATATCTTGTTCAGATGTAGCTACAAGTATACTTTATACAATTTCCCGCCCAGTACGTCAACACAAAATATCTTTTTATAAAACATGGTGTAGTTTAATTGTTTTAAGTCGTGTTTTTGCTGTACAGAGGCAAGAAAAGTCATTTATGATCAGCTCTCAGACCCTTTTCTTCATCTCTTCTGAAAAAATATGTAGAAGTCAAATTTGAAGTTCTGCTGACATTATTCTCTAGAGTGAATTGACATTCTTTGTTTTCCATCTTAAAAAAAAAAAAAGAATGGCCAATATATGAATGGGTCCAATCTAGTTTTGGCAACATTTTGTTTGATATCACATCTGAGTAAAGACTATAAAATATGTCCCCTTGTTTTAAAAATCAGTATCTTACTTTATAAATCCCATAGGTGTCATCATGGCAGGAGGGTAGGAGGCATAGCTCAGTGGTTTGAGCATTGGCCTGTAAGATCCACAGTTGTGAGCTCAGCCCTTGAGGGGGCCATTTAAGGATCTGGAGCAAATCTGTCAGGGATGGTACTTGATCCTTCCATGAGGGCAGGGGACTGGATTCAATGACCTCTCAAGGTCCCTTCCAGTGCTATGAGATAAGTGTATCTCCAAATATTTAAATGATGTTGGTAGCACTCCCACTGATGACATATTGACTTTTAAAGGGCCATTCTGATTTCTAATAAAATATTCTTTCACCTGAAATTGTATTGTTTGGCCTTTTAATCTGATTGGTATAGGAACAATTATGGCGTAGTTGTCATCATAATTATTTTTAAAAAGCAACAACAATATCACTGGAATGTGTAATCTACCTCTTAATAATAATTATGGTAACAAGCATTATAAAGCGTTTCTCACCTGCATATCTAATCTGTGACAGTTATTACTTTCCTGTCAAAACAAATATGAAATTCAAAAATAATATCACTAGAGAGGCAATGTATATAATGGTTAGACCTGGTGCCTGAGAATTTCACTTTGCTCACAGGCACTGAGCAAGCTTTATAACCCGCAACTCTCACTTTGTCACTCAGTAAAATAGGTTTAATGACCCTACTTCAAGAAGGGGCTTTTGTTTTTATTTGTAAAGCATTCTGAGTTCTTCCAATGTACGTTACATGTAAATGCAAAGTCTTTTTATTACAGTAAATTAATTTATTTTCCAGAAATATAAGACTACTTCAGCATCCTTCTTTGTATCTAGAAGTTTCTTGGGTCTCCAAAAACTCATCTTTCATTCCATTTGTGCTACGGTTCTTAGGAGTAACCTTACCATTTTGGTCTTAAATCAGACCTGGAATAGTAACACAGTAAATCAAGAGCCTGTATAGTAACTTAACACAGTTCTGTATTATTTAATAGATGATTTCATTGTTTTCGACTGTATCCATGCCACATTTCAATAAGGGTTGGTTTTGCCATAAAATGTGGTCAAGTAATCTAAACTGTTTGTGTAAACCATCAAGAAAATAGCTGCATTTAAGGGTTTTGATTCATTTGAACTTTGTGGATTTGGGCAAAACTGGTTGCTGTTTGTGGAGGTGATAATAGCCTATTTAAAATATTGTTTCAGAGCTTAAATTCAAGTCACAAATCAGCACTTACTCTGTTGAATGAACTGCCACTACTGGTAAAATCTAGAAGACTTGATTTCATTTTGCACACGCACACATACAATATATTTCACTTTTCATTTTTTAAGGGAGAAAAAAGCATGCAAGTTGCGTAGGTGTTTGTGTATCAATGCTCTGTTTGAATTAAGATAAAGCATTTTGTATGCATATGTAAAGCAAATGTAATAAAAAGGAAACTCAGTGCCACCAAAGCTGAAAACAAGGGACTTTGGAAAATATATTTTGATATATAACTGGCGAGAATTTCCTTCATTTTGCAAAGCCACAAGCCACATGCATCAGCTCACCGCAAAGTCATTAGGTCTTTTTAAGCTCAGATGAAAAACATTAACAAATACCACAAAAGGCTTTAGTATGGCCCCTTTGTTCATTCACATATGGCAGTTTATAACTCCTGCGCCACTTGGGTCGTGTGTTTGTTTAAGCTGCCTCCATCAGGCCAGCCCTGAAAGAACAAAAGACATCTTGAGCGATCCTAAGCAGGAAATGGGCTAATCTAAACACGGTTTGTGACACTATAAGTAGAATAGAAGAGGGAGGGATTGATTAGTCATTAATGTCCAATTGACTCCATATGGACGTTGCAATAATAAGGCCTTTTTTAGTGCAGTAGCAGAGTTATTGAATTAGAGGTTTATGTTTCCTCCAAGCTGACCTTAGGGAATTTCCTTTTGGTTCTTCTTGTTGATGTTTAAAGAGAATAGAGTCTCTAATAGGAAAAATAGAAGCATTATCTGCAGCAACACTTGCTAAGAATATCATATCTGAGTGTGGCATTAATGTAAGAGAGAGTTTTTAGCCTCTGCTACAGTATACTTTTAATTCTCAGTATTTACTTATCATGTCTAAATGTCTTTGGAGGTGAAATATTTTAGATCCCATGAAAATGTTACAATTCATATAATGAATCAGTTATATTTTGCTCAGGTTTTTCTTCCCCCTTCCAGGCTTCAAGTGCTGTTCATGAGAAATGTTGGATTTTGGAATACCAGCTGAATAATATTTGTTTAGAATTTAGAGGGTGACCAAACACTGCCATTCAGGATACCTGTGCCTCAGACCTCATGCCCCTTGGTCTAGTGATTTCTCTGTTCTGTTGTTAGCATTGTGGAATGTCACACACAAGACAATTGATGGGAGTAGGATTTGACAGTGGCTCTTTAAGTGCCCATATATTTTGCCTTCTTGCTGGTAATAAAGTGTCATCTGCATGTGGATGAGGATATAAGAAAATAAAGAGGTAAAAAGGCAGAGAAGGAATAAGAAACATGGCAATAAATCTAGGACTTTGCCTGGGTCACTCCTTAATATTCTGCTATGAAGCAGAAATTTTGGTCACATTTTGCAAAATGAATCAAAGTGTTGAATTCATATGTAAAAATTTTAGTTCAGTAAAATGGTATTTGTTGTGTTTTTCAAGTCTCTAAAGTTTTGCTCATCCATTTGGTTTTGTCATTAATGTTTGTAAAAAATATCACACTAGCAGTAGTGGAGTCTGCGATCCTTTGTCTAGGAAGTGCAGAACAGAGAAGTGCAGTCTTTTCTTCACTCAACTTTGTTTTGTCCTTCCCCATATTCTGGAGGGATCCATCTCTGAGAACAAGTGTGCAATTATGGTTTCAATGCTCATTCAGTACTTGGTATTGCTCCCATAACCTAACCAGCAGTAGCAATGCTAATCTCACTTTCTCTCTCTCTCTCTCTCTCTCTCTCTCTCTCTGGGATTCCTTGAATTGAGTAAGATTTCCCCTTGGACACTTATAACTAACAAGTGCGAAGATGAGAAATTAGGCCAATTTTGGCAAGGAACACTCTCTAGCAGTGACTGTTCGTGAGGTCTCTATATCGGCGCTGATGAGGGCCCAGGAATGTTCCTTATGTCGTGCTCTCTGATCTTCCTGGAGACAATGCTTGATCTCAAAGTGTTGGGCACCATTCTTGATGGTGATCCTCCAGGTTACCTAATCCTCCACCTGCCTCTCTCAGGTGTCAGCGTCAATGCCGCTCTTTACCAAGGTGTTCTTAAGGACGTCTCTGCAGCTCTTCCTCTGCCCACCACGAGACCTCATCCCGGTCCCCAGCTGAGCATAGAAAATCTGTTTAGGCAAACATGTGTCAGGCATCCTAAGCACATGACCAGACCATCATAGCTGCCTGCAGGCAATTATTGCCTCAGTGCTGCAGGAATCAGCCTCTGTGAAGACACTAACTTCGGTCCATCTGTCATGTCACGTGATGCCCAATATTCTTGTCAGGTACCTTTGGTGGAATTTCTCCATATCTTTAATATGACATCTATAGGGAGTCCAAGCTTCAGCTCCATATAGCAACGTTGGAATGACCTCGACATTGTAGATGTCAATCTTGGTCTGTGTCTTGATGTCACGGTCATCGAAGACTTGCCTCCGTAAATGTCCAGAAGCCGCACTGGCACTGGAAATTTGGTGGCAGATTTCATTGCCAATATCAGCATTGCTGGACAGATAGCTTCTGAGATAGGGGAAGCTGTAGGCATTCTCCAGTACTTGGTCATCCTCTATGATGGTTAGTTTGGGTAACGGTATGGCGGATGTTGGCTGAAAGAGAAAATTGCTCTTTGTTTCAGCAATGCTAGTACTCCAGACTGGGATGGGGTGTGACCACCAGGTTCTCCTAATTATCCAAATAAGGGCGCCACCCAGGGACTATAAAGGAAGGATCAGAGAGATGTTGAAGTCAATAGGAGTTTTGTCATTATCTTCCAAAAGGCATGATTTTGGCCATAGAAGACTGTCCCATCTCCAAAAATCTCACAATCTAAAAGATAAGACAAGACAAACAGATACAGGTAAACAGCAAATAAGCAATATATCAGAAGTTAAAATACAATTTTCTCAACATCCCACTCATAGTGAGAATATTTTTCCCCACCCTCTCCTCTGTCCAGATGCTGACCAAGCTCTTTCTCAGCCCTTAATCACTCCAAGTGCTTTCCTTCTCAACTACCCAGGCCTCTAGAAAAACAGTTAGCCTATTCTAGTTGTCAAAGATTTTTTAAAGTTTAAGTGTTTGGCTGGATCAGGGCCATAGTACTGTATCTTCTCCTTAATTTTCTTTTGACCTTGTGTAGTCTTCACATGCTTACCCTAAACTTAACACTGGGCATATCCAAAAAGTAATCACTCTCCTCTAAACTGCTTTTTGTTCTGTATTATCTCATCAATAGTGCAGCCCAACAGAAGTGGAAGAGCTGGAAAGCAAAGCAACCCTCCACACTTAGAAGCTGAAAGTGTCACTTCTAGTATAGACCTCGCCTCTGCTGGGCTGAGGAATAAATTTCCCTGCCAACTAAGCCAATAGGGCAGCCAAAGCTTATGCTTTTGCAACAATTTTGAATGCTAACCAAACTCCTCATTCTGGAAGTCAGACTCCCATTCTGTGACTGTATTATGAACAGTTCCCTAGTGAATGGACCATTACTTACCATAGATACACAATTGTTGTAATTCCCTTCACACACACATACAGTTGGTAGTGTAATTTGTACATAATATTTTGCACATAATATTTTGCAGAGGCATTTTATTAGACAAGGATGAGCACATTCTTCCTATGAACCAAAACTAAAGTCCCGACCACTTTACAGTCTTTTATATCCTCTTCAGATTCCATAATATTCTGGCTATGTCTACACTACAGAGTTTTTTCAGACAAATGGGCATTTTTCCGACAAAACTTCACTTACGTCCACACTGCAATCATGTTCTTTAAAAAAAAAAAATAGAAAGAATGGAGGGGTTTTTCCGACATTGGTAAACCTCTTTCTACGAGGAAGAAGCCTTTTTCTGAAAGAGCTCTTTTGGAAAAAGGCGTGTGTGGATGGGGAAGAGGGAGTTCTTTCGAAAGAAGAGGAAAGAGGAAAAAGCTCAGGTACCCTGGTGGCCACTCCATCCATAGTAATCACAGCTTAAATGCGAGATAGCATCTTTTGAGTGGGGATGCTATCTTTCGAAAAGGCAGATCACTTTTTCAATGCATTTTGGCAGTGTGGACACTCTCTTTCGGAAGAAGATTTTTCGGAAGATCTCTTCCAGAGAAGCTTCTTCTGAAAGAAGCCTGCAGTCTAGATGTAGCCTCTGTCTTTTTGCTTCTGGATCACTCATTATTGCAACTATCAGCACAAAACAAGAACGCAAGAACATGGCTTGTAAAATCTGTTGAAATTCCTTATGTGGGGGAAGGAGCTTTTTTGATATTTGATTGACAGGTTGAAGTTGTGTTGAACTGATTTGCAGTTTGAAAAAAAATGTTATTGTTATGGGTTTCAACCTGCAAGAACACATTTTACATCTGTGCCTTTTATGTCTTTATAGGCTTTTGTTATAACTTTAGTGAGTATTAAGAATTTTTGCTCCCTGGTTATACTACTTTTTGCAAACAGAAGCACTTTCTGTAATGTACAGTATGTTGAATATGATCCTGAACTTGTGGGACACTTAGCATAGACAGGTTGTATGATTGTTAATTACTTTTAAAAGTTCATTTTGCACAGATTCTTTTATGAGAGCCTTTAGGCTTAGTTGCATGTATTCACTCAAAGATCAAGTGGAGAAAAGCTCAAATTTTTTTGGCTTCTTTCTCAAGTCCTCCAGGCATAGACTTGCTCAGAGCAGATGCATCAAGAGGTTTGTATCGTTTCTGGGATGTTTGCAGTTTATTACTACTCTAAGGGTATGTCTAGAATACAGAGTTTTGTCGGAAAAACGGCCATTTTTCTGACAAAACTTGAGTTATGTCCACACTGCAATTGCATTCTTTCGCAAGTAAATCAAAAGAAAAGAGGGCTTTTTCCTCAACTGGTAATCATCATTCTACGAGTAAGAACTTCTTTTTGTGAAAGAACACTTTCACAAAAAGGCGTGTGTAGACAGGGAAGAGGGAGTTTTTTTCGGAAGAAGAGGGGAAGAGGAAAAAGCACAGATGCCCTGGTGGCCATTCTGTCCATAGCAATCACTGCTTACATGTAACACAGCATCCAGGCAGTCTGGACACAATCTTTCGAAAAAGTACATAGCTTTTTCGATGCGCTTTTGCAGTGTGGATGCTCTCTTTCGCAAGAAATTTTTTAGGAAGCTCTCTTCTGAAAAAAAGCTTCTTGTGCAAGAAGCCTGTAGTCTAGACATAACCTAAGGGTCATTCTCCAGAAAATATTACATTAAAATAGATTATGAGGAATGGAGTTTCATTTTCCTATTCCAAGTTATAATCACTCCAAATAAAGAATTTAAACCTACAGAAGTCATGCTGAGGTCTACTGGACTTTTGCCTGCATCAGAACCAGAGTATCAAGCCAAAACTTTATTACAAAGGCCTGAAGACAAATTCATAGGCCAAATGTATGTATTGGTGCTGTCAAAAATGTATAGTTCTGTTTCCTAACCATGCCAGCTGTAGATAACACAGTAGCTTGTAAATGACTTGGTGTGTCAGTTATGTAAATCAAGACATGATTTTCAAATTAAATTGTATTTTAAATGCTAAGGGTTTTTTAAAAAAACCCCAAAACATTTTGACAATTGTGTTGTGCTATTTATTGTCTTGGCTATTCAGGCAGGCACAAAAGCTGACCATAACATGGGAATTCAAAGTTTTACTTTTAGAGACTATATGATGCATTATATCTCTCCAAAGTAATTCTTTTCATTTTTATACAGGGCTCAGAGCTCAAGGTGGTTTTCCTGGTCCCCTATGGTGTTATATGAGCATGTTTTGTATGCAGTTGTGTTAGACTACTATTCTCTCCTCCTTTATTTAATTATTGATCATTATACTGTAATTACAGACATAAGGAGCCAGATGCTCCTCTCTGTTTATTCTGTTGGAGTGGAGCACTATGGAGAAATATGGCAGGGAGTGTGAGATTGGGAAGTGGTGTAACCTGTCTCCTGAGAAGAAGGAGACCTCACTTTAGAACAACTGCAGGGGAAGGAGCTTGTGAGGCAAGCCAGGGATGGGCCAGTAAATTCACCTCTATGAAGCTCTACAGGACTAAAATCTGATAATGGGGGAGGGCCCCAAATATAGTCATAGACTGTAGTGGCAGTGAAACTGTTAAGCAGTCACCCGCATTGTACCAGTAGGTTGAAAGATTCTCACCACCACCTCTCCTAACCTTTCTTGGGTCCTCTGTGCCAAATTCATTTATTTGTATAGTGGTTGTGGGATGTCTGAGTGCAGCATTTGGTGCAAGAATGGATAGATCCACCCCTCCTCATGTTAGGGGAAAAAGAAATTCTTGGAAGGTTTGTGGCAACTCCCTTATCATTACATCCTCCCATAAATTCCTGACAATTGTACTTTGACCACTTTGTACAGAATACATTATTCACATTTTTTCATTTGTCAACCAGCTTCATAATGCTGCATGGTCATTGCATAGTTGTTTCAAAATTTGGTATTTTAAAAATGAAATGTTTATACATAAGTCTACATGTATATATAATTATATATATACATTTTTATTTTATTTATTAGTTCTACCACTTAGAACAAAGTCACTAAACCGCAGTGATCTGCAATACGCCAGGTAAAAGTATCACAATTTGAAAATAAAGATATATTCTATTTGAGAGGATGTGAAGGAAGAGTCTGCTCCAGAACCCATTTGAAAACAGGGAAAAGACTCCCTTCCATTGACTTTGGATTAACTGTTAAAAGCATATCTTTCTCTTCATCCACTCCCCACTACTTCCAATTGCAAGAGAGAGAAACAGAGAGAGAGAGCAACAATAGTAACTATCTGTAAATACTGAACACCTGTGGCATAGTAGTTAACTCAGAATAATATTAAAATATTTTTGAATCTGACATTTGCCACAAACCTGTCTTCTTTTATGTGCACACATGTAAGTATATAAATTGCTGAATCAGTGTCAGTTGTAAAGTAATGGCATTGAGGGCATCATAAATTTTCACAGTGATCCTCAGGAGAAGACACTGTCGTATCTGAATGAGTGTTTTGCTTTCAGGGTAATGTATGTCTTCATCTGGCCCAGCAGTCAGCATATTGCCCTATGTTGATGGATATTGTCAGCTTGAAACTACACTACATTTCACTGCACAATAAACATGGCTGTCAACACCATGTAAAGTGAAATCAATTTATCCTGTATGGTCAGTGCCTTTTAAATGAAATTAATGTACTGTGGGCATGGTGGCAAAAAGGTAGTGTATTAATTATGCATCCCCTGTGCTAAGGTTTTTTTCATATAAATGAAATGTCTACATGGAATTAAACTGTTGTGTATATAAAATATGGTATTTCCCCAGAAAATTACCAAAATTAGGATTCTGCATAATTAAAAACTATAAAGCAGTATTGAAGATAATAGAACAGTGACACTGTACACAAGCTAAATATCTGGCCTTATATTTTTGGCTGATATAAATTGGCTTCACACTGCTAGCCTTAGTAGTTCACAGAAGAATAATGAGGCATGTTATTGTTCTAATTTATTGTCATGTTTTGACACAACCACCTTTTGTTTTTATCAGAGCACAAATGAGTGTAGGGTGCTGAAGCCTAAAATAAAATCATGTCACTTTATTCCCGTACAATTTTTTCTTCCTCTGTGTCCCAGCCTTGAAAGTGTATATTACAATTGTGATTCTATAAGTTTCAGGACAAGGACGTGAGTTTACCATGCTCACATCTTAGCTATATCAGCCAGTACCTACCACCTAATATTCAGTTGTGTGCACACTAGCATATAGTAAAGCTTGGACTGCCAAGAAAACTGCCCCAAATCCATCTCAGATTAGAGCATGCACAGCTGATTTGGAGGTGGGTAATGGCCAGCCATCAAGATTCACTGAGGTATCATTGTCAAGGGGACCCCAATATACTAGTCATGCCAACCCGATGCTCTGGGATTAGCATGCTTATTAACTATAGACCAGTGTATTACAGATACGTGGCTTGATCCTGCAAGGTGCTAACCCATATTCAATTGTCACTGAAATAAATTTGAACTGAGCATGCTTATCCAGTGTGTAGCACGTACCCCCAGATTAAGGATACGCTATATAATTCATCATGAAATGTTTGAATATGTTCCATTGCACAGTCATTTTGAAGTACTTGTGTAACTTTTGTACACATACCCCTATGGAGCATACAAATTATTCACGCTGCTCCAGAATTAGAACTTGTTCTAGTCTTCAGTACCTTGACTGAAGAAAACTGTAATTATCAATACACACAATTTGTTGTGTCAAACTGAGGACCTTGTTAAAACTGCCTTTGTATACTTAATTAGAGTCATGAAATTAGGTCTGTTTTATCTCTTCTTGTAGATCTGGGGGACAGGTGGAGAGAGAAAAAATAACCCTGCAATAAACAAGGCATAGGAAGCTGTCTTGTATTTGAAATAATAATGTTTTGCATCCATCTTGTTTCTTCCTGCCTTGATATTACAGGAAGTAAAGCAATGAATGGCTCTGCAGCTAAACTACAGCAGTATTATTGTTGGCCAACAGGAGGTGCCACTGTGGCTGAAGCGCGAGTCTACAGGGACGCACGGGGCCGAGCCAGTAGTGAACCGCATATTAAGCGACCAATGAATGCTTTCATGGTTTGGGCAAAGGATGAACGCAGAAAAATTCTCCAAGCTTTTCCTGACATGCACAACTCCAATATTAGCAAAATCCTAGGTAAGTACAAGACCGTAAATATATTATGACTGATGAAGATGTGCTAGAGAATGAGGACAAATGCAGGGACGGATATTTAAGCAGCAGGCCACAACTGTATTAAACTTAACAAGGGTTAGGAACACTTCATATCCTGTCTCTCCTACTCTCACCTACTCAGCATTTTAAGTGGTTCTAGTGCAGGGATTACATGGATACTACCTTGGGCTAGAACTCAACATGCTCTTCTGAGTCTTACCCTATTCCTCCTTGCATGAGCGGGATAGGGGATTCTAATAAGGGGGTGAAACCTGGACCCATGAATGCCATAAGGCTTTTCACAATCCATTGAGTACAAGACTCATCAATAGAATCTCAGGCCTTTTACTTCTGTGAACTGTTCCTTTTAACCACACGAGAAGCCAGCCATAAATTATGAAGAACTAACATCCTTTCTAAGTACTATCACAAATTGTTAAATCCTATCACGATTTTACTTAACTGCACCTCCAGGATACTGTGAGGAAGGCAAAAAACTCCACAAGTGCTAACAGGGAGAAAAAATTTCCTTCCTTACCCCAAAATAGCCGACTGGTCAGATCTGCGGTATCGTAATACATAGCTCCGAGGACACCAGTACAGGCTGGAGAGAGTGGGGCTTCTGGGAACATAGCAAAAAGAGGCTCCACTTAGCTCAAGCTAGGATAACACGAGGAACTAGCCAGCTCCTCTCCTTCCTAATTTAGCTAAGCAATGGTGAGAGACTCTGAAAGGGAGGGACAGCTTAGGGTCCCTATGTGTATTGCTAATTTACTATAACCATGGTTCTTGGGAAAAGTTACCCATTGTATAGTCACATCAGAAATAATTAGAACCCAAAAGTTCGGGATTCATCAAAATGGAAACTGTACATTTTATAAATCCAAGATACAAATTTGTGCTGGAGAACATTAAGGTCAGAATTGAATTATTGGTCAGCAAGTTTAATAACACTTCAAAAAAATATTCAACGTGAATTTTCTGTAAAAATACAGTAATATTTTAATTAAACATTTATCGATGATAAAAGAAAAAAATGAAAGGAAACACTTTGCATTACACAATTAAAATATTGCTTAATTTTAAATATTCAGAAATAATATTTAATGTGTACATATGTAATCTGGGCATCCACCAATATGAGTTTTGCCACTGTGCAGATAAATTGGTTGATTTTTTTAGACATTTTGAGTCAATGACCTCTCTGGAGAATTAGAAACATACGTGAGAATGAGTGGTGAAATGTTAAAACATATATTTATTCTTGAGTCTTTGAAGTTAAAGATGGATTCTAAATGTAACTCGTAATAAATAATAGTTAAAATCAAGTTTCATCTGCAATCATTTTATTGTAAACTTTTGAGTTGAAATGTATTTTAAACAGAGCTGTTTCGCATGCATTTGTTATTTTTGTCAGAGGCAAAAAGACATTCGAGAAATAAATGTTACTCTGCCCTAAAACTTTTAGAATCTCACTTAGAAGTTCTCATATTTTTGTCTACCATTTTAAATAAGTTATATGAATAGCCTTTCAGTTTTGTATAAACCCTGCACTGTTTCAGTGTTGGCAGCCGTGGGGAATCTATATTATTTGTGTGCATTCTGTGAAAAAACTATTAGGAATATAGTAACTGTATTCATTAAAATGTAAACTTTCAGCATAAATATATCAGAAGTGCCAGCAATCATGTGTTTGTTAACCATGGTATTAACGTGTCATAAATAAGTCTATCTCTATATAATATCTGTATTACTTTTCCAGAACAATGAGAAAAGGGTCTGAATTATTAGAACTGACACAGAGCATTGCTGGCTATGGATAATATTTATACAACTTTTCCATTTGTTGATGTATGAAAAATCTCGGTAAAAGAATAGCTTCCACCCACGTTTACCACAGCTGTAATAGTTTTATCCAGCTGAAAGACACCAAAAAGCTACTTTCTGCATTGCTTACCCATAACAACCCCCCAAAACCTATACTCTCTTCAAGTGTTTAGATTATTCTTTATAAACAATACAAGAGATTTGAATACTTTTCCCTCTTCCTGTATAAACTGTATTAAAATTTTTTACTACTTTTATTGGCTAAGCTTTCAATGAATGTTTACAATACTGAAAGTGGTGTATATAACTACAAATGTGCTTTCCTTTAAAAAAATAACTTTCTAAGTGCAGTTCAATACATTTATTTCATCTGGCCAGAGAAAAAATATGAATAATAGGATTTAACATATTGTAGGATGCCAATAGTATGCCAAATTTATATCAAAGTGTAACTAAATTAAAGGCTGTCATAAGAGTAAGGAGTCATTTGTAATTTTGTGAATAAGTGAGCTTTTCATAAGTTTTCCTTGCTAACTTGCAGAGCATTAATATCTATTAGAAATTTTAAAGTTATGTTCTTAAGGAGGCTTCAATAAGCATGCATGCATGAACAATGTGATAAGCTTTTAACATCAACACAATGACAATGGACTCAATCTGATGTTAGTAATGTGCATGTTAATAAATAGCTCACAGAATTTTTCTCACGTTAAAAATTCATTATTGTAAAGAACAATAGAGAGAAATTGTTGTGGACACAAGATCCAGATTTTCAAATTCAGCTACAGTGAACTCTTTGTTATCCAGCACTCATGGGGTATGTCTGCACTACAAGATAAAGTCGAATTAAGCTATGCAACTTCAGCTACATTAATTGTGTGGCTGAGGTCAAAGTACCGTGACTTTTGGCTCTGCCCACACTGCAGGAAGTTGAAAGGAAAGCCCTCACCCTTCAACTTCCCTTACTCCTTGTGGAAGCAGGACTACTGGCATCGACCGGAGTGCCCCCTCAGTTCAAATTAGCATGTCTTCACTACACCCAATAATTTAAACCCTGAAAGATCGACAGCAGTAGCTTCAATCTTCTCTGTCGTGTAGACATATCCATGGAGACTGGGGCTTGCCGATTAATTGAATGTGCCAGATAACAAAGCTTATAGCTCTGCCCCACTCCCTACTGGCAGATCCAGGTCCTGGCAGCTTGAGGCAGGCTGAGGGGCGGGAGAAGGAGGACCTACTGATGGTGTCAGCCAGCAGTGCTGGCTATCAGAAGCCCTGCATCAGCCATCTGGACAGGCGGGAGTCAGTCGCGTGTGCCTGAAGACGCAATGGTATTGTGGCTGGGGCAACACCAGTTAACAAAGTTATCTGGTTTACACAGTGCCAGAGAACAAAGTTTTCACTGTACTGATTTGAAATACCTTAATTTGTAGGTGCCTTACTGGAAATATTTTAAAGAGCAGGGCTTTGAGAATGCGGGTGAGCTGCATTCTCTGGAAGTCAGGCCTCTTAAAGGTGGCTCAAATTGGGCACCCAAAATAGATAATCAGTTTTGAAAATATTGGCCACAGTTTTGGTAAATGTTGGTGAACTTGTTAGCAGCTTGGCAAAAAAGAAAGGGGACCAGGTATTCTACAATGCCTCTAAATAGAACTGAGTCTGCCTTGCTTTCAGCATGATGTTTTTACATATAGGCTCTCGCTGGAAATCCATGTCCAATCAAGAGAAACAACCTTACTATGAAGAACAGGCACGGCTAAGTAAAATTCATCTAGAGAAGTACCCTAACTATAAATACAAACCTCGACCAAAACGCACCTGTATTGTTGATGGCAAGAAACTGCGTATTGGAGAATATAAACAGCTGATGAGGTCTCGAAGACAGGAGATGAGGCAGTTTTTTACTGTGGGGTAAGTATTTTTATTGTTGTTTCTGTTTTCTTTTTTCAGAGTGTTTTTGGAACCAATCGACAATTCGCCTTACCTGAAGAGTTTACAAATTAAGGGTGCAATCTGCAAAATCTTTACTCACACACCTCAGATTTATACTGAACATAGAATTACCATACACATCAGAAGACTGAAGCAAAGAAATCATTTATTTTCTCCGCAATGGCGTTATCGTCCTTGATTGCGCCTTTTATAGTTCGATCGTCTAGGGGACCCACAGGTTTTTTAGCAGGCTTCCTGCTTCTAATGTACTTAAAAAACATTTTGTTATTTCTTTTTGAGTTTTTGGCTAGCTGTTCCTCAAAATCTTTTTTTGCTTTTCTTATTACATTTTTACACTTGATTTGACAGTGTTTATGTTCCTTTCTATTTATCTCACTGGGATTGGACTTCCACTTCTTGAAAGATGTCTTTTTGTCCCTCACTGCTTCTTTTACATGGTGGTTAAGCCACAGTGACACTTTTTTAGGTCTCTTGCTATGTTTTTTAATTTGGGGTATACATTTAAGTTGGGCCTCTATTATGGTGTCTTTAAAAAGTTTCCATGCAGCTTGCAGGGATTTGGCTTCAGTCACTGTGCCTTTTAATTTCTGTTTAACTAGCCTCCTCATTTTTGTGTAATTCCCCTTTTTGAAATTAAATGCCAGGGTGCTGGACTGCTGAGGTGTTCTACCCATCACAGGAATGCTGAATGTTATTATATTATGGTCACTATTCCCAAGCGGTCCTGTAACGGTTATTTCCTGGACCTGATCCTGCACTCCACTCAGGACTAAATCGAGAATTGCCTCTCCCCTTGTGGGTTCTTGCACCAGCTGCTCCAAGAAGCAGTCATTTAGGCCATTGAGAAATTTTATCTCTGCTTCTCTTCCTGAGGTGACATGTACCCAGTCAATATGGGGATAATTAAAATCCCCCATTATTATAGAGTTCTTTATTTTGGTAGCCTCTCTAATCTCCCTCAGCATTTCAATGTCAGTATCACTGTCCTGGTCAGGTGGTCGGTAATATATCCCTACTGCTAATTTCTTATTATTGGAGCATGGAATTACTATCCATAGCGATTCTGTTGAACATGTTGATTCACTTAATATTTTTATTTCATTTGATTCTACATTATCTTTCACATACAGTGCCACTCCACCACCCACCCGGCCTGCTCTATCCTTTCGATATATTTTATATCCCGGTATGATTGTGTCCCACAGATTTGCCTCATTCCACCAGGTTTCAGTGATGCCTATTATGTCAATCTCCTCATTTAATACTAGGTACTCTAGTTCACCCATCTTATTAGTCAGACTCCTAGCATTTGTGTAGAAGCACTTTAAAAATTTGCCACTGCTTATTTGTCTGCCCTTCCCTGGTGCATTGGATTCCTTTGTATGCGGTTGTTTGTCTGCTCTGGCCCATGGTTTGCCTCTCCCCTTCTCTCTTTCTGACTACAGCTTAGAGAATCTCTATCAATGGATTCTCCTCTAAGAGAAGTCTCCCTCCGATTTACGTGCATCTCCGCACCAATCGGCTTTCCCCCATCTCTTAGTTTAAAAACTGCTCTACAGCCTTTTTAATGTTTAGTGCCAGCAGTCTGGTTCCACCCTGGTTTAGGTGGAGCCCATCCTTCCTGTATAGGCTCCCCCTGTCCCCAAAGTGTCCCCAGTTCCTAATAAATCCAAACCCCTCTTCCCTACACCATCGTCTCATCCACGCATTGAGACTCTGAAGCTCTGCCTGCCTACTCGGCCCTGCGTGTGGAACTGGAAGCATTTCCGAGAATGCCACCATAGAGGTCCTGGATTTCAGTCTTTTTCCTAGCAGCCTAAATTTGGCCTCCAGGACATCTCTCCTATCCTTCCCTATGTCATTGGTACCTACATGTACCATGACCACCGGCTCCTCCCCAGCACTACACATAAGTCTATCTAGATGCCTCGAGAGATCCGCAACCTTTGCACCAGGCAGGCAAGTGACCATACGGTTCTCCCGGTCATCACAAACCCAACTATCTATGTTTCTAACAATTGAATCACCCACTACTAACACCTGCCTCTTCCTAACTGGCATTCCCTCCCCCTCAGAGGTATCCTCAGTGCGAGAGGATACCGCAACATCCTCTGGGAGGAGGGTCCCAACTACGGGATGGTTTCCCTCTGCTCCCATTGAATGCTCTGTTCCCTTGAGACTTTCATCCTCCTTAAGAGCACTGGGGCTCTCAGACTGGAGGTGGGACAGTACTACAGTGTCCCGGAAAGTCTCATCAACATATCTCTCTACCTCCCCTAGCTCCTGCAGTTCAGCCACCCTGGCCTCCAAAGCCCGAACCCGGTCTCTGAGGGTCAGGAGCTCCTTGCAATGGGTGCACACATACGCCACCCGCCCACAGGGCAGGTAATCATACATGTTACACTCGACGCAATAAACAGGATAGCCCCCACTCTGCTGCTGGGCTTCTGTCTCCATTTTTCTAATGAATAAGTTTAAGCAGAAACTGGGATTCTTTTTAAACCTCTGGAATATAGATTATTATAAGAGTTGTTTTTAAGAAGGTCAGAAGTCCCTAGTGCCCTCTAACCTCCACCTCCAAACTCCCCCTCCAAACCCCCTGTTAGCTGTTCCTGTTCGCAAGCTCCCTGGTCGCTGAGTCACAGGCTTATATAGCTCTGGTAGCCCCTCCCCCTGACTGAGGCTTAGCCAATTAACTGAGGCTTCTAGATTTCAAACCTTTTAGAAGCGCCTTCAAACAAACAAACAAACCAACCAAACACACAAACACAAGCTCAGCACACAGCAAATAACTCCCACACACACAAACGCACACTCCAGACAGCCACTTACCACAAGGGTCCCGTTTTTACTCCTCTTTTACCTGGAGAACTCCCTCTCCAAACTCCCTGTTAGCTGTTCCTGTTCGCAAGCTCAGATTTGGGAATCTCCCCAACGTCCTCAGCCGAGAAGATTGAAGAAAGGAACACAAACACTGTCAAATCAAGTGTAAAAATGTAATAAGCAAAAAAAGATTTTGAGGAACAGCTAGCCAAAAACTCAAAAAGAAATAATGTTTTTTAAGTACATTAGAAGCAGGAAGCCTGCTAAAAAACCTGTGGGTCCCCTAGACGATCGAACCTGTGGGTCCCCTAGATGATCGAACTATAAAAGGCGCAATCAAGGACGATCAAGCCATTGCGGAGAAACTAAATGATTCCTTTGCTTCAGTCTTCACGGCTGAGGACGTTGGGGAGATTCCCAAATCTGCACCGTCCTTTGTGGGTGATGAATCTGAGGAACTATCCCGGATTGAAGTGTCATTAGAGGAGGTTTTGGAACAAATAGAAAAACTTAATGTTAACAAATCTCCGGGACCGGATGGCATTCATCCAAGGGTTCTAAAAGAACTCAAATGGGAAATTGCTGAACTATTATCTGTGTTTTGTAACCTATCCCTTAAATCGGCTTCCGTACCTAATGACTGGAAGGTAGCCAACGTGACACCAATATTTAAAAAGGGCTCTAGAGGCGATCCGGGCAATTACAGACCGGTAAGTCTAACTTCAGTAGCGGGCAAATTAGTCGAAACAATAGTAAAGAATAAAATTGTGAAGCATGTAGAAGAACATAATTTGTTGGACAAAAGTCAACATGGTTTCTGTAAAGGGAAATCCTGTCTTACTAATCTATTCGAGTTCTTTGAAGGGGTTAACAAACATGCGGACAAGGGGGATCCAGTAGATATAGTATACTTAGATTTTCAGAAAGCCTTTGACAAGGTCCCTCACCAAAGGCTCTTGTGTAAATTACATGGCCATGGGATAAGAGGGAAGGTCCTTTCTTGGATTGAGAACTGGTTAAAAGACAGGAAACAAAGGGTAGGAATAAATGGTAAATTTTCAGAATGGAGAGGGGTAACTAGTGGTGTCCCCCAAGGGTCGGTCCTAGGACCAATCCTGTTCAACTTAGTCATAAATGATCTGGAGAAAGGGGTAAGCAGTGAGGTGGTAAAGTTTGCAGATGATACCAAACTGTTTAGGATAGTCAAGACAGAAGCAGACTGTAAGGGACTCCAAGAAGATCTCACCAAACTGAGTGATTGGGCAACAAAATGGCAAATGAAATTTAATGTGGATAAGTGTAAAGTAATGCACATCGGGAAAAATAACCCCGACTATATGTACAGTATGATGGGGGCTAATTTGGCTACGAAAAATCAGGAAAGAGATCTTGGAGTTATCGTGGACAGTTCTCTGAAAACTTCCACACAGTGTGCAGCAGCAGTCAAAAAGGCAAATAGGATGCTAGGAATTATTAAGAAAGGGATAGAAAATAAGACCCAGAATATCTTACTGCCCCTGTATAAAAGTATGGTACGCCCACATCTTGAATACTGTGTACAGATGTGGTCTCCTCACCTCAAAAAAGATATTTTGGCCTTGGAAAGGGTTCAGAAAAGGGCAACTAAAATGATTAGGGGTTTGGAACGGGTCCCATATGAGGAGAGGTTAAAGCGACTGGGACTTTTCAGTTTAGAAAAGAGGAGACTGAGGGGGGATATGATAGAGGTATATAAAATCATGAGTGGTGTGGAGAGGGCCGATAAAGAGAAGTTATGTATTAGTTCCCTGAATAGAAGAACTAGAGGACACCAAATGAAGTTAACGGGTAGCAGGTTTAAAACTAATAAAAGAAAGTTCTTCTTCACACAGCGTGTAGTCAGCCTGTGGAACTCCTTGCCAGAGGAGGCTGTGAAGGCTAGGACTATAATAGAGTTGAAAGAGAAGCTAGATAATTTCATGGAGGTTAGGTCCATAAAAGGCTATTAGCCAGGGGATAAAATGGTGTCCTTGGCCTCTGTTTGTCAGAGGCTGGAGAGGGATGGCAGGAGACAAATCGTTTGATCATTGTCTTCGGTCCACCCTCTCTGGGGCACCTGGTGCTGGCCACTGTCGGCAGACAGGATACTGGGCTAGATGGATCTTTGGTCTGACCCAGTACGGCCATTCTTATGTTCTTGTGTTCTTGGATTAACTATGGCCTGATTCTAGAACTCTTTGAAAACACGTGGAGTTAGTTCACTGGCCTTGGAGCATTTTTGATTGGGCCATAAGGGGGTGATTTGCAAGCCCTGCCCTTAGTAATGAGGGTTTCCAGAATCAGTCCCAGGATTGAGACAGGAAAGATAGGAAAAAATAGAAAAGGCATGTTAGATAAGGGTGTAAAAAATAAGAGCTTTAGGGAATGGAGAAGATGGTCAGATTGTGCAGAAGCTTTGGGGAATGATGCACACATCTTGAGGGCACCTAATTTTTTGCATTACGTATTATTGTGGTATACAATACTTCTTCAAGAAATGTGTTGTGTAAAGTACAGAGATAGATCAACCAGGTTTCCAGTTCAGAATGTATGATACTAAAAAATATCCCACGACAGTTTTAGTCATACATTGTGATATAAATGCAATGGAAGGTAATACTATTAAATGGCATCTAGAACTTTTGAATGGCATGCCTTGCTATGACAGTTCTCCAGATTTAGGATAAGAAATCCACAGAAACAATTGCATCAGCACTCTCATTCTCTCTCTCATTCTCTTCTGAATTAATTTGTGATATCTATGCCAGGGCACAGTGTTTCTGGTAGGATAAAAAGAGCCTAAAAGCCATCAGCCTTACCAGCCCCTCCAAATTCACAGTGTTCTGCTTATTTCTCTAATCATAATAATCTCCTTTGGTTTTGTGCATTACTGCCAGATAATTGTCCTTGATATCAGTTATGTGTCCTCATTTTTGGGTTGTGGAATTCCCTGTTACAGTCATTTGTTTTGTGGTGTCCTACAAGAAAGTAGATTTTTTTTGGTAAATAATTCACGAGAAGTGTATTAGATATTCTAAAACATGAGATATTATAACTTTTGAATGTGTGGTATGATGCTATTAGCTTACTCTTCAATGCCAATTGTTTACTAATAAGCTGTCACAGAAATTGTACGTAGGTACACATCTGAATTGATATAGCGTATCACAAATTGTATTCAGTCCAGAGGAATAAAATTCTAGTCTACCTCTTCCAAGGCAGATTAACAGTCATATGATGTCAAAACAATAAATTCTGAAGGTCCAAAAGCAGCAATGTGGTAAAATTAAATACAGGAATGGGAGAAAAATAGCATCACAGTGAGGGTGTGTCTACTGCACTGTAACTTGAAATAAGATGCGCAATTTGAGCGACACAAATTGCGTGTCTTATTTCAATGCTATTTTGAAAAAGCTTATTTCATCATTTGGCGCTGTCTACCCAGTGCCAAATTTTGAAATAAAGCGCTATTCTGAAACGTCCCTTACTCCTTGAAGAATGAGGTTTACAGGGACGTCGGAATAGCGAGCCTGAAATAACGGGGTTGCTGTGAAGATGTGGGGTGGCTATTTTGGGATACTCTGGTATCCCGAAATAGTGTTGCAGTGTAGATGTTCCCTGAGAGAAAAGACACTGGGAGAATTGGTTGCTAATTCAAAGCATAATTAAGTAGCTGCATTGCCAGGATCAGAGGAGCAGGTAAAATAAGGAGGTCAGGGTTAAGAATTGTTCTATTCTTGTAGAAAAGTGAATGACACAATAGCTGGTTTTCAAAAACACTAAAAACTATTCCCCATGAACGCAATGACCCAAGTTAACTTTAATATATCCTTGTGAGGCGTAAGAGACAACATGGAAATTTAATCATTTTTCTAAGTACATGAGTCCTGATTCTTCTCATTTACACCATGACCTCTTATCACCCTTCTGGCAGGATAAAGAGGCCTTAAAATGAGTGTAAATTACATTTATATTGATATGATTTAAATGTAATTTACAACCACTTTAATATCCCTTTACACAGCTAAAGATGAATAAAAGAGTCTTAGTGGAAGAGGGAATCAGGCCCTTGGCTGGAAACAAGAGAGAATATGAAAATGTGTTCCATGGTTTAGTCAAAGTAGACAAGGGATTCATATCTTTTTTCCATCTATATTTATTTTGGGAGCTGAGGAGACCAAGGCTCTGTTTACATTACTACATTTTTGACAAATCTTCTGTTAACACCCCAAAGTCAACAAAACAAAAATTGCCGGAAGGTATTCACACTTGCTCCCTCTGTTGACAGATCATGTCCACACTGGGGGCACCATCATCAACAATGTGAACAATATATTGTGGGCATGTATCCCACAGAGGAGTGTTGTGGAAGGCAGAGCTGATCCCTGTGCATCTTGGAATTCGCTCCAAGTTCTCCCTCAGCCTTCTCAGCCGCTAGGAGCAGCACTATCAGCAGCTTTGTGAGCTCTCCTTGCTGAGGAATGTCAAAACACCACAGCAGCCTATCCCCCTATCCCTGCAGCAGCAATCTGCCTACCGCTGTGTTCCTTGTGCAAGGCAGAACAGGAGTATTCCAATGGCTTGTTCTTCATTTGTTCCCCTCAGCTGACAGATACTTCCCAGAGCTTTGAAAGGGGAGAGGTACATGCCTGTAGTACAGCAGAGATCAAAATACTGAGCAGAGCCATCAGGGCAGGATATTGGCAGAAGCCAGTTCTATTGACAAAACAAATAGCGGGATCTACACTAGCTCTTCATCAACAAAGGGAGGGGAAAAGAAAAAAAGTCTCTTATGGGGTGGACGTTTTTGTTGCTGAAACTAGGTGTTTTTCCCAACAAATGTTTGCATTTCAGTATGCATGCTCTCACTGTTTTGTCACCAAAAAGCACTTATGGTGATAAAACTAGGCAGTGTAAACAGACCCCTAAGAATGTCTGTGGTTCTTCTGAATTTGTGTTTATAGGATTTCTTTTGGGGGGGGGAGTTTCTGACCTTCCTCAACTTCCCTTCCCCCAATCCAACTGTTTTCCCCAGAACAAATGAACAAACAAACAATCCAAAACCCACTGAAAACACAACGTGAGAAATTGGAGAAAACCCATCCTGAAACATCACACTCATTCACTTGGTAAGCATATTTATTTCTTAAATACATATTGTCCAAAACACAAAACTTCCAGTTAAAAATAAAATTAAAATACTGCATCAAAACACAGACCCCAGTCAACTAGATAGTGAGGCTTACCATGCTTCACTGACTTAGGGTATGTCTAAACTACTTTCTATTTTCGAAAGAGGATATGCAAATTCCATGGGAATTTGCATATCTTCTTCCGATCTCACTTTCGAAAGCAGAGCTTTTGAAAGTGAAAGTAGTCTGGATGCGGTTTTTTTGGGAAAAAAAACCCTTTTTCGAAAAAACCGCGTAAACCTCATTTTTAAAGGAAGAACTTTTTTTTAAAAAGCGTTTTTTTGAAAAAGCTCTGCTTTCGAAAGTGAGATCGGAAGAAGATATGCAAATTCCCATGGCATTTGCATATCCTCTTTCGAAAATAGAGTGTAGTCTAGACATAGCCTTATTTCCTTTGTCAACATCCTGCCTATTGTGAAATTTCAACTAAACAATGTTGTGTTGCCAACCCTCCTGAAATATCCCACAGTTTACCACCATTTTAATGGAACAAAGAGTACACATCCTTCTTTACAAAGGCAAATTTATATTCAAACTTTATATCAATCTTCAGAGCATAGTTTGTTGGAAAACAGTTTTCTCACCCTGCAAATATTTTCAAGACTTTGAACATTTTTATAATTTCAAAGCGGGGAAAAAAGTTAAAATCTCAAATTTTTGTGAACCAAAAAATCAAAGAAATGTTGTTTGAGTTGATTGAAATATATTTTTTTGATTTAGACCTTTTAATTTTTAACCCTTTTCAGGCTAATTAGCTTAAATTTAGAAACAAACATCAGATTTTTTTTTAATACAAAAACACTTCATTGCAACAACTTAGATTAAAAAAAAATTTCAAGTAATGAGATTCAGTGAAACAGATCCTGTTTCACAAATCATTTCAGTTTAAACAAATTGGGATTTTTGATGAAAAAAAATTGTAGAAAAATTCCCAGCTGATTCAGAGTGAAGTCAGAGTCTAATATTTCTAAGATCAAAAATCTTTAATATGTATTTTCTGATTACCTAAATTTTTCAGAGAGGAATAGAAATAGAAAAAGACAAAATAGAGTGAGAAGACCCAAATAAAATGCTGAAACCCCACATGGTCGTTTGGGTTGTGTGTTTTTTCTGGGAGAAAAAACAAAACAGATGTTTTATAATCCTACCTTCTTCTCATGAGGGATTCTTGATGGTCCTTTTCTTGAGTGTTGCTTTAGATCTTAGTAAAGATTTTACCGTGGGCAAAGTATTCAGAATTTCCATGTTCAGTGGTGCATTTGTGGGCATTCGTGTATTTGTAAAGCACCTATTCCATTTCCTCCAGTTACTCATGTTTGGATAGTTCTAGCATCTCACCAGGTTTTTATTGGGGTTGTAGTCACCTGAGGATCTATCTGTGAAAACAAATGATATCTGTTTGGATTTCTCAGTAAAGTTCTTAAATTAGGAATTCTGCTCTTTTTAACTAATCTTAAATACATGGATTAAATACATGGATTGCATATCATCTATTTCATCTGTTAAAAAGTGCAGACATATAGTTACAGTATGCAGAAATAGAGAATGTATGAAAATGTGGGGTAGAAAGATCTATTTAATTAATTGACATTAAAACTTTATGGCATTTCATACAGTCACATATTTGTGTTGTTTAGGTGTTGGTGTTTTTTCAGTCTCCTTCTGCTTTTCTCTGTTCTGTTCAGGTTCTTATATCACTGTTAGCCCTGTAGTGTCTGAGCACCATTCTGAAGGTGCTCCGTGTCCTGTCAAACTCCCAGTGACCGAGCCTTTAGTTGCTGTGGAAATGGTTGTGTCGTGTGTATGGGTGGCATTTGCTGAGGCTCCCCTCGAGTGCAAGATTGTCTCAATTTCTACTATGACAACAAAGAGATGGTGACTTTGGTCACTGAGCTGTAGAAGTGCATGCATTGGTTAAGACGATGGCACACCGGCAATGACATGCTGTAGTAATAAGTAGTAAAACACACACAGCACTAGATTAATTAATGTTTCCTAAGAAACAACTGTGGGAAATAGCAGTATTTTGACCAAAAATAAGCTGACTAATGGCCAGATTCGGCATCACTTACTTAGGTAAAACCTTGGGAAGTTGAATGAGAGATTTCTACAGAGAGTAACATTGTACCGTAGTAGTGAAATTTGTCCCTATGCAATAAGCCACATAAGGTCCATGCATTTTACATACAAATTAAATGGTATTTTAAAGACTTAAGTGAGACCTAAGTAGTGATAACTATACAAATTTTACTCCAAATGAGAAATACTCTCAGGCAAGATCATTCAAACTTAATGACTAATAAACAATTTAATTTTAAAAACAAGGAAATTCAACCTGTATTCAGCTAGGTAATATTTGTAATATTTCAGTTAGTTGTAATAATACAGTTATTTATGGGAAGCTTTGGATGATAACTTTTCAGCCCTTCTGTGAATGCTATTTTAAAGCAGCCTCAAGTGATTTACAATTTATCTTCAATAATTCATTTTTTATAATCCTTAAGTAAATGTTGTTCATATGGAAGCCATAAACTCTGAGATTGTAATGTAACAGTGTATTTTGTTGCCTTTTCTTAAAAAAATAATTCAGTATCCAGTCACTTTCATAATTTAATACCCTTTACATAGAAGTATGTATTCTATACATTAGTCTGCAAAGTGATGAGCATGTTACTTTTCTTGAGCATTTATAAATAAAGTCTTTACAATGTTTGTAACTACTGAATACTTGTGTATTCTGACTGTTGGTCGAGTACTGTTTTGAAGAAGCCTGTAATATTATACCACTGTAGCAAGAGCTAAAAGTAAGTGCACAATGGGTGCTTTTGTGAGATTTACTGTTATTTTATTCCTTACGGGGAAGTAAGTTTCAGGGTGTGTAGCACATAAGCATTTTCCCTAACGCAACCAATTTAGCTTCAGTCATTTAAAGAGCTGTCAGAAAATAGTTCTGAAGGGATCCACAAACAATGGTAATTTGCCAATTCAAATGTTTAGTTAGTTTTGCAAAAGTCAAAAAATGGAATGTGCTCCAGGAAAATCCTAATAATTTTAATACCACTAGATTGCCAGCAGGTCAGTTTATATGAGTATTTTCATGTTACCTACTCTTTGCTATACTTGTCTAATTATATTGGGCCAGATCCTTGGCCCCCGATACAGCCCCTTTGCAACACTGGCAGAGCAAAGAGTCTATAGAATTGGCTTAATTGGCCCTCTGATGTTTTCCCTGGCATAGGAGAGTCCTCCAGTGGTATAGAGCTAGTGTAGCCAGCTCTACACTACTGCTTCTCATAAACCCTTAGGCATGAGCACTACATTACTCTGGTGCTCTCTGGCTGCCAGAAAGGCCATTTGATTGGCATTGAAGGTGGGTGCAAACAAAGAACTTAAATCAGGGGGGTGAACCAGAATCAGGGAAGCGTAGAGGTGATGTAAAAATACATTTTGTCCATGGTCCTCTGCTTAGCACAACTTCTCTAGATAAGAGGAATGAGCCTCTAAAATTTAATAAGACAACAAATACTTTTAAATACAAATGTAAAACTAAGTTAAGATTTGAAATATCTTCTAGAAACCACAACAAATCAGTCAATTGGAGCATGCAGAATTTTCAACCAGCCCCTTTTCACTTCTTTTTCTTCTCTGAATAGTCTTATTTTCTACAAAATGACTTTGTCATTTCCAGTGTCATATGCAAAATGACACCATCTCAGAGTGCACCAATGTAAAAGGGAGTATCAAGAGAATTTCATAAAAGGGAAAAAGTAGTTTAGGTGTTTGGTAAGATCAATGGTCATTTAGGTCCCAATTCAGCAAAGCACATAAGCATATCCTTCATTTAAAGCATTTACTTAAGTTTTGTTGAAATCTGTAGTACTTAAACATATACTTAAAGTCAAACATGGGCTTATGTGTTTTGTGGGATCCAGGCCTTAGCATTTAACTCTGGACATAGCTCAGTGTTATTCATTTTTGTTTTTTTACTTCACCTGAAATAATTAACACCCACTATTTATTTTTAAATCTTAGAAAGTTTTAAGGGAGAAATTGTGCATCCATAGAATCATAGAAACATAGAATACTAGGACTGGAAGGGACCTCGAGAGGTCATCGAGTCCAGTCCCCTGCCCTCATGGCAGGACCAAATACTGTCTAGACCATCCCTGACAGACATTTATCTAACCTACTCTTAAATATCTCCAGAGATGGAGATTCCACAACCTCCCTGGGCAATTTATTCCAGTGTTTGACTACCCTGACAGTTAGGAACTTTTTCCTAATGTCCAACTTAAACCTCCCTTGCTGCAGTTTAAGCCCATTGCTTCTTGTTCTATCCTCAGAGGCCAAGATGAACAAGTTTTCTCCCTCCTCCTTATGACACCCTTTTAGATACCTGAAAACTGCTATCATGTTCCCCCTCAATCTTCTCTTTTGTAAACTAAACAAACCCAATTCTTTCAGCCTTCCTTCATAGGTCATGTTCTCTAGACCTTTAATCATTCTTGTTGCTCTTCTCTGGACCCTCTCCAATTTCTCCACATCCTTCTTGAAATGTGGTGCCCAGAACTGGACACAATACTCCAACTGAGGCCTAACTAGCAGAGTAGAGCAGAAGAATGACTTCTCGTGTCTTGCTCACAACACACCTGTTAATGCATCCCAGAATCATGTTTGCTTTTTTTGCAACAGCATCACACTGCTGACTCATATTCAGCTTGTGATCCACTATAACCCCTAGATCCCTTTCTGCCGTACTACTTCCTAGACAGTCGCTTCCCATTCTGTATGTGTGAAACTGATTGTTCCTTCCTAAGTGGAGCACTTTGCATTTGTCTTTATTAAACTTCATCCTGTTTACCTCAGACCATTTCTCCAATTTGTCCAGATCATTTTGAATTATGACCCTATCCTCCAGATTAGTCGCAACCCCTCCCAGCTTGGTATCATCTGCAAACTTAATAAGCGTACTTTCTATGCGAATATCTAAATCGTTGATGAAGATATTGCACAGAACTGGTCCCAAAACAGACCCCTGCGGAACCCCACTTGTTATACCTTTCCAGCAGGATTGTGAACCATTAATAACTACTCTCTGAGTACGGTTATCCAGCCAGTTATGCACCCACCTTATAGTAGCCCCATCTAAGTTGTATTTCCCTAGTTTATTGATAAGAATATCATGCGAGACCGTATCAAACGCCTTACTAAAGTCAAGGTATACGACGTCCACCGCTTCTCCCTTATCCACAAGGCTCGTTATCATATCAAAGAAAGCTATCAGATTGGTTTGACATGATTTGTTCTTTACAAATCCATGCTGGCTGTTCCCTATCACCTTGCCACCTTCCAGGTGTTTACAGATGATTTCCTTAATTACCTGCTCCATTATCTTCCCTGGCACAGAAGTTAAACTAACTGGTCTGTAGTTTCCTGGGTTGTTCTTATTTCCCTTTTTATAAATGGGCACTCTATTTGCCCTTTTCCAGCCTTCTGGAATCTCTCCTGTCTCCCATGAGAAGTGTATGGCAAAGCTCCTATTGGCGCTAATGGATCCCGGATTTTGCAAGAATTCTTTTGTATCTTTTATTGCATAGGATGGCCTATGTCACGTGGCAAAATATTTCAGCCCCCCCCCATTTCTGATTCAATTGGTTGCAACCCACTCCAGTCAGCAAGCATATTCACCACGTGTGATTTTTCTACACTTTAGAATAGTGAAGTGCATTCTTTCTTGAGAAGGATTCATTAAGCCCCTAAGGTGTGACCTACTTTCCTGTTATATGAATCAGTTATGCAGATCTGTTACACTACTTATTTCATGCTAAAACTTGGCATGCACAAGAGACGATGCCTAGAGTAAAATACCAACACTGCAGATTCATCCTCACTATCCCCAGGTAACCTGCACTCTTTCTTACCTTAAAAAAGGGTTGAAGAGCTGTAATGCTGTTGCAGAAATCCCTCCCCAACCCTTGAAATGCAGACATGCAAACAAGATTTGTTAACCTTTACTAAATGGCTTCAAAACAAACCCAGCAGTGTCCCAGATTATCTACATCACATAACACTTCAATGCTGCCTTTTGTGTCATGCAGCTCCATGGCTCCTTCTGATGCTTTTTTCCCATGGTAGATGGGAAAATGCGAATCTTTCTCCAACATTGCAAAGAGAGGCATAGCACCGACAGTCTGCACGTGTCCAGGGCAGTCTCTTCACTTGAGCTAAGAACACTGTTTTCACCATCACTTCTCATATCTTGGCCTTAAGTAATTAGTTGCCCACCTATGAAAAAATGTGGGTTTTTTCCCCCCTCGGGATTAGACATTCCGAGGGGGGAGGAGGGTGTCACACACAAATGCACTTGGCAATTTCTTCACTTTGTGTTCTCTTGAAAACAGATTTAGCACACAGAATTGTGGGACACCATTCCTGATTGGGACGTATGGGCATTACTGCAACACTCAGACCACACATTAAAAATACTGGTTTCTAAAAGAGCTTATATGTTGGAAGGGCAAGCCCCACTGATGTAAGTGTATAAAAGCACTGCTTTTCTCAGAAGAGCTTTCAGAGCTGATGCTGTGGAGTTCTTCATAAGTTTTGTTGTTTTTGTTGTTGTCCATTTATTAATGCCATTAAAAGAAATATCAAGGAAAAGGTTAATGTTGGCATTAGCACTGGGTGAATAGGGTGAAAAAATTACACGTGGACATCTTGGTAATTCCTTGCCTGAGGAGGCTGTGAGGGCTAGGACTATAACATGGTTTGAAAGAGAACTAGATAGATTCATAGCGGTTAAGTCCATTAATGGCTATTAGGCAGGATGGGTAAGGAATGGTGTCCCTACCCTCTGTTTGTCAGAGGGTGGAGATGGACAGCAGGAGAGAGATCGCTTGATCATTACCTGTTCGGTTCACTCCGTCTGGGACACCTGGCATTGGCCACTGTCAGCAGACAGGATACTGGGCTGGATGGACCTTTGGTTTGACCCAGGATGGCCATTCTTATGTTCTATGTAGAATGTTGCTGCTACCATTTGCGGACCCACTTACTTATTTGCTTTTGGCAAACAAACATTCTGGTAAATGCTTGTCTTGTCGGAATACCTGTGGAGAGGGAATCTTCAGCTTGTTACATCAACCAATCTGGGAGCAGAAACAATATCGTGTGACTGAAGTAGCCAGTACCCCAGTTGGAATATTGAATTGTTAAAGCTGTAACACTTGAAGCAATACTGGCAGCAAATCATTTGCCAGCAAATCCATGGGCTGAAAAATGTTTGCCCAAAACATTTATCAAATGATTTCTAATAGGGAACAAATAAATTATTTATTGTGAAATGTTCATCTGTAGCACCATTCTTCTATAGCTGATGTCTGATGGGTTCTCCAGAAGCTTTACCAGCAAGAAGAGTAACTTTCTCATTTGCCACTTTACTCCATTTAAATTTTGTTCTGAACTGGAGGCTTGAATCTCGCTGGGAAAGGAGACTTCACCAAGGTCAGGAGTTTATAAAAAGATGGCATATAACCATTCTATTGTTGCATGTGCACAATGGCACTCCTGTTAATTTCTCTGGACGCTCCACATACATCCAGAGTTTGTCCCAATATGTATTGGCAGTACAATGAAAGTAGCTAGTAATGAAGTGGATTGAAAGTGACACATTTTGTGTCCATATGAATTTTTGTATGAGAAAAGCATGTGTACAAAACCTATGAAATGAAAATTCTCTGCACATATATTATAATTTAACCACATCAAGACCTTCACTCCCTCTCAGTGCCTCAGCAAAATCACCTTTTTCCCCCTCATATCGTCTTTTCTGACATTCAAGCTTTGATTAGGTGGGGGGGGGGAATCACTTTCAGAACAAAATCTCATAGTAATTCTGAAATGTTCTAGAACAGTCCCATGTTCTATATGGAATGTTATGATTTCACTGGCTACCTTGGTTCCTGAACTTAGTGGTTTGATTTCCCAGAGATCCCGTGGTATGATATTTAGCATGGTTGTCAAGGAGGGAATAAGACCAATGCACAGTTTTTGCATGACAGTTTTTGCTCTCTTGTCTTTAATCACTGATCAGGACACACAAGTGAATAAGGACAGACTCAGGAATGGATAGTAAGCAGCAGGCTGAAACTTTATGGAACTTAGCAACCCTTACTTACTGTCTATCCCATACACTGAATGAGGCAGACGTTCTGAAGGACAAATACTAAGTGATCATGAATTTAAGGACGATGGGTAAAATATTTTAAGTATTTAAGTGCCCGAGGAGTGTAAATCCCATTTTAAAAAGTAGCTTAGTTACTTAGGAGCCTAAGTCTCACTGACTTTAACTCTCAGTTACTTTATTTCTAAGTAAAAAGATCTGTGAAGGGCGCAGTACTATTTCCTGTAGTCAGTTGAAGAACTTTCACTAGAACTCACGGTCTCCTCTGTGTGCTCAGGACAGTGAATATTTTTCACAACAAATTTTTTGAACTGCTCTTCTATATATGGCCGCAAGGTTGAAACTACAGTGAGACATTTGAATGGCCAGGTTTTAAGCTGCAAAAACCAGCTTTGGTCATGTCTAATGTACTAAAAATATTTAAATTGTGCATCTATTTTACGTTCAACCACCCAGAAGCTGAATGCATCAAAGGTCTGATTCTGTAAGTTGCTGAGTACCTTTATCTCCAGAGCTGCCCCTTGCAGGATCAGAATCTGGAACTCACAGGAGTACGTCAATGTGTTTGGTAGAAACCATGTGCTTTCCTTTTGTCTGGTATGCACAGTGGGGTTCCACTCTGGATCAAAACAGAAGGGGATCATGTAACTTAATGGGCAGCAGGTTTAAAATAAATAAAAGGAAGTTCTTCTTCACACAGCGCATAGTCAATCTGTGGAACTCCTTCCTGAGGAGCTTGTGAAGGCTAGGACTATAACAGGGTTTAAAAGAGAACTAGATAAATTTATGGAGGTTAAGTCCATTAATGGCTATTAGCCAGTATGGGTAAGGAATGGTGTCCCTAGCTTCTGTTTGTCAGAGGGTGGAGATGGATGGCAGGAGAGAGATCGCTTGATCATTACCTGTTCAGTTCACTCCCTCTGGGACACCTGGCACTGGCCACTGTCGGCAGACAGGATACTGGGCTGGATGGACCTTTGGTCTGACCCCGTATGGCCATTCTTATGTTCTTATGTTCTTATGTTTCCTTGCAGACAACAGCCTCAGATTCCAATCACCGCAGGAACAGGTGTTGTCTATCCTGGTGCTATTACCATGGCAACTACCGCCCCATCACCTCAGATGACATCTGATTGCTCTAGCACCTCTGCCAGTCCGGAACCCAGCATCCCTGTCATTCAGAGCACGTATGGTATGAAGACAGACAGCGGGAGCCTTGCTGGAAACGAAATGATAAATGGAGAGGATGAGATGGAAATGTACGAGGACTATGAGGACGATCCCAAATCAGACTATAGCAGTGAAAACGAAGGCCACGAGGCTGTCAGTGCCAACTGAGGAGTGTTTGCAGAATTAAAGTACTCTGACTCTTTTGATTTTTTGTTTTTGGAACAAAAAGTTCTTAAAGAGCCTGCATGCATGTGTGGCTCCTACAGTTACATCCACAGAATGGTCTTAAATGTTTCTTAACGTGTGAGACAGATAGTTCCCCTAATTTTCATGAACCTGTTTTTTTTTTTAATTTAGGTGAAGACATATATTAAATATCAGACATTGGGACTTGAAAACTTATATGAATCAATAGCTGTCTTACAAGTCTTACCTTTTGTCTCTTGTCTTTTTTTTTCCCCCTATTTGGATGCTGATAAAGGTTTAAGTTTTTGTTTTAGATGGGGATTATACATTCTCACTCAGGTATGCTGTACCAGCCTACAGGTTGTGAATGTGTTTTTATTCTGGATTCTTTTAGAAAACAAAACCTGCAGATTTCATATTGTGAAGCAGAACAAGTCCGCAAGTGTGTGCATTTGTGTGTCAGAGCTCATCCTTGAAACAAACTCTGAATTCCACTTTTTCCACATGTATATTTGAACTTTGGATGTGCCAAACTTTTCATAACTTTTGAATCTTAACATTTTAAAAAAAAAGTCTTAAGGGAGACACTGTAAAGTCTTAGACAATCCTTTGGCATCTTAAAAAATATGTAAAACATGATGATTTTTTTCCAGAAAATGGTAAAGTACTCAGGAATCTGGAGACAGGATAGTCTTAAGTAGAGAACAAGGTTGCCACAGTGCATGTGCCCAATTGCTTTTGCCTTTTGATGTGCCATTAGTGCAAAATATTAAGCACAAAAGCGCGATCACCAGCTATGGACAAGCCTGTCTTAGCAGTGTGAGGCCACCACTGACTACATTCTGTATCCCTTTGCTTTTAACCCTTGCATTCAGTCTTAACACATTTTCTCTTAAATAATTTATTCATTCCAGAATGTCAAGGGTCCAAATACTTAATATTTATTTTAAAATATACTGTTGGTGGCATTACATTTACAATTCCTTATGACTGTCTTAAAGAGCCCCCTTTTTTTCTTCCGCCAAAACATGCAGGGGCCTGAAAATAAGAGTGCACCTGCTTCCCAAAAAGGAAAGTGAATGGAAAATCCAATTGTTTCCATAACACTATACACCCAAAGAACATCTGGAACGGCTATCCTGCATGTAATGCAAAATAGAATGAATACTTTTAATATGTGCATATAGTACACTGACTCCTATATATTTCTGTGTGTCATCTATACATCTATAAGTGTAGAATTTATATATGAACATTCAGTGGAGGAAGGAGCATCCAATGTCTCTTTAGAGTCTGCAGTGACGAATTTGTAGGGTCTGTAAAATTCTGTAGTGAATAAAGGTCCTGTACATTCCTATTCCAAAGATGGCCTGAAGGCATTTTCTGGTCCCTTCAGTGTGTTTACGCAGTGATTTATTTGTGAAATTCCTGGGATGGGTGGGTGGGTGGGTGGGTGGGGGGGAAGAGACACAAAAGTCTGAATTGCAGAGCAAGGCAAATGGTGCACTGCAATAGATTTATCAAATATTAGCCACATGGGAATGAGAGGCAGAACTCCTCGAGTTCTTTTCCTGGCGCAGACCTTGACTGGCTGCTTGATTTTGGGCAAGTCATGGAGACCACCACCCTACATGCACTTAAGTATATGTTTAATATTGCTCACATGTGCGAATCTAACCACGTACGTGTTTTCAGGATTAGGCTCTTAATGTCTCTGACCCTCAGTTTCTCTAGCTGTAAAATGAAGATGATAACATTTCTTTATATCATAGGGGTGTTAAGAAGCTCAATTAATGATTGTGAGGTGAGTGAGATACTTGGATGAAAGCAGCTAGAACATGCAAAATATTATTTTTGTATTATTGGAAACAGTATCAATGACAAAGAAAATGTCTGGTAACTATTTGGGGGGAGAGGAGAGGGAACACACCTCGGTTGAGAAGTTGCTGAATGTTCAGAGACAGAAATTATTTAAAAGGAGGGACATTTTTTACTTTTCTTCACTCTCACTCCACTCTTATTACTCACAAATAAATCACTGCACATAATAGACAGTACTTTGGGTCTGATCCTGCACTTATGCTGAGCCCCTTCAATTTCCATTGACTTTAGTGGGAGTTTAAGGTTTTCAGCACCTCAGTGGAGCATTCAACACCTTGCAGGATCAGACATATGCAAATATATATGGACCTGATCCAGCCCACGTTGAAATTAATGGGAATCTTCCCATTGATTTTAATGAGCATCAGATCTGGGACCATATGACTAAGTAGGTACAGTATTCAAATAGGTTACCTTCATGTCCAACAAACCATCTTGCAGAACTTCCTATAAAATCTAACGATGAGTTGCTGTGCTGTGAGCAATCATTTCGCTCACTGTGATAGCTGTTGAAGTGGAGATTAGTGCAGCCACCACTAGGAATCACATCTAAATGTGCAAAAACAATGGAGATGGTTCAGTTTACAGGATGATTTATAAAGATAATGACACCGAAACATGGTGGTCAGATTTCTCTGACCATTTTGTAATTTGGAACAAAATGCTATATTTTTACTATTTATTGAGTGTGTTCTAAGTCCATGTCTAATAGCAATAAACTGGTCTAGCCAAGACTTTACAGGCATAAGCTGTGTCATTAGCTGGTGAGCGCCCTCTTTAAGCTGGCTAAGGTACTCATAGAAAGTGTTTTTGTTCTTAAGATTTCTTGGAGATTTGAACTTTTTTAATACATCTAGCTTGGATTAGGTGGGAGGGTACTATTATTTCCTAAAGAACAACTATTTATTAATGTCTTACAGATTTCACTAGTTCTAAATAGCTGTCCCTCCCTCCACCTCATTTCTTTTCTCTTTCTCTTTTCTTTCTGGTTTTGTTGCATAGGTAGAATGCTGTATTGCTAGCATTGTATTTTATGTAATTATTTTTGCACAAAGGCAAACATTTAGATTAGTAGGTTAATTTTTTTTTAAATGTTATGACCATGCCAAAATAATATTCTGCAGGCTGGTGGAGAACAAAGGACTGTTCTTTAGGACTGAAACTTGATTTTGCTTGTAGTACAAAAAACACACACTCACAGATGTTGTTTCGTAAGTGTTATAAGCACTGGATATAAATGGTATTTTTTATCACTTCTGACTAATGTGAAACTGTTGTACGAAAACTACATGAACAAAAGTCATCTGTTTCGACTCGTGTGGGCCTGCCTCACAGTTGCCGGATTTGAGTCATTTTTATGTCTTGTTATTTCATTTATTTATGCAAAATACATGTATGTATGAACACTTTGTTTTAGCTCCAGCCCTGCCTCAATGCTAATGCTCTGTCACTTAAAGCCACATTCTTGAAAATGATTGGCTATTCAGGAATCACCAGATTGTAAAAAACTTCATTTATTGGTTGGGGAAATGGGAGGGAAGTAACTGAATCTAAATTGTTCATATAAGCATTTTATTGTATTTATTAGCCGACATTGGCTCTAAAATGTCAGTGGAAATCAAGGAAGGACAATCATAAGGAAAAATGTCATTTTTTACTTTATTAATTGGAGCGGAAAACAAAGTTTTTGATGAATTTACCATCTCATTTTAGATTTTTTTAAAACAAATTGTGTAAATATAACATAGGAAATAGAATTTTATTTTTTGTTCATGGATACTTAGTGAAGTATAAGTTATGTATTTACTTTGGTTCTGTATCAGTGTATGTTGGTCCATATTAAATGCTGACAAGTCACTGTACCTCATGTAGATGCTGAATTTACATCCGCAGTGTGAGAGCAATATTGTGGACCTGTAGCTGGGACAGCACGATGCCTCACTTGTGCTCTCGTTGAATTTTAATTGCATATTCCACAAACAGAATACTTTTTTTCTTTTTGCTTATAGAAAGTTTATCTATACCAAATCTCCAGTACAGCTGGTATGAAACTCAATTTGCTTTGTGAATCCAAGCAAAACTGATGAAATAGTTTCATTCCTGTTTGAAAGCAGATAATGAATGGCATTTTGGAGGCAACAACACATGCCTCCAGAAGATTATCATCATTAAGAGAGCCCTTGCAAAGCTAATTAGATTTAATACTATTTAACTGGTGATTGCTGTGTTCATTATGTCATGATATCGTCATATCAGGGGTTAATAACAGGAAAAAATATTGGCAAAGAGGATGTGTGGGGATTGTTTTCTAAGCATTGAATTTAAGTATCCCAGAATAATTCTGATTTAAAAAAAAATCATGCCATTCAGGTAATGCACAAATATAGTAAACCTATTTTTACTGTGAACCGAAACAGTTATACAGCATATTTCCCTATTTTAGTTAACAGATGCAATATATTTTCTTTTTAGAAAGTTATAAAAGACTTATTTTCAAGAGAAGAACACTTCTGAAGCAGTCTGGTGCCAGCTAGAAGTAAACTGCTCACTTCACTTGGTGTTTGATGAATCAGAAATTAAAGTCTTAATGAGTAGAACCTCTGATTTTCAGGGTACATGTTTACATGGGGAAACAGCTCTCGTGAAAGGGCCTAATTCTGATCCATGCACGTGTTTATGTATCACCATCTAGCTCGTGAAACCATCTGCTGAGAATGCATGGGGTCAGAACATTCTCCTAAATTGGTGTGTTAAGGCTCATCAAGTGGTAGGATGAGGGGAAAAGATGGGATAGCTACACAGTGGGAACTCCAAAATGAATGGCTAGGCTATCAGTCAATGAGGTTTACATACAGTAAGTACAACACCCTGTGAAAAGAGTACAGCAGTCGGTGGAAAACAATTATTGTTTATAGTGTAAACACTACTATGCCCTAATACTAAATTCAAGTGTGGTTCCCCTGGTTCCAATGGGTTAATCTTTTTTGTCTTGTCAAAGACATGCAATTTCTTGTTACTTTATCAAAATCATTTATTAGTAAGAAATATGTCAAGGCCCCAGCAAAACACAGTAAGAATCTGCTTAACTTTAGGCATGTGAGTAGTTCCACTGAAATGAAAACAACACCATTCAATTGGTCAAAGTTAAGCAGGTGCTTAAGTTGCTTGCTGGCCCAGAGTTACAGTACCAACAACTATATTAGAAATGCACTCAGCAGAATGTATGATGCACTTCTTCATATTTTTAATGAGACGGTGACAAATAGTCTCAGACCCCAGGTATTTGCATGCTTGTTTAAAACTGAAGTTGGCACGTAAGTGTGTTTGTTTAAAAAAATAATATTATATAACCTCATTTGAGCTTTTACAAAACACTTGCTCTTTCTTTTTAAATAACTTCTTCACCCAAACACCTTTTTATATAAACCCATGATAGTCTGTGATTTTTCTCAGATATTACCTTTTTGATATACTGTAATGCCCTGAGCCTAGTGCAGAACAAAAAAGCATTAAAATATATGTATATGGAAACATATTTCATTTCACTCCACATCCTTTCTTTTTAAGTACCAGATGCATTTTAAAAAGCTGACAAAGAAGTATTCTGAGAGTTCACACATTGGGTGCAAAGGGGTGAAGGGGAGGGGCTAAAGGGAAACGTATCAAATTGGTATTCATGGCAATATGAAAGCTATACAGCAGTTTAGTGATACTGCTTGCTTGTAATTTCCGCTTTCTTAAAAAACACAAGTGAGGTCCTTGGTGCTCTTAGAGTATGGGGAATGTGCAAATATTTAATTGTTTGTATGCTGCACATTGCAGACCTGCTAGTGTGTATTCTCCGTTTGTCTTCCTTTGTCATTTGTGTTTTGCTTTCTCGAAAGCACCATTTTTTCTCCTCTTCGGCTTGTAGCAGAGTAGGATGTTTAGCATTTATGTTCATTCATTATTGTATTTGCCATGTAAATTTTTTTTATTACATTAAGACAAGCTTATAAGCTGTTACTACATAACTTATCTTACTGTAACTCTTATTTCCTGACATTGTAATTTGTTTGTGATGTATATTGTGAGATTGTACTCTATGTTAATTTAATCAGCACAATTCACTGACATGCTGGACTGACATGCTAGCTGCTGTTTCAAATTGTAAAGTTTGTGTAGAGCTGTGGGGACAACTGAGACTCTCCTGTCAAGGTACTATGCTTTGGTTCCTATAGCAACACTCTGGGTGTGGCTCTTAAAATGCTAGAGCTGCTGTTTGCACACCCACTAGCAAATTTTAACTGGCAGGTTTTCTTTGTAGAAATTCTATATACAATGCAGGTACCTACCCTGGGCCCATGGCTGGTAAATATTTGGGCGTTTAGAAGAAAAACTAGTGTCTATTGCTGCTTTGAATATGTTTTAAAGTCTGAAAATGTAAATAGTTTATCAAAAAAAATCTTGTACAGTCCAGTGTAAAGTTTTTAAATGAACTTAAAGGTTGCCATCACATCTTTCTCACACTCTCCTCTTGATACAGTAAAGAAAGAAAAAAAAGTTTGCTAAGGATATTGATTAAAAACAAAATCTGCTCTAAATTAAAAAAAAGAGAGAGAATTCTTATTCTTAGCTTTGCTTCATTGCATAAACAGACAACTTGGATTTTGTTGTGCAGTATTGACGTGAGGTAAATAAAATATTAAATAATCTTTCAGTAGTACATTTAAGAGTCTTCTCCTCCTCTGCCTCAGTAATTAATGGAAAAGACACAACTGAAAGACACAGTCCATATACATAGACAATATATTCTGGTGTATGTTGGCACCTTACCTACATGTTTGGGATTGCGGGGGGATTTTTTTTTTTTTTTTTTTTTTTTTTTTGCACAAGGTGCTTTCCTGATATGTTAAACATGTCATCTTTGGGTGATACCGTATATGCCATGATAGGGGTATAGACCCCTCAGGGGAGTGTCTATAAGACTGCCTATTTATGCTCATTTACCTCAAGACTGTCCTCTCTACCCTTAATCTATTCACCATCACTCCATCTTTTGTACTGCTGTTGACACTTACAAATTAAAGATAAATTTTGTTTTATGACACGTGCGTGTGGTTTTTCTATGCCTCTTCCATTATGTATTACAAAATCTCAGTCTCCGAACAAAGATCAAAAAAGGTCACTTGGCCTAGGCATTCTGCCCCCATTACGTTTGTCAACCCCACCATCATGCACTCTGTGGTTTTTCACAAAGACGTTTCTATCACCAAAATCCATGATTATTATTGGCCTTCATAGACTACTTAATAGCGTATATTGTTTGATTGCATGCACGGTACCCTACGTGCTGTGTAATCAGGGAATGCTTATGGAAGTAACCTCATCTGAGATGGGTTTTTATCAAATGGGAATGAGGCAACACATGTCCCCTCTTTGTTTGCCTCCTTTATTTTTGCCCCATCATAAAACACTTTAAACTAACCAACCAAATGGCAATGTGAAAAATGTAAGGCGGCATTGCTTTGTCTGGGAACTGCTCTACTTTCTATATTATGATTGGCTTTGGAGGCTAGTAATTACTTAGTCACAGTTCTCCTAGGAAAAGAATAAATTACATTGAAGTGCACTGTAATAAATATAATGTAATAGAGACTTATGGTTGTGCATTACATCAGATTTTAGGCCTGTTTCTGTTGTTGCAGAAGCCAAACATCTCCAGATGTCCAAGAAGGAATGACTCCTTCTATCCCTTGAGACAACATAACACACACAAGCCGATTAAAAAGATATGCCGAGTTACAAAAGCTCTGCAATTAAACATTTTAGGGTCAAATGTGGATGCCAATGAAGTCAATGATAAAATTTGACTTAAATAGTACTAAGATTTGGTTCTTAGTAAATAATGGAAGAGTTATTCCACTGCAACTGCACCATTAAAACCCCATCAAGGAAGAAAAAGAAGCACAACGACATCCCTTTAACTACTGGAACTGCACTATAATTCAATATGACATGGAAATGACCAAACTGCATTAGAAAACAGACAGGAAAATAATGGTTCCGACTCAAGCTAATAAAGTCAAGGAAACCCACAGCTGAGACCTATGTTTATATTACTGTGTCTAGGTTTTGAGAGTAGATCTGAGATGAGGGTCCAGTCAGATCTTTAGGTGATGTAAAGTGGTATAACTTGACTGAAGTCAATTTACACCAGTGGAGCATCTGGCCCAAGATGCAATGTTTGTTTTTATTTTGAATGTTCAAACTTCTGCTAGTTGGATGGGAGTCTTTTCTTTAATGTAGCTTACAGTTGAGAAAAATGATCACAGAGACACAGAACCAGCAAAACGATGATAGTGACTGTGCCCGTGTAATTAACATGAGAACACAAATGGATGAGCAACAGGATGTGTGGAACCACTGTTCCCAACACTAGCAACCAGGTAAACTACTTCCTTGATACACAAGAATGTGACCGTCAACTACTGCATGCCATGACCCCGAAAGAGCGAGCTGCTGGAACTAAAACCAAGGTCTGCGCAGCAGCCATGGCTATATTTACGGGGCCACTTGGACCTTTTGAGGAGACTATAGAGCAATGGCACGTATATACTGAGTGTTTTGAACTTTTTACAAATGACATTAAGGCAGAGAAGAAGGTGACAATATTCTTTGTATTGTAGGGGCTAAGATCTACTCCCTGCTACGCAGATAGCTGCACAATGTTAAGCCCGAGACCAAATCTTAAAGTGAAATTGTGGAAATCCTGGGGTCACATTATGCTCCAAAACCATTGGTAATTCCAGAAAAGTCTAGGTTGTACAACAGAGATCAAAAAGCAAGTGAAAAAGTTGAACATTTTGTAGCAAATTTGAAAAAGCCGGTGGGACACTGAATTTAAGGTCATGTTAAATGGCGCCATATGCAACAGGTTAGTGTGTGGCCTGCACAGTGAAGCTATATGGCTGCATCTATTAACAGGGGCCCAGCTCATTGTACAGAAGGCCGTTGATATTGCAGTCCCCATGGAACTGACCACATGGGAAGTGCAATAACTCAGTGCACGCCTTAGTGTGTATAAAGTATCCCAAGAACGTACCCACAAAACAGTGGAGATCCAGGAATGTTACTGCTATAGTAAGCTGGGTCACCATGCATCAGAATGCTGGTGTAAGGATCTAGTGCATTGACAGCATGGAAAAAAGGGACACATTGAGCGTGCCTGCAAACAAAAATAAAACTGGCCTGAGGTCATTTTTGGCAGACCAAAAAGGAAAATCTGTATTTCATTGAGCAGCCTCAGGATGATCAAGGTGACACCCTGTCTAAAGAAGAAGTGCCACATTACGTTTTCTCTTTGGCAGCGGGCTCACATGAATATTGGGTAACCCCATTGTTGGATGGCAAACCTGTATGCATGGAAGTGGACATGGGCCCAGCAATTTCATTGGTCTCGGACACTGTGTATAAGGAAAGGTAAAAGCATCTTCTGCTTAAGGCAACAAAGATCATTCTGAAGACATATACGGGAGAAGCAGTACCCCTATTGGGCACTATTGTTGTTAAGGTGGAGTTCAGTGGACAGCCGGCTGAACTGCCGCTGTTTGTGGTGAAAGGCCATTACCCAGCCTTAATGGGTAGATCATGGCTTAGAAGAATCCAGCTGAACTGGGCAGAAGTGCACCGGATGACTAAAGAAGAAACAGGTCTGACTGATGTATTAAAGAAACATGCTGCTGTTTTTGGAGAGGATCTGGGAAGGGGAATCACCATGAAATTAAACATTAAATCTGGCAGCCAGTCAAAATATTTGAAGGCCAGAATGGTGCCATATGCCATCAGGCCAAAAGTTGAAGCGGACCTGGAGCACCTAGTCAAAAACAGAGTCCTAATACCAGTTATCCATAGCCCAGGGTCAACTCCAATTGTTCTAATATTGAAGAAAGATGATTCCATTTGGATTTGCAGAGATTTCAAAGTCACTGTTAACCTGTTAACCCTCTTCACATCAATGACTTCTTTGCGGGAGTGCCTGGGAAACAAAAGTTCAGCAAGTTTGTTTTGAGTCAAGAGTATTTACAGATGCACATCGATAAGAAGTCCCAAGCGCTGTTGACTATTGTGACACATAAAGGGCTTTATTATTACTGTTGCTTACCCTTTAGAATAACTTCTGCCCCAGCTTTTTTCCAGGGGCCTATGGACCAGATCTTGTGTGGCTTGCCAGGAGTCCAGTGCTATCTTGACAACATCCTGGCCACACCCTGTGCAGCAAGCAGGAGGCTCCTAGGGAGACAGCTCTAAAGCAGAGGGCAAGAGCAGCATGACAGTGGGTGGAGGGGCAGCTGAAGTGCCAGCACTTGATAGCTTCCCAGCCAAACCAGTCAGGAGCACCTGTCAGAGGCTCCAAGATCTACCGGTAGACCCCGAGCTATTGGTTGGTGACCACTGTTCTACACTGTCAGTTTAGGATTGAACAAGGTCTCAAGTGGTTAACACATTACAAAGCCAATTTCGCCTCTCTCAGGGTACGTCTATACTACATGGCTATTTTGGGATACTTCTGGTATCCCAAAATAGTTATCCCATGTCTACACAAACTACCCTGTTATTTCAAAATATTTTTTGAAATAATGGGAGCTCTATTTCACCAGCTGGGTAAATCTCGTTGCATGAGGGATAAGGGATAGCTCAAAATAGCTGTGTAGATGCACCAAATTTCAAAATAAACTATTTCAAAATAGATTCAAGATAAGATATGCAATTTGCATAGTGCAAATTGTGTATCTTATTTTGCTTTTAGGGTGCACCCTCAGTATTCACATCTCAACACCAAATGTTGTGAATGACCCCCTTCCTTCATGACTTGATTAGTTTCATTAACACACGCAACTTCTTCCTTATACATATCCCTGCTACTATAACTTTCACTCCAATTCATCTGATGAGTTGGGGTTTTCCCACCAATGCTTATGCTCTAATAAAGCTGTTAGTCTCTTGGGGTATATCTACCCTGCACAGCTATTTTGGGCCTCTATAGCCTCACTGCCTCTACACAAGCTGCCCGTTATTTAAAAATGTTTTTTGAAATAATGGGAGCGCTATTTCGCCATCCTGGTAAACCTCATTGCATGAAGGATAAGGGACAGCTCAAAAGAGCGTGTTATTTTGAAATTTGCCACTGTGTAGATGCACCAAATTTCAAAATAAGCTATTTCAAAATAGTTTTGAAATAAGATATACAATTTGCATAGTGCAAATTGCATATTTTATTTCAAGTTTAGGGTGCTGTGTACACCGCATCTACACTGAACCATTATTTCGAGAGCATTATTTCAAAATAACAATGTGAGAGTCTACACAGCTATTCCATTATTTTGAAATAATTTCAAAATAACAACAGCTTATTCTGAAATCTGTAAACCTCATTCAACGAGGAATAATGCCTATTCCAAAATAGCTATTTCAAAATAAGGTGTGTGTAGATGCTCCACTCCTGCCATTTTGAAATAGCCCCTTACCAGGGCCATTCTAAGTTATTCCTCCCTAGTGCCTCCTGGGGGTGTGTCTACACAGCAAAGTTATTTCGGAATAATGGCTGTTATGCTGAAATAACAATGGGACAGCAATTCTGTTATTATGAAATAATTTTGAAATAACGGACGGCTTATTCCGACTTCTGTAAACCTCATTCTACAAAGAATAATGCCTATTCTGAAATAGCTATGTGTCTCTGAAAGAGATGTGTAGATGCTCCAATTCTGCTATTTTGAAATAGCCCCTCACCAGGTCCATTCTAAGTTATTCCTCCTTGGGCTCTAAATCGAGACAGCATGTCTACATTACGGAAGCCGCCTCAGACTAATTTTGAAGCTTCCCTGCAGTGTAGACGTGCTATTTTAAAATAAGCTATTTCGGAATAACTATTCTGGAATACAGACAGTCCCCCACTTACAAACGGGTTGTGTTCCGAACACCTGGTCGTAACTCGATTTGGTCGTAAGTCGGAAATACCTTTAAATGCGTTGCCTGCGCTTTTAGAAAAACTTGACATACATGGTTCTCAACTCAAAAATATTATAATGGGGTTAATGGGAGGTTGGTTGTAAGTACGGATGGTCGTAAGTTGGTGTGTTTGTAAATTGGGGAGTGGCTGTAGTTTATTTCGAAATAACCATGCAATGTAGACATAGCCTATGACCTGGTCTACATTAGGGGAGTTAAGAAAAAGGGGAATTATTTCGAAATAACAAGTGGAGTGTCCACACTGCCAAGCCTGTTATTTTGAAATAAGGGACTGGCTATTTTAAAATAATAACTCCTGCTTTCCACGAGGAATAATGCTTATTTCAAACTAGTTATTTTGAAATAGCGTTGGTGTGGATGATCCACTGCTGCTAATTAGAAATAACTACTCCCGAGAGCCATTCAGAGTAATTACTCCCCAGTGCTTCCTTGGGCTCTAAATTGAGGTTGTGTGTCCAAACTAAGGGAGCCTGCCCCGGACTAATTTCAAGGCTTTCCTGTCGTGTGGACATGCTATTTTGAAATAACCTATTTAAAAATAATAACTTACGAAATAACTATTTCAAAATAATTTCCTAGTAAAGACATGACCCAAGGGTGCCACAGGACTCCTTGTTGTTATCACACAGTTATATATAAACATAAATAAGGAAAACACATTAAAATTTGAACAGTTCTGCCCCCATAGAAATGTAGTGAAAAGAAAATGAGTTCCCAAAAGCTTAGGTTGACTTCCTCTAAGCCTTAGGGTCTTTGATCACCAAATCTATAGTCTGCTCTGTCTGAAACAACATCTTCCCTCCACTTGCTTGCAGGAATCTTCAGATGGAACCCAGACAGGCTTCCTCTGGTGAAGTCACTTTTGCCCAGCTAGCTAGCTGATTAACCAACTGCTCGGCTAAGTGTAGAGATAAAGCAAAACCAAAATTCTGCTGCAAAATGCTTCAGAGTAAGGGGGACAAAAGCCCTGTTTTCTGCTCCTGGCTCAGCTTCTCCCTACTTACACAGGATACACGGCCCCCTGCACAGTGACCGCTTGGCTTCATGGAATCTGACCCTAGCGACAGTGAACATACTGGAGCAGACCCAAAATAACCACAGCCAGTTTCAAAAGCTTCTGGATGTGGAGTGCTAACTCTGACTGGCAACACACAACTCACTCCGACCTCCCCTCAATGGGTATTTTAAAGCGATATCTCCCTATTAGGCACATGGATTACACATACAAATGGCATTTTTCAGCTGAAATATCAAAGTGATTGCCAAACATCTGTTAAGCCTCACAACTCTCCTATTAGCTGGGGATGTATTATTTATTCCTGGTTTAGCAATGTGGAAACTGAGGCACAGAGAAGTTGAGCAACATCTTTGATGACAGCAAACAATAAGTGAGGGGAACAAGCAAAATCTCCTGGTGCTCCGTTGTGGTCTGATGCCACTAGAACACACTGTTCTAAGACCAGAACCCACATTGCAGCTTTGGCATGCAGACCCTGTTCAATATTCACAATGACTTGGTGCCATTGTGGCTTATTTCAGTTAATTTTTTTTCTAAAGTAAAATGTGCCCTATGATATCCTGCTTTCCCATTGGTTGCTGTGCTGGTATTTTTTCATGAGTTAATTACTAGCATAAGAGCCAAATAGTAGCAGCTGGCATGGGAAAAAAGAAGCAGTAACTGATTTATTTTTAAAATATATGGTTGATAATAGCAGCCATGAGCTCCAGGTTGTATCTTTCCCAGCACTTAATTACCAGATAGGTTAAGGGCCTTCAACTATTGCAATTGGTCATTAGCTACCAGGAAGTGTCCTTCCTGTCATCTATTATTGCTTAATTGTGCAGAGTCCAACTGCATTTGAGGACTGTTCAAGCAATGGATTAATTGGACTCTGGTGCTCAATAGTTCTAATAGTCTATCATATTAAGGCCACAGTAGGTTAGCATTTTGGGTTCTTGACGTTATAGTCCATAACAAATTTCTTCAAAGCTATTCTAGTTTATATTAATGCCTATTGGATGATTGACACAGTGAAACATAATTGCCTTGCAGACATCATTTTGGTCAGTTGTGTTAAGAACCACTTAGTGACACTTTAATTCACTTTGACACGGCAGCTTCTAAAAGCTTCTATGTTCATATTAAAGCCTGCTGTAGTGTTGCAGTTTAGCGGGGAAGGTTCACTCATTTTTCCTGTGGAGAGCAACAGGTTATCTAAGAGCTTCAAACATTTCTCCATAAATATTCAATCAGTGTAAAAAACAAACCCTCTTGAATTTCCTTCAGCTGTGTTTATGCCCCCACTGTGTGTGAACTGCCTGCAAATAGTTTAGCACAGTATTTCTCAACCTTTTTTTTGTAAAGTACCCCCTTTAAAAAAAAAAAAAGTACCCCCAGTACCTACAGTTTTCAGACACACCAATTCTTTTTCTACCATTGCAAAACATTTGTTTAAACAACTGAATGGTAGCCAGGCGGGTGATGAAATTTTTGGGAGTAAAAAGTACAAAAATAATAAAACGCTGTAAAACTTAAAACAAAAATTCAGTTTTCTCCAAATTTCAGTTGTGTTGACTTACCCACCCAGACTTCTCTCAAGTACTCCTAAGGGTACTCGTGCCACTGGTTGATAAACACTGGTATAGTGAATAACTCATTGACAAGAATAGACTCCTGCAAGCAGCAAATTTTTAGATGGTCAAAGGATGAATCGTGGCCAGTGAATTCTGAATGTCTATTTGCACCAAAAAAAATCTAATTCTGCTCTCAGTTTGGCAAGATATTTAATCGTGTCTAATTTTTTGTGTGTGAGGGAAACACCTTATGTTAGGCATATATTGTGGGATCCACAAAGGGACTTAAGCTTTATTACACTGAGCATCACAGCACCTAACTTTTAGGTGCTTAGTAAATCATGGAGCAACACTGCAATTCAACTGGCTGAGCTGAGTACTTAAGGCCCCCAGCAGATGAATGGAGAGAAGTAGGCACTTAAAAATATGATCTACCAAATCCAGCATGCTAGAGGCCAGCTCATTTAACATGCTGACAAGAGAGGTCAGCGTCAATCTCTGCTCCTTTCTCTGACCCAGGCACCTAAATCTGTGCTGCAGTGACATGACTGGCTCTGCTAGTGACCCACCAACAGGAATCACACTCTTTGAGCCAAATAACTTAAACTTAATTTCTTGTGAGACAGAGTTAGATGTCAGTCTCATGCCACCTACAAATGGGAGAGAAGGAGGTGCAGCCAGGGGTTACAGCATTCACTGGGGCTGTGGGGAAGTCAAAGTCTAGTATCCTCTGGCTGCTAGAGGACAAGGGAGGACTGGAACATGGGTCTGCAAAAGCACTTGAGAAGAGTTCTCTAACCACTGGCCTATAGCATATTCTTATGTGGACCAAATCTCTGAGTCCACCTTGACATCGTGGCAGGCCTCTGGGTCTCATGCCATAGCATATTTGGACATTAATTTGGCATTGTACATAGCCATCATACGTGTTCAATATCAGCTTGTTAAGGCATGGGGAGATGGGTCATGCTAGTGTTTATGGTATAATGATATAGCAGGTAGTAGGTAAGAGGAAACTGTACATGGTATAAAGAGGAGAGTGATGTATACAAAGAACCATGTGTGTTATTACTTCTGTGTATTCAAGAAGATAATGTGAGATTTTGGCAAATGGAGAACAAAGGAGTTGCTGTGGTTTCACTGCAATTTAATATGTGATATGACCCCCTTTTTAAGGGTCTTGCTGAGGTATATTACAGTAGCACACCTATATGATGGACATCAGAGAATCCACATACTGAGCCTCCATGTGATTGAATTTCAATTACTGTCAAAAATATGTTTGGGACACTGTATCCTTCCTATTACTGTAGACTGCAAGATATGGTTGAACTTCAACAGAGTTAATTAAAAAAAACTGGAGACCAAAGACCTCAATGATCAAATTACCCAATCACAATGAAATAACTCAAACTTCAAGAAATCCACACTTGATTCAAGACTTCAGTTAATTCCATCAGAATAGCTCCAGCTGCTGTAAAAGCAAAGGATAAGTGCTGGAGAAGAAAGAAAGAAAAAGAGAAAGGGTACATCTAACCTACATCCCTTTTTCGATAAAGGGATGCAAATTAGACGTATCGAACTTGTAAATGAAGCCGGGATTTGAATTTCCTGTGCTTCATTTACATAATGGCAGCCTCAGGGTTACAGGATCTTTTAAAATGGGGCATTTCTGTCAAAAGATTCCCCATCTTGACCATGTTTTTTTTTTCAAAAAGCGGCTTTTCAAAAAAAAAGCTGCGGCCACCATTATGTAAATGAAGCGCGGGAAATTCAAATCCTGGCTTCATTTACAATTTCGATACGTATTGTATCCTGGCTTCATTTACAATTTTGATACGTACAAATTCGATATGTACAATTTACAACCCTGTATCGAAAAAGGGATATAGTTTAGATGTACCCAAAGAGAAAGAGAAAGAGAGAGAAAGGGAAAGGGAAAGAGAGAAAGAAACTAACCAACCTGAAACATTTGGCCACATGTTAAGAGAACTGAAAGAAAGAAAGCTGTATAGCAAACGCTTAGTATAGCCATCCACTTCCAGAGGAGGAGCATATTATTTCATATACTAGGAAGTTTTTCTGTGTGTACCAACATGGATCTAGGTGAAGAGGTAGGGGTGAGGGCACATTCTCACCTGACTTAATGGTTTCTCACTAAGACCAATATCCTGACTCTGTGGATAGACTGGAGAGAGCAGTTAACGACCTGCTAGAATCCAAGGCCTTTTTTTTAAAAGGAGACTGGTCAGTTCCAGATATTGACTAATGTAGTTCTATTTCACTGCATTATGATAAAGATTATTTCCATTAAAATAGTCACACTTCAGATCATGGATCCATGTAAAAATAGTTAATACATGAAAGAATAAGTGTCTTAATAAATGGTTAACCCACTGCTGTAGAGTCCAATAGGTCTATTAATCATACAACCCTTTATTAATTTTTTTTAAATGTACCATTAATATGAAGTGTGACCAAAATAATGAAATTCTCAGAAATTGTGGGTCTGTTTTAATTCCTATAATAGTCAATGGAGAGTCTTCACTGTAGTCAATATAAATTAGTTTAGGTCCTAGCAGGGCAAAGTTCAGATAGTTTATTCGCCGGAAAATGGAATGCTCTTTTTTATTAGTTGTCAGATGGTTTTTATTACAATATCCTAGGACATAGCTCTTTGAAATGGCATCTGGTGTTTGATGGTCATATTACTGTTAATATGTCCCACTGACACAGCCACAGTGAGTACTGCTAAGCACGTGTTTGTCACTCTGCAGTGATTACAGTACTACAGTATTGAAAAATGCCACTGTTACTGCAGGTGCATGGTGAATGTTAAGGTTTAATGTTGCTCACTGCAAGTCTACCCATATATTGGTCATGAAAAACTGGTGCCTAGTGTAAGTGTTGATTTTAAGCTGTCTTGAAAACGCTGGCTATATTGTACTACATGCTCATTGCAGAGAGTACATAAAATGCTGTAAAACAGATGACCTTGAGAAAAGATGGAAACAAACATGTTCCTCTGTTACCTACCGACTTTTAATGCTATTTTGACAGTTTCTAGAACTGCTTTGATTAAACAGTGTTTATTCTGTGGCATGTTGAACTCTCAGTTTATTTTAAGCTGATGGAAAACATCCAGTGGCTAAAGTATTTACAAAGTCACTTTTACCTTGCGTGTTAGAACTGTGTCTTGAACTGATGCACACTATGTGGAAAAAATCTCTTAAGGTTTTGCATTATCCGTGCAGAGTTCGGTGGAGGTTTCCAAGAAATGGGGTGGCATGTAACGTGTTATGTCTTTCACAGCTGAAAGCCAAAATATTTTTTAACAGAACTCAGACTGGATATAGGACATTTAAATCCATTTTACTGGTCTAATTAAGTGATCTTACAATTGCAATGTGTAAGCAGTATACAAGTAAATATTATTCTCACCAGGGCTTTGCCTCTGGCAACATCTGATATCAAGAGTCTCATAAGAATTTTAACTTGAACGTCAACTCTTTACCTCCAGTGAGGAATGGAAAAAGTGTTCAGTAGACAGCTAGAATAAAAAATATACCGGCCCATCCCAGCAAATTCTTAATCAGAAGTGATTCCACTGAAGGACTTGTTGTGTCACAAGGGGCCAGTGACAGGTGATGAGGAGTTAATGGGGGTAAGTGCTACACATGAAATAGCAACACTTCCTTCTAAATGCCTTTTTTTCTTAAGGCAGTCCTGTTGTGGGTGGGGTGGAAGACAAGCTGGTAGGTGTCATATAGATCTCTGAGTGCAGTCCAGGATGGGAGGAGCTGGTGACAGCTAATGTTTTCCATGGATTCTGAGGGGATAGGGGCTGGCTCCTTTCCCACTAAAAGCATGAAACAAGGCTGAGTGCAGAGAGTGCTCTCCAGATGCCTTCTGAGTCCTTTTGCAAGGAGTCTGAGGAGTCTCCATGAGGAGCACCACAAGGAGGCTGTGTTGGAGGCCCCAAGGCAAGAGAAGTTGCCAGCATTGTCCTTTGAAGAGCAGCAGCAGCCATAGGAAGTGGGTTTGCAAGGCAGAAGTTCTGAGGCGTCCTGCAGCCTGGAGGAGGAGTGAAGATCCAGCAAAGCCCTGCTGTTAGATGGGGATCAGCTCAACTGTGGAAGGGCTGGACTTTGTTTTTTGCTGGGAGGCTTTATGGATGAAAGGAGGGTTTTGCAGCCATCCTGGGGCACCAGCTGCTGCTTCTAGGGACCACGAAGGGTTTGCATAATCAGTTCAAAGCATTTTATGCCTCAGCTTTTTCAAACTAACAGCTTGAACGTGAGGCTCTGGACACATTCAGCTCCCATTGACCGAACTAGAAATGACACAATGAAGCCCTGAGATCCTTATGTAAGTGTTACAGGACTCACGAGCGAATTCATAAAGTGGAGTTCTTCTCTGATTTGAAAAAAATAAAGCTGATGATTTCCTAAGGACAAGCCTGCCAGTTTTTCTGCCCTACTATTGCTTTGATTTGCTATAATAATGTGTTTACAATTTCATTCAGATAGGGACTAAACAATCTGCACACATATCAGATGTCAGCAACAGCAAGTAGCTAAGGAAACATAGAAATTAGAACTAGTTATTTAATTAGAAAATGTTTGATGAATAAGAGGGTTTCCATAAATGCAAGATTTTTCATGGAAAAAAAATTGGATAACATTTGGAACTGAAAAATTCTGAAATTGTTGGAAAATATCCTATTTTCCACTCATGTTTTAAAACGTTTTCTTTCCACTGGAAAAAGGGTTGAACTATTAAATTAATAATAATAATTATTATAATTTAACCATTTCACTAAAAAAACAAACCCCTTTCTTTTCTTCCCAAAATTCTTTGTAAAACGTACTTAAGTCAGCTGTAGTAGGAGTCCTGCAGTAAGCTAAAGGTGCAGAAATTCAGAACCAGTAAATAAAAAAGCCACCTCCTGTCTGATACACTTGCTTTTAATGTAGTATTAGTGTAATGTTTGGTTTCATGGATCACAACTTCTGTCTCTCCTCTTTTTGCCTCCAATTCTGAATTCAGTGGGAGGTTTATAAGAATTACAACAACAGGATCAGACCTTAATTTGATCTGCTATTTATCTGATGCTTTAATTGTAGCCAAGAGGGTTGTATTAAGAAAGTGGAAAAGTGCCACTTGAGAATACAGAGTGGCTCTCACCTCTTAATGGAAAAACACTCATTTTCTAGAAGAAATTATAAAAATTGGTGCACTGGTTATGAGCAAACTGAAGGAGTAGAAAGCGAAAGCACTTTTCTTTTCTGGTTCTGATATAATTAATAGACTGTGGATTTTCAAAATACTGCACTATCCTGTTCCAATCTCCCATTAACTTCAATGGGTGCAAGGTTCTTCATTGCTTTTATTTGTTTATAAATCTAAGTGGTGATATTCTTTTTAGGTTATTGGGTTGAAATTTCCAGAGCAGTCCTCTCTGAAGCTTCTGTTAATTTAAATAGCAGGTGTGTGTCACCCTAGAACATCTTAGTGGTAATATTTAATCTTTGTCGCTATGCTTCTCTTACTGTGGGATGCTTTCCCTTCCCCACCCCCCATTTTTGTCCATATTACAAGAAAAAAGGAGATTATTTTACAATGAATGCTATTTGAAAATTGAACCAACAAAATTGTTGCCCATAGCTCTAATCACACAGAGCTCTTCATTAGTAGATACTTGTTCTCACATGGTACTCTATTGATAGTCTCTGGGTGCATTCTGGGATCATTATGATGCCCACTGGAGGACTGGGGCCTGCATTTACAAAATAGATTTTTTTTCTATGAAATTAACAATGAAAATCCCAACTTAAATCATGTTCGCAGGATCCACTGGAGTGCCTAATGCGTTTAAAATATCCTCGAAATAATTGATGTTGTTGAAAAATAAACTCTCAGTTCTACTCAGTTCTAGACTTTTGGGAGTGGCTTTACTTTGGCTGCAAACAATTCTCTGTCCTCAGAAAGGTATAGCCCCTCTTTCAAAGGTTCAGAGGAGGTAAGGATGACACCTTAAACTGGATAATTCTTACTTTTCAAGAGCAAAAAATTATCAAGGAAAATATCAGGGCTTCAATAGAAGATTGGTTGTGTATTTTTTCCTTCCTCCACAATACGATTACTAGAAATTACATATTTTTTGCACATTCTTCTGGGTCATAAAATAAATCACCATTTTATGGGGGTTTTGTTTGTGTATGCTTGCCTTAAGAAAAAAGGATATGTGACTGATTCCCCTCCCCCGTGCTTTGGAAAATGGACCTGTGGACACAGATATGCCTAAATCAAAGGTGCTTTGGACAAATTGTCTCATGTAACTTATCAATCTTCATGTCATAATCCTCTGAATCTGTTTACCTTATTTTGGTGCATGTATCATCTTGTGTGTAAAATTAGACATATGGACAATGGAATGCTTTATGGTTTTAAATGTGCAGAGGAAAGCCATCAAGGATGTTTCCAATGCTGGGATGCTTCAGTGTTTGGCAACATATGTAGATAGATTTTGTCCTTAAGTCTTAGCAGTGCTTGGTCTTAGGAAGTCACATGATCTCCCTAACTGGTAGAGACTGGCTGGGTAACTTCTCAGGCAAAAGTGGGAATCTTTAAAACAATGGGGCTTCGTCTACACTGCAGGGTTTTTATGCAAGAAGCCTTTTGTGGAAGAGATCTTCCGCAAAAACATCTTTCGCAAAAGCACGTCCAGATCTCAAAGCGCATCACAAAAGCGATGTGCTTTTCTGCAAGAGAGCATCCACACTGCATGGATGCTCTTGCAGAAGAAAGCTCTGATGGCTATTCACAGAATGGCCATCAGAGCACCTGTGCTTTTGCCGATAGGGGTTTCTTGAGCAAAAACCCATACGGAGCGTCCACACCTGCCTTTTTTGTGCAAGAACTGTAGCGCAAAAAGGAGTTATTCCTTGTGGGGAGAGGAATAACTCTACTGGCAAAGGCCCTCTGTTCTGCCGATTTACTTTCACCAAAACATGCTTGAGGTGTGGACGCTCTGCCAGTTTTTGCGCAAAACCAGGCGGTTTTGTGCAAAAACCTTGGGGTATGTCTAGACTACATACCTCTCCCGACAGAGGCATGTAAACTAGGCTACCCGACATAGTCAAAGAAGCTGGGATTTAAATATCCCCGGCTTCATTAAAATAAACATGGCTGCCACGCTGTGCCGGCTCAGCTGATCGTCGGCACAGCGCGTGAGTCAAGACGTGGATCGGTCGACAGGGGAAGCCTTTCACGAGGCATAAGGGAGCGGTCGACAAAGGCGTCCCCTGTTGACCGATCTGCATCTTGACTCGCGCACTGTGCCGTCAATCAGCTGAGCTGGCACAGCTCGGCAGCCATGTTTATTTTAATGAAGCCGGGGATATTTAAATCCCGGCTTCTTTGACTATGTCGGGTAGCCTAGTTTACATGCCTCTGTCGGCAGAGGCATGTCATCTAGACATACCCTTGTAGTGTAGGCGTAGCCTAGGTAACTAGCAGGTCTTTGGCTGGGGGGGATCCAAAGGGTGAGGAGCTATCCTGGTTTGAAGGATTAGCTGGAAAAGGAACAGTTTTAGGGTGAGTTTCTAAGGCGTTTGTAATGAGTTTGTACTGAGGTTTTAGTGTAAGAGTTAGCTGAGTGTTTTCTGTTATTTTAAGTTTGTAATCTACTCTGCTCTGAATGTTGTCACTTATAACCCCTTAAATCCGACTGCTTGAACTTAATAAAATCACTTTTATTTACTACCATGCCCGGTATAAATAAGTATTACCTCAGGGAGCAACCAGTGTGTACATTCCCCCTTTCATTGTTAAAGGGGGCTTACCCAAATAATTCCTTTGGGGTTCTGATCCCGTTCAGGAAATGGTATCTTGGGAAGCTGGGCCCAAAACTGCATTTTCCTTGGACCTGAAGAGTTTCAGTGTCTGTACTGCTGCTCTGTGGGGGGCAGTGATCTCAGCTCTGTGTCTTGGCTGGGAGAGACCAGGGAGGCCCAGCAGGACCGGGCAGTGAGAAGCCCCAGAGAGCAGGAAGGTGAGTGGCAGGGGCTTGTCAGCACTCCAGGAGGCACCCCCAAGGGGTCTTCTGTGACCGTACCCCATTACAGGATATACCTAAAATCTGGTTAATTGGAGGTCGATGTATTGATTAGAGATGTAACGGGAAAATGTATTAGTCTCTGAAGGAGTTTAACCAGTTCCTACTTTCTAATAGCGGAAGGCTAGGAATTTGTATTTATGCTGCAAAGCAGCATAGCTGGAAAAGAGGCAAAAGACCAGCAAGCTGTAAGTGTTGACCCAATCAGCACACACAGGGCCCGGACCTTCACTGGAGAGTACAGAGGCAAGGGCCTTGCAGGTTCCATTTCCTTGAATTCACACCAACAGGTTAGGCTGAATCAGTAACTTTGAAGTATGCTCCTTCATGACATTGGCTGAGCCGCTGAGGCCTTCCCCTTGACCTCAGACTGGTAAGAGCTGATAAGACCATGTTGTCATTGAGGCCTAGCAAAGCAGCCAGGTGGAATTGCTGAGCCTGGAACTTCACAGTACCTACAGTTATACTTTTATGTAATGCCTGAAGTGTATCACAGAGGAGCTTAGTGCTGGCACCTGATGAAATGGGGAGAAGAGGAGCCCAGGGCTGCTCATGAGCTGTAGATGGAATTGATGAGGGAGCTCTCTGCCAGCATACAAGGAACACAAGGGGGAATACAAGGAATGGATACTGAATATGCCTGACGTCACTGTGATTGATATCAGGCAAAGTTGGCTTTGGGAGAGCTGAAGAGTGAGTGTTAGGGAAGAGACACTTTTACCTGATGTTGGAAGGGCCTCTGTGGGGGTGCGAATGCTATCAGGCATTCCATGTACACTGGGCCCTCTGAACTGAGCCTTCTCAACAGTGCAGAGTTGAGGCAGCTTGACAGCAATGGATGGCTCAGAGCAGCACCAGCACCTTCCAAGGGCCTCCCTGTTCAGTAGTTCAAGCTGAATCACTAGAGCAGGGCAGAAGAGACTCCAAAGCAATACTGAGAGCATTGACTTGTTAGAATCCTTGGATATTTCCCGTCGCCTTCCCTTACTCCTCGTAACAGGATTACCAGCGCTGACAGAGGTGTCCTCTCAGTTCAAATTTGCATGTCTTCACTAGACCCACTAATTCAAATGCTAGAAGATCGCCCTCTGGATCTTCTCTGTAATCTAGACAAGTCCTTACAGATTAACAAAAATATATATAGCATCACGAGGTTTCGTGGGTAAGACCCACTTTATCAGATAGGTCTAACCCATGAAAACTCACGATCCTCTATATTTTTGTTAGTGTCCAAGGTGACACAGGACTACTCGTTGTCTTTCGAATCTGTAAGTTTAAAAAGCGTGCATGCAATGTTATGAATGAAAGCAATTGATTTGTGAATATTTATTGTAAATTTGGGAAAACCTGCAGACCGTTTGCACTCATGTTTGAATCTTGCTGGATTACAGTCCGACAACAGCTATTCCCAGATATGTTGACTTTCTGCTGTTCTATGACTAGAAAATACAGGCCCAGATCTCAACCAAGCTGTACTTTGCGCCAATACTGAAATGTGAGATGGAAAAAGTGTCTTTAAAACATGAGCTTAGTCCCCTAGGAGCTGTTTTGCAGCTAGGGATTGCTAGAGCAGTGTGCCCCAGCCATGCCTGACACATATCTTACAAGTGGTCATGGGAATAGAGGGGAAGCAGGCAGAGTGTAAAACTGGCTAGGGCAGCTCCGGTATGCCAGCTAGGGATTCAGCTATGTTAGGAGGATCCCTACCTGCCCTCTTAGGGTAGCTTTTCACACCTGTTGCATCACAAGAGCCACATGGGTGGGATAGAACAGGGACCAAAGATCTGACTCCTATTTCTGAAAACCCAACTTTGGAGTCCAATATGGTTACACATACTCACAAAATCTATTTGCATGTGGTGAATCCATAATACATTGAAATGGACAGTCCCCCATCCCCAGCCTGATCCCATTTCACTGCCGTGGCTGCTGTGGGGAGATGTTTGCCTTACCACAGTGGTTAAAAGGAGAAAATTAGGCTTGGTAAAGAATGTTTCCCTAGATGGAGGGAAGACAGAGAGATCACCCTCCCCCCCCCCGCCCCGCCAGTTAAATTCATCTCAGAGGAGGGGTAGTAGAAAAACATAACAGCAGACGGTAGCTAGTCGTAATGTGAGAACACTCTTGATATGCAGTTTGTCAAACCAATAAGTAACATAATGAGTTGTTAGCTTTGCCATTGGGGTCACCATTTTGTGCTGGTGGCATTGTGGTGCATTACAAGAACTGCATTGCCCCTTCTCATCCTGCACATAAGGGGCTTCATAGAATTGCACAGGAAGAAACTGGACAAGACAGCCATGGTCACCAATAATCCTCATGGAAAATGGAATTGAAACATGGTCAGAGCCAACACTCTGCTCTGGATGGATTGGTAATGTTTTGCTTGGCACTGATCCCCTTGCATTTGTTTCAGGAAGGGCACTTCTGCTGGCAGCATAGAATCATAGAACACTAGAACTGGAAGGACCTCCTGAGGTCATCGAGTCCAATCCCTTGCTGCAGTTTAAGCCCATTGCTTCTTGTCCTATCCTCAGAGGCCAAGGAGAACAATTTTTCTCCCTCCTCCTCCTTGTAACACTTTTTTAGGTACTTGAAAACCACGATCATGTCCCCTCTCAAGGTATGTCTAGACTACAGGGTTTTTTCGAAAAAAGTGGCCTTTTTTTGAAAAAACTTTCCCTGCATCTAGACTGCTGCTGAGTTCTTTTGAAAGTAAATTGAAAGAACGTGGCAGTTTTTTTGACCATGGAAAACCTCTTTTTACAAGGAAGAATGCCTTTTTTCGGAAGTGCTCTTTCAAAAAAAGGCACTATGTAATGCAGACTGCCTGGGTGCTCTCTTTCAAAAAAGTGGCTTGCTTTTTTGAAAGTACTGGTTGTAGTCTAGACACTCTTTTTCGAAAGAGGCTTTTTCGAAAGTATCTTTCAAAAAAGCCTCTTTTGAAAGAGGCTCGCACTCTAGATGTACCCTCAGTCTTCTTTTCTAAACTAAACAAGCCCAATTCCTTCAGTCTTCCCTCATTGCTCATGTTTTATAGACCTTTAATCATTCTTGTTGCTCTTCTCTGGACCTTCTCCAATTTCTCCACATCTTTCTTGAAATGTGGTGACCAGAACTAGACACAATACTCCAACTGAGGCCTAATCAGCACAGAGTAGAGCAGAAGAATGACTTCTCCTGTCTTGCTCACAATACCCCTGCATCCCAGAATCATGTTTGCTTTTTTTGCAACACCGTCACACTGTTGACACATATTTAGCTGGTGGGCCATTATGACCCTTAGATCCCTTTCTGCAGCTCTCCTTCTTAGACAGTCACTTCCCATTCTATATGTGTGAAACTGATTGTTCCTTCCTAAGTGGAGTACTTTGCATTTGTCATTATTAAACTTCATCCTGTTTACCTCAGACCATTTCTCCAGTTTGTCCAGATGGATTTTGAATTATGACCCTATCCTCCAAAGCACTTGCAACCCCTCCCAGTTTGGTATCATCTGCAAACTTCATAAGCATACTGTCTATGCCAATATCTAAATCACTGATGAAGATATCGCACAGAACTGGACCCAAAACAGACCGCTGCAGAACCCCACTTGCTATGTCCTTTCAGCAGGATTGTGAACCGTTAATAACACAAAGGATATACACTAACGATAATATTAATACTTACTTCTAGTTGTCTGATCTAAACCCTATAGAGGCAATCTGGCATTATTCTATATGATGTGTCATTTCCAGGCCTAAGTCTATAGAGTGTATATGTTGTTCTAATGTTTGCTGAAAGCATATGCACATATTTTCTTTTAAACATCACCTACAGCTACTCTTCTTGCTATTGCTGGATCTATGCTACTATCTAGGGGCACATAACACCATATTATATATAGTACAGTACAATGACATGCTGTTCTCTGAATGAGGCAATTCTTGCTCTCATGAATATAGGTGAATTAATTTCCTTATTTGAGATCAGGAAGGAATGCTTTGCAAGGCTGTAGCAGCTTAGAGCTGAGAGTGTGGGGGGGGGAGCTTGTCTTCCTTTGAAGTCACTAGCCTATAGGATGGTATAACTCTCTACTTCCTTGACCCTTGATCTCAGCATGTCCCTCCATGGATTTTTAGTGAAGTAGTATAATATTTTGTTATATCCTCTGCACCAAGTGATCTGATGACTATGCTGTTAGTGTGGCATAAAGAACATCTTATCCCTTGATGCCTGTACGTAGGATTTATGGTTACAATGACGTACAATTATACAGTGCGAATGAATTGAGTCATGATTAGAAGATATAGGATAATAGGGATGGATGAAAATTAATGGTTGTTTGTAACCCACCGCCTATTTCTCCCCTCTCTGTTTGTTGAACAATTCCATTTGGACTGAAACTTTTCATGCTCGCACCCCAAAGGTATTTTTTTTAAATGATAAAAATTGGTTCCGTATGCTCTGTACATTCGTTTCCTTAATGCTTTTTTCAACGTGCATAAAATTACGGCCCTCCAGAGAGAATGAAATACCACATTACACATTGTAATACCGCACCCAACCACTCTCCTCCCCTGTCTCCTGCCAAACCTTTCAAAATCATAATGTAGTGTTAATACATTTATGGGCATTGGGTTTCCATCCTGAATACAGAGGAAAGCTATAACTGAGTAACCAGACACAAAAATGAATGGTGTCACTTTGGGGTGCATAAATACAATAACCCAAGGGTAGTATTGTCTTTTGTCTTATATCTAGAGCTCACTGTCTGGATGCACAGGGGGGAAAGGGGGCGCTGGTGAGAGATTGATGTGCATGGAAAAATAATTTTTAGATTTCCATGTGGTGTGTAGTTAGGCAAGCGCATCACATTTTAATTACCTATAGTACTACCTGGCATCTGAGGGCACACCAGCAAAGATAATATCATATTTAATTACTTATTGAAATAAGTTCAGTTAGGGTAAAAATTCCAATGGGCTCCTGAAGTGAACCATTATGTAGAACAGGAACCTATTCTTAGGTGGCTTCTCTGTCTCTAAATAACATAAAACACATTCACATATGCTAGGCAAATATATACAGACGTATGCAGAAAACTGCAGCAAACAGAATTGTTTATTTTGCATTTCTGGTCTGACATTGATTACTAATGTAAAATGCCCTTCTGGTGATGCCAGTCACTGCTGAATAATTTGTACATATCAGGTCATGTTGGGCTCTTGCTATGCCAGAACAGTGCATCGTACCACCAGTCACGTGCCCAGCAGAACGCTCCCAAAGAAGAATGAATATGTCAACAGGACTCATGAACAGCTAATCTCTGTTCAGCAGAGCACAGGGAGTTAAAATGATGGCATTGGGCAGGACAGAGCCTTGTTGCACATCCCACCTTATTCATCCTGGCTGCGTCTAGACTGGCAAGTTTTTCCGCAAAAGCAGCTGCTTTTGCGGAAAAACTTGCCAGCTGTCTACGCTGGCCACTTGAATTTACGCAAGAACACTGAGGATCTAATGTATGATCATCAGTGTTCTTGCGCAAATACAATGACTCTCCCGTTCGGGAAAAAGCCCTCTTGCGCAAATGCTTCTGCACAAGAGGGCCAGCGTAGACAACTGAGAACTGTTTTGCACAAAAAAGCCCCGATGGCGAAAATGGCGATCGGGGCTTTCTTGCGCAAAACCGCGTCTAGATTGGCACGGACGCTTTTCCGCAAAAAGTGCTTTTGCGCAAAAGCATCCGTGCCAATCTAGACGCTCTTTTCCGCAAATGCTTTTAACGGAAAAACTTCTCTTTCTAACCTTTTCCCTCTTTAAAGCTTTTTTCCCCCTATATACATTCTTTATGCTCCTCAGTCCTGTCTCCTGATCTCTACAGCTATGTCTACACTGCACAGTTATTTTGGAATAAGCTCTTCCTGAATAGTTATTCCAAAATAACTTATTCTGAAATAGCACATCTACACTGCAGGGAAGCCTCAAAATTAGTCCGAGGCAGGCTTCCCTAATGTAGACGTGTTATCTCGATTTAGAGCCCTGGGAGGAATAACTTAGAATGGCCCTACTGAGGGTCTATTTCGAAATAGCAGCAGTGGAGTGTCTTATTTTGAAATAGCTATTTCAGAAGAGGTGTTATTCTTCATAGAATGAAGTTTATAAAAGTTGGAATAAGCCATCCAATTTCGAAATAACGGAATTGGTGTGTAGACACTTGCATAGTTATTTCGGAATAACAGCCGTTATTCCAAAATAACTTTGCTGTGTAGATGCACCCTACAGGCCCCCTTTTCGTTTCTTCATTATATGTATTCTGGTTTCCCTCTCACTTGTCTCCATTACTCCCCCTCGACCCCACATTTGGGTATGGACTATTCCACGTCTAATTAGCCCAGGGTGCCCAGGGCATTAGAACACCAGCAGAGTGAGGGGGTGAAATGTCAAGAAAATCAACCCCCCTCCATGGTATATTTTGCTCTTAAGAGATTTGTGTTTAGAGTAGAAAAAAGGAAGGAGGGGGAGAAAAATGTTGTGAACGCAGTTGCGATGGAGCTCCTGCTCATTTTGAGCTCCAGCAATAAGAGTTCATTAGCTCCTTTGTTGCACGGCAATGGAATAAGGCCCAATTTTGACAGGAAAAGCTGTTGCGACTTTGAATCCTCACCAGCTTCTCACTACAAAAACCTTACTACAAATACTTGGGAAGCCATTTGAAAAGTCTTTTTTTTTTGTTCTTTTCATCAGCTCTCTCCCTTTCCTCTTGCCAGCCTGTGCTGTAAGTTCCTGTCCCTGAGAGTTTGCACTAAACCACAGTTTGAACCAGGCTGCGCATAATGGGCGTCTCTGTTAGTTCCCGCCAACTGAAGCTCCCAGCAGTAGATGGAAATTAGACATATACCACTGCACAATAAATCTTCTTGTAATTCACCCAGCTAGCATCACCACAAAGAGGCCTTGAAATATGTGTCATGTGGGCTTGAAATCATATTTGTGTTGCTGCCATTAAATAATAATGAAAATAATAATAATAATAATAATTCATAAAGTTGAATTTAGTTTTTTTGTTATAAAATACTTTTTACTTGTGCCAGCTGGAAGGAAGATGACCCGTTAGATCTCAAAATTATGATGTAGTTTTAAGTGCTATGTTTAGATTAACTGCCAAAATGTTAGTACAAAGTTGTAGGTGTTTGTGCTGCAGATAATAACTAATGTGCTGTTGGTCAAGATAGGCCACTGCTCTGTTATTATTGTATGGATCTTATGACTAAACATTGGAGTGAGCCTGGTGGAACAACAATATTTTACTGTGTCTGGAATACTAGCTTGTCAGAACTTAATTGGAGTGCCAAAAATCTAATGAATCAGATGGGGTGGTGCCTTTTTTTCTGCTGATATTTATCTGATTCTTGTTCCTTTCTGTAAAGTGAACTGCATTTGTCAGATGTATTTTCCAGCTTGTATTGTGTTTCACATACAATCAGACTCTGCTGATTGTCAAATGATTATGGTCTTTCAAATACATAGAGAATGTTTTTTCAGAACTCTTGGGGAAACTGGGTTAAATGTGTTGTCTATTTGAAAAGACCTGGCTCATATGGGAGATTCAAGGTTAAAAGCACTTCAGAATTCGAGTTGTGGCTGATGTGTATGTCCTTTGTGCCCAGAATTTGCTATTTTTACTCTGTTGATATAAAACGTTTACCTAAGTCAAATGGTTCTTGCATGAAATGAAAACAAAACTGTGATGTTTAAATACACAAACTAGATATGTCTACAGCAGTCGCCATTGAAAAGTCAACATTTGCTAAAAGACATCACACAGTGAATTCTGTGGTATTGCAGTTATTTCTTAGGATAGAAATGAAAACACCTATGGGGTAGGAAGTAACCATGTTATCTTCGATACTGCTGCATAGTAATGGTAGCAAAATGTTAACTTTAACAGCCACTCAGATCTCAGTAATTCAGGAGATGAATTAACAATCAATATTACCCAAAAGTACAGTTTACTATTGTGTTGTATGTTCATACTTAAACAGTATGATACCATAAATATTTAGTTTAGTTTATTCTCACAACAAAATGATTGACCAAGTTTTATTATTTTATCACCTACAATTGGGTAATAACCTGATCCCAGTTGGTTTATAATTTAGGTTGTTTAATAATTTAAATCACACAGTCCTGATCTACACGAGGGAGTTATTCTGAAATGACAAGCGAAGCATCCACACTACCAACCCTGTTATTTCAAAATAAGGGGCTGGTTATTTTGAAATAATAACTCCCGTTTTCCACGAGCAATCACGCCTAATTTGAAATAGTTTTTTTTTCAAGCTAGCGGTAGTGTGGATGCTCTAGTACTGCTATTTTGAAATAACTACTCCCCAGAGGCATTCATAATAATTCCTCCCCAGTGCTTCCTGGGGCTCTAAGTCAAGGTAGTGTGTCCACACTAAGGGAGCCTGCTTTGGACTAATTTTGAGACTTCCCTGTAGTGTAGAGACGCTATTTCAAAATTATTATTTTAAAATAATTTCCTAGTGTAGACATGCCCACAGTGTTTTAATGTCATGGGCTTCAAAGAGATACAGGAGACACATTAATAAGCCACTTGTAGCTAGTAAGTCTCATTCTGAGAATCACTAGATTTTAGAGATGGGTCCAAACCAAAACAATGAATGCACCTGCACATTTCATAGCTTAGCCCCATCTCTTACTGGACATCAGCCAAGACCCACAAAAGAGAATCCTCATCTTTGCATTCACTTCACTGGGCGTTGAAGCCAGTGTTTTGTGAATAATATGTCCATATTGCAGTCTACATGTGAGAAGATAAAGAGGACAATCTGACTCTTTCATAAGTCAATAGCGAACTCCATTGAGATCATGTTCAAACCCAAAGTCAGTCCATGAAAACTGACTTTGGCCTGAAAGGATGTGTAGGAGAAATGAGGAGGAGAAAATTTTGGGCAATAATAGGAGGAAGGATTATCTTGTGACTAAGGCACTTGACATGGACTTAGGGCAGCTAGGTTCAGCTATTGCCACAGCCACAGAAATCTCCTGTAAACTCAGTCAAATCTCTTAGTCCACTCCCATACCTCCGTTCCCCAACCGTAAAATTGCTTTGTACTTTCCTACCTCATAGGGATGACTTGAGGGGGAAATCAATTAATGACTATGAGATACTCAGACATGATAGCAATGAGAATTACATAAATACCTAGTTAAAACTTTTTTCTGTTTGTTTTCGTGATAGAACATTGGTTGGATTTAGTCTAAGATTATTCACTGTGTTCATGATTCCTGCCAGTAGAGGCACCAGCCTGAGGTATTCTAAACATTGTTGGATGTGATCCCACTCTTGGTAGGCATGTGCTCTAAAGAGCAGGTTTCGGAATTACATCGATTAACTTCTTTCCTCCCCTTCAGAATTTCCCATCTTGAAATGGGCATTTTTCTTTCTTGATGATTGATTTAGTGCTGCAGACTCCTTGGGATTCCTCGCCATTGAGCTACTCTGCAGCTATACAGGACATCCGTTTATGCTGGATGCAGAACATCCCATCCTTTCTTACTAGAGGGAACTACTGCAATAGGTACTTGGAAAAGTATCTATGATCAGAATGTGTGAAAGAAAGGGAAAGAAGGAGTATTTAGTTCTCATGAGAGACATCAGACTGAATATATTTGAGAAAGTATTCTCTAGCCACAATACTCAGCACTGTGAACACTTCCAGTTCCTGCAATGTACCAGCATCCTGACTTGCAGAGCCTGGCTTTCCGGATCAGAGGGTAGCTTGGTTTCCACACCTGCCATTTAAAAGAAAAACAGTAAAATGCAAGTCAAATATTGGGAAAATCTCTGAACTTTAATTGCCTCTCCTAAGGCCCCAATCCAGGAAGCACATACTTAACTTGAAACATGTTAATAGTCACATTGAAATAAATGGATTAAGAGTTGCTGGACAAGGGCTTATGTGGACATTTTTGTTGCATTCATGGAATTCTATTATATTCACACAGCACGTTTCCTTAATCCACTCAGTAATCCAGGGTTAAATAATTTCTGCCTTTTATTGCAACTTTTCCGGTTTGAAAATTTTATAACCCAGCCTTTCCCCTACAAGGAACCCGTGTTCCATGGAATACTCCAGAAAATGAACACTGCTTATTCTAATTTTGCTACTCCAATTAGGCTGTTCAACAAAAAAAAGACTTTAATTAAAAATACGTGCTAAAAATATGACACCACTCTGAACATAATCTTCAAGCTAAGAGGGTTACTTAGATGGCTTAAAAATAGAATATGCTTTGGAAACAAACACGTTGCTAATATTTTCAGTCTCCCAAGGATTGGCAGCAAGGTTTGCTCAGTTGCACAGCCTTGTTTGAGCAAGTGTGCGACTGCCGGGGTGTGAATGTCTAATGAACATGAAGGTATGTCTACACAGCATTATGGAGTGAGCACTTCAGCCAGGGCTGACAGATTCAGGCTAGTGGAGTGTGTGCTAGTGCTCAGTAAATAGCTATGGAGGGAGCACTTTGAAGTTGCAGCTGGAATAAGAGTTCTGATTCTGCTCCCTCAGCTTCAGAATTTAGTGCAACTGAAGTTTTACATTGATTTGTACCAGCAGAGGTTCTGACCTGATGCATTGCATGGCCACGTTAAACTCCGTCCTGTCTTTTGGTGAACCATTTTAGGACTTGGTTCAAAAAGAATCTTTCAAATATATTGACAGCCAGAACCTCAGATGCTTGGCACCACTGAAAAAACTTAACACTGAGCACCTGGCTTGAAAAGGTTCCCTTACACCCTAAAGAGGTGATCCTGCAAAGTCCTTGATCACCTCTTGTGATGTGCTGCAAGCCCTCAGCTCCAAATGACTTCATAGGAAATGGAGAGGATGTTCCATACCTGCCACCATAGTTAATGTTTCATCACAACACTTTGCCTTCCCCCCTTTAGCCAAGTTTCCTTATTAACTTTACAGGTCTTGTCTTGACACCTGTGGTCTAATTTAACTAATAATCTCCATATGGTACAGTGTCATATGCTCTATTGATGTCCACAGAATGGTAAATCTTCTGGTTTTTCACTTATCCAAACAAAATCTATTATTTCCTCAAAGAAGGAAATCGGGTCAGTATGGAATTATCTACTTTTGGTAAATTCATGTTGCTCTCCATCCCCTCTACTGTTTATCTTCCTGAATATAATTATTCTTTCATTCACAATTGGTTCTGAAGCCTTGCATACTACTGAGCTCAGATCAACAGATCTGTAATTGTTCAGACCATTTTCCTCTGTTCTAAAATATAGGTGCCATGTTAACCCTTTGCCTGTTTTATGGTATTACTCCCAAACAGGTAAATTTATTAAAAATCCTTGCTAATCTCATGTGCTCTACGTTCCTAGAAGTGTCAAACTTTCTTCCTATTTCATTCTTAGAATATGTCTACACTATGAGCAAGGGATGTAATTCCTCATATTAATGCTGGCTTTCTGAGAGGGCGAATGAGTATAAATAGTGGCATAGCCACATTAAGGGTACGTCTACTCTGCACAGTTATTTTGGAATAAACTATTACGGAATAGGTATTCCGAAATAGTTTATTTTGAAATGGCCTGTCTACACTGCAGGGAAGCCTCAAAATTAGTTCAAGGCAGGCTTCCCTAATGTAGACGTGCTATCTCGATTTAGAGCCCCAGGAGGAATAACTTAGAATGGCCCTGGTGAGGGGTTATTTTGAAAGAGAAGCAGTGGAGAATCTGCAGATGCCTTATTTTGAAATAGCTATTTCAGAATCGGCGTTATTCCTTGTAGAATGAGGTTTACAGAAGTCAGAATAGGCCGTTGGTTATTTCAAAATGATTTAAAAAGAACAGAATTGCTGTTTAGACGCTTGCATTGTTATCTCAGAATCACAGACATTATTCCAAAATAACTTTGCTGTGTAGACACACACTAACATGGGTAGTCACACCAGAGGCTTGGCATAGCGCTAGGCTGTGTCTAGACTGACATGAAGTTGCGCAAATGCTTTTAACGGAAAAGTTTTCCGTTAAAAGTATTTGCGCAAGAGAGTGTCTAGATTGGCACGGACGCTTTTGCGCAAAAGCACTTTTTGCGTAAAAGCGTCCGTGGCCAATCTAGACGCGCTTTTGCGCAAGAAAGCCCCGATCGCCATTTTAGCCATCAGGGCTTTTTTGCGCAAAACAAAACTGAGCTGTCTACACTGGCCCTTTTGCACAAAAGGTTTTGCGCAAAAGGACTTTTGCCCGAACGGGAGCGTCAAAGTATTTGCGCAAGAAGCACTGATTTCTTACATTAGAATGTCAGTGCTCTTGCGCAAATTCAAGCGGCCAGTGTAGACAGCTGGCAAGTTTTTGCGCAAAAGCAGCCGCTTTTGCGGAAAAACTGGCCAGTCTAGACACAGCCCTAGTGTCTATGTGTCTACCTGAAATGATGAGAGCTAGCACAAGTATGGGCCTGTGAGCAGGGGATAAATATCCATCGCTGGCAGTGTAGACATAGCCTTAGAAATCAAACCCTTATACCTGCAATGCACACCTCTGATCTTTGGGAATATTTGAACTCCAAACCTGGTCAATTTTACAAATGCTTTCTGTTTTCGAAATGGGCCAAAAAAGGAAACTTTTTCATGAACTTTGGGGTATAGAAAATCTGCTCCAAGTACAAATTTGTCACTTAACACCATCTGTAGTTGTTATGGGTAAAAATGAGCTAATTTAGGTTTGTGAACAGTTCTGCTGGGTTCTTTGTCAAGAAAATCAATTAATACGAGATCAGATTCTGATACCCCATACTCACATTGAGTTGTACCCTACTCTTGAAGTAGTCCCATTGATTTCAGTGAGGTGGCAAAACTGGTTTTTGAAGAGATAGGTACGGTGTTCTCTTTTGCAGCTTGAGCCCATGCCATCAAAGACCTTAAAGATGAGAACTGAGCCTTGAATTTGACCCAATATTCTTCGGGGAAGGGGAAGCACTGAGATGGTATGATCCAAGTGGCCTGTGTTCTGGAACATATAAACTTCTGTGTTTTGGCCAAGGTAAACTGACTGGTTTTTCTGATGGGGTTCACTATTGTAGTCACTGAAATTTTGTAAACTGCGTGGGCTGAATCATACACTTTGCAAAACAACTTGGCTGGGCTGCATATTTTAATTGATGTTTTACAGACTTGAAGCAGTGTGTACTCCAATGAACCGCCTATGTTGCATATTTTACTCTCTCGGATGCATATGTTGCTGATTCTGTTGGATACGGGAGTAGGTAAGGCTTAAGGTGGTGCACATAGTTATGTGAGCTGCATGCTGTGCTGATTAAGCTGCATACTTCACTAATCAAGCTGCAAAGTTAAGTAGGTGAAATTTAATACACTTTAGTAATCAAGGTGCATTCTTTGTTGAGCAAGCTGAATAATTTAAATGTAGAGTTTTTACATACTTTGATAGTTGAGTCGCGTGCCTTTTTTGTTCATAACTATGACAAGGGAAAGACCACCACTGAAAATTCCCCTCTTGGCCATGGTAGGAATACAGGCCTTTGTTTTGATATTTGCTATTACAGAGATGAAGGGAGAAGGTATCAAAATCAGCCTATCCAATTCCCTAGGACTATTCTCAGTGGATGCTTCTGACTAATACGAGGGTGTTCACCAGAGTTCATAGGAACATGATCTAGATTATTTTGGAACCCCATCCGATACCATAGATTGCAAATAAGTGACAGAACCAAAATTTACGAGGTTCTTAATCTGTTAATATTATTGCCCTGGACTAATATTATGTGAAAGAAGATAGAGGAGGCTGAATGGCAGTTATGATAATTTGTTTTATATCCTTTTCACACCTTCCAAAAATAAGGTGCACTGTGAAGGAGGTAGGCTAAGAGCTGTCAGGAGGAGTCCTGCAGTCATGCTAAAGCTACATCTACACAACTAAGTTTTGTCGACAAAAACTGGCTCTTGGTGACAAAACATTGAATGCGTACACACTACAGTGCAACTTTGTTGGGAAAAAAAGCCCAGATTCGGCAACACAATCTTCCACCCCTAGTAGATTTTTTTTTCTTTTCGTCTCCCTTTATTGTTAACAAAGAGCAAATGTAGATACTGCTGGGTTTGGGGTTGTTTTGGTTGAGAGAACTGGCTTCCACCAGTGTCCAACAATGCCTGCTCTGATGGCTCTGCTCAGTGTTTTGATTTCTGCTGCCCTGCAGGCATTTGCCCCTCCCCTTTCATATGCTCTAGGTAGTAACTAATAGCTGAGTGAGCTGCCCTGTCTGGAGAACAAAGAGCAAATAATTGGAGTGCTCCTGTTCTGCCCTGTACTAGGTAGACTGCTGCTGCAGGGGGAGGGGACAGGTTGCTGTGCTGCTTTGACATTCCTCGCAGAGCACAGAGAGCTCCCAGAGCTACCCAGGCTACGTCTACACTGCACAGTTATTTCAGAGTAAGCTATTCCGGAATAGTTATTCCGAAATAGCTTATTTTGAAATAGCACATATACATTGCAGGAAAGCCTCAAAATTAGTCTGAGGCAGGCTTCCCTAATGTTGATGTGTTATCTCGATTTAGAGCCCCGGGAGGAATAATTTAGAATGGCCCTGGTAAGGGGCTATTTTGAAATAGCAGCAGTGGAGCGGCTATACCTGCCTTATTTTGAAATAGCTATTTCGGAATAGGCATTCTTCCTCAGAGAATGAGATTTACAGAAGTTGGAATAAGCCGTCCGTAATTTTGAAATAGTGGAATTGCTATGTAGATGCTCGCATAGTTATTTCGGAAGAACGGCCATTATTCTGAAATAACATTGATGTGTAGACCCAGTGTGGATGTGATCTGTAGACAGTGGGCGCAAGTGTGAATACCTTCTGGCAATGTTTGTTTTATTGACTTTTGAATGTCAACATAAGTTTTGTCAACAAACCCTCGTAGTGTAGATGGAATCTAAGAAAAGAACAAGATGGCCTGGAGAGGAGAGGCAGAGATGGCACCAAGAATTTTGGCAGTTCCTATGACTCCTGCATTGTCTCCTTGTGGAGGGCCACGGCCTGTGGATCCACGTTGTAAATCCACCTGTTCCAACTCTGATCCTCTTCTGGCCCTAATTCAAGGATAATTTTTCCCTTTGATACATGTTGCAAAATGTTAATGGGAGTCATGAGTTATGGGAGAGAATTTACTGTCTGGGCAAATTTCCACTTCATTTGCCCTCCTGTAACCCCAATCAGCAGCAGTCAAAGGAGTCACTCAGGTGTAACCGAGTGTGAATGTTGCCCTCTGTGTTTTCATAGACAAAGAGTGGCACAAAACGTGTGCTAGCTAATCTAAAAAATGCTTGGGAATTCCTGCATTCTGTAATCCACATGGGAACAAATGACATGAGTCAAGGATCAAATATTGCCTTGAGGGATTAAGGAAGAGAACAGAAAACGAGCTAAATGCATATATCATCTATGCTATTGGAGAAAGTAGTAGGGGTGTAAGATCCCATTTAATTGGTTTATTAATTAAGTATTATGTTTAATGGGTTAACCAAAAAGGGGGCATGGGTGGGGGGCACTCAAGTCCTGCTGGGCTGGAGTGGCCCCACACCTGCCAAGGCCAGGCTGGAGCAGTCCCTGCCTGCAGGATGCCCGGCTCTGGACGACTAGAGTAGCCTCTGCCTGAGGCAGGTCCCAGCTGGGCTAGAGCAGCCCCCTGCCTGTGACAGGCAGGGAGCTGCTCCAGCCCCCACTGGTTAATGGTTAACTAGAACCGGTAAGTATCACTGATTAATTGTGATGCTTATGGGTTAACTGGCTAACCTTTCACATCCCTAGAGAGAAGTTGTGCAGTGAAGCTGGGTTTGGCATTCCCAAGGACTGGAGTGTTTTCTGGAGTGCACGGTGACCCTGCTACACTGTCTGCATGGAACAGCTTGCAGGTTCAGAGTGTGAGTTTCCCCTTTTGTATTATGTGTTCATATGCATTCTGTTTTATGGTGTAGATCATTTGCACCTCATCCCTTGTTACTGTGTCACACCACTGATGTCTTTTGAACCTCAAGCCAGATAGGAATCACTCAGAGAAAAAGCTCTTTGTTTGTTGCCCCTTTTCCCTGCAGCTGACAGGGTGTGGGTGTGGGTGTGGGTGTGTTAGCGGGGAAGCTACAGTTGATTCACATCCTCGTGGGATGGACTAAGGTCCTCACTACTCGGATCTATCACCGGTCGTAATATCAGTAGATTTTAGGCGCAGTCAATAAAAACTGGCAAGTGGTTAGAGTTAAACAACAGGACTATATTGTAGTGCAAATTTAAATAACATACATCGAATAACCATGGAGGGCAGTCCTCCTATGGTTACCCCTAATAATAATTACCAGAGTCCTCGGCGCAAACAGGACGATGGTGGCGATGCTGGTGACCTCAAGCCTCTGGCTGATGGAGAGCCTCGGGCGAGGAACAACCAGGAGTCCCTCGGTGGCAGGGTCGTTGGTCAGGCGACCTCAATCCTTAGGCTAATTTGAAGCCCTTGGAGAGGAACAGCCTGTGCGATCCCTCGAACCGCTGAGGAAGATTTCGAAGACGGCCGATCTACCTTCCGCAGATGCGTCTGGTCTTCGGTCCTCTTTCCGCTCTTCAGCTGCGGCCGGAGCAGACGATGGACGCTAGACTCTAATAATCCTATTCTATCTAACCTAAAAGAAAACCCTAATCTAATCACCGATGCACCCGTCGAACAGACGCGATGATGGCCGACAAGCGGTACCGTGACGCAGCCTGCCGAACAAGCACGACGACGAAAGCTAAACTACTCTGAAATACTAAACTAGCTAACTAAACCTAACACTACCTAAAAAGAAAGAAACAAAGCCTTCCGCCCTGCTTAATTCTTAAAGACTTTATTAGACCTCACACATTCTCTTGACCTAGGACTAAGATTAGGACCTCTCTCACTCTCTTACACTATACCTAACCCGACGCACATATACCCGACGCCACCCCAACTGTTGTGTGGTACAGGCTTTTATAACATGGGTTCATGAATATTCATAATATTTCACTTTAAACTGGTTGGCTCATTCAGAATGCTAATTTACATAGCTTTACAATGATTGGCTAAGGAGAATCATAACAAGCGCATACATTATCTTTCAAATTCCAACAGGTAAGTTGGTGGATGTGACATACGTGAGCTACATGCCAAAACATTTTGTCATTATGGTAGTTTACAATGGTTGACAACCTCATTGATTGACATTTGATCTCAATTCATTCTAATGCTCTCCTTTCTGTTTTCTTTACATAAGGTGTCCAGATAACGTATGAACTCAGGCTTTACATTTTCCATATTTGCTCTTATTAAAATACAATAATAGTAATAATAATAATAATAATAATCAAGACATTTACATATACATAAAATTCTGCGTACAGGTGTGTGTTGGGATGGGGGTGGGAGCAGAGGACGGTGTACAGAGAAGAAAGCGGTGTAGTCATGGTGTCCACATACACCTGATCCCTGCCCCCAAATCACCAAATCTGTAAGCTGCAAACATGATCAGAAACAATCTTGCTTCACTTCTCAGCAGTAGTGTCCCAGACTTCTGTTGCGAAGATTTCACAGTAGAGTGGTAAAAGTTTCGGTGTATTGTAAATAGTTAAAACTAACTTGCATTTCTCAAAATAAATGCACAAATTACATTGTGTGATTCAGTGCCCTTGGCTTATTTTTAACTGTGTTTCTTTGCTTGTGGGGTAATTTGCACAAATTAGTACTCCACCATAGGCCTCTCTGTGATTAGTGTGAATTAGAGAGGTTTGAGGCAATTAAAAAATCTTTATTGGTGTGCAGAGCCAAGTGTTACAAGCACTTCATGACAGGGACTGGCTTTTTGTTATGTGTATGTGCAGCACTTCGCATAATGAGGCCCTGCTCTGTGATTCGGGCTCGCTCCCATTCTACAAGACAAGGAATTAATAAAATAAAATGGACTAATTTAACTGTAGAAAGGAAGCTGGGAAAATACACATGAACCTCCATCCTTCGGCTGTCCCTCATTGGGAACATTTGTGGCATAGAGGAGAAAGCGGCTCTGCACACTGCTGTTCCCCTTCATCCCCCGCTGGGGGAATGGCAGCTCAGCATAGGAGCGGCGGGGGGTGCAGAGCCATGTGTACTCCCGGGAGTGGGCGTGCCAGCTAAGCGCCCCTCCCCCATTCCCCTCAGGTTCAGATCCCACAGCACTCTTCTTGGCTCAGAAGATTCTTTAATCTGGCATATCCTATTTCCCAGGGCTGCTGGATTAAAGAGGTTCAAGTGCATACTAATGAACTTTTTGGCTCTTGGAGTTTCTCTGTTAGACTCAGAAATTCCTGTTTTGTTTTGTTTTTAAATGAACAAAAAATCCTATTTGTATCAAAGTAAGGTTCTTGGCATATTTCACACACTAAAATCATAAAATATGAAAGTGTCCACTATGCACCTGCTCTGCGGCGGCATAAAGCATAAAGGAATAAGTAAGCTTCACAAGATGTAAATTCCACTCAGTTACTTGTGTGGCTTGATTATGTCTCAACATTTACATAGGCTCTTTAATTAAAGGAGTAAAGGTCAATAGGTTAAAGATGTGACTTAATCAGAAAATTATGCAGAAGTGCCATAAATCAAACACTTTATACAGCTCTTGAGGTCAATACGGTATGCAAATTGATCAGCAAAATATATACTGTATAAACGGATGTACTGAAACATGCCACATGAGATTGCAAAACACTATAGCGGGGATAATGACTACAGCTCAGCTGACCACAGCTATGAAGGCAGTTTTCCTTTTCCTTCTGTTGTCGATAAACCATTTAGTAAGCCCTTTGATTCTTTAGTTACTGAGCCTCTTTTCTGATCATTGTGAATGCAATAAAAATTAATAACCCCATCGGGTTAAGATCAGCGAGGAAAAGTTGAGGCAGGAATGCAAGGTGCAATGTAACCAGCAGAGTTGCATACCTGCCTGTGATAGGAAGAAAGGACGTTTAGTATTTTTGGTGTGTGGGCAATCGTCTCCATCCATGCATGTTTGACAAATCATGTCAAACCAATCTGATAGCTTTCTTTGATAGGATAACAAGTCTTGTGGATAAGGGAGAAGTGGTAGATGTGGTATACCTAGAATTTAGTAAGGCGTTTGATACAGTCTCACATGATATTATTATCAATAAACTAGGGAAATACAACTTAGATGGGGCTACTATAAGGTGGGTGCATAACTGGCTGGATAACCGTACTCAGAGGGTAGTTATTAATGGTTCACAATCCTGCTGGAAAGGTATAATAAGTGGGGTTCCTCAGGAATCTGTTTTGGGACCAGTTCTGTGCAATATCTTCATCAACGATTTAGATATTGGCATAGAAAGTACGCTTATTAAGTTTGCAGATGATACCAAGCTGGGAGGGGTTGCGACTAATCTGGAGGATAGGGTCATAATTCAAAATGATCTGGACAAATTGGAGAAATGGTCTGAGGTAAACAGGATGAAGTTTAATAAAGACAAATGCAAAGTGCTCCACTTAGGGAGGAACAATCAGTTTCACACATACAGAATGAGAAGTGACTGTCTAGGAAGGAGTACGGCAGAAAGGGATCTAGGGGTTATAGTGGACCACAAGCTGAATATGAGTCAGCAGTGTGATGCTGTTGCAAAAAAAGCAAACATGATTCTGGGATGCATTAACAGGTGTGTTGTGAGCAAGACACGAGAAGTCATTCTACTCTACGCTGGTTAGGCCTCAGTTGGAGTATTGTGTCCAATTCTGGGCACCGCATTTCAAGAAAGATGTGGAGAAACTGGAGAAGGTCCAGAGAAGAACAACAAGAATGATTAAAGGTCTAGAGAACATGACCTATGAAGGAAGGCTGAAAGAATTGGGTTTGTTTAGTTTACAAAAGAGAAGATTGAGGGGGGACATGACAGCAGTTTTCAGGTATCTAAAATGGTGTCATAAGGAGGAGGGAGAAAACTTGTTCATCTTGGCTTCTGAGGATAGAACAAGAAGCAATGGGCTTAAACTGCAGCAAGGGAGGTTTAAGTTGGACATTAGGAAAAAGTTCCTAACTGTCAGGGTAGTCAAACGCTGGAATAAATTGCCCAGGGAGGTTCTGGAATTCCCATCTCTGGAGATATTTAAGAGTAGGTTAGATAAATGTCTATCAGGGATGGTCTCGACAGTATTTGGTCCTGCCATGAGGGCAGGGGACTGGACTCAATGACCTCTCGAGGTCCCTTCCAGTCCTAGTATTCTATGATTCTATGGATTATACGCACTGAAGCACGTGTGAGTGTGCACCACTAGTAGAAACAAAAAACCCAGCTGTGGGCGCTCTGCTAATCAGCTGGGCAGCATATGAATCCCTCCTGAGCAGCCGCACAAGTGTACAACTTATAGACAACACGGGGTGTGGGCTCTCTACCATGTCAAAGAAATCCAAGGCCCAGGATCAATGGGCAGAGATATTATTGGCTCCTTGATGCTCATAATGCACCTTTGCCAGGCCAGACATCTTAGGATAGAGGGCATCTTGCTCTTCACAAGCCGGGGATCATCCAAGCACACAGGGATGCACCAGCCATGCTTCTTTCCCTGGTCCAATGTATTTGCAAGAACATGAGATCTTAGAGACAGATGTTCGTCTGGTGCCGCCGCCCCCTGAATGGATCTGGCTCTGGCACCAGGAAATCAGGATAAGGGACATCCCGATGGTAGGGAGGTGGGGTGGGTTCTGGAGTGGCCTAGGGGACAGGGCAACTGCCTGGGAGGGTGCAGGGTGGGGGGTTCATATGGGTGTAGCTCCACTGAGGTAAGCTCAATTAGCACCAGGCCCCCCTCCCCCATCTTTCTGACTTTTTGGTCTCACCATTTGAAGAGTTGTGTACGTCTGTCTCTTTCGGGGCATGAGAACCTTCACAGCAGAGAATTCAAATAACTCTGCTGGATAACTCTGATGGATCAGCAGGCCCATCAGAAGTGCAAAAGTGTTCCCTGGTACCACATCCAGGCACTGCGTCGTTCTGTAACCTAGCAATGAACTGGGAAAACACACAACAGTTGGATGTTCGCTGAGCCTTTCAACTTGTGGGAATCTCTTGTGTCACCTGGCAGGATCTATCAAGACATTAGTTTATGTAAATACACTGGGGCTGTGTCTACACTGGCAAGATTTTGTGCAAAAGCAGTTGCTTTTGCGCAAAATCTTGCCGCCTGTCTACACTGGCCGCAAGTATTTGCGCAAGAACACTGACGTTGTAATGTACAAAATCAGTGCTTCTTGCGCAAATACTCTGACACTCCCGCTCAGGGATAAGCCCTCTTGCATAAGTATTCTTGCACAAGAGGTCAGTGTAGACAGCAACGTTAATTTCTTGCGCAAGAGAGCCCGATGGCTAAAATGGCCATCGGAGCTTTCTTGTGCAAGAAAGCGTCTACACTGGCACGGATGCTTTTGCGCAAAGGCACATGCCAGTGTAGATGCTCTCTTGCGCAAATACTTTTAACAGAAAAACTTTTCTGTTAAAAGTATTTGCGCAAAATCATGCCAGTCTAGACGCAGCCCAGGGGTATGTCTACACAGCAAAGTTATTTTGAAATAAGAGCCCTTATTTCGAAATACCTTTCCTAGCATCTACACAGCCAAACTGCTATTTCGAAATTAAATTGAAATAGCGGAGCACTTATTTTGAATTTGGTAAACCTCATTCCATGAGGAATAACACCAAATTCGAAATAGCTACATTGAAATAAGTGCTGTGTAGACGCTTATTTTGAAATAGGGTGCCTCCAGCCCTTCTGAAGGTGCCCTGGTGGCCACTCTGGGCACAACCAGGAAAACTCTTCTACTCCCCTCCCGCAGCCCCGGAGTCCTTAAAGGGGTAGACTCTGGCCACAGTGCCTGTGCCAGCTTCAAGCCTGCCAGCACAAAGCCAGCAGTCCGTGCACCTGGCCCAGCATGAGCCAGCAGCCCAGTGGCACCCAGCCCTCCACTGCTCCCCAGGAGCTGGCTGGCAGCTCCCAGGAGCCTGCCAGGGTCCGCAAAAGGTAGGCGCCTTCCTAGTCTAGTGCGGAGATCGTGGACCTCATTGAATTTTGGAGGGAGGCCTCCAATGTCCATGATTGCCGCACTAGACACAGGAACACGGCCGTCTACAGGTGGATGGCTGACCACCAAAGGCCACATGCGCACCCAGGAGCAGGTGCACATGAAAATAGAAGAGCTGCAGCAGGCCTATGCCAGGGCCTCAGGGGGCAGCTCCCAACCAGGGGTTGACCCGGACTCCTTCCTCTATTACAATGCCCTGCACTGCATCCGGGGGGTCAGATGGTCCGTGCCCCCCAGGTGGTCATCGACCCTGGGGCAGAGGGCCCTGCCCATGACACCGAGGAGGAGGAGGAGGAGGATGGCCAGGAGCCACAGGAGCCTGGAGGGAGCATGCCCCGCACCCAGGATCCCTGAGCCATCCCAGCAAACCTGTCGCCGGTGTCATCCGAGACCAGGGAGGCCTCAACATGTGAGTGCCATCACTGTGCCCTTATGTGGGGCGGGGAGGAGGGGGCAAAGAGGGAGACCAGGGACTGCACCTGTGGGCCTTGCTGACCATGGAGCACACAGCATGTGCCATGCCACCCTGGGCATGTGGCCCCAGTTGGCTGCCACACGGGGGCCCTGGCCTGTTACCCACACGCATGTATGTATGAAGGCACATGACGTGCTCCTGGCCCCGGGGAAGAACACTGCACGATGCCCTCCCTCCACAAGCCCCCTCTACGCAGAGGCAGGACACATCTCCCCTTCCCCCCCACATCCACACTATATACAGAACAGGGGCCAGCTCACACTCCTGGTAATAACAGGACATTATGGTACGGAGACCTGCCATCCTTCGCCCACTGTGTCCCCAGGGAGAACTGACCACTTCTCGTGTTTCTCCACAGCTGCAGCAGCTGCGAGTGTAGGGCACACCACCCCGCCCAGGACATCCTCCTGCATCCGGGCCCTCAGCAGGCAGACCCGGAACCAGGAGGAGTACCAGCGGCACTGGGAGCAGGAAGACCTGCAGTGCGGTGGGAGAGCTTGCGGGAGCTGCTTGACCAGGAGCGTGCCATCCGCGACCACCTGCAGACCCTGGTGCAGAGATTGCTGCCTACTGCCGCTCCAGCCCCTGAGGCCACCCCAGCTATTGCTCCTCCTCCCACTCCTGCTCCCCCTCCCGCTTCTTCCTCCCCCCTCCCCACCCGCCCCACCCTCCATACCCACTCCCCCCCCAGGGATGCCGAGGCCCCCACACCCGCAGTGCTGGGAGACAGGTGAACCAGCAAGATCCCCAACCCTGAGCTTCTCCTCCACCTTCCTCCCCTTGCCTCCCCCTTCCAGCTCCCTCCTCCCAGGTTTCCCCCTCCCACCCTCATTTCCCCCTCACCCCAGTTATGGTCAATAAAGAGAGTTTGTTTTTGACAACACACGTGTTTTTATTTTACATCAGGAAGGAGGGTTAGGGAGGGGAAAGTGGAAGGACATGAGGATGGAATAAGGCACAAGGCCCCAGTGGGGCATGCCAGGGAGACTTCAGTCCTCCTCCGGGTGGAAGCTCTCCCGCAGGGCTTCCTGGATATGGACAGCCCCCCGATGGGCCTCCCAGCTGGCAGCCATGCGGGGCTGTGCATACAGCCCAGCCAAGTGGTTGGCCTCTGCCATCCAGGCTGGCAGGAAAGCCTCCCCCTTCCTCTCGCACAAATTATGCAGCACACAACATGCTGCCACCACGTGCAGAATATTCCGCTTGGAGAGGTCCGGGCGGGTGAGGAGGCATCTAAAACTGGCTGAACGCCCCCTCCACCACAATGCGGGCCCTGCCAAGCTTGGCATTAAAGGCCTGTCGGGAGGGGTTGAGGTGTCCCATGTAGGGCTTCATGACCCAGGGTTGTAGTGGGTAGGCCGCATCCCTCACCAGGCACGCAGGCACGTCCACGTCCCCGACCCTGATGTGGCGGTCAGGGAAGAAAGTCCCGGTGTGCAGCCTCTGGCACATGGAGGAGTTGTGGTATATCCACACATGTGCTTTGCTGGACCAGCCCACGCTGATGTCCACGAACTGGCCCCAGTGAACAGACAAATCCTGCAGGATGACTGAGAAGTATCCCTTCTGGTTGATGTAGAGGGAGGCCTGGTGGTCTAAGGCACGGATGGGGATGTGTGTCCCGTCGATTGCCCCCCTGCAGTTGGGGAAGCCCAGGGCGCCAAACCCCTCGATCACCACATCCAAATCGGTGAGGCGGATGACTCTGTGGAGCAGCACTCTGTTGATGGCCTTGACCACCTGCAGAGGGACACACAAAACCACCGAGAGTCACTGGGGTGCCAGGGTGGCTGAGAGTGCTCCTTCCCCGCCACTGCCCCATGCCCCCACTCCCAGGAGCAACCCCCCCTGAAATCCTGGCCACCGCGGGCAGTCCGTAGTGTGGCTGGGACAGACCAAATCCTCCCAGGGAGGGGACTTTCACCACCTCCCCCCCTTTTCCCTAGGGCAGCCCATCCCCTCCTCGCGCCTCCCCCTCCGCCCCTGGCACAGTGGCCAGAGATTGCCATACCTGCATGAGCACTGCTCCGATGGTGGATCTCCCCATGCCGAACTGGTTCACCACAGATCGGTAGCTATCCGGCATGGAGAGCTTCCAGAAGGTGATGGCCACATGCTCGTGGAGGGGAATGGCGGGCCTCATGTGCGTGTCCCATCACTGCAGAGCAGGGGCGAGCCACTCACAGAGCTCGAGGAAGGTGTCCTTCTTCATCCTGAAGTTCTGGGTCCATTGTTGGTCTCCCCAGCACTCCAGGACGATGTGGTCCCACCAGTTGCTGCTGGTGTCCAGATGCCAGATGCGGCGGGGCACGCTGGCATCTGGGCGCTGCTGCTGCTCCTCCCCGGTCCCCAGGGGGGTTGGGAAGAAGGCCTGGGGGTCGGGCTGCAGCAGATGCTGCCAGGCAGTCTCTAGCAATTGCAGCCAGGCTTGCAGCAACTCATCCAAAATGCTCACCAGAGTGCCCAGGGGGAGCTCCGGCTCCATGTTGCAGAGTGCTGTGGTGTCCCGAGTGAGGGCAATCAGAGCACACAGAGACACAAATGCTTTGCTGTCCCTCAGCGAGGTAGGCAAGCAAGGAGGGAAAGCTGAGAACCGGCTGTCCAGGGGGGTCCCTTTAAGCACAAGCCTCAGATAGCCTCAGACAGCAGTCACACAAAGCAACTACTGACCTGATGCCCTGCTGGAACCGGTTTCAGCTGGCCTTAAATGCGATTCAGCGTCCAATCAGTGTGTCCAATCAGTGTGATTCGAAATAGCAAAATGCTATTTCGAAATGCATTTTGTGTGTAGACGCGTTATTTCAAAATTACTTATTTTGAATTAACTATTTCAAAATAAGATATTTTGAAATAACACTGTAGTGTAGACATACCCTAGAGGATTTGCCCAGAGCTGCTCAGATCCTTGTGCGGCTCAGGGTAGGGGTTAGGGAATGCAGGAGCCAGGGCAGGAGGTTGTGAGGTATGTGTGTGTGGAAGGACTCAGGGCAGGGCATGGTGAGGGCAGGAGTCAGGGCAGGGCATGGTGGGGGCAGGAGTCAGGGCAGGGCATGGTTGGGGCAGGAGTCAGGGCAGGGTATGGTGGGTGCACGAGTCAGGGCAGGGGTGAGGGGCTCGGGGCAGGAGATGCAGGGAACAGGAGTCAGGGCAGGAGATGGGGGCTCATTGCAGGGGGTGGGGGTGCAGGAGTCAGGGCAGGGGGTTGGCTGTGGGGGAGGCTCAGGGCAAGCGATTGGGTTGGGGGCTTGCCACAAAGCTGGCTGGGCACTGACTCCCCAGGGATGGCTGACTTCCAGACACACAACACACCGTGCTCTCTCCCTCTCTCTTTCTTTCTCCCCCTCAAATATATAGTAGATTAGCAGGACAGAAAAATTATTAGATGACGTGAGCTGCTGTAGGACAGAAGATGTCTATTAATGGTTAATTTTCAGTGGTAATGAGCATCCTCAGCTTCTGTTGAAGTTAATGGGGCCGAATGGTACTCAACACTTTGGAAAAGGTAACACCGAGGAAATAACAGTTTTTGGCAGTCCTCAGAGCTGATATGAAAATGGGGATTAGGTTTGGGTACTGTGTTCACAACATGTGGCCCATACTAACCTAGCTGTTTTAAATATCGTTCATAGTAGTTTTTGAAAGTAGTCCAAGAGTTGTTATGGGGATAGGGCCGGGCCCCTTCCCCCACAATTACTATGTGATAGGCTCTTTGGCAAGGGAGTCAAGATTTCCTGCCGAAAAGCACAAATACAAAAGCCATTGGGGTTTAGCAGTGGAAGGGATGGACCCTCCAGTGCCAAGTGGGATTCTTTTGTGTGTGACTTTTTTCTTCTTTTGTTTCTCTGACAAAGCCCTGACTGAGTGTTTGCTGAGTGGCTGCATTGTTGCTAGGGTCCTTTGTGTGACAGTGGATCTCCAAGTCAGTAATGCAATATTTCTGAGAAACAGAATAATGGAACAATTCTCATTGGAAGGAGTGCTCCATATAAATGACTTCCCCTGACTTTGGGGTATGATCTTGTGTCTGGGTGCTTGTTGTTTTTCAATATTATCTCTAATGATTTCAGATTGTACTGTCTGCAATATACCCACTGTTTCTACCCCCTGTGATATTTAATGTGCAAATTGTCAGGCTAAGAAAATAGGATTATTTCTGTAAACATTTTGGCAGATTTCCCCGTAAAATCTATCTATCTAGCTGTCTGTCTGTCTGTCTGTCTAACTTACCTACCTAACTTGGCTTTTGAGCAGCAGCTGACCATTTTGCCTGTCTCAACACCTCATATTATTATTTTGTTATAATTTGAATTGTGATGGTGCCTGGAAGCCCCTCCTATAATCTACACCCCATTGTGATATATGCACACATGGAAAGAGACAACCCTCGCCCCGACAAGTTTATGATTTGAACAAGCAGGAGAAAGGGTGGAAGAAGGGAAGTGTTTTTCCCATTTTCAGATAGGGAAATGATATACATAGAGATTAAGTAACTTCCTGAAGATCTAATCAAAAGGCTGTGATGGATCTGTGATTTGAAATCGTCTGTCTTTATTATATCTTAGTATAGCACCTAGCACCAAAGGGTCCCAGTGACCCTATAGAAATTACTGTAGGCTAACTATTTAATAATTATATTCTGTGTAACTACAAGTGCCATTTTTTATGTTGATTGGCTTTCATGGGTATAACATACAAGCAGCAGCTTCACTGAAAGAACAATTCAGTCAGAGATATTCCAGGAGAGAAGGCAGGCTCTTATTCTTACCAATTCTTGTGAAATATACTTATTTTCTTAAAGTCCTAGGTCCTTGAGCTAAGAATCTTTATTTTTTTAAAAGTATGTTTGTCTTCCTCCTGGCTGCAGAGAAAAAACTGAAAAAAGTTACCTGAATATAACACAAATAATGAGAACTCCAAATGTATTATTTTAAAAATTTAATAATTTCTAAGCCAATCTCATGGTTTTGTCTAGCCTGACTCAAGATTTTGCAACTCTTGGGCTTGGCAATACAGGATCCTACTTTTAGATATGATAACGGTTTGTAAAAAGAATTGCACCACAACTAAAAAGGCAGCATTTCTTCCAAGATCTAACTGCAAAACTCCTTAGATCCTCTGTAACAGCACCATTTGCTGATTCAACATTGACGTCAGTTTTGATTTGCAAGAGCTCTAATGATCCTTAGGACTCAAAATGAAGCTCACAGCCATGGATTTGGCAGAACCCATAAAATCAGACCATGTTCACTGAAAACTGGGCCTAGGGTTTCTTACAAGCTAGTTGACTTTGAACAAATCTTCAAATTTCTGTTTTGTCACAAAGCGTGAAACTAGATGAGTTTCATGTGGTTTTGTGCTTTGTTACAAACCTTTGGTGCAGCTTTAATAGTGTCCAGAGTTAAAGTCAAATAAACTGTCTTAAATATCTGTCTTTGTCACAATCAAAAGCATGTTGGCCTAGTCTAAAATCCATGGAGTGAATAGGATTTATTCCATTCAAAAGCCTTTGGGATCAGTTCATATATAAGTTGTTCATTCAAGTACTTCAATTCTGATTTACATATTGTGTTTCATCTCCTTAACATAGAATCATAGAACACTAGAACTGAAAGAGACCTCGAGAGGTCATTGAGTCCAGTCCCTTGCACCTAAGGCGGGACTGAGCACCTTCTATATCAGCCCTGTAGATGTCTATCCAATCTGCTCTTAAATAGCTCCAGTGATGGAGATTCCACAACCTCCCTAGGCAATTTATTCCAGTGTTTAACCACCCTGACAGTTAGGAAGTCTTTCCTAATGTCCAACCTAAACTTCCCTTGCTGCAATTTAAGCCCATTGCTTCTTCTCCTATCCTCAGAGGCTAAGGAGAACAATTTTTCTCCCTCCTCCTTGTAATAGCCTTTTTGGATACTTGAAAAGAACTATCATGTCCCCTCTCAATCTTCTTTTTTCTAAACTAAACAAGCCCAATTCGTTCAGCCTTCCCTCACAGGACATGTTCTCTAGACCTTTAATCATTCTTATTGCTCTTCTCTGGACCTTCTCCAGTTTCTCCACATCTTTCTTGAAATTTGGTGCCCAGAACTGGACACAATGTGCCAATTGAGGCCTAATCAGCGCAGAACAGAGAGGAAGAATTCTCATGTCTTGCTCACCACACTCCTATTAATGCATTCCAGAATCATGTTCGCTTTTTTTGCAATAGTGTCACACTGTTGACTCATATTTAGCTTGTGGTCCACTATGACCCCTGAATCCTTTCTGCAGTACTCCTTCCTAGACAGTCACGTCTCATTATGTATGTGTGAAACTGACTGTTCCTTCCTAAGTGGAGTACTTTGCATTTGTCATTATTAAACTTCATCCTATTTACCTCAGACTGTTTCTCCAGTTTGTCCAGATCATTTTGAATTTTGACCCTATCCTCCACAGCACTTGCAACTCCTCCCAGCTTGGTATCATCTGCAAACTTCATAAGCGTACTCTCTATGCCAATATCTAAATTACTGATGAAGATATTGCACAGAACCAGTCCCAAAACAGATTCCTGAGGAATCCCACTTGTTATACCTTTCCAGCATGACTGCGAATCATTAATAACTGCTCTCCGAGAATGGTTGTGCAGCCAGTTATGCACCTGCTTTGTTATCCGGCACTCTGTTAACCAGAAAACTTTGTTAACTGGCATTGCCCCCGACCACAATTCTGTCACATCTTCAGGCGCACAGGTCTGGCTTGGTTTAGCATGATTGGCTTAACAATTTTTTATTTAAGAAGTACTAATCATCTATAACAAAATAGAAATGTGAGACCAACTACCTCACACTACAAAACTGCCAATATTAAAAACTTGAGTTTTACTATTATTGTCCATTGGTTTTTCCTAGGTTGATGGGACCCTCAGATAACCGGAATTTTTAGATAATGGAACGCCCTAATCCCCAAGCATGCCGGCTAACACAGGTTTTACTGTAGTAGCCCCATCTAAGTTGTATTTGCCTAGTTTATTGATAAGAAGATCATGCAAGACCATATCAAATGCCTTACTGAAGTCTAGGCATACCATGTCCACTGCTTCTCCCTTATCCACAAGACTTATTATGCTATCAAAGAAAGCTATCAGATTTGTTTGACATGATTTGTTCTTTACAAATCCATGCTGGCTGTTTCCTATCATCTTATTTTCTTTCAGATGTTTGCAGACGAATTCCTTAATTACTTGCTCCATTATCTTCCCTGACACAGAAGTTAAACTGACTGATCTGTAGTTTCCTGGGTTGTTCTTATTTCCCTTCTTATAGATTGGGCACTATATTTGCCCTTTTCCAGTCCTCTGGAATCTCTCCCGACTTCCATGATTTTTCAGAGATGATAGCTAAAGGCTCAGATACCTCCTCTATCAGCTCCTGGAGTATTCTAGGATGCATTTCATCAGGCCCTGGTGACTTGGAGACATCTAACTTTTCTAAGTAATTTTTAACTTGTTCTTTTTTTATTTTAACTTCTAAACCTACCCCATTTTTACTAGCATTTGCTATGTTGGGCATCCTGTCACCATCAATCTTCTTGGCGAATACCGAAACAAAGAAGTCATTAAGCACTTCTGCCATTTCCAAGTTCTCTGTTATTGTTTCTCCCTCTTCACTGAGCAATGGGCCTACCTTGTCCTTGGTCTTCCTCTTGCTTCTAATATATTTGTAGAATGTCTTCTTGGAACCCTTTATGTCTCTAGCTAGACTGAGCTCATTCTGTGCCTTTGCATTTGTAATCTTGCCCCAGCGTATTTGTGTTATTTATCTGCATACTTGCATCGCACATCTTCATTTTGTCCATATTAACATTTTTCCATGTTGTAACAGATTTCAGATGGTTTCTAATTGGGGACTGATTTTCAGATAAACATTTTATGCTCATTGTAGAACCATTTTTGAAAGATATTATCTGCATTCTTAGCTGCAGCGCCTACATCATGGGCTGGCCTCTGGTTTTCATTATCAATAGGTGGCATCAACAAGTTTGATGGCACACAAGCGACATATACTTTTAATTAAAATGGCCTCTTTGAGAAAAACTGTATCCCTGGGCTGAAAATGTTCTGTTTAAAAGTTTGTGTTGAGACAATGAGTAAAACTAATATTTTAATGTATGACATCTAGATTGTTTAAACAGTGCAGCTCATATTACTGGTGCTAATGTAAATTCTAAAACCTGCGAGAAGAAAGCGAGTGTGTTACATTACTTAACCCACCTATCGGGTTCATGTTGACAAAAAGAGGAAACTGGAATAGATATACAGTTGTTAACCCCAAGGCAAGGCTTACCAGCTGTCTCTTAATTCCATAAACTATTCACTAACAAAGACAATACCCTAGGATACTCGGTTCTGATTTGTATCTGCTCTCACTTCTTAGCTCTTCAAATGCACAAATATTCTCTTCAACTCAAGTAGATGCGTAGGGTGTGTCTGTACAGCAGCTGAGTTCCATGGAAATTAGGGAGACTCACACCCACTGAGCTTGGGTGATCATGCTAAAAATAGCAGTATATGATGTTGTGGCACTGGTGCTGGTTTGGGCTAGCTGCCCAAATTTGGACCGTGGGAGTCGGATGGGTTTCTATTCCTGCAGTTAACCCTAGCTACTGGTGCTGTAGTATTGCTATTTTTAGTGACCTTGCTTGAGATGAACTGACATGAGTCCATCTACCTGTGCTGGGAATCACAGTTCCTGGCTGTGGTGTAGACATGCCAATAGATTCCAAGGCCAGAAGGGACCACTGTGATCACCTAGTCTGACCTCCTGTTTAACGCACACCATAGTACTTCCCCCAAATAATTCCTAAAGCAGATCTTTCAGAAAAAAACATCCAATCTTGATTTAACAATTGCCATAGACGGAGATTCCACCAAGCCCCTCGGTGATTTGTTTCAATGGTTAATTACCCTCACAGTATATTGAAGTATATTCAGAGTATCATAGTCTTTTTTAACAGGAAAAAGAGTAGAACATTTTTATAAACTCTTTGATTTTCCTAGTTATATATTAAACTAATACACTCTAGGCTATTTGGCCACATTAGCAACTGAGATGTGGAACAGGAATAAGAGCATGTTATCAGAACTGATCTGCAATATTTCAAGTATGTGAGATACAGCATATCCCATTATTATTTAGTCTCCCTAGATATGCTAGCAACTTCACAGAAAACCTAGGGAGACACGGTTCTTGCTGAAAAGCAACTGGTTACAATCTAACCCCCCTGGTTCTGCACTCTGTGGAACATATTGGCAACAAGGCTCCAGTCCTGCAAGTCTACATAAGTAGACTCCTGGTAGGGATATGTGATGGGGCCTTTACCCCACACTGGACCTTTAAGAGTTAAAACTCAGCCCTGAAAGAGGGCTGGAGTGGTGGAGCCAGCAGCTGAGGCAGAGATGGCCAATTAGGACCCAGCTGGGACTGTATAAATAAAGGCTCCTGGAGGGGCAGAGATTCTGACTCACTCTTGCTCCAGCTGTGGAGCAGGAGGGACCTAGCTGCCAGGGAAGTTACAGGCTTCCTGTCTTAGAGCAGGGCTGGGGAAAGGCAGGCAGAGCTGGGGAAGCTCTAGCCAGGCAAACTCCCAGGCTGCAGGGCCTGAAGCAAGGCTTCAGAGTACTAGGGCTGCAGCGAGGCAGCCAGGGTAGCAGGTCCATACCCCCTTGCCAATGATGAGTATCCATTTCAGACTGCAGTTTGCCCCTGTGGCAGGGGTAGATGAAGACTGGCAGTGGGTCCCTGAGGCAAGGTGAGCATAGGGGGTTGGGGTTTCTGGAGGGCAGAGGACCCCTGAGTGTGGAGACATTGCAGCAGGGCAGTACTCAGAGGGGAAGACGCCACGGTCTGGGAGGGGCATGGATCCTAACGCAAGGTGGTGGAGCCATTAACAGGTAACAGCAGGCAAAACAGCGGCCAGAAGAGGGTGCTCCAGCACTGAGCTAATTCCCAGAGTCACCAGCAGGAGGTGCCATTTGGTGACTCACACTCTGTTGCAGGATGTTAAATGATTAACCAGTAAGTATACCAGTAAGCATGAGGCTTACCGCTATGCTTACCGGTTAAATGGTTAACCAACCCTTGCCAGTTAAATTTGGTGGCAACCAGTTGTACCAGGCTGGAGCAGCCCTGGCTGCGGAGGGACTAGAAGGACATCATGGCCATGGCAGGGCCAGCAGCGGGAACTCACAGCCGCAGTGGGGCCCCACAACCGTGGTCATAGCAGGGCCAAGCGGCAGGCTGGGCAGCAGGATCTAGGTCAAAAAGGTTAATTGGTTAAGCGCTATGGTTTAACTGGCTAACCATTGTAACATCCCTAATACCTGACTCGGGTGGCCTTCCACAGAGGGACAAGTGTCTGTGCAGAGCTCCCGGTAAGACTGGAACCTAAATTTTAGCTATGACATGAGCGTGACAGTATTGTGTGGAGGAAGGACCAAGATTGCAAATATGGTACAACTATGCCATAATCTAGTGTCTTGATAACTCAGGTTAAATGTTCTCCTCTGCACAAAAACATAATGGCTGTGTCTAGACTGGCACGATCTTGCGCCAGAGCTATGCAAATGAGGCTCAGCGTGGAATATCGCCGAGCCTCATTTGCATAACTAATGAGCCGCCATTTTTGCGGAAGAGGCTCTTGCGCAAGACGGATCTGTCTACACTGCCCCGTCTTGCGCAAGAAAAACCCTCTTGCGCAAAGCCGTTATGCCTGAAAATAATCAGCATAACGGCTTTGCACAAGAGGGTTTTTCTTGCGCAAGACGGGGCAGTGTAGACAGATCCGTCTTGCGCAAGAGCCTCTTCTGCAAAAATGGTGGCTCATTAGTTATGCAAATGAGGCTTGGCGATATTCCATGCTGAGCCTCATTTGCATAGCTCTGGCGCAAGATTGTGCTAGTCTAGACACAGCCAATGATTTTTCACAATGTGCTTCAGTTCCATTTAAAAGAAATGTGTTGTACTACTCCTTTTAATCAGGATCCATGCAATCAGAACAGCTGCATTCCTGGTATCTTGCCTGGGGAATCAGTTTACCCCTAATGAAAGTGCATGAACCAGATCCAGCCTGAGGGTGACCTGTGCTGGCTGGGGGTGCCTAGTTCACATCCACCACCCTGCAGACACTCTATCCCCTAGGCCACTTGGGAGCCCATCCTAACTCCCTACCATTGGTGTGTCCCTTATCTTGCCTTCCTAGTGCTAGAGCCAGGTAATCTACAGGGCCACCAGTACTAGTAAGCAGCCTGGGATTTGAACCCAGCACCCTATACTTCCTAGGCAGTTGCCCTAGCCCCTAGGCTGGTCCAGAACCCACCACATCTTCCTAACTTAAGGATATCTCTTATCCTGTCTTTCTAGTGCCAGAGCCAGGTCATCCTGTGGGCAGCTGGTGTGGGCAGGGGGCATGGGATTTGAGTCCACCACCGTATACCCCCCCCGGTGGTTTCCCTATCCCTTAGGCCATTCCAGATCCCACCCCACCTCCCTACCAATGGGACTCCCCCTCCTGTTCTTCCTGAACAGTTTATATCCTTCCATGACAGTGCTCCAGTCATGTGAGTCATCCCACCAAGTCTCCGTTATTCCCATCAAATCATAGTTCTTTCACTGGGCCAGGGCTTCTAATTCTTCCTGTTTGATTCCCAGGCTTCTTGCATTTGTGTACAAACACCTTAGATAACCAGCTGATTGCCCTATCTTCTCTTTTCGAATCAGGAGTCCTCCTTTGTTGCTTGTTCCTCCTTGTGTTTCTTCCTGGTATCCGACTTCCCCACTTACCTCAGGGCTTTGGTCACAGTCCCACAACGAACCTAGTTTAAAGCCCTCCTCACGAGGTTTGCAAGCCTGCCCGCGAAGATGCTCTCTTAGTTAGGTGGATCCCATCACTTCCTAACAATTCATGTGCCCGGAACTGAGTCCCATGGTCGAAGAAACCAAAGCCCTCTTTCTGACACCACACATTTACTTCCTGAATTCGATGATCCCTACCTGGACTTTTTCCTTCAACAGGGAGGATGGATGAGAACAGCACTTGCGCTTCAAATTCCCTGATCCTTCTTCCCAGCGCTACATAATCTGCAGTGACCTGCTCAAGGTCATTCTTGTTAGTTCCCACGTGGAGAAGCAGGAAGGGGTAGTGATCCGAAAGTCTGATCAGTTTTGGAAGAGTCTCAGTCACACCCTGAATTTGAGCTCCTGGTGAGCAGCACACGTCTCGAGATTCCAAGTCTGGACAGCAGATGGATGACTCAGTCCCTCTTAGGAGGGAGTCCCCGACCACCACCACCCATCTTCTTCTTTTGGGTGTGGTGGTCGTGGACCCCCATCCCTAGGACTACGCATCCCATGCCTTCCGGTAGATGGTGTTCCCTTCTGATTTCTTCCCTGAGAGGTCCCTGACAAAGCATTTTACTTACCTCTACAGGAATGGGGGATACCTGAGTTGGCCTTCTTCTAGAGATTACATGCTGCCAGTTCTCTTCCTTGTCCTGTACTGCCCTCACTGACTCTTCAGCCTGCTGTGCCTGAAGAATTAAACACTGCCTTCTATTGAGAAAGTCTTCATCCTCTCTGATGGAACGTAGGGTTGAAATATAACAATGGATGTTCAGATAAGGACAAATATATGTTCTTGTTAATATCCAAACTGGTTTCAATATGAGAATCATATAATCACAGGGCTGGAGGAGAGCTCAGGAGGTCATCAAGTCCAGCCCCCTGCCCAAAGCAGGACCAACCCAACTAAATCATCCCAGCCAGGGCTTTGTGAAGCTGGGACTTAAAAACCTATAGGGATGGAGATTCCACTGCCTCCATAAGTAACCCATTCCAGTACTTCTCCACCCTCCTAGTGAAATAGTTTTTCCGAACATCCAACCTAGACCTTCCCCACTGTAACTTGAGACCATTGCTCCTTGTTCTGCCATCCATCACTACTGAGAACAGCCTCTCTCCATCCTCTTTGGAACATCCCTTCAGGTAGTTAAAGGCTGCTATCAAATCCCCCCTCACTCTTCTCTTCTGCAGACTAAACAGACCCAACTCCTTCAGCCTCTCCTTGTAGGTCAAGTGCTCCAGCCCCCTAATCATTCTTGTTCCCCTCCGCTGGTCAATTGGAATTGCAGTCCATAGTTTCCATTCTTCCCAAAAAGATGGGCTGAGCTGCAATAATCTATTATGCATAATTGATTTTAGATTATGGCCAGATTAAGTAATCTTTCTTTTTTATTTTTAATTGAGTAAAGCATGAATGCATTTTAGTGTCTACGGACATTCATCAAAGAAATGCAGAGCCTGATTGAAAGCCCACTGAAGCCAATGGGAGAGTCTTTCCATCTAGCTGACTTTGGATCTGGCCCTAATTAGAAAAGCAGGCTGTTTTCCCACAGAGAACACATACGGAAGAAACCTGTTTTTATGAGTATCATAGGGATATAATATTTATTCAGATACTTGGGGATTTGGAGTAGAAGTGTTTTCTCTCCATAAATAAGATATCTATATTCAGGTACCAATGATTTTTAGATAAGAGAGAGGGAGAATAGGTAAAAGTAATTTCTCTTTGGACTTTGATGGGCAAAAGATATTTAGCAAGAGATTTGAAATTCTTAATTTCTGCAAGGAAACTTTAAAAGGTAAATTTATGGCAGTAATGGTATAAGTGATATAATCTGTAGCCTTTTTAGCATCAAGCATATGTCATTCAATGGTATTTAACAGATGCTTCTCTTAGGAAAACTACTCACAATATAGACACCACATTGAGCAATACATTTTACCCTTAGGGTGTGTCTACACTGCACCGTTATTTAGAGATAACTAGTGTTATTTTGAAATAACAATGCAAGTGTCTATACAGCCATTCCTTTATTTTAAAATAATTTTGAAATAATGGACGGCTTATTCCAATATCTGTAAATTTCATTCTATGAGGAATAACACCCATTCCAAAATAGCTATTTCGAAATAAGGCATGTGTAGATACTCCACTGCTGCTATTTGGAAATAGCCCCTCACCAGGACCATTCTAAGTTATTCCTCCCCAGTGCCTCCTGGGGCTGTAAATCGAGATAACACATCGACATTAGGGGAACCTGCCTCAGACTAATTTTGAAGCTTCCCTGCAGTGTAGATATGCTATTTCAAAATAAGCTATTTCAGAATAGCTTATTTGAAATAAGCGTGCAGTGTAGATGTACTCTTAGTGAGATAGTCATAAAGAGGGAGTCAAATAAAGATGTAGAAAAGCCATTTGTGTTTTACTATAAAATAAACATGTGATACAATATGTCCTGTGTTTTGGAGAGCATAAAAAATCCTAAGAGTTAATCTGCCAAAAAATAACTTATTTAAAAATTATTTTAGAGCATATAAAGAGAAAATATTATTTTTAAAAATTCATTTTAAAGAACTAAATGTTGGCTTTTTCCTATCCATTGATATGCTGCCTGCTTATGCACATGAATGCCAGGTTTGTATAATTCTGGTGGTGCCCAGAATGGGTCCAAGTTGAGCCATCCCATCCATACTACCACAGACCACAGCAACCACCACGCCAGACCCTGCGTTTTGGGGACACAGGATCTAGGGTGACCTGGGAAGTTAGCGGGGGGCCTGGTGTCGGCAGCCGTGAGCAAACCAGCCCCAGGCTGCTCTGCTGTGGAAATCATTACTGTAGAAAGTTGTTAGCAAGATTCAGAAAGGAAAAAGACGCCATCTGAAGAAGTGGGTTTTGCCCACGAAAGCTCATAATACCATCTACACATTTTATTAGTCTTTAAGGTGCTACTAGACTATTTGTTGTTATTTACTACTTATATAGTTATTGCTGACAACTTTAGCAGTGCTCTGACTCTTACTGCATCAGGATTTCAGACAATCATACAATCATAGAATCAAAGAGCTGCAAGAGACCTCAGGAGGTCATCAAGTCCAGCCCCCTGCCCAAGGCAGGACCAATCCCAACTAAATCAACCCAGCCAGGGCTTTGTCAAGCCAAGACTTAAAAACCTCTAGGGATGGAGATTCCACTACCTCCTTAGGTAACTCTTTCCAGTGCTTCATCACCCTCCTAGTGAAATAGTTTTTCCTAATATCCAACCTAGACCTCTCCCACTGTAACTTGAGACCATTGCTCCTTGTTCTGCCATCCATCACTATTGTGAACAGCCTTTTTCTGTTCTCTTTGGAACCTCCCTTCAGGAAGCTAAAAGGCTGCTATCAAATCCCCCCTCACTCTTCTAATCTGCAGACTAAACAAACCCAAATCCCTCAGTCTCTCCTCATAGGTCATGTGCTCCAGCCCCTTAATCATTTTGGTCGCCCTTCTCCGCTGGACCCTCTCCAACATGTCCACATCCTTTCTATAGTGGGGGGCCCAGAACTGGACACAATATTCCAGATGTGGCCTCACCAGAGCCGAATAAAGGGGAATAATTACTTTTTTGGATCTGCTGGCAATGCTCCTCCTAATGCACCCTAATATGCCATTCTGCACCCTAATATGCAACTATTATGTAATTATTTAGGGATTAGGAGACCTAAGGTGGGGGGCAAATAATCCCCCTTCTGCAAGGTTCTTACACCTTCTTCTGACCACTTTTGCAGACAGGATACTGGAGAAGATGGAGATCAAGGCTGATCCAGTATGGCAATTCCTATGTTCCTATTCCTTTTAGAAACTGTATCCCAAAGGGACTGATGTTTCAAAAGAAATAGAATGGTTTGGGGGCATTTTATTCTTCAAATTCAGTCTGGTTTCTATGTACAGGAGACTCTGTTTAACACTCAATGGTTGGAGAGCTCTTCAGAATTTTTTTTGCAAACACTTTCACAATTCTTTCCTCCCCATCCTCTTTTTCTTGTGGAAGATTTAGAAATTTGCCACTTCTTATGACTGCAGTGCTGTGATGTCCCCTGTCTAATCATGAGGGTTGCTACAAAAATATGGTATGCAGCCTATTGAGTTGTTAATGATAGCTATGCTATGGTGCCTATCCACTCCCACATAACGTGTTGCTCTAGTCAGTGGGTCACGGACATCTAGGGTACCTGATCTTCACCTGCTCTGGCTTTATCTTTTTTTTTCTTTTTTCTTGGTCAACCATCTGGATCATAATTACCCTTTCGAAACTGTAACTTTAGGTCACACCCTTCTCTTGCAATTCCGGACAAATCAGCGTTTGTCCAAATGTTCATATTTTCCTGCAACTGAGAATGCTAAAAATCTGCTCTCATACTGTGCGTGCATCTGCATGGACGTGGCTAGGAGCACATGATTATGCTGATAGGGCCAGATCTTGTGAAATGACCACTGATCAGTTAAAAATACAATTCTGCAGTGCAAGTGGCCATTTCACTGGACTGTAAAGCATTATCTAATGGGGACATTGCTGGTGGAGAGCAGGGCTGGAGGCAGAAATGGGTACCTGTGCACCAGTAGTTTCACAAAATAAATCTCTTCCATTAAGAATGTGAAGCATTAATATTTTGTTCCCATTTAAGAAAAATAAACTACTTTTCCGCAACAGTACTGGACTCCAGCTGGGACTACAATGGGTGGTATGCAGTTCAGAAATTTAGTGTGTTCAAGTGTAGCTTTTTAATGCCTGGAGTCCTGGCATCCATACATATATCCACAGCTTTTCATAACCTAGTTCAGGCAGTAAAAGAAAGAAAGAAAAAAAATAACCCCAAAGTTTATAGAGTGAGTTTTCATAATTCAGCTTGGCCCTGCACCCGACTGATATCATAAATGTGGCTCAGAACAGGACGGGAGCTTCTGGTTTTCTCTTGTTTGTAATTTTTTTTTTCAAAATTATCCCATAGCACAACATGGGCACATTTTTTTATATTCATTCTCAGTCCAGAATGAATTATCGGGGGATGTTGGATTAAAATTATATGCATGGTTTTCGAAAATATTCCTTAAACCAAAAGGGGTTTTTAAGACAGTTAAGAATCCTTTGAGGATTATTGGATAACTTATAGCAGCTTGTTTGAAAGCAACAATGGTAGCCATACCCAGCTACTTCTGGTTGGCAAACCTGTGTTAGGATAGATCTGTGGCAACTTATGTGGCTAATCCCATTCAGTCCTTGTAGTGAGGTGCAGTGGCTGCCCACTGACCCAGAGGTGGAGACACCCCTCTTGGAGCCATTTTGGGCACAGCTTAGCCCCTCCCACTCACCTCACAGGAAGACAGTGGGAGTAGCCAGGGCTATAAGAACCCAGCTGGGGAGCTCAGTCTGGGGCCACCCTCTGGAGGAACCAGAGACCTGCTCAGAGTTCCCTGCCTGGGAAGCCAAGACCTGGCCTGTGCCTCCGACCGCCTCTTACCCCGACGAACCTGAGGCATGCTCTGGCTCCCTGCTTGGGAGGCCAAGGACTGGGACCACCAGCCTGGCCTGACCCCGAGGACCAGATGGAATGCCTCCTCCTGCCGTTTCTGGAGCACCTGCAAGTGGCGAAGGACTGGCTTGGACCATCTGGACCCCAGCTAGATTCCCCTTGATTCCCCAAGTGACCTGCCAGGAATCCAGGTATCCACTGAGGGGGAGAAAGGAAGTGGCCCAGGGGAATAGTGAGGGCTATTAAAGGCCTCAGGCCAGCGAGTTTCAGGCTGGATTCCCTGCTGAGCCAGCAGCAGCTGACCTGCTGCTTCTAGGACCCTGGGCCAAGGTGCAGTGGAGTGGGTGGGCCTGCGCCCCCCGCCTGCCACCCACCTACCAGGTGGCAGTCTCCCCCCTCACCGCTACCACAGCAAGGTGCCTGCAACCCTCCTGAACAAGGAGACCCCAAACCTGTGTTTGTTTGCTGCTATGCCCTAAACCAGGGCCTGGCCTCCCTTTAAACTGACTGTGTTAGTTTGTTGCCCCGCCACGCCCAAGGCCAGGGCTCACCAAACTGCTAAATTTCATTTGTTGCCCAGCCTGGAACCAGGCCTGGGCTCCTGAACTGGTAAAATGTTTGTTTGTTGCCCCGCCCTGACTGAGGGCCAGGGCCTCCTGGACAGATTGTGTTTGCTTGCTGCCACACCCTGAATCAGGGCCTGGCTCTGTATAACTGAACTCACTGTTTGTTTGCTGCCCCACCCGGACCTAGGGCTAGGGTGCAGGGAACTAACTGTTTGTTTGCTGCTCGCCCTGCACCAGGGCTAGGGCGCCTGAACTGTTTCCCCTTGCCCTGCCCTGAACCAGGGCCCGGGAACTCTACACCCTAATTGGGTTTAGTTGCTGACCCGCTCTGACCGAGAGCCAGGACTCTTGGCTCCTGTCTGGGGTGGGCCTGTCGCCCGCCTGAAGCAAGGCCAGGCTTCTGAACAATTTGCCTGTTGCCCTGACCTTGTTAAGGTCAGGTTATTGAACTGTTGACATGGGGATTTATTTTTAAGTGACTGCAGTGGGACAGACTGGCCGCCCATTGACCTGGAGGCGGAGGAACCCCTCTGGGAGGCCGAATCGGTCTACAGTCCTAAAAAGGGTTAATTGATTGGATGAGAAGTGGGAGGTTTGAGCTTCATCCACCAGTTGTGAGTATTCTGTTCTTACCCTGCCTTACCAAATACAGAGTTTATTGGGGTTTTATATTCTGTGTATCAAGAGGTTTATGGGAATTTTCCATGGACTTCAAAGTGCTCTGGATCAGACCCTAACTTACTGGAGCAAATAGATGCAGTGTGTAGAAGGCTGTCAGTTAACCTGTGGTTTTTACATTCCCTTTTAGCTAACTTGGAATCAAGTGCTGAATATGGCACAAAGGGACACCTTGTTGATTTGTGACACTCCCTGAGGGACACATTCTGATAGCTGCTGTTACAACCATAGCAACTATTTCCTTTTCAACTTATTTATTTTAAATACAGTACTAAAATTTCAAATATTAAAGAGGAGAAAACCCCAATGTGTGTATAACAAAACTGAGCTATGGCTGTAATACATCACTAAACTCTTGGGATGAAATCCTGACTTCATTGACAAACAGGTAAAACACCCATTGACTCCAGTGAGATCAGGATTTCACCTTGAGACCATGATCCCGCATTTTCAGTGGTATATGTGGATCGCTGTGCTTTCATGGTGCTCCATTAACTTTACATGGGTGCAGCAGTCCCCTTATATGAATTAGGGTGTGTCTACACAGCAAAGTTATTTTGGAATAACGGCTGTTATTCCAAAATAACTATGTGAGCGTCTACACAGCAATTCTGTTATTTTGAAATAATTTCAAAATAACGGACGTCTTATTCTGACTTCTGTAAACCTCATTCTACAAAGAATAATGCCTATTCCAAAATAGCTATTTTGAAATAAGGCGTGTGTAGACGCTCCACTGCTGCTTTTTTCGAATAGCCCCTCACCTGGGCCATTCTAAGTTATTCCTCCTGGGGCTCTAAATTGAAATAGCATGTCTACATTAGGGAAGCCTGCCTCAGACTAATTTTGAGGCTTCCCTGCAGTGTAGATGTGCTATTTAGAAATAAGCTATTTTGGAATAACTATTCTAGAAGAGCTTATTCCAAAATAACTGTGCAATGTAGACATAGCCTTACAGTGCAGGATCAGGGCCCATGCAGCTTGTGCTAGATCAATGGAAGTCTTGAAGGTAGATGTGCAGAATAGTAGTGAATGGGATCTCAGTCCTATAGAAAAAACAAGAGAAATCAGATAGAAACGCAGAGTGGGATTCTGTTTGTGTTGCCTACAGTAAGTATGTTTGTACAGTTTGACTGATAAGCTGTATAGTGTCTGTATAGTGTCTGCTGGGCTGTTGTGCTTCCACATCAGCTTAGTACATTGTTGGAAACGTGTCTGGAAACATAGTCATTCTTCCTAGAGACTTTTCCACTGAATTCAAAGAGTTCTGGATCAGACTCTAGCTTTTCAACAAGCTACAGGCAAAATAAAACAGAAGGTCAGATTCTCCTTTTATTTACATCACTGCAGACCAACGGATTCCCCCCCCCCCCACAATAGGAGTTCTGTACATTTACTGTGACAGAGATTTTTGTCTGCTTCAGCCTGCCTTGAGTTTCACACCCCTAGAGTTTATTTTCTAGTTTGAAAGATCCCTAAAATGCAAGGCAAAACCTCTGAGTTCCTCCTAGTGGAAACAGCTTAGGTACATTTGAACCCAGAATGAAGTTTTAGAGGGCTTAGCTGGTGCTTTAAAATCAAAAGCCCCTACATTTGAGGGCTGGAAGTGGGGGTTGGCTGTTGGCACTGAATGATAAAATCCAGGAAATAATTATTTACATTCCTTATACCTCTTGCATTTATTTAATTAACTTCTCAATATAAATACCTCAGGGTAGATCCATTGAAGTCTAAAGAACAGTAACATTTTACACCAGCTGAGGATCTACCCCCTTGTGATACAGTTACATAGTACTGGAAATATTTAATTCTGCGGACCAGCTTTTCCCTCCATGACTTCAGCCTCACTGTGCAAATGTAGCATATGAACCCCTGGTTGCAGGACATGGTAGAAGCAGCCACCATATGTAACTGTTCATACCAGCATCATTCCACAGTTAAATTCATACATGAGCACAATTAAATCCTCGTTTTGGTACATCATCCCTTGGATTTCATTTCATGTTGGCTCCTCAGCTACTGCCTGCTCACTTCCCAGTCTCTTAATTCTTATCTCCTCTCTTTATCTCCATGTCTAACTCACTTCTTTTTAAGCCAGGTGAGGATGATCCCAGGGAAATATTTTTTTCCCTACATAAAACTCTGAACTCTGTAATTAAGAGTATAAGACATAGAACTACTTAGTGTAAAAGGCAGAAGTGTCTTTATTGTCTGTGACTGCAAAACCCTAATATCAACAGCTATGATGTGATTTGAAGTGCAGAGAGAACTCTCTCTCCTGTTTTCAATTTTCTTTAAATTAGTGCTATCTTCAAACTCCCTTGAATCTTAGGGTTGCTGATTTTCTCCCCTCATGTAATTTAGAGCAGCTCTGAAGCTGCTCTACCTTCTGCTGGCTTATAATGTTTCACGAAGCCAAACCCTAACCTGTGCCAGCACAAAGAGTGTACATTGCAGAAAAGAATCTGACCTCTTTGGTAAGATTAATCACAGGTAGAAAGCAAGTTCCAGTTCAGTGGGGAAGTGTCTGTTTATGCTGGTGGTTAACTTATTCCCTGAACACAACATGCACACTCAGTAGTTTCCCTGAAAAGGTCTCTGCTTTGTATCATGTTTCACAGGCGTATGTTTACACATACAATGAAGGCATAAGAGTATCTAGTTAAATAAAAGTCCTTTTTGAGGTAAAAAAGATGGAAGAACCTTAGGGAACCTTAGGCCTCATGGTTGAGATTGGCACTAAAGGATCTGTAAAAGGGGAAAAAGGCGTACAACATATGATTATGAAATGGCCACGAACCCTGGCTCTAATTAAAAGGATTGAAAGGGGGGGGGGGAGAGGTGTCATTTACTAGGTTTTATTAGTTTTCCTTCTTCAGGCACCAAATTCCTGGAAAAACAACAACAACACGGGGACGGTGCCAGATGTATTGTGTCCATTTTCTCAGCAGATCTTTTATGTTTCACTATAAATGTTTTTGTACAATAACTGTTTCGAAACTGAGACAGATTCTGTTCAGGTCCTCGACTCCCCTGTCCTGTCTGCCCTGAACCATTTTTTTTTAAGAAACAATCGGAATAAAAACATTCCTGACAATAAAACCCACTCCAACGTATGGCCTTGACACCAGCTGTGAGATCCCAGTGTCCCTGAAGTGAGTAGGAGTCTTTCCATTGACTTATACAGGTCAGCCTGTACCAGAAGAAAGAAGTCTTATGGAACTTTTGGATCTATTCAAGCACATGCTTAGCAATTTTAGCATTCCACAGATTACTTGCTGATAGAGCAGTAGGAAGGCCAGTGGACTAGATATGCACAGGACATTTATTCTGCAGAAAAACACTGACAGAGGGGGAAAAGGAAAGGGGGCTGTGAGGAGTAGAGCTAATGCTAGATATACAGAGCAAGCACAAATACTCTCTCCATGAAATGCTGAACATAAGGGAACTTGCAGCTCGGATTCATCGTGAAGAAATTTTTGGTTAAAAAGATTGACATTTTAATAAACTGATCTTAATTAACAGTACTTTGAAATTTGGAGTTGTACGCTCTCTATCTCAAAACACTGGAACCGGTGGCTTTTTAAATAATTTGCTGCTTGTGGGGGATCGCTTTTTGAAACAAATCCAGACCCTCCAGTCACAATTTATTTTTTATTTCAAAAATGATTTTTACTAGCAAATTTTGCTTTGGTTCAAGAGAATTATAAATCATTATTACACAGCCAGACACTTCAAACATTTTGTAAGAGCTTTGTGCCCAATGAAGCATCAAAGGCAACACTGAAATTCATGATTACAGCATGGGTGCACGTCCATTCATTAATACATTAAAGTTCAGGACTCTAACATTATTAATAGAGTTTCTAGATTGACGTACATTTCTCTCTTAGAGAAGGGGGCTCTTGCTCCCATACAAAAGAAAGGGGTGGTTCTTTATTAATGCCAATTTATGGAAACCTTTTTTTCTGTAGCCGGTTTAGTGCTGTGGTGGTAAGTTTAAAGACTGAGGTTTCTTAAAAGCTTTTGCATTATTATTTATTGAGAAGGGGCAGGATTTATGTTTGCTACAGTGGAAAAAGAACTATCCATAGATAATTTTTTCAACCCCTTAAGTGCCAACGCTAGTCTGTAGTCCAGGGCCACAAATCTTCATACCGCACCAACTAGAATAAATTCCAAAGGTCTCTGAGAGAGGCATTACATGTAGAATCTGAAAGGTAGGTGAGGGCATATTTTATTACACTGACTTCTGTTGGTAGAAGAGACGTGCTTTGAAGGCAGACCTGAAGAAGAGCTCTGTGAATCTTGAAGTCTTATCTCCTTCCACCAAGAGATGGTCCAACAGGAGATATTACTTTGCTCACATTGTCTCTCTTCCCCTGTAACCAGCACAGACAAAACCCTGGATACATAGGAATTACAATAGCTCCTAGATGTCCCACTGAGATAAGGGCCTATTGCATTCAGGCACTGTACCAACAGAAAGAGCCAATCTCTGCCCCCAACAGCTTACAATCTAAATAGAAAAGGCAGAGAAAGTACTGGCTAAAGGAAGTGTTTCTCAGATGGGGAACTGACGGACAAAAAAATATGCTTTTTTTGGTAAGATCATGCACGGAAGCTGTAGCAGAACTAGGCTATGTCTACACAGCAGTGTTATTTTTGTATAAATGACGTTATTCCAAAATAACATAGTCCACATCTAGACTACAGCAGTTATTTCAACATAATGTTGAAATAATGTCGAGCTGGAAGACTCTTATTCCCACCCGTTAACCCTCATTGTATGACAAGTAACGGAAGTTGGAGGAAGAGTGCTCTTTCTCAGACTTCCTGCTGTGTGGACAGCACCAAAAGCCGAAATAAGCCATTTCAGCTTAAGCTACACAATTGATGTGACTCAAGTTGCATAGCTTATTTCAGCTGTAGCCCTGCTGTGTAGACATAGCATAGGATATGAACCTGAGTCCTTCAGCTGAATGGCTTAGCCCCAACCTCTGAATAAATTACATATTCACAGGTGTGAGAAGAGACTTGTATATCTTCAAATTCAGAGCACATTCAGCCTTTGTAGTTCCTGAAATGCCTAATTAGCACTTTCCTTTATCATTGACATTAATAAGGTGGCATAATAAGAAAATAATTTCAATCTGTTTCAAAACAATAGCTTTGGGTTCCCGAAGGTTGTGACAAACTGTTGGGAAATGCAAATTCTTACTTAAATCAACATGAACCATCTGCTTGGCTTTCCTTTTAGAGTTAATTCCACCTAACTTTTCTTTTCTTTTTTTTTTTTTAACCTTGCATTTATCTCTCTAGGGAGGAGCAGTTTCTTTTCATCCAGTGCTGCTGAGGGAAGCAAGTGACTCTTTGTTCCTTGCAAGACCCTCCATTCTTCTATCTTCTGTATCCTCTGGCTGACTTCCATTTTCTCTCTCGTCTTATTATACAGGTTGAACCTTTCTACTCCAGCACCCTTGGGACCTGACCAGTGCTGAACCAGAGAATTTGCGAAACCATAGTAGGTCAATATTGTCTAGCAGTATTACCAACAATTTAGTTTGGAAAAGAGAAGATTGAGAGGGGACATGATCGTGGTTTTCAAGTACCTAAAAGAGTGTCACAAGGAGGAGGGAGACAAATTGTTCTCCTTGGCCTCTGAGGATAGGACAAGAAGCAATGGGCTTGAACTGCAGTGAGGGAGGTTTAGGTTGGACATTAGGAAAATCTGTCAGGGTGGTTAAACACTGGAATAAATTGCCTAGGGAGGTTGTGGAATCTCCATCACTAGAGATATTTAAGAGCAGGTTAGACAGACACCTGTCATGGATGATCTAGACAGTGCTTGGTCCTGCCATGAGGGCAGGGGACTGGACTTGATGACCTCTTGAGGTCCCTTCCGGTTCTAGTGTTCTATGATTCTATGATTGTATGATCAGAGGAAAATGCAGGTTTGGGGGGAGGGGGGAGAGAAGAGTGGACATGGATTGGCTGATGCCAGGGACAGTTCATTTTAGGAGGACTATCTTAGGTACAGTTTGTCAGAATAACTAAGTGGGTTCAGCTTGATCATGGGGCATTCTCTTTTGAGACACACTCATCAAGTGCATAAGGCAGTTAGAGCTGTTTGTTAGGGAGAGCCAGAGATGACTTGAAATCATTTTCTTCAGACACCTCTGTCTTTTTCCAGTGCTACAGTGACAGGAGAACAGCACTATTTGGGCTGATCTGTGCTATTTCCCAAGCAGCTCACCCTCCCTCGAAAATTAGGGAAGATGGTTACAAAATCATTGCTTCGTAATTCTTGAACATACACGTTATGCTAACTGAAATATAAAATGAGTTCTAATACTTTTCCTTTGAGTCCTACAGGAGACTTGAAATTTACTTGCAGGGGAAGCAGCTTTGATCCACATATTTTCATAAGTATTCATAAAGAGACAGAATTAGAAGCGCCCCTTTATTTGCCTTTTCATGTCTGCTGGTTTTAAAACGTATTTGAAGCTGAGGAACTGATTGAACTTTTCAATGAGACAGCTTTTTTTCCTCCAGAGATGGGCTGGACTGAAATGCCTGGCATCCCTAGAGGCAGATGATATTCCCCCAAACACTGCACCTCCCCGCACACAGATGGTGCAATGGACCCATCAGCGGCCATGTATACACAGGCAGCACAGTTATGTCTGAACTGCCCATGTGTGCAATAGGATCAGAAAGTGCAGGTCTCAGACTACCCCATTTTTGTCTACTCTACATGGAGGCTATAGGCTTGATTCGCCAGCACCTCTCACTTTGGGCAGTAAGTTATATTTGTGCAAAAAACTTGAAATATTCATCTTGTACATGTACAATGTGCTCAGTTATCACAGGGCTACATGGTTATAGAAGGTGCAAGGCCATTGAGAATCAGGCCTTTTAAATGCAAGTACTGTCAGAATTAAGAGGTTCTCCTTTTACATTAAATGGAGGATCTTGATTGGGCAGCAAATGTTCTTTGCATAGAGCTATTTGACATTTCAAAAAAACATTGCTGTTCTCCCCCTCCCCATACCCAAGCAGCTTACACAACTGATCACAAAGGGTATGTCTAGACTACACGCTTCTTTCGAAAGAAGCTTTTTTGAAATAATCTTTCGAAAAAGCTTCTTTCGAAAGAGATTGTGTAGACAGCCACCACTTTTTTAAAAAAAAGTGATCCAAGCAATCCGGATGCTCTTTCGAAAAAGCCCAGTTAGCGTTCAAGAACGCCTTTTTTTGAAAGAGCTCTTTCGAAAAAAGGCATTCTTCCTCGTAAAATGAGGTTTACTGCTGTCGAAAAAATGCCGTGTTCTTTCGATTTAATTTCGAAAGAATGCAGTGGCAGTCTAGACACAAGTGAAGTTTTTTTCAAAAAAAGGCCACTTTTTTCGAAAAAACCCCGTAGTTTAGACATAGCCAAATATTTTGGAGATTTTTTTCACCATTTAAAAATAGCTGTACTTCTAATTGCCATTAACTGATCATAATATGTAGCAGCTTTGATAATGTAGTAGGCACTTTATAGCCCTGTGTGGAGACAAGGTACCTGCCTCAAACAGGCCCCGGATACATCTAGACTGCTTTCCTCTTCCGAAAGAGGAAATGCAAATGAAGCACTGATTAGCATATTCTCACGCTTCATTTACATATCCTCTTCCAACCCTTTTTGCGGAAGAGGTTTTTTCACCAAAAACCGCAGTCTACATGCAGCTTTTTCACAAAAAACCCTTTTAGAAAGAACCTGTATTTCTCAAAAAATGAGGTTTACAGGTTCTTTCAAAAAAAGGTTTTTTTTCACGAAAAAGCCACATCGAGACTGTGGTTTTTTGCGAAAACAACCTCTTCTGCAAAAAGGGTTGGAAGAGGATATGCAAATGAATCACGAGAATATGCTAATCAGCACTTCATTTGCATTTCCTCTTTCGGAAGAGGTAAGCAGTCTAGATGTACCCAAAGTTTTAAGTAGACATACTACCCATGAAGATAGAGGGAAAAAAATGCCACAGTGACGTTGATTTCAGAGGGAATTAGGCTGACTAAATACCTCAGAGGATATGTGCTGAAGGGATTATGTTTATATAATGCCAAGGTCTGTTTTGACTGGTGATGGTGAAGGCCTTGGTTCTTTATGATGGGATGGGCTATCCATCATGTTTTGTAAGATTGCTTCTGCAAATACTTGGTGTGTTTGCTGAAACACAAAGACAGTGTTGTCTGGTGCTGAAAATATAATTCCTGGGGTTACTGACTGTTTTACACCATTGTATACATCAGTTTCATTCATATATATAATCCTAGTACTGCCCACCTCAGGAGCTCAGAATTCTGCCACAGAACTCTTGTGTGACCTTGGTCAAGTCACTTAACTTCTATGTGCCTCATTTTCCATCAGTAAAATGGGGATAACAGCACTTCCCTACCTCACAGAAGTGGTGTGAGGATTAATATATTAAAGACTGAGGTACTCAGTGCTACAGTTATGTGGATTGTATAAGTATGTTAGGTAGGCATAACCCTGACAGTGTGGCTATGAGAAGCTAATATCCGCATCTTCCACACTGGAAAAGCAATACACTACTCAAGGTCACAGGTAGCATGTTAGTGACATAGCGAAGAACAGAGTCTAGCTCTCTTAACTCCCAGGGCTGTTTTGCATCACTGGATTCTGCTTCTCAATATATTCACTTACATGCCTTCCTGTAGCAGCAGTATGGCAAAGATGCTTTTGTTTGCTTGTTTGTTTTTTCTTTTTTGTTTTGTTCCTGCCCAAATCAATTCAATGTTTCCTTACAATAAAAATAAATGTTTATTATAAGGCAGAGACCAAAGTTCGCTATTTAAAAAAAACAAAACCCCACAGAACCACAGTGAACAAATCTTACTCCCAGGTGTTTCCTTGATGCCAACCATAAAAGCTGGAAAAGTATTCATTAGAAACTAGCAGATCTGTCAAGATCAAGGATGGATTCCTGGAGTGAACAGCACAAAAGGCAAAATGAAAGAACTTCCTTTGCTGTCTATAGATAGCTCTCGATATACATATGTATATGCTGTGAGCGCACACACGTTTGCCTTGTGTGTGTTTGTTATGTATCATTTTCTGACTGAAAATATTCCCAGACAGGTGCTCTTTGAAATGTGACTATCAAAAGAGTTCTTCTCTCCTTCTTGGGGTTCCCAGAATAAAACAGCATTAGGGAGAATTTGACCAGTCTACCCAGGTTAATGCCTCTTGGAACAGTTGGTCTTTAATTTCCATGGTATACACGATACCTTTGGTTACTGATTGAGGCCTATTGACCAGATCAGTTGTTCTAGAAAAATGACTGTGTGTGCAAGTGGAGAAAATTTAGAGAATCATTCCATCTGAGATGTTTGGTAGGTGTCCTGTCACTAACTTTCCACTGGACACAGCTGACTCGTTTAGTGGCACAGACAACCGGTGCTCAGAATATGCAGTGGATGTATGACATTTAATCCCCTCTTTGACTATGTCTACACTCGTGGCTTCTTCTGCCAGAAATATGCAAATGAAGCTAAGCGTGGAATATCACCGAGCCTCATTTGCATACCTAATGAGCCGCCAGTTTTGCAGAAGAGGCTCTTGCGCCAGAAGGAGCTGTTTACACTGCCCCTTTTTGTGCAAGAAAACCCCTCTTGTGCAATGCCGTTATGCCGGTTATTTTCAGGAATAACGGCATTGCACAGAGGGGTTTTCTTGCGCAAGAAGGGGCAGTGTAGACAGCTCCTTCTGGTGCAAGAGCTTCTTCTGCAAAAATGGCGGCTCATTAGGTATGCAAATGAGGCTCGGCAATATTCCATGCTTAGCCTCATTTGCATATTTCTGGCGCAAGAAGCTGCGAGTGTAGACATAGTCTTCATGTCCGCCTCATCCAACAGTAACCTCTCATCTACTTCAATGGTCAGCGCAACATGAGTTCAGGCCCCACTTGCATATACAAGGCATCAGTGCCTGAAGACTTTGCTGGACAGTACCTTCCCACAAATCTGCTGCTGGTTCCAGTAACTCACTGTATGTCCTTGCATAAGTCATGTGATTGCTCTGTGCCTCAGTTTCCCTATTTTTATTAGTGGGATAGAATGCTTGTTACTCAGGTGAAATTCCATTGGTTTCAAAGTATAATGGAGGGTAGAGTGTGGGCTTTGATGTTTTTAAGTGTTTTGAAGATGCAAAGTATTATATCAGTGTTATCGCTGATTACTAAGTACAGGTTGGACCTCCCTGTCAGATCCTGGTACCCTCGGGATCTGACCAGTCCCAAAGGAGGGAGTTTGCCGGACCAGGAGAGGTCAATTCTGCCCTTCTGCTGATGGACTCCAGGTTCTTCCAGAGTCTGTCAGCAGACCCAACTGGGCTCCCCATCAATATCCATGGTCCATGGATGCTGGCAGACCAGAGAAGTTCAACCTGGACTGAATAGTTTTTTAAAGACTCTATTTTTGAAATAGGCATCTATTTCCAAATCGTAGGTGAGATTTAGCAGTCTCAGCCATTTATGATCAATTACCACTATTTAAACAGAAAATATGTCCCAGAACCACAGCCAAAGTCTTCAAAAGAAACGAGGATAACCAGGTCTTCTGCTGCTTCTAACTTGGTTCCTAGCAACCCTCATCTTCTCTCCTGGCTGTTCGTAAGTGCCACATATGCAGAGGTTTGATGACTTCCATGGCAACTGATACTAACTAACTAATTGCAGATGCCATTGCCAAGTACAGATAAGTTTTAAAACAACAGGCCTGATTTCTTTGTTGCCCTGCCCATTTGTACAGTTATTTTATATTCACTTGTGACAAGTGGGTGCACAACACATCCATTCTGACCTGGTAGCATTTTACCTGCACTTCACAGCCTAGGGATTGGGTTAATCAGAGAGCTTGATTCTACTGAAATACTATCAAACTTTCCACTGATTTTAATTGGACTTAAGGCTAACCTGTAACTGGTTTTCTTAAGGTTAAACAAAGCCATAGCATTCCTAAATTTACAAAAATAATGGAATGGTTAGCGAATTTAAATCTTTGTAGAAGCTCAGTCAGTTGCTCTGCTTGTATATGCTGGTTATATTAATATAAATCCATATATATTAATCAACATTCATTCTCCTTCTTTACACTAACCTTAATATCCCTGTTGCTGCATTACACTTGTAAGATATGAAATTCATTGAAATACATAATATGTTGTTCCCCTCACAAATGTCACCATCCCATCTAGGACCAGCTGTAGGACAACAGAATTGAATGTCATCTGATACAGAAGAACTGCCCAGTAATTGCAAGTCTATGAGAGGGGGCTAGTAAAAAAGAGATCTCTCAATTAATCTAGTGCAGTAGAATCCTCAGAGTCACAATTCACTGTGATTTATTCCAGTAATGAATTTCCAGTCTCAACAGAGCCATCATGGGTTGAAAGTATGGAAGAAGGGGCACCCTAGAAATAGTCTCCCAGGTCAGGACAGCATGCCCTGTCACTGCCTGTGCAGTACCTGTTCCATGGCTAAACAGGCCTTCTGTCTCCAGTATTATTGCACCTTTCCTACTCCTTGAATTCCCATCAGTGTTTCTTATTATGTAAATATGGTAGAATCAGGCCATCTTTCTATTTGCAATTCTGCAACAAATCATGAACAACAGATTTCACATGATAGAAATAATAATTCGAACAAACTATAAAACTTCACGCTAGGAACTCAGATATAGTTTAATTCATTACAGTGGGACTTGAGGATATTCAGAACCTCTCAGGATCAGGGCTCAAGCTATGATACATGGTCACAGCAGTTTTCCTTTACGACTACTGCTTCCCCATCCCACCAATCTATTACACACTGAGTTTACTTGGTAGGTCCCTACCCCTGGAGATTTGGCAAGAGAAGCAAGCTGCTTGCAGATTACACAGCCCTAGCAGCAGAAAAATTTGCCTCATGGAGATCTCTCTAAATGGAATTCCTCTGTGTCTTCATGAGACACTTGTATTCACTGTGTTTTAAAAATCTCTGTCACTACTTCATGATTTCCCTTCAGCTAATGGTGTTGTTGTGTTCCTTGATATGGGCTGCCATGTTAATTATACAGCCCTCTATGCTTCTTTAGGAGTCAAGCGCCATGGGGAGAGCCAAGATGGAGATATTCAGGTCCATTCAAATGCCATAAGAAATAAGAGAGTTTGAAACAGTATTCTGATATCAGTTGTAACATTCGCTTCAAACATCTTTTTCCTTCAATGAAATAGATGAACTGCCTATAAAATTAAACATAACACAAACAAATTAACACCCTCTAAACTTTACCCGAAAACCATTTTAGTAATGTGTTTGTTCATATGAAGGTGTCTGTGTCCTCCCCAACCTTATCTGTCTCAGGAAAGCAGTTTCCTCTTTTATTGTTCTCCTTCAGACACTGAAATATTTGCATGTGTGATGTGCTCCTCTGTGTAGGTAGGTAGATGCAGTGGTTAGGACTTTCAACATGTCCCTGCAGTTTTTCTTTAATGAAAAGCCGTGTCTCTCCTTTCTAATCCCCTTCCACTCTCTCTTGGGAGTGTTGGTGCCTCCTAGGGCACGGCATCACCTTGGAGTGAGTAAGAAAAGCCGTATCCCTTGATATTTATTAGTAGACAGGAAAAGCTCTGCCCAAGGCCAGTCTGTTGGCATCAGACAGAGGCAATTTGCATTAGGCACCTAATCTCAGATAATAACTCTATTAAAGAGGAACTCCCCCATTGGAACCACCTTGGAGGAAAAATGTTCACATATAATACAATTAACTTGACCTACTATCATTTTAGATACTTGTCAACATGGCTTATCCTTCTGCTTGACGTGCCAGTGTCCAGTCTCTTGCTCTAAATTCACCATTAGGACTTCCCCAAAAGCCCAAGAATAAAAGAGGATGGGCATGTGGAACCCACGCACCTTCTGGGTGTGGTGGGCTGTCCCATGTAGTGCACTTAGCCCACGTAGGGTGTGTCTAAACAGCAAGGTTGTTTCAGAATAATGGTCGTTATTCCCATATAACTATGCGAGTGTCTACACAGCGATTCCATTATTTTGAAATAATTTCAGAATAACGGACGGCTTATTCCGACTTCTGTAAACCTCATTCTACGAAGAATCATGCCTATTCCAAAATAGCCATTTTGAAATAAGGCCTGTGTAGACGCTCCACTTCTGCTATTTCGCAATAGCCCCTCTCCAGGGCCATCCTAAATTATTCCTCCTGGGACTCTAAATCAAGAAAGCACATCTACTTTAGGGAAGCCTGCCTCAGACTAATTTTGAGGCTTTCTTGCAGTGTAAACATGCTATTTTGAAATAAGCTATTTTGGAATAACTATTCCAGAACAGCTTACTCTGAAATAACTGTGTAGTGTAGACATAGCCTTACAGAGGGAAAGATTGAGTTCTGCAACCTTAGTTGAGAGCAGCTGACTTTTAGTTCAAGCAGTGGAGGCTCAAGCACTAAGCTCCAGAGGTCCCAGGTTTGGTTCCAGTCGTCATGGCACTTGCTTAAACGCTAAATAGAAAAAGTGCCAAGGAAAGCTGTGGAAATGAAGCATGGTGCCGAGGGCCGTCATAGGGCCCCATATTATAGTAAAATATGATTGCCTTTGATTTGAAGAAGTCAAGAAATTGTCTACTGACCTTCCCCCCCCCGCCCCGCCTGCCTCCACCTCTTTCCATGGGACTGCACTCAGTGTGCTATCCTGCAACTTGACCTTGCAGGCTCTTACCCTTTTTGTTAGGTATTTTTCTGGATGTTAGATACTGAATAAAAGTCTCTCCCACGCTGAATATATTTAGGCAACCCTTATGCCGGCTGCCCACCATTCCCCTCAGATTTGCTTTCTGGTTTGGGCCAGGACAATGGCCAGATCGTTAGGTGGTGTAAATCAATCCAGTTCCATTGACTTCAGTGCAGGGTTATTGATTTACACTAGCTGAGGAGCAGGCCATACTTTTGTGATTCTTTCTCCCAAGACACTTTTTATTTGCTTGGAAAATTACAAAAGATAATGAAGTTCCAGGACGGGGTTGCAAAAGACAAGGGCAGAAACTTCTTTTCATCCTTTTAGTACCCACCTCCATTTCCCCTTCTCTTCTTGGGTCTGAGTAATCGCCATTCCCTTCAAAGCAATCACCCAGTGACAAATGTTCTAACAAGTTCTTATGTTTGATTTTAGGCAGTTGTGCTATTCATCTACCCCACCTTGGACATCTCAATATAGAAGAGCCAGCTGATAGCACCCAGTATAGGCTTGGTATGTGGTGCAATACAGTTCAGACACATTATTATTACAGTTCAAGTGTGATGATAGCACTTGTGAAAATGCAACCAACCCATCAAGAAACCTGTAGAATTGAAGCGAACACTGGCAGTAGAAATGACTGATCATAAATCACCTAGCAGGCTAAGTTTAGACAAAGCTGAGCAATTGTAAACCATCCTAAGAGCAGCCTTCATTTTCCCTTCCTGCTATACTGTCACCTTCTACACGATTGGGTACTGGAGGGTGGAATTCTTCTGGTGGGCTTGTTGCCAGAACATCTCAGACTGTTCACAAAATGACATTTAGTATTAATCTTGTCACCTTGCTGGATGCTTTTCTTGAATCTTTATGTTCAGCAAAATAATGTCAACTCTATGTAGGGTATGGCTATATTACCGCTTTTTTTTTCTTCAAAAAGCTACGCAAAATGCACTCCACATTTTGCATAGCTTTTTTTGATCCTGTTGTTGGAAGAGGCTTTTCTGACATTTGTCCCATCTAGACTGGGCCCAAATGTCAGAAAAAAAACCCTCTTTTGGAAGCCCCCTTATTCCTCGTGGAATGAGGAATACAGGGGCTTCCGAAAGAGCGCGTTTGCTCCTCTCGGAAAAAAAAGCGGAAGAGCAAGCACGTCCCAGGATGTGGAAGAGTTTTTCCAGGATACCTCCAGTAATTCTTGTAGTCTAATCGTACCCATGAATGGTTTTCACATTGGAATATATGTGCCTCACAGAGTTTGTAAAGCCATGAGATGAAAAAAACCCAGCAAAACAAAAGCAGTGGCAGCCTGACAGTGGGGTTGTTTTACTTTCTTAAACCAGGGCCAGCCCACAACATTTTGGCACCTCAGGCGGGGAGCTCAAATGACGCCCCCATGTCCCCTTTTCTCCTGCCTGCCTGTTATGTCTCTTGTGCCCTCCTTTCTCCAGCACAACACTCCACCATCTTTGTGCATCTAGAGCAGAGAGAATACATATGCACCAGCAGCAGACACAATTCTCTACACTCTGGGTCCTAGTGGAGCACTTCCCCCCACAGTCTGGCACCTGAGGCGGCCGCCTCAGTTTGCCTCAAGGTAAGGCCAGCCCTGTCTTAAATTGTCTTTGGTATAAGAGATTCCTGGGCATCATGGAAAACTGGCAAGGGCCTTCCCAGAGATGGCAAGCAATAGCAAACACACAGCAAGTCTGGAAACCGATGCATTGTGATCAGTGACTTGTTGTTCCTGTTCATTTCACGGGCACATAATGAATGTAGAAAACCATCTTTGGGAAATCTCAGGAGAATATAAATGTCAGCAGGGACTGGAGGAAGAACAAGGAATAGTGGCTCACATCCTCACAGGGATTTAGGCTCCTAATGTTGCTTTTTTGTAAATCAATTACACTAAGAAAATACTCTCGCTTAGCATCACTAAGTTCACCTCCAACAGGAAATTGACCTGCAAGGCCTTGAAATTGGCTTTCGCTCTGCAAAGGGACAAAAGTAACAGGATACCCAAAGAAGGGAAAAGGGAAATATGAAAAGAAAGACCCATGCAATGTGTTAAAACCATTACAAAAGCTAACTTCTGCCACCCTTCCTCCCAGTAAGTAGCATCTTCGTGAACAATCCCAGTGATTTCTGTGGTACTACTCATAGTGGGTAACAGAGGCCGAAAGAAATCCTAATGATGTATGTGTTGAATAGCAGCAAAGGGTAGGAGCAATTCAGTGAGGTCAGGTGTTGTACTGATGTTTGGATTGGTAGCTGGAGAATCACCACTGTTGACTGTTAAATTTGTATAGGGGTCATTATTTTAAGCTGTTTGGTGATATACAGACTCGTCTGGCCCTAACTGTTCCAGGCTAAAGTGTGCTATGCTTGGCATGGTCCATGATACACCAGAAACATTTTGGGAGCCACAGAATTCCTGAATAGAGCAGGTGGAAAATGGTGGGATTACTTATTTCTATTGATGCTCCCCATGAAAGAGCACCGTTCTGGAGTGGCCACCTGAGCATCCTGGACATATATTTACAAACAAGAAGAGGTTAAATAACACAGCAGCAGCCCTTCTCCTTCCTCCAACACATTTTCCTCATCAATAGTTGCACACCGACATGGATTAAACTCCTACCCAAACCCACTCTCTTTCAGCAGTCCCATCCTGTGTGTGTTTGCATTAGCCCTTCTCCAATGACCACTCTGTGTGATTGGAAGGTCAACAGATTCTGCCTCCATGGGACTGGGGATGGATGAGCCTTGTAACATTTAAAAGATATCAATAAGATAGGCTGCAGTTCTCTTCACTTTCTTCTCCAGTTGTTCTCCTCTGAAAGTTCTTTATTCATCTCTTTAAATGTACATGACAGGTAGTAATCAACGGCTTGATGTCAGGTTGGCAGTCGTTGTCAAGCGGAGTGTCCCAAGATTCGGTTCTGGGGCTGGTTTTGTTCAACATTATTAATGACCTAGATGAGGGGATGGATTGCACCCTCAGCATGTTCACAGATGACACTAAGCTAGGGGGAGAGGTAGATATGCTGGAGGGCAGGGATAGCGTCCAGAGTGACCTAGAAAAATTGGAGGATTGGGCCAAAAGAAATCTGATGAGGTTCAACAAGGACAAATGCAGAGTCTTGCACTTGGGACAGAAGAATCCCAAACATTGTCACAGGCTGGGGACTGACTGCTAAGCAGCAGTTCAGCAGAAAAGGACCTGGGGGTTACAGTGGATGAGAAGCTAGATATGAGTCAACAGTGTGTCCTTGTAGCCAAGAAGGCTAATGGCATGTTAGAGAGCATTTTCAGCAGATCTAGAGTAGTGATTATTCCCCTTTATTCAGCACTGGTGAGGCCGCATCTGGAGAGTTGCATCCAGTTCTGGGGACTGCACTACAGAAATGATATGGACGCATCAGAGAGGGTCCAGTGGAGGGAAACCAAAATGATTAGGGGGCTGGAGCACATGGCCTACGAGGAGAGGCTGAGGGATCTGGGCTTATTTAGTCTGCAGAAGAGAAAGTGAGGGGGGGGATTTGATAGCAGCCTTCAACTTCTGGAAGGGAGGTTCCAAAGAGGATGGAGAGAGGTTGTTCTCAGTAGTGACGGATGGCAGAACAAGGAGCAATGGTCACAAGTTGCAGTGCGGGAGGTCTACGTTGGATATTAGGAAAAACTATTTCACATAGGAGGGTGGTGAAGCACTGGAATGGGTTACCTAGGGAGGTGGTGGAATCTCCATCCCTAGAGGGTTTTAAGTCTCGGCTTGCCAAAGCCTGGCTGGGATGGTTTAGTTGGGATTGGTCCTGCTTTGGGCAGGGGGCTGGACTCAATGACCTCCTGAGGTCTCTTCCAGCCCTAGGATTCTGTGAATCTATGAAATATATTACATAAGGAAGTCAGTAAATGGGCAATGGCAAAAAGAGCAATAACAGTTGTGTTGTTTTATTTTTATGCCCCCTGTGGCTCTATCTCTACATTATTTTAGAGAGGGAAAGAACAAATTGGCCAGATATACATCTCTAGACCTAGATGCACAGAGTTGCAGTCGGTACCTCACTAATGTAGGAGCAAAGCCCTGCACAAACCAGCTTTGGGGAGGGATGGCAGAGGATCAGGAGCTCAGCAGCATGCTCATCTCCTTCCCCCAGACTTGCAGTAGTCCCTCAAACCCCACTGTAGTAGGTAGGTTGGAATATTGTGGTTGTGCTAGAGAGGGGTGAGGGAAAGAGATGAAATGTGGTATCATCCCAGTGGAGATTTATTTTCAGTGGATTATGCTGGCCCAGGATCCACTCTCTTCCTCCTTCGCCCAGCAGTGAATTTCACGTGTGTGTGTATACATACACATGCACCTTCTTGAGGAGCCATTGGCACCAGGTCTCTGCAGAGATAGCAGTGTAAAGACACTATTTCTCTATGTTACTCTCCCTATTCTTTGTCTTTCTCATGACTCACAGGGTGTCCCTATGGGTCTTGGCACATGTAAGGTTTTGTTGGGTCTCATTCCTGAGGAGGAGTGGTGAAAATTCTATCCTTAAAGGAAGAAATAAGATGGAAACATCATGAATACACATTCATGGAGTAACCCAGCCTTTGTGCAGGTTTTCTTGTGTAGAGGTACGTTTGGTCAAGAATGGTCAATATTTTCCATAGATCTTTGTTTGGATGGAAACACATTTTGGGCTCCTTTCTTCTCTGCTTTTAAACAGTACATCTGCTTTCACCTGTAAGTATGCAGACATGCTTTCTTACCATTTAGATTAATTAGGCTAGCATGATATTTTTGATGACAGGAAGAGAAGATTGAAGTACACAAGTGACTAGTTAAAAACTCCTGGGAAACAAAATACATATACCCACTGTCACAAGTTCTCCTTGACGGTTCCTTTCAACTGTTCAAGAGAGAAGGAATGTGTGTCCAAGAAAAGAATAAAGTCAGCAATTGTGTGTACTTTTCATGACTCTCATGAAAAACCTGGCAAACAGATTATTTGTTGGCTTAGTAGATTAGACACAAGGACTTCTGTAAATTAAAAACAAAAGCAGCTTTGGAATGTATTTCACTGTCTGAGTTGGAAAACAAAGATCTTTGCTCCCCCTTCTTTTCCTTAGGATAATTAAAAATAAAAAAGTGTGCAGAGCTGTATAAATAAAACAAGGGCTGGGCTGAAAAAGAAAGAAAATCTTCCTTCAAAGGGATGTCAGCAATTTGAGTTTTCATTTGTCTTTGCTAAGAAGTGTTCTTGTATATAGGTCTGATTGTAGTTTATTCTTGATTATTTATGGATGTTACACTCTTTGAGATTGGATCCTAAAAATAATCCATAATTTCAATCTGTTTTAAATGATGCTTGATTTAACTTTCAAACGCCCTTTAAACATTGTAAAATGTTCCAGTTCTTTTTAGCATTCCTTGCAGGTTCAAATGCATTAAATGCTCCGATTATGTGGGATTTTCTTGTAATTTATTCCCCAAAAGTGTGAATGCATTCTTTATGGGTAAAATATGTTCTTTTGAATTCATGTCAAATCCCTTTTGGCTATTGTACTTCTCACTGAGTTCATAACCGAAAAAAGAGCAGTCTGCATAGTGAAGAACATAGAATACATTTAAAACACAGCGTGCCGTTTAAAAATAACATTCAAGGGGGGGAAAGTGTGGAAGCACACAGGCCAGGACTGTGGGATGTCCTAGGATAATTCTGACTTGTCTCTCAACATGTTTAGTTTACTACTCAATGAAAAATTTAGTTATTGCAATAAGGTACACAAAATACATGAATGAATTTATTATTAAAATGTCATTTTAAAGATAAAACACACTTATACTCCCCCCCCCCCAATTTTATTTTTGCTCCTTTCCCATTTGTTTTCCTTGCCTTTATTACAGGTACAAATTTTGCATTCATATCACACTCAAAATTCTGACAAGTCAAAGGGAAATTAAAGTACATGAAGCATGCATGAGCAGACTTTGAATGCAAAATCATGAAATGATGATAGAATTCTGAGTAAATTGAGCTCTTTTGGAATTTATCAGTTATCTTACCTATGACAACAATTTCTGAAGATTGCGTGAGTCAGATAAATTTCATTATTATTAGCCACAAATTCCAGCACTATAATCAGAGGCTAATATTCATATTCTCTCAAGATGTGGGCAAACTGGCAGAGACAAATATAAATATTATGAATTGGCTGCCCACAACCCCTTCTCTCAATTAATTTGGCTAGATATGGGCCAGACCCTCCTGAAGTCTGAGGCTATAGATGTACCCTGGATCAAACTCACCTGCTTTAGTTTTCACAAACCAAAAATTGATTGTTAGGGATTTGCAAAAATCCACCTGAGACAGGTTGGAGGCACCTGTCGGAGTGCTACCTGATGTGCTGGGGTTCCACTGAGTCTGCCGGGGTTTCCCTTACTCTGTGCTCGTGTGTGAGACTGTCTTCTGACACACCCAGCTGTCTGCAGTCAGCTTTGTGAGGGAGGATTCAGCTAGGGCATTGCCTAGCACTCAAGTGCTCACACCCTCTAGATTATAAACCCCAAACTCTCTAGCTTGGCACTTGGGACCTGATCAGTGCTGAACCAGAGAATTTGCTGAACCATGAGAGGTCAATATTGTCTAGCAGCATTACCAACACTTCCACTGCTTACTTGGCTTTTGGAAGACATTTATAGGTAAATTAGAGGTAAATAACAGCACAGAATGTAACCACATACCAAGGGCATGTCTAAACTACATCCCTCTTTCGAAAGAGGGATGTAAATTAGGCAGCTCGAAATTGCAAATGAAGCCAGGATTTAAATTTCCCATGCTTCATTTGCACAATGGTAGCCGTGCGTTCTTTTGAAAACGGGTATTTCGAAAGTGAAACCGCCGTCTAGACGTGGTTCTTTCAAAAGAAAACCCCTTTTTTGAAAGATCCTGTACTCCTCAAAAAATGAGGTTTATGGGATCTTTCGAAAAAGGGTTTTTCTTTTGAAAGAACCGCGTCTAGATGGTGGTTTCACTTTCGAAATACCCATTTTCGAAAGAATGTGCAGCTGTCATTATGCAAATGAAGCATGGGAAATTCAAATGTCAGCTTCATTTGCAATTTCGATCTGTCTAATTTATATCCCTCTTTTGAAAGAGGGATGTAGTCTAGACATAGCCCTAGTGTGGTTCACTGTCGCATGCAATAGACCACAGCAATAGATAAGAACTAAAGACCTTTAAGGCAGGGGTGAGGAGCCAGCTGATTTTAGCTCAGAGGGTAGAGGCTCCTACACTGAGGTCCGAGGTTCAAATCCACCCGTGGTGGTTACAAGAACACTGAAAGCCAGGACTGGTGGCTGCAAACAAACTTTATGGGACCATCAGGAACTTGGCCACATCCATGATAAGTGTATATTGGGTATCTAAAATCATGCTGGACCATGGATGTTGCCAGACCAGAGAATGCTAGACTTGAGAGGTTCAACCTGTATTGCCTTACATTATATAGAGATCTATGCTGTGTAATCTCATTATGTTCATCCCCTCCCTCAGTGTGGAGGGAGGTATGCACAGCTTCCTCTCCAACTCACCCCATTATGAATTGCACAAACTGGGTTTTAGAATAAGCAAAAAACAAGTTTATTAACTAGCAATTCCAAGTGGCGAGGGAAAGCAGTGAGGTTGGGCTCGAGCTGGGAGAGGGGGAGGGGGACAGATGATCGGGGAGAGAGGGAGAAGGCCGGCGGGACAAGGAGCGATGTGATTACGTGAACATGACTCTGTCATCCTGCAGGATTTTTTTTTTAATATCTATAGAGAAAAACATTTCTCAACATGACAAACTTATTTTTCTTTTTTAAGCTCACAGAACATCCAGATGTGTATGTGTGTAGCTGGTAAAATAAATGTGATGTCAGTATACAGCTTAGTTCCAGGTAAGAAGGAATGTTTATTTCCACCTTATAAACCCCTAAAATATAAGGGCTCAGAAAGGAAATCTTAACAATTGTATAACAGTAATCATTCCCAAATGTGAATATGTTATCAGTCCTTCTATGGTTAAAAGTACTGTTCCCCAAACCTATGATAGATTCTTGAAGACAACTATTCACTCAAAGTAGGTCAGCATACATCTGGGTAAGTCCTTCATTTTTCCCTATGAATCGCAAGCAGAGTCTACCTGACATATGTAAAAATCATGGCCAATGATGCAGAATGTAGCTTTAAACTTTGCTTCATGGATCTTCTCCGTATCTTCATTGTCTGAACTGGCTGAGATGGCTCAGGTAATTAGCACACTGCTTAGTTAAAAATGTGGCCTATTTTAGGTATATTGCATTGACTCTCTGCCAATAATTTGTTGCATTTTTTGGCCCTCTCTCTCTATGAAGGACCTGCTATATTTTCCTCTGATCATGATTAAAAGCCATGTCAAACTGCACACGGCTGCCGGAGGCTTTCAGAATTGATTATTAATAGAGTTTGTAATCAGCTCCATTCATCTATAACAGAGGTCGGCAACTCCCGGCACGCGTACCGATTTTTACTTGCATGCGGGATGGGAGCTCAGTCCTTCCCTTCCTCCCATGCAGCGGGGAGCCAGTGCTGAGGCATAGCTGCAGGCTGGAGCACCAGCTCTGGCTTCCTGCTGGAGCCAAGAAGTGTATGCACACGTCCCTGGGGCTGCCTCCTGCATCGGGAAGGGGGCGGGGCTGGGCCTGCTCTGCAGAGCCAGGGCTGGGCGCGCCAGGTGCAGGCTGTGTGTGGGGGCGGGGAACCCCTTCTCCAGCAACCCGCTGCGCCCAGCTGGACTGGAGCCAGCCCCGGGCAGCCCCGGGCTCTGCCTGCCACAGCTTGCAGGGAAAGGGCTGGGTCAGGCAGGGAAGAGACTCTGCCCTCCCCCTCGCCCAGCACTGCTCCTGGGGGGCTGCGAGTCCCAGGACTGCTGCCCTGCTGGTGAGTGTGCTAGGGACACAGGAATGTGGCGTAAGAGGAGGGGTGAAGGAGGCTCCAGGGGCAGGATGGGAGCGGGTAGGGGTTGCACTGAGGGGAATAGGGCAATGCAGGGGATCAGGCTGGGGGGCGGATCATGGGACTGAGGGGAGCAAGGCTGGAGCAGAGGGAAGATGTGAGGCGGGGATACAATTTTACTTTGCCAAAGCTGCACTTTCCTTTACTCCCCACTTCTTTGCCTCCCTCCCCAACTAGCTATTTGGCTGCATTCTCACCCTCTCACCTTTTTGCATTCATGCTCCAACCTCCCTCCACCCCCAAACTCCCTCTCCTACCCCCACCCCACATCCTCTTCTGCTGCCAAACTCCCTTCCAGACACTGCCCTCCTCACCCTGTCCTGCGCCCCACCTCTTGCTCAGATCCTGCATCCCTATCCCACTTGTTAGCAGCCCTGTCCTGCACAATGGACCCCTCATTTGTCCCCACCCCGCAGCCTAAGGGAGTCCACAAAATCCACTAACTCTGGAACCGCAGAAAGGTAAATCTGGCCTATAGGAAGCCCTGAACTTCAGTTGTCCCTGTCACTTCCCCTCACCCCGGGAGGCTGGAGTACCAGAGGAGTGAGGTGTCCCAATTGGGGGCCACCTCAGTGAGGGTTGGGGGTTTTGGGAGGAGTTTCTTTGCTTATCACTTGTGTGATTGCCAACTGATTTTTCTGAGGGTCAGTAGTCCCCCAACCCAAAAAAAGGTTTCCCACTCCCACCATAAATAAAGAAAACATTGAAACCTTTTGTGTGGGACATAATATTTTTCTTTATTTAAAATGAAGTTTGATCAACTAACATGTGAAAGTTAAAATGCTTAATCTGTTTAATAATTTAAATTAAACCATTCTCCCCAGCTGCAGCACTAGCAAAATGGTTTGGGCATAATTATATAATTAATGGTGAGTTACCATTAGCAACTTGTAGTCCACGGAAAGGTTTGCATTGACCCAGCTGGTCCACAGGGTGGCTGGTAGAGAGAGCCCCCACCCCGGGCATGGCGCAGGGCAGGAGGGTTAAATTCTGGCATGCCAGTTTGGAAAGGTTGCTGACCCTTGATCTACCCTGATCTGTAACAAACATCCAAGCCTGTTCACTGTACAGTATAAAATAGAAATGGCAATAGTTGGATGTCAATACAATTGGAACAAGCTTTGTTTTAACATAGTCTCAGTGTTTTCCTCTGAACTTTTTGACTTGGTTCATATGTTCTGTGATGGTCTCTCAATTGTCTACAAGTTTGTTAGATGCAAACTCCACTGTAATTTTGAGCTGTGGCCAGATCCTCCATTATCAATTGGCATTTAGTGCATTGATTTTGATTTCCTGGGACCAGCCCTCTTACTGATATAAAACAGCAGAGTACCATTGACTGATTATGAAGTCCCTGGGACCAGACACACTGAAAATGTAACTCTCGGTAGCTCTGTTGGAGCTCACCACCAGGTGAGTTTCTTGCACCATAAGTATTCAGCCACAACAGCACAACTGGGATGTTGGTGATAGCTCCAAAGACTGGAATTTTCAATGATCACTCATGGGTAGGCTGAAAAATATCCTATCTCCATTATTCAATATTTATTTTCCTTTTCAAAAATAGTGAAGTAACTCTGGAATTAGAATTAGTCAGTGTACATCCTGTAACTGATGCAATTGTGGTGAGTAAATTGTTGACTCACAACAGTTCTTTTGAATTGATCTGAAAAGCTTATTTATCTTTCTGTATATATAAGAAGTTTTTCCTTCTGCGCGACAGAATCACGTCATCAGGCTCTGGCCATGAAAGCGACCGGGGGGGCGGGGATTGGCAAGCATAGTGAGCAGGGGGTTTTTCAGTGAGGGAGTGGGGATCTGGTGAGTATAGCAATCGGGGGCAGCCCCCTAATAAAGAGGTAAAGGAAATGAGTGTGCACCCTAGGGAAAATAAAGGGATTTGAGAAAAAGAGAAGAATTGTAGGTCTTCTACACACTTCTGCACATCTATATCTGTGCCATTAATAGTATGGGTAAATAAATGCCATTGTCCAACGTCACGTAACATTTAGTTGGTACTCTGAGCATAATGATTCCCATCACCAGTGGTCTCTGTGTATGCTATAGGGATTTCTCATATATAGTTTTGACTGTGAAGTGACTTTCTATGGTGATGAATGAATCTCAAAGAGTTCAGAGTCTGGACTTGGTTAGATAGGCAACCCATTTCTGGATGCTAGCCCAACATTTATCAGCAGAGCCCTGAGGGCTCATCTAGACTACGCTAGAGTGTCGAAAGAGGGGGAAAGCAGAGCTTTTGAAAGTGAAAGTAGTTTAGATGTGGCTTTTTCGGCAAACCCCCCTTTGTTGAAAAGCCACTCTTCCTCAAAAAATGAGGTTTACGCGGCTTTTCGACAAAGGGGGAGGGGGTTCGCTGAAAAAGCCACGTCTAAACTACTTTTGAAAGTGAGATCGGAAGAGGATATGCAAATTCCTGTGGAATTTGCATATCCTCTTTCGACACACTAGCGTAGTCTAGATGAGCCCCGAGTGGATACAAAATTTATATCTGCATCCACATCAATATCTGCAAAAATGAGCCGTGGCTATTTGCATCTATATCCACAAACACGGATATCCCTGGTGTGGCAGACCACAGGCAGCAGGCTGCAGTACTTTGATGGAGGGCAGGTAGACAGGTAGTTGGGTGAGCAGGTTCCTGTTCCTGGCAAAGGCTGCCAGAGACTGCTGCCCAGCAATCAAGCCAGGCAGGCACCTTAAGAGCTGGCCTACAGCAGCAGGCTAATGGGACACCTGCAGCCAGTTAGGGCCTGCTGGCCCACTATAAAAGGTTTTCCCCCTCAGGCAAAGATGGGGAAGGAGAAGAGGGACGAGGAGGAGAAGAAGAAGAAGAAGAGGAGGAGGAGGAGGAAGAAGAGGAGGAAGAAGAGGAATGGAATGGAATGGAATGGAAGTGCAGAGTGGAGGCAAACTGCAAGTGGCTAGCCGGTGAGGCTTCTCCAAGACGTCAGGGAGAAGATACTGTGGGAGTGGTTGGTGGGCCACCACCAGGGAAAAGGGGACCTTTGGACCATGGAAGCATTTCCCCTCCAAGCTAGTGACTGGCCTATGATGAAAATGGCTCATTAAACAGGGAACCCTCACCTCTGAGAGAAACAAGAGGTAGTGGGAGAATCTCCCGAGCCTCTGAGACATACTAAACATCTGCCAGGAAGTGCAGGACCCAGGGGGCACAATCAGAGCTTCGCCACACCGCATATAAAGCTGTTATCTGTGGATTTGCAGGGCTCTACATATCAGATGTTCTTTGAGGCTGCCAAATCTGTCTAGAAATCTGATAAAAAACAAGTTGACCTCCTTTCCAGCTTTCTATAATGTTTTACTTTCAGTGTCTCTAATGCAAATAGCCTTTCTTGCATTTCTTTTCAGCTCATCTGGTTAAAAATAATAATCAATACCCATTTCACATTTCAGAATCTTTTAAAAGGGTTTGGTTTGGGCTCAGCTTTACAAGCGTAAACAAGTACTTGCACTGGAAGAGATATCTTTTCTATGAAAGGTGACACAGTTTGAAACATTAGGGTAATGGTGCCTGGCTCTCCTTGCCAGAGCCATGGTGTAGAGGCAATTCAATGAGTTGGATAGAAACTCTGAGACATCCTTCACATCTAAGACTGTTCATGCACACAGTTGCATTATGTTAATCACCATGGTGATCACAAAAATTTACAAATCATGACAGGCTGGACTTTTGTTATATCTTTTCCCAATCCCTTTGCCAGAATCCTAGCACAGAAAAAATTAAACGCCTGAGCAGTCTTCACCACTAGGAGTACACACAAACTTTACTTTGTTTCTATATGACAAAAATTAAATTCTTCAAGAGTTCTCACACTGAGGTCATTTTTTTTCTGGGAAGTTTTTTGGGCAAGGCCTGTTAGGCTTAGGAAGGAAGAGGTTTAAATGTTTTCAAATATTCTCTAGTTCTTTTTTCTTCATTCCCTCCCTCCAAAATTCCCTGAGAGATACAAAGATTTTTCAAACCTCCATCTTGATTATGAGTATTGCTATGCAACTTTAGCCAGTGACAAGAAATACCACGTGACTTAAGTGATCAATTATAGCTAACCAATGTAGCTCAGAAGTCAAATTTTGAAACACATAATCACTGAAGTTTCGGGGATTATACTACAGGGAGAAAGAGGGGAAAAAACCACAAACACATTTAAAAAGTGAATGTAAGTCACCCTGAGGATATGAGGATGAGCACTGTGGAAAGCGTGTTCTACTCCTGGACATTCTGAGAAAAGAGAAATGAGTAATGTTTATTCAACCAGGATTAGCCAACTGCCCAAGTGTGGACTGGCAGCACAGTCTGTAGAAATGGGCAGTATGGTCTGGAAGAAGGAGCAGAGGGGTCAACTATCAAGAGATTCTGCTTTCTAATCCTGGCTCTGCTTGTAACTTGTTCAGAACCTTGGGAAAGTCACTTCATTTTCCCGTCTTACTTTCCACAACTATAGAACAGGGAGGATAATATTTATCTCTCAGATGGATCATAAAGATGAATTAATAAATTAATGTCTACATAGTGCTTTGATTACATACAGCACTAAACTTGAAATACAAGAGTGATTCCTTTTCAATTAGGCATCAGCTTCCAACAAACAGGATGGCCTGGCTGCATTTTCAGTGCACTCACGGAATCACATACTCTAAGAAAAAAATGTTTTCCTGTCAGATGTGTTTTTATTTCTATTTTTACCAACGAGGCCGTCAAGTTGCCATGGCCACCAAGTCAGATCCCAATGTTGCCAATGTATTTACTAGATTTTTAGTTCTACGCTGGGTTACCATGGATTTTGACAAACTGTATCATGTTTTGGCACTGAATCCTATTCCATCACACTCTCTGGCATCACATATGCTATTGGGTTTCTAGTCTGCACTGTGCCTTTTGGGATAGAAGGAATTCCATCTCTGACTTTTGACTTCAAAGCTCAGTGATCAAAGCCTACAGACTTGCATAACTTCTCATACATTTCTAACTCTTTGTTCTGTCCTCACTAGCTAGGTGTTGCTCTCCTCGACTGGATCCACAATAAGAATATACCTTTTAATTTAGAGGAAATACTCATAAAAAGGATGGACTACTTCCTCTTTGAAACAAAAGCTCTTCACAACATTCTTTTGCATTCCTGTGTTTGTACTTAGCTGGTCAATGTTTCAGTATGCTTTAATGTGGATCGAAAGGCTTCAAATTAACCAACCTCAAAAGACCCATCTTCACTTTATTAAGCCTCTCACCAGACTGTTAAATCCATACACCATTTATGTTCACTTTCTAAATGGTTTCTATGGTCCCGTGAACACTACTGCTTTCTGGGACTGATTTGTAACACGGTAGAAACTGACGCAGTCAAAATCTGGTCTTTTAATATAGATGGATCTAATGGGTATTGTAATCAGATCCTCCAACACAGTACAGCAGAGGTGGGCAATAATTTTTGATGGGCGGCCACGCTAAGATTTTGGAAAGTGGTCGAGGGCTGCATTCTTCAATGATATTAATGGAGGAAGTGTGGGGTCTGGGATGGAGGTTGGGTGCAGAAGGGAGCTTGGGGTAAGGGATTGGGGTGCAGGAGGGAGACTGGAGTCTGGGAGGGAGTTGGGATGAAGCAGGCGGTTGTGTCCTAGGGCAGGGGACTGGAGTGCAGGGGTTTGGGATGTCATCTAGGGTGGGAGGGGATTGTGATCTGGGGCAGGAGATTGAGGTGCCAGATCTGGGAGGGGGTATGGCTATAAAAGGGGGACAGAGGGTTTGGGTATGTTGAGTGGGGAGTGGGAGGCAGAGAGTTGGGGTAGGAAAGGGCTGGGGTGCCAGAAGCAGGCTGTGGCCAAGAGACTTACTTGCCAGCTGCCAAATTAGCCTGCCTGCCTGCAGAGCAGCCTGCTTGCCGGGCAATGTGCATCATGAATAACTGAGCCCAGGAGAGGGGGGCATGATTCTTCTTAGCTGCCTGTCATTCCAACAAGCAGCTTCCATTGGCTGGTTTCTGCCAGAAACTGGTCAATGGGAATATGCTGGGGGGCGGGGCAGCTTCTAAAACTTCCCCCTCTCCTCCAGTTTTAAAACAGAAAGGGAGCCCTGTCAGCCGCGTTTCTGCCCGGCGTGCGGGGCAAGCTGGGCAGCCTGCCTGGGGCTCCCCGCTGCCTCCGTGGGCCGGATCCAGTGTCTTGGCGGGCTGGATCTGGCCTGCGGACCATATTTTGCCCAGGCTGGCATTATAGCATTTTTAATATATATTGAGCAAGTGTGGCCCAACTTGTGAGCAGAACTGTAATTTGGCCGTCGGGTTGTTACTGGTTTTAAACATAGTTAATCTGCTGTGTAGACAGGACAGTCTAATGGTATCTCTATATTGGATAAGCCAACCTTGCCCTTCCAGTCTCTGTGGGAGGACTTTTCAGAGCACTTTGCACAGGTCCCAGACATAGTTGTGAAGTGTGTTTAATGTGGATTGGCCAACATGCTAGAGATGTAGCTCTGTGGAGAAAAAGGCTGGCATGTGTTCACTGGAGCCATGCCCGATAAATGTTTTGCATGCAGCAGGGCTCCCTGTCATGTAGACTGGGCCTGAGGACATCTCTACCTGATCTGTTACAGCAGCGCTTCTTCTGATCTCTTCTCGGGGTGCTCTTCTATAAAATATCTTGCAATACTTTGCCTGTCCTGTTGCTCGTATCAAGACCATTTCAGTTTCTTTCCAGTTTTCACAGAAATGTCTCTTGCACAATGACTGTCTGAGAACATAAGTTATAGCTGCTTAAGCAACAAAGGTGCTTTCAGTAAAGGGAGCAAATATGATACTGTATTTTGGATTGGGTTTAATACATAAAAGGAATATTGTGCTGCTTATGCTTTTTAGTTAGTCCAAACCAGTTCATTTAAAACTTAGGTCAGATTCTCCTACATTCTCTGGTTCTTTTGTGTGTCCCTGGTGACCCAAAGTAAACTGGCTCGTCAAATCAGGTTTATGGCTGCTTTATGTCATTGAAAGGACCTAAAACAGGCAGAGTTTATCAAGGAATCTGACCCATAGTTTTTGATGGTTTTGAAAAACTGAAGAGAAGATTCCTAGCTTAACTAGCCAGTTAACACGGATTTTATGTCTGTTTGCATCACTGGAGTAGCATAAAGTAGTTGGGATACCCCGATGAGCCTGGATCATTACGTTAAAGATTTGAAAAGGCATGTCTGTGTGTATAGTTGCTCATGGTTACATGTGCAGATGTGGCTAATTTTCTTGGGCAATTTAGAACAGCTTAAATAATAAAGCTGCATCCTTGTTACATTGCATTAATAATATCTAGCTTTTCTATAGCTCTTTTTATCTATCGCTTTCAAAGGTCTTTGCAAAGAAGATAAGTATCATTATCCATATTTTCTGGAGGAGGAGACTGATACAAAAAGAGGTGAGTGACTTGACCAAGATCATGCAGCCAGGCTAGAAACAGAACCCCTGTGTCCCAAATTCCACTTCCTTGTGTATTTTGAGAGCCATGAAATGGAAATGTTGCATATGGTCTTGAGCAATGTCTCTTTCACATGAATCACAAGTCAATGACTAGACTGTTCAGTCATCTGGCTGAGGTATCATAGAGGGTAGCAAAGCTATTGGAGGTCCTCCTTTGGTATTCTAATTCTGCACTTTTCCATCACACGTTTGGCCACCTGCATCATTGCACTTCAATACATTGTGAAGACTGGGATGGGCCATATCTCTGCACTGGAGCAGCTACTCGGGCCATTCCAATGAGCATCCTGTTAAAACTAGCCCAGAATCTATCTGGGTTGCAAACCAGAGGATGGAAATTAGTGCTACTGACGTACTTCAGAGTTGCTGCCATATTACGAAGATGTCCCTGTTGGGGACTGTAAAACCTTTGTTATCCAGCACTCTGTTAATCAGAAAACTTTGTTAACGGGCATTGCCCCCAGCCACAATACTGCCACATCTTCAGGCACCCAGACCTGGCTTGGTTTACCATGATTGGCTTAACAATTTTTTATTTAAGAAGTACTAATCATCTTTAACTCAAAATAGAAATGTGAGGCCAACTGCCTCACACTACAACACTACCAATATTAAAAACTTGAGTTTTACTATTATTGTCCATTGCTTTTTTCTAGGTTGATGGGATCCTCAGATAACCGGAATTTTTAGGTAACTGGAATGCCCTAATCCCCGAGCATGCCGGATAACATAGTTTTTACTGTACTATTATTTATCTGAGATTGCATTGGGCTGGCAGCATGGGACATGAGTGCATGAACAGTTGCCACAAAAGGATGCCTCCAAATAAGATGTGGAAAGTTAGCAGCAACTGCAGGTATAGATTTTTTTTTTTTGGGGGGGAGGCAAATCTTCTGATGGGAAATGTATATTGCTGATTTGCAACTGTTGGAACCATTGCCGGCCTTGTATACAGCAGGTTGTGTTTATCCAGTATGTTTTAAGGGTGATTGCATTTCACTGAAGTTTTGGAGTTGTATGTGCCACCATATATTCATTTGATATGGTGTGGCTTAGACAGCTACTAATCATATGGGTGGCTGTGTTCAGCACCAAATCAACGAGTTTTGTGTGCCAATTTCATCCCCAAATTGTTGCACAATTTTTTTTGTGGGAATGAATGCCAGCACCTGGACTGAGGTTCCTAGCACACTAACCTCTACTGTTTAAGAGGTTCGTGCTAGCTTCAGGACTATCACATTGTGGGAGATGATTTTGTTCTTTAAATGATTTAAATGGAATCAGGGTGTTCAACTGCAGTCTAGTTTGACTCCTAGATAAATGACAACTGCCTCGAAAGTGAGTGGACGATTCTCAAACAGATGGTAAGAGATTGATTGGCCAAACCATTGTTCCAATGAAACATTGTGGCTGCCATCTTAGATCCACATAATGTAAATCTCCGCTGATGAAGATAAATGTCTAGAACCTTCAAGTCCCAGCTGCAAATGACCTACTAATATAGTGCAGATTGTCACCCAGATCAGCAAGACAGATGTCTTCAGCATATACAGACTCATTGGTCTTAGCTGTATGTAGGTCACAAGCATATTTGTTGAAAGGGAGAGGAGCTAGACTGGATCCTTGCAGAAGTTTGTTAGAGAAAAGCCTAAACCATCTCACTTTGTCTCCTGCTTGCAAATTGAAGCTCCAAGCTGTTTAACAATGTGAAATGTAGAGAAGATGCCTTTGTAATTTCTAAGATATGAATTCTATATACAGTATTTAACTTTGGAATGCTAGTACTTCTGCCACAGACGTAACACAGGTTGAGCCTCTTTAGTCCGGCACCCATGGGACCTGACTGGTGCCAAACCAGAGAATTTTCTGGACCACAGGAGATCAATATTGTCTAGCAACATTACCAACACTTACACTGCTTACTGGGCTCTTAGAAGACATTTAGGGGTAAATTAGAGCTAAACAACAGCACAGAACACTGAAACACAGAACTTTATGGGACCACAGGAAAATTGGCCATGCCCATGATAAGTGGACATCTGGCTAACTAAAATCTGGCTAACTAAAATCACAGATGTTGCTGGACCAGAGAGTGCTGGACTAGAAAGGTTCAACCTGTAGATGTTTTACCATTGACATTAGTGGGCACAGAGCTGGGCTCAGCGGGTCTATCTTGGTTCTGTACCTTGAGACACCTATGATCCTTTGCTCTCACTGATATCAATGGGGACTGAATTACAGGGGATCAAGTCCTAATATGGCATTTGTGTCTAATCAGAAATAATACACTTCTTTCTTTCATTGAATTAGGCAAAAGTGCTCTCGGACGCTATGTCTAGACTGCGATTTGTGAACCGCAATTTGCATTTCTTTTTCTGCTTTTTTTTCAGAAGCAGCTTTTCCAAAATTTGGCCCATCTACACGGGGCCAAATTTCAGAAAACACTCCTCTTTCAGAATACCCCTTATTCCTCTCACCGAGATGAATACAGGGATGCTGAAAGAATGTGCCCACTTTTTGGAAACTGTCCTGAAAAAACAGATGCGTTCCCTGGATACCTCTAGTATCCTGAAAAAACTCTGCAGTCTAGACATAGCCTGAGTCACTCTGCTCTTGAAGATGCCAGATTCCAACCAAGTAGAGAATAAAGAAGAAGCTGCAAAACAGGTAAGAACTCTACCTTATGGATTACAGAGGAGAATTTTGCTGTATGTGTGGTCACACTTTCCAGTGGCAGGTAAAATGTTTTTTTTTATTAGATGATGGGATTGTTTTCTAAGAAATTATGCATCTAGTGAGGCAGTTACTAACAAGTGACACATCGTAGCTATATTCACAATGGATTGTAACTAGTAAATAAAAATACTGTGTTCTATTGTAATGCTTCTGTAGCTTTCACAGTTCATAAAAGAAAGGCTCATGATCCCTCTCTTACAGCTGGTTTCCAGAGCTGTCATAGGCCCTGGCTGCAAGTTACTGCAGCCCTGTGGCAACTCCAGCTGGTATTGGCATCTAATGGTTCCCTAAAGGTTGTTTGGTTGGTTGCCATGGCCTAAGTATAGTCAACTCCGGTCATCTCTCTTTCTGTGGCCTCCTGCCACCTATGCCAGCCAGAGATTCCCCCACACTGGGGCAATCCTCAACCGTCTTGCTAGGGTAGCTTTGTAGAACCTCAGGGTATGTCTAGACTACATGTCTCTGCCGACAGAAGCATGTAAAATAGGCTACCCAACATTATCAGTGAAGGGGGATTTAAATATCCCCAGCTTCATTAAAATAAAAATGGCTGCCACACTGTGCTGGCTCAGCTGATTGTCGGCACAGCGCGGCAGTCAAGACGCGGATCGGTCGACAGGGAACGCCTTTGTCGACCTCTCCCTTATGTCTCGTGAAACAAGGTTTACAGGAGCAGTCTACAAAGGCTTCCCCTGTCGACTGATCTGCATCTTGACTGCCGCGCTGTGCCAACAATCAGCTGAGCTGGCACAGCACGGCAGCCATTTTTATTTTAATGAAGCTGGGGATATTTAAATCCCCGCTTCATTGACTATGTCGGGTAGCCTATTTTATATGCCTCTGTCGGCAGAGGCATGTAGTCTAGACATACCCTCAGAGTCACCAGGTTGGGGGAAAGAGGTCAGAGTGTGAGCCATGGTTTGTCCATGCTCCTTTTGATCTGGTTGATGCTGGGTAGGATGTTTGATCAGGGATCATCAGATTTTTTTTCTGCAGTCCTATTAGCATAAACCCCTTCACTTTTAAGGGGTTTCTCAGGTAATTACACGGAATGCGTTTGGGTGTCTCTAAACCTTAGTGACCAGACGTCTTTCTGGCATATTCTGATTGAACCAGATCTGTAATCATGTGTACCTAGCTTAGCAAATGCAATAAGTTCTCTGAAGACAGCTGTCCTGACCATACCTGTTTAATATGGGTTTTATTATCTAAATGTTGCAGGATTTGCATTCACTTCTTCCACAATGGCACAAAGTTTGCTGTTGTCATTCCTTGATGGAGTACAGTCCTGTTTTTGGATTTTAAGCTGTAAAAAAAAAAAAAAAAAAAAAAATCTGCTGCTACACATAAAATATTACTTCCTAAATCCAAATGTAGCCAAGTACACTGTTAAGATATTTAGAAGGTTCTTAAATTATTTCCACTTTAAAAATATTTTCATGTATTCCATTTTGTTAACTTCTTAGGTTAGTACATAATTGCTTTCCTGGCTTGACATTGACATAAATGCTTTCTTCCTCTACCAGTGGATAGCTAAATTTGTGTCTTGATATTAAGAACAGATACTACCTTTGAATAAGGCATTGTTCCCCAGCCAGAGCAGTAGCTACCTCCCGATTTCTTTCAGTTGTAGTTCATGATGGGCAACACAACAGCACAAAGAAGAGAAAGAGTGTGAGTGCATTTCAGTATTTTTACAGTTTAGTATCAACCCAGCTGCAAAAATTAGTAATTTTTCTACTACTATCCGACTGCTTCTACCCCTGTTCCAGAAATACTATTTAGTAGAGATTGACTATTTGTAGATGTCAGCTGTTGTCCTTATTTTAATGAGAATGCCAGCTCTAAATCCTTTCTGATCACGTTTATTTCTTACTGAGGCTAAATAAGGATATTCCCAATGTGTATTAATCTCAGCTGGCACTGTTTAATCAGCTGATCTTAAAGAGGTTGAGTCCTTGCATGCTGCCTGCCATCCACTTTGGCTCTTCTATCCTGATATGGTTGACTGTGTTAAAAAATCTGCTGCTGGCGCTTGTAATTCAAGTCAAGCGATTTTTAAATTCAGGCTTTTATCATAAGACTAGTGAGTTTCTTTTTTGTTTTGTTGAATCCTACCTAAAAAATACAAAGCAATGAGCGTCTGTTCCTGCTTTAGAAAATACATGTACAAAAATGTTGGTAAATATTATAATTTCTATATTTTTCACTCTTTTCTGTCTTTCTGAATATCTTAGTGTTTTGTCATAGGCTTTTTTTTTTAATCTTTGTTTAAGTTGCCAGGCCAAATGAGGAAACAATTACAGGATGTTGGCTTTAAAAGTGTCTGGCTTTGCCAAATAAGTTTATCTTTTTTTCATTGTGGCTTAAAACATTCTAAATTCAAAGCCAAGTTGCTAAACTAAAACTCATGGTAGCTTCAGTGTTTTGCAGTGGGCTAACAATAAACTTGGACAGTTTTTCCACAATCCTTTTGCCAGTGATTAGTTTCGATGATAGTATGTTTTGAATTTGCTGAGAGATCTACTGCTCTGAGCTTAGTTTTAGTACTTTTAAAAAGCAATCAATAATGCCCGTTTTGTAATAAGCAAAATTTATTAACTGACAAGCAAAATGTAATTATAGTGGGTATTCTATACATGAAAAAAGAGGTGATCTTAAAGCCATCTCAACAATCTGTTTGCACTCATTTTCATTCATATAAATGATTAAGTGGTTCTGTGCTGAAACATTTCTCTCTTAAGGCTTAACATGAGTCTGGAAAAGTTGTTGCCAAGGGCCTCCATAATGAAGTCAATGACCATTTGCATTAACTTACTATTGTTACCTACAAACTAGATTTTTTACTTTTATGGCTAAGGCCTCAACTCAGCAGCAACTTAGACACCTTTTATCCTTACTCTCTGGGGACTTTAATCTGAAAATTCATGACAAAAGTGTAGCATGCACCAAATAGTTGGTGGGTTTCACAATCAATGAAACTGTTTCCCCCAGACTTTCCCTCTATAGAGAAATGGCTCCTTCCTGAATGAACCACTAGAAGGACATTCAAAAAAAATGACACAGTGAAGGGAGAAAGAAAAGTATTTGCTGGGTTTTTTAAAAAGTAGGACATGCATACTAATTGTTTAAGCTTATAGGGCTTGATCTAAAATACACTGAAGCCTTTGGAAAGTCTCCCACTGACTCCCGTGGGTTTGGATCAAACCCATACAAAGAGATGTTAATTTAAAACCTGTGTAGAGACACATCACAGCTACACACTCTTCACTCTGTTTATTCAACTTTACAGCATTTCAACACTTTATGATGACTATTTTCTTGTTTAACCATTAAGAACCACAGTGAATTTCAGTGGGAATGCCTCTGTTCAGGCAGTTTAGGCAATACCCACCTACTTCAGAATCAGACACATTCTGTTCTTTATCCATTGTTAGAAGTTGGCTCCAAGTCGATGACAAATTGCATGACACTTTTGCCTACCTCCTTTGAAATGTTACCAGCCTTGCTTTTAAAACACTTGACAAGGGCTCCTCTTTTACCCTTATTCTACAATATTTCCTCTTACAGTATCTTTAGTGTAGTTTTTAAATAGTATTTGCAGAATAATACGGATGTTTCATATTAGATCAAGCCATATGTCCATCAGATTGGGGACATCTGTTCCCACCTGTGGCCACTACTTGAAGTCAATGATGGAACTCCCATTGACTCTATTAGTGCAGGAACAAGCCGATAATGTACCCTGCCAATGATACAATATTGGAAAGGGAAGGGATATTTTCCTGGGGTGAGCTGTGTATATCTGAAGCTTAAGAGTCAATTAGTTTTCCCCATAAATGGAGGTGGACTGAGTGACACCTAGAAGCATCACTGCTAGACTGGATTGGAAAACTATGAGCAAAGTGTGCTAGAAAATAATAATAATAATTAATTAATTAAACAACTCATGAAAGTCTTGTGAGCAATGAGCTTCCTATGTGGAGATCTTAGACCAAGCCCCTACTTACTTCCCTGTGGGGATCTGTGTGGACTTAGAGACTAGCCTGCCTAGCTCTCATTACAGGACTGGTACCTAAAGATTTACAATAGGAAAAGAGGAAAGTAGAGGATGAAAGGCGAAATATAATCCAACTCTCAGATATGCTTTTACGTGGTTTTCAGTGTGGCAGAACAGCACAATGAAGACTATTGTTATGCCAGTAAGTTAGATGCAAATTCCTGTTACAAACATTACATCAGTTTTCTTAGTGGGGATTAAAATAGACCTTCCCAATACCCATATTTCATTTGTGGGAAGCAAAATAATGATGCTGTGTGCTACCAGGCGAAAGATAATTTATATACTGTGCATGAAACTTATTTTTGATTAAATCAGGTCTAAAGATGCTTATATGGATTTGACTAGTGAGATTAGTAAGTAGCATATGTTTTATATGCTTATTTCACATCAGAGAATGGCATAAATGTTTTAATGGCTAGCTTGTGACCAAGTAAGTAATTTGAAGACATATGAAATTGATACCAGTCATCAGCTCTCATGTTAAGTTTATTTAACTTCTTATGAAAGCAAAAAAAGCCTGCTGAGCTGAACCCCAGTCTCTCTGAGGTGAATACTTATCTCAGGCTCAGAACAAAAGGTTACCTCATCAAGTAAAGACTAGGGCTCAGTTTCTGATGAAGTATTATTGCCAGCTGACCCGAGTCCCAATTTCTGTTTAATAAGAGAGCTTGCTGATCTAAGCTCAGTCACTGTTTGGTAATGTGGTCTGCAGAACTGCGTTCCAGTGTCTATTTACTAGCATGGACTGCCAGTCTGACTATCTTTCCCTGTTTGGGAAGATAATCTAGGTATCTGAGCCATGCTCATATTATGGAGTGGTTTTGTCTGATCAGAGATGCTGCTCTGATCCGATTGAAGACTCTGAAAACTTAGGTTTCTTGCCACAGGAATGACCAGTATGTAAAGACCTACCTGGTTTATAACAATAGTTGCTATCAATCCCTAGTGCTACAGAAAATATACATTAAATATCAAAGTAAGACACCACACCGAACTTGTGAACACTCTGGGAAAGAACTGTGTCTGTTATTTGTTTATGCAGTGCTAGCACAATGAGACCTTGATTCATGACTGGGATCCTTAAAAAGATAACAGGCACTTTAGAAATGAAGACAAGCACACAGACAAATAAAATGCATTTTAGAATTATTTAGCCCAAAAGAAAGAGGAAAGTAATTAGCCCAATTTTCACTCTGGGAGCTGAACTTTTTCTCTGTTTTCAAGGCTTCTGATGTACAATATCCTGGTTAGAAAAATCTGTGCAAGTTTGCAGTCACATCACAAATTTCAAATCCATACGACAATTAGAAACCATCATTTTACTCAGAGGCAACAATGTAAATTACTGATACTTTCTTTTAAAAATAATTTTAAATAAGTAACTAGTTTAGAATCTATAAGTCTATGTTTTCAGGCTAACAAAAGTGATAGGATAAAGAAGTATACCTTAAAATTAAATGAAAATTCAGAACAGATGTCAGGAAGTATTTTTCATGTTGAATGTTCAGAATGACCAAGCAGGTAAAGCAAAAGCATTTTCCCATTTAGGAAATAATTAGATGGGCTGCCATGGACAAACTGGTTTTCCCAATTTCCTTTTTCTCTAATTTTCATACATTCTTATTATACTCCAGTTGCTACTGATTTGTCCTGACTGGAAGCTTCATCATTTGGACATCAACCTTGTTCTTATAAAAACTACTAACTCCTAAGTGAATCGCTACCTTGCTGGACATTACTCTGCTCATATTATATCAAAAACTATGCCACTGTGGTTCAGGGCTTAACAGTATCTCCATTTTTAAACTTTGGGTTTCTAAGGACTTGTATCACAGTTGTGAAATTTACTCCAGATTGAAATATGCATGGCATATAATTTATTTCTTTATTTTTATCTATTAAGGGGGACATTATTAAGTTATCAGAATGTAATAACAAATTATCAAGTTATGAAACTGTTCTGTAAATAAAAAACAATAGATGTGGGCCACAGCAACATATGATGATCTTTGTCTATAACAATCTTGAAATGGTCATTTAGTCTTTCCATGCCTCAGTTTCCCTATGACTACAATGGAATACAGATTCTTCCTTACCTTATTAAGATGTTGTTTGCAGAATTTATCCACCAGAATTTATGAAGAGCGTTGAGATCTTTAAGAGAAAATCCATGGAAGATCAAAGTATTATTATTTATTATTATGGTCATGATCCAGATTTCACCACACCATTGTCTTGGTTCATGCCCACATCCAGTAGTGACTTTAACTTCAATGGCCTTTGGTTAGGCTCTCTAGTGTGAGCTTTCTAAAAGATCATCATTATTGCATCTGTGTTGAGGTGTACTAGCCTCACACTGGAGCACAGGGGGATAAGACAGTATTCTTAGGAGCGGCAGGCATGCTCCCTTGATCCTGCTTGATCCATCCCCCTAGATTCTCCAACTGCTGCTGCAGTATAAAAGAGAGCTCCCTAACACAGTCTGGGCTGAGGATCGCTGAGGAGGAAGGCCGCACCTCACCAGCTCCAAGGAGCAGTCAGGAACTTGAACCAAGGGAATAGAAGATATTGAGGCCCAGGCACCCTAGGGAAATGCCAGTTGAGGAGCTCCAAGAATCTGAATACAGGGCATCCTCCCTATAAGTCGCCCCATTGTACATTGGTTCCACACTAAAGTCATTGATGTTTGTAGGAACTGATACATTATAAGTCCTCCCATTCTCTGCTCTTACGTCGCACACACACAAAAACCCCCTAACAGTTTGCACAAATGGACACCAGCCGCGGGAAAAAAATTCCACACTTTATGTTGTTTCACTGTATGTCCATGTTCTTTGGAACATATCTTGGACATGTAGTGGGGCTGCCCCGTACGCTCCAACTTCAACTACAGGAGCCATGGTGGAAAGCAGCTGTGGGAGGGAGTATCCGGTATCTCAGCAGCAGTCCACATGTTACAGGTAGATTCCCTGCTGACATAGCAGTAAACCGCTTTGCCACTACAAAGGTGCTGGATTGGGACCCTGTGGAGCAGTGAGGGCCCATGTCCCCCTGCCTGGCCACCCCCTTTGGGTGGGTGTCCAATGGAACCCACTGTGACTGACTATGGGCTGTAGGCTGCACTTCCCTGCAGTCAAGGGGAGCCCTACCGACTTGGCCATTTATCGACACTTCCCTGAAGCCAGGGAGAGCCCTGCTGCTCTGGCCATTAGGCTGCATTTTCCTGTAGACAAACGGAATCTTGTTGGTGCTAACCATTGGGCCTCACAGCCCTGAGTTGAGGACAGCTATCTGGATTTAACCCTATGGCTCCCACCCCTTGGTCCCAATCAGTGGGCATGAGGTGTATGTGCTCCTCAACAACATCTTCAGGTATGGCAGAGATGTTGGTATTTTTTTATTTAAATCCATAAGGAAATGTGTTAAGAAGCACAGCTCAATAAACTGGCCCCAAACAAGGGGAGCTATGTTTAGAATCCCATGTTCGAGGGTTCCACCCTCAAAGGTGTTGAGGTCTCTTCACCCCCATTTGTTTCAGGGCTATGCTCTCTACCCAGGCCCGCACTTTCAATCTTAAAGCCATGTTTGGGCAAGTACATTAAAATGGCCTGATTTTCATACGTCTTAAGCACCTGCAGAAGCCGGGGCTGCCTCTCTGCAAATTAGGCCTCTCTTATTTAATTATATGGATTTAGAAGCTTAATTTTAGTCTCTAAGCTTGAAAATTATTGTCTTATAAAACAGCCTAAGTGTAAGGGCATTGGACAGAGTAAATAGCAGTCTAGCATAGTGGTTCCGATGGCAAGTATGGATGATCCTGTTTTGGTGAATGGTTATTTCCTTTCATCAGTCAAACAAACACCCAAAGAAATTTAAATTTTCAAGACTGCCTTTAATAATATCAGGGGCCAATTCAGTGGGTACAACTCCATTGACCTAGGCTTTTGGAAGAGTGCTTGCTTAAATTAATAAAAACAAAGTAAGTCTAATTTAAGGATGGATCCCCATTTCAGATTCCCCCTCCTCTACCTCAGCACACAACTGTGTGAATTGAGGCCAGAATGTCCAGCTTAGCTTTACATTTCCTGTCTTTTTACAGAGTAGGCAGCACCCATATTATGAGTTATGTGGTAAATTCCTTGAGGTTTTAAAAGAAGGAAAGGGGTTCAAGACAGAAGGGATGTGTGGTGGTGGCAGCACATCTTAATTTATTGCTTCAAAAACCTCTGACTTAGGGCTGATCTGAAACCTATTGGAGTCAATGGGAGCTTTTTTGTGTGCAGGATTTTTGGGAATCTAGTAGAGGAGGGCAACAGCCATGCCCTGTGACCTCCTGGCTATAGCTTTCTGATATATGGTCTGTATCTGTGGAAGATTTAACAAAGATCTTACATATGAGCTCATTAACTACAGCTCCCAGAATCAGACTGTAGGAAGAAAAGGCTACTGCTCATTTTCAAACATGGCAATTGCTTAGTTGCAAGCAAATATCAAGTAATATGTATAATGGAGCCAGAGCAAGCAAAGAACTGGGGGGGGGGGGAAGACATAAAGGAGGCACCAGCTGAGGGGGGATATAACTCTTCCATATGACCTCCTTATGTGACCCCCCCACCTAATTTGTTCCTGCTGCCAATCTGGGGCCCCGGTGCTCTCTCCGTCCCCTCCCTATGGCACGTGACCTCACAGGTCAGCTCTGGCCATGCTGCTTGCCTGGGACCATGCACCCACAGCGTCCCAGGCAGGCGGTGTGGCTGAAACAGGAAGAGGAAAGGCTCTGGCCCTGCCTCTTCCCTCTGCCTGAGAGCCCCTGGCCCCCCTTGGTGTTTTAGGGAGGGGTATTTAACCATTTATGCCCCTCCCACACATCCCCTTGCAACCATGTGCAATTATGTGCCTGATTGATTTTTCACGCCATTTTTACACTCAAGTAATTTGACTGACTCCATTGGAGTTATTCCTGATTTACACCAGTGTGAGTGAGGAGAAACTCCAGCCTTTATACTGAAAAGTTGTTGCCCCAGAGATCCAGAATCTCTGCGGTGGTGAAGTCACTTTATGTTGTACAACCAGTTTATTTAGGTAAGGGATGATCAATCTAGTGTAGGGTAACGTGGGGGCTCTTTCACAATTTCCCCAACACTTTTGCTGGAGTAGCAGGGCAAAGGAGGAGTAGCTGGGAGATTCCTATATCACACAGATCCATGACCATGATTTCAGAACCTTAGGTTTGTTTTCACCTGGTTGCTGTAGAGGAACTCAGGTTGCTGTAACCTGGTGTGAGGGTGCCGAAGGGGGTGCAGGCCCTCTTTAATATTCCCTTTTGTTGTTCCTCACAGGTTTCCTTGCTCAAGGTAACAGGACAGCATGTGCTTTTATGCATAAGATTCTCCACCTGAATGCTCTTTAACAGTAATTCCTCGGAGAAACTTGGAACTATATTTAGTATCTTGCCAATTCCAAGCACGTGGAAATAGTCCAGTCCCAAAAATCATGAGTGAAAACCATGAGACTTGAGGAAAAATAATAAATGTTGGAGTTTTAAAATTTGCCTTCTGAGTTTGATTTTTCAAGCTGCCCTCCACAATTATGACGGCTAGAAACTTTTTAGAAAAGTTTTAAAAACATAAAATTTGAGAGTCTCATGACTCAAGGAGCGGGGCTTTAAGCAGCACAGTAAAATCATGACACTTGCTATGAAAGCATGAGAACTGTCAACACTAACCATTGAAATAAATTAACAGATCCGTTTGTATTCTGCTATTTTCAAAGCAATTTCCATTTGCTCACACAAGAAGATATTTGTTTATTCTTTTTGTTTTAATCACAGTGAGTTCATTTGGGAGAAGACACTATCCCCGTCTAGAATACCATGTTCAAAGTATCACATGTTCTTGTGATCACATATCTTAGTATTGTGATTTCATCAACTGTCACCAAACAAACAAGACATTACTCAATTCAAGACCTGCATTATTTCAGACTAGAAGATGTACCTGGTGCTGCTCAGGTTTTTAACTCAAATAAGTTTTATTTTTCTGCATTTACATCATTGTTGTGGGGTGAGGCTGGGGATGGGGAGTGTTCAGTTTGCAGGCTGCCCCAAGAGAGAGGACAACCCCAGGCCTCTCTCATCACAGCAGCTTGGGGTCAGGTGTGAAGCGCCTCTCCATGGCTCCTGCAGCTGCAAAGGACTCAGCCAGGGGAAGGGTACATATCCCTGGTTGGGACACAGCACAGAGACAAACAGACAAACTCTCTGAAATATATAGTAGATAGCTGTCTGTTTCTCCAATCTTGCTCCTTGCTGGCCCAATGGGGTTATAGCTGTCCTGAGCCCCATCTCTGACCCCTTGCTGTGGTCATTCTGGAATATAACTGACCCTCCTGCCAGCCCCTTCCCTTTCCATTTTATGAGAAACAATCACATTCCAGGCATATCCTATTGTCCTGGCACAACCAAACCCTTTCCTTACTTTAAGCTGCACACCAAATTGGGTGGCCCTAGCTCTTACCACTTAGGAGGAATTTTTGAACAAACAGACTCACAGACAGACAGACAGACAGATGCACACCGCTTCCCACAGCTCCCATTGGCCTGTAACGGCAGTCTGCAGCCAATGGGAGCTACATTCGCCTGTACCTGAGGAGACAGAGGTAAATATAGTGGTGGTGCATCTGATGAAGTGGGTCTTTACCCATAAAAGCTTATGCTCCAATAAATCTGTTAGTCTATAAGGCTGTGGACTTCTCGTTGTTTATGCAGATTCAGACTAACACGGCTAACCCTCTGATAGTGGTGGCGGTCTGTCAGGAGCTAACCCTGGTGGACCAGATCTGGCCTGCAGGCTGTTTTGTGCTCACCCTCCATGTAAATGCTTGTGCAGTAAAGGGTATTGAAATGTGCATGCCAGGGGGAAAAATGAAGCAGTTGTTTGGGGATGTGGGGGGGACCTCCATCTTACCTTGCAGGCAATTGAGAAGATTTACAGCTGGTCCTCAGGGTCTCGCTTGAGAGAGTGTCTTTGACTAACCAGTAAATGATCAAACTTCTTGCTTTCCCATTTGCAAGCTGGGGATACCAACACTTACCTACAGAAGAGGATGGTTAGGCTAAGCTCATAAATGCATTTTGAGATCCTCAGATAAATGGCTCTCCATAGGTGCAATGTATTGTTAGTATTCAACTTCTTATATGTCATTGGTGTACTTTGTGTCTACTGACATAAATATCTTCCATAGATGATAATTCTCATATCATCAACATCTATCACCTTTCCCAAGAGGAAATGTTGCACATTTGAATACGGAGAGATTTCTTTTGAGCACATTATCTCCATATTCACACATACGTGACTCTTCAATTCATGGACAGAAACAACAGAGCCTCTTACACCAGAACGTTTTCTTTTTTTTTCTCTTTCTATGTATTTCCAGAACTGAAGAAATGCTTATTTTTACTGACTACAGGTCTTCTATGAAAAATTTTTGTATGTAGATTATAATCTTTGACATAATTTGTTAATGTATGCAGCCATGACAAGTTTTGAAAGATCCTTTCCATTCAGTATAAGGAAAAATTGTCTTCACTCCATCCAATACAGACAAAAGAATAACTGACTCACAACAATCCTAAGCGATCAGTGCTACCATGTATATCTTGAACATTTTCACCAACTATTATGTCTATAGGAAATGGACTTATATGGTTAATTGTTACATAAGACTCTTTTTCATTAATTCAAAAAGGTCAAAAATTTAAAATGATACTGTCATTTAAATGTAGTGTGATGGCTTAAGTGCAAATCACTCGAAGGTATCTTTTTTTTTTTTTTGAAAGAGCGGCCTAATGCAGTATCATGTTTTATAGTGCAATAAAATTATGTGCTAAAATTATGCTCATAAATGTAGGCAAATGTAACCAAGCTATTAGTTATGTTTTCTCAGATAAAAGTGATTAGCATAGCTATCAAACTCTTCTCCCATTTGAATAACAGAATTATGCCTGAAATCTAAGGCTTGTTTGCTAAGGCTGAGTCTTATAAAGAAGAAATGTAAATCCAGCTATCAGTTTTGTATTTGAAAGTAAATGTGGTGGACTACCCATTAGTCAGACAGAATTCTGCTTAACCCTAAAAAAACAAGGGCAATGTGACCCAAATTGCAACACAACATGTCAATGAGAACTGCACTGCGAACAATATTTTAGAAATCATTCTCAACACTCTTCATCATCTACTTACTGCTAATCAGACTTATTTAAAAACAATTGTGGTTCTTTTTAAAGGGAATGATGATGACAGAGTCTGTTCGCCACAGTCACAATGAGAGAAAGTGTCATGTATTATTCATGAAGGATGTGGTCATCTACTAGCAAATTAATTTCCATATGACAGCTATTGTTGTGGTAGTGTCCTGTCAGGAAGGTCTATGGTATATAATTAAAGTCTGAACAGAACAAATTAATGCTGATTACTTTATAAACAATTTCAAATCTTGAATACTGTTGCCTGTCTTATAGGATCAAAACATATTTCAGAGATGTATGGATTTCCTCCCCTATCATATAGTTCTGTTAATGAATAGATATTACAGTTTTTTGTTCGCTGAGTTGATGCTGTAAAACCCAACTAAAAAAATCACAGGGGCCACCTTCATGTAATTCTGAATTTCCATTTATTGCAGGTCACCTTCATGTAATGCTGAATTTCCATTAAAAATGCCAACCAATATTTAATAGTTTAGAGGCAATTCACTGCTTGAAGCAGCATCACATTCCTCCCCCACCCTCCCGCCACACACACCCCTCTTCCAAAATCTAGTAAATTCAATTAATCAATATCTGTTGACGCATCTAAAACAAGAGTGCAAAAAGCACTAGTAAATAAAGCATCAGGACACAAGTTGTACTGGCAGGGGGATGAACTAGATGACCTACAAAAGGTGACCTTAAAAATGTTCCTTTCACAATTTCATCATTAGGTAAGGTAATAATGTTTGTGGGGAGTGACTGTACTGAATAAAGACTTCTGCTGGCACAGTTAATACCTAGCTGTAAAAGGAAACTTGTAACAGTGTAGTTTCTATTACTAAATTCTATTACCACGATTTTACAAATGAACAACGTTACTTCCAAACTCTAATGATAAGGTTTTTTCTCTGTTTCCCCCCTCCCCCTTAAAGTACTGTAAATTCACAATTTAAGAAACTGATTTTAAACTTAGGTTGATACCATGCTGAGAATACACCAAAGACATTATGTGCAGATGACAAAGCATGGACCTAATATTAGACTTCTAATAGCCTAAGCTGATGTAAATTAGAATAGCTTCATTGTCTCCAGTTAACGCTAGCTGAGGATCTGATCTTTGTATTTGTGTGAATTTTTTTTTCTGGTTTTTGTTCTGGGTTTGCAAAGTATTTACCCCAGAAAGTTCAGTTGAAGTATTACTATAGTGGTATCTTGTGTGCATTGAGGATCAACTATTTTATTCAACTGAGCAAACTAAGACACAGGATCAAGCGACTTGCTCAGTGTCACAGGGAATGTGTTGTTGAACCCAGATACAAATACTCTCCAGGATCTGGTAGGAAGTGACGGAGGGAGGGCGTGTGAGTGATATCTCCCAGCTGAGTGAGCTCAGTATGTTGTGGTGGGATTCCCTGCAGAGTGAGTGGCGGATCACTCCCCCACTGATAGGGCCCTGGGTCGGGGCCTGGTGGAATAGGATGGGCCTGGGTGCCTACTGGGATTGCTGCCCCAAAGCCCTGTGACTCTAGCCATTAGACTGTCCTGCCCCAAACCTTAGGGCTGAGTTATTGACTCTGGCTATTGTTTTGTGATGACCTGCATTAGACTGGGCTGCCCCAAACCTTAGGGTTGTGTTATTGTCTTTAGCTATTAGGCTGTGCTGCCCTGAGCAGTAGGACTGTGTTACAGACTGTGGCCATTGGGCCACGCTGCCTCAGGATTGGGTGTACTTACAACATGACAGGGGTACATAGACACAGAAACACTCCTGGTACAAAAATGTCTTACGTCAGATTTTCCCCCTACCTTAAGACAAACGGCTATGTATAGTTTCAAAAAGCCAAGTTTAATAAATCAAATAGAGACCCACACATATTGAGGCCTGGATGAACTGGTATTCATTGGAAGATAAAACAGTTGTCACTAATCCAATCACTGCTGGATCAGGAAGAGACTACCCACACACAATGATCAGTCAGTCCCTATTCAGACATGCTCTGTTGATTATGAGTGCATAATTCCACCATTTGGAAAGGGGTTACCAAATCCAAATATAACATCAGAACTAGAAAGAAACCACTGGTAATCTAATTTCTTGCCTCTTCTGGTGAGGACTCTGCAAAACAGCCATCAATTCTTCACTTCATTTTACAGCTACAGGGTCCAGGCCCACACTTACATTCTATTTATCTGAGTGTATTTAATAATTAAATCAAACTGTTGAGGAGGTGAGTGTCCATTTGGGGGAATCTGTATATGAATAGCTTATGAATTCTGTTTGATATTTGGGCTTTTTGTATGTTTCTGTGTCAGACTGTAAACCATTTTTTGAGTGTGAAGACTGTTTATGTTCTCCACTGTCCTTTTACCTCTGTGTTGGACTGGAGTTCCCAGGGGCAATGTCTTAGGGGAAACAATAAAGTACCCTTCTGATGATAAGTCTCAGAGGGGTAGCTGGGTTAGTCTGTAACTAAAAATACTTAAAAAACAACGAATGGTTTGGAGCACCTTAGAGACTAACAAAAATATAGATGTCACCTCAGGAAGAGAAGCAGAGATAAAATTTCTCAATGACCTAAATGACTGCTTCTTGGAGCAGCTGGTGCAGGAACCCACAAGGGGAGAGGCAATTCTCGATTTAGTCCTGAGTGGAGCGCAGGATCAGGTCCAGGAAATAACCGTTACAGGACCGTAATATAATAACATTCAACATTCCTGTGGTGGGTAGAACACCTCAGCAGTCCAGCACCCTAGCATTTAATTTCAAAAAGGGGAATTACACAAAAATGAGGAGGCTAGTTAAACAGAAATTAAAAGGCACAGTGACTAGAGCCAAATCCCTGCAAGCCGCATGGAAACTTTTTAAAGACACCATAATAGAGGCCCAACTTAAATGTATACCCCAAATTAAAAAACATAGCAAGAGACCTAAAAAAGTGTCACCGTGGCTTAACCACCATGTAAAAGAAGCAGTGAGGGACAAAATGGCATCTTTTAAGAAGTGGAAGTCCAATCCTAGTGAGATAAATAGAAAGGAACATAAACACTGTCAAATCAAGTGTAAAAATGTAATAAGAAAAGCAAAAAAAGATTTTGAGGAACAGCTAGCCAAAAACTGAAAAAGAAATAACAAAATGTTTTTTAAGTACATTAGAAGCAGGAAGCCTGCTAAAAAACCTGTGGGTCCCCTAGACGATCGAACTATAAAAGGCGCAATCAAGGACAATAAAGCCATTGCGGAGAAACTAAATGATTTCTTTGCTTCAGTCTTCACGGCTGAGGACGTTGGGGAGATTCCCAAATCTGCACCGTCCTTTGTGGGTGATGAATCTGAGGAACTGTCCCGGATTGAAGTGTCATTAGAGGAGGTTTTGGAACAAATAGAAAAACTTAATGTTAACAAATCTTCGGGACCGGATGGCATTCATCCAAGGGTTCTAAAAGAACTCAAATGGGAAATTGCTGAACTATTATCTGTGTTTTGTAACCTATCCCTTAAATCGGCTTCTGTACCTAATGACTGGAAGGTCGCTAACGTGACACCAATATTTAAAAAGGGCTCCAGAGGCGATCCGGGCAATTACAGACCGGTAAGTCTAACTTCAGTACTGGGCAAATTAGTTGAAACAATAGTAAAGAATAAAATTGTGAAGCATGTAGAAGAACATAATTTGTTGGACAAAAGTCAACATGGTTTCTGTAAAGGGAAATCCTGTCTTACTAATCTATTAGAGTTCTTTGAAGGGGTTAACAAACATGCGGACAAGGGGGATCCAGTAGATATAGTATACTTAGATTTTCAGAAAGCCTTTGACAAGGTCCCTCACCAAAGGCTCTTGTGTAAATTACATGGCCATGGGATAAGAGGGAATGTCCTTTCTTGGATTGAGAACTGGTTAAAAGACAGGAAACAAAGGGTAGGAATAAATGGTAAATTTTCAGAATGGAGAGGGGTAACTAGTGGTGTCCCCCAAGGGTCAGTCCTAGGACCAATCCTGTTCAACTTATTCATAAATGATCTGGAGAAAGGGGTAAGCAGTGAGGTGGTAAAGTTTGCAGATGATACCAAACTGTTTAGGATAGTCAAGACAGAAGCAGACTGTGAGGGACTCCAAGAAGATCTCACCAAACTGAGTGATTGGGCAACAAAATGGCAAATGAAATTTAATGTGGATAAGTGTAAAGTAATGCACATCGGGAAAAATAACCCCGACTATACGTACAGTATGATGGGGGCTAATTTGGCTACGACAAATCAGGAAAGAGATCTTGGAGTTATCGTGGACAGTTCTCTGAAAACCTCCACACAGTGTGCAGCGGCGGTCAAAAAGGCAAATAGGATGCTAGGAATTATTAAGAAAGGGATAGAAAATAAAACCCAGAATATCTTACTGCCTCTGTATAAAACTATGGTACACCTACATCTTGAATACTGTGTACAGATGTGGTCTCCTCACCTCAAAAAAGATATTTTGGCCTTGGAAAGGGTTCAGAAAAGGGCAACTAAGATGATTAGGGGTTTGGAACGGGTCCCATATGAGGAGAGGTTAAAGCGATTAGGACTTTTCAGTTTAGAAAAGAGGAGACTGAGGGGGGATATGATAGAGGTATATAAAATCATGAGTGGTGTGGAGAGGGCCGATAAAGAGAAGTTATTTATTAGTTCCCTAAATAGAAGAACTAGAGGACACCAAATGAAATTAACGGGTAGCAGGTTTAAAACTAATAAAAGAAAGTTCTTCTTCACACAGCGTGTAGTCAGCCTGTGGAACTCCTTGCCAGAGGAGGCTGTGAAGGCTAGGACTATAATAGAGTTTAAAGAGAAGCTAGATAATTTCATGGAGGTTAGGTCCATAAAAGGCTATTAGCCAGGGGATAAAATGGTGTCCTTGGCCTCTGTTTGTCAGAGGCTGGAGAGGGATGGCAGGAGACAAATCGCTTGATCATTGTCTTCGGTCCACCCTCTCTGGGGCACCTGGTGCTGGCCACTGTCGGCAGACGGGATACTGGGCTAGATGGACCTTTGGTCTGACCCAGTACGGCCATTCTTATGTTCTTATGAAGTAGCTTCGGTAGTCCACGAGGGCCTGCAGCATGATTGAAAAGTACCCCTTCTGGTTGATATAATCAGAGGCCAGTGGTCAGGGGCCCAGATGGGGATGTGGCTGCTGTCAATAGCTTTCCTACCCCAGTTGAGGAATCCCATGGTGGCAAAGTCAGTGACGATGGGATCCATATCACCCAGGATGATGACCCTGCACAGCAGGATGATGTTGATGGCCCTCACCACCAGTGAGAGGATACAAACAGGGAATATCAGAGTCTTCGGGAGTTCCCCAAGCCCAAGCCCCTTTCCAGAGCAGGAGCAACCCAACTTACCCCATTCCTAGCAGGGCTCCACCCTTCCTTCCCTGGGGAACTCCGTTCCAGTAGTTCACCACCCTCTTGGGACAATAGCACGAGTGCGCCAACCCAGCATGAGTATGGCCCCGATGGTCAATCTCCCCACGCTGTATTGGTTCCCACAGGAGCGGTAGCTGTCCAGCACGATGAGCTTCCGAAGTGTGATGGCGACCCACTTCTGGAGGAGAATTGCATGTCTCATGTGGGTGTCCAGTCGCTGGAGGGCAGGGGTGAGCCACTCACACAGGAAGGTGTCCTTCCGCATGAGGAGGTTCTGCTGGTTGTCCCACCGCTCCATGATGATGCAGTTCCACCAGTCAGTGCTGGTGTCCCATCACCAGAAGCGGTGGTGCATGGTGTGCAGGAGAGTCTGGGAGAGGTTGTGTGCATGAGCAGGATGTAGAAGAGGTGAGGAGTTGGCAGGTCCTGATCCTGCAGTGCCACGTGGGCAGTGGGCAGTGGACAGTAACTGCACCAGGACATGTGGTAGGAGGTCTAAGAGCTGTCGACTGCTTTGCAGCAGGTCCAGCTCCATGGCTGGAGTGCTGTGGTGTCCGCCAGGGCAACCAGAGCAGGCAGTGAGATGAGTTTGCTGTCCCTCAAGTTGGTAGGAAAAGGAGAGGAGCCTGAGACACGACCATAGAGGGGAGCCCCTTTAAGCACGAGCCTCAGATAGCCTCAGGCAGCAGCTCCAGGAAGTGACTGCTGTCCTCATGCCCTGTCTGAAGTGCTTCTGGGGAGACTTTAAATGCGATTCAGCCTCCAATCAGTGTGGACATGCTTTTTTGATATAGAGCTGCGCTATTTCAATGGGGATTTGTAGCATGGTCGCGCTATTTCGAAATAGCTATTCTGAGAGCTTTTATTCCAAAATAGCTTATTTCGAAATAAGCGTGTAGTGTAGACTTACTGTACAGAAGTTAAGGAAGTTCTACTTGTGAAAAAGGGAAGGAGAGGAGAGTGGAGAATCACGCTCTGAAAAAGGAATCTGACTGGACAAATTGTCAGAAAAGTAGTCAGCAGTTGGGCAGAAATGGGATAGACTGAGAAGTATCCTATAGTGGAGGAGAATGTGAATACATAGGGCAAATCTTCAGGTTAGAAGAAAGCAAAAAGAGACAGAAGACCTTACCTGAAAACTAGAAAACGCTTCAGTCTAGAATGGGGTGGTGGCAGAAGCAGCAGCAGAAATGTTAATACTGAAATATATTTGCAAATGGATTAAACTCTCCATTATGTAAAAGAAAGGGTTCCACAGGATGGATTTGTGTTTATGCTATAAACACTTTCATAAAAATCTACTGAACAATAATTACAGTCAATAATGCTATCCCAGAGCCAGCCCAGGACATTGTTCCAAGTGCTGAAAAAATCTATCTCCCTGCAATGTCTTATTTAACAACAACAAACTGAAAGAACAATATAAACTGCCACTAAATGTAAAATGAAATGTAAACAAATATTAAAGTGCATGACTTCCTGTGGGATTTGATATGAATCCCCACTTACGAGGAGTAGCCTGTACAACATATTTTCCCTGCAGGGTTTCTGAGTCATCCAACTAATCCTCATTCAAGGCATAGGACTTGTATCCGGCAAAACAATCAGGCAGTCAACTCCAAATATACAGTATTGCTAAGAAAGCCTTGTACAGTTGCATATAAAATTCAAGAGAAACCAGCTTAGTATGCACAATTTATTACGTGATGTTCTATACACAAAAGAGACAACATTTAAATATTGTCATAATAATCATTTATGTGTGGGTAAAATTTTATATATCTGACTTTCATCTTTTAAATTCTGCACTTGGCCAGGACTCTTATTCCTTTTCTTTTAAGCATTCTTTATTCACTCATTATCTCTTTCCTTTTCTGAGAATGGTTCTTAATTGCACCAGTTTACCTGTATAGTTCTTCTCTAAGGCTATGTCTACACTACAGAGCTTTTTCTGGGATACTGGAGGTATTCAGAAGACCAAACCTTAGACTGACTGTACCAGTATCATGGAGTTTTCATATCGTATGTTTTAATTTTTTTAAAAAGAAGTGAATACAAATAGGCATTCTCAGATGTACGCTGGCTGGAATGGAAGCAAGGATATCTTTATTTTCCAGGTTTTCCCAAAATTACCCTTCTTCCAGCATGGTTACTAAGCAATGAGGTAATGATTGAGCCTACCTGTCTTTGCTACAGAAATGAACTGAAGTTTCCTGTCCTCGGGAACACATAGCTGACTCTTCTGTCATTTTTGCTGAACCATTTTATGTAAGCATAGCCCACACACCTATTGGGTGTGATTCACTGTCCCATGTAGTTGCACTGAGTTCACTTACGGAGAGAAAAAATGAGTTTCCTCTACAGCCTTCCCTGAGAGTCAGCTGACTTAATAGCTCTAGCTGTACAGGCTCAGGCCCTAACCTCCAGAGGTCCCAGGTTCTGTTACATGAGCACAGGGCAAGATCATGCAAATGTAGGGATACTGTCCATTACATTTTTAATGGGACAGTCCCATATTTAAGCCCTCTCAAAGCCCATATTTTCAACTCCGGTGCTCCCCCTGCTGAGCAGTCCTGGTCAGTGCAGCCGCAGCAGCTTCCTGTCTGTGGCTGGCAGGTGAATGCAGCAGGCGGTGGCCAACAGGTGGTGCTCTCAGGCAGGGTGCAGAGGCAGAAAGACAGACAGCCAGTAGGAGGAGATGCAACCTGTTTGCAATAGATGAGCAAGAGTATGGGGATGAGTGAGGGGTGTGTCACCCCTCCCCATGTGCACCCTAAGGCAGGGTTCCTCAGAGGGGGCGGGGGTGTCTGCCAGCCCTTTCAGGTTGCACAAGAGAAGCCACAATCCCCAGTACCTACTGCAGGGTTGAAAACTTGATTCCCTGGTGGCTCTTCCCACATTGAATTCCCAGCACCTGCAGGGTGAAACCCTAATCCTTGGTGCACTCCTGACTTTCCAATGCCATACAGGCTGAAGCCCCAATCCTCAGTGTGTCCCTCCACCCCAGCTGATGCCCCGATCCCTCCCCCCCTCCCTCCCCCAAGGGCTGAAGCCATAAGTCCTGGGAAACCTTGCAGAGCTGAAAGCAGGAGCGGCAGGGCTGAATCCTGGATCCCTGGCACTCCCTGTGCAGCAGAAGCCCCCAAGCCCATGGGCAGAACTGGAGGACACTGGGAATGTTGCCCCCTCAAACTTCAGTGGAAGTGCAGGGCACTGTTTGGAGGTGGGAAGCTGGAGCCAGGCAGTGTGGGGCAGCTGCTCCTCTGGCTGGTCCATGGCACAGGCAGTGGTGCTGTTCCCTCCTCTCCTGCTGCTGCTCCTGTGCAGGGGTTTGAAGCTGCCCCTCAGCTCCCAGCCCCCTTTGTTTGCACAGCCAGTAAGAGCTGCCGGGGCGAGCCCTAAGGGAATGGGGGAACGAAGGGCACCATTTCAGGCATCTGCGGGGGACAGCAGCCGTGCACTCCGGGATGCCACTTGCTTTTTGTCCCATTCCCTGGACGCTAAGGGAGTGAGGGGAAAGTGCTTGCATTCCATGCATGCCTCTCACACCTGGATGGGTAGCTGTTCGATGAATGCAGGTGTGGGGAAGCAGTGGCTCGTCTCAGGGAGCTGGTACTGCACTTCCCAACCCCCCACAGCCAGCAGTTATTGGAGGGCATCTGTCTGGCTCCCCTAGCTGGCCAGCCTACCCAACCCCCCACCTCCAGCTGGTGGCTGCTGGCAGGGGTGGCTATCTGGCTCCCAAAATGGCCTGCTAGCTTGCCCCCCCAGAAACCTCTTGGGGAGCATAGCCTCGCCCTCCCTCCCCCAGGTCTTTACTGTCCTTGAGGGATGGGGTTGTGCTGTCCAGCTCCCAGGGTGGTTCCCAAGGGGGCCACAGCTCTGAGGCCAGTGTCTGGCAGGGCAGGTGGCTGTTACCATTTAGGACAGGGGTGGGCAAATACCAGCCCACCAGCCAGATCCAGTTTGCCAGGGTTAGCCCCTGGTGCCCCCCCCCCCCACCATATTTACCTCTGCCTCTGCAGTACAAGGGACAACAGATCCCATTGGTTGCGGATCACTGTTCCTGGCCAATAGGACCTTGGAGCGCCCATACCTGCGGATTGGCAGGTAAATATAGCGGCAGGGGGTTACCGGGGCTAACTCTGGTGAACTGCCACCATTTTATTGCCCACCCCTGGTTTAGGAGGAGTTCATGAACAAATGGACTCCTCGACGGATGGACAGACAGATGAACACTTCTAAAATACAGAGACAGATAATAATGCAGTGTGCCTTTTAATGGGGCTCAGTCAACTTAATGAGGGCTAGGTCAACTGCCTGGAGCTCCTGAGGTCTGCGACCTGATCTGACAAGATCAGGCTATGGCCTTAGGTAAATACCTATCTCAGTTTCCCCATCTGCAAAAGGGGCGTAATAATGCTTACTCCGTTGCGAGTATTTATGATCAAACGTCCTTTTGTTTTTACATTGGTTCCACTCATGCTGGGCACAGAAAAACCTACTTATGTACCTCAGAAATTGCCTGTGTGTTTTTTTTTTCATGTTGTGTAGATGTGCATCGTTTGATTCTCTTCTTTCACCTCCTGGAAGTGATAGAGGGACAGATCTTGAAACCAGTGGACTCTCAAGATTCATATAGTGAGGGAAAATGCCACAGGAGCTTTAAAGATCACACGTGAGCTGGAGCCTCGTTTTCCATTTTTATTCAGAATCTCTATCATCCCATAGTTATCCTGTGTTAAGACTGTGGCTCACTGATGGTAGAAGGGGGACTGCCATCTACTCTGTCATCTGCACTAATACCTGCAGCAGGCAGGTTGTCTTTAGTCTTTGTCTATGCTGGCAAGTATTGTCAAGGAAAAGTACCTTTTGTCGACAAATCTACGTGAGCGTTCACCCTGCAACGTGTCTTTTGTCAGAAAGAAATGCCCATTTTTGTCGATAAAAAAAGTCCAACTCTGCCTCAAGGCGTTTTGTCTCTGATTCTAGCCTCCAAGGACTGGCTCACAATTCTCAATCAGCTGCTCTGAGCAGCAGTTTGAACTCCGCCACCCTGCTGCCAGGTGACCAGCTACCTGTCCCACGTCCTTGCAAGCCCTACAATATGTAAATCTCATTTCCTGCTGGCTGGCTTTTCTGTGTGAGTTCACTGGAGAGGATAGAGATGGTCTGGTTTCATTGTCATGGTTGTTGAGGCATTTGATGCAATGCATGCTGCATTGCCACCAGGGGGCTGACATTAAAAATCATGGTGCCCTAAGCAGCTTGAGCACCTGGACACCCCACCCCCTCTGAGGGCTGGCTCAGCGTGCATTGGGCTTCCATATTACCACACCTGGCCATCACACCAAATGTTCTTCTGCTTGGCCTGCTGTGGAACTGATCTGATCAGTGTATGGGGAGAGGAATCTGTTCAGGCCCAGCTGTGAATGACCATAGGACCTGGAACACCTATGGGCACATTTCTGGATCCTTGTGTGAAAAAGCACATGAGTGGGACATACTGCAATGCAGAGTGAAGATTAGCCTAGCATAAGGCCCATGAAGAGAACCAACGCTTTGGTGCTTCACTGAAGACCTGTCGTTTCCATAAGGAGAAGGACGCTCTCCTCGGCAGTGACCCGCACTTCCACTGCCAAGAGCTTGGTGCATGGTCCCAAGATGCCTGGTGCTTTGTTCTGTGGTCCCAGAACACCTAGTGATATATGGTGTCATCAAGCACTTCGGGCTATGGGGGAGCTAAAGATCAGGACACAGTCTGTCAACAGAGGGAGCCAATGTAAACATGCTTTGGCAACTTTTTTTTTGGCATCTTCTGCATGTCAACATTAATTACTTAGGCAACACTTGGTAATGTAGGCACATGCTTGGCAATGTAGACACATGCAATTACTAACCAGGCTCAACCTTATCTTCTGACAAGGAAATAGTCTGAGGTAGTATGGATGCATGAGTGAACGTTACCAGAGAAACACTATTCATATTACGCATCAGACTTTTATTAACTTCCTTAGAATATCACTTCACTGCTAGGTCTATAAAATGTTTCGAGCATTTAGCAGTTCTGTAAATAAAACATTTTGGTAGGCCGAGGAAGCCCATAAATTTACTAAAAGTCAGGAAAGAATGTGTGTGCCTGCCATTAGCTAGTGGCTTCCCTCTCCCTGCCACTCCATTGCTGGCACTGAAGTGTCATGAAGTGATCTTTCTCCTGGTCCAGACACCTATTATGTGGATTACATTTCATTGTGAAAGCAACTCCCTCTCTATTAGTAATTCCTGAATGTTTGGATGGGAGAGAGGGCACAAAATTTTGTGGCAAAACCAAAGTCATTAGCTGTCCACCATTAATAGGAAAATAGGAACTAGTGGCGCTTATCTGTGTACATTTCCAAAAATATCCCAAAAAAGAATTTCTGCTGCAGGTAATGAGTTAATCAGTGACATCAGCAATTCTGTGTGCTTTTCCAAGTACATACAGTACTTCACCATGAAATAAGTCTTACATGTCATGTGGTGCATTGTGTGAGTCCTGAATTGCCTCAAAACACTTAATTTCTCTGATGATTTAACAATCTATATAACCGTCTGAATGTCTGGAAAGAGAACCCATTTGTTCTCCACACACCATCCCCCAAATGAAATGGCAGCTAGTAGATGGAAACTCTGAGAACATGAGATTCTTGCCAATATGAGGTTGGACTCATGCTGATGGTTAACTTACTGAACACCAGGAACATCATAATACGTGCCAAGACTATTTCCTCTCTTTTACTGCACAATAAAACTGCATCACATTTTAAATGTCTAAGTCTTTTTTGTGTTCAGGAGATAATCTCATAAAGTCTTGAGGTCTTTTCATACTCAAAGTCACAGTTGCCAAACACTGGTTAAGAAAGAAAATGACCTCCCCGGTAATATTATCTTCCACACACAATCTATGTACCTTGGAGATGACTGTAAAAACTGTAGGGTCAAGTTTTTGGCACTTACTGGTCTGACTACTACTAATGAACAAGTTCACTGCAATGTGTTGCTGTAATTTGCAGTAGCCTAGATTCCACTTAAAAAAGAACCCAGTGTATGACCCCCTAAGTTAGGGCTTTTGTCATAGTTTCTCTTTTATTCAGTCAGTTGAATCCCCAGATCAGGAAAGTGTTTATTGTGTAAAAGCCACAAAATAAACATTTGCATATTTGGGAGTTGCCTAATGGACCTACAGTTAGGAAGCCATCTGCGTAATGGATTGTAAAACAGATAGCTGTACCCTCTGCCTACTCCCCAAATGCACTGAAGTGCTTAAAGGCTGCGGAAGAAGCTGAGTTGCCTATTGGCACGGCTTTGTCAAAGTAATGCTGACCATTCCAATGGAATCCTAACAAATTGAAATCATCTGGATGAATTGGCAGAAGCCAAAAAGCTGACTTTATACTCGTTTTTCCAATAGAGCAACCAGACCACAACACTGGGCCATGTGGGTGGCCTCCCCCAGCTTTGCATATGACACTATTGGATGGGAAGGGTCTAGGAAATCACTAACTGATTTGCCCGCTGCATGAAATAGCTAGTCTTTACCCAGGGCCAGACTAATTGGGGTGGGGCATCTTATGGCTCAGCTTCCCAAATTCAGAAGCGGAAAAGTCTGAAAATGGCACAGCTATTTTCAGTCATGTGTGCAGCTATATCTTGAAGGCCTGCTTTTAAAAAGAAGGGCCGGTGCACACAGTGTGTATATAGGCTTTAAACAGGCCAGTACATTAAATGGATTTATATAGTCTCCTTAGAGAAGATTTCATTTATTTTTGTACAGGTTATTCTCAGGGTTAAGGATGTAAAATTGAGAGGTGTCTGATTTTGCTGTGCCACATCCCAATCTGGGCTAGCATCCTTCAAACGAAAGCCCAGAGATAAGGGTAGAGCCGAAGGATGGAGTCATGTTTTCAGCTACACTATTGTAAATAAAGTTACTTTGAATTTATAAAGGTCATTGGAAGTAAAATTTGGCCCAACAACTTTGGTTTATATTTAAAAACAAAAGATATCTTCTAGGTGAATAATTCCAATGAGCCAGTACCCCACAGGTGCAAACCTTGCCAAATGATTGCAGAGTCCTGAATCAAGTCTCAGAATTCACTGGGAAATGATCCTGCTCCTCCCCAAGTGCCCCAAAATGTAATGGTGGATCTTGCACAACAAGTGTCTATGATGAATGAGTGAATTTAACAAGCAAAGGTGGAATCCTGGCCCCCATTGAAATTGACGGCAAAACTCTCATTGACTTCAAAGGGGCCAGGATTCCACCCAGAATATTTAACTGATGCTTCAAAGGGGTATGTATGATGAGTATCAGCAGAAACTCATATCAACAGTTTTAAAAGTGATTAGGCAAATATACATATGGATAAAAGGCTTTGTGGATATTAAAAGGAGGAGATGTATTGAGAAAATCCTCCTTCTTCTCTAAAAGTTGTTACTGTGATAATTTACCTTTTTATTTTCATTTTAGTAGCTAGAGGCCCCAGCAGGGATAAGGGTCCCACTGTGCTGAGGAGTATGCATAACAAAATTCTGTCCTTGCTCTGAAGTGCTTGCAAAGTAGACAGTGATATCTTATATAACTATTATTGTCACTACATTTTCTTTGATTAAAGATCAGTCACATAACATGAATTCTGCTGTAGTTAGCATCATTTTCCTTTTGGAGACTTTTTTTTATTCTGAGAGACCATTTAACCTTAGTAAGACAAGGTGGGTGAGAAAAACAAGTTTCTGAGTTTACACTTTTGGGTAAGCTTGTTTCTCTCATCAACAGAAGTTGATTCAATAAAGATATTACCTCACCCATCTCATATCATTAATATTCTGGGGCCCACACAGCTACAACTATAATGCACACAACCATTTAACCTTGACTGCTACAGTATTTCCATTATCTTGCCTTACAATGGTGAGAACTATGGTTATATTCATATATTATGCACTGATATTTATGCTTTCACACAAAAGTTTACATGTGGCCTGCTGTATATAGGAGGGGAGGAAAAGCTGGCTAAAATGAAGTCATCAACTCTAGTAGGAAATCTAAATCTAATTTGCCTCAGGACAGGAATGATTCCTCCTTCAGTAGCAGCTTAAATTCCTGAACATACTGCAGCCAAGACATACCCTCAGAAACACAGTGACTGAGCCTTCCTAATTGTATTTATATTTTTAAACAGTACTGCACTTCTTTTATGAAAAACATTCCCTGAAAAAGCTTGCATAAACAAGACACACACATGTTCAACTATATTCTTTGGCTCTTTTGCAGTATTTGTTGACTCTCAGTAGGTTCTTTGTGTAACCCTTTAATTGCACATAGCATAGGCTAGGTCCACACTGGAAGGTAAATCAGAAAAAGAAACACAATTTGCAGTACGCAAATTGAGTATCTTTTTCCACTTTACTGTCAAAAGAGGCTTTTCCAAAATTTGGCCCCTCTACACGGCGCCAAATTTCAAAAAAAGTGTTCTTTCAACACATCCCTTATTTACAAGTTTACAGGGATGGCGAAAGACTGTGTCTGCTTTTTCGAAAATTTTTCCGAAAAAGCGGACGTGTTTCTTGGACGTAGCATTGCTTTTCAATGCAGTCTAGACGTAGCCATAGAGGCTTTTTCTTTTCTTTTCTTTTCTTTTCTTGCGAGGGTGTGTGTGTGCATATTCTTTGCTTTCTCGTTTCTGTAATATACTCATACTGTAGTTGATTTAGTAGTTATCATTCAAATGTTAACATTTTCTAGCTCTTCTCACATAATGAAAAATAGTACCTGGAAGACCACACATTTATACACTTGTGGTAGGAAATAACTACAAGATTTTATTTATCACTCTGGGGAGCAATGTTCCCCCTAATCTTTTCCAGCCATGTGTGGATTTTTTCCAGCCATGTGCAGAATTAATTTTATTATGTGCATCGAGGCATGTGTGAATGTGCACCAGCAGTAACAATACAGGCTGCCAACGGTAGGTGCTCTGCTAATCAGGAAGGTGGCATTGGAATGGCTCCTGAGCGGTTGCACAAGCTCCCAGCTTACAGGGAAACTGCTGGTGACTGAGTTAAATGTTGCATGTTGTGTAAATGTAACCCACACACTTAGGCTACGTCTACACTGTAGCCTTCTTCTGGAAAAGCTTATGCAAATGAAGCATGGAGTGGAATATCGCCATGCTTCATTTGCATAATTAATTAGCAGCCGGTTTTGTGCAAGAGGCTTTTGTGCAAAAAGGAGCTGTGTAGATGGCTCCTTTTTGCGCAAAACCCCCCTCTTGCGCAAGAGCCGTTCTTCCTCATATTTTTTGCGCAAAAGCCTCTTGTGCAAAAACGGCTGCTAATTAATTATGCAAATGAAGCACAGTGATATTCCACTCCATGCTTCATATGCATAAGCCTTTCCGGAAGAAGGCTACAGTGTAGACATAGCCTTAGTGTGGTTCACTGTCCCATGCAATGGCAACTAAACCACAGCAACAGATAAGAACAAGAGATCTCTACCTCATGGGCTGAGAGCTAGCTGGCTTTTAGCTCAAAGGGTAGAGGCTCCTATACTAAGCTTCAGAGAATCCACTGAGTGGCAGTTACATAAAGGCACTGACTAGAAATAAATAAATATTCTAGCAATCTTCCCTTTTGACTCTTACAGGTAATATTGTATGATTAGTCAATATATTTTTGAGGATTTGGTTGAAACTGTATAGTTAAAGTTGTATTCCATTTTGCATTTAATGCAGAGTTCAACTGCTATGTTACATATGTATCCTCCCCAGACTTAGAGCACTTACTTTTTGAATGAAGAACACATTTTCTGAGCACTTACAAATTGTGTTTTGTAGGCCCTGATACTGTTAAACCAATACAGACTTCATCTTTAGCTGAAGCAACAGGTCTCTGTGCTTTGACAACAGGAAGAGCTGGTTAAGACATAACACGTGATGGAAAGGGTGTGTGTGTATATGTATTATATATTTGTCTGTTAAACCTATTCTGGTGAAGTAGTGTAGGCTTTACATGAATATCAATTTTTCTAAATATGTAAAAATCAAGTATTCCCCTCATTAACAATATATTATTCAAGAAAGATACAGATCCATAATGTGCTTCTGTGTATGTGTCAATATTGTATTCATTTATGTGTCAAAACTGTGTTTGTGCACACATATTTGGCCTCATGTTATTCCTTTTTGGCTTTTTAATTTCCTAGAATGCTTTTAAATGCTTTGTTTGTTTTGTCAATTTAAACCACAAGTTCTTTAGGGCAGGGACTGTCTCTTATTCAGGATAGCTCCCCAATATCAGTTGAAGCCTGACCCTTACTGTAATACGGATAATAATAGTAAACGGAATATGCAGAATTTTCTTGCACAGGTCCTCTGTTTCATTTTATTTTTTCTCAATACAGTAAACTATTGCATTTGAGAATAGAGAGGAATGATGAATGCAGGAATGTGGTGCCCCTCTGTCTCTGTTTCATTGATACTGAGGTAATTTTTTAGCAAGAATTTAAAAATACTGGGCATATCTACAGTGTAATCAGAAGTGTGACTGCAGCACATATAGACATACCTGAGGGGGCTTTGAGCTAGCTAGCTCCAATAATAGTAACAGTGCAGCTGTGGCAGAATGGGCTAACTGCTTGAGTCCATTCTCAGAGTCCTGGGCAGGTTTGTACAGCTCCTGCTGCTGCTTATGCTGACATGGCTTCAGTGCTAGTGGTATTTAAGGTAGCTGGCTCAAAGCTAATGTGGATGTTAGGGAGGGAGCAGCTTGTCTTTGTTTGGGATTTATAGCCATGAGCCCACTCCCGGAGTTAGGTGCCTAAGCCACTTGCCCTTTCTCAGAAAAAATGGTTTATGTTGCTGCCCTTCTGATAGACTAGGGCTTAGGATATGGGAGCCCTTAATTGAAATCCCCACTCTGCCTGAGTCTGAGGGTCTCCCATCTCCAGTCTGACTTCTCTAAACACTGCACTATGGGGATATTCTCGCCTGTAGAACTTGTTCCAGTTTCTATGGACTACTTACATAGTCTGTGAATCAGGGATCAAAACCTGGACACTCTCTTTCCCTGAGCAGTGGGCCACAGACTCATTCTCACAGTCATAAGAACATAAGAATGGCCATACTGGGTCAGACCAAAGGTCATCTAGCCCAGTATCCTGTCTGCCGACAGTGGCCAATACCGGGTGCCCGAGAGGGGGTGGACCGAAGACAATGGACCGAAGACCAAAGTCTCTCTCTTTGGTCCAATTACTGTAGGCAGGGTACCTAAAGTTAGGTGTAGCAGTGCGGAAGGTCGGACCCCTTTGTGCATCTAGCTTCCAGTCACACAGGAAGTCTATGGCAGAACCCATGTTAGTGTGGAGAGTAAGATTTGAAGCAGAGGTGGGCACTAAGCAGCCCGCAGGCCGTACACAGTTCACCAGGGTTAGCTCCTTTATTTATCTGCATGTCCACAGACAAGGCTGCTTGCTGCTGCCATTAATTGTGGTTCTCCAGTCCTGGCCAATGGGAGAGGTAGGAAGTGGTGGCCTGGCCCGCGCTATTTCTTGTAGCACCCATTGGCCGTAAACGGAATCACAGACAATGGAAGCTGCGAGCGGCTGTACCTGCAGACGCACAGGTGAATAAAGTGTCTGGCTAAACCTAGTGAACCGTGTCTAGCCCGTGAGCTGCTTATTGCCCATCCCTGATTTAAAGGCATTCTTTAAATTTGGAAGTCATATCCAAATGAGGAAAATAGGAACAAACTCAGGCAATGAAAATGCAAAAGATGTAAAAGTGCAATAAGGCAGCCAAGGAAACATTTGAGAAGAAACGTGCTAAAGATGCAAAGCAACTGTATTATTTTTAATACATTACAAACAGGAAGCGGCAAGATGGCTTTTGTAAAGGGAAGTTCTATCAGAACTCTTTGTGGGATTCAACAGACATACATAAGGGTTAGCTAGGCAATACCCAGCCAAAGGTTTAAATTAATAATGGTCAGGAACAAGGAGCCAATTGGCTCCCATTTCCTCTGCTATCCAATGAGTAGCAAAGTGTGCATGAGGTACGCCTGCATTGAGTCAGCCGTTCACAGTGAAGCTGTATAGCATCTTGCAAATCCAATCAAGTCTCCCATTCACTAAACAGGGTGGGTGATATCCTTACAACCATCCTACAGTCTTCCACCCAGACCAGGACTTCAAACATCCAGAGGCAGAAGGCTCCCTGATTCATCCTTGATGATAGTAAAATCTGTGATCTGGACATTTAAGTGAATAATGCATGTTCATTCAATATGCCACTTAAGTACGCTATGTCATTTGCATAAAATCTCCAGATTTCTGAATCTTCGACCTTCATAGGTATGGGCTTAAGTTCATTGCACTAAAGATAGTTACCAGATGCAGAAATTGTTTGAATCTTGAACTGTTTTAAAGCTGGGAGATTGGGGTCAATTTCTACATAAATCTGTTCAGAAGGATAAAAGGCTAAAAACAAGACATCACAAACTGAAGCTATGGAATGGTCAGGCACTAAGGGAGCATAAAAGAAATGTCTTCAGACAGAGGGTAATTAATATATAGAACATACCACCAGAGACAGCAACAGAAGCTTTAACCATTAATGTTTTCAAATAGACTTAGACTGGTGCTTTGGGCAAAAAACACAAAGCTGTGCAAATGCTAGGCAGATAGGTGTATGAACTCAAATCAGCTTGCATATACCTTTCTATCATAAAATATTGTTTTCTTGCAATATCATATACCATCATAACATCATATACCATAACTATATATCTACGATTTTTAAAGTGTATTTTTGATGTTAAACTCTCATATGAAAAAAGGTGAATTTTTGAGCCAAAAGACCATAATGGCTACCACTATATTGCAGAACCATTAGTCTTTCATCCAAATGCATATTTTGGCATCCATGCTGTATGGTACCTATGTAGAAAAATCATGCTGGAAAATTAAATATTTGACAAAAAATTGACAAACTCATGCCTTGCTGAGTTTTATTATTTGTTCCCAGTTAGTTAATGCTATTTGTGAGTTACGTGAGAGTGAGGGAGTGCCTGAAACTGAGTTTGAATTTATCTTTATACTTGTGTAACTTGAAAATAGAGACAAAGTATTTTTAGGAGAAATATTGTTTTACCTGGGCTAATTCACAGGGCAGATGTTAGCCTAGAGCATCTTGCCGAGCAGTGTGTAAAAACTTTCTGCAAATAATGATTCTGGCCTTGGTTCTCATTCCTCTCCCATCAGCTTTACAAAAGTCGATTCCCAGGACTTCAGTGAAGTTATTATTCCTTTCCTTATTTACACCGACATGAGCTTGCAGTGTGGCCCATATAACAAATGCTGTCAAACGCTTACCTAAAGCACCACCAAACTTCTGTGCTTATGTTATAATAAACGCAGTGCCATTTCTAGTTTTCCAAATTACAGCCCCAATGCTGCAAATTGTTCCACATGGGCACAGGGAACTGTCCTCATGGAACAACATGCAGAATCAATGATTGGGGTGATTTATGCACTCCTGGTTCATTCGGCACACTTCCCACTTTTCCACTGAAGAAGCTGGGTTGCAAGTTAGCATTTCTACGGGTGCTTTTGGAGGGTTCATGAAGGAAACAACTGTATATCCCTAAAAGACATTTTGATTAAAATATGTCAAAAGAGATATTCCTGAAATTTTGCTTTTGCTTCTTTCTAACCTAAAACAAAAAAAATGGAGAGGAGAAAAAATCCTTCTGGTGAATTGCATGACCTCATGGGCTATATTTCATGTCCTCATTGAAATGTGGTTAAAATAATGTTGTATTTAACCAGTTCCAAACCTTCAAACAGCAACATTTTTTTAATGTCAACTTAAAAGCAAGGTTTTTTTTCTTTCTCTGTATTAATCAAATACTTACATATACAAAACATTCATCATTAATTAACACTAGCACTGTAATTCATATAAAACAATTACAGCATTTAGAGATTTTAAAGTTAGTATTATTGCTGCTTTGGTCCTTTTAAAAATATTCTCCCCAAAGGACAAACTATGATCCATTAATATGTGCGTAATATTACTTTTTTGTAACGGTAAGATTGCTGATGTCTGTGAATATGGAAGCAGTTATAGGTTATAGATGGTCTGTTAGTTGACTTTCAGTTCTAAGTGCAATATTTTCTAAAACCTAAAAAGCTATATTACTGTAATTACCTTTCTGCATACAGTTGAGAGTATAATATTTTTTCTTCTGGAGATTTTACATTTCCTGTGATCCTGCAATAGCAACACTTGAAGTTGTTAGATTATTTCAATTAATTGGCAAACACAGGGTAAAACAAAATTCTAGGTTCACTGTTTCTTGTACAAAATGAACAAAATAATTCACCATATATCAATCTAGACCTTAAGGAGATTTCTTTCTTTTTCTTCTTCTTTTTTTGTGTGTGTTTTGGAATCCAACAATTCTGAGAGCATGAATTCCTCTTGTTGCATTTAGTAAAGAGAACAATCTTTCTATAAAGACTTACATAAAGAAAAATAGAAGTAATTCAATAATGCATCTATTCCTCCCCACTGAAAATGAGCTTGGTATTTTTTGTTGTTTTATTTGTAGTTTATACCCTATTCAGTCTCATTCCAAAGGATCTTATGTCCTTTCAGTTTAATGGGGTTGATATAAAAGGTTTGTTACACAGGTCTGGAACTGAAGGGAAATGATTGGCTCCTTTTAAATGTATTAAGTGTAGTCAGTTTGCTTTTTATAAATGAAATAAAAGAACTACTTAAAAAATTTCCATTCTTTTCCATGATCAGTCTATTGTCACATGCATTTGGCATTCATTATATGTTAGCCCCAGGCGCCTCCCGGCTTGTACTCAGGCCAGCAGTAATTTGGTTTATAGAGATCATATGGCAGGGAAACAGACCTTGAAAGACAGAACTCTAAGAAGCATATTTGATGAATTTCCTATGATTTGAGTCTGGGTTTATTCTTTCCTGTTGTGGAGCAGACACCCTACAGCACACGCGCTGAGGCCCGATGCGCCCGAGCAAGGGGCCAATTAAACGACAATATGCACACTGTTTTTTCGCACATCTCGGATTGCATTTCCTATCAGGGACAGGGCAGGGGGAGAGGGGAAAGAGGCCTTGTAAAGGATCCAAATATAGGCAGGAAACCACACAGAGTGAAGGTTGCCTTTGTCATTAACAATTAATGTAACCACAAGGGCTGGGAAAAATATGCTGCTGCTGCGGCTAGTGGCAGTAGGGTAGCCAGCACAGCTTGTCTCCTGTCTACTTCTTCCCAGGAAAACGGGGGTCCTGGCACAGTGAGCTCCAGGGCCGCTGCGGCCCTACTAGGCAAACCCGCAAAAGTCTTTCCCTACGTGGTAGTTACACAGGCAGGGCCCAGTTCTGCGGCTTTACTCAGGAATAATCCTAACGGGGTGTAAACGCAGCATGACTGGGCCTGAAAACTTTGCTGCCCGTGAGATTTTGCTGTTCTGAGCTATCACATTTTGGCTTGTCTGGTAGAACCAATACAGAACTGCCCACTGAAGCCATTTGGGAATCTTTCCATGGATTTTGATAGGGCCTGGATCAGGCCCTAGAGGAGCAGGACTGATCCAGAGGGCTGGATTTGGAGACCTTATTCACTGACTTCAGTGGGATTCACCTTGAATAAATGTATCTGAATGTGCCCCTAAATGCAGAGCTTAGGACTTGCTGGCCAACCAGGGGCCTTTCCAAACATACAAAGTTCATTTTGGGGGTTAACTCATTTTAAAGTCCTAATTTCTTTGATAATGTCCAGAGACTGCCCAAGTCCCACTGGGATTTTGATTGATTTTAATTTTTCTCCCACTTCTCACTTCCCTTCTCTTTCCCTTGTTTTTTCTTGGTTCATAAATGCCACTTTTCATTAATGTGACCAAAATGTCATCAAGTCGTTTAATGCTCTTTAATGTCCTTGTATCGTTTACGTTTTTTGAACAGTGTGGAAATGAATCCCATCTGTGGGTTCGCTAACATCAAAAAAGTTTGACAGGCTATTTAGACGTGCTACTTCACATTGCATTAGTGTGTACAATGTCAGGGACCCAGAAGCCAAATGGAGGCCACACTGAGCCACCTCCTACCCCTACCCTCCTTTCACTCTTGTCCGAAAGCAACAGATCATTTACCTCAGAAAATCAAAGTCAATCATGGAGTATCTTGGCCTGGACAGGAGCCCAGAGGTCTCAGGAAAAGTGTGAAACCAAATAAAAATGTGAAATGAGTCGGTAAAAATGGAAAATAAAGGGCTCTACTTTGTTCGTACCAGTAGACCCCCATAATAGCTTTTTTCTTCACTTGAGGAAGTAGGCTTCCTGTCATGCTGTCTGACTTGCAGAAGTGACTGAATTTTGGTTTTGTTGCTGGATTTTTGAAAAATTGTCCATAGACCTTTGGACAAGTTTTGAAGTACATGGCTGAACTGATTGCTAGGTTCTGAAACAGGGAAACATGCACCCTTAGGAACTCTGTAACCTTGGAACAGGTGGTATCAGGATCAGCTCCCATTCAAGGCCCTTAATATCCTTATGTGACAACCTTTTAAAAGGCAATTTAAAGTTTATGCACTTGTGACTCAATGCAACTACTTGCTACACATTTTAATCCACATTTCCAGCTCACTACACAGGTTAATACATATCAGCAAAACATATTTAAATCAACCATCTTTTTTGTTTATATTTCCATTATTGCTGATGTGCTCATGGATTTAATTTACCCTTTGATTTGTGAGGGGTGCATTTATTCAAATGTTTCTAGCTTTGGGCCAACGGAGTAGAAGCCTCTCATTCTCTTCTAATGCATTCTTGTAAAGAGAGAGGTGCCTTTTATTTTCCAGGAAAACCAAAGGCGTCTGTTCTTTCTGAAACAGGGGAACAGTAAGGCTATGTCTACACTGCAAGATTTTTGCGCAATAACAACTGTTTTTGCGCAAAAACCTGTGGAGCGTCCACACCTCAAATGCGTTTTTGTGCAAGTAACTCAACATTAAAACGCCAGAACAGAGGGCTTTTTCCGACGTAGGTAAACCTTCTTTTACGAGACATAACTCCTTTTTGCACTAAAGCTATTGTGCAAAAAGGCAAGTGTGGATGCTCCAGAAGAGTTTCTTGCGCAAGAAACCCCTTTGGGAAAAAGCACAGGTGCTCTGATGGCCAGTCTGTGAATGGCCATCAGAGCTTTCTTGCGCAAGAGCATCCATACAGTGTGGATGCTCTGTTGCACAAAAGCACATCGCTTTTGTGATGCGCTTTGAGGTGTGGACGTGCTCTTGCGCAAGATGTTTTTGCGCAAAAACTCTTGCGCAAAAGGCTTCTTGCACAAGAAGCATGTAGTGTAGACAGAGCCACAGTGGAGAGTGAATTTTAACACTTAATCATTATAGATGAATAGATGATTTCGACTTTTTAGATTGCACTAGGATTTCTTTGCCAGATTTTAACTCCCTTCTATTGTATTTGTGCACACAAATAAAATTTAATGTTTAAATAGAAGTGTAAAGAAGCTTCATACATAATATCATGTTTTAAAGACAAAATAATGATTTTTTTAATTGCACAAGAAAATACCTTGAAGGGAATGTCTTTATGTGCTATATGTTTCCAGTAACTTTAAGAATTGTATGTGTCTGAGTTAATACACAATCTTGTTACCATTTGTGTTGTGTTGAAAGAAAAACAAAGTGCAAAATGTCACAGCAGTAAGTAATGAGACAGAATCTGAGTTTACACCAATAATGACCAAGTCCACTGAAGTCAATAGAATCACACTACATTGGGCCCCATTTGCAGGATCATGGCCTACTTGCATAGAGTCCTAACAGTGATGTGAGATCAGAATGAAGCTGGCATATAGATGTAATAGGTGGGCATGCCTGTATGCATCTGTCCTAAATGCAACCACAATTGTTTGAATTTGTGGTCTTGCATCTAAGTTGTGAGAAATGGAGTGAAAGCTAATGCCTTTTTCGGCCTCTGAATTTCAGTTACAAAGAAACACAAAAACCTGATGAATTGTATTTATAACTTAACAGTTTGATAGACAACTGTAAAGAAATGCTTTATATTTTAAAACAGTTTCATGGAGTAAGATCCAGGGCTTTCACTAATGACGGTCAATACTTATCTTTGCTCTGGAAGACAATGATGCCTGAAATAGTCCTTACTGTGTGTCACAGCAATTGTTTAAGGAATAAACCATGCAAGTTCCTGATTACAAAACTTCAATTCCATACGAAAACTGTGACAATTAACTAAAGAATTAATTATGCTGGTAGCCAGATTTTAAGATTAAATGTGCATGCTGGAATCAGCCTGTCCTTTTATTTTCATCCATGATAAAGGTTTATAGAACAGCTTCCATGTAAGGGGAGATTTAAACGAATGGGACTATTTAGCTTGGAAAACAGATGCCTAAGGGGGCATATGATGGACTATCAAATTATAAACGGCCAGGAGATGTGACTAAGGAAGTGTTATTTACCTTCTCACATAATATGGGAACCTGGCTCGCCCACTGAAATAAGCAGGCAGCATGTTTAAAATAAAAAAGTGGAAGTACTTCACACAACACACAGTGGAACACATGGCTAGGAGATGTTGTGAAGGCCAAAAGAATGACTGGGTTCAAAAAAGAATGAGGCAAGTTCATGGAGGGGGGTAGATCTATCAATGGCTATTAGCCAATACGGTAAGGCATGAAACTCCATGCTCTGGATGACCCAAAACCTCTGATGTCCAAATGCTGGGAGTGGATGACAGGCAATGGATCACTTAATAATTGCCCTGTCCCATTCATTCTCTTTGAAGCATTGGGCACTGCCTACTGCTAGAAGACAGGATACTGGCTAGAGGGACTGCTGGTCTGACCTGGAAACACCATTGGTTCTCTCTCTCTCATTCTCTCTCATGTGTGTGTGCACATGCACACACATACACACACTCACACATACAAATCGTATGAAAAAAATCTATTTTGAGCATGAGGAAACATACTAAACTATGGATATTTCACCTGGTGAAAAAATTGGGCAAAAATTAAGTGTTTTTCAGTTTAGAAATCATCAGCGGACATTTTTGTGTTTTGTTTGTAGTTAAAGTCCAAAAACTGCTGACAAACGAAAAAAGATCAGTCAAAAATGAAAATATTTTTGCTGTTCTGGTTTTCAGTTTTTAATTGAAAAAAATCAGGGTTTTTGAAGAAAGCAGATTCTGTCTCTGAAAATATTGTCCCATTAAAACTTGTGTTTTCAATCAGAAAAAACATTTTGATGGAAAAATTTAGCTAATGCACCATGTTTGCACATGGCTCCAGTGTTTATATAGGGCCTGATGCTTGAGACTGGGGCTATGTCTAGACTGCGGAGTTTTTCCAGGATACCTCTGGTATCCTGGAAAAACTCCGCTGTGTTCAGGGAACGCGTCTGCTCTTCTGACATTTTCTGCGGAAGAGCAGACACACTCTTTCGGAAGCCCTGTCTTCTTTGTGCCATGAGGAAGAAGGGCTCTTCTGAAAGAGGAGGTTTTTCTGAAATTTGGCTCAGTGTAGATGCGTACCTTTTGCCGACAAAAAGCGGCAGTCTGGACATAGCCCCATGGCTGTGTTCCAGTCAATGCAAGGCTGAAAGGACGTGAGAAAAGAGGACTTTGTACCACCTTTTTGCTCCCATCTGATGCTGGGAATGGCTGGGGGTAAGTTTGTCTCTGGCACAAATCAAAGCAGCTTGAATTTGTAGCTGGCTGTCAATATCCCCCAGGAGCTGATATGAGGGCTGGAAGTTGCTGGACTATAGTAGTGATCAATCCATGCCTCTGATATGGTTCATACTTGGGACCTATGCAGAGAACAAATAGAGTCAACTGAATCCTCAGTGGGTCAGTAAGCCAGCTTAATGGCCCATTTTCCCAAAAGGGGTAGCATTTGCCATAGAGAGCCATTGCAGCACGGGGACGATGTGCTCTTCCTAGCCTGTGTTGCTGACTACACAAGCTGCTGCATTTTTGGTCGAATTATACTTTTTTATAATCTGAACCCATCAGAAAAATTGTGAGAGGACTTTCATTGGATGTGGCACAAATTTTTCTCCTAAAAGCAGTTTTTGCTGTTGGGAGTCTTTAACAAGTGTTCCTGACTTACAGCAGCTTACCACTGTCAAATACAATTCCGTTTTATGAAAAAAGCTAAATTCTACTCCTATAAAAAGGTTTGGCATCATTTCTGCAATCTGTGGATGAATAAATGTATTGACAAATCTGTAAATAATAACTTCCTTCTGCAGTGACTGTCTGCCAGTCTTTAATTATTCACAATATTTTGCCAACATACTACAACCACATATTAGCACGTGGATTGAGCAATATGTTGCATTATGACTCAACATCCTGTAAAGTGTATCGTAATTAATCAAGTTATATTAATGAACTCTATCCCTGTCCCAGAAATCATAGCTTATTTACAGTGGGAATGAAGGAGACTGTGGCTGGGGGGGAGGTGTATGTCTCCAAACAATATTAATTAAAACAGTTCCCTTTCACAAATAGAACTTTGGTTGCAAGATTAATTAGGGAACAGGTGTAACTGCCTGTTGCTGCCCTCATAAAGCTGCACGCAAGATAACAGGTGCTGTGTTCTCTGAAAAGGTGTTTGCCCTGGATTTGGCTAAGAATGTCTTGTCATATGTTTATACGTTTTACTTGTCATAAGAACATAAGAATGGCCATACTGGGTCAGACCAAAGGTCCATCTAGCCCAGTATCCTGTCTGCTGACTGTGGCCAATACCAGATGCTCCAGAGGGAAGGATCACAACAGGTAATCCCCATGTGATCCTCCCCTGTCACCCACCTTCAGAGAAATTTTACTGGTATTTTACTCCCTTCAAGAATTATATTTTCTACGATCACTCCACTAGCGACATCTAGCAACTTAATATCATTTTTAATGCTGTAAAAGAAACAAATATCCAAATATTTTCTCATTTCTAAGACAGTTAATCTTGCTATAAGTGTAGGTTCTATAAAACCATGGGACGTCAGTGAAGCTGTGGCTTGGGGGAGGTATGGTCCCCAGCCTGTGGCCCCACCCATATTCCACTCCTGCTCCAGTCAGGCCCTGCCCCCACTCTGCCCCAGCCTCACCCTCCACTCCTCTCTGCTGCACCCCATCAAACAAAATCCCTGAACCCAAATGTAGCAAATGACACTTCAAAAAAACTCTTCTAAAATATCTTTCTTTAAAAAAATGGAGTGTTTTCCATGGCTTGCCAGACTGTGAGGACGGGACCTGCAGAAATTACCTCATTAAAAACACTAAATCTGGGAATTTTTTTTAAAAAAAAAGGTTTTTTGATATATTCTGGAGTTTGTCAGAGTTTTTTTTTTTTTTTTTTTGCAAGAACTTTGTACAGGTTGAACCTCTCTGTAGTAGTTCAGGACAGTGATGGAGTAAATTCGGTATGTACTGGAGTTATCCTGACAGGTCTCCTGCTCCGTTAGCGATGACAAAGATTTGGCTGTGTGTGTTTTCGTATGCTCTCTCAGTATATCATGCCAGCTCTGTGCAGGTAGCTAGCATAATAGACTTCACGAGAGCCCCCAAAGACCACAGACTCAGATAAGATATGAAGGCACCTGAGTCAGGTTTATTATCAAATGATATACATTAATAGTTGTCGGTAGCCAAATGGTCTTTGAGCCGCTATTCATTTGTACCTGTGACAATGGACACGGCTTAATTAATTGTATGGAATTTACTATTGCCCCTATGCCAGCCAAAGAGTTAAGCTGAGGTACCCCAATATCTATACACAGAAATGAACAATCTATGATACACATTGTACGTTTTATCGTATGTATTAATGACACGTTAGGTACCTCCCCTTGTACTTTCCTCCAAAGCATTCACTACCTCTTGTTATGCTTTTACTTTTGTTGTTTTAAACTATTTTATTAAGTACTTAGCTGGTTGTTCCTATACTGTCCTGATGGAAAGTATTTACATATTTTACATGCTTTTGTCAATGCTAGCAGTTTTAGTGCTGAGAGACACTGACTTGCAGGCAAACATCTGCTTTTGACAAAGCCTGTCTGTTACTCATAGTATAACTCTTGCTTACTTTGGTTCAAGCACCAGGCCCATGCTTCGGGCTCTTTTTTTCTCCTACACTCTCTAGGTCGGCACCCTCAGGACCTGACCAATGCTGCAACAGAGTATTTGCTGGACAATGGGAGGTCAATATTAACAATACTTCTACTGCTTACTGGGCTTTTAGAAGACATTTAGGAGCATGTTAGAGCTCAATAATAGCATAGAACACTGAGAACCAGGACTGGTGACTGTAAACAAACTTTATGGGACTGCAAGAAACTTGGCCAGACCCATGATAAGTGGACATTCGTCTAAAATCATGCCGTACTATGGATGTTGCCGGACCAGAGAGCACCAGACTAGAGAGTTTCAACCTATAGTAAGGGCAAGTCAGCTGTCCTGCTGAATACATTAAATATTATGGAATAAATAGTGCAGCTCTTCTCTGTTTTACATCTTCTTAATCGACATTTCTAAACTGATTTTATATTTTAAATGTACTCTTAAACTGTCATAAAGTAATCTTTCCACTTTGCTGCATATTTAACATATTGAAACAAAGACAGTCTTTTAAATTAATCAGTCAGGGTAGTTTAGTGTGTTCATAACAAAGTTCATTGCTTTTAGAAAAAGGGAACTCTGATTTAATTAGGGTGAGCTCCGTAACAATATACACGTTTATGAAATTTCACCATATGTTTATGTTAAAATATATTTCCAAAGATTTTAGGTATAACAAAGGACTTTATATCTTACTAAGGTATTGATTTTGGTGGAGAGCTCTCTTAAAACTGGTTCATCAAATCGTCAGAACTAAATAAAGGTAAATTCATTTGTCAAAGTGTCTGGAAGAAAAGGTATAGGGTCCCCTTAAGGGCTTTCTCTAATGTGGGGTAGAAAGGAGAGCAGGGATGGACAGAAACCATAAAAAGTTTTTGTACTGTAGTAATTAAAATTAAAATGTGTATTTTTAGATGAGTGATCTTTTGAAGAAGTTCTTTAAAAAAACTATATGTCTGAAGATCCAAGCATTTAAAACTAAGGTGTGCATCTAAAAATCTAAATATCTAGGCAAGGATTTTTAAAATATGTTATTTTTCAATTTTCAGTAATAAATTAATGAAATATTAAAAACAAATTTTAAAATAAGGTCCTGTAGACATAATACAATAATGCATAACTAGTTTTGCCAGTAAATTTAAAAACTGACAGTATCTATCTCGAATTGGCACATGCCTGTTAAAAAGGTTCATTACCACTAAATGACTCTTTCACGGGTTCAATGTTATGATAATAGGTCTGGCAAGTTGGAAGGCTTTTCACCTTTAAGTTATTAGATCCACTGCTACTAGATGGTTACATGATATCATCTCCATTTTTGCTAGGCTCTAAGGTGCTGCAAAACTATTTGTTGTTTTTTAAGTAGATCTACTGTGGGGAAAGACTAACCAGGTTGTAACAGCCTGCTGTGGGAGCCTACGAGAATGGTAAGAATCAGGATGGGAAGAGGCAAGGAGGGGTTGAGCGCTAAGAGCCAAAGAAAGCATTTCCTCTCCTTGCCTCTTATATCTGCCACCCATGTAGAAAATGATGCTTGACAGGTGACAGATTTTTCTATGATGACTCAAAGAATATTTGTACATAGTGAGTGCATGGTTGTATATCCAAGTGATGGCATCTTCAGTGGCATGATACAGTTCTTCTAGACTGCTGCTGAAACTGGTTAGTGGACATTTATTGAAAATGTGCATCATCGTCTGTGTTGTGCTGCAGCTGCACAAGTCTCTGTCCCAAAGGCTCAGTGATGTTGGCTGGCTGTACAGAAACCTTGCCCAGTCCAGAGCCTGTTCAACAAAGACCACTGATGACAGGGCAGGCCAGAACTAGTCAGGCAGCTTGAAGGGTTGGTGACATGGGACTGGTTGGCAATTAGAACAGAGATCCATTGCTCTTGCCGCACTGTTTCTGCCCTAACATCCTGGCATGGCAGATGAGACCATCACGGGCAACATGATGGCAAGTGTGCAGCTAGTGGTTTGTTCCTATTGTGATCACATCTGTGAGCTACTTTTCTTTTTTAAAAATCAACAGATATGTGTGTGATAAAAAGATAATACGGAATGGTAATAGGTGGTATTTGCAATAAATTTCAAAATGAAATTTTTGGGAAATATAAATGTAGAAGAAAATTCTGCATTAAGAGACTCTCAATAGCATAATGATAAACTGCACATATTTTATGTTAAACTCTAATGATGCAATCTTATTTGTCTGTCTGTCTGTCTTTCTATTCCATACTTACCTATCTTAATACTTATATGACCATTATCTCTGTAATAGCTAAGCATCTTAAGAAGACACTGGGAACTGGTATGTATTACTGGAAGGTGAGCAAGAGAAATATCTTCTAATCCAGCTAACAGATACCAAATTCATTCTTGAAAAAAATATCATTCCAGCTATCCACTGGAGTTTGACTTATTTGGATGCATAATAATATCTTAGAGAGAATTCAAAGATATTAAAAATGTTCTGGAAGTATTAAAAACATGCCACTACTTAATTTGAATTATATGTTCTAATAATGCTGTCAACATTTTGGTTTTCTACTTTACTACATTTAAAGAATCCACGGGAGCTCGTTGGATTCATTTTGTACGACAGGCTCTCTGGCATCCCCAGTAAAGGTACTAGAAATCATAATGCAGGGTTTTAGTTCCCTATCGGTTTTCTTAAATAGTTTTCCTTCTAGTAAAATATCTTATAAAGCTATTGACTGCATTCTATTCTTGGTATAAACTACAGAGCATGGTTTGAAAATTTACTATAGTGTAAAATAGTTTTGGTTATAGTAAATAGAAAGGTATAAAACTGACTATAGCATAAAGCAGTTGTAAATGGAAAGTTGTCAAGAACGCAAAATACATCAGGAAATGCACTTGGAGCTCATCTAGTATTTGGGCTGGAATTATTGTGCTGTATATATACAGTAGGATGGCTTCTCCCTCATCTCTGCTGCTACGCTTAAGAACCCTAACCTACTTTTAGTGAAATCAATGGCAAAAACTGTTTTGACTTTAAACTGACTGGATTGGAGCCTGTATTTTATTTTAGCAGAAATCTGTCCAAATTCTACATGCCAAAGTAAGGCCAAATTCCCATTGGTGGATCATGCGCTTTCTTCTGAAAATCTGTTGATATAACCAAATTGAGATCCAATCCTATTCATTTGTGTAAACTGAAATAGTTTTGTGTCCCCTTTCTGACCATCTCTGGTTGACAAAACCATCTTTGAATTTTTAATTATTTACTTCATATTAGGCCACAATATGTCTTTTTCCTTTAGATCTGAGGTTATGAAAAACAATTCCACAGTGTTTCAGTGTCCTTTCCTTTTCCTGGGGTTTAAAAAAAAGAAAAAAAAGATTATCCATCATTATATTAATAAATAATAATAGTTGTATGACCATAAGTAGAATTTTACTAATCTTGTACTACTAAAATGTCAACATTGCTTTAAAAATGTACAGAAGCCTACATTTACATTTCAGTTTAACTGCTTGGAAAAGTTTGGAAGAAATATCAGGTTTTTTCCCCTCTCAGAAGCATGATGTGAGTACTGTTACAGTGCTAGTTTTGTTTAAATACAAAACCTGTACTGTAAGGCATTGGTGGTTGAAAGGTAAATTACATTCATGCAAAACAAAACTACTGAAAGCTGTAGCTGCTGAAATAAATTCCTGTGTGCTAAATTTATGGGAGCTATGTACTGTGTACACCACAGCACATTTACTCACAGATTTAATTTTCAAACAACTTTTCCTCATGCGACTAAGTAGCAATGTGATGAGAATAGTTCCACCTATAATGAAAGAAATGCATAATTCTTCTTCGAGTGATTGCTCATGTCCATTCAAATGAGGTGCATGCGCGCCGCGTGCACGGTTCCTGGAGCATTTTTTCCCCAGCGGTACCCGTCGGGCTGGCAGATCGCCCCCTGGAGTGGCGCCACTATAGCGGAGCATAAGTACCCCTGCCGGCCCTCCCCCTCCTCAGTTCCTTCTTACCGCTCGTGGCGGTCGCTGGAGCTGCTGTCTTGTGCTGATCCCAGCTTCTTATCTTCGCCCGTTGGCAGTTCTTTGTTTGTGTAGTTAGGTTAAGTAGTTGTTAATTAGATGTTAAGTACGATAGTTAGTTCTTCTTGAACCTCCCCCCATCAGGGGACGGTGATGCCAGGCCTGCAGGGCTTTAAACCTTGTGTGGAGTGCACTAAACCCATGCCCAAGGGAGACTCCCATGAACAGTGCCTTAAGTGTTTGGGGGAGGCTCACCTTGCGGTACGCAGCGCACCAGCGTCGGTACGGAAACCACGTTCTGACCTTCCCCACACCGCAGAACGAAAGAAGCCGGCACCGCGGCACTGATCCTAGTCCCCGGCACTGAAGCGAGTGAAGGACTCCAGGGGGAGATCACCCGAGCGCAGGGCCCACCGGGATGGGCACTGGCAGAGCTGCACCCCAGTACCGGGCTCGCCTATCCGGCCTCTAAAGGGGACTCAGAAAAAGAGGCAGCCCACATACAGGGCCGTAAGCCTGGGGCCTGCCCTGACCCGGTGCCCTTCCACGCCGGAGGCTTTCGAAGCAGTTCAGGACCTGATAGAGCTGACGGCCTCGCCTCCTTCTCCCCCCTCCTCGGAGGGGTCTTTGACTTCGGCTCCGGAGCCACTGGTGGTACCTGTGGTCTCTCTGTCCTCGGAGTCTCGGCCGGCACTGGTAGAGTCGAGGGACCGTCTGTCGCTGCCGGCCGCAGTGGTATGAGGGCAGACTGTGCCGATACCGGTGGAGGGGGTATTGGCGGCTCCATTTCCCACCCAGCTGATCCCGGGAGCTCCACTGGCGGCACCCGTGCACCCTGCGGCCCTGTCGGCTTTAGGGGCTCTGGTGCCATGGCCATCGTCGCAGGCACCGGCCTTGTTGGCTCCGCAGGCGTCGTCCGTGCTGGCACCGCAGGCACTGGCCGTGCCGGCACCGCAGACACAGACCCTTCCAGCGCTGCAGGCACCACAGGCACTGACCTTACCGGCACCGCGGACACCGACCTTACCGGCACCGCGGACACCGACCTTACCGGCACCGCAGACACCGGCTTTACCGGCACCGCAGGCACCGGCCTTGCTAGCACCGCAGGCAGTGCGTGGTCCAGCACCACAGCCTCCGCGCCCGCAGCCCCGTCCCCACGCCGGGAAGCCGGAGTCCATGGTGCGGTTCCACCCTGGGGCGGTACAGGGTCAGCCTTTGACGGCACCGCCATGGTCGGCATCTGAACTGTCGTCGGAGTCCGAGGCAGAGTCTCTGCATTCTGTGGACTCTTTGTGCTTATCGTCCCGGCACCAATCCCGTTCCCAGCACCGGACTGCACAGCAAGGATTCGAGCCGACGTGGCCGCCGCAGGTCCAGCAACCCTGGCCTTTTTGGACGCCCTGGGCATATCACCAGTGGCAGGGACCACTCCTGCCTTTGGGTTCAGTCAGCGGCTCGCGGCGGAGGTCCACGCCTTTGGCCTCGTTATCCAGAGCCCCACCATCGCCTGGGGGGGCTAGCCCTAGGGGGCACCCGGACCTGGGGAATCCGGAAACTGAAATCCAGCAGCAGCTGGGGGGCCACAGCAACCAGCCCCCGCTCAGGGTGTGGTGGAGCAGTTGGTCCTGAGTCACGAGTCGACGTCCTCGTCATCTCCGGATGAGGCCCTGGCAGACCTGGCCCTGGCTATGCTGGCCATGGATGCTAGATCCCACCAGGAGCTGCTGCACCTACTTCAGCAAATCTTGGCGTACCGGTGGAGCCGGTGACTGAGGAGTCAGATCCGATGGTGGACATACTCACGGATGATGCTCCGGCGAAGGTAGCGCTGCCACTAAATAAAAAGGTGGCAAAAATCACCAATACTTTGTGGCAGATGCCGGCCTCTCTATCTCCGACGCTCAAGGGGGTCGAGAGAAGGTATTATGTCCCCCAGTCGGGGCATGAGCATCTCTATTCTCACCCTGTGCCGGGATTTATGGTGGCCCAGGCAGCTGCCCAAAAGGAGGGGCAGGGGTAGCCTGGCCCATCCCCTAAAGCGAAGGACCCTAAGCGCATGGATCTAATGGGGCGCAACATCTACGTGACGGGGGGGGGTGCCATTGCCAACCAGCAGGCCATGCTCAGTCGTTATGCCTATAACACCTGGCAAGTGATGGACAGGTTCCGTGACAGATTGCCCCCGGAGGACAGACAAGAGTTCTCCACCCTGGCCACAGAGGGCAGAACGATAGCCCGTACTGCCCTGCAGGCGTCTCTGGATGCAGTTGACTCGACAGCCAGGACAATGGCGTCCGGCGTGATAATGCGGCATAATGCCTGGCTGCAGGTCTCAGGGATCCCGTTGGACCTGCAGGTCACGATCCAGGACCTGCCGTTCGATGGGAAGGCCCTGTTTGCAGAAAATACTGACTCCAGGCTCCTCAGCCTGAAGGATACCAGGTTGACTCTTCGGTCGTTGGGTATCCATACTCTGGCTCCCCAACGCAGGCAGTTGCCGAATAGGCAGCCGCATAGGGCCCAGACACAGGCTACGTGGCCTGACTATTGGCAGCGTAGGCCCCGTGGTCTGTCTGGGGGTTTCACCCAGGGGCAGGGTCTGGGGGCTCGCAACAGGCGTCGTCAGCCCCACCTGGATGCAGGCAGGGGCCCCGCTCAGCCCCCTCCCTCTCTACCCAAGCAGCAGTTTTGAAGGTGCTCTCGGGGACCGCATACCAATGCCCATTATTTCCCCCCCGTTTGGGGACAGGCTGTCCCACTTTGCCCAGGCCTGGTCGGGTGTCACCTCAAACAAATGGGTGCTGGACATAGTATCACGGGGGTACTCTATCCCCTTCCTGGGCTCCTACCCTTCCCTTCCCCCTTCCACATCCCTCTTCAGGGACCCGTCTCACGAGGCCCTCCTCGAGCAGGAGGTCCTCGCGCTCCTGGAGAAAGGGGCAGTGGAAAGGGTCCCTCCCCACCGGGAGGGCAAGGGATTCTATTCCCGTTATTTTATTATCCCAAAGCCAAAGGGCGGCCTTCGGCCCATCCTAGACCTCAGGGTCCTCAATACGCATATAAAAAAGGAAAGGTTTCGGATGATAACCCTGGCCTCAATCATTCCAATACTGGACAAGGGGGATTGGTATGCGGCCCTCAATTTGAAGGACGCCTACTTTCATGTTGCGATTCGGACACACCACAGGAGGTTCCTCTGGTTTGTGGTATCCCACCAACGTTTCCAGTTTGCTGTCCTCCCCTTCGGGCTGTCGACGGCCCCCAGGGTTTTTACGATGTGTATGGTGGTGGTAGCAGCCTATCTCAGGTGAATGGGAATCCAAGTCTTTCCATATTTGGACGACTGGCTCATCAGGGGTCGGTCAAGAGAACAGGTACTCACGCACATAGGATTGGCACAGTCTCTTTTCGACAGTCTGGGTCTCGTAGTGAATGAGGAAAAGTCAAAACTTATGCCTACTCAGAACATAGAGTTCGTGGGGGTGGCCCTGTGTGCCAGGACGGGGCGCGCTTACCTCCCATGATCCAGATTCCAGGTGATAAAGACCCTAGTGTCTGCCCTGCGGCAGTCTCCGTTGACGACAGTGCGGTCATGCATGAAATTACTGGGCCATATGGCAGCCTGAACCTATGTCGTCAGACACGCCAGACTGAGACTCAGACTGCTGCAGGCGTGGTTGGTGAGTTTGTTCAACCAAGCCAGGGACGGTTGGGACCGGATCCTTACCATGCTGCAGGGCGTCCTCACCTCGCTCAGTTGGTGGACGTTAGAGAGCGTGGTGTGCTCGGGAGTCCCCTACCGTACGGAACTGCCGTCAGCCCAACTCATCATAGACGCCTCCGACAATGGCTGGGGGGGCGTACCTGCAGAGCCGCAGGACACAGGGATTGTGGACCCCCCAGGAGAGAGAGTTACATATGAATGTCCGGGAACTGAAAGCGGTCAGGAGGGCTTGTGAAGTCTTCCTGACCATGCTCTCGGGGAAACTGGTATCAGTGCTGCTGGACAATACAGCAGCGGTTTTCTACATAAACAAGCAGGGGGGAGCCCGCTCGTCCCCGCTGTGTGAGGAGGCGGCTCTCCTTTGGGAATTGTGCATAGCTCACCGCATCCAGTTACAGGCGGCATACTTGCCGGGGTGCGTGAATATGTTAGCAGACTCACTGAGCAGGTCCTTCAGAGTCCACGAGTGGTGCCTGAAGGGAGAGGTTGTGGCGCACCTTTTCTGGATGTGGGGTCATCCCCTAGTGGACCTTTTTGCTACCGGGGGGAACAGGAAATGTCCCCAGTACTTCTCCCTCTTGGGTCTGGGAGCGGGTTCGAGAGGGAATGCCCTGACCTCGATGTGGCCTCAAGGCTTGCTTTATGCGTTTCCCCCGTTCCCACTGGTTCCCAAGGTACTCACCAGGATCAGGCTGTTCAGGTCTCGGGTAATTCTGATAGCCCCGGACTGGCCCATGCAGTTTTGGTATCCCATCCTGTGGGAAATGATGGTGGCCAGTCCTTGTCGCCTGCCGCCGACCCCGGACCTAGTCACTCAGGACAGGAGCAGGGGCATTCTGTACCACCCGGATGTCAAATCCCTATATCTGACGGCGTGGCTTATCCATGGCTGAAGCCCTCTGAGAGGGCTTGTTCAAGGGGGGTACAGGAGATTCTCCTGGGAAGTTGGAAGCCAACCACCAGGCGGTCGTACACCGCCAAATGGAAGCATTTTTCAGTCTGGGATCAGAGTAAGGGAGTTTGCCCCTCAAAGGCTCCTGTTCTGGTGGTTTTGGATTACTTATTTGAGCTGCAACAAGGGGGCCTGTCCACTCCGTCAGTATGGGTGCATCTGGCGTCCCTGATGGCGTTTCATGAGGGGTTGGGGGGCAGGTCTCTGTTCACTGAACCCCTTGTGAAGAGATTCCTGAAGGGTCTGGATAAATTGTTTCCCCGTGTGAGGGCCCCGGTGCCACAGTGGGACCTCAACTTGGTGCTAAATAAGCTCTTGGATCCCCCCTTCGAGCCTAATGTCCTGCTCACTCAGGTTCCTGTCGCTCAAGGTGGCATTTATAGTCACCGTTACGTCAGCACGTTGGGTTTTGGAATTGCGTGCCCTGACGGTGGAGCCCCCTTACGTAGTGTTTTCAGCAGACAGGGTTCGTCTGCGTCCCCACCCTGTGTTCCTCCCCAAGGTGGTGTTGACCTTTCACATGTCGCAAGACATATACCACCCGGTTTTCTTTCCCAAGTCCCACAGCTCCCCTAAGGAGCAGGCGTTGCACTCCCTTCACGCGAAAAGGGCACTGGCTTTTTATATAGACAAAACAAAGCCATTTCGCAACACCTCTCAGCTGTTTATTGCTTATGCTGATCAGGTGAAAGAGATGCTGGTTTCAGCCCAAAGGCTGTCGGGGTGGATATCCTCCTGTATTAGGGAGTGCTATGCTCTGGCGCACAGGGAGCCGCCTCGCATGTCGGCGCATTCCATTAGGGCGCACACTTCGTCCGTAGCCTTTGGGGCCCAAGTCCCAATTCTTGAGATCTGTAGGGCGGCTATGTGGTCCTCGGCCCATACATTTACAGAGCATTACGCCCTCACCCAACAGGCGTGGGAGGATTCTGCCGTGGGTGCGGCTGTGTTGGGGTCTCTCCTGTGAACAGAGCAAAGGGGAGGAGTTGAGTGGCATGCGATAGTGACCTATGCCTGCTGTACTTCACTGTTATACGTTATGTGTTATGTTCTTGTTCCACTTCTGGATTAAAGTTCTTGTTGTCAATAAATGTCGGTGTGAGTGATCTGTAGCCTTAGGGTGACTCTGAGCCCACCTCCGGGGAGGGGGGGGTTAGCTTGGTAGTCACCTCATTCAAATGAACAACCTGTAACTGTTGTTCTTTGAGATGTGTTGCTCATGTCCATTCGATTCCCCCCCTGCCTCCCCTGCGTCGGAGTTTCCGGCAAGAAGGAACTGAGGAGGGGGAGGGTCGGCAGGGGTACTTATGCTCCGCTATAGTGGCGCCACTCCAGGGGGCGATCTGCCAGCCCGACGGGTACCGCTGGGGAAAAAATGCTCCGGGAACTGTGCATGCAGCGCGCATGCACCTCATTCAAATGGACATGAGCAACACATCTCGAAGAACAACAGTTACAGGTAAGTAACCCTGTTTTTTGTTGTTGGAAAATACTGACACTCATCAAAGCAGCCTATTAAAACTTGTGTTGGATTAAGCACTCTGGTGTATGTCTTATTTTCATTTACAATAATGATTGGCATAGAAATGGTTACAGGATTTGGAGACAGGTTTTATGGAGCACCCATTAAATAACTGCTTTGGTGCTGGAGTGTAGGGGCTTGATCCTGAGGGGCCAATTCCAAAGGTCTTTACTGTGGCATACCCTCACTCAACATCACTTTTCCTTTGTGGCTGGACATATTGTCCCTGTATTTTTATAACTGACTCTATTTATTTGGGCCAAATTAAATCCAAGGAAGGGCACAGGATGGAAATAGGAAATGGCTACCTTCCTTTTTCCTCCTAGAAGGTATCCTCTAGAGGCCAGAGGAGCCAACTAGGAGGATGGTAATGGTAAGGGTCTACATTGATTCATGTATAGCCTCAGACCTTTGGAAACAGAGTGACAATCTAAGGACTAATCAAGAGCAATATGTCACATTGTAGTGTGCCAAAGCTGGGTCCATGTGGCCAGCTGGTGTGTGGCAAGTCACTACCTAACTGTCTGGGTGGTTAAACACTGGAATAAGTTGCCGAGGGAGGTTGTGGAATCTCCGTGTCTGGAAATATTTAAGAGCAGGTTAGATCGACATCTGTCAGGGATGGTCTAGACCAGTGTTTCCCAAATGGTGTTCTGCAGAACCCTGGGGTTCCGTGAAGTGAAAATAAGGGTTCTGGGAGAAAAATTCCATTACAATAACATTTTATGATTAAAAAAATAATAATGTATGCATATTAGTTTGAGCTTTATTTTTTGTACATATTAAATGTGATTTTTATTGTTAAATATGTGCAATTAAACTAAATGTTGATCTCATGACCTTGTTTAGCATTTGTTTATTATTATCCTTACTTATTTGTGGTCTACTTTTTCAGCTCTCTATATAAGACTGTTATTAGGGGTTCTGCAAAATTCTTTCAAGTTTAAAAGGGTTCCGTGGCCAGATAAAATTGGGAAACACTGGTCTAGACAGTGGTTGGTCCTGCTGTGAAGGCAGAGGACTGGATTCGATGACCTTTCAAGGTCCCTTCCAGTTTTAGTGTTCTCTGATTCTAAGTCCTAATATACTTGAATCTCTTTAATCCAACAACCTGGAGAAATAGGTTATGCCACATTATGGAATTTTCTGAACCATGGGTGTTCATCATAATGAAGCATACTGGGGGTGGGGATGCGAGGTCTGGGAGGGAGGGACCAGGAGCATGCTGGGATTGCAGGGGCAGGGTCTGAGAGGAAGTGTGAGGGGGATGAGCGTGTGGGGTCTGGGTGTGAGAGGGATGGGAGTGGGGCGCTTACCTGGCCCCCATTCCCAGGTGCACATTTGTCTCTGCACCCCCTGCTGCTCTCAGGTATCACCGCCAGCCACTATGGGAGTGGTGGGGGAAAAGCCTCTGGACAAGCTGCATTGCTGTTTCCCCAGCTGGGGTAGGGGAGGGAGAGCATCAGTGCACACAGTTGCTTCTTCTTCCTCCTTCCAGGGTCTGAACCATGGGCTTTCCTGGATGAGTTATGGGTTAAATGGGTTTGTTGTGTTACCCAGAGCACCCACTCTTCCAACTGACCTCATTATAATACCTCAGATAGCATAGTTATTTCCAATTCCAGAACCAGCAAGTCCAGCAGCAAGCAGCAAGCATACAAATTATTGGCTAGAATGCTGCAATAATGAAGTGCAGATAAGAGAGCTAATAGCTCATATATATATGAGCATAATGGATCAAAAAATTATAGGCATTAAAAAAGGCCCAAAGTAGCTTAAATTTGGAGTTGGATCTGATTTCTGCCACACACAAGAAATGACTTCTGGTTCATAGACACCTACTAAGTGAACAGAATCATTATAACAGTGCCAGCACAGAAAACAAAAAGGAGTTTTATTTTATTTTTAAACTTTAATGACAAATCCTTTCCTTCTTCACATTAAAAAATAAAGGCTTTGCTTGAGTCCCATTAAAGGACTGCTTTAGAGCCTGATTCTCTGAGGCACTTACATTGTTTAAATTTTAATTTTTAGTTTGAAATTTTTATTTAAAACACCACTTTTCTTCTAAACAAAGTTTCTCATCTTCTTGTGGCTTCTACTCTTTTACTTTTTCTAAGTTTTTACCTGTCCCATCTTCTCCTTTGCATGCTCCCTAATGACTTTTTTTTTTTGCCTTCTTCTGATCCACACTAGTTGTGTCTATAATACTGTGAGAAAGCACTTTACTTAATGCTTTCACTCGATACTTTTGCTAAGGATAGAGGGTATGAAAAGATACTGGGACTAAATTCATTCTTGGTGAATCTTCATTTAAGTCACTTAATACTGCAGTCAATGGAGTAAGTCCATGAATGAATTTGACTCAGTGACCACAGTCAATGTTTACATGTGGAGAGACGGTGAAAAGTTTCTGGAGTGGATGCAAAGAAGTGCGAATTGTCCATTGCAAAATAATTTATTATATGAATCCTGTCACATTTGCACGTCTTGAAATACAATCTTCTTGAATGTACTCTCAAGTAATTTCTGAAAATAATTTTTGTTCTCTTCCTTGTTAGTGAGAAGTTCATTGCAAATATTCAATACTCAAAACTAAATATTGGTGCTGTTTTGGTCATGTGGGTCACATGGTAAGCTTTTGATTTTTTTCTGACTGGAGGAGAAGAATTGTTAGAATCCAGTTTCCTCTGTGATTACTAATGACAAGGAAGTTAAAATTCTGCCAAGGGACCGTAATAAATTCTTAATGTGTCTTGAAGGCTCCAATTGATTTCAGTGGAATGGGTATCGGTTAAAATTCCAAATTTGCTGGATGAACATCCAGCCAGTCAACTAGCTTGCTAGAATTGTCATGAAAACATCACCAAATGAGCATGAATAAACTCAAAAAATTTAAAATACAATGGTTATTTTTGTTTATACTCTTTTATAAGAACATAAGAACATAAGAATGGCCGTACTGGGTCAGACCAAAGGTCCATCTAGCCCAGTATCCTGTCTGCCGACAGTGGCCAGCACCAGGTCCCCCAGAGAGGGTGGACCGAAGACAATGATCAAGCGATTTGTCTCCTGCCGACCCTCTCCAGCCTCTGACAAACAGAGGCCAAGGACACCATTTTATCCCCTGGCTAAAAGGTTAGGCCTTTTATGGACCTAACCTCCATGAAATTATCTAGCTTCTCTTTAAACTCTATTATAGTCCTAGCCTTCACAGCCTCCTCTGGCAAGGAGTTCCACAGGCTGACTACACGCTGTGTGAAGAAGAACTTTCTTTTATTAGTTTTAAACCTGCTACCCGTTAATTTCATTTGGTGTCCTCTAGTTCTTCTATTTAGGGAACTAATAAATAACTTCTCTTTATCGGCCCTCTCCACACCACTCATGATTTTATATACCTCTATCATATCCCCCCTCAGTCTCCTCTTTTCTAAACTGAAAAGTCCCAGTCTCTTTAGCCTCTCCTCATATGGGACCCGTTCCAAACCCCTAATCATTTTAGTTGCCCTTTTCTGAACCCTTTCCAAGGCCAAAATATCTTTTTTGAGGTGAGGAGACCACATCTGTACACAGTATTCAAGATGTGGGCGTACCATACTTTTATACAGGGGCAGTAAGATATTCTGTGTCTTATTTTCTATCCCTTTCTTAATAATTCCGAGCATCCTATTTGCCTTTTTGACCACCGCTGCACACTGCGTGGAGGTTTTCAGAGAACTGTCCGCGATAACTCCAAGATCTCTTTCCTGATTTTTCGTAGCCAAATTAGCCCCCATCATACTGTACGTATAGTTGGGGTTATTTTTCCCGATGTGCATTACTTTACACTTATCCACATTAAATTTCATTTGCCATTTTGTTGCCCAATCACTCAGTTTGGTGAGATCTTCTTGGAGTCCCTCACAGTCTGCTCCTGTCTTGACTATCCTAAACAGTTTGGTATCATCTGCAAACTTTACCACCTCACTGCTTACCCCTTTCTCCAGATCATTTATGACTAAGTTGAACAGGATTGGTCCTAGGACCGACCCTTGGGGGACACCACTAGTTACCCCTCTCCATTCTGAAAATTTACCATTTATTCCTACCCTTTGTTTCCTGTCTTTTAACCAGTTCTCAATCCAAGAAAGGACCTTCCCTCTTATCCCATGGCCATGTAATTTACACAAGGGCCTTTGGTGAGGGACCTTGTCAAAGGCTTTCTGAAAATCTAAGTATGCTATATCTACTGGATCCCCCTTGTCCGCATGTTTGTTAACCCCTTCAAAGAACTCTAATAGATTAGTAAGACAGGATTTCCCTTTACAGAAACCATGTTGACTTTTGTCCAACAAATTATGTTCTTCTACATGCTTCACAATTTTATTCTTTACTATTGTTTCGACTAATGTGCCCGGTACTGAAGTTAGACTTACCGGTCTGTAATTGCCCGGATCGCCTCTGGAGCCCTTTTTAAATATTGGTGTCACGTTGGCTACCTTCCAGTCATTAGGTACAGAAGCTGATTTAAGGGATAGGTTACAAAACACAGATAATAGTTCAGCAATTTCCCATTTGAGTTCTTTTAGAACCCTTGGATGAATGCCATCCGGTCCCGGAGATTTGTTAACATTAAGTTTTTCTATTTGTTCCAAAACCTCCTCTAATGACACTTCAATCCGGGACAGTTCCTCAGATTCATCACCCACAAAGGACGGTGCAGATTTGGGAATCTCCCCAACGTCCTCAGCCGTGAAGACTGAAGCAAAGAAATCATTTAGTTTCTCCGCAATGGCTTTATCATCCTTGATTGCGCCTTTTATACTTCGATCGTCTAGGGGACCCACAGGTTTTTTAGCAGGCTTCCTGTTTCTAATGTACTTAAAAAACATTTTGTTATTTCTTTTTGAGTTTTTGGCTAGCTGTTCCTCAAAATCTTTTTTTTATTTTCTTATTACATTTTTACGCTTGATTTGACAGTGTTTATGTTCCTTTCTATTTATCTCACTAGGATTGGACTTCCACTTCTTAAAAGATGCCTTTTTGTCCCTCACTGCTTCTTTTACATGGTGGTTAAGCCACGGTGACACTTTTTTAGGTCTCTTGCTATGTTTTTTAATTTGGGGTATACATTTAAGTTGGGCCTCTATTATGGTGTCTTTAAAAAGTTTCCATGCAGCTTGCAGGGATTTGGCTCTAGTCACTGTGCCTTTTAATTTCTGTTTAACTAGCCTCCTCATTTTTGTTTAATTCCCCTTTTTGAAATTAAATGCCAGGGTGCTGGACTGCTGAGGTGTTCTACCCACCACAGGAATGTTGAATGTTATTATATTATGGTCACTATTCCCAAGCGGTCCTGTAACGGTTATTTCCTGGACCTGATCCTGCGCTCCACTCAGGACTAAATCGAGAATTGCCTCTCCCCTTGTGGGTTCCTGCACCAGCTGCTCCAAGAAGCAGTCATTTAGGCCATTGAGAAATTTTATCTCTGCTTCTCTTCCTGAGGTGACATGTACCCAGTCAATATGGGGATAATTAAAATCCCCCATTATTATAGAGTTCTTTATTTTGGTAGCCTCTCTAATCTCCCTCAGCATTTCAATGTCAGTATCACTGTCCTGGTCAGGTGGTCGGTAATATATCCCTACTGCTAATTTCTTATTATTGGAGCATGTAATTACTATCCATAGCGATTCTATTGAGCATGTTGATTCACTTAATATTTTTATTTCATTTGATTCTACATTATCTTTCACATACAGTGCCACTCTACCACCCATCCGTATTAATATTATCTTTTTATTAATATTTATTTATTATTTATAACATAATAGCGCTTAGGGCCCTCAACTGAAATCAAGACTGCACTGTGCTAAGTGCTGCACATATACTAGTGAGACCAAATCCATAGCCTGTGAAATTTGCAGTCCTAGTAGCCAAGGCAGACAAAAGTTAAGAAAGAAAAATTAGTATTCTCCCCATTTTACAGATGGTGAACTGAGGCAGAAATGTCCCAGTCAATGCCAACTGAAATTGAAGGAGAGACATCACTGAGTTCAGCAGACATTGGATAAGCCCAGGGAATTATGGCCTACCTGAGCAAAGCATTTCTACACATGACTGTCTATTCCTCGTCACTCTCATAAACGTGCTGAAAGGTAGAGACATCACTGAGTTCAGCAGACATTGGATAAGCCCAGGGAATTATGGCCTACCTGAGCAAAGCATTTCTACACATGACTGTCTATTCCTCGTCACTCTCATAAACGTGCTGAAAGGTAATAATGTTAAGCACATGCTTAGTTGAATGGATTCCAGTGTTATTTGCCCAAAGTCACACCATAAGTCTGTGTCAGAGCCAGGAATGGAACCCAAATCATGACTCCCATATTGTGCCTTCACCATAAGATTAACCTATTTTCTAAAAAGCTTGTTACTTAGGTTCTGATCCTGAAGTGAAAACTGTGCTGCTATTCTATGTGGATATTGGCACCTACCTATTCACTTCTTAATGTAGGCTCTGGGCTACATTAAAGTCTGGTGGGTAATTTCAAGTGAATTTTGGGGTCTTTGTTTCCCCAGTCTGAATTGGGAAACATTCAGGAGGTCAGGCTCTTGGACAGCTTTTTAAAAAATCCTAATTTTGTAGTTTCTGTGCAGTGCCTTTCTGCTTCATGTACTTTTCCAGCACAATGTAGATGGTTAGAATTCACCTTCTCATAGCTCCTTTCTCAATTGTGATGAAACCAGGGTCTTCATCTTTCTTTTAAAAAAACAAAACAAAAACTCCAAACAAGTAAACGACACCAATTTAATGCCAGGGAGATTACATGACTCTGGGATTAAAGAGACTGTCACTTTAGGTCTGCAGTCTGCAGATGGGGTTACCTGCTTGTATTTTATTCAGCTGTGTGATTCATTACATCATTGTTTGTTTTAGAGGAGGGGGGCTTCTGACTACAGATTGGATCAGAATACTTAGCACTTCTAAGGCACTTTTCATCTCTAAAGGGTTTTATAAAGTATGTCATGTTTCTGTTTGCACTAGAAACACCTTATTATACAACTCAAATAAACTAACTGCACAATATTGGCATGAACACTGTGTTGTTCACAAATAGGAAAGTGTGAGGGATTCTGTGGTAAATATGACTAAATAAATGTCTGAAGGAGATTCAAGGATCAAAATTAACAAAGATACTCTAGGGAAAGCAGTTGGTATATTGTATCTCTACTAGGTGAACATGTGCGAACTGGCATTTATCATTAAATACTAGTATTTTGCAACTATATGGAAATAACTGTTTTTATTGGTTTAGCTATCTGTGGGCTCTATTCTGTGTTCTTCACACAGAAATGTATCCTCGTAAAGGCAAAAGGTGTTTTATATGTGGGATCAGTAAAAGGCTAAGCAGGTATTTGCCTGGAATATGATTATCACATTGGCAATGTGTTGCATTTGTCACTGTCATCATCACATTATGCCACTGAATACATATCACATTTTGTGACACTTTATCGCTTCCCTTTAGTAGTGGTATACACTGACATTGACAAAGTGCATTATTCTGAGACTAGCTACTGTAGACCCCATTCCGTCTGGCATCAACAAAGAGATGTGTGGTGACGTAAGATGGGGAAGGAGGCATATCATGCATGAGGCTCGGGTCATGTTTTTCTAAGCAGATTGTAAACAATCTCCTCTAATGTTCAGGGTTTGTAACTCAGAGTGGGTGAGAAGGGGGTTCCTATCCACAGATTTGTCCACAAAAAAGGTATTGGGAAGGAAAGGGGTGTTCTTCACTCACTCCACCTCCACACACCCATAACAAGCGAACGGGGAATAGATTCCTTCAGCAGCCTCCACCCTAAAACAGTGAGATGGGTCTTTAAAATAAAAAGCAGGGGACAAAGTAGGAATCATAAAATCATAGGGTACTAGAATTAGGGATGTAAAAGGTTAACTAGTTAACCAGTAACCAGGTAAGCATTAGCCTTACTGGCATACTTATCTGGTAACCGGTTAACCGGGGGGCTGAGTGGGGAGCAACCCCAGTCCACAGCATCATGGGACCCTAGTGTGCCAAAGCAGCCCCCTGCCTGCAGCATGGCATGGTGGGACCCCAGCCAGCTAGAGAAGCCCTCCACAGCATGGCTGGACCATGGCTGGCTGAAGCAGCCCCTTTCCCACTGCATGGCAGGACCCGAGGTAGCTAGAGCAGCCTCCCTGACCATGGCACAGAGGGACCTCAGCAAGATAGAGTAGCTCCCAGCCACAATGGGACCCCAGCTGGATAGAGGAGCCCCCTTCCCATGGAGGGCCAGGCTGAAGGAGCCTCATGTCTTCTGTGAGCTGGCTGGACCCCAGCTGCAGGGCCTCTGTCAGAAGCAGCCTCCACCATGGGACCCCACTTGTTGTGTACCAGCCTTCCACAGTTAACTAGTTCATTGATTAAAATTATGTTATTTTACCAGTTAACTTTTTAGTGGGTATTTACATCCTTAATTAGAGCTGGAAGGAATCTCGAGAAGTCATCAAGTCCAGTCCCCTGCATTCAGGCAGGACCAAGCACTGTCTAGACCATCCCTGATAGAAGTCTATCCAACCTGCTCTTAAATATCTCCAGAGATGGAGATTCCACAACCTCCCTAGGCAATTTATTCCAGTGTTAACCACCCCGACAGTTAGGAAGTTTTCCCTAATGTCCAACCTAAACCTCCCTTGCTGCATTTAAGCCCATTGCTTCTTGTTCTCCATTCCCTCCTTCTCCAAGGCGGTGGGGGTGGGGGGAGGGAGAGAGCTCTAATAGAAGTTTGGCAAGGAGAGAAGAGGACTGTGTTCTGTAAAGGACTTTATGGCATGTAAAAATCCTGGAGCTGCTCCCTTTTGGAGCAGCTCTAGAATTCTCTAGCAGGAAGATGCTTTTTCTTCCTTCCCCCATTGCACAGAAGGCTGACATTTACTGTGAGTCCAGCCTATATACCTTCAGAGTGGGCCTATCCCTGAAAGCCACATACACTTCATTCTGGATTGAGCCCAAAACTGATTGTGGCAGGTCTCACCATCCTTAAAGTTAACCCTGAACTATTAGTTTCCATAATGCATCCCCTCTATTTAGAAACAGGAATTTCTCCGGTGACCAGGAGCACTCTAAATGCTCGCTGACAACTGACAAACTAAAATGTGAACCAAATGTGACATTCATGCTGAGATGAAATACATTTATGGCTGTTGGGCCCAGAAAGAGCATTGTAGGAAAGGAAAAGTCCTTTTCAAACAAATAGCAATGCAAACACACATAACATTTTGCCATAGTATGGCATCCGACATGTTTTATGACATGTTCATCTTGCTATAATCTTCAAACTATACTGTTTTCAACTTATTTTCAGAACTTATTTTCAACTTATTTTCTGTAACAATTCATTTTGTTTTAGAGGGGTACCTGTGTTAGTCTGTATTTGCAAAAACAACAAGGAGTCCTGTGGCACCTTAAAGGCTTTCTTCTCCATGCAACTGACAAAGTAGTTTTTTACCCACAAGAGCTTATTTCCAATTCATTTTGTGGTTTTGATAGATGATAAAAATTTCAGGGTCCTATTCTGCAAGGAACTGTGTATTCAGCTTCTGGGAATGTATAGGATCGGGCCCTTATACCTGTCACGAGAATGAATTAAAGTGTTTTTATCTTCTTATTACAGTTTTATTACAAGAATAAATTAATTCTGAATATTTTTCTGTCCTTGTAAAAATCATGAAGCTGTAAGAACAAAAAAAAAGTGCTATTTCCATTCTTGTTATAACCCCAACATTGCCATGAGAAATAAAATAATTAATATCTGTACTTTCTCATTACAATTCTTTCTCATAATACTCTTTGTCCTAAGAATGGATTAATGAGAATATTCAATGAGAATCAGAATGTTTCTGGCATCCAATTCCATAAAAGCTCATTCTCATATCAAAGACTATGAGGATTGAAAGAAGCATACCATTGATTCATTCTTGTGGTAACCTGAAAGTTGTAATGAGAACAGAAGCTGATACTTCTATTCCATGCTGAAGACAAAGATCAAAATAAGAAAATAAAACAATATGACATGAGATAACTTTAGGAGTATATTTTTACTGCTCTGACTGTGTACCACAGCTGTGGATATTATAGAGTCTGGGTTATAGTTTTCATAAACCAAGGTTTTCATGTGTTGCATGGATTTTTTCACCCCCTCTCCCTAGATAACTTAGAAAAGCACAATCACTTATCTTTGAGATTCCCCCCCCCCGTAAATACATAGTGCCAGAAAGAGGGAAATATAATAAATATATTGAATCCATTATTTAAGAGTGCTCCATTAGAGGGAGAGGGAGGAGAACCATTGACAACAAAATGGACCAAGTTAATCATTCGAGCAACTTCACTGATATCAGAGGATTTACACCAGCCATGACTTTGTCCCATTGTGTGTTTTAAAAGCTGTATTCTTTAGGTGCCCTTCAGTATAGTGTCTTAAGACTGTCATTGACTTTGGTGCTCATTTGCTAAATCAGGTCACTCAAGTACTCAAAATAAAGCACAGCAGCTCATGTAAAAATTGAGTTACTGCGGGGTGGGGAAAAAAGCCACAGATTTTAAGAGGAAAGCACAGTCACCAACAAAAGAAGATTACATAACTGATTAGCTCACTTGGTTGAATTTTGCATATTGTGTCTTGTATGTATGGTCTCTGAATAATGTGCTCACTACTGTAAGCGTTGCAGTCATCGAATAGCAGTATTGAAATACAATAATACATGGTGGCAGGAAATTAAATGCATACAGTTCTCTGAAAAATGTTTCAAATGGGTGCTTCACTTTTGATTAATAATTAACATTGCTTAGTTTCAGTGCGCTTGCAAGAATTATTATAGCAGCACGTTTGCTCCATTATATTTAAGGTTGGGTCAGGTTTTCCGTTATAAACTCATATATTTTTAGTTTGTTTGGTAACTTGGCTATAAAAATTGACTTCAGTCTTCATCTTGCCAGGAAAAGATCTCAGCTTAGGAGAGACTTTGAAAAGATAATTTAATTTTTAAATAGCTCGGCTCTTTGAATGGGGAGAGGGGTGGAAAGCAAGGGGAAGGAAGGAATGGGATAACTCCCCAAAGGGAGAAAGCTGTTTCTTGTGATCAGAGTAAGGGCTTCTGTGAGGATAGCTGTGCTATTTATTTTATTCTCCAGCAGGTACCCTGGCTGGAGGGGGCTGACAAAAATTCTAGGCAGAAGCTTGACAATGAAGCAATAACCTTACTCAATGTCAGAATAATATGATTCTTTCTGTAACTCTTTATTATAGTCTGTTGACATGGCATCAGAACTGGCATCATTTTGAACCTGCAGAAATAAGAGGAAAAGAAAATATTGAAGTTCAGTTCTCCCCAGTACTTCAGGCTTGATAAATCAGTCAAATGGCCCCAATAGGAGGTGCACTTCACCAAATTCTGAGCCACAACAAAGCTTACCATGATCAGTGACAAAATGCAGGTCAGCTCATTAAATTATGCAATGGAGAGTGAAGCTGACGGTATTTGTGTGTCAGTTTCTTTCATTGATAGTTAAAAAGTATGAGTACTTGTATTTCATTACCAAATGGAATTTATTATGTGGACAGAAGTGCTTTTTAGCAAAAGGCACAGAGGCCTGCAAAAAGCATGGAAGCCTTTCTACACGGCCGAAATGAACACTGTGACATTGGTGGCAGTAAAGGAGAACACATAAGAGGCAGTCTAATAGCCAGGATTTCAAACAATGAACTTTCAGATAAGTTGCTGACTTAACAGAGGATGCACTGAATAATGGGACAGACGTGTGGCAAAGAAGAGACTCCCAGCTAGTACAAAATGTCCAGCTAGTGCAGAAACATATTAGATATGTATGAAAAAGAGGACAATGGGAGCATATCTGTGGAAGCAAAACTGTCAGGCAAATAAGCCAAGCAAGGCAGAATGATGGATATTTCCTGGGATTTGTGTCTAAAAAGACCATTCATCAGCGGGCTTGGACTGTTACAGTTAAGAGTTTGAATTCCTTTGTAAGTTTTAAATTAGGTTTGGGGCAGAAGTGACTGCAGTACTCTTTTAAGAGGTGAGCCTTAGCCTTTAGTGTAAATTAGAGCAAACTTCAGGTGCATCTACACTGCACCCTAAACTCGAAATAAGATACGCAATTTGCGCTATATAAATTGCGTATCTTATTTCAATTTTATTTAGAAAGAGGCTATTTTGAAATTTGGCACATCTACATAGCACCAAATTTCAAAATAAAGTGCTATTTTGAGCCGTCCCTTATTCCTCTTGCAATGAGGTTTACAGGGATGGTGAAATAGCACAGCCATTATTTCGAAAAATATTTCAAAATAATGGGCTTGTTCCTTGGACATGGGGTAGTTATTTCAGGATACCTCTATTATCCGGCAATAGCCGTGCAGTGTAGACATATGATTAGAGCCAAAAAAATGCCAATAATTTTGCACATAAATTTAGGGAAAAACCACATTTTCCAAAATTTCAAGGGAATTTTTTTAGATTTACATTAAAAAGAAGAAAAAGAAAAACGATTTTCAATTAAAGAAATGCATTTTTAGTAAAATAAAACATTGTCATAAACTAAAAATACAGTTTTTTTACAGCAAGAACTGAACAAATTTCTAGAAAGTGGGTCTGTGTATATGAGTACACACACACACACAGGAATTGTAAGACATGTTACTGCTGGTATTGTGAATACAACCAATTAACTTGAACATGTTGCACCTTTTCTTCCACAGACTCCATTTTTCCACTGGGAACCAATGTGCTTATTGAAGTCAGGGGTCCGTGGAGGTGCAGGTGTCTGCTCTCATGCTGCATAGTATAGGATTAAGAGTTTTGGCTGCTGCCTGTCCACATGCATCTTCATTCCAGGATTTGCTTCCAGAGGAATGTCATCTGATGACATTGAAAAGGAGAGGCTAACTTTCCAATGTAGCTTTCCATATGTATTAGATACTACTCAAATTACCTGTATAGTAAATGCTATCACAGGATGTGAACACATAAAAGTGTGACTCAAAAACTCTCTCTCACTCAATAAAATTAGATAAGGTCTATGTTAAAAGTATGTAGTCTGTGACAGTGATTTAATACTACTACTATATAGTATGAGCTGTATAACATAGTTGTTAACATCTTCCTACAACCAATAGAAAATGCTATCTACTATATATTTGAGAGAGTTTGTCTGTCTGTCTGTTTGTCTGTTTGTTCAAGAACTTCTCCTAAATGGTAATAGCTAGGACCACTAAATTCAATATACAGCTTCCTCTGATGATTCTGTCTCTTTTCTGTATGGTTTTCTGAGAAGCAGTCCCATTCCAGGCACATCCCATTTTCCTGGCACCACCAAACTGTGACATGGCTTTAAGTTATGATAAGAGGAAGCTCTATACCAATTTTGGTGGTCCTAGATCTTACTGTTTAGGAGGAGTTCTTGGAAAAATAGACAGACAGACAAATCTGAGAGAAATTCTCTCAAATAGATAGTAGATGATAGGATTGACCCAGTATTGCTCAGGTCCTTGTGGGGGCCTAGGGAAGAGAATGCAGGGTGCAGGATTGAGGGCAGGGTGCTGGGAGGTTTGGGGGGCTTATTGGAGCCGCCTGTAGTGGTCATGTTGCCTGGCCGACAGCTCCTTCTAGAGAGATGGGACTACACTGCCTGGCCCTGGCTGGCAGCTCCTTTGGGGGGTCCAGGACTGTGTTGTTCTGCCCCAGCTGGCAACTATTCTTGGAGGGGGAAGGGAACGGGGGGCTGCACTGTCTGGCCTTAGCCCACTTGGCTTCTCTGCAATGGGGAGGGAGAGGGCATGCAACCTGGATCTGGCCCACTACTCCTCAGGTAGGGGGTGCGCTGACCCCACAGTGCTCCGGGGGGGGGGGCATTGGCAGGTGGGGCTCCCCTCCCCCTGTGACATTGCAGGTGTGGTCCAGGGGTGAGCAGTTTGGGGTAGAGGACCACTTACTTGTGGCTGGAGGCTAGCAATATGGAAAGACCTGGCCCTAGAGAACCACTTTCGTTCTGGTGCAGCTGCTTCCCTGTGGTCAATCTGCAGTATAACATTTGCTGCCCCCAGTGGTCATTGCGGAGCCTATTATACCCCTCCCTTTCCGTGTTATGGAAAACAATCCCATTCCAGGTACTTTACATTTTGCAGGCACAACCAAACCTTGGCCTTACTTTAAGTTAGGCTATAAGGGAGCTGCATACCAAATTTGGTGGTCCTAACTCTTATAGTTTAGGAGGCGTTCTTGTACAAATGGAATCACAGTTGGATGGATGAACTCATAGACAGACAGACAGATGCACAAACTCTCTAAAATACATATATAGATAAGGGACAGTCCTTACCTCAAATAGTTTATTGTCTAATAAAGAAGATAGAAAAAGGGTAGGAGAAAAAAATAATATTATTATATCCTTTTTAGAGTAATGTACAAAGTATCTAATTAAAAGCACTAAATTTGGGAATAAAAAAAGTTTTTTGATATATCCTGAAGTTTGTCAGAGATTTTTTTGCAGAAACTTTGTAGTAAGAGCAAATCAGCTGTCCTGCTGAATGCAACAGTAAATATTAAGAAATACCTAGTACAGCTCTTCTCTCTTTTATATTTTCTTCATCAGCATTTCAAAATGGATTTTATCTTTTAAATGTACTCTTGAGCCTTCATAAAGTAATCTTTCCATATTACTACATACTTAATACACTGAAACAAAGACAGTGTTTTAAATTAATTTATCAGAGTAATTTAATGTGTTCATAACAAAGTTCATTGCTTTTAGAAAAAGGGAACACAAATTTAATTAGTTTGATCTCTATAACAATATACATGTTTATAAAATTTCACTATATATTTATGTTAAAATATATATTTCCAAAGATTTTAGGCATAACAAAGGATTTTATATCTTACCAAGGTACTGATTTTGGTGGAGGCTCTCTTAAAACTGGTTCATCAAATAGTCAGAAATAAAGAAAGGGAAACTCATTTGTCCATCTATCTGGAAGAAAAGGGATGTTGTCCCTTTAAAGGCTCTCTCTAACAGGGGGTTGAAAGGAAAGTATGGATGGACAAAAAGTACAAAAAGACTTTGGAAGCAAGTTTTTGTACTATAGTAAGTAAAATGTGGCTCTTAAAATAAGAGTAGTCTTTTGAAGAATTTATTTTTTAAAAAATATGTCTGAAGAGCCACATACTACAGTAATGCCAGCGATTTTTGCCAGTAAATTCCTGAAACTGGCAGTATATACCTCCCAGTTGGCACATGCCTGTTAAATGTCTTCATTACCACATAATAACTTTCATGGGTTCAATGTTATGGTGATAGGTTTGGCCAGTGGGAAGGTTTTTCATGTTTAAGTTACTAGATCCATGGGGCAGACTAACCAGGCTGTAACAGCCAGCTCTGGGAGCCTACCGGAATGGCAAGAATAAGGATGGGAGGAGGCAAGGAGGGGTTAAGCGCTAAGACCCAGTAAAAGCATTGCCTCCCCTTGCCTCTTATATCCACTGTCCATGTAGAAAATGATGTGTGACAGGTGACAGATTTTTCCTACCCGTCTGTGATGACTCAAAGAATATTTGTATGTAGTGAGTGCATGGTTGTATATCCAAACGATGGCATCTTCAGTGGCATGATACAGTTCTTCTAGACCGCCGCTGAAACTGGTTAGTGGACATTTATTGAAAATGTGCATCATCGTCTGTGTTGTGCTGCAGCTGCACAAGTCTCTGTCCCAAAGGCTCAGTGCTGTTGGCTGGCTGTACAGAGAGCTTGCCCAGTCCAGAGCCTGTTCAACAAAGACCACTGATGACAGGGCAGGCCAGAACTAGTCAGGCAGCTTGTGGGATTGGTGACAAGGGACTGGTTGGCAATTAGAACAGAGATCCATTGCTCTTGACGCACTGTTTCTGCCCTAACATCCTGGTATGACAGATGAGAACATAATGGGCGACATGATGGCGAGTGTGCAGCTTGTGAAAAAAGGCTCCAGAACTTCAAATAAATGTCAGATTATAATTCTGATACTAAAATGTCTATTTAAACCAAACTCCAGATCAAAACCTTTGGCATTACACTTTTAATGCAGCCATCAGTACATGATATGTGCAGCTGATCCAGGCAGCAGACAATGATGATTGTTGTGTGTGGGGCAAAATATGCAGTGGGTTGCAATGGTAGGGATTATATTTATAATCCTTTAATCAAATCGATGGCTCATATTTCAAAAACTGTTTATGTTTGAAGTCTAAAATATAACTTTGATTAATACTTGTGAAAGTATCTAATGCCTTCATTTGTTCCACATTTTCAATTTACTGATTAGCAACTGATACTATCGATTCTAGTCCTAAAGTAAAACTTCTTAGTAAGCTACAGTATTTAGCTAGGGTTTTTGAAGAGCCCTAGAGTATCAGTATAAAGAAACAATTTGGCAATGAGCCTTTCTTTTGTCTGCGTAGCTTTTGCAGTAAATTTAGAACAGAAGTACACTTTCCTGGAATAAAAATGTATGCCTTGTTGGCTACAAGTGTATCTTTGCTGCTTCACAATTTTAGAATTAGATGATGGACTTATTTAGTAGACATTGGATGGCAAAAAGTAAAACTCCATAATTTAAAACATTCCACTTCACTACATTCCAAGAAAAACATGGACCGGTGAACAAAACCAGCAGTATTGTAATAAGAAAACAAGTAGGTGCATTTTTTCCAAAACCTAAAAACCAGGAATCTAAATGTATGAGTTACTGGCTAAAAATTCCATTTTCATGTCTCAGTTTCTCTGAGCACAAAAAAAAACAATCCCAACCTAGACCTGATAAACATTTTTTGAAATGTGTCTGCTGAGGCTCCAGGCTAAGGTGTAGGCATCATGTGTCTGTGCATAATCTAGTGTAGACACTTTGTCTTTTAAACTAAAATGTTAACTTTTTTCTTTAAGAAATACGTGTATAATTACAATATTTGTTATGCAATACCAAAATTAGAGTTGTGTGGTGAAGGCTTTCTTAAAAATGATCAAAATAATTTATATTGATACAGTGGCTTTCATTCTGTTTATTCCCAGTGCACTTCCTGAACTTCATGTACTACTGTCTGGGATCTACGTCCACCACTGTAAAAGCACAATTACTTCTGGGATGAGTGATGACACACAACGGACACAGGGCATATCTACATTGGTGAGTTATTTCGAAATAACTTCCCTTATTTCTAAATAACAAGGTGAGTAGCCACACTGCCAAACCTAATAATAATGGGCTTATTATTTCGAAATAATAACTCCTGCTTGGGAAGAGGAATAAGCTTATTTCAAAATAGTTATTTTGGGAGTTATTATTTCCAAATAGCCTGGTAGTGTAGACATAGCCACACAGCACAGGCTCCAATTCAGTAAACCAATAAGCATGTGCTTAGTTTTAAGAACATGCTTAAGTCCTACTGAAGTCCTGCTCAGCAAAATATTTCCAAGTATGTGCCTAAATCCATCCCTTTTCAGCAGGTGCTCAACTTTATGATGTTTAGTAGGACATAAGCATGTGTTAAAGTCAATGGCTTAAGCACATGCCTGAAGTTAAGCAAATGCTTCAGGGTTCCGCTGAATCAGGGCCACAAAACACAACAGGGTGGGGGAAATTTTAGCTATCTCCTCCTGGGAATCCCTCTTCTTACAAAGAGCACTACAATACCTTTGCCTTGCTCTTTAAGGATTTTGCAGAAAAATCCAGTAAATAGTGTGTTACACAGTTTATGTACCTAAGAAAGGTGAAGAGATGAGTCAACCATCACAGTGTCAAAGAGGTGTTAGTTCCAACTGAGAAGAATCCTGTGTATAGTCGTTTTCAAGTGATTTATTTGAAAAGCGTTTTTGAATAAATAATAGTGTGCAGAGGTGGATTAAGATGTACTGGAACTGGGAGAGACACTTTTAAACAAGATAGGGCCATGCCAGCCCACTTTTTAATAGGGGTGTAGTAGCCTCAAGAAGGTGCAGCGCGATGGCAATAGGATGGTGCCGCCCCTGCTAACAGTGGTAGCCTCTTTCCGGTAGGACCTGACATTGGCCCTAAACTCACTCACCCCAGGACTCAGCTCCCCTGTTCCTACTCTTCCACTAAAGGCTGGGGCCTGATCTTCCTCTTCCTCCTGATGCCCCATCCCCTGGTCAGGCCAGAAGCCAGAGCCAGCTGTAGTAAGAGACACTCAGGGAGCCCCGGCTGCTGTGGGGAAAATTGGACACCCCCCCATCTGTGCTGGGCAGTGAGTCCTGGGGCAGGGACATTGTCCATATCTGCTCTTGGGCACGGTGGTCCCCTGGCCAGGACAGATAAGGTCTGGAGTTCCCTACAGCGGCCTGGACTTACTGGGAGGGAGTGGTTAAACACGGGAATAAATTGCCTAGCGAGGTTGTGGAATCTCCATCATTGAGACGGAGATATGTAAGAGAAGGTTAGACAGACATCTATCAGGGATGGTCTAGACCAGTGTTTCTTAAACTTTTTAAGACTGAGGAACACAAAAAAATATTTTTTTTTATGAGGAACACTAAGGATTTTTTGTTGAGGGGGGAAAAAAAAGGTCAGGGGGGAAAGTTATTGAGCAAAAAAAAAAAAAAGTCACCTGCTCCTTTAACAGTGGCCATTTTGAACTCTGTTGTTCTCCACGGCACACCTCTGACTGCCTTGGAGTTTAAGAAACACTGGTCTAGACAGTGCTTGCTCCGGACATGAGGGCAGGGGACTGGACTCAATGACCTCTCGAGGGCTCTAGTTCTAGTACTCTATGATTCTATTCTATGATTCTATCACGACCAGCTCTGGCTTTTGGCCTGGCTAAGAAGTGGAGCCCTACGGCGAAGAGGAGGAGCAGGGGCTGGGGCCCCAATGAAAGAGAAGGAGCAGCGACTGGGATTGCATCTCCTGCATTGTTGCCCCCTGCTTCTACACAGGTTCTGGCACTCCTGCAGGGCCCCCCAATTGGCTGTAGTCCCTGAATAAGATCCCTATGTGACTGAGCATTAATCTGCCACTGATACCATGCCTGGATGAGATGTACTGTAGTCTCTGCTGTATATGACTTTTAGCACTTATAGGAATGATTCACAATCCCATAGGTACAATATATGGGGCCAAATTTCCATCAGTGTAACACCATATATAGGAAATGAATTCTCAGATCTCAGATTTTTCTCCTCCATGGACAGACCTTCTAGTGACACTTTGGCCAAGATTTTCAAAAGAGACTAATAATTTTTGATACCTTAAACTTTGGGTGCTCAACTGGAGACACATTAAAGGGGCCTTATTTTTAAAATGTGTTTCTGGTTGGGCACTGAAAAAATGAGGTAATCTAATCACTAGTTACTATTACAAATCTTGGCTTACATGCTGAGGATGCAAAATAGCTAAGGCGAAACCATTAAATCAAAAGGCAAAATGTTGCAGTTACCAAAAAGCCACCACATAAAAATAATGTCATTTATTTTATTTGTTGTTACTCAAAAACTGAGTTTAGAAAGCAAAATTGATCACAAAATGAAATTTCTGCTTTATATTTGTACATGACAGTACGGAGACCAACTGTGTTTTAGAAGAGTTAAATATATGTTATTGACAGGTGAAACTGGAAGTGTGTATTCTAATATATTGTCTTTGAGTTCTATTTATACCAAATTGCTAGTATATGCTGGTCTGTTTTTATTCACCTATGTTAATGTAGGGGATCTATTGCTTCTTACTTGGCTGCTTTCCAATATCATACAATATCTCTTGGAACAGAACATTATTTTAAAATATAATTAGTTTCAGATGAGGCCCCCAAATCCCAGATAACTTCCTCTCTTTGTTAATAAGAGGAACACTGCATAGAAAAGATGATTTCTACAGTCATCTTTGTGAACACAGCCATCAGTATTTTATCTCCCATTTGGAAGCTGGGCAAAAGGCAGCTTCACAACAATATTTAGTATAACTCCATGACGGACAAGCAGATAGCACCAAAACGTGGTGTATCAAATGCATCTCCCTGAGGAGGTTCAGTGTGACTACTCCATTATGTGCCCTGACCTTCACTGCCTGAAGGACAGCAAGTTTGTTCCTGAATCTGCATCTTTCAACCTTTGTGTTGCTTGTTCTGCACCAGTGTGTATTATAGTAAGTGCCATAACCAGCAAGTGGTCAGTCTGGATTTTTTTATTGTGCTTGTTGTGCACTCAGAGCCTTATCAGAACAAAAGATCTACGTTCTAATTCCATTCTGCTAGGGATTTTGTATGTAACTCTGGGTAAGTCACTTAAACATCCTTTACTTCCATACCCCAATCCGAATAATGGCATTGTGAGGTTGAAACAATTCTCTTAAGCTGTTCTGAGATGCATAGAAAGTGCTGCCAAAGTGCAAAGTATTACTCAGTGAAAATATTTCATCTGAGTCTCTTAAGATGCATATGCCTTATCATGTTACACTGTAGCAATGCTATGGTGGGTTGGAGTGCATTGGGCCATTACTGTTGGACAACATAGTATTTACTGGTGGGTAGAAGGCAAGGTCATGTAAAATGATTAGTCATTCTTATGACAATGTATAATGGACTAACTTCTTGTAGTTTGAAGTTCTGAGTCCTCACAAATCCATTTTTTTACTGTTCCATTGTACAATTAGTTCAAACTGAAATTTTTTCCTGTCATTAAAATTCATGCCTTCTTTTGCCACGGTACTTTTTTCTTTGTTTTTTCTTTTTTCTTCTCATCGTTTTGCCTCTTTCTAGACATTTTCTAGTCTACTTTTCATGTTAATTTTCACTGCATCTCTTCACTTTCCTCTGTTCCTCCTTTTCGTTTTCTCCTAAGAGAAACTTGAACCCAACTGAGCTTGGATTTCAGTCAGCCTTTAACAGGTGATGCTGAAGTTAAGCAAAACAGATTTGCTCATTCTCGCTAATAAGTGGCAATATCTTCAGATCAGAGGACACGCAAGCTGTTGTTATAAATACTGCACCTGTAGTTGATATGCCAACAGGTGATTGGTTATTTCATGCATTTTACTATTTGTTAAGAGTATGGACGTATGAAGTACAGCCACTGAGAAGGTTGGGGCACTGTGCAGCAAAAATCTATTTTGAAATATGATCTAATAAAGCCTACCCTCTGTAAAGCAGGGGAAAAAACAATCCAAGGGGATGAAATAAAGGAAAATGCACATGGAAAGAAGTGAAGAAGGTAATATGCACAAGGTCACAAAATAATGTTTTGGTCTATATGGGGAAAAATGAGACATTCATTGTATTAAAATTTAAGGAAATAAGGAGTCAGACTGTTGACTGACTTTTTGGGGGACCTAACATCGCTGCAGGTTATACATCCTTACCCCCCACTTAATCGCTATATATTTTTTATAAGTTGCAAGCAAAATGTTCACCTTGAGTCATACACATTTTTAAAAATATAACAATGTGATCTATTTAGAGAAGGCCCTGAGCATTTTGTGACCCTGTGCATAATTTTTATGGTTTTCCACTGGGAGTTATTTATAAAAATATATTTCTTCTTTTGGGGCTAATGCTAAATAATAGCATTAAAATCAGGCCCTCCTTGAGTACAATGTTTCCTAGAACCCCTGGTTTGCAGGAAGCGCTTGCCAGCTGCACCAGTCTTTTGGGGTATGTCTACACTAGCTCGTTAGTTCAAGCTAGGTAGGGTAATGAGGGCAACCAGAGTTGCAAATGAAGCCCGGGATTTAAATATCCCGGGCTTCATTTGCATGTTCCCGGGCGCCACCATTTTTAAATCCCCCTTAGTCCGAACTCTGTGCCCGCGGCTACACGCGGCACGGACTAGGTAGTTTGAATTAAAGATCCTAATTCGAACTACCGTTACTCCTCATTCCATGAGGAGTAACGGTTCATTCCATGAGGAGTAACAGTAGTTCGAATTAGGATCTTTAATTCGAACTACCTAGTCCGTGCCGCGTGTAGCCGCGGGCACGGAGTTCGGACTAAGGGGGATTTAAAAATGGCGGCACCCGGGAACATGCAAATGAAGCCCGGGATATTTAAATCCCGGGCTTCATTTGCAACTCCGGTTGCCCTCATTACCCTACCTAGCTCGAACTAATGAGCTAGTGTAGACGTACCCTTGGAGAGCTGGTGTCGGCCAGCTCTTGTCCATTCTTTTTTGAGTGGCTAGCACACTCAGGCACTAGCAAGGCACATTCAGCAGGGCTGTTGTGTTGTGTGGGATCCCCCAGTGACTGGAAAAGCCTTCCTCTTGTCCATAGTCATTGACATTCTCACTCCCAGTCCCACCCAGAGAGATAGGAATGAACATTTTGATGTTTCATAGCCCTTTTCCCTCCTCCTTCCTGGATAACTACATGAAACCTGTTGTCATGGGCAGGTTACAATAACTTTGGGCTGAAGTCCATTACACTTTTTTCCTTGGCTTTCTGATCACCCAGGACAGAAATTATATCTGCAAAGTCACTCAGGATACGTCTACACTAGCCCCCTAGTTCCAACTAGGGAGGCTAATGAGAGCGACCGAAACTGCAAATGAAGCGCGGGATTTAAATATCCCGCGCTTCATTAGCATGTTCCCGGCAGGTTGCCATTTTGGAAATTGACTAGCCCGGAATAACTGCCCGCGTCTACACGTCTACATGCTAATGAAGCGCGGGATATTTAAATCCCGCGCTTCCTTTGCAATTTCGGTCGCCCTCATTAGCCTCCCTAGTTGGAACTCGGGGGCTAGTGTAGACGTACCCTCAGTGTGATTCCAAGAGCTCAATTTCTATATTTGGTTGACTTAAGAGAGCCATAGATTTCTTCACTGGCCAAGAGCAAGCAGAGAGCACTCACTTCACTATTCCACATCCTTCATGGAGAAAGGGTCCTTTCCCTTGGTAATAAGGAGTGGTTTCCATAACTGCCGCTCGAGCCCACAGCTCCATAATTCCAGGTAATTTCTATGGGCCAATAAGTGGTTGACTGGCTGATTCGCTATAAAACAGACCGGATGGGTTTTATGGTCTCTCTCTACTCCTGTTTGCTGTTTTACAGAGATCTATGCAAAGCTTAAGAATTTCCATTTGCTGCCAATTGGCATTGGAAGTTTTACTTCTGTTTCAGGCTCAAAAGAAGCACGACCAGAATTACTGTATTATGATCATCATTATCTAGTATTTATATTACAATAGCATCTAGAAATCCCAGTCAGGATTGGGGCTGCAGAGTGCTATGTGCTTTACAAACTCTTACAAACTCTGTGCAGGAGGAACTTTCCATCCGAATTACAGCTGCTTTGGCATGGAGATGTGCATGACCACGTGCTTCACATATTTTCACATTAAAACCAGCTATCTGCAGAGATTCATTTGTATCTGGTCTCAGGTTCAAGAATCCATGGGTTGCATTTTGGAGATTAAAACTTGAAACCCAATGAAGTTTCATGACAAAGATTTCTCATGGCTTTAGTTTTAAACTGCTGGATATAATTTATGAACAGTAGTAAATAGATAATCATAGAACACTAGAACTGGAAGGGACCTTGAGAGGTCATCGAGTCCAGTCCCCTGCCCTCACGGCAGATCCAGGCACCATCTAGACCATCCCTGATTGATGTCTGTCTAACCTACTCTTAAATATCTCCGGAGATGGAGATTCCACAACTTCCCTAGGCAACTTATTCCAGTGTTTAACCATCCTGACAGTTTGGAAGTTTTTCCTAATGTCCAACCTAAACCTCCCTTGCTGCAGTTTAAGCCCATTGCTTCTTATCCTATCCTCAGAGGCCAAGGAGAACAATTTTTCTCCTTCCTCCTTGTGACACCCTTTTAGATACCTGGAAACTGCTATCATGTCCCCTTTCAGTCTTCTCTTTTCCAAACTAAACAAGCCCAGTTTTTTCAGTCTTCCTTCATAGGTCATGTTCTCTAGACCTTTAATCATTCTGGTTGCTCTTTCTGGACCTTCTCCAATTTCTCCACATCTTTCTTGAAATGTGCCCAGAACTGGACACAATGCTCCAATCGAGGCCTAATCAGCACAGAGTAGAGCAGAAGAATGACTTCTCATGTCTTGCTCACAACATTCCTGTTAATGCATTCCACAATCATGTTTGCTTTTTTTGCAACGGTATCACACTGTTGACTCATATTTAGCTTGTGGTCCACTATGACCCCTAGATCCCTTTCTGCAGTACTCCTTCCTAGACAGTCGCTTCCCATTCTGTATGTTTGAAACTAATTGTTCCTTCCTAAGTGGAGTACTTTCCATTTGTCCCTATTAAACTTCATCCTATTTACATCAGCCCATTTCTCCAGTTTGTCCAGGTCATTTTGAATTATGATCCAATCCTCAAAAGCACTTGTAACCCCCTCCCAGCTTGGTATAACTTGCAAACTTAATAATACTCAGAACCTCACAGGATTGGGCCCTCGGTTCTCATTGACATCAATTAGATTAAATAGTCTCTAGCACCTGGCTGAGCAAGAGCCAAGGGCTCTTTGGCAGGGTTGTAACATACAGACATTTGAAAGAACACGGTCAAATTACATAGTTGCATATTAAGATAGGACTTGTATCCCATACTTTACGTTTGTAATTATTCGTCCATTGAACAGTTAAAAATATAAATGGTGTGGTTGCACTCAGATTAGTTGATTTTGTGGGACTTGCATTAAATTTGAGATTTTGTTTTAATTACTTAGTACTAACACAACAGAATTAATGGTTGAATGAGAACTTTAAAATATCACTGGGTAAATTGAATTCTCTGTTTCTGAAACTCCAGAAAGTTGGTAGTATATTTTGACATGGCCCTTTTAATTGTTTGTGTATTTGCTTAAATATATTATAGATACTTAGGGCCAGATTCTCAAAGGCACCTATAGATGCAGATAGGCAACCAGTGGGATTTTCAAGATACTTAGGCAACTGACTGCCATAGTGGGAGTTAGGCACCTGGGTGTTTTTTGAAAATTCCCCCTGGTACCTATATGCATCTTTAACTGCTTACCTGCCATTGAAAATCAGGCCCTTCATACCTTGCTTATTATGATCACAAACTAAATTGCAAACATTGTTTAATTTAATCTCACCACCCGTGGGAAGCAGGTAAGAAATATCAGTATTGTCCCATGGGTAAACCGAGGCAAATAGAAGCTAAGCCCAGACCCTGAAAGGCATTTAAACACCTAACTTCCATTGAAATTAATGGGAATTAGGTGTGTAAATACCTTTGAGGATCTGGTAAGTGTCTTGCTCAAATCATGTAATAAATCAGTGAGGCCATGTCTACACTAGGAAATAATTTCAAAATAAGTAAAATCAAACTAATAACTCCTGAAATAATGGAGTCTAAATAGCGTGTCTCCACTACAGGGGAGCATCAAAATTGCTTGGAATTATTTCAAAATAGTGCATCCACAATGAATGGAGCCTGCCTCGGATTTAGAGCCCCCGGAAGCACTCTGAAGAGGGCACCAGGAGGTCAGAAACTCCCTGTGGCTGCTTGCTCAGGCAAGCTGCGACTGGTGCTTTTAGGGGCTCCTCTCTATGGCCTCATCTCACACACCACTCCCCATCATGGGACACAAAACGGATGCAGTGTGCTCTGGTTTCCCTTGCAGATGCAACAGCACTGACACCAGGGAGCCAGAGCTGCTGCAAAGCAGTGCCGAGGTCACAGGACTCATGCTGCATCTCATGGCGCAGCTTGTTCATATGATGCTTCAGCAGGACGACGACCAGCCCAAACCAGAAGACCTCTTCACCCAGGTTCTGGTGCTCCTGCTACTACAAATGACCCTCAATCCCCTGAACATCTTGGAAAGCCACTTCTGGTGGAGGGAGACCAGTTTGGACTGGTGGGACTGCATCATCCTCAGCGATGGGACAACCAGCAGTGGCTCCAGAACTTCCCCATGCAGAAAGCCACCTTCCTGGGGCTTTGTGAGTGGCTCACCCTGCCCTCAGGCAACAGGACACCTGATTGTGACCTGCCATCCCCATGGAGAAGTGAGTTGCCATTACCCTCTGGAAGCTCACCATGGTGGACAGCTACTGCTCTGTTGGGAATGAGTTTGGCAAGGGGAAATCCACGCTTGGGCCATGCTTCTACAGGTAGCCAAGGCCATCAATAACATCTTGCTACAGAGGATGTCACTCTGGACAGCGTTGACAGCATCATCAATGGCTTTGCCACCATGGGTTTCCCGAATTGCGGAGGAGTGGGGTGGGCTTAGATGGCACTCACATCCCCACCCTCGTCCCCCGACCACCATGCCTCGAACTACATAAATGGAAAGGGGTACTTCTCAATGGTGCTGCAAGCCCTCTGGACCACAATGGATGCTTCACCGACATCAACATCAGCTGGTCAGGGAAGGCACACAGCGCCTGCATCTTCCGGAACTCATGGCTGTTCCAGAAGATACTTTTTTCCCCAACCGCACCATGGGATTCAGGGACGTGAACCATCTTCATCCTGGGTGATGCAGCCTACCCCTTGTGCCCCTAGCTTATGAAGCCCTACACAGGAGGCCTGAACTGCACCAAGAGGAATTTCAACACCAGGCTGAGCAGGTGTCACATGGTGGTGGAGTGTGCATTCAGTCACTTGAAGGGGACATTCAGGAGTCTCCTCACCCACCCTGACCTCAGCAAACACAATTTCCTCTTCATGGTGAACATCTGCTGTGTGCTCCACAACCTCTTTGAGACTTTCCTGACAGGGTGGGGGGCAGAGGGTGAATGGCTGGCCAGGGCTCACAAGCAGCCAGAAACCAGTGCCATCTGATGAGCACATCAAGGTGCTGTGCTCATCCAGGAGGCCTTGAGGGAGTTTCAGCCAAGGCCACCTGTGAGACTCTCACCTGTGCTTCACCACAAGGGGGCCCTGCATTCCCCCTGTGTGCCTTTCTTCCCCTACCCCTCTCTTCCCTTCACTCCCTTCACCCTTCCCCCTCCCTTGCAGAGCAAATAAAAAAGGTGTTTTTGTTTGAAAAAAACCCAAGACTGTTTGTTGGGGAGCAACTGGGGAAAGAACCTGGAATGCGGGAGAGGGGAAGGGGACTCAGGGCTCAGGGATGGGTCTGGGACTTGCGCCTGCCTTGGTCAGCTTGGTAGACTCCAGCTGCCCTTAAGGTCCCACCACCCCATGTTCTGGGGCCCTGGCGGCCCTGGAGGGCTAGGAGGGGAAGCCACAGAGGGGATGGGGTTGGGGGTGGGGAGGGTTTGGTGGCCCGCTCCATACACGAGGCCATGCGATCCATCACCAAGGTGAGGGAGGAGCACATGGCCTCATGCTGGTGCACCAGCTGGTCCCAGGCAGCCTTCTACTCCCGGTAAGCCCAGAGCTCCTTCTGGTCAGTGGCCTGCTCCCGGCACTCCTCATCGAGTCCCCGAGATGAGGGACTGGAGTCAGGCCATCTGCTCATGCATCAGGTCTTCCTGGGTGCATTTCCTCCGGTGGCTCCCACAGAGTCGGGAAGATGGCATGGGAGGTGGTGGATGCGCCACGCTCGCAGCGGCCCAGTTGTGAAGGAAAGTGACAAGGGGAGTCATCCTAAGAGACACTGAATATGAAACCCAGCCCTAATCTCTGAGCCAACACCAAAGATCTCATTTCAGAGGATGGTGATGTGCTTCGAGCAAGGCCATTTGCTACCTAGACAGCGGGCACTTTCCTGCAGGGGCAGGGATGCCTCAGGGGAGCATCGCTATACTCACAGCCCAGGGACAAGCAGGCATGGGAAGGTGCCGGCCAGGCCAGGAGCCTGTGGGTGGGAAGTGGGGACAGGGCAGCTTGGCTTCCTTCTGTGTCCCACACACACTGGGTCTGGCACTGGAGGCTTCCCACAAAGAGAGAACTTCTATGCCTGCCAGCAGGAAGGAGGAGGGTGTCAGGGGTGGTGTGTGTGAGAAGCAGATGCCGCTTGCTGGGAAGGGTGGTACTGTGTCGCCTCATCTCCTCCCCTGTCAGGATCCATGCAGGGCATCGGTCTCCTCCGCATCACTGCATTTGACCAGGAGCTGATGCTGCCTGAGTGTGGGCACGATTCTGTGCCATGTGGGGCACTGCTGTGTGGTTCCATGACCCCAGACTCCTTAGTGGTGCCTTGTTGTGGGAGGTTGTCCCACCACGAAGGCCAGAATAAGGTAGGAACCTCTCCAAGAACCTTTTGAGAAGGACCGAGGGGTTCCGGACTGACGCGCCAGGTGCACCCATGTGCACAGGCTCTTGTGTGACCCCCAGGCCAAGCAGGCCAAGGGAGGAATGTGCAGCCCCTCGCAGCCCGTCACCTGCCCTGTGTGTGTATAGGGAAAGTTATAGAACTCACCTGAAGTGCCTTCCCCAGGTTCATCTGATGCCTGGGAGACATCCTGGGATGGAGGACTGGCTTCAGGGTGAGGAGCAGGTCCCGGCTTGTGGGCATGGTTGCCTGGCTGGCTTGCTCCTTTTCCTCCTCCTCCTCCTCCTCCTTCTCCTTTTGCTCCTCCTCCTCCTACTTGTCCTCTACAACCCTGACCTCGTGGAGGCTGATGCCAGGCATGTCCAGCTGGAATCTATGGCAATGACGGGGGGGAGGTGACCGGGATGGCATTGAGCTGTTCATAGTAGCAGCGCCTGTGCTTGAGATGTAGCCCCAGAGCATCCGCTCTGCTCCCTGACCTTGTTGTAGGCCTGCCAAAGCTCTTTTATTTTCATTCGGACCTCGTCGAGTGTGCGGATGTGTCCCTTGTTGCCCAGGCTGGCGGGCATCTGGCCATAGACATCAGAGTTGTGCTTTCTGGTGTGGAGATCCTGGAGGTTGGTCTCCTTGCCCCAGACCTCGATGAGGTCCAGGATCTCCACACCACTCAAGGACAGTGTTCTCCTGTGTCCCTGGCCAGTGACAGTCAAAGGTACTGCAGGAGTGCTGGAAGCTGTGAGGGGCTCAGAGGGAGTGCTGGGGTCGCTCATGGCTCTGTCAGCTCCTGATGTATGACACGGGGCTTGCCAAGCTGGCCACAAGTCCTTCTCTAGAAGCCTGCTGCTTTAAGCTCCGTAGGAGAAGGGGAGCAGCGGAGCTGGCAGGTGTGGCCAGAGCAGCCACAAGTGCAGCTGTGAGAGGCCTCTGGAGGCCAATTATTTCAAATTAGCAGTACAGGATCGTCCACACTGATGCTATTTTGAAATAACAATTTTGTAATAAGCATTATCCCCCGAGGAAAGCAGGAGTGCAGATTTCTAAATAATCAGCCCGTTATTTTGAAATAACAGGCTGGGTAGTGCGGACGCTCCACTTGTTATTTCAAAATAAAGGGGGTTATTCCGAAATAACACCCTAGTATAGAGCAGGGCTGACAGGTTCGGAAGGGGATTCAGGAGTTTGTACTTCTGGCTTCCTCGCCCAGGCATGGGTACACAAAGTGTAAAGTATGCACGAAAGAATAAAACAACACAGATTTCAGTAAAATTATAGTGTAAAGTTGTTTAAAGAGAAAAAGACTCCTGTGAACTCTGACAAACATGATCACAAGTTTTACCTTTTTTTAATGACTTACTTTACTTAATACCTTATCCAGAGTTAAATTTAGGAGTCCATTGCTGTCTATACAGAAATAATTGAAGATGACTAGAGTAATTCATACATTTACTTGTGTACTTTGAAACCAAACTTTCCCTTTTTAGTCTCTATATAAAAGCACCTCCTATAAATAATTACACATCCAAATGTATTTCAAACCTCTTCTGAAACAGGCAGAGGGAAAAAAGCAGTTTATTTTCTTCATTTTAAGGAATAACATTTTTGACTCTCTTTGTAACTTAGGATATTTTACTAACGTTGCAAACTTTTTTCACCCCAGACAGTACTGAAAACAAAACACTACACTGTCTGCAAGGAGTAACTCAAGCAGACACACCAGACATCGAGAACCAAGGCAGCAGTTTTACAACATGCCTTATAAAGCCTCTTAGACCTGGGCTAAATAGTTGGTCAGATCCTAAAATTTACTTAAAGCTCAGAATTGTCACAACCTTCAGTTCAGCTGGAGCTCAGCAATTGTGAGGCCTGGCTTATTTAAACAGACACAAAACCAGGTACTACCTTTGCCACCCAAACAATACAGCAACACATACAAACCACCCCTACAAAAAATCCCCAAACTGGCATACTAGTATACCCCTTTAAAATCCTAAATTGCATAGAAAGTAATAAAAAAATTCCTCAGAATTATTCAGTACTCAGGCTATAATTTGCAAATCAGACCATCTGATTGACTGAACTGCTGCCTTTCTTACTTGAAGGTCCTGGTGCAGACTCTGCAGAGCTATCTTTTTAAAATTTTCCTGTCCTTTCTGTAAACTTATTATCCTAATTCACTAATTTAATCTTGATGTCTAGCTATAAGCAAGTCTCTGTCACACTTGTAACGCATACGTTTCCAATTCAGCAGCGTTGCTACATGTTGTCATGAAACAGCTCGACTGTCCTCATGGGTCTTTCTGGGGAGTCCTAAGAAGTAGCTGTACACAGAAATTTTTAATTCTTTAAAGGTTTTGTCTTAAAATATAGTCTGGACGAATACCTTTAAATAAATAAATAATCCTACAGTATCTCAGAAAGTCCCAGGGCCTAAGCTACTGTTTTATATCTCCCAAGAGTGTTAGGCCTACTGCCAACATAAATCCATTCCATATTGGAAATCTAAAACCTCTCAGATGTATTCGGCATAATGCCAGTGTTCAGCCATTCTGGATTGGAATTTAATTTAGTTCCTGTTATAGTCATCCCCTTATGTTTTTCCAGTGGGGAAATATAATCAAAAACTGAGGTGGGTGATTACTACTTGACAATAAAAGTGCTATTGAAGCTTTACTTTTGATACCTTCCCTGTAGCCATCACTGTTATAAAGTCAAAGGCTAATTCCTCCATTCCTTTCATTGTCAAAACTCCCATTGATTTAAATCAGAGGTTTCGAGAAGTCAGAAATACAAAATCAGACCCAATATTTGTCAAGAGATACCACAGTTAATTCCAATTCTAAGTGCATGAAAATACTCAGAACTAGTATAACTGTCGGTAAATGATGACCTTCCAAATGGGGACCATGGTAGGAAATGTATGCCAGATTATTCACTCACTGTAAAGATACCAGTAATTAACTTAGATTGAGGATTTTTGTGCCTTTGAATTGATGACAAATTTGAAGCAGATTTTTAGATATAGACAAAGATAAAGCTATAGACATAGATATAGACACACACACACACACTAGCTGTGGAATTAGGGACTTGTGCCTTTAAGGGTTGAGCTTCCCAGACAGAGCATCTGGGAGGAGTAATGTGAAGGTCTTGTTATGCACAGGCAGTGAAACTGAACACTGAAAAAGCACCATTCTTGCAGGCACTGTAATCACCGAACAGCTCATGACACCAGGAGTAAAGTGAAACTAAGAAAATACCCCAAGTGGAAGAATAGGGCAATTAAAAACCCATAAAAGTTCAAACTCTTGGGACATGTGGCAATCAATTGGAGAAGGGTTAAACTGGAAGAAATGGGTTCAAGCAAATGGGAAGACGGTCCGAAGGTTGTATTAGTTCTGACCAGCTGGCAGCTACAATGCTAATAGCGTAAGCATTTTCTCTGAGTAGGAATAGTGTGGAGGCTCCAGTCTGAATGCACTACAAAAAGCCAACCCAGTAGCTTGGCAAATTACAATGGGAAGCCAGGTCTCAGAAGTGATTTCAGATCAGTTCCTTCCCAAACCTGCAGATGCCAAAGGTGCTTAGAAATGAACAATTACCTCTCACAGATAGTATCATCCAGATATTGGAAAACCTGTTGTTATTTTTAGTTAATTAATATTCAAAATCAATTTATGTTTGGCTACATCTAGACTGCAGGCTTCTTTTGGAAGAAGCTTTTCCGGAAGAGATCTTCCGAAAAAATGTCTTCTGAAAGAGCATGTCCACACTGCCAAATCTGCTTTTTCGAAAGGTAGTGTCCACACTGAATGGATGCTATCTTGCATTTAAACTGTGATTACTGTGGACTGAGTGGTCATGAGGGCATCTGTGATTTTTCCTCTTTCCGAACTCCCTCTTCCCCGTCCACACACACCTTTTTCTGAAAGAGTTCTTTCGGAAAAAGCCTTCTTCCTCGTAGAAAGAAGTTTACCAATGCTGGAAAAACCCTCTGTTCTTTTGATTTACTTTCGGAAGAACGCGATTGCAGTGTGGACGTAACTCGGGTTTTGTTGGAAAAACGGCCGTTTTTCTGACAAAACTCTGTAGTGTAGACATACCCTAACATATCCTGGTGGAATTTTTTTTGAGAATGAGAGCTAGAGGTGAGGAGCATCAGTTAGAGTCTGCAGACTGTGCTGAAAACTTGTAAAGTTTGCAGCACAGCTCATGAAATGTAATATAATAGTGACCTACAATAGCCTTGCTGTCCAGTCCTGGGCTTCTCTGCAATAAAAGTTGACCAAAGTTACTGAATTATGCCAAACAGTGTGCCAGTTGAGAGGCAAAAAATATGTTCCAAACATGAGTGGAATAAATTTTATGATGCGCACCAAGGCATGCGCAGATCATAGGTGCGCACATGGCCACGCACAAAAATGGCCACGCACAAAAAATCCTTCCCCTGCCCACCTCTTTTGGAGAGCCATGCAGCAGCACTCGCATGGTAGGTAGTTGCTCTGCTGGGCAGGGCTGGCTAAGATGGCATAGTGAGGGAGCCACTGAGGCAGGAAGGTTGGAACCCCTGCGGTTGCATGGTACGGGGAGAGGAGGCCTGCTCTGGTGGCTAGGGCTGCCACGTGGCAGGGGGGGCAGGGCCTGTTCTGGTGGCTAGGGCTGGGAACGGGACCTGCCGTATGGCAGGGGTGTGTGTGTCTGCTCCGGCGATTGGGAACAGGACATGCTGCATGGCTAGGGGCGGGGAGGGGGCGGCCTGCTATCGTGGCTGGGAACACGTGTTAATAAATTGGGTGCCACAGTGGCACACGCACATGACCTCACAGTGGCACACGCACATGACCTCAACAAGCCAAAACTCACTCTGCTCATGGTTGGAAAATCTTAGCAAGAATACTGGTGCAGATGTGTACTATCAATAGAAACACAGGCTGACAGCTGTGGGTGCTCTGGTGATTAGCTGGGTAGCATTTGAATCTCTTCTTGGTGGCTACCCAAATGCACAGCTTCAGGGAACACTGACTATTGTTCATTAGCTATCAAAATGTTATCACCAGATATATTTTGATTATTTTAATGGACTATCAAGAATATAATTTAGAAAGATTCATCTCTTTCCAGAATAGACAAAGTCCATATTTTTAGAAATCCCCCCCTACAAAAATTTGAACCTGTACAATCTCAGCCACATGATATTTCATAAGGGTTACTTAGAAAAAAAATTGGTCCATTTCGTTATAGAGTTCGATTCTGCAGTTACTCAGATAACTTCAGTGCAATTGATTACATAACTAAGTGTTGCACAATGAAGCCGATGGCACAGAAATGAAAACTACTTCCTATATCCACCATGCAAGTCACCTTTTGCATAATGGGGTGCTTTCCTTGAAGAGGAGTGTGACTGTAGTGATAATAAATAGTGTCGTGTATCACTGCTATGCCACTTCCACAAACAGTATGACTGTCTCATCCTGATCTGCCTGAACTCTTGCTGAAAAGTATCTAAATCCAGAAGAAGCTGCATTCCACCCAGTGAAGCAAGTCTGACCACAGGGAGCGGGGAGGAGGGAAATGGCTCTGAGTCCCTTCTGCCCAAAGCCCTGTCTCTTCTGGGAGCTGGGAGCCAAATTCCTATCTCTCTCCCCCCACCCCCGACATTGCCCAGGAGCCAGATAATCCTGTTGGCTCCCCCGCAGGGAAGTCATGCACCAGTCAAGTGCTGGGCATCATTCAATACACCAAAGATGGCTTTGAAAAAGGTATGATAACTGGTGCTATACTTATCAACCTATCAGCAACATGTGACACAGTAAATCACCCAAAGCTCTTTGCTAAAATATACACCCTGACAAAAGATCACCACCTCCTCTGACTGATACATGCTCCATTAGGGAACCAATGTTCTTATGTTGAGCTATGTGCAAACAGGAGCTGACGGCTATAACAGAGAAACAGCCTACAAAGGGGGATCACACTTTCCCCAGTACTCTCCAACATCTGCACAAATGATCTTATCTGGCCATAAGAAATGTTGTCTGTGCTGACGATCTATGCATTACTGCCCAAGTCAAGCATCTTGCTCAGATTAAAGTTATGCTAACACTGGCAGCCCATAGGCTGTTACCCGGAGAACTAGTTGCATAGCAAACCAGCCAAACTACAAGTGAGTCTCTTCTGTCTTTGGAATTGTGAAACCACTAGATCAGGGGTGGCCAACCTGCGGCTCTTCACCCCTGAAAGTGCGGCTCGCAAAGCCTCCCCTGCGGCTCGCTAAGCCGCCCCATGTACTCTTACAAACAGCCCCCAGCTCCCGGCTCCCTGTGCTCAGAATCATGTCGGCAAGATGGTGGTGGCCGGTGGGAGCCTGATGTGGCCAAAATGCCTAACCTGTGGTTTTTAAAGTGGCAGCATCCTTTTTTTTTGCTCAACAATTCTGGTGCGGCTCTTCGCATTTTTTCCACCGCTGTTTCGGCTCTCTTCATTTAATGGGTTGGCCACTCCCACACTAGATAATTTAGCTTCATCTGAAATAGGGTTTTACTTGCCTATTACTGGAATCCCATCTACCATGAGATAATGCTAGACTAACACATTCTTCTTCAAGGCACACACATGGAGAAGACAACAGCCAGTTAGAACGTGGAACAATACACTCGCAAAGCTTGCATGTTCAAATTGGGGGATGAACCTTCCACCACTAAGAGCCACTGCACTTGCACTTTACCATTCCATGGCCAAATACTCATATCTGGCAAGGGAAAGATCAGCTAGACTGTGCGCTGAAAGAGAATGCAAACAGCTTTCCTATGCTTCCCAGAATTTCTCCATCAGATGTCAGGAGAGCGATTACAAGCCAAAGGGAATGATTACAATAGGCTAAAGATATCAGACATCTGCTACCAGGATACACCGTATCAATTTGCACGTGGAAATAGCAGAAAAAGCTTCCTGCAATCAGGAGGGCCAACAGACTTGCTGCGCTTCTGGGCAAGGTTTGGGGAGGCTTGCTCTATTCTCCCGGAAGAGGCAGGGTCTTGCCTTCCCTGCCACCCAGAACTTGCTGCATCAGCCCTTCTCACCCCTCAGCCAGCCCTCAGAGCTGCCTGGAGGGGCTGCATGGTGCCCCAGTGGTGATTTAAAGGATCCATGGAGGTAGCGGCATTGGCATCCAGGAGCCCTGAGTCCTTTTGAATCACTGGGCCCTTGGCTCTTCTCCCTACCCCCGTTGGTGGGCCTGTCTGCAGTGGACCCACCTGAAAATTATTGAGGGCTCCACGTCTGAAAACATGGTACATTCACCTTGAAATACATGTAGAGGGCATCAAAATGCATATTGCCATGGCTGGATGCCTTCAAGCAGGCAGGGGGAAGGATTGGTCAGCTTAGTGGTGTCTCAATTCTAAATAAGAGTTGGCAGGTCAACAATCGATAAGTGGAAGTCGGGCTCTTCCAATGACCCGGATACATGTGATAGTAGTAAAATACAAACCATGCAATATCGGCTGGTCTGGGCTCTGGATGAACCGTGCACCAGGAAAGGTCTCGCCAGGGCTACAGACCAGGCTATCTCATGTGTCCAACATTGGAAAAAAACCAATGATTGTGGTGGATGGTCACGAGACAAAGATCTGTTCTGCTACACCAGGCCTGCACAACATACGGCTCGAGGGCTGCATGCAGCCTGCAGGGGCTCACTGTGTGGCCCATGCCGACTATGGGCGACGTGGCCCCATCTGATCCACTGGCCGGGTGGAGGAGCAGAGCGCCGCCAGGGAGGGGGAAGTGCGGCGATTCTCGCCTGCGGAATGCCTGCATGCAGCTCCGGTGCGAGGAAGTGGGGCGCGAGCCAGAGGGCGGGATGCCGGCAGACGCCAGGATGATGGTGTGACGTGGCATTTTGACGTGATGCCCGGCGACCACCAGATTAAAAAAGGCTCCGGCAGTCCCACAAACTGGAAGGCAGAAGCCAGGTAGGGGAGGGGAAGGGGCAGGTCAGGAGAAAGGGGAAGGCACCAAGGGGCAGGGTGCAGGAGAGACAAATGCCAGGGGGCCAAGTGGAGACACGCGTGTTTGGTATTTTTTGGGAGAGCATCCCTACTTGCGGCCCGCAGCTGTTTTCTTTGGAGTAATATGGCCCTCGCCGCTTTCCGAGTTGTGCAGGCCTGTGCTACACTGATGTCGTAGATTTGTAATCACTGTACTTTTTTCTACATTGGCATCCTGCTAGGTACCATATGCAATTAATAGCAAACTGAGTGAGATGATGTGAGGTTGTTGCTGCTAATAAATACCTTTTGAGTCCAAACAGAAAAATCTGCTATCGTTTTCCACTTTTACTCATTTGACATGTAAATATTAAGGACAACTGCTAACCATATACAAAATTATCACCTCTTGATATTTAGGGAAGAAAATGGGCAATCCAGTAATATGTAGGCATGCTGTTTTCCATACAAGCTTTCTAATCAAAAGGAGGTTGTTCAGTAGAACATAAGCATGAAAACAGTTCAGGTACAAATTTCACTGGTATCACCATTGAACGGAAGGTATTTTCTACATTATTCACAAAACAGAAGGGAGAGTTCTGAGTTAATTTCATTACAATAGTTGATATGTTCCCAAATGCCACGTATGTTTTTAAAGAAAAGATTTGGTGAAAAGGATGAACAGATCAATTAATTTTAAGAGTTAATCTTAAAAAATGGCTATCTTAAGGTATAAGCTATCAAAACAAAACCAAAATGCTCAAGCGTACATTTTTCAAAGCCATAAAATCTCTGTTTGAAAGATGTCATTTCTTTCAATGGCTTCAAGTTTCTTCAAGGCAGAAAACTATGGAAGCTGCAGTATAGCTGAACATCTGTCTTGTCATGTGGGCAGATATTAAGATTAAATTAACTAGAAATGAATAGAATGATATATGACAGGGTGCAGATGTCCCAGCCACAGTGTGATAATTTCATTGCAAAACTATGTAATGAATTCCATACATTACAGAAATACAAATATTTAGGTAATTGTGATGAAAAGGTATAATATGCAGTGGATAAACAGACTGTGGACCCAAGGGCATTTTTCTCTCACTATTTCTCTTCAGTCATATCAAAATGATTTTATTTGGTTTAATGTAAGTCTATTATTACATCCTTCCTTCCTTTTTTTTCTCTTAGCATTTCTGAATCTGGATTATATAAGGAACATTAGGAAACTTTCTTTATGTCTGCTTTCCTGATAGATTGGTTAGCTCCCATTCCTCTTTATATACAGTATATTGCTATGCTACATCTAAAACTAACATTTCCATGACTTCAGAAAAAAAATTGGATTGATTCTGAAAGCTTTTTGGCTTTGTGTAGTTTCTAAATTGGCACATACTGCATCTGTGTTTCTCAGATTAGAAGAACTTTTCATATGTTACCACAGGTTATTCACAATTTTTTCTTTATTACTTTCAAATAGTCAGTTTGGAGAGCGCATGAGATTCAGTGGCGTTATAGGCATTCCTCATGAATGTATTACGCACATGTATATATGAAGATATATTTAATACTATGAGTGAAATATTTATATTCTGAAAAATTAAATATGATATTTCACCACAGGCAATGAGTTCTTTGGATTCACAATTGATTCACAAAGTGTGGTTCACAATTTGGATTCACAAAGTGTGGTTCACAATTTTGGGCTACATAGTCGTCCCTTGACCTCCGCTTATGCACTTGCAAAGTTGCGCTTCATGGGAATCACCATCTCAAGTGCACTTGAGAAAGTTCAGCACCAGTTCATAGCACATACATGTGTATGCACCTACATACAATAGGCCCATATATGTGCCCACACAGGTGGTGGCTGTAGTGAGGCCCAGTTGAAAATGTTTACCTATAACCGTACTTTAGTTGACAAATTAGTCAGCTAATGTGACATCAACCTGAGAAGATAGCACCTGAGAACTTTCAAAACCCATTTGAAGCAAAAACTCCCCTCAGCCTATTGTTTCCTTGCTTGTATAATGATTTGTGATTTCTTCTTAACTCTTTTTCTGGCAACAACATTGCCACATACTTGCAATCAACAGCTTCAGAGGCTGACTGCTACAGCATCTCTTCAGTGTTTCATCACCTGCAAAACCCATTTATTGCCTTGCATTCTCCTCTGCTGTGAACATTACCTCTTAATTATGAAAACAGATCTCTAATTTTTATACATATACTTTATTTAAAAAAATGAACTTTTGTAAATGGAGCAAACGAAATGAAGCATGTTGTCAACTGATTTTTTCCCTTTCCTAAAACAACTCAATGACTCAGTACAGTAGTATTTTATTAGCACCGGTACAAAATTCACCCTGCTATATTTCAGGCACTGCTGCAGTGTTTGGATTTTTTTTTGCTAATTTAAATTCCTTTTATTCAATACAATTTATATTCCAGCTTGACAAAAGTGGTTATCGTTTGGTTAGTATCAAGTTCAAGTTCCAGTACAAGCCAGTTACACACTGGTTACTTAGTTTTATCTTAGTTCTTTCTTGGTTCAGTCTCAGTTTTATTATTTTCTACTCTTTGCCCTTTCAGAGAAAAGTATGCTGTCTAGTGACATATGTTTTTAAACACGGAGAGAGCATAGTTCATTTTATGACGATGAAAGGCATATTTTGGATAATCATTTTTTTTCCAAACATATGCCCACTTTCTCTCACTTAAATCAACTGTTTCTGACTGGACCAAATTCTGGATGAGTTAATTGAGCATGTCTTAAAAACAAATGCTATCCTAACGAAGAAAATATGAAGAGGTGACTTATATTAAGATGATCAGCTTTCAGTAGAGGTATTTAGCTGTTTGCTTATAGTCTCATAACAGAAGGGATGCACAAATTCAGCCCACTGGAAATAATTCTAGATAATCTCACTCCATTACTTTCAATGAAATTGAGTCTGTTCACTCTGCCCCGGTGAACCAACATCTCGGAGAAAAAGGAATGCACTAGCTCATTCACGCAGTACAAAATAAGTGACAGAAGGAAAGGCAGACTGAAAGCTGCACAGCTTTCTTTTTCAATTGATGCCACTGGCCCACCATTACTGTATTAGCGTTCAATGGCTATCTGCGGCGCAGGAGATAAATGTTATTGGGGATGCTGTTCATTAGTGTCAGGCAAATGCCCAGCTGTCTCGCACACATCCCAGCTGTTCATTCATGTTCACTTTTCAAACTTGAAAATATGAGTTTGGGGAATTTTGATGTCTTGTTTGGCTTCTTTTCTATGGAGCTCTCTTTTGAAAAGTAGAGAAGATACTCTTAAAACCACAGACTCTTGGATATCTTAGCTACAACGCTTGATATGTTCAATGCTTTGAATATGCTCATCTATCACTTCTGTGAGATAGCTCATAGGCAGATGGCTCATGGGACCACACATAGAAATCTATCATCATTGCCGTCTTTGTATACAGAGTTTCCAGAGGGTGTATGGAGCCAATGGGTGGGACAGTACTTTTTCTGGCCAATACTGTGAACATTTTGGTCATTACGCCTTTTGTATATGACTTAGAGCAGGGGTGGGGATCCTAAAGTACAGGGGTTGGATGTGGCCCCCAGCTTGCCTGGATCCGGCCCTCAAGGCTCAGGGTTTCCCCCAACATTGGGGAGCCTGAGCTAATGCTCCAGCCCTCACTGCCTCCCTGTGTGGCTGGCACACCCAAAATCTACTAGCCTGAGCCCCCCTAGGCTCTGGTGAGCAAGGTGAATGGGGGGGAGTGTCTTTCTGCTTTTCCATTGAGGGCCACAACAGTGAGGGGTTGTTTTTTTTCTTCTCACTTGTGTTCAGCCCCCAACTGATTTTTCTGTGGGTCAGTGGCCCCTGACCCAAGAAAGGTTCCCTGCTCCTGCCTTAGAGACTGATAGTCAGCACATTTAATAAATATAAATAAGTGGAAGGCAGGATCGTCAGAGACTTACCAATAGATTATGCATCTTTCATGATAACATTGCTGATTGGACTGTGGCAGGAATGTGGTGCAATCAAAGGGCAGTGCCTTTTCCCATAACTTTTGACCTCATTTCAGCTCCAAGTGCCCACACGGCAACACAGACATTTCAGGTGACGTTAAATTGCCTTTGATGATCGTGTCAATAGTGAGTCCAAAGACTGTATAATCTCAGTATACATCGTTGCCCCTCTCTGACTTGAAGTGGTTGATCAATCTGCTACCACCTCTGAACTGAGCTGCACTAGTAGAAGTACTTGCTTTTAAATCCAAAGTGCTGGGGTTTATGGTCCACACAAGTCGGGCCATCATGACCTACAGCTTCATCCCTTGAGGTCATCTGTCGAGGACAGGGTTGAAGCACATTCATGAGATTTTGTGCAGAAGAAGTTTGTTCTGCTGTGGCTGTTCTGTAGCTAAATATTGAAATGCACTCAGCGTACAGCAGCATTTCCCAGCAGTAGACCCTCACCCATCAGTGAGTTGCAGGGCCCTGACAGACACACTTCTCCCAACCCTAGGGCAGAAGGGAGGTGCTAGCAAGGAAGAAGCTGCCAGTATGGATAAGTGTAGGGCAGATTTGCTCTCCAACCCCACAGCTCCCTCTGCCCCTGGGCTTCCACTCCACACTGGGCCAGGATTGGAGATGTGGTACTGGAGTGGAGGATGTACATATGCATCAGTGGCTTGCAAACAAGACAAAATTCAGTTGATGGCTCATCTTGTTAAATGTTTGGCCTACAGGACTCTAAGTCTGGTACCCTCACACCTAACCAAAACACAGAAATAGTAAAACATTGTAAGAAAGCTGCAGCATGTCCTCATATCAGCGTGGACAAAAGCTTAGTGTCACCTAGCTAAAGCTGATAGACCCATCATTTGACATGATGGTCCAGATTCACAAAGGTAACTAACTCCTACTTCTTTCTTTGTGTGAAATCCTTTGCGATTGTGTACCTATTTGTTGGCAGAGTCTGCCATCCTTGGTATGTTAAAAAACCCCACCAATTTCTGTCTCATTCTAAAAATAGTCATGACGTTGATGCCAGCAGTCTAGTAGTCATGACCAACTTCACAACAATGATGCAGCATGTTCTAATGGAGGAGGGAATGAATGGTAAGAAAAAAGGGTTCCGTTATTAGAGTGATTTCATAGCTATAATAAGGAGCAAGCATATCCTCTGGGGAATAGTCCTATGTTCAGTGAACACATTTCAGCAGGTGACTGAGCACAAAACAACAGACACAGCAGGCTGGTTCTCCGTCCCACAGAATGTTATTCCCTTTGTGCAGGGCTTCCAATAAAATCTTACAAATGAAAGCCCTGTCAAGGGGTGTGTGTGTGTGTGTGTGTGTGTGTGTGTGTGTGTGCGCGCGCGCGCGCGCGTGTGTGTGTGTGTGCACACGTGTGTGCATGTGTGTCCTAATATTGGGGGAAGTATAACCTGAAACCTCTTTATACAAAATCTCAGGCACCAGGATTCAAGTCTAGCTTGATCTTTTAAGAGAAGTAAGTTTAATTTGACACAATAGGCTCCCTACTTAAGTTAGATGCATGAAAAAAGCTGGAATACAGACAGAACCACACTAAGTCTCAATGACCCTCTAGATCAGGTGAGGTTAAAGGCAGAGGGAACTTGAGGAAACTCACCCTGCAAGCAATTTGTGTGAATAATGGAAAGAAATATTTCCATGAATATTTATTCAGATTAAAAAGCAAAACCTGATTCTGACTTGTGATCTTCTCACACTGCTGTCAAGTGCTATACTAACATAGATGCTCACCAAGCTGAATTGTAGTTTGAATAGTCACTGATTTGTATTATTCTTACTACACATAACCTCTCACTGATAGCAATCACACTACCTGTGTAGTAAGGTACTACTCAATGTGAGTTACACAACTGGACCCTGAAAGAGAATTTTGTCTTATACAGTCATCATTCGTGTGGTGCTGCTGTGTTAAATCCTTTGGTATTGTATCTGTTCTCATGCTGAATAACTTAAATAATCATCTGCAGGCCCAGATTTGTTTACGGAAGAAAGACAAATAACCTGAAGTATTTTGTAGGCCGTTCACAGACAACTCATGAACAGGAAATTTAAAAAAGTCATCCAATAAGTTATTTGTTGTGCATTAGTCACTTAGGGTACATCTACACAGCAGCATTATTTCAGAATAAATGACGTTATTCCACAATAATAGCGCACGTCTACACTACAAGCCTTTATTTCAAAATAATGTTGAGATGGAGGACTTCTTACTCTGACTCATGCTAATAACCCTCATTTCATGAGGAATAAGGGAAATCGAAGGAAGAGTGTTCTTCCTTCAACTTCCGACTGTGTAGACAGTGCCAAAACCCGAATTAAGCTATTTCGACTTCAGCTACACAAGTGACGTAGCTGAAGTTGTGTAGCTTATTTCAACTCTTGCTCTGCTGTGTAGAGACACCCTTTGATATGCCACTACAGCCATCTACTGTGTTTAGGACAAAAGAGGACCAAGTTTTCCTTTGTGACCAGGTCCTAATCTTACACGAACATAGATACTTGAGCCAGAATTGATATACATTGAAAAAAGAAAGACAGGCTCAGGGGTGTGGGTTAGGTGACCTATATTGGTGATGAATAATGGTTTGCTTTGTTCAGATTGAACCAGGCACGTCTTATCTGTAGAATTCTTTCATTGTCAGAAGTTTGGTGTGTTTGGATTCTGCACCCTGTTGCAGTAGGGAGGGCAGAGAAGGGCTGCCATCTGATCTGGGGGATGATAGAAGGCAAGAAAACAGCTTCGGGAAAAGACAATCACACTGTCTATGGGGATCCTGGAGAAAGTGCATTAAGCAAAACCACAGGCTACAATCTGTATATCGGTTCATTGCCTGAGCTCTAGTACCATTTCTGAGCACACACTAAGCTCAGAGTGATTACTTGTGCATCAAATGATGCAGTATTTGCAGAATCAACCCTGGAAGAGGGAGGGACTCTTATGATCTTGCCCCCACAAAAATCCACTGACAGCCATAATTTGGCTGTGTGGGAGAGAATTTTCTGTCCATTTCCACTGTAATAGATACTGCTTTGGATTTTTAGAGCTGTGGAGAACTTCTAGCTCCCATTGTTTCCAATAGGAACCACCTCTGAAACTAAGGCCAGTACATATTTAGTGTACTATTAAATGCTCAGGTAAATACTTCTACCTTTTTCCTCAGTAGAGTAGGGTGAATTATCTTCTCAGTTAGGCTATGTCTAGACTACAGGGTTTTTTCGGGAAAAAAAAGTGGCCTTTTTTCAAAAAACATCACCTGCATCTAGACTGCCGCTGTGTTCTCTCAAAATTAAATTGAAAGAACGTGGTGGTTTTTTCGACAGCGGTAAACCACATTTTACAAGGAAGAATGCCTTTTCTCGAAAGAGCTCTTTCGAAAAAAGGCATTCTTGACTGCAAACAGGGCTTTTTCGAAAGAGAGCATCCAGATTGCTCGGGTGCTCACTTTTGAAAAAGCAGATCACTTTTTCGAAAAAAGTTGTGGCTGTCTAGATGATCTCTTTCGAAAGAAGCTTCTTTCGAAAGAGGTTTGTAGTCTAGACGTACCCTTACTGTACTGCAGCAGATTTTGTAGTCATGCTGTGTGTCACTTCAGCTTCGTGATTGTAATAGTGTATAGAAGTTTAAACTTTATTTCTGCCTCTTTGCTCTTTGCAAGCAAGCTACCTTTCATGAATTTAAATCTGAAAGTGGAGTTTACAAAATATTAAAGCATCTACAATAATTCCTCCTTGCTGAAGCAACTCTAAGAAAAGAGCTAATGTTGAACACTTGTAAGATCTGAATGATCTTGAATCTCATCTGAGGCATTGTTGCATAAAATGCATTTCATGTTTTGAAAAAAATACAACTAGCGTCTTTAGTTATTTTTTATGCAGAACAGTAGGGCCACTGGGAATATTGTGATTTCCAAGTTTTCTGGTAGGAATGCTTCACAGTAGAAGTGGTGATATACACTGCTATGTGTCTTTATTCATTTATTTATCATGCTGCAATTCCCTAAAAAAGAAAAGAATTACCCCGTGCAGAAAACATTGTGCCAATGGACAGATAATCAGAGATTAAATTTAAATAATTTATACATAAAATTACTTTTGCCTAATGGTATAGTAGCTCAGTTCATCAGATGATGGCTTTACTGGTATTTTGAAAACTGAAGTAATTACCATTCTGAAAACGAGTGGGGTCGAGTAGTGAATACATAGTGAGATTTACAGAGGCGCTGTGCCATACGCAGTAGGTACTTTGTGTTTCTCAGGTTTACTTTAGTGTGCATAACTGGACTTGTATGTGTGTTAATTCTGAAGCACACAGATTATCAGGGATATGAGACACCAAGAATGAGAATTGGGCAAGGAGGGTTTGGGCCTTTCCCATTGAAATCAGTGGAGTCTTTTGACTGGTTAGCGAGAGTTGCTCTTAGGCCCTTAGGCCCAGATTCTCAGTTGTGTTTATGCAGCAGTAAAGGACACAGAACCCTCCATGTTGTCACATGTGAGAATCCTGGCGTGCTTTGGGGCACTTGAAAAAATAACAAATAATAATCACTGCATAAGCCTGATTAATCCCTAAAGATGGGACATAGGGAAAAAGATGGTCAAATGCTACCATTGTCCACCTTGAGGCTAGAGGAAGAACTGCAGGGGAACTAATTCTCAGTAACAGAGAGGTAGCCGTGTTAGTCTGATCTTGGTAAAACAACAAAAGAAGTCATGTAGCACTTTAAAGACTAACAAGATGGTTTATGAGGTAATGAGCTTTCGTGGGGCAGACCCACTTCTTCAGATCATATTCTGAAAGTGAATTGGCATGGCCATTATATAACAGAGGGATACAATGAAGAAGTAAACAAATTATACAGTAACGAATCAGCTACATAGAATCAGAAGGTGGGCGTGGTGGGACGAGGGAGAGACAAGGAAGGAGGAAATTGTTTATTGTAAGAGTCAATTAAGTGGCTAACCTGGAGTTACTACGAATATCAAAAGGTGGGGAGGCTGTCTTTGCAATGTGTAAGGTAATTCTCAGTAGTAATTCTCAATAGTTCTTCTGGGTCCATGAGATACGATAAAGGACTTCCTACTGTGGTTTCAACTTGTGGTCCCAGTGAGTATGTGTATTAACTGTCTTCTATATAAAATGTGTGGCCTTATGTCTTTGGAGTGTGTTTTCTGGTGCAGGAATATTGGGCCGCACTAGTTAGATCTGTCTTCTAAGAAGACCAGCAGTTAAATACTGCTGTTAGCTCTATTGACCTACATTTTGTCATAAGTGTTCCCAATTAGCAGGGCATTGAGATTTGGAGGAGCAACTCATATCACTGGTAGAACTAACAGTCCAGGCCCTATCCAGCCATGTAGCTCTGCATTGGAGAACACAGAACCAGGAACCAGATGTACTTTATCACTAAGGGTACATCTACATTGCACACATATTTTGAAATGAGCTAATCCCAAATAGGTTATTTCGAAACAGCATGTCTACACTGAAGGGAAGCCTCAAAATTAGTCCGAAGCAGGCTCCCCTAATGTAGACGTGCTATCTCGATTTAGAACCCCAGGAGGCACTGGGGAGGAATAACTTAGAATGGCCCTGGTAAGGGGCTATTTTGAAATAGCAGCAGTGGTGCTTCTACATATGCCTTATTTTGAAATAGCTATTTCAGAATTGGCATTATTCCTCATAGAATGAGGCTTACAGATTTCAGAATAAGCTATCCATTATTTTGAAATGGATGCTGAAAGTGCTAGGAACGTAATTTTTTTAAAAACAGGAATGTTAAATGTGGTGAGTACACACACACACAATATATTGCTGCTTCATGTGGTCTCTAATCCTAACAGCTCTCCTTGGGCTTACACCCCTTTTCCTTGAGTCAGTGACAGTCCATTTTTAGGCCACAGTATCTTCAGCATTTTTTATTTAAAAAATACGGAAGTGCATAAGACCAAGCCATGCACTCTGCCAAGGAGTCAAAAGCTATGTCCTTTGTGGAATAAGAAATTCCTGTGTGGAGTAAAAAATTATGATTCACCATTCACAATGTCTAGTAATGGAAAATGCCCCATAGGGGTGACATTCTAATTACCCGACTGAGATGTCTTTTTCATAATATGCAAATATTCTTAAAAGATGACACACCTGGCTCTGATTTATGCCTCTGATTTATGCCTCTGATTTATGCTCTACAGCCAGGAATTTATGAATTCCTACCTTTATCTGGATCAGGATGGCTTCAATCTGCTATGTTACTTGGCTTATGCCCCAGGCTAGGTGTGCAGAGGAAACAGATGACCCACCTTATATGCACTTGTACCACAATGCCTCCCACAATCAGGCTGAATAATCTTTTGGCTTCTGCAAAGTCAGTGGGCATCACAAACCCAGATGCTGGCCACAAAAAATGATGCCCAGAAGGCTGCTTCTTATTCACGGGGTTTAAATATGTATGACGGGGTTTACCGGCACCCACACCTTGGCAGGGACTACAGCAATACTGGCCTAGGGAAGCCCTACCATGTAAAAGCTTCAAGGTATGTTGTCAGTGGAAGAACAGTTTAAAAGGACACTGGTGGCACAGAAGAAGGGGGAATGTGCAGCATGTGGCACCAGGAAGCCAGGCTGGTTCACAGAGCTCTGGCAACTCAGAGACTTGGATCCTTATCTTCCCCTACCCCTTATTTGGGAGCTGAAAGCCCCAAGAGACATTGCCTGACTGAACAGGACACAAAGGGTACGTCTTCATGGCAGTTAAACACCTGGGGGTCTGCCTGGGTCAGATGACTGGCGTTTGGTCTCACACATGAGATACCAGACCTCAGTCTCCAGTCAGAGCCTGAACATCTACATCACAATTTTACAGCCTCTGTGGCATGACCCTGAGTCAATTGCCATAGGCCAGCTATAGGGGTTTAATTTCTATGCAGACATACACTCAGAGACTCAAGAAAGTCTGCTAAGACAAAGACCTCCATTCCAAATTGAGGTGCTCTAGAATGGAAGGAAGTGATCCAGATGGAAACATAAATTTGGGGTAGCTCAGTACTTGGGCTGGACACCTTTGATGACTTCCTAGGACCCTGAGCTGGGATCCCCTGCTTTGCCCCATCCCCTTGCTCTCTATATGGACTTGATTCTGGAGGAATAATGGGAGCATATGGGGATGATTGAGGCCAGAGTTGGGGCCCACTCTGGGAGGACTAGACCTTCAGAAAGCATGAACCCGTGACTTGATCAGTAGGCCAGCTGGTCAGCAGAACTTCCCACTGCACTGTGTAATAGTGCCTTTTTGTCTTGAATACCCCCTGGATGGTGTAGTTTATGTGTTTGGAAATTTCTAGCCATTGCACTCGTGACACAGAGTGTGTCTGAGGGCATTTCATGTACTTCCCTGTTACACCATGTATATTTTAAAATCTCGATGCTCCTCAAGGCTTTGTTTAACAGGAGAAACCCTGAATGTTGGACAAAAAGACATGGAGGATGTGAGCCCAGCCAAAGAGAGCAGTTACCTCTTCCATTAGGTAACCAAAGAAAGATACAATGTGAGTAGCAGTAGCATCCAAAATATGGGCTTTTTGCCTCCACTAACAGTGGCACCGACACGCTCATGAAATAGAGAGGAATTGTGAAAGTCATGGAACCTGGACACCGTGAGATATGAGTACTCGATCTCCAGTGTACATGGCACAGCAAGAGAACAGCATAAGGCAGCAAATGTCAAACAAAAGAGCAGGAACAGGGTAGGCTGAGGCTTAACAAGGGCAAGACACAATGCAGCGGCACAAGAGAGAACCAAGCAAGCTGTACTAAAATCAGAGTGGCACACTAGCAGTGGTAGAGTCCAACATGGAAAGAGGATCAGGACTGAAGACATAGCAGCAGTGCAGACCCAAACGAGCTAGTGGCCACAAAACACCCCAGGTCAGAAGTTAGACAGCCTGTGTGTGGTTGGCATAGTGCAGAATAAAGGCCTCATCCAAAGCCCCATGAAAAGAATCCTTCTGACTTCAATAGGTTTTGGATTAGGCCCAAAGAAAGCACACGCTGGCCTTGTCCATGAAAACATGAAACAAGAGTGAGCTGCAAAAGCCAACAAAAAGTTATTCTCTAGATCTGTGCAATGTTCCTATTCACTCTTCCAAACCTGCAAAACTCCACTAATATCACAATGATTTCTGTATGTTCTGGTGGCCATTCTGCTGGCTTTTCCAGATGATACCTGGGTATCCACAATGGAACAAATATTTCCACTTACAATCATTCAGTTCTATATAGGTTTTTATAACTTCCTCATCATAGTCTCTGTCTTCTAGTCAGGCATTCAGTGAGGTGACTAACATCTGTCATGTGTGGGTTGCTCACTCTCTTATTTTCTCTCCCCTGGGGGAAAATCGTGTGGGCAACGGAATGTTTTCTTTGGGTAGAGTGATGGTGGATGTCCTTTTCTTTATGTACATGCTACATATTTATGCTAGAGAAGGCAAGGCTGCAGAAATGTGCATTGCATTTGGAATAGAGTCTGAGAATTTTAGAGCTTTGCTAACATTCACTCTCCTACCAGCACTGTGAGGCAGATAAGTGCCCTGTTTATGGAAGGGCATATCCACTGGGGAACAGTGGCTGAGGTTTGCCAAGTCTGTGGCGGAATCTGAGATAGTGCATGGTCACCTTGGTTCTATGTCTGGCCTTTTAATCATTAAATTTAATCATTTACATCATGGGGCCAGAGTCTCCGCTGGTGTAAATCAGCATACCTGCACTGATGTCAATGGGGTTACTGATTTACACCACCTGAGCAACTGTTCCTAACCCAGCATGGAGCATGCTGGCCAGCTAATGCATTATCTAGTTGATACACTTTTTTAAAAAATATGTAATTTACCAGTATCTGATATCTAGCATATTGGAGAACACTGCATGGAACAAACCAATCCCATATGGGTAAAATCAGAAAGTTGGCTGCAGACCCTTCCCCTGCTGTTGTCAGAGAACTTCCTCAAGCCATTGTTATAAATGGAACAATGAAGAAAGAAAGAAAATGTTTCTTCAAATTGTTTTGGTTTGTGACAGTTTATATTGGGGGGGAGGGGAGAGAAAACCAGGGTATATTAATATTGGGGAAACACAAATAATAAAGTGTATTTAGAACTGAACATCAGAGAAATGTTCAGTTTTATATGCTAAAATGTGTGTGCAGTATTGGCATGCAACACATTATTCTGCATTGAGAATTATGTAAAACCATGTAACTTGCTGGCATCTAAGTTACTGCTGCCCTTCAGCAAAACTATACACATTTTTTGTTTGAACAATGTTCCAGTTTTGTTCTGTGGAATATGCATATCTTGCAAACAAGATAGGAGGCTGTTTTGGTTTTGACTGCTTGTGCTTTTTTTTTTCTGGAATGGTACACACACACACGTAACTTCCATTGGAAGAAGCAATGACTAAATTTATTTTCTGGAAGGGAGCATCTCAGTAGTATATGATTAATATACTGCTGCAGACTTCAACAATTTGTTGCAAATTCATATGGAAATTGCCCAGTTCATGTTTAATAAAAAGTGTTGATTTGATATGCAACCTTCTTATGTCCTGGCAAAGGACAAATGATAGTGAGAATAATTTTAACTGATGCAAGGTTAATTTCTCCAGCAAGAAGTATGTCATCAGTTTCATGATACATTGCATCTGGGTATCAGTAATTTTAGCAGGCAAACCCTGAGCTGATACCAGCTCTTGTGACCTGGATAAATTTGGGTCTGAAATGAGAAGATATGAGCACAGCTATGGTTTTAGATGATCATTTTATTAACATACTGTACAAAAGAAATACAACCCGTGTATTCTTTAGGAAACTAGAACAATACAGACGTGATCACGAGATATCAGATGCCAAGGCTATGTGGTGATCCATAATAAAAGGCTGAATGTTCTTCAGCCTCGTGATGTGAGAAACTTCACTAGATACAAAATTACTCAGTTTTAGACATACAAGGAGAAAAGATTTCACATCTGCAACAAGAAGGTCCACTAATACTTCTTTGTCCTTTATGTCTAAGAGTATTCAGAAACAACTCTGGGGACATCTACACTATGAGATAAAGTCAAATCTAATACAATCGATTTCCTATCACCCAATTTTGCCAAGTTGAAGGTCTGTGTCCTCACTGCACGAAAGAATGGAATGTAGTTTGAAGTAGCATGTCCCCATTAGGGAGCCTACCATCTACTCAGACAGCAATGCACTGTGGGCAGCTTTACAGTTTGGGCTTTGCTCACCATGTCCGCTGCGTAAAAAACTCTGCAGCGAGTGATTAGAGGGGTTCATGTCACCAGCATCCCATAAGGTTCTTGTCTAGTCCCTCCCCCTTTGCGTGAAATAAAAGAGAAGAAGTGTCCTTGCACCTTTTGGTGCCGTGGTTGCCTGCGCGGACACCATAGCAGCATGAGCATGGAGCCTGTTTGTCAGGAAAACATGTGTGTCATGCTCATGTATGTCATGGTGCACCTAATGGCGTAGTACTTCGAGAGCATACACATGTTGCTCCACCAAGAAGAGGATGAGGATGAAGCTCAAGAGTGTCATGCAGGCACTGCTCATGCAAGGCCTGATGCTCATGCTAGCACAACTGCCAGTCAATCCTCTGGACACAGTGCAATGCCAGTTCTGGTGCCGTGAGACAAGCTCAGACTTGTGGGACCACATTGTGATGCACACTGGGGATGATCAGCAGTGTCTGCAGAACTTCAGAATGCACAAGGCCATGTTCTTGAAACTGTGTGAATGGCTTTCCCCTCCCCTGAGACACCAGGATACCCAAATGAGATCCACTGTGACCATGGAGAAGCATGTGGCAATTACCTTATGGAAGCTTGCCATGCCAGACAGCTACCTCTCAATTGGGAAATCTACAATTGGGGCTGCTGTCATACAAGTAGCCAAGGCCATCAATAACATTCTGCTATGGAGGATTGTGACTCTGGGAAACATGGACACCATAGTGAATGGCTTTGCCGTGATGAGCTTCCCTAACAACGGTGGCACCATAGATGGCATGCAAAGCCCCATCTTGGTCCCTGAACACTTTGCCATTGAGTATATCAACCAAGTGGGGTACTTCTCCATGGTGCTGCAGGTGCGTGTGGATTACAAGGGCCATTTCACAAACATCAATGGGGGATGGTCAGGCAAGTTGCTTGCTTTTTCCAAAAGATGCATGCCAGAACTTTTTTCCCTGACCGGACAGAGTCAGAAAGGTGGAAATGCCAATAGTGATCCTTAGCAACCCAGCTCTCATGCCTCATGAAGCCTTACATGGGCAGCCTGGACCCCAGAAAGAAGGAGTTCAATAACAGGCTGAGCAGGTGCAGAATGGTGATAGAATGTGCCATAAGATGTTTAAAGGGAAGGTTCAGGAGTCCACTTATTTGGCTGGACTTCAGTGAATGCAACATTCCCTTTGTGGTGGCAGGGTGTTGTGCACTCCATAACCTGTGTGAGAGCAAAGGGGAAATTTAACTGGCGGCGGGGAGGGGGGGGGCTGAGGCAGAGCGCCTAGACAGATCTTGAGCAACTAGACACCAGCACAATCAGGAGAGCACAGAAAGTGTCAGTGTGAATCAGAGAGGCCTTGAAGAACAGTTTTATGCAAGACCTCTTTTGAGACTCTGCCACGTGGCTCCCCACAAGTTGCCCCAGAATTGCCTTTAATCCCAAAACCCACCCTTGCATTTCAAGCAATAAAGAGACTGTTGTTCAATGAACATGAGTTTTTACTAGGGAAAACAACAGGGAAGTGGAAGAACTAGGAAATGGAAGAAGGTAGGGAGGCTCAGGAACTGGAATGGGACTGCCTTCTGCTTCCTGAGGGCCTGGAAACTCCAGCTCACCTTGAGTTCCCTCCACCCCTGTCTTGGGGCCCCGGCAGCCCTTGGGAACTGTGGTGGATAGGGGGAGTGCTGGTCAGCACTCGGTGACTAAGGGGTGTTAAACTCAGGTAGCTAGCAAGGGTGTTGGCAGAAGAACCAATGGGGATAGAGTGCTGAAATTGAATTGTATAAAATACCTTGCCTGCTTTCTTTGTGTGGGAGAGTTAAACCAGGAGTTGAGAGACACAGAATGATTTAAACCTAGGCAGGAGCACCATGCTTCCAAGGAATTCAAGGCATGGAAGTGGACTGAAGCAAGCGATTGTGAGTAAATAAAGGTAAAAAGTGAATCTCGTCATGATCAGGGTATTTTTCTTTATTTTGTGATTCGGTTTGAAATGCTCGGTGTGAATCTATGCTTCCCCTCCCGCATTCACCATCTAAGAAATGTTCTCAGAGATTTTCTCTGTGTTTTTAATTTGTTTTCCTTAGCTGCTCTGTAACACCTAGCAATCAAGTATACTTTATCAAGTTTTTGTAATAAGAATCATGCTTTTGTTTTGTAATAAGAATCACTTTTTAAGGTGATGATTTGATTCTTGTGTCCTGGAAGGTAACAGCAGGCTTGTCTGTGTCTGTCTGCATGCCTCAGACTAGAAGTCAGCTACCAGAAACGGCAGTTTGTTTTTCCGTTCTCTTGTTTTTTCAAGCTCTTTCATGGTAAAGGAGCTTGAGGTACCACTGGGGGAGAATTCAAGTGTTCTCCCCTGTTTTTTTAGGGATTAAATCACTTGATGATGGAAGCTACCCCCCAAAGTCAGTGAATCTGTGACTCTGGGGAGTTTTTGTAAGCTGAGCCTGTAGAAGATGGAGGGGAAGGCGGGAGAGGGCAGCTTGCCACTGTGTCTGGTACACGTGGCTTCCAAGGACAGTGCTACTTTCCCAGCCAGGGCAGGAGCCTGCAGGCGGGAGAGTGGGAAGGGGCAGGTCAGCTTGCTGCTGTGTCCAGCACATGCTGGGTCTGGCACACGCAGCCTCCTGGCAACACTGATTCCTTTCCTGTCTGCAGGAGGGGGATGTGTTTGGCACACATGGCCTCCCGGGGAAAGTTCTAATAGGTTTCCCTTCTCCTTCATGCAGGTTGCCATGTGAGATATCCGTCTTCTCTGAATCACAGCAAGTGATCGGAAGTGAATACTGACTGGATGTGGCCATAAACCTGGGCCTTATGCTGTACTGCTTTGTCATTCAATGACAACAGACCACTTACTGCTGCCTTGGCATGGGACAGTGTCCTACCGTAGAGTACGGCATAATGCTGGCCTAAAAACCTTGTGAGAAGGATCAAAGAGTTCCTATTGGAGATCTTCATGGAGCTGCACAGACAAGACTCCCACTCCATCTGAACACACATGAACAAGCTGTTCTGAGCCCCCCGCTCTGTGAAAGCACAGAGCTCACCACACCTCATACCCCATTGCCTTAACCCATTTGTAATTAGAAAAATTTGAGAACTCACCAGAAGTGCCTTCCTTGGGGCTAGTGCTGGACTGGGAGACTGAACTGGTGCTGGACTCTGTTGTCAAGAACAGCTCCTGGCTCTTGTTGATCGCCAGCTGGCTAGTCTCTGTTGCACTTCCTCAGACCTTCTGAGGAACAAACCCAGACAAAGGGTGGGCTAAAGCAGTATTGCTTTTGGGGTTGTTTATTGGCACAGATTCTTAAAAGTAAAGTGATACTCACACACATACATCACATTCATGCTGGCAGTTTGGAGGCAGGCTGCAAGTGCAGTGTCGATTACATTTAATTTTGTTGGTGGCTGGAGTGCTGGCCAGGCGCCAGCTTCCCGGGGACTTGACCATGATGTTCCTTGGGAGATCCCTTTGGATCTGCAGGAGGCTTTACTTCCTCTGGGCCAGTCCCAGTTTTCTGCTGTGATGTTACATCTTGTCCAAGAGGGAGAAGGAGAGATTTTCTGGCTGCTTCTCAGTTAATTTATCTGCTTGCAAGGTCTTTGTCTGCCTTAAAAGGTTATGGATCCTAAACTGCCTTTTTGATTGGGTATTTCTCATTCACACCTCACACACACTCCACAGGTTACATACATATCCAGAAGCAATATGGTTTCTAAGCAAAATGGGGCCTCATAGCCTTGAGTACAATAAATGGCATTGTACTACAGATAACATACCAAAGGCATGATAAAAAGCTTAATAAATGATATCTAAGAAAGCCAAGGTCAGAGAAGACGGGAAAAGCAGAGGAGTATGTCTGGTCAGCTAGGCATCAGTAGGGGGTGGGGGGGAGTCATGTCTGACTGGTTACAGTCTCCTCCTCCTTCTGCCCCTCTACTGCCACGATATCCTCTAGGCTGATACCAGGTGTGTCTTGGCCCAACTCCATGACTACACTGGGGGTACTAGTTGTGCCTCCCCCCCGCAAATGGCATCAAGCTGGTCATAGATGCGGTACATGTGAGGTGCTGCACCAAACCATTTACTCTCCTCCTTTGCCTTATGGTATGACTGGTGCAGCTCCTTGATTTTCACTCTGCACTGCTTGATATTCCTGGAATAGCCTTTAGCCCCCATGAAGCTTGTGATCCTATCATAAATCCTGGTGTTCTGCTTGCTGATTTGGAACTCATTGAGGATGGCTTCATGTCTCCATCCCTTGATGAGGTCCAAGATCTCCTGGACACTCCATGCTCACAACTCTGGCCACACAGGAAAGGTCCTTCTACTGTTCCCATGGCTTTTTGTGCTCACCAGGGAGAGCAGTAGAGGCACAAGTTCTGGCCAGAGCGGTAAGAACGTGAAGCTTCAGGAGGCCTCCTGGAGGCCAATAGCATCAACTTTCTGGCAACGCTGAGTCTACACTAGTGTAAACTTGACTGTGCAACACTGAGAATAGCATTACTCCTCGTGAAAGGCAGAAGTACTGAAATTGACTTCCGCAGCCTTTAAAATTGATGCAACAGGCTTGGTAGTATGGACGCATCACTTAGAAAATCAATTGTTTGGGGCTAGGCTAAAGTCTATGTAAAGTCCTAGTGTAGACCAGGCCTCTGAGATTTATTATTCCACTATTACCATCAGGGTCACCAGTGCATTAGCTAACTCTAAATCAAGTCACTGACATGTAGTCTTTAAAAGATCCCCAGTCACCGAGAGAGTTACTTCAGTATGTGTCTTTAAAAACAAATCACTCTAACTTCAACTCAAAGAGGCCACATTGACTTTATGTCATTAAAGAATAAAAAGAAATAACTAAAACACACATTTGAAAGGATTTTCTGATTGGTCCCCTATATTCTCAGGGACTTGCTTTACTTTCACTTTGTGTCTCCTGGCTGATGAGCGGGAGAAAAAAGTGAGCAGTCCAGAATCAACAGCAGCTGCAGCAACAAAAAGGTCATGAAAAGTAAGTGCTATGTAAATAGAGGAAATAAAACAATCAGATAATTTAAAACATAAAAGAATTAGGAGGCCAGGGCCATAAATCAAAATGATTGGGTAGGAAAATGAAAATCAAGGACAGTTTGAAACAAATCAAAATGTCATCAAAACAAAAGCTGACAATCCCCTAAAGATCTAATAAAAGGAACAGCACTTGGATGAAAATGCAAATAAAATTGAAACAGAATTAACATAAACCTCAGGTGAAATAATTTTTATTTGGTTAAAAAAGCAAGACTTGTACTGACTGTTTTACATAAGAGCACTGAGTAGACTCAGAAAGAAGATGTTAGTGAATTTTGACAAAGTCAGGGGCAAAGTTGTGTTATTAGACAGCAGCCTTTCAAATCAGAGGGAGAAATCGCACTGCCACAAAAAAAACCTCTGCCCAAAATTCAGTTGTTTGGATTATTCTGGATACAAAATTATCTAGTTTGTAATGAGGTAACAGCAACTGGGGGAGCCCAGAAGACAAAAGTGGTTCATATAGTTTATTATCCTGCCTTCATAATGCAGGAGCCAGGCCCATCCCTGGAGTTGACAGCATTTGCTACCCTGATGCTCCCAGGATGGGTGGAGGGTTGGGGACTAGAAAGCAACACCCTGCACTCTCCAGGCAAATGATCTATCCCCTAGGCCCACCCCTTCATTCAGAGCCTCCCTTATCCTGCTTTCTTAATGCCAGAGTCAGCCTGTGTCCAGTGGCTCCAAGGAGAAGCAGGCCACTATGGAACCCACCCCATCTATCTACCTACATTCCAGGCATCCCTTATCTTGCCTTCCAAATGCTAGAGCCAGCTCCACCCCTGGGGCATCCTGTGGTGGCTTGTTCAGATGCTCCCACAGGAGGTGCAGCAGGACTCAAACCCTGTCCTTTCCAGGGGACTGCTCTATCTCCTAGGCCACTTCAGAACACACCCCACCTCTATACATTCTGGGCATCCCTCATCCTGTCTTCTGAGAGCTAGAGCCAGCTCCAGCTCCTAATGCTCCTTCCTGGGTGGGGGGAAGGAGAGGAGGAATTGAACCAACCACCCTGTGTTCCCCAGGCAAATGCCTTCCTTATACTGGAGACAGCTCCAGCACTAGAGCAGCCTGTGTTAGCTGTCAGGCAGCTCACAGGGTGGGAGGAGGGACCACCCCCAAATGCTCCTCTGATCATGCGTAAAAGACGTGAGTAAAATGGCTGCAAAAATACAGAGGAATGGAAAATCAGGCCCATAGTTAGCAGAGAGCTCATAATCTGGAGCTGTTTTGTTCTGTTTTTTAACACCAAAAATATCTTTACAAACAAAACAAAAAATACCCAAATGAAATAACTAGATGTTTGTAAGCCTGGCAGAAGCCTAACACGTCGCTATAACTGTTTATTTTGCTTTTGGGTTTTTTTTTTAAATATTTGTTATTAAACAATCCTAAAACTCATGCTGTGCAGTAATTTATACAAATATTTGCCGTCAACTCTATACTCAGTATATATAATTTTATTGTTTTGACTTAAAAGTCACAAGACTGAAATAAAATGCCTGGGTGGCACTTTGCCATACTGCCCCTAGAGAACAAGAGGCTGTCAGCCTAAGCTTTGTGCCAACAGGTTGCTGTGAACTAGACTAAACTGAGCAGCAATAAGTCTGCACAGCAGAGCTTTGCTGAAAGATGTGATCACACCTCCTAATGTGACTCCATGGCTCTGTTACTTACAGCTAAATTACATTATTATGACTTCATTGTTGAATCCCAATTCTCCTAATTATAGCCTAGAGATCTATTATTTGATTTTGTAACACCAAGTGCTTCTTTTCTAAATCATGTAATCTCTTGTAGCTTATTAATGTCAGGTTTGTGCACACGCAGGGACTTGGTTGTTTGCCAGGCAGAATCAAATTTTCAAATTTTCACTGTTATGTTGCAGGGATTTGCTTGTTACAATCTAATTATATTGGCACTGAAAGCAAATTTATATTATAAAGCACTTTAACTCTTTCATTGGAACATATTTACATATGTGAGTGCTTCATTGGTCTATTAGCGTTTTCATTGGGACACTTTTTATGGAAATACATGGAAAGGAATAACAGTTCCTAAACTATTAACTCTTTATTTTCCCTTGACTATGAGCAAGTTTTCCTTTAAAGCCATACTCTGATAAATCAGATATTATATAGAACTTTAACTAAAGTATGTGAAAATACATGGATGGATGCATTTTAATAAATTGATGAATTAAATATGTTTAACATCCACACACAAAATTAACTTCAAGTCTCACGATGACATTTGAAAATGGAAACGTACTGGATTATTAAACAAAAAAAGTTCATCATTTTCCCAGCTCTAAAAGTGTAAAGTATATTTGGTTACAAATAGACATTTTACAGTCTGAGCATGTTTTAAAAGCCTGATCCTTTGACTTGAATGTCATCAACTTCTACCGAATTCAGTAGAAGATGAGAAGTCTCAGGATTATGTTTGATCAGGCATTAGCATATGTGCCCTGCCCCCAGTGTAACTGAGAGCAGCCTCAAGGCTCTGCATCGGGTGGGCAATAATTTTTTATGGCAGGGGGTCACTCCAAAATTTTGGAAAGTGGTTGAGGGCCGCACTCTTCTAGGATATTAATGGAGGAATTCTGGGTCTGGGATGGAGGCTGGGTACAGAAGGGAGCCTGGGGTAAGGGACCGGGATGCAGGAGGGAGAATGGGCTCTGGGAGGGAGTTTGGGTAAAGGAGGTGGTTGTGACCTAGGGCACGGGACTGGGATGCAGGAGTTTGGGGTGTAACCTAGGGTAGGAGGGGATTGGGATCTGGGAGATTGGGGTGCCAGATCGAGGAGGAGGTATAGGGCCAGGAGGGGGCAGACGGTTTGGGTATGTGGAGGGGGGCAAAGGGTTGGAGAAGGGAGGTGCTGGGGTTCCAGAGGCAGGCTCTGGCTGGGAGGCGCTTACCAGCAGAAACCAGACGCAGACTGACTGCTGCAGGCTGCTTGCTGCTCCACATGGTTCCACATGGCTTTCAGGCATGAGAAAGAGGAGGAGAAGCTCAAGGAGGGAATGAGAAGGCTTCCCACAGTGCCCCTGCTCCCAGCAAAAATTCTCAGCTCCTATTGGTGGGAAACTGAAAGATTGGCCAATAGGAGCTAAGAGATTTTGCTGGGAGTGGGAACAGCTTGAGACATCTCCCTCCTCCCTCCCCAGCCATCCAGAATAGAGAACAGCTGGCTTGTTAAAGAATAAGCTGTTCTCTGCCTAAGGATTCCAGTGAGGCGGCCGTGGGCTGGATCTGGTGGCTTGGAGGGCTGGATATGGCCCACTGGCAGCCTCTTGCCCACCCATGCTCCAAGTTGCAGTTGATCTATCCATTATCCCTCAATTGTCGTGGTAAAACAGAACAGCTAGAGGGCACACACGCTCCCTACCTCTCTCTAGATTCTTTGAAGGCTAGGAGGGAGGCCATTCCTCTGGCTTTGCGCCAAGGGAGAAATCCCAGTGTCCAGGATAGAGGAGAGGGGAGGGTTTCCTTTGGGATAATTCTGCCCACCGTGCATCCTCTTAACATCATCAGAGTGAATTGAAGGGAGTGGTAGCACAGAGAATCAGGCCCTGCGTTTAAGCTCCTTGGGAACAGGGACAGACATTTATAATATAGTTGTATAGCACCTCGCACAATGGGGCACAATCTGATGGAGACCTTTCGGTGCTGCAGGGAACTCAGTGTTCAAATCATAGTGCTGCCATAGGGGAATGTATGTAGACATGATTGCTCTGAAAAGTTAATGTTCAGCAAGAATGATCACACAATGGAATAGAGCACCTGTTACTATTTGTCATCAATTTAGCCGTGGCACTGAGGATGGTTCCCAGGCCGGAAGAAGAAAGCTACATAAACTCGAAAGCTTCTCTTGCTCATCCACAGAAGTTGATCCAATAAAACCTATTACCTCACCAATACATGAGCTATTTTCTTCTATAGTCTTCTCTCTTCCAGGCGCATGTTAGAATGGAGGGGCCTGATGTACAGGGAATCTTTCCCATGCGCTTCATCCGCTTTTTGTGTAAAGTAATTCCCTAGTCTCTGTCTTTGTTCTCCTTTTGGGATTTTTCATGCACAGATTGGACTTCCCTGACTGGTCCCAAAGGAGGGAGTTTGCCAGATCAGTGGAGGTCCAGTCCCTGGACTCTCTCAAGGGGTGGCCAGCCTCCCAGCCTCCCTGTCCTCCTGACTGCCGACTCCGCTGCCAACCCCCCTCTGCTGCCAGTCACTCAGCCAGGCTCTGTTCCTAGCCACTGGCTCTCCAGCCACCAGCCTGGTTCTAAGGAATGTTGCTGCACCAAACAGTCCTAGGTCAGAGAGGTTCAACCTATATTATCTAGACCATGATCATCAGACTAAAGAGCAGCTGCCCTATGTTTATGTGGAAAGTTTTCCTTATTGAATCCAGTCCACTGTCAGGTCTATTCAGTAAATGAGGAGTGTCTTTTTAATTGCTTTATATAAACATTAATTAGCTGGACTTTATGCTGCCTATGAATATATATGGTATTTTCTGGGATATCAAATATACTCCTAGATTAGCAAGTGTAGATAATAGAACAATAGAAATAGGCAGCTGGGCCGCCAGCCACTGCGGGCCCTGGGACATTGGGGGAAGACCTGGCTCCATGCCACTGGAAGGGGCAGGGCTGAAGGCAGATGGGGCGGGGCTGAGATAATCAGCCCTTAGCACCGCCCAGACCATGGTGTGCCCCTCCCCAAGCCCTCAGAGCTACATGGAGTGGCACTCTGGCAGCAATTCAAAGGGGTCCAGGGCTCTGGCTTCCAATAGCGGTGGTAATGCCCCGGAGGGCCGGGCCTCTTTGAATCTCTGGGCCCCCGGGCAATTGCTGCCTTAGCCCCACCCTTCGGTGGGCCTGCCAATAAGTCACCAGAGATGTATTGAAAATGAGCCTGTGTATTAAAAAAGTAAGTCCCAATCATGTAAGTGCTGATGAGGGGTATTGGTGTTAGAACACTATACAGACGGAATCCTGGCATCAAGGCATATTGGCCATGTCTTACACAAGGGGAAAGGGAGTATTTGAACATGTATTCAATAACATATGTTCAATTTTAATACAGACAAGGCAATGATGTTTTAACACGTGCTCAGTGGTCAAGATAAAATACAGGCTGTCCTTTTGGGTTTACCTCAAGCAGTTGACACATGTTAAAAATACTACAGGTGTTTTGTCTATACCTGAATTCCAACATGTGTTAACATATTAGCTCTCATGTCCAAAACACACCTTTTTCTTTGGTGAAGGCCAGGTCAGAGTCTTAAAAACAAAACATTTGCCTAACCTGGAGACTAAATTTAGGAACAAGCACTGCTGAGGTTAACCATAAAATCCTGGGTCTTCTGAGCTTCTCATGTAGTCAGCCCTGTTACACATATTCAAGAGCACATCTCTCTGCATGGAGTAAGCATTGTGAAATGTCCAAGAGCAAGGCCAGTGTCTTTTGTAGCTTAACGAAAGACAACAATATTCCATGAAAAAGGGGCAGTGGGAAAGCAATGACACAGCAAATTACCCATTTGCAAGGGCTTTGAATTGGGAAATTGCAGAGCTGTTTTGTGGACGGATGTGGCTATTTAATCCAGTGTAGCAAATCACTGAACCTAGATATGGATGCAGCCGACTCTGCTCCTTCTTGAAAGTTTCCCCAAAAAGATCATTAGATGGTTCTATGTAGCCCTAGACCAAAGAGATGCATTCTTGGTCTGAAGCAAGCTGAAGGGCCCCCATTCACCTGAGAGGCAGCAGTGAGGAATGATGATTACATGGCAGTTTAGAATAGACGGGTAAGTTTCTAGTTTGCAACCTTTGCTCTGTCCTGCCCTTCCTCCAAACCCAAGGACATCAAGAGACGATTGTTTTTGAGACGATCACAGTGAGATGAAGCTGCTGAAGATTTGCAACAACAGTTCAGAGTCGGAACCCTGTATTAATATTATCAGATGCTTATGCCAATTTTCCGTTGCGCTGGGTATTGATGGACCTTGGTCCTTCTTGTCTCTATTTCACTGTCATTTATGCTGTAAACTCTAACATGCATGCATAATAATAAGGGATAATGACCAACAGAAAGGGTTAGCATGCCCATTACTTTCTGAGCATTTACACTGATAGGCCCTTTTTCAGAGGAGAAAACTGAGGCACAGATAAATGATTAGGCTGGCCCATGTCCCACTACAATAATAGAACCATTGTCTCCTGAGCCCTAGTTCTAGAGTTTCATACTGCCCTTCTTCCAATGTGTAAATACATAGTGCATGACTCTGTATTAGTCTGTCATGGCTGAACATTGTGCTGTTTCAGCTGGATTTAATGCATGTGATTTATGCTTTTTTTTCAAGGAAAAAATTTAATACAAATTAATTATTTAAAAAGGGAATATGACCTGAAAGGAGACACCCTTAGAAAACCAATTTTCCATGGTGGTGCGGCCAGTTAATGAGCCCTGCTCAGAGCTGCTATTGTGGGGAGTACCTCATAATGAAATGTAGAGGATAAATGGCTGCAGTGGACTGGGATTAAGTAAAACCACAGCAGGTGTGTGCTTTAACGAGGTGTTAATAGGGAGACAGGTGCATGTCAACAAGATGTAGGGAGGGCATAGAAGTAGATTAGTAGCCAGGGCAGAGGAGAAATCTTTATAATGAAAAAAAGCATTTAAACTCCAGTTGTTTTGTAGTGCAGTCTTTGTTATTCACAAGCTAGACCCGGAAGTCTTCCTACACAATAAATCTTTATCATTTCTGCTTCAGGGGAGGAGGGAGCAAAGATGATTTTGTTTATTAATTTACTTAGGTAAAAGGCACATTCTGAAAAATATCTTTTGGGATTTCTCCCTAAACTGACCATTGATTTTCTCATTAGCAAATGCCAGCTGAAAACACTTGTGTGCTCAGGATTCACTGCTCTGTGTGTCCTTAGTGGAAGAAATTATGTGAGGTCAATTCAAGGTGCACAAGCTTTGAAGAGCTGCAAATGCTGACTGCACAGGGAGCCGGTCTAGCTAGTCCTAAGACAGGCTAAAACTAAACAACCACAAATCCCCAAAGACCATCTCCCATACCAGGCAACACAGAGCTGCTCAGAGAAAGTAAAGCCAACGTGAATTAGTCAGGGAGCATCCACAGTTCAGAATAGTGACTTATACCATGTACACAGATGGTAGGGAACATGCTTGGTAGCTCACCTAATGCTCAAAGCAGTGTCATATGGAGAATTTGGGAGTGTATAGTACCCCAGCATCCTACCACTCTAGGGAGCAATCTCCCTGCTGTATAGCCAGGGAATGGTTCATGGACCATGTAGGAGAGACCCTAGTGCAGCGTTTCCCAAATTTTAGAAAACTGAGGCCATTTTTGAAAAAATGAAATCAGTTATGGTATCTTAAAAACCTTCAGAGGGGTAGCCAAGTTAGTCTGTAACTGGAAAAACTTAAACAACGAATAGTCTAACGGCATCGAAAAGACTAACAAAACACGTAGATGGCATCATGAGCTTTCCTGGGAGCAACCCACTTCTTCAGATGAATGGAGCATTAAAAGTCCAGATCCAAGAATAAATAAGGGAATGGGGGGGGGAGAGGAAGGGAGGGAAAAAAAGTGAATTTAGAGTGTTCAAGTTACAAGAAGCTGATAAGAACAATTTGCACCTTCTCTAAATACTCATTGTTTAGTTGGTTAAGTCATTTGGATGTGGAAGGTACTGCAGTTGGCCATTTTCTATGTGACATCTGTAATCAGCTCTGCCGATCAAGGATTGGTTTAATCACTCGTCAATAGCATTATAGAAGATGAGATCCGTCGATCGACAGCTCAGTCCAAGAAGAAGGAAGGTAGTGTGCTAACCAGCCAATGTCTAATAAAACCTGTCATGAATTCTTGAAATTCCACCCAAAATGAGTGGTCATTCATAATAGTTTGTGGAGACCAGGACTACTCAACTTTGGAAGTCCCGGGGCCACAGTGATACTCACAGCGCATGTCGAGGGCCGCAACTCAAGCGGGGCTGCATATACATGCAAATATATATGCAAATAACTTCTTTCACACTGACAGGCATGAATACAAAAATTAAGTCAAGACTATACAACACACAGGTCCCATTTAAGTCAGTTCTGCTGATATTAATAAAATGCAATATTTACCCGATTTCCACCCATACGACAGCACTTGTAATGAGCAATGGCAGTCCAGGAATTAAACTTCTAAAATGCAAATAAACAGAAGACCATTAAATTGATAACTTTTTTGTTTTGGTTTCAGAACAGTCCAGGAATTTAACTACTAAAACACATATCAACCCAAACTGCTCCATAAACGCAAACCACACTGCCGGCCACAAACGGGCTGTGTGTTGAGTAGTCCTGGTGTAGACTTTCATCCTGAAGTAACTTTCTCTCATTTTTTATATGTCTTGATCAGCTGTGAAATAGTCAACATTGTTGAAAGTGAAAGTATCATAAATAGCTTCAAAAAGCCAGCACCTTTGAATGAATGGAACAGTTCACACCTCAGAGCTTTTCTCAAACTGTCTGCAAACTCAGGCAGCATTGATTACCTGTGGGTCCCAATTGCAAGTTTTTCTTGCAACTATAACATTTAGAGACTGGCCTTTTTTAAAAACTGAAATTCCAATAGAGAAGCCCTTTCCCAGAGCCCAGAGAGAGGTGTCTCACACTTTGAGAAATACTGTGTATTGAACATATCATATATCTTTTGGCTGAACCAGCACAGGTAGGAGAAGAAGCTGATAGAAAAAGTGTGATAGACAAAAATCTTTAGCAAAAATGTGTATGTTTTCATTTTCTGCTCCTCTTCTCACTTCTTCATATATTTTTGGGTTTCTTTTTTCTTCTTAGCGACGAACCACGACTACATGGTAAATAGTATCCAAAGGTCATTTTGAGGTTATTTCTTTAGACACCTGACACAGACCACCATCAGTTCAAGTTACTCAGATACCTACTGGCATTTTGAAGGTGCCTTCCCTAAAATAACATGAATATATAGTTGGAATTTGTATTAAATGTGAATGGATAGTAAAAATAATCCAAATTCTTTGACTTCTCTGTGGTTTGTATTAAGAAAAGAACTAATTAGGATCTCCTATGTTAGAACAGCTGCACGTTTTGTTTTAAATGTTACTTATTTTTTAAAATGTCTTTGTAATTTTTCATAGTGCAAATGTATATGTGCCCTTTTCTATTGAATTGCACTGCCGTAATGAAACAGGGCAGAGGAGGAAAGTTGAAAGATATAGCTCAAGTCTTGTGTAAAAGAAAGAAAAAGCCAGCCTCTGAACACTGGATGTTACTATATTAGCTTATCTTCTGGTGTTCATTTTTGTTCAATTTGTGAGCAAAGCTAACAGGCACTTTAGACAACTTATCATGACACTATGTGCCATAAATGTGACGCAACTCTTCATAAATGTGACAAAGTGCTTCCCAAACAATGCCTGACTTTTAGAGGATACCTACTGCTCTAAAAGCGGGATATTTACTGTAAGTGCAGATTGTTGAGATCCACAGCTAATTTGCTACCTGAATATCTTTAATGTGTTTGTGAATACTCATCAGACGTTCATAATTGTAAGTGTCCATGAGATTATGATGTTGTAAACCAGGCATGACAGCACAATAGAATCCAATAAAGGAAAGCGTCAGCTTTGTACTAGAGATGTTTGTACAGAGAGACAACATGAATGCAAATGGGCTAAAAAATAATTGACAAGGAAGCTGAAATGTAAAACTGTGTGTATAGCTGTAGTGTATTGTCTTCATATCACCATCTTATGAGCCATGTAAAAAGAAGGTTGTTATAATGAGGGCCATTCAATACAGTTAGGAACTAAGGTAAAATACAGCAGGTTTCCATCAAAGTGTGATGGAAAAGACCCTTATAAAGAAGGAGCATATTTGAATCTTGAGATATACTTGAACTAGTTTCCACTAGAAGCTTTATGACAAACGCAGCTAGGTTTTGTACTGTCTAACTGAGTTAAATTATTCTTGTGGCATACCATAGAGAGCTGCGGACCTCTGAGACTGAGCCTCAAGAAATTGAGCACAGTGCCATCTGAATCCAACCTTATATTAGGAATTTAGGATCAGCTGATATTTGTAATTTGATGCAAACCAACACAACAGCATATTGACATCATCAGAAACTTTCCACACCGTGTGTGTATGATTATTCTGATGCACATTCGACTACACAGCTAAGTCTACATATTATGCAATATGTTCTGTGAGAACAAGAAAAGCAAAACTTACTTTAGTTTCAGAAACTTAGTTTTTACTATAGTTGAAAATAGAACAAAAGAGAAAAGGCCTTTTGTTGCAAAGGAAGACTAGATTGTGTTGCATATCTTGTTTTATATGTCTTTTTTTCCTGTTCTGCTTAGGTCCGGGTCTCTGAAGAAGCTCATAATGAAATGCACAAAACCAATCTGGCTTCTTGTATGCTAAAATGCCCTTGTGTAGGGGATGTCTGTGTCATGCTTCCATTACCTTCGTTTGTGACCAAGAGTATGTCTGATGGATGCTGGATTCGAGAATGAATAGAGGGGAAGTGAGATTGAGACTCCCAAAGTGGAGCTTTGGGATATATTTCTCAAAAGTCCCACAGTATTCACACCAGGAAACAAGACACAAGTCTTTTGGTGGGGATTCCCATAGTATTGCCCTCAGGACACAGAGGGTATGTCTAGACTGCATCTCTCTGTCAGCAGAGGGATGCAGATTAGGTAGGTCGACATTGCAAATGATGCGGGGATTTAAATATCCCGTGCCTAATTTGCATAAAAATGGCAGCCGTTTTGCCGACTCAGCACTTTGTCGGCAAAAAGAGGCAGTCTAGAGGGGGATCTGTTGAGAAAGAAAGCCTTTTTCGACAGATCCTGTAAACCTCTTTGCGGGAGGCATAAGGGATCTGTCAAAAAAAGCTTTCTTTCTTGACAGATCCCCCTCTAGACTGCCTCTTTTTGCTGACAAAGTGCTGAGTCGGCAAAAAACGGCAGCCATTTTTATGCAAATTAAGTGTGGGATATTTAAATCCCCGCTTCATTTGCAATGTTGACCTGCCTAATTTGCATCCCTCTGCCGACAGAAGGATGCAGTCTAGACATAGCATGACTGTCGGTACAGAGCATGCTTGAAAAAGGAGAGACACTTGGAAGTGGGATTCAGAGACATTTCTTTTTTGACTAAGGATTAAATACCACCCTTGTCAATTGTATCAAAAAATTGCTGGGGTAATCAGTGAGGTGGCAAAATTTGCAGACGATATAAAATGGCTCAAGATAATTAAGTCCAAAGCAGTCTGTGAAGAGCTTTAAAAGGATCTCACAAAACCGGGTGACTGGGCAACAAAATGGCAGATGAAATTCAATGCTGATAAATGAAAAGTAATGCACATTGGAAAACATAATACTAATTATACATATAAAATGATAAATTAGCTATTACCACTCGAGAGAGAGAGATATCTTGGAGTCACTGTGGAGAGTTCTCTGAAAACATCCATTCAATGTGCAGCAGCAGTTGAAAAAGCAAACACAACCTTAGGAATCATTAAGAAAGGGATGCAGAATAAGACACAAAATATCATATTGCCTCTATATAAATCCATAGTATTCCCACATCTTGAATACTATGTGCAGACATGATCACTGCATCACAAAAAGGATATATTAAAATTGGAAAGGATTCAGAAAAGGGCAAATAAAATAATTAAAGGTATGGAAAGGCTGCTGTATGAGGAGAGATTAATAAGCCTGGGACTTTTCAGTTTGGAAAAGAGATAACTAAGGGGGGGATGTTATAGAGGTCTATAAAATCATGAATAGTGAGGAGAAAGTAAATAAGGACAAATTACTTACTCTCTCACATAACACAAGAACTAGGGCTCACCAAATGAAATGAATAAGCAGCAGATTTAAAACAAACAAAAAGAAGTACTTCTTCACACAACACATAGTCAACCTGCGGAACTCCCTGCCAGAGGATGTTGTGAAGGACAAGATTTTAAGAGGGTGCAAAACAGAGCTAGATAAATTCATGGAGAATATGTCCATCAATGGGTATTAGTGAGGATAAGTAGAGGTGGATTACTTCAGTGCTGATGGATCACTGTTTGTCAGGGCTGGGAATGGGCAGCAGGTAAAAGATCACTTGATTACCTGTTCTGTTCATTCCCTCTGGGGCACCTATCAGAAGACAGGATACTGGGCTAGATGGGCCTTTAATCTGACCCAGTATGGTTGTTCTTATGTTTTTATTCTGTGATTTGATGACTTTTCATGGAACCAGTGCAACATAAATTGGCCCACAAAGAGCAGAAATCCAACATAAATTAGACTTTTGGTGGTGGTCTCTAAAAAGAAGCCAAGCGCTGAATGGAGTATAAAGACTAAATCACCCTATTAGTCAAGGCTGAGTTCATGAAGAGCCTATACTTAGAGTTACCATTCTAAGCTCATTCTCTCTCCCTTCCTCTTTTCTTTTATCCTTCCTTATTTTGCTCTTCTCATCTCTAACAGCCCATTTCTTATTACAACACTTTGCAAACTTTAGATGAGTTTCCAGATTGTAACTTTGTTTTTAGATTGAAACTCCATGTTAAACCAGAGTCACGTTGTGAAGTTGCCATTGGTCAAGAGGAAAGTTATGAAAAGAACCAATCAAATCATTCACTGCATACCACTGTCACAGTAGGTTTAGCCCTTCTTTTTGTTTGTAAATTGACTGTGCTCAGAGCATAAGTTCTATTAACATATTTGCCATTCACATGGTTTTGATCTCTTTGGTTGGAGTGAGGGGTTGTTTCTGTATAGTTTGTAGAGAGCGCTCCTTTGTGTATTCAATATTCTGAATTTACTAAGCAATCTGTAGCGTGGTTCTTCTTCCCTGATTGGATGACTGGAGAGGAAAAGGGGCAGAAGAAATTATTAGGGTACTGAATGTCATTGGGACAGGATACAGAACATTTTTAGGGAAGCAGAACTACAAGAAGACAAAAAACCATAAGAGATAATAGAATCTTCTCCATTCCTCTTTTTTATAAAAAGGAGCAATATACTTGGCTGTGCTCATAGATTTCCGTAGGTCCCTTCCTGAATGAGGAAGAAAGGAAGGTATGATTTTCAAATGTGAGTAGTGATTTTGGGTGCCCAACTCCAGATGTCTTAAAGAGGTCTACATTTCAGAAAAAGATGATTCTTCCTCCAATTGGAAAACCCGACTCCTTTAAACAGAGCACCCAAAAATCACTTATCACTTCTAAAAGTCATGTCCTAAATGTACTAATTTTCTAGTTGACACTACATTCAGTGTTTCCATGTCACATACACATTTATTCCTAGTCATGGCTATGGGAATTCTTGGATCCCAGAAATACCAGCATATGGAGGCAGGGAAGTGAGTAGAACATTTGGCAATAGACAAAGAAAGGAAGTAGAACTAGGAAAAAATTACAAAACGCCAATTCTCACTATAACTGCCCAAATCCAACTCTGAGATCCTCAGAAACCCTATTCAGCTGCCCACTGACAATGAAGCACAAATTATTTGGGCACATGTGTTTCCACTGGAAAAATCCCCATTGCATCTAAACATCTGCCAGTGAGCTCCTGACAACCAACTTATGCTTGAACCCAAGAGGGACCCTCAAACTAGATGTTCCTCCACTAATCGAATAGGTGTTTCAATAGCCGCTTACCAAGTTGGTCCCTGCAAAAAGTACAGCTATATGAGCGATACCACCTTGTAACCTTTAGCCAAGCAGGGATTAAAGTACTCTTCCAGGATATAGAACATTTGGGTTCAAATCTCCCTTCTGCCTCAGGTGGCACAGGGATTTACACTCAGGTCACCCAGCTCCCTGTAGAATGCCCTACCTATTTGTCTATAGAGTATTCAGGGAGGGCCCTCTCGGTCTCTCCTTTTGTAGCTGTTCTATTCTGTTCTAGGCCCAGTTCCACCCCTTCCACCTGAGGCCACACCCCTTCTGGGATTGGAGAGCAGCCCCCCCCCCTTGCCCAGGGGCCCAGCGAGGCTGTTGGCCCCACTGTCCATGGTAACTAAGACAGGAAAAATAAATTGGCTGTTGACAACATAGTATCCTGATTCTGCAAGGTGCCGTGAATTGCAATATTTGGCTTTAAACATGGTGATTCTGGAAGAGTGGATCTGGCAGTAGAGAAAGGTCTGAGATTACAGAAGGAGAGAGTGAGGGAAGCTCCAGTAGCACACCCAACTCATCAGTGATTAGCTCTGAGTCTCTGCTTATTTTTATTTTTACTTCCTTATTTTTCCCTGTTACAAGATATAAACTAGTGTATTTAGTTAGAAAAACATGTCTAATTGTGTTCTGTGTGAATTTCACTTTGAAAGACAATGTTTTTCAAATAAAGTGCTTAAAATGTTTGGTGAAACAACTGGCCTTTTTTTTAAAGGATCTGAAAAAAAAATTTAGAACCTCAGATTCCTTCTCTTTCTCACATCTCCATTAAAAGGCATCAGGCAAGAAGGTATTAGCTGCTGGAGAACTGACACATTTCTATAATCTCTAAGGCAGTAGAAGTGGCTCCTAAGTATGAATTAGATCCTGCAGTCCTTACTCAAGCAAATGCATCCTGAAATCAACAGGGATTCTGCTTTATGTCCTTCTCATGGATGACTCTGAGTTATCATGTAAGTTGGAGAATGATTTCTAATTGCATTTTTCCTTCTTGTGAAAAGACCAGCCACAATCACTCTATGGTAGGCTGCTCTAGGAAAAAACTAGCCATTGGATGGCGGTGGGTGACGGAACAAGGACTCAGCACATAGGAGAACACATTTGCTCCATACTCTTCAATTATCTCCAGTACATGCTCCCCAGCGCACTCAGAAGAATTCTGGATACAGTCTTACCAACTCTACTGATTTTATCATGACCCTCAAACTATGTAGTATTTTCCTAAAAGTACTAGTCTCTCTAAGCATGGGATTGTGTGAGAATCTCAACTTTCATATAAAAATATTTGGGCACTGATGGTTTCAGAGAACGGCTTGAAAACATGAATTCTAAGAACTCAAGGCAAATAGAGAACACCAATTTTATTAGTTTTAATATCTCATAAGTTTAATCCATTCTCATTATTTTGGGGACAACAGACTCATGAGTTTTTGAATATTTGGGATTGGCAATACTGTGGATGAATCATCCAGCATCCTTCTATGGGTACTAACTTCCATGTAGTTCTTTCCTCCTCCAGGTCTTCCTGGGTTAAGCTCACATCTTACGTTAGTAAATAAATCACTGGCAAACAGAGCCACAGTTTAAAAAAAATGGTAGTGGACAGGAAGTGGGGAAACAATTGTGCTCAAATGAAACATAACATAGTGCAGCAAATAGAAAACTTCTTCAGTACATATTTAAAGAACAAAAATGGAAATAAATAGTTGAATTAAAAAAACTGTCATAAGCTTAAATGCTATTCACTGAGTACAGTATCAGGTCTTTACATAATCACTTGTGAAATCTACAACAGTGCTAATGCTTAAAATGCCTAACTTAAATTATCACATGCAACAGTGATATTTGTTTGTTTCACTTTAAGCCAAGCAATTTTAAAACATTGATATAGTATTTTATTAAGCAACACCTCCTACCTAACAATCCACTGTGGGTTGGAGAATCATTCATATTCACCAGGAGAAGTTGTTATACACCTTCTTCAACAAATAGGCATTTGGGGCCAATTAAAGGAATAACCCCCATGGTTTTTCTTTTCAGAACTTAACAAATCTCTTTGGTCTTTGGTGTGTTGGACAATAAATCGCTGGAAGATAGAAATGGAAATCTCGTTCTGATGCTGATTTTCCCCCTATTTGGGTAGGCAAATTGGTTTATTATTGTAGGGTTGCTTACAAATGCTGATTTGCTGACTGGTACATTTTTCCTTCATGTTTCTATTTTCTTCAGAAATAATATCATGGAAACAAAAGATAACTGTGGTCATCTTCAGAAAGAAAAGGTTGGAAAGACTTTGCCCTGCTGCAGCCCTATAATATTCATAGGGAGCTTCTGGTGCAAATGATTTTTGCTGATGGGAGGGGGAAGCAGGTTAAACTTTGAGGGGCCAACCTTGATGGAATCTCCAGTATATCTGTTCATAAGAAGAAGCCGATTGTGAGTCCAGAAACTGGTGGAGGGATATTCAAAAGCACTTAAGAGAGCTGGGTGCTAACTCATGTAGTCCCTTCTGAAAATAGCATCCTGAGCCCCTATTATACACAGGTAAGTGCTCTGCCTTTTGAACTAAAGGAACAGCTCCGATATTTCGATCCAGCCCAGGCTCTTACACAGTGTGTTTCTTATAATTACTCACAATGGGAGGCTCCTCTCACAGCCAACTCTGGGAGGCTTTTGTGAATCTCTGATTTCTAATATTTCTCTCTTTCCCAACAACTGTATGAACAGCCTGTCTTGTATTGCTGACAAATTAGGTGTCTCCTCTTTAACACCCACCTACACAACATCTATGTTAAGCATTTACATTTAAGCTAATAGCCCCCGAGAATCAATTATCGTAAGGAGTGTTGAGTCTTTAAACTCCAGCTGATGAATCAGTCATGGATTAAAACAAGAGGAGGTAAAATCCAGCACATCTGCATTCTTTTTCTAAATCCTTAATTTATTAAAATACTCTTTTTTTTAACTCAAGATGTATCATTATTTTACCTGCCTTAAAATGTGCTTTGATAAGTGAGTTGAAAGAAAGCTCTGGTTATTACAGTCCCTACACACCATCCTCAACTGTGTTTTGTATCCTTGTTCAACAACAGAATACAGTCTGCTTAGCTGGCACACTCTCTCGAGGAAACAACTATAATAGCAAGCTAAACCCAGTAGATGCCAACTTCTGCAAATACCCTCTACCTTCTCAGTAAAGCTTAAGAACACAAGAACATAAGAATGGCCATACTGGGTCAGACCAAAGGTCCATCCAGCCCAGTACCCTGTCTGCTGATAGTGGCCAATGCCAGGTGTCCCAAAGGGAGTGAATCGAACAGGTAATGATCAAGCAATCTCTCTCCTGCCAGACAGAGGCTAGGGACACCATTCCTTACCCATACTGGCTAATAGCCACTTATGGACTTAACCTCCATGAATGTATCTAGTTCTCTTTTAAACCCTGTTACAGTCCTAGCCTTCACAACCGCCTCAGGCAAGGAGTTCCACAGATTGATTATGTGCTGTGTGAAGAAGAACTTCCTTCTGTTTGTTTTAAACCTGCTGCCCATTAGTTTCATTTGGTGGTCCCTAGTTCTTATATTATGGAAACAAGTAAATAACTTTTCCTTATTCACTTTCTCCACACCACTCATGGTTTTATAGACCTCTATCATATCCCCCCTTAGTCTCTTCTTTTCCAAGCTGAAAAGTCCCAGTCTCTTTAATCTCTCCTCATATGGGACCCGTTCCAAACCCCTAATCATTTTACTTGCCCTTCTCTGAACCTTTTCTAATGCTAGTATATCTTTTTTGAGATGAGGAGACCACATCTGTACGCAGTATTCCAAATGTGGGCGTACCATGGATTTATGTGAGGGCAATAAGATATTCTCTGTCTTATTCTCTATCCCTTTTTTAATGATTCCTAACATCCTGTTTGCTTTTTTGACTCCACTGCGTGGACGTCTTCAGAGAACTATCCATGATAACTCCAAGATCTCTTTCCTGATTAGTTGTAACTAAATTAGCCCCCATCATATTATATGTATAGCTGGGGTTATTTTTTCCAATGTGCATTACTTTACATTTATCCACATTAAATTTCATTTGACATTTTGTTGCCCAGTCACTTAGTTTGGTGAGATCTTTTTGAAGTTCTTCACAGTCTGCTTCTGTCTTGACTACCTTGAGCAGTTTATTATCATCTGCAAACTTTGCCACCTCACTGTTTACCCCTTTCTCCAGATCATTTATGAATAAGTTGAATAAGATTGGTCCTAGGACTGACGCTTGGGGAACACCACTAGTTACCCCTCTCCATTCTGAAAATTTACCATTTATTCCTATCCTTTGTTTCCTGTCTTTTAACCAGTTCTCAGTCCATGAAAGGATCTTCCCTCATATCCCATGACAACTTAATTTACGTAAGAGCCTTTGGTGAGGGACCTTGTCAAAAGCTTTCTGGAAATCTAAGTAGACTATATCTACTGGATCCTCCTTGTCCGCATGTTTGTTGATCCCTTCAAAGAACTCTAATAGATTAGTAAGACATGAATTCCCTTTACAAAAACCATGTTGACTTTTGCCCAACAAATTATGTTCTTTTATGTGTCTGACAATTTTATTCTTTACTGTTGTTTCAACTAATTTGCCCGGTACTGACATTAGAAGCTTAATTCAAGGATATTGCTAGTGTTGAGGAAATGATCATTTTAAGAATAAAACCTAGATAATCCCAGTGTAGTGGCTTGGCTCATTTCTCTCAGGCCCTCAGAAGTCACGATGGGTACTTGCTCCTGTTTGTTTGCGGTCCACGGGTGGGAGCTAAAACAAAAAAGTAGTCAATATAATGGTCTTCTGTTGATAGGCGTTTTAGTAGTTAAATTCCTGGACTGTCATTGCTCATTACAAGTGACATATGGGTGGAAATTGGGTAAATATTGCATTTTATTAATATCAGCAGAACTGACTTAAATGGGGCCAGCATATTGTGTAGTCTTGCCTTAATCTTTGTATTCATGCCCCTCAGTGTGAAAGAAGCTATTTGCATATATATTTGCATGTATATGCAACCACACTTAAGTTGCGGCCCTCAGCATGTGCTGTGAGTATCATTGTGGCCCCTGGGGCTTCCGAAGTTGAGTAGCCCTGTTCTAAATCTTAATATTTTAAACATGCTGCTCCTTATAGCTATTGTTATGTATTATTTCTTCTGATAGCTAGTCACGCTGCCCTTTTAAAAGAGGCTTTTGCTCTCCATTAGCTTCACACCTCTAGACCTATCCCTTTCAAAATCCATTTCAAGGTTCTGGTGAAAATCTTCATAGCCCTCAGTAGGCTGGTAATCTGAGAGGCCTCTTTTTTTCTTCATGACAGTGTGATCATCTACAGCCTTGTATTCCCCGTGCAAAGTATCAGTTCCCTTGTCAATTTTCCCACACGGGTGGCATGCTTAGGTAACGTGAATCCCGCGAATGGCCCAGAGAAGTGTGCACTCATAGGGGTGCTGGTTTAGTAAGTAGGTGTCACTGGCTTCATTGTTCATCAAGGGACCACATAAGTGAATTCCATTGTACTCCTAAATGAGTCACACCAGAGGGGCCCAGGTTTCCTACAACAGTGTGCAAATGGTATTCTGTATCAAGATGCTAACTCTCTCTTCTTGGCTAAATAGAACTGCGATTCAGCTGCAACTTGAAAGGACCTGCACTGCTGAACTGTTGGCCACACAAACTCAGATATGGCCTATGGGGGAAGATTGAAAGAGCTGGGTTTGTTTAGTTTAGGAAAAGAGAAAAAACTGAGAGGAGACATGATAGCAGTCTTCAAGTAACGAAAAGGGTGTTACAAAGCAGAGAGAGAAAAATTGTTCTCCTTGGCCTCTGATGATAGGCCAAGAAGCAATGGGCTTAAACTGCAGCAAGGGAGGATTAGATTGGACATTAGAAAAAACTTCCTAACTGTCAGGGTGGTTAAGCACTGGAATAAATTGCCTAGGGAGGTTGTAGAATCTCCACCATTGGAGATATTTAAGAGCACATTAGATAAATGTCAGGGATGGTCTAGACCATGCTTGGCCCTGCAGTGAGGGCAGGGGACTGGACTCAATGATCTCTAAAGGTCCCTTCCAGTTCTAGTGTTCTATGATTCTATGAAATCACAAACAAAAAAATCTGAATTCTCATTCTTTCCAGTGACCATCCCTACAGACACCTGTTTTTGTCTGTGCTAAGAACCTCCTTAATTAATTACAAACAAACATCAAATGTGCTCCCCTGTTAGAGTTTAAATGTGCCAAAAAGGTTGGTTTCTCTTACTTCCCATGGACAAAGGTCCAAAGCCCACTGGAGTTATTGATCATCTTTCAGGGGCTTTGAATCAGGTGCCATATGCTCAGGTCTCTCTGCATTATCATTAGTGAGATAACCCTCTCTGCTGCCCCACAGAGTTCCATCCCACCCGCTCTAACTCACATTATTCATAGGCTTGCTTCTGCAGGCCTTTATTTAGAAGAGTGGTTCTTATGCAGTGGCACCATTCAGATGAAAAGGGGTTCGCGGGTTTGGCACCTGCAAGTTCAGCACTATTTTATTGTATGTGGTATGTGTATACAGGCAGCCCCCGACTTGCAACGTGATTAGTTCCCGGGGAAGCATTGCAAGTCGGGGGCATCATAACTCGAACCCTCATTTATGATAGGCACCGTGTGCCATCGTAAATACAGGCCGAGGACATAAGTTGGGTTTTTTTGGCCCTTTCCTCACCTACAAAAATAGTTGTAAGTGAGGGGGGGGGTCATAACTCAGTCAGTTGGAAGTTGGGGGTTTCCTGTAACCTCTTCCCCAAAGTACAGTCACATATCCATAGGGTATGTCTGCTTTCCCTTCACCACAATGCTCAAACATAACTTGGGATGAAAATGATTAAATCAATGTAGTCCTCAGGGCCGCTCATTTCCTAGGCTGTCATAGATTGTCAGAACTCCCAGTTTGGTCTTCTTACTGCTTTTTTCATGGTTTTGTACAAACCTATATTAGTGTAACACTGGGTATTTTAATAAGTAACATAAATAAATAGAAAATGACTCTACCTCAGTCCAATTGCTTCTAGCTGGAGCTCAAGAGTGGTACAAAGAAATTGGGGAAATACCGTACATGTAAATCATCTGTGAAACACAGTTGAAATTAATGACAAACAAAATTGAGTTCCCTTTGTGGTTGATTTTCATCTAGCTGAACCCAACAATAAAACAGTTATCAAAGAAAGTTACCAATTAGTTGTTAATTCAAACCATCTTCAGAAAGCAGTCCCCAAATCTCAATTGATATCTCTCCAACAACCTCCTAATTGCAGCAAATTGGTGGGTAAAAAAAACACCCCAAAACCTGTGTTAAATAAAAAGATGTATTCCGTCTGCTGGAGCATGGAGTATTCTTTGCTTAATTAGTCCCATAATTTCCCCTGTATACCAAAGCTTCCACAGAAAGTTTGTGTGTGTTTTGACTCACACACATATGTGAGCTGAGAGGAAGGAAGAGGACATTATGATCAAAATCTGATGTCTTTATTAAGAGTCCGATCATCGCCTATAAGACAAAATCTTTAATAGTGAGTAAAGGATAACTATAAAGTTCTTCCTTGAGGAATAACAATGAGATAATCCTCTCTGCTGCCCCTCAGTCTGGTGGCATTTGTCTTTCAAATTTTTCACTAAAGAAGATGCCAATGGAATGAAGCACAGCATTCACCTATAGATCTTAGGGATCATCTGTGTGAAGTCTCTGAACCTCTTGTTGTTTTTTTGCTCCCTATCTTCCTCCTACATGAATTAATTTTGAACTTTTGGAAAAGCTTATAAGAACATAAGAACATAAGAATGCCCATACTGGGTCAGACCAAAGGTCCATCTAGCCTGTTATCCTGTCTGCTAACAGTGGCCAATACCAGATGCCCCAGAGGTAGGGAACACAACAGGTAATCCTCATGTGATCCATCTCCTAAAACCCATTTCCAGACACACAGAGGCTAGGGACACCATTCCTACCCATCACGGCTAATAGTCATTGATGGACTTAACCTCCATGAATCTATCTAGCTCAGTGGTTCCCAAACTTTTTGGCATCATGTTCCCTTTTTGATTTTTTGAGAAACCCTTCCCCCCCCCCAAAAAAAGAGCAGCAAAACTTGTTGAGCAAAAAAAAGGTTGACCTTTGTAGAGCAGGCATTGCCCTTTTTAAGGCAGCCATTTGAAGTCTGCCCGGGACACTCCATTCTCCCCCCACCCCAGCCCGCCCAAGCTGCGCGTGTTCCAGCAGACACCCTAGCCAGGAAAAACAGAAAATACCAGACATTTCACGATATTTTCTGAATTTTTTTAGCGGATGGACCGGGCTCTTTCTTGGGGGGTGATTGATGGGGGGGGGGGGGGAACTGGGTTGCCTCACGCTCCCCCTGGAATTTCTTCACACATCCCAGTTTGGGAACCTATGACTAGCTCTTTTTTTAACCCTGTTAAAGTAATAGTCTTCATCACATTCTCTGGCAAGGAGTTCCACAGGTTGACTTATCACTGACATTAAAATATGTTGTTCAACAGGATTTCCCAGGCATGTTGTCACATGTGTCTTTCAGGCCTGTGACAAATAACTCCAGTATCAACCAGCAAGCAGCATCAATATCTGACTGTTTTCAGTGTCATAACCCAAAAGCCCTGTATCTACAGCACATTGATGAAAACGTATGTACTATGTTTTCTATCATTACTAATGACATGCAGCCAAATGCAAAGACATTGCATGCAGCAGCATCTTTTGTCTCCAGGAATAACCAGGTACATGGGTGAGTTCTGAAATGAGAAGCAATGTAAAGCTTTACATTTACTGTTCAGAATCCATTTATTCCTTTCAGAAAACTCCTACCCCTTCTGGCAGTATTGCACTTGAATGTCACTTCTGATTGTTGCAAAAGTGTTCACCGTCCACGTTTGGATTAGGCAATACATCATCATGTGGACTTGACCATCATTTGCGAAGGTGAAATTGAGGCAAAATTTAGCATACAATTAAACATTGTAAATAGTTACTGACCGAAAGAGAAGAGCAGCAAGCAATATTTTCTGTAGGTGTTCTAAAGAACTCTCACCTGTAATCTCAGTAACTTTGGACAAAAAGTCTAGTGAGATTTCTCTTCAAACTTGTTCAGATGTAGAGACTGTGGACTTAGGCTTAAACCTCTTGAGCTGCTTCATGGGGAACTCTTGTGTGTGTGAAGTATCCTCAGGTGGTATAAAGCCAAGGGGTGGCCCTATGTATGTCCCCTGCACAAAAGCCAGGCCAGAGGCAGGAGGGAAAATGTCTGGAGCATGCTGTGTTTCAGTAGTTGCTGGCAGGTAGGTGGTCCCATGACTTCCATTGCACCAGGCCTTCCTGGAGAGTGTTACTGAAGTACTTCTAATTCAGGGGTGAGCAAGAGGCTGCCAGCGGGCCGGATCCGGACCGCCAAGCCATCAGATCCAGCCCACGGCTGCCTCGCAAGAACCTTAGGCAGAGAACAGCTTATGCTTTAACAAGCCAGCTGTTCTCTATTCTGGATGGCTGGGGAGGGAGGAGGAAGACGTCTCATGCTGTTTACACCCCCCGCAAAATCTCTTAGCTCCTGTTGGCCAATCTTTCAGTTTCCCACCAACAGGAACTGAGAATTTTTGCTGGGAGCAGGGGCACTGTGGGAAGCCTTCTCATTCCCTCCTTGAGCTCCTCCCCCTCTTTCTCATGCCTGAACTGGAGCCATGTGGAGCAGCAAGCAGCCTGCAGCAGACAGTCTGTGTCTGGTTTCTGCTGGTAAGCGCCTCCCAGCCAGAGCCTGCCTCTGGCACCCCAGCACCTCCCTTCTCCAACCCTTTGCCCCCCCTCCACATACCCAGACCATCTGCCCCCTCCTGCCCCCCATACCTCCTCCTTGATCTGGCACCCCAATCTCCCAGATCCCAATCCCCTCCTACCCTAGGTTACACCCCAAACTCCTGCATCCCAGTCCCGTGCCCTAGGTCACAACCACCTCCTTCACCCAAACTGCCTCCCAAGACTCCATTCTCCCTCCTACACTCCAGTCCCTTACCCCAAGCTCCCTTCTGCACCCAACCTCCATCCCAGACCCAGATTTCCTCCATTAATATCCTGGAAGCGTGCGGCACTCAACCACTTTCCAAAATCTTGGAGTGGCCCCCTGTCAAAAATTATTGCCCACCCCTGTTCTAATTTATACTGGGGGCTGAACAGACAGTGGCTGCCCTCAGGATAGAGGCGACGCAACTGATTCCCTTGCTGCTCTCTCACTCTGCTGCCCCAGGGCAGAGCGGGCACAGCACTGCACTGAGAGCTGTGTGTGGTCGGTCAACACAGTCAGAATTCCACCCATTTTCATTGAACACCTGTACACACATGCAGTAACTGGTGCCCTGAGATTATGTACAAAAGCAGACAACAAATTCTCCAACAGCTACAACAGCATATAAACATAGGCTGATGTTTTATGAATTGAGACAGACAAACGAAAGGTTTGCTGAGCATTCAAAAAAACCTATTATGTGGAACTGCAGTGATTTTCTCCAGAAAAATTAATGGAGAAGGCTGCCAGCGGACAGGCACCTTCAGCTCATGCTGTAGTTATTTTGACATTTTTCACAAAGGCACCAATTCAATATAAATGTACCCTTTATACACCAATCCTCCTTCCCTTTGTTTATTTTGGCTATTCATTTTCTCTATGCATAATTGGGACAGTCCCTTGTCAAACATCAGAAATGTCAGCACTTCTATGGAAGAATCCTTTACATATTCTTAAAATTAAATATAGACATAAGTGGAAAACTGGCTCCCCAAAGAAGCAGGGTGTAACAGATATTTGATACGTTGCAAGACATTTCCATACAACATACCTGCCAATACTTCACCAGACAAAATAGCCATATGTGCTTTGTCCAGTGATTCCTCTGAGCTCCGGGGTAGTGTGGTGCAAAAGGGATAAAGGGTAATAAATGTCATTTGAAGGACATGCAAAGAAGATACTGTGAGGTGAAGGAAGTATAGTCCCCTTATTAAAGGGGCCTCTGACTTTTACTGAGAGGATCCTTTGTGCTGGAATCTAGCCCTAGAGACTACAACTCCCATTAGCCCTTGGGGAAAAGAGGGAATAGTGCCTCTTCCAGGCTATGTAGTCAGAGAGTTAGGCTAGGCTCCATTTTTGGAGAGAGGAGCCAGGCTGCTGGTGTGGAGCCTTTTCCAGGCCAGGAGCTGTTATGTTGCAGCTAGAGCCTGTTACTGAGCTTGTTAATATTACTGCTGGGGCTTGGGTCTAGCAGGCTGCTTTGGGGGTTGCTCTTGATTATCCCTGGAGTGGAGAGATCCTGGCTATGCCTGTGGCTGGGAAGAGCTTACATAAACCTACACAGGAGGGAACTGTGAGTAACTGGGCTGTTTGGGAAAGTGCTGCCTGGGACTGAGCACAAAAGACAAACTGACTCTGGGTCCATAGATAGCCAGCGTGATCTGCCCAAGGAACCAGTGCTGCTGGCATTTGGTGGGGCCTGCTCCAGTGGCAGAGGGATTTTGCAGCTGGCTGCTCATCTTGGACTAACTCACACAGAACCTGCACAGTACTGCAGACCTCCAAGCGCTCCCATGCAAGCAATTGTCTGGGACTCTGAATCCAGAGGAGTGCACGCTCTGGGGTGGGATAAATGGTGGCAGTGTAAATGCCAGGTGGATAAGTTTCCTTTCTTTCTGTGTACTTTTAAATTGATTTTGTTCACTTTTAATCTGTTAAACCCGGTTTCTTTAAGTTGTTAAGTAAAGGTATGTTAATTCTAATGTAATCAATTAGATGTATATTATTTATAATTTATAATTGTTGTCTTGGAGTTAGTTCCAGGTTATTCCTGGAATAAATTTATTCCTGGAGGCTCCCAAGGCACACCATTAAGTGTACACAGGGCCAGCCAGGTGGAGGCACCGCCATTGTATATTCGTAGGGAGCACGAGACTACAGCAAGGGGGTGGATTGGGAATCCCCAACCACACAACATCACTACTAGGGTACTCAGGATCTCCTTTTATGTTGAACACATCAGGCACCTAGGCACACATGTGAGTGGGACCTGCTCCCAAATAACCCGGGGAGGAAAAAGGAGGGTTACAGAAGGATTAAGAAAAAGGAAATAAAACGTTCAGAATTCTCGTCATCTTTGCTTTAATGCACCTCCCCTTTTCTGCCCCTTTGCTTTCGCTTCTCTCCATTCTTGCTGTTTTCTTTTCTGTTATTTTTAATTCTAACACCTCATTTCATTTTTAATAAAATCAGGCCTCATTTAAAAAGTCTTGTTTCTGAGGAAAGAAGTGAGCAGGTGTAATCTGAAGTGCATTTGAACTCTTTTATGGTGCTCTGATGAGCCATATGGTTTCTGAAAATTGTGCTGACCTTCCTTGTGTCTGCTGGTTGGGTTAGCAAGTCATTTTACTTGCTTTCCTTATATTTGGTGATCTTAGTTGAAATCCTCTCCCCACTAAAGTCATTGGGCATAAGTTTGTGCTCAACGGAAGCATTCCACAGGACTGTCCACTCAAAGGTGTCATTCCTTATGACAGGTGTTGCCTCACCCAGAAGGAGCTGAGACCAATGGCTGCAAATGTACTGACTGCAGTGGACATAAGAAAGCTACAGAGGAGTAGCTACATGGCCGATTTTTCATTTGTATGCTGACAATGTTAAACCATTGCAAAAGATTGCAGAAACACTGCTTTAACAGTGGATAATTTTCTGGATATCAGTAAATTAGACCTGCGAGATGAAACTGGAGATCATGATGGGACAGATCGGGAAAAACTGGAAGCACTGGAGGCTGTTGTGGAGATATTTCCATGAATTAGAATTCAATAAACAAGGATAAAAGAAAAAAATGGAAACTTATTCAAATATAACAACCCAAGAGTGTATTTTTAGAAATGGTGTGATGATTTAGGGGAGTCTGGAGAAGGAGAACTACCTCTTTAGGACACTTTAAAAATATGTAATAGACATGTTGAGATTTTCTTTTGGCAAAGGCATATTTGCTGCCAGACGTGTTCAGAGTATTGCTATTGCCTCTACCTGTGTGTATGAGTAAAAAGAGTGAGAACATTCTTCCAACTATGGGTTCAGCATAAATACCAAGGCATTTAGGGTATGTCTAGACCGCATCCCTCTGTCAACAGAGGGATGCAGATTAGGCAGGTCGACATTGCAAATAAGGCAGGGATTTAAATATCCCGTGCCTAATTTACATAAAAATGGCCACCACGTTTTGCCGACTCAGCACTTTGTCAGCAAAAAGCGGCAGTCTAGAGGGGATCTGTCGAGAAAGAAAGCCTTTTTCGACAGATTCCTTATGCCTCCTGCAAGGAGGTTTACAGGATCTTTCGAAAAAGGCTTCCTTTCTCAACAGATCCCCCTCTAGACTGCCGCTTTTTGCTGACAAAGTGCTGAAGTCGGCAAAAAGCGGCAGACATTTTTATGCAAATTAGGCATGGGATATTTAAATCCCTGCCACATTTGCAATGTCGACCTGCCTAATCTGCATCCCTCTGCCGACAGAGGGATGCAATCTAGACATACCCTTAATTACCTCTTGCATAAGAGGTTGTGTGATGGGATGTGTATTCCCCTCACTGGGCCAGAGGACTTAATGCCCTATGTGTGAAGGAAATCCCACCCCACTGTAGGGGTCAATTGCGGAAGAACTCTGTACATGTGAAGTATAGGGGTGGTGAGGCCTGCATTCCGCCCCCCCCCTTTTCAATTTCCCTTTCCCCCGTTCCCTACTACTGATGAGCCAGAAGCAAGCCTCTAGGAACATATGCCATTGTAGCAAGAACAAATTGTAGATAAGGGCAGGAACATAACAATCTTGTTTACCTAAATGTACTGATCATGTAAACAAAGTCAAAGGACAAGCAGTACAGCTGAGCCATACTGTAACAAGCAATGAGTAATCCCTGGAAATTTCCAAACAGCCAAATAAGGTAGAGACACTATATTTAAAACTGCACCAGAGCACAGCAATTTGGACCTCACTGGTGGGCTTTGGGTACCGGCACCTCGGAAGCTGAGACAGTCTCCCACTTTGTCTGCAGCCGAAATGGGGTTCCCTGGCTAGCAGAAGGGATGTAAAAATGTCGCTTTTCTTATCACGTTGTTCTTTTAGTTAAGGGACACAGCTGATAGCTGTCAGAAAATAAGCTGCTTGTGTTTGACAGATACCTGTGTAGCATGTCTTTGTACTTTGAGAACCCAGTGTCGGACCTGAGATTTACTCTTGCTGGCAACACCCACCAGCCATGCTGAGCATGCTCCAATGGCTGGAGTAGTGTTAGCAGGGGTGAAAGTAACTTGAAATTTCTTATAGGTACTGTCCTATTGTAACCAGGGTCCCTCCCAGATCTTTAAATAGCTCCCTGCTAGCTTTTGCCACATCTCAGCCCATTCTTGCCAGAACTGCACACCGGGGCGCACCCCCTTACTTTTTACCTATGAGTACAAAAGGGAGCAGCTTAGCTCAGTCTGGGTTGGACACTGGAGAGGAAGGACCTGCTAAAGAAGCTCCAGAGGTGGGCCAGCCAGAAACCCAGACGATGGGAGCTGGAGACCCGGGAGACTGTACTGAGCCTCCAGACCTGGCGGAACTGAAGGAGGATACTGGCGCTGAGGAGCCTGATGACCCTAAAACTACAGGCAACACCCCAATGCCAGATATGACCCAGGAAGAGTGTGCGAGTGGTATCTCCAACCCGAGTGAGCTCAGTGTATTGCGCTGGGATTCCCCACTGAGTGAGTGGTGGATCACTCCCCTACTGTGATCCCAGTGGAGTAAGGTGGGCCTGCATCCCCTTACCAGGGCTGCTTCCCCAAGCCCCGAGACTCTAGACATTAGGCTGTGCTGCCCTGAAGCCTATGGTTGTGTTATGGATTGTGGATATTGGGCTACAGTGCCTGGGGATGAGGCATGCTTGCGATGCGACAGGTTGCCATTCTCGATATCTAAAAGGCCATTTTGCCAATATATACCGGCACTTGAACCCATATCTTTCGATTTTGCATGGAATGGAAACAGGATTATAAATTATTTTCTTGATGGAGAAAAATATTTTCAAGCAAAAAGATGATGTTCTCTGGAAGGGTATTGGCTCTGAATCAGGAAGTGTTTGCAGTTAGTAAGACATGACAGAGACAGTAAAAAGCCTGAATAACTTTGCAGAACTAACCTTGGGCTTCTCCATGCATGCTGCATTTTTTTTGCCCTCAGAATTATTTACTTTCTCCACAATCATTCAGCTCCGGACAGAGATGTCTTCCCTACTTTGAAGAGATCAGGTGGGCAGGTAGCAAAATTCACATCTGAATCTTAACCTCAGCAAAATGTTCAAATTGTTCTGTCCCAGCATTCTGCTTCTGCTCATTATTTGGGTAGAGAGCAACAGTGAAAGTAATGTCTAGACCCAAACGTCCCAGGCCTTTAGATCTGCGGTTTAAGATCAGAACTGCTCTTTAGTTATGTACAAATATAATGAATCCCCTATTGCATAGATTATGCCTTTAAGAGATGCCAGAGAGGAAGCTGGTCCCTGCTCCAAAGGAAACAACATCCAAATTTGGTCACCAAAGAATAGAAAGGATGTAGAGAAACTGGAAAAGATCCAGATGAGAGAGACAAAGATGATCAAAGAGATGGAATGCAAGCCATCTGAGCAAAGGCTGAAGTAATTGGGGATGTTTAGTTTGGAATAAAGGAAAGATTAAGGCGGGACCTGGTAGTGGTCTTCAAATAGTTGGAAGGCTGCTGTAAAAAGGATGGAGGGAAGGGTGAGAGGCAATACATTCAAACTACAGCATAGGAAATTTAGGTTAAATCTTAGGAAAAAGCTTGCTGACTGGAAGAACAATAAGGCAATGGAACAGGCTGCCTCCTGAGGTTATGGAAGCTCCTTTACTGGAAGTTTTCAAAAGAAAGCTGAAGAACCCTTTGTCTTGGATGGTTTAGACACAATAAATCCTGCATCTTGGTGGAGGGTTAGACTAGATGACCTTTCTGATCCCTTCTAATCCTATGATTCTCAGGCACTATTTCCTGTGGCAGTTGGAAACTGTTGTGCTGTTAATACAGTCGATCAGAAAATAGCATGACGGGTGTGCTACACAGAATCAGTGATCTATTCTCATAGAGATTTTCCATCTCTGCCTGCAGTGCTGTGGTCCTTCAGGGAGCCCTAACAGAGACCAACATCTCTAAGAACAAGGCTAAGTTTGTTTCACAACATGTACTGAGAGGCCATGTAAAAGCCAGCCCAACTGAAGCCCAGCTGAAAACACCACTTGTATTTGTGGTTATCTCAGTCTGTTTAGTCCCTATGAGGCTAATGAAAGAGCCCTATCGCCCTCCTTGTGCAGTCCCACCGTATCAACAAGAAAAGACACAGAAATCAAACGCTAGCATCCACAGCCAAATACAAATCCTGACTTCATTAAGATCACATTGAGCTTTTTGCTGTCACTGTTTTCTATCTGGAAAGAAATGTCCTCTTCCGGATGTTTTCTCCCCTCATCTCCCTTTTTAAGATGTTGAGGGTTCTGCCTCTTTCTTCCTGTGGGTAATTGAAAAAAATTACCACAAAAAAGGTCATCATTTGATCTCTGCTTTGTCTCCTACTATAATAAAATGATCTTCCTTTATATCACACTTTTATATGCTTGACAGCTATGGTTGACAGTTAGTAATAAAACAACTCATAATCTGCTTTCAGTTAGAAGAGTCATCTTGAAACCCTTTGGAATTCTTGTCAAAAATAATAATTGTTCATTGTCAACATTAACCCGCTTGAGTCAGGAGATCCATCATTCCCATTGCTCAACTTAATGCAGCAAAGCATGAGTGACTATAAAAATCAGCTGCTGATGTAATGAACAGGACACTTGTTGTTTCATCCTGCTAAATTCATCCTGCTAAATAATACCAAAATGTATTTTATTTAGGTATTTAGTGAGGTATTGATAATCCTGGGACTATTCAGCTTGGAAAAGAGACGACTAAGGGAGCATATGATAGCTGTCTATAAAATCATGACTGGCGTGGAGAAAGTAAATGAGAAAAAGATATTTCCTCTTTTCCATAACACAAGAACTAGAGGTCACCAATTGAAATTAATTGGTAGAAGGTTTGAAACAAACAAAAGGAAGTATTTCTTCACACAAAACACAGTTGACCTGTGGAACTCCCTGCCAGAGGATGTTATGAAGACCAGGATATTAACAGGGTTCATAAAAGAACTAGATAAATTCATGGAGTGTAGGTTCATCAACAGTTGTTAGTCATGATTGTCAGGGATGTGTCCTTAGCCTCTGTTTGTTAGGGCTGGGGATGGGTGACAGAGAACTGGATCATTTGATGATTACCTGCTCTGTTCATTCCCTTTGGATCAAAAGATAGCATTCTGGGCTAAATGGACCTTTGGTCTGACTCAATAAGGCTAGTCTCATGTTTTTATGGGTCTTACACAAAATTTTCTGACCCCAAGTTTTTCCTGGTAAAAAAAATTGGGGCTTTGGCAAAATGAGAAATTTCACAGAAGCCTTCTGCTTCCCTCAAAAATTGTTGATTATTCATCAGAAAATGAAAAAAGCAGAATGTGTTCAGGTTTTTGATGAAAAGGTAAAAATTTTCTGTGGAAAATTTAAATAACAATAATTTTTGTTTCTGTCAAAAAATGTTGTGGAAAATCCATTTTCTAACCACAGCTAATATTTAGAGCTGGGCAAAATGGCTGAAAAATCTTTGGTGAAGTTGTATATTTTTAAGAACAAAAGAGGCTCTGAAATTTCAAGATCACAAAATGTTTCAGAGACTGGCTTGCAAAAACCATAAATAGCTCAAAAGTTTGACACATTCAAAATTTCACAGAGGTTTCATGGCAGCAATCTTTAACTTATGAAATGAAGCTAGGGATGGAAAGTGCAATACACAGACCATCCCATACACATGCATATTTTATAACATAACATAAGAACATAATGTAAGAATATAAGAATGGCCGTACTGGGTCAGACCAAAGGTCCATCTGGCCCAGTAGCCTGTCTGCCGACAGTGGCCAGCACCAGGTGCCCCAGAGGGGGTGGACCGAAGACAATGATCAAGCGATTTGTCTCCTGCCATCCTTCTCCAGCCTCTGACAAACAGAGGCCAGGGACACCATTTCTATCCCCTGGCTAATTGCTTTTTATAGACCTAACCTCCATGAAATTATCTAGCTTCTCTTTAAACTCTGTTATAGTCCTAGCCTTCACAGCCTCGTCTGGCAAGGAGTTCCACAGGTTGACTATGCGCTGTGTGAAGAAGAACTTTCTTTTATTAGTTTTAAACCTGCTACCCATTAACTTCATTTGGTGTCCTCTAGTTCTTCTATTATGGGAACTAATAAATAACTTTTCTTTATTCACCATCTCCACACCACTCATGATTTTATACACCTCTATCAAATCCTGCCTTAGTCTCCTCTGTTCTAAACTGAAAAGTCCCAGTCGCTTTAACCTCTCTTCATATGGGACCCATAGCAAACCCCTAATCATTTTAGTTGCCCTTTTCTGAACCCTTTCTGAGGCCAAAATATCTTTTTTGAGGTGAGGAGACCACATCTGTACACAGTATTCAAGATGTGGGCGTACCATAGTTTTACACAGGGGCAGTCAGATATTCTGTGTCTTATTTTCTATCCCTTTCTTAATAATTCCTAACATCCTATTTGCCTTTTTGACCGCCGCTGCACACTGTGTGGAAGTTTTCAGAGAACTATCCACGATAACTCCAAGATCTCTTTCCTGATTTGTTGTAGCCAAATTAGCCCCCATCATACTGTACGTATAGTTGGGGTTATTTTTTTCAACGTGCATTACTTTACACTTATCCAAATTAAATTTCATGCCATTTTGTTGCCCAATCACTCAGTTTGGTGAGATCTTTTTGAAGTTCTTCACCGTCTGCTTCTGTCTTGACTATCTTAAACAGTTTAGTGTCATCCACAAACTTTACCACCTCACTGCTTATCCCTTTCTCCAGATCATTTATGAATAAGTTGAACAGGATTGGTCCCAGGACTGACCCTTGGGGGACACCACTAGTTACCCCTTTCCATTCTGAAAATTTACCCCTCCCCCCCCCCCCCACACACACAGCCCCACGTTTGGTCAGGAAGGCTTGGAACTGGCCCAGGGTTTTGGTTTCATCTTCAGAAATGACAAAAGTGTTGCTGTCCTTGGAAATCCTTCGTTGTGAGATTTGGCTGGTTTAGAGAGTCAGCCAGGAGCAATAAAGCATAGGCAGCAACAATGAAGTCAGCTAGAAATAAGGCAGCAAATATAATATCTTTTTGTTGAGGGACAACAGTTTTTGGCCAGATTAGAGAGGTTTTCCATTACTTTGGAACTGCTCCCATTGAATGTGAACTCAGTGGGAGTATTGCTTGCCTAAGAAACTGGATGGTTAGGTCATTACCTATCTATCAAACAATGAAGGCGACAATGGTTCTTTGTCTTTGAAGAACCTCATGATACCATCTAGATCATCGGTTTCCAGACTGGGGGGTGTGAAGAAATTCCAGGAGGGCCGCGAGGCGACCCAGCCCCCCCTCCCCCACCGTCAAGTTTTGCTGCCCCGGTCAGTTCCTTTTTTTTTTTTGCTCAACAAGTTTTGCTGTTGGGGGGGTGAGGGTTTTTTCAAAAATCAAAAAGGGGGCGTGATGCCAAAAATGTTTGGGAACCACTGATCTAGATGTTTCATCAGTTTTTAAGTGTTTCCTGACTCTTTGTTGTTTGCTAATTATTGGTTCTTATCTGCCCCCTTTGACTATCTAGTCTTTAGGTGCTTATAGACTATTTGTTTTCCCTATTGCTTTCCAGCTCAGCTTTCCCTTGATATATTTTTTACTCATTGCCTTTACTTGTCCCCCTCTCCCAATTTTCCCTTCTTCCACCCCACCTCCCATCTCCCGTATTTGGATGGTCCTAGACATCCAACACTCTGGTCATCTGAAGAAGTGGGCTGTGCCCACGGAAGATCATGATACCATCTACATGTTTGTTAGTCTATAAAAGGCTACCAGACTATTTGTTGTTTTTTCAAGAAAAAGAAAAAACTAAGAAACTAAGGTAATTCTCAACTGGTGAGTCAGGGAAAGGTGAGGTCTGCTGTGTGTGTCACAAACATACTAACAGGGCTCAGGAGCTGGCCTTTCATGTTTAACTTAAATGACAATTCTATTTGCCACATCTGTTGACATCACAGTCTTTAGGATGGCCATGTCACTAATAATTCATGGACCACTTCAGTTCCCTCCCCCTCTTTAGCATTATGTCAGTGCTAGAAATATCTCTTTATTATTTCAGGATCAAAATACTGGGTGAAATCCTCACTTCACTTAAGTGAATAGCAAAACTCCACATGGGTATTTTTATAGGGGCAAGATTTCTCCCATGGTGAGCATGGGAACATTGGTGTCACTCTCTGAAAATCTTCACAAATGTTTGGTTAAAACCATTTTATTAGGGCATGTGCTGGAACTGTGTCAAGAAATAAGCAAGTGTGGTTTCTTCATGGAAAATTACATTATCTGTTGCCCAATGAACATTGCCAAAAACACTGTTTTGAGGATTCTAGTAGAACATAGCATAAAACAGCAAAGGTCAATTCACTCTGCTCTGGATTCCCTGTACACTTATTAATTTTGTTTCCCATTTTTGTCTGTTTTATAATTGCGTGATTCTTTTTCTGCTACTGTCAGTTTACATTTGGAGTTAGAGCACTTTTCTATTATTCAAGCTTCTGTGGGGCCTTTCCAGTGTTCCATGTCAGTTTGGCTGCCTTGCATACATGCTAAGTTAGTAGCATAAAGTCATTATAAAAGAGTTCTTGATTACACTGGGTTTTGTACAAAGTACTCCCCTTAGATTTAGGAAATAACTCAACCACAGCTTTCCAGAGTTCTATCTGCCCATGACAGGCCAATGTTTCTTGATCTATAGGTGAGTAAGAGAGCATTCAGTTTTTGTTCATTGTTATAAAGGTAAAGGGTAAGCTAGCTGAATTTCTTTGTTGACTGGTAAATTCTAATTACACATTTATGAGGCTATGTAACCATTTAACTCCCCAAGCAAAATGAGTTCAAGAATAAAGCTAAGACGACTGGTCTGATTCTCTCCTGTCTCGAATCCTGCCTATCTATCTATCTTCCTCTGTACAAAGTTTTATATAAGTCTGCTCCAGCAACACTTCACCCCCATTTTGCGCTCTGTGCACGTATAAATGACTAGAGCATGTATACGAGAAAAGACAAATCATTTTAATAGACTCAATGAGAGTTGTGGAATTCAAAAAAAGAAAAGAGAGAAAAAAAGCCTATAGATATCATAATATATTTCTAGGCTCTTTTCATGTAAATGGCCAAAAATGTTTACCATTTAAAAAAAGTAAGTACCTGCTTTGACCATTTGTTTTCCAATTTTTAGCCTATCACTGTGTCAGTGCTGTAACTATACATCCCTTTATATTGGGTGATATCCTCACTGCAATGAAGTAAATAGCAAAACATTTTTTAACAATTATAAGTACTGCATAGAAAGTGCCAGAGTAATGAAATATATTTTTGGTTGATGCCAAACAGAGATGCAATGTTTGTAGGTAGCATGGACATATTAGTATTAGTATTTATACTAGTAAGAGATGTGCTTTGGGAGTGTTATTAAGTTACTAGAACTGACTGCAAAAATAATAGTATTATGTTGTATTGCATTGTGCCATTAGCAGCCTAATCCAGATAAACATGGAAACACTTTAAAAAATAGTCTAGCAGCACCTTAAAGACTAACAAAACATGTAGACGGTATCATGAGCTTTCGTGGGCATGTTTTGTTAGTCTTTAAGGTGCTGCTAGTTTATTTATTGTTTTTTAAGTTTTTCCAGTTACAGACTAACTCGGCTACCCCTCTGAACCAGATACACATGTAAAGCAATGAAAAATGAATGGTGTTCTTTTAACCATTTCACCAGTCTACGAAGTCCAGGTCATCTACAAGTGCAGGTCATCCAACAAGTGCAAAATAAGTAGCAACATTGCAAGCAATCACGCTTCCCTATATGGCCTACTACTACAATGTTACCTACTGTATAGTTGCAAAATATGATTGTAAATTATTCACCTGTTTCTATAAAGTTGGTTTGGATAGAAACACCATGCTTGACAGTCCCAAATCTCACAGAACACACAGGGGCAAAATGTCTCAGAGAAGGGTAAGTTTGCAGGTCTCACAGCTATTTAGAAGTGAATGTATATTGGTGCATTCCTTTCTTCAAAATCAAGCATTTCTATGAAATTCAAGTGTGCCTCTTTCTGGCTCTGTCCAAGTAGAGGAATTTCTAAAGTCCTGGTCAGGGATAAGTTAGGCAAGGATTCACTTCTCCTATGAGTAATGTGCCTCTATATACCTGTTCTTATTTCACCCTAACCAGGATTTGTGGTATTCCTCTGCCCTCACACCACAACTGGAATCAACAAGACATAATGAATGTGGAACCCCACAAGCGATTTTCCTAAAGCCATTTTTCAGAGTGGGACTGTACTTTAAAAAATGTAAGACTGGTTAATTCATGTTTCCACAGCATTTGAGGAAGTTAAATGGTCAATATTCTTATCTTGTTGAACTCTCATGTTCATCTTCTGAAATTTCATAGAAAAGATACTTTAGCTGTCAATTCTATACAATTTATCTCTGTTCCTGAGGTGGTAGGTCAGTTTTCTCATTTAAAGAACTCTGTGTTGGCTTTTTATTTTTTGTTTGCTTAGAAACAGACAGACTAGATACTGTCTTCACAAGGAACTTCAGAATCACAAAATACTCTGGCAAATGTAAAACTTATGCTCAGTGTAGCCAAAGGCAATGTGCCCCAAAGAGGAACTCAAAGAAAGCTGTATTCAGCTACAAAACCACATTTAATCCACTTCACAGAGCATTTAGTGTTGATATGGTTAATGCAAATGTGATATTTGCGTCAGATTTTTGTGTCTTTAAAGCAGGTAAGAAAAACGTCAGCCAGGTACTATTCCCCTAACATTTTCTAGGCTGGACTGAGTACATGTATGGTATTCTTCGTGGAATTATCTTAGACATTGAATAATTAAACTAGATGAAGAGAAAAATACAATAAGTACTAAAATGTGTTTACCAACTCTCATTTTAAGGCTCTCTGTAACTGCATTAGCTGAAGTAATTTTTAGGTCCCGTACTACATTAATTCACTGGAGACTCAGAGAGCTTTCAGGCTACAAGGTAGGTCTGGACCTGGTTAGACCATTCTCTTGAATTCTGAATTAAAACCTCATCAATCCCTAAAGTCTTCACCCCCTCCCCTTGCGAACAGAATCTTTCTTGCATTGTTGTTGTACATTAACTAACCTTCCCCCTTTCCACTTACTAAACAGACTGTGAAAGGGTTATTCATCTGCAAAAGGGTAAGGAAACCCTTTGTATTGAACCTGTTCAGAACTTTAATAAAGCAATGAAGCGAGGTTTTTGAGATGTGCTACAGCACTACAGATCTGCTTTTGTTTTATTCCTGTCTCTGCTTTATTTTTTAAAGAGATTGAAAGACATTCATTGGGGAAAGTCTTGAACGCTAAGCCTAAGGCTTATTGTAACCCCTTTCTCTTTCTGATTTTGTGATAGGTGAATTTGGAGGGGCATTGAAAAATACAAAAACACCCTTTATATTCATAAGAACAGCTTTGCAGTTAGCCTCTGCCAGAAGATTTAGAAACGCTTAACTTTTCAAATAGTAAGTGGCTAAAAATGGGAGTCCGTCAGCTGCATAAAGAATTTACTTGTAACCCACTCGCTCCCACATTAATATAATATTTCATGAAACATAAATCAAAAACAGGCCTGCAAACATTTTGACTGTGGTTTCTTTACCTTTATAATTTTTTATTTGCCATGTTTTACCAGTAAACTAAGCCAAAATTTTATGCAGTTAACAAATAGCTGAGCATCCTAGAAGAAATATAGTTATAAACTAAGTAGGTGTCACAAATATTCCTGACATCCTATTAATCACAGCCAGAGAGCCCCATGAAACATCCCCATTCTCATACATTACTTGTTCATTTGTGAGGATAATGGAGAATTCACACACACACACACACACACGAGAAATCTTGCTTATTACAAATATATTTGTAGCAATCCTAGTACAGTTTACACCAAGTAAGTTCAGTATATCAGAATTACATAGACTAGCAACACAAAGCGCATGTTTCTATTAAAGCTTTCTTGAGTGCATCAGGTTACACTGTCAGCCAACTGGTTTTGTAGTCATCTATGTCAGTTGAATCCATTCTGGATTATTGGAGTAACAGGTTTATGACAAGCAAATCATCCAGGGTGCGTCTACACAGCACCCTTACCTCGAAATAAGCAAATTGCATAGCTTATTTCGATATTATTTCAAAATAGCTTATTTCGAAATTTGGCGCTGTCACACAGCACCAAATTTTGAAATAAGGTGCTATTCCGAAACATCCCTTATCCCGTGTGCAATGAGATTTATAAGGACATTGGAATAGCGATCCCATTATATTTCAATATAATGGGCTTGCTCTTAAGATGCGGAATAGCTATTTTGGGATACTGGTGGTATCCCAAATACTGGTGGTAGCCCAGAATAGCTCCGCTGTGTAGACGTAGCCCATAGATCTGGTGAATGGCTGCTTTTAGCTCTTGACCATTTCATGCTGTACCTTTGGACTTGCTATATGGGCTAAAAACTCATTAATAGAGACGGTCTTTAGGAATTTCTCACCTGAATGGCAGCTTTCTGCAATTACTATCCTTCCTATTTTCAAAATGTTATTTTAAAATATTGGGCTGTTCAATGCTTGTGCATTAATGGAAAAACTACCATTGAATTCAGTGGGGCCAAGATTTCATCCTAGATATTTTACCATGTGCAACAACAAAATGCAAACCATTAGCAGGCTTATGGTCTTCCATAGCCTATGCAACTCCATTGAAGAGCATTTAGAATCTATCCATTAAAGAAGAAGCTGATGATAATGTTTGAAAGTCAATAAGACTTAGGCTCCTAAATGCCTAAGTAACTTCTGAAAATGGGACTTTCAGGCATTTTTGAGATTCATAGTAGGCACTTCTTTGTATCTTTAGACACCTAAATACCTTTAAAATGTGTCCCTTAGGCTCCTGAGTCACTTAAAATCACATAGGCAGTTTAACACATATTCTACTTAAACTCTAATCCATAGATCAAATATAAACATAAGACAATTGTAACAGTATTGTACATTATATAAGGTATATACCTCAATAAATAGGATTTTTACAATAACCTAAAATGTAACCCATAGTAACCATTTGAAACTAGATCTCACCATTTGTAAACTAATGGTTATTGTAGGATAAATTAAATACCACTTCATAACTAAAAATATGAATGGATGTTTGTTAATAGTGAAATAGATGCTGATATACATTGTTTTTAGAACTTAAGCAATATAGTTTAATAATTAATCATTCTAAATAAGGCTCTGATCTTGAAAGTTAACCATTAAGATGTGTATGTAAATGTTGATGAATTCCTGCCTGATGTTTAGGAGAGGAAATAACTGGTGTGTGAGAACAATAAGCACATGTTGAGTTTTTAATGGTAACCAGTGTATGCAAAAATGGCCTGGAGAAGCACAGACATCCAAAAGTCAGTCACATTTTTTTCATGGCAAAGCAAGAAAGAAGTGCCTGTTCATGCTGCTGCTCCTTCTGATGCTGGCACTTTTGATGTCCTAAAAGCTGCTGTTGCTATATCCTTTTCTGTTGATGTCACTCCAAATTCTTGGGCAATGGGCCGAAAGCTCTGTGTATTCTAATGCCAATAGGAGCCAAATTATTATTTTAACTTCCACCTCAAATATAGAATCTCGAGTGCAATTTGAGACGAGGTCGCTGCAACTCTGAAAAAGAAGAAAATCACTAAAAATTAGCATGTGGAAAAGTACTGCTTGTGTAGCACACCCAGAATAAATAGTAGTATATTAGTAGTAGTATTAATAATGAATCTTCTAATATAATGAATGAATATATTGAATATATATGAATATATTAATAGAAAAACTGTCATTGTACAAATAACAAATAACAACCACAATAAAAATCCCTGTGATTTTTGATTACCAACTTTTTTGAATATATTACATTATGTCTTATCTTTAAAACTGCTTTTAATCCTGTTTGCTGTCTCTGGTTTTCTGACATTTACAAATTAATAATTGTATATATTCTCCCTTTAAGTTACAGTTACTCCTTTGACAGTACATTTGTTTGTATTTCATATTTATCTATTAGTAGAAATGAGCTGTGGAAGTCATGTTTGGTTTTGCAAAATGTTATTATTTGGATTTTGTGTCTTTCAAAACCAGAATCAGGCGTGGTTGTAGTCCATGCTCCATTTTTATCTCAACCACCTAAGTTTGAGGTAGAAGGTCGAAGTGAAAAATTCTACCTGTAGCTCATCTCTAGTTTTCTCTTTGTGGTTGAACTCTTGTGTGTTTCAGTCTCTCTATTCCAGTCTCATTCATTCACAGTCAGATTCTGATACCTTGATTCCAGTTCATATCACACTGACATCCAGTGGATTATTATTTGTAAAATAAGGTATTTGACAGTACGAATAAGACTATTGGAACCTGACCCTATTTATGTATAACATCAAGCTTTTTTTTTTTAAACCCTCTATGTTGTTTTAATACAAAAATCTTTATACAACATAAAAGCCAGAAATAAGGTCATTTTCAGAAGTCCAGAGGAATAACAAGGGATGGAAAAGGATTGGAAAGATCTGGCATAGAAAAATATGAGAGCATAAATGTCAAGTCCAAAAATATTTGCCAGCAACAATAGCAATAGTAACTGCAAAAATCCTTCTGTAGGGTTTCAGGCTTTGGTGACTATAATAACAGTGTCGCTATTATGGACTTGGATTGTCACCTTGGTTTTATTTTTTACTTGCTGGCTGTTCCTCCACGTCCCCTTGTATTGCTTTTATCTTAATGAAAGATTTAAGTAAAGTTTGATTATGTTTTCTAAGTTTAAAAAATAACTGCTAGGAGACTTTTTTTTTTAAAAGATCTTATTTTCCCAACTGGGGACTTTGGAGATATTCATTTTTCACTTAAAGTGTTCCAAGCACTCTCAAAGCCTAGCCTGTTTGCCTCCAGACTCACACAGCTCTTCCATCTGCTTTGAAATTTCTTTTAAAAAATCAGCTATCTTTTCAAGTTAACTGAACCCAATGAACAGCTCACAAAAAAATCTTGTTAGAAGGTTTAATGACCAAATATATTCTATAATCGGGAATCATAAGTGGTAGTTCTGTTCATTTTTTTTTTTGTTTTTCCAGCACCTTAAGCATAAAAAAGTTATGCAGCTGATTTTATGTAAAGCACAACAACTATCACTGTGAAAGACTATTGAAATGTGCTTTTCATTACATTGGTCAGTAAATGTCAATGTTGGACTTCACATATTTTTCCAGGAGAGAGTATGTCTCGTAGTTCTTTGTCAGGGCTGGTTTTTATTCAGTTGAGAAGACAATAGGCCACACATTTTTCCAGCTGTTGCATCAAAAGAGAACTTTTTCTTGACACAACTGATTGTTTTGTTAAATAGTTTGAAACATCTACCATGGAATGGGAGCATTGACTATAGCTACACATTAAATTGTTGCAGTTTACCAGAAAGGTAGTGCTGGACCGGAGTCAAATTCCTAAAAAGTATGAAACATCAATGCAAGTGTCTTAACCCCCTTCTCCCCCACCCCCAACTTCACTATTTGTCTTTTTGAAAAATTCTAGCTACAGCCCTGAACAGATACTTAGAATATGTAATTGAACTTAGTGCCCCAAATAAAAAGGCACTGGGGCTGTTAACATCAAAACCCATGTTCAAAATCTATGCCTTACAACCAGTAAGCCTTTTCCAAAGGAAAAAAAAAAAGATCAGAAAAATCTTCATCTTTCAGTGTCACTTGAGTAAAACTAGCATGATAAAAGCAAATATATGAAGAAAGAAAAGGCAAAGTCGGGTCAGATTCCAGCTCCTAGCAAAATTGTGCCATGTAAAGTCTTAAGTAATGAACTTCATTAAAAAGTAAATTAAGTATTTCACAGGCAGCTGCGAATGAGATTCTTTCTTATCCACTCCTGCTGAAATGTTGATATATGTATCAACGTAAATAAGCAACAGCAATATTGATGGAAATGCTGCTCAGATAGATGTTCTATTGCAAAGGACAAATGGTTCATACACTCTCTTTTCTTCTGGCAGATGACTTGCATTAGTTATGGGATTTTACAAAACAATTAATTTTAACGATGATTCTCAGAGGAGTCTGATAGCCTAATAATGACTAAAATGTATTTTCCTGAAAAGTAGTAATATTATTAGAAACATTTTAGAACAGATTATATATCCCTATGTATTCAGTATGGGTATGTCTAGACTGCAAGGCTATTTCGGGATACCTCCAAGGAACGTGTCTGCTATTTTGAAATAATTTTTGAAATAACGGACGCGCTATTTTGGCATCCCTCTAAACCTCATTTCACGAGGAATAAGGGATATCTCGAAATAGTGTTTTATTTCAAAATTTGGCTCCAGGTAGATGCGCCAAATTTTGAAATAGCCTATTTTGAAATAAAATCAAAATAAGATATGCAATTTGCATAGCGCAAATTGCGTAACTTATTTCGATTTTAGAGTTCAGTCTAGACATACCGTAAATGCCACATCTTTCAAAGACCTGAATGCTTTCCCCTTCCCCTGCATTTCAAGGCTCCATTGATGTCACCAGCAAACTCCCATTGACTTAGAGAGAGACAGAATTCGGTGTCTGTGAGCTTGTGTGTGTATGTTTAGATGCCCACATGACTTTATATTATTTAAGCCACCAACCAGTTTCTCTGCATGTTATTTGAATTTCACACCTCTGAACGCTTTAAGGACATTTTAAAACAAGACTGCAAAACTAGCTGAATAAACCAATATCACTGTGTACTATGAAAACATTTAAACTGACTTGTAGTGGAGAGTTCTGCACTTCCTGGTTTGTTGGTTCTGTAAAAAGTTAGCAGTATATTTCAGCACAGTAATATGATGGCTCTTGGCATCAAATGCATTTCCTGTTTCATTACTGAACTAGAGACTCCATAACTCTTACAACATACATTTTGATACATGGTTGATCACTAATTTTAATTGCGATACTCTCTTGTGAGGAATGACAACTCAGATTCCGGGGAACTCCAAAATATATAGCCATCACTAACCCTGTAATATGAGACTTTTTTTGCCATGAAGAGTGGAAATCTCTCAAGATAAAATTTATCTAAAGTACAGATGTATCACTCACATAGATTTATAGAGTGTGATATAATTGGCAGTGACCAGACTTAACCCAAGAAATATACTGGACTTAGTCACCTTTAAAAATAAAAGATCATTGAGATTGCAAAGTCAATCTCTCAAAAGCTAAAAATTGCCTGTGTGATCTTTATTTGGCCCCATTGTGGGTATGCATTCTACAGGTTTTTAAATATATTTCTCACCTCTTTGCCCGTGAGTCACAGATTCTTTTCCTTTCCTTCCCTTCCATGTTACCTCGGTGCCAGCGGGCACTCTAGGAAATTCAGAAAAGATGGTCTGTAGTGCCTGGCACCATAATAGCCCTCTGAGCCTCGGAGACACAACTGTGAGGAAAGTCCTGGGCTGTGTCTAGACTACATCCCTTTTCTTGAAAAAGGGATGTAAATTAGACAATTCAAAATTGTAAATGAAGCCGGGATTTAAATTTCCCATGCTTCATTTGCATAATGGCAGCAGTGGGGTTTTTTTAAAATGGGGCTTTTCGATAGAAAAACGGCAGTTTAGACGGGGATCTTTCTAAAATAAAACCCTTTTCGAAAGATCCTGTACTCCTGGAAAAAATGAGGTTTACAGGATCTTTCGAAAAAGGGTTTTATTTTTGAAAGATCCCCGTCTAAATTGCCACTTTTCTATAGAAAAACCCCTTTTAGAAAAAAACCGCGACCTCCATTATGCAAATGAAGTGTGGGAAATTTAAATCCCGGCTTCATTTGCAATTTCAAATTTTACTGTGTCCCTACTGAGCACATGTGAACTAAAATTTTTTAGACTTATCACTTGACCAAAGTTACATTCATTTTCAAAGGGACAGCAAAAGGCACTTCCCTGACATCAGGGCAACTCCCTACCAAATTTCTAGTCCCAGTTCCAACACTTGGGGACATCAGAGTTCTCAGTGGCTATGTCTGCACTCACATTCATGCTTTGTTACTGGGCTGTGTGCATGTTTGCAGACATTCCTTATACCCACACTTATTAGCCACATACACTGTATTGGACACAGGTATGATGTGTACACGCTTATACCCACATCCTCACTGGTGCTGTTGTTAGTTCAGAACTCATGAGTAAGGGAAGTCATACTAGTGCAGAAGTGGGTTGCTATTGCCCTGTGGAGGTTGGCAACACCAGACAAGGTTTGTTACAAATGCCTGTGGGGTTGGAAATGTGCCTGCCAGGGTTCTGGTTGTATAGAGACAATTGCAAGACAGCTAATACTGCAATCTACCAATGGATGGTTGCCATCAGAGAAGTTCCAGAAATGATTGCTGGATTTGAGAGGATGGGGTTTCCTAAGTGCATGTGGGCCATGCGCAGTCGTCATAACAAAGACGTTGCCCGCTGAAAGGTGCAAGAGAGTATGCAAGCCAAAAAAGTTATTTTTCACCCATTCTGCAATGCTTAGTGGACCATAGAGGCAGATTCATGCATATCAACATGGGAAACATTGGAAAGGAGGGTCAGACAGAAACATGTTTGCAATAGGATGGCACTTGACAATTCCACTACTCCAATTCATGTGCAGTGAACTGTGGAGCCCAAACCTGAACCTGAAAACACCTTAGGTTCATCATAGGCTACGTCTAGACTGTGGCACTATTTCAGGATACTGGAACTATCTATTCCAGCGTCCCTGTAAACCTTGTTCGAAATTAACTTGAAATAAGTGATGCAATTTGCGTAGCTCATATTGCGGAGCTTATTTTGAGCTAATAGTGCAGTGTGTCTGAGGAAAGAGGAGACGTACTGAGGAAAGAGGAGATGTACACAAGTCAAGAAAAGATTATAATTAAAACTATAATCTTCTTATAAATATTAAATATTAAATATTATAATTAAAACTATAATCTTCTTATAAATATTTCTGAAAGTTTGTTTGTGTGTGTGTTTGTTTGTTTGTCCCGAAACAGTAAGAGCTAGAAACACCAAATTTGGCACGGATACTACTGATTTCCTAACTTAAATAACTGAATTGTTTATATCTCAAAATTTGTTCTCCGGTTCCCCCAGAGCCCCAGTTGGGCCCACTGATAATTCCGAAAGATCTCCAAAATGGTAAGAGCTACAAACACCAAATTTTGCATGGATACTACTGATTTCCTCACTTAAATAACTGAATTGGTTATATCTAAAAATTGGTTTCCCCGGTTCCCCTAGAGCCCCAATTCGGGCCACTGATAATTCTGAAAGATCTCCAAAATGGTAAGAGCTAGAAAAACAACATTATGCCCGGATACTACTGATTTCCTAACTTAAATAACTGGATTGGTTATATCTCAAAATCGGTTCCCCCAAAGTCCCAATTGGGCCCACTGATAATTAGCTTTTAGTAGCACCTGATCATACGCATTTGCTGGACTCTTCTGTTAAGCGTGTCACATAAACTGCAACTACGAGATCCTAGAGGATAAAGCATGTGGGCACCTGCAGCACCATCAAGGGAAAGCCCGTGGGGGGAGAAGCTGCAGTGGGGCAGAGAATCAGCAACCTCCCCTATACCAGGGCACCATCAGGTCTCCAGGAGAGACCCAAATGTGGCTGATGCTGGCTGGGGTCTAGCCCTGCTAATAGTGGCTGGGAGAAGCCTCCAGCTATCACAGCCTCTCAACATCTTAATGCATCTGAGCTCTGACTGAACCCCTTCTGGAAACAAAAGTTGCTTCCCTCCCGCCACACCCAAATGAGCCATCCCACCACTTGCCCTCCTTTGGGCTGCACGAGTTCTCTTCTCTCTAATAGCCATTGATGGACCTATCCTCCATGAATTTATCAAGCTCTTTTTTGAACATTGTTAAAATCCTGGCCTTCACAACATCCTCTGGCACAGGTTGACTATGCATTGCGTGAAGAAGTACTTTCTTTTGTTTGTTTTAAACCTGCTGCCTATTAATTTCATTTGGTGACCCCTAGTTTTATGTTATGAGAACAAGTAAATAATTTTTGCTTATTCACTTTCTCTACACCATTCATGATTGTATAAACCTCTATCATTTCTCCCTTTAGTCTCCTCTTTTCTAAGCTGAAAAGTCCCAGTCTCTTTAATCTTCTTCATATGGCAGCTGTTCCAAACCCCATAATCATTTTTGTTGTCTTTTTCTGAACTTTTTCCAGTGCTGAGATATCTTTTTTGAGTCGAGATGACCACATCTGTGTGCAGTATTCAAGATGTGGGTGTACCATGGATTTATACAGAGGCAATAAGATATTTTCTGTCTTATTCTCTATCCCTTTTTAAACGATTCCTAACATTCTGTTGGCTTTTTTGACTGCCGCTGCACACTGAGTGGATGTTTTCAGAGAACTACCCACAATGACTCCAAGATCTCTCTGAAGTGGTAATAGCTTAATTTAGTCCCCATCATTTTGTACATATAGGTGGGATTATGTTTTCCAATGTACATTACTTTGCATTTATCAACATTTAAATTCATTTGCCCAACCACCTAGTTTTGTGAGATCCTTTTGAAGCTCTTAAGAGTCTGCTTTGGTTTTAGATATCTTGAGCAGTTTGGTATCATCGGCAGTTCAGGAACTCCTGTAGATATACTGTTCCCCTACTAGATACCTAAGGTCCCCTGGTGAGAAGTTTCACATGCAGGTGGAGGTTGTGGTCCTGTGAGTCCTCGATGATTGGGGCCTCTGCTTCAATTGCACACTGGGCAGCAACCAGAGGAGTAGAGATGGCAGTGGTTAATGAACAGGTGCCATGGCCATGGAAGTAAGTGAGGCCTGAACTTTTTTGGCCACCCGTTCTATCAGATCCTCCATTGGGGAATATTCCTGTTTCTTATAGCACACCTTGTGCTTCATGAACTGGTTCATCAGTCTCTCTTTCTGATGAAGAGCCCAATCTTCCTATGCCATGAAGGACTCAAACTACTTAAGTACATTAGAAGCAGGAAGCCTGCTAAAAAACCTGTGGGTCCCCTAGACGATCGAAGTATAAAAGGCGCAATCAAGGATGATAAAGCCATTGCGGAGAAACTAAATGATTTCTTTGCTTCAGTCTTCACGGCTGAGGACGTTGGGGAGATTCCCAAATCTGCACCGTCCTTTGTGGGGGATGAATCTGAGGAACTGTCCTGGATTGAAGTGTCATTAGAGGAGGTTTTGGAACAAATAGAAAAACTTAATGTTAACAAATCTCCGGGACCGGATGGCATTCATCCAAGGGTTCTAAAAGAACTCACATGGGAAATTGCTGAACTATTATCTGTGGTTTGTAACCTATCCCTTAAATCGGCTTCTGTACCTAATGACTGGAAGGTAGCCAACGTGACACCAATATTTAAAAAGGGCTCCAGAGGCGATCCGGGCAATTACAGACCGGTAAGTCTAACTTCAGTACCGGGCAAATTAGTCGAAACAATAGTAAAGAATAAAATTGTGAAGCATGTAGAAGAACATAATTTGTTGGACAAAAGTCAACATGGTTTCTGTAAAGGGAAATCCTGTCTTACTAATCTATTCGAGTTCTTTGAAGGGGTTAACAAACATGCGGACAAGGGGGATCCAGTAGATATAGTATACTTAGATTTTCAGAAAGCCTTTGACAAGGTCCCTCACCAAAGGCTCTTGTGTAAATTACATGGCCATGGGATAAGAGGGAAGGTCCTTTCTTGGATTGAGAACTGGTTAAAAGACAGGAAACAAAGGGTAGGAATAAATGGTAAATTTTCAGAATGGAGAGGGGTAACTAGTGGTGTCCCCCAAGGGTCGGTCCTAGGACCAATCCTGTTCAACTTAGTCATGAATGATCTGGAGAAAGGGGTAAGCAGTGAGGTGGTAAAGTTTGCAGATGATACCAAACTGTTTAGGATAGTCAAGACAGAAGCAGACTGTGAGGGACTCCAAGAAGATCTCACCAAACTGAGTGATTGGGCAACAAAATGGCAAATGAAATTTAATGTGGATAAGTGTAAAGTAATGCACATCGGGAAAAATAACCCCAACTATACGTACAGTATGATGGGGGCTAATTTGGCTACGACAAATCAGGAAGAGATCTTGGAGTTATCGCGGACAGTTCTCTGAAAACCTCCACGCAGTGCGCAGCGGCGGTCAAAAAGGCAAATAGGATGCTCAGAATTATTAAGAAAGGGATAGAAAATAAGACCCAGAATATCTTACTGCCCCTGTATAAAACTATGGTACGCCCACATCTTGAATACTGTGTACAGATGTGGTCTCCTCACCTCAAAAAAGATATTTTGGCCTCGGAAAGGGTTCAGAAAAGGGCAACTAAAATGATTAGGGGTTTGGAACGGGTCCCATATGAGGAGAGGTTAAAGCGACTGGGACTTTTCAGTTTAGAAAAGAGGAGACTGAGGGGGGATATGATAGAGGTATATAAAATCATGAGTGGTGTGGAGATGGTGAATAAAGAAAAGTTATTTATTAGTTCCCTAAATAGAAGAACAAGAGGACACCAAATGAAATTAATGGGTAGCAGGTTTAAAACTAATAAAAGAAAGTTCTTCTTCAAACAGCGTGTAGTCAGCCTGTGGAACTCCTTGCCAGAGGAGGCTGTGAAGGCTAGGACTATAATAGAGTTTAAAGAGAAGCTAGATAATTTCATGGAGGTTAGGTCCATAAAAGGCTATTAGCCAGGGGATAAAATGGTGTCCTTGGCCTCTGTTTGTCAGAGGCTGGAGAGGGGTGGCAGGAGACAAATCGCTTGATCATTGTCTTCGGTCCACCCTCTCTGGGGCACCTCATGCTGGCCACCGTTGGCAGACAGGATACTGGGCTAGATGGACCTTTGGTCTGACCCAGTACGGACATTCTTATGTTCTTATGTACTCTTGCTTCCTACTATCCAGGCCAATGAGCAGCTCTTTCAGTGTCCTGGTCTGCTTTTTGGGGTACTGCTCCTACTTTCATCGTGCAATGAATTACCACTTGGGAGCTAAAGGGGACTCTCCTTGGTTCTCAGAGAACTTTTGAAGACCATGAAGAAGGAAGGGAAGTGACTAAGGATAAGGTATATGAAATAGTATTTTTTTAAAATTAAAATTTCCTTAGTGGCTTACAAAGGAGTGGATCTTATGTGTCAGTTCCTGCAAGGGGCTATGTTATAAGTTTGTCGTTTCTTCATTAAAGGCCTCCAAATTTTGGAGAACATAACAGTTTTCACATACCAGAATGGAAAAGAAAGGTGACTTTCTACTCCTGAGAAGAAATCCGGCCATCTATGCCAGAGAAGTGTTTCTGTGAATAGTCACCCCTCGACATATTGCTGAAGAGAGAGGTTTGATCAGCCATGAAGTTGGTCCAAGTAGATTTGCATTACTGTTGAACCTCAAGGCCCATCTGAGTTTCTTTTACACCAGAAGTTGACTGAAATATGCTTATAGAACTGGGAGGAAGTTCAACTGGAAATTGACTATATTCCCAGCTATCATATGGAGTTTCCATGCAAAGGGAGATGTGTACCACAAATAACACACAAAAATGTGATACTGCCCCTCTGCCTGCCTAAAAATTGTAGAATGGACAGGAAAAGAGACACAATTTTATTCGGTTCAATAAAGTTTCAAATCAGCCCCCTTCCTCACCACAGTCAAGGGACACTACTTTGTGTTTAGCCTTGCCTGACCAGATACTTCTCCCACTTTTATTTCCCCCAACTTGTGCTGCGTGGCTCAGTGCTAGGAAATCCCAGTAGGAAAAATACATATAAAACCAGTGATGTGAGAATTTAAAAAATATTGGAGTTCAGTTTAGAACAGATTAAGGTATGGAGAGCCTCAGTGGGCACACATCAATTTGTTTGCACAATTCCCTGCTTCCTGATGGGTTCAGGTACAGGAAAGCAAGAATGTGTTTTGAGTAGAGATGCACAGAAAACAAATTACTTTGAAAGCTTATAAAATATAGTAAGTTGGCTTAGGATTTTAATATTTTAAGGGTGAGTCTCCCCTCCCCAACTTTAATGTATTTATATTTTTACATTGGCCTTTCCACAGCTCTCTAAATCTTTCCTATTTCTGGCTCGTTTACTGTTGGTCTCTCTGTAGTGTTCATTTTTGGGGGTTCTATGTTATTTAATGTAGTCTTTAACAGAGCTGGTTGGGAATTTTCTGTCATAATGATTTTTCAATGGACAATGAAGTTTCTATGTAACTGAAATGTTCCATGGCAAAATTTCAGTTTTGCTCCCGCCCCCATCCCTAAAATTGAAGTGAAATGTTTCATTCTGGTCAGATCTGTATTAAACAGCCTAACGTGCTGCTGTGATATGTGGAAGTGGAAGTTTCAGTGCTTCATGTCCCCTCTTTCCTAGTGGTGAGGTTTCTCAGCTGAACAGATTCTCTCCCGATGGCCCCCCTCTAACTAATGATGCATAGTGCCTCATAGGAGTCACATGGCTGTGTTTATAATTCTACATCATGGACCCCACTGGTTAGGCAGCCATGCAGACTCCTCTTGCCTTCCACCTTCCTGAAGCTTCTGAGATGCAGATGGATTGAACATGGCCAGTGGGGCCGTCATTAGGCAGACAGGCCCTGGAGATCCCGTCCGTCAGTCCAGAACCCAGAGGTAGCTTTAATCCATATTTGTGAGTAATAAAATATCAAGAACAAATGGATATAAACTTATGGGGTGCGTCTACACAGCAGGGCTGACCTCGAAATAAGCTATGTAAATTGAGCTACATCAATTCGTTGCTTATTTTGAAATAGATTATTTCAAAATAAGGAGCCTCTGCACAGCACTTATTTCAAAATAGAGCACTCTTTCTCTGACTTCCCTTACTCCTCGTACAATGAGGGTTACAGGAGCTGGAGTAAGAAGTCATCCAGCTTGACAGTATTTTAACACTATTTTGAAATAACTGCCAGCTGTGTAGACATGGACTAAGTTATTTTGGAATAGCACTAGTTATTTCAAAATAGTGTTTCAGTGTAGATGTACGCATACAATGAGAGTTACGGAAGTTGGAGTAAGAAGTCCTCCAGCTTGACAGTATTTTGACAATATTTCTAGTGGAGTAGTGGGCGTAAAAAAAATCGAACTGGTTTCACAACTGAGGTTGATAAGTGTATGGATGGGATGAGATAATGAAAGTGTCTACAATAGCATATGACCTATCTGCGACTGCTTTTAGCAAATAGCTCCCATGGCTGAAGATGGAATACTAGATGGGGTGGCCTACGAGATATTACAGAGATTTTTATTCCAGCTATCCAGCTATGACTGATTGTCTTATTTAGAGTTAGGAAGGAATGAGGGAGGTTCTGTGGCCTACAATGTGCAGGATTTCAGACTAGAAGATCATAATAGCTCCTTCTGCCCTTAAAGTCTATGACTCTAAACTGAACAGGGTTCTAGGTGTAAAATTCGTACCTACATCTGCATCCATATTCACAAAAATGATCTGTGGATATCTGCACTAATATTCGCGGATGAGGATACCTGTGAATATAAAGCAGATATCTATGGATTTGCAGGACTCTGGTGTTTTAATCTCCTCTCCAAGCAGCCTACTCCACATTTTCAAGTAGGTTTTTGTTTATCAATTTACCTATTTTAACCTTCATACATAATGTAACCTTTTTCTTTACACTAACTTATGTTGTGGGGGGCTTCTGTCTGCCAAATGCATTCAGAAATCAAGAACAACTTAACTTTTTAGGTGAAAAAGTTTTATTTAACTAGAAACTTGAAAGAATTAGCAGAATCTCATTCAGTGTAAGCCTATATGCAATTTTCACACATCAGCTTTATTGGGGAGTGGTCAGCTCATAAAAAATCATTGCATTCTCCATATTGTTTGTGTGTCTTCTGGCCAACTGACCTTAGGCAAATATGATAGCATCCACTGCCGAGTTTGCTGGGTACTCCTACAATGGCTGATCATTTGTGGTGGCCAAAATTCTGCTTTGCTGAGACAATGAGTATCAAGGATTTGTCTTTTTCTATGCACATCTACAAGTAATTCTTCTAGATTGATGAGGAACCAATGCTTTCTTTGTCTTAATTGAGTGAGATGCCAACTAGGATGGTTGCTGACTCAAACGATGAAACGTGCAATGCCACGTCAAGCATATGGAAGAAAAGACCCACCTATTTATTTTATGCCTGCAGGATACTTCCTTGAAAGATCATCTACATTATTGATTCTACTTTAATAAGTGTCATGGTAAAGGAGAACTAAGAGGGTTTCTTTTTTGCCTCCTTCTACTCCCTTGTTGATGATTCATCATCAAAAATAGAATTATTACCAACTCCCTCTTCTTTGGAACACAGGAAACCAGGGTGAGTGGCCCAGCAAACCAAAACCCGATGATAATTTTCTCTGCTACAATGTGGATGCATCTCACTGGGAATATCTGACTTTTTTCATCAGATTGTTCCACCATAGGTAAAATTGTCGTTGAATAGATCTTCAGCAAGCTGAATATTGGTGAAGAGGTTTTAGCACATTCCTTACAAATCCCGGTGCCTTATGCAGTTTAAGCATCTTCCCCACCTTCCCCATGTGGGGGGCACTCCACAGGGGAGCCAGCCATTCCATGGACATGGCTGTTCTTCAGGGCTTCGGGACCATCGGGGCAGGAGGTGTGGGGCCCCTGGTCAGCGTTGTGGAGGACAGGAGATGGGCATGGAGGCTGATGGAGGAGAAGGTAGGCGGTGCAAATGCTAGTCTGTGAGTGGCATGACGTGAGGTGTGGGCCAGAGGCAGAGCAGGGGCAGCCGTGCAGCCAGCCAAAGATGAGTAACTATTTCCCCTTCCACTGGACATGGTGGAATGGCAACTACAGGTACTCCGTGGGGGGGCAGTAGAGAATGGGGCTGGCTGCAGAAGCCAGCACAGAAGAACGTGCAAAACACAGCTATGTAGAGCACCAAGAAATTTGGGGCAATGGTGCCCCAAATTTTGTGGTGCCCTACACAGGTGCATATTGTGTGTATGCCTAAGGAAGGCCCTGATAGGTTATCCCCAACTATGTTTCTTCCAGTCTTTCACCAGGTCTGAGCCTCATTGTTTGAAGATGAGCCCAAGAAATAGACAATGGAAACACAGCTTGACTTCTCCTGAGTCTCCTGAGTCTACAGTGTTTGGAGCACAATACGTAAATAAAAAAAAAATCCCCTCAAGAGCATTAGCTAAAAAGAGCCAGCACCTTTCCCGTCTGTGTTGAGGATACCCAACAGGCCTACATTTGAAGGGACCAACCTCTCTGGAATAGCTCATCTTTTAGGGTGATTGTATGCCGCAACCATTGTTCTTACAATGCATTAGCATATGCTATTATAATACATGATACTCTCACTAGAGGCAAATGTGTACAGAACTACTAAAAATACAGGATAACAGTGTGGCATGTGTGGGGTACATTTGCACCGTACATATTTTTTTATACAGCATTTTTTTTTCAGGGTAAATTATTTTTTTTCCCACTGACTTGCATACGTGTGCCAAGGTGACAGTGTTTTAAAATCATTGCTGGAGGGCTACTTGTTCATGAACTATCAAAATGTACATGTATATGCTTGCATGGTACAACATTATTCCACAAATATTGATGAAGATTAAAAGAATGAAGGGCTCAACAGAAAACTCCCAGGATGTAAACCTGTTTAAAATACTGGAGCTTCAGAGGTGTAGCCGAGTTAGTCTGTAACAGGAAAAACTTAAAAAAGAACAAATAGACTAGTCGCACCTTAAAGACTAACAAAACATATAGATGGTATCATGAACTTTTGTGGGTGCAACCCACTTCAGATGACTGGAGTATTAGAAGTCTATGAACTTCTAATACTCCAGTCATCTGAAGAAGTGGGTTGTGCCCACAAAAGCTTAAGTACTGTAGTTACTCTGACATTCTTGATTCAGCAAAGCACCATAGCATGTGATTAATTAAAAAAAATGTGTAAGTGCTTTGTGAAATAGGGATGGCCTTTTGTTTAAGTGCTGTGCTGAACTTGGGTCTCGAGGCTTAGACGTCAAAGCTATTCCTTCTGTTCCTAAAGACAAAGATGAAACATTGCAGATACTCGGTGAAATCATGACACTTTTTAACTCAATGGGATTTTGCTATTAAACCAGAAGGGCCATTACTTCATCTCTGATGATAATGCTAGAGCAAACTATTTGTAAAAGGTTCCTATAATTAACATGAACTGTTGGTTAGTTCTGCTGTAAAGAGGCAGTCAACTTACAGTCTAGTCAGGTTTTAGCACCGCTATTTTGAGGTCTCTGTGACCATTTCTTTGGGTTTTCAATCACATTTACCTATTTTTTCAATGTTTCTCTTTTCCCAGATGTTGTGTGGAAGACCTTTACAAACAACAAGCACAGTGAGAACTGACTACATGCAAAGCCTTGTTAAATGCACAAGGTGAACAAACTGAAAATGAGAGAAAACTATTGCTTGCATCAGCAGTAAACAAAATTTTAAGAAAAAATGTAATATTTAAGTTGATTATGATCTCGTGTAAAGGTATAAAATGGTTGAGATCATCAAGATATCTGTCAATTACCAAATTATCTTGCCCTCATCCAGCTCCAAATGAAGGCAATGGAAAGATTCTTCATTAACGTCAGTGATTGAGCTCTAAATGTCTAATGTGAAAGACAGAGCATGTCACATTAAGCCTAAACACTTCCTTGCTGGTAATGGTTTTAAAGTGCCTAATAATGTAATGAATGTTGCAAGCCAGGTGTGCACTCCACAGGCAAATGAAAATGTAATGGTGTGATGACAGTGTGATGGTCTCCTCCCCCATGCTTTATGAAATTGTCTTATGGATACAAATAGGCATGACTTGAAGATGCTTTGGGCAAAATACCTCATGTAGCCTATCAATTTTAATGTCTCAATCTGCTGGATGTGTATATCTTATTTGGTGTATGTATCACTCTTGTGGTAAAGTTTGAAATATAGTGTGTGGCAGGGGTGGGCAAGAGGCTGCTAGCAAGCTGGATCTGGCCCACCAAGCCACCGGATCCGACCCATGGCTGCCTCGCCAGAACCTTAGGCAGAGAACAGCTTACGCATTAAAGAGCCAGCTGTTCTCCATTCCAGATGGCTGGGGAGGTATGAGGGAGACTTCTCGTGCTGTTCCTACCCCAGCAAAATCTCTTAGCTCCCATTGGGCAATCTCTCAGTTACTGGCCAATAGGAGCTGAGAATTTTTGCTGGGAGCAGGGACACTGTGGGAAGCCTTCTCCTTCCCTCCTTCTCCTCCCCTTCCTTCTCATGCCTGGAGTGAAGCCATGTGGAGTAGCAAGCAGCCTGCAGTAGAGAGTCTGCATCTGGTTTCTGCTGGTAAGCTCCTCCCAGCCAGAGCCTGCCTCTGGCACCCCAGACATTCCCTTCCATAACCCTCTGTCCCCTCCACATACCCAAACCGTCTGCCCCCTCCTGCCCCCATACTTTCTCCCAAATCTGGCACCCCAATCTCCTGCCCCAGATCCCAATCCCCTCCTACCCTAGGTTACAACCCAAACTCATGAATCCCAGTCCCCTGTCCTAGGTCATAACTGCCTCCTTCACCCAAACTCCCTCCCAGGCCCTATATTCCCTCCTGCACCCCAATCCCTTCCCCCAAGCTCCCTTCTGCACCCAACCTCCATCCCAGACCCCAGAATTCCTCCATTAATATCCTGGAAGAGTGCGGCCCTTGACCACTTTCCAAAATCTTGGAGTGGCCCCACACCAACAAAAATTATTGCTTAACCCTGGTGTTTGGAATTGTTTGTGGTTTTAAGTGTGCAAATGAAAGCCCTCAAGGGTGCTTCCAGTGCTCGGATACCTCAATGTCTGGGTAATCACATGTCAACAGCCTCCTCTGTCCTTTAAGTCTAGGCAGTGGTTGGTCTTAAGAAGACATGTGACTACCCCAACTGGTAGGGTCTGACCAGGTAATTTTCCATAAAAGGTGGGAGACAGAACAACAAGTTCCTGCTCAAAGTGGAATCTAAAAAACAATGGGAAGCTAGCTGTCCCTTTGGCTGGCATGACACATCCAAGAGAATAACCAGAGACCCCAGGGGAAAAAAAAGATCTTCCCTGGCTTGGAATTTTAGCCAAAATAAGAACAGTTTTAGAGTAAGTTTGCAATAAGCTTCAGTGTGTTAGAACTAGCTATGCATTTTCTTTTATTTAAATTTGTAATTCACTTTCCTCTGTTTTCCTTTGCAACCACTAAAATTGTACTGTTTGTAGTTGATAAAATCACTTTTATTTACTATCAGTGCAGTGTAAATAATTGTAACCTGGGGCAGCAATCAGTGTGTACATCCTCCTTTCATTGTGAAAGGGGGCTTACCTGAATGATTTATTTGGGGTTCACAATGATCACATTTAGGGTTTGGTTTCCTGGAAGCTGTGCTTGGAACTGCATTCTCCTCAGGGCTGAAGTGATTCAGTGTCTGCATTGCTCTATGAGGGGGCGATGATCTCAGTTCTGTGCTTGGGGAGACCAGGAGATCTGGCCCAGCCGGACAGGGTGGTGAGAAGCCCCAGTGAGCAAGGTAGCGAGTGTCAGTGGCTTTATCAGCACTCCAGGAAGCAGCTCCAAGGAGTCTTCTGTGAGCACCCCCCATCATATACTTGAGTATTGAGACAAATAGACATTTCTCCTAACCTGTCTTTGAACAATTGCACTGTAGCTTTTCCTCCCCATGGATCACCCTGTGTCAAGTTTTCCCTCTTCAGCTGCCTGCTAGCAGCCCTTTATAGGCACAGGTGTAGCCCAGCCCTTTTTAGCTGGATTGGGCTTATGTGCTCCAGTCCAGAGGAGCTGGGCTCAGTCTATCTACAGAGGCCAGCTACACTGAGACAGTAACAATAATAGTATCAAATTCTGTAATCCCATAAAAGGGGAGATTGAAAGGCAAGTCCATGCTATGGCTTTGCTAATAAGGAAAGATGGACTTGCTACAAGGCACAATAGTGAGCATTGTGGTAAGAACACTGTGCTTTATAGATTGGGAATCCTTCTCTGAAGTTAGCAATCCCATTCTCTCCCTACTACTCCTGTCCAGCCCCTCCAAATGGCCCATAACCTCTGTGTCGCCTAATATGGGTCTGGCACAGAGCCCTTGTATTCAATGAGATCAATATTTCTGGATAGACAACCTGCCCATTGTTCTGCTGATACACTGTAAGGCCTTCTGTGCACCCTCTGCCCCAAGCTACATTTTACCCACAATGTATATAATTTGCTTGGCCTTCATTCTGTAAAGAGTTAAAAATGTCTAGTTATGGAGGATTAGTAACCCAACAATTGTGGCATTTACTTTAAGGCACAATAAAAGATGCTGACATGCTGTGTAAGCATTGTTCTTGGCTCTAGTTATTCCAATTATTTTTTATGTTTTCTCCTTAAATGAGAAACATATCAGGCAGTAACTGAAACACTGAGATGCCTATTTATGCTTTAGAACAAACAGTTTAAACGGTATTATATACAGATGTCTAAATATTTTGAAAGTATCTGTTTATGGAAGCAAAATGAAACTACCTGTTTTCAGTTGAAGAATTTTATTTAAAATTTGCATGTAAAACTGAAATTGCTTATTAGCGGATACCCTGTGGCAAACAAGGCTTATTTACAGAATATATGAAGTGCCTGGTTTTCTGTTTGAATCTGGGAAAGCAATACATTTGAATTTTCATTAGACTGCTCCATTTTTACAGAAATGATTCATTGTATAAAAAGAGTAGGAAGTGACTTACTCTCTGTCTCTGTCAAGAGACAACTGGCAGTTTGCTGGCTGCATAATATTTCTGTTAGACTACTTGTGTATGGAAATCTAACTGCTTTGCAAGCAATTTAATCAACAGTGTAAATAACCTGTGTAAAAGAACCCACAGTGTAAATGCCTTTAAATAATCAAGCCCCTTTAATGGATATAATATAGGCTTTGTACCTACCATAGATCTTGATAGTTATAACCATGGTCTGCACTCACCTATATCACATCACACTCTGCAGTAACCAATGGCTGTAGCAGGCTGATTTTCAAACCTTCACTTTTGTGGGTGCAATTTTTGCTCCCAGTGAACTGTGCCCACTATTTTCCACCCTTGGTGAACTGCCAGGACAAAGATGAATGTATCATAAGCTCACAAGCGTTTAAAGAAAAAGAAGCTTAGTTTGAAAATTGTACCCTGAATGTCTGCAGTAAAATATAACAATAATTAAAATACATTTCTATAGTTCTAGCTAAATTTCTCCCACGTGTTTTTCTATATATAATGAAAATCTGAGGATTTCAGCTTTCAGTCATGTCTACTGTCAGAGTCTCCAGTTACAGGTTATTTCCAGATATTCTTGTTACTATGTGGGTCATGTTATTGTACCACCTTGTGTTTCTATAAGCAACAGATATGTATACAATGTGCTTACATAGAGATGGGTATGAAGGGAAAAGTAAAACACTGGACTGTTACATGGCTTTTATTATTTTGATGTTTACCAGTCAGTGCAGATATAAGATAAACACATGCTACATTATGCACAACTTTTTCCTTTTTTTAATCCTCAAAGATGTTTGATATTTGACTTTTTTTCCTCTTTCCGAATATGTTCCATAAATTGGATTTTTGATCATTTCTGCATGGTCATTATCATCATCTTTGCTTTAGTCAGAGGTACTGTAATTACAACACCTGAAAGTGACATGAACAAAAATATCTATAGAAAAAAACAGGAAAAGCTAAAAGGTATCATGTGAGATATGTGAAACTATGGGTGTGTCTACACTGCACTGTTATTTTGAGATAATTAGCATTATTTCGAAATAACAATGCTAGTGACTACACAACCATTCCATTATTTCGAAATAATTTTGAAATAATGGGCAGCTTATTCTGAAATCTGTAAACCTCATTCTACGAGGAATAACGCCTATTCCAAAATAGCTATTTCGAAATAAGGCATATGTAGATGCTCCACTGCTGCTATTTTGAAATAGCCCCTCACCAGGGCCATTCTAAGTTATTCCTCCCCAGTGCCTCCTGGGGCTCTAAATCAAGACAGCACATCTACATTAGGGAAGTCTGCCTTGGACTAATATTGAGGCTTCCCTGCAGTGTAGACGTGCCATTTCGAAATAAGCTATTTTGGAATAACTATTCTGGAATAGCTTATTTCGAAATAAGCGTGCAGTGTAGACATACCCAATGTTGTGTGAAGCTCTGATTTTTACAAAAATTGAGAAACCCTCGGTCTTTCTTGAGCACATTGGCAATAGAAGTTATTGTCTTGCTCCATATCACTATCACTATAGACAACACTGCCAGAAGCTGGTAAACCCTGCAGGTTTGGAGTGAAATAAAAAATGGTAAAATGGAAACAGTTTGCACTAATACAGCATCTCTTATCCAAGGATCCAAAATACTTACAAATATTAAGACTCCCAGCCCTGCAACTTACAGAGTGCAGGCAGACTGCTGTGCCTATAGAGAGTGGTAGATACATTGTGGCTTGAGGCACTGATGAGCAAGAAGCTGCGGGATCAGGGCCTAGAGCAGTGAGGAGCATCCTAGGCTAGTGAGCAGGCTGCATGAGTGGCCTTCTTCATCTCAACTGGCCGCAAGTTTGTTGTCACCAAGGCCATCTCCCAGGATGGGGCAGTTTTGCTAACTGTGTTGGCGTGCCCAGAATTTGCAGGGTGTGCCGCTTGGACCAGAGCAGCACTTTGATTGGATGCAGAGGGAGCACCCGGCTCTCCCAGTCAGTGTTGTGCACAGTCAGCACCTCACGTCCCATGCCCTCACTTTCCATGCATTGTCACTTTTATAATAATGGCAGGAGAAAAACTATGCAGACAAAAACCAGCAGAATCTGTCAACCTGTGCATGGGCAATGGTAAACAGAATGTTTCCTGGGCCACACAGAGAACCCCAACAGGCCACATGAGGCCCTCAGGTTACAAGTTGCCCACCTCTGGCCTAGAGGAAGGTAGGAAAGAAAAAGTCATGGGGCGGAGGCAAGGAGGAAAAGCCATTTTGGGAGGTGAGGTGAGGTGAGGGAGAGGCTACAGTTCTTTTTCCCTCTTCTCTCACTAACAGGGAGCAAGGAAAAATCACACAGCTTGTGTACATTCCTCTCACTTTTGGCCGGGGAGGGAAGGTGGCAGAGGAGTAAGTGATGCAAGCTGTGTACTTTCCCCTCGCTCCCTGATAGTTAGGGGAAGAGGAAGAAGTGCAAGCAGCATCCTGGGATGAATAGCTCCTGAAATGGGAGGAGGACACTAAAAGAAAAACAGAACTTCAGCCCAACAGGCTGCCTCCTTTCAGCCAGATGTGCTGATTCCTCAAGCGTATCCTGAATGCTAAGGTTGAAATACCAGAGCTAACATAGAAAAACTGAGCATGGGGGGAAAACAGGTGCATTGCCCTTCAACTGATTGCCAGACGTCCTCAAACAATTAGTGGAAATACAGGATCCTGATCTCAAAGAATGGCAGGCAGACAAAACTCTCTAGAGCCTGATTCTCATGGTAAGCCCCCATTATACAGTTATGTAGCATAAAAGGGCCTCAAAATAGATGCAAATGTAATTGACTCATACTTTAAGATCTCTTTATTTTGCCAGAGTGGTGTAAAGGGCCTAAGTGAATGTCAGGCATCTTGGATTTATTTTGTTGCATAATGTATTTATTTGCCATTTTAAAGCTTTCATACACATTAGACTGATATTTGAGTATTATAAAGTATTTTTTGTTAAAATGTGTTTTAAACTTTGGAACCTGGCAAAGGCCGTGTACCACAGGTAGATCTGCAATGGCAGATTGTTCCTTGGATCTTGTACTCAGGAGGTAGCTGGAAACAGTTTTTTAAAGAGGAGTAAGGGATTTCTAAGTTTTAACATTTAAACTAAGATTTCGTGTAAAGGAGAATAACATCAGCAACAAGCTACCAAGAATGAGAAATATAATCAAGGATATAAAACAATGCAAAAGATACCTAGATTTGTCACCAGAGAAGGAGAGAACTAAGGGTATGTCTACACTGCATACTTATTTTGAAATAAGCCATTTTGGAATAGTTATTCTGAAATAGCTTATTTCAAAATAGCACATCTACACTGCAGGGAAGCCTTAAAATTAGTCTGAGGCAGACTTCCCTAATGTAGATGTGCTAGCTCAATTTAGAGCCCCTGGAGGCACTGGAGAGGAATAAGTTAGAATGACCCTGCTGAGGGGCTATTTCAAAATAACAGCAGTGGAGCTTCTATATACACTTTATTTCGAAATAGCTATTTGGAATAGGTGTTATTCCTTGTAGAATGAGGTTTACAGATTTTGGAATAAGCCGCCCATTATTTTGAAATTATTTTGAAATAACGGGATGGCTGTGTAGATGCTAGCATTGTTATTTCGAAATAACGGTGCAATGTAGACGCACCCTAAGACTTATGATGAAAAAACAGATGATGGAAATGAGCTCAGCCACAAAGGGGTATGTATGGCTTTTAATGGCTTCTCTTGTGTCAAGTTTTCTGAAATTAATTTCATCCTAGGTTACAAATTCTATTTATTGGCTTTTAACTAAAAACAATGTCACAGGGAGAGTGCAAGGACCCACAGCAATATTGTCTGAAGGATAGTCTGCTTTGAACATTAATTATTTTGCAGTTCTGTGATGTGTGCTTTCATAATAAAGGTGTAAAATGTTTTTATATGTCTCTAAGTTCGATTTGGAATAATCAGTGCAACTAATTCTTATCAATATGATTGATAGTTGCTCTCTGAAGGATTCTCTCACTTTGTCATAAGATATGTATTATCTCATTAGCCTATGTACACGTATTCTTTATTCGCTCACAGCACAGGGAGCTGCTCTTTATTACCCAGTCTGACTTAGGGCTCATAGGCTTTGTCTACATTTTGTGTCTCTACCCTCAACATTTCCCACTGGGCAGCTCCATCAGTGGGTGCAAAAATGTAGGCAAAGTACTAGGATTTCCTTCCATGGCTACCACTGATGCACTAGGATTCAATATGCATAGCTCTGGACAAAACAGTGGCTAATGTGCATGGGTATAGATGTCCCCTCCATTGTAACGACCAGTGGAGTTGCATCAGTGGTAGCCACGGAGGGAAATTTTCAGGGGGAAAGGGTAATATAGCCCTAGATTGCAACTCCGTTACTCATTCTTGTACTTTGAGTATTCACACTGAAGTCAATGGGCTACTTGTGAAGAAAGGTACTACTCAACGTGAGTAAAGAGGCCATAGGCTGGCTTATAACAAACAGGTGGAAATAAAAGATAAACTGTGTCTTTTTAGTGGGCTTTAAACAAAACAGACCACATTATAGCAATAATCACCTGATTTTGGTATCCCTTTAACTTTCTTCTCTACTTAAACGTCCCCGTTGAACTTTAAATAGCCACGTTAAATGTACCCATTTGGGGTTGCTCTGTGTATCAAGAGGTGGATTTTTTTTCTTTTTGTACTAAATTATTTCTCTTAAATACACGTCTCTGTATAATTATTTCCAGTGCATTGCTTGAAAAGCATTTCTATTACAAATCTAAGCACACGTTTTGGAGGTTGAACAGTTGCATTGAACATGCACTTTTGCCACTCCCCAAAAGTTACAGCTTCATGCTAAGCACAGGAAAAAACAGAGAAGGAAGACACTTGTGTCCATTTGTCCATTTGACTCTGTTTGAATGTGGCACCAAAGCTGCTCTCTTTTCCTGGTGAGGTGGCCTGGTTTATGTGGCCTCCCAACATAAAAAATAACCCGTTTCTGAGAAATATGGTAGTTAAACAAATTGTTAATTTTCTGTTATGCTTTAAGGTAACTGCATCTCCCTTTGACATTTCTATTAGAAGCCCTAATTAAAGGGAAATTCCTGTGTATCCTACTGAGATTTCTACAGGGTTCAGAAATAAGTAGCTCGTTGTGATGTTTGAAAAATTACATGTTTGTTTGAAGACTGAATAAAAAACGTTTCGGGTGGAGTTTAGGAAACTAAAGTAAAATATATGTGCATTAAAAAAAACAGTATATTTTACAGAGTGGAACTTCTGAGATTGGAGTATGCTGATGGCATTAATACTAGCCTCAGATGCCTAAAAAGGGATAAAAACCAGTTTCCCAGCCTGGTATATTGATTTCACATTTTTATTAGAGGGAAAAAAGAAGAATGGAGAAGATAGGAAAGGAGAGACAAGCACCACTTGAGAGGATAAAGTAAATCTGAATATTTCTTGCTTAACAAATATTTCAGATAAAGAATGTGATTTACTCTTATTCTACCACAAGATTTCAGTTTTCCCCTATTGTATGCCTATCCCTGCATAAATATTTTCAGTGAATAAACAACTTATGCAGTAAGCTACTGCTGTTGGGTCAAGAGTGCAAAGCAGCTACTATTTTTTTTTTTTTTTTGGTCCAGTGACAAATAGCTTCAGTTTACATCTGAGTAATGAACTTCTGCTTCACATAAGGTATTCCATCTCTGGCGTTAACTAGCATACAGCAGAGTTTGTGTCTTATTGCTCTGCATATTCTAGAGATTTGTATAATCAAATACAATATGCTATTATTCAAATACAATATATTAGCCCTTCACAGAGTATAAAGTCTATAAAGTACTTGTTTATGTTACTAACAATTTTAAAGCAGAGTTTAATCAACTCAAATTTCATCCTGTGCACTAGATGTAGGCTAGATGAATCCAGTAAACTATATTTTATTTCCTTCTTACATTTAATTTTCATGCTACTTTGCAATAAAAAACTTTTTGGGCTTCTGAACATCTATCTTTTTAACATCTTAATCCCTTATCTGATTTACTTAACATCTTATAGAAAATGTTTAACTCCACCCCAGCCCTCACATACCGATTTTGAATCTGTCATTCAGCATTTTGAAAGGGGAAGGAGACAAAGCCAGGCTTGTAATAGAAACTGAGCTTTAACCTGAACTATAAAGTGGTGACTTTTTCTCCATAAAATGGTTCCAGACCCTCTTTCAGCACCCTATCGATCCAGGAAGAGGCGGTGCAGTTCTAACCAGAAGCTATCCCTATTGATACTGTGTACAGTAAGAGCATTCAGTGCTAGACCTGGGTCGTTTCTTTCTCTCTACCAGCAAGCTAATATAATTACACTGCACTGGCCTGAAGAACTCCTGGTTGGTGTTGCCTGTAAACTGTGCCCTTGTGCGGCCCTTCAGGAGACATTCAAATGCTGCCCAGCTGATTAACAAGGTGCCCACAGCTAGTTTTTTTTGTATCTACTGGTGGTGCATATTCACACATGCCTTGGTTCACATAAAAACTTATTACACAAATGGGTAGAAAAGATTAGAGAGAACATTGATCCTGGAACCCTCTTTTCAGTCAGCTGACATTGAATTCAGTGGTGCCTGGATGTACCTATCACAGCACAGGTAATGGGTTTGGGTTTGGGTTTTGATTTTTAGATGAGGAGGGATGGGGGAAAAATGTACTCCAGTGACCATCAATCCCAAGGGTACATGCTAACACCTCTTCGAATAAATGGGATTAGGCTAATATCAATGGACAATTGGAAAGGAGGTTTTACTCACATGTTTTAAGCGGGGCCAGTAGCTTTTCCTGTGTCATATGGCAATCACAAATACCAAGAGAACATGCTGACCTATGACTCCTTTTCTTTGTGCATGCACCATGAACTTTATATATCTTGCTAGTGCCAGGATTATATTAACATAAATCATAGCTATAGAAGGTTACATTCCTCTAAGAGAAAACCTCTGATCCTATGGAAGGGAGGCTCAGAAACTCTTTGTGGTTATTGTAATTGTAAAGTAGCCAAGTTCCCCTAGAAATAAATATGAGGAGTAAGGAAAAATTCAGGGGGGTGAGGAAGCAGGAGAGAACCTTACTACTTTGGGAAGAAGTTCCAATCCTAGGGAGGGAGCGAGGTCTGTAGGTTACAGGAGCAAACTGGGAATCAGGAGTCTTATGTTCTGGACCTGGAACTATCAATGACTAGAAGTTTGTCCTTGAGAAGTCAGTTACCTTCTCTGTGTCCCACCTGTAAAAAGGAGATGATGATACTGACATCCTTTGCAAAATGCTTTGAGGCTTACTGATAAAAAATGCTATACAAGAACATTTTATATTTTATTATTGTGTATGTGGATGTGGTATACCTAGACTTTAGTAAGGCATTTGATACGGTCTTGCATGTTCTTCTCATCAGTAAACTAGGCTAATACAACTGAGATGGGGCTACTATATGGTGGGTCCATAAATAGCTGGACAAACATTCTCAGAAAGTAGTTATTAACAGTTCACAGTCATGCTGGAAGGGCATAACATCTGGGGTTCCGCAAGGGTCCGTTTTGGGACTAGTCCTATTCAATATCTTCATCAACGATTTAGATATTGGCATAGAGAGTACTCTTATTAAGTTTGCAAATGATACCAAGCTGGGAGAGATTGCAAGTGCTTTGGCATCCCAAAGCTTTCTGGCATCACGCCCCCCTTTTTTATTTTTGAGAAACCCTCATGCCCCCTCTCCCAAAAAAATAGCAGCAAAATTTGGGGTGGGATTGACGGGTGGTGTGTGTGGCTGGGTTGCCCCGCGCCCCCCCCCTTGAATTTTTTCATGCCCCCCCCCAGTGGGGCACACACCCCAGTTTGGGAACCCATGCTTTGGAGGATAGGATCATAATTCAAAATGATCTGGACAAACAGGAGAAATGGTCCGAGGTAAATAGGATGAAGTTTAATAAGGACAAATGCAAAGTACTCCACTTAGGAAGGAACAATCAGTTTCACACATACAGAATGGGAAGTGACTGTCTAGGAAGGAATACTTCAGAAAGGGATCTAGGGGTCATAGTGGACCACAAGCTAAATATGAGTCAACAATAATGATTGTGGGATGCATTAACAGGAGTGTTGTGAGCAAGACACAAGAAGTCATTCTTCCACTCTACTCTGCCCTGATTAGGCCTCAGTTGGAGTATTGTGTCCAGTTCTGGGCACCACATTTCAAGAAGGATGTAGAGAAATTGGAATGGGTCCAGAGAAGAGCAACAAGAATGATTAAAGGTCTAGATACCATGAGCCTATGAGGGAAGACTGAAAAAACTGGGCTTGTTCACTTTAGAAAGGAGAAGACTAAGAGGGGACATGATAGCGGTTTTCAGGTATGTAAAAGGGTGTCACAAGGAGGAGGGAGAAAAATTATTCTCCTTGGCCTCTGAGGATAGAACAAGAAGCAATGGGCTTATACTGCAGCAAGAGAGGTTTAGGTTGGACATTAGGAAAAACTTCCTGTCAGATGGTTAAACACTGGAATAAGTTGCCTAGGGAGGTTGTGGAATCTCCCTCTCTGGAGATATTTAAGAGCAGGTTAGATAGACATCTGTCAGGGATGGTCTAGACAGTGCTTGGTCCTGCCTGAATGCAGGGGACTGGACTTGATGACTTCTCGAGATTCCTTCCAGTTCTAGTATTCTATGATTCTATGATTGTCTGTAAAACTTAGCTCAGAATGCATACCTATTCTATGGGGATGATATAAGAATTATTGAATATTTGTAATGTGCTTTGATATTAAAAGTTAATGATACTTAAGCATCTGTTTCCTTGGATTTCAAAAGTGCTATACAAAGGCAGGTGTGGGGAAGGAATGCGTTGTAACATGACCTCCATTTCATAGTCAGAGAAACTAAAATGTTGAGAAATTAAATGACTTGCACAACATTACACAACAAGGCAGTAGCAAAGGTGGGACAAGCGTCCTCTGCTCTAGTCATGAAGCCACCTCAGAAGTAGATGTTAAAGTATTATCTGTTGTTCTTCTTTAGTTAGAACATAAGGGTAAGCTTTTAAGCACAGTATCAAAGCTTAGGTGTATGATTAGCTAGATATATACAAAACTTATCCCTTCCCACTGAGTTCTGTCTGAACTCCTGCTTTCGCAGAGTAGAACTGACTGGATATTTCTCACTAAAATATAATTTTGATGGACAAAATGGAGAGAGAAGGGAACAGTGCAGAATGTTGCAAAACTGTGTTACATTTCCCAACTAGCTGTGCTCGAGAGGTTCAGAGAAATTCAGAGACAGAATAAAGAAAATCTTCCTTTCAGCTTGCATCAGAGCTTCAGTCCCTCTTGTCCTTCCTCCAAAATGTCAGGTATTCTGAGTCAACTTTTGAGATGAGAGATTTGCAGCTGGTGCAAATCAGCATACCACCAGGCAAGCCCTGAAACTAAGCCGTCTGAGAATCTTGCTTACAAGCTGCCTGAACCGCACAAGAAGCCTTAACTGTATGAGAATCACCAAACAGAGGAAATTTGGCAAAGCCTGCTTCCAGTGTCAGGAGGTTAACCTGACCTTTTGACTATCCAGGCAGAAAACTTGAATCTCATCTACTGATCCTGACAAGGTCTTTTGGGAATAAAAATTTGGGAAAGATCTCTTGAGACATGCTGAGTGTATTCTGGCACAAGGCCATTTAGAAGTTCCTCTGACTTCCATCTACCAAGGAGTTTTAAGAGGAGAACTGGCAGTCTGCATCAAACAGCTGTTCAGGAAGTTCCTGTGCCGAATAAGCGTCAAGAGTAGTTTTTTGGCCGACAACTGAATGAGTGAGGATTTGCCTCAGAAGGAATAAACAAATTTCCACAAAGCCCCAAATCTTTGATCACAGAGGAAGAGTGATTCTTCTGGTCTAAGAACTGGGGATAAACAAGCATGAAGCTCTAAAGGAGAGGACTCCACCTGGCATTGTTATGAATTGAGACTAAATTAGAACATTTTTTGCCTTCTTTATGAGCTCAATCAGCTTTGAAAAAACTGTAAACTAAAGCTGTGTAAAAGGTGTGCTCCCCATGACTTGTATATTTGACGGGAAAGGACTGGCAACGTGGTATGGGTAGCGTCTCCTCTGACTTACAATAGAAGCAGGGGGCTGGTGTTTGGAAATGTTTTATGCTTTCTTGGGGAGCGCAGTAAGGCGGGGCTTTATATGCATTTGTTATATCATGCTTTATTATATCAATACAGATACTTCAGTATTGAAAATGAACCACTGTCTATGAATAACTTAAAAAACAATGCATCGCCTTACAGCACCTTAAAGACTAACAAAACATGTAGATGGTACCATAAGCTTTCATGGGTACAACCCACTTCTTCTATGAATAGTTCACAGTTGACTTAAACTGTATACTGACACCCTCTAACTATCCACAGGACAGGTCATGATGCCTGGATGTGTGTAGTACACATCCTCCTCATGGCCGACCCACCTCTGGAAATGAGAAGGTCCTTGCCATTTCAAAAGACAGGACTATGTAGCACTTTAAAGACTAACAAGATGGTTTTTTTGGTGATGAGCTTTCGTGGGCCAGACCCACTTCCTCAGATCAAATTGTGGAAGAAAATATATACCAAAGGGATACCATCAAAAAAGTGAACACATATAAAATTGACAAATCAGATTTTTGACTGCCAACAAGGATACCAAATTGTGACGGTGGTTTTAGTGAAATGTTCCAAGAAAGGCAACCGTAAAAAATTAGTTATGCTGATTATGGAAGGTCAATACTACATATACCAAATTAAAGTGTCAAGTCAAGGCCACTAGTAACGCCCCAGGAAAACAGCCTTTGTGACAGGACTGAAGTCAGACCATGTATAAAGAAGTGGTGTTGGAGCTGAAAGGTTGCTAATATAAAACTAAGTGTTTTTTTCGAGTTTCATCCCTGGACAAGAAGCTCAGTGAAGCTGGCCCTGCCTAGATTCCCTCTGGGATCTCTTCCTGGCCAATATTATTTTATCATATGACTAAATATATGAATAGTTCTGGATCAACAATGATATTGCTGAGAATGTTACAATCCTGCAGGATGTTACAGAGTAGTCACCCTGGTGGAAAGAAAATGAGGATCTTTAAAACAAGTTAATTTTTTAAAAGAACAATCATTGATTTTAAGAGAACAATAATTGTGTGTCATCTTTGTTACATGTGGTGCACATTTATTGCTGGGGACAGTGAAGCCAGCTATGTTGGGATGAATATTCGTATCAGAACTGAAAGAGCTATTGGTGAATTAGGAACTACAAAGACAATTGCAGGGAAAACAAATGGGTCAGGTTTGAAAATCAATAGAGAGATGGTATCTTGGTCTTGAGAGGAGCTTTGAAGGCTTGTCAGAAGGAGCTTTCTACAGGTAATAAAGAAACAACTGAGGAATGGGGAAGGGGAGAATACAGAACCTGCCATGTCTGTATGTTATGTAGAGAAATCGTGTAGTACAAATGGTGTCTAAATGACACAAGGAACAAAGTGATACTGGCAATGTGAGATGAAGGGAATGGATCACTGGGACCTCAGAGTACTTGAATGAATCCTTCAAGAATACTGCCTAGAGCTGGGTTCAGTAGCTATAGTATGAAGCTGTTTTTTGAAAATTAATTCACTAAACCGAGGGACTAGAATGATTTTCTGGAAATCAAAAAGTGATGCAGGAAACTAAGCTGTGTGGTTTCTATAGTAGCTACTTTGAGTAGCTTAAACAAAACACTGGAGATATGTAGAGATCTAAGAGCTTTCTTATATATTTTTGGCCCAATCCTGTAAAACTTATGTAAACTTCCATGGGAGCAAGCTATTGCTCCAAGCAATGTAGAACGAGTAAATACAAGCTTTGAGCAGACAGGAATCAAAGTTGTACCTCGGAAATTATTGGAAATAGTTAGGCTAGTAAATGTTTTCTCTTGGGTCAGAAACACATTGAAACATTGCAAAAGAAGACTGTGGGGGTTTTTTTAAGCAGGAAAGGAGAAATGAACAGTAAGAACTAATCAAAACGAGGAAATTTTCTTGAAAAAACTTCTGTGAAAAATGTGTCCTCTTTTTGTTGAAATATTTTTAAATATGTATTTTTGACCAGTTCTCAGAGTTACTTAAGAGGTGAACCATCCATTTGGTCTCAGTTTAGTTTAGTAAGTGAACAGACATGTGAAAAAATTATGAAAAGGACTGTGAGATGACACGGTAAGCATGAAAAGGAGTATTCATAATGTCTATACATACGGCACTTAAATCTTCTTCTAGTCCTGGACCTGAGTTTGCTTTCATTGAAGTGAATTGGAATTTTACAACTAACTTTAATGGGAGCAGATGGAGGCCCTCAGTGTTAATGTTATTAACTACTATACATCTCTAATGCTAAAGACAGTAAGTCTCAGAGAGATAACCTTAGTCTGTAACTTAAAAAAACTTAAAAAACAATGAATGGTCCTATAGCACCTTAGAGACTAACAAAAATATATACATAAAAAACAACAAATAGTCTGGTATCAGACTATTTGTTGTTTTTTAAGTTTATCCTCTACAGACTAACTTGGCTACTCCCTGAAGCTTCTAAAAATATATACAGTTATCATGGGCTTTTGTGAGCACAACCCACTTCTTCAGATGAGTGGAACAGGAGGCCATGAAAACTCATGGTATTGTATAAATTTTTTTGTTAGTAAGAATATAAGAACATAAGAATGGCCATACTGGGTCAGACCAAAAGTCCATCCAGCCCAGTATCCTGTCTGCCGACAGTGGCCGATGCCAGGTGTCCCAGAGGAAGTGAACTGAACAGGTAATGATCAAGCAATCTCTCTCTCCTGCCATCCATCTCTACTCTCTGACAAACAGAGGCTAGGGACACCATTCCTTACCCAGACTGGCTAATAGCCATTAATGGACTTAACCTCCGTGAATGTATCTAGTTCTCTTTTAAACCCTGTTATAGTCCCAGCCTTCACAACCTCCTCAGGCAAGGAGTTCCAGAGATTGACTATGCGCTGTGTGAAGAAGAACTTCCTTTTATTTGTTCTAAACCTGCTGCCCATTAATTTCATTTGGTGGCCCCTATTTCTTATATTATGGGAACAAGTAAATAACTTTTCCTTATTCACTTTCTCCACACCACTCATGATTTTATAGACCTCTCTCATATCCTCCCTTAGTCTTCTCTTTTCCAAGCTGAAAAGTCCTAGTCTCTTTAATCTCTCCTCATATGGGACCCATTCCAAACCCCTAATCATTTCAGTGGCCCTTCTCTGAACCTTTTCTAATGCCAGTATATCTTTTTTGAGATGAGGAGACCACATCTGTACACAGTATTCAAGTTGTGGGCGTACCATGGATTTATATAAGAGCAATAAGGTATTCTCCGTCTTATTCTCTATCCCTTTTTTAATGATTCCTAACATCCTGTTTGCTCTGTTTGCTCTGTAGTCTCTAAGGGTACGTCTAGACCACAGGCTTTTGTCGACAGAGGCTTTGTCGACAGATACCGTCGACAAAGCCTCTGTCGACAAAGAGCGTCTAGACTACATTCAGTTCTGTCGACAAAGCAAGCCGCTTTGTCGACATGAGAGCATAGCCGCAAAGGACAGTGTAGATGCAATAACGCCTTCTGTCGACAGAACTCTGTCGACAAAGGGCGTTATTCCTCGTAGAATGAGGTTTAGTGCCGTCGACAAAACTGCCGAGTTCTAGCGACGTTATGTCGACAGAACTCGGAGGTAGTGTTGACGCAGGTATAGTTTTGTCGACAAAAGTCCACTTTTGTCAACAAAACCCTGTAGTCTAGACACACCCTGAGGGCCTATCTATACTAGAAAACTATTTCAGAATAACTAAATTTGACTTAACTCCTGATTTTACAAAATCAAAATAGTGTGTCCCGATTACGGGGAAGCCTCAAAATTAGTCCGAGGCAGGCTCCGTTAATGTGGATGAGCTACCTTGACTTAGAACCCCAGGAGCTATTGGGGAGTAATTAGTTTTAATTACTCTGGGAAATAGTTATTCTGAAATAGCAGCAGTGGAGCGTCCACACTACCGCTATTTCAAAATCACTATTTCAAAATTAGCATTATTCCCTGAGAAAAGCAGGACTACAGATTCAAAATAAGTGGCCCCTTATTTCAAAATAACAGACTTGGTAGCATGGACGCTCTGCTTATAAATTCGATCTAAGGGGTGTTATTTAAAAAATAGTAGTCCAATGTCTGTGACTCTGTAACGCTGTAGCGTTACAGCCTTGCCTCTGGGGGGCGCTGTTGCCTCCCACCGTGGCACTTACCTGACTTCTGCACCACTCAGCCGGGCCGCTGCAGGGGAGCAAGCGGCGCAAGCGGCCATTTGCGGTCCGCACTCCCCATGCAGCATAGGGAAGGGGGGCAGGGTGGTGATGTACACGTCACCGCCCCGCCCCCCGTTCCCCTCCCGCCGTGGCGCTCGGCTGAGTTCTGCGCCGCTCAGCCGGGCCGCTGCGGGGGAGCCCAAACGGCCGCTTGCTCCGCTTGCTCCCCCGCGGCAGCCTGGCTGAGCGGCGCAGAAGTCAGCCGAGCACCACAGTGGAAGGGGAAGGGGGGCGGGGCGGTGACGTACATGGTCAGGGGGTGGGGCCATGTACGTCACCACCCCGCCCCCCTTCCCCTCCCGCCGTGGCGCTTGGCTGAGTTCTGCGCCGCTCAGCCGGGCCGCCGCGCGGGAGCAAGCAGCACAAGATACCATTTGGGCTCCACGGTCCCCGTGCTGCATGGGGAACATGGAGCCCAAACAGCCACTTGTGCTGCTTGCCCCTGCACGAGGAGCGGGGAGCCCAAACAGCTGTTTGGGCTCCGTGGTCCCCCGAGTGAGAGGCAGGAGGGGGAAGAGAAGAGAAAGAGAGACGGAAAGAGAGGCAGGAGGTGGAGGAGAGCTGAGAGAGAGAGGGGGGGAGGAGGAGGAGAGAGAGAGAGACGGACATGGAAAAGAGACCCGAAAATTCCGTTTTATGATGGGCTATTCGCTAGTTTCAAAATAAAGCCTTACTGTAGACCCCGGCTAAGGTGCTACAAGGACCATTTGTTGTTTTTTAAGTTTTGCTAAAGATAGTAGCAGTAGCCCATAATGCAGAATGTAGAGGAGGGCAGTTGTTTTAGTCAGAATTCCAGTCCATTTGCTTCTTCATAAGAACATTCCCCCCCTCCCACCCGCAACACACACACACAATTCCTACTACATTTTCAGAAGGCAAATATTGTACAGGGTTTTTTTCAACATATGTTTTCATTCCCTACCCTCACCTTCAGACTCCACTCAACCAGTGCAGTGCTCCAGCCTGGAAGAACGTTAACCCCCCTTAAACCGAATGAATGAGGGGGAACAACCCTTTTATTATGGGTCTTCTGCCCTTTGCCTGCTCTAACTCTTTCAGGAAGTGCTCTGAATGTCCTCTCAAACATTTTTAAATAAAGTTGTTTCTCCTGAAGTGTCTCCCAGGACCTATAGGGAATTACAGCAAACTTCCTCCTTAACAGTGACCAGGGCCACATGTTGGCTGTGGTTAGACCCTGTATCTTGCACGTTTGGAAAGATGTGAGGAAGGAACAGAGGATGAAAGCATGGACCTCCACACAGAATGGAAGAAACAGAGGAAGGCATGGACCCCTCCCACAGAATTTTCCATACAGGCTCAGCTGAGCTCCTAGGCAACAAGACAATATTAGAAGCTTATTTTGCCTCCAGAACCAAGTAAGTCCGAACCCACCCCTACATTTTTAGCTTCTGGGGAACTGCCTGAGAGGCCTACCAAGTTTAGGCCTTACATTGAGATAAAAACATGGGCTCTAGTGCCACAAAACAAGCAGAGATATTGGCCTTTATGGTTAGCCTTATATAAAATATACTATATACCATCATTTTGTTATGTATAATAATACTAATGTGCTATATGTGGATTTATATCAATTAGCTGGATTAGTATTCAGGGACCTGCATTTGAAGGAGAGTGATAAAAAAGCTGTTATTGCTAAGGACAAAGTGAATTGGAAGACAATATTCCTTCTGCTCTAACTATAACTTCACATACCTGGTACTAATTCAGATTAGGACAAGTAGAAGGAAAAGACATCGTAAAGGCTACAACATGATCTAATTTGTGTCTGTTTTCCTATGCTATCAGTATACTCTGCTTAATAAAAAATGTGCAGAATAGTGTACTATGATATTTACATAAATGTGACTTAATACAGTGTACACGTAATACTGTAACATCCCCAAAAAGCAATCCACAGAAAAAATCTCATACAGGGAAATGGCATTATATAGGCATGGTTTTTTCAGTTTAGTTACTTTATAAATATATGCACACAATTGGCCATATTTTCAAAACCTGGGATTATTTTTTAGTGCTTTTAATATATAAGTGAATGCAGGCACAGTTTTAGACCCATGGTATTTAGTGGGCACTATAAGATGTCTAATGATGTAATAGGCTATGATGTAAGAGGCTGTGATGGCTAAAGTCCACAGTCTACTCACATGTTGAAAGTGAAGCACATGTATATTTTATAGGACTGAGTCTATATGAACTGAGTTGGGGCCACACTTATGAATACAGCAACTGTGTGTCACCTCTGTTAAAGATAGGTAGAAAAACAGTCCCAGTATGATCTTATCCATATACTTTAAAATTCTATGCTTCAGCTCTGATTAGTAAGGACCTTTCAAAATGACTGTACTCAGTACTCTCAACTTCTGTTTCTCTTCCCTCAGACTGACAGAGGGTCTGGAACCTGCAACGCTAACACACAATAAGAGCATATATGAATAACCAGATAACTATCTCAGTACAGAAAGCATTTCTCCCCCCTTTCATCCCTACAGACAGTTTTTGTCCCTTTGATCCCTGAACACATCAAACAAAATCCACTAATCAATTATTTCTCTTTTTGTCTTTCAGATGCTGCCACAGACTTTCAAACGCTGATGGCTGAGCACTTCACAAATTCTTTATTTGTTTACTTTTATAAAACAACTGTTTCTAACAAAGGAATATTTTTTCATTTTATTTATTCCCCCAAAAGCATGACTTTTAAAAATGTATTTTTGAAAATAATAATCTGATGTTTGATGTTTTCCCCAGAAAAAATTAAAAGTCAATTTCAATAATTTCAAATAAAATGATAAAGGAGTGTGTGGTTCCTTAGTGGGGGATTTTCAAAAGCACTTTGTCTTGGCCTAACTCAGCTTCCATTGCTCCCACTGCTCAAACTCACAAGAGGTAGGCTGAGTGCTTTTCAGAATCTCATCCATGATACTTATGGAACAAAACCCCTCCTGTGTCATGCAGGTATGCTGCAGGTGAGAGTGGGGGAGCCCCTTCCTGCCAAACATGCATCTGACCAAGCCCCTACCACTCAGGAGAGTGAAAAAATCCCAGCTGGTCAGAACTCCATGACATCACTTGGTTCCAAGTTGCTGTCTAGAGGTGTGGCCAGTCCCTCAGGTGAGATACATGGTGTGATCACTTGCATGAGACAACTTTTCAATTGACCAGCAAAGCATGCCTGGCAATTTGTAGCCTCCACTCCATGAGACTCAGATGCATGTGTGCAAATGACCACTCATATTTATAAGTTTGTAAATAAGTTTATCATTGCACCCTGCTTTGTATGTGTGTCCTGAATTTAATGAATTATAGAGATAGGACCTGAAAAAGCTTAGTTCTGATCTTTCTCCTAGGGTACGTCTACACTGCAAGCTTCTTTCGAAATAAGCTATTCTGGAAGAACTACTCTGAAATAGCTTATTTCAAAATAGCATGTCTACACTACAGGGAAACCTCAAAATTAGTCTGAGGCAGGCTGCCTTAATGTGGATGCACTACCTCAATTTAGAGCCCCTGAAGGCACTAGGGAGTAATTACTTTAAATGGCCCCAGGGTGGAGCTAATTCAAAATAGCAGCAGTGGAGCATCCACATTACTGCTATTCTGAAATAGGTATTTCAGAATAGCCATTATTCCTCATGGAATGAGGTTTACAGAAGTTGGAATAAGCTGTCCTTTATTTCAAATTTATTTTGAAATAACGGAATTGCTGTGTGGATCCGTGCATTGTTATTTCGGAATAACAGCCGTTATTCTGTTTAGATGCACCCCTACTGTTCTTTGTACCACTATTCAGTAAGTAATGTGCTTGCAGGTATTAACTATTTTGCTATTTTTACTAATAAAGACTTAAAGCTGGGCACTGCCTTTAGGCTCCAATCTGAGTATGAGTCTGCTTTCCAAGTAGGTTTCCTGGAATCGAACAGAGGCATAATTCCACTGGGGCTTGAGTCTCAGGGGAAGATAGTGGAATTATCTTCTGAGACAGAGAAAGCAGAGAAGAGAAGGCTTAGGAGGATGAATACTAAGTTTGCTTTTTGTCAATTTTGTTTTAAAGAAAGGGCAGGACATCCACAAAGAAATATCCGACAGATAGCAAGAGATGAGAGTTTAGACAAAAGATCACAGTGGAGACGTAGATTTGACAGTGGACATCGGATAGATGATAATAGAGAACCCCTGAGCAGCTGAGATCACCCCCACACAACATATAACTAACTGACGGAACTCATTGCCATGGCATGTTGTGATAGCCAAAAGAATAACTGGGTTTAAAAAAGAGATTAAGTTCATGGAGGATCATCCATCAATCACTGAAAGCCAAGATGGACATTCTTCAACTCTATACTCAGGGCGATCCTCAAGCTCTGACCATCAGAAGCCTGGAATGGAAGATGGGGTGGATCACTCCATAATTGCCCTGTTCTGTGCACTCCTCCATAAGCCCTGATATGAGCCGCTGTTGGGGAGAGGTTACCAGACAAGATGGACCATGGTCTGACACAGTATGGCAGCTCTCATAAAAAAAGTGGAAGGGACCATGGACATATTCCCAGGAAAGACCTGTAGAGTGGGGAAGGGAGGAGGAAGAAGAACCAGTGGAAGGTAACTTCAGCAAATCAGGAAGGGAACCAAGATAGCAGCATATATTGGGATCCAAAGAAGGAAGGGTCTCAAGAAAACTGGTGGCGGATGGTTTCAAAAGCACCAGAGAGACAAGGAGGAGACACATGTTCCATGACCAGAATGTGGTAAAAAGCACCCACACTGCTCTTGAAAAGGAGCAATGACAAAACTGTTTGTTTCAATGTGTCAGGTAGTCCACTTTTCTGATCAGTTTTCAGGATGGGTTAAATTGTGCTTGTCTATCTGCCATGGTGCAACTTTGGGGGGAGGGCAAACCAGGCCAGGGGCTGATCCATTTGCAAGCTGACTGAACAAACACAATGGCCATTTCACCCATTGTTATGCTTAAAAGAAGCACACGGGATTTTTTCAGGGGGATAAGGCAACACGCCGCATTTATTGATAATATAACAAAGTGGAATATGCATTTACACACACACACACACACACACACACACACACATCCTGCTGATGGAATAGTTACCAGTCTGTTGCTCAGCCCGACCTATTGGCCAGATAGATCAGGTGCGAGGAAGGAGCCGGGTTCTTGTCAGTCCAGATTGATGCTCCATTTGGTCTTTGTAGGACAGAACCCGGCTCCTTCCTTGAACCCGACCTATCTGGCCAATAGGGGTTAAATCACCTTTGGCACAATCCTTTTTGGCACTCCCAGATGTCTGATGCCAAAGTCTAAAAATAATCAGAACACAGATGATAGGAATTGCCACACTGGATTATACCAAAGTCTACCAGTCCAGTTTCCTGTCGCCACCAATGGCCAATATCAAATACTGTAGACTAAAGTAGGCAGATATGGAGTAATATGCCCCCTACATTAGGTCTCATTGGGAATGTCTACACTGCACGCTTATTTCAGAACAAGCTATTTCAAGCGGAACATCCCCCAGGTGGTGGCAGCATGTTGTGTCCTTCACACAGGGCCGGATTAAGGTGGGGGCTGGCCGGGCAGCTGCCCGGGGTGCCAACCTATGGGGGGCGCCTGATTGAAGTGGTAGGGGGCGCCGCGTGCCTGGGGGCGGGGCCACGCATGCACCGCACGCCCCGGGGGCGCAGCCACGCATGTGCCACTCACCTGGGGCAGAGCCGCGCATGCGTCACGTGCCCGCTGCCCAGGGCACAAGTATGGCTCGGTCCGGCACTGCCTTCACAATATTTGTGGAAACAAGGGGGAGACATTCCTGCCAGGGTGGAGGGCAGAGGCTGAGCTGATCGGTAGGGCCTGTGATTCTCTGTTTGTTTGTCTCTTTCCATAGGCAATAAGGGCCATCAACACCATCTTGTTCCGCAGAGTCATCAAACTGGGCGATGTGGACCCCATCATTACCAGCTTTGCTGCCATGGGCTTCCCCAACTGCAGGGGGCTATTGATGGCACCCATATCCCTATCCAGGCCCCCAATCATGGGGCATTTTAATATATCAACTGCAAGGGTTGATGGTCCTACAGGCTGTCATCAACCAATGCAGTCAGTTCACCGACATCTGCATCAAGTGGTCAGGATAGGCGCACGACGCACATGTCTTCTGAAACTCCAACTATTTCAGAATAGGCATTTTTCCTCATAGAATGAGGGTTACAGAATCTGGAATTATTTCAAAATAATGGGCCTGCCGTGTAGATGCTCACAAAGTTATTTTGGAATAATGTCCATTATTCTGGACTAACAATGCTGTGTAGACATGCCCATCCTGATTTCTAACAGTTAGCTTAAACCCTGCAGCATGAGATTTAATATCTTACTCGTTTTTATGATAATTCCTGAGAGTCGTGATAGCCAGAAAAATGTCCAGTCCATTTTTGAACCTTGTTAAGGACCTTAATTTTGATGTATTCCTAGTCTGGCTTAGTCTATGCAAACTTTTCCACTTCTTGTCTTCTTGAAAGCTTAGTGATGATAAAACAATCATTTTTGTATAACAGCAATTGTTTGCAAAACTGTAATGAAAAGAGTAGTGTTTTAACTTTTGTAAAAAATGAAGTTTTAAATCATGAATGTCACTTCTGGGGAATATTTTTCTACATCTTCACTTGACAACACCAGAATAACACAACTATATTATGCTATTCTGGGCAACTCAATCAATATAAACTTGTTACCATGTATCTCCATGTCTCCTTGTACTTCAGGTTCATCCATCCATAGCACACACACATGGGTAGATGCACTTAGAATGGGAGTACAGCAAACTGCTCACTTATTATTTAATACTACTTTTTTAACATTTACAGGTGGATTTAAAGTAAAATAGAACATTTGTGAATAGTGAAATTCTACTGAGTAGCATTCTTAGTTGGCTTGAGAGATAACTTCTGACTTTCAAATATCATTGGATATATGTTTGGGAACATAAATTAGTTTTTCTAGAGAAAGACCAGGAAACAACTGATCTGTATGTGGTAGCTTTGACTGGTGCAAGATACTACAATTTAGGATAATTTGTTTTATCTTCTCCTTTCTTGCTGGAATTATGCAGGATGTTATACTGTTGTAACTTAACTACCCATGTCTTCAAGTTGCTCCTATCCTCAGTCTTTTACTATAGGGAGTGGACCCTTTCAGTTTTCCTTTCTGATACTATTCTTAGGGCTCGTCTAGACTACGCTGAAGTTTCAAAAGAGGTTTCTTTCAAAAGAAGAGTTTCTTCTTCCAATCTCACTTGCGAAAGCTGAGCTTTTGAACGTGAAAGTAGTCGGGATGTGTTTTTTTCGGCAACGCCCTCCTTTTCCGAAAAGTTGCTCTTCTTCAAAAAATGAGGTTTACGCGGCTTTTCGAAAAAGGGGCGGTTTTGCCAAAAAACTGCGTCCCGACTACTTTCGCGGAATTTGCATATCCTCTTTTGAAACTTCAGCGTAGTCTAGACATAGCCTTAGTGCCGGGTGTATTTCTTAAAGACAATGTGCTTCTTCACTCTGAAGTTAGCACCATAAGAAATTCCCACTAAATAAATAATATAGAGATATACCTATCTCATAGAACTGGAAGGGACCTTGAGAAATCATCAAGTCTAGTCCCTTACCCTCACAGCAGGACCAAGTACCATCCCTGACAGATCTGCCTAAGATCCCTAAATGGCTCCCTCAAGGATTGAACTCACAACCCTGGCTTTAGCAGGCTAATGCTCAAAAACCACTGAGCTAGCCCTCCCCTCGTGGCTTTTTGCTGTATTTGATCTGCATCAATAACAGCAAAAGTGACAGTCCATAAACTGAACTGGGACTGTCAGTACACCAAATTTGTGAACACAAAGGGATATATCTGCCCTTTGATCAGCAGATATATCCCTGGGTATTGCCTTTGATAGAAGGACCAATCAATCATTGAAGTCTGAGCTCTGGTTGGACCTATACAGCAGTATCTTTGATGCACTGTATGTTTCATGTATTTTTGTAACTAACAGATTTTTATAGCATTTTCACTATAAGAACTGGAAAGATACATAAACAGATGAAGAAAAGACCCATTCAGTATAGGAGGAAAGAAACTGTCAAGAACAAATTCATTATTTCTAAAAGCACCAGGAACCACATACAATCACAGATAAATTAAAATTATCCCAGAGGATCAAGAAATGCTCTGTAAGTTCCCTTGTGGATCTCCATAAGGTACAGTAATACAGCATGGTATGTAATTATTATTATTTATTTGTATTATACTAGCATCTTCAGACACCTTGAGGGCAACATATGGGCCCTCTTCTACCAGGTAGATACACAGACTTTGCCACACGGAGCTTACCATTAGCCTAATGGATTAATTCCCAGCCTCTGATAATATAGTAAAGTCCTAATAGGTAAGAAAATTAACTAACAAAATTAAAGTCCTTATAGGTAATTCTACCTAGCCATTATCTTGAAATCCTCAGAGCCACCCAGTTTCCTCCTTGTTTTTGTTATTCTCTTGTGTCAGATCAAGGAAGACAGGAGATGCATAATGTTTTATGAAGGGCAAATTTGGAGAAATTTGAAATTCAGTCTAATGTCAAGAGGACACAACAGAGCAAACATCATTGTGTTGGAAAATATGCTAAACTTAAGGCTAAACATCAGCATTAAAGGCCGCATATGGATGCCCTTTGTTCTTTCAAATGTGACTAATGTTTCAAAAAACCCTAATAGAGGATGGATGCACATGAATAGTTGAACCATTTTTGTGCCAGATTTTGCGTGATGTTAGTTTTGGTGAGCAATAGCAGGTGGGAAGGGGCAGATAGCTGTTCAGCTGCTCAAGGTGTAGTAACTGGCACCCCATAAACAAGTGTCTTGGGTACCAACTGCACTCAGAGTTTTTGGAAGACTAATAGCTGTACAAATATTCAAAAAATAGTCACCTCCACCACCTTTGAAGTGTCCATTATGGAAAAGAGCAGAGCAGGAACTCTAGAAGAAGGAATGAACTATTCCAGATATTCCGGGCATGTCGACACAGCAGGGCTAACATGAAATAAGCTACGCGACTTAAGCTATGTTAATTGCGCAGCTTAAGTCGAAATAGCTTATTTCGACTTTTGGCTCTGTCTAAAAAGCAGTTATTTCGAGATAGAGCCCTCTTCCCCCAACTTCCCTTATTCCTTGTACAATGAGGGTTGCAAGAGTAGGAGTAAGCAGTCCTCCAGCTCAACATTATTTTGACATTATGTCGAAATAACTGCTTGTGTGTAGATGTGGACTATGCTATTTTGGAAAAATGTCAGTTATTCTGAGATAACGCTGCTGTGTAGATACAGCCTCATAGACCGTATGGAAGACAGACAGCATTAGATTAAACTCTGGTGAAAATCAGCATGTCCATAATCTGCTAGAATGTTTTGGCGTATGTTGGAAGTGATCCTCTACCTGTACTCACTTGTTGCTGATAAATAGGAGGTGAATCTTTTATTAGGTTGACTGGGCCTATTTCACAGATATGTTTGAGAATAGTATTTCTCAAACACTTACAGGCATGTCTACACTAAGGAGTTATTTCAAAGTATGTTATTTCAGAATAAGTCCCGAAATAGCAATTTTGAAATAGTGCTAGTCCTCTTCACATGCAGGAGTTATTATTTTGAAATAACAAGCTCTTTATTTTGAAATAATGGGCTTGGTTGTGTGGACGCTTGCCTTGTTATTTCAAAATAAGGGGAGTTATTTTGAAATAACTCCCTAGCATAGACATGCCTATGAAACAACCTTGAGAAATATGTTAAGTCTTTTGAATTTGTAATGCAGAAATCAGCAAATAAGGGCATCACAAGAGGAAGAAACAAATTCCACATTGGAATGATACTAGCATAAACATTTTGTAAAGGAAAGGCATTAATCTTGATCTGGATTGAACAAAACCTTGGCAATGAAGAGGCCAGATTGAAATTGAAAATCTCAGAAGAGGTCACTGTGGGTATGTCTACATAGCAGGGCTAAAGTCGAATTAAGCTACACAACTTCAGCTATATCAATTGTGTAGCAAAATCAAAATAGCTTAACTTGGCTTTAGGCACTGCCTACACAGCAGGAAGTTGAAGGAAGAACAATCTTCCTTTGACTTCCCTTACTCCTCGTGAAATGACTCGGAGTAAGAAGTGCTCCAGCTCGACTTTATTTCAGAATAAAGGCTTGTAGTGTGGACACACTCTTTGTAATTTCAAAATAACATCAGTTATTCTGAAATAACGCTACTGTGTAGACGTATGTGAAAACAGCTAACTGGGGATGAAATCATTGGGAAGAGACGTATGAAAGGCCACAGTGTCATAAAGGAAAAGTGCTTTATCCTATTGCCATAAATGAGGTGCCAACCACCCCACAGAGCACAGCATTTATCAAAATACAGAACTGGAAGAGTTACCACTTCTTCTGCCAGCTATTTAATTCATACTGGGGATGAGAAGATAAGGCCAAGTTAGTGCAGCTTCAGAGCAAGCTCCTGATTATGAACCAATTTTTCCCCCATGCTATCTAGTCTCATGGCAGAAAGAGTGGAGGGAGCACACATTCTAGCTCTCATTCCTTCCCCTTTCACACAGAAAGACCCCTACTGGCTGAGTCTCTTATTATGCATGTGTACAGAACCTACAACAAGGCCCTGATCTCACTTGTGGCCCCTGAACACTACTGTAATCATCATAATCATCATCATCATCAGGAAGGCTATCTTATGCAATATTGCTATTGTGCCCAAAGAGAAATTACTTCTGCCACATAAAGAATTTGGTAATGACTTTTTTTGAGAATAGCTTATTAGCTGCCTTCCTTTTAAGGAAGTTACAAGGTTATCTCAATGCTATGAAGCATTTGGTGTTTTCCCTGCTGCCATACGTATTCTTATTATTCACTTACCGCAAACAGGATACACTAAATCTCTTCTTCCAGTTCAGTGATCCCTTGCTTTTCTCCCCACAGTGTTTTAGAAGTCCACTTCATATATTGTGTGTCCTACTTTGATAAGAAAGAAATACTATTGATATTTTTATTTCAGTTTGATAAAAAGCATGTTTGTTTTCGTTCATGGATTTAAAGCCCAAAATGGACCAGTACTGTAAATAAAACATGCAATCTCATTTTAAAAATTTATTACAAGGAATTTTGTTTATGATTTCATGTTCTCCAGTAATAATTAATTGGAGGTCTTCACTGGTCCCAACAGACCAACTATCATTCAAAATGCACTAAAAGATGATCAACAGAGCACATCTTCAGCATTGAAAGTAACCATATGTATTTTTGCTACCAGTTTAACATAATTAAAAAAAAAAACCAAGTCGTTTTACAATGTGTGTGTTTTTGCAAACACTAAGAAAAAATAAACTTAATTCCTCTGTTTTGGGGTGTTTAAAGATTTTTCATTTTGTACACAAGCGTTAATAAATACTTGAATGATAATGCTATGCACTTTTCCAGTGCCTTTCACTGGAGGTGCGAGAAAAGTTACAAGCATTAATTAATTCATTATAGTTATTTTTAACAGCACATTAAAAGAAGCTCATCTGCTACTCTGGGTGCATTTGACATTATTTAAAGTAACAATACAACAAAAACAAAGCCAGCAGCAAAAACCGCAACCTACAACACAGTCTGAGAGGTGGCACTTATTCCGCAAAACCTCCACTCCCTCATAAATCCTCATTCCTCATCAAATCCTCACTTCTCAGGTGGCAGGGAAGAAAGATAGAACTTGCATCCTACTTTAATTAAACAGTGCAACACCCTCCTGAGGTGGGGAAGTACCTCATTTTACAGCAGAGGAAACTGAACTCTGAGGTAGGTTATGTGACTCACTGAGAACTCTACGTATAAGACATCAAACTGCTGTTTTAATCACTATACAACACTCCCTCTATTGCACATGCTACTTTTATGGCACAACACACAGCACACACTACTTATATGTTTAAAAATATTTAAATGATAACACAACAAATATAAAATAATGTTAGGCTGTGTTAAGTGATGCAGATAATGCAGGCAATGAAATCCCTCCCCCTCAAAATCCCAAATTAAGTTTACATTGTGTAAAACCACATTTTCCTGGATAAGTTTTACATCTGTTGCCTTTTCAGTTAGGGTGCGTCTACACAGCAGGGCTTAACTTGAAAGAAGCTATGCAAACTGAGCTACGTCAATTGCGTAGCTTATTTAGAAATCACTTATTTCGAAATAGTCAGTGTCTACACAGCACTTATTTCGAAATAGAGCACTCTTCCTCCAACTTCCTTTACTCCTCGCACAATGAGGAATCAGAGTAAGAAGTCTTCCAGCTTGACAGTATTTTGACATTATTTCGAAATAACTGCCTGCTGTGTAGATGCAGATTAAGTTATTTCGTAATAGCACTAGTTATTTTGAAATAGAGTTGCAGTGTAGACGTACCCTTATTGTCTCCTGGTTGCTGTAGAAAGAAAAAAAAAGTAAATAGGAACATTCTATTCTACTGACCTCCTCCAAACAATTAATTCTTCTACAACACCTACATTTGTCACCTCTTATTGGCCTCTCTAAATTGCTATGATCTTTTAGTCTCTTCTTTTATGGAAGTTTTCCCACTCTTGTTGCTTTTTATTATCTTTTTTCTGGATCTTTTCTGTTTCTGATGTATCCCATTTGAGATTAGGTAATGAAGCTGATCAGAGTATGCATGGTGAAGATGTGCTATAGATGACTCGGACATTAGGCCATTTTCAGAATTATTCTCTCTCTCGCTCTTTCTTAATACAGCCTATTGTTTTGTTTGCATTTTAGAGACCAGTCATCTTTTAAAAGTGGCAACATTAAAAAAAACCAAAAAAACCAACCACTTTTCACTGTGATGTGTTCCAGGCTCATCTATGTATTTTCAGTGTATGGTTTTCTGACTTAAGTATTCTTTAAAAGCAGTTTGTAAAACAGGTATTATTTCTCTGTATTCCTTTAGCTAAACACATTTAAGGCATTATTAAATACATAATATACAATATGAAACTAGGAGAGGGTTGTTGAGAGAAAAAACAGGGCCTCTTTTTTCTTCCCTCATCTTCAGCATGGGCTCTGTAAGGATGTAGGATGTAGCTGGAGAGGTAAAAGGTCAACTTCCATCTTCGAAGGCCAGGCTTCCTAGAAATGAGGGACAGAACATTCCCTGCTATCCCCCACTCACTGACAGCCAGTGAAGTTTCTCATTTCTAATCTATATGGGTATGTCTACACTTGCAGCCTAATTCGAACAGGGCTGCAAATGTAGGCATTTGGAATTGCAACTCAAGCCCAGGATTTAAATATCCCGTGCTTGATTTGCATCTTCCCGGCCGGGCGCCATTTTTGAAATTTACAAGCCCGAAGTAACTGCCCACGTCTACATGCGGCAGTGAAACGGGCGTTCGAAATAAAGCCCTAGTTCGAACTACCTGTTATTCCTCCTGCAGTGAGGTTTAACAGGTAGTTCGAACTAGGGCTTTATTTCGAACGCCCGTTTCACTGCCGCGTGTAGACGCGGGCAGTTACTTCGGGTTTGTAAATTTCAAAAAATGGTGCCTGGCCGGGAAGATGCAAATCAAACGCGGGATATTTAAATCCTGGGCTTGATTTGCAATTCCAAATGCTTACATTTGCAGCCCTAGTTCGAATTAGGCTGCAAGTGTAGACATACCCTATCAGACCATCCCACACACCTAATGACTTCTTAGTTTCCTTAAAGAGGAGATGAAGTAGATGAAATGTAATTTTGATATAGGCCACAAGTCCTGGTTTCTCATCCTGGATCTTGCTGAAGCACAACAAGATGATTAATGACCATACGTGTTTGAACCTCTCATTCGAAAGCTCTTGCAAAAACGTATGACCCTGAACATTGTAGTGGTCACTGGTTCACTACTGAGTCAGAAGAAGGAGTGCCAAATGTTGAAACACTAACATCAAACAAAAACATAAAAAAAAGTCTAAATGCAAGACACAATCTAAAATGTTCTTGAACCCTGCAGTGTGGTCTGTGGGATCCAAGGAGTTACTGTGGGATTTAAGGGATGTTTTAGAAAACTGTACAGAGGGTCAGAAAAGTGATTTGTAGAGCAAACTTCTACAGTTTACCCAGGTTAGCCACTCTTTGAAATTGACTGCTCTGTTTTTATTCAGCCAATCCTAATTGTATACTTAGTAGTAGCTTAAACATGTTTAGCTAAAGAAATAGTCTTACAGATAAATGATACCTGTTCTACAACCTTCTATTAAAATTTACTTCTAAAAGACCATTTAATGAAACTACATGCTATTCATTGTCTGACCCAGTTTTGCAAGGTACTTAAACACATGTGTAAGTTTAACTGTGGGACTAGTCTCATAGAGTTAATCAGTGTGTTCTGTCTTGACTTCTAGGGTATGTCTACACTGCAAGGCTATTTTGGGATACCAAGGTATAAAAAATTGAGGAATAAGGGTTCTTGCGCAAAAGGGCTTTTTTTGCGTAAAAAGGCGCCATCTACACAGCGCTTTTTTGCACAAAAACCTCTTCTGCAAAAAGGATCAGAAGAGAATATGCAACTAAGAGCATGAGAAATGCTAATGAGTGCTCCATTTGCATTTCCTCTTCCGGAAAAACCTGATAGTGTAGACATAGCACATTTTTTGAGGGATAAGAGTTCTTGCGCAAAAGCGTTTTTTTGCACAAAATGGTCCCGTCTACACTGCGGTTTTTTTGCACAAAAACCCCTTCTGCAAAAAGGATTGGAAGAGGATATGCAAATGAGAGCGCGACATATGCTAATGAGTGCTCCATTTGCATTTCCTCTTCCGCAAGAGGGATGCAGTGTAGACGTAGCGTATGTGCCCAGGTGCCAGTCACATGAACCAATCAGTGCTATCAATTTTGAATATCTTGATTTTTGCTAATGTCATAATCTTAATATTATTCTGAATATTGTTTTGTTGTCCGTAATCTTATATCTAACTTTCGATGAAATAAACAGAAGCAGAAACTCAAATATAGGATTCAAGAATTATTCTAATTTATTGCAATAAAATTAAATATTTGACATGTTAGATAGCTTATTAGTAAGTTATCGCTTATGCTACAAGGTACATAACAGTTGATTGTACCACATCAGCATTAGAAATTATCCCAAACACTATAAAGCTCAAAGATCTTCTGCATGGCGTGAATCAACCCTACACAGCAATAGAGTTTTCTCCTTAATGACTAATTACACTCCATTTTCCGAACTCACATAATTTAATTATTTAAGAAGCTTGCGATGCATTCACTACAAAGCAGGGATATTCATAATTCCAATTTTGCATTATCTTTGAAGTGCATCCACTTTAAAAAATATTACACTGAAATAAATGAAAATATGTGGTAAAAAAGACATATTTGCTCTAATCCTTGCCCACGAAAACAAAAACAACAGAACAAAACAAAATACAACATTTTATTTAACCTGTCCAGTGCATGAAGATGAACAGCAAATATAGCCTGTCTAATCTCTGGGAATTATTAGAATGTCTTTATAAGATATGTTTTATAAATGCATGTGGGATACAACATGGTAAAGTTCATATCCTTTGTTTTCATTTAGATGTGCAATTGCAGATATGATAATTTTAATATATTCATATGCCTTTTAAAACTTATTCTGTTCTTTAAAAGTTGGTGTGCAGAAATGGCAGGGTTTTTAACTTTCATTTCTATTTCTTGTTTGTATGTATTTATCTACCAAATGATGCAATGTTAAAGTTTCTACCATGCTGGCTGAAGTTCACTAAAAGCTATCCTAGGATCAGCACAATGACACGCTATTTTGGAACATAAATAGCATGTAATGCACTGTCAATAGATTCACAATGCAACTTGCACTTTCTGTAATATTAATTTAATATATAGACACAGTGGTAGCCATTCACTGAAATTTCAAAATGTTAAGCACATAATTGTACTTCAGTATATAACCATAGCAATTCCTGAGTGGATCTTTCAGTTTATAAATATTGCAATGAACTTAGATGCCTTGCCTAATGGAAGACATGCAGGTTACAAAACCATCAGATTAATACTGCAAGTTTTCTCTGATCAGAAATAGATTCACCCAGTGTGGAAGGAGTTAGATGCTCATATTTTTCTCTTAGCCTAATGCTGATTCGCACCAAGATTAGAGACCATCACACTCTTTTGACTTATATGTGATAGATGACCCTCATGATTATTCTTTTTAGCTTGATGAATCAAAACATATGGAAACTTGTCTCCAGTGCCTGTTAAGAGACAGTCATTAATAGCGACTTTCAGTTACAACTTGTCCTTGTTATTCTCCATCACTTAAATGATTTTTTAAAAAAATCAATCCAGTTTTATGCTAGACTTGTCCCCATGCACAAGGTCAGAGGAGATACTCTGATAGCCTCTTTAAAACTCTGGGTTGTATCCCTGCCCTCATCAGCACTCTTAGGGTATGTCTAAACTACATGGCTCCGTCGACGGAGCCATGTAGATTAGTTTACTCGAAAAAGGGAAATGAAGCGGCGATTTAAATAATCGCCGCTTCATTTAAATTGAAATGGCTGCCGCGCTGCGCCGATCAGCTGTTTGTCGGCACAGTGCGGCAGTCTAGACAGGGATCTGCCGACCCCAGAACCCTTCGTCGGCAGATCCTGTAAGCCTCGTTTCACGAGGCATATAAGATCTGCCGATGAAGGGTTCTGGGGGCGGCAGATCCCCGTCTAGACTGCCACGCTGTGCTGACAAACAGCTGATCGGCGCAGCGCGGCGGCCATTTCGATTTAAATGAAGCGGCTATTATTTAAATCACCGCTTCATTTCCCTTTGTTGTCCTGCCTCATCTACATGGTTCCGTCGACAGAGCCATGTAGTCTAGACACACCCTTACTGGCATGCACAATCACTGAATATCCTTGCCCAGGTGTGGTGAGGTGGCATACTACACATTTTGGAATATAAGTTTTATTTGGGGCACAAATGCCACCAAACATAAGACTAGGTGGTCAAACAGCATGATAATGGAAGCACTATTTCTGTCTGCAAGACAGTCTTCCTGTTTTGTAGCAGTACTGTTCCTAGCACATGAAGGGTGTGACTAGACTACAGGGTTTTGTCGACCTAAGTGGACTTTTGTTGACAAAACTATACCTGCGTCTACACTGCCGCTGAGTTCTGTCGACATAACATCGACAGAACTCAGCAGTTTTGTCGACAGCTGTAAACCTCATTCTATGAGGAATAACGCCTTTTGTCGACAGAGTTCTGTCGACAGAAGGCGTTATTGAATCTACACTGTCCTTTGCATCTACACTGTCATGTTGACAAAGTGGCTTGCTTTGTCGACAGAACTGGATGTAGTCTAGACGCTCTTTGTCGACAGAAGCTTTGTCAACAGTATCTGTCGACAAAAGTTCTGTCGACAAAAGCCTGTAGTCTAGACGTAGCCACAGACCCCAGTTCAGCAGCATGGCTAAGCATATGTTTAACTTGAAGCATATGACTGGCACCTCTGATGTGCTTAAGTAGCTAGTTGGGTTAGGGCCATAACCCTCAGTAATGTATGTACCAAAACAGCATGTATGAACCCTGCACAGGACATAGTTATGATGGCCTTATGGACTCTCATGTCACTTCTCAATAAATAAATAAATGAGCCTAGCTCTCTCTCAGCAATTTTCATCAACAGGTCTCAAAAATGTCAATATGATTCATAATAAGATTTGACTGATTATGAAATCTGCTGTTCCACACATGCAATTGCTTGCATCTTATTCTCAAATTACTGTGGCACATTACATACTTCCTGAAGCCTTTATTAAATAGGGCTCCTCCTGCGTTAAATGATCACACCGTAAAATAATGATGTCTTATTAGAGATAATGAATAATTTTAAATGCCTTCTTTTTAGGTCATAAGTATATCACTCAAATACCTTTTTAAAAGATTCTATTTTATGGCAGACATATTCAGCCTTTCTGCCAATCCCTTACTATCAAATCCTTTTACAGTTCTCTGTTGTTAAACCAAATATAGTGCTACATTGTCTGTCCTTACACACATTACTGCTGAATAAAGCCCCTAGTTCCCTAGACTGAATCTGTACTGTTTGCTGCCCTGGTTTCTCAATACTATCTCATTGCAGCAGCACACATTGAATGCATGCTATTCCCACACCCACCAACACAGCTCTTGGGATAAGAACTGCACCATTGATATAGTGTGTATTCTTTTCCATAGGTTCCCACCAGCATGTCGCTAACAATTTCCTGGGCCTTATCAAAAAAAAAAAAAGCCTTTGAAAAGTGGAAACAAAGCATCAGACTCCATTGTTGTTCTACTTTCACTGCCATAATCTGTGTTTTCCATCGCTCTACATGTAGAGACTACAAACATCACCTAATACAGATACTCCAATCAACAATTTGCTGCGGACAGTTTTTGTTCAGTATCTGTAATCTTTCATCCTAGTGTTTGTGGTTTTTAAATCATCCCTTTTTATTTCTTTGCAGCAGCTTGAATTGAGTAAAAAAAAAAAAAGCCTTTTACTTAGCCTGTCACCATGAGAAACAAGTGAGTCAATTTCAAACTTTGGAGTTGATTACTACAAGCACGTTAGGCAGCTCACATGAGTTTACTACAGAAATTACTCAAAAACAAAACATGGAGCACTCTGCTTTCATTAAGGGAACAAGTGGGATTCTTTACTTTTCAGCATAAGGCTTTTCTCCTGAGCAGAACAGAGGGCTTTGCGACCACATAAGGAAAATATTGGTATACTAAATAAGAGGTGATCCATACTGTAGAAATAAATAGATTTTATTTTTCCCAGTAAAGTCTGCTGTGAAAAATTAAGACTACCCCACAGTACATCTTTTGGTTCACCTATCCATTATCAACAATGATTTATTCCATTATTGAATAAATCATGTGCACTTTGCAAAATAGCAATGAGAAAGAACATTAATGTCAGTAGTATTCCTTCAGGAAACATTGTGCTTGCTTCTAAAGACAAACTGTATTCTAATGTTTAAGTCACAGGTTTAGAGGGCTTTAGTTCTACTCCAATTACTAAAGCCATGGGTCTTCCATTCTACTCCTGGGATTGAGAGTGACTTGCCATGTGACTATGGGCAAGAGCATTTAAATGTCCTTGTGCCTCTATTTACTGAGCTGTAAAATGGGTATAGAGGGAAACAAAGATGAAGCCTGAGCCCCACCACCCAGAGCTGAAGCCAAAAGTGAGGGCTTAAGCCCTGAGTGGTGAGACTTGGATTACAGTCCCCCCTCCCCCCAGGGCTAAAGTCCTTTGGCTTCAGCTTTTGCTCTCAGTGGGGTTCAAGCAGGCTCAAGCTTTAGCCCCTTCCTAGGGTCATGTGGTAATTTTTGTTATCAGAAATAGGTTGCAGCGCAATGAAGTTTGAGAACCTCTGCCCCAAGGGTATGTCAACAATAGAGCTGGAGGTGTAATTTCCAGCTCAGGCCTGCTCTGATTGAGCTCGTGTGCTAAGAATAGAAGGGTAGCTGCAATGGTGAAAGCAAATCAACAGGTGACTGTATGATGCTGTCTGAAACCCTAGATATGTATTTGGCAAATAGCCCATCCAATCACTCAAGCTGCTGTTGCTACAATCTATTTTTAGCATACTGGCTCAGTCACAATTAGTATGGGTATGTCTACCCAAGCTACAAATTACACATCCAGCTCCAACACAGACATACTTTTAGTGCAGAGCAAGGATACATCTACACTGCGGCACTATTTTGAGATACTTCCAGTATCCTGAATTAGCGATTCTGCATCTATGAAACAAGCCCGTTATTTTGAAATATAATGGGCTTGCTATTCCGATGTCCCACAAGGAGTAAGGGACATTTCGGAATAACGGTTTACTTCAACATTTGGCAGTGTAGACAGTGCTAAATTATGAAATAAGCTATTTCAAAATTAACTCGAAATAAGCTACACAATCTGCGTAGCTCAAATTTCATAGCTTATTTTGAGCTACAGGTACAGTGTAGATGCATCCCATGTGACCCGCTAGTCTAGAATAGCTAATGAATTTTAAATTCACATCCTACCTTATTTTGAAATAGCTCCTTTGTGTAGACAAGACCAAAGGGAGTCAAGAGCCCCAAAAAACACATAAATTAAATCCTATTATTTTAATTATAATTGTAAAAAAAGTTGTACAATTATATTCTTGGCATTTTTCTTTAAAGAGCTGAAACAATTCAGGAATTTAGGACCTCAATTCCCAGTAATTGTCATTGGGGCTTGTGTTCCTAAATTTAGATACTTTTGAAAATCTCCTTTTAAAACTTCATACTGTTCATTATTAATGCCATATGGTTGGTCAGCTAAATCATCTGACAATATTTCTGCTCCCTGATTGGATGAGTGAACATTTTAAAAAGGGACTAATTAATTGTGAATACAACTTCCGGTACAAATTTAGAGGGAAAAATCATTACTGCTAAAATTTGTACAATTTTTGGAATTCACAACCTTTTTCACAAAAAGCAGTTATTCAAGTACTCATCAATATGATTGCACAGAGACGAAGAGAGAGAAAATACCTGCACCATTATAATTTATCTTTGAAAAATCATAGAAAATGAGTGAGATTCCAGAGGACTAGAAAAGGGCAAATATTCAGCCAATATGTAAAAAAAGGAATAAGGGCAAATCAGGAATTACAGACCAATCAGTACAGGGAAAGATAATGGAGAAAATAATTAAGCAATCAATTTGAAGACACCTAGAGGATAATAAGGTGATAAGTAACAGTGAAAATGGATTTGTCAAGAACAAATCAGGTCAAACCAATCTAATAGGTTTCTGTGATAAGCCTTGTGGATGGGGAGGAAGTAGTAGATGTGGTATATTTTGACTTTAGTAAGGGTTGTTGTTTTTTTAATGTTGTTCTTTTATGGCCTTCTCATAAACAAACTAGGGAAATACACCTAGAGGTAGCTACCCTAGAGGGTGCATAGTTGGTTGGAAAACCATGCCCAGCGGTTCATAGTCAAACTGCAGGGGTATATCATGTAGAGTCCTGCAGGGATCAGTTCTGGGTCCAGCCCTGTTCTATATCTTCAAAAATTATTTACATAATGGCACAGAGCAGTGGTTTTCAAACAGGATTTCTGACAACCCAGTTGAAGAAAATTGTTGATGCCCATGACACAATGGAGCTGGGGATGAAGGATTTGACTGTGGGAGGGAGCTCAGGACTGGGACAGAGCTCAGGGCTGTTGAACTACAGCAGCTGCCACTGGTTTCCAATGGGTGTTGTGAGTGCTCGGCACTTCTGAACACCTTTACTTATCTGGATTTAGGAACTTAGCTTTAGTCACCTAGGCCTGACAAGTTTGGCCCCTGTAAATAAAAATAAAGTTCCGGTACCACTGTTTTGATATTTGTCCCTATTCAAACACATCCAAACTTTTTTCTCATTAATTGTTTATATATCTATGGCAGACATTTTATCAGAGAGGATTAAAGATAATAAATGGGTATATAAAGCAGGGCATTATTATACCACTGATATAAGACTGCATAAAAGCAGAATGCACAGAACGCTTTCTTGACTGTACCTTATTTTCAATAACATAACAATCTAAACTAGTTGACTGAAGAACAAGATTGTAAATTATTATAAAATCCCTGCACATTTCTTTACATATTTTTATTTTTGTGTGTGCTTAAATGCAAGGGAAAAATTAAATCAGTCACTTCTCTACAAGTCTAAACGTGCTCCCTTGGTCAAAAATAACTGTGGTATTTTTTTAGGCAGTACCAAAAAATAGACACAAGAAAAAAGACAGAACTTAGTAAATCTGCCCTTTTGACTCTCCTGATTGCTTCACTGAATGGAAAAAGTCAGTGCCATTTCATGTCACACAAAACCTCCTTATGGGCTAGATTCTGAGCTGGTGTAAATCAAAGTAGCTGTATTGATTTTACCAGCTGAAGATCTGGTCCATATACCTGGTTTTCTACCACATTCCCTCCAGCATACTTTGCTTCACCCCCAAGCTTGCTTGACATCCATTGATCTCCTTCTGTCACCTGAGGCGCTGCACAGTCTGCCATATTACTTCTAATGCTTGGAGTGACGGTCCAAAACCTGGTTTTCAAGGTTCCACCTTCCTCTCATTCAAATGGCTCCAGAAAAGTCACTTCTACTGCATTGCCCACAAAAAACAAAAACAAAAACCTCCCAATATCATACAACACCAAAACAAAAACAAAAAAACAAAAACAGAGTCCCAGAGTCCATTCACACTCAGCCAGTAAAGGTGCCCCTTTTTCCCCTGGACTTGAGTCTTTGATCACTAGGCAGAGCATGAGGGAGAGCAAGCATTGTAAAATCTTTGACTCCCTCTTCTCATCTCCACAAGTAGGTGTATAGGCTAGGAAAAGGGTGGAATTTTTACTCTTTTATCCAAGTGCCTGAGGACCCGAACCATTGTGAATGAGGAAATAAACTGATGCTGTCTAAAGGCAGTAAGTAGCTTACAACAGCTCCACAGAACGAGGGATACCAGGGCGGGAACTGTGGCTCTCAGGAACATAAGCCATTCCTTAGTCTGTTCTTTGGGCAACTCAGCCATAAATTGCCCTTATTCATCCTTTACCATGGCTTAAAATGCAATATCCTACTCTATTGATTCATGCCCATCATTCATTAATTGGCTCTCTCTCCTTTCAGATACAATACAACAGATAAAATAATGATGACAGAGGCCCAGTTTCACACGTCATTTGCAACAAAACCTTGCAACACATTTACTCTACACAAATTATGTTTTAAAAGATGTCAAATACTCATTACTAAATAAATATTTATTTTTGATATTCAAAAGAGATCATGGCTACTGAGAAAAATGCAAGCGGCACAGAATTATTGATGATTCTAACAGCACTTCATGCTTTTTTTTAAATTCCTGTTTGAGAATATTTTTAAAGGATGGGAAATATATACTTTCTGAATATATGTTTCTGCAAAAAAATTAAGTTATAGAAGAGAAATTGGACTGCACAATACCGCATGATAGTTAGTGGATGAGCAAAACTGAATGTAAAGATCAGCACTTGAATGCAATGTTAATACTCTACAGTTAAAAGAAATCAGGGAGTGCATACATTGAAGTTCCTACAGCAAAGGTTACATATGGCAAGATTATCTATTTACAATTAGTCCTGTGAGTCCAAGTATCAAACTTGGCAATTAGTCACATTCTGCCTCCCTGTTTCCTCCTGCTCTGTGGGGGGATATCCCCCATGCCAGCCCTATACCTAGTACAGTATGCATCCCTGGAGTGCTAGTGAAGGGCTCAACCACATGCTTGGAGATGGATATAGCAGCCTCACAGAGTGTATGCTCCTCACACCCTTACATGGGCATACAGGATGAGCCCAATATGTCCATAGCCAGACTGCATAGTCTTCTCAAGTCAGTTTCTTAGTAAGGGCCTGATTCAATACCCTCACCCACACTTAGGGTATGTCGAGACTGCACTCTAAAATCAAAATAAGATACACAACTTGCATATCTTATTTCAATTTTATTTCGAAATATGGCATGTCTACGTGGTGCCAAATTTCGAAATAAAGCACTATTTTGAGACATCTCTTATTCTTCATGGAATGAGGTTTACAGGGATGCAGAAATAGCATGTCCATTATTTTCAAAATTATTTCAAAATAGCAGACGCGTTCCTTGGATGCAGTCTAGACGTACCCTTAGAAACAACTAACTCCTGCAGCTGTTCTCCTTTATTTCAATGAGACTATTTCCAGAGCAAGGTGTTAGTGGCTGTGACCAATAGGTTAGCAATCTGGCCCTCAATGTGTCTCCTTAAATATTGGTTTGTTAAATAGTCTAGAACATACAAAGGATGTGCAATGTGGCTGAGTTAAAATCACCACAGAAATGTTAACTTTTGCCATCCCTGACTTAATCAATCGTATGGTTGCATTAAAATAAGGTTTTGCTTTTCAGCAGTGCCTATTAGCATCAGCATTTAAATGATCTCAATTAGGCAACTGACTAAGTTCAAGGGAACTAGTGTGGGTTCGCATCTTTGCTACAGCTGCTACAGCTCCACCATTCTGCTTGTGAGGGTGGAAGGCTCCTGCAGGAAGGGGTAACTATAAAACCCAGTTCTACAAGCTGTGCCATTGTGTGAGGCCTCTTTTAACTTATGCTAAGCCCCATTGACTTCAACTTCATTTATGCTGCTTGCAAGATCGGGGGTTTATTTTCTATAAGAAGATGCATGGGAGCCTTGATAGCAGAGGAAACAATATATGTGCACAGAGTGCATTTCCCTCACCAACTATTTTGCCCAGGCCTGTCCATAGTCATTACTGTTCACTTTGGGGACTGTGCTGAGTCTCCTATTTCCCTCACCAGAAGGGAGGTTGCATTCCCTCACCAGAAGGGAGGTTGCACTGCAACCAGCTTCCCTAGTGGATATACTGCTGTAGCGGGTCCCATGCTCTAGATTTTGGGTATGTCTACACTGCAATGCAATTTCGGGATACCGGAGTATCCTGAAATAGCTATCCTGTGTCTTCACAGCAAGCCCATTATTTCAGGCTTGCTATTCCGACGTCCCTGTAAACCTCATTCTACGATGAGTAAGGGACATTTCTGAATGGCACTTTATTTCAAAATTTGGCACTGTGTAGACAGCGCCAAATGACAAAATAAGCTATTTTGAAATAGCATTGAAATAAGATACTCAATTTGCATAGCTCAATTTGCAAATCTTATTTCGAATTACGGTGCTGTGTAGACACACCCTTTGAGGGCAGAAGCCAACATAAACTGGGTGTGGATTTGGCACAACATATGAAAAAATATTTTTCTTTTCAGAAATTGCTAAAATACTAAGTTACCACATATATGCAAAGTAACTGTGCATCGTGATAGTGTTCTGCAAAGTGAATGAAATGTCACAACATTAAATTTCCTGTGCCAAATTCATCCCTGATGTAACTCCACTTAAGCTAATGGAATGACAACACAAGGGGAATATGGCACGGTACACTTAATTTTAAATCCAGGACATACTTTCATTTCATAACCTGTTTTGAATAGAGTACTTTAAAAGGCTCCACTAAGGTAAGACATTGGCAAAGAAATAGCTATTTATGCCCAACAACAGTAACTATAGAAGCACTTCAAGTTCTATGTACACAAAGAATCAGGCTTTAAAAATAAGATGTTTTAGTATTTCTTACTGTCACAAATGCCGTGTAACTTCCCAGGTTTAAATTAATAATTTAATTGTTTGCCCAATGAACTGAACTTGATTAAATTAAGGCATTCTCAGTTAATTCTGACAGATCATCAGATGTGCGAGATATATTTTTCTGAATTGGAATATGGAACAAAAGAGGTTTATGGACTTCTGGTCAAAATATTTCTTGACTAAATATTTCTCAAAGAATTTAAAATACAAACATTTTCTCAAGAGAAATTGCATTAAAAGCAATGAGTGGCGAGGTTAGAAAAAAAGAAACAAAATCACTGAAGCTCTGGGTTCAACGTTCCTCTCATTCATTTTGTGAGGCATTAGCTGGCAAATATGAGGTATGGCAACAAGAAATTGAAAGCAGTACAGTAGACATGCTGCCTCTCGCAGACTATGTCTAGGCAGCAGCGTTATTTCAGAATAACTGATGTTATTCCAAAATAACATAGTCCATTTGTACACACAAACAGTTATTTCAACATAATGTTGAAATAATGGTGAGCTGGAGGACTGCTTACTCCAACTCCTGTAACCCTCATTGTACGAGGAGCAAGGAAAGTCGGAGGAAGAGTGCTCTATTTCAAAATAAGTGTTGTGTAGACGTTCCCAAATTTGAAATAAGCTATTCAAATTTGTGTAGCTCAAGTTGAGTAGTTTATTTTGAGTTTATCCCTGCTGTGTAGACATACCCACATATATTAAAGGCATGCTATGAGGTTAGGGTTGGCTGATATTCAATATTGTATAGTCTCATTCAGGAGGATCATTGGAAGATATTTTAAAAGACAAAATAATAAGTTATACCAGGCCATGTCATATCATCAAGTTTTAAGCAGAAGTCACCACTGAAATAATTGTGTAGTTTTGCCTGAAAATCAGTGGTTTAAGAAGGCCCACTGAACCTCTGAACTACAGCCAATTCTCTACTAGTTCATTAGGCTGCTTTGAATTGCTTTTTTAATCCAGTACAAAGTCTTAGCCAATTTTATTATCTATAATTTTAAGGCACTGGACTTAGGAAATGGGGGTTCAAGGCACCACAGTGACACAAGATATTCTTTGGTTCCATCATTTATATTAGGCGTGCAAAACTTTTAGCAACGAAGAGTTCATGCTAACCCTCCATCCCCACCCCACAATTGTATCTGGATAATACTGTATCTTCAGACAGCTGGGGCTTTAGAACTTTCATATTATTCTTTCTTCTTTTAGCCAAAAATCCAAGATAGTGGAGTGGAGATATGGGGAAAAGGAAGGGATAGGTGGGTATAAGAGAAATGCAGTTAACCCATATTAGCAATGGATAGTAAAAAAAAAATCTTCAGGGCTAGATGAGTAAGCTAGAAGGTCATCAGGGGATAGTTGAAAGATTTTTTTAAAGTTTATTTAAAAAGCAACTACTACTATCGATGTTAGGGTAGTTGAACACAGTTTACATCAAAACACAAAAATAATTCATAGAACCAACAAGATTTGTGTCCACTATTTCTCTTTGATCGTATGTTATATTTCTTTCCCCAAACCCTTCCCCTTTTTATACTATATATTCTTCACAGCAAGGGACCAGATCCTCTGCTATGCAGTGCCTAGCACACTTTGGTTGCTCATTGAATAAGTAATCATTAATAATAAATCCCTCTCTTCATCTGAATGTCTACATAATCAAATCATATTTTAAATCCTGATCTTATACTTTTGGGAAAGCTGGAAGCAATGGGAAAAACCTTCCATGATAGCAAGTCTCAGTTGTACTAGTCCTCATCCTCTCTGTGATAAATATGCAAATATTCACATATGTTTTTTGGGGTGGGAGTGGTTGTGTTCCTTATGTTCATTTTGCATCCTTTATCAAGCACCAATCTATGTTTACACTAGTATGGTGCAAAGGAACTTGCTGACATAAATAAATTGTTATAAAGCATTCCAACTGTGGATTTCATTGTCCTTTGCAAAGACAGTTCAGACTGTCCATTTCTCTGTCAGTGCCACACTTTTAACTTGCCTAGCCATCGTTCAGCATCTATTACACAGGGGATAGGGAGTCATCTTCTGAAACCAATGCTTTCACTATGATCAGTGATACTAATGGAGGAAGAGAGAGGGCCAAATTCAGTTCCAATCTCATTCTAATCCATCAGGGAATTTGATCCATGCCTTGTCTTTGTCAGCTCATGAAATCACAGCTGTTAGAGGTACTGAGATATTCACATAGATATGGACATAGATTTCTACACCTGCCAGAGCAGAAGATTGTCAAAGTACAAAAGGAGCAAAATATTTGTGACACTTGTATGGGGCCAATTTGAAACTTTTAACCTCCAGCCCTCTGTTAATACCGCCGTAATGTCCTCTAATTCTTGTAGCACATTTGTCTAAACTTATACAAACTCATTCCCTGCTTTCAAGTTCAATCCCCAGCAGAATTCCCACTGCTGTTCATGGAAGAGGCACATGCAGATCACATGTTTTAAAGTGCTTTATTCTGCACTAATTGGTGCCTGGATGCCACAAAGATGTTTCATGTGAATTAAACAAGAGAGCTGCATTTCTCGTTTCCTTTGTTTAATTACTCACGTTCAGTATGAAGCAGCTTAAAACAGAGATAGCCAAGCACATTTGTTTTTCCAGGTAAAAGTAAGTTGCTTCAGTTTGTTTGTATTTGAAAGACAATAGATGCAAAAGAATACCTGGCTGAATAAGCAGTGAGGCCTACAGCAGAGTTTCTTAAACTTTTTAAGAACGAGGAACACCAGACAATAATATTTTTTTATGAGGAACACCAAGGATTTTTTTGTTGAGCAACGTTGGGGGGGGGAGAGAAGGGTCGGGGGAAAGTTACTGAGCAAAAAAAAAAAAACCCAAAAAAAGGTCGCCTGCCCCTTTAAGAGTGGCCATTTTGAATTCTGTTGTTCTCTGTGGCACACCTCTGACTGCCTCGCGACACACCGGTGTGCCACGGAACACAGTTTAAGAAACACTGGCCTACAGCATACATCTGAAGTTAGGCAGGCACATGATTGCCACAGCAAGCAGCTCAGTGCGATACGAGTAGTAGGAAACCACGTCTGTAGTTGAGGCAATAAATCAATTTTTAAGGGCTCATTTGTGCCATTTCAGCACAGCTCTGAGTAAGGGAAGGTGCAGAGCTTCCTGGCATATAGAGCAACATGGACACATGGTGGCCTTTGATAGAGTAGAGTGTATTCTGCTCTTCATGGTAGTCATGCTTCACAGGGTAGTGCAGAGTGGAGCAGGGACATGTTCCCACCTTCATTGCCCCACAAGTCCATTACAACATTGTGAAGGGGAAGACCAAGCACAATCTGTATCCTAAGCAAGTCTGAGGCAGGCCAAACTATAGAGAGAGCCTGTCATATACCTAGACAACAAGCCCATGTAAATGGACACCTATGCACCTCCCCATTAAATAACTACAGTTATTTTATTCATAAGAGGGACAGACTGACACATATTAGTGATGATAAGAAAGCTGTGCCCCATATTCTAATTCTATTTTAAACAGAGTTTAAAGTTATCTGAAAGCAGGTAGTGGTAGGTTTCTAGCCCTCAGCTGCTGAGAAAACCGTTAAAGCACGGACCCTAAAGGCTCAACAACCAGGAGGCAGATGAAAAGGAGCTCAAATATTTTTTCAAGATCACATGATTTTTAAACCATCCCTGAGATTTTTGAACATGTAAGTTTATGGTTTAAAATAAACGAGTATCACCCACCTTTCTTTCCCAGCTTAGTGTGAGCATATAGGAAACTCCTAACAGTTAAAGCACTAAATAGTGTATATTGAAGAGTGAAGTCTCAAACAGTCTCTTCCTATAAGGTATTGACTGAATACCCTCTCCTCAGTTCCCATTGAAGTCTACTGAACCTCCCATTCTTTCTGAATGATTCCAAAAGTGTCCTATACTACAAAAAAGGGAGTGTGATATCTTTTCAATGGCCTCTCTTGTGTCTGCCAGAACATTACGATAATATGAAGTATTGTAACAATTCAAGTTTGTTGCATTTTTTTCTTCTTCCAGAAAATATCAACTTTATAGTGAAAAATCAAAACGTATTAGCCAAAATTGAATATTTTATGGAAGTTGTAACAGGGTGCCTCCTGAACGTGGTCTCTTCTATGACTAGACTGCCTTGCCAGATTACACCTCCCCTCTTGCTGAGTCCCCAAAGTAATGCATGGGAAGTGCAGTCTGGTTGAAGGTTCCTGTTCATGGAGACAATGCTGTGACATCCTGTGCTGAGTTGGTTACAATAACATCGTCACACACAGGCTGTCAGTTTCAGTGGCTTTACAGAATTCATGAGACAGGCAAATACACTGTATAGTTGAATGATTATATTAATACAGTTTTAATTCAGGAGGTTTTCAATTAAAGAATATATAATCAATAAAACTTACTATAAGTGTATTGTCATTGGGATTATGTTACATTTGTACTGTGTTTTCTGATTTACCGCTTGATGCAATGCCTATTGAAATCAGCAGGAATCTTCCCACAGACTTTGATGAGAGTTGGAATAGATTTTTAGGTTCTTATTTTAGGAAGTTGAAACAGATGCCATATTTGAAAAATCAAAACTCACAGGGTCAAATTCATCCTTAAGGATTTATCCTTGAAGTCAGTGGAGTTATCCCTCAGGAAAAAGTTTGACTCCTAATCTACACTGGTTAGATTAATCAATACTGAAGCTAAAGGTGAAAAAAAGACATTTTTTTAATGTTCAAATGTTGGAGAATTTTTTAGAATAATCCGTGAAAGTGTTCTCTGATTTCAAGATGTCTTAGCTGTCTAAAAATGAATAAATTACTCAGGGCAAGAATGTCCATACTAAGATTTGTAGTACAGTAATGTCAAGGGTAAAATCACACAAATAGAAACTAAAAATATACCAGTTCACTGAAAGGTGTTTTTTTAACTTATAGTGAAGAGGAGGAAATCAAATTCAAACAGAAAACTAGTATTCAGTATTTCCAAAGGCAAAAGAAAAACTGCAAATAAGTACAGGGAAAGACAAGGACTGAAATAATTTTATACAAACATTGACATGTTTTGAAAAATATGTTCAGCATGATTGGAGATTTATTACAGAGATGTTTATTACTCAATTTCTTGTTGGAGCAAGAAAGACAATATGGTGTTTATTTTATGATAAGATTTTATCCAATATAAAGGTACAGCAAAAAGTTGGTGAAATATATAGGGTCAAATTCACCATAGAATTACTCCAATTTTACACCAGTATAACTTCCCTGAGATTCTTATAATTCTACTACCATTAATCTACAACAATGTAATAATGAATCAGGCTCATATGTGTCAGCAGTTTAATAAAGACAAAGATATTATTGTACCTTAGGTGGTCAATATTGTTTTTTTTTTTATTAAAAACTTGTTATTTTGACTTCCAATTCTACAGTCCCTTCTCTGCCAAAAGTGCAATTGAGTTCAAGATCTTTTCTTTTACTTGTTATTAAGGTTCTATTTATTAATAGCTTTAAAGGGATAATAAATGTTTAATGAATGGCCAGTCAATTTTCATAGAGTCCAACTAGTCACTCAATTGCTTTTAACCATGGAGGTAAAATCCTGTCCTTTAAAAACTGTCCAGATATAAAAAAAATCTCTATATTAAAACCAGAATAAAATATAAAAATATTGAACATTTTCATGACTCAAAAATCCAAAAACTGAATTCATTTTGAGTGAATCAAAATCTACTGTTCTGGAATTTCAAAATGTGTTGTTTGCTTTTGACTGACTTTAAAAAGAAAATTACACTTCTACAAGCTTAAATTCCTAAGCAAAAAAGTAATTTTGGATGGTAAAAAACCTTTTTATTTAAAAAAATGTAGAAATAAACTCTTTCAGCAATTTGAGAATTTGCTTCCAACTGATTTAAAAAAAAAACAGCTCAAAAGGAACTCTGAAACTTAACTGTGAAAAGTGTGGGTTTCAACAAATTAGCTTTTTTGGACAAAAATAATGTATCATCACAAAATTCCCACCCAGCTCCAGCCAGGATTTCATGAATGGTTTAAAGGCATCTAGAAGATCTTCTACTGATGTTCTTATAACCATTTATAACACCTGCTGCTCATGTTTGTAATATGTACATAACATCTCTTAATTACTGATTAACCCTTTGTAAATGCAATCATATAATGTGTGACCAATTTTTTTATTATTTAACATGTTTAATCTCTTATTATTAAACTATGTAAAGCATCTGAGGACAGAGTTTGTATGAAAAGTCTAAACCAAAATAAATGCTAGAACTTGCAGTCCTTGACTTCAATGAATAGCAACTTCCGAGTCAGGCCCTATAGCTACATGCTCAGTATCTAGCCCCTTCCACCTAAATCTGTAGTATTTTTCAAAAGCTCAGTTACCATTTAGTGCAGGGGTGGGCCCCATCTGGGTAGGGAAGTTGTATGGTGGGCCATGAATGCAGGGTTGGGGCAAGGGGTTGAGGTGTAGGAGAGAGTTCAGGGCAGGGGTAAGAGTGCAGGAAAAGTTTGGTGTGCATGCTCCAGTCAGGCACTGCATATCTAAGGTAGCTCCTCGTTGGCAGTGCAGTCGAGCTAAGATGTTTTCCCCCTGCCCTGGCCCTGTCTTGCTCCCGGAAGCAGCTGGCATGTCTGACAATGGCTCCTGAGGACGGGGGACACCAGCAGATGGCTTTGCATGCTTGTCTGCCTGCAGGCACTGCCTCCACAGCTTCCACCGGCCATGGTTCCCTGTTCCCAGCCAATGGGAGCTATGAGGCCAGTGCCTGCCAGTGACGGCAGCGCACAGAGACTTCTGCCCCCACCTCCCCAGTGCTGTAGGGACATGCCGACTGCTTCTGGAAGGGGCACAGAACCACAGCAAGCAGGGAGCCTACCTTAGCCTCACTGTGCCACCAGACTGGGAATTCTAAGGGCTGAATTAAAAGCCTTGACTGGCCCAGTGCAGCTCACCGGCCGTAGTTTGTCCATCCCTAGTGCAGTGTCCCCATGAAGGGCTCTTGACAGGGACTTCCTGGTGCTGGGCACTTTCCAAAATTCTAGCCCCTTCATGTAGGTGAATAAAATCAGTGCTGAGCTATTTTGCATATCTGGGACCAAATGTGGGAAGTGAGCATGTTTATACAAATCAGTGCGGGACAAATTTCCAAGACAAGTATAATGTAGTAATTAATGAAGTACATCTAAAATGGTTTTAATTGGCAATTTTTAATCTAATCGTGTATTCCTTATACAGTCAAAACTTCCTGACTTTGGGTGTGCAAGGAATGCATACAAAGGCCTCTGCCACAGACCTTCCAGCATCACACCAGCTTTACTCCCTGTACTATTATCCGGTTGTATCCTGTGTACGTTCTTATATCATCACACCCATTCCAGGGTATTTGAGCCCCTCCTCCCATTGTTTCTTAGTTCAACATTTTCAAGGGGGTTTCACAAAATACGTGTGTGGTGAAAAATGGATTAATAGTGCAGAGAAGCACGGGTAAAACTGGAATTCAGCATGGACATTTTCTGCTTCTACTTAGAAACTGCGTTAGCACAATTTGTGGAGTCACCAGCAGAACCTTCTTCTGAATTATCTTAGATTTAATTTGCGGTCATACACCCGCCTTTACATACATTGTGATTACAAACATATACTGTACCTCTTTTCATTTTGCTTTATTATCGATTTAATTTATTTTCCTACTACTTTGCAAAAGCTTCTGTTTAGCAATGACAATTTACAAATTCTGTTTGATAATTCCTTCCTATTTGATAAATTCATAACTTACAGGTAGCACATGCCTGCCCTTTTATTTATTTATTTAAGTTATTTATTTAAAAAGCTTCCTCTAAAAATGTGATGGGATTTAAACTGTATATTCTTCACTACCTACTGCCACCTACTGCACAATTAGAAGCAATGCAAATAGACCGACTTTGTAGGAAATCTCTGAAGTGGAATTGCAAATATAAGCTCATTTTAAATGTTTAGTGCAATATTTAACTTTACATATATGCAACCCTATAGATATATAAGGCACTTTGTAATTCTTAATTGGGAGAGATGGTAAGAGCAGAAAAGTGTTTTGGCAGTGGTTGCTGAAATCTAGCATCTAAATGATTCATCTTAACAGGTGTCATTTTCCCCTACATCATCAGATACAATAATTTATATAAATTAGACTCTCAATGTATGTTTATTCTTCAGTTAAAAATCCCTTTGAAGTGATCACCTTCTCAGCATGACTCTACGGTTTAATTCATTTGATCTTTAAAATGGAGTTGCACCTATGAAATCATCCCTTTTGGGATTAGGGGCTGGTACCATGGCTTGTCCCTATTAATCAATAGGTTTAATTTCTTAGACTTATTGTCAAAGCAGAATAATTTAGATTGTGGCCCTTGGTCTACACCAGGTTATTATTTCAAAATAACCCCCCTTAGTTTGAAATTACAAGCCGAGCGTCCACACTATCAAGCCTGTTATTTCAAAATAAGGGGAGGGTTATTTCAAAATAATAACTCCTGCTTTCCACAAGGAATAATGCTTATTATTATAAATAGTTATTTCAAAATAGCGGTAGTATGGATGCTCCGCTGCTGCTATTTCGAAATAAATACTGCCCAGACTCATTCAAAGTGATTGCTTTCTGGGGCTCTAAGTCCAGGTAGCGTGTGCACATTACAGGAATTACGTTGGACTAATTTCGAGCTCTCCCCTAGTGGGGAAACACTATTTCGAAATAGTTATTTTGAGAGTTATTTTGGAATAAGTTATTTTGAAACAATTTCCTAGTGCAGACATGCCCTGGGTGAATAAACTTCATTTCCTCTCTACACATTATATATTCCAAAAATCTAACAACTTTTTGCAGGATTCAGATGAGGTATTATAATTACAGCAGTGCTTGTTTTTCCACTATTAGCATTATAAGTTTACTTTCAGTTGCTGAACCAGAATAATGGGTTTTGGTGTGGAAGTTTAGCATGCTGTCCCTAACAGAAGTTTGAAAATCACCATTTAAGTGATAAGACAAAAATTAAGCCCCAGAGCCTACACTTTGATGTATCCACACTTTTCTTGAGTAACAATGATGCAAAAAATATTTTGTTTTTCAAATGAAAGAATCCAGCTATATGATGGATTTGTTTTTCATGTCAAAAGATACTAGCAAATAAATTTTCCATTCCAGGCCTCTGCATGTGTATACATATGGATATGCACCCATCTATTGCAGTTATATCTGCATGTACACTTTAAAATGTCTAATACCTGCACATTAGGAAAATGGGATTTTCAGGTGCAGATTTAAACTTTTTAATGTCATGCTCAGCTGGTTGCACAAAGAAGATGTATTGTAGGTATGTGTGCGGCTGGGTTGTGGGAGACTCCTGAGAGTTTACTTCTAATTCTTAAAAGTAACCCTGGATATTTACTTTTAAAAAATGGCTAACCCTTTTGCATAACTCCATCTTTATGAGGATTTGCGCTTTCAAAGTTAGGAAAAGCTATATGTGTACTGCAGGAGTATATTCTCCCATACTGCACATACCTGAAATTTGCAAAACCAGGATCTTTCCCACTGCATTGTACTGTCTTTGTCATACTTACGTCTGCGAGTCACATAGGGAGACATGCCTGTGGACTAAGGTACTTAAATTGTGATTTGATACACCAAAAAAGTTCTAAATATGGGTATGCATGGGTAGGTCTAAATATGAGTATATACAGTAGGTCCTTGAAGAATCTTTTAGAATGTTACTGTACATAATCTTACATTTAATTGTGCATAAACAACCTGTAAATATAAGTGACTTTCCCCCCGTATAAAGGATTTTTAATTAATAGCCATGGAAGCCAGTCGCAGATTCTCCTCAGAGTGAAATCTTAATTTTGAAGTTTTAGAAGCAGGGAAGGGTTCTTGTATTATATTATTATAATATTTTAAACATGTGGTAGAGTGATTCAAGCACTAAGCAGATGTGACCTTTGGGGAAAAGGAGTTGTTTTGAACATACATTTTTTATTAAACAAGAGAAACAACAAAACTGTTCCTCCCAAAGGGGTAAGCAATGTTCAAGTGATGCTAACTGGTAAAAGCCAGGCAGATTGGAGTCTATGGAAGTGTTGTTCCTGACTGCAAAGAGATTAGGATCTGCCTCAATGTCAACATTAACCTCTCTGGCTTTAGGGTCTCTCACTGGGCACTGTACAAAGCAGCAGATGCTGTGTATGTGTGTGTGTGTGTGCACACGCCTGCGCGCCAACAGTAGGCTTTGAAGGTCTTGACCCAGGAGATGTTAAGGATCTGGGGTCAACATGAATTTGGAATTTCCTTGCTGTAGTTGGTTGCCTCACGATCTTGATCTTTAAGATTATTTTGTGCAATTATTTTTATTGAATTTTCACAACTCTGGATATGGCATCAGAATGCTGCAGGAAGACCATGGTTACGCTTGTGGCAGCATGCAGCAATATGCCACAGAGAAAGGCAGTGTGTAGCTACACAAGACACACTGAAATGCATCTGTTTAGAGGAAGGCAGCAGTGTAGCTGCTGTAGCCTCTCTCTCTGCTGTCTCATCCTGTCACTGCCTTTCCCCACTGCTGGAGTCTTTCAAGGGTACGTCTACACAGCATTGTTAATTTGGAATAATGGTTGTTATTCCGAAATAACATAGTCCGCGTCTACACAACAAACAGTTATTTCGACAAAATGTCAAAATAATGTAGAGCTGGGAGACTTCTTACTCTGACTTCTGTAACCCTCATTTTGCGAGGAGTAAGGAAGTCGGAAGAAGAGTGTTCTTCCTTCAACTTCCTGCTGCGTAGACAGCACCAAAAGCCGAAATAAGCTATTTCGACTTACACTACGCAATTGACATGGCTCAAGTTGTGTAGCTTATTTCGGCTTTAGCCCTGCTGTGTAAATATGCCTTCATTGTGGCTGAGAAAGGGTCTGGCAGTGAGGAGACTGCAGGATACTCCACTGCTGAAAGTAGCACTGTAGACATAGGAGGTGCTACTTGGGCAGGTAGAGAGCCCATATAAGATACATTCCTTTGGATTTAAGCATGTAGGACACTCTACTCCAGGGCTACTCAGCACATGACATGTGGCCTGTGGCTCATTTGTTTGCAGCCCACGGTGCAGTTTGGGTTGACACAGGGCTCAACACACGGCCTGCGGGTGGGCACCAAAACAAAAAAGTCATCAATATAATGGTCTTCTGTTGATATGCGTTTTAGTAGTTAAATTCCTGGACTGTCATTGCTCATTACAAGTGCTGTCATATGGGTGGAAATTGGGTAAATATTGCATTTTATTAATATCAGCAGAACTGACTTAAATGGGACCTGTGTTGTGTGGTCTTGCCTTAATCTTTGTATTCATGCCTGTCAGGGTGAAATAAGCTATTTGCATATATTTACATATATATTTACAGGTATATGCAACCACACTTAAGTTGCGGCCCTCGGCATGTGCTGGGAGTATCATTGTGGCCCCCGGGGCTTCCAAAGTTGAGTAGCCCTGCTCTACTCTATGGAACAGGCACTCATCTCCACCACTGCTCATACTTGTGCTAGCTGGGCGTGCAGTTTATGTCCTCTTTCCTGCTGCCATAAGTGTTGCCATACCAAGAAAGTAATTCTGAATAATCTGGCACAGTGCAATAATAAATCATAAGCCATAGCAACATAAAACAACATCATTTAGAGCTAGATGTCCCCTTGCCATGATGATCTACACTAAAGGAGTGTATGGATGCCTTACTTTGCAGGGGAGGGGGGGAGGAGTGATTTGCTCCTCTATTGTCTTCAATGAGAGGCAGGACATGGGGCAAAGCAGAAATGCCAGGGCTGCCCACTCTTTATGAACAACCCTGTCTCATAGACTTTGGCCTATTTATACTCCTTCATCTGGCCTTTTGTGCTACCAGAACCACATCTGTAATCTTCTCCAGGCAAAATAAGCAGTCCTGACAGGTGGAGTCTATGGGTGTGGACAAGAGAGGAGATGAATTTTCACCCCAAAATACAAGGCATTGCTTGAGCAGTTGTTATAACAGCCTGAGAGCTGCAGTGACCTTTGTGATGATTATTCCACTTCCTTGTGAGCACTAGTTTGAGGAATTGCTTTTGCTTCTCCCCTTGGCTAAGCCTGTACAATAAGGCCACCCAGATGCCTTCTGCCATCTGGGCTGGTGGTTCCACATTCAAATTGATTCCCATGAAGAACGGGAACTAGCAACCATGAAAACTGCTGCAAACCTCAAGCCGCAATAACATGTAACAGTGTCACTGATGCCTTACAACCCTGGCTTACAGGTGCCAAGTCTATTTACTTCATCTTGGCATATGTAACAGGAATTATTGTTGGATATCTGATTGCTTTCCCAACTGAGATGTGAATTCCCCCCCTCCCCCCCAATTTTGCTTAGCAAGTTCATCCATTTACTCAAGCAAATTTAGTTTGGAAGAGATTACAGTTTTCCTACAGTGCCACAAATTAGATGCATTTTTCTGACTTTATCTTTTAAATAAAGTTTGAAACTGTCTGTTTTACTGGGTTTTAATAATCTACAAATAGAGGTGTTTTTTTTAAAAAAGATTTAGCAGAGGGTGGGAAAACCTTGTAACAGATCAGTTTAATTTAGTTTCAAATAAAATAAATTTTTGAATTTGCAGTAACAAGTCTGCAAAAGTGGTTGTAACTATCGCAAAGTGTTTGAGGATCAAGATAATTACAGTATACAGGATAACAGAGAATATAATATACTGGCATCCTGTGTCTATTCAACTAATCTCCATCCCTTGACAGATGTTCAAACACAGTATTTTAAAAAACTGACTTAAAAAAACCTAGAGTGACTCACTTATTAAATGTAAACAACATGATAAGGAATTCAAAATATGCCAGCCATTAAATTATAATCCATGGAAAGTAACATGAGAAATAAGGTACAGAGTCAAATGTTCATTGATCACATTCCCAAAAGATTTTAACTGTGGGTGCATCTAGACAGCACCCATCTGCAGGAATAACGAAATTGCATAGCTTATTCTGAGTCTAAATCAAAAGAGCTTATTTTGAAATTTGGTGCTGTCAAATTTCAAAATAAGGCACTATTCTGACAAATCCGTTAAAGTTACAGGGACGCCGGAACAGCGTGCCCGCTATTTCGGGAAATAGCAGGCACTCTTAAAGACATGGTGTTACTATTTTGGGATACTTCCAGTATCCCAAAAGAGGAATGCAGTCTAGACATACCTTTAGTTGCAGATCAAGGTGCAGACATAGTAAAAGGAAAAACTTTTAAGGAACAAAATTGTAAAGACTGCGTCAACCATAATAGCAGAATTAGGAACAATGCGTTTTATTCCATTTGCTTTTCTGATCATTGTTTCCAATGGACTTTGACTTCTGAATTAGATTGTCCTGCAACTGGCTTTGACATCTGACTTAGAGTCACCCAATTGGGCTTTGCACAAGGACCTTCACTATAAGAGTAGAATTCACCATTGTAGATGGTCAGTTTGCAGAGCTGTAACATAATCCCTCTGGGCCACTATTCCAGTTCATAGGCTAAAGTAGCCATTATTGGTGGTCTGCATTTCAAGGGTTTATAAAATGGGAAATCCACATAATCACTGATGCCTTGGCCCCGCTCCCAACTTTATCTTGTATATTCACTGATTCAGGGCTGGTGTAGAGGCCTTCTCTGAAAATAAGGGGTCGTGGAGAGATGGAAGCCTGGCATGGCCAATCCAGACCATTTCCTGCCATCCACAAGCTGAGTTCCTGATTTGATCTGCTTGGAAAGATCCCATTCCTACCCTCCCCCACAATGGAAAATTGATACGAAAATTTAAAAAAAAATCCTCAACATTTTGGGTTTTATTGTTCTGATTAAAAATTGAGCATTTTATAAGAAAATAGACATTTTTAAAGAAAATCTTTCCATTTTCATCAAAAAAAGTTTTCATGGAAAATTTTTAGCTAGTCCTATTGCTGTTGATTTTTCAGATTCTCAGAGTGGTAGCCTGTAACTCTGTAACTTGAAAAACAACGAGTAGTCCTGTGGCACAGTAGAAATTAAAAAAATGTACATATAGTATCACGAATTTTCATGGGCCAAATCCATTTCCTTAGATGAGCTTGAGTGGAGAAAAAAAGGGGGACCCTCAAAATATATAACAACCCTTCTTTTTCTGTTATATATTCTGAGGGTCCCCATTTTTTCTCTACTCAAGTTCCTCTGAGTAAGTGAGTTTTGCCCATGAAAGCTCATGATAGTCTCTCTCTCTCTCTAGATATAGATATAGATACAGATATATTTGTTAGTCTCTAAAGTGCCACAGGACTATTAGTGATTTTTCAAATGTGTAGCTTTTCTCACCTCTCATTCTAAATGCTGATTTCTCTTTTCACCTGTTTCTTTTGGTTTTAAGAGACAGTCTCCCCAGTCTTCCTGTGTAATAAACCACATTATATTTCCATCACTTATGCCCCATCTCTCTGATCTTAGTGACCAGTCCTTCAAGCCAGAACACAGAGGATGGAATCAAATTATTTTGAATACCAAACAATTAAGCAATCCACATTAATACCAATTTTGGTGTTTTTCCTCCCCTAGTGACTGGACCATGGAAAGAGTTTACTGTGCTACTAACCTCTGAATTAATGGAGTCAGTCCTTTAGCCAGAGTAATAGATCTTCATGCTTTTATATCGAAGCAGCCATGCTTGTTGTGAGCACATGGAAAATTTCAAAGACAATAGTAAGTCAGAGTGCAGGGATTCGTATAATCACTTTCTAGTTATTTTTCGGGGATAATCAGAAATATTTATCAAGAATTGCACAGTTCATGTGAATCCCTATGCTCCTACAGACTAACAATTGCCCTCACTGGAGTAGAAAGATTTCTTTCCTGGAAAATTATTGTGAAATGACTGGTCATTATTCAAAATAGAAGATCTAAGCCAGTGTACAGAAGCGTGTGTAATTTATAAATAACTGTTTATTTAAAGGACCAAGTGAGTATCCTGAACTTTGAGAGCATTCCATTTCAGTTACAAATAGCACAGGATAGCAATATGAGGAGTGAAGATTTTGATTAATCCCACCATAACAATAACAGAGGTTTATATTAAAACTCCAATGTAGGTTGAATTCTATTCCTCTCTCCACCACCCATTTCTCCACCATCACTACAATTAAAAAAAAAGGGTGGAGTTTTGGGTTCCATGTGTTTACTGTAGACTTCTCTCCAGTTTCAGCACAATTACCTTAAACACTGTTTGATGTGACATACTGCAGTTGGGCCACTTTTGAGCATAACATCCTTTCTCTCATGGGTCCATGTTAATAATACCATTTACTTTTTTTTTCCTTGCAAAGTGCTTTTATCACACAAAACTGTTTACTATAGTTGTACTGAGACAGAATGCATTTCATGATAACCCAGCAACAATTTATTCCTGCTAATATTTCCTCAAGAAGCAAGTAAACATTAAGTTGAATGTAGCTGCTTGGAAAAAAAAATCAGAGTCATTAAAAAGGCATAAAGCAGATAGCTTATTTCAGGAAAATCAGTACATTTCTAAAGAATCTTGAATCTGCTTTTCATTCTCCAATGAACAGAAACTCACACACCCACAAAAACTCATCAGTCACTCTCACTCGCCTGCCTCCTGTAGAATCCACAATTCCAGTCATCTATTTACTAGTCACTTGAAATATAAGTAGTAAGAACCTATCTGCTCCTCCATGTGAGCATCCTGGCTTTATACGTTGTGAATGTAGCCCAAGGTATTTGAGTTGTTACGGCCAGAGCTTGATGTAAAATGTTTGTGATCTCAGATGTTCTAATCAGGTGATAATCTTTTAACAGATGTGAGGCAATTCCCCCCAGCTACTGAAGGCTAACTCTAGATTTAGCTATTTATTACAGCCAAGTATAAAAGGAGCTGTCTGCGGAATAAGATCTTGACATGTAATAACAGTAGCAAAAACAGTCGTTATTCTTGCCTTGCCTATAAATATGTGTTTTCTAAAACACACACCTAAGGGACATAGCAAGTTTTAAAAAACTGAAATGAAAATAAGTTGCTTTTCTCCATGAAAAGAACAGAGAACCAAAGTCAACTCCGTGTTTGCAATGGCCATTCATCCTGGAATAAGAATAATGTACATTTGCTGGAATGCAGTGCTATTCAGTCCAAATTTCAGGACTACATGGAGAGCTGACATTAAAATTAATGTATACTGACAACTGAAATCTATAATATTGATAAAATGTATATAGGTTGCAACATATTGAAATAAGTGCATTGCATTAAGAATTTTATACTGTTTGTTCTGAAACAGCTGATCAGATAGTCTAGCAAGAGCCACTGCTCTCATCAGCAAGGATATTACATATTTAATTTGCCAATTGAGCTTTTTGTAGAGAGAGGATCAAGACTGGTTCAGAAACCTTGTTTCACATCATAGTGTTAATTCTAATTACAGCGCTGTATGCCGGGGAGAAATGAAAGGGAAGTAAGTGGGCGAGACAGTACAGGTCCAATGCACTGAGGGTTCAGATTGATATGTGATCAAGTGCACAAATCGCGTGACACTCCCAGAGGAAGCCCTGACATGTCCCCTTACTCCACTGGTGTCCCTATCAGGAGGCCCTACCAGGCCAGTCAATAGTCTGAGTTTTTCAGAATTATCAGGCAGTGTTCAGAAACAGGACTATTACTGATAATTAGACGACTTACCTGATGTTCCTTGGGTCCTTAACTCGTGTTTTGTTTTTCCTAATTTAAATAATTGTTTTGGGGTGGGGTTGTGGATGAGGGATTCAATATGCAGGCTGCCCCCAGGATAGAGGACAACCTGAGCCCTCTGTCACCCGCAGCAGCTTGGGGCCAGGTGGGAAGCACCTGTCCGTGGCTGCTGCAACTGCAGCAGTCATAGCCAGAGGACAGGTGCAAGTCCTCCAGCTAGGGGACAGACAGACACACAGACAAACAGACACAAAACCAGACAAACTCTCAGAAATATATGGTAGATAGCTGGTCCTTTCTCCAACCCTGCCCTCTACTGGCCAAATGAGGTTATAGCTGTCCCGGTTCCCATCTCTGGCCCTTTGGAGTCCCCCTGTGGTCATTCTGCAGTATAATTGTCCCTCCTGCTAAACCCCTCCCTTTCCATCAAATTCCAGGCACATCCCATTGTCCTGGCACAACCTGATCCTAGGTGTTACTGTTGAGGAGGAACAAATGGATTCAAAGCTGGACAGACAGACAAATATTTCTAAAATGTACAGTAGGATTAAGGATGAAATTCAGCTCTATGTAGAGGGCCTGCAGAAGACCTGTGGACAATTAGGCTTCGTCTACACAGTGGAGCTATTTCAGGATACCTCTGGTATCCCAAAATACCTATTCTGCGGCTTAAGAACAAGCCCGTTACATCAAAATATAACGGGCTTGCTATTCTGACGTTCCTATTAACTTCATTGCATGAAGGATAAGGGATTTTTCAGAATAGCGCCTTATTTCAAAATAATATTGAAATAAGCCATGAAATTTGCATAGCACAAATTGCGTAGCTTATTTCAAGGTAAGGGTGCTGTGTAGATACACCCTTAAAGTCGTCTTAGAGCCCTTAAAAATATAATTATCCTGAGTCCTTTAAAGATGAATACACTCTGGGTGAATTCCTGGCCCTATCAAAGTCATTGGGAGTTTCACCACACGGACTGTATACAGGATCAGGAAGCTAAGCCAACTAGGAAGTCAGACATAAATAAATAACACTAATAATACTCTTTGGTGTCTGATATTCATATTGTCTTTCCACTGCAACCCCAGGAAGCCTCTCCTTTCGATAGAAGCTTTGTCTTCAAAGATTTCACTCTTGCCCTACACTTGCAAATATGCTCGTACTTGAAGATTAAACCTCAGTTGTCACCAGATTTCTTCTAGCCTGTCTCTTCTTGAGGGGAGGGACTAAGGTTCTCTTTAAATAAAGATATGAAGTTAATGAGGTGTTAAAATGGATGTTGCTCAGGAGAACAGCAGTCTGTGATATCAGTGCTACTTCTTCCTGGGTTTTCTCTTTGGCCTTTGAAGCATCATCAGTGACCACTACTACCAATTCTTCCTGAATGTGTTCTTTTTCTGCACTCCTGGTAAAACTTTGCTTTAGGAAATGAGGCACTTGTTGATGCTTCATTGTAATCCACTTCTTCTATGTGAACCCTATCTACTGATTTTTATATTTTCACAGTCACATGTAGAGCCTGGTGTACATTTATGTGGGAATTAGTTATATCTTTGTTATGTGCTAGAACAGTGCTCCATCTGGCCACCAACCATACGCATACAATTTACAGGAAGTTGTATAGTCCCATTTTGAAAGGCCTCAAGCTAAAAATGAGAAACCCTAACCATATGATCACCAGAGTACATACTCTTCATTCAACTAAAGATCATTTAGTCATTTCACAGAGTCAGTCACCGATTCCTGCACTCTTCCACTTTTCTCATAAAGGGGTGTGTATCTGTATGCATATAACGCACTAATTCAGCCACACCTCTTCTGTAAAGGAAACCAGTCATTCCCTCTCTGTAATTTACCATCATTAGTTGTCTCATCTGCTGCAGTTTTACATGATAAATCTGGGTGCATCTACTTTGACTCTTAGCTCGAAATATGCTACTCAAGTTGAGCTAGGCAAATTGCGTAGCTTATTTTGAGTTAATTTTGAAATAGCTTATTTTCAAAATAGAGCACTATTCCAAAATGTCCCTTACTCCTCGTGGAATGAGGTTTACAGGGGTGCCGGAATAGCGTGCCCATAATTTCAAAAACTATTTAGAAATAATGGGCACACTGTCAAGACATGGAAAACACTATTTCGGGATACTGGAAATATCCCAAAATAGTGATACTGTCTAGATGCACCCTTTGAGATTAGAATTTGACCCTAAGTTATCATAGGGTTCATTGTTTGCTGAATCCAAAATGGAAATTATTTCTCATGAAAAGTAGTTGTCCTGTTCACTTTCATCTCAATGAACAGTTTCTGTCTGTATACACTATTCTGCAAAATTTGTACTCTGGAGAAGGTACCAATAATCTGCTTTGTCTAGGTTGTTGGGAGGTTACATGGTTCAGATACCTTTGTTACAAAATACATTAATTTTGCAGCATTATTTCTAATCTGCCCACACAGATGGAATACCTGTCATTTTAAGAGAAACACGAACATTCCTCATTGGACTGGAAAATAAACATTTCAATATTAGTAGTATTTCACTAGTACTGAAAGCCCCAAATAAGATGAGCGTCCTATTGTGCAAGGACTGTACACATGTAGTACAGGTAATAGTAAGAAGAGCAAAACACTCATAATCTAAATTGGCAAAGGGGAGAGGGGAGAAAGGAAACAGACACACAGAAAGGGGAAGCGGTAGACTAGTGATATGTGGTAGTCAGGGTACATCTTCAATGCAAGCTATTTTGGGATACTGAAGTATCCCGAAATATCTATCCTGCATCTTCACAGCAAGCCCATTATTTGAAGCTCACTATTCTGACGTTCCTGTAAATCTCATTCTACAAGGAGTAAGGGACGTTTCGGAATAGCGCTTTATTTCTAAATTTGGAGCTGTGCCAAATAAGCTATTTCAAAATAGCATCGGAATAAGACATGCAATTTGCGTAGCTCGAATTGTGTAGCGTCTTTTGAGATATGGTGCATGTAGATTCACCCTCAGTAACAAACTATAATGCAGAAGCTAAAGTCTGCTGATCTCTCTCCACAAGACAATGCTGATTCTCTATAGAATTCCCTGCAAGCAACAATAATGATGAAAAAAAGTACCATACCATCTTGTAGAACTAGAAGGGTCCTTGAGAGGTCATTGAGTCCAGTCCCCTGCCCTCGCAGCAAGACCAAGTACCCATCCTTGACAAATTTGCCCCACATCCCTAAATAGCCCCCTCAAAAACTGATCTCACAACCATGGGTTTAGCAGGTCAATGCTCAAACCACTGAGCTATCCCTCACCCTGGTACACTAAGGCCACTGTTGGGAATAAGTTCTGGACACTCTGGATGCAGTGAAAACAAGTCAGAGGATTTATTACACACAGCGCTGGTGGAGTGTCAACCAGGGATTAAGCTGGAGCACACTCATTAAGCAAAACATTACAATACATTATATAGGGGGGGCCGATGGACAGAGGGGAAGCAATTCAATAGGTTCTAGCAGCAAGATGAAATGAGCACGTAAGCCAATAAACTATGAAGGTTACTCAGCATCTCCGCCCATCACCAATTAAACATCTGATCAATAATACAGGTAGTTATTCCTAACAAGCTAAGTAAGCCAACATAAACAAAATAGACAATTCAATGGCAACTTTTGTCTATATAAGTTATGATGCGTCTACAGGAGGATGGCATGATCCTTGGGTCCTTGGGTCCATTATCTAGGATTAAAGGAAAACAATAAGAACACATCACACTCACTAACATTAACAAGGTTGGTACCAGATGACCGTATCTGGTGAGGCCCCTTGGAATGTGGTTGCCAGGGCGTCCAGGGTCATGTAACTACCTGTGATGTGTTATTCAGTTCACAGGCCTGTCTCAAATTTTAGGACTGAATAGCGGTTCTTAGCAGAATACCATGGACTGCCTCAGTTTACCCTACAGCCACTTTGACTGTTATAGAACTGTCTGAACACAATGCTATTTTTAGTTGTTTATTAAAAAGCGCTTCCAAAAGAGGCCTTTTTCTGGAGTAAGAACAAGAAAAGTATCGAGAATAGAGCAGAAACAACAATATTGACTAAAACAATTTCCAGCCACTGATTGTCAGAATTTAGAAGACCTTTTAACATTCATGCTCTTTTATAATGGATTTAGAAAGCAACCATGCACAATAACGTCAAAGTATTGAGGTACTTCGCGGGTCCATGCATGAAACCATGCATTTGTAACTGAGAGACACAAGAACATTCTGCTGAAAACTGTATATATTAAAATTTTATGTGCATGAATCCTGAGAAAGTACGATAAAACAGTGTGTTAATGCTAGAGATTTACTTGACAAGACAGCTGATCCTATTGTGCTCCCATTAAGTGAATATGATATTCATTGAGTGATAACACAGATACAAAATTACTTTCCATTCAGACTGCTCAGATAAATTCTAGTACAAACATTAATTACACTGGAATATGAAAGGTATATTTTGAAATTCTTCAAAAAAGTTTTGCACGTCACCATGTTAAATCAATATTGCTTCTCTGACGTTGATTTCATTCATCAATTTCATTCACTCTATTTATGTATAGTCATTTATGAGAGTTGCAGTACAGATGTTAATTTGTAAGAGTCATAAAATCCTTGATTAGTAGGGAATTAGAATATTCCCATTTTACAGAGGGGAAGATTGAAGCACAGAGAAGCTAAGTGATAATTTAATAAAAAATTCTAGTGATAATTACCAAATGCTCATTATATGGACATTTAAAGAAGACTGCTGCTTCCTAAAGATATGTGGTACAGATAGTCGAAATTTTCAAAGCCAAATGATTTTTGGTTAAAAACTAGATTTTTTTCTAAATTGGAAATTTAAACAGAAAAGTTTTGCTTTTATTGCTTTTTCACCAAAGTGGGGAAATAGTATTTTTCCATTGTTCCTTCCCCATCCTTCCATTTTCTCCAGGACAAACAGAAAAAGGAAAACAGAGGAGAAAGCAGGGGAATAAAAGAGCTGTACGGAGATAGCAGTAGGGAGGGAAATCTAAAAAAAAAAAATAAAAATGAAAAAAAAAATAAAAACTTTGCATAACAAAGCACTTCCAACAAAAGAATAAATGAAAAATAGTAGTAAATATTACTATTAATAAAATTCAACATATGTGGAATGAAAATGATTTAATAACTCACATTCTTTTCACAAATTTTCATTTCCATTTTTGAATGACTCTGATCACCACTAAGTGTGCTATTTTCTCGTGTGCTCGTTTTGAATCACTATATACATATCTTAATTCATTAAGCTATATTTTTAAATTTAAAGCTTTTCAAAGCTACAAAGCTTTTAAAGCCCAAAGTATTTTTCCATATCTTTTGTATGATTATGATCCATTGCTCTTAAGTCCAAATCTGCAAATGCTTATGTATGTCTTTAACTTTACGACTGTGTGTAGCCAGATGGGGTTACACACAATGGCAAAATTAACAAATGCACATAAGTGTTTGTGGGATTGGGACCTTGCTCTGCATTGATGCTGCTTTGGGGTATTTTAAGGGCAAGATATGAAAAGTTGTTATTACATGACTATTGAAACAAACTAACCCATTCCTTTAATAAAGGACTTCTCTTTAAAACTTTATTACATTTCAATGACAACTTTTTATGTTAAATGTAAATGTTCATACAACCCTAACATTACAGTACCATGTTAGTTCAAGAGAGTGAGAAAGTGAAACTGAGTCATCATCCACTTTGTCTTAGCTGACATGAAAAAAGAGCAAAAAAAGTGTGTTAAATTACATGCATTTTGCAGACTTAATGAAGTTTCAAAATATATATTTTATTAAGCTTAAATAAGGCTTACTATTGTTTCAAAATGTCAAAAAATAATGTGTTAATTTTCAGCAGATTTTCTTGAACTCACCATTTGGGTTTCTCATAGATTTTTTTTGTTATGAGATCCAGGGGTTCTGACCAATCTCATACACTAACATTGCAAGCATCTAACATATCTGTATTTTATGGAGATTTCCAGAACAATATAATGATCTGATTGCTCCTTAAAGAACCAGCCCAGCCACATTCATTGGCATCTGTTGTCACAGTAGGACCGGATAATCTCCTGAAGAGTTGATCCTGTTACAGGTTAAAGATTTCATTATAGTCTTGATAATAAGAAACTCAGAAATATTGAAGGAAAGTTATGGAATCAGTACAGGTGCTTTCTAAAAGGACTTCATTTATTGTGTCATTGTACTGCTGAACATGGTGTCTTTCCCACTTAACTGTGCATATGCTTGCTTTTGTCTATTTGTATCACAACCTTAATATCTATTCATTGTTTTGTGCATGATATGTTGGTTGGCTCTTGTGACTAGGCAAAAGGCGTGGAAACAGAAATGAAAACTGAAATCATTCCAGTGGGAGCCCTAATTCTTACAGCTTGGGATCTTTACCTTGTATGCCATGTCTGATGGAATTGCTTTTGGGATTGGTAATTAACTATGCCATGTCACCACTAAAATAAGACCTGATTCTATATTGTCCAATTATTTTTTTTTCTGAAAATCAGTTTGTTTGGAGTTATTTCTTCTGGAAATTGAAAGAATGTACATGAACCCACGATTAAACTTTGTTTCAAATTTATTGGCCTAGGTTAGGATTCATGAACTCATTCCTGTTCATGCAGGTTTGAGCAGATGTACTGAGTATAGAATGTTAATCTGATGTAAAAGCAGAACTGGGCTCATAAAGGAAGGATGATCTTCTAGTTTTCCTATTAACTAGAACCGTAGCAGGATCCAGCCCATTCTCAAAAGCTCAAGTGATGAACATTATAGAAAACTGTTATAAATAGCTCTCAGAGAAGCACATTTCCCTTTGGGACGCTAGAATACGATACACACTAAGTGTATCATACATAGCCATTCCAAAGACTTAAATGTCACATGCCATACAATGTGGAAGAAATATGCAATATTTGGGATAAGGAAATATGGCTCCCTACCACACAATAATCAGCTATTCACCTGAAAGGTTAGTGGGCCACCTATGGGAAATGTGCATTTTCAAGGGGTTGTACCATCTGCTTTTCTGAATCACTTTGAGCTGCAAGATTAACATGTTTAATATAATTGATGTCAGGTGAATGTTTAATATAATGGATGTCAGGTGAACCTGTAAGAGCAGGTTGCAAATCTTCAACAATTTTGCAAGACATTTCCAAAAGGTTGCAACTTTTTTATTTCAGAAAAACTTTCATTTTTCAACCAGATCCACATGGTGCAAGAGGTGTATGGAAGCTGCGATGGTGGGACCTGTCACAAATTGCCAACCTAGAAATGTGAGAAGCAAGGTGGGCATGCTCCACAGAAGTGTCTACTTCGGGCCAAAACATTCATTTGTTTTTATTTAAACGACATCAGCAACTCATCTCCTGTGCCCTGCAAATCAATTAAAACGCAGTGTATGAACCCTGCACAAATGGACTGGTGGGAGGAGCGCTGGGAGCCTTCCATTCTTACATCTATCCGAGTCCCTGCCCCTGCATTCAGAAGAATGCAAGGCTCTTCCTTCTGCAAATCCCCAGGGGTGGGAGAACTCTCTCCACCCCCGTGCATACCATACCATAGTTCCACTCCCGCTGTACCACAGACAGGCAGCCTGCACACCCCAGGAGGATTTATTTCTTTACTTTGTCCACAGGAAAAAAAAACATATAATAGACAGAATCTTAAGTAACCAAGGTAAATGCTGCCCCAAGGGAAAATGCAATTGATCTGTTGGCACAGAGTCCCAGGAATCTGAGACACAAATATAAGCAGTTTCTCTAGAAAATGAGGATGGAGCCAAATTTCCTTGTAACTGGAATGATAACATGGCACACATCCAACAGCTCCTCTCTCTGGAACTGGCCTAGACAGGTGAGGCAAAGATTACACCAGGAAAAAGCCAGGAGGGGTTGACAATCAAAGACTAAGTGAAACCATGCCGCCATAACATTTTCATCTAAAATAACGCTCACTCATGGTACAGGTTGCACCTCTCTAGTCCAACATTCTCAGGGCCTGACTGGTGCCGAACCAGAGAATTTGCCGAACCACAGCAGGTCAATATTGTCTAGCAGCATTACCAGCACTTCCACTGCTTCCTGGGCTCTTAGAAGACATTTAGAGGTAAATTAGAGCTAAATAACAGCACAGAACACTGAGAGCCAGGGCTGGTGGCTGTAAACAAACTTTATGGGACCATGGGAAGCTTAGCCACACCCTTGATAAGAATCTGGCTAACTAAAATCCTTCCAGACTATAGATGTTGCTGGACCAGAGAGTGCCGGACTTCAGCAGTTCAACCTGCAATGAGCAGATAAAGTCCTAAAACGCACATGTGTATCAATCATACTTCTAAGTGGTTTTAATAAAAGCTACAACATTATAAGAAAGACCAGTGGAAAAGAACAGGCACATCGGCAGGTAAAGCGCTTTATAAGCAAAACAGTAGTCTACAGAGGTCTCCGGTGCCGTGGGAATGAGAAGGATAAAGTGATTTGACAGACAAGTATGCCAGCATGTAAAGTAAAGAATGGGCTGTTGGGGTCACATGAGGAGAGTTAGCCTTAGACACCCTTGAAATCCTGGTTGCACTGTGGATTCCAAGGTTCAAGAAGAAAGCAATGACATCACTTAACACTAAGTCCAACTGGATCTGAACAGAGACTGGGAGTGACTAGCTCACTATGAAAGGTAATTATCCTCTTTCGGGATCCTCACCTCATCAACTCTTGGGAGTTGGCCCCAGCCACCCTAATTGATTTGGCCTTCTTACCACTGGTCCTCTGCATATTAATATAACACTCCCATCTTTGCATGTGTGTACTGTGAAAGCTCAGTTATCTGGCACTCATGTGGAATGGGGGTTACCGTTAATTGAATGTGCTGGTTAACAAAGCTTATCGCTTTGCTCCTGCCCCCTGGTTTACATTCAGCAACTTCTGAAGATGCAGAGTACTCATCTATGTGTGTACATGGATATGCCAGTGTTTGCACCATTTTAGCTAATCAAGGTTTAGAACTGGTGACTTTAATAAGCTTGTCCTTATCTACCTTTGGGGCATGTGTATGTTCATTACCATTGCTGTATTTAGTTACATTCATAATAACTAAGGCAAGTAAATACAAGTGAGTGAATCCACACTTGTGTTTAGAAGACTTGCTCTTATCCTCTATATGCACATATGATGCTCAATTATGTTAGCATCAATATCTTGTGGGCACGCGTTTCAGAATTCTCACCACAGTTTCAGACAGTAGCACAGCTAAAAGGGGTAACATTTTTAGAAGTGTCTAAGTGAACTAGGAATTAGAGCCTAAATCCCATTGACTTTTGATGAGATTTAGGTTCCTACAGGGCAGGCTTTTAAAGGCATTTCAGTGCCTAAACATGCAGATGTGCACTTAGTTCAATTTTCAGAAGTGGCTAGGCATCCAATTCCCATTAAAATCAATGAATGTTAGATGTTTGGGCCCTTTCTTGAATCCCACTAAATATCTATCTTCATCTTTAAGCACTGAACAAATCTTCAAAACCTGGCCTGCAGTGAAAGGACACTTTTAAAAAAGGATTTATGCTCCTAGGTCACTTAGTTGCTTTTAGAAATTTTACCCAAGGTGTTCTGCAGAGAGGCTTGAAAAAAATAAGCCTTTGGTGGTGAAAAGTTCATGGAGTAGAAACAGCATCTAAGTCCTGTGAAGTTATTACAAGTGGAACTCAGCAATGGTTGCAAAAAAAAAAAAAAAAAAAAAAAAAAAAAAAGCTACAAGGGAAGTACAAGACTTGATAACTGAAACCTTGATGAGTTTTTGCTAGCTAACTTTACAAGGCTTTTAAAACACTTTTAGGTTTTCTTAGACGAGATATCAAAATATTAGAATTTCTCATGAGCAGAAGGTTTCATAACCTACTCTATTCCATTCCCCATAGACACAAGCTGACACCCTCTCTTCAGGTAATCACATTTTGTCCCCCTAGTCACCTGATACAGAATTTTGGCAACACACTCTGTTCTGCAGTGTGGACAGTAGCTCTCTTCCATACTAGCTTTATGACTCCTACTTTAATTTATTCCCTTCATCACGTGATGTTCTGCATAAATGCATAAATATCCCATATAAGTAAAAGCATACACAGTGTAAAGAAATGTACTTAGATGGTCCTTATCTAGCTAACATTCAGGTTTAATATTAGAACTGGTCATTAGAGCTATTGACTTTTTCTTGTCTATGTCATGGACTAAATTTTCAAGGATGGAGACAATGCGTCTTCTAAACATGTCTGGATCTGTGCACATAGGCAAGTATTTTTGTGTATATATAGAGTAGGTAGACACATAATTTATCAGTGTGTATGCTAATATTCATTTTCACTTAAATGTGAGATTCTTTGGGATAAAAACGCTTTACAGATATCATGCACACCCATTATGCCAGACAGATATTTAAAGACAGAGAGCCAGATCCTTAGCTGGTGTATCCAGGCACTCCATGAGTTAACGAGTTACAAACAGCTGACTTACAAACATCTGCACTTACAAACCAAAGCTCACCTTCAGCCTCAGGCAGGTCCATCGTTAGGATTTATGGGACCCTAGGCAGTACTATTAAACTGGTGCTCCTAAGCCTGATGACAGCACGGGAGGGGGGATGATGATTTTTTAAGAGATGTGATATTATAATCTTCAGGAACACACTAGTGAAATATTTTAAAGCAAATTTTAAACTAAGGCCCTGGTGACTAACACAGTAAATGCAGAAACTGACAGTATATACCTGGGGTTGGCAAATACATGTTAATTCCATTACCACTTGAATAGCTCTTTCACAGGTTCGATGTTCTGCTACTAGGTCTGGCAGGCTTTTTCACTTTTAAGTTGATCCTCTGGAGGAAGCAGAGCCACAGAACAGGGATGGGAAGAGATAGGTGGACATTAGGACCCAGTGGTGTCCTAAAGTTTGCCCCACACAGCAGCATATTTTGCATATGGTCTCAGGGGAGCAGGCAGGACTCTCAGGTGGTGGTGAGCAGCATAAGCGCTAGCTAAAGGACTCTGGAGGAGCAGAGGGTAGTCATGCAGCCAGTGGGTGGAGAGAAACAGCTCTCTGAAGGGTAAGCTACAACTTCCCTCTAGCTGCTGGCTGCATGGCTGCTCCCCACTCCTCCGGGGTATGTCTTGTCAGCTGATGGTCAGGGCAGTGCGTGTGTGTGTGTTATACACCCGAGTCTTCAACTGCTGGGACACAAGGTCCTGTCGCAGCGGGCGGCCTTAGGGGAGGCCGATGGGTGCCCCGAGAAGTTTAACGTCCGTGTCTTTGACCGCTAGGACCGGGGTCCCTTCGCGGCGGGCAGCCAACAGGCTGACAGATGCCCCAGAGTTTACAGGGAGAGCTTATTACATCTCAGATTTTGACTGCTAGGAGACAGGATCCCTTCGCAGTGGGCAGCCTCGGGAAGGCTGAGAGATACCCCACGGATCTGTCCTCTGGAAGCGACATGATCCAAACGCCCAGCTCTGCCTGTATCTGTCCCTTACGACCGGCTGGAGTTCTTTTAAATTGTGCTTGGTTCTGTTACAGCAACTGAAGGAGTCAGGTTAAAGCTTAAACAGTTACAGGTTTATTAAAGAAGCTTATAAATCATATGGTTACAATGGCTATTGCTCTATTTCTTAACTGCTAGCAAATATAGATCTTAAAAATGGTTACAAAGAAAATAAAGATAGAAAATAAAAATAATGGTACCAAGTGACAGCTTAATCTTTAAAGAGCTCTAAATCTATGTGTACACTTAAGACAAAGGACACATCCAGGTACAATTTTTACCCCCTTCTGTGCCTCTCGACTCCAGCGTATCAGGCCAGGGCCAGTCCCTCAATTCCTAGGAAAGACGAATACGAGGTGGGTGTCCCCGTGGAACCTCGGGAGGCCAATCACCTAACCCGACCAGCAGATAGATGGTAGATTGATGCTCAGAGTAAGTGTGCTGCTGGACCCATTTTTATACCCATAGGGGCCCGTATCCTCTTTCTTATCTAAGATGCCAAATTGTGTTCTTACAGTTCTTACAAGGGAGTTTCAACTTAATTTACACTTGCAGGAAAGATAACTAAATTGTGAGTACTGGACATTCTTTACTGGGCGGGAGATTCCTCCCCCCGGACGAGTTTGTGTTCGTATCAATATGGGTTTCAGTCAAGGGCACTTCTCTGCAGCCTCTAGGTCAGCAATTGGCGTATCTCTGTTTACAGCCATCCAGGGTCACAGCAGCCAGCATATCCGGGCCTCCTGTCTATGCTTCAAAGACTATGCTGATTTTACTGCTCTGTGTGCCCTGTGTGCTCCAGGCATCTCAGAGAGGGGCAAGCAAGATGTTACGGGGGGGGGAGGGGGGGCAGGGGTCCTGTCTGGCTACATGTCTACACAGCAAAGTTATTTCAGAATAATGGACGTTATTGCGAAATAACTATGCGAGTGTCTACACAAAATTCCGTTATTTCAAAATAATTTTGAAGTAACAGACGGCTTATTCCAAAATCTGTAAACCTCATTCTACGAGGAATAATGTCTATTCCAAAATAGCTATTTCGTGTGTAGACGCTCCACTGTTGCTATTTTGAAATAGCCCCTCACCAGGGCCAATCTAAGTTATTCCTCCTAGGGCTCTAAATCAAAATAGCACATCTACATTAGGGAAGCCTGCCTTGGACTAATTTTGAGGCTTCCCTGCAGTGTAGATGTGCTATTTTGAAATAAGCTATTTTGGAATAACTATTCTGGAATAGCTTATTCCGAAATAACTGTGCAATATAGATGTAGACCCAGAGTCCTCCTGCCCATGCTTGCATAGCTTGCCATCTCCTGGTGAGCAGGGACTGGGTAAAGGCCATGGGGGGGAGCAGCCAAGGAATAGGGCTGGCCACAGGAGCTAGTACAGAGTCCTCAGGATGGGGGGAGGTGCCCAGGGGATGCCCAGGAGTCCCCATCAGAATCTCTGGATACCTCCTCATCCTCCTCTCATTAGATCTGCCCTTTCTCAAGCATTCATGGTTCAAAAAAACCGGCTCATAAATTGGAGACTTCCTGTATACTAGTGTACAACCATGGTCATGCCTTTCATTAGCTGCTCTTCTAGTGCAGCGCTGTGTCTCTAATAATAAATTCCCAAACATGTGGAAGTAAAAATGTTACATAAAGATTAAAAGAGAAAGAGAGAGAGAGAGAGAGAGAAGGAGAGGGAGAGGGAGAGAGAATATATAATAGTTACTAGGTAGATCAAATTTTGGATGATCAACTTCTGACACCTTAAAGGTAAAACAGCCACACACTGGAAACGTTTTAAAGTGTCTTACATTGTGAACCAAACAACTTATTAATCACTTTGGAAAGTCTTTGTCCCATCTCTCAGATACCTTTACTCTAGACATTAGGGCTCCAATTCAGCAAAATGTCCTTATGTAAGAAAGCACATATTTAAATCCCATTGTCTTTTATGAGACTTAAGTACTTGCTTCAGCTATGTCTAGACTACATCCCTCTTTCAAAAGAGGGATGTAAATTAGACATATCGAAATTGCAAATGAAGCTGGGATTTGAATTTCCCGTGTTTCATTTGCATAATGCCAGCCGTGCGTTCTTTCGAAAATGGATATTTTGAAAGTGAAACTGCCGTCTAGATGTGGTTCTTTCGGAAAAAAAAACCCTTTTTGAAAGATCCTGTAAACCTCATTTTTTGAGGAGTACAGGATCTTTCAAAAAAGGGTTTTTTTTTAAAGAACAGCGTCTAGACAGCAGTTTCACTTTCAAAATATCCATTTTCAAAAGAACGCACAGCCACCATTATGCAAATGAAGCACGGGAAATCCAAATCCCAGCTTCATTTGCAATTTCAATATGTCTAATTTACATCCCTCTTTCAAAAGAGGGATGTAATATAGACATGCAAGTGCTTTGCTGACTCAGGACCTACACAAACACCCTGTGACACTCCACACTACAATTTTAAAACTAGTAATTTATTGCATTAGTTGTTTCTTTCCTGGTGTCTTCCAGTCATGAGTGCACCAGCCTATCTAGCTCACTGTGGGAATATATTCTATGTGCTATTCTCAGGACATATTTGTGACTTTGGTCAAAATCAGGAGATTTTACTTCCTTTAAGACAGCCATGCCACTCATGTATTAAATGAGATGCATCAGAAGTTCCTTGGCTCTCACTAGGGGCATTAAAGCAATAATTGAGAATAAAGTCCAGAGTTGCAGCTTTTGTCATTAAAATATAAATGGCATACACAAAATGGGGCAAATTCTCTGCTGATGTAAATGTCTGAAGTTCCATTGACTTCAATGGTGCTGGGTCTATTTACACCAGCAGAATATTTGGCCTAAAATGTTCATCTTAATTGGATTGGATTTTATTAAACACAAAAGACCTTTCAACCTTTCAGGTCGCTTTGGCAGAAAATTGATGATGGTCTGTGCTTAATTATAACAGAGTGTCTGACAAAAAGAAAATGATATCAAATCATTGTATGTCTCTGTTAACTAATGAGATAGAGCAGAAACATTTACTCCTCTCTTTTGACTTTAGTCAGATGTTAGAATGAATTTTTAAAGCAACTGCTAAGTAAATAAAAGAGAAGAGTTGACTGATAAGGCCATTCTTGAAGAACTCCTCTAGAAAGTATCAGAATGACCCAAATTAGGAATAACAGCTAAATCTCTCTTTCCAGCTGGAAATTAAGCTTTCATCAATTTACCAGGAATTTAATAGAGGCAGGAAGCAGACTGGCTACATTGCAATCCAATAACCTTTAAGGAGAGGTGACACAGCTCTTGACAAACCTAGATCTTCAGACACTTACCTGTCAATACTGGTCAAGGTTAAGTAATTGTCTTCAGAGATTGCATCCTTTTTTAAATTATAGACCATCTCAGTTATGTCCTCAGATAAAAAACTGATAGTACCCTATGGCATATGATATAAACCATTGCTGCTGTATTATTTATGCAAAGCTTTGATTGGGAAAGGACTGCTACCTGCATTTAGAATGATATGAATAAGACAATTCCCTATGTGAAAAAATATTCTGTCAACATTTTTTTTAAATGTGAAGGCAACATTTCATCTATAAGTATAAATGTAGTTATGGTCAGGAAAAGTTATTAAGTAAAAGTTGTAATGAACATATCTCTTCCCCACAGGTGCTCACGGGTACTGCTACTTACCGATAAAAAGAAGTTGATTTCTATTTTTACTATTTTTCACTCCTCTTAGTTCTTCAGACCTAACAATAGAACACAGGGTGAACAGCAGTAGGTGATAGTGAATGGTTTTCCCCTGGGAAGGGTGTGAGACAAGGGTGTATTTCATCCCCAAACCTTTTTAACATATACACAGAATTTATTATGAGACAAGCCTTGATAGATTTTAACCAAGGGCTTGTCTAGACTGCATTCCTCTCTTGAAAGAGGAATGCAAATGAAGCAGATAGAAAATTCAGATGAAGAGCGGCTTTACAAATCTCACACTTCATTTGCATAATTGCGTTCGACCGCTTTTTCAAAAAAGGTTTTTTTCAGAAAAAAACCCCGCAGTCTAGACAGGGTTCTTTCAAAAAAACCCACCCTTTTTTGAAAGAACCCATACTCCTGAAAAATGAGGAGTACAGGTTCTTTCGAAAAAGGTTTTTTTTTTTAAAGAACCCCGTCTAGACTGCGGGGGTTTTTTGATTTTGTTTTTTAAAAACCCTGTTTCGAAAAAAGCGCTTGGACGTGATTATGCAAATGAAGCATGAGATTTGTAAATCTGTGCTTCATCTGAATTTTCGATCTGCTTCATTTGCATTCCTCTTTCGAGAGAGGAATACAGTCTAGACATAGCCCAAATGTAAGGAGCTGGGATTTCTATGGCTGAACATCACTAAACTGATTTCAGATATGCTGATGATATGATGTTCTTTGCTACAACCGCTGATGCAATGCAACAAATGTTTAAGGCCATAAAAACAGTTAGGGCATGTCTACACTACAGCATTATTTTGAAATAACTCACATTATTCTAAAATAACAAGGTGAGTGTCCACACAGAAAGCTCATTATTTTGAAATAATTTTGAAATAACAGGCTTCTTATTCCAGGATAATAAACCCTCAGTTCACAAGGAATAATGCCTATTTCAAAATTGTTATTTAGAAAAAGCAGTAGTGTGGGCACTCCACTGCTGCTATTTTGAAATAGCTTCTCCCCAGGGCCATTCAAAGTAATTATTCCCCAGTGCTTCCTGAGGCTCTAAATCGAGGTAACAGGTCTACATTAGGGGAGCTAGCCTTAGACTAATTTTGAGGATTCCCTGGAGTGTGGATGTGATATTTTAAAATAGTTATTTTAGGAGTTATTATTCTGAAATAACTTATTTCAAAATACCCTTGTGTAGACATATCCTTAGGGAGAAATATGAACTATTCCTGAATATGACAAAAACAAAAGGCATGTACATTGAGATGACTCACAGAATGCAAGCAGACATCATGACTAATGGACAAACTATTGAGGCAGCAGATAAATTTAATTAACTGGGAACATATAGATGCAATCATGCAAGCTGTTGGAAAGAAATTTGGAAGAAGACTAGGGATGGATCACTCAGGCTATGTCTACACTGCGTTCTTTTTCTGGAAAAAGATATGCAAATTGTGAACCGCAATTTGCATACCTTTTTCCACTTTTTTCTCCAGAAGAGGCTTTTCCAACATTTGGCCTGTCTACACGGGGCCAAATGTGGGAAAACCCTCCTCTTTTGGAAAATTCCTTATTCCTCATAAAATGAGGAGTACAGGGCTTCCGAACGAATGTGCCCGCTTTTTCGGAAACTGTTCCAAAAAAGCAGACGCGTTCCCTGGATGCGGCAGAGTTTTTCAGGATACCTCTGCAGTCTAGACATACCCACAGCTATAGCCTCTCTTAAGAAAGTGTGGATAATCTATGGTATCTCAAGATGTATGACAGCCAGATTGGTGAAAAACCTAATTTTTTCCTAACAATTTATGAATGTGAGTTTTGGGAAGTTAATGCTAATAACAAGACAAAAACTGAACCTTTTGAAATGTGGCAGTGGTAAAGACTCTTGCACAACTCCTGCATGGAGAAAAAGATGAATGCCTATATTAAAACTATTATCATGGAGAAGCAGAACTTGAGATCAGAATGTAGCAGATTTAAACTTAAAGACTTTGTTCATATTAGGTTAGTCGTTGGCATCCTTTCATCTTTGAAAGATGGTGGGTGAGAATTTCAGCCTTTGATGTTTATGGTTTTCAATACCTCATGTGACTGAATAGTCCCATCTGGGATTTGCATGATCTTTAGCAGTCATTGTAAATGTGTGTATCTTGGTAGAAAGCTGCTTGCTCCCTATGGGCTCTTTTCTCTTCAAGCCAGAGGAGCCAGCTTCCATCCTGGACTTTAATATCCTGATGGAGATGATGCCATTACTTGTTACTATCGCTAGTCGAGATTTCCCATTGGTCTGAATCAACTCCAGATTCCTTCATAACTTGCTTGCATGTGTCTTTATAGTGAAGCTTGGGACATCCTGGTCTTCTTCTTCCCTCTCATAGCTCTCCACATAGCATGTCTCTGCATACGTGTCTGTCTTGCAACCTACTCAGATGGCCCAGACAAGGCAGTCATCTCTGCTTGAGCACAGGTGTCACACTTAGTAAATTTGTCCTTTGAGGAACCTCAGCATTGGTGACTTTATCTTGCTATTTGGTGTTGAGTATGCAGCATAAACAACATAGATGGACATTTTTACTCCTGATGAATGTATGTTTTTCATGTTTCCGCAACATACATGAGAGGACTGAGGATGCAAACGTGGTATTCTTGCATTTTTCTCTGGATGGTAAGCTTTGAGTTGTTCCGTGCTCTTTTAGTTTGTCTACTAAAGGTGGCGGCAGCCTTTACAAGGCAAACATTTAGTTCTTCATCCACTGAGACATTGGTGGTTACTGTAGAAACTAAATAACTGAACTTCTGGACTACTTCTAGCCGGTTTGCATTTAAGGTAATTGAAGGATCTTGTGGAGATCTCTGCCCTAATACAACCATTTGATTAATGCTGATGATGTGAGCAAATGGCTGACAGGCACTTGAAAGGTAGATCATGATGTCTTGTAGTAGACCTTCATTGTGGGATATGAGGACACAGGTTGAAAAGTTTCCCATCTGATCTTGTGTGGAGATGCACTCTATCTTTCATGTCCTTAAAGGAAAAGTTCAAGAGTAGTCAGAAGAAGGTGCCAAACAGTGGAGTCAAGAACACATCCTTGCGTCACTCTGCTTTTCACAGAATCATAGAGTCATAGGGTTGGAAGAGACCTCAGGAGGTCATTGAGTCCAGCACTCTTCTAAAAGCGAGTCCAATCTCCAAAGCTGACAGAAGATGGATTGTCAAACTGGACAGTTGCTCTCATGTTGTGGAATGAACATATAAGAATTCACATTGTTGGTGAGCACCCTATTTTTTCTAGTATTGCTTTGACGACTATGTTGAATGCTTTGTTTAAGACCTCAAAGATAATGTACAATGATCAATTTTGCGCTCCACACTTTTCTTGGAGTTCATGTAAAGAAAATATCATGTCTATAGTTGATCGTCCAGCTCTGAGTCCGCTTTGTGATTATGGGGGACATAATTCACTGACTTTTGTAGGCACACTAAGACGAATTTTGTGAAAGCTTTTCCCACTACACTTAGTAGTGAGAAACCCCTCTAATTGTTGCAGTCCCCCTTTTTACCTTTATTTTTATACAAAGAGATGTTGTTTGGTCATGCATTTCTTGTGGTACCTCACCTTCTGTCCAGCATTCTAGAAGCATCTCCTGAAGATACGGCAACAAGCTTTCCTTCCCACACTTGAGGATTTCCACTGGGATGCCATCTTTTCCAGGAATATTACCTTTTGATAGCAAATCAAAATAGTAGTAGATACGCTTTGCTCTTCTACACTGGGCTCCACATGTAGTTCAGGCATAACCTTTAGAGTTGGCATTTGGTCTGGTGATTCACTGGTAATATTGCTTTTATGTGCATATAGCTCTGAATGGTGTTCAACCCAATGAGACAATGGCTTGCTTTTGTTTGTAATTATTTCACTACTGTGTGATTTGAGAGGGGTGACCTTGTTAACAGTGGGACTTAGAGTTTTCTTCAGGCCATCATACATGACTTGGAGATTTCCTGTGTCTGAGGTTGTTTGTATCTTTTCCAAGAGCTTGATCCAGTAATGATTTGCACAGCTTCTACTCCCTTGCTGTACTTTGTTTTTTGCATATCAAAGTCTCACTTGCCTGCTCCCTGTTGGCTTCTCGTTGTGTTCCAGATAGGCTTTGTTCTCAATGTTGATAAGAGGTAACAGTTCCACTTCATTTTCTTCAAACCTGTCCTTTTTGGATGGTCTCTTTCCCTCAAATGTAGCTAAAAGTGTTACATGAAGTGTCATTCTTAAATCTTTCCAATAGTCCTCTACCTCAGGGGTCGGCAGTCTATGGCTCTTGAGCCAAATATGGCTCACTAGGGAGTCAGATATGGCTCTTTTGGAGCTCCATCTCAGCCCCCTCAGCTCCCCCCACAGCAGGGAGCCAGTGCTGGCACTACAGCTTTATGGCCCCCTGCAATATTGGAACACCAGTGCCAGCTTCTGGTGGGGTGGGGGGGAAGGGAGAGAAAGCCCCAAGCCTCCCTGCTGGATCTGACTTGCAGGGAACAAGGAGAGCCGAAAATGGCTCCACACATTGCCATTTTCCTTCTCTCAGCTGATGGACCAGCCTCTCAGGGGCATACTTCCTGGAGGCTTCCCCTTTGCTCCCATTGGCCAGAATCTGGCAAATGGAAGCAGCAGGAGGTGGTGTTACACTATGCCTGCGATGTGGTGCAAAAGCAAGTAAGTGGTCCTCCCACCCCCTCCTGCCGAGACCTCGCACCCCCAGCCTTCTCCTGGCTCCTCCCCCCGGCCAGACACCTGGCCCCCAGCCTGCTCCTTCACCATCCTCTTCTCCAGCCCCTTCCCCCGTGGCCAGACACCCTAATCCCAGCCTGCTCTTGCATCCTCCTCCTCGACCACGAACCCTACCCCCAGCCTGCTCCTGCACCTTCCCTTGCTCCTGTACCTTCCCCATAGCCAAACACCCTACTCCCAACCTGCTCCTACACTTTACCTCCCACCCAGACCTCGCACACTGACCCCCTCCTCCACCCTACCTCCCACCCAGATCCTGCTCACTTAACCTCCGCATTCCTCCCCATCCCTATCCTACACACCAGCAGCTGTGTCCTGCTCACTTAACTCCTCATTTTGGCCCCACCCAAGAGCCTAGGGAGGCCCACAAAATCCACCAACCCTGGAACCCCAGAAGAGTAAATCTGGCCTGAGGTCTTCAACCTCAGTCCTCCCTTCCCTTTCCCCATCCATGGGGCTGGAGAACCAGGGAGTGAGGTGTTTCATTTGGGAGCCACATCAGTGAGGGTTGGGGGATTTTGGAGGGTGGGTTTTTTGTTTTGTTTTTTGTTTTGTTTTGTTTTGTTTTTTTGCTTCTCACTTGTGTGGTCCCCGACTGATTTTCCTGAGGATCAGTGGCCTGCAGTCCAAAAAAAAAAAAGGTTTCCCACTCCTGCCATAAATAAAGACAACATTGAAACCTTTTGTGTTGGACATAATATTTTACTGAGCCCCATACTGCCACATCCCCAGCCCCCTGCCATAACATGCCTGCATCCCCAACACCCCAACTTTGTACCCTGAGTCCATCATATACTCCAACCCTCTGCCCTGAGCCCCTTATACACTCCAACTCAGACTCCTGTACCCCCACATCCCCAGCCTCCTGCCATAAGATTGACAGAAGACAGCCTGAATGTGCTGGATTTGACTGGTTATGATGTGAACTTCAAAGAAATGTGCAAAAAGGTGCAGCAGCAGCAGTCTCATTAAATCAAATCTGTGAGGACAATGTTTCATTTATGCTATTATTAATCATTATGTCAATTATCAATAATATTAAGTTGTTATTTTCAGTCATACAAATGGGCATTCTTATCTGGCTCTTTGTTGACCACTTGTTCTGCATTTTGATGTAGTTTGGCTCTTTAGTTTGAAAAGGTTGCTGGCCCCTGCTCTACCTTATCTGGTATTGATTTCCCATACATGCTAAGTCCAAAGGCCTTCACAGACTCCTGGCATTTCCTCTGTTTTTTGGTGTCAGTAACATTGATTTTGGGATTTACTCCTGGGTTTTGCTTTGTGTAGTTTTTTGCTGTAATTTTCACTTTGCTAATAATTATGCAGTGGTCAGTGTCACAATCGGTCCTGTGGAACGTGTGAGTGTTCTGCACTAATGATAGGTCTTTTCTCTTGCCGATCCCAAGACCTGATCGTGGATGTCATCATGACACTTTCTGGTAATCTTTTCCTTCATTAGGTATTGCAATGAAAATAACCTTGAGAAAGTTATTACTGAAGTGATGGGGAAGGATCATTTTCATAGGGGATGACCAGCAAGGAGACGGATGGATGGTGTGTGGCAAGTCACTACAAAGTGAGCTGCTGAGTGCTTGAAATTAACAATGGACCATGAAAGCTTCCAAAAAATTGGATGTAATGTCACCAATATTCAGACATGAATACACAAACTCACTTCATTAGCTCTGCAGAACCAATGCACCTACAAGGAAATGGGCTGGAATCTGTTTTGACTCCTGCATAACCAAGAGATTAGTTCATTATTGTCCCAGTTGCAGAATCTGTATTACTGGCAATTATAAATGAGCCAAAATGAACACAGCTTGAGTTCAGATCCCAGGTTGAGCTTGCAGCTGGGTATTAGAAAGCACACCTGAGAGTCTCTGTGATTCAGAGATCTAAATCCATCCTACTTTCCTTGTTGGTAATACTCTTGGCACAGCAGGTGCACCATTGTGCAGGGAGCAAAAGTGTCTGGAGCACATTACATTCCAGCTATGCTCAGTTAGCAGAGGGCTCCTTACAGACAGTTGTCAATGGAAGCAAGTTAGAGCAGCATCGAGGCCGCTCTAATGTGCAACATGACCATGGATGGGGCAAAGAAACAGGGACTTGTAATTAGATCTGTGATGGCTCTATCTTTGTTGTGCCTAGCGGAAATGGAGTGCAGCAGAGAATCTGGCCCTCGTCTTTTCAATGTATGCTAGTAAACTGAACACATTTTTATGAGAGTTATTGAAAGGCAATAAATATGTAGCCATGATTTTGGCAGAGAAATCGCACTTCTCATTATTTTATATATCATTCCATAAACTTTTCTACTGTGCTCTTCACCCCAGCATCTATGAACTCCATATATATTAACTAAATTTATCCTCATAACAATAGGAGGTATTGAGGTATTATTATCCCATTTTTTTACAGAGAGGAAAATGCAATGGGTAATTGTTCTATCAATCTGCTTGAAGCATTCACAATCTGGCCCCAAGCTACACAAAATCACAGTAAGCGCCAGGGTCAGAAACCAGATTTTTTGAATCTTAGTTCAATGTCTCAGCCACAAGCCCTTATTTGTTGTGAATGTTTTCCCCTCCTCTTTTTGACTGACTTAGATTTTTCAGGGAAAATATCTTAGGCTCTGTTTCTCAGTAAAAGAGGTAAACTATGGCCTGATTTGGCTTCAGGTTAACACTTAATGCTGGAATATTTCTAATATATAGACAATATATTTTAGACAAGCTGGATAGGCAGAGAGAGAGAGAGACAGAGAGAGAGAAAATAGACCAAAAATATCTTATATCCCAGCTCACTTATGTACTCGCTCAAAAGGTTTCTGTGTAAGCTGCAGTATTTTCAATGTGATCTATTTAAAAAGAAGAGTCTGCTTGGCACCACATAAATAATCTTGATTAATGGACAAATCGTTCTCCTCTAAAATATGCTTACTTTATTGAGAAGAGTGAGTAATCTAATCTTATTCTTTTTTCTGTGAAATCACTCATGTGTGACCCATTACTATCCCACTAACACAGAATGTAGCTTGAATTTACCAGAGAATTATTCCCACTATATCGCTTATCATAGAACAGGAAAATAGGTACAGTATATACTGTATTTGCTTGTTTAAACATTCTCGTTGGTGTTGTATTGACAAGAATGATATGCTTATGCATCTCTCTTGCACGCACGCTCTGTGAATACATTTTAATTCTAATTACTTTCCTTCTACCTTCAACATCATTCAGAATGGACAATGTTTGAATCTGTAGCCTGTTCTTAATCACAGATACCCAAATATATCATGTTGTGGTAAATTTGGAAATAATATGCAAGAATAAGAATATGTATCTTAAATAAATATATGATAGAAAAGGAAAGAAGTATGGCCTTGCTGTAAGGAATGTCTAAAGACCTGCCTTTTATTCTCAACCCTGCCACAATCACCTTGTCTGACTTTGGGAAAGTCACATAGGGTATTTGTACACTAGCCCCCTAGTTCGAACTAGGGAGGCTAATGTAGGCATTCAAACTTGCAAATGAAGCCCGGGATTTAAATATCCCGGGCTTTATTTGCATGTTCCCATCCGGGCGCCATTTTTAAATCCCCCTAGTCCAAACTAACTGCCCGCGGCTACACGCGGCAGTTAAAAGTTAATTCGAACTAAGTCCTTAGTTCAAATTAACTGTTACACCTCGTGGAATGAGAAAAAGTAGGAGCCATTGAGCCACAGAATGACAGATTCTAACTTAGGTAGAGCAGAAACTTGAAGCTGTATCTCCCACATTGATGTGAGTACCCTAAGTACCGGCCATTTGGTTAGACAGAACTCTATTCTGGCCAGAAACCTTCCCAACAAAAATTTCATCAAAATTGATGATTCCTCAAAAAGGTTTGATTTTAACAAATCAGAATGTTTGGACAAAAAACGTTTTGTTGAAAAAATCCCAATTGGTGTGATAGGTTAATGCTCTTTCATACCATTTCAAAACAGTGTCCTGCATAGTAAGTTAGACCTTGATGCTGTAAGTTGCTGTGATTCAACAGGCTCCTGCACCCACACGAAAAACACTGCACAATATCCTGGTCACACAAAATTCCTAGAGTTTCTCGGTGTGTTTTTCAAAAAGGAAAGCCCATGGGAAAGATGGGCATTTCCAATACGCAAAAATTGAAAATGAAATAGAAAATGAACCTGCTCAATGAACTGATTGTAAATGAATAATGTTTGATTGATCTAATTAAATGTATTTCAATAAATACCAGATCCATCTTACATATTTGGTCAAATAATCTATTCTGATATAATAATGGTTGTAAGCAGATCTCTACAACGCTATTCACCTACTATAAGAATACAAGGAATAGACAGGACCTTGGGGGTCTTAACAAAAATATGGATGTGTCACATAGTAGAGAGGATATTGTCTAACTGTTCTAATCAAAACAGTGATAAGAGATTCAGTTATTTATTCAAAACAACTTAAAACAACACTAAAGGCCCCAGTGTGATGTTTTCTCTTCAAATTTCCATAAAATGTTTATGAGAGTGGAATCAAACTAGTTAGTTATCAGTCTTTTCGTTGGCTTAATGTGAAGGAGAATGTTCTGTTCATAATTACTTGAAAGGAAACAAATTACCTTTAAGAGGAAAACCATAGGTAGAAATTACAGAAATTAGAGGTATTAGACTGTTCTTAGCAAAAATTAGTACATGTTACTTAACTTGTAGTCTATTAAAAAGAATATACAGATACATGAATAGCAATCATGCACTTGCAGGAGCATGGACCAGATGACTTTACGGCTCTGATTTGTATGAAGTATACTAATGGCTTGTGAACAGGAACAGCTAACAGGGAGTTTGGAGAGGGAGTTCTCCAGGTAAAAGAGGAGTAAAAGCAGGACCCTTGTGGTAAGTGGCTGTCTGGAGAGTGTGTTTGTGTGTGGGGGAGTTATTTGCTGTGTGCTGAGCTTGTGTTTGTGTGTTTGGTTGGTTGGTTTGTTTGTTTGAAGGAGCTTCTAAAAGGTTTGAAATCTAGAAGCCTCTGTTAATTGGCTGAGCCTCAGTCAGGGGGAGGGGCTACCAGAGCTATATAAGCCTGTGACTCAGTGACCAGGGAGCTTGCGAACAGGAACAGCTAACAGGGAGGTTGGAGAGGGAGTTTGGAGGGGGAGGTTAGAGGGCACTAGGGACTTCTGACCTTCTTAAAAACAACTCTTATAATAAGCTATATTCCAGAGGTTTAAAAAGAATCCCAGTTTCTGCTTAAACTTATTCATTAGAAAAATGGAGACAGAAGCCCAGCAGCAGAGTGGGGGCTATCCTGTTTATTGCATCGAGTGTAACATGTATGATTACCTGCCCTGTGGGCGGGTGGCGTATGTGTGCACCCATTGCAAGGAGCTCCTGACCCTCAGAGACCGGGTTCAGGCTTTGGAGGCCAGGGTGGCTGAACTGGAGGAGCTAAGGGAGGTAGAGAGATATGTTAATGAGACTTTCCAGGACATTGTAGTACTGTCCCACCTCCAGTCTGAGAGCCCCAGTGCTCTTAAGGAGGATGAAAGTCTCAAGGGAACAGAGCATTCAATGGGAGCAGAGAGAAACCATCCCGTAGTTGGGACCCTCCTCCCAGAGGATGTTGCGGTATCCTCTCGCACTGAGGATACCTCTGAGGGGGAGGGAATGCCAGTTAGGAAGAGGCAGGTGTTAGTAGTGGGTGATTCAATTGTTAGAAACATAGATAGTTGGGTTTGTGATGACCGGAAGAACCGTATGGTCACTTGCCTGCCTGGTGCGAAGGTTGCGGATCTCTCGAGGCATCCAGACAGACTTATGCGTAGTGCTGGGGAGGAGCCGGTGGTTGTGGTACATGTAGGTACCAATGACGTAGGGAAGGGTAGGAGAGATGTCCTGGAGGCCAAATTTAGGCTGCTAGGAAAGAGACTGAAATCCAGGACCTCTATGGTGGCATTCTCGGAAATGCTTCCAGTTCCACGCGCAGGGCCTGGTAGGCAGGCAGAGCTTCAGAGTCTCAATGCGTGGATGAGACGATGGTGTAGGGAAGAGGGGTTTGGATTTATTAGAAACTGGGGACACTTTTGGGAGAGGGGGAGCCTATACAGGAAGGATGGGCTCCATCTAAACCAGGGTGGAACCAGACTACTGGCACTAAACATTAAAAAGGCTGTAGAGCAGTTTTTAAACTAAGAGATGGGGGAAAGCCGATTGGTGCGGAGATGCACGTAAATTGGAGGGAGACTTCTCTTAGAGGAGAATCCATTGATAGAGATTCTCTAAGCTGTAGTCAGAAAGAGAGGAGGGGAGAGGGCAAACCATGGACCAGAGCAGACAAACAACCACATACAAAGGAATCCAATGCACCAAGGAAGGGCAGACAAATAAGCAGTGGCAAATTTTTCAAGTGCTTCTACACAAATGCTAGGAGTCTGACTAATAAGATGGGTGAACTAGAGTACCTAGTATTAAATGAGGAGATTGACATAATAGGCATCACTGAAACCTGGTGGAATGAGAAAAATCTGTGGGACACAATCATACCGGGATATAAAATATATCGAAAGGATAGAGCAGGCCGGGTGGGTGGTGGAGTGGCACTGTATGTGAAAGATAATGTAGAATCAAATGAAATAAAAATATTAAGTGAATCAACATGCTCAATAGAATCGCTATGGATAGTAATTCCATGCTCCAATAATAAGAAATTAGCAGTAGGGATATATTACCGACCACCTGACCAGGACAGCGATACTGACATTGAAATGCTGAGGGAGATTAGAGAGGCTACCAAAATAAAGAACTCTATAATAATGGGGGATTTTAATTATCCCCATATTGACTGGGTACATGTCACCTCAGGAAGAGAAGCAGAGATAAAATTTCTCAATGGCCTAAATGACTGCTTCTTGGAGCAGCTGGTGCAGGAACCCACAAGGGGAGAGGCAATTCTCGATTTAGTCCTGAGTGGAGCGCAGGATCAGGTCCAGGAAATAACCGTTACAGGACCGCTTGGGAATAGTGACCATAATATAATAACATTCAGCATTTCTGTGGTGGGTAGAACACCTCAGCAGTCCAGCACCCTGGCATTTAATTTCAAAAAGGGGAATTACACAAAAATGAGGAGGCTAGTTAAACAGAAATTAAAAGGCACAGTGACTAAAGCCAAATCCCTGCAAGCTGCATGGAAACTTTTTAAAGACACCATAATAGAGGCCCAACTTAAATGTATACCCCAAATTAAAAAACATAGCAAGAGACCTAAAAAAGTGTCACCGTGGCTTAACCACCATGTAAAAGAAGCAGTGAGGGACAAAAAGGCATCTTTTAAGAAGTGGAAGTCCAATTCCCAAATCTGCACCGTCCTTTGTGGGTGATGAATCTGAGGAACTGTCCCGGATTGAAGTGTCATTAGAGGAGTTTTTGGAACAAATAGAAAAACTTAATGTTAACAAATCTCCGGGACCGGATGGCATTCATCCAAGGGTTCTAAAAGAACTCAAATGGGAAATTGCTGAACTATTATCTGTGGTTTGTAACCTATCCCTTAAATCGGCTTCTGTACCTAATGACTGGAAGGTAGCCAATGTGACACCAATATTTAAAAAGGGCTCTAGAGGCGATCCGGGCAATTACAGACCGGTAAGTCTAACTTCAGTACCGGGCAAATTAGTCGAAACAATAGTAAAGAATAAAATTGTGAAGCATGTAGAAGAACATAATTTGTTGGACAAAAGTCAACATGGTTTCTGTAAAGGGAAATCCTGTCTTACTAATCTATTCGAGTTCTTTGAAGGGGTTAACAAACATGCGGACAAGGGGGATCCAGTAGATATAGTATACTTAGATTTTCAGAAAGCCTTTGACAAGGTCCCTCACCAAAGGCTCTTGTGTAAATTACATGGCCATGGGATAAGAGGGAAGGTCCTTTCTTGGATTGAGAACTGGTTAAAAGACAGGAAACAAAGGGTAGGAATAAATGGTAACTTTTCAGAATGGAGAGGGGTAACTAGTGGTGTCCCCCAAGGGTCGGTCCTAGGACCAATCCTGTTCAACTTAGTCATAAATGATCTGGAGAAAGGGGTAAGCAGTGAGGTGGTAAAGTTTGCAGATGATACCAAACTGTTTAGGATCGTCAAGACAGAAGCAGACTGTGAGGGACTCCAAGAAGATCTCACCAAACTGAGTGATTGGGCAACAAAATGGCAAATGAAATTTAATGTGGATAAGTGTAAAGTAATGCACATCGGGAAAAATAATCCCAACTATACGTACAGTATGATGGGGGCTAATTTGGCTACGACAAATCAGGAAAGAGATCTTGGAGTTATCGTGGACAGTTCTCTGAAAACTTCCACACAGTGTGCAGCGGCAGTCAAAAAGGCAAATAGGATGCTCGGAATTATTAAGAAAGGGATAGAAAATAAGACCCAGAATATCTTACTGCCCCTGTATAAAACTATGGTACGCCCACATCTTGAATACTGTGTACAGATGTGGTCTCCTCACCTCAAAAAAGATATTTTGGCCTTGGAAAGGGTTCAGAAAAGGGCAACTAAAATGATTAGGGGTTTGGAACGGGTCCCATATGAGGAGAGGTTAAAGCGACTGGGATTTTTCAGTTTAGAAAAGAGGAGACTGAGGGGGGATATGATAGAGGTATATAAAATCATGAGTGGTGTAGAGAGGGCCGATAAAGAAAAGTTATTTATTAGTTCCCTAAATAGAAGAACAAGAGGACACCAAATGAAATTAATGGGTAGCAGGTTTAAAACTAATAAAAGAAAGTTCTTCTTCACACAGCGTGTAGTCAGCCTGTGGAACTCCTTGCCAGAGGAGGCTGTGAAGGCTAGGACTATAATAGAGTTTAAAGAGAAGCTAGATAATTTCATGGAGGTTAGGTCCATAAAAGGCTATTAGCCAGGGGATAAAATGGTGTCCTTGGCCTCTGTTTGTCAGAGGCTGGAGAGGGGTGGCAGGAGACAAATCGCTTGATCATTGTCTTCGGTCCACCCTCTCTAGGGCACCTGGTGCTGGCCACTGTCGGCAGACAGGATACTGGGCTAGATGGACCTTTGGTCTGACCCAGTACGGCCATTCTTATGTTCTTATGTTCTTAATGATTAACCAACTTTTCACAGGCAGCTCCAAGTCTGAGCTCATGGAAAGTTACTGGCAGCTGGGAAAGCAGAGTGATGCTAACTTTCATTGACCCCCACACCGCTCAGAAGTTCGGCCTTGAGGTTCAAACATGAAACAAAACAATTCAAAATCTCATGTGAAATGTTAGTTCACCAAGGTCATTAAGCACATGCTTAACTTTAACATGCTTAACTTTAAGCATGTGCTTTAAGGGGTCCTACGTACATAGAATCATAGAATCATAGAATACTAGGACTGGAAGGGACCTCATGAGGTCATCGAGTCCAGTCCCCTGCCCTCATGGCAGGACCAAATACTGTCTAGACCATCCCTGATAGACATTTATCTAACCTACTCTTAAATATCTCCAGAAATGGAGATTCCACAACCTCCCTGGGCAATTTATTCCAGTGTTTGACTACCCTTACAGTTAGGAACTTTTTCCTAATGTCCAACCTAAACTTCCCTTGTTGCAGTTTAAGCCCATTGCTTCTAAGTCCAGCATAATATTTACATGTTATGCTAGACTTAGAAACACGTGTAAGTGTTTCTTTTAAATGTGAGCCTGAACCTTTTGTGAAAAGGGAAAATGCAACCCTTTCCGTCCTCTAGATGGGCATACAGTTTTAGAAATGAATTACATGGTTTGCTGAAGACCTTTATGCTAAAGCTTTTCCCCAACCTCCCTATTATTTGTCCAATTAAATTCAAGATCATCCAGCCATAGGTCAAATGCAAAACAAAACAAGTGTGAGCCCCTCAGCTCCTGTAAACTGGCATAGGACCAGTGCTGCTATGATAGACTACACAGTTCAGGCTCAGAACCAGTAAGTCGCTTTGGGTGAAATTTATTCAACCCCTATATATCGCCTGTATTTGGAATTCACATGGGTAAAGAATGATATGACGGAGGTGGTGAAATCCACCCTCACAGCCCTGGGGTAGGGTGTTGGGATAATGCTGCCAACATCTCCACCTTTGCCAGGCCTTCACTGCAGCCCCCATCAGAAGAGACTGAATATGAATAGCAGAAACCTACAGGATCCTGGCAGTATCACTGGCCATTCCAGTAGGTGCCTCTGTTCAGTTTTACTGGGTAGAAGTTGTGAGGTAGGGGTGCTGAGTACCGTAATTGTCCTCCAGCTGTATTGACTCTCTGTCCCACCACTCGCCCATTTGAAAGCAGAATATCTCCGGTGCCTTTACTCCTTTGGAGACGGTGATTCAATAGGACATGAACCATGAAACCATCTCTCAGACTTCACCTATTAATCGGAAAATGAGGTAATTAAAAATCCTATTATTAAATAAAAATAAATAATAACCTTGGCAACACCTTAAGCTCCCATGACATTTATGCTCTGATCAATTCTTTGTGCTTTTTCTTCTACAAACACAGATGGCCTGACTTTATCCCTCAGAGGAACTGGAGGACCAAAAAAAAAAAAAAAAAAGGAATAAAAATGCAGTTCTCTACAGATGTCTTAGTATTATATATTACAGTAGCACTGAAAGAGCTGACATACTTTACCACCTCCTTGCATTAGTCACTGTGGAAATAGCCACTACCCTGAACAGTTTGCTGTCGACATAGTTGAAAGAAACAAGGGATAGGAAAAAGAAATTATCCCTCCCTTTCTGAAAGGGGAGAACCATAACGCAGAGGGATTAAGTGACTTACTTATGGTTCACACAGGAAATCATGGGCAAAGATGGGAACTTACCTCTGATCTTCTGAAAGAGTCCCAGGCTAATGCCTCAACTACAAAAACATCCTTCCACCTTTATTCCCACAAAGAAAAAGAAGCAACATTAGCTGGCCAAGAATCAGTTGCTCACAGTAAATACCTTTTCATTCCCCCACAGGTTACATCACCATTGTGTTCTCTCACGGTGGAGAAAACAATTTTATTCATGGAAAATTTCTGGGTGTTTGACAACAAATTGTACAGTGCAGGTCATGCTGTTTTCCTTAATCCTCCACCACACAATCTCCAACCACATCTCATTTATTCTACTTCCCTTGCATGAGGTGAAGGAGGCTATGAATGGAAGGGGAGTCAAATTCCAACTCCTACAACTTCCAGATGTAGGAGCCCCAAACCAGCTTCTTCAGCTCCCTTAAAGAGGTTAGGAAATGAAGGGGGTTGGCTTTCCACTGTATACGATGTAAGGGTATGTCTAGACTACATGGCTCTGTCGACGGAGCCATGTAGATGAGTTTACTAGACATAGGAAAATGAAGCGGCAATTTAAATAATCAACGCTTCATTTACATAAAAATGGCCGCTGCGCTGTGCCGATCAGCTGTTTGGCGGGGCAGTCTGGACATGCTGCAGTCGACAAGGGAAGCCTTTGTCGACCGTTCTGTTATGCCTCGTGAAATGAGGTTTACCAGAACGGTCGACAAAGGCTTCCCTTGTCGACCACGGCGCGTCCAGACTGCCCCGCTGTGCCACCAAACAGCTGATCGGCACAGCGCAGTGGCCATTTTGATGTAAATGAAGCAGCGATTATTTAAATCGCCGCTTCATTTTCCTATGTCTAGTAAACTCATCTACACGGCTCCGTTGACGGAGCCATGTAATCTCAACATACCCTTAGATCCCCAAACTTTCCTTCCTTAGATCCCTTAATGAATGCTTTCCTTCAAATCCATTTTATCCATTAACCATAACTTCATACTGACTACCATCATGGGACATCCATCAAAAGTGTTAAGTACTTAATTTGCAACATTATAACTCCCTCCACTTACTTCTCCTATGGGGAAGCTGAAAAACCAATCCTATCTTAGTCATTCTGGTGAAAAGGGAAATATTCTTCCCAGGCTGCCAGGCTACACTACAGGGTTTTTGTGCAAAAACAGGGTTTTTGTGCAAAAAGCTGCAGAGTGTCCACACCTCAGACGTGTTTTTGCGCAAAAAAATAAATACAGTAAATCGACAGGACAGAGGGCTTTTGCCGGTAGAGTTATTCCTCTCCGCAGGAGGAATAACTCCTTTTTGCGCAAGAGTTCTTGCGCGAAAAGGTGTGTGTGGACGCTCAACAGGGGTTTCTTGCGCAAGAAACCCCTATCGGCAAAAGCACAGGTGCTCTGATTGCCATTCACAGAATGGCCATCAGAACTTTCTTGCGCAAGAGTGTCCATGCAGTGTGGAGGCTCTCTTGCACAAAAGCACATTGCTTTTGCGATGCGCTTTTGAGTTGTGGACGCACTTTTGCACAAGAAGGTTTTTGCGGAAGATCTCTTCCGCGAAAACCTTCTTGCGCAAAAACCCTGCAGTGTAGACAAAGCCCCCAAAAAAAGGGCAACAAGTATAATGCCCACAGCAGATCAAGAAGGAACCTGGTTCCTCTTGCCATGTTCATGGATGCTGCCAGCATGATCTTGCTAAAAGAGGGTCTTTCCAGGGCTGCATAGGATATAAATATTGTCCCTCATTCCCAAAACCTCTACTTAGCAGGAAGAGCAGTGACTTCTCATAAGCTTGCCTCAACTCCTTTCAATTCCTGCACTTCTTGCCCATTCCTGTAAACTTTTCCCCTGTCTTCTCACCCATTTAAAGAGCTAATACTCCCTCTTCTTCCAGCTTGCCAGACAAAGACCTTCCCATATACATGTTGGGGGGGGGAGGGCACTTTGTGTCTTGTTCTCTATTACAATATTCCCCCTCAAAACACATGTGTTTTCTAATACCTTCATTCATATTTTTGTTAGTTTTTGCAATTTCCTTTTAGGGTAATATCAACAAGCAGTGGTCATGTTTACCTGTAACCATGAATCTATCCTTGACAAGCCTATGGGCAATAGGAAGCTATGGGAGTCCCTCATTTTCTAATGATCAGTGGGATTCGTTTGTAATGAACAGATTAGCTGCTCTTTAATCATTGTCTATTGTTTCAGTGCGAAAGAAGATTTCACAGCTCATTGACTATGTTGACTGGAAATCTGCATGGAGGAAACAATGTTGGAGCTCATCAAATGTAATCAGCTACTAATTGAAAGGAAATGAAATTTTACAATTATATGGCACCTTTCAACCACACAGGATTACAAAGCGCATTACAAGTGATGCATGCCAGAAATACTTGATAATCTCCAAAGTACTATCACTTCAGGAGTAGAATTCAGCAGTTATTTTATAGCAGTGTACACAGGAAGACTTACAGTAAATAAAATACAATAATCATCATCATCATAATTTTATTTTCCAAAGGGAAAGTACAGGGAATTTTAGCCATGACAAAATATGCATACCTAAAAGTGTTATTAAAGCTAATGTTTGGAATCAAGTTCATATATAAAAGGAAGGCACTGCGTATCTGGGGTCAAGCTTGAGTTATGAGAAATTACAACAAATATTGGTCACAAGATACACAGGGTACATAATCAGCATTGTTTGAGATTGGGGGATGTGAATTTTTAAGGGTCAGAGAATAAGTATTCTCAGGTACACCACCCATACAGTCAAGAGTCAATGGTGATGAAGTGGATAGGTACAGTGGTGGAGTGTATCACTTGGTTCCTTGGTGGGTCATCTGTAGAAAGATATAGTATGTCAGGGATGGAATTGGGTTATTTTCCTGACTATGTCCCTTGTTGACAGTCTCATTCACACATCCTGGTACTGTTGGTATCCTGTGATGTGTTCTGTGTAAATGTCTCTGGACCACCTGAGGGCCTTGGACATCATAAGATACCTCATGAGCCAAGAGTAGCGCTGATTGACTCCTCATGCTCTCAGCACCAGCTTGTTTTCGGGGTCCCATGTGCCCAGGGCTCTCACAATCAGTGAATGGATCTGGACATCATAGCCTTGGGCTCTGAGGGTATTGGTCAACAGGGTGTATTTCTCCTGCTTGTGAGACTAGCCCCATGGAAGGCCGGTTTCCAGTTCTTGAAGGGCACCATGATATCCACCATGATGACCCTCTTCTGCTCCTTGTTGGTCACTACAATGTCAGATTATAGCAGACTGTCTGTTCTGGGGATGTCACGGTCAACAGCGATCCTCGCTAGGAGTGGCGGGATGGCTATGACCATGACCTCACAGGACATTGGGTAGCATCTCATTGGCATAGCTGCACTTCCTGCTGCACTTGTCCTGGTTCCTGTGATGGACGGCTTTGTTGAGGGGAACGTAGTTGAGCTGGGCCCAGTCGATGAACCACCAGCCAGCGAACTGGGTGAAGTGGTTGCTGGCAACCCAGTTGCTCGTTACCTTGATCGCCTTGCCCTGATCTGGCTTCTGCTTAAAGTCCTTGGTGTAGTGACAGCAGATAGTGTCCACGAGGGTCCTCTTTTGCATTGTTCTGGCAGTTGGGGTGAGGATGGTGTGGCCTGAGTTCTGTACGCATGGCATCAGGACTCTCAGCTCCCAGTGCTCCTTGCACCACATTCAGTGGGAGCTGATCCTATTTTCTATTCATTGTGAGGGACCAGGGAGACATCATGCTCTGAGTGGGTGCTGGTGATGTGTTTCCTGACTATGTGTCTCACTGTGATGCTTTTCACCATTGGTTCTGAGCATGTCAGGAGTTGGAAGCTGTGTGTGATCACCGCCATGTCACATAGGTTGCCCATCCAAGGCCCTCTCTGCCTGTGGAAGATGTATATGATGTTGGCGCTGGCCCTCTGGGGAATCATAGAATCATAGAATCCCAGGGCTGCAAGAGACCTCAGGAGATCATCGAGTCCAGCCACCTGTCCGATGCAGGACCAACCCCAACTAAACCATCCCTGGCAGGGCTTTGTCAAGACAGGACTTAAAAAAGGAAGAGCCATTTCATCATAAGGTGTCTGATTGTGCTTTCTGCCTTGTTCAGGGGCATTTTGGCCAAGGTTGATCCTCTGAGGATGAAGGAGTTCTGTGGTCAGTCTGTTCATCAGGACATTGAAGTCCTTGAAGTTGTCCATCTTCACCAGCTCCTCCATCCAAATGGTTTGCCATAGTGTGGTAGCCCTCACTCATGGCTGCCACTCCTCCTCCTGCCTCATCTCTGCAGGCTCAGGATGGGAAGGCTAGGAAGGCATTGCAGGTATAACCTAATGCCTCATTGCTTCCCAAAGAGGAGAGCAATTCTCAGGTGGATATTGAGGCGGGGTCCCCAGTGTGGCAGTGGGACAACTCTCAATGTTTTGGGTAGCACTGACTCTTTCAGGAAGGAGGGGTGATCTGGAAGCACTGGTGCTGGAACTCGGTGGGACGTAGGTATGTCTGGAAGTGCTGGGAGTGGTGCTGATTCTCCTGCAGGCACTTTCTTGGGGAGGGAGGGTGTCCTTGGTGGAAGACAAGACCTTCTGTGTTGGGATTTCATTGGGCAACCCTGGAGGTAGTGCTGGATCTCCTAGGGGCAAGGTCCAACCCTGAGATCTGGAGGCTGCGAGAGGTTCCTCTAGCTACTGGCTCTTGTCAGGTAGCCTGGGAAGTGGCGTTGGCTGCTCCAATTACAGGTCAGTATAGTGTTACCTGGGGAGAGCGCTGAACTGTCTCATGTCAGTGTTGTGCCATATGGTCTGCATGAGGTCACTGAGGCATTTGGTGTGGTTGCCGCTTTGTGAAATGGCATGAATGGTGAGGTTTCTGCCTTGTGAAAACAGCATGGTCCAGTGTGGGGATTCTGGAGACAGTGCTGACCATTTTGGTGGCTATGTCCCTTCAGCTGGTCCCCGGGGCTGGTGGTTGGTCCTCCCTTTTGCATTGTGGATCTGGGGATGCTGGCTGGGACGCTGTGGCTGGAGCATTGTTGGGGGCCTGGGTAGGGTGCTGGCAGGATCAAACTCTCCTGTTCCAAGAGGTCCCTTGCAAGTGGTTTTCTTTTGAGTCTCAAAGGTCAGGTTGCAGAGTGCACACTGGAAAGTGATTGGAATGTTGTGGGCTTTCCTGACAATGCTTGCTGAGTGTGCCAAGGGCCTGGACTCCATTGCATGGAAAGCAGAGTGGGCGGAGGAGGAGGCCTGTAGAGATGGGATACCAGAGGTATGTGTCATCTCCATCTTCTCCCTCTGCTGGACAGTCCCTTGTCATACCTGTGGACTCTCTGGGTGGTTCCCCTCAGTCTGGGAGAGCAGCATGGAATGGTGTGGTCAGGTAGTCAACTAGCAAGGGGCAGGGTATCTGTATCATGGCTTCTGTGGGGGATGGGGGTGGTCCCATTGGCTGAGGTGCCTCGTAGTGAGGCAGGACAATGGGCATCACTGAGATCCTGGGCCACGGAGTAGGTTCCCCTTGGAGCAACTTTCTTCTGAATGGCTGGGCAACTGGCAGCGTCTGTGTTCTGAGCTGTGGGAGAGGTTCCCCCTGCAGTAGCCTTCTTTGGAGCATCAAGTTGACACCTGGCCTGAATTTTCAGTATGATCTGCTGAAGATTTTTGGGTCGTTGATTTAATTCTCAGATAAAAACTATATTAACTTGGAGTGCATCTCAGTTATTTATCGTTTAAAACAGCACATAGATTCTGTAACCATTTCCCAAACAAGCATAAGTCCGATAGACCTGGGTCATCAGCAGGTGGCCTCAAACCTGGACCTCTGGAGTGAAATGTATGTCCCTGTACTGTAGGAGCCAAAAGCCACATGCCCTTTGCTAAAGCTGTAGAGCAGACTGACATTTCTGTATCGAAGTGGTCTCAGCATCACTAGATAGGATAGGACACCACACCCAGGAGGTGTGTGGTTACACAAGTATTAACAGCCCATGAAAATTAGAGTTAAGGTTCAATTAAAAAAAACCTAGAAAATACACTTTAAGCCCCCGCCTCACACATGACTGAATTCTATCCAGAAGTGATGCTATGCAAGGGGGCTACGTTTAGCCTGCCCCCTCTTGCGCAAGAGACTATGTAAATTAGGTGAAGTGGTGACTATCACTGCACCTCATTTGCATACTTAATGAGCCACCATTTTTGCACAAGGGGCCTTTGCGCAAAAAGGAGCCATCTACACAGCTCCTTTTTGCGCAAAACTCCCCTCTTGCGCAAGAGCCGTTCTGCCTGAAAAAAAGCGGCAGAACGGCTCTTGCACAAGAGGGGGGGTTTGCGCAAAAAGGAGCAGTGTAGATGTAGCCTAACTGTACAGTTATGGTTCACACATATCATGTTTATAGCCATTTCTAATATTCAGAAAAAGATCTGTCTGTGAAATGTGATACAGGAGTATCTTCTGATCTTTGTTAGACTTTACTCTTCTTTCAAAAGAATCTGATTAACAAATTTAAAACGAGAGAGCAAGAATTGTTAAGGGGATGATGTGGCTTGGAACTAATTTGATTGACACCATGTAGCATGGAAGTACTAGTCCAATAGGGTGGCCAGATCATGCCTTTAGCTGATTTTCTTTTTTTGGGGTGGGTCTTTCAAACAGCAACAGGGAAAGAGAAACTTTAGGGAAAAAATAGAAAATAGCATACACAATCGCAAACTTGGCAGAGAGACTAAAGGGGAGATGTAATACCTGTACATTGTTTGAACTCAATTTCTGTAACTGACTAGATTTCAAATTGACTGTATCCCTTTGGATCAATGTCATGTTAAACTGCAATCATCCTCTTTCTTAGACTGAATTTAAAAACTTGGATGCTGAAGCTAATTCTTTTTTTTTTTTTTTTTTGCATATTCCCAGCTAGTTGTATGAGAAAAATATGGACTAGTCTGCTAGACTGAAGGATAGTGGCCAGAAGCACTTAATGGCCCTTGACCTTGTCTGAAAGCTAAATTTCCAGAGACCCATTTCATTCTGAGAACTTCTGAGCAAAAATGCATTAACAATGAGTTCTGGTCTATATCATCCTGCAATACCACTCCTCTTACAAAGGAATGAAAACAAATAGCTTTCTTTCATAATCTACAATGCCATTTTCTTTTTGTTCCCATGGTCTTTGGTCTCGTTTAATATGCTTATCAGAAGAACATTGGAATGTCACCAGTTTTGCTTGGAACAAATAATTCTACATCTGAAAATAAATTACAAAGCATATCGAGGGTCTTCTCCATTAGTTAGATATTGATTTAATAATCTGAATATACATAAACCCACTAAAATTACATTTGGCAAATGAGCAAAGGAGTTTATCAGAATTGTTCACTAGAGGTGCACATGGCCCATAGATCTATTCTCACTAGAGAGGTTTGCAAGAAACATATTCAAAATAAAATGTCCTTCTTCAGTCATGACCCTCTGTGATCAACTCAGTGAGCCAATGATGGGAGAAACATCCTGGTCATGCACTGTTCACTACCAGGGATAACAGAGTGAAGGGTAACATGGAATCTTATAACAGGAAATAATGAATATCCAATGTACTAGATAGCAACACACAAGGAAGAAAAGAGCACAAACATGTAGAGAAAAAAAACTAGAATGTTATGCATGTAGACTCCCATGGAGATCTGTCATACTCAGAGGACATGAGAACTGTGACAAAGTACCACTGCAAAGTAGGAGGAGCAAGGATTTGATATCTGTACCCAAAAGCCGTATAAGATGCCTCTTCTGCTGGCATATAGATGCTAGCCTGGTTTCAAGGCCATTGGTGTTGGAGGCAGAGGTAGCTGATGCAGGATGCTGCCCTCCCTATTCCTCATTTCTCTCAAAAGGTGCACATTGTAAAGCTGGTGCATGTGGCAGCAAGAGGAAGATCATGGGCGTTTTTACCGGAGGAGAGAGAGAAAAAACAAAATGAAGTGAGGTAGTAGGAGGCTCTAATGAGGGAAAAGAATGGGCAGATAAAGAAAGAACAAAAACCAGGAAGAAGATAGAGTCAGTGACAGAGTGCCTTAATGTCCACTATTACACTGGCTGTTACATAAAGCAGGGGTACTTTGGTCTATCCCCTCATGGGGCTAGGGTCAGAGTAGAGCCCCACTGCCCCAAGATGAGGGTGAGTGTCTCTGTCTCTCTCTTTGCTTCTCACTTGGGGCCAGCTCAGTGAGTTCAGTGACTCTTTTTTTCTTTTTACTTGATGTTTTGGGGGGGTCAGTGGCCCCCAATCGAAAAAAGGTTCCCCGCCCCAGACATAAAGGGTCAAGGAAATCTGCATCATTGCACTTACGGAATTTCCTTTGAAAACTTCCACTGAGGAAAAAATCTGGTTTGAGCTGTCCCTTCCCAGGCAAATGTAGCATGCTCCCTTTCACGCTCACCCATGCTGGTCAAACACTTCATGGAAGAAGAAAGCATGTAAACTCATGCTGCAGAATTAATTTGCTAATTAAGGGATTGATTCTCCATCATTATAGTCAACTGGAATCTTTCCAAAACCCACTGAATTCCTGTGGGGCTGGTGGGATACATCTCTCTCAGAGGCCTTGCTTCTCAGCAGTCTGCCCCTTTCTGGGCTCCAGACTCCAAACTGCATCGAGAGAAGAACTTGCATAAGAGAGGAGGTGACAGAACATGATGCCACAAAGATCACACTTCCCCGTTCTTTCCATTGTCTCAACATGCTTCCATTTTGCACTTTCCCACAATACTGGGACACTACGGCCCTCAGAGGTTAAGTTAAGGTCCTACCTTGATCACCTGAGGGCATCAAGTTCCTCAGTCAAGATTTTTCAGTGGTTAGGGTACTAGCCTCAGACTTGAGTTCAAATGTCCCTGTTCTGCCACAGACTCCCTTGACTTTGGGAAAGTAACTGTGCCTCTGTTACTCGTCTATAAAATGGGGATAAATAGTACTTCCCTACCTTACTAGGGTGTTGTGAGGATGAATACATTACAAATGGTAACAGGCACAGATACTGCAGTGATGGGGCTACATAAATACCTAAGATAGATAAATAGATAGATAAACTGAGTTAGATCCTCCACATAACTCAACTGACTTTCTAAAGAAAAAATTAGGAAGATTCTGGAAAAACTCTAGGGCTATGTCTACACTACCAGGTTATTTTGAAATGAAATAATAGCTCCCAAAGTAACTATTTTGAATAAGCTTATTCCTCTTCACAATAACAATTTCAAAATAACAGGTTTGGTAGTGTGGATGCTTGCCTTCTTATTTCAGAATGCTTGCCTGTGTAGACCGTGGCTTAGAGGATATTCATACATTGAGATAAGGCACAACTGTGTATCAAACATGTCCAACATTAGGGGGTAACGTGCATTGCATATTCCTGGGCTTGTCCCTTGGAGTAGTACTATTTCTGCACGATGGTGTGATTGACGTTAAAAGTAGAGGTCATTGTTTCACTGTGTCCAAATGTGCGAGCTTCAGTTGGAACTGTGCCTGGATTCTGCTGTTATGGAAGCTGAGGATGTAGCTATATTTTCCCCTTCCTTCTGAGTCCATTTCTATGGAGCACTTATATCATCCTGTCTAGTACGGCAGCTTTTTCAAGCCTTTATCTAAGCAGAGAGGCATGACAGGCAGTGCATTTCCAGATGATTATTGTGTGCCTTGGGTGGTATTCCAAGGCAAAAAGCTGAGAACTTTCCTCTCATTGTCTTTTTGTTATATGAAATGGAATTTATAAATCAAACAAAAGAGAAAAAGAGAGTGAGATCCCTTTACTTACACAGTGTTATTGGCACAGCCATGACACCATTGACAGCCAGTAGAAAGCTCCATCCATGTTCAGACTTTTAAAGCCATTTCCTCATTTACAGTATAAAGAGAATGTTGCCTTATAACCATGCACCAACATAAGAGGCATAATTTACAAAGAATACTTTAGTTAATTAATTTTAAGTATTATCAACTAATGTGTATACCCAGCTTGCAGAGCTGATCACTTTCACTTTCACACCATGACGTGTTCAGGCTGTTAATACAGTTAAGTAAAGGAGAAAAAAAATCTCTGGTACTGGACAATTAGGGCTTGATCTTACTCCCATAGAAGTCAATGGTGAAACTCTCACTGACTTCAATGGAATAGAAGAAATCCTTTACTGAGACCTCCGCTGAATGTACTCACTCTGGTTTCTGTGCAATTACATTAGGCCCAGTCTATTTTTGGTGTCTCTTTGCTTAATCAAACAGCTGGCAGTAAGTTCTGCCAGCATTGTTGCTCATCAAAACAGCCTACTGGACTGATGAATGACCATATAAGGTCTCTTCCATTGTGCTGCATATCAACACAGTCATTTATCCATTATTTCCCCCTTATGAGATTTCTTTTTTCTTTTTTCATCTGTTCAGATATAGCTATATCTGTATGCTATTTATTACAGTTCTATTATTCTTCAGACCTCCTTAAATATAGAATGGGAAAAAATCAAAATTAAATTGCTTTCTATTGCTTTTCCTCTCTAGCAACAATAATGCAATGTAAGACATCCTGAAGATAACAAGATCACTGATCACCGCACTTTCTTGGCTGATGCATAGTTACAAATTAGTTTGTTATATACCAACATTCCACACATGCAGACAGCTCTATTTGGATCGCCTTCTATCCTGAATTTACCCTACACAGTGATTGCTTTTCTTTATTGCTATTTGCACTTTGAGATTAGACAAAAGTATTGGAAGAATAGGCCACTTCATTTTTTTTTTAATTTAGGCTGACACATACCCCATGTGCACATTCCCCTCACTGGTTCCATATGAAAGGTCAAATGGAACTGATCCCTCTGGTTTGTGACATGTCGCTTTTCCATCTGGTTAATTTAAAAATTAAACTTGTAGTGTGCAACCTCATTGAACCAAAACAAGTTATGCTTAGGCAACACTGTGTTTGTTTTGTGTCTCCACAGACATTACATAAAGCGCAGATTACTACAAAGTTAGTTTCCTATGCCAGCCACAAATATTCCCCAAATTCATCACCAACAGAACCTCACCCATCTGAGGAAACGAAGTTGTTTTTGTAGCAAGCAACACGGCCGCTGCCTTCCTCTTTTATCGCTCCTCCCACAACCTGAACAGGGCATGGCATTTATAACGATGTCTGGGATAGCTCACAAACTATATGCAGGACTGATGGATTTTCCCTTAATTCAGACACATAGGACTCCGATGTAGGACTTTTCTAAATATACAGTACCAGGTTAAACCTCTAAAATCCAGGATTCTCTGGTCCGGCAATGGACCACGGATATTGCTGGACCAGAGTGCCCTGGCGAGGTTGGCGGCGGAGGGAAGGACACAGGAGCCCCGCCTGGGCCGGAAGCAGCCCTGGCCAGTTTGCTCCAGCAATATAGCCCTGGCTGGAGCTGGCACAGCAGGGAGTGCAGCCCTGGCCAGGCCAGAGGCAGCGGGGCCAAGAAAGCAGCCTGGACTGGTACCCCTAGTGTGGTGGAGAATTTAGTTCCAGCACCAGGCAGGAATGCAGACCAATGGCAGGGAGCAGAACCAATAACTAGGAGGGGAGCCTTGATCTCCCCTGATCTACCAAACTCCGTGATTCAGGACTGCTCAGTTCCGAGGGTGCTGGACCCGGAAGATCCCACCTGTAGCTTCAAAGCTGTTTGACGAGGGGCAAAGATTCTAAGCTTTGCACAGGCTTTTCTTGATGAAGATAGATCCTCTGCTGGGATAAAGTGTCAGACCTTCATTGACCATTCACAGACTCAGCAACACAGCTGTATAATGCTAGAAGGGGGCTAATTTAGGATTCCATTTCAGAGAGACAATGCGTGAATGGTCTTGGGCTAATTCTGCTAACTTTTGCCCCATCTAGTCAATGCTCAAAAGCACATGGTTATTCTTCTTTGGATTCTTCATATTAAGAACAGATGTGATTGGGCTGCACAACTATCGCACAATTCCTGTGGGTATCTTTTCACAACATGTGGGAATTTACTATACTTATCAGACGCACACTGTTTTCTCAAGGGATTGTGGCAAAGCTGGTCATAGCATAACAGAATCCTTTGTACAAAAGGCATATCTAAAATATTACTGAAAGGATATTAAAACAACCCAAACAATGCAGTTTGAAAACAACAACATTTTTTTTAAAATACAATTTAAGGTTAAGCTGTTTGAACAGGGCAAAGATTGTAAGCTTTGCATAGGCTTTTCTTGATGAAGATAGATCCTCTGCTGATATAAAGTACAGATTTAAGATTTTAGTACAATTCACAAATAAGATCATTGAAAAAAATCAACTACGATTAGTTTATTACGCTCTATTAAGGTCAGATGAAATTTGGTTTTTCTTTCAAATGTAGGGTTCAGAAGTAAATTGAATTAAAATGACAAACTAATAACATTCAATTTAGATGGGCACATTGGAATAAATCCAGAAAACTGGTGCTTAGCCCAAATACTGAGGCTGTCAGATACGCAGCAGAAAGAAATGGAATCCTCTCTCTGGACCATTGAGTATCCACAGAGATACTCCAATAACTAAAGTATCCCTGGGTAGCCATGAAGTATCATCCTCTATGGGGAGAGGAGCAAAGGATATAGATAACTTTAACAACTCTCTGTTCAACTCGTCTTCCACTTATCAGCTGTGCACTGCTGGGCAGGAAGCCTCCATGCAGTTTGTTTCTGTACTGCACAGGTGTTATGTACACACTGCATAACCCTCAAATAAGCTCCCTCCTGCCAGGAGAATCTGTATAGTTTTGGAAGTATAGGGAAGGCTTTAATAATGCTGGTTTCTCTCAACACTTAGATACCTGCCTAGACTTAGAATAAATCTATAGAGCTATTTTGAATAATGTCACTTCAGGAAATGCCTCTGCTTAGAGCAAAATTTAAGTGATCCATGTCACTATCAGCAGGTCAGCATATATTATAGAGACACTCCCCACCCATGTAGACATTACTCTCAAAGTTACAAGTTCTGGGGCAATGGTGTAAGTCTAGTGATATGATCCAAAATCTAATATCTGACATACCTGCAGACAGGTCAGTTTGCGGGGGGACTTGTTAGGAATCAAACTAGTTACCTTTTCATCCCTAATAATCCCAATGCCAGACCTCTTGTTTTGGAAGTAAAATTTCTGAAGAGAAAAGCCAAAATGAGATGTATTCTTCGAGTCTCTCTTTTGATCTCATGGCATGTCTACTCTGCAGAGTTTTTCCAGAAAAAAGGTCATTTTTCCAGAAAAACTACACTTACGTTCACACTGTAATTACGTTCTTTTGACAGAAAGTCGAAAGAATGCGTGGGGGGGGGAGGAAATCCGACAGCAGTAAACCTCTTTCTATGAGGAAGAAGCCTTTTTCCAAAAGAGCTCTTTTGGAAAAAGGCATGTGTGGACGGGGAAGAGCGTGTTTTTTCAAAAGAAGAGGCCTCCAGGAAAAAGCACAGGTGCCCTGTGCATTCTATCAATGTGGACGCTATCTTTCAAAAAAAACAAATCACTTTTTTGATGTGCTTTTGCTGTGTGGATACTCTCTTTCGAAAGAAGTTTTTCTGGAAGATCTGTTCCAGAAAAGTTTCTTCCGAAAGAAGCCTGCAGTCTAGACATAGCCTCAGGTCCATTTAGTGTTGTTCAAGATTTGCAATATAAAATGCTGTTAAGTTCACAAATAATACCAAACTAAGGGCATGTCTACATAGCAACATTATTTCAAAATAACTTGTGTTATTTCGAAATAACTTAGTCTGTGTCTACACAGCCAGCAGTTATTTCGAAATAATGTCAAAATACTGTCAAGCTGAAGGACTTCTTACTCTGACTCCTGTAACCCTCATTATACGAGGAGTAAGGGAAGTTGGAGAAGAGTGCTTTGTTTCCAAATAAGTGCTGTGTAGGCACTCCCAATTTTGAAATAAGCTATTTCAAAATAAGCTACGCCATTGATGTTGCTCAATTCGTGTAGTTTATTTCAAGTTAAGCCCTTCTGTGTAGATGTACCCTAAGAGGTCTAAGTGGCATAGTTGAACAGACGCCCTCAATAATTTTTAGAATGCTGCTGTATGAAATGAATGAGGTTTTGAATATGCAATGTAGAATGATTTATAATTATCTGAAACATGCTTAAAGGTTTGGAGTGTTCCAACAATTTAAATCACTCCACCATATTTATACTTGAATAGTTTTCGATATAACTTCAGAAGCATAGTGTGACGGGGTGCTCTGACCCCGCACTCCAGAGAGCCAGGGAGAGCTCCCCAGGGATGGCGGGGAGCGTGCGGAGGCCGGGCGAGCTGCCACGTGTCCATCGTCTGCTGACTCAGTCATGCCGGGAGGTAGCGCACAGCCAGGGGCACCTCACAATGATGTCACTGGAGGCGCTGCCAGGGCGTGGGCGGATGACGTCACCCGCTGATCCAGCGGGATAATTGAAACACGGCGGGCAGGCGCAGAGGAGGGGAAGCAGTGCGGAACAGGTCAGGGAGGTGAGTAGGGAACCCCCCTCGGTGGAGGAGGTGGGAGAAGGTGTCGCGGAGGCGGAGTAGGAAACGGCTCAGGGCGAGGCCATGGAACCCGAGAGCGGGTGGGTTTAGGAGCAACTACCCCATCTGCTGTTCAGGGAGACTCCCTCCCTGCCTTAGGGCCTTGGGCCGGGGCTCAGAGAGAGGGTGGGCCCGAGCCCCCCTACTCCGCCAACGTGGAGAAAGTGCGGTGCAGCCGGGGCGAGAGCCTTGAAGCACGAGTTCTCCATCCAGAGGACTGGAGGTATTCCGTCATGTTTGATCTGTGTTGGGGACACAGGAATGGGGAGGGGCGTGGAAATGCCCAATAAAGAGTGTCCACACAGGGAGGAACCTGTGAGACAAGTCAATTACTTTACACATAGACTTTAGAAACATTTCATTAGTTAAATTGTCAAGTGATTGAGAAGTTGAGGGCATAAGCAGTGTTAAAAATATGTAACATTTAAAAATCGTTAGTGTTATAAATTTCATGAAGTAGGTATGTTAAAATTGAACTGATCAAGGTTTAAGGTACTACATACTATTGAATAACTTTCTGTAATAAGTTTTGAGGGGTAGCTGGGTTAGTCTGTTTCAGTAAAAAACAATGAGGAGTCCTGTGGCAGCACATCAAAGACTGACAAATTTATTTAGTCATAAGCTTTTGTGGGTTGGAACCCACTTCATTATTGGGTTTCAGCCCAGGAAAGCTTATGCCCAAATAATGCGTTAGTCTTGAAGGTGCCACAGGACTCCTCATTCTTTTTTCTCTAATAAGAGATCAATATGAAAGTAACCAAAATATAGCCATTTCAGTCCCAGACATGATAAGACAGAAAGGAAGGATACTTCTGCAGATAAGCCACTGGACTGGGACTCAAAGATCTATGTTTAGTTCTTGGGTCTTCCATAGACTTACTGGGTAACCTTATAAAAACTTAAAAAACAACAAATAGTCTAGCAGCACTTAAAGACAACAAAACATGTAGTTGGTATCATGAGCTTTTGTGGGTACAACCCACTTCTTATGCAAGTCACTTAGGCTTCGTCTACACTGCAGTGCGGGAGGTGTCCCAAAATTGCTATTCCACGTCTTTAGAGCAAACCTGTTATTTTGAAATATAATGGGCTCGCTATTCCGACATCCCTGTAAACCTCATTCCACAAGGAGTAATGGATATTTCAGAATAGCGATTTATTTTGAAATAAGTGCCGTGTAGACAGCGCCTAATTTTGAAATAAGCTATTTCGAAATTGACTCGATATAAGCTATGCTATTTGCACAGCTTATTTTGAGCTACAGGCACAGTGTAGATGCACCCTACTCCATGGATCTATCTCTGCCTACTCCATGGATAGTCTCATTCCTTGAAATAGGATTGTTCAGTGTAAGGTACTATTCAGTGTGGTAGGACCAAACCTGCTCCTAAATTATAACAAAGGGAAAGGCATAAGGGACATGTTAAGAGTCTACAAATATTTGAAGGGCATGAACACCAAATATGAACAAGGTGGTATGAGGAAATAAGATGGCAATAATTAGCAACAATGCAGTGACATGAGGAAAGGGAAAATTAAGTTTAAATGTAAGAAAAGTTCCTTGACATTAAGAACTACCATTCTGTGAGCCTTAAAATTTTATGTTTCCTAAAAGAAAGGAGGGACTCACTTTTTAAAAAGGAACTTGTATTTAGTGGAATTTTCCCTGCAGTATAAGTGGTTCCCAATAGCATAAGAGAACAGTTAAGCCTCAGCAGGGGTACTGGGTTGTAATGGAAATCTCTTTGAAAGTTTACAAGTAGGCTGGACTGAAGAACACACTGCAGGAATGAATCCTGAACAGGGCCAATATGCTCTCAAGGATGTTAGAGGAAGAGCAGAGGGGCTTTGCAGCAGCTGGACTTACTAGGGAGAATTGTCTAATTCCTTCAGGAATCCTTCTAGGGACTCCCAAGTAACCCATAGTGCACAACCCTTGACAAGAGTACAACATAGCCCCTACTGGCCAGCATGAAAAGCAAAGTCTTTCTCTGCTTCCCTTTAAACACTCCTGAAAGTGTGGGGCAGAGTGAAAGGGGCAGAGTAAGAAATTCAATCCGTAATGGCAAATGTCATTGTCTTATTAGAGTGCTGTGCAGAATCTAGTTTATTGTGAAATGGGAGAAAAATTTCTGTCATCAAAATGATTCTCTGCTATATTTAAAGAGAGTGAAGGACATACCATATCAGCTTTGGAGGAAGGACAAGTTTTATTAACATATTCACTGTTACCTGTTTTTCCTTCAGATTTCTTGCATTCACTAATTATTAATAGTGAATACCTAGATTTGCTGATATACCTAGACTTTAGTAAGGCATTTGACATGGTCTCACATGACCTTCTTATCCATAAACTAGGGAAATGCAACCTAGATGGGGCTACCATAAGGTTGGTGCTCAATGGCTGGATGACCATTCTCAGAGAGTAGTTATTAACAGTACACAATCCTGTTGGAAGGGAGTGGCAAGTGGCGTTCCACAGGAGTCTGTTTTGGGACTGGTTCTGTTCAATGTCTTCATCAACGATTTAGATGATGGCATAGAGAGTATGCTTATTAAGTTTGCAGATGATACCAAGCTGGGAGGGGTTGCAAGTGCTTTGGAGGATAGGGTCATAATTCAAAATGATCTGGACAAACTAAAGTAATGGTCTGAGGTAAACAGGATGAAGTTTAATAAGGACAAATGCAAAGTACTCCACTTAAGAAGGAACAATCCATTTCACACATACAGAATAGGAAGCGACTGTCTAGAAAGAAGTACTACTGAAAGGCATTTAGGAGTCATAGTGGACCACAAGTTAAACATGAGTCAACAGTGTGACGCTGTTGCAAAAAAAGCAAACATGATTGTGGGATGCATTAACAGGTATGTTGTGAGCAAGACACGATAACTCATTCTTCTGCTCTACTATGCGCTAATTAGGCCTCAGTTGGAGTATTGTCTCCAGTTCTGGGCACTGCATTTCAAGAAAGATGTGGAAAAATTGGAAAAGGTCCAGAGAAGAGCAACAAAAATGATTAAATGTCTAGAAAACATGAGCTATGGGGGAGGACTGAAAGAATTGGGTTTGTTTACTTTAGAAAGGAGAAGACAAAGAGGGGACATGATAGTGGTTTTCAGGTATCTAAAAGGGTGTCACAAGGAGGAGGGAGAAAAAATATTCTCCTTGGCCTCTGAGGATAGAACAAGAAGCAATGGGCTTAAACTGCAGCAAGGGAGGTTTAGGTTGGACATTAGAAAAAACTTCCTAACTGTCCGGGTGGTTAAACACTGGAATAAATTGCCTAGGGGGGCTGTGGAATCTCCATCTCTGGAGATATTTAAGAGTGGGTTAGACAAACACCTGTCAGGGATGATCTAGACAGTGTTTGGTCCTGCCGTGAGGGCAGGGGACTGGACTCGATGACCTCTTGAGGTCCCTTCCAATTCTACGATTCTAATGAAATGTGACAAAAATTCATATTAGTGATTTGCTCACATCTGAGCTCTAATCCCACCTTTGATGCTCTGAGGACAAGTCACTTTGAATACTGTGGCTAGTGGTCCATCAGATATGGTAGTACCTGGGATTAATGCAGGACTAAATAACAACTGTCATCTTTACAAAAGATGCAACATGAGTTGCAAATGGAACTGAATGAAATTTGGATAGTGAGCGATCCATCTGGTCATGATTATTCTTTGCTTCAGCCTGCCCACAGAGAATCACTAAACATGTTTTCTGTTTTCAGTTCCGCACACGATATTTAATTATGTTCTTGTTAGATGGATCCACAATATTTTTCTTTCCAACAATACTCCTAAATGTAATTTATATTTACTAATTCAAACATATCCAAGTTCTGCATTATACAGACAACATGCACTGAGAGTGATCAACATTGTGATTTGTAAAATACTTTAAGAGGCCTGGGGGAGATGCAATAGCCTTTGGATCAGGCTCTCTGTGAGAAAAAAGAGTCAGAATCAGTTCTGTAGCACTGTAGGGCCTTATTTTGATGCCTCATGCACAATGGTTATGTCTTATTCACATCAGGGGTGTAGCTACACCACAGCCTTACCTCAACAGAAGCTATTCAATTTGCGCTACGCAAATTGAGTAGCTTATTTCGAGGTAATTTTGAAATAGCTTATTTCAAAATTTGGTGCTGTCTACACAGTGTCAAACTTTGAAATAAACTGCAATTCTAAAACATCCCTTAACCCTCATGGAATAAAGGTTACAGGAAAGCCGGAATAGCACGCCCATTATTTCAAAATAGATTTCGAATGGGCTGCTTTAAAGATGCAGAATAGATATTTCGGGATACTTCCGGTATCCCAAAATATCTCTGTAGTGCAGACATAGCCCATCAGTCCCATTGTCTTCAGTGGGATTGCTTGTCTCAGTTTCTGTGTAACCTACACATCTCGTGGATATGGTTCACCATCCCATGTAGTGTCACTTAGACTGCTTACAGCTTGCAAAATGAACAAGTGAGCTCTACAGCCTAAGCTGCAAGCCAGATGGCTTCATAGTACAAGCTAAGTTCCAGAGGTCAGAGGTTCAAATTTGCCTGGTGCTGGTTACAATTGCTTGCCAATATAGGGGGAAGTGGAGGAAGAATGACTCACAATCTGCTGCTTAAGCAGTTTTTTACAGTCATATAGTTAACACATTTTTAAAATAAAGTTTTGAGGCATAATCTCTGCCTAAGTGGCTAAGAAATGGTAAGAGTTAAACAGTTCTCATTAGAACATCTACAAAAACTCAGAATTTCCCAGTTTCTGGCAGTTTTCTTTTCCATTAATGGGCTGGTGTAGTTTTGAACTGAATTGTATTCTTTAGTTTCTATAGCAGGATGAAAAAAATATTTTTCAGGCTTTCCTTTGGATGAGAACTGATCCTACTGTAAGAAAGCACTGAATGAGTCATGCAAAATAGGACCACCCAACATTTGTCTATATTAATTTGGCAGTCACTTTTATATTCTCCCACTATAGGTCTGTTAGGAAATTTATACCGAATACATGGGTGGAGTGGGATAGAATCCTTCCTGTTTGCTTAATCACATTGAGGGATGATCTGCTTTGTCTGGTTCTCTCCATTACTCCTTCTAAAATTAACTCACATCTGACATTATAACATACGTTCAATATTATGTAAGTGGTCTGTTCTATATTCGGCTTATTCAGTCATAAATCCTGGCATGCCTTCTTAAATAAAAAAAAAATAGAGAGAGAAGAGAAGTAGAATTGTGAGAAAACTCTCATACAAAGCGAAACTGGCAAAAGACATTCTGCCTGGTTTGTAAAGGAGCTAAAATAATCATCTCTCTTCAATGAAGACTTGTGAGCTTTTGCTCGTAGTGAAAGATCATCTTTGCAATTTGAAGAAAGGAAATTCCTTCCGTGTATCAAAGAAAGGCATTTAAGGCCAAAGAGTAATTTATATGCATATGGGCCCCAATCCAGCAAGCATAGGTATAACTGAAAGCTCAAGAGAATGTAACAGCCAACAAACAAGGGAACAGACCAGGCCCTTCCAAGCAAAAGGCATGACTCTGCTACAGCTGGAGCTACAGAGCCAGATGCTGCAACAGACTCACATCCTCTGTGGAACGGGCAGAGGCAGACACATGCTCAATGGTAGCTTACATATATCCTCTGGACAGAGAAAGTTTGCCCCAAGCATCCAAGGTCCATAGCAATCTGATGTGATAGCTGTCATCTTGGTTGACCCCAAGAATTGAACTAGGTTCCACCAGAGCTGCCACATTTTCAAGCTGAGAGCTAGAACACACCCATATCCTCAGTGGATCAGGCACTGATCAGAAACACTGGCCAACGTCTAATAAGTAGTCCCTTTGAAGTAGTCACAATCAAAGAGACTACTCACATGCTGAAGAGCTTTGACAGACAAGGGCTTGAAAGCATCCACACCAACTCATCCCCATCCCACGTCTCACAGCCTAGGGTGGTAGGCCTTGTAGGGCTAAAAACTAAAATAAAAATGTGAAAAGAACAATACCTTTCTCTGCCATAATTCACACAATTCTGTAGGTTCTTGTTATCATACTGGCTTAGTGAGGTTCCCCAAGCCATCTCTTCAGCTGGTAAATAGCCTGGGATAAAGCTGCATTATAACTTCCAAAAACCAATGGAATAATACAGCAATCATGAGCCCGAACAAGCTCTTTGTTTAATTAAAAATTAATTTCTGTTGGGCTTATATGCTAATTACATTGACAATTACTAAAATAGGGCTCAGTATATACAAAAATAATCAACATTCACTGAGCTATGTGATTGTTAACTACTAAGGTCAACAATCACTCATTTATCAGAGGGTTAGCTGTGTCTGCCTGTATCTACAAAAATAATGAGAAGTCCTGTTGCACCTTTAAAACTATGAGATTTATTTGGGCAGAAGCTTCAATGGACAAAAGCCCACTTCGTCCAATGCATGGAGTGAAACGACAGAGGCAGCATAAATTTACTAGCACATGAGAAGAAGGAAGTTACCTTATCAACTGGAGAATCAGTGATAAGGAGGCCAAATCAGTCTGGATGGATGTGTCCCACTCGCAACAGTTGATGAGAAAGTGAGAATCCCAAGAGAGGAAAGTTGCTTTTGTAGTGAGCCAGTCATTGTCAATCCCGATTCAAAACCAGACTAATAGTGTCACGTTTACAAATGAATGGTAGCTCTGCAATTTCTCTTTGAAATCTGCTTTTGAAGGTATTTTGTTGAAGGATGGCCCCTTTTAAATCTGTTACTAAGCATCCAGGGAGATTGAAATGCACTCCTACTGGTCTATGCATGTTACCATTCTTGATGTCTGATTGGTGTCCATTTATCCTTTGGGTCAGAGATTGGCTGGTTTGGTCAATATACATGGCAGAGATGGCATATTAGGCTGCATTAGGAGGAGCATTGCCAGCAGATCTAGAGTAGTGATTATTCCCCTTTATTCAGCTCTGGTGAGGCCACATCTGGAGTATTGTGTCCAGTTCTGGACCCCCCACTATAGAAAGGATGTGGACGCATTGGAGAGGGTCCAGCAGAGGGCGACCAAAACAGTTAGGGGGCTGGAGCACATGATCTATGAGGAGAGACTGAGGGATTTGGGTTTGTTTTGTCTGCAGAAGAGAAAAGTGAGGGGGGATTTGATAGCAGCCTTCAACTTCCTGAAGGGAGGTTCCAAAGACGATAGAGAAAGACTGTTCACAGTAGTGACGGATGGCAGAACAAGGAGCAATGGTCTCAAGTTGTAGTGGGGGAGGTCTAGGTAGGATATTAGGAAAAACCATTTCCCTAGGAGGGTGGTGAAGCCCTGGAATGGCTTACCTAGGAAGGTGGTGGAATTGCCATCCCTAGAGGTTTTTAAGTCTCAGCTTGACAAAGCCCTGGCTGGGTTGATTTAGTTGGGATTTGGTCCTGCCTTGGGCAGGGGGCTGAACTTGATAACCTCCTGGGGTCTCTTCCAGCTCTATGATTCTATGATTCTATGTATCCTATTAGTAAATGTGCAGGTGAATGAGCCCCTACTCATGTAGCTGATGTGGTTAGGCCCCATGATGGTGTCACTTGAATAGATAGGTGGGCAGAGTTGGCAATGGGGTTTGTTGCAGGGTTTGGTTCCTGGATTAGTGTGTCTGTGGTATGGTACGTAGTTCCTGGTGAGTATTTACCTCAGGTTGGGGGACTAGAAGAACTTTGGATAATATGGAGAACTAGCTACATAACAATTAATTCCTACTTTCAAACTTCCTGAACAGAAAGAGTTGTTTATAAAAGGCTCACAAAACCACAGGTAATAAGATTTTTACAGTAGTGACAGTCATCCAGAATCTATATTTATATATCCTTATATCAAATGATTCCATTGCCATAATTATCACCTAATTACATGGTTCTAGCTGAACAAAACTGAGTTAAAGCCACAGATAATTGCTCCTTTCCTTGGTCAATGATGTTTAAGTAACCAGTTTCACATCGTACACAAACCACAATGAGATTTTCCTATGCCAGGGTTCACACTGCCATATACCAAAGTGCTCTAGCAAGAGACCAACCAGTGGCTTATTCTGACCCACATAATAAAGCAAGGCATTGTTAGTTTATGAAATGATACACACACACACACACACACACACACACACACACTCAATTAGATCTGAATGGCTGAATAGATGGTTCGCATTATGACTTGATCCTATCATGTGGAGCCACTGGAAAAATCATGGAAAAATGTTTGCACTCACTGCTTGAAAATGGAAATATTTTGCATTTTTGTAACTACAATATGACATACGATAGTGTAATATGATGGCCTAGAGGGTCCAATTTTAGTCAGCGCAAACTGTTAGGAATGAAACTAAGCATGCAACAGCCTGTTTCAGATTTGTTGATGGGGCAGATGATCCTTCCAGAAGTGTCATTTACCCCATGCTGAAAAGCCCTATTACTTGAGAAACTTCAGTTGTGTGTCTTTTCCAGTGTGGGTGTAGTGTGCATTTATAAATACAAATATTATAGAGAAACACTGGCTGCTGCTGCACCATAGGTAATGCTGAAGCTAGCATCCCCTTTTCCTGTTAGCCACAGCTATAGCTGGAGGCACATTTACAAAACCATTTGCATAGGCATATAGAACAACATTTACAATTATTATGAATAAAAACTGACCTGCTTCTTGTGAAGGAGTTAGCATGAAAAGGGGTGGGCTCTGAGAGGAAATAGAGAGGGATTAAAGTCTGGGCAAAGGTAAGTAGTGGACGTTTAGAGAGAGAAGCAGCCTTCCCAAGAGTAATAATCTGAATTTAAAATACATCCACTCCCATAATGAAACCTACAAAAGGCTCTTATCAAACACACTTCATAACATCAAGCAGATCAATCATTCCAGTTCTACTCCTAACAATGGCCAACATATCACACTATAGGTGCATTTACACTGCAAAGTTATTCCAGAAAAACAATACTAGAGTCCACACAGCAATTGAGTTATTTTGAAAGAAAATCGAAATAACAGAGGGCTGTTTTTCCGATATTGGTAAACCTCATTCCACAAGGAATAATGCCTCTTCTGAAAAAGCCATTTTGGAAGAGGGTGTGTATAGAAGCTCCACTGCTGCTATATTGAAATAGCTGCTCACCAGGGTCATTCTATGTTATTCCTCCCTCGTGCCTTCTGGGGCTGTAAATCGAGGTAGCTCATCCACATTAGGGGAGCCTGCCTCGGACTAATTTGGAGGCTTCCCTGTAGTGTGGATGCTCTATTTTGAAATAAGTTTTTCCGGAAGAAATCTTGCGGAAAGCTTATTTTGAAAGAAGCTTGCAGTGTAGACGTACCCTATGAGGAAAATTTATAGAACTTCTCCAAACTGTAACTTAACACATCCTAGGGCTACGTTCCTTTTGAAATCTTTACTACACATCTATTTCACAATACATAAAATCCCCAAGATACAGTGGCCTGTGCTGGGTTGATTCCACTGAATCAGACTTTCAACCATAGCTGTGTGTTTGTTGAACATATTCCTAAAAATCAAACCAGTAACACACACATGCAGCAGCTTAAGTGGTGGTCAGAAGTTTCATTCTAAAGCAACATGCAAAAGGATTTTCTCAGTGAACACACCATAAGCAAGTAGAGTCAGTTAAAGCAGATTACCAGCAAAAGTTTCTTGCAGAGAAAGAATTTCTTCCTTTTTTTTTTTCCTTTTCACAACTTTAAGTTGAAAAAGCCTTGACTAGAAATTAATAGGGTTGTAAACAAGCAAGAAAATGAAAAGGTCTATGTTAAGTTACAACAAAAATCAGTTGTTTATAAACTCTCATGGTTTGTCCCAAGGGTGTTGAGTTGGCATGCTTCCTACTAGTTATTTTACTTTCATGTACCTCAGCTTGATTAGGGGGAAAAAAAAGCTATCTGATGTAAGAGCCAGTTTCTCTATCTAAGGTCTTGTCTGCACACAAAGTTGTACTGCTTTAGTTACAGTGCAGTATCCTTAGTGTGGATGTAGTTCTATGTAGGTATAAAAGTGCTTATACCATATGAGAGAGAGAATCTTTATACCGGTGGTATAACTGTATCCAAACTAGGGGAGGTTATACAGCTTTAATTATTCAAGGAAAAAATACATACCACTAATTGCAAGGAGTTAACTCTCTGTCTTCTGGATCTTGGGGCATAGCAAATATAGCCAATCAGACATGATTTGTTTGCCCACATTTTCTGCAGTGAATCACAACCAACAGTATAGGAAAAGTGGAGATACCAGGGATGATGATGGTTACAAATGACCTCATGAAAAGATGGTAGGGTTCATAAACCCATCTAATGGTACCATATTACCTATGCTGTAACTATAGAAGGCAATACATAATATGCTAGGCAGATAGATCTAGAGTGATGGTATTTCATATCAACTTCAGATGAAATCATCTAGTTAAGGATGGTAAGAAAACATCTTTTTTTGCATGTCTTATTACTTATGGTCTCTCCTTAGCCATGGTCTCTTTGACAGATTTCCTAGTTTAACTTACAGATGATTCTTAGAGTATTGGATTCCTATAACACAGCATAGAACACACGTCTCTTTGTGTTTGATCTCCCTTTCACCCACATAACAGAGGTTGGCTGAAAGGAGGATCAAAGATTTCTCAACTTTTTTTTTTTTCCTGATGACAATTTCAGCACTAGTATCTTTTGCTGGGCAGCAAATTAGTTAGTGGGAGTGAACACCTGATTGGAATTTGTGAGGCTAATTAGCAGGACATTTACAGATAGATTTGAGTAGCACATATTTTCAGTTCAGCAACTTAAATATTCAACTGAACAGTTGAGTGAAATCAAACTCTCAAGTAAAAGGATGGAATGCAGGATAAAAATCCCAACCATCTTCAATCACCTATTAATGTTTTACAGTGGGTGCCATTAAAAATGAGTGCTCATCTCAACATGATAGTTCATCTTGGTTTATATAATATTCTCCTGTACTCAGAATGCAAAATACCAGTTAACTTAGGCATTTCAAGTTGTAAATATCCATGTGTAATGGTACCCCGTTTATATTTGTTTCTACACAGTTATGCATTGAAAATTTCTACTAACTCTTTCAGCTTTCTAAAGCTCTTTACCTTACCACTCCAGGTAAAATCTCAGTGATGCCTGATTCAAACTTCTACCCACATTAATTGGAGTCGTATCCAAGTACTGCAAACAATATATCCACCCAAATAAGATGTAGGGTAAGAATTTACAAATGAAACCATATTGTGGTGCGCAACTGCCAATAAAAACAGAGAGAACAGCTCACTAGGTCTCCTATTACCCTTCTGTTATAACATTTCCAGTTGTCTTCTATTTGGGAGCTTGCTTTCAGCATTTCTTAATGTTTTTCTATGAATGCTATGACCCTGGTACTGCAATGCATTTTGCTCACATCCTTGCTATTGCCACAGTAAAGTATTAAAATGGAAGAGGATACAAAAGAGTATGGGAGATGTGAATAAAATGTAAATTGCATCATCTCATAAATCACAAGACCAAAACGATGACATCTGAATTTTTGGTGGTCCATATGTTTTATATATTATGAAACCATCATCATAAACAATTCTAGCTAAAAAATATAATTCACATTTTTATAAAACCATCCTATATCATGTATTTACAGTTTTATTTTCAAAAGCTTTGTTAAATTGAAGACAGAATGAACAAGTTGAAACAATTCATAAAGGCAAAAAAAATCTCTATTAGATGACGTCAACATCAAAAGCAACAATAAGAACTGCCTGCAAAGGGAAAATGGTCAGAGCCTCTTTTGAGCTGGTTAAAAAGTGGCAATTATCAGTTGCATTTTGACATGAAGGGAGGAATGTTACATGTGTGGTTTAATCTTCTAACATTTCTTTTAAAACAAAAAACATTTCCAAACACCTTAAGATAGTTTTGGTGACTATTTATATAAGTCTGAACTAGCATGGAGAAGATCACCCCTATGCCTATTATGATTCCTTACTTTTATAAAACTTTATATGTACAGATTCTTGAATTCATAATTAGTGGGCAATAAGCTGTGATAATATTCACTATAGTTGTGATTAAGCAAGGTATGTAAGCACACACTTAACTTTAAAGACTCAGTCTGATCATTTCCTTGGGATTGCTCACATGCTTAAATTAGGCTCTTGCTTCCTCATGCATGAGTGGCACTATCTATAGACATGTTCTTAAGTATCTCAGTGAGTCAGATCCTAAATTAAGCGGGTTCAAAAAAACAACCCCAATGGAGATCTAACTGCTACATTCTAGGCTCCAGTGTTGGCTATGTACTTTACAATGTAATGAGATCAATCCTGAGCTCCACTCCTGGGTTCCTAGGCAGAATAACTACACTAAAGAGGCAACTGAGCATTGGTTCATCACATGGAAATCCTTAAGTGGCATAAAGCCAGCATGGCCATCTCTCTGCCACCTGCTCACCATAGGGAGCATTTTGGGGATGGGCGGGAGGCAGGCTTCTGGTGGTAGGGAGCAGGGAAGACCACGTTTTTTGCCACATCCTCAGCCCTTTCAGCTGCTGACTTCAAGGGGCATAATTTCGAGCACACTCATCCATAGAGCTGTGTAGGGCCATCTAAACATGCAGATATTAGATTGTGACCCCCTAAGCTCCTCTTGAGCTTATGTCTCAAAAAAATATATGCAGGGTCTTGTCTGACATTTTGGAGGAGAAAAATATCTACCAGAGCTGCACAATCAGGTCCTTTATGTTCTTCCATTGGATAGAAAGCAAACTAAAAACAAGCATCAAATGGCCACAAATCAGTCAAAGCATTACAAAATGGCTAATGAAAGCTGTGAATGCAGCCATACTGTATCTCCACTATACATGGAGACACTATATTTAATGAAGAAAAAATAAAATCATTATCATGTGTATAGTAAACTATTTAACACAATTCAAATCTCCTTGAAAAAGAAATATCAGATGTCTTTATTTTCGATAGAGATGTGGCTTTAGTTGCAGTAATATTGGACTGTGCAATGTTTGGCATCTTGAAATATTTTCTTGGGGCGTGTCTACACTGCACCCGTTGCTCGAAATAAGTTATGCAATTTGATCTATGCAAATTGCATAGCTTATTTTGAATGTGTTTTGAAATGAACCGCTATTCCCAAACATCCCTTAAACCTTGTGGAACGAGGTTTACAGGGACATTGGAATAGCGAGGCTGTTATTTCGAAAGCTCTTTCAAAATAATGGACTTGTTTAAAAGACACAGAATAGCTACTTTGGGATACTGGAAGTATCCTGAAATAGTGCCATAGTAGACGTACCTTCTGTGTCTTCTCATGATTTGTTATCTAGCAAGTGGCTCCTTATGGATGTATGAGCTGCAAGAAAAAATACCCTAAAATGTGGTATGGAAAGCTTCATCATTTTATTTGGTACATTTTGTAATCCATGCATTTTCTTTCTCACAAATATGATTTTCCAGATAATCCTGTGTTTGTTACATGAGTGCTCTATGTCTGTACATATGTAAATAGTGTACTGATAAATTGACAGTAGACTACTTCTTGTGAAGTATATGTGTGTGTGTGTGTGTTTGTACATATGCACTGCAGATGGATTCTTTTGTGCAGTTTTGTTTATATCAGCTCTTAACATAAGGAATCCCCACTGCAGTAGTACAAGATTCCATTGTAATCTGGTAACTACTGTTTCAGAACAGGATTTTCTTTGTAAGCGAGAGATTTCTAGGCTACAAGAAGAATTTCCTGTCTGCTTGTTGGTCTTGGTATAGGATATACTGTGTAAGGGGACCCCAATGTAAGGAGAAAATTCCTGAATACCCTTCTCCCCGCTTTTTCTTCCACTCTTTAGGTTAGAATACTGTCACTTACATCTGCTTGGTTCTCCTAGGCCTTGCACATTTTGTAGTCGTTTACACTTTTGCAGCATGTAAACACTCTCTGATTCAATAGCATCTCACAACCTCTTTACCCTAACTTTATACACGTTTAAATGACTACACCAATCAAGTGCAAAGCAATGCAGAATCCAGCCCCTACTGTGCCTAACAATCATCCCTTTATTCACTCCAACAGTCCCAGAGATTGCCTGAACCTGATACCAAGTACAACAGCCCTTTCTCTTTGGAGACCCAGTATAATGGTTTACACTTCACTGCTCACAAAATACAAGGTACAAACAGAAAGCACTGTTCATAGAAGAGATGGCTGGAAAATGTGTGTTTGATTTAAAACAGAATAAGAAACAAATGTGGTTTCCCTCTTTGTTTTCTGCTCTAATACCGTACATTACGTTTTTTTCTATACTGACAACCTGACAGCATTGGTGTCAAAGAACAAACTTTATAATGTTATTTCACCTACTCTTGTATCTGGAGCAGAACAGAAGGGTCAAAGTTATGATAAGTGCTCTGTGATACCTTTTTTGCTCTATTTTTACTTTAAATATTTTATAAAAATACAAATAATGAAATGATTTTATTGCAAGACCTGAAAAAAAGTGTGGATGTAAAATAAGTGTTATGTACTATTCTATGGGACTCTCCTCAGATTTTTTGGTAAAATTGTCACATATCTTTATTTAAAGACCATCATTTACTTGTGTTTCTCACAAGTAGTTGTTTAACAGAGTTTTTAATGGGCTGGCTTATTGCACTTTCTACTTTGTTTCAGGAAGTGCTGTGTTCATAGTGAATGGCCCATGTTGGGGCTTGAGGACCACTGTTTAGTTACAGAACAGGTACTGCAGAATTTGAAGATACAGTGAAAAATTCTCTATTAAGATGCCGTCTCACTAATATGATGGAGACATGTTCTGAATTCAGAAGGTACTCTCAACTCCATACTCCATCAGTCTTGGGCCTTTCGATTGAGAGTTTGATGCACATCTGTTATGATCTTCCTAGCCCTCAGTTTTCAGCACATACCAACTTTTGCTGTTGTGTTGTGTTGTGTTGTGACAAAAGACAATTAGGGTTTGAGCTAAGACCCTCCTTCCATCCTATGGTGACCAATTTTAACGAAAGCAGTCTGAGAAACCATGGTTGCAGCACCCAAAGGGCAATAAAGTGACTGTCCCACCTTACCCTGTGGAAAGTAGTTTTCAAAGGATGGTAATGTAAGAAAAAGTTGAAAGATTCTCAAACTCTCTCTGAGTTCACAAGCTGCTGAATTACACAAACCCAATTTAATAAGCATTAAGAACCTGATTTTATTTTAAAATCTTTTAGGTACATCTACACAATAGAGTGTACCTCGAAAGGATCAACGCAATTTGAGCTACGCAAATTCCGTAGCTCATTTAGAAATTTGGCGCTGTCTACACAGCGCTAATTTAAAAATAAATCACTATTCCGGCATCTTCCTTAATCCTCGTGCAATGAGGTTTACAGGTAGCCGGAATAAGAAGCCCATTATTTTGAATGGATTCCGAAATAATGGGCGTGCTGTTAAGTGCCACTGTGTAGATGTATCCTTTATGACCAGGCTGCTATGATTTGGGTCAGGATGCAGCAGTCACTCCATATTGTCTTAAAAACAAATTCTAATTTCACCAAGTTTGTATTTCACTCCCTTAATATAATTATTTTCTTCTTTCTTTGCACACTAATTGATTCTCTAAGGAGCTCCATTTCTATTTTATCATGTGGGATAAAATGGAAAAATACAACAAATCAACATTTTTTAATGTTTAATTCACTCTAAATCAGATTTAGGGTGAATTAAATATTGCCAACTCCGATTGCTTTTCATAAACATCCACGTAGGGAACAATATTACCCAGTGAAGTCCTTCCCCATTCCCATCTTTATTACCTGTGGACTGGGAAAGATTTGTTTTAGAAAGAAAGGAAAACCTTCAAAGCAGAGGCGGAGCCACCATAAATGAGGTAGCATAAATGGTGTGTTTTTTAAAAAATATAATAGTAAGCAGTAACTCATAGATTTAGGATGAATGGCCAACGTATGGTTATCATAAGAACAGAGGCCCAGATTCTCAAAGGCATAAGAAGTCTAAATACCTGTGATAATCTGGATCAGAGAGCACAGTACTCTGGCATTATAAAATTAACACAGGCACAGTGCTCCTACTTTCTAGCAACTCTAATGCCTTGTCTACACTGAAGGACAGTTCTCCATTTACCTGCATCATTTACAACAGTACAGTGTCTGATCATCTACACTGATGCAAGGGATTGGTTTAGGTCATCATAAATAAACTACGCAGCCATATATCACCAGATTCCTTATGCTTCTCCACAATTCAACTGCAAATTACTTAACCCAGAATTAGAAAAGCACATAGACTTATTCTAAGTTATGTGATGCACTCTTGGTTGGTTTAATGACCAATCATAGATGGAGAAAGACCTTGGGAGGTATTTACCTAAAGAATAGTAGTGCATAGCAGGAGCAATGTAGTTTCACCACCCATGTGCCTATCTCTCTGAAAAAGTTCCAGCTCTGTGGCTACTTAATTCTCATCTTCTTTGCCAAGACTTCCAGCAAAGCTACGAATTGTCACTCTGGGTTTGTGATGTGAACAGCCTTCAGCAATTGAACTATGACCAACAGCTCTTTTCTCATAGGCCAGATAATAATAACTTTTGGTCAGTCCTAAAGTGAAGCAAATAGGCCCCAGTGGAACAAATATCAACGCCTGAGCCAAAGTCCATTGAAGTCACGGGAATGGCTCTTATTGATTTCAGTGGGTGTTGTCCAGGCCACTACTAAACATCCCGTGACACTAACCATACCTCTGATGGTTCCTATATTCAGACACAATGGGTCAGAGACAGTGAGCATGCTAAGACTTATTCACCGGTGTCCACACGGCTAGTGAGCATTTCACTGCAACTCTACTTAAGGGTCTCAAGCGTATTTCAGAACACTCAGAGTATTAGAGCTTTATATCACTTGAAAGAATCCTTTTATTTTTAGTGCTAAATCAACAAAGCTGTTACTGTCATTTTCAGTCCGACTGTCATCTAGTGGGAATACAAAATTACACTCAGCTGCAAAACTATTGACACTCCTCTTAAAAATGGTTTTAATAAATCTTTACATTAGTCTATGAGATAAAAAAATCTTTACCGTGAAATATACAAGTGTGTAAGTGTTTTATGAAAGTTATATTAACTTTACAAAAGAAGAATTGGCAGTGAACCATGAACATCCTGTACTCCTAACACGTGGTTATAAATTACATGTTCTTTCCAATAACATCTGAAAAAGAGACTGTAATTTAAATTTCAAAACCACTTGGCATACCTACTATATAGTGCTGACATGAAGTAAAGGGAGGATCTGGAGAGACTCAAACAAAGAGTGAAAATATAAAGACATCCTTAGCTAAAAAGCTGCTGATGAATACAATTCCTTTCCAGCTGGACAGGGATCAAGTACTTGCTTGTCATATCATTCAATGCACTGTTCAATCAGGGATTCTTCCTTTCAACAAAAAGAAAACTTAAGTGCTGCTAATCATCCCTTGTAGAACTTTATCTTGCAGATACCTTCTTTATGTCAGGATTTCTCAATGACCATTGCCAATGGTAGAAGGATCAAAGTTGTTATTAACAAAAATGCAAACATGCCTTTGCTGATGGGAAAAAGCAGCTATCTTGCATTTTCACATGTGAGATTTATGGCCACTAGCTGCTCAATGATATTTAATATGAATAACAAAAATCCATACACAGTCTCTGTTAAGTGTGGATAGGAGGTGTTTGTGCTTTTCAGTTCTGGACAAATATGGTTGCTGGACTTAAGTCAATCTTTTCATTATGACTTATCATGGTAATATATATGTCAACTCACGTCACTTTGGTAGGCACTTTAACATTGTGATATAGTAAGTATTTTAATGGACCTATTATTTTCATGCTGTATTGTGGAATAATTTTGAAATAGTGTACTGTGCTTTATAAAGTCTGGAAATGCCTTTAACAGTAAATACAATACATATAGTTACAAAAGATGTACAATTTCTGCTTGCAGACTGGAAAAATAATTATGCACAGCTCATCTCTCACAGTGCTGTCTGGATAGAACTGGTTTTTCTGCCTTGCAGCATCTAACAGCCCAGAGTGAGAAGCTAGCTGCCAGTTAGTTTAGTAGTGGCTGGAATGAAATGCAAGACCAGAGAGAGAAAGCCAAAGCCACAAATAACCATGCAACAATTGAGATTCCTTAAGACCAGTAGTTAAAACAAAGAAAAGAATATATGCAGAGACGAGCAAGCAAGAAATGCAAAAGGCAGAGACAAAAAAAAGGCACTAACTGTGAGCTAGAGGAAAGAAGCTGTTTTCTGTGACAAGGAATCAAAAAGGTGACATAGTTCAGCGACCAGCATGCTAACAGTCACTGGCGAAACTTGGTAATACAGTACCTACTACAAATCTACTTCTACAGGGGGAGAAAAATGGTCTAAAACAGTGAGTAAGAAACACTTCACTTGGAAAAGAATGAGACCTTCTTAAAATAGTTTTTGGCAAGCAATTCTGTACCTGTGAAACACTGACCTCCCTGCACTGAAATTTGTGGGGGGAGGAGGGAGAGGAGAAGATGTTGTCCAGGCTTGCCAGAAGAGGGCAGTAATGTTTTGTGGCCAAGGATGGGAAGGGGGAGAGTAAGCTCAGTAAACTGCTGCAGAAAGATGGGTGGCGGTCAGCTTTGCAGCGCTGGCTCACCCCTTGGGAATGAAAGGGCAGGAAGCGTTAAAAGTGCAAGCCCTCATGTTGGAAATCTCTTTCTCACCATGCAGCAGACAAGGCAGGAGAGAAACCTGGCCTTGTTTAAGTGTATGGATGGCACCAGGTGAGCATACAGTACATTTGGGGGCAGGTCTTGGTTTAATTATGGTGAGCAGTTTCCATTAAGGGCAGCAACACAAATGGGGACCTGGTGGGATGTACCTCATCACACGTTGCGCTTAGAGTGGAGGTCTCCGCAGGGACGAACGGTTCACATGGACAGTGGCCTGGTCCTTCCACCACAAGCTCAGAAGGGGCATGAGTCACATAATAATATTTACTGGGCATTTAATAACAATGGTTGTTTTTCAGCACCTGTGGATTCAAGTATATGTGCGAGATACGCTTTGGGGCCCATTCGGCACCTTGCTTGAGCAGTCGGGTCTGATTGCCAGGGGACAATAAGACTGGGGGGAGGTTGAGTGACAATGGCAGAAGTGGGTCATGAGGTGCAGAACACAAGGCAGGGTAAGAGTGGTCCGGTGGCACAGGTTCCATTGCCACTTAGGCTTAAGGTATTCTGGCTTTCTTACAGTTTTACCCAAATAAAGCACATGTGGCATATTTGTGTGTGGGGAGCAGGGGTTAAGGTTAAAAAAAAGGAATCAATTACTTATAAGGAACCTAAGGCTCCTCTACCTCGTGGTTCAGTCCCCAACAGTACTCGAAGGGCACATCAAGTATTATCACCTTTCATACCCAAAAGGGTGTTCCATTCACAGCACCAGGTGGATGGACAAACCATTTGGAGTTACCTCTTTCAGAGATTGAGGGCCCCTTCCACCACATTAGCGGACCTAGGTATTGAGTGAACGCAAGGGCAGGCATATCACAGCTCCTTCCCCATGTCACAAAAGGTTTTGACGTTGTGAGGGAAAGTGTGTCACAATGTTTGAGCCTTAACCTCTCATTTCATTTTGAGCACATGCCTAGGGTTGCCAGGTGTCCAGTGTTCACCTGGACAGTCCAGTATTTGTGGCCTCTGTCCAGTAAAAAAAAACCCAGAAAATACTGGACGTGTAAAATGTCTGGTATTATCAGTTTTTCTCGGCTGGAAGGCCGGCAGGGACATTCTTCGTCTGGCGCGGGGGAGCGTGGGGATTTAAAGGCACAGATTTTTTTTTTATTCAACTTTTTTTCTCAACCAATTGTTTTCCATGTTCGGTATTTTGTGTGAAAGTATCTGGCAACCCTACACATGCCCATGGTTGGATGATGGGCATGTGCAGCAGATATTCTGTCTCAATAGCAGTTCAACAGCAGTGGGGGCCTGCACCAGGAGGTAGCAATTATCTCAGTGAGATGCTTCTGGTGTTATGGAGCTGGGGCATATCAAGATGCAGGATGCTGGTCACCTATATTGACCATCAGGAAGGGATGGGTATTGTGGTTCATGGCACTGGCAACCCAGTTGCTGGAGTACCTGATGGCCCTTGCAAAGTGCAATGGGCATCTGAGTTGATCTGGAGGATGGGAGGTGGTACAAAAGGTCATCAGAAGATGTCTGGAAACCGGACTGGGTCTGGGAGAAGGAGGAGGCAGATAAGCTAAATTCTGGCGCCTTCTTGAGGCGGATGTCCATTGCAAGTACTCCATAGGGAAGACGTCCAGTAGCCAGATGAAAGGCCTGGTAAAGGACTTAAAAAGGAGGTGCTTGTTGAAGGAACAGAATGGTGTAGGGCTTGGGACTCCTATGGGTTGTAATGGCAGGGAGCCAACCCCGTTTTGTTATAGCCTGCCTTACCCCTCCTACAAGGGGAGCAGATGATAAGCTCTTGGCAATGGATTTGCTAGAGGGACCTGGATGGAAAAAAGAGGAGGAGCTGGTAAAAGGCCTCAACCCCAAAAATGAATGAGAGTTGGTGGAAGCCCGCCGGGTAATTACAGAATAAACAGGGGGTTACTTGCAGTGTACACTGTTATCTGCTGGGTAGTCCCAGACATCTAATAATAAAGTTGTGGCCTGATTAAATCCATTGTGTCTCCTTTCCTTCTTTCAGTGTGACTGGACTATGAAGTTCTCTCCAGCAACTAAAGTGAAATAATGTGTGTTTAGAAGTTTGGGAGACCTAAACAGAGATTTAAGTACTGGGAGAAATGAAACTAGTTCATTAGCTAGTCCAGGGCAGGTGGAAAAGAGAAAGAAAGAAAGAAAGAAATGTGAGAGCAGAGAATGGCTCTGGAGAAAGTCATCAGATTGGACCAACATATATCACCGGGATACAGCATAGATCAGGGACTCTTTTTCCTACCTAGGGACATTAGCAACATTCTAGCTCAAGGAAAGATTGGCCATGCAGTTGGAAAAGGCTGAAGAGTAACCCAAAAGAATTCCCCAACAATTATTTTGTTTTCAGAGCAATCCATATTAGAGAATCAGTGATCCATAGCAGAAATGTCATTCCTACAGTGGGCAGGCTCTGCAGGGCTATACAACTAAAATCCTTAGGAACATTCATGGAAATGGGTTTCACATGAAGTAAATCAGGAAATGTGGGACAAATATCTGAAAGCAGACTAGCTCCCCTATCTGCTCTTTAACTGGAAATAAAGCCATCAGTGTTTTGAGACAGAAATTTTTCTGATAGAAGTAACGGCTGCGGTTGTTTGCATCCAGCCTGCACCGCGTCACAGGCAAGACTTAGTTCTGAAAAGAGACAATTTTTAAGACTTTTATACAGCTAGCATGGTTGAGAGGAATGAGTGCAATGTGAGACAATGAAAGGTCCTTAGTTCTAATCTTGGCTCTACTGACTCACCAAGGCTTTGGATAAATCACCTCAGTTTTCCCATGTGTAAAATGGGATAAAAATGCTAATCCATCTAGCTGGCAGGGGTGATGTGATGATTGGTTAATGTTCTTCAGTGGTTTGAACATAAATCAATGGAGTAATGCTGATTCATACTAACTGAGAATCTGACCCACAAGGTGCTATACAGTTTCTAAGTATTATTAGTGAACCCAAGTAACCTTTGACTCCCAGCTCCCAGAATTAGTGATAAGCTAACATTTTATTCGAAGATGCTTTTTGAGGAGTTAAGTTCGTATGATCCTGTTGTGTCAACAGCACTTCCTGCCATCTACTTGCTTGTGAAGGGTTGTGACTTTAATGTCGATTCTCGAATTAAGTCTGAATCAAACCTATCTAAGCTCTCTGAAGCACTGTCCTAGAAAGTTATAGCTATTTACCAACTATTTGTGATTGGGCATCAGCCTTAGTCTTTAAATTCAATGGGATGTAGTCTACAAATTAATTGAGGACATAGATTTCAACGTCTAACCTTGTTGGTCTTTCCATAGGGAAATATTCTCTTCAACCAATCTGCTAATGGAACAAACCAGGCAGGCAGTAGAAACCAATGGAAGTAGGGAACTAGCACGTGAACTCCATTCCTTATGCCCCTTTAGTGACCACTCCCTCTTCTCTACTGCACAGATGATGGCAGTGAAGATATGGCTGGTACCTCTTACAGCGACACACATCCACTGGTATATCAACTCCAACTCTTTGGGGTTATTTAGTCCTTAATACTATATAACTCTACCTATGTTTGTTATCCAATTATGCCCGATATTTTTTTTGAATCCTGCTGAATTTTCATACTCAAGGTGGCAAATGAGTTCCACAGGCTAGCTGTGGGTTGTGTGAAAAGTATTTTCATGTATCTGTTTTAAATGTATTGCCTTTCAATTCCATGAACATTCCCTAGTTCTTTCACTGTCAGAGGGTAAATAAAAATGCACCATCTTTATTTTCAATGCTCCTGTCATGTCCTTTCTTATTTATCCCCTCTCTAAAGAGAACACACACTCATTTTAATCTCTCTTCATACACATGATTTTCTCTGTTTATGCACTTTTTGAATGTCTCTCCCTTTTTTGATCTAGGGTGACCAGCACAGTAATTATGGAAAGGATGCACCATTTTTATTGATGATCACATTATATAAAATCATTACTGTGTTCTCTATTCCATTCTTTAAGCATCCTAACAATTTGCTGCTTTTTATGGACTGTTAAGGTACGTCTACACAGCAGGGCTAAACTTAAAATAAGCTACGCAACTTGAGCTACGCTAATTGCACAGCTTAAGTCAAAATAGCTTATTTCGAATTTGGGCATGTCTACATAGCACTTATTTCAAAATAGAGCACTCTTCCTATGACTTCCCTTAATCCTCGTAAAATGAGGGTGACAGGAGTTGGAGTAAGAAGTCCTCCAGCTGAACATTATTTCAACGTTATGTTGAAATAACTGCTTGTGTGTAGATGCGCACTTTGTTATTTTGAAATAACATCAGTTATTCCGATATAACGGTGCTGTGTAGATGTACCCTTCATCTACATTAAGCAGAAGATTTTATTAGCACCAATCAAATTTTCAAATGAATAATTTTCCTTTGGAAAATGCAGTTTCATCAAAACGGAAACATTTTATAGGAATGTGTCAATTTTGATTAAATTTTCACAGGAAAAGTCTAAAATTTGATTAACTTTGTTTTGACTTTTATATTATATTGAACTATTTTACTATAATATAAAAGTCTAAATGAAATACATCAAAATGATAATGTCAGCACAAAACTATTAAAACAAAACATTTTAATGGTGTCAGATATTTTGGGGGAGGAGAGGAATTTTTGATTCATGGGAAATTTAGCTTTCTGCTCCAATCTGGAACAAAGATTTTTTTGAATTGTCAGAAATTCTGGCAGAAGTTCCAGTTCCCAACTTGCTCAGGTTGTTGTTGTATTGTTCACAATGATGCCCAAGTCTTTTTTATCTGAAAAATAATACTACTTTTGAGACTCCAATTTACATTATTAATCTCAGGCTACTGTTCAAAGATACATTTTGCTGCTTCTGTGTTTTATGTAACTTGTAGAATGAACAAATTAGCATGAAAATTTTTTTATTTTATTATCATCTGACCACCATGTTCTTTTGGACACTATGGGTACATCTACACAGCACCGTTATTTTGGAATAACGGATGTTATTTTGAAATAACAAAGTGCACAACTACACAGCAAGCCATTATTTCAAAATAATGTGGAGATGGAGGACTTCTTACTCCAACATCTGTAATCCTCATTTCATGAGGAGTAAGGGAAGTCGAGGGAAGAGTGTTCTTTCTTCAACTTCCTGCTGTATAGACAGCGCCAAAAGCCGAATTAAGATATTTCGACTTTTGCTATGCAGTTGACATAGCTGAAGTTGCGTAGCTTAATCTGACTTTTGGCCTGCAGTGTAGACGTGCCCTATGTTACTAAATTATACCTCCAACCTCTGACCAAAATAGTTCAGTAGAACCATGGTGAAATATGAGTTGTAAAGGTTTAACAAATTTAAATGTGTAAGCTAACACAAACATATATACTACCCACTCTACTTGTCCTCTAAATTTTTCCAAAATACACACACAAGTTGAAATAAACGACTAGGAGAGTGTTGCAAGTGGATCCTTTGAATAGGAAACTGGATTTAATTACCTCCTACATGTGTTTTATTGCCCATGGAACTTTTCAAGAGGCAGACTTAAGGTTGGGTGAGCCCTGTGAGCATCCATTAAGAAGATGTATCTTTTTTATATAAATAAAGTAATTTTATAAAGGTGTTACCTGGGCTTTGTTGAAATATACTAATCACCTGTAAGGCATATGTAACCACCACCAGGCAGATTTGAACCTGGGACTTCAGAAGCTTAGTATAGCATTTCTCCACCTCAGCTTACTCTCAAAACTAGAGTTTCGCTTGTGGGTTCCCAACAAGCCCTACAGACAAGTAGCTACTACTATTTGCTTCAGCCAATTAAAAACACACTTAATTCATATAGTATCTTTTAAACAGAGTATAGTCCTTCAAGTTTCTCCTATTGGAGCTGGTGGCAGAATTGAATGCAGCCAACTCTTATTTTTCCCATAAGGGCCTTTCTTTACCACTGGCTCTTTTTTTATATATATAAATCTGATTTAATTAACTCCTTGTTAGCCTGTTGCCTGCTTCATTAATTTGGGGCATCAAAAGCTGATTTAGCATGCTAACGTTTCGTGAGTTTAATTCAGACTTTGGAGATTAATTCTCTCTCTTCTCAAATGTAACTGAATTTCATTTTAAAATGCTCCTTCTGGCCAATACTTTGATTAATCTCTGATCCAGATTTTTGTCGTGTATATTTCTCCAACTATTTACAGTAACGTGGGGGGGAGGAGAGCAGAATAAATTTAAGTACATCTGCCCAAACACAAAAACACAGTCATGTCTCCTTTATCAATCTATCTTACTTTTTCTGACAGAGGAAATCAAACACAACCAAGACTGACAATACAGTGGTAAACACTAACAAACTGCATCAACACTAAACACTAGCACTGCAAAGATTTGAGAAAATGCTTAACTCTCAGCACAATCAGTTCCACTCCCTTCAGCAGGACTATTCGTGTGCTTAACATTATGCATGTGCTTAAACCTTTCTAGGACTAGACCCTAACTTGACCTCTCATTCGTTAGTCTTCAGAAGTGGAAATTAGATCTCTGTTACATGAAGCAATCAGGAAATGGTAAACAAATAAGAAAAAAATGCCTTTAAGAGAAGGTGTCACAGTCTCATCAGTTCTTAACTGAGATCTCAATTCTTCACCAAGCTCTCTGTGGACAGTGATTTCAACCACTATGCGCATCACCATGTTCTGCTCGAAATGCAAAGAGCACTTCTACAGCCTTTGCTTTTGCTAATATAAAACACGTACATATACTATATCAAACAAACAAGCAAACAATATTTCATTGGGGAGTGAAAGAGAGAAAAAGAGAATCACATTGTGAACAATTCTATCTTGTCTCTCTTGTTTTCTGGAAGGTGTCCGGTGACATATAAGACCAGAAGACAATGGAGTTCTTCTTGGATCTCAGTGAGGGATTGTGGCCTCAGGTTGACTGATGACATTAAAAACAATTTCTTTAGGACAAAGGAGGCTAGTCAGTCAGTGATGGAAGCCACTGTGGCAAAATGGAAGAGCAAATTCTTTCTTCATCTCCTAAGTACAAAGTATCTGCCCTTGACTGAAAATCCAAGAACTATTGACCAAATAAATTAATTTCTTCAGTTCAAAATAAGTGATGCTCCTTACAAAGTAGAACTTGCCCTTCTACGAAATGTGTTAAAGGAAAATGACATACATAAGGTGAGAATGCTGAATTACAAGGGCATGATGTTAATCTTAACAGATCACACAGTGCAACAGCAGAGCCAAAAATAAAAGAATCAGAGACAAGGAAGAACATGTATCACAATTTAAAAATAAGATTGCAGCTGGATCACACTAATGTATTAGACATGAAGAGCTTCCAGTCAGTGAACTCTAACAGTTATTATGCACAACACTACATAGAGATGGCTATGAAAGTAATTCATTTAGCTTGGCCACTCAAAATCTCTCTAAAATCTGAGGGAGACATTCAGAATGATGACATTTAGAACCCAGATCAGAAAGCTCCAGAGGGACAGGTGTAATAAGATGCATATCAATAGTACCACTGCATTCAATTTAATGATCTGTAACTGAATCAAGGCCTTAAAAATAACAGGGTACGTCTACACTAGCCCCCTAGTTCGAACTAGGAAGGCTAATGAGGGCGACCGAAATTGCTAATGAAGCGCGGGATTTAAATATCCCACGCTTGATTAGCATATTCCCGGCCGGTTGCCATTTTGGAAACTGACTAACCCCAAGTAACTGCCCGCGTCTACACGTGACAGAGAAGCGGGATTCCGAGATAAACCCCTTAGTTTGAATTAACTGTTAAACCTCATTCCACGAGGAGTAACAGTTAATTCGAACTAAGGGGTTTAACTCGGAATCCTGCTCCTCTGCCACGTGTAGACGCGGGCAGTTACTTCGGGCTAGTCAGTTTCCAAAATGGCGACTGGCTGGGAATATGCTAATCAAGTGCGGGATATTTAAATCCTGTGCTTCATTAGCAATTTCGGTCGCCCTCATTAGCCTTCCTAGTTCGAACTAGGGGGCTAGTGTAGATGTACCCACACTGTGTAACCCACACACCTAGGCTATGTCTACACCAGGCGCGATCTTGCACCAGAAATATGCAAATGAGACTAAGCGTGGAATATCGCCAAGCCTCATTTGCATATCTAATGAGCTGCCATTTTTGCAGAAGAGGCTCTTGCTCCAGAAGGAGCTGTCTACACTGCCCCTTCTTGCACAAGAAAACCCCTCTTGTGCAATGCTGTTATTCCTGAAAATAATCAGCGTAATGGCATTGCGCAAGAGGGTTTTTCTTGCGCAAGAAGGGGCAGTGTAGACAGCGCCTTCTGGCGCAAGAGCCTCTTCCACAAAATGGCGGCTCATTAGATATGCAAATGAGGCTTGGCGATATTCCTTGCTTAGCCTCATTTGCATATTTCTGGCACAAGATCACGCCAGTGTAGGCATAGCCCTAGTGTGGTTACTAAGCAATGCAAGTGGTACCTAGACCACAGCAACAGTTAAGATCAAGAGACCTCTACAGCAGAGACTGGGAACTAGTTGGCTTTTAGCTCAGAGGATAGAGGCTCCCATAGGCCACCTCAGAGATCTTAGGTTCAAATCTGCCTGGTGGTGGTTAGAAGTGGGGGCTCTTCCAGGATCTCAACTGGGTCTCTGAAGCTCTTGTAACTGCCATCAGGTGGATTTGAACCTGGGACCCCTGGAGCTGAGTATAGGAGCCTCTGAGCTAAAAGCTAGCTGGCTCCCAGCCCATGATGTAGAGGTCTCTTGATCTTAACTGTTGCTGTGGTCTAGGTACTACTTGCATTGCTCAGTAACCACACTAGGTGCGTGGATTACATACTTCCCCTAGGTGAGGGGGTGCATCCTGAGCTTCAGAGACCCAGTTGAGATCCCAGAGGAGCCCCTACTTTTAACTGCCACCAGGCATATTTGAACCTGAGACCTCTACAGCATGGGCTAGGCACCAGCTGGCTTTTAGCTCAGCGGGTAGAGGCTCTTATACTCAGCTCCAGAGGTCCCAGGTTTAAATCTGCCTGCTGGCGGTTACAACTTCATACTGCCCATGCATGTTACAACACACTATACCTCTATTTGTTATGATAGCTCATATTGGTTAACCAAAACACTGGAGGAAAAAATTAAATTAAATATATTCATTATATTATGAACAGGGTACAATAGGAAATAAAGGGAGAGAGACATAACAGATGATTTGGTGGGCAGGTTATTCTACATCTGGACAATTGCAATAATGAGAAATATACTAATGGAGTCCTTTCATTTATATTTTATTTTAAAGAGAGAAAGGATCTGCAAGAGATCTAATCTACCTGGATTTTAATAAACCATTTGGTATGATTCCACAAAGGAAAGTTTCAGTTAAATAGCAGACAATGAGAATAAATACAACAATTTTAAGGTAGGTAAGGAAGTGGTTAAAAGAGGGACAACAACGGGTCATTCTAAAAGATGAACTTTCAGGCTGGAGTGAGGTAATCAGTAGGTTTTTGAAACCAGTGTAGTTAGTCCCTAAGTGCATGACTTTGCTTTCTTATATGTTTCCTATTTCTGTTAATTCAGTTTTCAAAGTCATCCAGATTCTCTTGTATGATATTCTGATCCTCCTCTACATTAGCAGTGCCTCCCAACTTTGTGTCATCTGCAAATTTTAAAAGAACTATGTTAATACAGGCCAAATTATCATGGACTTCATATGATGAGAAGGGCCTTGTTTACATTTGGAAATTTACTGAAATAACTATTCAGGAATATTAATTCCAGAATACTTCACCCCCAGAGACACTGTTAGGCCTGGTCTACATTACACCTGGAAGGTCAGATTAAGGGATGTAACCCCAGCTATGCCAAATGTGTAGCAGGAGTCAGTTTAAGTCCAGTCGTGATGGTGTCCACACTACAGGAGGCCAAGGGGAGCAAATGTTCCCATTGGCTTCCCTTATTCCTTTCAAAAGACGGAGTACCAGATGCTGGTGAGAGATGCCCTCAGCATTCGATTAACAGGTCTATACTAGACCTGCTAAACCGAACACTAGAAGATTGACCTCCGGAATGTTGATCTTCCAGTAAGCATAGACATGCACTTATTGTGGAATAAGAGTGCCTTTTCCCAATTTAATTGCATCATCACCAAATGTTAATTCTGTCTGCTCTTAGGCTGCTCTGAGTATGATTTCCCGTGCTAGTTATTGAGCTCAGTACTGGGGTCACTGGGTGAAATTTCATGGCCTGTGACATACAGTAGATCAGATTAGATGATTTAATGGCCTCTTCTGGTCTTAACCTCTATGAATTGCACAATAATTATATTGGAGTAGCATCTCAGAAAATTTCAAAGGGTAGTCAAGCTCTAAAGAAGAGAAAGAATATTTTTGTGCTTTGATAGTCTTAGTAAGGGCAGTGTAGATTTTTGGGGCAGCTAGGGGGTGGGGAAGCAGGGCATGGGCTATTTGCCCAATACATTTTTTCTACAACCAGTGGGCAGGGAGGAGGAAGGGAAAAGGCAGAAAATGGTAGGCACTAAGACCAGCCCTAGATCCTCCCACCTCCCTTCCCACTGCTCCTGTGATCATGTCATAGCTCATCAGCCCTTATTCAGGGCAGTTTGTAAAAATCACAGTATAGAACCAGTTGATTTCTCCCTGCATTTAACCATAGGTAAACCCAAGGAAGTAAGTGAAGTTAGTGAGGCTCACACAAGGCAGAATTTGGCCCAACAATAGACAAAATAGAAAACCCTAATTTCTAGTTCCCTTTTTGTACTATCAAGGGAAGCTCTAGACCTGGCAGTTGTATTAACTCTGATTATTTTACCATGAACGGATCCAAACTATTTACAGGTGTTTAATATTTCCAGTATACCTCTGTTGTATGAAAGCAATTTTTTTCTAATTTAAAACATTAAAATTAAAGCTCTGAATAAGCAGGAAACAAAAAGGTCTGAAGATATTAGGTCAGAATAATTCTTAAAATAAAATAAAATTCTGCAATGGTGACTGCCACTAAAGTGTTTTAAGTGTTGGAGTCTGTATTTTCTCTTGCTAATATTCTATGAAAGGTCCTTTTTCTTCCCATCTCTCTCTAGTGCTATCTAAAATTTTTTATGCTTTTTATGAACCACAATATCCATTCTGGGTGTTGCAATTTATTTTTTTCCATGCTCTCCAGGTGCCTTAGGTTTTCTGGGAACGTATTACTTTTCTCTTCGGAACATCACGACTTTCTTTTTATGTCTTGTAACCTTCAATCTCATCCTTGTTTTCTCTACACTTCTTCACAGCCACACATTCTTTTCTTTCCCTGGTTACATCCTCCTCTGCACTCTTGCTTTTCTGACAGAGCTGGACATTAATTCCATATTTTCACATATATGTTCTGAATTAAAGCATAGTAGTGTACAGGTCCTAGACACCTGTCATATCAAAGGAATAGCAGTTGTCAGCAAAAAGAAAAACTTTCACACAATTCCACCAGCTTTTCCTTGAGAAAGATGTCAAAGGCACAGGGGGAAAAAACAACAAGGCAACTGTGACTGATATGAAAAATATAGTGATAAAACTTGAAAGCAATATGGAAAGATTCTGGAGCTGAATAGGTAATTTGGGACCTTCCTAGGAACACTGTAATCTTAGAATAAGCTTTTTGCCAACCCACCCACTGGAATAAGATATTCAACTTCCAAACAACGTGGGCTCAACATCTTTTCTGTAAGAAGAGAAATATGTTTCTTTCGTGAGATATTTTTAGTTTTTCAAATCAAGTGCCATTTAGAAAATCAAATGTAAAAATGAAATATTTGCACTGCGGTGAAAGAGAACAACTCCAAAATGCTCTGCCTGGTAATAGCAATGAGAATTTAATTTTTTTAAATTAAAAACTGCCTTTCCAACATTTTACCAAGCACAAGACACAAGGGTTTCACTTGACTCTAGTTTCTACTAGTGAGTTTGAGCCTGCAAACACCTAAACATATGCTTAACTTTACTCACGAATGCAGTCCTATGCCATGAGTCACAATTCTCTCCCTGGCAATTATCTTGTTCCAGGAGTGTTAGTATTAACCCGCAGACGATCATTTTCCTCTCTGTGCTAGCTCAATTGTGCTAGGAAATGGGGGGGAGGTGCCCCACCCACAAACTTGCACAACACAAAGAATAGAGTGCCCATCAAGCTGCCTATCTGTGACACTGGTAGCCTATACTGGGGAGCAAGGGGGGATCCTGTGCAGTATTTATTTGTTTATTTAGAGTATACAATCCTCTCAAGCCAAGCCATCGCATTCATGTCGGCTATGTTCAAGTCACAAAGACCTCCAGGAAGCTGAGTCATTTTGCAGTCCTCAACAATGTGGATGATGGTTTGTGGCTGCCCATAGTGGAATATCTCAGGGGCTATATCTACACTGCCCCCGTTTTGCACAAAAAATATGCAAATGAGGCAAAGTGTGGAATATCGCCACACCTCATTTGCATAATTAATAAGGCTCCGTTTTTGCGCAAGAGGCTTTTGCGCAAAAAGGAGATGTCTATATGGCTCCTTTTTGCGCAAACACCCCGTCTTGCGCAAGAGCCATTCTTCCGCATTTTTTTCAGGAAGAACAGCTCTTGCGCAAGAGGGGGGTTTTGCACAAAAACGGAGCCTCATTAATTATGCAAATGAGGCATGGCGATATTCTTCGCTTTGCTTCATTTGCATATTTTTTCCACAAAATGGGGGCAGTGTAGACATAGCCTAAAAGGCCACCAAAATTCCATTGCAACACACTTTCTATGTCTGGTACAAATCCGGTTTTATAAAGGCAGATTACAATTCACCTGCCTGTATACTTAGGGATAAAAATCTACCTACCCTGCTCGCAATTTCTGAATTTTTAAAATCAAGCTTCCACTTGCCATATGATGGTAAATGGCTATCACTAAGCCACATGATTCAGGATAAAATTCTATTGGTCTAACATGACAATCATGTTCGATGCCATTTACTAGATGTTTTGTCAGAGAGCAGACACCCAATCAGAAACTTTCTGGATAGCTAAGAGTAGTTTGCCTGAATATTTAGGCATATCCATAGCACTTATGCATAACTTGGTACATTTCATGAGAAAAAGTCAATGAATGAAATTTACCCTTATACATGCACCTACACAGAGAATAAGAACCATGTAAGTCCTACTGAAGCTCTATTTTGATAGCTTAAATTGGACTTGAGTGGTTCACAACTCATGTGTAGGCTCTCTTCACAGCAGTCAGTTCCACCCAATATGCTTTAATAATGTTTCTTGATGCGAGTATACAACATAAGACTAAAACTCTGGTCAAAATAACAATTAATAAAAGAAAGGTAATAGTAATTTTTTAAAAGTACTGAAGATATGCAAAAATATGTACCAATAAAAGGATACAGCAGGAGATATTATTCTTTGAATAATCTCATTTACATTCAGTTTCCCAAAGTACCATCACAATAAATGATGTTATTGACTAAAAATTGTACAGGCATAAGTATCTCAAACTGTAGAATAGCATAATAGACCTGATCCAAACCCCAATGAGGTCAAGCAGTACAGATATTTATGGAGGTTATTTCACTCCGGTAATTTTAGTATAATCATAGGAGGAAGTATTGTCTAGTTTTTTGATGAGGTTTCTATTCTTGGCTCTGACACTTTATGATTGGCAGATCTTGAAAAACTCAGTTAAAGGGACAATACTTACCTCAGAGGATTTTATGAGACTTAATTTATCTTTGACATATACTTTGAAATTTTTAGATGAAAGACACAATGTAAATGCGACTTATAATTATAGAAACTCACATAAAGCAAGGTATATACTCACTGGCTTTGTTCTCAGACAAATGCATATACTCTTCTTTTACTACAGGTCTGATCAATGAATGAGGAAGGATTGATGCACAGGCATTTTAAGAATGAATTTCCCCTATAAACATCATTTTATTATCAATAGTAGAACACTGGATGTAATTCTGTCTCTGAGTTTTGTTAACAGCAGCAATCACACAACCTTAGTAGCCAATAGATGTCCTACACACTAATATAGATGATTGGGCCATCTAGGAAGAGCAGAACAAGTGTGCTCAAAACTACTTTCTTCTTTGAAAGAAGCAAGTTGAGAAGTGCAGCCACTCTGAAGGGCACCACAAGCTTTTCCACCAGAACATCTACCTGTTACACTTGGAGCGGAGAATTCAGCCAGAATTAAAAAAACTTCACTGCATTTCCTCTATAGAAAAATTTATTACTAAAAGACCTGGAATGGAAACAAAAATGTTTCATTTTGCTTCCCTCTATTATCTGTATACAAATGGTGTTCAGAAGTCTAGATAACAGAGCCTGTGATTTAAGTCAGAGAAAATAAACTTGCTTTATCTTGTTTATGTCTGCTGTTACCACAAGGCTCTTCTGTTTTTCACAGTGTCAGAAAAGGCAAATATGCAAAATGTGTCTGAAACCCAGCTAATGCTAGAAGGAAGGGTGATGTGGATGTGTGGGAGGATTAGAAATAAATTGAAAGAACAATTAATCAAATCTGCAGAGACTTTCATGTAAGTTTTTATCAACAATTAGTTTGTGCTGCTGTATAAATGGCTGATATAAGCAGACACTAATACAAATGAAGTAAAATGCCTTGAATTTTATGCTGACTTCGATTTTATGCCAAAAATATTGGGGTAACTGTACTTTTGAAAATGAGAGGCAGTTTCTAAATTAAAAATGTACCAGCTAAGTTTGGAAAGATGCAATTACCACTAAAAATGTACCTGTGTATTTCGTTGTGTGAAATCAGTACTGTTTTTGTGTGCTAGGATTATGAATTTAATTGAAAAAGTGCAACCTAAAACATTCAAAGAGCAATGCCAGCATAAAAAGACCACTTTTATTCATCTCCATCCAACCAACCACCTCTTCCACTGCTGCTCCTTGAGCAAAACCTGTTAGTTTTACTTTCCTTTATATCTCTGTCTTGAGAGAAAAACACCTGATGGAATCACAGTTTAGGTCTTCATATGGCAGAAGAAATTAAAGAGCTACAAATGCTGTTTGTGTCTTCATGCATATGGGACAATTGTAATAGAACACTGCAAAGAAACATGCACTGAAGTAAACCAGGATCTTGCAAGAACACAGCTTGCATCCTTTTTTGCATCAAGACAACTCAGTCCTGAATTTGCTTCTGAGTGTTAGTAAGAAAGCTTACAGTAATATCAGGGTTTTCAGGAGTGTCCTAACTTTCGGATTGCTTAGGAGTTGTAGATGCCTGAAGTAGGAGTTCCAGAATGTTCACTCAGGGCTCCAATCTATGTAGGCATGTGGTGAGGTGATGCAGAGAGGGTCTAAAGATCAAGAGGAGACCAAATTCACTGTCTTTTGTGACCTAATCAGAATTGGAACCTAAGTCTCAATGAAGGAATGTCTAACACTAGTGCCTTTCTTTGCAAAAGATCCTGATCTGTATGCTTGGTTCAAGCTTACTGGGAAGTCACCTGAGAATTATAAAGTAGCAACAAAAATAAAATAAATTAGCAAGTAAAATGCATCCTGTTCCTTCTTGTACTGTGGGCTTTCCTTCTCACAAACTGTGTTCCCAAAATACCCTGACGGTAGGAACATGTGCTGTGTTCTGCAGATGTAGCAGCAGTAGCACAGCTGGATGTAATGCTATAGACATCTGGTGCACAGATGTTTGATTGTGTACTTGGTAGCTAGCCAGATTTTTGAAGGATCCATTTATTTTTTGGAAAGAGAGAGATTCAGAGAACAACAGAAATGTCCGCTGGTAGTAATAATCCCCCCCCCCACACACACACACACTCTTCTAAATGCCTGAATCAAACTTACTGCTCTGACTTTCTCTGTCATTCTACTCACTATAGTTTTCCTCTTACCCTTTCCTTAACTCAGGATACTGAGGAGAAGATTATCAAGCACAGAGGGTGTCACTTGATGACAACTCTTTGCTTTTCTGGAGCTTTTGCTCTTGGCTTTTCATAAATTTGTTCCAGAAAGGCCTAATCCAAAACTTATTGAAGACAACGAAAAGACTTCATTGGGCTTTGGATCCATCTTTAAAAAAACAGGAAATAAGTGCCCATCCTCAGCATTATTATATTATTGCTGAATGTCTCCTCTTTCTAGCCTGCTTGGTGATCTGTTGGATAACACATACATGTCAATACACAGATCACCAACCAGGATAGGAAGAGAAGAAATTCATCAGTAATACAATAATGCTTGCCACAACTTTTACTTCTGTTTCAGATACAGCACATAAATCGCATATAAACATTAACCTGGTGTTTGGGGAAAGGAATCTGCAGCCTAGAATATACAGATCCCATTCTTAAGATTTATAGTGCTCCAAGAAATGGCAACACTTAGATGGCTGTAACATTCCAGAGAGGGCCAGTGCTCAGTGACATTTAGTTTAAAATTAATAAAAAATATTTCAAAACAGGGAGAGTGTCGTTGCCTGGAGTGCCTAAACCAAAAAACAATCATTAAATATTGATAAATAAATGTAAAAAGCAACTTCTCCTTTAAGGTTTCTCTTCTTTAGTAACCACAAGTGATGGGGAATCTATGGCTGGGATTTTAAAAGGAGACTACGATAGCTGCTAAATTGCTGCTAGAGTAATGAAGCAGATGTCAATGTTCCCATCTTAACCCTTTTTTGCAGCACATCTTTTCCATTGCCCAAATAACTAACATCAGACCAACTTTTGTTTCAGGAAAGTTTAAATTTTGATGTTGTATTCAGGTTTTGCTGAAATATGCACAGCTAAATCAAAGTATAAAGCATTGGCATGTAATCATTCAAGTGTATTCATTATGACTCTCCTGCTGTCAAGAACAGTTATAATAAATGAGGACTAAACCTATAATTCTTACAAAAAAAAAAAAACTTTCCACCAAAATCTTTCAGCTGAGGATTTCCACAGCAACTTCCCCTATCCTGCAAAACCATCACACTCTCAGATAGCTCCAGCAAAATATTACTATTTTCCAGCAACAGCGTTCCCCACACATCTACAGCTTAGCAAATCCAGAGAGGATGTAAGATCCAAATCCAATAACATCTTTTACTAGAAAACATTTAATGGGTTAATACTAGAGCTGTTTTGATGACAGAATTTCCATCCCATTGGAAATTTCAACATTTCAAAATTTGTTTTGTTTCTCAATCAGAACAAAAACATAAAAATTCTGCTGAAATGGAAATTCTGAAATTCTGAAAATAATTTTTTCAGAAACATTACAAATAAAACATAAAAATTAATATTTGAATATTAGGTTCAAAACAAAAGCAAAGAGTTAAATCACCACAACAGTTGTACTTTTCAGAATGAAGTATTTCAACATTAATAAAATGAAAAAGTCAGAACAAATTATTCAGGCTACATCTAGACTGCAGAGTTTTATCAGAAAAAGATATGCAAATTGCGAACCACAATTTGTGTATCTTTTTCTGCTTTTTTTTTTGGAAGAGACTTTTCCAAAATTTGGCCCATCTACATGGGGCCAAATTTTGGAAAAAAATCCTCTTTCAGAACATCCCTTATTCCTCTCATCAAGAGGAATACAGGGATGCAGAAAGAATGCACCTGCTTTTTAGGAAACTATTCTGAAAAAGCAGCTGAATTCCCTGGATGCGGCAGAGGTTTTCCAGGATACCTCTGGTACCTCTGGTATCCCGGAAAAACTCTACAGTCTAGACGTAGCCTAGTTTTCCACACTGAAAATGTGGTCCAAATGAACATGTTTCTGTGAAACATTTTTGTTTTGAGGAAATTACATTTTCAGATAGAGAATTCTTTTTGTTATTTTTTTCGCCAGCTCTAGTTAATACAGTTGGTTCCACAGCTCCTGGAAGTAGTGCTGACTCTTCAGTGTCATTTGTAATAAAGCACTTATCCTTGTTGTCATCACACATGCTTCTCGATGCTACTTCATCATGACACAACATAGTGGCAGACTGGGGAAAAAAAAAGGCAAAAAAGAGTAAAAGATAGTTAAACTCCTCTGCAGCATGGATTTGGTCTCATAACCCCAGGCGCTAGAGCACACACCAGAAGAGCTTACGCTGCTAGCAATGCACGGGAACAGAGGGAGATTAAGCAAGGCCCCTGAGATGAACACCTGCAGATATGTCAAGTCGCACTCACTAGGTGTGAGACTCACTCATTAGTATGCTGTCTCACCCACAAATACATTACTAAGCTTATCTGACTCATTCTTAGTAAATATAGAAAGATTTTAAATATTTTTATTCAGGTAGTGAAACGAACACTAACACCTCTAGGTCCTCAGGCATGGGGTATAGAGCTTGTGTACTGTGGTTACCACAGAAATTACTGACCCATGTTCTATATATGGATGACAGGAGAGAGAGGAGGCTACCCAGGATGGGCACGTCTATACAGCAGGGCTAAACTTGGAATAAGCTACGCAACTTGAGCTACACTAATTGCGTAGGTTAAGTCGAAATAGCTTATTTCAACTTTTGGAGCTGTCTACACAGCATTTATATCAAGACAGAGCCCTCTTCCCCTGACTTCCCTTACTCCTCGTACAATGAGGGTTACAGGAGGCGGAGTAAGAAGTCCTCCGTCTGGACATTATTTCAACATCATGTCAAAATAACTGCTTGTTGGGTTGATGCAGACTAAGTTAACATCAGTTATTCCAGAATAGCACTGCCATGTCGACAAAGGGGAGAGGGTCTGTCTGTGTGTGTGTGTGTGTGTGTGTGTGTGTGTGTGTGAAGAGTTGACCCAAAAAACAAGCATTACAGGATCTGCAAAATACAGTTCAAAACTTAAACCACACTTGACAAATTTATGTCCGCAGGCATCTCTAGCCATTTAGCTTTTTGTGCCAACCAGCAAACAATTGTTTTTATTATAATCCAATGGTTTGCATTGCATATAGACTTCTCAGATGCCTTAGATTTTGGTATGAATCAGGACATTTAAGTGCTTCATAAGCAACATTAAGAAGTGTATATTTTAAAACAAATTATTAAGTGCCAATCTCTGTTCTTAGTTACAATAGCATAAATCCTGATTCACTCCTTGGTTATGCACAGAACAGAGCAAGACTTGGCCCACTGCATTTTATTTCCCCCCTACCACTTCTGTGCTCCAGAAATAAAGCCCATCTAGTACAAGTGAAAATAACTAAAGCACAGAGGGAGGCTCCAGTCTGACACCTCTGGAAACTACCATTGTCCTCTAGACAACTACAGAAAAAGCACTGTAAGGCAGCAGCAGTGCATGCTTCCTCATGTTGCCCTGCCAACAGGCTCCACATTGAACTACTCTAATGACTGCTAAGACTGAGTGATATTTCATCAGTGGCATCCTTTCAGTCATGGGCTTGCTTACAGGTGTGTCTAGACTACAGGGTTTTTTCGAAAAAAAGTGGCCTTTTTTTGAAAAAACTTCACCTGTGTCTAGACTGCTGCCGCGTTCTTTGAAATTAAATCAAAAGAACACAGCCGTTTTTTCGACTACGGTAAACCTCATTTTACGAGGAATAACGCCTTTTTTCAAAAGTGCTCTTTCGAAAAAAGGTGTTCTTGAATGCAAACGGTGCTTTTTTGAAAGAGAGCATCCAGACTACCTGGGTGCTCTCATTTGAAAAAGCGTCTCTCTTTTTCGAAAAAAGTAGTTGCTGTCTAGACGATCTCTTTCGAAAGAAGCTTTTTTGAAAGATTCTTTCGAAAAAGCCTCTTTCGAAAAAGGCTTGTAGTCTAGATGTACCCTGAGATTGCAAGCAAGGGTACCAGCTAGTGAAAGTTGTGTTAATGTAGACATTTATATGTATTTAAGATGAGGGAATTGTGGCCCTAAATATGTGTTAATTGGCCGCATACATATATTTGTCTAGTGAGGACTGTCCACATTCCCTTTTAACAATATGATTCTAGAGTGATAAGCATGGAATAGAAACCTAGGTGGATGGAATAGCATATAAAAGAAAAGGTTCCCTGTTGTTAGGATGTGAACTTAGGCAGTCAGGCCCAAAGATCAGAGCTGGGGCAAACCTGAGATTAGGAGTAGGAAGAAAGCGCATAGTCAGTGTGTTCCAGGGCAGGATAAGTGCTAAGGTTAACAGTCTGAGTCATGTTTCTGGGTCCAAGTCAGAAGGCAAGGTCCTAATCAAGCTGAGGTCAAAGCCAGGACCGCAGGGGCAGGAACTACAATAGCAGCTACAAGGAAAACCACAATGTTGCCTAGACATTTCCTGGACCACCCATTGTGTTTATATAGGGGGGGAGCCAATCAGGAGTCATGAGACTTCTGTCAAACTCTTGAGATAGAACTTTCCTTGGTCTCTGTCTTCAGTCCCTGAAAATTACCAATGTAGTTTTCTAATGATAGAAACTGAAAAGCCTTTATATGCCTGGAGTGAAATCTTGGCCCTGTTGATGTCAATGGAAGACTTCAACAGGGAAAAGACTTCACCCCTGTGTGTAACACAACATCACTCCACCCTTACCAGAGACTTCTAAATGACTTGGCTTGATTACTCCTTTTGTAAAACATCCAGCAATAGTCAGCTAATTGGAGCATTTGAAAGGCTGAGAAATCCAACACTATGTCTTGGAACAGAGCAATCACCTCATGCAAAGGGACAGCTGAGAGAGGAAGATTCTCTCTCTCTCTCTCCTCCCTATCCCTGATTTATTTGAAAATTATTGAAAATAATACAAAACTGGGAGCTGCTATGTTATAGAGAACAGTAATAACGGTTACATTAGCATCTTCCTTTAGATTAGAGGTTGTTATATTTTCCGCAAAAATGTTCCCCTTTTAGTCTCATTAGGATCATTAATGTCATGACAGTCTAACATGAGAAGAGACACCACTAGGAGGTGTTATTGAATATATATAAAACCCTAGGTGCATATGCCATGGGTGCGCCACGGCTGGAGCACCCATGGGGGAAAATTAGTGGATGTTCAGCACCCACTGGCAGCCCAGCTCCCCTCTTTACCCCCCTTCTTCCAGAGCTTTTTGCCTGCCCGGTCCTGCTTATCTACTCCTCCCTTCCCTACCCCCCCATACCCTTCACCAGAAAATAGCCGTTTTGTGGTGTTTAGAAGCTCTGGGCGAGGGGTCAAAAAGAGGTGGGGTTGGAGGCAGAGGCTTTGGGAAAGGGGTGGAGTGGAGGTGGGGCAGGGCCAAGGCAGATCTGGGAAGACATGGGGCAGACGATTGGAGAAGGGATATTGTGTGGGCGAGGGCCTTTAGTGGAGCAGGGAAATAGAGCATCCTGCTCCCCCCCCACCCCCGCCCCCTCCGGGCTAGAGCAGAAGTCAGCACCTGTCTAAAAAATACAACTTGGCTGTTAGATTTTTTTTAATTGTTCATTACAACTAAAATGAGAAACAGCAAGGTCCTCTTTTGTGCCATTAGAGTCTCCAAATCAGCTGAGAGCTGTTCTTTTAAAGATACCTGAAACCTACCAAAATACCAGATGTTTAATCGATATTCTCATCTTTCTGAAAGTCTAGAGCATGGGGGTGGGGGGGAGGAGGAATGTCAATCGAATCATTCTGGAAAAGCAGAGCTTTCGATATCCAAAGTCTGCAATGCACAATATTGACAATCAAGAAAAGGTTGCATTTTTCAAAAAAATGTAAAATGTCTAGAAAAAAGTCTCATGGGTCTGCATAGCAAAAATGTATGTTAATAGCTAGGAAAGAAAGACACCCTATTTTTAAAAATGGCTTTTATATAATTGCTGTTATGAAAAATAACATACAAATATTTTGTTATTTCCTAGTGGGACACCATCCTGAAAAAGAATTTATTTGGGGTTTTGAAAGGTATACAAACCAAAGTACACTTTTCAGGGTCCTATATCGTAATAGAAATTTGCAAGATATATGTCCTCTCAGCTCACTGGAAATGTATGACTAAAATTATTTTAATGTGAAATGTGATGGATCTTCAGTCCTATTAATTTATAAAACAGATATATTCATTTTTGTTAATATCATGCATCAGTTTGATTGAGTCCTTTGTGCGTTTTTTTTTTTCTGAAAACGAGGCTGCTGTTATATGTTTTTACACATTATTATTGAAAGGTTTAACTTCTGGATAGCCTATTGTCTCTTACAACAGACAACACATAGTGATTCAGATTGGGACTGGAATTGCTTAATGTTGATTTGGAGTAAGCTCTTTCCAAAATTAGTATAAAATGAACATGAAGAACTTAATTCAAATGTCTCAGAGGAGTCGCTATGTTAGTCTATAACTTTAAAAAAAACGAGTAGTAGGTACATCTACACAGCAGGGCTAAAGTCGAATTAAGCCCCACAACTTCAGCTACATCAATTGTGTATCTTAAGTTGAAATAGCTTAATTTGGCTTTTGGCGCTGTCTACACAGCAGGAAGTCGAAGGAATAATGCTCTTCCTTCAGCTTCCCTTATTCCTTGTGAAATGAGGGTTAGAAGAGTCAGAGAAAGAAGACCTCCAGCTCGAAATTAGTTTGAAACAAAGGCTTATAGTGTAGACACCCATTATGTTATTTTGGAATAACATCAGTTATTTGGAAATATTGTTACTGTGTAGAGGTACCCTTAGGGTGCATCTACGCAGCACCCAAAACTGGAAATAAGATACACAATTTGCACTATGCAAATTGCGTAGCTTATTTTGAGTCTATTTCAAAATAGCTTATTTTGTCATTTGGCACTGTCTACAGATGAGGTTTACAGGGATGGCGAAATAGCACTATATTTCGAAATAGCGAACTCGTTCAAAAGATGCAGGGTAGCTATTTTGGGATCCTGTCAAACAAATATACATACCCAGTCAAGTACCAGCATCAAGTACATATGTTTAGTGTTCTTTGTGGTGTCTTTTTAAAATTGTTTCCAATCAAAATGAAAATCAAGAATTAACACCTGTTAATTCTTATTTTGAATTAGTGTTAATACACACATAAGCACATTGCTGAATAATGATGGCCTGCATAGGCCTACACAGATCTGGGACTTGACTGTCCCACTGATTCAGAACCAAGCCCAAGTCACTTCATTGTCAAATTTTGGATAAATTCCTATTTCATACAAGCCTTTCATCCTATGCCCAGTATTAAACCTGATACATTATGTTACAACTAACAAGAATGTTAGAGGAGCAAATGCTGTGTAAGGCATTTAACATTAGCAGTATCACCATTGATAAATTCAAAGTAATGCATATTAGAAACCATAATCCAAACAACACATACAAAATGATGGGATCAGAATGAGCTGTTACCACTAGGACCTTGATGTCAGTATGGATAATTCTCTGGAAACATTCACACAATGTGCAGCAGCAGTCAAAATGCAAATAGAATCATAAGAACCATTAGAAATGAGATAGATATAAGGCAGAAAATATCCTAATGTCACAAATTAAATCGATGCTGTACTCACATCCTGAATATTGCATGCGGTTCTGTTTGCAACGTCTCAAAAAGGATACATTAGATTTGTAAAAGGTACAGTGAAGGGCAACAAATGTGAGAAAGGACAATATGAGATAGAGGTTTATAAAATCATGACTGATGTGGAGAATGACTAAGACGATGTTACATATTGCTTCATATAACACAAGTACCAGCGGTTACCCAATTAAATTAAGAGGCAGCAGGTTTAATACATACAAACAAAAGTCCCTTCTGACAGAATAGACAGTCAATCTGTAGAACTTGTAGCCAGGAGATGTTGTGAAAGCCAAAACTATAACTGCAATCAAAAAAGAATTAGAGAAGTTCATGGAGGATAGGTCCCTCAGGGGCTATTAGCCAGGATGCTCAGGGATGCAACCTCATACTTTGGGTGTTCCTCACCTTTGATTGCTAGAAGATGGGAGTGTATGATTGGATGGATCACTCAATGCCTCGTCTTGTCATTCCCTCTGAAATACCTGGCACTGGCCACTGTCAGAAGACCAGGTGATGGACTAGACAGTCCATTGGTCTCACCCATTATGGCCATTCGCATATTATCTTCTTATTTTCTGTTGGGGAACTGCCAAGCAGCCCCAACTCAAACTGGGGTCTCATTATCCAGATAAAATGTATTTGCTGTACAAATACATAGTAAGGGACAATTCCTATGCATTTCAATTTAAATAGATAAGATGTATTATTATGTCCACTTTGGACACAGGGACTAAGGGTACGTCCTTACTGCAACACCATTTTGAAATAACTAGCGCTATTCTGAAATAACTAAGGGTATGTCTACACTACAAAGTTAATTCGAAATAACAGCCTTTATTTCAAATTAACTTCAGTAGCATCTACACAGCCAAACTGCTATTTCGAAATAAATTCGAAATAGTGGAGCACTTATTTTGAATTTGGTAAACCTCATTCTACGAGGAATAACACCAAATTAGAAATAGCTCATTCGAAATAAGTGCTGTGTAGATACTTATTTCGAATTAGGGGGCCTCCAGCCCTTCCCAGTTTCCCCTGGTGGCCACTCTGGGCACAACCAGGAAAACTCTTCTCCTCTCCCCCAGCCCTGGGGCCCTTAAAGGGGTAGAGTCTGGCCACTGGGCATGTGCCAGAGCCAGGCCTGCCAGCAGCCACAGACCCTCACCCAGTGGCCACACAATGGCAGCCAGTGGCAGCCAGCAGTCCCCCGCCCAGTCCCCCAGCACCCAGGGGCCAGCCAGGGGCCGTAGACAGCATGCGCCCGCCTGGACTAGTGCGGAGATCATGGACCTCCTTGAGGTTTGGGGGGAGGCCCCCCAATGTCCATGATCTCCGCACTAGGTGGAGGAACGTGGCCGTCTATGGCCGCATAGTGGCCACCATGGCCCGCAAGGGACACAGGTGCACCCAGGAGCAGGTGCGCCTCAAAATTAAAGAGTTGAGGCAGGCATACGCCAGGGCCACCAGGAGCGGCGCCGCAGCAGGGGCTGTCACCTGCCCCTACTTCCCCGCCCTCGACTGAATCCTAGGGGGCGTGATGGTCTGCGCCAGCCCGGGGGGCACCAAGCCGGGAACTGAGGGCCCTGACCTGGGTGCAGCAGAGGCGCCACCACCAGCTGTTCCGGCACCAGAGTTGGCAGGGTTGTCCAGGGAGGCCATACCAGGTAAGTGTCATCACTGTCCCCTGCCCGAGGGGAGGCTGGGAAGGAGACCAGGGACTGCGTGCGTGGGCCATGACTCCCATGGATCATGCAGCACCTTGGGCAGGTGGCTCCCACTGCGTGACACCCAGGGGCCGTGGTCCGATAGCCACACATGTGTGTGAAGAGACCTGACACGCTCCCAACCCCGGGGCAGGACCCAGCAGGTCGCCCTCCCTTCACATGCCCTCTCTACACAGAGGCAGGGGACATCTCCCCCCCGCCCCAGCCACACTATACACAGCACAGGGGCACGGGTGCGGTCTCGGGGCAGCTACCACTCCCGGGCAGAGTCTGACATGACGACCATGGCCTCTGTGCAAGCACATCGGCTCTGACGGTGCAGGGCATGGTTGCCTTCACCTTGCGGGGGGGGCTGGGCATCATCCACTGTGTCCCCAGGGAGAACTGACCACTTATCTTCTTTCTCTACAGCTGCACCAGCTGCTTATGCAGGGTGCACCACCCCGCCCGGGACATGCTCCCACACCCGTGGCCTCAGCAGGACCACCACATGGCAGGGGTACAGAGAGCAGCACCTGCAGGCCCTGCCAGCCCAGACCCAGATCATGGAGCTGCAGGCGCAGGACGACCGGGAGTTCCAGTGGGAGCTGCTTGCCCAGGGTCATACCATCTGTCATCATCTGTAGGCCCTGGTGCAGAGCGTGCTGCCCCGTGCTGGTCCTGTGCCTGCTGCCCCCGCAGCTACTGTTCCTCCTCCCACTCCTGCCTCCCCTCCCACCTCTTCCTCCTCAACCTCCACACTCCCCCACCTGAACCTCTGCACCCTCCTCCCCATCCCCCCGGGGATGCCAAAGCCCCCTCCCACGTGGTGCTGGGAGGCAGTTGGCCTGGTGAGACCCCCACCCCTGAGCACTGAGCTTCCCCTCCCCCTTCTTCCCCTGGCTCCCTCCTTCCAGTTTTTCCCCCTCCCCTCTCCCACCCTCTCTCCTGCCCTCTCCTGCCTCCTTTCCCCCATCTCCCCAGAGGTTCATCCCCCCCCCCCCAGTTGTGTTAAATAAAGACAGTTTCTATTTTTTAAAATACGTGTATTTTATTTGACATCAGGAAGGGGGGGGCTAGGGAAGGGTAAGTGGAAGGACGAGAGGGAGGAATGGGGCACAAGCCCCTAGTGGGGCAGACTGGGGAGACTGTCAGTGCTCCTCAGGGTGGAAGCTCTCCCGCAGGGCCCCCTGGATCCTGAAATCCCCTCAATGGTCCTCCCGGATGGCAGCCTGCAGACAGTGCAGCCAGGCTGCTGGCAACGTGTCCACGAGACACAGCAGAGTCCCCAGGGGCAGGTCTGGTTCCATGTTGCAGAGTGCCGTGGTGTCCCGAGTGAGGGCAAGCAGAGCACTCCGAGACACAAATGCTTTGCTGTCCCTCATCGAGGTAGACCAGCAAGCAGAGAAACCTGAGAACTGTCTGTCCGGGATGTGGGGGGACAGGTCCCTTTAAGCACAGCCCTTGGCTAGCCTGAGGCAGCAGCCCTGCACACTAAGTCCGACCCTGATGCCCTGCCGGCACTGGTTCCGTCCAGCCTTACCTTCGATTCAGGGTCCACTCAATGTGGATGTGCTATTTTGAATTAGAAAAATGCTATTTCGAATTAGTTTTTGTGTCTAGATGCGTTATTTCAAATTAGCTTATTTTGAATTAATTAATTCGAAATAAGTTAATTCGAAATAGCGCTGTAGTGTAGACATACCCTAAGTTATTTCATCTACACAGCAGGCAGTTATTTCAAAATAGTGTCAAAATACTGTCAAGCTGGAGCACTTCTTATTCCAACTCCTGTAATCCTCATTGTACAAGGAGTAAGGGAAGTCGGAGGAAGAGTGCTCTATTTTGAAATAAGTGCTGTGTAGATGCTCCCTATTTCGAAATAAGCAATTTTGAAATAAGATACCCAATTTGCGTAGCTGATTAGGATGTAAGCCCTGCAATGTAGATGCACCCTAAGTTGACATAGGAAATGTGAGGGATGGATGCCCCGAGCCTGGGCTGGAGAGGCACAGAGTCAGATGCGCCCAGGCAAGAAAGCCCTGAGCTACAGCAGGATGGAATGGGGCCAGAGCCCAACCTCCTGCTGCCAAGAGTGAAAGCCCCTTGCCAGCAGAAGCTGCTGCAGGAGGAAGCCCTGAGTTCCTCACCTGACGCTGGAGCTGTGGCAGGAACCAGGGGTTAGGGGAGGGAGCAGTGTTCTCTATAAAGTGAGCAGAATAAAGAAGTGAGTCTAGGTCTCTGAAGGGCAAGTCTACATGGGGACACTCAGGAATGTTAAGGTAAATCACTTAATGGTATAAAGTCAATGCACATCAGTTAAAGTGTGTTAAATGCCATGTGGATGCTCTCATTTAGGAATAAAGTAGCATTAGTTTGCTGAACTCTAAGCAGATTAAGTTACAGTAAACAGTGCATTCACTTCACGTGATTAATAAACTCACTTTAACTTTCCTGAATATCCTGGTGTAGACATAGTTAGATCTTAGTCCAATGCCTGAAACACAATATCAGTTTTAAATTACACAGTATTAGAAGTCACCACTGCGTTTTCTTCTGGTGACTGGGTGCCCAATCCTGTAAAACACGGAGCAGCTTCTTGTCTCCTTTAAATCAATGGGAGTCAAGGAAATTAGCACTACAGAGGACCTTTGATTTGTAAAGATGCTCTACAACTCTTTCTGTGTTGTGACAGGATTAGATTTTACACCTTTGCTAGAAGCCTACAAAGAAAGGAAACAGATCATCAGTCACCCAGTAATTATATAGCAACTGCAAGGCCATTTAGTTACTGTGGGCTAAGCAATAGAATGATTAATAGTTTAACCAATTACCATTCATTATAATATATAATTTGGCATTTGATGATCCACAGGGGTCTTACCTGCCTCTTTGCATCCCCAACATTTAATGTTGCAGTGGCAGTGCTGTTCACACCTCTCCAGCTTACCTTGTGTCAGTTTCCAGTTTAAACTCCCTATTTTTAGGACATATCAATATAAGGTTTACAAAGGAAGTACAAATTATATAATGCCCCGTCAAAGGCCATTTTTATGGCATCCATCTATTCTGGCAGTTGTATTATTGTCTTATCCCTTGGTCCAAAATCTGCTTTCCATGTGCTGTATTTCTTTTACAGCTGCACAGAAGATATGAGTGATGAGATAAAGGCTTTCCTGGTTACAGGCTAAAATCTACTGCAGCTGCATTTTGGTACAATACTTTTAAAGTGACTTGGTCTTTGGCATACATTTCAAAAATGAAAAACTTAAACATAATGCCAGTTTTCTGGTGTCTTGTAAATGGCTAAATCACCTGCTATAGTCACGCCCAGTGTTCCCTCTAAGCTGCGTGGCAGCACAGCTTCACAGGTGATTAATCAGCCCTGCCCAGTTAGTCAGCTCCATACCCTGAGCCTCTGATTGGATGGGGCTGCTTAATCATCTGTGAAGCTGTGCTGCCCCTCAGCTTAGATGGAACACTGATCACGTCTGGTAGGTAAATAACCAGTACCATATGGAAAATATCAGCTGAAGTGTGTGCAGGACTTTTTAAGAAAGTTCATTCAGACTGACACAATAGTATTTCTCGGTACAGGAAAAAAATAATATAAATAGGAGTTGAGCTAATCAGACAATTTAGGACCTATAAAGTCCACTGAAGTAAACGGGTTCTTTCTATTGATGTTAGTGGATTTTTACTTAGGCCTCATGAGAGATATAACTGAGAGTTGAATAAAATAATGGGGACAGTATTGTATTTTAGTGACTGTCCACTGTGTGCACATATACTTGTGCACACACAATTTGTTCTTTAAAATAGAAACCTATGTAGTTAAAGAGTACTTGGTCAGGAATTTCCATAAATTGGGCACTTGATTTTTTTTTAGAGTAGTGTAAAACATTTTCAAGCAACTCAAAACTCTAGAAAGCTTTTCCAATTTCCGGTAGAGAAAGGGCTAAACCAAAACCCTGGGTTAGATCACTTTTGGATTAGTAAATCCTAATTTCACATCTGGTCCTGTGTCCATAATCACCTGAGCCAAACAAAACACACAAACAAGCTATGCTGGATCTAAACATTCCAGAAATTTGGGAAATGTTAGCTTTAGATGCAGATTTTGGAATTCTGGTACTCCTATAATTTCTAGTTTTGTTACAAACCCCAGAACTCAAAGTAGGTTGGTGAAACAGTTACAATTTCAAGGAAATTGTTTTGCTAACCTGGTGGCTGATTTATGGCTTAATAAGAGCTATGTAAAACTCAGGGCTGTACAGTTTTGATGTGGAACCAGGATAAATTCACTGTTTCAATTGTATTTCACTTGGAAATTTCAGGTTGAAACCCATCATAAAATGAGGGCTGTGATCTCTCAGGCTACATCTACACTACAAGCTTCTTGTGCAAGAAGCTTTTTGTGGAAGAGCTCTTCTGCAAAAACTTCTTGCGCAAGAGTGTGTCCACACTGCAAAAGCGCATCAAAAAAGCAATGCGCTTTTGCGCAAGAGAGCATCCAGACTGCATGGACGCTCTCTCGAAAGAAAGCCCTGATTGCTATTCACAGAATAGCCACCAGAGCACCTGTGCTTTTTTAGAAAGAGGAATAACTACATCCTGTTCTTTTGATTTACTGTAAATTTACTTGTGCAAAAATGCACTTGAGGTGTGGACGCTCCGCAGGTTTTTGTGCAAAAATTGCCAAAAACCCTGTCGTGTAGACGTAGCATCAGAGGGTATGTCTAGACTACATGGCTCTGTCGACAGAGCCATGTAAACTAGCTTACCCGACATAGTCAATGAAGCGGGGATTTAAATAATCCCCGCTTCATTAAAATAAAAATGGCTGCCGCACTGTGCCGACAATCAGCTGATTCGGCACAGCGTGGGAGTCTAGATGCGGATCAGTCGACAAGGGAAGCCTTTGTCGACCGCTCCCTTATGCCTTGTGAAATAATTTAAATAGGTTGTTTAAGTCCCAATGCCCTCCGTTGCAGTTCAGCACACTAGTGCTAAATAGGAAAAGAAAAAATGGATGGAAATGATATTTATTTAAAAGAGGAAAAGTGAAGAGATAGACTGGAAACACAGCTTTTAAACAACAGAATACCATGGGATACCTCTTCCCCACACTTTTTTTGGCTCAACAACTGCTAGCAGGTGGCAGCTACGTGACTGTCTGGTCATCAGTCAGACCAGAACTTTTGCTAGAGTTCCTTAAATTAACTGCATCTCAGAGGAACCATAGAAGGTAATTATGATAGGTACTTAAGCAAATGGACTGTTAATAACCAGATAGAGGTGATAAGCCTCCCAGGCCAGCTGGAGACTTCTGCTAGGGAAAGAGAGAGGGAGAATGACTGAGTGAGAAAAGAGAAGCTGTAGCATAAAGACTGGCCCTGTCGTACAGAAGTACTGAAATGCACACGCAACAGTGGCAATGCTGGGGCTGCAACACTGGTTTGTATTCCAGAATGTTGGCTGAAAGGTATTCATCCACTGTTCTTTACTTAACAGTCTTTATATTTAAAGCGAATATATGGCTTTTCTTCAAAAGTATCCTGTTCAGTCCCATATATTCTCGGACTATAAGGAATTACAACTTTTATCCCCTCATATCGTACAATATTTAGAGGCTACGTCTACGCTGCAGGTTTCTTGCGCAAGAACTGTTTTGTGCAAGAATTCTTGTGCAAAAGTTCTTGCACAAGAGTGCGTCCACACTGCCATGTGCTTTTGTGCAAGAGATGTGCTTTTGCAGAAGAGCATCCATGACAGTGTGGACACTCTCTTGCGCAAGAAAGCTCTGATGGCCATTTTAGCTATAGGGGTTTCTTGCGCAAGAAAACCATGTTGCCTGTCCACACTGCCTTCTTGCACAAGAGCTCTTGTGCAAAAGGGCTTATTCCTCGTGGGGAGAGGAATAACTCTTCTGCAAGAAGCCCCCTTTTCCGACGCTGTACTGTAAATTTACTTGCGCAAGAATATGCGTGCAGTGTAGACGCTCTGCAAGTTTTTGCACAAGAACGGCCGTTCTTGCACAAAAAGCCTGCAGTGTAGACATAGTCTGAGGGTTTGCCTGGTATCTGTTATAGTTACATATATTATTACTTTTGGGCACAAAATTTGAATCCCCAACATTTGGGCACATTCAGAAACAGGTTCAGTGGAATTCTTCACATGAGTAGCACCTAGCTGTGGAATGTCAAACCAGATCCGGGTTTGGGTTCCAAAATCATCAACATTTTGGGAGTATTTGGCTCTGGGTTTGGGGCCCATTGCTATATTTTGTGAATATTGAAAAATGAGAAATTATACCAAGAACTGAAAGGCATCTAGGATGAAATCATGAACACAGCGTGTCAGAGTAATTATAAGATCACAATCATCATTTGTTATCTCAATGTGAAAAGCAATCGGCTTGTTTGGGAGTTTGTACTATGTCTGTAAGGCTGCATCTCCATGGCAAAGAGAGACCTATGCATTGTCATGGATTCCAGGGGTGCTCCATGGAGGGAGGGAGAGAGAACCCAGAAGGAAAATTAGTTGTGGCGCACACACTGGCAATCAACTTCCTCCTCTCTGCCCACCTCTCCCCACTTCTGTCGCCTGCTGTTGGTGCTGCTGACCAAGTCCTCCCCTGTCCTCCCAGTGCTTCCAGACACTCAGGGAGGGAGGGGATGGCGTGGGAGTGGGGCATGCTCAGGGGAGGAGGCTGGGCATGGTGGGGGCTTGAAGGAAGGGGTGGAACGGGGCAGGTCAGTGGTGGTGCAGGGGTGAGATTTGGGGGAAGGGGTGAAATGGGGAAAGGGCCTGGGGTGGAGGGTGCTTGTCAAGCGCCCCTTGGCTGGAGGGGAAGTCAGTACCTATGGACCAATGGCAGCAAGTCTCAAAGCCCAGGTCACAGACCAGCCTGATTTGGGCCTACACTACAGTGCTAAAAATAGCAATGTATATGTTTGGCTTCAAGATGCTTCCTGGCCTCTGAAACCTGGTGGCACTGCCAGCCCTGCCCATAAAATACTCAGCACACACACACACACACACACACACACACACACACATGCATGCACATACCCTGCCTGTGTTTTGATATAGACAGTAAAATGGTAAGATGGAGGAAATGAAAACACAAATTGATCTTGGATTATATCCTGAATGACTAAAATGTTTATACTGAGGATAACATACTTTGGTCAATATAAAAATCTAAAATCTTTGACTCCCAATAGTCTTTCAAATTGCCAAAATCAATTTACCCAGTTATGTATTCCATAACTGGCTTTCCTTCGAAAAAAGACAGGGAAAACTATTATATATGTATCCACAGTCACAGAAAGCCCCCATTTCCACTGCTTACTGAGCTCTTAGATGACAATTTAGGGGTAAATTAGTGCTAAATAACAGCACAGAACACAGAGCCAAGACTGGAAGCTGTAAACAAACTTTATGGAGCTGCAGGAAACTTGGCCACACTCATGATAAGTGGACATCCAGCTAACTAAAATCATGCCACACCATAGATGTTGCCGGACTAGAGAGGTTCAACCTGTACATGTTTATCTCCCATAAACAGCACAGGAAACAGAGAGCCTCCCACACTTGCGTGACACATACACAGGTCTGCTAAAGCTGATGAATTTGTGCTTAAGGGACAGCTCCCCATAATATCCTCAGAGGCAAATGACACCCTTAGGAAGGGAAGGAAGGACACTGCCAGCCACACATCAGCCACAAAATGAGCGAACCCTATCAGATGAGTCAGCATAAAGGTTCTCTCCGTTAGGCTGTTTTGATCTGTATCTAACTGCCACAGTTTGGCCCCTGTTATCCAAGCAGAATAGTCAACATTTCAGTTTTAAGGTCCAGTGAACACAGACACATGCAGACTGTCTAAACCATCTTCCACTGTTATTTATTCTACATTTTCACTTTGTGTGTTTCTTGCAGAGTTTTAAGAAAAAGGCATCTTGATTTTTTTTTTACACAAGTTATTTCCTCAAAGGCAGATGGTGCCTAGAACATGTATTTTACATTTTCCCTTTTACAGTTTTAACAATATTAACCCTGTGTTTCCAGGGACATATTTAATTAATAAACTTTATTTTCTGGGTTTTTTTGAGTGTTGAATTATTATTATTCAACAAGTACAATATTATCTGTGTCCTTCGCAGGTTAGTTCAAAACCAGCATTTTCAGTGGGTCAGACTAGAAATATTTATGCATGCCTCTTCAGGATTTGATTTAAATGAAATCACAAGTAGAAATCATTTGATGCATTTGACCAAACTCCAAAAATCACTTTATTTCTCATAAACCCATGACTACAAATAGGCAAAAAAATTACACACACACACACACACACATATACACACTTCGTATATATTCATTCATCTTTTTGAATGAATTCAATTAGATCAAATTTTCCCAAACCTAGCTCAGCAAAACTGAGCTTCTAAATCCATATTTAGCTCCCAACTCTGATATGCTCTAAGTAGCAGGCACACAGGACCACCCAGATTGAGCTCAGGATCAGGATGTTAGGCAAATAAATAAAAGTGGCCTGAATTTCATAAACAAATTGAGCGGATGCAGCTTGCAGTAATTTCACATGTACCCTGATCCTGCAAGAACTTACATATGTGAATAAATTTACATCACGTAGGAAGTCCCAGACAAGTCACTCCCACCATGCATTAAAATGGTGTGAATAAGTGTTTTTTCAATTCATTGGATATATCAAAAATTGGGGGAACAAATTCTCAAAAGTTTCAGTGTACTGAACAGTGGAACACAATTTCATTTGAGGTTGAAGAACATGTTTAGTTTGTCTCAAAATAAAATGCATGTTTACTTTGTTTTTAATTAAAAGTGAAATTAATTTCTAAACAAAAAATAATTGGAAATAAAAAAATTGAATAATTTTGTTTAAAACATGTCCCAGTGAAACATTTAGATTTTTTTTAAAGTAACCAAAAATAAATTGGCAAATTTGACATGAATTCATGAATATGGTGAACATGAACCTCCTTTATTCTGTGAATAAAAGTTTTAGTTGAAAAACTTCACCCAACTTTGCAGTCCAGTATTTAGTAATCACTCAGGGCATGCTTATAATAATCAACTCACCTTATTTCAAAATAAAAAGGTGAGCATCCACACAGCAAGACTGTTATTTCAAAATTATTTTTAAATAATGGACTTGTTATTTTGAAATAATAACTCCTGCTTGTGATGAGGAATAATGCCTATTTCAAAATAGTTATTTTGGGAGTTATTTTGAAATAACTCATTTCGAAATAATCTTGTGGTGTAGAACAAAAAAAGCAGCCATGTAGCACTTTAAAGACTAACAAGATGGTTTATTAGGTGATGAGCTTTGGTGGGGCAGACCCACTTTTTTTGTTTTACCAAGATCAGACTAACACAGCTACCTCTCTGTTACTTGTAGTGTAGACACAGCCACAGGGTCTAAAATGCTTGAAAACCATCCTCTGTTTTCAATAAAGATGTGTCTATACAGCAGAGCTTAACTCGAAATAGCTTATTTCGAAATTGGGAGTGTCTACATAGCACTTTTTTCAAAATAGAGCACTCTTCCTCCAATTTTCCTTACTCCTTGTACAATGAGGGTTACACGAGTTGGAGTAAGAAGTCCTCCAGCTTGACAGTATTTCAACATTATTTTGAAATAACTGCTTGTTGTGTAGACACGGACCAAGTTTTTTAAAAATAACACTAGTTATTTCAAAATTATATTGATGTGTAGACGTACCCTAACACAGTTCCAACTGTCCCTGCATAACAGAGTACAGATTTCTGCCATCCCCTCCTCCAGACTTCATATGTGGGGAGACAGCACATTTTAAGGTACAATTCCCACCACTGCAACATGTTCTTTTTCAGGACTGGGGCTTTAATTGGACCTTTGAAAAATCAGATCTTTTTATTTAGATGCCTAAATATGAATTTAGGAATCTGGCTTTGGGTCCACAGAATTGAAAATGTGAGGCTAGGGTACAGCTAGACTGCAAGGGTTTTTCAGGATACCAAAGGTATTCCGAAAAAACCCTCCACATCCAGGGTAGGCGTTTGCACTTCCGCTTTTTTTGCGGAAGTGCAAACGCGTTCTTTCGGAAGCCCCTGTATTCCTCGTTCTACAATGAAAAAGGGAGCTTATGAAAGAGGGTTTCTTTCTGACATTTGGTCCAGTCTAGACAGGCCAAATCTTGGAAAAGCCTCTTCTGACAAAAGAATCGGAAAAAGCTATGCAAAATGTGGAGCGCATTTTGCGTAGCTTTTTCCGAAAAAAAGATGTAGTCTAGCTGTACCCCTAGACACTTACTACACCTCTTTTCTGTTAGAAAGTAGAGAAAGCTTTTACAAACATAACACTGAAGGAGACCTAACATTGACTTCTCAAGCTCAAATACCCACAGAAAGCATATTTAAAAATATAAGCAAATCTGAATTCTCAAATTCCAATCAACAAGCCACAGAACCAGGGAAATTGGTCAACAACTGCAGCATGCTATTTTGAACAACATGCCCACTCCAGAAAATCATGATTTCATAGTGGACTTTCTGCAGACGGGAAAAAAAACTCAAAATTTGTCAAAGAAATTATTCTTTACAAATGATTTTTTCATCTTCAGCAATGAACCATCACACTTATAGCAGAAGGAACATCGAGCAAGATCTGATAGACTTTTTAGAGAGGTTACAATGATAGATCTCAAGGCCAGTCTGCTGACACTGCCTTCTGTGAACTACCCATGTTGTAATTTGTGGTGAAAATCCAAAACAGTTTCTTGTGGGAAAACTTACAGCCCAAAGTTCTAGAATTGTTCTTCCAAAGCATTGTAGATCACTTTGTAAAGTAAAAAGCCTGAAAATGCTACATAATTTCAGAGGCTCAGCACTGGTCTGCTAATATGCCGGGAAGAATGAGCAATTATCATTTTCATCTAAGCAACATATGCTGTTTGCTGTCCTGTGCTGAACAGCTGTAGGTTAGATGCTGTTAAGATTAGGCCCCTTCTCTCCTCCATATTTCAAAATTCAAATTAAACTAAAATAACAGCACCTGCTGAACAAAAACACTATTTCAAAATGTGTACTTGCACACAATTACTATGAAGAGGCTGGCCACCATTGTTACCAATCTATTCTTTTTGAATGGAAATGGCAGAGAAGTTTTAGATGCAGCTGCAGCTCTTCAATTGTATAACTAGTCCTGGCCTCAAGCCAACCCTCAAGAACTCAAGTGGCACCAAAAGATACTATATTGATTTGCAATCGAACATAATAGGCCATCAGCTTAATTATTACTGAAGTGACAAGGTTCTGGATATTTCATATTTATATTTCTAAGGCCTGTGAAAGATGAATGTAAATCTTTTAAATGCATGCATTTGCATATCTTCAGAAGGGTTGAGTACTCTTACTGTATTCACAGCCTTTGAAAGACCAAAAGGACTGGCTATTCAACTCAGGTTGCTGGATGATATAGACACTTGCTTGCATAAGCAAACAAAGGCTACACAGCTAAACACTCTCTGATGGCAAAATCTCCTTAGATCTCTATTACTTACAAAAGAAAGTGTATCTTGATCATGAATATTGCTTGAATCAATAGCAGGATATGTTTTGTTTAAGAAGAACGATGATTTGATTAAGATGGATTGAATTGTTGGCACCTAGCACCCACTGCCCCCCCCCACCATCTCCTGTCTCTACAGGCACTTGATATGAGTGCATGTCACCACAGCTTTTTATTATTCTTGGGAGCAGCAGCTCTGGAAGGCTGTCCCTTGTGATGGTATTGTGAGAGATGGTATTTTGGAGAGAGAAAGCAGTGATGTCTAGTGGTTAAAGTGTGCGCCTCGGAGCTTAGTTTCTAGTTCTGCCAACTAACTCATGGTATGACTATAATTCTTCATGAAGGGACCAAGCCACCTCCCACTGAAATATGTTTTCTTGGATTTTTTCCATTTCCTTTAAAGTCCCATGAACCCTGTGAACAGTGCGTTGAGGTGTCAGGGAAGATACATTTTTTTCACTTATTGAGTGACAGGTTACATATCACTGAATCTCAGAACCCACACACTCCTTTACTGAACTTCTTTGCACACTCAATCCATTTGTGGATTCCACTCTGACCTTCCCCCCCGCCCCGTCCCCCACACTCAGTTCTCCACCGGAGTCATTGTTTCAGTGCTCCTGGGTACTGTACCTGGGCCTCTTTTATCTCCCTCCCTCCCAACCTCTGAGCAATTTTCTCTGTTCCTGTGTCACCTTAAAACTCTCCCTATGGCTTACCACTGATCCTTGTTGTAAATTGCTTCACGATAATTTGAAGGACACTGCATAGAAGTGTATTTTATTGCAGTAGACAGGCTTAATGTATGTAGAGAGTTCATTCACACACAAATTTTCTCAGGGGTTTAGAGAGGTGCACAAGTGAAAAATGAAAACAATATTATGAATAACACAAATATCATTTTGTTCCCAGCGCTACAAAAAATATGCTCTCCACTGCCATACTGGATCTGCATCCACAGTGAATAAACTATTCTTGGAGCTTTTGGGTTTGTGTATTTGACTATCAATGCCCTCTACTGGCTGGAATATGCCAGAACTGTTTATTGTGTGCATCTCCTGGCACTATCAGCGTTGCTGTTTCTTTAACTTAGGTCGATAGCCCTGGTGTCTGCATTCATATGTCCATTGGGGCACCCAAGACAGTAAGTTACTTGAAGCTATTAGTATTAAACTAAAGCAGCCATTTTATAAATTCACTTCCATACAAAACATAGAATTAAAAAAAAATCACATCTGCCAATCCAAAATGGAGAAAGTTCACAAGGAAAAGTGCTCTTTTTGTGAATGTACTGCTCACAAAAAATGCAGGCTGACAACTCTGGAGAGGGAGGGAAAGATTTTTTAAAATGGCCTGTTGGAGTCACTTGAAGAGATCTTGTTTTTACAAAGTGCTGCACACCCTACCTCAGAAGAGCAGGAAGGCAAATTCTAAGAGTTTTTTACTCTAGTGTACTTACAATAAAGTGAAGATTAAACATATCAGGGGAAAAAGTCAGCCCTGCCTCAGCACCTATTACATTCAAGGGACCAGAGGGAATTTTAACCAAAATTATTGCTGATGGGATTGACCATCCCATTTCAATACACCCCCATTACTAGTGTGGTTTGATTCTTATTAATCCTAATTAAAAGCACTAAGAGGAAGACAGGTTGCAACACTGCTATGATCACCACATTTGATCAATTCCTGAAGAAGATTTAAAACAAATTAAAATTTACATTCAGAGTAAATAGTTGGGGCTGGAAGTGAATTGCATTATATAAGCTGTATTGCCAAACTGCAAACAGTTTACTCTCAAGCATAGAAATGGGGGAGGAGGGTTGAGAGGGGTCTTTAAAGGATTAGATGGCTCAAGGAATGTGATGGGATAGTCCCTTGATTATCAATTTGAATCTAGCCCAGCAGTTACCATCTGTTAGTGGACTATGTATAATGAGTTCAGTGGTCTCTATCTTCTCGAAACTGGGTTGCGGTCATAGTACAAAAGCCACAGACATATTTAGTATTAACTGGCTCTGTCTGTAGCAGCATCAGCAAAAGAAGGCAAGTATTGAATGGGCATGGAAACCATTTCACTCCCCAGAGGTGGTTTCCTCCAGTCATGATTGAAATACATTGGCTGAGTAATGCAGGGAAGTTAATACTGATGCTTCCTGCACTGTAGACATAGCCTGTGGATAAACGAAAGATTTCAATTTCCTGGCCAATACATTTCATACCTTACACAAACAGAAATTCACATACGAACATTCTTAGCAGGGACAGAGATACAACAGTCAGAATGAGAATTTGACCAGATGTGACACATTCTGGAACCTCAAACCTCTTGATCAGCAGTTTTCAGGCTCCCAACTAAATGAACCTGGGAAGTGAGGAAGGGCAAATGGAAAGGTGGCATGTGGGGAGTGGGATGGGCCACAAGCTATCTACACACTGAAAGCAAGCACCTATAATTTCATTTCTTCATGCCTTTGGAAAGCAAAGTAGTTGAACACTGACGACAAGAAAGCCAAGGAGAACACTACACTGGTCAACCATGTTAAAAGTAGACAAGCAGACCTCGTAGAACAGACAGTGTAAGCAGCCTTGCAGGGGAAGGGTTTGGCAAGATGGAGATGTTAGTTAGAGCAATCCCTGTTTAGTGGGCTGATCTAAAACCAGTCTGATAACAATCAAATGAATTATACTCCTGTAAAAAGGAAGAGAGCTGTATGGAACCACCTGCTCAAGCAATTTGCAATAAAAGGATGTGAGGATGAAAATTGGGCAATTGTTACTAAGTAGCTAAGGATCCAGCTGACTTTTTTTTTATATACAGGAATAACAAAAGCCCACTTAAAAGGCAGATGGAAAGATTCCAGGAAAAATTGGTGAGATTAGGTATAGGATTCATGATAATGTGACCAAATCTTTTAGGAGCATAGAATGAAGAGATTAACCATTGAAATAGTTAAAAATATTAACAACCCTTTTTTATAAAAAGTATATGTCATAAGTAACACAGAGAGAATATTATATGTGTGTTTCAATAAAAGATTAATATGAATTGCCTTAGTTTTAGAGGAGATAAATAGAGGAGGGCTGCACTTTTCCATAATTTAGCACTTTACACCTAAACACAGTGTGATCATTATAAGATTTAGTTTTTCTCCATTTCCATATGGAGTAATGGATAACAGCCAGTCAGTATCTACAACTCAGCTGAGAACCACACTGCAAGAGGAGAAGCATAAACAAATCTTATTCATATTGGAGCTAAGAGTGTTGAGAGCATCGACTTATTCCAATCAATCTTATTTTGGTGGTTTGGGATTTAAATTTTCAGATTGAAGACTTGCAGAGAGGCTTCTGCTTTTGAGGTAGTTCTTAGGAAGATTGAAGGTAGAAAATTGACAGCAAAATGGTTAATAGAATGTAAAAATATTTGTTGTAAAAACCTTTATCAATCCCTTCATGAATTCCCTGGATTTCCATGGGCAGTGGGTAATGCAGGCAAGGGAAGGCATCCAGGGTGCCATTTCGGGAGGGTAAGGGGGCAGCAGCCATGCGCTCCAGGATGTGGCTTGCTTTTCATCCTGTTCCCCAGACTATCAGGGAGTGAGGGGAAAGTGCTTGCATTCCGTGCATGCCTCTCACACCGGGCTGGTGAAGGGAGCTCACCAGACAGGAGTAAGGGGCATGCAGCTACTCTCAGTGAAGTTAACAAGATCAATCCTGTGTTTAACTGCCCACCAGCACTTGTCCAATGTTCACAGTCTAGCTGTAAAATAGTAGACATAGAAAGCAGAATTGCATAGAGCCAGATTCCAAGATCAGGCTGAGTAGTATCCATGGGAGAACTTGTGCAGTAGTACACTACCCATCTTGAGGAAAAGTCTTACATCCTGGCCCATTGTATATGCTCCCAAATAAAAAAGACCAAAGTCACATCAGAAATGGATGAAATACTAAGGTAGTGTTACAGCTCAGTAAAGGGGGCCAAATCCCACCTTTTAAAGAGCACACATTATTTCTTTTGAAGTCAATGGAAACCTTCAGCATGCACTCAAAGGCAGAATTGAGTCCAAAAAGGCATCAGATAATGAGCTGCACAAACTAACTAAGACACCTTATTACAGTATCCTACCAGGAGTGAGCAGAGCAATAATTTAAAGCTACACCAGTAGCTTTATACTTAGATTTCCAGAAAGCCTTTGACAAGGTCCCTCACCAAAGGCTTTTAAGTAAAATGACTGGTCATGGGATAAGAGGGAAGGTCCTTTCATGGATTGATAACTGGTTAAAAGACAGGAAAGAAAGGGTAGGAATAAATGGTAAGTTTTCTGAGTGGAGAGAGGTAACTAGTGGTGTCCCCCAAGGGTCTGTCCTGGGACCAATCCAATTCAACTTTTTTATAAATGATCTAGAGAAAGGGGTAAACAGTGAGGTGGCAAAATTTGCAGATGATACCAAACTGCTCAAGATAGTTAAGACCAAAGCAGACTGTGAAGAGCTTCAAAAAGATCTCGCCAGACTAAGGGTATGTCTACACTAGCCCCCTAGTTCAAACTAGGGAGGCTAATGTAGGCATTCGAAGTTGCAAATCAAGCCCGGGATTTAAATATCCCGTGCTTGATTTGCATCTTCCCGGCCGGTCACCATTTTTGAAATTTACAAGTCCGGACTAACTGCCCGCGTCTACACGCGGCAGGGACCCGGTATTTCGAATTAAAGCCCTAGTTCGAACTACCTGTTAAACCTCATTCCAGGAGGAATAACAGGTAGTTCGAACTAGGGCTTTATTTCGAACTACCGGGTCCCTGCCACGTGTAGACGCGGGAAGTTAGTCCGGACTTGTAAATTTCAAAAATGGCGACTGGCCGGGAAGATGCAAAGCAAGCGCGGGATATTTAAATCCCGGGCTTGATTTGCAACTTTGAATGCCTACATTAGCCTCCCTAGTTCGAACTATGGGGGCTAGTGTAGACATACCCTAAGTGATTGGGCAACAAAATGGCAAATGACATTTAATGTTGATAAATGTAAAGTAATGCACATTGGAAAAAATAATCCCAACTATACATGCAATATGATGGGGACTAATTTGGCTATAACCACTCAAAAGAGATCTTTGGGCTCATCTAAACTACGGGTAAGATTCGAAAGAGGATATGCAAATTCTGTGGGAATTTGCATATCTTCTTCCGATCTCACTTTTGAAAGCAGAGCTTCGAAAGCGAAAGTAACCAAGACACTTTTTTGGGGTAAACCCCCTCCTTTTCGAAAAGCTGGTTTTCCTCAAGAAATGAAGTTTACACGGCTTTTCGTAAAAGGGGGGGTTTGCAGTAAAAAACACATCTTGATTACTTTCGAATCTTCCCCGTAGTCTAAATTAGCCCCTTGAGTCATTGTGGATAGTTCTCTGAAAACATTCACTCAGGGTACGTCTAGATCCTTGTTTCACGAGGCATAAAGGATCTGATGACAAAGAGTTCTGGGGTCGGCAGATCCCCATCTAGACTGCTGCGCTGTGCCGACAAACAGCTAACCGGCATAGCACGGCGGCTATTTTGATTTAAATAAAGCGGCGATTATTTAAATCGCAGCTTCATTTCCCTTTGTCGTCCTGCCTCATCTACATAGCTCTGTCGATGGAGCCATGTAGTCTAGGCACACCCTCAGTGTGTAGTAGCAGTCAAAAAAAGCCAACAGAATGTTAGGAATCATTAAAAAAGGGATAGAGAATAAGAAAGAAAATATATTATTGCCTCTATATAAAACCATGGTACTGCATACAGATATGGTCACCTCATCTCAAAAAAGATATATTGGCATTGGAAAAGGTTCAGAAAAGGGCAACAAAAAAGATTAGGAGTCTGGAATGCATCCCATATGAAAAGAGATTAAAAAGACTTGGACTTTTCAACTTAGAAAAGAGAAGACTAAGGGGGGATATAATAGAGGTCTATAAAATCATGACTGGTGTGGAAAAAGTGAATAAGGAAAAGTTATTTACTTATTCCCACAATATAGGAACTTGAGGTCACCAAATGAAATTAATAGGAAGCAGGTTTAAAACAAACAAAAGGAAGTTTTTCTTCACTCAGTGCACAGTCAATCTCTGGAACTACTTGCCAGAAGATGTGGTGAAGGCTAGGACTTTAACAAGGCTCAAAAAAGTGCTAGATAGATTCATTAAGGTTAGATCCATCAGTGGCTATTAGCCAGTATGTATAGGAAAGATGTCCCCTAGCCTCTGTTTGTCTGGATATGGGTGACAGGAGAGGGATCACATGAGGATTACCTTTTGTGTTCCCTCCCTCTGGGGCATCTGGTATTGGCCACTGTTGGCAGACAGGATACTGGGCTGCATGGACCATTGGTCTGACCCAGTATGGTCATTCTTATGTTCTTATGCTCTTATGTTAACAGTACCTTATGTACCCTAAGCCAACACCAGAAATAAATAGAAGCTTGCATATAATTTCTTTTTTTGTGTGCCATCCTGGTATCTCAACATTGCAGAAGGGAGATGTACAGCCAGGGCAAGATTAAGACATGCTGAGGCCCTAAAATATGTCAAGTTTAAGAGGCCCCATAACATTACCAAAAATGTGTATTATTCTAACATAAAGGACAATGAAAATAGAAATAATAAAGTTTAAAAATTCCTAATATGAGACTTTTCCTCATCGGTACATAGGTGAGGATGCAACTAAAAACTAGTAATTTTTTTGCATTTAGAGATACCCATAATCTGAGGCCCTAAACTGTAGTTTACTAAGTTTGTGCATAAACCTGACATGAAGCTGTTGTTTTGTATGAAAAGAACAGGTTACAGAGTCAGGTAGTGTGCGGTGGGGGAAGAAGACTAGATAAGAGTTTTTATTCAATTCCAGTTACTAAGGGTATGTCTACACTGTGCAGCTATTTTGAGATACTGGAGGTATCCCGAAATAGCTACCCTGCGTCTTAACAAGCCACCCATTATTTCAAAATATTTTAGAAATAATGGGCATGCTATTTTGGCATCCCTATAACCCTCGTTCCATAAGGATTAAGGAATGTCTCGAAATAGTGGGTTATTTCAAAATTTGGCACTGTGTAGACGTGCGAAATTTCAAAATAAGTTATTTCAAAATAGAATTGAAATAAGATATACAACTTGTCTAGTGTAAATTGCATATCTTATTTCAAGTTTAATGTGCTGTGTAGACGCATCCTAAGAAACTAAGGACAAATGTATTAATCATTAGTGCTCTAAGGAAGTAACATAAGCTTTGTCTACACTACCAGGTTATTTCGAAATAAGTAATTTTGAAATAACTCCTGACGTAACTTATTATTTCAAAATAAGCTTATTCCTCTTCACAGGCAGGAGTTATTATTTTGAAATAACAAGCCCATTATTTCAAAATAACAGGCTTGGTAATGTGGACGCTCACCTTATTATTTTGAAATAAGTAGATATGCCCTTAATGGCTTGGTTGTATATTACATGTTCTTTACTCAGTCTAAAAATATTCCCTTCACATCTTTAAAAATAAAATGTATGCTCTGCAAAAGAATTGTGAGACCATGCAGTACCATTTCATATTAAACACAATGCAGGATTGGCTAAGGAATAAAGTGGTTCTACTAAAAATCAAAACTAATATTATGAATATGTAATTCCACCAAATGTGCTGTGGTGTGGGTGTTTTGCCTCCAGGGTTTGTTTCTGCTTTATAGAGTAAGCATATAGGTAGATCCTGCAAATCTACATATATTTGCTAGTATCTGCATTTGAGGATATAGATGCAGATATCTGTAGCCGGCAGTGGCCCCCCATCCACCCTTTTAGCTGCAGTCCCCCATTTTCCCCTTAGCTGTAATTTGAACAAGCTTCCTGTTATGTTGAACAAATGCAGTTAAAATAGTTCCTGTTATGATGAATGGTGGAAAGTCCCGATGATATTAATTACGTTTGCTTGGAAAACCCCATCACTTTGATAGAATTAATTGTATTCATGCTTATGAATATGTAACTAATAACTAATTACTAATAACTAATAACTAACCTCTGAGCAAGATCTCTGAAATTGGCCATATATGGAGAGGCCAAAACAGCTTATCAGCGAATATCTGGAAAGGAAAATACTATAAAAGCTAATTGTGGCCTGGAAAACATATTCAGAAGACCGATGTAATCACAGCAGAGCCTGGGACTGGGCTGGATGCAGTAGAGCCCTCCCGGAGGGACTTCTCAGCACCTTTGCAGCCAATCTTCAGGGAGCTGTCACTTAGCCAGCATTCCAGCCACCTGCAAAATGGAAAGTAATCTATGGCGCATCTGCAGCTTGCCTCCAACCTGTCAGCATGAATGTGATGTGTGTGTGAGTATTGTTGAACCATTAAGAATCTGTACTAATAAACCTCACTGCTGCTTCAATTTACCCTTTGTCTGGGGTCATTCCTTGACTGGTTCCAAGGGCAGGTAACATTATCCACGGCTCATTTTTGTAGAAACATGTAAATGACAATACAAATTTTGGATCTAGAACCCTGCAAATTTGCAAATATCTGCTTTATATCCACAGGTATCCATGACTCATTTTTGTGGATATGGATGTGGATGCAGATACACATTTTGTTTCTGTTCACGGCTCCACATATGGACCCTGTTCTCTAGAACAACAACTTCTCTAGTTCCCATTGACTCGTGGAAGGATAAGTCTGTACTTCTTCCTCTATCATGCCTTTACCCAGAATGTCTCCACAGGGAAATTCAACAGTACAAAGTAATGTAAACAACATATGTTTACACAGCATCAGCCAGAAAATATGACATTCCCCTACTGTACTCCAGGGCTTTTTGGAGGGAGAATATGAAGTAATCCAGCAACTACTTCCTGTCCACATTTTCAGGATCCACAGAGCTGGGACCAAGATCTAGAAATCTGTGACAAGTGAGTGTGTGAGGGGTCACTGAGAAGCACAAAGAGGCAGCGTGGTTCAGTATATAGGACATCAGACTGAGATTCAAGGAGACCTGAAGATTGGAAGCTCTGACACTGCTCAGCTGTGAGACTTTGGACAAGTTTCTTCACCTCTTTGTGTTTGTTTTCCCTCCCACTCTTCTGTATTTTCTGCTCTTTGGTGCAGGTCCTGACTCTTACTGTGTATTTATAAAGTGCCCTGCACTTGAGGGAACTGATCATGAGTGGGGCTTCTAAAGCAACACAGCAACTAGATACTCACAGGTGGCTCACACTAGCCAACTCAAGCTTGTGGGTTGGCTGTGGGGATTTTTCATTTCTGTAGAGACTTCTGGACTTGGGATGGAGCCTTGGTACTAGGACCCTGTGGGGCGGGAGAGTCAGCTGCCCCAGGCCCACTGCTATTTTATCTTTGCTGTGTAGACATACCCTAGGGGCAAATGTAATACAAATAATAGTAAAATAGGATCAAGAAGTGAGAAGCAAAATTAGCATACAGGGAAAAAAATGAAGCTTAGTAATAAACAAGTGAAGGCCCCTTCTGTACATGGTTGTACAGGGGAAGATAGATTCCAGAGACAGTATATTGCTAAGGAGCACACCGCAGAGTTATTCAATGTTATTCTCTTCATTAGCTGCAAGACACTGTAGGTACAGGACACTGCTATGTGAAGCCTACTAATGTCATACTGGAATTTCTGTTATCACTCATTAATTGTGTTGAACTCTGCTTAAATGAGGTAATGAAGTGCATCGCAATAGCTGTCATGAATAAAGAAAACTGCAAAGCAATGTCAATAGTTTACAACAAAGTATCCCAGGCACTGCCAGATATTTTATTGCCAGTGACTAAAATCCGATTGCTCAGATGAATGTCAATACTATTAATACAGTGGGCAATGCACCAGCAGAAAATGCACCAGCAGATATTCACTGTTTTAACATGCCAAGAGAGATCTAGCATTCATTGAATGTTGTTGCCATTTAGTATTGCTAACGTGCATTAATTGCCTTTTATTGCCTTTATGTTCATAGCCGTGCATACTCTCTTCTCAAATACAAAATGCTTTTGACATTTTAGTTTTCATCTACCCACAGTCTCACTTTGTAGGAGAAGTTTAGTCAGAAAAAGGCAATACAGATGTACAGTCACTGGTATCTGGTTGAAAAGTAAGTAATCTAGTACGTATTTGACAAAGTTTGTCTGTCTGTCTGTTTATTCTAGAACTCCTCCTAAAGAGCTAGGACCACCAAATTCAGTATACAGCTTCCTCTCATCATACTTTAAGGCAAGGTAAGGGTTTTGTTGTGCCAGGGAAATGGGATGTGCCTGGAATGAGACTGCTTCTCAGAAAACCATACAGAAAAGAGACCGAATCATCCCCCTCCCCTGTCTGGGACTGCCCCATCCCTAATCCTCCTACTCCCCAGGTGCCCTTTAGCTATCCGCCACTCCCCCAATTCATATGGGAACATTGCTGGCATGTTCCCTTCATCAGGGAGCAAGTGCACAATTTTCTGAATTCCTCACTCTGGTTGCAGAGCACAAGGGACACAGGAGCTATGCACTCCCTGATAGGGATCAGAAAGTGAACAGCAAGCATCGCTGGTATGAATATCGGTGTGGGGGTGGGAAGGTTGAGTTAAGGACCTGAGCAATGCCAGGTAAATCCGCTAGTAATTTATAAAAAGTGAAATTGAATTTTATTATTTATTTATTTTATTAAAAATATTTTTACCTCACCTCTCTATTTAAAATATTTGAGGTGGCTTACAAAATTTGTACAATACAATATAAATATTTATAAAAGATTAAAATATAAGACCCCACGGGGGGAGGAGCATAAAACCTGCTAAGACACCTCGAGAGGAGGGACACATACACAAACTCAAACACCAATAAAAGCACAAGTAAAAAGTAAAAAATTTGAAGTAACTGTGCTGATCCAGACTTTTCATCCAGAAATTGACTATTTAACTTAGAGGAAAACACAAGCATACCATCCAACAGTTTGATTCAAAATAGATCAGAAAGACAAGTGATATTCCTGAACATTTCTAGTCTATTTGCCTCAAATGGCCCAGTTCTCAGTTACTCTCTTTCTGCACTTGGGGGTGGAATGAAGGGTCTGGGAGCCTATGAGTCTTTAAACCAGCTCGGTGCTTCCCATATTCTGTTTAGAGTGGCCTCGGGAGCCCTGGGAGACAAGGCTTAACCTCAGTCTTCTGCATTCCAACTCCACTCTATTGTCTGACTATACCGAGAAAAAAGACAGCGGGCATTTGAGTTTAATCAGGCCTCAACTTTATGGGATTAGCTGGTAGGTAAATACAGCCTCTCTCCGATTTACTAACTGGTTATGGACCAAGCAATTGGTCATAACTTGTTTTTTTCGTAAGTCAGACCCCATAGAGTTACACGCGACCACACTGTTCGTAAGCGCGGATCGCGTTCGTAACTTGGGGTCCGCCATTTACGACAGTTTCGGTCGTAACTGCGAATGGTCGTAAGTCGACCAGTCGCAACTGAGGGACCGGCTGTATATATACAGTACAGGTAACCTCCCCTGTTTTTTCCATAATTAACCAGGGAGGGGAATGCTTTTACTCGCTCCCTCCACTCTTTTCAATCAATGTCCCTCCAGAAAATCCATTGCTGGGACCTGACCAACCTTCCCACCCTTAGAACTTAAAGGTAGGCTATAATAATGGGGCGTTGGCTCCCTGCTGTACCAATCATAGGAGTCCCCAACTTCCCCAGCTCATTCAATTTATCAGACACCTCTCCTCAACTCCTTTCCCAAGTATGGAGTACCTATACTGAACATCCACTATGTACTTAAATAATAAGTTGCAACATATAGCTAGCACCCTTTATATCCTGCATGAACAGAGCCATCTGAACCTTCTGTGAGGAAGGTGAAAAAACCCAAGTGCACCTAGGCCAATATAGTGGCAAGGGAAAAATTCCTTCTCAGCCCCTCTCAACAGGACAGCTATTGTAATGCCCACAGCAGGTATAGCCAATAATCTCATATATTTATCATGTGTGTGTGTGTGGGGGGGGGGCAACCATGTGCTGACTATCCACATCTAAGCCCCTTCACCCCAACCCCTGCACCCCCACAATTCAGGTTAATGGACAAGGAATCAGCCCTTAAATTTTTCAATTCACTATATACTAAATGACTCCTCTGGTTTCACAAGCAGTGACATTTCTCCAACTGTTAGCACCTCTTAAAAAATAGTCCAAAGATGTAAACTTCCTTGTGTGTTCATGTAGGCCAAAAATGTATCTTTTCTCTATTGCTCCTTGGGAACAGGGGAAGTAATTACATTTTAGTATCTTAGCCACTGAGCCATATGCTCAAATGAGTGAAACTGAGGATAAAATTAACAAGCATTATAATATATGGATGTGAATGCAAATGAAAGAGGAGTTGATCAGACGCAATCTTCCCTCTTCCCCCACCCAGTGTGCGTTGATATCTTCTCAGTGAATGAAGAAAAAGTCAGAATGTGTGAAATGTGATATAAAATAGACTGGAGATGCAAATCTTCACCCAGCTCCAGAGGATAGGAGATATAATTTGGCATAGGGAGCTAATTTCCCCCCACTCCCACACTTCCCCAGAGGAGGGAAGGGATAATAGATTTTAATTACATATCTTCTCAAGTATAGTAATGGTAATTGAGTTTACCACTGCACTATGTCTCAGAACTATATGCTTAATGTCTTCAGAGATAAGTGTGTCTGGATAGATGAAAGTATATACTCACACATTTAATATTAGATTTATTGCATTATTGAGGTTCTTATAAATCCTATGTCTGGATTTGGAGTATTCTATGTATAGTGGCAGGTATACTAGCTCTCTTCTACTCCGTCTGACTGTTTCATATAATGCGTTTCTCAGTCATCAGAAGAACTTGCATCTGGAAACACTAATGTCTGTGTTTCATACAGAAGACAAATAAACTGTTGTTATCACATATTACCTTGGCACAGACCAGCACTCTTTCCTTGAAACTCTTAATTTTGATTCTCTCTTCACAAAGCATGCCTAAATAATGCTGGATGAAAAACCGTGAAAGAAAAAAAAAGGCTCTAGGAGCCAGTATTTCCTGTCTATCACAATCTATAACTGCATCACAACAACACGCAGGGGGTAAATTTCTGGCTGCACTGATGGTTCATATTGCATCACAACCACACCAACAGCTGCTAATTAACAGGGCTGTAAATTTACATTTTTTCTAATACTCTCAAGCACTGCTGAGATGTGATGTGTCAGCCTCCTAATTTTATTTTTCACTTATAGCACAAAGACTCTTAACTTGAAATCTCTTAGTGAACGTAAGTCATTGTGGTACTTTCCACGTATAAAGAGTGAGGAAGAACACACCTTATGCCACAAGCTGCTCTATGAAGCATGGGGGAGGAGCCTGTCAGATTGCTAATAACAACTTCTTGATTCTCTGGCCAATTCTGCATCAGTCCTGAGGGTGTTTACAGCAGCTCAAAGCTGCTTTAAACATTTCCAGTGGCAACAGTTCACTAAGGACTGTAGCTAGAAGATTTCTGGTTAACCCCCAACCTCATTTTTAGCTTGCTCTTTATGCCTTGATCTACACGAGGGAGTTATTTCACAAGAACAAGTGGCATGTCAACACTACCAAGCCTGTTATTTTAAAATAAAGGGCTGGTTCTTTCGAAATAATAACTCCTGCTTTTCACGCTTATTTCTAAATAGCTATTTCGAAATAACAGGCGTGTGGACACTCCACTGCTGCTATTTCAAAATAACTACTCCCCTAAGTCATTCAGAGTAATTACTCCCCAGTGGTTCCTGGAGCTTGACATTGAGTTAGTGTGTCCACATTAAGGGAGTTTACCTTGGACTAATTTTGAGGCTTCCCTGTAGTGTGGACACTCTATTTCAAAGTAGATATTTCAGGAGTTGTTATTTCAAAATAAGTTATTTCAGAATAATTTCCCTGTGTAGACATGCCCTCTGTTGGGTGCAATAGAGTGAATAGCAACTGTCTGTGCCAACGGTACACCCACAAAAGTGTTCTTTCCCACCAAAGGAATTCTCAACAGGCCAAATGCATCCAGAGTTGTCTTATTGCACCATCTATACCTTAATGGAAAGAAGAAAGAATCTGACCCAGGATATGTGCACACATCCAGGGATGGGGAAAAACATGAAGGGAAAAATGATTATGTGCCTTCAGATTAGCACTGTTCATACTCCTAAGCAAGAGAGTATGCAGCTCCTTCAATATGTATAACGTGGTCTCTCTTTACTAGTTTCTCCTGATATAAGAGGTTGTACTGGTTGTCCAGTAAAAGGGAATCTCTTTCAAACCAATTAAAATATGTTTCTTCTGGCTTGAAAGTTAAGTGCCAAGCACCATAGTAAAAATCAGCACCTCCCCCTGTTCTCTGCTTCTTATTTTTGACTGTTAAGAAAATGAAATGAGTTAGCTGTTTCTATTTTATAATCACCTCTGTGAAAAGGTTAGGAGTCAATAGTCAGTGCTAAAGCTGTGCGTGTGAGCTGGAAAACAGAAAAATGGATGGTGCGGGGGAAGAAAGTAGAGAGAAAAACAATGGATGGTGAAAATATGAGTATCTGTGGTCGTTCTGCTACACTCACCATCAAGACATATGGTCAATGAGAGATTCTCTCATAATTACAGAAGCAGGATATGTGAAGGAATCAGTGCCTAACAATTAATATCGGTTAGAAATCACTAGTTGACATTACACATCTGTGCCCTTGTGACATAGTCAGGTGGATTTTTAGCAGTAATATGAAAGCTAAAGCTATTTAATCAACATGCTCCTGTGCATAAAAATTGAAGAAAAATTAGCAAGGGCTTGGTTCATAAGTAATTATGTGATATATGGGAATGGCACCGGAGATGTCTTAAAAGTTTGCATATCTCTTTCAGGAAAGTGAAAATATAGCTGTTCATTTGACACTGAGAGAAAACAAGAATTCTGAATACAACTATCACCCCAAAGATTTGAACTCAATATATATATTTGTAAATATTATGTATATGTCAAACATTTTATCCACTAAGCTAAGTAGTCTTTGGTTATTTTAGTTACTTTTGGGAATTTCTGTGTGTTCTCTTGCTCCCCTGAGAGAGAACCCATTTTGCTCCAGGAATTCAATAGAAACATATTAAGAATTTATATATTACTTTCCCTAGAAATAGCTTGTCCATTATAAAGAAGTTGAGAAAGGGCGTGTGCCATTTTAGAGTGTGTACCTCTGGATTCAGTACAGGGTAACTAGGTGAAATTAAAAAGCCAATGACATCCAAGAGGTCATACTAAATGATCTAAAAGTCCCTTCTGGCCTGAGAAGACACATTAAAAAAAAAAAAAGCGTCAAAGCTTGGGCAAACCAGAATTTTGGAATGTATTGATCCTCAAGAAATTCAAGTCAATTTTCCCCCTATCCTGATTACAGATATCTGCCATGACTACAGTAAGTATAGCAATAGTTATTGCTTCTGCTATAGTTGCTCTACACATCTATTTTTTATACTGATGCTCTTTAACAAAAGGCAGAAATAGAGAAGTAATTTTGCTGCAAGATTACCAGCATCCTTCAACCACAGAAAGTATCCTTTCCAGCACAAGAATGAAACCTGCAACAAAATGGCAAATTGCCCTCATTGACCTTAATTGACATATGGAAAACAGTTAATTTTTGAGTTTGCAAAGAGATTTAAATATGGAGACATGAATGTCAGCTTGTAAATCACTTGATCAAAAATCAAACAAGAAAGGCAAAAACATTTTTAGTTGACATTCACCTGATTGTTCAATAAATAGCATAGAAAACAGATCATGTATCATTGCCTTTTAATTTCCTTTTCCTCTAATGCACTTTTAAGTGTCTTGTGGTTGACTAGAGGAGAGACCAGGTAGTGACACTCTAATCTTGTGAATGTATATATTTTCTCAGATGTCAAAAATCATCTAAAAATGTCAAGGAAAGAAAAAGAAAAATGGCACAAGACAATAACTAATCAAAAAGAATACTGTAATCATGGGAAACTTTGTAGATGCCTGTGACTTTATGAAGTACTTAATAAACGATTAATTGCCCTGGTGAAAAAAACAGTTCTCACCTCTGCAAATGTACATTTGGAAGCATAAACAAGGAAGGCAGTATTGCCAACTTGCAGAACATAACTTAACCAGACTTTAACAATCATCAGAACGAGAGACATATATAACAATTTGAATACGGATGTGGGATGTTCAGATGCCAGGAAGAAAAGAGTGAGCTTTATAGATGGGCTTGGAAATTATGGTTTATAAGCACAGTAGCTGATTCAAATGTCTGTTCATATACATGAGTATAGAGTTTAAACACACAGCTCAAAAGCACAAGGACCACAAAACTTTCAACCCATCTGCATCTTAGCTGCTTTCTTAGCAAATTCTTAGCTGTTTTGTGAGGGAGGTGGAAATTAATGCAGAACATCTGAATGGGAGATTAATGATGAAATCTTGAGTGGAAAACAAAGGCAAACGTGGACCAGATTTTAGGCCAGTATTCCATTTCCAGCCAAAACTCTCCATTAAAATTATGAGAACTGGGGCTTGGCTGTCCCCTTCATTACACCATTATTACCCCACTGTAACTACAGTGGAATCATTGCTCTCTATGGGTACATCTACACAGCAACATTATTCCAAAATAGCTTAGTCTGCGTCTACACAGCAGGCAGTTATTTCGAAATAATGTTGAAATACTGTTAAGCTGGAGGACTTCTTACTCTGACTCCTGTAACCCTCATTGTAGGAGGAGTAAGGGAAGTCGGAGGAAGAGTGCTCTATTTTGAAATAAGTGCTGTGTAGATGTTCCCAATTTCAAAATAAGCTATTTGGAATAAGCTACGCAATTGACGTAGCTCATTTGGGTAGCTTATTTCGAGTTAAGCCCTGCAGTGTAGATGCATCCTATGGAAACAAAGCTGCCAGCATAACAAATTTGAGAATCAGGTCCCAGGTTTTAAAATGTATAAATGGCTTTGTACGTTTGTTTTGAAGGGGACTGAAGTCACGCAAAGCTGGAAGTAGTTAATAATAACTATTTGAAGAAATTCATCTTGAACTCTCAGTAGGGCCAGATCTGCTTGCTTTACTCTTGCAAATGCTTCCTTTGTGTTGGTTATAGTTGAAGTGATCTCAGGCAGTGATTTGATATCATGCCACCTTTATGAAGAAAAATAAAGGAGTAGTTGTGAAGTTCTGGACAATGCTTTTTAGCAGTGTAAAATCCAAATGATCTGGGAAGGGACATTGAGAGTTAGGCTGGTATGTGGACATTCATGTAGTGTAGCCACGCTCAGGATACCTCATAATTATGTTTCCCAGGGTATGTCTACACTACAGCGCTAATTTGAACTAACTTATTTCGAATTAGTTAATTCGAAATAAGCTAATTCGAAATAACGCATCTATACCCAAAAACTATTTTGAATTAGTGTTTTGCTAATTCGAAATAGCTCGTCCACACTTATTGGACGTTGGGTCGCATTTAAAGGCAGCTGAAACCAGTTCCGGCAGGGCATCAGGTCAGTAGTTGCTTTGTGTGGCTGCTGTCTGAGGCTATCTGAGGCTCGTGCTTAAAGGGACTCCCCTGGACAGCCGGTTCTCAGCTTTTCCGCTTGCTTGCCTACCTCGCCGAGACACAGCAAAGCGTTTTCCTCTGTGCCTGCCTGTGTCGGTGGTTCCCATTGGGGATGCCTCCGCAGCTGGCACCATGGAGCCAGAGCTCGCCCTGGGCATTCTGCTCCAGTTTTTGGACTTGCTGCTGCAAGCCTGCCAGCAATGGCTGGAGGCTGCCTGGCACCATCTGGTGCATGTCAGCCCCCTGCCTCTCCACCTGGCCTCCCTGGGGGCCGTGGAGGAGCCACAGCAGCGCCCAGACGCCAGCGTGCCCTGCCGCATCTGGCGTCTGGACACCAGCAGCAACTGGTGGGACCGCATCATCCTGGAGCGCTGGGGAGACCAACAGTGGACCCAGAACTTCAGGATGAAGAAGGATACCTTCCTGGAGCTCTGCGAGTGGCTTGCCCCTGTTCTGCGGCGACAGGACACTCGCATGAGGCCCGCCATCCCCCTCCAGAATCGGGTGGCCATCGTCCTGTGGAAGCTTTCCACGCTGGACAGCTACTGATCCATTGGAAATCAGTTCGGCATGGGGAAATCCACCGTCGGAGCAGTGCTTATGCAGGTACGGCACTCACCGGCCACTGGGCCAGGGGGGAGGGGGGCTGCAAGGAGGGGATGGGCCTCCCCAGGGAAAACGGGGGGGGAGGTGGCGAAAGTGCCCTGCACGGGAGGGTTTGGTCTGTCCCGGCCGTACTACACGCCGCCCGCGGCAGCCAGGATCGCAGCAGGGGTCGCTTCTGGGAGTGGGGCATGGGGCAGTGCCGGGGAACGAACACTCCCAGCCACCCGAGTGCCCCAGTGATTCGCGGTTTGGTGTGTCTCTCTGCAGGTGGTCAAGGCCTTCAACCAGGTGCTGCTCCGCAGGGTGGTCCGCCTTGCCGACCCGGACTGCGGTCATCCAGGGGTTTGGTGCCCTCGGCTTCCCCAACTGTGGGGGGGGGATCGACGGGACGCACATCCCCATCCGTGCCCCAGAACACCAGGCCTCCCAGTACATCAACCGCAAGGGGTACTTCTCCGTGCTCCTGCAGGCCATGTCTGACCACCGGGGCCAGTTCATGGACATAAATGTGGGCTGGTCCGGCAAGGCACACGACGCCAGGGTGTTCCGCAACTCCTCCATGTGCCAGAGACTGCACGCCGGGACTTTCTTCCCCGACTGCCACATCACGGTCGGGGACGTGGACATGCCCGTGTGCCTGGTGGGGGATCCAGCCTCCCCCCTACAGCCCTGGCTGATGAAGCCATACACGGGGCACCTCAACCCCTTCAATGCCAGGCTCACCAGGGCCCACACTGTGGTCGAGGGGGCCTTCGGACGCCTGAAAGCCCGATTTAGATGCCTCCTCACCCGCCTCGACCTCGCCGAGCACAATATCCCTCCTGTGGTGGCAGCATGTTGTGTGCTGCACAATGTATGTGAGTGGAAGGGGGAGGCTTTCCTGCCAGCCTGGATGGCTGAGGCTGACCGCATGGTTGGCCAGTACGCGCAGCCCCTCATCGCCACTGTCCGGGAGGCCCAGCGGGGGGCCGTCCAGATCTGGGAAGCCCTGCGGGAGAGCTTCCATGTGGAGGAGGACTGAACTCTCCCCGCATGCCCCACTGGGGCCTTCTTGCACCCTCCCCTCCTTCCCCTTTCCCCTCCCTAACCCCCCTTCCTAATGTAAAATTAAAACACCTGTTTTGCCAAAAAAAACCCTCTCTTTATTGTACATAACTGGGGTGGGGGGAGGGAGGAATGAGGGTGGGAGAGGGGAGGGGGAAACCTGGGAGGAGGGAGCTGGAAGGGGGAGGAAGGGGAGGAAGGGAAGGGAAAGCTCAGGGTTGGGGGTCCTGCTGGCTCTCCTGTCTCGCAGCACTGCGGGTGCGGGGGTGTCGGGGGGGGGGAGTGGGTGTGGAGGGTGGGGCAGGAGGGACAGGGGGTGTGGAGGAAGCGGGAGGGGGAGCAGGGGTGGGAGGAGGAGCGAGAGCTGGGGCGGCCGCAGCGGCTGGAGCAGGAGGAGGCAGGAAACTGTCCACCAGGGTCTGGAGGTGGCCTCTGAGGGCACGGCCCTGCTCCTCCAGCGCCTCCAAGCTCCGCTGCCATAGCCGCAGCTCCTCCTGGACCCAGTGGTCCTGGGTGCGTAGCTGGTGCTCCAGTAGCCACAGGTGCCGCCACTGGTAGTCCTCCAGGTTCCTGGTGCACCTGCTGGCCCGGGTGCGGGTGGCTGTTGCAGGTGGGGTGGTACGCCCTGCAGTCCCAGGTGCTGCGGCTGTGGTGAAACAAGAGCAGTGGTCAGTTCTCCCTGAGGACACAGTGGGTGAAACCCAGCCCCCCTCTGCAAGGCAAGGTCGGCGTGTGGAGAACGGGCCAGGGCCCCTGCATGACACCCAGCTGCTGCTCCATGGTGGGCAAGGTCCAGGTGCACAGTCCCTGGGCTCCCTCTCCACCCCCCCCATACGCATAAGGGGAGCATGATAGCACTCACATGTGGAGCCCTCCCCAGCCTCGGACAACATAGCCGATGTGCCCTGTGGGATGCCTCGGGGGTCCTGGGCAGGCTCCCTGCAGGCTTCTGGCTCTCGGCATCCTCCTCCTCATCCTCCGTGTCAGGGATGGGGCCCTCTGCCCTGGGGTCAATCACCACCCAGGGAGCATGGACTGCGTGAGCCCCCAGGATGTGGTCCAGGGCCTCATAATGAGGGCATGCCTCCTGGTCTGCCCCTGGCTGGGAGGCCCTGGAGTAGGCCTGCTGCAGGTCCTTGATTTTGCAGTGGACCTGCTCCTGGGTCCGCAAGTGGCCTCTGGTGGCCAGGCTGGCAGCCATGTGGCTGTAGACGGCCGCGTTCCTGTGGCTAGTGCAGAGATCATGGACGTTGGAGGCCTACCCACAAACAATCTCCGCACTAGACCAGACGGGCGCCCGCCTCTTGCGACCCCGGGCAGGCTCCTGGGAGCCGCCAGCCTGGTCCTGGGAAGAGGTGGAGGGCTGGGTGGCAGCGGGTGGCTGGCTCATGCTGTGCCAGGTGCAGGGTCTGCTGGCTGGGTGCTGGCAGGCTTGCAACTGGCAAAAGCACTGTAGCCAGACCGTGCCCCTTTAAGGGCTCCGGGGCCGGGAGGGGGGCAGAAGAGTTTCCCTGATTTGGCCCAGAGTGGCCACCAGGGCAACCTGGGAAGGGCTAGCCTCCAACTAGTTCGAATTAAGCAGCTACACAGCCCTTAATTCAAACTACTTAATTCGAACTAGGCATTACTCCTCGTAGAATGAGGTTTACCTCAGTTGTCCACTGACTGTTAAGTAGGATTCCTGCTTTTGATGTACTTAACATTTTTTGTGTTATTTTGAATCTTTGACTAGCTGTTCTTCACATTCTTTTTTCACTTTTCTAATTATATTTTTACACTTATTTGCAAGCATTTATGTTCCTTTCTATTTTCCCCAATAGGACTTATAAACAAATATTTTCATGGGTCAGAGACTCTAAAGTTACCCAGCCACTCTCGGCAACACTTTCTCAGGGTGTCCAGGACAGAGTTACCGTCCTGCATCCAGAGAGTCTTTCTTGTGAGAGTTCCTTGACACTGCCAGTCCTTCAACCACTCAAGCACTTTCCTAAGAGTTCTGGTAGCCACTAATTTGCCTTGCAGGTTAACACTTAGTGCATCTCAGTCCGCAAACTCCTCAGAGAATCCCCCCTGTACTATTCAACCACTATCTCTAGACTTTCACGGTAGTCACCAGGTATACACACAGTATACACACAACTTGATGGTACAACTCAAGGTCAGATCCTTCATTACATCACCACACTGGAATCTACTTAAAGTGAAAACAAATACACATGTATTTATAAAAACTGAGAGTTAAGAGATGACAAGCAAGGATAGAAACAACAGGTTACATGAGTAATACAAAGGTATAACATGTTTTTGATGGTTTTTCTACATGTGGAATACTATAGAGGACAGCTGCAGACACTCTAGATCTTCTGTGCAGACTAATTCTGTGGGCATTCTGCAACTGTTGCATTTGGAGCCATAGTAAAATTGCAGAATCCCCCCAGGACTAAGATACTCAATACAGTAACAGGAGGGGTTGTCTCATTGGCATAATTAATCTACCTCCCAAGAAGTGGTAGCTAATCAAGAAAAGAATTCTTCAATCTACTTAGCACTTTCTACACCACCCTTATGTCAGCTTAGATACGTTGCTCAGGGTACATCTACACAGCAGTGTTATTTTGGAATAATTGATGCTATTCCAAAATAACATAGTCCACATCAACACTACAAGCAATTATTTCAACATAATGTCCAAATAACATCAAGATGGAGGACTTCTTACTCTTACTCCTGTAACCCTCATTTTACAAGGATTAAGGGAAGTCAGAGTAAGAGTGCTCTACTGCGGACTTCCTGCCGTATAGACAGCTCCAAAAGCCAAAATAAGCTATTTCTATTTAAGCTACGCAATTGACGTAGATGAAGTTGTATAGCTTATTTCAGCTTTAGCCCTGCTGTGTAGATGTGCCCTCAGTGATGTGGATTATTCTCTGAACATACTTAACTTTTGGGTGTAGATCAGGCTTTAGAGTCTAAACCTAGCTTTAAGAGGTGAAAATCCTCATTTAAAGCAATTTCTCTCCTAAAGCAATCTCCTGGTGTTACTGACCCACATGTCCAGGATCCAACTTTCATAGTCTTTTTGCTTCTTCTAGCTTCCAAACTGACTGTTTACTCCCACAGTCAGGTCCCCTTCCTGTGATGCTGGCTCCAAGGTATCTTCCTGTACTTTTGTTTGTTTCTCATTCCCACATTGACCCGTTTTTCCTGTAAACTTTGCATGTAAATGTGGCTACCTTTGTGTTTTACTGAATAGCTTTACAATGCTTAATCTGTATATAGACAATGGAAAAATACATCCCTTCATTGGGAAAACCATTTCGCCTCCTCTGGGAAGCAACTCTAAGGGCATATTTTGAGTGTATAGAAATAACTTAAAATATAATTAGTACATATATTTCAAAATTATATTAATGACCAGTGGGATCCTAGCTTTCATTTAAGATGTCACAAACAGTCTTTATTGATAAATACTATAACAGCAAAGTTTTGGATGCAGCTGTTACAAATCCATGAACCTTTTGCCAGTTGGCAATGAGGGGTTCCTAGAGTCACTCCCACAAGTATCTTTATGACACCTTTAAGTAACCAGGTGGCTGGATTCTTTCAGTGGTGTATATATCAATTTTTACTATACAGTAAAAATATGAACTGGTTAGTCACTAGATTTTAGATTTAAAAAAAAATTAACGAGGATTAGAACCTCAGCTAGTGTAAAACTCCACTGAGGCCAAGAGGGCTACACTGACCTATATCTACCCCTAAATTCTTTTGCTCAAACTTACTATATTCCAACTATTGTGAGGTTTCTTGTCTGTGTTTGATTTGTTTTGTTTTTTTAAACATGCTAAAGAACAAAGGTGAAGTTACCTGCATAATAACTAAAATTACAAGAATAATTTTGCAGCAAACATACAAATATTTAATATTCAATTTACTGAATCATCTACAAACAATTTCACACCTTGTTTTCCAGCTATAAGTTGCTACAATGGTTACCTTCATGAAGCATGAAGTAAACCTCCCATGTGAAGCATTCATTATATACTCTCTTTCTAAATTTCTTTGACCATCACAACATTTCTTTGATGTCCCAGTATTTTTACATTTCAAAGACTAGGATAACAATGTGATTTAAGAAGACTGGAGGGGGATAAAAACAGAATGTGCATCAATAGCATACTGCAAGGAAACTCTATTTTCTACCACAATTTCATCACATTTGTTCAATTGTCTTAGCTTTAGTTTTTATTAGGATTGGAATTTTTTTTAAATGAAACAAAGGTCATGCAGATCACTATTATTAAGTGAAAGAACAATATTCTTATGGATCATTAGTTGCATTTTTGGTTTTCGGATCAATGGTATTGTGATAGTGGGAAGCAATTGTTTCACTTCACCTCAATCCTTTACAGGACCCATGATGAAAGGAATTCTGCGAACACTAGAGGAAACTGTCTTTCCATGCAATGCTCAAATGGACTTTATGGAGCTGGAGTCAAGACCTCAAACAAAAGGAGCCATTTTGGGCATAGAGAAGAGAGGGGAACATTTATTTAAAAGAGATTCATAGGCATATAGTCTATAGATATAGGAAAACATGCATACACAGTACATGGTATGCACTCTCTACCTATATCATGTATTTATTTATGAATTAATTTCTGTCTGACTTCTCTGATCTATCTGAAAAATAAGAGGATTTTTCCTCACATTGTTGTGTGGGGCATTTTTATTTGATTCCCACGAAAGCAAATTGGCATAAATATATACAAATCCCTCATACATCTGTGCGATAAGAGATATCGAAATCTGTTAACTCTCCATATAGTTTCTTGGTATCATGGTAGCCAACCATACATGTTACACCTGTTTCCAAGTCTGGTGGAGAACAAGATGGAGGAAAATTACAAGTACTTTATATTACGCTAGCAGACTTATCCGGCTCTGCCCAGGTATGGCCTGGGTGGAGGGAAGGAGTGTGCCTGTCAGAGGGGCCCAATGACATAGGGGGATGGCTGGCTCAGGGTTTGGGGTGGAGGGCCAGCCCGGGGGGACTGGGGGAGGGGACGCTGGCCCAGGCCAGGGCTCATGGGGCTGCACAAGCCTCCCCCAGTGGCATTCTCCAGGGCCAAGGGATGGGGGGGGGGAGGGGAAGTCCTCACAGGCCTCCCCTACCAGTGCTCCCTGGGCCCAGGCCAGGGGTGCAGGATGGCAGGAAGGGGGCCACACAGGCCTCCCCTGGCACTCTCTGGTCCAGCAGAGGAGAAGACAGGGAGACCACGCAGTACGCCAGGACTCCCAGAAGCACAAGCAGGGGAGGATTGCTGGTGGGTCCTGTGGTGGCAGCTGGGTCTGGGCAGCCTGGCTCCAGTGTTGTTTGGGGGGGAGCGTGGTGGTGTAGCCAAAAATTGGGGGAAGGGCTTTAGGCAGGAAGTCCACTTATCAGTGGCAGGCATGATGGTGGAGCCCCATGCCCAGATGTTCACTCTATTAGTGGTGCAGGTACCGCCGGTGGTGACTCTGCAGGATAGCTCTCCCCTGCACTTGCTGCCCCCAGTAGTGAGTATGAGGCTCATGTCCCTCCTAGTCTAGTGCAGACTAGATTGGAGAAAGAAATATATAGAATCATAGAACTGGAAGGAACCTCAAGTCCAATCTCCTGAACTCATGGCAGGACCAAGCACCATCCAGACCATCCCTGATAGGTGTTTGTCTAATCTGCTCTTAAAAATCTCCTATGATGGAGATTCCACAACCTCCCTAGGTAATTTATTCCAGTGCTTAACTACCCAGATAGTTAGGAAGTTTTTATATATCACACTGTAACAATAAAAAATGTATACTTCAGTCTGTTTTGGCTTCATCACCTTAGTATTTCAGTGTCGTATACTTACTAATGTGTTTTAGGCTCACAGCTCTCCCTTGAACATATCTCTTAAATGTGCACCATTCTGAGTCATTTTAGTACCAAAGTTACCATAACTGCACAAAAAGTTAGTGTCCTCACTTTTATTACTGAAAATTATTTCCAGCAGAAATAACACACTATGAAAGTGTGGTGATAGAAAGTTATTAACAGTAAAGGAATGAGTCCACCACATTTTTGTTTCTTGCATGATTTTTTTTTTAATTTCTCTCAGTGCGTGTCTGACTCAAATGCTGTCCCACATTGGCTCTTGAAAGGTTGAGAGGTTTGCCGGGAAGGTATGCAAGTAATATCATCCCCAATTTTTAAAAAAGAGGGGGAACTAAGGCACAGCAAGACATGCAGCCTCATCTAGCACTGACTGAAGTCTTTCCATGAGGTTCAATGAAAGTTGTATCTGACCTTACGGGTATGTCTACACCATGGCAATATTTCGGGATATTTTCAGTATCCTTAAATAGCTATTCCACATCTTGACAGTGCACCCATTATTTCAAAATATCTTTCGAAATAGTGGGTGCATTATTATGACATCTCTGTAAACCTCATTCCATGAGGAGTAAGGGACATTTATGAACAGTGGTTTATTTAGAAATAATTACAAAACAGGCTATTTTGAAATACACTTGAAATAAGCTATGCAATTTGCAATTTATTTCACGCTAAGGGTGCCATGTAGATACACCCTAAGGGTATGTCTACACTGCATTCCTCTTTTGAGAGAGGAATGCAAATGCAGGCGAGTAAAATTGCAAATGAAGCGCGGATTTGAATTTCCCTCGCTTCATTTACATAATGGCGTCTGGGTGCTTTTTTGAAATACCCTATTTCAAAAGAAAAAATGCTGTCTAGATGGGGTTATTTCGAGAAAAAACCCTTCTTTCAAAATAACCCTTGCTCCTTAAAAAATTAGGTTTAAGGGTTATTTCGAAAGAAGGTTTTTTTCTCGAAATAACCCCATCTAGACAGCATTTTTCTTTCAAAATAGGGTATTTTGAAAAATTGCCTGGATGCCATCATGCAAATGAAGCACAGGAAATTCAAATCTGCGCTTCATTTGCAATTTCGCTCGCCTGCATTTGCATTCCTCTCTCGAAATAGGAATGCAGTCTAGACATACCCTAAGTGATTCTCACATGTCTGTAGAAGAACTAGAAATGGAAACCATTTTTAGAGTCTTACATCAGCGTAGCTGCTCAATGTGCAGTATTCTCAGGGAACAGGATGCTTTCTAGGGCAGTTCAGGAACACAGATGTTACAGAATTGGACTCTGTATTTTTAAGACATAGTCTTAAATCCTGAGGAATCTGATCTGAAGACATTTTGTTTTGTCTGTCAGAATCACACCACATTCATTGCATATTGAAACTTATTCCATTAAGCATCTAGTTCATCCCCTAGTAAACTTTCTATAAACAATTTTAATTAAGATTGAATTTCTCATATTTAGTCTCATCAGTTTCTCAGAAAGTCTCAATAATATGAGTTAAACTATTTTTGCTATGTCACCAAGAATAAAAATCATTTTTCCTTTTAAAGGCTTATGACCTTGTCTTGATCATGAATAACTCAGGAACAGGCTGTCTTTAAAACTTCTAACTTGTCATGGACTTGCACTCCAATGTAGCTTTCCTGGAAATCACTGGAACTTTGGCTTTCAAAGGGATACAGTACTGGACCCCTGCATGTAAATGAAAACAAGGCTCTTTGTCATGTTTGAAGAAATTTTGTTCACTGGTAAAAGCTAAATGGGACTGAACAAGATTCAAATATATCTGGCTATTTTTCCTGAAATAAGCATATAGTACACACAAAATGCACAAACCCAATACAAAATAAGATAGACAATATATCCTGACTGCAATTAATCATTGTAGCAAAACCTGAAATTTAATCTATGTAATATATTAATATGTTTATTATAAAGCACTCTTGTGTGTTACATCAGATGAACAATTAAAACAGTAGATACATTATTTTACATTTCTTAGATATTTTAGAGTGTGTGTATATATATATATATATATATATATATATATATATATATATATTAGAATTCTCATTCTATCAATGATCAGAGTTTTACTCCTGAAAGATTTAGAAACTGAATGTTGTGCTTATCTCATCTGAGGGGAAGTTGCCTACATATTCAGAAATTTGAAGGAGGACCTCTACATCATGAGATATTCACAACCTCTTTAAAGGAAACATACATGCAAATGCAAAGGTAATTTTAAAAATCATTTTCTAGAACTGTATTCCTTAACATAGATAAAAACAATCAGTAGCATTTTTCTAAAATATATGTCGAAAATGTGGCTCTTTTACATTAACTAGACTTCCTCACCAAGGGAGGGGGGGAGGAGAAAAGGAGGGAGGGGCATACATATGTGCAGGCATGTGTGTGTATTTCTTTATGTATATTCCTCAAGTGTGTAACTTGACTGGGATAGAAATGTTTTTGTATAGTTAGGTTTTATAAAGAGAAGAAAAACAATCTGTCTTTACCCTACCATTCAAATAAGCAGTTTAATAATAGATTACAGGCAGAACGCATGGCAAAATGCTTGAGAGGATGATCAATCAAAGTTTAACCATGACAAAACAAAGTTAAGACAACAAGAAACTATACAGTAGGTTAATTATTCAATGCAGCATTCCTGGAGAATAGTTTTGATTCAACAAACCTTTTGTTTCAAATGCAAAGGATTTTTCCCTCTGAAAATGTGCTCATGGCTTGGAAATGGTAGTTCCACATGATAATGAATTGTTTCTATTTAACATTTCACAAACATGCCCATAACTGGCCAAAAGAATTTTATCAAGGATCCTGCTACAGAGATGAGCTTCCAGCTGACATGAACAGGAATGTGGGTGTGCAGGGAATACAAGATCTGAGAAAAGATCATCCGATGGTTAAGATTCAGGAGATAACTGTCAGATTGTTGGCTCTTCTACCATCTTGATTTTTTTGTGCCTCAGTTCCCTATAAGTAATATCAGGGTAATAGTACTTCACTTCTCCCACCCTTTATCTGTTTTGTTTACTTAGGTTCAAAGTTCTTTGTAGCAAGGACTGGCACTCAGTCTGTGCATCACCTGAAACAACGGGAAATCCCTGTGCGGACTTCCAGGCTCTACCATAATATTGATTAAAAATAACAATAACAATCTGTCTTTAATTGCCTGGACTATGATAGGTGAGGCATTTTCCTTCAGAGAATGATAATTAGCAAACCCCAGAAGAAAAAAAAAATCTTCTGCCTGTTTTTGCCGATTTGTTTTTTGTTTAATAATGAGTTTTGGTCTATCATAAAAGCATTTGTTTTTCCATCTGTTTCTTCGCAGTCCTAAATGGATTCAAAAGATAGTCAATATTTTGTGGCACAGTACAATTCATGATTTAGTGGGTTCAAATTGAGCCATTCTTTTACTGCCATTATCTCACTTTCACATACAATATTTCTGTCTGTGAAGCAGCAGTTCTGTTGTTGCTAATGCAGCAAGAGTGGGACTGGCAAAGCACAAGAAAACAGTCATTAACTTTAAACAGAGTTAAACCAAAATTAAAGAAAGAAGTCATTTTTTTCTGTTTTTTAAAGAAATTTCCTCAGGATTGGGTTGCAGTGATTTCATTCCTATATAACTGATGCAGTTTTACAACAATCAATATTAAACCATAATCCATTTCATTTTGATCACATAAAAACTTGAGTGAGACCAAAGAGTGAGGTGGACACTCAGTTCTAGGTTCCTAGCACATGTTTCATATACTGTAAAAACTAAACTGTATCCTTATGGCTGAAGGTGATGACAGTTAAAAATAAAAAAGTTAACGGGAAGCTGAGCTAGAATAAGCAGTATCCCGTCCACGCTGCTGCAAACATAGTATTCCTTTGTACTGGGTCTATTATTATACTTACATTACAGCTTTCAAAATTAATATATACCCAATAATGATATTCATTTGTAACAGAATTGGGTTGAGGCAATGTAAGGAGAGGAAATACCTGTTACCTACCTCTACCGATGGTGGACAGCAAAAATATCCATTATCTGTTGGCAGACTATTTAGTAAAAAAACAAAACAAAACTATTTTGAGAGTTCAGATTGGATTTTAGCCTTCAAGATGCTATTTATTTATTCGGTGTTAACCATGTTTTGCTGAAAGGTTTTGCTTAAATACAATTTATGATTTTTTTTCTGAGTTCTGTGGTTTGACAGCATGTAAGGACAGGGCATCACACAGCTAGTTACTTTGGCACCAGGTGCAAGGAAAACATATAGTGGATAATTAATAGTCTCATATTAATTTCCTGGGTCAGCGACTATCATAATAATAAATGATGGGCCAAAAGATTTGAAAAAATGTGGGTGGTTTCAGAAACAGGGCATTTTGAAACATGCAATGTAATCTATAAAACCAACAACACCAGCAGCAGGAGTGGCCCATCTCCCGCCACAGCAACCGAACAGTTGAGCAGCAATGTAAGAAACAAGGTCTTCCTCATTCAAGGTTCCACAAAAGTCCTTAACTGCACAAAACCTCACAGTCAGCCCCCTGCATCTGATCTCAGCCCAGCACCACTCATATACTGGTACCACACTCAAACATTTGCTTAAATTCATGAAGTTGGTAGCAAGCCCTGAAGAGTCAGGAAATGTGTACTAATCCAGAGCAAGTGGGAACAAATTCCAAAAACAAAGGGAGGTCCAGAGCTGTTTTGGCTTTATAGATCAAAAACAATACCTGAAGCCCCATCTTGAACCAACGGTCATATAAGAACAAATCACAGGGCATTGTACTCACTCTGCTATACTCACAAAGACATGCTCCACTTAGCAAACAAGCATACTGTGCATAACTTCAGTTTCTGGGTGGATTTAAGGCATGAAAATCACACTGCAGTGATTTAATCTCAAGAGTCAGGAGTACAGAGGAATGACTATTAGAAGACCTTTGGTCTGACCCAGTATAGCCATTCTTATCTTCTTATGGGATCCTTTTGCATGTCAAATCTTTCACAAGAGAACTTCTGAGCTCTCTGTGGTAGCAAATCCACACTGAGGTACACAGAAAAAATGAAAGACATCATGGTTTCATACCAACATAAGAATGGCCATACTGGGTCAGACCAAAGGTCCATCTAGCCCAATACCCTGTCCTCTGACAGTGGCCAATGCCAGATGCCCCAGAGAGAGTGAACAGAACAAGGAATCATCAAGTGATCCCTCCCCGTCACCCATTTTCAGCATCTTACAAACAGAGCCTAGGGACACTATTCCTACCTATCCCGGCTAATAGCCATTAATGGACCTATTCTCCATTAATTTATCTCGTTCTTTTTTGAACACTGTTAAAGTCCTGGTCTTCACAACATCCTCTGGCAAGGAGTTCCACGGGTTGACTGTGCACTGTGTGTTCTCTTGAAATCGCTTTCCTATAAGTTGTAAACCAAATGTTAAGGAAATCTGAGTCATCTATACTTTCTGAAAGTTGTTTCACTACAACTTTCTTCTGTAAGGTGCTCTCAGGTCCATTACATTAAAGAAATAAAGATTACCTTGTATGTTAAAGTACTTTTATAAATAATGTTGTAAAGGATTAATAATTTCAATAAATTGTGAATCAGTTGTTATAGATGGATACAGAGGCAAATAGATGGATACAGGGCTTTTAGCTATATATCAATAATACCTTCTACTGATGAGCCATACCCATCTGTAATATTTACTAAACTTGTCTGTAACATGCTCATGCCATGTATCAATCATTTATTAATCCATTATAAACTATTAATAACTAGACCCTTAATATAAAGAATAAAATAGAATACCCAGATGCTTTAACATAAAACATTCTTCTGAACTTTACAATGCACTTTACTGAGAACAGGAATTTCTTGCTACACAATGGCTTCTCTGTCTCTTGTGCAATAGCAAACACATTGTCAGTGCTTACCAAATAAAATAATATTACAAATTCTTTAAAAAATGTAAACCATACTCTAAATGTGCATCCCCATATATATAGAACAAAGGAATTCTTTTTCACTTGACTGATTAATATTGACTTATTTTCTTCCCATTTGACTACGCAGTAACACGTGTTCCCTAGGAAAGTGCCATATTACTTTCTTTTCCAGCATTTCTACACACGCATGCACACCAAAACTAATGTGTTATTTTTTTCCCGTTTATTTTTTTTTATATGTGTCCAACCTGTAGTTTTTCTTCTCATTCCACTTAGTCACTTTGTACATAAATGCATTCTAAATGTTTTCACAGCTGCTCAGAAGGTGTTGATTCTTAGTGTCAACTCATTCACTCATCTTAACATAATCACCGTCTTTTAATGAAACAGTTAACATGAGACTGACAACTATCATGTTGCTGATAGGGTCCCAGGGCTGGCAGAGTGAGAGGTGACAGTGGTGTAATTACCAGGCCTGACACACTTTGTTCACTTTTCCCCCCACCTTTTTACGCAAATGACGCCATGTTGTGCAATGTCAACAATCAAAATGGAAATGAAGGCAGTGTGAAGACCCAGGTGAGTAATTACCAGGGGCTGCAGACCTGTGACTGCTCCCAGAGGGCCAGGGCTGACAAGGTGCAGATTGTTTTTATTTCTTAGTGTGAACCACACTGACTTGCTGTTGACAGATCCAGGTGGCAATATTAATTAAAACACCAGCAGGAGCAAGTTCAACTCTCCACAATGCATTATCCTTTTCTTTGGGTAGCCTATCTGTTCTGGAAAATTCCCTTTTGAATTCTTCCCTATTGATATTGAGAAACACAACATGAGGTGGGCAGCGGAAACCAATAATAAACACATACGAGAGAGGAGTATGTTGTCAGCCTTAGTTTTAACAATTTCTGCGTCTGAATCCTAGAGTTGAGTGGACATCCTTTCCTTGCACAGTCTGAAATGCAAGTCAAACTTGCCTGATTTTTGAGTTCTGCAGGGGGAGATTAAATTTGAAACATTTTTAGATCATGAACCTTTCATAAAACCTAGACCAGTAGATCAGGAATCTCTTTGTGTGTGTTCTAAGTTAAGGGCTGGAAGGAGCAGATGCCATAATCAGAATGACCATGCCTGCAAGGAATATTGGGCATGGGAGCGAACTGCGTCTTGAAGTATGGAACAGCACAGATCACAAGTAGAGGGAAAAGGTGTATTTAGTCAGGATCAGGGTATTTTTCTTTGTTTTGGTTGTTTGGTTAAATTTCTCCCGGTGAATCCATGCCTACCCTCCATTCACCATGTAAGCAAGTACCCAGAGATGTTCTCTGTGTTTTAAGGTGTTTTACTCAGTTGCTCTGTAACACCTAGCAACCAAGTATGCTTTATCAAGTATATTTTTGTTTTGCTAATAAAATCACCTTTTTTAAGGCAATGATTTGATTTTTGTGTCCTGGAAAGAAACAGGAGGTCTCTGTGTGTGTGTCTGCCTAGGCTGAGAGGTCAGCTATCGGCAATACAGTTTGTTTCCTTTTGTTTCTTTTTTCAAGCTCTCTTGTGGCAGAGGAGCTTGGGGTCCCCCTGGGGAAGGAAGTCCAAGTTCCTTCCTGGGTTCAAGAAGAAAGAGGGGCGGCTACCCCTCAAAGTCAGTGAATCTGTGACTGGCAAGTTTTTGTAAGCAGAAGCCTAGATAGCCAAAGTATATAAGGTCTCTTGTGGGCCCCCATCTTCTGCACTCAGAGTGCCAAAGTGGGGAACAGCCCTGACATGATGGCAAAATGGTGGGACAATTCTGAACCAGGAACACAGACCTCAGGATTTCTGTTTTGCTGTTTGGGAGTTTGGGGACTTTCCCTCCCCCACCTTTTGCTGGCTGAGGGAAAAGAAGCACCCGGAAGGTTAAATCTGCATAGCCAGAGAGTTGAGCTTTATAGCTCAAGCTGTTGAGGCTCCTACACTAAGGTCCCAGGTTCAAATCTGTCTGCAGGCAGTTATAGCTGCACTAGAGGTAGGAAAATGGCAGGAAGCAGAAGTGTGACAAGGCTCCTGTGTTTTAATCAGCATGTCATTTTATAGCCTGCTTGGAGGACATTGTGCTTTAACATGGTCATGGCTCCCAGCCTCCTTTCTACACAAATAAACCCACCATTGGTACCATTAATGGAGGGTCACCAGTAATTTTTAGAAAAACATTTGTGTGGACAAGGCCTCTGTGGCTGCCATTTAACAATACTGTCTGGAATAGAAGCAGCTGCTTTTCTGTGCTGTATATAGAGAGATTTCAGAGAAATCATAGACCATGTGATCCCACTCTGAAAACTCTCCAGTTCCCCAACCTAACTGGAGTTGCCCTTGATACCTATCTTTTGCATTCAGGGAATTCAGAGGCCTCGCTGCATGTCCCAATGCTGGGCTTATATGGTAACAGTCCTGTGCTGACCTTCCCCGTCTGTGTGACTTTTGCCTTGTCTGAATATCTGATTCCCAATAGCCCCATGACCCTCCCTTCTTGTCAGTAGTTCTATGATAATTTACACTATGGGACTTCTGGAATGAAGTTTTATAATAATTTCACATTAAACCTTCACATTTCATCCTCTTACAAGAAGCTGGTCCCCAGCCAGACCAGCAAATCATACCTCTAGGTCAGAGGTCTCCAACCTTTTTAAGCACAAGATCACTTTTTGAATTTAAGTCAGTCCAGAGTCTACCTCAAACCCAAATACGGCTGCCCCACCCCTTCTCCGAGGCTCTGCTCCACCCCCTCTTTGAGGCCTGCCCTCCTCACTCTGTGACAATGGGGAACAGGAGAGGAGGAAAGAGTGACATCAGTGCCCCCCTGCATCTGTCTTCTCCACCCTGCACAACAAGCATAAAGCTCCCAGGGGCAGCTCTGAGGCTCTGGGCAGGAGCAGCAGGGCAGTGGGAGGAAGGGCAGCTGAAGTGCAAGCACTTGAATGCCTCCCAGACAAACCAATCTGGATCACCTGTCAGAGGCTCCAAGCACTCCTCCTATCCATCACACCATACCAGTTCATTTCTTCACATAAGGCCCCATTAGTCTGGCTTTATGCAGGAAACAGTGAACGATACAAGGAGAGAGGCCGAGTCAATAACTTCACAGAGACTTGTGCTTTCACATCAGCCAGTAATATTAGGGCTGCTTGTCCAAGGAGTTCACAAAGACTTGTGCCTTGCCACCATGGCAGTAAGATAGAAGAGAACAGCAAACTGGAGCCAGTAAGTCCAAAGTAGCCTGTCTCTTGACATCAGAACATCAAAATAAAGGTGCTGAGCTAGGAAACTGAGATCCTTATGACTTCACATCAGAGCAAGATTCTGAGGTAGTAGCCTTAGAAACTTCCATCTCAATCAGCCCAGCAATACTGAATGACCTGCAGTGCACCTAGCCTGAGAAACAGTATCTATAGTTCCAAGTACAGCTGGTCCAAAATTTCCCATCAAAATAGTTTTCTTTCTTTCAATTAAAAGTAAATATTTTCCACACATTCCTTCCCCCACACCAAAACAAAACACACACACCTAAGCCAACCTACACATTTTCTAACCAGTTCTACTTTCAAGCCTTCAGGTAGCACTGACAGTGGCACCTGCTAAGAAGAATTGTCAAGGCACAGTTCTCTGCCTTCTTTCTTCTTCAGTAAGGGTACGTCTAGACTACAGAGCTTTTCCAGGATACTGGAAGTCTCCTGGAAAAGCTCTTCCACATCCAAGGAACGTGTCTGGCTTTTCTGAAAAAAATGTTGGAAAAGTGGACATGTTTTTTTGGCATCCCTGTAAACCTCATTTCATGAGGAAGAAGGGATGTTCCAAAAGAGGGGTTTTTTTTCCAACATTTGGCCCCGTGTAGACAGGCCAAAGGTCGGAAAAGCCCTTTTGGAAGAAAAGCGGAAAAAGATACGCAAATTGCGGTTTGCAATTTGCGTATCTTTTTCCCACTTTTCTTTGTAGTGTAGACATAGCCTAAGATCTGTCCTCTCCAGAGAGAGCAGAGATGGAAAGAGGCAGACCCTGTTGCTTTCAGCTTTCCCAACCTTTTATTCTATACGCCTAATATATGCTATACATAGTTGAGATGTAGAGCCAGTTTCTTTCCCCGGTGAAAATTTTGAGTTTTTTCTTTGCTGAAAAATCAGTAATCAAAAATGTTCAGCCAAAAATCAATCAAAAAGCCTTATTGATTTAAAACATTTGCCTCAAAGCTGAAAAAAACTGATCTGGAAATCCTGCCTTAGTGACTCATAAGAATGGTAGGTGAGTTGCCTTATGGCCCTGTTTTCCTTTTTGGCTCAGGCTCCCTGGCCGGACTACATCTGCAATGATGAACCATGTTCTCCTCTCTCATTGAACTGCCATGGTGAATCATGACTGGGGAACCTGACCCAGAGAGAAGAATGGGGACATGAGGCATACAAAATGCAACATGCATGAGGTATTAGGACAAATTTTCTGTTTTGGAGCAAAAGTTTCTGGGGTTTGAGTGAAAACCTTTCCTTCATTTTGAGAGGGGTGGTTTGTTATAGTTGTTGTTGGATGAAAAATTGGAAGTTTCTGCATTTTATGAAAAAGATAGCTTTGTAAAAACAACACCAAACAAAAAACAAGAACCCTGTCACAAAACTGTTTTGTTGTAGGATTTTCAACCTGCCCCATCTAGAAGTGGCTACAAGAAGATTTACCTAAGAAAATGGCAAAGGCCTCTATACTAACAAATTCTCCGTTTCCTATCTTTAAATCAGTTTCCTGCCATCTCCTATATAAACAACAGTTGCAATGGAAGTTGTTGAAAAATCTTGCTGAAGAATGGTAAATAATTGCAAGGCAAATTCAAATGATTTTCTGCCATGGGAGTAGCTGGTGATGCACAATGATTATTTATTTTCATTATGTCTTATACGTTCAAATAATTGTGAATAACAAACAAATTCCTTAATACAATCATTCATAAAACTGGTGTCCATTTACTGAATTAACTGTCAATTGTTAATTCTTGAATCAGCTCTCATTCTGACCTGACATATATGAAACTTAGTACCCTTTGATCACATCAAATCTATGAAATAATATGTTTTTAACTAGATGTCAGGAGTCATGAAATTTTGACAGACATGTATCACTACTAAAAATTCATCTTTTTATGAAGTGTTATCACTCAGTTGAGCTAGACAGGATAAGATAAACGTGGCTTCCAACAGTGAATGACCATAGTAGATAACATAACACTGCATGTGTTATTAAATTATTTTTAATGGTGACAATGGCATAAATCTAGGCATGTGCAAATGCATTCATGCCCATTAATACAGCATTACTAATTAACATCTGAGAGTTCCACTGCTAGACAGTTCTACAGCTCTTCATCGCTATCACAGTGCCAACCACCAAATGATATTTACACAAAATATTATATTTATGCAAAGACTTACAGGGATGCTTAACTTTTCATACTATGAGTCATTCCACTGAAGACAATGAAATGATGGAGACTGCACAAGTTAAGCATATGCATGCATACCTTTTTCTAAGAAAAGAACATAGATTTGTGTATCCTTTTCTTGGTTGTTCGAGAGGTTTTACAATAAAATGTTGCTGCTAATCACTAATATGCATACAAGGATAAACATTTCAAAACATGTGTAAGTGACTTAGGAGCCTAAATCACATTTTCCAAAGAGATTTAGGCCCAGGTCCTCATTAATTCCCCATTGATTTCAGTCTAGTGATTGATTTCACTGGGAGTTAGGCATGTAAACAGCTTTTAGGATCTGGGCCTTAGGCATTTAGGATTTTAAGTTTCATTGAAAATCACCTAAGTCACTTAGGTTCTTTTGAAAAAAAATACTTTATGGCTAATACAGCAACAGTTTTAAAAAGGCTCTTTTGCTAATAACAGGAATTAATATATCTATAGTTTGGACTATAATGTAATTTAATTACATTTTAAAGTGTCACTGCTTCAGTATAAAATACTATATAAGTGCTTTTACCAAATCAGTGACAGATACAAAGAATTTTATGCATTAAAATTTCAGCAAGCAAGCTGAAGAAATTCATGGAGTTGAAATATGCAGGACCAAAAAAATTGTACTGCTTGGAAGTTAAAAAATTCTTTAAATATGTGTTATATATAGATGTGTGTGCATGTGCGCATGCACACAAACAAAGCACTACAAATTCTCTTATATGGAACATAAAACAAACAAACAGCAAAAATACATCTATCTAAATGCTATTATTCAAAAACTGACTGTTCAGATTGACTGCTACTATGTCACATCTGCAAAACCAATCTTATTCCAGTAACAGAAAGTACTAAAGTTCACCTCTTAAAACTTTACACTCTACTGAAAGGAAATAATAGTGTTAAAGAAAAGCTAATCCTGTGATCTTTTCACATTTGGCTGTAGATGTTATGCCATTTTCAAGGGAAATTTTTTGTCTTGGTTCTTATCTGGTGGAATAGTTACTGAGCTGGACATGATGTAGTCCCATGAATAAAGTAAAATACCTCTTTAATTGAATGCCTTACACTCAGGATTGAACTGTTAAGACAGGCCTGAACATGCCGTAGTCAGAAGCAATATTAAGAAGGGGCTCTACCAGGGTGGGAGACTAGCAACATACAACAATAAAAGCTGGAAATGATGGCTGAGAACTTCTGATGATGGATATGAAAGCATGTCAGAAGAAATGCAAATGAAATCTATGCAGGAGTGCAAAGAAAGAGAAATAATTTTATATCGCCAGGCTATAATAAGTTCTTTGATTGTTGGCATTACACCTGTAGACCTCTAGATGAGTGTGGCAGAAATGCTGGGAGGAGATGGATATAAAATCAGAACTGCAATAAATAGTTTGCCTACTGATGAGAGGTAAAATCATGTCTTATTACTATTGTATAAGACTTTGTGAAGGGGACTATGTCCTGTGAGGTGGCAAAGAATCCCTTACGAGTTGTTGTGTGTTCATAACTTTCATTGGCTTTAATGGGAAAATTCACCTTTCGATTGAGAGCACATACAGACATTTCATTGGACATTTTTTCTTTGGTATCCTGAAATGTATGGTGGTATGTCTAAAATAGCAGTGTTCTATCATTGACTTCATCTGGAGCTATGAGTGCCCTGGACCTCTTGGGATCAGACAATTGTTTTAAAATAACTGAACACAACTTTTCCACTTACATGCCTCATATTTTGGGCCTTCCTTGATACTTTGGTCCTGATTACACCCTCACTTACAGGCTTTTCACCTAGGCCTCTGCCTAGTATAACTCACTCTATGGACCTCTGAATGGTTGACTTACCCCAATGTAAATGAGACCAAATCTAGGGCCTTCGATCCATGATTTGCTATTTCAAACTGGGGCATGACAGTATCTGTGAAAGTTAAATTCCCTTTGTACTTCCAGCATACTGGGGCCCAGATTCTACTATATTTACTCATGATTAGTGTCTCATTGTGTGAGTAGTCTCAGTGTGTGGTAGAATGGGTTCCAGTGTCTGTGCTCATGGAGCAATGTATTGTTTCATGGGAATAAGGATGATAGAATCTAGCCTGTTATGTTTTAGAAATAAGACACAACAGATTTGAGGAAAAATACAATCTGTATTCTTTGCTTTCCTATGTTATTGAGGATGTTCCTTGAGGCAACATCTTCAAAAACACTATTTTATACTAAACACACACACACACACACATTGGAAACAGAGTGGCAGAGCTTTCAGAGTCTGCATCATTAAAGCGGGGAACACTAGTAAAGCTGTGTCAAGTTTTCCAGTTTTGGTTTATGTGGTTTTGTGGCCTTTAAATCTCTAGTTTGTTCGAGTTCAATTATGGCACAAGTATTATTCAGAATGAAATGGATGATTTCCATTAAGCTCTAAGCACAGATTTGTTCAAACCAAATGAATTCAGCTTGGATAGTTTGGTTATGGAACCAAAACACCACAGTGCAACTCACTCAGCCACTGAAAATGTCTGCATCTGTCAACAGCCAATTCTGGAAAAAAAATTAATTCAGATCACTGATAGTATTTTTCATAAAAGAGATGGGTTAACACTCTAGAAAACTGAAATGAGAAGTCAGAATAGTGATCTATTTCTAGACTTCACAGTCGACTAACCAGAACCACATAGAACTGAAAGTTTCCAGATCTTGTTATAATAACTATATAATTGGCTAGACTACCTTGTCCCACCAGTATCTGACAAAGATCATAGCCATAAGGGCAGTGTAGGAACCTAAGCTAAAGGGATTCCTATACTATCTAGTGATGGGAGATGGAGATTAGGAGTCTGATCCAAAACAGACATGTAAATAGTTCCACTCTCATTAACTCCAATGGGTTTTGTATCAGTCCCCAGATCTCATAACTGGTGTGTTTATTTCTGCCTCTGCCCACAACTCATTGTTGTGTTGTCTCTGGAAGCTTTAATTTATAGATTAATTTATGGATTAACTAATTTATCCATCTGAAAGATGTAAGTGTAATAAATGTACCTACAATTATCTGACATGAGTTTTATGAGGCATAATTTAATTAATTCTTGGTGATCATTGGTTATTCTTGAATGAAAAATGCTATAGAAATACAAAGTAGTAATAGTAGTCATCATTACAGTCTTTGTGAAAACTTTAGCAATGGTTCTTAAGATGAAAAAGAATACTGAAAATATAGCAAAGCAAGAAAGACAAGAAAATGTAAAGAAAAATTATTTGGGACAAAAATGCCAATTTTTCTAATAATCTCATTTTGGATCTGCAATTTTTGAATGGCTGACAACCTGAGAGTAAGCTTAAATTCAAATATGGTAGTTAACTCTTTAAGTTCTGTAGTTTACACCTCTACAATTGTAGACACTATATGTTATCTGTGTTTGAAAACTTATCCCTTTCTGTAAAATATAGTGCACATTGCTTTGAATTAGTGACATTTTCTTTCCCAAGAACACTTTTCTCCAGTGTTTAACCATTGCACATTAGTAGAAATCACAGTCTATTAAAACTTCTCTGAAGTTTTCATTTGAAAAAATAAATACGATCCTGCTTGTATAGGTTTTTCTGATGAAGTTGTAAAGTAAGGGCTGCAACAGAAAAGACAAAAATGGTTTAAAATACTGTGTCTATATGACACAAGAGAAAATTGTGATTGCTAACAACTTTTTGATTTGCTGCTTGATTTATGCAGTCTAAAAGTACAGTAATAATAAATGTTTAAACAGAAGAACAAAATCAAATGATTTATTAAGAAACTGTGAGTGTGCGTCATATGATTCTGTACAACTGTGATTTATTTGTGTTCAGAAAAACTTGTCTGGCTGAAATACTAAATCTGGCCTGGTTAAAACATTTCACTGGCACTTTATATCATTCTCCAATGTTTCTATGTTTTGTGCTCCAGCTAGATGAAATTTTAAGTTTTGAACTGCCTTCATCATTTTGACCTATTATGATCTGTTAATGATCTATTGACTGGGAAGAGTGGAAAATAAAGAGACAGTCTAGGCTCGAGCAGTACTGCAGTACTTATGTGGTTTCCTTTTTTCCCAGGGAAGTTACTTCATAAATATCTTGGAACATAAAAGGACAGTGTGTTTCTATTACATGTGTATTAATAATAAAATCAATTGTAAATAATAAAATCAATTCATACAATAATCAAAATCAGTTATATGTATTGCTCTATGCACACAATAATAAAAAAAATCAACCTGGAGAGAGTGCAAAGTGCTTTTGAATATATTAAATATTCTTTGCTCATATTCCTCTGACTAATTCGCCAGGGTCCAATTTCTGTAAAAGTAGCTCAATGTTTCAGTAAAATAGATTTAAAAAAAGAAGAAGAGGTAATGGTTGTATTGTATCCTTCACACACATCTGAATCGCTTTTTCAAGGATAACAACACACTTGCTACTGTACATGGGCATGTTACTCGTTTCTTTTAATTAGATGCTAATTAATGACTCACTAGCTTTAATCATATGAGTCTGGTAAAACTATTTATGCCACACAGAATAATGATCTACTTTGCAAAAAATCAAAGTGGCACATGTTGACATAGGAATGCATCCAGCCATAATTCACTCTGTGTAAATATATCCACCCATACTTGGATTCTCAAAAATTTAGCCAAGAGATGCTAACCTAGTTTACAAAGAGAAGGGAAAAGCATGGACTCAGCTAAGGGAAGAAAGTCACTGAGGCTCTGTCTACATTATAGAGTGTTTTCGGGAAAATGGCTGTTTTTCCAAAAAAACCTCGCAGAACATCAACACCTTAAGAGTGTTTTTGCGCAAAAAAAATTTGAAAGAACAGAAGGTGTTTTCCAGCGTAGGTATTCTTCATTCTACTTGAAAGAACGCCTTTTTGCGAAACAGCTTTTTCGCAAAAAGGTTGTGTGGGGGGAGAGAGGAGGTTTTTTACACAAAAAGAGGAAAGAGGAAAAAGCACATGTGCCCTGCTGGCCATTCTGTGCATAGCAATTAGAGCTCACTTGCGAGAGAGCATCCATGCAGCCTGGATGCTCTCTTTCAAAGAGCACATCGCTTTTTCGATGTGCTTTTACAGTGTGGATGCGCTCTTGCACAAGAAGTTTTTTCAGAAGATCTCTTCCGCAAAAAGCCTGTAGTCTAGACATAGCCCAAGGAGGTACAAACAGAAAAAGGGACACTATCTCGCTTGAACACATCATCATTCTCTCATTTTATATATTAATATTTATAGATACCAGTAGGTTTTACTCCCAAAAGTAACTTTATAGTTTGTTTCTGCTTCCAGGTTGGAAGACTAACAGTTTTATGCTTACTTTCCATGAAAAGTGCCCAATATTGCAGTGATGGGTGACTTTATAAAAACTTAGGCCATGTCCATGCATGTTTCCAAATAACAAGGTGAGCATCCATACTACCAAGCCCATTATTTCTAAATAATGGGCTTGTTATTTTAAAAAAATGACTCCTGCTTGTGAAGAGGAATAACAGTTATTTCGAAATCATTATTTTGAAATAGAGTTAGTGTGAACACTCAGCTGCTGCTGTTATTTCAAAATAATTGGCCTCCAGAGGCCTCTCACAGCTGACCTTGTGGCCGCTCTGGCCACACACCTGACAACTCCAATGCTCCTCTTCTCCTGCAGAGTTTAAAGCTGCAGGCAGAAGGGGAAGCATCTGTGGCATCACACCACCCCTGCCACAAAGCACCCTCCTTTTGTGAAATCATGGCAGACCTCAGCACTCTCTCTGAGCTCCCCATGGCTGCCAGCATGCCCACAGCACCCTCTGATGCCCCTGGCCAGGGGCAAAAGAGGGCTCTGGCCTGGACTGGTTCAGAGATCCTGGATCTCATTGAGGTCTGGGGCGAAGAGATGTTCATGGATTTCCCAGGATTTCCACACGAAGAGGTGAAATGCTGAAGTCTAAGGCCAGATGGCTGCCAGCTTGGCCTGGAAGTGGCACAGCTGCGCCCTGACAAGGTGAGGATGAAAATAAAAGAACTCCAGCAGGCTTACACAAAGGCCAGGGAGAAAAAGTTCCTGCTCTGGGTGTCACTTCACATATGCCGCTACTACGAGTAACTGGATGCCATGCTGGGTTGGGGGGCCGGTCACCTCCCCACACTTGTTGTTGACTCCAGACAGGACACACCATCCTCAGCCTCCATGAGGGTGGGTTTGTGGAGGAAGACGATGAGGAGGAGGAGGAGAAGGAGGAGGAACACCAGCCTGGACACCATGCCCACGAGCCAGGAGGTCGTCATCTCCCTGGAGTCATTTCCTCCCCCCTCCCCTGGATGTCCCCCAGAGCTCAGACGAACTCTGGGAAGGCACTTCAGGTGAGTTCTATAACTTTCCCTATCTACACGTGGGGGCAGGCGATGGGCTGTGAGGGGCTGCACGCTCCTCACTCGGCCTTCTCAGCCTGGGGCTCACACAACAACCTGTGCATGTGGGTGCACATGGAGCACCAGTCTGGAACGCTCAGCCCCGTGATGCTCTCACAAAGGGAGCCCTTGCTCCTTCTTACAAGGTTCTGCACAGGCCTGCCTTACTCCAGACACCTTCCCACCACAAGCCACCATGAAGGGGTCATGGAACCACATAGCAGTGCCACACAGGCTCATGCCTGCACTCTCAGGCAGCATCCACTAATGGGCAAGTGCAGCAATGTGGAGGAGACCCATCATCTGCATAGGAACATGCCGGGGGGAGGAAGAAGCGAGGACCCCACTACCGCTCTTTCTGGCAAGCAGTGTCTCTCACACACCTCCTCCAACACCTCACCTTCCCTCCTCCAATGGGCAGAGATAGAAGTTCTCTCTCTGCGGGACCCCACCACTGCCAGACCTGGTGTGTGCAGAGCATGGAAGGAAGCCAAGCCACCCCGGAACCACCTCCCACCCGCAGGCTCCTGGCCTGTCTGGCAGTTTCCCATGCCAGCCTGTCTCCTTGACATGAGGGTAGAGATGCTCTCGTGCGATGTCTGTGCCACTGTCTAGGCAACAGATGGCCTTGCTTGAAGCACATGGCCACTGTCTGAACTGAGACCTTGGTGTTGCCTCAGAGATTAGGGCTAAGCTTCATGCACAGTGTCGCCTGTGATCAATGCCTTTGTCACTTGTCTTCACAGTTGGGCCAGCTGTGAGTGTGGCATATCCACCACCTCTGGTGCCATCTTCCTGACCCCTTGAGACCCTGAGGTAGAACCCATGAGGACCTGGTGTGGGAACACCTCCATTCCCTCAGCCAGAGCTTCGATGAGGACCAAGAGGAGAGCTGGGTTGACCGCGACATAAGGAAGACCATGTGGGAGTAGCTGTTGCACCAGCACAAAGCCACGTGCTCCTCCATAACATAAATCATGGAGCACATGGTCATGTGTATGGAGTGTTCCACCAACCATCTCCCCACACACACCCCCAAACTCCCTGCCCAACTCCTTGCACCTGCACCCCCAACTCCCAGCATCCACCCCTGTCCCCACTCCCAGTTTCTCTTCCTAATTCTCTAGGGGCTGCTGGGACCTGTGAATACATGGCAGTGGGACCTCTTAGGCAGCCAAAGCTTCCCAAGGTACCTGAGGCAGGTGCCAGTCCCAGCCCCATCCCTGAGTCTCCCTTCCCTCTCCTCTTCATGTCTACCCCTTTCTTCATTCCAGGTTCATTCTCCAGTCCCTCCCCTTTTGTATATTCCCCTAATAAAAATGACAGGTTTTTTTCAAATGGAAATGATTTTTTATTTGTTCTGCAGGGGAGGGGGAGGGAGAAGGGAGGGCAGAGTTAGGGAGGAGTGGGGGAGGAAAGGCACACAGGGGCAATGCAGAGGCCCCTTGTGGGGAGGCCTGGGGGAGAGTCTTGCAGCTGGCCTTGGCTGAAACTCTCCCTCAAGGCCACCCGGAGGAGCATAGCCCCCTGATGGGTTTGCTGGAGGGCAGTGGTGTGTGGCTGCTCAAAAGCCTGGTGAGCTGCCCTGCCTCAGCCCCCAACCCTGTGAAGAAAGTCTCCCCCTTGTTTTCACAAAGGTTGTGGACCACACAGCCTGCTGCCACCACCTGTGAAATGTTCCAGATGCTGAGGTCCAGGCGGGTGAGGAGGCTCTGGAACGTCTCCTTGAGGTGGCTGAAGTAACCCTCCATAATGATACAGCAGCTGCTGAGCCTGGTGGTGAAGCATTCTTTCATGGGATCCAGGCATCCCATGTAGGGCTTCATTAGCCAGGAGTGCAAGGGGTAGGCTGCGTTGCCCACGATGCAGATCGGCATGTCCACTTCCCTCACCCTGATGGTGAGGTCAGGGAAAAAAGTGCCGGCATGAATCCTGTGGACTTAAAAACCTCTGGGGATGAAGATTCCACCACCTCTCTAGGGAGGGAGCCCATTCCCATGCTTCACCACCCTCCTAGTAAAATAGTCAAACCTGCATGAGCACAACCCTAACAGTGGATCTCCCCACACTCATTGCCGACAGAGCAGTAGCTGTCCAGCATTGCAAGCTTCCAGATCATGATCGTGACGCACTTCTGCAGGGGGTTGGTGGGTCACAGATGGGTGTCCTGTCACCCGAGGGCAGGGGTGAGCCATTCTCAGAGCTCCAGGAAGGTGGCTTTCTACATACAGAAGTTCTGGAGCCACTACTGGTCATTCCAGCACTGCAAGGAGATGTGGTCCCACCAGTTGGAACTGGTCTCTCTGCACCAGAAGCGGCGTTCCACCGTGTGCCGGAGCAGGTGGAGGGGAATTCCGTACATCAGGAGTGCCAGGGCCTGCATGAAGGGTCTAGTCCAGGCTGGTCATCATGGTCCTGCAGCACCACGTGGGCAATCTGGATGAACTCTGCCATGAGGTAGCACATCCACAATAATGGAACCTGCCTCAGACTAATTTTGAGGCTTCCCCCTAGTGTAGACGTGCTATTTTGAAATTTTTATTTCAGGAGTTATTATTTTGAAATAAGTTATTTTGAAATAATTTCATAGTGTAAACATGCCTTTAACCCTCTCCTCACCATCCTTATACACACACATCCTAGTTTTTCCATTTAATTCCATTACATTTCATTGACAGGACTTTTTAATATTATAGCCCTAAATAACAGACTGAGTAGCTGATTTCAAAAATAAAAAAGCCAACAGAGCCCAATGCTGTGAATCTTTCATGTACAGAATTCCTCCAGGTGACATGAAACTTCCAGGTCAGGGTCCTTAACTACCTGAAAAACCTGTAATTCAATTGCCTTGCTGTATGGAACAGGTCATCACAAAAACTTCAGTTCATTTCATAAAAGTTCAAAATGGGCTGGGTAAGAACAATTTACTAATCTTTTTAGGCAAAATCCAGGTGCCAGAGAAGAAAAGTGGCCACTCCAGAAATAAACCTCCTATATAGGCAATCATCATTCAGGTTGAAGAGGAATCCTACCACAGTCTCAGGAAAAGCTGAATGTAGACTGCCTACTAACTACATCCACATCAAATAAAACTGCCTTTCTTCCAAACAAGGGATTTAATTGCACCTTAAAGCCTATTATGGTAAGACTATCCAGTACATTCACAAGAGAATGGTTCAAATATCCTTACTTTGAGCAAGCTAACTGGGACTCTCATGTAGGGTTCCTTTGAAATGACAATATGCTGAACCCCTTCCCAAAAAGCATTATGGAACAGAGACAATGCTGCTGAATCAACTCCAAAGGGAAAGAATTTAAGGAGGCCACTACACACTTCACATCATGACTCGTGATTGTAATTTACTGAGGGTATGTCTACACAGCAAGGTTATTTCGAAATAACAGCTGTCATTTCAAAATAACTTTCCTAGTAAACGGAGGACTTATTTCAAAATTGGTAAACCTCATTCCACGAGGAATAGCGCCAATTTTGAAATTGCTATTAAGAAATAAGTGCTGTGTAGACACTTATTTCGAAATAGGGGGCCTCCAACCCTTCCCAGGGTGCCCTGCTGGCCGCCTGGCCACAAGGTAACTTCTGCCCTGATGCCCTGCCACAACCAGTTCCGGCTGGCCTTAAATACAATTCAGTGTTCAATCATTGTGGACGCACTATTTCAAAATAGCCAAAAGCTATTTCAAAATGCATTTTGTGTATAGACGCATTATTTCAAAATAACTATTTTGAAATTAGATATTTCAAAATAATGTTGTAGTGTAGACATGCCCTGAGTTTCGGTATTAAATCTCTACACTTATAAGCTATGAGTGTTTTAGACCAGAGCTACTCAAAAACTCCTAGGATTGTTTTAGAACACCACAGCCCATCCACTCCGCATCAGAGATACTGAGGCCTCACTATTACAGTGTTCTGCTCTGTTCTTTGGATCCCCACTGAATACGAGGTAAAATGCAATATTTAGGTCTTTATCTTCAAAGCCTTCCCTAGGGTCAGGCTGTCATCACCTGCACAATCATAACCTTTCACAATACCCACTTTCCACAGATTCACATTTCAAGAGTGCTCTGTAAGACCAAGTGTAGATTATTTCTGTTCTTATCTACTGCTAGTAATTTAATTTCTCTTATGTACACAGAATTATTAGAAATATGTAATCTCAAGTTTCTTCCCTTGTTTCTCTTATAGTATGCTCTCATGTTCCTGTCACTACAAAGTTCACCTATACCATTTACTAAATTACGGCAGTTTAACAGCTCACTATTAGGAGATGAACATTTTCACATATTCCCAGAGATGGATATAAAAGTTTTCCCTAGAAATAAAAGTTTCCTTACTAATAAAAAACTATGCAGATGGAAAACCTCAGGGCACAACAATGCCATCCTTAAAGAAAAGCAAAAGTAACAGAGTAATTTGACTCCTTTGGCACTACATTAAGAAATACAACAACAAAAGACTCAGATGCTAAAATCATTAAGCAAAGAAAAGCAAATAATTCTGAATGCAACAAAAATGAAATCTCTATTTCTTATACCTGAATTAAAAACAATATGTATTATATCTTCTCTGGGTGCTAAGACTATATAGTATTACTGTAGCAACTGAGTTTCCAGCTGGTTTTAAGCAAGCTTGTAGGAATCAAAGACTCTCCTCTTCTAAAAACATTCATACTTCCATGTAATTATGATGCAGCATACATAGGGTTTTTTATGTCTGCTTATGTAAGGTTAGCTCTTACTGCATTGCACCTTGTAATCTAATACAGTCCAACACACAAAGTGCACAGAGTGATATTGTTAGGATATAGCATATGATTTTAGTTAACTATATTCTAACAGACTCCATGAACTGAAAAAAAAAAAAATTCTCCTTTTTTAGCAAGTGGCCATACTCAAACTACAAAGCTTGGTGGTGTTAGTAAGACACATTTTTAGTTATTAACTTGTAACTTCTTTGTCCATGCCGAGGAGCATAGACACTTTCTCCATTACAAACCAAATGCTTCATACACAGAACATGTAAATTATGAATGCAAACCTCTAATGTACAGTATGAAGCATAGTCAAAACTTTGTTTTTATTCAGTTATTTATTATGTTTATAATGACAATGATTTAACACGGTACATTTAAACATTATTTGCTTTCAAAATGTGATATTTTAAGAAAAAAGTTAAATATACAAGTCACATCTTTTTAAATTATCTTTCAATTGAAATGAAATAGAGGCTATAACTTGAATATTCAGAGCTATATTTTTAGATTGACAGACAACTGACTTATGTAGATACAGTATATACATTCCAAACAATTTTACCTCGGTTAAAGGGTATTTATATTCTGATGCAGATCAAATTGAACATGTCAACACTAATGCATTTTTCTAGGAGAATCACTACTTTCACCATAATTTTCATGGAAAATTTGTGTGCACATGCGGTAATAGACACATTTATAACTTCAAAAGGATTCAATTTTCTTTTCAATCATGCTACAGTATGAATAGCTTTTCCTATTGAATTTAACAATAAGGCACATTACCACAGTCTAAAGGATGAGGTACTTGTGCTTGCTCTTATGAAAGTATGTCAAACAATATATAATATATCACACAATAGTTCTGGGTTAACTGCTCCTTTACATAGGTTTGTTTCTAATACACTTATGTCAGCTGAATGCCATTTTTATTTAAATTTGTATAAGATCAGCAGCATTTCAAACTATGGCTAAATGCTCATGTTATTAAAAGAGTATTTTAAAGTTATTTAAGAGAGACGCAATGCATTTGTATCAAGAAATTAACAGGAAATCCTTACTGAGAGTTATGGCTTTGGTTTAAGAATAATAGTCATAGTCTTTCATTCCCCACTTGCAGATAATTCAGAAAGGATATTTCATTGCTGCTGTACTATACTGTATCTAGTAAATAAAAAAGGCACTATTTTCATAAAATTAAGATCCCTGTCCTACTTTCCTTGTGCAATCTATTAAGTGTATTGAGTTCAAGGAATATACGCTGAGTCCTAAAATACACTGAATTTGGCATTTCTTTTGCTATCATGAAAAATTAGGGCTTAATCCAAAGTCACTTTAAGTCAATGGAAGGACCAACTGATTCAAATGGACTTTAGATCAGTCCGAAGAGTCTAGGCTTACAAAAAACTGCAGCCTTTTTTGCAACTATTATATAAAAACACTGAAAGCATATCTGAACTTTTCTCTCATATACAAAGATAATCAGTGAAAAATTTATTTTCCATTCTATATTTAGGTGGGTTTTTTTAAGGGTCAGAACATATAACTGATTGCTAAATAAAGGCTCTTCCCATCACATCACTATTTTGGCATACCAAGCAAATGACTATTGGCATTTTCCAGTTTGGATGGCTAGATATGATGTCCCACCCATAAACAATAAAAGGGTGGGGAGACATGGACTGACCAATTTTAGCTCAGTGATGTTCTTCTTGGCATGTTGCATTATACTGAAATTACTTACCACTCATAATTAAAAGAACGATCTATGAAATCTGATGCCTTCCCTCATCCCCATGTCTACTTTTTGTTTGTTTATTAGGGCTGAGTTCTGTCCTGATGGGATCAAAACACACAAAGCTGCCAAAATCCTGTGACTTTGAGAACCCAAACTCAATTCCCACATTTACGTTAAAGGTCTAGAAAACATGACCTATCCGGGAAGACTGAAAGCATTAGGTTTGTTTAGTCTAGAGAATAGCAAATACAGAGGGGACAAGATAACAGCTTTTAAGTACCTAAAAGATTGCTACAAGGAGGAAGGACAACAATTATTCTCCTTACCTTCTGATGTTAGGACAAAAAGCAATGGGCGTAAAGTACAGCAAGGGAGATTTAGATTGGACATTGGTAAAAACTTCCTAATTGTCAGAGTGGTTAAGCAAAGAAATAAATTGCAGGGAGATTGTGGAATCTCCATCACTGGACATTTTTAAGAGGAGGTTAGACAAGCACCAATTAAGGAATGGTCTAGATGGTCTTTGGTCCTGCCACGAGTGTAGAGATAGGGACTAGTCTTTGCCTCTCAAGGTCCTTTCCAGTCCTATGAGGCTATGATTTAGACAAATGTTAATCTTGGTGAGCCACAGAGTGCATGGAACTTATCTTTTCCCTTGTTTAAAATCATTATAAAGACAATGGGAGATATTTGTTTGGTAGCTTTTTAGTCTTCCTGTGACAGGGTGTAGTAGGCCCTTTGAGGTTCCCCTGCTGGAGACCTGGCAGTCCTATCACACTCTGCCCCAGAAAAGGAGCAGTGAAACTGGGCAGGCTACCATAGAAAGACTTCAGGGAAGCAGGCAATTAGAGCTCAGCAGGCTTAGATAAAAGGAGCTGCAGGGCCTGAACTAGTCAGTTCCTGTCAAGCACTAGAGGAGCAAGGAAGGTGCTCTTTACTGGAGTTCAAGGGAGCACGAGAAGATGGGTTCTGATGACAATGGCATTCCATGAGGAAGAGTTTCAGCCTTGAGGGAAGGATGAAGAGGAACAGGCTACATGTGAAGTGCCCCAGGGAATAGTAGCAGCAACTACTACTGATAGCAGCACATGGCTGCAATTTATAGGGTCCGTGGGTCAGGACAGAAGTAGTATGAAATCTCACATTACCCTCTGACAGGGTGGCCTAAGCCCCAACAAGGGACAAGGCTTGTTTAATAGGCCCAAATGAAGGCCAACATTAAAAAGTTTCCAAGGAGAAAGTGCTGGGGGTCCTGTTCTGTACCAGGACAGAGAGGGGCTTAAATCTAGCCCAGAAGGGACTAAGGGCTGAGCTCAGAGTCCAAGCTAAGGACATTGCCTAGGGCAAAGGGACAGGTTCTGTGAGACATTTTACCCTGGAAGGGATTTGTTAGTTCACATGTTCACTGTGTGCGACTTGGTCAGAGGAAAAGGCATTGAACACCTGCTGGGTGAGGGTAACAGTTGACAGGTAGCCCAGCAGAAAGACGGTGTGTGAGGGTTTGTGAGCACCAACAGTGGATGCTCACAAAAGATAATTGTACATCACCACACTTTTATTATTTACTTTTTATAAAATGAAAACATCGGATGTAACTCTTTAAATCAATAAAAATCCCTTAGAATCTTCAATGGATAGGAGAGCCTCTCCTAACTTCATAGCACTGGCGACTCTGGCCCCAGCTCACCACTGCATTGTTTCAGTTTTGTGATGGGTGATCCATTTAGTATGATACAGAATTTGAGTGACACAGTGGTGAGTCAGGCCCTTCTTCCATCTTGAGAGATGCTGGACCTGACAGTCTATATTATACATTGGTCTCCAACCTTTTTAAGCATGAAATCACTTTTTGAATTTAAGTCAGTCCAGGATCTACCTCAAACCTCTGTCCCACCCCTTCTTCTAAGCTCTTCCCCTGCACCATCCCTTCACCAAGGCCCTGCCCTCCTCACTCTGTGAAGATAGGGGAGCAGGACAGAGTGACATCAGTGCCCCCTACCTCTGTCTCCCCCACCCTGCTCAACAAGCAGGAGGCTCCCAGGGGGCAGCTGAAGTACCTCCTAACCAAACCAGTCAGAGGCTCCAAGATCTACCGGTAGAACCTGATCTACTGGTTGGTGACCACTGTTCTATAAGGTCCTCTTCAATAGAAAAAATGGGATGTGAAACTTGAACACAGCAAATGAAAGCACAAACGTGTCTTTTGTGCTTGGCATCTACTGTCACTTTCTTTCCCTTTTCAGCATGCTCTGATGGCCTTCTGTCTGACTGACCTATTTCTGGCTACCAACCTAGGAGAGTGCTCCCCCAGTAGAGGCTGTGGTCACTAACTCAATAGTCTGTAATTTCCATTACATCAATTTTTGTCTAGTCCACTGCCACTGGTTAGAAAGAAATAGCTTCATTCATGTTGTGCCTTCTACAAAATCACAGCGGGCCAGCAGGAGTTGTATTGTGAGCTACTCATCATGGAGAGACTTCAGGGACTTCCACAAGACCGTAGTAGGCAGTCTCAGGTGGAGTGACTCAAAATAAGGAAAGACAGCTGACAGCCTATGCATGGAAGAACAGATGTGCCCAAAGACGACAGCAAGCAGAAGCAGCAGCAGTTCCCAGTGGCCGAGAGACTAAAAGCCCAAAAGATTGCAAAAACAGGGGAGCAACAAAAGCACTATTCCTACCACATACAGCTTCTATATCTCAGCAAAGCGTCATCCTTCAGGGCAACCACTAAGGTAATTCTCAATCTTGAACACAATGGAAACATGGAGAAATCACCAAAGAGGAAGTTAATGGCTGCTGTCGCTACTGTCAGTTTCACTCTCATGGGCACCACAGGTTCTTCTGGTTCATCAACCAAGCCTGAATTAATGAGGCATGCTACTCCCTCTGTTGGTGTTTTACTGTTCTTTTTGCCTGTGCGACTCACGACAGGACTGAGAAAAAGCTACACTGATTCCAAGGGCATCCTGTTTCCTTCCATACCAGGATTTGAGGGATTGTACCCAGGAAGCACTAGCTAGAGCATGGTTTTCCAAACCATGAAGAAATTCCAGAGGGGGCGTGAGGTGACCCAGTCCCCCCATCAGCCTTCCCTCCCCCCAAGTTTTTTTTTTTTTTTGCTCAACAAGTTTTGCTGCTATTGGAGGGGTGGGCAGTGATGGTTTCTCAAAAATCAAAAAGGGGGCATGATGTCGAAAAGTTTGGGAACCACTGAGCTAGAGAATATGCCACACTTGGCAGGCAGAATAATATAATCAGTTGTACAGGTAACAGATGCAGTACTAACTTCTAGGAATTGCCCCATCCCCAAATATAAACATTGCAGTGTGAATGAGGAATGGCGGCTGTTAGCGGAATGAACAACATGATGTTCAAACATGAATAAACAACGAACAGAAGACTTTTAAACTACAAAGTAAAGAATGGAAAAATTTGCTCTAGTCCTTTCCAGAAAATGCTCAGAACTTGTAGTAAAAGCCAGACATTTTTCTGACTCTAAGGGCATGTCTACACAGCAGGGTTAAAGCCGAAATTGTGTTGCTTAAGTTGAAATAGCTTATTTCAGCTTTTGGTGCTGTCTACACAGCAGGAAGTCTGAGGTAGAGCACTCTTCCTCAAACTTTCTCATACAATGAGCATTACAGGAGCCAGAGTAAGAAGTCCTCCAGCTCGACATTATTTCAACATTATGTCGAAATAACTGCTTGTAGTGTACGCATGGACATTATTTCAGAATAACATTAGTTATGCCAAAAATAACACTGCTGTGTAGACGTACCCTAAGTGACTCAGGATGTTTTCTATCTTTGTGACAAGATGTTGAGCAATGATGAACAAACACACCTTCCAACTTGTGTGCCAGACACAGAGGGCAAGTCTACACTTCAGCATTATTTTGAAATAATTCACGTTATTTCGAAATAACAAGCTGAGCGTCCACACAGCAAGCCCTTTATTTCGAAATCATTTTGAAATAACAGGCTTCTTATGCTGGAATAATAACCCTCATTTCATGAGGAATAACACCTATTTTGAAACTGCTATTTTGAAATAGCGGTAGTGTAGATGCTCCACTGCTGCTATTTTGAAATAGCTCCTCCCCAGGGCCATTCAAAGTAATTTCTCCCCAGTGCTTCCTGGGGCTCTAAGTTGAGGTAGAGCATCCATATTCAGGGAGCCTGCCTTGGACTAATTTTGAGGCTTCCCTGAAGTGCAGATGTGCTATTTTGACATAGTTATTTCAGGAGTTATTATTCCAAAATGACTTTTTAAATACCCTTAGGCTACGTCTAGACTGGCATGAATTTGCGCAAATGCTTTTAATGGAAAAGTTTTCCATTAAAAGTATTTGTGCAAGAGAGCGTCTAGATTGGCACGGACGCTTTTGTGCAAAAGCACTTTTTGCGCAAGAGCGTCCGTGGCCAATCTAGATGCGCTTTTGCGCAAGAAAGCCCCGATCACCATTTTAGCCATCGGGGCTTTTTTGTGCAAAACAAAACTGAGCTGTCTACACTGGCCCTTTTGCACAAAAGGTTTTGCGCAAAAGGACTTTTGCCCGAATGGGAGCGTCAAAGTATTTGTGCAAGAAGCACTGATTTCTTACATTAGAACGTCAGTGCTCTTGCGCAAATTCAAGCGGCCAATGTAGACAGCTGGCAAGTTTTTGCGCAAAAGCAGCCGCTTTTGCGGAAAAACTGGCCAGTTTAGACACAGCCTTGTAGTGTAGACATACCCTTACTGCTATGTCATTAGATTGACTCTTCTGCAGTACCTACTACTTAATTTCTTAGGTAGCACTCCCTTTTTATGCTGATTTGCACCTATGTAAGATCCAGGAAGAGTCTGACATTTGATGAGTAAATATTTCAGATATGTTGTATATGTAATAGCTAGTAAACTACTGTAAAAGCTGCTTATATTCCAAACCAGAGAGCAGATAGTCTAATCTGATTTAGCAAATGCCCATATTCCATAGCTAGGAGCACAGCATGTGTCTGCAAGTGTGACATGCATGCTACACCAGCCAAAACGTTCATGGCTTTAGGAATCAGCCTTACTGGGTGATCATAAGGGAAGTCTCATTCTGGCTGAACAAGTCGGAATTGTACTAGCCTTCTTTTCTCAGCAGAAATCAGATGCAGAAATGTAATGGCTGAGGTGGGTGACATAATTTCATGCAGTACTTTTTACCAATTAACTGCAGTCCAAAAGTCCCTACAGTAATTGTCAGAATCCCAAGATGTGGCTACCTGTTTATCATTCAACAAAGGTCATAATTCAGGTTTTGTACAGTTGCAAGTTTGGATGTATGGTGTGAGAGAACCAGAGTGGTGAAAGTCAACACCATAAACAAATACATTACATTTACTAGGTATTATTAAACCAAGTACTCCTCTTGAGTAGTGTAATCATTTAAAAGAAAAAATGCTGGCTCATGAATCTATTCTAAACACCCAAAAAAATCTGTGAAAACATGAGACTGTTCAAGTAAAAATATTGTGTAATTCATCTGGGATAATAAGTGCCAGTAAATAGCTTTTCAAAATTTTAGGAGCAATCTCCTAGATGTGTGCTAATATTATCTGTCATTACTACTCCTTTCCCTTGTGTTTTTTTTTTTTAATTAAAAAAGAGTGTATACTCTCCCTTCTGTGTGTAGAAAGATAACTTGTATCTCAGTAAACATTTAAAAAAAAATTTCCTTATTTATAATTAATAAAATCCTGGAACATTTTTACAATATGTACAACATATAGGCATGAAAGTTTGCATTTTGTTATTAAATATAACTAGATGCGAAGTGGGCAAAGGGCCTGACTTTCAGAGGTCTGGAGCACTGTCAGGGTGCACGCTCCCCACCATGCCTCAGTGCCCCCTGACTGTCTTCATCTAGCCCCTCTCAGGGCAAGTTACAGTCTGTACGGGTTGCTCATCATTGGCATTGGGGTTATCTCTACTGCCCCGCTTACCTAGGCTGCGTTGTACTCCGCTTCCAAACCCTGAGCCTTGCCTCCGGCCCCTAGCCAGGGAGAGTCTTGGCTGGTCCTCTCCCAGCCCTAGCTGGCTATCCCCAGCTGTTCACCCTCCTGGGAGTCCCTGCTTCCCCCACAGTCAGCCCTTCACTGGCCTCTTCAAGCAAACTGTGCTTCACTAGATAGCTGCCAGCTGGGCTCTCATTAGCCCTACTGGCTTCAGCTGGCCGCTCTGTTCTCAACTCCAGCTCCGGACCTGAGTCTTGGCCTTAAAGGGCCAGTGCAGGGTAGACGGCCTGTCACACACCTTCCCCTTCAGATTGAGCTTCCCTTCTTCTGCCGGCCCCAGCCGGGCCTCATATACTTTCCCTCAGGATCTGGTTTCCCCTCAAGGCCTTAGCTGCCTCTGAGCATGCGCTGCAACATTGGCAGGTCGGCAGGCGTGCTCCCCAGAGGGTCACCCCACCGCTGTCAGTGTGGGGCAACAGTGCCCCATCACTCACCCCCTTTTCCAGGACTCCATCCCCTTCCACCGTCTCGTTATTGGCTATGGACCTAGAAAAAAAATCTGCATTGTTATGGGCTCTCCCCAGCCTGTGGTAGACCTCAAATTTATAAGGCTGTAATGCCAAATACCACCTCATGATACGAGGGTTGGTATCCTTCATTGACTGGATCCATCGTAATGGTGCATGGTCTGTTATCAACGTGAAGGCTCCCCCTAGCAGATAATAGCGCAGGGCCTCTACTGCCCACTTAACTGCCAGGACCTCCTTCTCAATCGTGGCGTATTGTCGTTCCCATGGTAGTAATTTCCTGCTTAAATACAGGATCGGGTGTTCCTCCCCTTCCTGCTCCTGCGAGAGGACAGCTCCTAGTCCCCGGTTAGACGCGTCCGTCTGTACTATAAATAGTTTTCTAAAGTCTGGTTGGTAAAGAACCGGTGCTTGCGTCAGTCGTTGCTTTAATGCTTGAAACGCTTTCTCGCACTGCACGGTCCACTGGACCCTTTGGGGTCGTGTATTCTGGGTTACGTCCGTTAAGGGTGCAGCAATCATGGCAAAATCTGGTATGAATCGCTGATAGTAACCGGCTAGGCCCAGGAATTGGCGGACTTGCCTTTTTGTGGTGGGAGCTTTGTAATTGCTCAGGGCTTCTACCTTGTCCACCTGGGGTTTTATCTTTCCCCGTCCCACTACGTAGCCCAAATAGGATACTTCCTTTTGTGCAAAGTGGCACTTACTTGGGTTAGCAGTGAGTTTAGCATCGGCCAGGGCTCCCAGGACCGCTTTCAGATGTTCCAGCCATGATTCACTGTAAATGACAATGTCATCAATATATGCGGCAGCATACGCACGATGTTCATATAATACCTCGTCCATCAGCCTCTGGAACGTCGCTGCCACCCCATTCAATCCAAAAGGCATTGTGATGAACTGGAACAAGCCAAATGGTGTGGCGAACGCGGTCTTGTCCTTGGAGGCTGGTGTCAGAGGGATCTGCCAGTATCCTTTAGTGAGGTCGAGTGTAGAGATGTAGTGAGCCTTACCCAACCGTTCCAGCAGTTCATTTACTCTGGGCATAGGATACGCGTCAAATCGTGAGATTGCATTTACTTTACGGAAGTCTATACAAAACCGTATTGTGCTGTCAGATTTAGGCACCAAAACGATGGGACTGCGCCACTCGCTTCTTGATTCCCTGATCACCCCCATTTGCAACATACGCTGCAGCTCTTCCCGTACTGGCTCCCACATCTTCCGCGGGAGTGGTCGTATGTGATCCCGGACCGTTTTACCTGGGGCCGTCGCGATATGACGACTCAGAGTGGTCTTACCCGGTTGTGTAGTTAGGACCTGTTCGAATTCCCGAAGAAGGGAGCTCATCTCTCTTTGTTGTTCCTCCGTCAACTCTGCCCCGATATGCGTTGCCCCTTCTGCCTTCAAGTCGCCTCCCCAGGGTCCCAACTCCGGTTCTGATGGCTGTAAGGTAATAAGCATACCCTCTCGGGCATTCCACTTCTTTAATAGATTGACATGGTAAATCTGCTTGTCTTTCCATTTTCCTGATAATTTGATTTCATAATCAACTGGTCCTACCTGTCGTATGACCTCGAAGGGTCCTTGCCACTTGGCCAATAGTTTCGAGTCTGGTGCTGGTAAAAGCAGGAGTACCCTGTCGCCTGGTTGGAACATTCTGGATTTGGCCCCTCGGTTATAATATTGGGCCTGTTTATTTTGGGCCTGGAGGAGGTTCTCTTTAGCTAACTCCCTTATGGTACGGAGTCTTTGTTGTAAGTCCAAAATATAAGGTACTGTACCCTTCACCCTTGAGTCCTGCTCCTCCCATGTCTCCCGCAATAAGTCCAGTATTCCCCGGGGTTGTCTGCCGTAAAGTAACTCGAACAGGGAAAATCCCGTGGAGGTCTGGGGCACCTCTCGCACCGCAAATAACAGTGCCGGTAGTAACCAGTCCCAGTCCTTTGGGTCTAGCTCGACAAACCGCCGCAATGTCCCCTTTAAGGTCCTATTAAAGCGTTCGACAAGTCCATCTGTTTGCAGATGGTAAACTGAGGTACATAACGACTTAATGTTCAAGAGGTGGCAGAGTTCTGCCATCAGTTTAGAAGTCACATTGGTCCCTTGATCTGTTAATATCTCCTTCGGGATTCCTACCCAGGAAAATACTTGCACCAACTCGTTTGCCAGTGTTGATGCCATCGTGTTTTTGAGTGGAATGGCCTCGGGATAGCGGGTGGCATAATCAATTGTAACTAAAATATACTGGTGTCCCCGTCGGGACCTCTCCAGGGGTCCCACTAAATCCAGAGCCACCCGGTCGAACGCAACATCCACTACAGGAAGAGGGACTTTTGGCACCACCCCCTGCCCCGTCCTCTGGCATTCAGGGCAGGACTCACAAAAGTCTCTAACCTCCTTATAAATCCCTGGCCAAAAGAATCTTTGGGTTATGCGCTGGAGAGTTTTTTCCCGCCCCAAATGTCCTGCCCACGGATTAGCGTGTGCAAGGTCTAATACCTTCCTCCGGTATCATACGGTAAACAACAACTGGCAAACTTCAGTCTGCCCATCGGCTGTCCGCGCAATCCGATACAATCGGTCCGCTCTTACCTTGAATCGCGGGAGTGGGCGGGTAGCAGCTCCCTCGCCGGGATCCCCTGTCCCTTCCGCTGCCTGTTCCCAGGCATGTGTCAAGGAGGGATCTTCTCGTTGTTCTCGTTGGAAGTCCTCCTCCCCTCCTACTTCCTCCGAAGCGAGGGTTTTCTCGGGGTCATAATCCTTCTCTGAGCCTCGGGATGTTCCCCTTTTCGAATCCTCAATCCTTGCTGGTGGCGGCTGCGCCGGCCCGTCCCAGCTACACAGGATGCGTCTGAAACCCGGCCAGTCTCGCCCCAGGAGTACCGGGTATACAAGTTTTGGGGCCAGTGCTACCCGGCAGATCACCTCCTCTGTCCCATCGGACAGACAGACCCACCCTGTGGGGTAGGCCTTGACATCTCCGTGTATGCATTGCATCAAGACGTTACCACCTGCCACCTCCCACTCTGGGACCAGCTCCATTCGAACCATTGTCTGGCTGCACCCGGAATCCACCAGGGCAGTCATTGGCTTTCCCTCTAACTTTACCTGAATGGTAATCTTTGTCCGGTCCTGTGGTCTCGCATGGAGGTCCGCAGCCATCACCTGGCCGTATGCCACGTCTGTGCGGGTGTTGCCTGGTTGCTGGTGTCCTGCTTGCCCCTGCCTGTAAGACCCTTTGGGGGGATGCCGCTCCGAGCTCCCTTGCTCGTCAACCTCGTCAGAATCCAACCCACCTTCTATTCGCCCTCTGGTTTCCCCTATCATCGAGGGCCGGTGGTCCCACATCTTCTTCCAAGTGCTTTGTAGCCTCACTCTTCCCCCTGTGCTAGCCCCTCCCCAGGTCCTCCTAGGGCACCCCCTCCTTATGTGGCCAGGCTCCCCACAGGCCCAACATGTTCATGCCTCCCCTGTTGCCTTCACAGGGGATGCTCTCCCTTTATCCCTATTAGCTGGGTGGGGCCTCCCGGCTCCCACCCCGTAGGGGCACTCCCTCTTCAGGTGTCCCCTGTGCCCACAGGCAAAACAAGTTTTCAGTCTCAGCCCTTGCTCCCAGCTCTTGGGGCCTGGTTTACTATGGAGTCCAGGGTCACACCTTTATAGTGGCCGGCTCCACCTTTTCCACGGCCTAGCCTGTAGGGCCTCCCAGGCTCTCCAATACTTATTCATAATTTTTTTTTCCAATTCACCCACAACGGGCCAATGCTACCTTACACACAGTAGCCGCCTTTCACCTCAGGGTGGGGTTACCATACCCACATTCTCCACCATCTGTCAGGGTGCATGCTCCCCACCATGCCTCAGTGCCCCCTGACTGTCTTCATCTAGCCCCTCTCAGGGCAAGTTACAGTCTGTACAGGTTGCTCATTATTAGCATTGGGGTTATCTCTACTGCCCCGCTTACCTAGGCTGCATTGTACTCCGCTTCCAAACCCTGAGCCTTGCCTCCGGCCCCTAGCCAGGGAGAGTCTTGGCTGGTCCTCTCCCAGCCCTAGCTGGCTATCCCCAGCTGTTCTCCCTCCTGGGAGTCCCTGCTTCCCCCACAGTCAGCCCTTCACTGGCCTCTTCAAGCAAACTGTGCTTCACTAGATAGCTGCCAGCTGGGCTCTCATTAGCCCTACCGGCTTCAGCTGGCCGCTCTGTTCTCAGCTCCGGCTCCAGACCTGAGTCTTGGCCTTAAAGGGCCAGTGCAAAGCAGGCGCCCTGTCACAAGCACCCACAACTCCTACTGATTTTTCAGTACTTCTGAAAAGTAGGGTGTGTCTACACAGCACCCTAAACTCAAAATAGGATACTCAACTTGCACTACCCAAATTGCGTATCTTATTTCAAATCTATTTTGAAATAGCTTATTTTGAAATTTGGCACTTCTACACAGCACCAGATTTCAAAATAACATGCTATTTTGAGCAATTCCTTATCCCTCATGCAACGAGTTTTACCAGGTTGGTGAAATAGCACGCCCATTATTTTGAAAAATATTTCAAAATAACGGGTGGCTTGTATAGATATAGGGTAGCTATTTTGGGATACCTCCAGTACCCAGAAATAGCCATGCAGTGTAGACATACCCTTAGACACAATTAGGCCATTTCTAACCCAGATTAAACAACAAGTACAATATCTCATTTCTGATGACCAAATAACAGCCCCCTTATACTATTGGGGAGTTTGTGATAAATAAATGCAAATTGTCCAGGCCCTATTTCATTTAATTGTGTATGAATGTCTAAAAGGTACATTTTTTCTGAAAAGTGTGTAGGTGGTGGTGGTGTATCCAGACCACAGGTGGATAAATAAAGGCCAGCACCACAGGCCAGATCTGGTTCACTAGGGTTAGCCTCTGGTGGGATGCTGTTGCCAGGGCCGGCCCACAACATTTTGGCACCTGAGGCAGGGAGCTCAAATGACGCTCCCATGCCCCCTCGCTTGGGCCAGAACTTTGAAAGGTCTCAATTCTGCCTTCTTCCTGTTCTACTGCTCTCATGGTACTGCAGACAGAATACATATGCACCAGCAGCAAACACAATTTTCTACACTCTGGGTCCTATTGGAGCCACCCCCCCACACAGTCTGGCATCTGAGGCGGCCGCCTCAGTTCACATCATGGCAAGGCCAGCCCTTGCTGTTGCTATATTTACCTGCAACTCTGTAGGTACAGGCAATTGCAGCTCCGGTTGGCTGCAGATTGCCATTCTCGGCCAATGGGAGTTGTAGGAAGTGGTGTCCTGGTCCATGTGTTTCCTGCAGCTCCCATTGGCCAGGCACGATAATCTGGGTCCAACGCCACCTGCTATCCCCAACACCTGAGGAGGCATATGTAAATATAGCTGTGGCAGCCCTCCCTCTCCCCCCCCCGCTGCTAACTAGGGTAAACTGCCACCATTTTATTGCCAACTCCTAGTCTAAATGAAAAATGAAGCAGCTTCCTGACATGGAAAATTCAGAGCCATTTATTAATTAGAGGGGTTTTTTTCTACTCTGTTGTGGAGCAAACACACCTCATCCCCTTTTGGGGTGGGGTTTGGCTTATTATTTTTCCAGTGTTGAGTCTGTATAATTGCCCCTTGTCTAGAGATAGTGTAGCCTAAGAGCAAAATCTATATGACTGCCCTCTCTGAGTTGTTTGGTCCACTAACCTAAATCACATAAGGCTGTCCCCATCCTCAGGGTTGCTTAGCCCTATGATGAGAGTTAATATAACTGCCTCCTCTTTACGACTGTGTAGCCCAATGGTCAGAGTTAATACAACCAACCTTTTTTTCAAGAATGTGTGGCTCAATGGCCAGAGTCAGTTCTCAACTCTTTGTCTATAGTAACTTAATTTGACAATATGCAACCAAGATTGCAGAAGTCTGAAGCAGTATTCAGCTGTGTTTTGCGGATGCTGACATTTAGTTTTGTGCAGGACTTTCCTATCATAGATTGATATATGACCTCCCTCTTTCTCAGATTGATTAACAGCCCCTATCTTTTTTGCAGACTCTGCAAATCTGTCTGTTATCAATTGTATATTTTCTAGAGCGTGTACTTCAAGAGCAGTTATTGGCATACAGCAGAAGTATTGCCTCAGAGACCTTCATGGAAGATTGCAGTCTATCAGATTAAATAATCTTCCAGAGGATTGGAAGTGTAATGTGGGTCTTTTATACCATCACTGAGCATTGCTGCAGAGAAGAAATTGCACAAAAGTGCAATGATTATGCAGCCCTACTTGATATGATTAGTAAGGGTGTGTCCATACAGCAAAGTTAGGGTACGTCTACACTTGCTCCCTAGTTCGAACTAGGGATGCAAATGTAGCCGACCGAAATTGTAAATGAAGTGGGGATTTAAATATCCCGCGTTTCATTAGCATAATCTCACCCGCGCGCTATTCCGCTCGCCAGCCGATTTGAACAAGGAAGTGCACTCCGGGATGCTTTAGTTCGAATCAAACCCCTCGGAATAACGTTAGTTTGAACCAAGGGGTTTGATGCGAATTAACATGTCCCGGAGCGCACTTCCTGGTTCAAATCAGCTGGCAAGCAGAATAGTGCACAGGCGAGCCTTATGCTAATGAAGCGTGGGATATTTAAATCCCTGCTTCATTAGCAATTTTAGTCAACTACATTTGCATCCCTAGTTTGAACTAGGGAGCAAGTGTAGACATACCCTTATTTCGGAATAATGGCCAAAATAACTATGCGAGCATCTACACAGCAATTCTGTTATTTCAAAATAATTTTGAAATAACGGATGGCTTATTCTGACTTCTGTAAATCTCATTCCACAAAGAATAATGCGTGTTCTGAAATAGCTATTTTAAAATAAGGCGTGTGTACACGCTCCATTTCTGATATTTCAAAATAGCTTCTCACCAGGGCCATTCTAAGTTATTCCTCCTGGGGTGCTAAATCAAGATAGCACATCAACATTAGAGAAGCCTGCCTTGGACCAGTTTTGAGGCTTCCCTGCCATGTAAACATGCTATTTCAAAATAAGCTATTTTGGAATAACAATTCCAGAATAGCTTATTCCGAAATAACTGTGCAGTGTAGACGTAGCCTAACAGAAAATGGGTCAGAAAGAACCCTTCTCTGAACATCCCACCATGAAAAAGGCATCTGAAAATTAGTGATTTTTTTCTGGACAACCAAATTTAACATAATAATTGCCAAAGCCCAAGCCTACTGATGGTGTCAAATATTTTAGGCAGGTCAAACAAGACTATAAATGTTCTGTTGCTAGTCTCTGAATTTCTCCTGCATGTGATAAGCTACAAACATCATGTCTGTCATTCCTTATGTGGACCTAAAGGTATATTGCAAGTTCAGTAGCACACGATTAGCAATGTTGCATAGCAGATGATCATATCTAGTCAGAATCTTTCCAGCAATGGAGAGTAATGAGATACTGCAAGTTACCATAGTCACACTTTTCAACTTTCCTCTTCCATATGGTGACAACAGTGGTAGCTGAAGTCTTGTGACACTTCTTCAGTACTCAACACACTGAGTAATAATCTACAAAGTCATCTCATCAGGATTTCATCTCCATACTTGAATATTTCTCCAGATCCAGGAGCTGTGCTGTTCTCTATGGCCCTCATTGTGGTGTTGATTTTGTCAAGGGATAGGGCTGCATCCATGTTGTCATTATATGTTGCCTGATCCACTATCTTCTCGGTGATGTTGGATGGTGTGTTCAAAAGATCACTGAAATGCTGGTGTTATATCTGAAGGATTTCTCTTGTCGCTGATCAGGCCATCCACACTCTTCAAAGGCACTGTAGTGGTTTGTGTGGGACCACGTATGTTTTTCAAAGCAACATAGAAGTCTGTAGTCTTATGAGAATCATCACTGCCCTGGATTTACATTGGCACTCTACAATGATCCTGCCTATCTTGGAGGTTAGATTGGATGTCGTAACTCAGAGTTCTGTATGTTATAATTGTGTCCATAGGGAGACAGGATACAAGAATTTGATTCTGCCTTTCATGATTTTTAGTGAATAGCTAATGAATTTCGGTATCATTCTCATGAAACCAATCTTGATGTCATTTATCTGTTCCCAAGGTGATGAAAGCATCTTCAGATACTGAGTTTTGAAAAGTCACCTATTCACTGTTTACAATAGCATTAGTAATCAAACCAGCATGCCCCTTTGCCATGTATATTGGCCAAACCAGACAAACTCTGCACCAAAAGGATAAATGAACACAAATCAGACATCAAGAATGGTAACACACATAAACCTGTGGGGGAACATTTAAACCTCCCTGGACATTCAATAATGGATTTAAAAGTAGACTTCCTTCTACAAAAGAATTTTATCACCCAATTACGGAGAGAAACAGATGAATTGGAGTTAATTTACAAGTTCAATATTATCAGTTTAGGCTTGGATAAAGTTCTTAAGCAGTTTACGCACTACAAAGACAATTTCCCCGCTTTTGATATTCACATCTCCACATCCCCACATCAAATGCTATCGAGATGGGGCCTTAAGTCCCACCTCCTTGATTGTCTAGGTTCTCCTGAGGACAGAAATGCTGTACAGTAGTTCTTCTCTGCAATAGGAAAAGGCTGGATTTTGTGGGTGGGGACACATTGGGTCTGTGCACCACCTCTAGGCCATTGATCTGCATTGAGCTAATGACTCCCAGTGCAGTATAATTCAGGAGGTGAGTGTAGGCCAGAGACACAGGATTTTCCTCATGCAGAGTCTTGACTCCTTCCTCTTTGAGGGAAGTATTTGAGGGCCAATGGCTGAAATAATTTCTATGAAGAGGCTATAGGGATATGTCATTACCTGAGGATGAAGAGGAAAATATGTCTCATCACAAAACACATAAAGGTACTCAGCACAGAGTTATTTCGGAAGGGCTTTGGGTCTCAGAATTCAGCAGCCGTAAAAGATTCAGTCTTGGGGTGCTTTGCTATAAAGTTTTTTTGGGGGATGCATTAAAATATCTCTTTAGTCAGATATATAATTATTACTGTGTGGAAAAACTTCTTTCACACCCCCCCCCCTTTACAATAATAATTTCTCCCTGTGGCTTGCAAACACACTATCATACCCCCACTCTGAAAACTAGATCAGGGATATAAGTGGAGCTCTTCTAGTTTGATTTATGTGGATGCAGGGTTCTAACAAGAAACAGAATAAAATGTGAAATTATTTAAACATGTAAAGCTCAATTTGCTTTTCCACGAGAGAGCCATCTTAAGGAAAAATGAGCAGGAATTAATAGAAAAAATTGCAGTTGAATGAAGAAAGTGGGCTGAGCATGGTTTTTTTTTTTACTCATTTGAAAATCCCATAGTAGAGGAGTCAGAAAGTACCTTGCTTCTAATTTGGAGGTTCTTAACATATAATCCTGAAAAGGCCAATTGCTGTGTTGCTGACTCGGCAAGTCTGCCTTCAGTATTGTTAGTCAGAGGACGATCAATAAAATTGACAAATGACACAATGCAGAATCAGCCCTACAGAGGTTTAGATTAGTGAGATTTGTACACTAAAGAGTCAAAGGCTGAAAAACAGAAACAGAAATCACTGACAGAGAAAAAGGAAGCAAAAGAAAGGAACATGGAACATGAGGGCAGCAAAGAACACAAGATGGGCGGGAAAAAGCTTTTTCCATGGCATTTTCTAGTTTTTTGTGCATGTATTGAAACTACTAGACCACATGAAAGGGATGGAGGGATGGAGGGAGAAAGAGTGAAGTAAAAAGAACAAAACTGCCTACCTGTGAAGTTCTTCCAACAATGCAATGAATATCTAGGGTACAGAATGCAATGGAGGTTCCCTTTATCCTCCCAAAATCTGTGACATAGCTACTTTCCAGCTTTTCAGTTCTGCACCTTCACCCACTTCGCTTTTTTAGTACTAAATAATTATTATCCACCTTTGCTGCTGTAAAATTCCTTCTAATTCATCTACTTCAGACACCATTGGTTGGAAAGTATATCGCGTTGTAGTCTGTCCTGTGGATTGGGGCTTCACAAGGCTGGAATCCTCTGAACTGAATGTCCTAATTCTTGCCTCTTTCACCAGAGAATTTCAAATAGCCTCCCTGACAAACAGCAGCAGCAATGAGAATCTCACAGCCCCCCTTGTTTTCCCTATTTTTTACTTCAACACTCACAACTTCTTACATATTAATCCCCTGTTCCTAAAATGAATGCTTCCAGATCAGGTGGTGACTATGAAGAGAACAGTTTCCCTCAGGTGGCTAAATCCACTCTTCACACCACTGCAGGGAAGCAGTGAGAGAACTAAATGCACAAACTCTATGCATCCTGCCCATGCAAGTTTATGCCCTAATAAATTTGTTAGTTTATAAGATGCCACAGCGCTCCTTGTTGTTTTTGCTGAAACAGAGTAATCTGGCTACCTCTCTGAAACATCCATGAAATCTCAGTGCATATCACCCCATCTATGGGATGGTATTATATAAGCATTTAGTCAACATTCTTAAACTGAACCAGCAGCTTTAAGATGATGGCTGTGCAAGTTCTGTTTGGCTAAATCTGAACACTGAACTTCATTTTGATGCAAGAGTTTAATAACCCGACCTTCCAAACAGCTCCTTCAATGCCCTACAGGCACTTCCTATAACTAGAGCTTCCTTAGCGCCACAAATGATCCTCTCCAGAGACATCACAGCTATCCCTCAGACTTTTGCTTACATTTGATGTCTTCAGGGAGCTCTAATTTGTTTAGAAAAGGAGGAGCAAAAATAGTGGAAGCAGTTGGGGTGGAAGAAAGTTTGCTGTATTTCTAGAGTCAACAACCTTTGCCCATGTGGAATTTTGCAAGCAGGGAATCACGTTTACACATACTTCAAATCTTGATACCTTGGCTCATTTCAAGTGGATGTTCGAGGCTCAATATGAATGTCACACAGCTCTAAAACAGACTTTGAAGTCCTCCATAGGTGACTTTATTTTGTTTTGAAAAATAATTTATTCAATTCCAGCAATTTTTTTTTAGTTTGAGTGATTTTTTTCATAATTTTTTTCATAAACTAATCCAACTCCCAGGAGTTTGTTTTGGTTCTACTTCCAACCAATTATTATCATGAAGGAGTTGGGCTGTGTATTACAGAGAAGATTTTCAAAGAAATCCTTTGGCACTTTATTTGTAATATATTTTCTTCCAAGTCTAATCGAATTTTAGTATGCGTTAAAGAGGTTTTGTTTTTGTTTTTTGTTTTTTAATGCTGGCCCACAACTAGCAGCTGCATCCAATATTTTCTTTTCTAGCTCCTTCAAATTCAGGTGACAAAAATATTGGATGGAACACTTATGTAGGTCGTTTCTGCTAAGGTTGAACCTCTCTAGTCTGGTGCCCCTGGGACCTGACTGGTGCCGAACCAGAGAATTTGCCAGACCATGGGAGGTCATTATGAGCTAACAGTCTTACCAACCATTCCAGGGCTTACTGGGCTCTTAGAAAACATTTAGAGGTAAATTAGAGCTAAATAACAGCCCAGAACTCTGAAAGACAGAATTGGTGGCTGTAAGCAAATTGTACGAGCCTGTGGAAAATTTAGTCACACCCATGACAAACAGACATCTGGCTAATTAAAATCCTGCCAGACCAAGGATACTGTCAGACCAGACAGTGCTGGACTAGATAGGTTCAACCTGTACTACTTTAGAGAGAGAAAATGTAAATATTATATGATAGTGATGATCATTTCATTCTGTTCCTTGAAAGACAAGAGATTATGGTGAAAACTTTGCTAGGGAAATAAAGTCCCGAGCAAAGTCAGTTCAGGTACATGAATGATTGTTTTTTATTAAGGGTACAGCTACACTGTTTTTTTTTTCCAGAAGAGGTATGCAAATAGCTCTCACATTTGCATACCTTCTTCAGGTTTTTTTCCAGAAAGGGGCTTTTCCGCCATTTGGCCCTGTCTACACAGGGCCAAATGTTGGGGGAAAAACCCTCTTTTGAAAGCCCCCTGTAAACCTCATTTTATGAGGAAGAAGGGGGCTTTTGAAAGAGGGGGGTTTCCAACACTTGGCCCCATGTAGATGGGGCCAAATGGTGGAAAAGCCTCATCCGGGAAAAAAAATGAAAGAAGGTTTGCAAATGAGAGCGCTATTTGCATGCCTCTTCCAAAAAAAAAAAAAAAAAAAGACAGTGTAGCCGTACCCTAATAGTGATATACTTCAAGAGGAACATGTACAGAAAATTATCAGAATGTCACAGGAACACCACAAAAATTCAAGTAAAGTGATTTGTAGTGATCCGGGCAACCTTCATTAATGACCATTGGTCTTCTTGGTTTGTCCCCACTCTGTTTTCTGCCATTCTTATATCAGTACCTAAATGAATTCTGCATTATAAGTGATTTCATTTTTAATAAATAAAATAATACTTCCTCCAACATGGCAATTCCCATCCCTGGGAATGCCTTAAGGAAAGAAAAACTGAAGCACAAAGCGCTAAAGCAAGTGTTGGTAAAATCCAGCTTGTAGGCTGGATCTGGCTCGCAAAATTCCATTGCCCAGCGGGAGCCTTGGGCTGGCTTCCTGCCTTCTGTGCCCCTGCATGCTGCTCAAAGTGGCCAGCTGTAGGGGCCATGTGCTCACTGCATGTTGTGCAACTTGGGGTGGGGGTGTTCATGCACTGATCCTGCCCCTGGCACAATCTCACAGCTTTCCACCCCATTCTTCCTCTGAACCCTTTGCCTCCCCTCCTGCATCCCTGACCCATGTCACAACCCAAACCCTCTGCTGTTTCCACCCCCTCTGAGATCATGCACCCCAAACCCCTGTCCCAAGTCACAATCCCCTTCTTGCCCTAGGTCACAATCCAAACTCCCTCCTGCACCTCCATCACAGGTCACAACTCCCTTCCAGACCCCACACCCCCTACTACACCTCTCTTCCAGGTCAGAATCCTCTCCTGCACCCTTACCTCCTCTCGGACCCTGAACCTCCTTCTGCCCCCCAATCTGCTACTCTGAAATTTCTTCTGCACCCAGTTCCCATCCCAGACCCCACACCTCCTTTATCATGGAAGAGTGTGGCCCCTGACCACTTACCAAATTCTGGGAGTTCCCCCCCCCCCCGATCAAAAATTATTTCCACCCCTGCACTAAAGTGACTTGTCCAAGGTTACAGACCAGAAACCCACAGTCTCAGTCTAGTGCTTTCCACACTGGAACACACTGATAATTATCTGAATTGTACGAAGTTATTATTTCCAATGGATTGTTACATAAATCAATAGCCTAATGTTTTTAAAATATCTAATTTTACCTTTAATACACATACAAGGATGAAAATGTATTCTTATAGAAATTTAACCCCATTTTACAATGAAGAGATTAAACCTTTCATAAAAGGACTATGGTCACAGTTAAACATCTTGTTCCATTTGGAAAGATGTGTCCAGTAGCAATGGTATTCCCTATTTTAAGTTCAGGAAATGTCTCTCAAGCTGATAGAATCTTTCCAAATGGAGCAAGCAGTCTAAATGCTGTCATGTTTACTGACTTATATGTAAACTCATGATGCTGGAAGGAAGTTGACCAAACTGTAATCTGTATGAAAAAAAATCATCTTTCATAGACAGTATGAGCACACTTCAAACATATTGCATCTCAGTGTTTGTCTTTTGGTGACCTTTACTAATTTTACTTAACCACACAAACATTTTCAGTAGTTTTGAAATCATATCCACAGGACAGCTTTCAGTACCTGACTCAAGACTGCCTAGAGACAAATGTATGCACTAATTATTTGTTAAACTTCATATATCTTTGTAATTGCGGCATTATTCTGTTGCATCACCTATTCCAAAGAATTACAGAGCTACTACTTTTTATTTCTATCCCCTCTTTCTTATGTAAGTGCAGAGTAACATCTCTGTAACCAAAATGATGACTTCTTCAAATTGCTTCTCAAAACCCCACTTAATTAGAATGAGGAACTGAAGAGCAATCTTTTCTCCTCTTTCTCAAGCACCAGTGTGGTATCAGAACAAATACAGAAGGCGATGGATCAGATTAAAAGTTGGTGGATACATTTCCAATAAAGCCAACACAGAGTTAAATATTTACGCCAGCCCAATTTGTGTTTTTCACTTCTCTATTTTTCTTTCTCTATATGGGTATGTCTAGACTACATTGTTTTTTCAAAAAAAACCTGCCCTTTTTTCGAAAAAACTTCACCTGCATCCACACTGCAATCACGCTCTTTTGAAATTAAATCAAAAGAACGCAGGGGTTTTTTTTTTACATTGGTAAACCTCAAATTACGAGGAAGATCGCCTTTTTCGAAAGAGCTCTTTCGAAAAAAAGGCGTGTGTGGAGGCAGAACAGAGACATTTTTCGAAAGAAGAGTCAATTGAAAAAAGCACAAGTGCCTCGGTGGCCATTCTGTGAATATCAATCAAGTCTTTCATTTGAGAGAGCGTCCATGCAGTCTGGATGCTCTCTTTTGAAAAACCAGATCACAAAAACTGGCAGAGTGTTCACACTTCAAGCGTGTTTTTGTGCAAAAAAAAAAGACAGCTCTTGCACAAAAAGGCATGTGTGGACGCTCCGCAGAAAAAGCACAGATGCTCTGATGGCCATTCACAGAATGGCCATCAGAGTTTTCTTGAGCAAAAGCGTCCATTCAGTGTGGACGCTCTCTTGAGCAAAAGCACATCGCTTTTGAAATGTGCTTTTGAGGTGTGGATGCGCTTTTGCGCAAGAAGTTTTTGCAGAAGATCTCTTCCGCAAAAAACTTCTTGCGCAAAAACCCTGCAGTGTAGACAAAGCCTTGAAGATTACCTTTCTGATGTCAATGAATTGTGTTGAAGAGTTGATTACCAGGTGATCTTTCAGCAAGCTCCTGTTTTAGGACAATATGTACCTATTTTACACGAGAGAACAGGGTCCTGAGAACTGGAAGTGCACACCTCAAAAATAATGACTTCTGAAACAATAGGTAAGGCAGCCTTTGTACTTCTGGAACACCTTCCAATAGAGTATCTTGAGCATTTAATGACGGCGGTAAACCTCATTCTACAAGGAAGAAGCCTTTTCCGAAAAAGCTTCGACGCAGAAAAGGGAGCTTTTTCAAAAGAAGAGGCCTCCAGGAAATAACACAGGTGCCCTGGGGGCCACTCCATCAGACTATTCAAAACTTAAATGCGAGATAGTGTCAAATGAATGTGGATGCTATCTTTGGAAAAAGCAGATCGCTTTTTCATTGCGCTTTTGCTGTATAGACGCTCTCTTTCGAAAGAAGCTTTTCCGGAAGATATCTTCTGGAAAAGCTTATTCCAAAAGAAGCTTGCAGTCTAGATATAGCCACTGAGGTGGAGGCAAGATTAGAACTCAAGTCTCTTGGCTGTTTGGTATGTGCCTAAATAGCAAGCTTGTCCCCGCCTCTTCAGCTCTGCAAGGGACTTAAAGAAAAGTGTTCCTTTGTTTTTATGGTATGCTTTTGAACCTACTCTAACATGTACACTAAGAGAGACACCAAAATGACCAAACTCACTTCAGACAGTTGATTTTCTTGAGTGCACGGCAAAAATTTCCAGGCAAGAGAAGAGTAAGCCTTGGGCTCTACATCCCCAATTGCTGCTTCCAAAATCTGTATTTTAAAAAATTGGATTGAGGCAGGCACAGAAAATGCTGGTGGATTGCCTTACTTTACACAAAGAGGCTCATGCTCAGTTCATGAACACACCTCTAAGCACCACTACCGCAAGGGAAGTAGCTTAACCTCATTTTCTGGCAACCCCACAGTGTTGCGTTAACTTTCCCCTTTCCATGGTATTTACACTGTGGTTGCTGCTTGCGCAAGTACCAGATTAGAAGGTATGTCATCACTTTCTAAAAAGAGACAGTGGTTGGTGCATTTCACAAATGATTTGGACAAGGAGACTACTGAGGGCTTGTCTACACTACAGAGAAGATCGAAGCTGCTGCAGTCGATCCTTCAGGGTTCGAATTAGCAGCTCTAGTGAAGACACACTAATTCAAACTGAGAGGGAGCTCCCATCGTCACCAGTAGTCCTGCTCTTCATGAGGCTTAAGGGAAGTCGACGGGAACATGTGCTCCTGTCGACCTCCTGCTGTGTGGATGGCACAAAAACACGATTTAAGATACTTAAAGTCGCATGTCTTAAGTCGACTTTCTCCTTTAGTGTAGACCTGGCCTCATGGAATCCCATAAATGCACAGACATCTGTGTCTTTTAAAACATTTAATACTAAAATTTGTGTTTGCAATCTCTAAGCCTAACCTGAATACTTTTTTCTGAGTGGCATGAGGAGGGCAATGGGATGTAGGCAGAGCTGATATGTAAGATTAATAATGTTTTCCAAAGAAATCCAATTAAAAAACAAAACAGAACCATCACATGCATGCTTGTCTCACTAAAGAGAAGGCTGCCCTATGTATTAGGGACAGGATAACTACTGAAGAATCTCTCCTCTTCTAAACAGTATCATCGCAAGTAATAAACATTCAAAGAGAATGATCCTGAATTTTCATCTTTTTCAAAAGTCAAAGATCCTAACAACAACAACACAACAACAAGAAGGCCATCTCTTGGCTTTAGATACCATGTGTAAGGTTTCCACAGAGTTCAGATGGAGCCATATATGACTGGAATGTCCCAAATTCCATATTTCTGAAAATAATTCTAAGTACATAAAATGCTTTAAAATAAATTTTGAATTGAGTCTCAATAAACTCCATCAAACCATCAATAATTCACTCTAATATGGTTTCATCTGTTTCATTTGAGTTGGGAATTGTCATACTGGATCAGACCAGTGGTATTACCATCCAGAATCCTGTCTCCAGAAGTAGCCAGCACCAGATGTTCTGAGGAAGGTTAAAAAAACCCCAAAAAACCAGGGAACTATTTTGGAGTAATTTGCCCATATTTGACTTTTTTTTCCTATCTTCTGTCCTTTAGTAACTGGCTTATGACTGAAAGCATGAAGGCTTATATCTTTAATATGTATTTATACACAGTTCCTATTGAATATATCTGTGGGTGTTCTTATTATGCATATAAATGTCTGGTCCTTTCCTGAATGCATCAATGATTTATCCTGTCAATGAGTTCCACTGGCTAATTATGCCATCTGTAAATATTTTATTTCACTTTAATTTTTATTTCACATTTATTTTTTAATTTTTATTTCATATTTATTTTTTAATTTATTGTCTTTAGCTTTTTTAAAAAAGAAGATTCACTGCCCTCAGGAAGAAAATGTAGTTTTGTTTGCACACATGGTGTAATTTCACTGGTACACACAGCAGAGCTGGAAAGAAAATGCCTCCTCTTTCAGCATAAAGAGGTTTCTCAGGTTCAAAGCTAACTAAACTTCCAGCAAATCTTTCTATTATCTCCTTTATGCAAAGGCTGAGAAAATGAGTACCCTGACGATATAAAATGGTAGTTGGATATACATTTTAAAACAGCCCTTTGCTTTTGAAAGTTGAAACTTAAACAACATGGCTCTGAGAACCATCACGTTATCCCTGCTGCGGCTGTCAAAGCGTATGTGGCATGCTAAGCATAGAGCTGGATGTATTTGACTGGTACATCTGGATTTTAAATGAGAATCAGGTAAAATCAAACACTATTGTGGGCTTAATCCAATACTGAACAATTGCAAGGCCTGAAAACATAATGTAGGTACCTGCATTCTCTTTCCTTCAAATCCGTATTAAACTAATGGCATACTGCAGAGGTGAATGAAACCTGTCTCATGGGAGACAGGAGAGATTCCAGAAGACTGGAAAAGGGCAAATATAGTGCCCATTTATAAAAAGGGAAATAAGAACAACCCAGGAAACTACAGACCCGTTAGTTTAACTTGTGTGCCAGGGAAGATAATGGAGCAAGTAATTAAGGAAATCATTTGTAAACACTTGGAAGGTGGCAAGGTGATAGGGAACAGCCAGCATGGATTTGTAAAGAACAAATCATGTCAAACCAATCTGACAGCTTTCTTTGATAGGATAACAAGTCTTGTGGATAAGGGAGAAGCGGTGGATGTGGTATACCTAGACTTTAGTAAGGCGTTTGATACGGTCTCACATGATATTCTTATCAATAAACTAGGCAAATACAACTTAGATGGGGCTACTATAAAGTGGGTGCATAACTGGCTGGATAACCGTAGTCAGAGAGTAGTTATTAATGGTTCACAATCCTGCTGGAAAGGTATAACAAGTGGGGTTCCTCAGGGGTCTGTTTTGGAACTGGCTCTGTTCAATATCTTCATCAACAATTTAGATATTGGCATAGAAAGTACGCTTATTACGTTTGCAGATGATACCAAGCTGGGAGGGGTTGCGACTGCTCTGGAGGATAGGGTCATAATTCAAAATGATCTGGACAAATTGGAGAAATGGTCTGAGGTAAACAGGATGAAGTTTAATAAAGACAAATGCAAAGTGCTCCACTTAGGAAGGAACAATCAGTTTCACACATACAGAATGGGAAGCGACTGTCTAGGAAGGAGTACAGCAGAAAGGGATCTAGGGGTTATAGTGGACCACAAGCTGAATATGAGTCAGCAGTGTGATGCTGTGGCAAAAAATGCAAACATGATTCTGGGATGCATTAACAGGTGTGTTGTGAGCAAGACACGAGAAGTCATTCTTCCGCTGTACTCTGTGCTGGTTAGGCCTTATTTGGAGTATTGTGTCCAGCTTTGGGCACCACATTTCAAGAAAGATGTGGAGAAATTGGAGAGGGTCCAGAGAAGAGCAACAAGAATGATTAAAGGTCTAGAGAACATGACCTATGAAGGAAGGCTGAAAGAATTGGGTTTGTTTAGTTTAGAAAGAAGAAGATTGAGGGGGGACATGATAGCAGTTTTCAGGTATCTAAAAGGGTGTCATAAGGAGGAGGGAGAAAACTTGTTCATCTTGGCCTCTGAGGATAGAACAAGAAGCAATGGGCTTAAACTGCAGCAAGGGAGGTTTAGGTTGGACATTAGGAAAAAGTTCCTAACTGTCAGGGTAGTCAAACACTGGAATAAATTGCCCAGGGAGGTTGTGGAATCCCCATCTCTGGAGATATTTAAGAGTAGGTTAGATAAATGTCTATCAGGGATGGTCTAGACAGTATTTGGTCCTGCCATGAGGGCAGGGGACTGGACTCGATGACCTCTCGAGGTCCCTTCCAGTCCTAGTATTCTATGATTCTATGATTCTAAATGGGGAACAGTAATTACAGCAATGAACTACGAAAACATCTTTGTTCTCTCTTTACCACTGACTTGCTAGGCAAATCACCTATTCTTTCTGGGTAAGTGTACACAGCAGCATTATTTTGAAGTAACTGATGGTATTCTGAAATAATAGCGCACGTTTACATTACATGCCTTTATTTTGAAATAATGTCAAGCTGGAGGACTTCTTACTCCAACTCATGGTAACCCTCATTTCACGAGGAGTAAGGGAAGTTAAAGAAAGTAGTTCTTCCGTCGACTTCCTGATGTGTAGGCAGTGCCAAAAGCCACATTAAGCTATTTCGACTTAAACTACGCAACTGACGTAGCTGAAGTTGTGTAGCTTAATTTGACTTTAGCCCTACTGTGTAGATGTACCCTCTGTGACTTAGCTTACCCATTTGTAAAATAAAGATGATTTAATGCACAAGGGAGCTGGATAGCTTCGTAATATTTTTGTAAAGGGATTTCATCTCCTCGGATAAAAACTGCCTCATACATACAAGGCTTATTTGTGTTCTGTGGAGTAGTGTATAGACATTACTGTTTTTTTGAGCAGGTCCATGTAGATTAGAAGTTGCTAAGTTGATAAAGAGGGAGCCATTGCAAAACTGACATTTACAGCATCATGATATTTACCTTTGTTGTAACATTCCTTCTGCAGTCCTCAAAATATTGCAATACATTAGAGTTCAAATTATCAATATTCCATTGTTAAATGATGTTTGCAGCAAATAATTTATTGAGACTTACGCACTATGTGAATAAAGTGTACAATCTTTTTCAGCATATACGTTAAGTCATGAAACTATTTTTGGATAAATGAATAATGGAATTCATGTGAGAGAGAACAATAAAATGTGCTTCTTGGGGGAATAATTCATTTCCTTTAATGCTCTCCCTTTCTTTCGGCCCAAAAAGTGAGTTAGTTCATAGTTTCATTGCCTCTCCTTATAGCAGGTTGTAATTGCAATGATTTCAACATACCTGAGTTTAGACATTAGAGATTAACTTCCCCTCCACAGCACTTGCCACGATTATACATGTTCTACTATTAATATAACTTGAACAATCCTATGTTTGACAGCATTTGTATTTCTTTTGGGAATCCCAAGAACAGGCAGAAACCCCATAGAGCAAATATTTAAAAGCTGGAGGCGGGGGAGGGGGAAGAGTACAAGACCACTTATCACGATGAAGAACAGAATGAACAACTTCAAGAAGCATAAAAAATGCAGTGAAAATGTCCACTCTTCCTTATTGAAAATCACAGCTTTGGCTTCCTTTGTCACTCTAGTTTGGTTCACTGTCATCACTGCTGGGAGATTTTGGCAACCAGAATCTGACAGAACCTGACATTAATGCAGTCATCCTTTGCTTTTCTTACAGCAGCAGCTGTCAAAAGTCATAGCACATTAAGCCAAAGTACTAGTCATCATGAAGCTTTTCCAACATTAAAATTTAAGAATATACCTTTGGAGAGTTTAAAATAAGTTAGGATTGTCATTTCATGATAGAGAGAGACAGAGAGAGGGGAATGGATGGATGCGCCAGGCAGGGTAGGGAGAAAGTGTGATGAGAACGGTCCATTTTGAAATGAAAACCCACCCCAATCTCTTTTGGCCACTGAAGTGCAAGAAGGGTAGATTAATATTGACAATATGATACACATTGTTTTAGATATGGCTGAATTATATTATTATTAAACTATCTTTGTGCCTACCAGGGGTGTCAGAAGAAAATATATGGCTCTCTTGAGTGCCCCACACTGCTGCCCAGTGTCTGACGTGAGCCTCACTATGTGGGGAGTCGTGGATTGTAATATAGTTGGTCCTGATTCCAAAGTCTGGGTTAAGAAATGTGGCGCAACAGTTAAGTTTACAGTTCCTTTGCAAGCTACCAGTGTTCCTCATACAGGAGTCTCAAAGTCTGTCTATAGGATAAATATGCATTAAGAAGCTCTGCCAACATGGGGGGAGAGGACAAAGGGGACAATTGCCCCAGGGCCCACCGATTCAAAGGGTCCAGGGCTCCCAGCTGCCACTGCTGCTACTGTAGCAGAGGCGGTGCCTGGAGCCCTGGGCCCTTTAAATCTCTGCTGGTGTCCTGCGCCATGCACTCCGGATGGCGCTAAGGGCCGGCGGGGGGGTTGTTTGCCACACTCTGGGCAGCGCTGAGATCTGCCTGTGGGACGGCGTGATACGCTCTGGGCAGCATTCATGTCTGGCTGCCCTGGCCCTGCCCCTTCTTCCTGAGCCCCCACCCCTTCCAGGAACACAGACCCAGGCCTCCCGTGGACCTTGCCCAGGTGCCCTCAGAGGTGGTCATTGCCCCTGAAATTAAGGTGCTTTTTACAAATATCCTCAAAAGCAGTGTTTCTGAAAGTGCTCCGCAAAACCACTTTAAGAAACATATTAACTGGCTGCCCCGGTTTGTTTATTTACTGGTGTTGCAGCTCCCATTGGCTCCGTTTCACTCTTTGCAGCTAACGGGAGCCGTGGGAAGCGGTGGCCCTGCCCATGCTGCTTCCCGCGGCTCCCCTTGGCTGCAGAGAATGAAACAGAGCCAATGGGAGCTGCGAGGCTCTGTGGTCGCAGCACCAGTAAATAAACAAACCAGGGCAGCCAGTTAATGTGTTTCTCAAAGTGGTTTCATGGAGCACTGCTTTAAGGGACTTCATGGAGTGAAAGTAATAGGAATAGGCTGCCCATAGGCTGGCGACTGGAACTAGCAAAACATTGAGGGTCTCAACAGCACAGGGAGGAGAACATCAAGAGGTTCTAATCCTTTCATCATTCTGGTAGCTCATAACTCTCTCCAATTTATCAACATCCTTTTATGAATTGTGAGCACCAGAACAGAACACAGTGTTCCAGTAGCACTCAATCTGGTGCCAAATATAGAGGTAAAATAATGTGCCTGATCCTGCTCGAGATTCTCCTTTCTGTGTATACAAGGATTGTATTAGCCCTTTTGTCATCTGGGACATACTTGGAGCTCATGTACAGATGACTATTCAACGTGACCCTCAAATCTGTTTTGGAGTCATTGCTTCCCAGGATCCTGTAAGTATGGCCTACATTCTTTGTTCCTAGATCATATGTTTCCATTAAACCTTATTAAAATGAATGTTGTTTACTTACACATCATTTAGAAAGCTCTGATTGCTCTAAATCAGTGACCTGTCCTCTTCATTATTTACTACTCTTCCAATTTTTGTGTCGTCTGCAAACTTGATCACTGATTATTTTTTACGTCTTTTTCTAGGTCTTTGAAAAAAATGTTCAATAACACAGAGCTATGAAATGATCCCTATGGGATCCCGCTGGAAAAGCAACTGCTTGACGACCACTTCCCATTTACAATGACATTTTAAGATGTATCTATTAGCCAATTTTTAATTTTTTATCAACATCTTTTTTGAATTGTGAGCACTGGAACAGAACACAGTATTCTGGCAGCAGTCAATCCAGTGCCAAATATAGAGGGATTGGCTCTATCTATCATCTCTTCAGATCCTATAGACCCTCCAAATTCCAGCTTCCAGAAACTTCCTATATTTCAGTCAAGCAATGCCCCAACATCTTCCTTTAAACATATGCCCCCTTTGCCTAATGCTTGAAACCCATTAATAAAGGTATTATTGCATGCACACAGACTTTTCTGTTACAAGTGGAATATGATTTAGAAGACTAAAACTAATTTATACTGTGTAGAAAGGAAGCCAGTTTTTTAAAAAACATATTTTAATTGTTGATTTCATTCTTCTGAAAGCTCAGCCACATGAGTTCCAATAGTAATTTCTTTGTTCTAAACTTTCTCTGTGGTGTCTGGTACCATTAAAAGTACAGTTGTGTGCTGTGAGGTACTTTACAGTATCCGTGCATGTCAAAAAATGGTGACAAGATATGGAGGGACAGGAAGACTATTAAATATCCATCATGCCACTCCAGATCAGGCTTAATGCAATCAGAAACACATGACTACATCAACTTATCTCCTTTGATCAAATGTGATTAAGTAAGTCATTAATTTTCAAGACAGATAAAAAATGCAACATCATTTTATTATAAATGTAAATGCCTGTCTTCTTAAATGATTTTTTTTCTAAAGGAAACCCTTCTAATACAGAACTTTGTATACTTCAGAGAACAGTTGTTTTAACACTGGTTTTAATTTTAATGAAACATTATGTATTTGTATGCATGTCTTCTTTCCTTTTTTCTCACACTGCTCATGTTGTCAAGCAAAATTTGCGCATCAGCTTGATCAAGATAATTTCATTATACCATTGTTACCATTATGACTTGGGCAATTAGTAGTTTATAAGAATAAATTTATAGCAATCAGTGATTGAGGCACATTTGCAGTAGTCAGGGTGTAATAAAGCCCAATCAATTTCTTTCATTTAATATGTAGGCTGTGACCCTAGTTTTGATGAGAACTCTTAGCTATTTCATCTTTAAATAAAAAAGAATGTCTGCAAGCAATTATAGTGGTGTGTTAATTGGATATTCCTTTTTATCTTTTATACTACAGAATGCATGGCTAACGAAATCCTTGTTTTCTTTCTCATTTCTTTTCTCTCACCCTCTCCGCAATAAACTGATATTGACTGGATCTATCTCTGCTAAAACAATGGTCCAGATTTTGATTTCCAGTTATGATGGTATAAATCTGGAGTAACTCTACTGATTTAATTGGAGTTATTAGGGCTTTATATTGATGTAACTGAAATCAGAATCTACTCCATTGTTTTTCTGTTACTTGCCTGATTCTGTAATTGTCATTTACATTGAATAGCACCTGAGATCCTGATTCTTCACTTACCCACATGACTAACTTTAAATAATAGAAGTCGCACTGTATTCAAATTAATGACTCATGTTCCTAAAATTAAGCATATGCATACATTTTTGCATGATGCGGGTCAAAGGTGCTCAGATAGTATCGCTTCCTCATTGATTTCAGGGTAAATATTCAATGAATGAGGTCATTCTTATAAAAACTAGGGAGAGCAGACAGAGATAGCAAACCAGCTCATCAGATTCTGATGACCTTACTCATCCTGAGTAATACATTACACTGTGAATGGCCCTGTTGACTTCAATGGCACCTTTAGTGGAATAAAATACTATTCAGTATGGCTATGTCTACACAGCAGCGTTATTGCTGTGTTAATCCGAAATAACATAGCCCGCATCTACACTATAAATAATGTCAAAATAATGTCGAGGTGGTGGACTTCTTGCTCCAACTCCTGTAACCCTCATTTCACAAGGAGTAAAGGAAGTTGGAGGAAGAGTGCTCTTCCTCGGACTTCCTGCTGTGTAGACAGCGCCAAAAGCCAAAATAAGCTATTTTGACTTAAGCTATGCAATTGACTTAGCTTAAGTTGCGTAGCTTATTTCGGCTTTAGTGTAGATGTGCCCTAACAGAGCATAAGAATTTGGACCAAAATGATTTATTTCCAGGTTATGTTCTTGCCTGGACAGTACTCCAATAGATTTTATTTACTTGTTTTCCTGTAAGGCGGATTTCAGATGCAGGGCTCAGTTTCAGTGTGTTCTTTGTTTTAAGTCCATTATGTAGAGAATATGTCACCATAACGCCATAAGGAATGTGACAAATCATAACATTTTGCTCTGGGATTTGACTTACCACATCATGTAATTGTATTCTGCAATAAAATCCTGTAACATTTAACAAAACTAGATTTTATGTTGGAACAAGGATATAACTTATCTTGGAAATGTCTTTATTATCTACTTCGTGTCGTATCAATAATTACACAAGTCAGATATTTTACAAGCAACAAAACTGTTACTATTTTTCATTGTCAAATTTTCATATCCCGTATCTCTTAAATTTAAGCAAAAATGTTTGCATAAATTGCTCATGTGTATCATAAAGCTAAGAGATCTTCAAAACAATCAATTGTAGCACTGTCTGACAGAATTAAAATACTGCTGGTGACTCCAGAGCTCATATATGCAACATCTAATTCTTATTTAAGTGCCTCCTGATCCATTCAAATGCTTTACTGTAGTTCTGTGAGTTATTCATGGTTGTGATAGGGTATTATCTAGAGGCTTTATTTATTTCTACTATAATTGCAATGAAGATTTTGCTTCAGGTCTTATAAAAGGAGAGGAGAAATCCTGAAGTACATAACCATTCAAATCTTATAGTTGAGGTTAATAGGACTTTTGCTTACTTCACAACTGAGTAAAAGTGTCAGATTTGAACCTCAGAAAACATGGTACCAAATAATTTGTATTTCAGTAAACAATGGAAGAAAACATTATGAAAGAAAAGATGATTAAAACTCAAGGCAGAAATGAAAAATTGAGAAGCTCAGAATGTCAGGATAAACTTGTAATTACAATACTTTTAGACTGGGTGGGGAACCTTTTTTTGGTCATGGGCCATTGACCCACTGAAAAATCAGTCAGGGACCACACACAAGTGAGACACAAAAAACAAACCAACAAACCCGCCAAAGATCACTTACTTGGCTCCCAGCTAGCTTGGGGCTTCCCTTGGCAGCAGGATGTGGGGGGGATGAGGGGCTGGCTGAGGCTTAGAGACATGGCACAACAATGGAGCTTGAGCCCTAGACCTCTGGCTCCAGGGGTGGGTGCCTTAGCCACTGTGCCACTAGAGGAGCCCCCCAACCTCCCTACATTCTGGGCCCCCCTTATCCATCCTATGTCCCAAGGGTGCCAGGTCCATCCCTCAGGAACATGGGTTGGCTGTCCTGTGGGGGCGGGGGGAGGGAAAGAGCATTAAACCTCTCCATGGGCCAGATCCAAGTAACCTGGGGGCTGGATCTGGCCCAGGGGTCATAGGTTCCCCACCCCTATTTTAGATGAACAAAATGAAGAGAAAACAGAAGAGTCACAGAATATTGGGCTGTTCTTCATATCTGACAGTCACAGATATTTTGGTGCTGGGGGAACTCTTAAGACAGTCACAGTTCATAATTTTTAAAATTTGCTTTAAAAATGACTGCACATGTGCGGCGAGACACTGATATTTAGTGCTGTGAAGAACCAGGCATTTTCACATTGCAAAATATCTTCATTTCTGAGCCCAACTATTAAACTTAAAGGAAAACTCAGCCAAAATAGCTGAGTTTAACTTGGTTTCATGCTGAAGCCAAGAGAAAACACAAACTTCTTGTGGTTTTGATGTAAATTGGACCCATGCTCTTTCAAATCAAGACCCATGGGTTTATTAAACTTAGTGCCGTTTTTGTTGAAGGTGGCCTGGGTTTATAATGGGACTTGAACACAGGTGAATTACATGTGGCTTTGTTATGTGTATTTTACATAGTGTGAACAGTATTACAACCAATCCATCATATTACACTGGAGTGGAGTTGCATGAACCAGATGTTTCAGGAACTTATGGTGGAGGATGGTGCGTAATGTTTTAATGTGCTAATTTCTTCAAAAAAAGATAAGGCATTCACAAAGGGAAAAAAGCATCTTGTCGTTGCCCTCTTCATATACTTTTAATGCTCTGCTTTTCCGAATCTCAAATCAATATTTTATAGATTCCCAACCTCTTGATTCATGCACATTAAAAATATGGCATGCTTTTGTTGCTTCTTTTTTTCTTTCCCTAAGAGTCATACTTATTTGTTTATAGTGAGCTTGGTAGTGAGATCTTGTCTACATGAATATGTAGTTCACAGCAAGCTGGGGTGTCACTCTACCCTATCATAGCTGCTACACATTCATCTAATGTTTGAGCAGATGAGCCCCGCGTATGTTCTACAGCCACCAGCCAGATCGAATGTGATATATGTTGTGTTTGGTCCACAAAGAGAATTAAAACTTTAATGCTAAAGATTGTGGAGAGTGTCATTTAGATCAAGGTTTCAGAGAAAGTGATTCCCAAATCTGTCCTATGTTGAATTTATGTGTTTTAGTTGATCAAAGTAATGTCCTAATGCATGTTTCTGAGAGCCTATAGTTTATGCATTAAGGTTCACTACTAAAATAAAGCTTCAGAGGGGTAGCCGAGTTAGTCTGTAACAGGAAAAACTTTAAAAATCACAAATAGTCTAGTAGCACCTTAAAGACTAACAAAGCATGTTGATGGTATCATGAGCTTTCGTGGGCACAATCCACTTCTTCAGATGACAGGAGTGTTAGAAATCCAGATCCAAGAATGAATAAGGGAAGGAGAGGTGGGGAGAGAAGGAAAACAAGGAGAAAAAAAGGAGGGGAGAAAGGAAAAAAAAGAGAGACAGTGAGTAGATAATTCAAATAGTTACAAGAGTCTGATAAAAACCATTAGCACCTTCACTGTTTGGTTGAAAATCTTCAGAGGGGTAGCCCAGTTAGTCTGTAACAGGAAAAACTTAAAAAACAATAGCACTTTAAAGACTAACAAAACATGTAGATGGTATCATTATTTGATTTGGTTATTGTTTGGTTAATTAAGATGTGGAAGATAATGTGCCAGCCAGCCTATATCCTAGTTCACACCATTTGCATAAGAATTAAACTTGTGAATGAAGTTAAGTTCCAACCCTTCTCTGTGTATTGGGCTTGTGGAATAAAGAAAATAAAATAAATAACAAGCAAATTTATTGGCTATGTCTGGCGTAGTCTGGAACTGAATGTTCCTGCCTTAGCTTATATTGGTTCTTGTATATAACCTGGATTTGATGTTGGAATAGACAGCTAATCAGTTAGGATACATCTACACTGCATAGCTATTTTGAAATAAGCTATTCTTGAATAGTTATTCCAAAATAGCTTATCTCGAAATAGCACATCAACACTGCAGGGAAGCCTCAAAATTAGTCTGAGGCAGACTTCCCTAATGTAGATGTGCTATCTCAATTTAAAGCCCCAGGAGGCACTGAGGAGGAATAACTTAGAATGGCCCTGGTGAGGGGCTATTTTGAAATAGCAGCAGTGGAATGTCTACACACGCCTTATTTTGAAATAGCTATTTTGGAATAGGCATTTTCCTTGTAGAATGAGGTTTACAGATTTCAGAATAAGCCATCCATTATTTTGAAATTATTTTGAAATAACAGAATGGCTATGTAGACACTCGCATTGTTATTTTGAAATAATGCTAGTTATCTCGAAATAACGGTACAGTGTAGATGCACCCTTAATGTTGTTCCAATAACTAAACTGGGGAAGCAACTTCCAGAAATAAGGACACTTTATCCAAACTTATTTTTAGTGAGAGATACAGCTCAAGAGTCTTCTGCAATCTAACTATTATAGTGTCATGCAGGGAATCGGAGTATGATGATCTCTTAGGGCATGTCTACACTAGGAAATTATTTCAAAATAAGAAAAGTTGACTTAACTCCAGGTTTTACAAAATGGAAATAGCATGTTCTCATCACGGGGAAGCCTCAAAATTAGTCCAAGGAAGGCTCTGTTAACGTGGATGCGCTACCTTGACTTAAAGCCCCAGGAAGCACTGGGGAGTAATTAGTTCGAATTACTCTGGGGAGTAGTTATTTTTAAATAGCAGCACCGGAGCATCCACACTTACACTATTTCAAAATAACTATTTCAAAATTAGTGTTATTCCATGAGGAAAGCAGGAATACAGATTTCAAAGTAACTAGCTTGGTAATGAGGATGCTCCGCTTATAAAGTCGACCTAAGGGGGGGTTATTTTGAAATAAAGTCCTAGAGTAAACAAGGGTCGTGATAGGTGCATCCCAAACCATTCATAGTTCTACAGGCCAATGGGAAGGGAGAGTAGTGTGAGAGACATAGAGAGTACATGTTCAATTGCCAGCTCTTCCTGGCACAACTGGGAAGAAATTCACAAAAGGAAAACTTGAAAGACACTTCCCCTCATTTTCCCATGGGAGAACTTGATCAAGACCATTATAATCTAAATCCAATTACTACTGCATTGACCAGTATTCAACTTTGGATAAATAAACTGTAAAATATATTGGACTGTTCATAAGACATGTCTGCTGAGCAGGATTAGTCTAGCCAACTACTACCACATGTATGCTCTCACAGGTGACCAATCAAATACCTAAGAGGGTTTACAGCACACACTGTGCATTGATTCTGCACAATTAACAATATCATATTCAGTTACATGATGTATTAAGAGAAATATTAGTCTTTCCTCTTTTCCCTCTGGGTAAAGCACTTGCAATGCAATCATACTATTTGCAATCACTTAAAAGGAAATTTTCTTTATTATGAAAACAGCTTTGCACCCCACCTCGAAAAAAAAGTAACTGCTTTGAAAAGAAAAAGAAAAATATTCATTGGTTTGCTACTTAGGATGCTGCTAGCTCACTAAATGACTTCATTAGAAACAGAAGAGGACATTCTGAAAACGTTTCAGTTTGTACCAAAAATCTTCACCACTAGAAACATTTGGCATTGTGCTTAAAGATTGGATTTAAATAAGGTCTTCTGTTCTGCATTTTCTGAAAGCTGTTAATTTGAATAATACTTGTTTCCAAGAGAGGGGGGGAAACAGCTTTCCTGTTGTCACAGTTGTTTTGTGCAACTATGGATGTGATGAAACAATTTTATATGTGGAATACTGCAAAGTAGCAGCTGCCTAATGGAAATGAAATACTTTAAGAAATTGCATGCATAAAAGATTCTAGGTGTTTAAACCTCTGGTCAAATGAGACAATTTATAATGTTAACAAACTTAATTTCAGAACAAGTTGTATCACAATTGGACCTGTCACTGCACTACAAGTAACTGTCCCTCATGATTCATTATGATCCACCCTGCTTGACATGTGGACCGAGTGCAAACAGACTGTGGAGAGTGAGTTGAGAGAGGGGAGATAACAGAGATAAATCTAAATTCATTCTGGAAGCAGTCACACTCAATGACATATTCACTGACTTCTTCAACAGCTCATTTGATAATGTTCTTTCTGCACTATTCATTTTTCTAAAAGATGAAAGCTGGCTGAAGATCTCATCTGCTCACTGATGCAGGGAGAGGATTTGAAATTAGCACAAAATAAAAAAAAAGGAGGGTGTGTGTGGAAAGCAAGCACTTTCTGATTAACATTTTCTTGGTCCTGCAATAGAAGGCTAAACACCCTGCCTTTTCAGGTCACCTTTAATTAGACATGCATTATAATTCCACAATATGTCACTGTGCTGGCTGTGCATGATAGAATTGGGTTTAAGGAGCAGGGAATACATTAATCACAATAATTAATTGCTTTAATAATGGAAACATTGTTTTCCTTCTCAGCCTTTAACATGATATATATTTGTATATATTTTTGATGACTGCTCTACAAAAGGCTTAATAATAACGTAATTGTTTGAACAATCCAAAAAGGGGGAATAATTATTCGCCTTAAAAAAAAAGACTGGGTGAAGGAGGGGACAATGTTAATTGCATTAGCCAGCCAGAATTTTATATAGTTAATTACTGGAAACGAATGAGGATTAAAACATCAGCTGACTGCTTTTCTCCTTTGGTGCTGAAAAATATACCACACCTGCCTCTGCTGATTTACCCAACTTGCTAATTACTCACAAAATCTGAGTCAGTGTTTTATGACCAAGTTAGTTACCAGCAAAAGATTAAACCTGGCTTGCCAAAAGGAAATTAAAAAGTGTTGTGATAATAGGGTGGCAGGGGAGGAGTGTAAAGGTAATACATAAGGGTATATGTATGCAGTCTTTGTAGCATACTTTTAAATAATATTTTCCATTAAAACTCCTCTTTTTACACTAGGAATTAAAAATGTTTATTAATTGTCAAGAAATTGCAAAATTGTCAAGAAAACGTATAAGCCTAGGCAAAAATGTGTTTGTCCACTTATAGTCTAAATATTAATATCCACGATATACGGCACCCAACATACATACTACATGTGCATTTACCCTGAAAAGGTACACGTATATATACACCCCTGCTCATTCAATTCCTCCCTTTCTCCCTGTCCCTCATAGACACTCCCTTTCTTATAGGCCAGACAAAGCGGATAAACACACACGGATTTTCTCTTACACTCACAGTTCAATTCAGTAATACATCAGACAGCTATACAGATGTTGTAGATTCCACGAATGTGCTTGTGTTCTCATGTTGTCTCTCACTCCTCACCCCCCCGCTGCATTGTACATTCACTCCTCAACTCTCCTCACTCAGTCAAACCTCCCTCATCCCCCACTCTCTTGGTCCCCTTTATGTGTAGCTCCCTCAGTTATCATTCACCTGGCTAATTTCTCTTCCTGAGGAGTGTATCCTTTCTTTTTTGTTTTCCCAATAAGACATCAAGAGTTTATCCACAAATAAATCATCTTTCCCTTTTTTCTTTTCCAAATTATCACTACGCCCACCTAACATGCACACTCGCCCAACTTCATCAGATTTGGAAAAGAGTAGATGAGGGAGATACATTTGGGGAACTGGATGAACTGAGTCAGGGCCTAAACATTTAGGATTCATTTATTTAAGCTGGTATGGTGGAAATGTTGTGCAGCCGCAATGTATCCAGGAATCTCTCTAAGCATTTCTCATTTTTACCACATATCCCAGCTGCAAATAAGTATACCTGAAATTCTTACAGGTAAATAGTCTTTTTTCCTGTCTTAATAATTTCTGAGGCATAAGGTCATTAATGTTAGAAAGACACAAAGTGCAAAATTCAATTAGAACAGGCACATTAAAAAAAAAACAGAAAAAGCACCTGCCTTAGCTATCCAGATAAAATGTGCCATATACGTACAAATAATTATTCTTTGTGGCTTACTTTGCTGATGAGAGCTCACAAAAGCAAATAAGAAAAAATTCCCCAAAAGAATTATAGTTAATTGCAAAAAGAAATAGAAAAAAATATAAGCCACAATATATTTTAAAAGATAGTAAAACAGAATTGACTTATTATGGCCTAATCACAGAGTTCAAGGAGACAACAGAATATTAGAATGGAATGAAATATTAGTCATTATTTCTTGACTGACCAAAATATGTAGTTAGAGAAAAAAGCATGAATAATTATTCAAGAAAGTGTAAGTCCTGCAATTTGAGTCAAATTCAAATGCGTTATGTAACAGCATAGCTGGTTCAGGTCTTATTCAATTAGCATTTCCTCTAATAAACATAGAAGATCTGATTCTGCACTGCCTAACACCTTGTCTTTTATTAACTGTGCAAAGCAAGTGTTAAATGCTATCAAACAAAAATGTTACTACATTGCACTAATTTTGGACCAATGTAAACACCTGCTCAAAGTGCAAGGCAGTGAAGAATCAGGCCCAGAAAGCTGATTTGTTTCATAAAAATATAGGTGATATCTTGAAACATCACCACCTATTCCACAACAACTCATTAGGAAAATTCTCTGTACATATACCCCAGCTCATGGTCCTGTGTGCAGATTAATCAGGGCAAAAGAGTAGAAATCCACAGATGTCAGATTGGGAATTCTACCAGAATGTCAGTGTTGTGAAGCTAGTGGAACTGGCTCCTATGTCAATTGTTCTAACACACACTGGTACAGTATCAGGGGCATGGAGGAATCCTCAGCGTAACTCTCCCCTGCTTATTTACAACTGTTCTGTGATCTCTCAGGAGCCAGAGCTTTCTATCATAAATTAGAGCAGCCCACCACACACACACAGAGGGCACCTTGAAAATTAGGAAGCCATAACTGATTCCTGGAAAGCACCTTCTTATCTTCCTGTGCTAAGCAGATCTGGGTGCTGGATCTGATCCAAAGTTTCCACATACTAATGTACAAATCTCTGCTGACAATCCTCTGTTTGTTGAGACACACAAACTAAAAACAAAAAACATGTAATTTTCTGAAATCTCTTTCTTGTATTTTGATTCTGCATCAGTAACTTCAAAACCCAGTTCCGGTCAGTTGGGAACAAAAGACTTAATTGCAAACTGTTTTTCAACTTGCAAAATAGTGTAGGTGTGGATGCCCCGATGCCGCTATTTTGAAATAAGTATTCCCCAGAGTAATTTGAACTAATTACTCCTCCATGCTTCCTGGGGCTCTAATTTGAGGTAGCGCACCCACATTAATGGAGCCTGCCTTAGACTGATTTTGAGGATTCCACGTAGTGGGGACATGCTATTTTGATTTTGTAACATAGGGAGTTATTAAGTCATATTTAGTTATTTCAAAATAGTTTCCTAGTGTAAACATGGCCTAAAAGAGCTACAAAATACATTTATTCAGTTTTGATGAGGCAATGATTAACAGGAACTCCCTTTATTAATTTGTCCTGCCGAAGAATTGGCACTTCCTGACATCTATAAATATTATCAAGCAAGTTTTTGTACAGAAGTTTGGTACAGAATCTAACATAGTGTAACTATACTTCATGACTAGGACTTCTAGGTGCTATAGTCAGACAAATAAATGCATGATAATAATAGAAATAAGTAAAAACAGTGATGACATGCTTAAAAACCAATACATATTTTAATAACGTCCACTTGGCTGGTAGTAAAAAGATTGTTAGCAAAGGAAGGGGACCAACAATGGAAGATCAGATTGCAGGTGATAACTTTTTCATTTTATTAATTTTAAACCATTTAAAACTCTATCGAGTAAACCACTTCAGAGGTGAAAGCACTGAGTAACTGCAAGAATGCTTCTTCCATCACTGTTCAGGAATGTTGAAGGGAAAAAGCAGTTTTTGAAGGTCCATTTTTATACTACATCTACTTTTCTATAATATACCTACTTTTTCCATGTTATCTTGTAATCTTAAAATACAAGCAACTTAAATTCAAGCTCCATGTTGCTCTATGATGCAGGTGCTGCTGCTATGGAAACTATTTTTCATATGCCAGAAATAAAGACATATTGTCGATGTATACTAACTGCAATGCAAAACCAGCATTACTTTTTAACTTTTGTATTAAAAATCTAATATAAATGCCTAAAACACCACTTAAATGCATCTACATTTTTCTTATGCTCAACTCTCTACCACTTTTATCTATTGAATGCTGTACCACACTTTCATAGTGCTCTCACCTTATTGTTTGAGGTGTACAAAAGAATACTGTGGATGGAAGTTGGAAAACACAGTACTTTGTAATACCCTGTATGTTTATAAAACTGAGGCAATGACATTTATCTAATAATGACTCTATCTGGAACCCATGCACACTTGAACATACAGGCTGTGTCTAGACTACACCTCTCTGTCGGCAGAGAGATGTAGATTAGGCATGTTGAAATTGCTAATGAAGCAGGGATTTAAATACCCCATGCTTCATTAGCATAAACATGGCTGCCGCTTTTTTTCAAAACGGAGATTTTTGGAAAAAAATGGCAGTCTAGACGTGGATCTGTCGAAAATAAACCCTTTTTCGACAGATCCTGTAAACCTCATTTTTAGATTGCCTTTTTTTTTCGAAGCTTATTTAACATTTCAGGCTATGTCTAGACTGCAAGCTTTTTTCAGAAGAAGCTTTTCCAGAAGAGATCGCCCGGAAAAGCTTTTTTCAAAAAAGAGTATCTACACAGCAAAAGTGCAACGAAAAAGCGATCTGCTTTTTCAAAAGATAGCGTCCACATTGATTGGATGTTATCTCACATTTCAGTTGTGATTACTGTGGCTGGAGTGGCCACCCAGGCACCTGTGCTTTTCCTGGAGGCCTCTTCTTTTGAAAAAACACTCTCTTCTGTGTCCACACACACCTTTTTCTGAAAAACCTTTTTTGGAAAAAGGCTTCTTCCTCGCCAAAAGATGTTTACCAATGTCGGAAAAACCTCTCCATTCTTTTGACTTTCTGTCGAAAGAATGCAATAGCAATTTGGACGTAAGTGTAGTTTTTCCGGAAAAATGACCATTTTTCCAGAAAAACTGCAGTGTAGACATACCCTCACTTTGCCCTTTGTGTTCTGAAAGATTCTTTTCTTTAAGGAATAGGTCAAAACTGGTGAGGTTCTGAAAAAGAAAATCATCTAAAATATGCCTCCAACTATAGCTGTAGCCTGAGTGTTCATGGTGTCCCCTCTGTCTGTGCAACAACAGAAAAAAAATCCACAGTTGGCCTACCAAACCAACACACAAAAACAAATCAAAGAGTAACAGATGGGAGCAACACAACTCTAAGCAACTCCTTCGAAGGAGATGCCCAGGACGACTGTCTTCCATGCCTGTATCTAGAACTGGCCCTAGATTTCCTGCAATCTCTGTTTGGTTGAGCATAATCTAGTATAAAATATTTTGAGAATTGGAGAACATCCCTCATGCATTGCCATTTCCAGCTTGTGGTAGGCAATTGGCATGAGTTACCTGCTATTCTGGTAAAGCACATGATTATTCTGGCTCCAGCTGTGGCGCTATGAGAAAATCCTCTGCAGTAGGCAAAGGAGAGAAGGAAGAGACAGCCTAGGAAGCAGTGGCACTGCAAACCAAATAGGACCCTAGCATCATATTGGCGGCAACAGGGCAATATAGCAAGCAGTGCTGGGACACTCAGCAGCAGTCAAACAGTGACAAAGGGAATTAGAGGCAGCACAGCAAGTGTGGCAAAGCTCGGACCCGAAGAAAGAGCATGTTGAACAGGGCATGTTACAGCAGGTCTAACTTTCCGGAAGGATGTTTTAAAGGACTTTGCTTCCCCACAGAGCTCTTTTCCTCCAACTGCCTTCACAATGGATTGAATTCTGCATCCCCAACCAAAGTCAGAGTAACTAGATGATGTGCTGGGAACTCAATAGGAGTGAAGGCGGCTAGAATTCAAACAGGAAGCCAAGGGCTGCTGTGAAGCTGTCTGTGGTCACTCTTTGTTGTGGATTAGGAGTCATAGACCTTCCATACCCCCTACACATGGAATCCAAGCGTAAAAATGGACAAGAACAGATTCAATAGACCTTCCTCTCCATAGCAATGAACGACCCATCTTCATGGGCTTTTTCAAAACAGCACTTAGCTCTCCCCTGAATCCCCAAATAACATTCAGGAATTGCCATCCTGTAACTCTTCTGTCCTTGTCATTTGGGTCATTAGAGTGCACCAATAATTAAAAGGATCTTGCAAGAGTCTGACTCTCAGGGATGAATTTCTAGGGACTGGGGGAAGCATTTACCAGCACTAGATGCAAACTCTTTTTTGTCACAGGTAGTCAAGAACCCAAAGGGTGAATGTATTCAAACCCGTTTGACTCCTTTCTAATTAAGAACAATATTAATTAATTTACGGGTCACTTAAAATGACTATTTAGACCAGAGGTGGGAAACCTTTTTTCAGTTGGGGGCCACACACCAGTGAGAAAAATCAGTTGGGCATTGAGGCTCGGGGCTGACAGCACTTGCACTCAAGCCCCAGAGTGCGAGGAGGGGCCAAGGCCCATGGTGGGCCAGATCCAAGCAATTTGTGGGCTGGATCTGGCCCACAAGTCATAGGTTCCCCATTCCTGATTTAGACATTATTTGTTCATTTTATCTGAATACATTAGTAAAGTCTTTAGGGGTAGGGCTCCCTGTGATTAACATACTTGAATCAGGAGAAGGTGACAAATAAATAAAACTCTACTTTTGGGCTACCATGAAAATTTGCATAATTTAGCAATTCTTTTGTCATTTTGATGTACAGTATTCTGATTTTTTAGTTGGAAACTATATTGTACAGATTTTAATGCTCTCTACCTTTACAATGGATTTTGGATAAAATTTAAAATATTTTGGGCTGGCTCAAATTTGAAAAAATTCTATCATCTATGAGCCGTAGTTGCTCATTGATCAAAGATCATTAAGTATGAGTTCCTCATTAAAACATATTTACGGACTATATTAGAAATTAGAGCTTTGTGGAACTAATTACTTTTCGAGAAGTGTGGGGTGTTTTTATTTTCAATATTTAGTTAACTCCATAATCTCACATATAGTGAGACTTTTCTGCAGATAATTTTGTCATTCCTTTGTAAAGAATAGTCATACAAATTACTTACTCTGAAATAATACAGATTTAGGGACTGATCCAAAATTTATGGAATTCAGCGAGTGTCCCCATTTATTTCACGGGCTTTAGATCAGAACTTCATTCTCTGGCATGAACTTTCATATGCAGAGCATGGATTTTACTATCATTAGAAAGTGTCCACCATCTTCATTACTCTACTAGCTAAGGTTGCCTGTTAGGTGTCATATAATAAAGCCTATAATCTGTGTTTTATGAGGAAGAAATTTCATTGCCAAATGAAAATGAAATTGTATATTGCGGAGTATAAAGGGCTAGATAATTATAAGTAGTAGAGAAATTGAGAGTCTTTCACTTCCAAGTGCACTTCTTCCAATGTGTCACATACAAGTAGCGACTAAACATTCATTCTATTCTAAAAGTATCTAATGCCCAAAATTAAATGATTTGTTAGTGCAACTCCTGGATTGGTGACCACATAAGAAAAAGCTGCATCACAAATGCACTAACTGGCACCTATTTTGGGAATCTCAGCATGAAGTGTGAAAGGACCAAGGGGCAGGCAAATTAAGCTGCCTTCTCATCCCTAGCAATGATACTTATAGTCATACACAGGCAAGGCACTTTGAAAATCCACTGCTTTCTCCAGGTCCATCACTCTAGCACCTTATCTGAGCATTGCATTTTTTTTAAAGAAACCATATACATTCAAATAATCTGGTTTTCATTGTGAACACAATAGATAGAAATTGGTTGTTTATTTGTTTTGAGTTTGTTTGTTTTTGTGTACTTTGGGTTTGCTTGACATTTGGTGTGGGCTTTAGTGTTTCTTTTCCAGTGAATATTTTCAAAAAGATCATTACAGTAATTCACCTTAGATACTTTATGGACCCCTAGAATGGTTTAAATGAGTGTATCCTACTGTATCTCTAGCAGACCCAATGCACTATAATGGAGAATTCAGTCTCCTTTGCTGTGTTATCATATAAAGGAAACACTTAATAGCCTTAATAGTAAGAATTATTCATTGAATTCTAATAATGCAAATGCCATATTCCTTGAAAAGTATAAGATTCACACAATTTATTGTGGGATGGGAATAGCGATAGGATCTCAGGACCCTGTGGAAGCCTGGATACAAAGTCATGCCTAAACCTTGCTCCTTTAAGACTACTGAAGGATGGAAGCAGGGGAAGGGAGAAACCCATAACACATTTCCCTCTCCCTCAGTTGGACTCATTATGATTGTTACCTGAAATGAACTGGAACACTAGGAATTGCTGATTTATTTGTGGTGAACCAATGGGGTGGGAAGGGGAATACTCATCTATTGTAGGCTTTTTAATATGCACCTCTCTTTGGCATAATCACCAAACCCTGACCCCAGACTTCTCCACAGAAATGACCTATGAATATTCACAGCAAGATGATCGATTGGCACAGGTTGTTTCTTTTCTCTGTATTGGGGAACAGGGAGAACTTATGAGACAAACACCCATGGTGCACAATTTAGTCTGGGCTCAGGCATCCTGGTCTTCCCAGTTCTGCTGCCTCATGGTCCCTTTGTCTCTATAGAATATGGGGTTGAATTTTGACTTCATGTACTGACACGTTACCTCGATGTAGAGCCCCAGGAGGCACTGGGGAGGAATAACTTAGAATGGCCCTGGTGAGGGGCTATTTCGACAAAGCAGCAGTAGAGCATCCACACGCACCCTCTTCCAAAAGAGCTTTTTGGGAAGAGGCATTATTCCTCAGGGAATGAGGTTTACCAATGTTGGAAAAAGCCCTCAGTTATTTCAATTTTTTTTTAAATAATGCAATTGCTGTGTGGAAGCTAGTATTGTTTTTCCAGAATAACGGCCGTTATTCCAGAATAATGGTGCAGCGTATATGCAACCAAAGATCAAAACTGCAGCTTGGTATTTGTCAGGTAAAGAGCACATAGGCTGTCTCATTTGCATGGTGGATATCCCTGATTCATAAAAATGCGGTATATATCATGGATATATCTACCCCGTTTATGAATTAAGTGCCTTTAAAAAATCAACAAAAGGATTTGACTCTGAACTATGGTGTAGTTACAAAACCGATGATATGTCTGCATTGCATGGCAACTAAAATTCTATATCTTACTTATAAATGGAGTATAATATATCTGAGAAAAGTAAATATGAAGGTTTTCATGATAGAATACTGTCAGCACTTAAGGCCTTTGGATAAGCCAGAATGATATATTAACATAGTTCCTTCTGCCAGAAGGCTCCCATGGTGCAGGGTGGAGTGTAGAGGGAGGATTATCTGCAATATTCATAGTCAGTTCAGGGACTATCAGGAAATGTTCCTAGGTTTGCACAATAAAATTTACTACTGGTGAGTACTGTACTCTGGGAACTTTTGTCATCAGAAGACAGCTGACCTTTGTATGTTCAATATACTCATGAGAAAACATGACTAGAGTACTAACAAGGAGGAAGCATCTCAGATGCAAAAATAAAATATATTAAATAGATGAAAATATATTGCATACTTTTTCAAGGAATGATGGTACACGTAGCTGAACATCGGAACTATTCCAGTAGCTTAGGGAAAGGCAATAATTGGAAACATAATTTAATTTCATTGGGAAGAAACACAGCAGCTCAACCTGTGCAGTATTTGTAATCACAGATAAAACCAGTTATGGAATGCTTTGCTGGAATGAAAGTTATTATACCATAGGGTGATGTCTCTAATAATGTATTTGATGTGTTGTTTAAAATGTGAAGCTTTTGCATGTGCATCAAAATTCTTAGCTCAGACTGAGATTGGAATTCTTGCAACAGGGCTAGTTATAAATAAAAATGTTACCAATATGCTCAGAATCAGCAAGCTGAGGCTAAAACGGGTCCACAGACCTTTGGAAGCTGTAATAACTAAACTATTATTGATTGCAGTAACACTAGAATGTAACCAAATATTTTTACAGTTGCCAAATAGAGCCAAAGCATTTTAATAACATATATCATACACCCACTTACAATAACAACAATAAACATATATAATAACACTCTCAACTTTTATATATAGACCTAGACCAAATGACTCTACAGAACAGAAAGTGTTTAAAGCTCCGAGCCCCATGGTGGTAAAACAACAGTTCATTATTTAAAAAATAAATAAATGAGACCTCATTAGCTTAGACTGAAGCAGAGAAAGTTGAAAGTCTCCCTTAAGTTAAAAGCTGTGATAAAGGAAGCACAGGCTGCAGAGGAAACACAAGAATGTCTTGTGAAATTAAACAGTGTTTTTACCTCCTATATCTTCGACAAGAGAGGAAGTCAATACAAATGGTAGACTGCTGTTCGAGGGACACAACTTGATTATTCTAGCAGCTGTGAAAAGGAAAAGCTGCAAATAATTCATCAGAATACTGAAGAATCAAAAAGTGTAACAAACGAACAAACAGCCTATCACAATCTACTGTCTAGTCTGGCATGATAAGTCACTTCAGACTGCAGATAATTTATCTAGCTGTTTGATACATCTCATTAAAGGAGCAATCAGCAAAAGAAACTTCTGATTTGCTACGGGATGCTCCCATCTATCAAAGAACAGCCCCCTCTTCTCCATTAAGGAGATTGTTGCAACATGAACTACCTTTCTGGTAGGTGCATCCTAGGCTAATGCTTTGTGTCAAGCATGAAGACTTGGGGTGCCTGATATGATGGATGAGGAAGTATCTCACAACGTGGAAATGAGGTGCAATGGTTCAGTTGTAAGGGATTTTGAGAATGAGAGAAATAGGAAAAATGAATGTGTTGATGTTCTACCAAGAATGTAACACTTCATGCAGCTTTTCTACATTCAAAAGATGATTCTATGAGGGTAAGAAAAAATGTTGAACATTATTTTCCCATTTGGTAATGTATATTTCCTGGAATGAAATAGGAGTGTGTCAGAAGATTGCTACTTGTGTTCCTACATGGCTTATGGTCTCAATGAATTCTGGTGTCCCTGTTCTTTTGAAGTTTGCACCTAATTGAAGACTGGTCAAGCTACAACTATTCTGCATTTTTTTATTGAAATTGTGTAGATTTTACAGATGTGAGAATTCAAAATTGTAGATGTATTTGATGGGGTGCCTGCCCAACACTAGCCTGAAAGGGGTTAAAGCAACCCTAGGAAGGCTGCACAATAGGCTGCTCACTTGAGAGGACACTAGGAAAGCTGTGCAAGAGGCAGTCAATTAGAGAGGGCTGCAAGCACCAGCCAATCAGCTCAGTCAGGCCCATATAAGAAGAGCCACCAGGGAGAGCAGGACAGTTACACCCTGGAGCTTGAGGAGGGAAGAGGAATGGCAGCCTTGCAGGTGGAAGGCAGCTAGCGCTTTGGACAAAGCAGTGCTAGGCAGGATCAGAGAAGCAAGAGAGAGCTCCTAGCTGGCTGCTGGCATGCTAAAACCCTGAGACAAGGGTGGTGAAGGTGATGGTTTTATGAAAAAGTGTCCCAGGCAACTAGACTGTGGCGTTGGAGGGGACGCAGCACATGGCTGCCATCTACAGGACCCAGAGTAATGGGCTGGGCTGGCCTGGATCTCCCCCCATTTGCCACTGAAAAAGTGTTTGGACAGCAGACTATGGTTCCCCTGAAAGGAGGGACATCATGTGACACACCCAAAGGCTGTGTCCTGAAAATGACAGTGTTCAAGGGAACAACATGCTTTCTGGAGCAAGTGTAACAGCAGTGAGGCACCACTTGATGAGGAGGCACCAGTGAACTAAGCTAATTCCCAGCCAGCCAGCAGGAGGCGCCAGAGGGGTGAGTGAACTCTCACAATGTATATAGCCACAGAATGTTGCGGGTCGAAGAGGTATCTTGAAGAGAAAACAAGTACACATCAAAACATTCTAAGCCAGAAGTATAAAGGCAGATCTACAGGCTTTGGAATTCAAATAAAAAATTAGATCCAAAATACCTATCTCATAGAACTGAAAGGGACCTTGGGAGGTCATCAAGTCCAGTCCCCTGCCCTCACGGCAGGACCAAGAACCCTCGCTGACAGATTTGCCCCAGATCCCTAAGTGGCCCCCTCAACGATTGAACTCACAACGCTGGGTTTAGAAAACCACTGAGCTATCCCTCCCTCCTCAAAATACATTTTAAATAGTATAGCTCCCTCAATCAAAGGTGTTGCAAAAATAAACTACTATGTAGACTTAAAATTTATGCATAGGGAGCGCGGGGCCCAAACGGCCACTTGCGCTGCTTGCTCCCACGCAGCGAGCCGGCTGAGCGGCGCAGAAGTCAGCTGAGCGCCACGGCAGGAGGCAACAGCGCCGCCCAGAGGGAACAGCCAGGGGGCAGGGCCTAGACAAGCATGCATCTTTGACGTCAGGAAAGGGTGCCAGATTCAAAAGGAGAAAAGTGAAGCGGACACGGAGGAGATAGAGAGGAGAACAGAGGAGGCGGAGAGGAGGCGGAGGACAGTGAGAGAGAGAGTGAGAGAGATGCAGCAGGAGGAGGAGAAGAGAAACAGAGTGAGAGGTGGGAGGGGGAGAAGAGAAAGAGAGAGAGACAGAGAGAGAGGCAGGAGGCGGACGAGAGCTGAGAGAGAGAGAGAGGGCGAGGCAGTAGGAGGAGAAGAGAGAGAGAGGCCATTTGCACGGCTTGCTCCCACGCAGTGGCCCGGCTGAGCAGTGCAGAAGTCAGCCTAGCACCACGGCGGGAGGCAAAGGGGGGCGGGGCCTGGACGAGCGTGCATCCCTGATGGAGACAGAGGAGAGCGGAGAGAGAGTGAGAGGCAGGAGGGGGAGAAGAAAAAGAGAGAGATGGAGAGAGAGGCAGAAGGTGGAAGAGAGCTGAGAGAGAGGGGGGGAGGCAGTAGGAGGAGGAGAGAGAGAGAGAGAGACGGAGCGAGAGACCGGAGGCTCAGGAGAGAAGACCAACGTGGAGGAGAGACCTGAAAATCCCGACTTATGACGGGCTAATTGACTAGTTGTATATGAGTGTCAATGGTGAAAGCAAAAAGGATTATATATCATAGCAACCCTGCCCCCAAAACTGTAGCTCAAGACCTTAACCACTCAAATCTGACTGATATACAGTATAAAGATTCCAGCTAACAATATAAACAATTAAGATATTTTGCCAGACTTCTGAAAATGTTTTCAGTTCCACAACTGTCAAATTCAGTCTATTCCTATAATCAATGCACTCATTTCTCAATTTCACAGCCACCAGTTTCTATGCAACTGACATACTTGTGGTATTGGAATCTGTCATTGTGCAGCAAATTCTTGCTGCAGGTTTGGTCAGCAGCTATTTACTATGTCTAATGACACAATTATATACAGTTTTAATGGTGTTCACATGCTGATTCAATACAAACACAGAATAGCACCAGCTGGAATAATATGGTACCCTTTTAATAAATTACAATTAACAGCTTTTGGTGGATTTCCAAAGGTGTGACTAAGTCTATGAGCTAAAACCAACGAAGCTAAAGAGATGTAGCTAAGGAAATCATATGCCCTGCAGATCCACTATTACTGATGATGATGTATGTGACAAAAAGAACTCCACTTGACCATCAGAGCAAAGGGTGATTTTGCCAGGGTGAAAGTAAAAAAAAAAATACATGGGCCAAATAAACATCTTTTTACCTGCAAAATGATCAGGTTTGATATGGAAATGAGTGACCCCAACTTGTCGATTAATGTGAAACAACATGATTCCATTTTTGTAAAATAACCTTATGAGTAGAACTGTACTTTAAATAACATGCCCTGGGCATTCCAGATGTTACACAATAGAATTCACTCAGTTCATCTAACATTAGTAAAGATCTAGAACAGTGTTTCTCAAACTGTGCTCCGCGGAGCCCCCGGGCTCCACAAGACATATCCAGGGGCTCTGTGAGGTTGACAAACTGGAAACATCGAAAGGTACAACACATACAATCAGTGGACCGCTGGGGCTCCGCTTAAGTACAACACATAAAATCAGTGGACCGCTGGGGCTCCGCATAAATTTGTATGCATGTAAAGGGCTCTGGAGCCCAAAAAGTTTGAGAACTGCTGATCTAGAAGATCATTACAACAATATCTATCTCTCCCAAAAATGGAGGTTAGCTTATACCTAAGCCTAAACATTACATCATACATATCAGGAGAGAAGATAGGAATTTTCCTTGCATTTAAATAGTCTCAAGCAATTATCAAGAACTAATATTGCTTTCCAGATACATAACTAATCAGTACAAGCTTCCCCTGTAAATCAATAGGTATTAAAATTGTAGGTTTGGTCCTTAACTACCATATCAAGAAGATTTGTTTCAGGGAATAAATAACATTTCCCAAAAGTATAATTAAGATTATGTAGAATCAAAATTTGCAATGGGATGTGCCTGGAACTTGATTCTCATAAAATGGAAAGGGAGGAGTCTAGTAGGAGGAACAGTAATACTGTAAAATGACCACCTGGGGACAGAAAGGGACCAGAGATGGGGGTCAGGGCAGCCATAACCCCATTGGGCTAGCAAAGAACAGAGGCAAAGAAAGGGGAAGCTATCTACTACATATTTCAGAGAGTTTGAACATTGGTGTGTCTGTTTGTGTGTCTGTCTGTCCCTCAGCCAGGTGACATGCACCCCTCCCCCTGCTGTGCCCACTACAGCTGCAGCAGACATGGAGAGGTACTTTTCACCTGGCCCCACGCTACTATGGTGACTGAGGGCTGAGGTAGTCATCCACTTTCCCAGGGCAGCCTGCATACTGAACCCCTCATTCCAGCCTTACCCGCAGAACAATGATTTAAATGAAGAAAAACAAAACTTATTTGAGTTAAGGACCTGAGCAATACTGGGTAAATCTTCTCTTTTATGGCTTTACAAGACACAGATAATCCTCCCAAGCCTTATTTTTGAAGTACTGACTAAGCATCTGACCTTAAACCATCTGAAATGTGATCTCCACATATCATCTCTAAACTTTTAGAATTGTTATATCGTGTGTCTTTTGTAAGGCTGGTTAACTTACAACAGAAAGGATAGTGAGGGAAGGGCGGGGTTTGGCAATGCTGAAAAAGAAGAAGAGATAGGATTTGAGAGTGTCTGGATGAGTGGAGGATCAGAGGAGAGAGAAGACTCAGAAATATCACCAAGTTTGTGAGCTTGGAAAGCAGAGAGGAGATCAGAGTTCTTAGTGCAGAATGTGAAGGGGAAACTGGTCAGGAAGAACGACAAGACGTTCAAGACGTTCACTCTTACAAAGACCATTTGAAATGCAGAAGGATGTGTGAAAGAAGGTGACTGTAAAGCAGCTGGATATGCAAGACTGTGGAGGAGACAGGTTTGGTGTAGATTTGGGAACAACCTACATAAAAGCAGCAGAGAAACTATGGAGGTAAATTGTCTGGCAGAAATTCTGTGTCATTGCATGCGCACACAGTTTATGAGCTCCACATATTTTTAATTTTGGGGGCAGAAAAAAGCTTCTGCTGGAAAATTGCTACATTTGGCCTTTTCCCCGCTAGAGGGTGCTGTGGTGCTAGAACAGAGCAGCTTCCCCAACCAGTCAGAGCAGAAAATAACTTGGTCTGAAAAGTTGCTGCAGTTCTGCTTTTGCCTTCTAGAGGGCATTGTAAGCTGTGGTGATAGTACAGAGCAGCAGCTCCCAGCCAACTAGACAAAAGAAAGAGCCTGCTTTCTTCAGGGTGCCTAGAGGGCCAGGTCAGAAGACAGGGATTATGGGAAGACAGATAGTGTTGGCTGCTGGGGGTTTAAACAGGGGCTCATAGAGAATAGTGGGGGGAAGACAGACTGGGGTGGGACTGAATGTGATTAGAGGCACTGGGTCATGGAGGAGGAGTCATAGGGCCACATAGGGATGGGAGGCAGTTAAGTAGGGGCACAGACAAATAGGAGTAGAGTAAAGGTGCAGGGCCACATGAGGATGTGGGGAAGGCTGTCTGAGTGGAGGTGGAGGGATATGTGGACAGGAGGTGCAGGGATACATGGGGACAGGAGCAGATGTGCCTGAAGGTATGTCTACACTAGCCCCCTAGTTCGAACTAGGGAGGCTAATGAGGGCGCCCGAAATTGCAAATGAAGCATGAGATTTAAATATCCTGCGCTTCATTAGCATGTTCCCGGGCGGTCGCCATTTTGGAAACTGACTAGCCCGGAATAACTGCCCACGTCTACATACAGCAGTGAAACGGGAGTTCGAAGTAAATCCCTAACTCGAATTAGCTGTTACTCCTTGTGGAATAAGGATATTTAAATCCTGCACTTCATCTGCAATTTCGGTCGCCCTCATTAGCCTCCCTTGATCGAACTAGGGGGCTAGTGTAGACGTACCCTGACTGAATTGGCAAGGCTAAGAGTCAGCCAGAATCAGCATGGAGAAAGCTCCCTAACAATCCCCTCCTTGACCCCACAAAAAACTATTCCAGACTCCATCCCTCCCCTTCCTCCCCGCCCCCCTGCCATTACCTTACAAACCTCCGAGTTTATACCCAGGCTCCTTCCTATCAGTTACTTTTTCAGCTCCATTACTCCTGATAGCCCCATGCCCAGGCACTGCTTCTGTGGGGTGCAGGAAACATGTATTGTAGGTTAAGTGAATTATTACTCAGAGTTCTGTATTAATATGCCTAGTAAGGAATCTATTTGTCAAAAAACAATTCCTGAATCTTTTTTGTTGTTTGTATTGTTACAGATGTACTTGCTGACAGGTATTTTGAAAAAAATGTCCAAAATAATGTAAACTGGTGTGGTTATATTCTGTTTTTTTGACAAATAAAATATGCAGAATTTTGCAGGATTTGAAAATATTGTATGCAGAATTTGTATTTTTTGTTACAGAATTTGTACTTTTTTGTTGCAGAACTCCCCCCAGGAATAAGCAAACAAGATCATTATGAGAGAATAGAGGGCAAAGAGAAAGTGACTGAAGACTGGAACAGCATTTAGGAACCTATGAAAAGGAACACATTTAGGAGCTACATCTACTAAAAGAGCAGAGAGCAAAGTAGGAGAACTAAGACAGTGCAGAGTCTTTGACGGAGAGAAATAAGATGCAGCCTGGGTCAGATGAAGAAGAATAAGGACAGAGAGGTACCTATAATTTAGCTAAGAGAAGACAGTATTCTGCAGTTTTAGGGTATGTCTAGACTACAGGGTTTTTTCGAAAAAAGTGGCCTTTTTTCGAAAAAACTTCCCCTGCATCTAGACTGCCACTGAAATTAAATCGAAAGAACACAGCAGTTTTTTTGACCACGGTAAACCTCATTTTACAAGGAAGAACACCTTTTTTCAAAAGTGCTGTTTCAAAAAAAAGCGTTCTTGAATGCAAACAGGGCTTTTTCAAAAGAGGATATCCAGACTGCCTGGGTGCTCTCTTTTGAAAAAGTGGCTCGCTTTTTCGAAAGAAGTGGTTGCAATCTAGACATGTCTTTCAAAAGAGGCTTGTAGTCTAGACATAGCCTAAATGTAATGGAAAAGGGAACTGGATTGGAAAGGGCCAAATAGAATGTTGGAGGACAGAAGATCAAAGTAGTAGAAAAAAACATGTTCTGTGATCTGGGAGATAAAGGAGAAGAAAAAAGTACACTCATAATTAGAGGCAAACAGAAACAAATGAAGTTTTTTTTCAAGAAAGAAGGCACCAGAGAAAATTTAAAGAGAAGAGCAAAGGAATTGGAAAGGAGGCGGAATGATAGAATGCAGTGCGAAATGGGCAGCAAGGGATTATTCTATATTAATGAGATAAGCACTGATTTTTGCCTTTCCCATAACCCGGCACACAGTAAATACATACATTTGAGCAGAGTATTTGGGATTTTCTTGTAGTTGGATCTCTCCCCTCACCAGCTATGGCAGCATGTGGCATGCTGTGCCTATGTAGTACACGACATGTTCATAAGGTGGACATACATAGTTAATCTGGCAATCATAAATCTATAAGAGGATAATACTAGCATATGCTATCAAATAATCTAAAATAAAAATAGGCCTTTCCTTTTACAACTTGTTTGCAGATTGAAAGTCTAACAACTTTACAATTCAACTGCTTGATGATTAGTAGACTAATTTAAACTATACACATTATGGTAAGTATCCTTATATTAATTCAGTTTGAGTGAGTTTTTATAAAATGCTTTGTTCTGCTCAATAAAGTTAATTATATGTTCTATGTTTCATAACCAAGTGTCTTGATTTTTTTAAAACATAATGGCAGCTTCAGTCCCCTTTTTCCTATAAAGTCTGATCATAACAAAAAGATAACCATGCAAGGAAGTAAAGCTGTGTCACACAGTCAAATATCGTAATTATTAACAGTGTATTTGATTACTATGTATTCTACAGCCTCTAAAGCAGCAGTTCCCAACCTTTTCCACATGGGGACCCATTTTGACAATTCAGGAAGACTTGGTGACCCAAGGCAATTCAAAATGGGGGAGGAGGGGGGGCAGAGCCACTTGGGGAGACACTTGGTGACCCTTTTGAAATGTAATGGCGACCCATATTTGGGTCCCGACCCATAGGTTGGGAAACCCAGCTCTAAAGGAACATACAGTAAGTTAAAAGCATGTATTTTATTGTAGAATGCTCCATTTATACAGATTTTCATTGCTACATTGCTTGACTACATATTAGTAGAAAACAGACTTAGTCATGGTCTTATTTAAAGCACTAAGGACAAAATCCTCATCTTTTGAATTCAATGGGAGTAAGATTTTGCTTTAAGCCAGGATAGGCACTATAACTCTAAGCAATTATCAGGCTTGGAGTTATAAGGCAGAACGATGAGGGATTATAACACCACTATAAATTAAATACTCATTGGAAATGTATTTACTGGTGTTGCATTCTGCTGTTTCCAGCTGGAAGTATGAGTAAAATTAAGGAGAAGTATATTAACTGTGTGCTATAGGCACAGGTAGGATATCTGATAATGAAGAGCATCAATTCTCAGCCCTGGTCTACACTAGGAAATTATTTCGAAATAACCTCCCCCCTTATTTTGAAATAATAAGCAGAGCAGCCACACTACCAAGCCCGTTATTTTGAAATCTGTATTCCTGCTTTCTTCAGGGAATAACTCTTATTTTGAAATAGTTATTTCAAAATAGCAGTAGTGTGGACACTCCAGTGCCACTCTTTTGAAATAACTACTCCCCAGAGTAATTCAAACTAATTATTCCCCAGTGCCTCGTGGGGCCCTAAGCCGAGGTAGCACATCCATAATAACGGAGCCTGCCTTGGGCTAATTTCGAGTGGGATAGGGACATGCTATTTCAATTTTGTTGTTTTGAGAGTTGTTATTTTGAATTTAGTTATTTTGAAATAATTTCCTAGTGTAGACATGCCCTCAATGTCCTAAAGCCATTTCATAGCCTAAAGTTATTTAACTGGTTTTACTCCCTTAGCATCTGAAGAACTAAGAGGGAATGTATCTACAACTAAAATCATATATAATCCTTTCTCTGAGAACCCCACAGGAGCCTCTCAGTGCATTGTTGCTTAAAAACACTTCTTTTAAAATTCACTAAGATTGCTGTATATTATGATAGGCTTGGGCATTTGAACCAGCACACAATGAATGCGACTGTAATTTCTGCAGTCACAGGGCATTGAATGTTCCATGTTATTTTGCTTGTTGCCTATATGTAAGGAGCAATTTACATGGAGAACATTACTGTATCTGTCATGTTCCATCTAGAAGCACTGATGCAGAACTGCTTGGAGACAGCAGCACTGCAGTATTGATGCTCATGGCAGAAGTGATTTAGATACCATGAACAGCTAATGGTGTTAACTAAAGAATCCCTCAATTTACATCAGCAGAAAGCATCATTTAAAATGGGATTCATTTAAGAATAAATGACAAAAATTCAACACTCTGAAATTGTGTCAATTGCAATCATGGCTTGTTAAGATACAGTATTGAAGAGGCTATCTCACATAAAAATGGACAATTGCTTTTAAATGGTCAATTCTTTTAGCACAGTCATAAAATTACCTTTGTGCTTACCAAATATGTTACAATTTAACACAGGTATGTGCACCTGGAGAACTGCACAATACTGCAAGCTTCTGCTTTTCAGCCTACCTGCTTCTCACCTCTTCATTTCCCATTATATCCCAAACTCTGTTGCTACACTCACCTTCTTCTCCCACCATTTCTACTTTCTCATGCTTCCCTTTGATAGGGAAAATTAATGGGAGTTCTATCCAAGTAAGGCCATCGGGATTCAGTGCCTTGAATTTACACTGGAGAAGGAATAAGATGGGGTTGACATGTTCCACCCTGAGTTAGGGCAGAAAGATATTTATATGTGTACCAGAGAAAGGGGCGGAAGTTGATTCTGCTCAGCAAAATCTGTCAGCAGTATGAATCATAAAAGGAGAGCTGATCAAGTAGAGGGAATGAAAAGGCATAAAGCAAGTGCTTGGATCTTATGCGGACAAGGGGGATCCAGTAGATATAGTATACTTAGATTTCCAGAAAGCCTTTGACAAGGTCCCTCACCAAAGGCTCCTGTGTAAATTACATGGCCATGGGATAAGAGGGAAGGTCCTTTCTTGGATTGAGAACTGGTTAAAAGACAGGAAACAAAGGGTAAGAATAAATGGTAAATTTTCAGAATGGAGAGGGGTAACTAGTGGTGTCCCCCAAGGGTCAGTCCTAGGACCAATCCTGTTCAACTTATTCATAAATGATCTGGAGAAAGGGGTAAGCAGTGAGGTGGTAAAGTTTGCGGATGATACCAAACTGTTTAGGATAGTCAAGACAGAAGCAGACTGTAAGGGACTCCAAGAAGATCTCACCAAACTGAGTGATTGGGCAACAAAATGGCAAATGAAATTTAATGTGGATAAGTGTAAAGTAATGCACATTGGGAAAAATAACCCCAACTATACGTACAGTATGATGGGGGCTAATTTGGCTACGACAAATCAGGAAAGAGATCTTGGAGTTATCGTGGACAGTTCTCTGAAAACTTCCACACAGTGTGCAGCGGCGGTCAAAAAGGCAAATAGGATGCTAGGTATTATTAAGAAAGGGATAGAAAATAAGACCCGGAATATCTTACTGCCCCTGTATAAAACTATGGTACGCCCACATCTTGAATACTGTGTACAGATGTGGTCTCCTCACCTCAAAAAAGATATTTTGGCCTTGGAAAGGGTTCAGAAAAGGGCAACTAAATTGATTAGGGGTTTGGAACGGGTCCCATATGAGGAGAGGTTAAAGCGACTGGGACTTTTCAGTTTAGAAAAGAGGAGACTGAGGGGGGATATGATAGAGGTGTATAAAATCATGAGTGGTATGGAGAGGGCCGATAAAGAGAAGTTATTTATTAGTTCCCTAAATAGAAGAACTCGAGGACACCAAATGAAATTAATGGGTAGCAGGTTTAAAACTAATAAAAGAAAGTTCTTCTTCACACAGCGTGTAGTCAGCATGTGGAACTCCTTGCCAGAGGAGGCTGTGAAGGCTAGGACTATAACAGAGTTTAAAGAGAAGCTAGATAATTTCATGGAGGTTAGGTCCATAAAAGGCTATTAGCCAGGGGATAAAATGGTGTCCTTGGCCTCTGTTTGACGGAGGCTGGAGAGGGATGGCAGGAGACAAAGCGCTTGATCATTGTCTTCGGTCCACCCCCTCTGGGGCACCTGGTGCTGGCCACTGTCGGCAGACAGGATACTGGGCTAGATGGACCTTTGGTCTGACCCGGTACGGCCGTTCTTATGTTCTTATGATCTAGGGTGCCCTGACAGAGATCTTGTATCTGAGACATTGGTGACATAGGGTGTTGTGGGCTGAGCATACAAACATGAGAAGGCTGGGACTGGTCTTATTGTTACATTTGTTTTTTAATGAAGACAAAACCCAGGAAGGAGATGATTTTGATTTCACGTAGGACATTTGGACTGTGCTTTATGTAGGAAAGTCATCTGCTCACAAATCATTACTGCCTAGCAAAATAAGAGTATAATTGATAGGGATATTTTACTTCAGATTTGTTTCCTAACTCTTGTCAAATCAACTTAAGATGGCACATGCACTCTGCTTCTCACAGTAAGCAATAACTTTGGGCATGTATCAGCTATGGTGCACCAAATTAAATTCCAAGATCTCAGAAAGGACAGAATAAAAAACTAAAAAGCACAAACTCATTTTTTCTTCAGACTGAGTATTTTGTTCTGGGTTATGTATGTAGAATACATTGAAATCAATAGCTTCTCCTTGATGTACCAGATTGCTTCAATTAAAGTGAACATATTCTCTTTCAAATATCATCATTAGGTTCCATGTTTGTCTCTCTCACTCCCACATCACCTTTACTCAGTTTACAAGTTTTTAAAAAAATGGGTTGTTTTTTCTATTAGGCCCAACTTCAACCTGGAAATCTGAAAATCAGCTTGTATTTTCCCCTGTTTCTGTCATCACTAGTAACAATGATTCTCCAAATGAAACGTGGGTATCAATTCTTCCAGCGCTATACTGATAACAGAAGCACATAGGTTGCATTGTTGCCTCCTACTGAAGTCATTAGGAATTTTTTCATTGACTTCAATGGGGCCAGTATTTCACCGACAGCCACGAGAGTGAGTAATAGCATTTTGAACAACATACACTGGGACCAGAGCTGTTGAGTAAAAAGGTGCTCATACTCACCTTTTTGACCAGAGCTACAACCACGTGCCTCTTTCAACTCTCTCTTAAAGATTCCTCTGTGTGAACTTTGCAAAACATTCAACTGTGTGTAGCAAGACAGTGTGCTAAGACTTGCTTTTTATACCAACCATAATTGTGTCGCTGTTGTTTCATGTACCACATGCAGCATTATGAAAATGAAATGACTTCATACTTCTAAAATAAACGGGCTCTTTATTAAGATACTGATATACAGAGATGCTGCAGCAATCATTCTACCCATATGAACACAGCCTGGATTCTCTCCAAACTCTTCCCTACTGCAACCTGTGTTCCTCTCAGGTTCCATACAGGTTGCTACAACTGTTTCTCACTTCTCCCTAGAATATTTATTTTCTTCGCGTCTTGACTCTCACCATACGGTAATATTGTAAGATTTGAGGTAGGCAGTGTGTTTTTATGACATATGTGTACAGAATCTAGCACCATGGGACCCTGGCTCCTGAATGTAATGTCTAGACAAAAAGGCAATAGAAATAATAATAGTAGTAGTGAGTGCACATCAAAAGCAGAACAACTTCTGAAAAAAGGAATTGAGAAATTAAAAATGCTGCTTAGGTAATTAGGTGATATCCAGTCTCTGAATAAAACAAACACATGAATCTTTACATCAATATCTATCTGAATATTTGTGACAAATTATCTCCTTGCAAACATTTTGAGCCTTAATTAAGTGTGTTCTATATTGATTAAAATATTTCCATTCCATTTGTGAAAAAATCTCAATTAATATTTCATATTTTCTTCTGATTATTTCCTTGAACTTATTTTTAGATATTTGTCTATTCTGTTATATGCCTTAGCAAGCAATTGCATCCAGCCATCACACCTTGTGACCTTGGCAGGGTGGAGGGAGAAAATGTGCTCAACCCAGTTATGTTTCCTATGAGAAACTACTATTTCCTGAACATTTTTTTAAATTGAAGTTTTAACCACTAATCACCACTAATGGAAGATGTACTCTGCTACTGCTGACTACAATGACATGAAAAATTTTCAAGGGAAGTCAATATTAGATCAATTGAAGAAAGGCACTAAAAGGGTGTAAAAGGCACCCACTGGGGGCTGATTGTGTAGGACTTTAAGTACTTTGGTTGACTGGGGAGCATTTAAATCTATTTTCTTTTGACCTATGAAGACTTTTAAGTGAAGATGAAAAAAAAATACTTTGCAACAGGTACAGTCTTTCTACATTAATTTTCTGATGCACTAAGTCTTTCCAAAGGGCATCAGGGCAAAAGCTTCAAACTAATGGAGGGCATACTGTGGTGATTTGTATCATCTTTAACAGATTGTGGACATGTAGCCAGGGGATGGCAATTCCTAGAAACTACTATAGTTGGGCAGAAATATGCAATTTAGCTTTTTAAAAAAATCTATCAAAATGCACAGCAGAATGTATATGTTCACAAACAGATTGGCAATGGAACATCTGTACTGAAGGCTTTGTTCCCTAACAGTAATTTGGCAAATAATTGGATCAGATACTGTATACCTACCCAAGAAGCTGATATTAATAATACTTCCGTTTTTGTTATCAAATTACTTTTAGAGAGTTCTTAGATTGTTGCTACTTTCATTTCAAAGGCAAAAGGGAAAGCTTGTGTTGTTCTGTCCTAGTTTAGCATACTTCTTGAAATTAAAATCAGAAATTATTGAATGTTTGTGTCTCCCACTGCTATGAAAGATATTCAAGACAAGATTAGCGTGCGCGCACACACACACAAAACACCTTTAAAGGCAAAGGAAAACAGATCAGTTAAAATACAAACCAAAAGCCACACAAACTAGCTGACTTTGGGTTTTTTATCTATTAATATTTTAACTGTTTTAGCCAACCAAAGGAATTTAGAGAAATTTTTCATCATGCTAGTAAAAATCTAGGCTACACTGCTCACTAGTCCAATTTAACAGTACTTTGAATTGATGATCTCAAAACAGTTTACATACAGTAATACATAACTATATCTCATAAGACCCTTAAGATAGGGAAGTGTATATTTATGGGTCAAGTGAGCCTCAGAGAGGGTAAAGATTTGCCAGATATCACACACTAGCACTTGACTCAGAAAAACACACACATGCCTAACTTTGAGCATGTGAGTGGTCCCCATATGTTAAAGTACCTTGCTGCATCTAATTTGGTATCAAATATATGAATTTTGCATGGCTTCATCATAAAACAAGGAACTGGCCCAGGTACAGATGAATAGTTTATGCATTTTAGTAAATATTTGGTTGAACCTAACCTGGCTTTTTGATATATAATGAAATTGGAATTGAAGAAAAAATGACATGTCTTTAAAATTGATAATTTTGCTTGCAGTCAAACTAGCTGAAAAAAAGACATTATTGAATTTTTTGTGCGTCTCCTTTGCTCTGAAAGAAGTTCAAGACAATCAGGGTAGGGTAAAAAAGAAAAAAAAAGGAAACTAACAAGTCTGACTCAAAAGATCAGGCAGTCATCATCTCAATGGGGATATACAGCAATCTTGAGCAGCTTTATGTCTGTTCTTGGCTTCTTCCTAGAACATTTGGTCTGGTGGCCTTCGCACGTACCTCTCATCCATTCCTCTCTCTCACACATAACAAGGTTGATTTCTTTGTTACAGAGAAAGCAACCTTTGTTACAGAGAAGCAATGTGCACATTTGAACAAGGACATCAAATTACAATTAAAAAATAGAATCACACCTTTTTACTTATTTTACAATACAAATTTTAAAATTTTAAACAGAATTATAAGACTCTATCCCTGCCTTAGAATCAGCTTGCAATATAAAATTCTCTTTGGTGCACCTTTACTAATAGTAAGATAAAGGCCCTTTCTGCTTCTAGAAAGGGTGGCTGGCAAAGTACACTGAGGCACATTACTTTGCATAAAGCTACATGGCTACATAAACTCCTCCATACCTAAGGATACTTCAGCTCCAGTACCCTCAATTCACCTACCAACATTGTCAACCTATCCAATCACACAAGCTGGGCAGTCCTGTCATCTGACAAAGTGGGTTTTGCTCACGAAAGCTCACGATACTACATATTTTTGTTAGTCTCTAATTTTTGTCTACACTGCATTCCTTTTTCGAGAGAGGAATGCAAATGCAGGTGAGTAAAATTGCAAATGAAGTGCAGATTTGAATTTCCCCACAAAATTGTTTCAGAGGACAATGTCTCTTAACTGCTCTATTTAAGGACCCAAAGGGAATGCACTGGCAGATAAAGGTCACTATACTGAATAGCATCAGGGTATGTCTTCACTTAAAAAAATCTGTAGTGTTCTTAACTAAGGTTAGTTAATCAGAGTTACCTAACTCAGATTCAAGTAGCGGTGAAAACAAAGTAACTTAGGTTTTCACTCAAGTTAGCAACTTTTGTTCAAGCCTGTAGGGGAGCCTAGGATTGACTGACCTGAATTAAAAACACTTTTATTTTTTAAGCGAAGACATACCCTTCACAGATGTTCAGGCCCCAGGCATCATATATTGGATACTAGAGACTGAGCAAGTAGATTTCACTTCATTCCACGTGTCACAAGCTATCTTACCGTGTATAGCTGGACAGGCTGAAAAAGGAATAGATGCTAACAGTCACTCTTTCTTTGCTGGTCCCAACAAGCAGCAAGGGGCAGAAGGGAATCCCAATTTAAAATTAAACTAGGCAAAGCAAGGCAACTTCTTTTGCAAGAAAGAGGGTGGCCTAGATAAGCTATGGTGCTTTCCACTTGTAATTATTATACTAAAAGAGAAATGCTGGAAATTGTGTTTCTATGCACTTGAAATTACAAATTTGTGCACATTTTATTGAAATAGTGCACCTATAAAATCCCTCTAATTATGGTCCTATTTCAGCAGTTCATCCTTATCCAGCAAAGCATGTAAGCATTTGCTTATTTTGGGGCACTGAAGTCAATGGGCCTTAAGCACATGCTTAAACTTAAGCATGAACTTAACTGCTTTGCTAGATGAGGATAGATTTAAGCATGTGCTTATGCTTTGCTGACTTGGCAAACTGAAAGAAAATCAGACATAATATATACTGTTTAAATCAGGGCTACTCAGCCCGTGGCCTGTCTGTTTGCAGCCCATGGTGCGGTTTGGGTTTATGTGGGGCTCAACATGCAGCCCACGGGTGGGATCCTTTGAACCTGGCCTCCACTGGGAACACACTCCACAACTACGAGTCAATATAACAGTCTTCTGTTGATATGCATTTTAGTAGTTAAATTCCTGGAGTGTCATTGCTCATTAAGGGTACGGCTAGACTACATGGCTCCATCGACGGAGCCATATAAAATAGTTTACTTGGCATAGTCAATGAAGCGGGGATTTAAATAATCCCCGCTTCATTAAAATAAAAATGACCGCCACGCAGTGCCGACGATCAGCTGATCCGGCACAGCGCGGCAATCTAGACGCGGTGCGATGGACAAGGGAAGCCTTTGTCGACCACTCCGGTATGCCTCGTGAAACCATGAAAAGTGCTGCCATATGGGTGGAAATCGGGTAAATATTGTGTTTTATTAATATCAGCAGAACTGACTTAAATGGGACCTGCGTGTTGTGTAGTCTCACCTTAAGCTTTGTATTCATGCCCGTCAATGTGAAAGAAGCTATTTGCTTATACAGTAAAACTCCAATAGTTCAGCATCCAATTGTACGGCACTCCCGATGGTCCAGCATCAAAATGGCAAGAGCCTAGTGAGTGAGCTTTGGCAAAAAATGAGTCACAAGGCAGCAGCGGCAGCAGCTAAACTGAACGAAACTGGACGGGACCGAGTCAGTCTGCCACTGGCATCATGTGATGCTGGACAGTGCTTGTGCTACAATAAAAAGGGTTAAAAACACTTTATATACTGTATGTATATATAACCATTTTATAGCACCTCCTGATAGTCTGGCATATCCAATAATCTGGCACTACCTAGGTCCCAAAGTTTCCAGATTATCGGAAGTCTACTGTATTTGCATATATATTTGCATGCATATGCAACCACACTTAAGTTGTGGCCCTCGGCATGTGCTGTGACTATTATTGTGGCCCCTGGGGCTTCCAAAGTTGAGTAGCCCTGGTTTAAATGCTCACTTTTCAGTAGACACACTCTGTGAATTATAGCCTGCTTCTACTGAGCAGTAGAGTAGAATGCATGTAGAGTTAGGGCAAGAAACCTAAGCCAGCCCTAACCAGGTGTATGTGTGTTTGCGAAACCTTTCCTGAGCATTGTGATGTTGGCTTGAAAAAGTGTGATCACCTTTTAGACATCTCTACTGTGAGATCCTGACATTTGGTGACCACATTATTTAGCATCACCATGACATTTGGTGACCACATTATTTAGCATCACCACAACACAATCATCCTGCTCTGCTCCCCAGGAGATGATTCCTAAAACAAAAGGAACAGAAAGCTAGCAGCATGTGGAAATGAATAATCAATAAGAACCCAAGGGTATGCTAATCCCTTCCAAAAATAGCCATCGTGGATTTGACTTGCCAGACATTGTGAACAACAGTGAAACCTGAACTTCCTGGGATTTATCCAGCATGATACAGCAGGAAACTTCCTAATGGATCATCACTGGCAACTGCTTATGAAATTTCTGCCAAAGAAGTGTTAATGGCTGCTCCTGTCATAAATTAATCAGCTGGAAAATATATAATGCTTTAAGACCAGGTAGAGGAATGATTTAAAGAATCTGCTCAAGATATGCTCCTGCTTGTTTTTCTGCAAGATATGTGAAGAGGAGGACATTGGCTGGTGCCCATCATTATGAAAGACCCTAAAGAAGTATACATTACAATTAAAGACGATGTTTGGTTAAAGACACTTGAGGGTCCCTTTGTCAAGGAACTGTTCAGATTAAAAACATAAAGCAATTTCACTGGCTATCAATGAACTGGCTATTTTGACTAACCATGCTGTCAGTGTAACACATTAATATCCCACAGGGTTCTGGAAAAGACATTAATGCATCTTACTTAGATCATTTCCCTTGCCCTCCCCCAACCCCAGCAAAGACAGAATTGTAAACAAAGAGCAAGCAGTCTACGAGAAGTGGACACTTTTCTAAAACTGTTTTGGTTAATAATGCCAGTAGGAAAATGAGGCAAAACAAGCTATAAATACAAACACCACTACCACAGTGACTGCAATGTATTATTTTAGCTGGGCTATAATAAATAGTAAGCATGACAACAAATTTACATTGAAAAGTACACACCTGGGTGGCATGCCAGAATATATAAGAACTCCTGACAGTGCATTTCCTCATTTTTGTTTTCTCTTTGTTCATGTTTATTGGAATAAAAACTTCAAATCATAAAACAAAAATTACAGTGGCAATCAGGACAAATCATAGATATAGGAAACCATCTGAACCCTCACTTCCCTGCCCCAAACATTTTGCCTCCAAAACTAAAAATCTATCCAGTATCACAGGCCCCCATGTCTCCCATCATTCTGCCAAATTTCCAGACACTCCAACCCTATGATTTTTTAAAAATAATCAGAAAAGTTTCAGAGCATACCATCCCTAAATACCTTTCTTTTAACTGGCAGGTAAATTATACTTCTCTTCACTACATTACATTTACTGTTCAGAAGATCTAAGAAAATAACCCTGTCAGTCTGACCAATAATTTTCTCTGTGGTGGATACGCATATGCCACATCAATGCAAAAAGCAACAGACATGTTTTAATTGATATAAACGTTTCTGCCAAAGTCAGGGTCCATCTCTTCCACCTCATCACCCTAACCTGCCAGGAAGCAACCAATTCCCACAGTTCAACTCAGCTTTTCAAGTCCCACTAATCAGTCCCAAAATATCTGTAGCTCAAGGATGATGCATTACAAACCGCAAGTCCTGTTGAAGAGCAAGAGAGCACCTCAAAATCTCCACCCACAAATCCTTGCGCTTCTTCATATGAGTCACTGCTCCAGTTGCAGATAAACAGTTCTGTGGTATAAAAAATGTGTAAAAAATACCTGTCTTCAGTACTACACCTAGTACTACCTTTATTTTGATTTTAAATTCCTCTCCCCATTTCATCCAGATTTAAGCCCTGAAATCCCCTGTTACCACTGCCCACTGAAAAAGTTCCAAAGACAAACAATAGATCACTGAACTCAAACTTTCTTTACCTCAGAATTTTTCTGTAAAGCCTCTCTCTGTCTTCCACCCATTTACTCAATGCAAATGCAGAGCATGAACATACAAGAGCTCAAGCCTGTTTATAAACTATGGGGAAATGCCATATAAAGACAGGACCAACCATAGGTAAGGTAGGTTCATTCTATCAAAAACTTTGGAATGGTCCAAGACTGAAACACAATCCTGCCATTTTCCACATCTCCTAATTTCAAATACTTCCCATAAATTATATAAAGTGTCTGCCACTGTGCAATCTTTACTTGCAATAGGCTGATTGGGATGTGATAATTTCCCTGCTATGTTACCCAATCTCTTGTCTAGCATGGAAACCATTTTTTTTAAAAATCAGTGTTCAGAAGGGCAAAATGCCTCTAATTCCCGACATCTTCCAAATTCCTTTTCTTTTGCTAAAAAAAATTTAAAAGTTCATCATAAAAAGGAAAGCCCAATGTGTCTTTACTTGAGGTATCATTGGAAGCATGAAAACACCACAGAGAGATTATCCATAAACCTTAGATAACATTCCACTATAAAACCATCTTTCCCTGGGGAAGTTCTCTCTTCAGTGACAACATACCTTCATGGACCTCCATCTTTGCTAGTGGAGGAAAGCAAGTCCTACTCATCATCCCCCCAGCATTGGAAAACCTACAATACTATCTGAAAACTGGTGCTACAAGAAAGGCGTAATGATTTGTCCCTGAATTAGTTCACTGTAATATTTCTGAACTATCCTCAGACTGTCCACAGGGATCTACCATGAGGACCTGCCCAGCACTAGGGTTCTGTAACTCCACCAGATTCCACTATAGTCTACTTTCCCTACATTATTACAGACACCTCAGGTACTTCCTTATAGTCACTGCTCCTCAGGTGCTCACTCATGACAGGGCCTTTTTGCTCTTTCATCAGACTAGGGCTTCCAGGGTTGCTGGGAACTTCAGGGTCAAGAAAAACAAAAGACCCTTCTTCAGATTCTCAGAAATTCCTCTTTTGTGCACCCTTTCCCTCTGGTAGACTTAATAATCCCCTGAGTAAAGTCCCTTAAAACAAATGGAGACCCCAGTATTAGTTACCTCTTCACTTAATGGGAAGGGAAAGCTACAGCCTTTGCTACTAAACTGCCCTTTATCTTTACATCACTGATGCAGCCTGACCATCACAAAGCTTCACTGTAACCCTGCCCCTCCTCATGAACTCAGGCAGAGTTTGAAATGAAGGACACACCCTGAAACTTATTCCCCAAGTAAAGATCCACCCCCTCGCCTCTGTACCCACAGCTTGGTCTGGCAGCTGACCTCTGGGCACCTGATAATAAATACCAGTTCATGCTGCCACAGGATGCATCTGCCTGTGCATAATAACTTCTGGTCAGTCTCCAAACAAACTCCTCCTCCACCACATCCAGAGAACTTTCTGGAGGAACGAAGCTTCCTTAAGCCCTACCATCTAAAGAGGAAATTAGGTCTTCCCCCTCCCCACATGCTTTAATCTCTTGCTGACGGGTATTCTACAGCTAGGAATATCTGTCCTTTATTTAACCATTGTAAATTTTTTTTAAAATAGGGAAAGAAATTCAGAGATACAGTAAATATAGGCTTATGATAGGTGTACCATCAGACAATTTGCAATGTTTATATAGTATGTTCACTGCCCATGGTAAACCTGTCTAATGGATCTTGAAAAAGGCAATATATTTATTATGCAAGTACACAAGATGCAAAATCCTATTAAGGAAAATACACACACACAATGGTTTCTTTTATTATATCCATTATTCTGCCATATTCATTCTGGCCTGCCATGCTCAGTCTTGACTTATTGCCCTTTCTGTCTCTATCTGACTATGTGACATAACTTTTACAGGTTCCTAGAGTATATTAATTTCCCCCTTGGGTACTTTTGATTTGCATTAAGTGAAACAATGCTTACTTTGCTTTCTTTTATGCCCCTAATAAATGTAAGTACTGTAACATTTATGGATGTTTGTGGAATTTCAAACAAACAAATAGTCTGATCTGCATGGATTTTATGCAGCCCTGCCAGCAAGGCAATGGCCAAATGGGGTCAATTTTAACTGTAGAGATAAGCCAGTTCATCCACTCAAGGTTTGAGGAATGGAACATTCAGCTGAGTGAATTCAGGAGAACATACTTTAAAATCTAGTGCTGTCAATTACTTCAGGTCAGCCATCACAACTGTCGTGGCAATGGGTTTCCCTACATTAGCACATCAGCAGAAGGTGATATTTGTCAGCATTTGCCACTGGGAGAGAGGACTAAATACAGCAGATTTTCCATTCCAGCCGATTATTTTGGTTTGATATTATATATCTATACCTTTTTGGACACAAGATTAAGACACATTTTGGGGAGCCCAACAGAGGCCCTCTTGGGTACATCTAAACTACATCCCTTTATCAAAAAAGGGAAGTAAATTAGACATATTGAAATTGTAAATGAAGCTGGGATTTGAATTTCCCGTGCTTCATTTACATAATGGCGGCCACAGCTTTTTTTTTTTTTTTTTTTTTTTTTTTTTTCGAAAAGCTGCTTTTCGAAAAAAACCCACGATCAAGACCGGGATCTTTTGACAGAAATGCCCCATTTCGAAAGATCCTGTAACCCTCAAAAAATGAGACCCAAAAGGAAAACAAAACTGAGATACCTGTATCATAATATTTCTCACAATGATCATAGAATCATAGAACTGGAAGAGACCTTAGAAGGCCATCAGGTCCAGCCCCCTGCCCAAGGCAGGACCAATCCCAATTAAATCAACCCACCCAGGGCTTTTTCAAGCAAGGACTTAAACACCTCTAGGGATGGAGACTCCACTACTTCCCTAGGTAACCCATTCCAGTGCTTTACCACCCTCCTAGTTTTTCCTAATATCCAACCTGGACCTATCCCACCTCAACTTTAGACCATTGTTCCTTGTTCTGCCATCTGTCATGACTGTGAACAGCCTTTCTCCAGCCTCTTTGGAACCTCCCTTCAGGAAGTTGAAGGCTGCTATCAAATCCCCCCTCACTCTTCTCTTCTGCAGACTAAATAGACCCAACTCTCTCAGCCTCTCCTCGTAGGTCATATGCTCCAGCCCCCTAATCATTTTGGTAATTGATGCATTTTTATCTTGGGAATTACATGATGTTCCATTATGTAAATGAAGCGTGGGAAATTCAAATCCCGGCTTCATTTACAATTTCGATATGTCTAATTTATATCCCTTTTTCAATAAAAGGGATGTAATCTAGACATAGCCCTTAAGTCCAATCCTACTCCTATTAGGCCAGCTCTTCATATCTTTAGTCATGCTGAAAAGTGTCTTATTCCATAATTTAAAGACAGTGAACATATTCGCAGAGTAAGTTGTTACTCATTGTCATTGTGAATCTGGCACATTGACTTTACCGGGAGATGGGCTGGGTCCTTTGTATAATTGTCCTCGTCTTCATTTCCCAGTAATTGCTTTGCATTTCTTGGTATTTATGGTACTGGAGAAAACAAACATACAGGAGTCCAGATGAAATTTTATTAAATCAGTCTGTTAAGTCTGTTAACTAAGACTTTACAATGGCATCACATTGATAACAAATCATGGTTTATCTACCTATGGCATGTGCAGGACAAGAATACATTTTCACAGTAGATCACAAACATCTTAAAATCAATGTACTACGTTTAAGTTAACTCAGTTCTTTCTAGCAACACAGTACCACAGGGTTTGTATTGCTGTTACTAACCTTTTCTTTATTTCCAGCTCTCACCCCTCAGGGAAAAATTAACAACCCAGGTTTTTTAAACTCTTCTTGAAATATTAGCTCCCCTGTTAACCCTGAGTTTATTCTAACTGTTAACTATGAAATATCATTGGAAAATAGGAAACATAGAATACATCTGGACAGCTATCCACTACTGTAACTTACTCATATTAGTTACTTCTCCCTTAATACTTAGGGGATCAAATGTACATTTATCTTTTATGGAAAGTTTCATGTAAGGTTGGAAGAAGCAAAGAATACATAAATAAAACATCATGTAATTCCCAAGATAAAAATGCATCAATTGTGAGAAATATTACGATACAGGTATCTCAGTTTTGTTTTCCTTGCGGGACTCATAAGGTAAATAAACTAAGCCATGGATTGACTATGAAAAACATCAAGCTCATGATGTCAAGGTAGTTGTGATTTGTGTATCCAGATGTTAATTTTCCAGAGTCCCTAACTCATGTGATTAGCTCTTTGGCTTGTCTGCACAGAGGTTTGAAATGAAGTTACCCTTCAAAACAGGAACTTAGTGTGTATTGTAAAAATATTTTTATAATCTGCGGGTTATTCCAGGGCCACAATTTTTCCCCTGGGAAATAGGCCCCCATTTTTCCTAATCAAAATGAAGATTTCATTCACTATTCTGCACACCGAATATAGCAAAAAAAGAATTCTACACTTCTTCAAGGAAAACAGCCATTTGTTCTGTAAATATCCTACTCTAAATCACACTGGCCCACTTCTGCAACCCTTATTCACACTGAGTAATGTTCACTGCAGCAATTAGTTGATGAGACAAATCACCTCAGTAAGCGTAAAGTGTCACCTGAGGACTTCATGTGTGATTCACTACAGTTAGAGGTTAAAAAATCCTAAGTCCCATACCTTAAAGCAGTAGCAAAATCATACCTCCTGGAAATCAGTCACAGAATGGACCCAGAAGCTAGGTAAAATTCTCACCCCATTTCTGGCTCCATTATATCAGGTAAAAGGACTGGGGTGGCATAAGAGCCCCACAATTGGAAGGGGCAATTTCCCCAGAGCAGCAACTGGCGATGACATCTGCAACCTCTCTACTACCTCCCCCCACCCCCATACGTTCTCATGCATGGGTTGTGTAGGAGCCAAGACTGGGAGGCATATGTTAGGGTGGGGCTGCAGCATATCTCATTGCAGAGATTCTGGCTGTCTACATTATGCCCAGGGGCCTCCTCATGAACTCAAAGCCATCTAAGCCCACCTCTCTGGGCTGTGTGAGTTTTGTGCTTCACCTATGAGGTGCGCAGCACCGAACAGGATAACAGAAATCTAACTCTGGTGACTGAGGCCTACAACAGTTCTAAGTATAGGCAAGTCCCTTATTTGGAACTACTGTCATTGAGATCATCATTGGGGATTTAATTTAGGATACTCAGAGCTGACAAAACAAGCTCCTGCAGATTAAACTAAAGAACTAAATCTCATAGCCAGGAGCATATTAATATCATCTGGATGGGGCACAGATGGGGACCCACGATGCACAAGGAACATCAAAACTACTCAGAACAGCTGATCAGAACATTGTTTTCTTCCCCATGGAAAATTTCTCATTTTCTCCTAAAAAATAAAATCCCCAAATATTTCAGTTCTGAAATGCTGTCCTGGTTTGTCATACTCCCATTCTCAACTGTCGGTGGAGTAACCTGGCTGGGTATGTGTTGGAGGCAATCTCAGGATATTTTTGGACTTTGAATTATCACTTTCAGACTTGCATGATTGGGATTTCTTACTTTTGCACAGAGATGAGCCATAACATATGTTTCCACCCAGCCCTCACATTACTGAACTGTGAAGTAATTCAAACTCAGTTCAAACTTGAAGCTCACCTCATATCTAATTTTGATATTAGGAATCTGGCCACATCTGTCACAAACCTTGGCTCTCCCCCAGTCACACACTCTCCATCTCCTCCACTCTTCCTCAACACCACTTCTGCTTCTCTGCTACCACCGTTTTTCATTCTACAACTATCCTCCATCTTCCCCTGCTCCTGCTATCTCAGGAATGCCCACTCCATCACTAAAAAGATCATAATCACCATAAACGCTTTCTCTCTCACTCCCACCGAGTAACCTCTCGGTGGCCTGGATCCCTTCATATGTCACTTCCCCCAGGCTCTCTCTGTGGCCTGGAATCCTTCATCTGATACTGGTGCTGCATCTGCTCTCTCTTACGGAAGGGTTTCTTCCTTTCTCGCCCTGCCCTCGCCCTGGATCAGACTGTAGTGAGGTTTTTAGGTTTATTATCTCCTGTTCTAGTTTCTCCCAGCACCCATCTTCCCCTCCCGCGCCGCATTACATTCTCTTCTGAGCAGCACTGCATCTGCATCTTCTCTCGCTACATTGCTGTAATCAACTACCCATCCTGCTATTCCCAGGCAGCCTTCCTCTCCGAAATCAACCATCCCTCCTCTCACCATCTTCCACTTGATATTGACATATTGACAGCCCGTTTGAGCCCTTAGCTAACAGTGTCCTCACCTTCATACCTTCATTCAATCTGCATGTCTGGTTTAACTCTTCCACTTACCAAAAGGGCTGTTTATTTGGCTTAGGATTTGCCGAGCACTGCTTTCTCTTTGATCTTCTGTTGATAAATTCCCCCTCACTGAACATCACCTTTTCTCTCCTCTTCCCCTCACTCCCATTTTTTTCTCTCCCTGACCAGAGAGGAATGAGAGGTTAAGAAGAAAGGTGTTTTTCCTGCCACAATGCAGGAATGCTTTCCTCTCTCCCATTTTAAAAGAAACAACAAACACAACAACCTCATCAGCCTCTCTACCTACCAATCCATCTCCCTTCTTCCTTCAAATGCTAAGCTCAGTGAACTCCCTGTCTATAACCACTGACTAGCATTTCTCTCTTCCAATTTCATTCTAGACCCTCACCAATCCAGAGTCCAGCCTTTGCATGCCACTGAAATAGCACTTAAAGTTTCTAGTGACCTAACTACTCATTAGCATGCTGTTCAAAAGATCGTCCGCATCTTCCCTTCAACTTTCTGTGGGGTTTGGGTTTCACAGATTTTTAAGGCTACTGTGGATTATTAAGATCATCTCATCTGACATCTTGTATAATACAGGCCACAGGACTTCTCGGTATTCATTTCTGCTTCCAGACCAATAGCTATGGTTGAACTAGAGCATATATTTTAGAAAAATATCCACTCTTGACTTTAGAATCACCATTAAGGGAGAAAACACCACAGCCCCTAAGTTGTTCCACTGGTTAATTACCTTCTCTTAAACACTTGTGCTTTACTTCCGGTCTGAATATGTCTAGCATTGATTTCCAGCCACTGGGTCATTTTATACCTTTGTGTATAGGATTCAAAAGCCCTTGATAATCAAATACCTGATTCCCATGCAGTACTTAAACACTGATCAAGTCATCCTTTAATCTTCTATTTTGAAGCTAAATAGATGGTCACCTTCTCATTTCCCTACACACTCACTTTTGGATCATCTTAACCGCAGGTGTAATGCCGGCAGACCCCAGTCATCTGTGGGCAGATTTAGAGCACCGCAGTCTAAACGTACCCTAAGTTACCACTTTTTCTGTTCTCATACACAGCTAAAACTCTCATCCAGGCTGTCATTATCTCATATCAGAATTATTATAACATCTTCTCTGGACTTGAAAAAAACCTCATCTTAGCCACTTATCCATACAAAAGGATGCAGCAAAGATACATCTCTTAGCTTGTTACCTAACTCTTCCCTCTCTAAGCACCTCTCCGATGGTTCTCCCTTCTTCATCACATCAAACATAAGTTACTTCTCTTCTCTTTCAAGGTCCTTTACAGCCTATCCCCATTCTACTTATCACCTTTCATACCCCATTAAGATGCTCACAACCAACTTTTACCTGTCAATGGTGCCAGACTTCATTGACCACTTGCTAATTTTTAAAACAAGCCCCTTTGTGCTTTCTCTCAAATGTCCCCTCATAGATTGCAGGAGCTCCCGATAAATATGCATAAAGTTACCTCATTGACCTCTTTTAAATTCTCCTTTAACATTTGCAGCTGCTATGAGGTCTACAGTAACTTAACAGGCAGCTGGTGGACTATAACCGCTGCATACCATGTTAGCCAACATTGTCTCATTTCCTTATGCTCCCTTCTTGTTCTATTTGTCTGTAGTCACGTGTGGTCTCCTGCATTTGATTTTAAGTTTTCTAGGGCAGGAACCATGTTCTTTTTCTGTATTTTTTAGAGTGCCTAGAACAATGGGCTCCTAGTTCATGATTAGGGCTTCTAGGTGCTGCCACGCAACAAGTAATAAATAACGAGGAACATTTTTCTTTTTTTTAAATGAATCTTTCATTTTCTACATTTATCAGATGTGCTTTTTTTTTCAAAAATATTCTCTCTCATGGCTTCCAACTCATTTGACATTCCAAAGTTTTCCCTTCACCTTTGCTAGAGAAATTCTATTTAAAGCATGTAAATCAATGCTACTGTAGTTTTGTACCCACACTGGACTGGTTTGTGTGACTAGGAAAATATCAGCAGTGAAAGGTCACAATTAGGGCAGTATGATATTTAGGTTGGTGCTCTCTGAATAGAACATAAAGGTATTGCTAGTACCTCCTCTCTCCCCCCTCCCCCCCCACAGTCCCTTTGTGTCACTATTACATGGCTTCTCGGTCCTGCTACATGCACTATGGGCTTGCCTACACTTACAGCAGGGTTACTGTGCTGTTGATGGGCGAGCTTCTCCATTAGTGTAGGTATTCCACCTCCAAGAGGCAGTAACTATGCTTTCAGGAAAAGCCCTCCAGGGCTACGTCTAGACTGCAAGCCTCCTTTGAAATAGGCTTTTTTGAAAGATACTTTGGAAAAAGCCTCTTTCGAAAAAGAGCATCTAGACTACAACCAGTACTTTCAAAAAAGCAAGCTGCTTTTTCAAAAGAAAGTACCCAGGCAGTCTGGATGCTCTCTTTCGAAAAAAGCACAGTTTGCATTACATAGCACCTTTTTTCAAAAGAGCACTTTCGAAAAAAGGCTTTCGTCCTCGTAAAATGAGGTTTTCTGCGGTCAAAAAAACTGCCGCATTCTTTCAATTTACTTTCAAAAGAACATGGCAACAGTCTAGACATGGGAAGTTTTTTTAAAAAAAGGCCACTTTTTAAAAAAAAAAACCAGGTGACATAGCTCTGTCTATACTGGGAGATGGGTTAGTAAAACTGTGTCACTCAGGGTACATCCACACTGCAAGCTCCTTTTGGAAAAAGCTATTCCAGAAGATATCTTCCAAAATAGCTTATTTTGAAATACAGCATCCACACTACAGGGAAGGCTCAAAATTAGTCCGAGGCAGGCTCCTCTAATGTGGACGTGCTATCTCGATGTAGAGCCCCAGGAGGCACTGGGGAGGAATAACTTAGAATGGCCCTGGTGAGGAGCTATTTCGACACAGCAGCAGTGGAGCGTCCACACACAACCTCTTCCGAAAGAGCTTTTTGGGAAGAGGCATTATTCCTCGTGGAATGAGGTTTACCAACATTAGAAAAAGCCCTTCATTATTTTGATTTTCTTTCAAAATAATGCAATTGCTGTGTAGATGCTAGTAATGTTTTTCTGGAATAACAGTCATTATTCCAGAATAATGGTGCAGTTTAGATGCACCCTCCGGCTCACAACCTGAAATGACATAATTAAGTTTCCAGCAAAGACCAGGACTAAATACTTTCTGCGGGCTGGACAGAGCCATGATATTCCTTATATCCACTAGCCAATCTTAGGGCAATCAGGTCTGTCTCAGAACTGTACCTTAAAATGATTGGGTTCACTGTTTTACAGATATATTGAAATGAACAAATCACTACTAGGTTTGCCATAACGAGTTCTCTATTCCTCAAAGTACATTTCATGCTCAGAATTAGGGTTTGTTTCTTTGTTTTGGCTAATGTGCAAAGAAATTCCAGTCTTTCTTTCCCCCAAAAAATTAACCTTGAGTTTTCATTTAAACATTGTTCAGATTGAATCACCAGCATGACATACATGATGGTAAATTATACAGACTGCAACTCTAATGCTGAAAGTATGCACTGTCCTTTGTTACATTTTGTACTTGTTTTATTGATATTCGGCAGTTTGCCTAGAAATTAACTGACAACTGTTGACAAAATTGTATAAAATCTGATAATATTAAGTTGAATGCATTTATAATGATGTTTCCTATAATTAATAACGTTTATGTATTATAATGAGCCTAATATGTATGAACATCTATCTATCAGTGTAAAACCAATCTGTCAATCATTCTAAGAAACCATTGCTGCATGGGCATCCTGCATGTAGTACCATCTAACTGTCTAGTTGTGAAATCTGATGAATATGCATGAAGGTGGAGTGTTGTTATGCATATTAATTTGTAATTGTCTAGAGAACCAATGGTTTTAAAATCATGTAAATAAGCATCCTTTTAGAGCCAATCATTTTAAAGAAAGCCCTCATGAATATGTATGAGTCTAGCCTATTTAAGCCTGCGCAACGCCCGTTTTAAGCGTTACGTTGGGGCGTCGGGTTAGATCTAGGTTAGGCTAGACTTAGCATAGTGAGAGGCTGAGATGCAACATTGTTACTGGATGCGTGATTGAGTTAAGTTAGGTTACATAAGAGCAGTGTAAGCAGAAGGCTTATACTCAATAGTATAGGTTTATGTAGGTAGTTTAGTGAATAGATAGTTTAGATTTCGTCGTCGAGTCTGCCCGTCAGGTTCGCGTCGGTCCACGCACATCGGCCGTCGTCGAGTCTGTTCGGCGGGCGCGTCGCGACTTAGTTAGGGTTTTAATTTAGAATAGAGTAAGGTTAGGATAGATAGGGTTTAGCGTCCATTGTCTGCTCCAGCTGCCCCGAAGCGCAGGAAAAGCCGGAAGAGTCATGACCCGCGGAAGGCGAAGTCATCGCACTCAACCCCAGCCGCTTCATGGGACGCCTGGCTGTTCCTCTCCGAGGGCCCGGAAGGACCCAAGGATCGAGGTCGCCAGCTTCGGCGCCGTCTACCATCGTGGGACTCCTGGTAGTTCCTCTCCCGAGGCCCAAAAGGACCAATGGATTGTAGGTCGCCAGCAACACCTCCATCGTCTCAGTGCCACAGACTCTGGTACTCTTTTATTAATTTGGGACTTCCCCAAATTTGCTTGTTTGATTCTTTGACCAATGTAGTCTTGTGGTCTAAATTTAACAAACGTGTTACGTTTTTATTCTTGCACGCCACACATACCAGTCTGAATTAGAGAACAACCAATGATAGATGTGGTAAGAGTGTCCGCACCTGTAATTTTCTTGTATGTTAATCAGGCTAATTGGAATTAATATGCTATGTTAGCTCAGGGGAGCCTAACAGTTTTCATACGTTACCTCTTTAGCCGGGTAACACACCAAAGAAGGTATCTATCTACCATAATCGACTATTTCCAGAACTTTTATTAACGGAAATTGTAAATAGATGATTGTTCAGTATTGTGCCAAAGCAGATGTGTACAACATAGGTAGCCTGGTTGTTGCATAATCCTCTGCATTTTCCACCCTCGGGGGAATAATGCTAGTTTCATTAACTCTCTGTTTTCATCTCATTTGGTATTTTCAGTTACATCACATCAGCTAATGTAATCTAACAGGATGTTACCAGACATTAAATGACATGTGAAGAAAGCATTTTCTTGCACAGGCAAGAAAAGGCATTTTCAGTACTTTAGAAAGTGGGATGAAAAGATGAGTTATTCTTAACTGCAGATATTAGTATTTCTTTCCTTTGTGATAAAATATCCATGACCTGTGGTATTCTGTACATAGAGTAGGACAAAACTGCTTAACTTGGTAAGAGGCAGTCACCAGAGTTTAAAGAACTCATTTCAGCCAAGCTCATGCTGCTTTTGTGTTCACTTTTCCTCAGTTACAGTGATTTTATTTTGCTCAGTAGGAACATCACAGCACACAAATAGTAAAAGAGCCTGTATCCTGCAGAAGCCTGATTCTTAAGTGGCATATTTTATTATTGTAAATGAAGGGAGAAAACTCCACCAGAGCCTTGGCACAAGGTAAATTTAAAGAGCCAGACAGGGAATCTGATTGCACACTTTGTCCCTAGAACAGAGGTGGGCAATCATTTTTGATGGGGGGGCATCCAAGAATTTGGTAAGTGGTCAAGGGCCGCACTCTTCCATGATATTAATGGAGGAGGTGCGGGGTCTGGGATGGAGGGTGGGTGCAGAAGAGAGCTTGGGGTAAGGGATTGTGATGCAGGAGTGGGTGTGCGATCTGGGAGGGAGTTTGGATGAAAGAAGGGATTGTAACCGGGGGCAGGAGATTGGGGTGCAGCAGGAGATGCTGGGTCCAGGAAGGGGGATAGGTGCAGGAGAGGATTCTGAGCTGGAGGAGAGGGTTCAGGGTCTGGGAAGGAGTCATGACCTGGAGGAGCAGTGTAGGAGGGGATGCAAAGTCTGGGTGGGAGTGGGGGTTTGTGCCCTGGGGCAGGAGTGCAGGAGGGCGTACAGGGATTTCGGCTGTGACCAGGGTAGGGGCTTGGGGTGCATGGTCTAGGAGGGGCTTATAACCTAGAGGAGAGGTGTAGAAGGGGGTGCAGTGTCTCGGAAGCAGTATGGATGCAGCAGCAAGGGTGCAGAGCGTTTGGGTCACGTGGAGTGTATCTAGATTATAGGCTTTTGTTGACAGAAGTTTTGTCGACAGATACTGTCGACAAAGAGCATCTAGACTACATCCAATTCTGTTGACAAAGCAAGCCGCTTTGTCGACATGACAGTGTAGATGCAAAGGACAGTGTAGATGCAGAACTCTGTCGACAAAGGGCGTTATTCCTCGTAGAATGAGGTTTACAGCCATCAACAAAACTGCTGAGTTCTGTCGACATTATGTCAACAGAACTCAGAGGCAGTTTAGACGCAGGTATAGTTTTGTAGAGAAAAGTCCACTTTTGTTGACAAAACCCTGTAGTCTAGACACACCCTTGGGGTAAGGATGCAGAAGGTGGAGCAGAGGATTGGGAGAGGGGTGCCAGAGGCAGGCTCTGCCTGGGAGGCACTTACCTGGGCGGTTCCCGGCCAGCAGCTCGGGAACCCGGGGGGGAGGGGAAAAGGGTACATTGCACACTGTCTTTCCTGCAAATAGGCAGCTTTCATTGGCTGAAAACTCACCAATGGGAGCTGCAAGATTGTGCTGGGGGTGGGGGCAGTGTGCAAAGCCTCTCCCTGCCTCTCCCCAGGCAAGCAGCATTCAAAGAGCTGATGTAAACAACATGTAAGTTCAGGGCAGGCAGGGAGCTGAGCTGAGACTTCTGCTATGCCCACAAGCTGGATCTGGTGGCTTGGCAGGCTAGATCTGGCCCATGGGCCAGATTTTGCCCACCCCTGCCCTAGAACCACACCCCTATTGTGTTTGAATGTCATGATTGAAAACTGACCTTGAACCACTCAGTACACCAAATAGCCAAACATTCCTCAGGCAGGGCCTGTGTGGCCCAGAACAAAGTCTTGACTTTTTATAAATTTCTTTCACTTAGTTATGTGCCACCTCCTCTCCCTATTGATAACTCCCCCGGAGTGACTCTTTCCCTACTGTGGCTTCTTGAAACTCTTCTGAATATGAGATTCTGGGAGCAGGAATGATACGGGGATTTATATGACCAGAGATAACCAAAACATTGTGAATTTCAAACACTGAAAATTAAACAGTAACAACAAACAGGAGTATTTGAATATATGTTGTTCAGCCATATGGCTCTATTGAGCATGTCTGCACTACAAAGAAAAACCCATGGTTCAGATCCTGGGTCAGTTGACTTGGGCTTGCAGGGCTTGCGCTACAGGGCTAAAAACACTGTTGACATTCAATTTTGGGCTGAAGTCTGGGCTCTGAAACCCAGTATGGGGATTGAGTCTTGGAGCCCATACTACAGCCTAGAGGGAAGGCTAGGCTGCACTGCTATTTTTAGCCCCCAGCCCAAGTCATCTTGACTCACAGACATAGCATCATTGGTTTCATAGCCATTGATGGCTTTTTTTCTAAATATATGGCATGTTCTACAGCACATGCATAGGCTACTGATGGCCTGGCTACAGTCCTATCAGACAGCTGCAGCTAACCTAAGGCAGCTGACTTGGCTCATGAATCGGGTTAAGAGGCTGTTTCATTGTGGTGTAGGCATGCAGGCTAGGACTGTCCCATCTCACAGGGACTGATAGCCTGGGCTCCAGCCAAGCCCAAATGTCTACACCATCAAGCCATGTGAGCCAGAATCAGCTGGTACGGGCCACCCATTTTTTTTATTGCAATGTAGACCCTCAGAATTTCTAAGCACCGTCTCTTTAAAGCCATCTTGTGAACTTCTATGTCTGTTGCAAAAGCAATAGAGACTGGAAGTACTATTTTAATTTTTTTTGGAAAAAAATATTATAAATATACAGACTGGAGCCAAATGAAGCCAATGGCAGTTTTCCCATTTAATTTCATGGCACTAGTGTCACAGCCTGGATTCTTCATTGTATTTGTTGCACTCTACTATATTATTTATTTAGAAACCTGAATTTATATGTTCTCCTTGCCCAGAATTATGACTTCCACAAAGAATATTTAGTACACTGTGTTACAAAAGGTGGGAATAGGTTAAAAGCACTATTCCCTCATGATGTCAGTTTTGCTGTTTACTTGAGTGACAGAAGAAATAGACCCCTTTATATAAAAACAACAACAATGAGGTTAGCCAACATAGGCCTGCACCAAAAAAATAACTGTTGAAGACATTAAATAATGCAGTAGAAACTCCATCATATATTGATTTGGCAAAAGAATTCGCACTAGCAAACAAAACAAGCCTATTTGAAAAATTCAGTGAAACAAAAAAAGGAGAATGATATGCACTCTAAAAATGTGTGTTTTGCCATTCACTTTCTAAATGTAAGCCCAAATGCTTTGTCTTCAGACTTAAATTTAGCTACATTCTCCTTCAGGTAAGCCTTCTGCAAATTCTAGCCTAGGGGTATACTTTTTTCCTTTGTGTTTAATGCTGTTTGAAGCTTCCTGAGTGGAACTTGTGAAATTTCCAGCATCACAGGAGAGTTTTGTGTTTTCCATTTAACCCCTGAGTTCTAACTTCTGCTCACAAATTGTCTAAAAGATATACTACATGAAGCATTTTCCACATCTCCTAGGGATTCTGAGCTTCATCCAAAAAAAATGAGTTTGTATATTCTAATACTACTTTCACCATCATATTAGTATTTTTGACCATAGCAGACTTAACACTGTCTCAATTTCATGGAAATTGGGGATCATCTCAATAGTGTTCTAATTGTTTTTCAATAAGAAACGTAAGATCAGACACTAGTAAGAAAACAGAAAGACAATGTGCCAACAATCACAAGAGCAAAAGATTAAAATTACATTGATAGATATTTGGTAGAGTCTAGAGTGGTTTATTTTTATAGACAAGCTGAAAACCTTATATAAACAAAGGAAGAACTGGATGTACTAACTTACACCTAAAGTTAATGTATTTTTAGGACTGATAAAACAAATGTAATTTAGAGTGCTCAGTGTGCTAAATCTACTTGGCATGCTCTCTACAGCTTCCTCTTTGCTGCTGTAAGATTCGCTGCCTATAGCTTTTGGCAGTCCCAGCAGAGTAAGCTCTTTCCACTAACAAAATACAAAATGCAAAATTAATAAAAGGACCCTTTGAAACTGACAAATGTGCCGCAGGCAAACTATCTGCCCAGCAGCTGGTTAAAATTTAATCAGTTATTCTTTTCCAGTCTTGTATATCTTTTGTCTAGAGCTCCCTAGACTGAGTGTGGTCAAAGTTTGTTAAAAAGAAATAATGGGGAGATCATTCTCCCTTTCAGTAAATGAGTAGCCAGGCTTTTTATTTAACTTTTGTTTTGCAATATTAGATAGCTAATTGTGCTGGTCTCCTCAAAACACATGCTTCTTGTGTTTGTTTTAAACAGTAAAACCAAATACAGGTTGAACATCTTTAGTCCGGCACCCTCAGGACCTGACCAGCGCCAAACCAGAGAATGGGAGGTCAATATTTTCACTCTGGCAGCATTACCAACACTTCCACTGCTTACTGGGCTCTTAGGGGTAAATTAGAGCTAAATAACAGCACAGAACCCTGAGAGCCAGGACTGGTGGCTGTAAACAAACTTTATGGGACCACAGGAAACTTGGCCACATTCATAATGAGTGAGCCTCCAGCTAACTAAAATCATGCCGGTCCACAGATGTAGCTGGACCAGAGAGGTTCAACCTGTAATTAATACCTGAAAGCTGTGGCATAGTATTGCTATGCTTATGTGATGTCTTTTTCTTTATATGCACTGTTCTTTTAAGTTTCTAAGCATTTTCCCTGTGAATGGAGTTTAGCAGCCTTGTTTTTCTTAATGGTTAATGCAGCTTGTAACAGGGAAACATACACAAACACACACACATTGTGCTCCGAAGCAGACTTTATTTTTGTTGGTTTTTATGGTCTTTTTAGTCTGTGTACAAGGCCCCATTCATGAAAGTGATGATAAGTGAGGAGAGGCGTTTCCTAGAACCACACTTTCATTGTGCACTTGGACACTAAAGATTATACGATCTCTGGTATAAGGACTGTCTTTTTGTTCTGGAGTTGTAATGCACAATAAAGTCCTATTCCATGACTACAGCTGTGAGGTGCTATGATAACAGAACTGATAACATAAAATAATAACGGTAACTTCTACTCTAGCAACAGCCTCTTTCTGAAATCTTGGTTCCTAAGCTCAGAATTAACACAGAGTTTCTCAGGGCTTCTCATTAGAAGTTACCCTAATCACAGGCAGTGGGAATATTTCTGTACACACACTAGAAGTAGACAAATGAATTTTCTCCTTCCATTTGATTCTTACATGAAAAAAAGCCTTTCAACGAGAAAGTTTTGGGGCGTGTCTACAATGACTTTGAAAGTCTCTAATAAGCCCTTATATGTTGTCACTTTATTAGTAGTAGTAGGAATAGTAATTATTTGTGCTACTGTAATGCCTAGAAGCTTTAATCATGGATCAGAATGCCAACATGGCAGGGACTGTACAGCCATAGAACAAAATGACAGTCTATGATGCAAAGAGCTTACAATCTAAGATAAGAGACAGCAGATGGCTCAAGACAGAGGGGAGATTCCCAGAACACAAGACAACATTGATCATTATGATAGGCAGCCATCTTGACTTAGCATTGATATAGCTTGTCAGTTTTTGTAGGCAGCGCAGCAAAGGAGAATTTTAAAGAAATTTAAGGTCAGATTTCGACCAGAGAAAGTCGAGCTAAGATACACATCTCCAGCTATGAAAATAGTGTACCTGGAGTTGACAGAAGTTAGGTCAAATTTCTGTGGCATCCCCATTGAGGGAGGTCAACAGGAGAATTCCTCCCATCGATTTCCCTTACTCCTTGTGAGCAGGTGGTAGCAGGTTTTGGTTTTCTTGGGTCTGTCTTGAAGTAGATGGTTTCTGGGTATTCGTCTGGCTCTATCTTTATGGCTGACTTAGAACAACGTTTCCTCAGATCCTGTCCCCTTTTACCCCTTCTATACTTACGCTACATCGATGACATCTTTATGAGCTGGACCCACGGCCAAGAAACACTGGAGACATTCCACAGAGATTTTAACAACCTACACCCCACCATCAATCTCAGCCTGGACCGTTCTACACGAGAGATCCATTTCCTGGATACCACAGTACAAATCACCAACAGTAAATTAGACACCACTCTCTACAGAAAACCCACTGACTCATACAGTTACCTTCATGCCTCCAGCTCCCATCCAGAACACACCATACGATCCATCATCTATAGCCAAGCCCTTCGATACAACCGCATCTGCTCTAATCCCACTGACAGAGACCAGAAACTTCAGGATCTCTACCAAGCATTTATAAACCTCAATTACCCACCTGGAGAAATAAAAACACAAATTGAAAGAGCCAGATGAATACCCAGAAACCATCTACTTCAAGACAGACCCAAGAAAACCAACAATAAAACACCACTTGTCATCACCTATAGCCTCCAACTTAAACCCGTCCAACATATTATCAATAAACTACAACCTATACTAGAACAGGATACTACACTCCGAGAGGCTCTGGGAGACAGACCCATAGTCTCCTACAGACAACCACCTAACCTCAGGATGATTCTTACCAACAACCATAGGACATACCACACTAATACCAACCCTGGGACCTTTCCTTGCAACAAACCCCGTTGCCAGCTTTGTCCACATATTTACTCTGCTGACACCATTATTGGACCTAACCAATTCAGTTATAAGATCAAGAACACATATTCCTGCTCATCCAGAAATATAATCTATATCATCATGTGCCGACAGTGTCCGTCTGCTATGTACATTGGACAAATGTCTCAGACGTTTCGCCAAAGAATCAATGCACACAAAACGGATATCAGACAGTATCACAACGAAAAAACAGTTTCCTGCCATTTCAACCAGAAAGGGCATTGTCTTAATGACTTGATTACCTGCATACTGCTTCAAAGACATTTTCACACCAGGCTTGAAAGAGAAACCTCTGAACTGTCATTCATGCTTAAATTTGACACTTTACACTGGGGTCTTAACAAAGACGCTAATTACCTTACCCATTACAAAGATAGCTTCCCCAATTATCACCTCTAATATCGTTAGCTCACAGACATTTACCTCCCCCCCCCCTTCCTTATCCCTCCTCTGTTTCTGAAATTTGATTTGTCCTTTTTACATGTGTTCACTTTTTTTGATTGTATCCCTTTGGTATATATGGTCATGCCTATTTTCTTCCACAATTTGATCTGAGGAAGTGGGTCTGGCCCACGAAAGCTCATCACCTAATAAACCATCTTGTTAGTCTTTAAAGTGCTACATAGTCCTTTTTTTTGTTTCAGCTAGACTAGACTAACACGGCTACATCTGAATTAGTTCAATGAAACTTTGTTAACACTAAGTCCCCGTCCCTGGAGGCTTATTCTTCTTCATCTATTCAGAGCCACTTTGATTTTTAATGGGGCTCTGTGTGGACATGAGGATCCACTGGAGCACATCAGCTTGCAGGACAGGTGCTGTATTACATTACAGATAAACTTTAGTCTAGTTTCTGTAATTTCTTATTTATCTCGAATTTCTGTTTTGATGACCAAAACAGAAGAATTCACAAGTCTTCATTTTAGCTAAGCAACCCAATATTCGGTGAATTCATGGTCTGAGTAATTGGCTTATTAAAATAACCTAACCAGTCAATGTTTACCTTAATGTTCCCACAGTAGTAATGAATAACTTACTTCAGAAATATTATATTTCTATATAATACAGTGCCCGAGGCTGTGCAATGAGCCCACAGAGCCCCAGGCAGGTCTCGACCTCACCTATGCATAAACAGATTCAGTTTCAGGTGGAAATGCTTTCAAGCTATTTACCTTGAGCAGATCACATGTTTTTCCCTTAACAGCCATAACATGATGGTTGTTGGATAACATGTAGCTTACACACAGGCAAGTATTTTGACATATTATTTTACTCCTAATCTTAATGCCTGTTCTTTATCATTATGGCTTTCTACTTAATTTTTATTAAATTAATTTTTATTAAAATTAAGTGATTAATTTTACATCATAAAGTTCAGCCATTCATTCTTTTGATCTAGTGATGTAAAAACAGGAATAAAAATAATGATAGGAAATAACAAATCTGTATTAAACTACCAGAAATACACAAATCATCAGTGTGACATTTTTGTTGAAAACTCACTGTGAGGGATACTTTGATTGTATGTGGACAGTTATGGGGGCTTTTTTAACTCATTCTATTAACAGGGTCAGTATTTCTTTATATAAGAAAGATGCTACAATACTCATGAACATCCGGCCAGATATTATGTAGCCCTTAACACTTTTAAAATACAGTATCGACTAATTAAAGGCCAAAATCCTGAGCTTTTTTTTTTTTGCTCCTGCATAGGAGACAATCAAAAGGGCAAATAGTGCTCTTGCTGAGCTCAAAGGCTGGCACTAATAGACCAGAGTGTTAGTGTCACCAACTGTGCTAGCGACCCTGCAGTCCCAGCACCGCATTTTCACAATAGTCTGCAGACTGGGGTTAACACTGAGGGAGTGTACACTGCAGGCTGTGACAGAGTATAGCAGAAGCCACTCCTGCGTACCTTCCCCAGCACAACCAAAGGCATTCTGGTGGCTTTGGGTTTCTTGAGGCAAATGCCTCTATGGCTGCCATTTCCAAAATACCCACGAGGGTTTAAAAGGCACAATTGGGCACTAATCCTCATGACATCAGTGAATTATAGTACATATTGTTTTCCCTGACTTCATGAATGGGAAAACTGAGGCAGGAAATGGAAGTGATTTGTCCTAAGGCACATATCAATTCAGGGGCACAGTTGGGATCCCAACTCTGAATTCCTGACCCTTCCCTCCCCCCACTCAGTTTGCTCAGACCATGCTACCTCTCAACATTCATTTTCTGTTTTTAAAGAACTTGGAGATGATACTGGAGACTGAATACAGAATGTACCAGACCTGTGCTATGCAGGAAAGCGAAGAAGATGGTCACAAAAATGCTATACAATAAAAAAGGGAATGGTTATTTAGGGGAAGTTGTCATTCTTTCATGTACCACCTTATAGCTGGACATTACCAAAGCATCTTACAATGGCATACAATTTCTTAGAAGAGGGATAATGATGTTATAAACCCAGTAAGGGGCTCAGGCAAAACATAGGACTGAGAGCTTACTTTAAAATCCATATTCTTGTATTGTCAGCCATGAAGGGGAGAGACATATCAGGATCCTTAACAGGGCCATCCTTAGAGTTTATGGGCCCTATGCAGTGCTATTACACTGCTGCCTAAATGCTAGAGGGGGAGGTGACAATTTTTAGAATGTGATTTTATAATATTCAGCAACATGCTATAGAAATACCTTTAAAACAAATTTTAAACTAAGGTCCTGGAGACTAACACAATCAATTCAAACGCAAAGAGTGTGTCTAGACTACAGGGTTTTTTCGAAAAAAGTGGCCTTTTTTCGAAAAAAACTTCCCCTGCATCTAGACTGCTGCCACATTCTGTCAAAAGTAAATCGAAAGAATGCAGAAGTTTTTTCGACCGGAAAACCTCGTTTTACGAGGAAGAACACCTTTTTTCAAAAGTGCTTTTTTGAAAAAAGGTGCTATGTAATGCAAACTGTGCTTTTTCAAAAATACTGATTGTAGTCTAGACGCTCTTTTTCTAAAGAGGCTTTTTTCAAAAGTATCTTTCGAAAAAGTCTCTTTTGAAAGAGGCTTGCAGTTTAGACGTCGCCAAAGAGTAGTCCCGTGGCACCTTAGGGCATGTCTATACTAGAAGATTATTTAAAAATAACTTATTTTGTAATAACAACACCCAAAATAAGTATTTCAAAATAGCACATCCACATTACAAGGCAGCATCAAAATAGCACAGATTTATTTTGAAATGGCGCGTCCACACTGATTGGAGCCTGCATGGCATTTAAAGCCCCCGGAAGCACACCGGGGAGGGCAGCAGGAGAGCGGACACTTCCTGTAGCTGCTTGCTGAGGCTAGCTGAGATGCATGCTTAAAGGGGCTCCTCTCTACAGCTATGTCTCACACGCCACTTCTCCACTGCCTTTCCCTTCGTGGGACACCAAACTCACATAGTGTGCTCTGGTTGCCCTTGCAGATTCCACAGCACTGACACCATTGAACCGGAGCTGCCGCAAAGCGGTGCCAGGCTCACAGGCCTCATGGCTGTGCCTAATGGCATAGTTCATCCACACTGCCTACGTGCTGCTTCAGGACCATGACGAGCAGCCTGGACCGAGGGACCTCTTCACCCAGGTCCTGGTGCTCCTGATGCAGCAAATGACCCTCAATCCCCTGCAGACCTTGGAATGCCACTTCTAGTGGAGGGAGACCAGTTTGGACTGGTGGGACTGCATCATCCTGCAGCTATGGGACAACTAGCAGTGGCTCCAGAACTTCCACATGTGAAAGGCCACCTTTTTGGGGCTTTGCGAGTGGCTCACCTCTGACCTCAGTCTACAAGACACCTGACTGTGACCCACCATCCTCCTGAAGAAGCACCTCACCATTGCCCTCTGGAAGTTCTCCATGCCAGACAGCTACTGCTCCATGGGGAACCAGTTCAGCTTGGGGAAATCCACAGCTGGATCCATGCTCATGCAAGTAGTCAAGTCCATCAATACCATATTGCTGCGGAGGGTCGTCACCTTGGGGAATGCTGATTCCATCATCAATGGCTTTGTCGCCCTGGGCTTCTCCAAATGTAGAGGGCCCACAGACGGCACCCACATCCCCATCCTGGCCTTCAACCACCGTGCCTCAGACCATATCAACAGGAAAGGGTACTTCTCCATGGTGCTGCAAGGGACAATTCACAGACATTAATGTCAGCTTGTCGGGGAAGGCACACGACACCTGCATATTCTGGAACGTAAGCCTGTTCCAGCAGATGCACAGTGGCACTTTTTCCCAGACTGCACCATCAGGGTTGGGAACGTGGACATCCCCATGTGCATCCTGGGTGATGCAGCCTACCCCTTGCTCCCCTGGCTGATGAAGCCCTATGCTGGCAGCCTGGACCCCACCAAGGAGCATTTCAATGCCAGGTTCAGCAGGTGCCACACAGTGGTTAAGTGTTCCTTCGGCCACCTAAAGGGGAGGTTCAGGAGTCTCCTCATCCACCTGGACTGCAGCAATCAGACAGCCCCATGTGGTGGCAGCCTGCTGGGTGCTCCACAACATATGTGAGAGCAAGGGGAAGACTTTCCTGCCAAGGTGGGGGGGCAGAGGTTGGTCACCTGGCCAGAGCTTATGAGCAGCCAGACACCAGTGCCATTTGGCTAGCACATCAAGGGGATGTTCTCATTTGGGAGGCCTTGAGGGAGAGTTTCAGCCAAGGCCTGCTGTAAGACACTTTCCACAAGGGGCCTCTGCATTGTTCCTGTATGCCTTTCCTTCCCCACTCTTCCCTTCCCCTGCAGCCCAAATAGAGAAGCCTTTTTGTTTGGAAAAAACAACTCTTGTGGCGGGGGTTTGTTTGAGGGGGAAATACAACAGTGGAGGGGCTAGGGAAAGAACCTGGAATTTGGGAGGAGGGATGAGAAAGGATAGGGCTGGGACTGAGGCCTGCCTTGGGTTCCTTAGGAGACTTTGGCTGCCCAGGAGGTCCCACCACCACATGTTTGGGGCCCCAGCAGGGAGTTGGGAGGGTCGGGGATGTGGCTGGTGGCCCACTCCATACATGTGGCCATGTGCTCCATGACTCATGTTATTGAGGAGCATATGGCCTCGTGCTGGCATGAAAGCTGTTCCCAGTCAGCCCAGCACTCCTCACAGTCAGCAGCCCGCTCCTGGCACTCCTCATTGAAGCCCTGGATGAGGGACTGGAGGCAGGCTATATAGTCCCACAGCAGGTCTTCCCTGGTGTGATTCCTCTGGTGGATCTCGCAGGGTTGGGAAGATGGTATTGGAGGTACTGGACACTCCATGCTCACAGCTGGACCAGCTGTGAAGAAAGTGACAAGGGCAGTCATTGTCAGCCGATGGTCAGGGCAGTGCGTGTGTGTATGTTATACACCCGAGTCTTCAACTGCTGGGACACAAGGTCCTGTCGCAGCGGGCAGCCTTAGGGGAGGCCGACGGGAGCCCCGAGAAGTTTAACGTCTGTGTCTTTGACCGCTAGGACCGGGGTCCCTTCGCGGCGGGCAGCCAACAGGCTGACAGATGCCCCAGAGTTTACAGGGAGAGCTTATTACACCTCAGACTTTGACTGCTAGGATACAGGATCCCTTCGCAGTGGGCAGCCTAGGGAAGGCTGAGAGATGCCCCATGGATCCGTCCTCTGGAAGTGACACGATCCAAATGCCCAGTTCTGCCTGTATCTGTCCCTTATGACCGGCTGGAGTTCTTTTAAATTGTGCTTGGTTCTGTTACAGCAACTGAAGGAGTCAGGTTAAAGCTTAAACAGTTACAGGTTTATTAAAGAAGCTTATAAATCATATGGTTACAATGGCTATTGCTCTATTTCTTAACTGCTAGCAAATATAGATCTTAAAAATGGTTACAAAGAAAATAAAGATAGAAAATAAAAATAATGGTACCAAGTGACAGCTTAATCTTTAAAGAGCTCTAAATCTATGTGTACACTTAAGACAAAGGACACATCCAGGTACAATTTTTACCCCCTTCTGTGCCTCTCGACTCCAGCGTATCAGGCCAGGGCCGGTCCCTCAATTCCTAGGAAAGACGAATACGAGGTGGGCGTCCCCGTGGAACCTCGGGAGGCCAATCACCTAACCCGACCAGCAGATAGACGGTAGATTGACGCTCAGAGTAAGTGTGCTGCTGGACCCATCTTTATACCCATAGGGACCCGTATCCTCTTTCTTATCTAAGATGCCAAATTGTGTTGGTCCGTCTTTGTGATGCCAGTTCTTACAAGGGAGTTTCAACTTAATTTACACTTGCAAGAAAGATAACTAAATTGTGAGTACTGGACATTCTTTACTGGGCATGAGATTCCTCCCCCCGGACGAGTGTGTGTTCGTATCAATATGGGTTTCAGTCAAGGGCACTTCTCTGCAGCCTCCAGGTCAGCAATTGGCGTATCTCTGTTTACAGCCATCCAGGGTCACAGCAGCCAGCATATCCGGGCCTCCTGTCTATGCTTCAAAGACTATGCTGATTTTACTGCTCTGTGTGCCCTGTGTGCTCCAGGCATCTCAGAGAGGGGCAAGCAAGATGTTACGGGGGGCGGGGGGGTTCCTGTCTGGCTACAGTCATCCCAGTGTGTATGAAGCTTAGCCCTAATCTCTTAGCCAACACCAAAGGTGTTGGTTCAAACAATGGCAATGTGCTTCAAGCAAGGTCATCTGTTGCCTAGTCAGCAGGCACCTTCCTCCAGGGCCACAGATGTCCAAGGGGAACATTGCTACCCCCACGTCCCAGGGACAAGCAGGCATGGGAAGGTGCCAGCCAGGCCAGGAGTCTGCGGGTGGGAGGGTGGGATGGGTCAGCTCGGCTTCCTTCTGCATCTCGCAAATGCCGGGTCCAGAGGTGGTGGTGTCCCACATAGAGAGAACTTCTATCCCTGCCCACTGGAGAAGAGGGTCGGGGGTGTTGGGAGAGGTGTGTGTGAGTCTCAGACGTTGCTTGCCACTTGCAAGCTTGCCACTTGCTCCTGGGATCCTCTCCTCTTCCTCCCCCCCAGCAGATTCCCATGCAGGGGATTGTTCTCCTCCGCATCAGTGCACTTGACCAGGAGCAGATGCTGCCTGAATGCAGGCATGAGCCTGCGCCATGTGTGGCACTGCTGTGTGGTTCCATGACCCCAGATTCCTTAGAGGTGTCTTGTCATGGGAAGGTGTTCTATCATGGAGGCCAGAGTAAGGCAGGCTTCTCCAGAAACCATGTGAGAAGGAGCGAAGGGTTCCTGTGTGAGAGTGTCATGGGGCTGAGTGCTCCAGATTGATGCTCCATGTGTACCCATGTGCACAGGCTGTTGTGAGACCCCCCATGCTGAGAAGGCTGAGCAAAGAGCATGTAGCTCCTTACTACCTGCCCCCACGTGTACACAGAGAAAGTTATGAAACTCAGCTGAAGTGCCATCTCCGGGATTGTCCTAGCCCTGGGAGACATCCTGGGTGGGGAGGACTGGCTGCAGACTAAGGATCACCTCCTGGCTGGTGGGCATGGTGTCCTGGCTCTCATGCTCCTCCTTCTTCTCCTCCTGCTCCTCCACAACCCTGCCCTTGTGGAGGCTGACAACACCGGGTGGGGGAAAGTGTGTGGTGCCACCTCAGAGCAAGAACTTTGCTCCCTGACCTTTGCATAGGCCTGCTGGAGTTTCATCCGGACCTGGTCCAGGGTCCTCGTGTGCCCTTTCTCTGCCAGGCTGGCAGCCATCTGGCCATAGACATCGGCATTGTGGCTCTTGGTGTGGAGATCCTTGATGTTGGTCTTCTCCCCCCACACCTAGATGAGATCCAGGATCTCTGCACCAGGCCAGGCTGGTGCCTTCTTTTGTCCCTGGCCAGGGGCATTAGAAGGTTCTGTGGGCTTGCTGGCAGCTGAAGTGGGCACAGAGGGAGTGCCAGTGTTGCTTATGGCTCCACTCAAGGATGCTGTGTGGCACAGGGCTAGCAGGGCTCTCCTGGTGCCACAAGCCCTTTCCCTTCTGCCTGCAGCTTTGATGTCTGCAGGAGAAGGGGAGTAGTGGAGTTGTCGGGGTGTGACCAGGGCAGCCACAAGTGAAGCTGTGAGGGTATGTCTACACTTGGGAATTATTTGGAAATAAGTTATTTTGAAATAATAACTCCCAAATAATAATGTCAAAATAGAGTTATTCCTCTTCACATGCAGGAGTTATTATTTTGAAATAGCAAGCCCTTTATTTTGAAATAACAGGCTTGGTAGTGTGGACACTTGTCTTGTTATTTCGACATAACTCCCTTGTGAAGACATACCCAGCGAGGCCTCTGGATGCCAAATATTTCAAAATAGCAGCAGCAGAGCATCCATGGTAATGCTATTGTGAAATAACAATTTTGAAATAAATGTTATTCCTCATGACAAACAGGAGTTATTATTTCAAAATAACTGGCCCATTATTTCGAAATAATGGGCTTGGTAGTATGGATGCTCTGCGTGTTACTTCAAAACAACTCCCTTGTGTAGACAAGGGCATAGAACAGAGGTGGGCAAGGGCCCTCTGCGGGCCAGATCCGGCCTGCAAAGCCGGTGGATCCAGCCCGTGACTGCTTTGCTGCTCCTTTACCCTGAGGACAATCAGGGCCTGGGGAGGGGGACCACGCGAAGTCTCCTCTCCCCCCCAAGAGCACACGGCAGCTTGAGAGACACACCAGCTGTTATAAAACAGCCAGTGTTCATCTCTAACTGCAGTACACCTTTGGCAGGGGGAGGGAGCTTTGCGCACTTCCTGCCTCCAGGCCAATAAGAACCTGGGGGTGGGGATTGCACAAAGTCTCTTGCATCCTGTCCCCACCCTACCAGGGGCACGCAACGGCTCTTGCAGGGGAGGGGAGACTGCGTGCACTCCCTGCCCCCAAGCCCTGATTCATCTGGGGCAGGAGGAGCAAGCGAGGTCTAGAGGGAGCCGCCAGCTGTTTTAAAATTGGTGGTGTTTCTTTCTAGGGGGCGGGGCGAGGGAGGGAGGGAGGGAGGGGGAAGACTTCTTGTGCTTCCCTACCCCTGGCCAATCAGGGTCGAGGGAAAGCACAAGAAGTCTGTTGGCCCCGCCCCTTCTGGGGTGGCTGGGGGCCACTTGAGAAATTTCTGAAGTGGTCCCCTTTTAAAAATTATTGCCCACCCCTGGCTTAGAGACTAACAAAAAGATAAATGGTATCATGGGCTTCTGTGGACAAAACCCACTTCTTCAGATGAGCTAGAGTAGGGAAAAAAGGATAAATAAATTCAGCAACTGACAGGATATACCTGGGGTTGGCAAATGCCTGTTAATTGGCTTCATTCCCCCTTGAATGACTCTTTCACAGGTCCAGTGTTTTGCTAATAGGTCTGGCAGGCTTTTCACTTTTAAGAGAATTAGCTCCTCTCCAGAGGAAGCAGAGCCACAGAACAGCGATAGGAAGAGGTGGGTGGGTGGATATTAAGACCCAGTGGTGCCTCACATATGGGTAAAGAAGGCCCTGACACTTGAGAGGATTAGAGGGACCCCTAAACTAGGGTGCAGTGTAAAAAGTCATGTGAGCCACATGTAAAAAGTCATGTGAGCCACATGTAATTATACAGACTGTACCTTCATGCGGGTGATTAAAATCTACTGGTCTATCATGAATTACTCTGGACAAGTGTGTTCTTCCTGACAACTCCTCCCTCCTTACTTCCCCTTTCCAAAATGGGGCACTTCTCTGCTGTTCATGAATGGGAGAGGAAGTTACCCCAGAAGGAATAGCAAGCTTCACTCCTTTCCTGTCCCTCCCTTGCTGACTGACCTGTGTGCATAGAAATAGTCTGGACAGCATAACAAGAATTCCCCTGACTTTCCACCAGATGTTCTCTGCTGCTTTCCAGTACCCTGACAGAGATGGGAACCAGGAGCAGCTTGCAATGAAGGAACAGGCTGAAGGTATAAGTCGAGGAGAAATTAGCTATATTTGTCTGGAGAATATAAATTTTCGTTTAGATGTAACCAGTTAAAAATATCCATACTCAGAGCTAAGTTACAATCCAAACAAGTAAACTTAAAAAAAATTACAACCCAGCAGTTTTATATTCTTGTAATTGATTATTTAGCCAGATATAGCAACAAAAGACCCGCTTATCCTTCACACAAACACCCCATCCTAGGAACACATAAAAAAACATTTTGACAATCTCAGACAAAGAGCAGCTAGTTTCCAAACAGTTAACTAAGTTTAGAAAGACTGTGGTAAAATAATTATGAGGTGTAACAAAAGTCTTGATGACTACAAGTTACCCTGTACTATACACAAAAGGTTTAAAACCTGAAGGCAAACCTTTTTAGGATAAGGAGGTTCGGTGATAACATAATTATGGTAAAGAACGTCAGGATACTTAGTACAATTAATCTAAGCTGTGTTTAATGTGACAAAGGAGATAATTCTAGACACACAAGTGAAATATGCTAAATGAGTTTCTGATTAAGAAGAAAATATTCAGTGGTGAGCATTTTCAAAAGAATGAGAATTTAACTTTAGGAAAGACTGGAGCTCTGTTGTGCTAGGAGAGGTGAACTCTGGATGGACCTAAACCAAAATCCCAGATGTGAGCATCCCTGAATTTAGGCAGAGTATTAGGAATCTAAACCCAGATCCAGCATTAGAAATATGAATTCAATCTCCCCCTACTTGTTTTAAGCTGGTAATAATGCTTCACAGTTTGATATGATCTCTTGCGAGAGACCAACTCTGGGCCCGAGTTCATTGTTGCTTTTCTCATGAAGAAGATTGCTAGTAAAAAGAAAATAAACTTATACTCACACTTTTATGAAAAAATATCTCTCATTCACCAAGGGCCAAATTCTGCCACCATTACTATATTGAGTAATGCCTTATTTTTCAAGGAGTCCCATTAAATTAATGAAACTACTTGAAGGGCACCACTTACCTTGAATAAGGATGACACGACCTGCCCTTAAGTAAGGTCTGACTTTAGACTTTCATCAACTCTCATCTTTAATTGTAAAGACATGCTAGAAAAACTGGCAAACCACGTTTAATATTTTTCAAACCCTATAAATAGCTGAGAACTAAACCTGTTCTGTAGTGATGACACTATCTTTCTTAGTTATAGAATTATCCTATATTTTAGTTTGGTTTTTATATTTGGTCTGTAAATATCTCAGACATAAATACCAATACTAGATAAAATTAGTGATAAGGTAATTTAAATGCAAGGAATATTAACATGAAAATCAAAGACTATAAAATTGCCTTAATCTTTACACTGTTGCAGCTTTATCCACGTTTGTCTCAGTAGGCACTGTGACAGTGCCTAAGAGGTGTATATTGCACAGAAAGCCACAGACTACAGCTTCTATTTTGCCCTAAACCATAGACATTTGTTTTTATTAGCATATCTGAGGTATACATCCCTTTAGTCCCCCACTTTGTGCCTGTAGTGCAAAAAAGACAGGTATTTAAGGAGCCATCTAAAAGTGTAATTGTAAAATATTTGCATATCTTTCATACTTTCTCTTTTCTTTTATAAAGGAGGCAGCAAAAGTAATAGTAATTGCAAGAGTAATGGCTACAAACTCCTCATCTCTGTGTTCTGATATGAAGTTTTTAAATAGCAGATCAAATGAGGAAGAGTGAGTCTGTTGATTAAAGCAAACTGGGAATGGAAAGGGATAGTCGCTCAAAAATGTTGCTCTTCAGTCAACGATACATGGAGAAAAGTACTTAAGGTCCTCACAATCCCTCCAAAACCAGGCAGTTTCCTGTTTCTCTCTACCCAACTTCTCCTCTCTGCCCCAGACAACATCCAGTCATTCTATACTCTTCCTCTAGAAAGGAGCAGGAGAGGCGCTCTTCCAACTATGCGCTGAGATTGGCAAGCAGAAAGATGGACTACAGGAGTCACACTTTTTGCAGCAGCAGCCCCTTGGCCCAGGATTTCACACTGAAAACCTGTGCAGACAGGAACAACTTGCATCCCTCTCTACACGTGGCCAAGTTTGATCTTGCATGTTTCCAACAAGAACAAATGCTAGATGGATGGCCACAGCACGAGAGCAAGAGTTTCTTTCTGCTGGCAGGTATCGTGGAACGGGCAGATTTCACATGCTTCTATCAAGGAGCACAATAGTATGCTTATTCTTGGCCAGCTAGCATGCATCTGAGCCCATCTAAGGATATGTCTAGACTCCAAGGAACACGTCCACTTTTACAAAAAAAAAAGTCAGGAAAGAGGACGCGTTTTGTCGGCCTCTCTGTAAACCTCGTTTCATGAGGAAGAAGGGATGGTCCAACAGAGGGGTTTTTTTCCTGACATTTGGCCCTGTGTACACAGGCCAAATGTCAGAAAAGTCTCTTTCGAAAGAAAAGTGGAAAAAGATACGCAAATTGCGGTTCGCAATTCGCGTATCTTTTTCCGACTTTTCTTTGTAGTGTAGATATAGCCTAAGACAGTTGTCAGTGCCCGGGTGTGAGATGTATGTTTGGCCTGACATCCCTACATAATGAGGCAAGGCAACTGTTCTCTGAACTTGAACGATGAGTCCATCCTGCACACTTTAATTTGAAAATATGATTCTGCTCCTATTGGTAGTTGGCTTTTGTCTTCTGCCCTCTCCCCCCGCCCCAGTATCAATCTCTTGACTAATGGGCTAGGGTGTCCTTTGCTGCAGCCTCTTTGATTTCAATCAGCTTTGCTGTTAAAACTGGGAAACAAGAAATTAAATCCTTTTACTGGATGCTCTGATCCCCTTACCCCAGCTCACTCAGGCTGGGTATATATGTGAGCTAACACTAGTAACCATCCTGCACTGTATTTGGTCCCCAGCTAGTAGTGCTGAGGCACAAGGACATGCACTGCAATCTCTTTGGAGTATTAAAAAGCTTTGGAGCCTGGTCATTTAGGGGGTTGTGTTCTTACTGCGCTATTTCTAGCAGCCGTATGTACTGATGGAATTGCACCGCTCCAAATAGAACCAGAATCTCTCTCTCTCTCCCTCTGTTTGGGCATACCTCTGTTGAGTCCTTGATGGGGCTTTGCTGGCATAAGTGACTGGCTGTTCTTGTAAGAGCATCCAATCCTTTCTCCAAGGCATAAGACAGTTGCTCTCCTGCCTGGTAGCACTTCAGGACGGGGACAGCCATTATTTGTTTCAACATATCAAATGCTTGTTCTTGGGAAGCTGACCGATCCCATGCCATGTCCTGCTGTGTGAGCTGATAGATTGGTTCCACCACCACAGTCAGGTATGGGCAGAACCTGAAAAGAAAATTTATCATGCCTATGATGTGCTGCACTTGTTTCACGTCCACTGGAGCTGGCATGTCTCTGACTGCCTTGATCTTGCTGGGAATCTGTGTTCCGACCCCTTACTGTGAGCAGATGTCCAATATATGTCACTTTGTGCTATCTGAGTTATATTTTTTTCCTGGCGTGAGTGTTTTCCTCTTGTCCCAGCTTTGCTGTAGAGACAGCTTGTTGTTGTCTGTCATGGTCTTGTTCAGGTTCTGTGTCATTTCTCCCTTTACCTGCAATGAGGATATCATCGGGAATTATTTTTCAGCCCATTCAGTGCTTCTGGAGCTTGGATGAGTCTTCTCTGGAGCACTTCTGGTGCTGGGCCCATGCCCATGGGCAGGTGTGGTCATCGGTAATGACCAAGTAGCATTGCATAGTTTGTCAGCGTGCTTAGGTGCCAAAATCAATTCCTCACATCACAGATCTTAAGATTCTGGCTTCGGAGAGTTTGGGCAAGATGCCATCAATGGTGGATAGTGCATAGTGACATCTCTTCAATGCCTGAGTCAGTGGTTTGGGGTCTGTACAGAAGATGAATTGGCCACATTTCTTGCAATACTGTCCTCATGCATGACAGTTTTCTCTTCCCCACTCATGCTGTCTCCCACAGTAAATGCATCTGACGATGGGTATGGCAGCATGGCCACCTGCTCTCCTTTTCTGTTATCTCTGCCTGCACTTCTGGGGTTGCTGTGCCTCCTAGAACTTTCATCCTTTCTCTTCAGGCTTCCATTGCACACCCCGCTTCCAAGCCTCTGTCTCATAGGAGAGCACCTTTCTTAGCAGTCAGTTGCAATCCCACCTTCATGGTCCCAAATTACAGTCTCTGTCATGTCCACAAAATTGCCTGTAGCAGGCAGGGAACATAAACAGCTATAAGAATCCCTTCCCTTTGGATTGATTTCTAGTGAAAAATGTGTGGGTTTTGGTTTGTCTGTTTTTTTCCTGCTTTTGAAAAAAAAATCATTGTCCAGGTTTCCTAGCACTGCTGCACTGCATTCTTATCATGAATTTCTAAAAAGTTCAATACAAACCCACTAACTGGGCTACAATGTGCTCCTTTTAAAAACATAACAAGTCCTTTAAAAAAACCCAAAGAGTTTGTGAAGAATCATAAAACCAGTCAATCCTCCTGGAGCTTGGGGTTTCAATGAAAATATTTCAGATTGCTGGGAGCTTTGCCCTTGAGTGCAATGGATATTGGATCAGACCCCATAATACTTTTAATCTCAGGATTCTGGACACCTTACAAAGACTGCAAGCTAGAACATGATGCCCTTACCTGCACTGTGTAGTTCCTTATTCCACATGAAGAGAATCAGTGAGGGTGTGTCTACAAAGCAGGGCTTAACTCAAAATAAGCTATGCAAATTGAGCTATGTCAATTGTGTAGCATATTTCGAAATTGTGAGTGTCTACACAGCACTTATGTCAAAATAGAGTACCCTTTCTCCAACTTCCCTTACTCCTTGTACAATGAAGGTTACAGAAGTCAGAGTAAGAAGTCCTCCAGCTTGACATTATTTCGACATTATTTTGAAATAACTGCCTGCTGTGTAGACACGGACTAAGTTATTTTGAAATAATGTTGCTGTGTAGACCTACCCTGGGAGTACTTAAAGAGCAAGTTACTACTTAGTATAAGTAAGGGAACCACAATCTAGCCCTACCTATTTATATCTCAGGTAACCCCTTGCGATTGAAGCATTATTCTACCTATTTTATAGGCAGCAAAAGTGAGACACAGTGACATTAAACATCTTACGTTGGCAAGCTGGTAACAGAGCCTGCATTGGAATCATAAATTAAATAGCACCCTGGAGCTTGTGTCTAGGTACATGGACGCCCCTGCTCCAACATGTGGGTTTTTACAGATAACCGCTGCATGCTCTCCTAATTTCTTGCCCCCATGAGTCTGGTGGAGTATAGCTCTCTGAGAAATGAAAAGAACTGAGATTGTGTGCATGAACTGAAAGAGGGACAGCATAGTAATTCAGCAGGTGTTAAATAAAATAAAATAAAATAAAATAAAAAGAATCCATGTAGCCATTGAATGTACTGGGTGTAAGATTTTAGCAAGGATTCTTACCCAAAAAATATATAATCACCTCTCCTCTGATCAAAACAAGTATATGTTTTATACTATATCTATACATTTACAATATTAACATTATATTTATATTAAAAGGGGCACTTTACAAAATGTAAGCATCATTTTTAATAGATCCCAGTGATTTGTAAACCCCAATTTCACTATCAGTCCTTTCCTATGGGATCTCTTGTTTTTCCCCTAGTCTTTGAATTTTTTAGAGCCTCTCTCATTATTTTTGTTGTCCGAAGTTGGGCAATAATGTTACTGTGATTAATTAAGCAAAAAGACATGGAAATGGGGGTGTGGTAATCATCAGATAATAAAGCCCTCTGGGTGTTGCAATGCATGAGGTGCAGCTAGGATCCTTTATCCCCAGAGGTCTGATTATCTCCAGGAAAACTGCACCTCCCTGTACTTGCTGTATGGCTATTATGAAATATCTTTACATTTTATAGATAAAGTAAATTACTTTAATCACTGAAAATTGCCAGTGTTGTGAGGTTTCAGCTGTGAGGTTCACAGAGCTTAATCTGCCCATTTCAAGTCTGAAATAACCAATAATTGTTCTAATAAAAGCAGCAGTAAATCATTATTTAAATGCTGGGATCATCTCCTCACAGTGGAAAGACTCCTACTGTACATCTGATGACATGAGGCTCTTACTTAAACACAGCTCCAAAACTGCAGACCATCCGAGAAATGCTTCTCCTGACCAGCATGTTTAATCATTATTTAGATAGAACATTGGATTATACTAATATTCCTGAAACTTGAGGTATCCAAATAATAAAATCTAGCCAATATCTGTAAGTATTTTCATATTTTTTAAATATATGACTCTTTCAGATATTTTCCAGAATACCTACAGTGTCCAATGGAAAACTAGATTCCTTCCTTTCCTAAACAACTTGGAACCTGTAGGAAATATGCTTAATAATTTGTAATAAAAAGCCTGTTTCAATGGCAGATGCCCCAGTCCTATTCAGCTATCTATGAGCCCTTGCACAAGGGATTAGCAAAATTCACAGTTAATCAGGACAGCTAGTAACTGGATAGCCAACCAACCTTTAAATGTCATTATTCTCAAATATAACCACTGTCAAAGGAGCAGAGTTTCCCAAATTATATATCAGATTATTTTTATTATTATATCAGATCATAATTATTATATCAGATCATATGCCAGTGCTCTATGGGTGGTGCAGTGACATCATTTCTGGAGACGTTTCCAGGAATGGAATGTAAATTTTTGGATGTATCCCATTCTCTACCTGCAATGTTACCACTAGTTACTTAAAGGTATATTAACTATTTGGTGATATTGCAAGCAGCTAGCTAGGTAGAATATTTTGAACAATTCTTCTTCTTGTTGATTTTAAAGATCTTATTTTCTAGTAGAAGGCAAATAAACTCTAGACATGTACCACAGTAGCGATTCATAGAGTGACATGAAAAAATATTTCCCCGGTTAGTTTTTACTGATTTACAACTGACTGAATTTCAGTTTCAGAGAGGTAGCCATGTTAGTCTGTTTCAGCAAACACAAGGAGTCTTGTGGCACCTTAAAGACTAACAAAGATTTATGCCCTAATAAATTTGTTAGCTGATAAGGTGCCACAGGACTGCTTTTTGTTTATTCTGAAGTTAGACATTTTTTAACAAACAACTTTTAGGCAAAAAATCCATGTAATCTTTCCCCTATTATAACACCCATAAAATAATGTCAGACATTTTTGATTTTTTTTTCATGAAAATATATTCCCTCCTTTTGACCTGTCCTATTTTAAGTTAATAATGTCCATTCTTCTGGAGTTAAAAGATCTTGCAATTTAACAAGGGTTTGCTCTATGATAGTGCAACATTATTTGAAACTAGGTTACATCTTAAGCTTAAAAATTAAAGTCTTAATCCTGCAAATGGACCCACACAAGACAACCCTTAGCCTAGGTGGGTTCATTGAAGAATGTAATCCTAAAACATACAAGAGGGCTGAGCAGTATTCCCAAGATTGAAAATGATTAGCCTTCATTTGTAAGGCCAATATATTGCACAGACACAATTCTAACTGACATGTCAAAGAGAAACAGGTCCCCATAGTGACAGAAAGATTATACTCTAAGGAGAGGTGAAAAAACAAAGTGACTTGGAGGACAAATAGAGGCCCCCACACACCATCAATCCTATTTTTAAAAGAATGTTAAAAAATTGTCACACTTCTCATGGAGGGAAAAGTCTGATTTGACTTTAGAAGGTTAGAGCATGCTATCAACGGTTCTCAAGAGAAATCTGAGATTATTGTGCCAAAGGCAATTAACCCTGAGTAATAAGGACTTTTAGCAGCCTGAACTGACAACCTGATAGAGGAGTGGATGCTATTTTCAAGGGGAAATGATGAACTTGAAAAGAAGATATTCTTTGCTACTGCTTAGACTTTCAACCAGAGCTTTCATGCTCCCTCCAGTAATTTGTTTATCAAATTGACTAATGAGAAGAGTTAGTCAAATGAGTTTTTTAGGAGAAATGACTAGTAACCAGAGCAAGAACAGTAGAACATAGATCAGTGACAGCATCTGTTTCTGGAAGGGTTCCAAGCTGGAAGACTGAATCCAATTACAAGGTATAAGGATAGGGATAATCAGGGACACTTTGTGGGGAGATAAATGTCATAAAAAGCAAATTATACAGTCTCTTCTCTTGGAACATCTGCAAACAAAAATGAAAAGATTAGAGAAATGCTAAGAAGACTGGACTCTCTGCCAGTCCTTTAAGTGTGAGGTGGTGCATAGTATAAACAGGCAAACTCAGATGAACAAGAAAAAGTCTTAGGAAAATGAGAAAGATAAATAGATTTTATTATTCATAAGGATTATCACAGGTAAAAGACATGAAGGTACCTGTTAAAAATTCAATCACAGACAAGGATTTGTATATTTTGGTAAACAGCAAATTAGAACTGTGGAAAATTCAGGGAAGGAAAAAGAAAGGCATTCATAAGAGACTACTAAGAACGCTGTCCTGCCAACAACTGTTGCATCAGAATCAATAAAACTTGTCAGTGTGAAGCATTTTCTACGTATGGGTTTTGCAAGATCTGAGCCCTAGGGCAATTTCACAGAAGTGATATGCTTTCTAGGAACCTAAATGACTTAGGGTATATCTGCAGCAGCTGGGAGCATGCCCAGATAGGCAGACTTGCACGAGCAGCTCTTGTGCTTGCACACAAAGACAACAGCATGAACATCGTGGCTTGAGCTGGAGCTCAGACTTTCAAGCCAAGGTCATGTGGGCTTAAGAACCCAGGCTGCAACATTCAATCTGATGTTTTTCAGTGTACTACCTCCAATTCAGCTAACGAGAGTCTGTCTACCTAGACTTGAAGACTCTCACCTAGCTGCAATGTAGACATATCCAAAGCCACTTTGGAAAATGTTAACCTCAAATCAGAAAAGAATTGAGGTTCCAACTTCCAACACAAACCAATGCACTCATGTCCTCCACTTCACGACATTCAGCTTAAGACAAACAGCACTTAAGACATTTCTGAATTGACCCCCTGATTTGACTTACGAGAATTGGTTTCAACTTTTCGATGCTCAGTCCCACAAAGGAGTATATTGCCGTTGTGAGTGAGGACATTTCAACTTATGATGCAATGTTCAGGAATCAATTCCGTAGTAATTCTGAGGATTGCCTGTATTTCAGTTCCTGGTTTTCTGGATTAATGTGCTGCATAATACCGTATGTCGTATGATGCAGATATATCATAAAACATGCATATACACAACCGCAGAGTGAATGCTGCAACCAGAACTACATTTCCTAAATTTGTATAATTTTAACTGTACAGCAATAATGTTGCATTTTTAATGTAACACAATAAGACTGAAGCATACTATGTTATAGAAATAAAGACTAGACAATGGTAAGGATTAGAAAAAGATGAAGACATGCATAAAAAATAAAAGAAATTAGCATATAGTTTACACTAAAAATTTTCAAAAACGTATCAATATTTTAAGTGTAGTCAAAAGCAAAGGAATCATTTCAGATTTTAAACTAAGGAAAGAAGTTTGCAGAACAGCCTTCACAGCTTAGCTTTGCTATATTAAAACATTCTTATGCTAATTACATGGGAAGTGACTAGGCCATCTTCAGTGTCCCCCAAGATATAAATCAATTATCTGAATAAAAAATAAATAATTGTTTAAAAATCAGCTTATTGGGACATGGGATATAGATGAAATTTAATTACTAAATCTGTCAAATTTACAAAGATTTTAAACCTGTACTCTCAGGATTATTCACTGTAAATATATCAGTCACACTCAAATCCCTGAATGTGTTTTACATAGCTTAAATTGGAAAGGAATCATACCCAGCATGTAGAAACACTAACACAGCCTATCAAATTCTTAGTATTTCCAAATGTGGTGACTAGGCAAGGTAGCTCCAACCCTTCTACCTAACATTCACTATTTCCCTAAGGACAGAGCCTTCTGCCAATTTCCTTCTTGATTAACGCAGTATACTCATATTTTACATCCAACTGTAATTCAGTCTATACAGTGAATCTAAGATGGCAAATAACTTGACCAAGAATACAAAATATATGAAGGCTCTTTAGGAATTGCCTTTGGAATAATACAACATTTACTAAGATTTAAGACAGGAATCAAGTAAAAATACTGACAACATGTGCCTGTAAAAAAAAAACCCCCACAAAAGAATTAATGTCCCTGTCTCAAAAATCCCATCCCTGTTCTATCCAGACTAAACTTTTACATGCAGTAGGATGTAACTGGGTAAATTTCATATCCAGTAAGAAAGCAATGAGAAGGGGAAAGCACACAGCTGTCCTCAAACCCTTGTCAATGTATCTTACACTAGTTCTCCTGGAAAAGAGACATTTAAAACTAAACTGAACAAAAAACTGTAGAAAGTGTATTGATGGGAAGAATCACATATGGACAAAACAAATAAGCTAGGTCTTTTTCATACTTGCTTGGTATAGCTTTTAATAAATCTTTCAGTAATTTGCTGCTTAGAAAACATGTCCTACTTGGCACTAGTGTTTGGTACCTTTGAGGTACCAAACTTGAAGCCTCTTGTGCTTCAAAAATCTATATTATTTAGAAATGAAACCGAGAGCTTTGAAGGCATGAAAATCCTGAGGCTTCCAGAATAGTTTATTTAGGCTGGAGAAACTGGAGATATCTCAAACTGGAGATGGTACAGTACTATGAATTCAGTATATCAAGAAAACACAGAGTAATGTCTCAGCATGTTTTGTAGTTGTTGTTCAACTGTTATAACAATTAAATTAATAATGCATGAGTTTCTTGATGTTAAGGTTATCCATTTGCCTATCCACCCACCCATTTTCCTTCAGAAATATTTAGGGTCTTCTCCTTTAAGTTATCAAATTAGTTTTTCCTCTTTGCTTAGCTTGGTTATAACAGATGCAGAGCTTCATTATGTTCTCCGATAAAGCCTCATTTATCAAGTTACTTTGAACACTTCTGCTACCATGAGTATTCTTTACTATTGCAAAAAAATAGGCTATCAAAAGAGAATTGCAATTAAATTTAATGATTTTCTGACAGCCTGGCTCTCAGTAAAGCCTATTTTTAAGATAACTTTGGATAAATTCCGAATGAGGTTTACAGACCTGCAGGAAAGAAGATCTGTTGTTTGCTGTAGATGATGAGAAAGATCTGGTATTGAGATGTCCATCACTTATATCTACTTCTGTGGGCAGGTGGATCAGGCTTCATTGAGTCTACCTTCAGGTTAGATTAGGCTGTAAGAAGCTGAAAGGTATCTTTTTCAATGGGGAGATGGAAAAATGGAAGCTATTTCTCTTCTCCAGTTATGTCAGGGTGCATCTACACTGCACCGTCTACAAAGCTGTTATTCTGGAAAAACAATACTAGCATCCACACAGCAATTGCATTATTTGGAAAGAAAATTGAAATAACAGAGGGCCTTTTCTGATGCTGGCAAACTTCATTCCACAAGGAATAATGCCTCTTCCGAAAAATCTCTTTCGAAAGAGGGTGAGAGTGGAAGTTCCACTGCTGCTATGTCGAAATAGCTCCTTACCAGAGCCATTCTAAGTAAGCCCTAAGCCAGGGGCTGGACTGTTATTTCGAGATAACTAGTGTTATTTCAAAATAAAAATGTGAGAGGCTACACAGCCATTCGGTTATTTCAAAATAATTTTGAAATAACAGACGGTTTATTCCATAATCTGTAAATCTCATTCTACAAGGAATAATGCCTATTCCAAAATAGCTATTTCGAAATAAGGTGTGTGTAGATGCTCCACTGCTGCTATTTTGAAATCGCCCCTCACCAGGGCCATTCTAAGTTATTCCTCCCCAGTGCCTCCTGGGGCTCTAAATCAGGATAGCACGTCTATAATAGAGAAGTCTGCCTTGGACTAATTCTGAGGCTTCCCTGAAGTGGTAGATGTGCTATTTCGAAATAAGCTATTTCAGAATAATTATTCCGGAATAGCTTATTTTGAAATAAGCGTGCAGGTAGACATACCCTAAGGGAATAAATGCAATCAAATGATTAACTATTGTTCCAGACATAAGTAAAGCAGAAATTCTTTCATTCCCTAACAATATAGGTAAAGAGAGAAGAGGAGAGAAAATATAAAATAATGAATAAAAATAATTATGGTACTTAGAATGGTAAAAAGCAAGGCCACATAAAAATTATGTTTATGTACAGTGGACATGGAGAATATGTTTACACAGAATTTGTTCATGAAGGAATTTAACTAGTTTACAGGACAGAGATAAAGTACAATGTCATTATGTTTCTCAGCATGTGTTTTTCATATTCAAAAGTTAAAGAAAGAAAATATGCAACAGGTCTGAAAAGATGTGGAAATGTCCGCATTTGCCAAAGGCGCTGCACAGCAGTATCTGATATACCACTGTTTTCCTCAATATTTAATGTACGTGGTTAACGTTTGGTATCATTGGCATATGTTAACTTTTGAAGGCAAGTGAATTTTTAGGCTATTTTGAGAAATCCCCAGAGATTTGAGTCTCAGAAGTAAACTAGTGAACACAAAGGTTATAAGCAAGATCCTGTGCTTGTGTAAACTGCCATGTCTCCACTGTCGTCAATGGAGGCAGAGTGTACTTTTGACATGAGTATCGCTAGGGCTGAGAACACTTATTAGACCTCCCCCTCCAGCAGTCATGACAGTCCACCAATCTTGAGCAAAGTTTGCACCTTGTGATAGCTCTGGCATATTCATCATTTTCTGTTATTGCCACACACCTTGATTTAAGAAAGCACTTAAGCCCAGGCTTAAGTGATACCCTAAACAGGGATTCTTTTCAGAATCTTTTTTAGAATCTTCCCAGGCACAACACAAGCATTTTAACTATCTTTTTGCTGATACCTTTTTAAGAGATCACAAAGTTGAATGTGTTGTTCTTTTTTTCAGGTCCCATTCAATGAATAAGAACAGAAACTGCTTTCATGCGAATTTCTTCTTATGCTTAGAAACATACATAATAAAACTTGTGTAAAGCAAAAGTAATCAAAAATCCATTTAACCATAGGTCCCGCTCTAGCTCTCTTTGATGTAAGAAAGAACACTTTTGTAGGTATTGCATCAAGCCCACAGAAAATGCAAAGAATGGCAGAAGAGTGTGAACTATACTTGCAGTTATCATAAGATTTGACAATAGTGGGAGTCCAATCAAAAGTACTGCAATATATATCATACCCTGATTTGCAATTATTATTTTCCCTTCTGGAGCATTGATAATTTGCGAAAGCCCACAACAAAAATTATTTTACCTCTCTGGCTTATAAATGTTAATTTCCAATATATTATGTATATCATTCTTCAAATGCCAAATCCAAATGTATTTTTGTGACTGATCTTAATTTTGCATATGCTTTTTAAGTAATATTCATTAAAAAATAATCTTGGTGAATTGAAGTGAAGACCATCTTTCATTTTGTCAATCATACTTCCAAAATCTTTGGAACAATTTCATGCACATCACTAACTATAGAAGAAAAATATTTGTTTCAGACTAAGATCACACATAAAAAATATTAAAAACTTATGTGCAGAATTCTTCACTGGAAATCAAACTGGAAAGCGCTGTACCTTACAAGCTACCTTTCCCAGTGGTGGAGTTCTGGGGGCAGATACTTCAGGCACTGGACAAAGCTATGACAATTCATAGCATCCAAATAACTGCTCTCAGATTTTAGGAATGTTATTTTTGGGGAGGCTGGAGATGACAATAATTTAATATTAACATTTCTGATTAATTTTTTATTTGAAGCTACACTTAAAATTTATGAAGAAGGTTTTCTTTTAATTTACTATGAACTTCATAATGTAATAATATCTGAGAAGTTAACATATAGCTTTATTCCAGATTTGGAGTCCTTTGATTCTTTCCCCCCACTCCTCCCATTTTCTCAATACTGAATGAACTTTAAATTTTATATTTTTAGACCCTGTAGATTTGTGAAAGAAAACATTTTTTTCTGAGTCTCATCACAAATTATCAGTGAAAAAAAAAGACTGTTTATGTTTGTCTTCCTCTTTCTGTCTCTTGTATGCAGAAGAGTTTGACACTCTTAATACATCTGAGTACTCAGCCAGTATGTTGGTTTCTGAACTTTCAGCAAGGTTCATTTTTTCAGGTACTTGTTTCAGGTTAATATGAAAAATATTCTGGCAATAGTGAACTCAGATAATATAACTATTTGGACCCAGAGGGAAGCAAAAGAGATTTATAACATCTTGAAACAACATAGACTCATAGAATCATAGAACACTAGAACTGGAAGGGACCTCGAGAGGTCATCGAGTCCAGTCCCCTGCCCTCATGGCAGGACCCAGTACCATCTAGACCATCCCTGATAGATGTCTATCTAACCTGCTCTTAAATATCTCCAGAGATGGAGATTCCACAAGCTCCCTAGGCAATTTATTCTTCTCCTATCCTCAGAGGCCAAAGAGAACAATCTTTCTCCCTCCTCCTTGTGACACTCTTTTAGATACTTGAAAACTGCTATCATGTCCCCTCTCAGTCTTCTCTTTTCCAAACTAAACAAGCCCAATTCTTTCAATCTTCCTTCATAGGTCATGTTCTCTAGACTCTTAATCATTCTTGTTGCTCTTCTTTGCCCCTTCTCCAATGTCTCCACATCTTCCTGAAATGTGGTGCCCAGAACTGGACACAATACTCCAACTGAGGCCTAATCAGCAGAGTAGAGCGGAAGAATGACTTCTTGTGTCTTGCTCCCAACACTCCTGTTAATGCATTCCAGAATCATGTTTGGTTTTTTTTGCAACAGAGTCACACTGTTGGCTCATATTTAGCTTCTGGTCCACTATGACCCCTAGATCCCTCTGCAGTATTCTTCCATGTTTTGGATTTAGAAGGAAACGTAATTTCAAAGATTTCCTATCAAGTGCCACATGACAAATCAGAGTGTCACTTTGGCCACATTTTTCCTAAAAGATTGCACTTGCATTTTGCACATCTTCCCCAATCCTTATACATTCTGGTCTCTCTCCTCCCCTGTTTCTTCGCAGGCTTGTAGCAAAAATTCTTAGTATTAGACCTTATTGATCTTGCACTTGATACTATTGAATTTTATTCCATTTTTGTCACTCCAGGCTTCCAGATCATGCTGATGATCCTATAGAAGTCCTCCTCGGAATTGATAATGCCTCCCAACTTTCTATCACCAGTAAATTTCATTAGCACACTACAAGGGTTCTTCTTATTTATTCCCCATACTCTTTGCAGTTTATGTATTGACATCTAAGACATTGAGCAGAGTGCCCAATTTCCCTCTTGTTGCTTCTATGACTCTATTATAAATGCCCTCTCCCCCCTCCAACATCTAGCACTCTGTTAAGATTCATTTAATATATGTGGGTTTTTGATTATCTGCCCTATCTGAACCTTTCCTCACTAGGGTGTCACACTGATGTGTGAAGATACCCTTCCCCCTTCTTGTTCAAATAGATTTCAGCTCTTCCTAGCATACCTTTTTCCTGGAACAGCACTGCATGGTCAAGGCAGACAAAGCCTGCTCAAAGACTCCACCTGCAGAACCATGCATTAATCTCCAGGACAGGCATGTCCCTGCCTGACCTCTTAATCTCAAGTGGGAAGGTAGGTGAGAATAAAATCTGCCCCCTCAACTCTTCATCCTTGTTCCCAGAACTCTTAAGTCACTGTTGACATGCTCCAGGTCATACATGATAGGACCATTAGTTCCCATGTGGATGAACACCACAGAGGGACAGATGAACTTCAGCAACATTACTGTAACATCTCAGACACAAGCTTCAAGCACTTAGTTCTCCTATCAGGTCATCACATCAGGTCAGAAGATGGATACCTTCAGACATCACTGTTCAGAGTGGAAAGAGTTAGATATGGAAAGGTTTCTAGGGTGGCATTTTTATTTTTACACAGTGACTAAGGCAAAGCTCCTCTTAGAGGTATATCATCCTGTGTTCAAGGCTAATGCTTCTCCGTCTTGTCCTCATGATACTTTATCTTATGAGCTAGGCCTGGGTCTTTTGTGAATATATTTCAACCTATGGAACATTCGTGAATTGTTAATTGGTGAAGCTATTCATCCCTCTGCAAGTGACCAACATGAGAACTATGCATTACTGAAGTCCCACTTACTCCCAAACTTTGATTCTTTGGTGCATCTGCTCAGCCATTGCCTGGCTATGATAGAGTCAGCAGAAAAAGGCTTATATGGGACTTCAGCAGCACACCAACCATGAGCAGAGTGAAGTTAAGGAGTAGCCTTTCAAGGGAAGGAGTGGGGGGCAAAAAAACCTAACTGGTTTCCAGACTGCGCTTGAGAAGAGTATGGAGAATATGGTATGATGTGGTTTCCTATGATGGCATGTAGCTGATCTGCAACTGCTACTAGCAAGTATTTCCAACAACCAGTGATGATACATTAATTGGGGAGGTCTCTGAGTTATTACAGAAAATTCTTTCCCAGGTATCTGGCTGCTGGGTCTTGTCCATATGCTCAGAATCATACTTATCACCATATTTGGAGTTGGGGCGGAATTCTCCCCCAGGTTAGATTGGCATTTTAGAGGCTTTTCCCTTCTTATGCTGCACGGGGCACTGGTCATTGCAGGTTCAAACTAGTGTAAATGGTGGATTCTTTGTAACCTGAAGTCTTTAAATCATAATGTGAAGACTTCAGTAACTTAGCCAGAGTTTATCAGCCTGTTATAGGAGTGGGTGGATGAGGTTCTGTGGTCTCAAATATGCAGGGGGTCAGGCTAGCCTGAAAGTCTCTGAGACTATGAAGTATCATATGAGCCCTCTGCTTAGGGGTGGAATTCACTCCAAGTGCAGGCTGCAAGTAACTGATATTCACAATTTGAAATTAGAGCCATATGATTGGTCATCCAAGTCACAAAATATCATTACTATTCTCTGATTGGATAACAGTGACTTATACATCAGAGAAAGTCATGAATAAGTCACTGGAACTTTATGCTCTGCAAGAGTCAAATAAGCCTGGGAAAATTCAAACCTTTCTCTAAAGTCTGAGCATTATATTCTGAATATGTATGTTAACCACATGGATATAAATACACAGGCCATTTTGTGACTGAATTAAAAGGAGAAGCCCCTAGAAGCAAGATTTATTCTCTGTTAACATTATATTTTATATTCAATTTTCTTTTGTCACATCCAGAGGAAGCAATTATGGTTGCTTGTACAGGCGTAATGCTATTTCTGAAGGGCACAATTTCATATCCTCAGGGCCAATCTAACATAACTGTGTGAGCATTTCCAATCCAAACAAGGGTATTTGCACTGTAAGAAGCAAACCTTCTTTCAAAACAGAAGCTCACACTTGCACAAATGTTTGCAACAAGCACGTTAAAAAAAGGTTGGGAATATGTTTGAATCAAATTCATTTACAGCTTTGGCAAAATGTAGAAACATTCCTTATACTATATGCCCAGCTCTACTATTTACCTTTGTCTTTGGACCATATAAGTCTTTTGCTTTTTACCTTTACAATACAGTCACTAGTACATTCTGCAGATTAGCACTACATAAAGTTGATATCACTTTTGATTCAGAAAAACTTCCAAAACTGTAGCTCATTTATTTGAACAAATTCAGACCTCTTCAGTCTGGAAAGCAAGTTAGAAATCTGTGAGAACCAGCTTCTCTGTGGAGGTTTCTAGTGATTCCTGGGATGGGCCAGTAAGGAAATACCCTTTAGGCTTTTCTGTATCACCCATTGCCACTGGTTTCTATGGGGGCAGGATCATATTATCCATTTATTGCAATACAGGTATTGCAAAACTGGATAACTGGCAAACCCGGAGTTCAAGATCGGTACCTGTTTTGTTTGCAAACTCAGATATGTGAAATACATTCATACATATTAAGCCTTTGTATTTGGGAAAACTGTTATATGAAGTATCAGAAGCCTTTCGAATTACAAGCATGTATGGAGGGCAGTATTTTTTCATGTTAGTTCTAATGAACATTTTGAATGAAATGCATCTATTTTCAACTGAAAATCACAGTTATTTCATATGGTGCATATTCTATGCTGGAAATAAACATTAATGAAACAAAAGTGAATTATTGCAGACTGAGCAAATGTTCCTAAACCTTTCAACAAAGGAAAATCTCAGCTGTGAATAATAAACAGTAAATCTCTTCTTTTAAGATGCCACGTTATTTACATTTGTTGCAAACTAAACCATTTTAGGTTTTTAATCTATAATTGCCTTATTTTTTTAATAACAGACTCTTACAATAGCCACTATTTTATTCACATGTCATTTTTAATGCAATGCTAGATCAATAGCATAACACACATACTCTGCAATGTTGTTGATTTATTGTTTTATATATTATATGAATTTTTGATTTCAGAGTGTAGATAACATGGGACTATCATACATCCCGGCAATCTTATCTATGCCAAAAACATCCATGATTTGTGTTCTTAACCCAGTGATTTGAGAACAATAAATCTTAATATAACTGAGTTAACTATATCGCTTTTAATTGAAGACAATCTTAATTACAGCCAAAGGGCACCATTAATACTCTGAAGAAATGACTAGGATTTTAGCATTTGAATGTTGTACAGAAAATAGAACTAATTAGCACTAATTTAATTCTAAGATTAAAGAAAATTCCGTTTTTAATTTTTAATTTAAGATAAACCATTTTATTCAGAACAAAGAAAGAATAATAAGTACTTTTTTCCAACTGAAAGGCAATTTTTACTTTTGCATTATTACATTAATATGGGAATCATGATCCCATTAAAGATCAAATAATAAGCATTTAATTATTGACAGCACATACATTTTTAATAAAGATACAAGGGTTTTGCTGTTTAAAAGAAAAACAAAGTACCTCTGACCCAGAAATTCATAGAGGATCCCACACAAGTGTATAATCTATAACCTAATTTTAAGAGGATAGGTTCACAAAGGGACATGTCATTTTTCTTTCTTCTGTACTACAGAGTGAGGTACTATAAGTATAGTGTCTGTGAAAATGCTCCCCAGAAGTACCCCCCTGTTCTTTCTTAATCATGCACTTAAGCTAAATAATACATTGAATATGTCATAACCAAGAGGACAGTCATGATAAAAAGTGATTTAACCCCTTTTTACTCTACAGAATAATACTTTCTTTTCTTTACCTTGGGACTAGTTGTCATTTATAATTTCTGACCAAGGGAGACATAATGGATTTACAATGAAATCCTGATGCTTTTCCAAGTAACATGGAGATGCAGAAAATAAGCACCCATTACATTAACAGACAAAAAGAGAGGTTTTCTGTTGGAACTCAGGAGTTTTATTCTGATGTTGGCAAATAAATGGAATGTTTGTGGATTCTGAAAGCAGAGTTTCCGGCTAATCACTATCCCTGAAAGTAAAAATAAGACGTGAACTTTTTCTGAACTTCCTTAACCATGACACAAAGATATTCAACTTGGATTTTTCCAGCTTTGGATTTACATTTAAAAATGGCTGAGAACTGGTATACCTGATTTAAACAAATGCTGCCAGAATCATCTGCACTGATCACCCAGTTTTACCCACTTTGTTTCAGAAGAGATGAACTAGACACTCAGTACTGAAGGAACTTGTCCCCGACCTCTTTCTCCTGCCCCATAAGTGACTTGTAAAGCCAAGAAATACTGCCTCTCGTGTAGCACAAATGAGAAAAACAAAAACCACATGGAAGAGAAGAGAAGGAAGAACAGCTGTACAAAGTATTGAAATTATGCTTTGCATCTACTCCTTACCCAGTTTAAAAGAAATGACACATTCTATAGGGTAAGTCTACACTAGCCTCCTAGTTCGAACTAGGGAGGCTAATGAGGGCGACCGAAATTGCTAATGAAAAAACTCCTTAGTTTGAATTAACTGTTACTCCTCGTGGAATGAGGTTTAACAGTTAATTCAAACTAAGGGGTTTATCTCGGAATCGCACTTCTCTGCCGCGTGTAGACACGGGCAGTTACTTCGGGCTAGTCAGTTTCCAAAATGGCGACCGGCCAGGAATATGTTAATCAAGCGCGGGATATTTAAATCCCGCGCTTCATTAACAATTTTGGTCACCCTCATTAGCCTCCCTAGTTCGAACTAGGGGGCTAGTGTAGACGTACCCACAGAGACAAAACAAGTTTCAAAAGGGTTCTGTGTTCAGGTTCAGTGTGAGTAAATGCAAAACCCCAGAAGTTAGCCAAATGTCATGCATCTGCAAAATTGGGCAGAAGTCTCTCCACTACCGTCTCTTTTCGGAGATTTCTCGCTTCTTGTAGATTGAGTATAAGTATAAATATGAGAGAGAAACATTAAAAAATCCTCATAGTGGTTCACTGAAGTTTCATATTGAGGCAGTTGAAGGTTTGAGAGGTGTCATATCTCCCCACCAATGTTCCCTCTATTTTTTTCATGAAGGGAATACGTTTTCTTCTGTGCACTGAGGCATGAGTGGATGTGCACCACCAGTAGAAAAACACATGCTGTCAGCTGCTGCCAGCTGTGGGCGCTCTGTTAATCATCTTGGCAGCATTTAACTCTCTCCTGGGTGGCTGCTCAAGCACACAGCTTACAAGGAACAATGCTACTCACATTCTTCTCTCATTTCTAATATACTGCTGATGGATTAGTATGCAGCAGTGGCATTTATACAGCCATTCCAGAGATATACTGTATTTGATTTTCTATCTTATCTATAATGTAGATAACACCAGGGAAAAAAAGTAAAGTAAGATCTCCTGTTTCTGATACGGTAATACAGTAGAATTTTTCAGTGATTCCCTTTGTAGTCTTATCCAGTTGTGTGTACTTCAGAAGTATAAACTAGATCTGCAGGTTTTGGAAGAGTTCCATCTCTAGAAAGGGAGTGCTAATAGTTTTCATTGTCTTGTTCCCTATGAAGCATTCGGACAAAACTGTAGAAGAATATAAAATGCAATGTTGTGTTGGTTGGTGGGATCTTTTGCTCCTTCCTTGTGCAGTAAGACATACACTAGCCCTCTGTAAAGCTCCATGTATGTTTACTGCATTAATATTTTTTGTTAAATGTAAATCCCTTATCTTCTCTTTAATCAATGTTACAAGTAGAGTCCACTAGAACTGCCCTAGGACTGCCCTAGGACTAAAGATCCCAGGATTTCTAGACTTCCCACTGTAGTAGGAAAATAGCCTGAGACATAACCCCTTGTATCTGAGGCCTGGTGTGAAACCTGAGGCCTAGACTAAAGTAGTGATCAAGCTTTGCTAATATAAAGCAAAGAAGCAAAGTTAGCAGAAGTCAGGCTCTGCCTGCTTGCATACACATTGAAACTATCAAGAACAGGGTTTGTAAGGATAAGACATTTTCCTGTAGCCATATTATAGGTCTTAGGGTGTTTGCAGCAATATTAGGAGATCAGCAGCCATTAGCTAAGAAGCAGGAAGTCACATCCTGACAATCCATCTACATTAAATTAAAATAATCTGACATTGGGCTACAAGGAAGGTGATTCTGTCCTTATAGCACCCCCCATCACCAGATAAAGAAATCGATATTAAGATGGTTAAATAAAATTTAGTTTGGTAGCATCCTGTTGGGTGAGAAATCACTTATTAACAGGGGTAGTTGTAAAATCCACGTTTCTTTATTGCTTTGTCTGTATGGTCTCCTTTCCTCTATTGTTGTCTGTATGATCTCTGCCTGGTTCTTCGATTGTTTCTGTTAATTAATGTTGTTTGGTAAATCAGTTATGGTGGTTGAGTAGGATTGGTTAGAAAATGTTGTTACAACATGTTAGGATGGGTTAGAAATATTTTAATAAAATGATTGGTTAAGTTATAGCTAAGCAAGACTCAAGTTTCATTATGTAAACTGGGGTCCAAAAAGAAGTTCTTGGGAAGCAACTCCAGGACATAGCCCCAAGTCTCAAGCTACCAGACCTCAACACTCCAACTCCTTGCCCCAGGTCATTATCCAAACCCTCCTTACTCCCCCTCCCCTTGGTCACAACTCTCTCCCATACCCTGCACTCCCTCTTGCATCCCTCCTCCAGGCCAGAACCTTTTACTGTACCCACACTCCTCCCCATGACCCTGCCTCCCATGCTGTACCTCAATCCCCTGCCTCAGGTCATTTTAAACTCCCTCTCAGACCCCACCCACTCTCAAGAACCCCAATCCCCTACCCCGAGTTCTCTTCTGTACCCAAACTCCATCCCAGACCCCACAACTCCTCCATAGAAAATGGGGCCCTTGACCACTTACCAAAATCTTGGAATGTTCCCTATCAAAAACAATTGCCCCCCACCCCATCCTAGAGTATAAGGTTACACCTGAGTCCAAAGAATATGGTAAGGGTAGGAGCCTACATTAAAAGGGTTATGCCTTAAGCCCTAGAACTAGCCCCTACAGTGTGAGAGTAACAAAGAATGTTGTGAGAGTAACAGGTTGGTATAGCAAAAAGACACACATTCCCAAGGAAAGCTAGCCACAGGATATTCATGCAAACATGTTACAGAAGGATGGTACGATAACACCATGATACCAGGTATGGCTCACAATCACTCTCCCCTCCCAGCTGGTGCAGCAAGTTATATGGGCCCGTGGTGCCCAGGCTCTTGGAATATTCCTGGCCTGGAGCCTGGCTCCAGCAAAGTTCAGGGACTGCGTATCTCTGCCCAGCCCTGCCTGCTGCCCTGGGGTGATTTAAAACAGTACACTGTTCCCTGCTGCCACTGCCAGCAGGGCTAGAGAGGCTACCGGCACATCCCTGTGGCCCCTGGGTGGAGAGAGGTTTCTCTGGATGCTGCCCCTGCTCCAAGTGTCCCTGCAGTCAATGGAAGCTGTGGGGGCGGGGCCTGTGGGAGCAGTGCTTCAAGATCCTTGACCCCCCTCAGCCCAAGAACCACTGCCAGAGGAGGGTTGCCCCAGGTAAGTGCCATGCCCCCATCTTCCTCCCCATACCAATATGCTCTGTTAATTGAGTGCTTGGGAAGCCACCCACAAGAAATTCAAATGCTGCACAGCTGACTAGTAGAGTGCCCACAGCAACCCCAGGTGGCAGTATGTGTTTCTACTGGTGCTGCGCATCCACACAGGCCTTGGTACACATAACCCTATTTATTCCCCACCTGGATGGAAAAAAATTAGAGGGAACATCCTTCACACTCCCATTCCCTCCCATAGCTTCACCTTCCACCCCCAAACTCCCTCTCATAGCCCCACCTTCTCACCCACACCTCTTCCCACCCCCAAACTCCCTCCCTGACCTTGTACCCCTCATCCTCTCCAGCACTCCTACCTCCTACCCCAGCACACAGCCTGTACCCAGGACTCTGACTCCATCCCAGAGCCTGCACTCTAAAGCCCCTCCTACACCCAAATTCCCTCTCAGAGCCTGTGCATCTTCCTGTACCCTAATCTTCTGTCCCAACCCAGAGACTAAACCCCACACCCAAAATCTCTCTCAGAGCCTCCATCTTAATTTTCTCCCAGAGCCTGCACCCAGCACCCTAACTCTATCCCAGACTCTTCACCCAGCACCCTAACTCCCTAGGCAGCTGTGGGGAGGGAATTAGAGTAGGGGAGGGGTGCGGGCTCTGGTTATTCTGGGCACCATCAAAATTTCCACAAATTTGCTGCCCCTGTCACCAAAGGTAACAAGAACACACTGACCTCTCCTAAAAATGAGGTCAGAATGATGGTTCAGTCCCTTTCTGAGGTAACCAAATCCAGCTGAACAGCCAAATCCAAACTTATCATTCTTCTGCCCTCGTGGGCTATACAGTGAGGTTACCCATGCTCTGCCCTGCTCCCAGGCTAGGGTTTCCAATTTTAGTTGCATGTATTCCTTGAGATTTGGTCACATGACATAATTCCAGACCCTGAAAAATTCTTCTATGATGCTCCTATACAGCAGGTTTCCTCCCTGCCTCTCCTCCGCCAGCAGCTTCTCTGTGCAGTCTCCTTGCTTGTTACAAACCTTATCTTCAGGCCTATCATAGGAGTCCCACTTTCTCCTTGTCATTCTCCTAGCCTGCTAACACCAGAGAGAGAGAGAGAGAAGAGAGAGAGAGAGAGAGAGAAAGAGAAAGAAGTCCTTTCTCCTGGATTTTAATCTGATTGAGCTCTCTTGCCTGTCTTACGCAACTGGATCACTAATTGTAATGGAGTCCATATCATAATCTGCTGGGATTAATACAAGGCCACGGGCAAGGCTGAGCTTGCTCTTTAAGACTCCCCTCAATGGGGAAGCCAGTCTGAGACTGTAGCCTAATTTAAGTCTGATATTTTTCGCCCTGAATCTTTTCATACTGTAATTTGGTTTCAGTCAGTTGTAGGAAATAACCTCCATCTTCGGTGTATACGCTGCAATACTCTAGTAAAATTCTCTTCCATTTCATTTTCTTTATAATTCTAATTTATTCCCACTAGCATGTCTAAAATCACTACATTCCTAACACGGGCCAGAAGAAGTGCTCAGTACATTCTTGTCCATGACAGCATATGCATATTTTATTGTTGTCTCCGTTCAGTTTGATTGTTATGTCTTACTGAGCATCATCAATCAACTTGCCTTTGACAATGGGAAAAAAGGTCTAAATAGGGGTGGCCAACCCGTTACAGATGAAGAGCCAAAATAGTGGTGGATACAGCACAAAGAGCTGAGGGGAAAAAAGTTGTTGAGCAAAAAAAAAAAGCTCCCCATTTGGTTGAGCAAACAAAAAGGGGGGGGCCTGGCCACAGCCCTTTTAAGAACAGAGCAGGTATTGCCCTTTTAAGGGCAGCCTTTTTTAAGTCTGCACCGGTATTCCATGCAGATAGAAACACGCTGCCCCTTTTAGAGCCCTGAGCCGCGGGTGCGAGAGCCGCAATTTTTTCTTTAAAGAGACGCATGAGGCTAGCGAGCTGCAGGTTGGCCACACCTGGTCTAAATTGTACTTCAGAAAGAGAAGAGGAACAAATACTTGGGGTCTGTCATGTAGATCACAGCAACATCATAACGAGATCTTGTTTCAAAGATTCTTCTACACAGGAGCAATGACATTTACAGTGCACAGAGAAGGTGTGAACTTGTAACTGAGTACTAAGAATGAAAGGACCTTTAGCATAATTAAGTGATACCATTTATGTCCGTCACCTACAAAGTTCAGGTACATCCCAAAATAAAACTCATTTAAAAACAACCAGTTAGTGTAGCCTGGCAGCGGGTCACCTGATTTGCCTGAGGTTCCCCAGAAAAAAAAAGAGAGAGGAGATCTGAGATTATAAATAGAGAACTCTCTCTCTCTCTCTCCTTCTAAGGACGTTATAACCCAATCATCAGCTATTTTAAATCTTTACCAAAATTTAACAACAAAAGTTGAACAGCAGAGGGCCTTAAGATCCTATACTAGGTTGTGAGTTGGTTAATATATTTATTAATGATCTGAAAAATGTGGGGATGAGGTGCGGTACTGAGCTAAAAGAACATTGTAGATATTAAAGATAATTAGATTAGTGAGGACCAGAGAGGATCATGAGGCACTTCAGAAACGCCTAAACAACTTAGATGTATGGGCAACATAATGGCAAATAGATTACAATGGCAATGCAAAGCAGCACTAGAAAAAAAAATAAAACTATACATACATCTTACAATTATTTAGTTAATTGCATCAACCCAAGAAAAGGGCATTTGCGTTTTTGTAGACAGCTCAGTTAAGACTTCTGCACAGTGTGCAGTTGTGGTACAAAAAAAATGTAATGATGTGTTCGATACCTAATGAGTGGGATGGTAAAGACTATCATAATACCTTTATGTAAATCAATCTTGCAGCTTCATCTGGAATAGTGTGCGATATTGCAGCAAGCTTGGTCAATGAAAGATAGGGATCTTCGATTGCCATAATGACACCACTAAGAAATATAGATTTCTCACATCCTTGAGTGGTGTAGTTAAATCAACCTAATTTTCTAGTGTAAGTAGGCTGTAAGGTAGGGTTTTCAGAAGTCTTCAGCATTGGTCTAACTGCTTCCATTGAAGTCAATGAAAGTTTTGCCAGTTCAATGAGAGAAGAAGTCCAAAGTGAGCCCTTTGAAAGCTGCAGCCGTAAGCACAATCTTTGTTTTTCCTGTGTTCTAGCATTGGCAAGCTACTTGTTAGTGTTGCAGTAATGTAGCATCTGTACAATCCATTTTATTTGCGTGTTTCCACTATTGCATTATGGGATTTTGAATGGTGTAAAGTAGGGGCTGTTTCTTTATAATGCCTTTTGCTGTGTTGTGTTTCAAGAGAGTGCAGCTCTCAAAAGCATATTACAGTTCCATGACCATTACATGCAGCCTGCCCTAGAGTACATCTGCACAGGAATATAAGACCTGTGGAACAACTGCAGATATCCTGGGTCAGCCAACACGGGAGTCAGGGGGCTCAGGCTGTGGCACTGTAAACATGTGGGGTTGGGTAGGAGCCTGAACTCTGGGACCCTTCACCCCTCACAGAGAGGGAGGTCACAGTCTCTGAATCTCTCCTAAAGACCTGTGTATGCTGCTGCCAAACAGCAGGGACCCTGGTGGTTCTGAACCCTGAAATACAAGTCAATATTTGGCCCTTAGGAAATATCTGAGGCAAATGTAAGCGGGGCCAATTAAAAACATTCCTCTTTAAAGTGAATTTAGAACTGAGGGACAGGTGGCAGGTTGGCAGCCCCAGAAATGAAGTGCCTGTCCATTGAATATACCTCCACTTTTAAAAATGACTAATGCTGTTTGACTGCATTGAAGGAGCATTCAGTTTCTCTGTCTGTCATATAATATGTATATTCAAAGTCTCATGGCCAAATTTGTTCCTGGAGTTTATCTACAGATTATTTTAGCCATCACGCATATCACATATGTATTTCTCAGGGCTTGTCTACACTATGGATAAGATCCATGCTGCTGCAGTCAATTTTCCAGGGTTCAAATTAGCGGATTTAGTGAAGACCTGCTAATTCAAACTGAGAGAATGATCCCGTTGACCCTGATAGTCTTGCTCCTCATGAGGAGTAAAGGAAGTCAATGCGAATATGTGCTCCTGTCAACCGCCCGCTGGTGGAAGGCACCAAAATGTGATTTAAGATACTTTGACTCCAGCTATGTTATTATATAACGTTATTAGTGTATCTTAAGTCAACTATCCCCTTTAGTGTAGACCAGGCCTTAGGGACTAACAAGGTGTCATTCAGATAAGTAAGAAAATTACAAAAAAAAATTATATTTAACTAGAAAACACTTTTAAATGGCCTAGATTTTTCTAATCACACACATCCATGCAGTGCCAGTCTTCTATTAAAATTCATTTCACCCAGGTATGTTGAGTATATTTTAATGACAGGCACAGTCTCTTGGAAAACAGCATTCAGTGCATTTCTCAACTTTCAAAAATACCATTTAAAAAGTAAGGTAAATCTAAGGCCAAAACGTACATTTAAATAATGCTAAAGTTAGAATGAAAATAAATAAAAGCCATATTATATATCCAAAATACACCCAGGTTGGCTGTGTTGTCTACAGTGGCCAATAGGACTCCTCATTGTTTTTGCTGATACAGACAAATGTTGTGTTTTGTCTGGTGACACAACAAAAACAGAGTTGAAACAGTTTTTTGCTTGCCATTTGGAACATTAAAAGTTATCGTATTTCTCTGTCTGAATCCTAAAATTAGATTTGAATGGCAGAGGCAGTTGTGAGTTTTCTTAGTTTAACTTAAAAATAGTGTTAATGTGTTACCTGCCCTGGGATCCATTAACATATTGAAGAGAAAGGCAAACAAATATACAGTGTTACTTTCCATCCACTCAGGGTGAAATTCTGGTCCTACTAAAGTCAATGGGGATTTTTCTATTGACTTCCTGGATTTCACCCTCACCTCTGGTTTATTTCAGATGATCCAAATTACTGAAGTGCCATCATTGATCAGCCAGTACAACAGAGCATGAAAAAAATGTGAGTTCACAGTATTGCTGTGTTCATTTCTGGTTTAGAAGAAATGCTTCACATGTCAGAGCCTAGAAAAAGCACCTGCTGAGTTGTTTTAAAATAGGAAAGTCAAATTAGGTTTTTTCTCCCCGTTAAAACACATTTCTCTTAAGGGGTTGATGCCTTGAGATGAAACCAAAAAAGGAACATACTAGGAAGCTATATATGTAACAAATTCTTGACATGGCTCTATTGACATTCAATGTAAAATTATTCCTATATATTTTCTACCAATACAACCAATACTGTAGGTGGCTCACATAGCAACTCCTATAATTAAGGCCTCTTGAAAATTTATCTTATAAGATCACGTTTTAAATGCTTAAACATTTGCAATTTTTAACTATTTAGCCTGAAATGTTCCATTCTGAGTGTCTAGTTAAAGCAGTTGAGCTTAAGGGAAAAGATATTGTGTTGTAAATGTTAAAATAATTTTTACAACTATTTTATAGAGAAACTCTATTGCCTATTTGCTTTGAAGCAGGAACTGGAAACTGGCAAAGGGTAGCCCTGGTTTCAGAAATGTGTCTTTTGCCATCCACATGAACATTTACCCAAATTTGGCCAAATTATGAGCCTCTGGAAATCCCCAATTCACACATGCTCAATAGATGCTTGGCAGCTAAATTCTTCACAGATTATGTCTCTGCTGAGCATACTCCAGCCGAGGGTTGAAGAGTCCTGTAACTGTAATTGTTCCTCTCAGTAATTGGGGGCTACTCTAGTGCTAGAACTCTGACCTGTAGCCAAGGTGAAGAGAGTGTGACAGAGATGCAGGTCTCCAATGGTGTCAAGAGGAACGGAGAAATGGGATTAGGAGAGGTATGTGAGGGACGGTGACACAAAGATCTCTGACTGCTAGAGTACAGTTTAGTACCTGGAATAGAAACCCAGATTCCTCAGTCTGACCATTGCTCTGCTATTAGCAAATTGTGTGAAAGACACTAGCAAAATAGGGCTCGTCCTTTAGGCCCACACAGAGGATGATGACATACAAATGCTGACAATTACTTTGTTAGCGCAAGTGGTGGAGGATTTTATTGTGGATTTACAGGTTCTAGTGCTGAAGCTGAGCTATGTAGGAGTCAATATGAAGTAATTCCTGGGTTTTCAGTTTGCTTTTTTCAAAACCGAGGAAAATACTTATAAAAAGAATATATTAAAATACTATTAAGGTTGCCAAATCAAGCACTCAAAAGTTAGGAAATACCAGGATGAAGCGTTACCTGTACAATATTACTTCACCCCCTTGTGTGTGGGCAGGGCCACTGACATGAGGGGGCAGTTGTCCCAAGACTTGACAATTTAAAAGGGCCCAAGGCTCTGAGTTGTTGCCAATGCTGCGGTGGCAATAAGGCAGCTGGAGCCCTGGGCCCTTTCAGTCTCTGCTGGAGCCCCAGATGGTGATGAGGGCTGTTGGGGAGAGGCGCAGCATTGACCGGGCAGTGCAGGAGGCTGGCTGAGCCCCTTCTGCCTGAGGCTTCATCTCTTCTGAGGAACCTTCAGCCAAGCCCCCTCACGCATTGCCCAGGGTCCAGCAAGGTCTGTTGCCCACTCTGTGCATGGGGCATGATGATTAGAGTTGGGGGAGAATTTTCAGCCAAAACTTTTCCAGCAAAAAAATCAGATTCAGCAACACCAAAATCTTCTGGAATTTCTGTCCACTTAGAACAAATTGCTTCTGCTGAAGAACCACACACAAGAAAATTCCAAAGAAGTAAAAACATTTTGTTTTGACATTTGGTGAATGAAATGCTCATGTTTCAGTTTGTTTAAAAATGTCCTTCAATTTCATTTTAACCCCCCCCCCCAAACATTTTAAATGCTCAAAAATGTAATGAAATGGGTGTTTTGCTTCTCATCAAGAAAAATGTTTTGTGCAACCTGAAGCAATTTGTCTTCAATTTTATTTTCTGGAACTGACATGAAACTGAAAAATCTGATATTAAGCACAGCTCTAATTGTGACACAGTCTTTAAATAAAAGATACTATTTTCCCTAGAGAACTCCTGGCTGAGTCAGAGCCCAGAATGAACTGTATTCAAGGACTGAATCAGATTTGTGTAGTTAGTGAGATTGCCTTCTGTAGGACTCCTGCCTCATTTTTTGCAGAAATAGTGAATCAGGCGGGAGATCACAGGAAGAGAGAGGGTGGTCTCTTGTTAAGGGCAGATGAATGTTGCCTAGGATAATTGGATTCTATCCCTTCTGTGATTAGATGTTTGGCTATACATGTGTGTTCCCTCTATATGTTTTCTAAGATCTAGGAAAACCAGCAAGTGAACCACCATCCACAGACTCAGTTTGTATCCAAGGCACCTGGCCAGGTTTATTGTCAATGAAGCATGATCCTAGCTCCCAAAATCAATGTCTACAGTTACACTAGCATGTGTATGCCCATGACAATGGATGCAGCTCAATCAATGGTGGGATTTTACACTTCACCTTGGATGGCCGAAGACACTCCTTCTGAGAGACATCTTGATACACCAATACAAACAAGTTACATATTAAACCTGAAATATCAGGGGGCCAACCATTGGCTCGTACCTATAGGTTCAGTCAAAACATCTTTATCCATCATGCTGGCATCCTGACTCTATCGTTAAGATGGGTCAGCGTGTTCCTGCTATCTTTGGGGAATGTGTTTGGTATCAAGGTGCTTTGGTCCCACCTTTCTGGAAAGTGTATATGTTTTTGAGCCTGCTACCTAAGAATATGTGTTTCTAGAATATCAACCCAGTTCTTATCATATTGTAAGGACAGGACCTGCCTCTTGCTCACAACTTAACTTTGTTTCATACCAGCAAAACTTTGACTACTTTAGCCCAGTCCTCAGGCCTCATACCATGCCTCTGATACAAGACTGAAAAGAAAAGTCGGAAAAAGATATGCAAATTGCAAACTGCAATTTGCATATCTTTTTCTGCTTTTTTTCGCAAAAGCCTTTTCCAAAATTTGGCCCATCTACACGCGGCCAAATTTTGGAAAAAACTCCTCTTTTGGAACATCCTTTCTTTCTCATACAATGAGGAATACAGGGTTGCTGAAAGAACGCATCTGCTTTTTCGGAAACTGTTCCGAAAAAGCAGACGCATTCCTTGGAAATCCCGGAAATTTCTTGGATATCCTGGAAAAGCTCTGCAGTGTAGACATAGCCTTAGGTTTTAGGCACTCTTTCTACTCTTACTCCATTCCTTTTATTACACCTTACTATGCCTCTGAGTTTCCATACGTCATCACATTATCCCTCCATATTTTTTGTTTTTCCATGCTTCTAACTATTCTTATTTTCTCTCTTGAATCCCCATTATTTTCTATGCCCTTTTAAAGATAGGGCAGCTAGTACTGAATTCATTATTCCCACTGAATGAATGTAATTGATTTTACATAAAAATATAATATTTTCTGTATTGCTCTCCAGCCCATTCTTAATACACCTTTTTGGGGGGGCTTTTTTATTATCTCTGTGTTGAGCAGAGATCTTCACTGATTTATGCACGAGCCTGCCATCTTCAGTTTCTCCTACTCTTGAAAATTCTATGAAACTTTTGAACATGATTCACTGTTCTCCAAAAACTTTTCCCTTTGAATGACCAGATAAACACACAGAACCAAATGAGTTACAGCCAGGGATGAATTTGGCTCCAAGGTTTGTAAGCAATCCATCGTCATTTGTTTAAAGGTCTAGAGTTTGGATCATCAGTACTGAACTTTCACCATAACCCTAGGAATAACTTTGAATATTTTCCCTGTTTTTGATATCTTATGTAGATGTCAAACATTAATAAATCAAATTAGTTTCAATAGATTGAAAACTATTTAGTTTGAAAAAAAATCTGTTTTCTTTAGAAAACAAAAGAATGACTATTTAAAAATGTTAATTTAATAACATGCTGCACCCTTTACTTCTGCCTGATGGTTTAATTATTAGTAACTCGGTTCAGTTCATTAGGGATCTATTGTGCTGCTGTTGGCAAAACAGTAATGTCACTGCATGTTAAATAATTAAAAGCAGTAAAACAAACATCTTTTCTGCCCTAGAATGTATCAATTGCTGTTGCATATGCCTCCCTTTAATCAATAACTGCTCATCTATTTTGTGTTTGTGAATAATAAGTATAACTGCCCTCTTGCCTTTTTAATTACAATGTGATAGTTTTCTGTTATTCCAGCGATAACTATACTTTTTTGGAGGAACGAATTGCAAAAATAAGCAACAACTGAGATGTATTAGCTAGGCTCTTCTGCAGTGGCAACCCATCTTACCCATAGTTATTACATTTTGACCTCTTCCTAGATAGTCAAGTATTTCTTAAGTACCAAATCCTACAGTTCTTACTCAGGCAAAACACCCATTGATGTCGGTACCATGATTTGGAACTATTGCATATGGATATGGCTATTGACTCAAACAATTTGTAATGGGTTATGAAATTTTTCAGCACTAGATTACCACCCTGAAAACAAAACAGATTAGAAGTGGCAGGGCGTGGGAACTAACCAAATAATATGCTTATATGAAATAAACTGTTGGATTCATAATTCCTAGTGCCTGTTCTCCTTGTAGCAAAAATCATAACTAATTAGTACCTTTTAGCCTTAATAACAAACAGGTCAAGGACTGAACAAGATAAAGACCTGTTCATCACCATTGATTTGCTTGTGGGCTTGATTCTTTGGGATAGATAATGAGAACTGGACATGTAAGGAATAATCCAAAAGGAAATTTTTGAATAAACACATTCATTCACTTGTTTCAAATCAATCTATGGTTTTGGTTTCTGTAGCATCACAGCACTTTACTTTGCTTCCAACTGAGACTAGAAAAAACAACTCAATGTAAGGTGAAAAAAACAACACCAAATGTTCTCAACTTCTTGAAAGTTGTCGATGCTGCTATGGAAGAAGCTTCAAGCAGAGAATAACAACACTTAGTATTTTGCTATATCCCAGCTTTTGATATTTAAACAGCTTTAATGTGATTTAGGACTTTATGTCATATTTTCAAAAAGAGAGTTAGGCACTGAAGGAGCTTATGGGTATGTTTACACTTGAACTGCTACAGTGATGCAGCTATAGTGCTTCAGTGTGGACACTACCTATGCTGATAGGCGAGGTAGTCCCACCAGCAAAGGTAATTTCCCTCCCAAGAGGTGGTAGCTAAGAATGGTGGAAGAATTCTGCCACTAACCTAGTACTGTCTATATTAGGATTTAGGCCACATCTTCACTTGCTACACTGGAGATCAATCTTCTGGCATTTGATTTAATGAGTCTAGTTAAGACCTGCTAAATTGAACACTGAGTCCAGTTGGCACCAATAATCCTTGCAATCATAAGGAGTAAGGAAAACAGACAGAAGCATTAGCTCCCATTGGTTTCCCTCTGTGAAGATGCCACCAAACTCAGCTTAAGATAAACTGACTCCACCTACATATTTTACATAACTGGAGTTGTGAACTTTAACCCAACCTTCCAGGTAGCCCTAGCCTTTACGGATGTGGATTTTTCACATGCAATACAGACCTAAGTTCCCAGTATAGAACAGTCCTGTCCTAAGTCTCAAAAAAGTCAATAGGACTTAACCTCCTAAAGCTTGAGTTACTTTTGAAAATGGGGCTTAGGCACCTTTTTAAAATGTACCTATTTTGAATAAACTTACTGCATCTGATGAAAACTTTCTAAAATAACCAGCACAATGTAAGAAGATGGGGGGAGGAAGGGCTGGGAGGAGTTTCTTGTACCAGTTTGACTCAAGAGACTACTTAAAGAAAATACTATGAAAAAATAAAATGTTAGAAGTAATTTTCATATGGTAAGATATGAAATTTTCATATGGTAAGATTTGTGCACACATGTTTAAAATAGAAACAAAACTGCAGTTGAATGATAAAATACTTCCTCTTATTTGAGGGAAAGCTATTTACATGTGATCCAGAAGGCAAGCAGCCATATTCTTTGCCTTAGCTATTGATGGTGACTTCTTTTATTATGTATTTAAATTGTTACCACCTGATATTTTCAACCAACCTTGCAAATATAGAGATTTTAAGGGTATAAACAACAGAAGCAAATGTATATACTTACACAAATGTTTCCTGTTAAAAGAGAAAATAATATTTCAAGTTACAAAGTCTAAAACTGAATGCGCCTGGGAACACACTCATCCTCAAGAGAAAAGTTGCTAAATAAAATACATAAATAAATAATAAATTTAAAAAAAAACAGAAGCAAAAGCGAAGAGAGAGAGGGAATAGAGATTCCATCAAATTTCATATAATCCTAGCAAGTTGTATTTCAGTATCCTGCCTTAAATAACACTTCACACAATATATAATAATACCACTCACCTCTCAAGATGTTTTTTCATAGTTTTTCATGGTGCTTAACAGGCAAGCAAAACTGACAAGTTCCTACCCTTCATTAAAGGGTTAGGGCTAGGGTTAGGGTTAGGGTCATCAGTTTTGCAACATTTTTATTGAAGTTCTGCAGGGCTGTTGCAAAAAAAACCTTGTATTTGAGATCTGAACAAACTTAGTAAGATTGCAGAAGATGGTTATTTGTAATGTCCACATACATCTGAATCTAAGGTCTGAGACAAAATGCCTGTCATCATTTGACTGAATCTGAATATTTGATGGAACATGAGAAATACCTTCAGATCCTCCTTTCTTCCTGTGCTTCATGCAACACTTGCTACAGTCTCTTGCCAAGTCCCTTTTCCAAAGATTTAAGTTGGCAGTTCATTCTTTCCTTGTCCCTTCCACTCCCTTGACTCAACCATAGCATCTCCCTTGGTACAGATTATTCAGTACGAATTCCTCTGTTTGCCTTTGCAGCTCATGCTGGATCTTTGCACAAATTGGTTCTTTGCTTTTGGATATTTGCATTTTCATCATGTTTGGTTTGGTGCTTCAGAAAGAAAAAGCAATGGAGGAAGAGAGACTGCAAACTGACAAGAATAATCCTCTTGATGAATATGAATAGGACTAGAACATGTGACGGGATGTATTCCCAGTAAAAACTTCATTAAACTGAAGTGCATATCAGTACCTCAAGGGCAGAAACAATAGAGTGATATTGTAATTATCCCCCAAACAAGTGCTACAAACACAAGCAATTCAGTGTTAAATATAACTTGTTTGGATTTCTTTCAAGTTTAAGGAATGGAAATGCACACTAAAGACACGCAAATAACCTTAACTCTGATCTGTAGTGACACCACCAGCAATTATACATTTACAAATAAGACAATGTTTGTAGTCACAGATTAGATCAGATTTTTAAATCCACTTTTTTTTCCTTTCCACACCTTTTATCAGGCAACTACTTGGTGGAGTTAAAGTTGTAAATATTCATAAATTCTCAGAGAATTCAGCTGCAGTCAAAAAAGTAAGTGCTGTAATTTTGAAGAGGGTTGTTTTCTTCACCTGTGTACAAAAGATTAAATCACTGCTTTAAGTGAACTCATCTCTGTTTTAACTATGGAACTTTCACCAGCAGTTCCATAATAAGAAACACAGGTTTCAGTGATTTTTGAGCTCATTATGACAGGTGACACAGTTACATTGGATGTATCTACACTTCAATACTACAACAGCACAGGGCAGACATTCACTACAGCAACAGAATTCTTCCGTTGACCTTGCACTATCTACATTAGGGGGTTAGTAGAAAATAGATATATCTTTTGTAGGTGTGGACATCTCACACCCCTGAGAGAAGTAGTTATGTTGAGGGAAGTTTTCAGTTTAGATCAGCCCATACAGTCTCTCAACTTCTTTTACTGAGCAAGATTTCAGTCTCCAAAGCAATGCTTACATTGTTGCTGGTTTTGTTACAAGGTTCTCTGCACAGTAAGCTATTGCAAGCAGCAAAAAGGTTAACTGTATGCAGGAGTCATTTCTTGGGGTGGAGTACCTTCCTAGAACCCAGGAAGGTACTCCACCCCAAGAAATGACTCCCGCATACAGGGGCATGGTCTGAAATTCTTAAATACAGATGCTTACTTACACTGTTTTTAATCACTTGGTTCCAGGACTGGAGTGTATGTGTTACAGAAAAAGTTACTCTTAGACTATACGCAGCACAAGGGAACTTGAAACTGGGTCCACAGGTCTCCATCCAGCATCTCTATGGAGGCAGCTGGAAGAAGGGGCTGGTGCACCTTAGCTCACCTGAGGCGCCACCCACAAGCTCCTGATCTGAAGAGATGTCTGGCCATCCCCAATTCACTGAGACTCGCTATTTAAGCTAGAAGAAGGCAGAGAAAGATATCCTGAGCTTAGCTCTGCTTCTGACTCCAGTTCTGACCCCTTCTCTGGACACTAGGTTTGACCATCACTGACTACCAACTTCCCACTTCACGACACCCAGACTTGCCATCACTGATTTTTTTTCTCCAATGGGAAGCAAACCACCCAGAGTGGCGTACCACTTGACAGAAGGTCACAGTTGCTGGGATACTGGTGTCAGAGCCTAGTAAACTGTTGCTCTTTCTTCTAACTTAATTATAGCTCACAGGAGGTATTGATGGGGAGAAAGAAAGAAACAGTAAAAGCGCAGGTCTCAAATTACTGTCAACTTTCCAATGTATTAAATAGCCTTTATTGTCAACCTGTGTTTTGTCTACTGTCCACTGATGACTGGGAGGCTGACAGTTTTTGAGGGCAAAGTGGCCCCACCCCCGAAAGGGGGCAGGGCCTTGGGTGGAAGGGGCGAAGACAGGGCGGCTAGCCCTCCACACCTCCCCCAGCTCTCAGAGCCCTCAGAGTGGCGCTCTGGTGGCAATTTAAAGGGCTGAGGGCTCTGAGTGCCACCACTACTGCTACTGAGACAGGGGTGGCTAGGAGACCCAGGCTCCTTTGAATCATTAGGCCCCCAGGCAACTGCCCCTCATGCCTTTCCCTGTTGGTAGGTCTGCTGATCACCTTTGCTCTGCCAGTGTTGGTTCAACTCTTTCATTCCTATCTGTGCACTTTTCCACACAGCTCTACTCATTGAATGACCGCTCAAATGCAGCTTGCCTAATCGTCACCTCAAAACCTCCAGCAGCATAAAAATCCTTAAAAATGACTTTTTGTTATACTTCTTGGAACAGAAGGAACTAAAACAACACTTTTCCACCCAAAACACCTCCTAAATTAGCCCCATATTGGGATTTCATAGAATCATAGAACCATAGAGCTGGAAGAGACCTCAGAAGGCCATCAAATCCAGCACCCTGCACAAGGCAAGACCAATCTCAATTAAATCTATTCAGCCAGGGCTTTGTCAAGCCAAGACTTAAACACCTCTAGGGATGGAGACTCCACTACTTCCCGAGGTAACCCATTCCAGTGCTTCACCACCCTCCTAGTGAAACAGATTTTCCCTAATATCCAACCTGGACCTCTCCCACTGCAACTTTAGACCATTGTTCCTTGTTCTGCCATCCATCACTACTGTGAACAGCCTCTCTCCAGCCTGTTTGGAACCTCCCTTTAGGAAGTTGAAGGCTGCTATCAAATCCCCCCCTCACTCTTCTCTTCTGCAGACTAAATAGACCCAACTCCCTCAGCCTCTCCTCGTAGGTCACATGCTCCAGCCCCCCAATCATTTTGGTCGTCCTCCGCTGGACCCTCCTCAATGCATCCACATCCTTCCTGTAACTGGGGGCCCAGAACTGGACACAATATTCGAGATGTGGCCTCACCAGAGCTGAATAAAGAGGAATAATCACACCTCTGGATCTACTGGCAGTGCTCCTCTTAATGCACCCTAATATACCATTAGCCTTCTTGGCTACAAGGGCACACAGTTGACTCATATCCAGCTTCACATCCACTGTCATCCCCAGGTTCTTTTCTGAAGAACTGCTACTTAGCCAGTTGGTCCCCAGCCGGTAACAATGCTTGGGATTCTTCCATCCCAAGTGCAGGACTCTACACTTGTCCTTGTTGAACCTCATCAGATTTCTTGTGGCCCAATCCTCCAATTTGTCTAAGTCACTCTGGACTCTATCCCTTCCCTCCAGCGTATCTACCTCTCCCTCTAGCTTAGTGTCATCTGCGAACTTGCTGAGGGTGCAATCCATCCCTTCATCCACGTCATTAATAAAGATGTTGAACAAAACCGGTCCAAGAACTGATTCTTGGGGCACTCCGCTAGAAACCGACTGCCATCCTGACATCGAGCCATTGATCACTACCCACTGGGCCCGACCTTCCAGCCAGCTTTCTATCCGTCTTACCGTCCATTTATCCAATCCACATTCCCTTAACTTGCTGGCAAGAATATTGTGGGAGACCGTATCAAAAGCCTTGCTAAAGTCAAGGTATATCACATCCACTGACTTTCCCATATGCACAGAGCCAGTTACCGCATCATAGAGGCCAGTCAAATTGGTCAGGCACGACTTGCCCTTCATGAATCCATGCTGACTATTCCTGATCACCTTCCCCTCTTCCAAGTGCTTCAAAATGGATTCCTTGAGGATCCCCTCCATGATTTTTCCAGGGACCGAGGAAAGACTGACTGGCCTATAGTTCCCTGGATTGTCCTTCTTCACTTTCTTAAAGATGGGCACTACATTTGCCTTTTTCCAATAATCCGGGATCTCTCCCAATCTCCGTGACTTTTCAAAGATAATGGCCTTAGGCTCCTCAATGACATTTGCCAACTCCCTCAGTACCCTCGGATGTATTAAGTCCGGACCGATGGATTTATGTACGTTTAGCTTTTTTAAATAGTTCCTCACCTGTTCTTTCCCCACCAAGGGCTGTCCACGTTTGTCTCATATTGCATCACTTAGCCCATTAGTCTGGGAGCTGACCTTGTCCATGAAAACAGAGACAAAGAAAGCATTAAGTACTTCAGCTTTCCCCACATCATCTGTCACTAGGTTACTGCCCTCATACAGTAGGGGCCCCACACCCTCTCTGATCACCTTCTTCTTGCTAACATGCCTGTAAAAATCTTTCTTGTTATTCTTCACATCACTTGTGAGTTGCAATTCCAATTGCACTTTCACCTTCCTGATAACTCCGCTGCATTCTCGAGCTATACATTTATACCCCTCCCTAGTCATCTGTCCAAGTTTCCACTTTTTGTAAGCTCCCTTTTTGTGCTTAAGTTCACCAAGGATTTCCCCCTTAAGCCAATCCAGTCTCCTACTATATTTGCTTCTCTTGCTACGCATTGGAATGGTTTCTTTCTGTGCCTTCAATAAGGCTTCTTTAAAATACTGCCAGCTCTCCTGGGCTCCTTTCCCCTTCATGTTACCATCCCAGGGGATTCTGCCCATCAGGTCTCTGAGGGAGTCAAAGTCTACTTTTCTGAAGTCCAAGGTGTGTATTTTACTACTCTCTTTTCTTCCTTTGGTCAGGATCCTGAAATCTATCATCTCATGATCACTGCTTCCCAGGTTGTCACCCACCTCTACTTCTCCTATTAGTTCCTCCCTGTTTGTGAGCAGCAGGTCAAGCTGTGCACGGCCCGTGGTCAGATCCTTCAGCACTTGTACCAAGAAGTTATCCCCAACATTCTCCAAAAACTTCCTGGATTGTCTGTGTTCTCTGTATTGGTCTCCCGATAGATGTCAGGGTGATTAAAGTACCCCATGAGAATCAGGGCCTGCGATCTGGAAACTTCTCTCAGTTGTCCAAAGAAAGCCTCATCTGCCTCATCCACCAGATTCGGCGGCCTGTAGCAGACACCAACCACAATATCACTGCTGTTGCTTCCACCTCTAAACTTGACCCATAGACTCTCAACAGGCTTTTCTCCCTCTGTATACTGGAATTCTGAGCAATCATACTGCTCTGTTACATACAATGCAACTCCTCCTCCTTTTCTCCCCTGCCTGATCTTCCTGAACAGTTTATACCCTTCCATGACAGTGCTCCAGTCATGCGAGTCATCCCACCAAGTCTCTGTTATCCCAATCAAATCGTAGTTCTTGGACTGGGCCAGGGCCTCCAATTCTTCCTGTTTGTTACCCAGGCTTCTTGCATTGGTGTACAAACACCTTAGATAACCAGCTGATCACCTACCCTCTCCATTTGAATCAGGGGTCCTCCTTGTCCCACCATGTCAATCTTTTAGATAAGAAATTCACAATCAAATGTCAGTGGTAAGGCCCGTGTTCCCTCACATTTTTTCCATCCATGTGCAGAATAAATTTTCTTATATGCACTGAGGCATGAAGGATGGGCACCACTAGTAGAAATACATGCTGCCAACTGTGGGCAGCTGTGAGCACTCTGTTAATCAGTTGGGCGGCACCTGAATCTCTCCTGGTGGTTGCTCAAGTGCGCAACTTACAGGGTATGCTGGACAGGGCTGGTCAGGAAACAAGAATTCCAATTTATTAAAAATTTTGAGGTTTTATGGGTTCATTCTTCACAGAGGACAAAATGAAGAATGTTAAGAATTCTTAACAAAAAAAAAAAAGAGAGAGAGAGAGAGAGAGAGAGAGAGGTCCACCCTAGGCTAGCCACTAACTCATTGGTTAGTGGCATATAGGAGACCTAGATTTAAGGATCTGCCTGTGTGCCTCGTACACCACAGCTGAGTGCCCTAATCACTGGGTCCTAGAGCCAGTCTCCCTTTCACACATCTGAATATTTTATTATTTATACACAGTGAACCAACTGCAGCTGGAGAGACTGAGGCCCACCCCAGAATAGTTTATATGTGGTCTAGACAGTACTTGGTCCTGCCATGAGGACAGAGGATTAGACTCGATGACCTCTCGAGGTCCTTGACAGTTCTAGTGTTCTATGATTCTATGATTCTATATCCTAGTGGTTAGAGTTTCCCAAACCGTGGATCACCAGCCTATTAACTATTCTGGAGTGAGTGTCTCTCTCCTTCTCAGCCTGCATCTGAGCAACTTTCTTCACAAAAATTTAATCAGAACTGAAATGTTGCTGTGAAAGACCTTGCTTTTGATACAATCAGCATTTTGTGATGGAAAATGTTTAACTGAAAAATTCCTGACTAACTCTGGTCAATGGGGTTAACCATCTTCCCTTCCTACCTTGCTCACTGAGAAAGGGTTTCTAGCTAAATGAGAGGGGGTTCTGGTGCTTAGAAGGTTGATAACCACTGTGTTAGGCTATGAACTCTTCAAAATAGAGATTATTTGAATTGCACTGCTCTGAACATGTTTATAATTATGAATATTGCTAAATAATGGAATTCAAAAAGGTTAAATATAAAATATTGGTACGGTTCTAAATGAAACATTGAATAGATCTGCCACAAAGCTTTGCCAATATTTACATGTAATTGTATGTGCCTACAGACTCTCATAACAAGAAATCATCAGACCTGAATCCTGTTTGTTCAAGTATTTAAGGCTTGTTGTTCCCCCCCAACTTCTTTTCTACAGCCTTTGATAATCATTAAGGTTACATCTACACTGTGCACTTATTTCAAAATAAGCTACCTCAGAAGAAATACTCCGAAGTAGCTTATTTCAAAATAGCGCATCTACACAGCAAATGCCCATTGGAATAGCGCTGAGGTATTTTGAAATAGAGCACCCACACTCATTGGACACTGAATTGCATTTAAGACCACCTGGAAGCACTTCGGGCAAGGCTTCAAGACAGCAGTCACTTCCTGGAGCTACTGCCTGATGCTCACTGAGGCGCATGCTTAAAGGGACCCCCCTGTGCAGCCATGTCTTATGCCCCTCTCTTTTGCCTACCTCCTTGGACAGCAGACCCATTCCTTTGCCTGCTGTGGTTGCCCTTGTGGACACCTCAGCTCTCTAGCCATGGAGCCAGAGCTGCCTCCAGGCACTCGATGGCTCTTACCTGTCGTGCTGCAGCTTCCGCAGCAGGTCCTGCTGGCTGCCTTCCTGGCCCTACAGGAATGCAACCCCCAGCTCATCATGGAGAACTTCATCATCTCTTTGCAGGTACACCTCATGCAGCTGGACTCCACCGCGCACCACCGCTTCTGGCATGTGGACACGAGTTCTGACTGGGAGCCTGCTGCCTTCTTGGCTGGAGCCATGGAGGGCTCAGACGGAGCACGAGGGTGGCTCATGGCAGCAGTGACACCTGTGCTGGCTGCTGCTATGTGGCAGAGGAAAAGCAGGGCCTTCTCTCTGCCACAAGCCCTTTCCCCTGTGGCTGCAACTTTAAGTTTTAACTGAGCTTTGAGTTTAAGTTTTAACTGAGCTTTGATGAGTGTGGACAGAGAAGCCAGCAGGGCACCTGTGGGAAGCCCGGGAGGCCCCTTATTTCAAAATAACTCCAGCTGCCCCATCTACACACACGCACACACACACACACACACACACACACACACACACAGACAGTTCTGAAATAGCTATTTCAGAATAGGTGTTAATCATCATAGAATGAGGTTTGCAGTATCCAGAATAAGCCGCCCGTTATTTTGAATTTTTTTCAAATTAATGAGCTTGCTGTGTAGATTCTCTGAAAATTATTTCAGAATAACTTCTGTTATTCCACTGCTGTGTAGACATACCCTAAGAGTTCAGTCCCGCAACACTTGCTCACAAACAAGATTTGGGCCTGAAAGAGAAGGAGAATTGAGGAAATAAGGTAAAAATAATTTTGCAAACATTCTTTCATGTTTTTTTAATCCATTTGTTTCATCGATGTTCCTACTTTTTGGTGTTCACTTTCTATGAATAGATGCATTTGCTGACAGGGATGCTTATAGAATCAGCATCCTTCACGCAAATACTGCAAAATAAACACAAAAAGCAAATTCTGACTTGGTAATCTTCCGTTTTCACTTCCCAAATATGATTCTAAGAATTACATTCAATTTAATCAGAGAGCAGAAATATAACATGGAGCCATGCAAATTTACACAAACTAATATCTCTCCATGTGACCTCTATGTCCAAGAACTATACTGACAATTCAATAGGCAAATAATTTTAAATAATAAATGAATTTGAGAAACTTGCCATCTGTTTACAGATAATCTGTGGATAGAAAGACAAAACTTACCAAACAAATCATTATGAATTCTTCACATAGCTCTAAAGGGAAACTACTTTAGTCTCTAATCTTAGTATTTCAGAGATGGATTCACATAAGAGTGAATACATGGAATTGGTTTTCCTTATTCATAAAAGTATGATCATTTGAGTATTGCAGTAATTACCGAATTTCAATATTTATGATAAATTGGCATATACTTATATAAACAGAGAAGCCTATTCAGTGGTGCTGTTCACTATGAATGTAGAAGTATAAGTAATAACTAGAACTAAATTCTGAAAACAAAAATTAACTCCCTGTTATTCCTTATTATTTTTCTCTTTCTAGTTCCACACCATCTAATACCATAGCATCTAGACTAAAGTACATAGTTAACATAGATCTACTATACCATTCTGCTGTGTCTTTTGTTCTTACACAAGAAATACAATTAGAAGGTACCACAACCACATAGCTGTGTCAAAATAAAACATGTTTACTAAATATCTTTAACATGCAACACTTTGCTACATATATACACTGCCACTTAGTTTGGGTTCTCGTGGCTTCTAAAATCTGAAGACACTGAGGCTATGCCTGGACTGCAGGCTTCTTTCAGAAGAAGCTTTTCAGGAAGAGATCTTCTGAAAAAACTTCTTCCGAAAGAGAGCGTCCATACTGCCAAAGCACATCGAAAAAGCGATCTGCTTTTTCAACAGATAGCATCTTCACTCAATGGATGCTCTCTTGCATGTAAGTTGTGATTATTATGGGTGGAATGGCCACCAGAGCACCAGTGCTTTTTCCTCTTTCCTCTTCTTGCAAAAGAACTCTCTCTTCCCCGTCCATATGCCTTTCTCCGAAAGAGCTCTTTCAGAAAAAGGCTTCTTCCTCATAGAACCCTTCTGTTCTTTCCATTTTCCTTTGAAAGAATGCAATTGCAGTGTGCACGTAATTCAAGTTTTTCGGAAAAACGGCCATTTTTCCAAAAAAACCTCTGTAGTGTCGACATACCCTGAGGGTCACTAGAGAACCCACAAACTATTTAACACACACTACACATTCCATGAATCATCTCACAAAATTTGCACATCTCTGCCTAAAGGGAAAGTAATTTTTTAATTGTCTCAGTGGCAAAGTAAATCAGAGTTTGGATTTTTTTTTTAATAAAGACTGATAAAGCAAAAGTAATATTCAAGAGCATTGTTGCATTAAACCCCTCACTTAAAGGTAAATTGAACCGTATGTCATACATCTGCTTTAAAAGGTGAAAGACATGTTAAGTGGACATACATAAGACAGTATGTGGGCAGCAAGTGAGACTCTCTAAGGTTATGTTAGACCCAATCCTATTTTAAAACTAGATGAGGCAATTACAAAAACAGGGGGTTTGTTCCTATGCCAGGAAGGCTGGCACTAGTGTGTGTGGCTTTAAATGGCATTTTGCTGTAGTTGTTCCCACTCTGGTGTAAACATTAGGACGTAAGCATTCAACCCAGTAAGTGGCAAATTAGACATGCAATTCCAATTCACGCTAATGAGAGTTGCATGTTTATTCAACTGCACATGCTGCTAAAGTTGGTCTGTGGCTTTAATTTACAAAATCTGAACTTTATAGGGAAAAGTTTCCCATTCCGAGTATTGTAATGCAGGTTGAAAGTTAAGTCTTACACAGTGTACATACAGGATTTATTTATGTATTTATTTATTCATCTCTTTATTTGTTTATTTTAAAATATTTTAAAAATCTGTATTTAAAATATTCGAGGCAGCTTACAAAATTTTTAAAACACAATATATATAGTGTGGCAAAGCTCCGACGAAAACTCGATGACTCCTGCACTTCCTGGCGGATTTGCTTGCCTCAGAGGCTCACAGGAGCCCACAGTTTTAGGTACCACACCCAGGGCTTTATTTGCTGTTTGTTGAGTTCTTTTCATCATTGGCTAGTATATGGTAAAAACGGAGAATAAACGCCACAGTCCTTTCCCTGTGTGGAAATGGGGAGGTAGGTGTTGGGGGAACCCGGGCCCACCTTCTACTCAGGGTTCCAGCCCAGGGCCTTTGATGTAAATCTCTGACACCTGCTATAAGACAGCTCCAAGACCCCTGGGCTACTTCCCCACACCTTCCCCAACACCTTCCTTCTCTCCGGTCCATCATCCTAGTTGTGGTCTCTTTTCTGCCTACTCCCAGTGGTGCTCTCCTCCTTCTTCCCAGCTGCACGCCCCTACAACTGCAGGCCAGCTTCTTTTATAGCCAGTCCAAACTGGTTTTCTCAATTACCCCCACGTGTCCTAATTGGCCTGACTCTGCAGGCTTGGTCAGTTAGCCCCAGGTGTTCCATTGCCCTTGATTGCCTTTGCTGGTTCTAAACCAGCCCCTCTCTGTTAGTTTGGGGCCAGGGATCTCCTCGGTCTGAGGCTTATATATCCCCCCCCCCACACACACACACACTTTTTATAGTCTTCTGTTCCAATCCTGTCACAATATATAAAAAAAGTAAAATAAAAGACTGGAAGGGGGGCAGGGCACACACACACACAAACTCAAACACCAAAAAAAGCACAGGTATAAAGGGTGGGGTTAGCCTGGCACTGAAACAGTGCCAACATTGGCGCCAGGTGAATGTCCCAGGGGAGGGAGTTCCATAGCCTGGGAGCAAAGGCTGAGAAGGCCCTGCTCCGCGTAGATGTCAGCCTTATCTCGATAAGCGGAGGAACACGGAGCAGAGCCTTCCCAGCTGACCTCAATCCACGAGCAGGTTCGTATGGGAGGAGACAGTCCTTCAAATACCCCGGTCCCAACCCATTTAGGGCTTTATAGGCCATAACCAGGACCTTGAATTGTGCCCAGAAACATGCTAGAAGCCAGTGCAGCTGCCAAAGCAATGGCATGATGTGCTTCGTAATGCGAGTGTTAGTTAAAACTTGACCAGCCGCATTCTGGACCCATTGAAGTTTCCAAAAACAGCAAAGGCAGCCCCATGTCAAGTGCATTGCAGTTGTACAATCAGGATGTGATAAGAGCATGACTCACCATGGCCAGGTCATTCTTACTCAGGAACGGTCGCAGCTGGCGGATCAGCCAAAGCTGCCCAAAAGCACTCCCAGGCTGCATAGTTGTTCCTTCTGGGGGAACGTGACCCCGTTCAGAACAGGTAACACACCACATTCCCAGACAGATGGCTTCCTGATTCACAGGACCTCGGTCTTATCGGGATTCAGCTTCAGCTTATTCAACCTCATCCAGTCCATCACCGTCTCCAAACACCAGTTCAGATTAGTCGCCGTCACACCCGGATCCTGTGTCACAGAGTTGGGTGTCATCTTTATGTTGATGGTCAGCACTGCAGTACCAGATTTGAACACCAGATAATCGTCATCATATATCATGGCAGAAGCAGTTGCATAGATAGGGTATAGTGGACTAATTCACAGCCCAGTCATCTGACCTGCAACCAGCAATTATTTCCCAAAGTTCTCAAAACGCAGTGTATCATCTAAACCAACATTAACACTCTAAAGAGAAATTTTTGAAAGCCATCTGTTTTTGTTAATATGGCCGTAAGTGTTAAATTTGATGTTGTAAAGCTGAGTTATGTCAGGACTGTTTAAATAAAAGCTGTGACTTGCTAAATCCTGTCCCCAGCTAATTAAAAGCACGAGTTTGAAGTATGTTGCTCAATACATTCCCCCCTCATTTTCTGTCTGCATCAAATGCATTTATTGAACAACTGTACAACAGAGGACATATATTCAGGGCACATGGTGTTTCAAACATAAAGAAAAGGTATGGAAACACAAGACATTCTTGGATGCTGTTTTCAATAGAACACAGACGAACACAAGAAAAGAAAATGTCTTTCCCTATAGTAAAGGAAATCATATTTCATGCTATAGTGATGCGCGTTTGAGGAGACTTCAATAAAAGCTCAGGAAATCTCTAGGACTGCAAGGAAAGATATTCATAATGGAAAGACATCTGCCCAGATGAGCACCCTTAGACAATTGCAGGCTATTTTCCAAGAAAGATTTTTGATGAAGTATTATTTCCAGGGACATTATATCCACACATTCTGACAATACAGAATTAAAACTGAGTAACCTAACTCAGTAACAACAACATCTAGATCAGAGGTTAAACACACTTATCCTCAAGTGAAAGAGAGGCTAACAACACAAAGCAGCTTCTGGGTATAATTGATCCTCTGTTAAATTTGATTCATGATAATCCAGAAGCAATGCTGGAGGCATAAGGAGCAGTGCTAATATGTGGCCTCCTTTGCCTTTTATTTAGGTATCTTGGCATTCCTGCATTGTGAGAAGTCCACTGTTAGCCTGACTTTTTGCAGCTGAGAATTTCTAAAGTTCACCCAAATTGATTTGGTGCAATTAATACAGTGTACTAACCACAGAAGTAACCCTGTATGAAAAGTTCAGATCAGAACATCCCCTAAACTTGGAGCAGTTTAGATCTAGAGCCAAACTTTGCTGCACTGGTTCATCTCCATCCCTCCATTAGTTTCTCATACAGCTGTTGCAAATTACAGCTACAAATGCATTATCTATCCATTATTGAAGAATGGTTAATAATTGCATATCAGAGTAAATCTCTTCAAGTTGAAAGAGATAAAAACCATATTCTGGCTGCTGTCAGAGTACATAGTTCTTTGACAGTAACCACATACATCGTGCTGATAAATTTTGCAAAATCCAAATGGATGACACCCATAAGCAACAAGAAACTTCTTTATTTTGAAGTTATTCTGTTTCCCAGGAGGCAGTAAATTCTGAGCTCATGCAAAATATAAGAGACAATTATCACTCAAGATCCAGGCCCCTATAGCTTGCTCTATAGTAAGAAATAACTTATGTTATCAATCGACATTTTACGTATGAAGCAACTTCTAGTCATAGATCAGAGGTTAAAAGCACTTATCTCTGAGCCTACTCTTGAAAGAGATCATAGAATCATAGAGCTGGAAAAGACCTCAGAAGGTCATCAAGTCCAGCCCCCTGCTCTAGGCAGGACCAATCCCAACTAAATCAACCCAGCCAAGGCTTTGTCAAGGGATTTGTTATGCATCATTGCATAGAAGTAGTGTGGTCTAGGGAATAGAACAGGAAAGGCAGGAAACCTGGACCTGCCACTGAGATACTATATGACCTTATGCAGCTCACTTCACCTCTCCACCCTTTGTCCGTCTTCTCTATTTAGATTGATAACTCTTTGGTGCAGGGATGGGGGCAGTACATACCATAGTGGGGCCCGAATCTCACTACAGATATACTAAATGATGTTCAAAACAAACTGTCAAAAAGTTGGGATTGTGGAAGCTTTACAAAAATTGATTTCCCCCCATATTCAGACCCACAGCCATAGAAGATGGATGCTCACTCTCCTCATAAAGGTAAAGGAAAGACTTTTAATCTTAGTAAGGGGTCAAGCAAGATTCAAAGCTCCGTAACTGGACAATTGCCTAAATATTATAATTTCAACAGAACCAAGGTGAAATTTTTGCTCTCATTTATGTTGGGTATGAGTCTACTCTAAATAGAGCAATTCTATTGAGTTCATTGGCACTGCTCCAATTTCACACTGTAAGGTATGTCTATACAGTTCTATGAAGCTCAAAATGAAATTGTGTAGCTTATTTTGAGAGTCTATTTTGAAATTTAGCACTGTCTACATGGTGCCAAAATTCAAGATAGACTGCTATTCCGACAAGTCCCTTAATCCTTGTGGAACGAGGTTTACCAGGACATCAGAATAGCAAGCCTTATTATTTAGAATATATTTTGAAATAATGGGCTTGTTGCTACGATGTGAAAAAAGGATTTCTAGTCAAGATGTGGTTGTACTGCTGAGACTACTCTCATAGCTTTCATACATGAAACAGCCACATGGAAATACAACATGTTAAAGCTTCATCAACAGACCTGCCTTTTCTCTTTTCAATATACCGCTTTGTCTATTAGGGTATGTCTACACTACAAAGCTAATTCGAACTAACAGCTGTTAGTTCGAATTAACTTTCATAGGCGCTACACACGCAAACCGCTAGTTCGAACTTAATTTGAACTAGCGGAGAGCTTAATTCAAACTAGGTAAACCTCATTCTACGAGGACTAACGCCTAGTTCGAATTAAGTAGTTCGAATTAAGGGCTGTGTAGCCACTTAATTCGAACTAGTGGGAGGCTAGCCCTTCCCAGGTTGCCCTGGTGGCCACTCTGGACCAAGCCAGGGAAACTCGTCTGCCCCCCTCCCAGCCCCGGAGCCCTTAAAGGGGCACGGTCTGGCTACGGTGCCCACGCCAGGTGCAAGCCTGCCAGCATCCAGCCAGCAGACCCTGCACCTGGCACGGCACGAGCCAGCCACCTGCTGCCACCCAGCCCTCCCCCTCTTCCTAAGACCAGGCTGGTGGCTCCCAGGAGCCTGCCTGGGGCCACAAGAGGCGGATGCCCTCCTGGTCTAGTGCGGAGATTGTGGACCTCATCCAGGTTTGGGGGGAGGCCTCCAACGTCCACAATCTCCGCACTAGGCACAGGAAAGCGGCCGTCTAGGGCAGGATACCTGCCAGCCTGGCCACCAAAGGCCACATGCGAACCCAGGAGCAGGTCTGCATGAAAATCAAGTTGGTCCAGTGAGACCCCCGACCCTGAGCTTAGAACATAAGAACATAAGAACGGCTGTACTGGGTCAGACCAAAGGTCCATCTCGCCCAGTAGCCTGTCTGCCAACAGCGGCCAATACCAGGTACCCCGGAGGGGATGGACCAAAGACAACGGCCAAGCCATTTGTCTCATGCCATCCATCTCCAGCCTTCCACAAACAGAGGCCAGGGACACCATTCCTACCCCCTGGCTAATAGCACTCCATGGACCCAGCCTCCATGACTTTATCTAACTTCTCTTTAAACTCTGCTCTAGTTCTCACCTTCACAGCCTCCTGTGGCAAGGAGTTCCACAGGTTGACTATTTGCTTTGTGAAGAAGAACTTTCTTTTATTAGTCTGAAGCCTGCTACCCATTCATTTCATCTGGTGTCCTCTAGTCCTTCTATTATGGGAACTAATGAAGAACTTTTCTTTATGCACCCTCTCCATGCCACTCATGATTTTATAGACCTCTATCATATCCCCCCTCAGTCTCCTTTTTTCTAAGCTGAAAAGTCCCAGTCTCTTTAGCCTCTCTTCATATGGGACCAGTTCCAAACCCCTAATCATTTTAGTTGCCCTTTTCTGAACCCTTTCCAAGGCCAAAATATCTTTTTTGAGGTGAGGAGACCCCATCTCTACACAATACTGAAGATATGGCGTACCATAGGTTTAGACTTCCCCTCCTTCTTCCCCTGGCTTCCCCCTTCCAGCTCCCTCCTCCCAGGTTTCCACCTCCCCTCTCCCACCCTCTCTCTTCCCCTCTCCCACCTCCTTTTCCCAGTCTCCCCAGAGGTTAATCCCCCCCCCCTCAGTTTTGTTAAACAAAGAGAGTTTCTATTTTTGAACACACGTGTCCTTTATTTTTTACATCAGGAAGGGGGGCTAGGGAAGGGTAAGTGGAAGGAGGTGAGGGAGGAATGGGGCACGAGCCCCTGATGGGGAGGACTGGGGTGGTTCTGTGGGCTCCTCGGGGTGGAAGCTCTCCTGCAGGGCCTCCTGGATCCTGACAGCCCCCCGAATGGCCCCCCCAGATGGCAGTCTGCGGCAAGTGCAGCCAGGCTGATGGCCGAGTGCTGTGATGTGCCGAGGGTGGGCACTCAGGGCACTCCAAGACAGGACTGCTTTGCTGTCCCTCATCGAGGTAGACAAGCAAGCGGGAAACCCTGAGAACTGTCTGTCCGGGGTGGGGGTCGGGTCCCTTTAAGCACAGCCCTCAGCTAGCCTGAGGCAGCAGCTCCATGCTCTAAGTCCTAAGCTGATGCTCTGCTGGCACTTGTTCCGGCCAGCCTTAACTTCGGTTCAGGGTCCACTCAATGTGGACATGCTAGTTGGAATTAGCAAAACGCTAATTCAAACTAGTTTTTAAGTCTAGATGAGCTAATTCGAATTAGCTTAGTTCGAATTAACTAATTTGAACTAAGTTAGTTCGAATTAGTGCTATAGTGTAGACATACCCTTACATACTATAACTTCATTAGTGTGAATAAATTCAATCAATATTTCTAAAGAGAATTAAAAGTCAATTTGTGTTGCTTATTTACAGTCTTTTAAAATCAATATAGTACCTATCTATGTTTCCCAGTGCACCAGAAAAATGTCTAACATAATTATTTGCAAACATATTGGACAATTTTATATCTTTGTATTAATTGTAGCACTTTCTTTTAACAACAATTCATCTCAAAGTCAAAGAATGGCCATAATGATTTATAGTCTTACCGTTCCTTTGGCCAAATTCAGCTGTGTTATAAGTAGGTGCAGTTCTCCTAACATCAAGGAAAATTGCACCCATTGCAAACTGGGTAAATCTGGTGGGATTGGATTGATGCATAAAATATCACTAAAGTCAAATTGGTCATAAGTGAAAGTATACTGCTCTTTACTAAGACAGATCTTCCTGAGCTTATTTATCATTCACAGGGAATGTTTTATAGCTCTGCATAAAGGCTGCCATAAAACAATGTTTTAAGAATCTCTGTGCCATATTTCATCCATAAATATCCTATGGATCTAAGAAGTAAAACTACCAAGGTTCAAGATTAACATCTTTAATACAGATGACCTCACTATTGTGTTCACTATAAAGAAAAAATACTACAAAGCAGTAGCATATTTTGAGACTTAAATTAACACAAGTTTATTGTTTATATCTGGATTTAAATTGTCGTACTTGCCTTGTAGTTATTTATTTCATGAAAATGTTGTAGATAACACTGTTAAAGGTAATGACACCAAAATAAATGTTAATTATAATATTGAAAACGTGACTTTTGTTATGGGGCAATGCCATATACTAATATAAATGCATTTGCACTAAGTTTTATAATGAAATTTAAGGACCAGAACCTAAATTAATGTGTGTCTTCCTGGAATTTCACTACATTTCTTTTATTTCAATAGCCCCAAACATGTGTACTGTTAAAACGCATCTATTATCAAATAGTTATATGCCCCAAACACATACACATGCTAACCCTATTTTCAGGTAAACACCATGAAATAGGAGTATTATTACTAGATTTATTATTTCAAGTAAAAACAGGATTTAAAAAAAAATACAAAGGTAAATATCAGGAAAATGCTAGCCTTATCTGTATTGGTTTAGAATTCTTTTAACTGATATGAACCTAAGCATCATGGATCTAAGCATCACTAGCAAGAGCATGAGTCAGGTCAAGAAAGAACTCGGCAAACTTCTTCAGTGTAACACCAACTAAAATACCTAAATGACAAGGAGTCTTGTGGCACCTTATAGACTAACAGATGAATTGGAGCATAAGCTTTCGTGGGCAAACCCCACTTCGTCAGATGCATGTAGTGGAAATTTCCAGAGGCAGGTATAAATATGCAGGCCAGAATAAGGCTAGAGATAATGAGGTTAATCTCTAGCCTTATTCTGTCCTACATATTTATACCTGCCTCTGGAAATTTCCACTACATGCATCTGACGAAGTGGGGCTTTGCCCATGAAAGCTTATGCTCCAATTCATCTGTTAGTCTTAAGGGTATGTCTACACTACAGCGTTAATTCGAGTTAACTTAATTTGAAATAGTTAATTCGAATTAAGCTAATTCGAAATAATGCATCTATACACAAAAACTATTTCGAAATAGAGCTTTGCTATTTCAAAATAGCGCGTCCACACTAAGTGGACCCTGAACTGAAGTAAGGCTGGCCGGAACCAGTGCCAGCAGGGCATCAGGTTAAGACTTAGTGTGTGGGGCTGCTGCCTGAGGCTAACTGAGCTCTGTGCTTTAAGGGACCCTCCGCCCACCCCGGACAGACAGTTCTTAGGATTCCCTGCTTGCTTGTCTACCTCGATGAGGGACAGCAAAGCAGTCCTGTCTTGGAGTGCCCTGAGTGCCCGCACTTGGGACACCACAGCACTTGGCTACATGGAGCCAGAGCTGCCCCTGAGCATGCCGGTGAGTCTTGTGGGGTCGTTGCCATCAGCCTGGCTGCACTTGTTGCAGGCTGCCATCCGGGGGGTCCATCGGGGGGCTGTCAGGATCCAGGAGGCCCTGTGGGAGAGCATCCACCCCAAGGAGCCCTCAGAGCCTCCCCGGTCCTCCCCACCGGGGGCTCATGCCCCATTCCTCCCTCACGTCCTTCCACTTACCCCTCTCTAGCCCCCCTTCCTGATGTCAAATCAAATACACATTTTTTCATAAACAGGAACTGTCTTTATTTAACAAAACTGGGGAGGGGGAATAAAACTCTGGGGAGACTGGGGAAAGGAGATGGGAGACCGGAGGAGAGAGGGTGCGAGAGGGGAGGGGGAAAGCTGGGAGGAGGGAGCTGGAAGGGGGAAGCAAGGGGAGGAAGGAGGAAGGGAAGCTCAGTGCTCAGGGGTGGGGGTCTCATTGGGCCACATGTCTCCCAGCACGGCGGGTGCAGGGGCCTTGGCATCCCCGGGGGGGATGGGGAGGAGGGTGTGGAGGTTGAGGTAGGGGGTGTGGAGATTGAGGAGGAGGTTGAGGAGGGAGTGGTGGGAGGGGGGCAGGAGTGGGAAGAGGAACAGTAGCTGGGGGGGCAGCAGGCGCTGGGGTGGCACAGGGCAGCACACTCTGCACTAGGGCCTGCAGGTGTGAGCACATGGCACGGTCCTGGGCAAGCTGCTCTCGGCAGAACTGCAGGTCCTCTGGCACCCAGCCCTGGATGGTGCGGTGCAGGGCTCGCAGGGCCCCCAGGTGCTGGTCCCAGTACCCCTGCCACGTGCTGGTGGTCCAGAGGAGCCCTCGGCTGTGGGAGCACATCCCAGGCGGGGTGGTGCGCCCTGCATGTGCAGCTGGTGCAGCTGTGGAGAAAGAAGGGGAGTGGTCAGTTCTCCCTGGGGATACAGTGGATGATGCCCAGCTCCCCCTGCGAGGTGAGGACGACCGTGCCCTGCACCATCAGAGCTGACGTGCTTGCACAGAGGCCATGGTCGGGATGTCTGGCTCTCCCCGGGAGTGGGTGCTGCCCCAAGACTGCACCTATGCCCCTGTGCCATGTATAGTGCGGCCGAGGCCAGGCGGAGATGTCCCCTGCCTCTGTGTAGAGGGGGCATGTGAAGGGAGGGCGACCTGCTGGGTCCTGCCCCGGGGTCGGGAGCGTGTCAGGTCTCTTCACACACGTGTGTGACTATCGGGCCATGGCCCCTGTGTGGCATGCAGCTGGAGCCACCTGCCCAAGGGTGGCACAGCACGTGCCCGCACATGCACAGGTGGCTGCGTGATCCGTGGGAGGCATGGCCCACGCGCGCAGTCCCTGGTTTCCCTCCCCGCCCCTCCCCCCCCCGGGTAAGGGACAGTGATGGCACTTACCTGGTGTGGCCTCCCCCGACGATCCTGCCGACTCCGGTGGTGGGACAGCTTGGGGGTCCCGCTGGCATGGCACCCTCTGTGCTGGCCCCTCTGCTGCACCTGGGTCAGGGCCCCCTGGTCCCGGCTCGCTGCCCCTGGGGTGACATGGACCGTCCCACCCTCCAGGATGCGGTCGAGGGCGGGGAAGTAGGGGCAGGTGTCAGCCCTTGCTGCGGCGCCTCCCCTTGTGGCCCTGGTGAACCCCTGCCATAACTCTTTAATTTTCAGGCGCACCTGCTCCTGGGTGCGCCTGTAGCCTTTCTGGGCCATGGTGGCTGCTATGCGGCCATAGACGACCGCGTTCCTCCTCCTGGTGTGGAGATCATGGACACTGGGGGCCTGCCCCCAAACCTCTATGAGGGCCATGATTTCCTCACCAGTCCAGGCAGGCGCTCGCCGTCTACGGCCCCTGGCTGGCCCCTGGGTGCTGGGAGACTGGGTGGGGGACGGCTGGCTGGCACTGGCTGCTTGGCTCATCAGGGGCAGAGACTGCTGGCAGGCCTGGCGCTGGCATGTGCCATCTGGCCAGAGTCTACCCCTTTAAGGGCTCTGGGGCTGGGGGAGAGGAGAGGAGTTTTCCTGGTTTGGCCCAGAGTGGCCACCAGGGGAAACTGGGATGGGCTGGAGGCCAGCTAATTCGAATTAAGTGTCTACACAGCACTTATTTAGAATTAGCTATTTCGAATTTGGCATTACTCTTCATAGAATAAGGTTTAGAATTTAATTCAAAATAGCGGTTTGCATGTATAGACGCTGTTGAAGTTAATTCGAAATAACGGCTGTTATTTCGAATTAACTTTGCAGTGTAGACATATCTTAAGGTGCCACAGGACTCCTTGTCGCTTTTGCAGATCCAGACTAACATGGCTATCCCTCTGATATAAAATACCTAAGCAATTCCAAAAGTCATGTTTGATAGTCGTGCAAATGACACTATTCCTTCTCTACACCCCTCTCACTTGGTTAAGTTTCTGGAACTACACTAAATTGGTATAATTTGTTCAAATGACTCTCAAATAAGTAAAAAGTGGTTTTTTAAAGATGAGGTCTCCTAGGTTAGCTTTTCCAAAAAAGATTCTTTTCCGTCTAAAACAGTCAAAAAATCTGAATTGCGGAGTGCTTCATGTCATAGTTGCACTGCAAAGTTCTAGCATATTTGGATGCTACATAAATACAACTATTAATTATTTATTATTAACTATTAATTGTTATTATTGTCATTATTATTATTGTTAAGAAGAAGCTGGGGAAAAAAGGATTCTTTTATATTTCTTTGGAAATTGCTTACTGTTTTAATTTAATTTGAGGCTCTAGAATGTGCTCCCAAATTTTAAAAATTAGATCCTGTTGCAATGGTCACTTTATACTTGCACTAAAATCAGAACTGCGAGTGTTGTACTGCAATAGTGTCGTGTCTCTGTTGGCACCTACCTTTAAAACGCTTGCCTAAATAAAGAAACCAGTTAAGCTCAGGACAATTTCAGCAATCAGACCTATTTGAACACACAAGGCAGTGCCCAAACACAAAATATTTTTTTCTGTTTTCTTTTCTCTGTTACTATTGTCCAAATGGCTAACATAGAAATTAGTGCCTGGGTGTTACATTTTTATGCAAGAAAGATAGCCTGAAAAGATAGGCACGATACAACTACACTATATTCATATTATCCACCTTGATAGAGCTTTTGTGCATTGTGTTCATCCGAGCTCAATAGTACCTGACAAACCTAATGTTAGTTTTCAACTAGCACTGGCTTGTGATGTTAAATAAGGAGCTGTATGTGCGAACATGCTTTTAAGCACTACAGTGCACCAAAGAATGAGCTGTTTTCAGCTAACATTGAGCTGCTAATGATTTTAATGAGAGTGCCTTCTGGATTCATATTTTTTTCATAAAATACATCACACTAAAACAAAATCAATGAGAAACATTAATTAGGGCCTTTTTAGACGCCTTCTGTGGTGTTGTTTTTCTTTTGAGATGCACCAGATGAAGAATGCTGTGCTTTATTTAAGCTAAGTTGTTTGACATTTAGATGAGAGAAAAAAGAGAAAAATACTAACAAACACAGGAACAATTTTTGACAGCTCTTTGTCATGCAAGAGAGAAAAAAGGGGACCGACTGTGAGATGCTACTTTGAAGCCCTGGAAATTTGTAATGAAAAATTTAAGATACAAGAGAGGAAGAAAGCTGAGCTATTCATTTGGTTCTGCATATATTAACACTTGTAATTCAAACTAAAGGTTTGCTATGTGTTTTCATAATTTTGACTCTAATAAATATCTTGGAGAATTGCTTTGATATTCCAAGATCATGCGTGTAGCTTGCATCCATTAAGAAAAATGGGGAACAATCATCATCAGCCCTCTTGGTGCTAATGAGAAGGTCATTGCTCTTTAATTAGCACAGACATGAAACTGAAATATTTCAAAGGAGTTGTGGAATACAGTGGGCAAGGCTGTGTATCTGTTTACGAGTCTCTCTGCCACACAGCAAACCCAATAGAATGTATGTCTTCCCTTCTCAAACCTCAGCTTTTGTGTACATTTAATTTTCAGGTTTACATCCCTGTTCCTTGCACATCAGATTAATCTTGGAAATTTGGACGAGCTGTTATTAGCAGGGGGCAGAGTAAGGTGGGGGTGGAGAGAGAGATGTGAGAATAGCAAAATGCTCCTCATCAGCAAGTATTGTGAAACAAGTACCTGTGGGTTATGTGACCTTATTTCCCACAGCTGGGGTGTTATCAAGGGACAGAAACTGAAGCATTGTGGAAAAACAGTAGCAAAATTAAAATCTGTGTTTTGGGTTGGTTCTAATATCTCTCACATTTCCATCACTGCAAAGGAGGAGACTATAGGGAAAACAGATACAATAGGAACAGCAAAAGAAAAACAGGAAAAAGAAAAAAATACTTTTCCTTGAGGCTTGGATCACCCCACAACAATCACTGCCCATTAGGTCGTGCAGCTCAAATGGATCATCGCACTCACATTTCATGCATTGCATCTATGTTTTGTTTTAAATCAACATATAACTTGTGCCTCAATTTTGAATTTGGGATTGCAATAGAATTGCACCAGATTACACTATTTGAGCTTCTGTACCTGCCTGAAGTATCACTTCCTTTGGAGTGTACGTAAAAGAGGGAAAAAAGATAAAGAAGTGTCCATCTTTTGAGTTCCTGAGTACATTTCGCTTTGCATAGTTTTGAAAATCATTGTCATCTTCGTTACCACTAGGAAAAAATGTACAGCAGCATTTATGTCTGCTTTTTGTCTTATTCCCCACTTCTACGTTCTACTGCTGTTAGTGCTTTTCCCACTGCATAAAATTAGCTCAAGATATGGTCTTGTCTGCTAATCTTTCCCATGCTGTATAGTGCTGGCCAACTCCTAGCAGGCAAAATTAGATTATTTTTCCTCCAGAATTTCATTTCAATATGATTTTCAAGTAAAGGCAGCAGGTTTTCAAAAATTTTGGTGATGCCCAAAATGTCCAGAGTCTGCACCCCTCCTCCACCCAAACTCTCTACCTTCACACCTGCCTAAGGATGGCGGAGGTTTGCGGGTTCTGGGAGGGAGATTAGGGGGCAGGCTTTGGGAGGGAGTTTAGAGGTGGCAGGAGAAGGTGTAGGCTCCGTAAGGGATTGAGGTGTGTGAGGAGGTGCAGAGGCAGGATGTGGGGGTATTGTGCTTACCTAGGGCACTCCTCTCTGGCAGTAGCTCCTAGGAGAACCAGGGGTTCTCCATGTACCATTCCTCACCTGCTGCCCCAAGGTGCTGCCCCCATGTTTTGCCCGGTCCACCTACTGACACTGGATGACTTAAAATGGCCTGGGGGCCCTCAGCAGCACTGCCATGGAGCTAAAGTGGCTTCTTGCTGCTTACTCTGTCTGGCTGCTAACACATCCCTGCAGCTCTGGGGGTGAAGGGTGTCCAGGCGCTGCTCCCAGGACTCCTCAGCAGGAGCAGTGCATGGAGACCTCCCCCCATACATCCAGGAACAGCAAGGATGCATGTGCTGGCAGCCAAGTGGAGTCAGTGGCTAGAAGCTGCTTTAGCCTGTCATTGTGGTGGCTGCTGGTGGTGACTGCTGGCAGTAGCCCCCAGGTGGTTTTAAATCACTCAGGCGCAACTGGTGGACTGAGCGATTTGGGGGGGGAGGATGTTCACGGGAGTGGTAGGTAAGACTGGGGGAGAGGCCCGGCCTGAACTTTGGTGGAGCTGGACCCCAAGCCAGGAATGTTCCTGGTGCCCAGGCAACATGGGCCCATATAACTCATCACCTATGTTTTCAAGTCCTTGAAATTTCAATATTTACAGAAATTCAAAGGCTTATTTCCCCCCTCAGATTGATGCCCAAATCCCCATCCAGCCTGACACTGTGAATTATTGAAGTTACATATTGAAATGTCACACACTAGCACTTATGCACTGCAGTTCTGGCTAGAGAGTGCCCCAATTTCTCTGAGATTCCCTCATTCCATGTCCAACTAAAGCAAAGAGACATGCTCCAAAGACCAGCTTTGGAGCTGCTGAAAATTACAGCTGGTTGAAAATGTTCCATCTCAATTTTTTTAATAGGAGATTGGGGGTTGACTCCCCACCCCCCAAAAACCTGTCTTCTTTTTGTGGGAAATAGAGGTTTCACTGAAAATTTACTAACTAAAATTGAAAGATTTTTTGCTGGACAACTTTTTTTTATTTTCAAATGAAAAGTCAACACTTTCTGCAGGAAAAAAAAAAAACCTATGCCTCTTCCCCACGCACTTCTGTGAGCAATAGCTGAAATACAGGAAAACCTTGGACATGCTGAAGTCCATAACAATCGCAAGTACAGGTGTTTTTAAAGTGACTGTTATTAGGTGGCCTCTGCAATAGTATTTGCCTCTTCTAATGAATGTGTATCAGAAACCACTGGATACTGGTAGACTCCCTGAAACCATGTAATTAGCAGCTTTTGCCCTAATCCCTAAAGGGGGCAAGTCCCCAGTGGAGTGATTCTCATATAAACCAATTGGCCTCTTAAATACTAATGTAAACATTTTTGCAAGAATTCTCCCTTCTAGGCTTGAGACCTAAATGCATATCATTATACAAAAAGATCAACTTGCTTTGTCAAAGGGAGAATTCTCTTCCATGGATTTCCAAGTGGTGTTAAAACTATTTTATGTCAGTTGGTCAAATGCAGACATGCGGTAGCCTTTAATGGGATTGAAGGGCTTACCACTTCTCAGGAATGAAGAAAATAGAGTTTGAGAGAAGCTACACTGATTGTAGCCTGGTTTATTTACCCACATGAACACCGATGAATTTGTGGTTTATTCACTAAGTCCAAATACTAGTCAAGGGAGCCCCTTTTCACCTTTACTATTGAAGTATTATTTCAAATGAGATGAGCGCAATATCGATGGTATCACCTGTAGAGGGGGCCACTTAGTACTTCAAATACTGGTATCTGTATCTTTGCTCACTTTCCCTTTCCCTAACTTACTAAGTCAAGTAAGAGCTCTGGACACAAAGTAAACTAGGTTGAGGGAAAGAGCGTCAGCTGATGCCTTGCCGATAGGAGAGATCCATGTACGTCTGGATAGTCCACCAAGAGGACTCTGGGGAGATCATGCCCTTGTGATAGTTTATGTTCCCTGTACCTTATTCTGGAAATGTTGCTTGTTTATACAAAAGTACTGGGAACTGAAACATACAAGAGTAGCTGTACCAAGAATTCAGAATGTTCTCTCATATTTACTGGCTGGCATTGTAGGTAGGTAAAATCCATATACATAAAATAGAAACGTTTTCTGACCACCACACATATTTAGAATCTATTTTTCCTGCTGTCGGAAGTATGCAGAGATTTGTTTGTTTTCTTTTTTGGTTTTACTGGTTTGATTTTATTTGATTGGTTGGCTTTTGGTTTGGTTTTTGTTTTTTTTTCTCCCTCATGCACCAATATATTTAAAAAAGAGGTCTATTTCTAGAATCTTTGCATGATAAAAACACAAATTACTTAGACTAAAAAGGGCAGGAAAAGTCTTTTTATAGGTTTTTATGGCAACTAGTGCACCACGTGTGTGGTCTGTGATGCTATCACAATACTACTAATAGGCAATTTCCCCTGAGCCTGGTGATTTGAAAGGGCCTGAGGCTCTTGCTGCTACCACTGCTACTGTAGCATCAGCTGGAATCCTGAACCCTTTAAATTGCCACCGGAGTGCCACGCTACACACTCTGGATGGCTCTGAGGGGTGGGGGGGGACATGCTGTGGTCCAGGCGGTGCTCAGTGCTGACTACTTCTAGCTCTGCCTCTTCCACCCAAGGCCCCTCCACTTCCAGGAGCCTTCATCCCCCACACCTTGTTCAGGGGCCCAGAGCGGCTGATGGCTCCCCTGACGAGTAAGTATTAGTAGTAATAAAAACTAAAAAGGGAACACATCCTGCCCATTAAAAGACATCAATGTTGGGTCATTATGATCACAAATGTTGAAAGGGAGTGGGCCTCCTACGTCTTCCAAGCCTTTTTTATACTGTTATAAAAAGCTCCCAAAAACTTCTACTTTTCAACATTTTCTGTACAACCATTTAAATAACCTCAGTAGTCCATTCCTCTTCCATTTTAGTCTTGTGCCTGATGTTTCTAGACAATGAACTGTGTAAACTACTTCCCTTCCGAGGTTCCTAATGGATCCAAGTCATTCTTAATTATATGGCACTGTATCTTTATTTTGACTGTCCCCAACTTTTGTATCTCTGGCAGCTTTAATCCTACTACGTGTTCCTCTTTCTGCTCATTAATATATAAAATGAATTAAATTAGTCCTAAAGCTGATCCTTGTGGTACTTCACTTCTCTCCACCTCCTTCTATCCTGAACTGATTCATCTCACAAGTACTCCTCTGTCTCCGGAATCAAAGGCAGTTCTTTGTCAGCTCAAGTAGTTGATCCTACATACAATACTTGCAAACCTTGCACATAATTAAAAGAGCCTTTTGTTCAACACTATATCAAAAGCTTTCAAAAGCAAAATGAAAGAGGTAAAATATGAAAGGCTACTATATCAGTTTTTATCAGGGCAGTTTCAGGAGGTTTTCCCTACCTGAAGAAAACCTATTTTTACTTGTTAACAATGCACACTGCACACAGCAGAGCCTGACTCATGGATGGAACAGGGTATAAATATATTCCCTCCCTCAAATGTCCATGTGCCACCTCAGCCTCTACCAGTCCTGGCTTGGATGTTCCTTCCTCTGGTTTTGAGAGAAGACAATGATAACCCCCCTTCATCCCAGAGCAGTCGCACCAACCCTTGTCTATAGGCTAAAGTCAAGATTAATATGTGGTCTATGTTATGAAATTCTTTATGAATCCCTACATTACGGTATACCAAATTATGCAATTATACTTCTACAACAGAGGCTACAAAGAACTTTCATAAATGTGCCTGTTATATACCAGCAGCTTGAAATGCAGAGAAAACAAATATCAAACAAAAACTCAACACACCAAAGCATTGGATGCAGGAGCTTTTACTACTCTTCCAGACTTTGGAGTTCCGCCTTTTTGTGTCTTGTTTTGCAATCCAATGCTAATTGCAGTGCTGCTTTTGCATCTTAAATTAATAATAGCTCAGCTTTGGGATCCTCATGCCATTGCTGCAACTTATTGGAAATCGTTTTCATATTTATTTTCCCATGAATATTAGAAGACAGAAGTAGGACTTTAACGGGGTTCAAAAGAGAGCTAGATAGATTCATGGAGCTAGATAGATTCATAGTCCATCATTGGCTATTAGCGAGGGTGGGTAGGAATGGTGTCCCTAGCCTCTGTTTGTCTGGAGGTGGGAGACAGGGGAGGGATCACATGAGGATAACTTGTTGTGATCCCTCCCTCTGGGGCATTGGTATTGGCCACTGTTGGCAGACAGGATACTGGGCTAAATGGACCTTTGGTCTGACCTAGTATGGCCTTTCTTATGGTCTTAAAATACCATGAACCTGATTCTCCATTGCCCTGTATCTCATGCAGTCAATTATACCAGAGCAGAGTGGAGAACAGAAAATCAGGCCAAATCTGTACAATCAGCTGCTAGTAAGAATGATGTTAAAACTTCAAGCAGTAACTATGGAGAAATATCTTTAATCTCCCTGTTTTAATGGAATGATGGGTAAAAATAAACCTCGAGAAAAATATCTGTTAAGAACTTGTTATAGATAATATGTTCCCTCCCTCCCCCCTACCCCCCCCCCCAAAAAGGAGAGACTGCAACAAAACATTTTAGGAGGGCATTGAGTTCAATTCACTCCAGTTTTTACTCTCAGGCTAAATGCTTGCTCTTCTATGATTTCCTTTCTTCCTTCTGTTGCTCAATGTTCAGGGTGAATTTATGTGCCTCAGTCCAATATACTTGAAGAACGAGATTACACACACACAAAAAACAGTCTACAAACATCAAAAGACTCTTCCTTAAGCCCATATTTGTTTTTCACTCAGGAATATGGACTCTAGCTATAGTGTGCCTGGCTTTTTGCAAGTGGCCTCATCACCATAGGCATTTCTGAATCAAATTCTAGCAATGATGACTCATGCCTCAACATATCATTTTCAGCATATTAGACAGCATGTTATTATATGTGGTATATTCAATCAACAGATTTTTCTGGTCAAGATGAGCTTTGATGGCAATCACTCTCCCACTCATTTACAACACCAGGGCCCAGGATTTGAAAAGGCAATTGTGTCAGAACTTTTAGTCTGAGTACTGCCAATTAGTAGACCCCATGTATTTCAGACATTTAAAATGAATGATCTGACACTCTCTGAGACCACTCTTCCTAAACTGTTTTCTTTCTCTCCTGATCCTCATTTGAAGCATATTTTCAAATACGCATCATTGCCCACACATAAATTCATTTACGTATATTAATTTTTGCTCCACTTAGCAGAGTGGTCACTTAATTAAATGTCTTCAGTTGTTTTAATGAAAAGAAAAAAAAATCATCAGCTTAAACAGACTGTTATAACACTACACATTTAAACATACTATTTGTTGCCTTTATTGCAGTCCATTTGTAATGATATCAGGACATTTGTGGGAACGGATATTAAAAAGTAATATCCTTTTCTAAAGCCCAAAGACTGTTTAGCAGATTTTTAAATTGAAATAAAAATTATACAGATTTTTCATTCTGATAATTTTACCAATTCACTAATTCTTTAATCTTTACAGGTCATTGAACAGCTTCACATTAATGAGATGTAGTTAAGAACAAATTTTACAGTTTTTCCTCTCTTTTTTTCTTTTTTTCTCTTTTGAAAAATGTTGCATATCATTTGCAAATTAGAAAGAACTTGTTCCATTTATGGTACATTTATTTAAAATAATCGAATGCATGAGAACTGGCTGAACACTGTGTGCAATGACGCTTTAAAACAAATTACCATTTATTTATAAGCAAGAAATAGACTTTTAAAAAGCACACAGACTGCATTTCATTATTAATGGCATTCTCCATGCAAAACTAATCTTTTTCAGCAGGAAGTATCGAAACAGGAAAAAATCCAAAGAGAGAAATGGAAAGAAAGACTCTACTGGGAACATGCATGTTTTGCGTCTCTGGAAACTTACAAAACACACAAAAATTGCCAGCACCTCAGGTATATGCACAAATGTCAGTTTCCCTTCATCTACAAGCCATTCTCCAACCTGCACTTCTGAAGGACAGTACTTGAAAAGGAAGCCAGATTACAGAGCACAAGGATATAAAATTTATCTTTTTCCTCAGATTGCACAATGTATTCAAAATACAACACTCACAGAGTAGCCTGAAAGTATTAATATTTCTAAATTACTGTGGACTATAATTTCATACTGTGGAAACACTGGAAAGGTAATTACTTTGGTTCAAGTATGTTAAATTACTATTATTCCTAACCACATGCTACTCAAATGAATAGTGTTTATCTTACTAAGTGCTAAGTTAACCACTGAGAGCTTCTGAGGCCATGTTCCACTCTTAGATAAATGTGCACACATCACTCACTGAATTCAATGGGATTTGCATGCACGTAACATGCCACCTGTGATCCAGTTTTATAGACCCACCCAAAAAACGACTTGCCTAAAATTAAAGCCGCATCTAGCTCTTAGCTGGAGATGTCCTACTCTTGTTCATTAAACCTCTCTAGGTTCATTTGAAAAAGTCTGCAATTCCTGTAGTTTTTATCTCCTTAAAAGTCAAATGAAAAGCAATCCTCAAAGGTGAGCCTTTTTGTGTATTTTTTATATTCAGTAGCTGTATTGGAGACGACAAATAGACAGGAAGAGAGATATTTTGTGAAGCTAGGAGATTAAATAATAAAATAGAATATTTAAGCTGTTTTATTTTTCCTGTGCTTCCAGTTTTCTCCAACTTCACGTAGACTATTGTAAGTTTTACAAATTTACCGGTGCGTAAAGATAATTTGACTTCTACAGCAATTGCCCATGCTTTCATACCTTCATGTTTGTTTATCCAGACTGCTATAAAAATGGGGAATTGGGCAAACTTTAAGCACATTCTCTTCTAAGTTAGTTTAAAAACCATTCACACAATGCTTTTTGTTCAAAGAAATGTGAATCACTTTGAAAATCTTAACATTTAGACATGCTGTAAGTGTGCTTGATAATGCTGGAAAGGATCTCAGAAGCACTGAAAGAGAGATGACTTGCATAAAGCGTGGGTCTAGTGTCACTAATCATTGCTAACAGGCATCAATATCAATGCTTGATAGCAAATTCAGATCTGGTCAATAGTCTGCCGGGTATTTTGAGTTACACATTAGTGAACTTCAGTTCAAGAGATGCTTCCTAAATGCGCAAACTAACTCCTATTCTCACTGAATCAAGCCTCCTGAGTGCTGACCAGCTAACATTGGAAGCCAGTATCACTGAGGAGGTTCAAGTTCTCTCTCTTTTAAAGCCTATGTACAAAAATTCTTAGCAGAGGAAGTATATTTGCTACATCTCATTATTAGCCAATGGTACTCCTGGAATATTAATGGAGTATTTCCAATTCTGCCAGTGACTCATGGTATGACTATGCCTCCCAACTGCCCAGATTGATGGCTACTGCAGTTGGTAAAGCCAGGCCTGGGAAGTGATAGTTAGATCGTCCTTCTCTTAACTTTCTTTTATTTTGAGAGGGGAGGGGGTCTGATGACCTGTTGTGGGCAGAAGCAAGGTGGGTAGATTTCTCAATCCTTCTCTCTGTCCTCATTGCCTTAATCTCACAGGTATAACACATGCAGAGTGTGGCAAAATGCAACAAAAGTAAAAGAGGGCAATCCATGAACCGTCAGCCAACTGATTTCCATTTACCAAGCAGCAGCATCGACCAGTTTATCTGTCATCTTATTGCTGTAGTGATGGGGTGATCCAGCCTTAGTTCTCATCTTTCTCAGAGGTTTAGGAAAGATAAGCTGTGAAAAAAATGCTCTCCTGCCACCTTTGCTGGGGAACAGACAGACAGGAGAGAGAAATGGGGTAATGCATTAGGAAAGGAAAGGAACGGGGGGAGGGACAACAAGAAGAGAAATGGGGCCGAGAAAGAAAGAGGGCAAAATAATGGCGAGAGTACAATGAGCTTCCTCTCCCATTTCCTTTGGTCTCTTGCAGTGGGATTAGGCACAGTGGACTTCTTCCACAGTCTTGAAAGGGAGACTTCTGAAGGCTCACACTGTACCAGCTGCCAGCCCCTGCAAGTAAGCAAGGAAGGGTGAGAAAATAATTGTCATGACTTCTTCATACAGCAGGGGTGGGGACCCTAAGGCCTGGAGGCCAGAGACAGCCTCCAGCTTGCCTGGATCTGGCTTCCAAGGCTCAGGGCTCCCCACCCCAAGCATTGGGGAGCCTCCGCTGGTGCGCTAGCCCTCCCTCCTCCGCTGCCCCCACCATGGAGCTGGAGCAGATAAAATCTACTAGCATTAGCTTGGGCCTCATTAGGCACTGGTGTGCGAGGGGAATGTTGGGAATGGTGGAGTTTTTTGTTGTTTTTTTGCTTCTCACTTGTGTGCTGATTTTTCTGTGGCCCCCAACCCAAAGAAAATTCCCCACCCCTGCCTTACGGTGTAGTCCAGGGAGGAGGAATGTGGCTTTCTGTCAGAGGGTAGAAGATCAGCCACATCTACCAGAAGACGTCATGCTCCTCAGATTCAATAGCTCCCAGAGTTCCCAAGGCTCCACCATACCACTCCTTTCTATGGGGGTGTGAGGTTAAGGTATCCATTTCTTTCTGTTCTTCTAAGGTGGTTCCTCCACTTGTCTTGCCCACTCCATCTTATAGTGTATCAGTTTAACACTTTCCTTCTTAACAAACTGGTTAAGAGCACTATCTATATAAGGCAAACCATCACAGTTAACAATTTTCCTTACACCTGATTTAAGCAGAGTTGTGGCCAAAATGGGGTCTAATATATTTTGCCCTCATGCACTCTGACTGGAGCAGGTTATATCCTGTTTTGGCCACAATTGGTTTGGAATCGTGCTTAAGAAGTCTTTTAAACCATGGCTTGACCAATGGAGATAACTCTTTACTGCTTCATTTCCTATAGACAGGGCTTTAGTACTGCTGTACTTCACATGATGCAATAATAAATAGTAAGAAATTATTTTAAATAATATTAAAATATGTTTATATTACAATAAAATGTTATCCAAGAGATAGCTGGACCATGTATGTTCAGTATATATAATCCCCATTCACCATATTCACTGAGGGTACATCTGAACTGCACAGCTATTTTAGGATACCTTCGATCTATACAAGTCGCCCGTTATTTCAAAATATTTTTCAAAATAACGGGGTAATATTTTGGCATCCTGGTAACCTTCATTCCATGAGAGTTAAAGGATATCTCAAAATAGAACTTTATTTAGAAATTTGGTGCTGTGTAAATACACCACATTTCAAAATAAGCTATTTCAAAATAGATTCAAAATAAGATACGCAATTTGCATAATGCAAATTGCGTATCTTATTTTGAGTTTAGAGTGCTGTGTAGATGCACCCCAACAGACTTTATCCTTCTATAAATACATGCACCTCCAACACATACATTAATGCAACCTGGACCAATCTGTATATTGTACAAGTTATATCCAGTTACATATAAGTAGCATATTGGGCCCTGTAATGCTATTCCCAGAAGTCAGTTATGAAAAGACATGGCTTCGCGCATTGCTTAGATAATTTTAAGTTTTAAGCATAGAAATACTTCATACATCACAAAAAATAAAACATCTGCTAAGTTATTTTTAAATGAACAGGTGAGAAGAACACAGTGGTATATACTGAAAACAGGCTTACAGGATCTGCCGATGAAGGGTTCTGGGTTCGGCAGATCCCTGTCTAGACTGCCGCACTGTGCCGACAATCAGTGGCGGCCATTTTGATTTAAATGAAATGGCGATTATTTAAATCACAGCTTCATTTCCCTTTTTCGCGTAAACTAATCTACATGGCTCCGTCGACGGAGCCATGTAGTTTAGACGTACCCTAAAACAATGGAATAATTTCTTTGGAGGGGTTGTAGCATGCATATATAAAGGTAAGAAGTTTGAACTCTTACTAATAGAAAGGAGAGAGTAAACATTAAAATGAAAAGTATCCCTCAACTTCAAAAGTGTTGAAAGTAGATAAATCCCCGTTATTCACCAGGGCACTAGAAAAAGAGAATAGATTCCAAGATTGTATAAAACAAGAATATTCTTTTAAACAAAATTATTTATTGATGGGTGTGAACTGCTGGAGAAATATTCACAAGTGACGCAAGTAGAGCAATGCCTTTCAAGCATTTTAGGTTCTTGTTCAACCAAAGTAATATTAAGTTAATCAGTCTCTCACCACATTATACTCACGTGGTTCAGCCATCTACAAACACTGTACAAACACACATATGCATAACACACACACACACACACACACACACACACAATTGAACAAATATTCATAAACAAAATGACATGTCTCTAAACTCTCTCTCAGTTTCTCATCATCAAACTCTCTCATACTCATTAGTGTATCTCAGCCCCTTTTAAAGCTTCTGAGTTTAACTAAACTCAGCCACCCCTGATCACATCAACTTATATAGGAATTCTCAGGAAAACCTGCACTCCCCCCAACTCAGCCAGGCCTCCCGCTAAGGACACCTGTGGGCTGGGGTGCAGTAAAATACTATAGGACATCCTTCAATAGACACCATAGATTGTGCTCATTACAACACATCTTCCACTCTTCTTTTAGGTTGGCCTTACCCTAAATATACAAATGGATAGATGTATTCTATTGTATGTCTACACTACAAAGTTAATTCGAAATAACAGCCGTTATTTCGAATTAACTTTAATAGCATCTACACATACAAAACGCTATTTCAAAATAAATTCGAAATAGTGGAGCCCTTATTTCGAATTTGGTAAACCTCATTCTACAAGGAATAACACCAAATTCAAAATAGCTAATTCAAAATAAGTGCTGTGTAGACACTTATTTCGAATTAGGGAGCCTCCAGCCCTTCCCAGGGAGCCCTGGTGGCCACTCTGGGCACAACCAGGAAAAACTTGTCTGCTCCCCTCCCAGCCCCAGAGCCCTTAAAGGGGCAAACTCTGGCCACAGTGCCTGTGCCAGTTGCCAGCCTGCCAGCACACACAGCCAGCAAACCGTGCACCTGGCACAGCATGAGCCTGCTACCCGCTGCCACCCAGCCCTCCACCGCTCCCCAGGACCAGGCTGGCGGCTCTCAGGAGCCTGACAGGGGCCACAAAAGGTGGGCACCTTCCTGGTCTAGTGCGGAGATCGTGGGCCTCATTGAGGTTTGGGGGGAGGCCCATGATCTCTGCACTAGGTGCAGGAATGCAGCCATCTACAGCTGCATGGCTGCCAGCCTGGCCACCAGAGGCCACATGTGCAGCCAGGAGCAGGTGCACAGCAAAATTAAAGAACTGTGGCAGGCCTATGCCAGGGCCTCCCAACCAGGGGCTGACCCGGAGGCCTGCCCACATTATGAGGCCCTGGACTGCATCCTGGGGGGGGCGGGTCAGATGGTCCGTGCCCCCCTGGTCATCATCGACCCTGGGGAAGAGGGCCCTGCCCCTGACACAGGGGAAGAGGAGGAAGAGGAGGACGACGTCAGCCAGGAGCCTGCAGGGAGCATGCCCTGCACCCAGGACCCCCCGAGCCAAACCAGAGAGCCCGTCAGCAGCCTCATCCGAGGCCGGGGAGGCCTCCACATGTGAGTGACATCACGGTCCCCTTATGCGGGGCGGGAGGGAGGGAGGAGGAGCCCAGGGACCGTGCGCGTCAGCCTTCACAACCTGTGCATCTGCCGTGCCATCCAGGACATGGGGCCCCAGCTGGGTGCCATGCAGGGGACCTAGCCTGTTCCCCACACGAGTCTACACGTGAAGGCACATGACAGGCTCCTGACCCCGGGGAGAGACACTGCACACTGCCCTCCTTCCAGACACCCTGTCGGGGGGACGCCCCTCACGTGGGGTGCGTCCCCCTTCTAAGGTCCCGTGTCCTGGTCCCGGCCCCTCTGCCAGGGCATATACGGTACTAGCAGTCCCAGTACAAAGTCCAGGCCCCTCTATCACGGCATATATGGTACTTGAGGCCTAGCTCCGGGAAAAGCCTCTCAGGGCCGGGGTGATTGCCCAGGGCCCTGTAGGCAGGGACTCTTGCTCCTGCCTGCTCGGTAGGGAATCCAGCCTATACACATCAAGCGGTGATCGCAATCCCTTGCCCTGGGCTGCTTCCTACCACCCCGGCACCCCTATAGTCTGTCTGCCTCGGCAGCCATCCTTACCGGAGCCGGGGCTGGCGGTGCAGGTGGTCCGGTCTCTCAGGTGGGGTTGGCTGCCGGCTTCACTCCCGGAGTCCAATGCTGGCCCTCGCTCTGGCCTCAGCTGCTGCAGGAACACCAGGGTTGCGGCCTGGGCCCTTCTACCCTCCAGCTGCCTCCTCTCCTGCCGGGCTCCCTCTGCCTTTATATGCTGGCTCTGCTGGGAGCATGCCCAGCAGGGCTGGAGGGGCGGGGCTCTTTCAGCTAGCTGGGCCTGGGCTACTCCCAGCCCTTCAGTGCGGGGCCTGTTCCCCCCGTCACACGCCCCCTCTACACAGAGGCAGGGCACATCTCCCCCCCACCACCACCACACTATAGGCAGCACAGGGGCGGGGGTACAGTCCTGGGCCAGCTCACACTCCCGGGGATAGCAGGTGCAGAGACCTGCCGTCCTCGCCTTGCAGAGGCGGGCTGGGTTTCACCCACTGTGTCCCCAGGGAGAACTGACCATTTCTCTTGTTTCACCACAGCCGCAGCACCTGCGAGTGCAGGACGCACCACCCTGCCTGGACCATCCACCTGCACCCGGGCCAGCAGGCGCACCCGCAACCTGGAGGAGTTTCAGAGGCAGCAGCTGTGGTTGCAGGGATGGCAGGTCCACAGCCAGGAGCAGTGGGTACAAGAGGACCTGCAGCTGCAGTGGGAGAGCTTGCAGGAGCTGTGGGAGTAGGACCGTGCCCTCCGCGAGCACCTGCAGGCCCTGGTGGACTGACTGCTGCCTCCTGCTGCTCCAGCCCCTGAGGCCGCCCCAGCTATCACTCCTCCTCCCACCCCTGCTCCCCCTCCCACTTCTTCCGCCGCCCCCTGTCCCTTCTGCCCCACCCTCCATACCCACTCCCCCTCGGGAATGCTGAGGCCCCCGCACCCGCAGTGCTGCGAGATGGGAGGGCTGGCAAGACCCCCAAGCCTGAGCTTCCCCTCCCCCTTCCTCCCCTCACCTCCCCCTTCCAGCTCCCTCCTCCCAGGTTCCCCCCCTCCCTTTCCCACCCTCATTTCCCCCGTCCCCCCACCCCAGTTATGTTAAATAAAGAGACTTTTTTGTGGCAACACAGGTGTTTTCATTGTATATCAGGAAGGGGGGTTAGGGAGGGAAAGGGGAAGGAGGTGGGGGTGGAATGTAAGGCACAAGGCCCCAGTGGAGCACGCCAGGGGGACTTCAGTCCTCGTCCGCCTGGAAGCTCTCCTGCAGGGCTTCTCAGATGTGGACAGCCCCCCGAAGGGCCTCCCGGCTGGCAGCCATGCGGGGCTGTGCGTACTGGCCAACCAGGTGGGCAGCCTCTGCCATCCAGGCTGGCAGGAAAGCCTCCCCCTTCCTCTCACACAAATTGTGCAGCACACAGCACGCTGCCACCACATGCAGAATATTGTGCTGGGAGAAGTCGAGGCGGGTGAGGAGGCACCTAAATCAGGCTTTCAGTTGGCCGAAGGCCCCCTTGACCACAATGCGGGCCCTGCTGAGCCTGGCATTGAAGGCTTGCCAGGAGGGGCTGAGGTGTCCCGTGTAGGGCTTCATCAGCCAGGGGTGTAGGGGGTAGGCCGCATCTCCCAGCAGGCACACTGGCATGTCCACGTCCCTGACCCTGATGTGTCGGTCGGGGAAGAAAGTCCCGGCGTGCAGCCTCTGACACACAGAGGAGTTGCCGAACACCCTGGCATCGTGTGCCTTGCTGGACCAGCCCACATTGAACTGGCCCCGGTGGTCAGACACGGCCTGCAGGATCACGGAGAAGTACCCCTTCCTGTTGATGAAGAGGGAGGCCTGGTGGTCCGGGGCACGGATGGGGATGTGCGTCCCGTCGATTGCCCCCCCGCAGTTGGGGAAGCCCAGGGCACCGAACCCCTGGATGACTGCATCCAGGTCAGTGAGGTGGACGACTCTGCAGAGTAGCACCCTGTTGATGGCCTTCACCACCTGCAGAGAAACACACAAAACCGAGGGTCACTGGGGTGCCCGGGTGGCTGGGAGTGTTCATTCCGCGCCACTGCCCCACGCCCCACTCCCAGGAGCAACTTCCTCTGCAATCTTGGCCACCACGGGCGGTCTGTAGCGCGGCCAGGACAGACCGAACTCTCCCGGGGAGGGCACTTACACCACCTCCCCACCATTTTCCCTGGGGCAGCCCATGTCCTCCTTGCAGCCCCCCCTCCTGGCCCAGTGGCCGATGAGTGCCGTACCTGCATGAGCACCACTCCGACGGCGGATCTCCTCATGCCAAACTGGTTGCCGATGGATCGGTAGCTATCCGGTGTGGAGAGCTTCCAGAGGCGATGGCCATCCACTTGTGGAGGGGAATGGTGGGCCTCATGCGTGTGTCCCATCGCCACAGAGCAGGGCCGAGCCACTTGCAGAGCTCGAGGAAGGTGTCCTTCTTCATCCTGAAGTTCTGGGTCCACTGTTGGTCTCCCCAGCGCTCCAGGACGATGTGGTCCCACCAGTCGCTGCTGGTGTCCAGACGCCAGATGCGGCGGGGCACGCTGGTGTCCGGGCGCCTCTCCTCCAGGGCCCCCGGTGGGGCAAGGTGAGGGTCAGGAGGCTGGCCTGCAGCAGAAGGTGCCAGGCAGCCTTCAGCAATTGCTGCCAGGCTTGCAGCAAGACGTTTAACATGAGCACCAGAGTGCCTGGGGTGGCTCTGGCTCCATGGTGCTGAGTGCTGCAGTGTCCCAAAGGAGAGCGACCGAAGCAGGCGGAGAGGAAAATGCTTTGCTGTCCCTCAGCAAGGTAGGCAAGCAAGCGGGAAAGCTGAGAACCGGCTGTCCGGGGGGGGGTCCCTTTAAGCACGAGCCTCAGATAGCCTCAGACAGCAGCCACACAAAGCAACTACTGACCTGATGCCCTGCTGGAACCGGTTTCAGCTGCCCTTAAATGCGATCCAGCGTCCAATCAGTGTGGATACACTATTTCGAAATAGCAAAACGCTATTTCGAATTAGTTTTTGTGTCTAGATGTGTTATTTCGAATTAGCTTATTTCAAATTAACTAATTTGAAATAAGTTAATTCGAAATAGCGCTGTAGTGTAGACATACCCTAAGAGAACATATGACGCTAAAAAAGAAAATTATAGCAGATGATGGGAACAGAGAGAGGATGAGAGTAACATGAATAAGAAAATATAATCAAATGGCAATGGAGAAGCTGGGGAAAAAAAGAGTTGAGAGAATAGAAAAGCGAGGAGAATATTGTTGAAAGCAATTGGAAAAATAGTGGTGGTACAGTGAGAGAGAGAGGGAAGAAGAAAAGAATTTAAGTAGTTGAAAGATTATGAACAGAGGGCTGGAATGCCATGAAAGACAAAATAGGGTTAGTAGTGAGGAAGTTGATGGAGCTGAAAGGAAACACAGCTTTCACGTTTCCCTGCTCACCAACCAAAAAGCACAAAATCAAAAACACAATAAGAACCTAACCCATTCTGGTTCACATATACTTTTCTGAATAGGTTTAAAATCCCACAAAACATGGCCCTATTATCCCTTGTTCGTATTATTTAATATGATAAAGAATTAAAACTATTTTACTGATAGCAGCTTTGACTTCACCTAAACATCCAGGACAACCTCGAATGAAGGACTTTTAAAGCATATGAGTAGTATATATGGCATAGATCTTCATTTAAAAAATGGACACATACTAAAATATTCTATAATTGTAGAAATTGGCACTAGCACATATGTATTAATATTAAAATTGATACCCATAGTAAATATGTAATTATTGGATTAACAATAGATTTACGCATGTTATGGGTCAAGGATGAAAACTACGTATTCAGATCATGATGTCAAAGAAGTTCTTCTACAGGAAACAAAGCGAACATTCCAATTTTGATATGTTTTTTTCCCCCTAGTAGAATATAGTTATTTTTAAGTAACTCTGGTTTTTCAGTTAGAAATAACTTTAGTTTTTTCTGTAGCATTCTTGTCTTGTAATTAAGAAAAAATATAACACTTTGGTAGATTCTGTAGTTAATCAAAAATCACACATATATTGATCCTTCCTTTATTCTCTATGGATCTTCGGTTTTGCAGTGTTTTGAGTCTACTTGAAAATATGTTTCCAGTCATTACCACTGAAAGCTGTGTACTCTCCTTTTCAAGATATACACTAGTGGATTTTTTTTTTTAAGGAAAAGCACCGGAGATATTCCATATCCCTTTTGAAGAACTTATGTGCTTCTGCTTCACTTCCCAATCTAACCTAACATGTAGCTCTGTCCTATTTTAGTGGTTGACAGCTCTACCATACATAAGAAATAACGAGAGTACATGACACTTGCATTTATTTTAAAATAAACGTAAGACATTAGCAAAACCTAATTTCTTCAAAGCTTTTAGGGATCAATTCATAATAACTTTTGACGGGGCACAAAGGATGGGATCTAGACATCTTTTAACAAGGGGTTGTAGTTACCAACCTGATTTCTCAAGAGTCCAAACCAGATGTATTAACTCAAATGGAACAAGCAAGAAAGACGCTTTTCCAGTCCCAATGAGCCTATTATCATGAGGGTCTGTGAATATTATGTGTTCAACATTCTATATGAAAGAATGAACAGGAAAAGCTTTCAAAATGAAGTCAACTGTAAATACATAGTATTTTTGAACTTAAGATGCAACTTCCCATGAAAGTTGGCCATTTAAAAAGCTAGAGAATGAACTATTGAATAATGCATTCAGTACCAAAATAAGCTTGCTGTTTATTCTCTTTTAATGCAAGTGTCAGTAATAATAGCGCATGAGTTACGGTATTTATTAAATAAGATGTTTTCACCATACTTCAAATTGTACTGTTGTCAACATTAAAACTTACATGTCTGAATCCTGTTTGCTGTGGATTTTTTACTGTAGGCTGTGTTCCCAAATCTCATGATTTTGTCATGAGTCTCACAACATTTGGTGTTAGTGTTAAAGCCCCAGCGTACAAGAATCTCAGCTTAATTATTTTTAAGTGTGTTTCTAGTCTTCATAGTTATGGAGAAAATCCTGGGAAAAATAAATTGAATACATTTAAATCCTTAGCTACATAGGAAAAATGGCCAGCTACTGCAAATTACATTATTTTGCAATAGTTCCCCATGCAGACTATCTAGGTACATCTACACAGCACGCTTATTTCGAGAGAAGCTATTCTGGAATTTTTTTTACGAAATAGCTTATTTCAAAAGAGCACATCTACACTGCAGTGACTCCTCAAAATTAGTCCGAGGCAGGCTCCCCTAATGTGGATGTGCTACCTCAATTTAGAGTCCCAGGAGGCACTGGGGAGTAATTACTTTGAAAGGCTCTGGGGAGGAGCTATGTCAAAATAGCAGCAGTGGAGCATCCACACTACAGCTATTTCAAAATAGCTATTTTGGAATAAGCGTCATTCCTCATGGAATGAGGTTTACAGATTTCGAAATAAGCCGCCCATTATTTCAAAATTATTTTAAAATAACAGAATGGCTGTGTAGACGCTTGCATTGTTATTTCGAAATGTCTGTTATTTCTAAATAACTGTGCTGTGTAGACTCCCCCTCCTGGAATAAAAGTAACTATTCCAGAATAATTTGGAGTTATAATTATTCTTCAAAAGCTTATTCCAGTCAATTTCCCCATGTAGACAAGGCATAAATGTTTGAAAGGAATTTTTTTTTTTAAATCAATGATTTTATGGCAAGCCCAAATTTTTTTAAGCAACTCTGATTCTTTGGGCCTAATTCACCATTTTTGAATGCTTGGGGGTTGTCCATTTTGTATAGGTCTATTGAGGACACACTTTATCATTTAGAATTCTTTGCATTGGATTTAGGAACAGTTTTGAGCCACTGTTCAGATGTATATTTGGATTTTCTGATCAAATGGATATATTAGAAGAATTGTTATTTATTACTCACTTTGGACTATTGCTGCAGTTCTTAATGAGCAAAATACCCACTAGGTCAAGTCTTTCCTTCCAGTTATAATGGTATAAATTTGGAATAAGTGGACGATGGAATTATTCCAGATTTGCAGAAAACAACTCCAAAGCCCATGGAGTTTCTTCATACGTACATTGTTATACTAAGAGCAGAATTTGACTGTATAGAACAGAATATTACAGAAGCAAAACATACAATGGCTTATTTTCCCTGATAACATTCACAGTACAGCAAAACTTAAGGGAGACCAACAAATTATTCTTATTAAAATGTTTGAAAAAACATTGTGAAACAAAACCTTTTAAGCAATTTTATGAAGTCTTCTGAGTTATAATTGATATGTTCAGGTTTATAAAGTACCAGTATGTTACACAGGGAAATTCTGATGATTCTGTTTATGATGAATACATTTTAATTTGTTTTTTGCATATGACAGAGATTAATTCTGTATTGCACAATGTGGCTGTCCAAAAAAAAGACTGTTTAAATTATTAACAATAATGTAATACAAATACAGTTCTTATTTCGTGATAATAATAAAAGTAAACATAAACAGTTGTAAGAGAAAAAATGAGATATAAATAGTATAAATATGGACTTGGAAAAAAGATTTAGATAAAATACAAAAAGCCTGAAATAGTCTCCCAAAAACTGAATGGATTATTTACAGCTAATATGTTTTTGTCAGATTATTGTTTTTAAGAAAGTTTGCCACTGAAGATCATTAAATGTACTTAAACTATTTGCAGAATCGCTGCAAGGATTTCAATGAAAATATGAACTTTCTTCCAGGCCAATTTTTCACCCAAATTTGAGCCAAGTTTGCTCAGTTCATGAACTTTTCATGAAAGCGGAGACAAGTTTAAAATGAACCCAAACTGATTTATGGTGTTAGGTTGAAAATAGAGGTATCTTGATATCATCACAAAGTTTTAAAATAATATAATACCATTTTATAAACCAATTTTGGGGGAAATGAGGGGTGAGGGGTTAAAACCACAATGTATAACCAATCTTTGGAATTAAATTTAACCATGAGCTTAGTGGAGCTGAAAAGGCTTAGGTATTTATAAGTGTAATGTGAACAGCCATAGTTACACAGAAATAGAGGGGAAAAACACATTAACTATCTGGAGTTAGAAAGATATTCTCGTATAGGCACATGATTCCAAAAGAATCCTTGACATTTGTATAAAGAATCTTATGTCTGCCAGGATCTGAGGGCATGTCTACACTGCAAAGTTAATTCAAAGTAACAGCCGTTATTTCAAATTAACTTTAATAGCGTCTATACATGCAAACCGCTATTTCAAAATTAATTCGAAATAGCGGAGCACTTAATTCAAATTTGGTAAACCTCATTCTATGAAGAGTAATGCCAAATTTGAAATAGCTATTTTGAATTAAGTGCTGTCTAGACACTTAATTCGAAATAGGGGACCTCCAGCCCTTCCCAGAGAGCCCTGGTGGCCACTCTGGGCACAACCAGGAAAACTTACTCTCCTATCCCCCAGCCCCGGAGCCATTAAATGGGTAGACCCTGACCACAGTGCCTGTCCCAACATCAAGCCTGCCAGCCCAGAGCCAGCAGTGGGTACCGGGGCCCCTGACCCAGTGGCCCCAAAACATGAGCCAGCAAGCCACTGGCAGCCAGCCCTCCACCGCTCCCCAGGAGCAGTCTGTCAGCTCTCAGGAGCCTGACAGGGGCTGGAGAAGGCGGGCGCCTTCCTGGTCCAGGGTGGAGATCATGGACCTTATTCAGATTTGGGGGGGGGATGCCCCCAACGTCCATGATCTCCGCACTAGACAGCGGAATGCAGCCGTCTATGGCAGGATAGCTGCCAGCCTGGCCACCAAAGGCCACATGCAAACCCAGGAGCAGGTTTGCATGAAAATCAAGTTGGTCTGGCGAGACCCCCAACCCTGGGCCCTGAGCTTCCCCTTCCCCTTCTTCCCCTTGGTTCCCCCTTCCAGCTCCCTCCTCCCAGGTTTCCCTCTCCCCTCTCCCACCCTCTCTCTTCCCCTCTCCCACCTCCTTTTCCCAGTCTCCCCAGAGGTTCATCCCCCCCAGTTTTGTTCAATAAACCCAGTTTCTATTTTTGAACATACGTGACTTTTGTTTGACATCAGGAAGGGGGGCTAGGGAGGGGTAAGTGGAAGGACGTGAGGGAGGAATGGGGCACGAGCCCCTGGTGGGGAGGACCGGGGAGGCTCTGAGGGCTCCTTGGGGTGGATGCTCTCCCACAGGGCCTCCTGGATCCTGACAGCCCCCCGATAGACCCCCTGGATGGCAGCCTGCAGCAAGTGCAGCCAGGCTGATGGCAACGACCCCACAAGACACATTGGCATGCCCAGGGGCAGCTTTGGCTCCATATGGCTGAGTGCTGTGCTGTCCCGAGTGCAGGCACTCAGGGGACTCCAAGACAGGACTGCTTTGCTGTCCCTCACTGAGGCAGACAAGCAAGTGGGGAAACCTGAGAACTGTCTGTTGGGGGTGGGCATAGGGTCCCTTTAAGCACAGCACTCAGTTAGCCTCAGGCAGCAGCCCCACACACTAAGTCCTAACCTGATGCTCTGCCGGCACTGGTTCTGGCCAGCCTTAACTTTGGTTCAGGGTCCACTCAGTGTGGACGCACTATTTTGAAATAGCAAAACGCTATTTCGAAATAATTTTTGTGTATAGATGCGTTAATTCGAATTAGCTTAATTCAAATTAACTATTTTGACTTAAGTTAACTTGAACTAACGCTGTAGTGTAGACATACCCTGAGACAGGATACTAACTAAATGGACCAGTGATCTTTAACTTCAAAAGAGATGGGATGAATTAGTCATGGGCCTTTCACCACACTGGTCACATTTTCCTATATGTTGTATCCCTTTCCTCTATTCTTTGTCTGATAGGCAATCACTGTCTTCCACTGTGTTTGGAATGCACCTTGCCAACTCTGAGCACTACCATAAAAGAAATACTAATAACAATAATAAATCCACGTTGTGCAGGCGCCATGTGCAGACTTGGATCCCAAATCTTTTAGTGCCCTATAACATAGAATCATAGACTACTAGAATTGGAAGGGCCCTCCAGGGATCATCAAATCCAGTTCCCTGCCCTCACAGTAGGACCCAGCGCCATCTAGATCATCCCTGATAGATATCTATCTTACCTGCTTTTAAATATCTTCAGTGGTGGAGATTCTACAGCCTCCCTAGGCAATTTATTCCAGTGTTTAACCACCCTGACAGTTAGGAAGTTTTCCTAATTTCCAACCTAAACCTCCCTTGCTGAAATTTAAGCCCATTGCTCCTTGTCCTGTCCTCAGACATTAAAGAAAATAATGTTTCTCTCTCATCCTTGTAACACCCCGCTATCATGTCCCCTTCTCAGTATTCTCTTTTCTAAACTAAACAAGCCCAATTCTTTCAGTCTTCTCTCATAGCTCATGTTTTCTAGACCTTTTATCATTTTTGTTGCTCTTCTCTGCATCTTCCCCAATTTTTCCACGTCTTTCTTGAAATGTGGTGCCCAAAACCGGACACAATGCTCCAAATGAGGCCTAATCAACAGTAGAGGGGAAGAATCACTTCTTGTATCTTGCTCACAACACTCCTGTTAATGCATCCCAGCATAATGTTTGCTTTTTTTGCAACAGTGTCACACTCATGACCCATAGCTTGTGGTCCACTATGACCCCTAGATCCCTTTCTGCAGTACAATCACTTCCCTTTCTGTATGTGTGAAACTGATTGTTCCTCCCTCAGTGGAGTACTTTGCATTTGTCCTTATTGAACTTCATCCTATTTACCTCAGACCATTTCTCTGGTTTGTCCAGATCATTTTGAATTATGACCCTATCCTCACAGCTTGGTATTATCTGCAAATTTTATAAGTGTGCTCTCTATGTCACCATCTAAATAGTCAATGAAGACATTGAACAGAACCGGTCCCAAAACTGATTGCTGCAGAACCCCACTTGTTATGTCCTTCCAGCATGACTATGAACCACTGATAACTACTCTCTAGTCTATGTCTACACTGCAAGGTTTTTGCACAAAAGCAGCGTTTTTGCACAAAAGCCTGCGGAGCGTCCATACATCAAATGCGCTTTTGCGCAAGTAAATCGGCAGTAAAATGACAGAACAGAGGGCTTTTTCTGGTGTAGGTAAACCTCCTTTTATGAGGCATAACTCCTTTTTGCACCACAGCTGTTGCACAAAAAGGCAAGTGTGGATGCTCCACAGGGGTTTCTTGCACAAAAAGAGCTTATCTGAAAAAGCACAGGTGCTCTGATGGCCATTCTGTTAATGGCAATCAGAGCTTTCTTGCGCAAGAGTGTTCATACAGTTTGAACGCGCTCTTGCTTTTGTGATGCACTTTGAGGTGTGGACGTACTCTGGCGCAAGAAGTTTTCGCGCAAAAACTCTTGCACAAAAGTCTTCTTGCGCAACAAGCCTGCAGTGTATTTGTAGCCCCTGAGAACAACCAGTGATGCGCCCACCTTATAGCAGGCACATCTAATCATTGTGCTTGGTAGTGTCTCTATAGAACATATGTCCTCATACTCCACTGAGAACTACCACAGAGCAATAAGTCATGTGGCGTAAGTGTGAAAGTGGCGGTACTCAAACTCATCATGACTTGTCCTAGGCCAGGAAATTGAGAATGCCAGTTATATATGTGCAGGCATGCTGACAGGGAGGGCAAAGGGGACTGTTGCCCTGGGGCACAGGAATTCGAAGGGACCTAGAGCTTCTGGCCACCACCACTGCCCCTGTGGCAGCAGCAGTGGGCGGAACCCCCGATCCCTTTGAATCACTGTCGGTGCACTACACCAGGTACTCTGCACAGCTCTGAGGGCTGGATGGGGCACCGCATTCCAGGCGGCACTGAGGCCCTGCCCGAGGACCCACCAATTCCAGGAGTGTGGAGCCGGCCCGCTACACACCATGCCCCAGTTCTTGCAATGGCTGTCAGCCCCACTGTATATGTGCCATACAATGGAAGCTCAGCTCAATTTCTGACATGAACAAATATAAGATCTCTTGAATGCTCATTGTATAGTGCTCTTTTCTTTGAAAATAATTGCCCGTTGTCTTAAGAAAATATGGTAATGTACCGTAAAATCACGGGACGTACAGCCAGCCTTAGCATTTTGGAGCTACCCTGCAAAAGTATACAAATGATGTTTGCAATGACCATACCAATGTGCCCAGGCCTAACAATTTAGGGGAAGACTACCAAGACTATTATTTTAGGTACCCTAAATTTATATAAATCATTTTATATAAAAGGATGTGGTGGATGCAGGATTCAGGAATCTGTCAGCATATTCAGCGTAAGTTCCCACTGCCCCTAAATTACACAATGTGAGTCTCTGTTACACAACCCACACCTCTTAAAGGCACGGTTCCCTTCAGTGGAAGGGGCTAGGAACTTTTAGGCCAGTAATTTTTTTAGACCAGCATCAGCCTCCTCCACCAAAGGAAGACAAGGCCAGCTCTAAAGCTGCCATATTTATAAGAATCTGCTGACCACAAAAGTCTCTGTCAGCTGGAGAGTTATGTGTGAGTATTAGCATTTATACAGAGAGTCAAACTATGGACCATTCTATGCATTGGCTCAAAAGAGTAAGGGGAGGAAATCTCCCCCTTTCTTGCTTACGCTACTGCTCTGGACCACTATTTCTTGCATTCAGGGGGAAGCAAGCTCCACAAAGCTACTATGTCCCCGTGCACCAGTGGGCAGGAAGAGACCAGAGTCAAATTTCACACCCTCCCCACCTCCAACACACTCTGCAGCCATCAAGTTGGGGTGCCCGTGCTATGCCAGATACAGAGAATTGTAGACAACTCACTCCCCAGAGCAGCAGGGCGACCAGCCAGGAGATGCCAGCTCTGAGGGTGAGCCTACACGGCAGCTGGGTGCGAGCCTCTCCCCATGAATAGACAGACTCATGCTAGAGGGGCTGAAGCTGACATGCTAAAAATAACAGCAGAGACACCGTGGCTTGGGCAGCAGCTGACGTTCTCAAGCACAACGGACACACAAGGTCCAAGATGGGGTGACTCCACTCTGTTATTTTTTATTCACTGGCTTAAGTCTCTCTCTCAGGGAGGCACTGTCACTTCCCAGTTGCAATATGGGTATACCATGAGAGTTACATTTTTTTCCCCTGGGATGGCACAACATAATTAACCATAATTATGTCACAGCATAATTAATCATAATGGTAAGGCAGAAATGTTAAGTGATTTGACTAAGGCCCCAAGGAAGCTGATGCTACATTCAGGTATAGAATATCAATCCCTTTCTTCTCAGGCCCATGCCTATTTCACTACTCCATGCTACCACTTCTATTATTGAGCTGTCCCTCCCTGAGGCCAGAGGTTACAATCTCTGCACATCAGATGAGCCAGCTCCATTTCAGACAGTCAGCTGGACTGGCAGCAGCTATAGCAACGTAGCTGTGGTTTAGCTTGGAATAGTCCCAAGAATTGAGCCCTGTGGTCCGTTGGCTTGCATGGACTAAGAAGCAGCCAAGTCATGTGACTGCAGAACAGCAGAAGATCCAGAATAACCTATGATGGGATGGGGAAAAAATCACAACCAACCCTTCAGCCTCTGAGATCAGTTTACATTTGCAAGGCTATTGTCATAAGGAAAGAGCTGGAAACTTACTTTCCTTGCATGAGATTCACTCTGAATTTTCAGACGCATGCCCAAAGCCCAGCTCCAGAGAAAAGCATTCACAATTAATTCTGTCACCACTATGGACATATGAACTGCAGTAGTTAGAATCAACCTGGGTAAAGGACTGAGCATCAGTGTTTTGCAAGTTTGCAGCACATCCAGTGCATCTGGGTATGGCTTGAAACAGTATATACAGAATCCCACTCATGGCTTTCTGTAGAATGATGGCTGGTTTTAAGGAAATGCATGCTCTGTTCAGTGGTATGAGATTCAGGTTCATAGACTACTGCTGTAGTTGAATTGTCTGAAAAGACATATGGCATCCCAAGTGTAACAGATAGTTGAATCTCAAGGGGGGACCATTGTTCATTCATCTGGACCAAGTGACATTCTTTATGCAAGAATAATTCCTGATTAAAGGGTGAGTTTTAATGGAAACTAATTAGGCAACCTCTTTAGCCTGGGCATAATGATCAAATGAGCTGTCACACAGTACCTGATACAATGATCTCACTTGGTACAAGATTTTATTCCTTAGCAATTACACTCCCACATTGCACTGCATGTGTTTATTGCCTGGAGCACACATGTCAAATTAAAGAGCAGCTTATGCACCTGATATTTAATTATTGCCTAGCACTACAGACAACCGGGAAATGTCAAAGCGAGCAGTCCTACATAGTAGCAACTAAAACTGATATCTTCTTTGGCAAAGAAAAAATAGAGATAAAATATGTATGGACGATTCAGTTGTCTTACAATTCACAGTTACAAAATATGGCCTCCCAAATCGTAAATAATTTACCATTGTGCTGAATTCAGAGAACTCTGTCAAGGCAGTAGAGTATGCGAAACGGGTTCAATGGCTCACTTGATTATTTATTAAATGCATCCTTACATGATTAAAGTATTTACAAAATCTGGTCAAATCTCAGCTGTTGCGGCTGTTTTATACTACATTGAAATAAAAAAGCAATCGCTACTTCTATAGGTATGGACTAATACACAGGTCTGATAAAACATACATTTGCTAGCAAATGAGTTGAACACCATTATCCCAGTGTTAGCTTGACCAATGCTAATTGTAATTGGAAACTTTCCTAAATTCCTTCATAGTCAGATCACCTCCCTAATTCTAGAAGTAATAAGGCTAAAATGAAAACCCAGCAGTATTCAGAAAAAAGATGTAAGCAAAACGTCTCCAGCAGACTGAGACACTCTAAACAGAAAGGAAAGTTTTACAGTCACATTGAAGGTGCTGACATTAAGGTGAGAAAATAATCGTACCACTGAGTTTTGACCGCAATTTGTAATAAAGAAAAAAATGTGCCTAATATGAAAAAGTCACCCTAGTCCATGATCTGTATCTGAACACCCAAATACAGATCAGATGGTGTCCCATGGTTAAGAAAGTTGTGTATGTATCTTGGACCATTCTACTCAAATAAAGGAATCTAATTACCCGTAATCTTAATTGCATAGTCTAATACTAAAAAGGCTTAATAAGAGTGCTTTTGTATTTACAAAACTGCACAGCTTGTGAAAGAACCCTCAAAACATTTGGCAGGAATCCCAGCCGAGGTATGACTGACTGGAACCTCTAATGACTACAACATGTAAACAAGTGTTTTGTTTCGACTGATAATCATTAACTTCCAGTGTCAGACTTATCCCACAAGGTTTTGTTCACTGCTTCACCAGTCTGCTTTACAAAGGCATCTGGTGCTTAGGGAAAGGGAAAGGGGAAAAATTGCAGAGTGCTATACAGTGTTGTCACTCTTAAACTAAAGTGGCAGTAGGCAAATGAAAGGGTCATGAGGTAAATGATTCTAACAAGGAGCAAGCTGCTGTGATAATTCCCACTATTCATTGATGGGCCCTCTTACTGTGTGATTTAGGCACTGACATTATGTGCTAGATCTTCTGATTATTTTATTTTTTAATGAAGAAAAGTAATTTGACACTGAACCTCTTGGATTATTGTTCCACACCTTGGTATTTTTCAAAATTCAATCAGTTTAAAAAGCAATTTCTCTCTCTAAGTGCAGCACTGCTGGAACAGTCTGCGGTAGGAATAGCACAGCCCCTTTACACTGGTTTTAAAAAGGAAAAGCTAACTCAGATGATAGGACAAATCTGATATCATAAATGTAGGTTCAAAAGCCCAAAGTTACATTTGAGTCATAGATTATCTCAGCTTTAAAGTAAGGAGCAAGAGAAGAGTTTTAAAAGAGCAATGAAGGTGTCCAGAGTCTCAGCTACTGTAAAATGATGTAGTGCCAAATAAGTCAACAGCTATAGGCTGGTTTACACTAGGTGAGGATTTGGCCCCAAAAATTTTGAATTTCTTCTCCTGTTACAATACTTACTGTTTAAACCTTTTGTACAGAACTCTGAAGGATTCATAATACATTATAAATGATACCATGTAAACTTTATTATGCATGTGCAGAAAATAACGTGATGTAAAATAGCCACATTAACATTTTCTGATCATAGGGTTTTTTCCCCAGGAAAGATACTGAAGTACAGCACTGGTATTATTATTAAAACGTGCAATAGCTGACCATTCTCCTTCATAGATTTCAAGGCCAGAAGACACCACTGGCATTACTGAGTTCAATTGCCTGTATGACACAAGCTATAGAACTCCCCCAAAATAATTTCTTCAGCAGATCTTTTAGAAAAACATCCAGTCTTGATTTAAAAATTGTCAGTGATGCACGGTTCACCATGACCCTTAGCAAATTGTTCCAATGGTAAATTATTCATACTGTTAAAAAATTTACACCTCCTTTCTAAGCTGAATTTGTCTAGCTTCATCTTCTAACCATTGGATCATGTTCTACTTCTCTGCTTGACTGAAGAGCTCATTATTAAATACTTGCTCCTCATACAGTGACTTACACAATGTGATCAGGGCATACCTTTATCCTTTTCTTGGTCAAGCTAAATAAATTCAGCTCCTTGAGCCTTTCGCCATAAAGCATATTTTCTAACTCTGATCATTCTTGTGGCTCTTCTTTGAAAAGCCTCTTTGATTTTCACTATCCTCCCTGAAATAGGGAGGCCAGTACTGGACACAGCATTCCAGTAGCAGTCACACCAATGTGAAACACAGAGAAAGCCCCTCTTCCACCTGAGACTGGGAATATACTAATTCCTTTGGCCATAGAGTTACACTGGGAGCTCTTATTCAGCTAATCATTCACCATGACTGCCAAATCTTTGAACTGGCTTCAAACAGGTACGTAAAGTAGCACAAATAGCAGTAATGGTTTGCAGACTAGCAGCTTTATAAGCTACCAGTTATCTTACTATGTATTTTAGAAAAGTGCATCTGTCTTTGAGTCTCTTTGTTTAAGAACTCCTCCTAAATAGTATGCAGCTTCTTCTTACCATTACTTTTAACAAGGTCGTCAGGGTTTGGTGGTGCCAGGGTAATCGGATGTGTGTGGAATTCGATTGTTTCTCATAAAATGGAAAGGGAGGTGTCGGTAGGAGGAAGTTATAATGCAGAATGACCACATGGGGTCAGCAAGGGACAGAGATGGGGACTGGAGAAGAATACCCCCATTGGGCCGGCAGGGATGGAGAAAGGGACAGCTATCTACTATATATTTCCGAGAGTTTGTGTGTCTGTCTATCTGTCCCGCAGTGGGGAGACATGCAACCCTTCCCTGGTTGTGCCCGCTGCAAGTGCAGAGGCCATGGACAAGTGCTTCTCACCTGGCACCAGGCTGCTGTGGTGAGAGAGGGATGAAGTTATCCTCTCTCCATGGGGCAGCCTGTATACTGAACCTCTCACTGCCAGAACAATGATTTTTAAATGAAGAAAAACAAAACTTATTTGAATGAAGGACCTGAGCAAAGCTGGGTAACTCTTCTAGTCCATTCATAAGTAAGGGTCAGTTGTAAATTCCATTTAACTATTAATGCCATTAAAAATCAGTTTCAAATGTTTAAATTTATTCCCTGTCTTAGTATGATATTGCCTTCATATCAAGGATTTCTAGGTAAGTTAGTAAAGCAGTGTGAGGAGTTCCATGCACAGATCTCAATACTCCGCAAAGGGATTTAGGCATACATCTCTCAAACACTTTGATATATAACCCCACAAAATCAGGTAGGCACTGTGGATCAATCTGTTAAATTTATTAAAACACTGACATAGCAAGTCTGCAGTTGTTTAATTTTCATTTTAACAGCTGCCTCACAAGATAATGTGCCCTCATAACTATGTTTTATATAAAAGCACATTATGCCTTTACACAGCACACATAAATGGCTAGTGATTATTAACAATGTTAAGATGTCAGTAGAACCAAACCAGCATAACGATGTACATTTAACCACCATAAATGTAGCAAAATGACTGCCACATTTTGTAAGGTGAGCATCCAAAAATGGCTCAATAAATAAAGGCAAAAATATATACGGAGAGAAGAATAAATTTAGAAAAAAAAAGTCTAACTTCATGAAAAGCATCACACAAAAGAACCTAAGCTCATCACTGTTGTTGTTAGTATTATTACTAGTATTAGAATTAGAGGAAAGATGCTTTATAAGTACTTTGTATTTCCACCTGAAAATTTTACTCACTTGTTTAAAAAAAGTTCCTAAATGTGAATTAAAACTTGTTTTCTTTCAGCTCCTGGATTTCAATGTTTTGGAATGCTTCACAAAAACAATCTCAGAGTAAAACTTCAGAAAGTCCAGAAATGCACATGTGCCATTGATTTATAGACTGCAAAATAAGTCCATTTTTAATGAAAGATTACTCAAGAAAAATGGAAGTTTAGGTAGGAAAATTGCTATTTAAATTATTACTAACATTTTGGAAGCTTTTAGCCTCAAAATGGGATACTCGGCATCTTTTTTTTTTCACCTGCTGCAATCAGGTGAAAAGGATCAAGATAAAAAGATTGGATTAGAAAGGATTCACATTGTTTGTGGTGTGGCTGTTCATTCTCTCCTTCTTGTCAATTCAATTCTTGCTTCTTTTAAAGTCTTAAACTCATTAACATGAAGTTTCTTGTCAGGTAGGCCTTCTCAAATATGAAAAAAAAATCTGATTTTATTTACAAAATTTCTGGCTAGGAGAAGGATAATGAAAAAAAACACAATACAATATAAATTGAAATTGTCAGCTGGATTACTGTTTTTTTTTGCCAACGAGCCCATGCGTTACATGAGCTATATACATTGGATAAACATTTTTAACCTATTCAGTTGTGTGCCACCGTCCATATTTTATCTGCAACCATTTCATACATTAGCATATGGTATTCAGAGTTTCAGATCACTTTAACTCTTTCATTAAAAATATGTAAATTATAAACACAAATCAGATATTTTGTTTTCCCCATTTTAATATAAATGATCGTAGGAAAAGATGAGTGCAATATGTTTACACACACACACGAGACATTGTGATATTCCTTTCTGAAAATTAAATGTTTTTCTCAGACTCTCTTAACCCCTCCGCATTCCTAGTCAATGGTATTTTTATTTATTTTACTGTATGTATTATTCCCAGCGAATGCAATTTTATCATATAGCAAACATGTCCCCTTTTAAGAACATCGTACTTTAAATATCATCAATGTCAGGGGTGGCCACAGTGCCGCTTGCTAGCCTCATGCAGCTCTTTAACAGTTAAATGTGACTCACTGAGCCCCCCACGTTCCCACTCTGTTCTCTGCCTTCCAGACAGGAGTGGAGGGGGCTTAGAGGTTCTGTCCTGTGGCAGGCTGGTGAGACTAGGGTGGAGGGGATCTCAGGGTTTCAGCCCTGTGGGGCTGAAGCTCCAAGCCCAGGCAGGCATGCCCAGCTCTCGAACTTCTGAAGATTATCATATGTGGCTTGGAGGGTCAATATGTTTGCCCACCTCTGATCTACGTAATTCATGGCATCCCTAGTTTCTTTCTCTGTTGCAATAAACCAAGAGGTTGAGACACTGATTTAGAAGCAGTATGAATTCCAAGATATAATATGGTGTATATATTTTATTAACCTAAAACAATAGATGAAAAGAAATGGTCAGGAAACATATGATTTTAAAATGTTAATATTTTATTCCTTAACAGTAAACTGAGTCAAAATGGTAAATTCTTCTTTAAACAGGAATGAGGTAGGTATTTTTTAAGTTGGAAATGTATCGTTTGTTTCTAGTCAGCTTTAACATCTAACATACACATGTTTGTTTCATGCCTAAGGAACAAAAGCCTTAACATTAGCAGGGATGTTAAAAGGCCCAATTAATTAAGCCATATTAGCTCAATGTGATCAAAACCTAGACACTCATATCCTTTAGGCAAAACAACATCTCAGGTCAAAAAAGTATTCACATAAAAAATAAGCAGAAATAAGACAGACCCTTCCTTTATCTTAAATATATATATAAAAAAACCCCTCACATTAACTGTTTGAATGAGTGGATTAGTTTATTTGCACTGTAAATTATTCAAGATCAGATTTTAAAGTTTGTTTGATTTCTGATATGTACAAAAAGAAACTGTTGTCTAATATTGTATATACTGATTGCCTGGCACCACCCAATGGCAAGGCTTAGAAATGCAGGCAGCAATTTTCTCAGATCCAGATGTATAAATGTGTTACTTTGAAGAGAATAAACAAGATTTTATTTTGCTGAAATAATAAACAAGTACCCATTTCTTTGTAAACTGGTTGATTTCTCCTAATCCTATTTTTGAAATTGGTTACATGGATGTGCTTTTTCAAAACTATAGTTTGCTGTTAGAAAAATCATAGTAAAATAATATATCAGCTGTCTAATAAATGATGTACTGTTATTTGCAAGCAGACACATTAGAGAAAGCAATGTGCTTTATTAAATATGTCTGTTTACACTTAACGTTTATTCCCAGCCCCCAAGGATGGCAGGTAAAATGTAATGCTACGTTTTCCCCAAGGTAAGAAAATACATTAATTATCACATTTCTGATGTTATCAAGGTATATAGCCATATGAGAAATGTGACAGGGCACCACAAATGTAACACAAATGTTTATGGAGCCAATATGCAATGCATTGACCCTTACAATTTACTCCTGAGGCAAGATAAGTAGATGAAGATCATTTTGGCTAATTTCAAACCCACTAGAATCCATGGGGTAAGGTGTGTGACTCAAAACTTTACCAGGTTCACGTTATACTAAACAGATGCTAAAAAAGGTGCAAGATGAGAAAGAAAAAAATCCAGTGGGAAAAATAAGAAGACATGTGGCCACCACCTTCAATGTTTGGTTTTAACCAATAAACACCAGTAAAATAAACCCCAATAAAAATGTAATCAGTGTTTATCCAATCAATACCATAAAAACCAGAGGAAATCATTACTTGTATCCAAGGACTGTCCACACTATGGGGTCACTAGTTCCATATTAACTGTTATGTGAAGACCCTGCTGGTGTGCACTAATGGCCCCCCTGTGCACTGTGTCATATTGCTGTTTGAGTAATTTCTTGGTAATTTTCCCTAGTACTCTTTAATATAGTACTACTGGAAGACTTACTCAGCATTATTCGGGTCCTTCAGGGCAAGGGGCTGGCGGCGCGGGGGACTCAGGACAGAAGGCTGGGAGAATGTGGGGTGCAGGAGTCAGGGTTGGGGGCTGAAGGAAGCACTCAGGGCAGGGAGCTGACGATGTGGTGGGGGTGCGGGAGACATGGCTGGAAGGTGACAACAGGCTCAGGGCAGGAGGTGGAGTGCAGGAGTCAGGACGGGGGATTGGGGAGGAGGGGAGCTCAGGGCAGGAGGTGGGGGTGGTCACGCAGGCCACCCACCGGCACAGGGGGCATGGCGGGTCTGCATGGTGGCCAGCAGCTGCTCCCAAGGGCAGGCTGGTGCTGCCAGCCAGCGGCTGGTCACTGGGATGCTTGATGTGGTCATTCCTGTGCCTGTGCCCCCCTCTGAGTATGCATAAGTATAACTGTTCCTGCTCTCACACCGCACCCTTTCCATTTAATAGGAAACAATCACATTCCACAAACATCCCGTTATCCTGGCACAACCAAACTCTCACCTTGCTTCAAGTTATGGTAAGAGGAAGCTGCATACCGAATTCGGTGGTCCTGGCTCTTATTGTTTAGATGGAGTTCTTGCACAAAGTCACAGACAGATGGACAGACACACATTTCTAAATACATAATAATAAGATTTCAGAGTATATAAAATTACTCCTTATAGTACATGCAAAAATATGTTCACTATAGTTATTCAGCTGCTTTTGTGTTACATATTTCATACTACATTTAAAATGCTAAAATTCCCCCCCACATAATTAGTACCTTCACCCCAAACAGAAGCCATAAATATCAATCCAGTATCAGTTCCTGAGGCAAGGACAACCCAGGCAAGACAGAAAGAACTAGAAGTGTAGTTGACTGGAATTTCAGATACACTGAGCCTAATCGCTTCTTATAGGGAGTTCAGGTTAGGTTATTTCAAACACTTTTTTTTTTAAACCACTGCATCACTGAAAAGAATCATGACTGAGTCTCTGCTCCCACCACTGAGAAACTGAATAGGTACCTATCCCAGGTGTTCCTTCCCAACAGTGAGCTAGGAAAGAGGTTATAGAATCCTTATGTATTTAGCTCTTAACAAATACTCAAGTATACCCTGCTATCCCATACTCTCAAGCCAAGAGGCATCACACACAGCATTAGCCCCAGTACTCTAAATTTTCACCAAGAAGACACAATAGGCTTAAATTGCAGCAAAAGAGGTTTAGCATGGACATGAGGAATAACTGAAACTGTCAGAGTAACTAAGCAATGGTATAAATTGCCAAGGGAGGATGTGGAATCTCCATCACTGGAGGTTTCTAAGAGCAGGTTAGAGAAACACCTGTCAAGGATGATCTATTCTAGATAATACTTACTCCTGCCTTGAAAACAGGAGACTGGAATAGAAGATCTTCTGAGGTCCTTTCCAGTTCCAGACTTCTGTGATATCCATGAGTTTAGATACAGATTTACATACACTAAAATTCAGGGAGTTGGTGTTTCCATCAGATCTTTTCCCATACCTCTTAGTAAATTCTTGAGACACTGACAATCATTTGTTGTATAATATAGCAAAAAAGTTACAGCTAACACACAAAGAATCTGAAAATGCACAGAGCAAATAATCAGTTTCTTTATTCATTCTGTCAACTTTAAGCACACAGCAACATTAGTTCTGCAGAACAATTGCATAACAGATCCACTCCATACCCCCCAAGAATCTACAGGTCTCCAAAATGATCCCTTATTACTTGCAAAACAATTTATAAAAACGGGTTAGAGGTTCTGTATAAACACACCATTTTCAGCATGCTAGTCAGTCCTTTCTTATCTCCTAATTAGGAACATTTATTCCCTATCACTCAGTTTATATAAAGTTGGACTTCACCATCTTATAATTTGATACTCTCTTCATGCTACTCGAAAGGCACAAGTTGCAAATACTGAAAGAGGAATCAAACTTGTCATTATTTGCTACATGTAGACACAGGAAATTAGGGAAAAAAGGTTAAATTAGCAAGGCATGCCTAGTAAACCACTAGGTACTTAAGTAAAAGCTTGCGAAACTTCATGTGAGTATTTGGTTGGCGTGTGATGGTTCTTTCAGTATTTTTTAGATTCAGGGTCACAGGACAAACCAGTGAGAGAGACCTAAACTCAACCACTTTCTAGTTTATTAAAAGTTCAAGCAATTACAATAACAAAAAAACTTTGCAAATAAAAGGGTCAATACAATTCCCATAAGCAGTGCAAGACAAAAAAAACACAGCACAAATCACAATACAGGCTTCAGCCATGATTCAGCCAACTTATTACTATACAATATAATTTTATTTACTATAGATTTAAAGAGGGTTAGCCTAAAATACCTATAATGCAAAGCAGTTAGTGCAAAACAAGCTATCCTACAATGTTCAAGCCTAATGCACTTATAGTTCACCCTTGATCCCCAACAATCCCCGGACAGGAGGTTGTGGTCTGGTTCCCTCCTGCATGCTGAGACGTCCTAGACTGCGTGATGTGGATGAACAGGCCCAGAGCTTCTGGTTATGTGAACAGAGTTTGCAAGTCCACTCTGCTCCTCCCTCCCAAAGCATATGTGTGCAGAAGCATCCCTAATACTAAGTAAGACTCAGTTGTTCCACACCTTGTTGCCCCGTGGTATTCCAGCCATGCGCACTTATTTATTCCAACACCCTTAGATATGCTACTCACTTTACTTGACATTATCTGTATAATCTTTCATTTACACCATTATCCTAAGGTGTTTACCCCTTTTGCGATTAGCACTTTTGTAAAATATAGAGTGTGCCGGTTGTGTTGCCCCCTATTTCTATAAGCCACGTCATAATAATTCTGGAAATTTTGATCATGTTTGTTTTTAATGATATACAATTTAATTATTAGAGCACTTAAAGCAACTTATTAGTAGGCGTCGCCCAATGACCGAGGGCACAAACTTAGCAGTTTCAGCACTTTAAGCAGTTTATGGTCAAGCCTTTACCCCATGACTGAGGGCAAAAGGTTGCATTTCCACATACTTGCTTTAGCCTGAGGCCCACCTGCATGCTTGTTAGCACCAGACTTAACAGGGCCTTGCTTCTTAGCTGAACTCATGTCAAGCCAGAGAAGGCTGTGCAGACTCCTCCACACTGGTACTTTGGTCTACATGTAATGATCATTGCCTCAATGCATAAATTCCAGTGCCCGAAATCAAGATGGGCTTTACAGAAGAACTGAGACCCTGCAGGCTGTAGCCCTGAAATTATGTAGAAGCTACATTAAAACTTTCCCAAATTAAATATGAAAGAGAACTATAAAGTTAGTTCAGCTCCTCTTGCTTTACACATTTTATACTAGATTTAAATTTTGTTTCTTGGCTTCCATATTTTTAGTTTCTCATGTGGTGCAAATTTTTGTATTGACAATGGAGGCTTTGTCAGCTACTGAGGGCACTGATTATCACCTTGGGAAAGGTAGATTGGAACTGTGGGGTAAGCATTTTAGGTAGATGCTTCAGCTAGAATGATCAGCAGAAAAGCAGTTAACAGTGTTGATACTGCAGTTGTGATCTTTAGGTTTCAGAGTCAACAGCTCAGAGATAAACAGAGGCAGCGTATCCATCTCAGAGCTATTGTTCCAGGCTCTCTCAAAAAACTCAGGAAGTCAAGAGTTTATATCCAGTTGCTGATTTTTAAATTTACCTTTCAACAATAAGGGCTAAAAACATTTATTTAAATGACCATTTATTCTAGAACACAGTTTTGCAGGAGGGAAATAAATTCTGTGACAAATTTTCCAGTCAGAAATCCATAGAATGTGTATGATGCTGACAATAATACTTTCATCTCCATAGATACTTCCACCTCATTATTTCAAAGCACTTTTGCAAACAATTTAAGCCTCACAAGATAGCTGGAAAATGAGGATGTATTCTTATACCCACCTTATAGAAAGGAAAACTGAGGCACAAAGGGATCAAGTGACTTTTCCAATGCCAGGCGGCATGTCTGAAGCAGTGCCAACTACAGAATCCAGATCTTCTTACTCGTAGTCCTGTGCTTGAACCAATGGACCATCCCTCCTCGCTTCCATTATTCTGTAGGAAGCAATCTGACCAATTCCAAAGGTGCCCTGAAATCAATGGAAGAATGGATAAGGGGCAGTGTATGACCATGCTATTGTAGGTTTCAACACTGTAAGGTCATATTTGTAAAAGATTTTATTTTAAAGGGAAAACATAACAAGTAGACCCACCAATAAGGGGGAGAGCAAAGGGGATAACTGCCCTGGAGGCTCCGACAGCTCTAAGGGCTGGCCAGAGGGCAGGGGTACAGCATGCTCTGGGTGGTGCTGACGGCCGCCTCTTCTGCCTGAGGCTCCACCCATTCCACCCGACTTTACCCAGGGGCCCCGCAAGTCTGTCCACTCCCCTGACAACAACAAAGCTCGTAGCACTACACACAATATTACAATTTGCATGCTATGTTCACAAGGATGAACTGTTTTCTAAGGCTAAAACAGCATAATAAAACCACTCTGAGTAGCACTAAAAATATTCCAGTTCAAAATGTTAATGAAGCTAGAGAGTGAATGCAAATCTACAAGTCCCAGAGCTGGTGTAGCACCATGTAATTTTAAAGTAGCAGTCCCTGGGAAATCCCTTAGCAGCATACCACAATCCCCACTAAAGCACTGAGTCCCATTGTAGCACATTAATGGCCTACGCAGCAGCATTGCATCCGTTTCTGTACACTGAAAAAAGGGCCTTTCCAGTTTCTGAGCAATCTGACTCTAGTGAGGGAACCCTGGATCAAAAAAACAGCAACATGACTAATTGAATTGCTGGTGAATCTCCAGTATCTTTTAGCTGCAGACTTCTGAGGCCTATAACAACCATTTTAGTCTCCCCCCTTGAAGAGGCATTAGTCATAAAGGGTGATAAACATGTGTGGAAACCAGAAACATGAAAATGAGTTGCTCAGATTAGGAGATTCGTCATTCCAGATCACTGTGAGCCAAACCCTGATAGGTACCGAGCACATTCAAGTCCACCTGGCCCAAATCCTCAAGTTTTCAATGATTCTTCGTGAAATGATAAAACTCCCAATGATGTTCCAATCATCCTGCCCTCCCCAGACACTGCTCAATGAAGCACTAGGATGGCAGAGGGAACAGACGGGGTCCTCCCAGCTAAAGGAGGAAAACTCAAAGTGGGGGACTTTTTCTTTACCCCTGTTGCAGAGGGCATGAGCTATCGGGGGAACAATCTTGCTATAGAAGAAAGGAGGCAGATGGGGCTCCCAGCTTGGACAACTGTTCTTCCTCATTAGGTATCAGTGTATCCCACCAGCTGGTTGAAAAGCTTGAAATCCTATAAAGTTATCTCATCTGGGAACAGCTCCATCTCCTGCTCTTATTTCACATTCTCCTGCCTGATTAAGCCCTGTGTGATCGCTGACTGAACCTCTAGCATGCTGATCTGATATGAAACTGTCACAGCTCCATCCCTCAACCTGATACTGTGGCTACATCTACACTGTAGCCTTCTTCCGCAAAAGCTTATGCAAATGAAGCACAGAGTGGAATATCACTGCGCTTCATTTGCATAATTAATTAGCAGCCACTTTTGCGCAAGAGGCTTTTGCGCAAAAAGGAGCTGTGTACATGGCTCCTTTTTGCACAAAAACCCCCTCTTGCACAAGAGCCATTCTTCCTGAAAAAATGAAGAAGAACGGCTCTTGCGCAAGAGGGGATTTTTGCGCAAAAAGGAGCAGTCTACACAGCTCCTTTCTGCGCAGAAGTGGCTGCTAATTAATTATGCAAATGAAGCACAGTGATAGTCCGCTCTGCATTCCATTTGCATAAGCTTTTGAGGAAGAAGGCTACCATGTAGACATTGCCTATGAGTGCAGAGATGGGGGCTGGCTAATCGAATAAACTCTGCAAAACCTGTCTCTGTGATTCCCAAGGACAAACTAATTCAATCTCTGTCCCTCTGAGAGTCAATAAAACAAGATTGGTTCCTCACTGCCACCACCCAAGTGATTCCAAGAAAATCAGGGAAGAGATCACTTAGGAATCCCCTCCCTAAGGTAATGCTTTCCCCCCTGCCCCAACCTCTGTTTTGCTTGGAGTTGGGAAAAACAGGGAATCCACAGACAACAATGGACTCTGCCCTTGTAACTAGGCACTTAGTTCTAAGGGCACAAGAATCAACCAATACCGGTTAATTAGAATAAAAAGAAAACTCTTTTACCATCAAAACAAAACTACTGTTGCAAGCGAAGTAAATTGGCTAGATGGTAAATAGCCACAATTTGATATATACTCAGGGAAAGTGCCTGGGCTGCAATCCTGAGTTACAAAAGAGAAAAACAATTAGCCAGCTCAGACATGATTTCCAAACCCCCCAAACAAGGAAAACAATAAACCCTGATGGGCTATCTAAATTTATACATTTCAGGAAGTCTGTTCTTGGAGAGAGAAAGCGTCTCCCACCTCCCTCAACACCTGGGAGAAACTGCTCTGATCTGAAACAAAAAAGAGAGAGAGGAAAAAAACCCTCTTTTCCTGTTTGAAATTCCTATCTGCATTTTTTACTGGCTGACTGCCCAACATATTTACTAGGTACCCTTAGTCACCTGTTGTTGATCAGCACTCCTTCTGATCATGATAGAAACCAAAGGCCTATGTGAGATTTTCAATTCTAACTTTCTGGGATGATGCCAAGCCACCAACTTTTGTGAAATCATTGGTTCAGCTATCCTAATGTACTTCATCTAAAGCACAGGTCTCCAGAGAATGCTTGTTTCTTCAAAAAACAAAAATCATAGAAAGTGAAAGTGCGCGCCGGGACGCATTAGTTCGACCCAAACCCCTGAGTTCGAACCAAACCTCGAGGAGTAACGTTAGTTCGAACCAAGGGGTTTGGTTCGAACTAACGCGTCCCAGAGCACACTTTCACTTTCGAAACAGCTGTTGAGCAGAGTAACGCACCGGCAAGATCATGCTAATGAAGCGTAGGATTTTTAAATCCCCGCTTCATTAGCAATTTCGGTTGCCTACATTTGCATCCCTAGTTCGAACTAGGGAGCAAGTGTAGACGTACCTTTAGAGAACTGATGGGCAGGATCCCCTGGGATGCTTACATGAAGGGGAAAGGAGTCCAGGAGAACTGGCAGTATTTTAAAGAAGCCTTATTGAAGGCACAGGAAGAAACCATCCCAATGCGCAGCAAGAAAAGCAAATATGGTAGGCGACCAGATTGCCTTACTGGGGACATCCTTGATGAGCTTAAACACAAAAAGGAAGCTTACAAGAAGTTGAAATTTGGACTGATGACTAGGGAGGAGTCTAAATATATTGCTCGAGAATGCTGGGGACTTATCAGGAAGGCGAAAGTGCAACTGGATTTGCAGCTGGCAAGGGATGTCAGGGGTAACAAGAAAGGTTTCTACAGGCACGTTAGCAATAAGAGGGTGATCAGAGAGGGTGTGGGGCCCTTACTGAATGAGGGAAGTAACCTAGTGACAGATGATGTGGGAAAAGCTGAAGTACTCAATGCTTTCTTTGCCTCTGTCTTCACGTACAAGGTCAGCTCCCAGACAAATGCACTAGACAATGCAGTAGGGGAAAGAGGTGGACAGCCCTTGGTGGGGAAAGAACAAGTTAGGAACTATTTAGAAAATCTAAACATACACAAATCCATGGGCCTGGAATTAATGCATCCGAGGGTACTGAGGGAGTTGGCAAATGTAATTGCGGAGACTTTGGCCATTATCTCTGAAAACTCGTGGAGATCGGGAGAGATCCCGGATAATTGGAAAAAGGCAAATGTAGTGCCCATCTTTAAAAAAAGGGGAAAAGGACAATCCAGGGAACTATAGAGTTATCTCAGTCCCTGGAAAAATCATGGAGGGGATCCTCAAGGGATCCATTTTGAAGCACTTGGAAGAGGGGAAAGTGATCAGGAATAGTCAACATGGATTCACGAAAGGCAAGTCGTGCCTGACCAATCTGATTAGCTTCTATGATGAGGTAACTGGCTCTGTGAATATGGGAAAGTCAGTGGATGTGATATACCTTGACTTTAGCAAGGCTTTTGATACGGTGTCCCATAATATTTTTGCAAGCAAGTTAAGGGAGTATGGATTGGATAAATGGACTGTAAGATGGCTAGAAAGCTGGCTAGACTGTTGGGCCCAACAGGTAGTGATCAATGGCTCGATGTCAGGTTGGCGGTCGGTTTCTAGCGGAGTGCCCCAAGGATCAGTTCTTGGACCAGTTTTGTTCAACATCTTTATTAATGACCTGGATGAGGGGATGGATTTCACCCTCAGTAAGTTTGTGGATGACACTAAGCTAGGAGGAGAGGTAGATAGGCTGGAGGTAGATATGCTGGAGGGCAGGGATAGAGTCCAGAGTGACTTAGACAAATTGGAGGATTGGGCCACAAGAAATCTGATGAGGTTCAACAAGGACAAGTGCAGAGTCCTGCACTTGGGGTGGAAGAATCTCAAACATTGTTACAGGCTGGGGACTGAATGGCTAAGTAGCAGTTCTGCAGAAAAGGACCTGGGGATTACAGTAGATGTGAAGTTGGATATGAGTCAACAGTATGCCCTTGTAGCCAAGAAGGTTAATGGCATACTAGGGTGCATTAGGAGGAGCATTGCCAGCAGATCCAGAGAAGTGATTATTCCCCTTTATTCGGCTCTGGTGAGGCCACATCTGGAATATTGTGTCCAGTTCTGGGCCCCCCCACTATAGAAAGGATGTGGACGCATTGGAGAGGGTCCAGCAGAGGGCGACCAAAATGATTAGGGGACTGGAGCACATGACCTATGAGGAGAGACTGAGAGATTTGGGTTTATTTAGTCTGCAGAATAGAAGAGTGTGGGGGGGATTTGATAGCAGCCTTCAACTTCCTGAAGGGAGGTTCCAAAGAGGATGGAGAGAGGATGTTCACAGTAGTGATGGATGGAAGAACAATGAGCAATGGTCTCAAGTTACAGTGGGGGAAGTCTAGGTTGGATATTAGGAAAAACTATTTCACTAGGAGGGTGGTGAAACTCTGGAATGGATTACCAAGAGAGGTGGTGGAATCTCCATCCCTAGAGGTTTTTAAGTCTCAGCTTGACAAAGCCATGGCTAGGTTGATTAATTGGGATTGGTCCTGCCTTGGACAGGGGGCTGGACTTGATGACCTCCTGAGGTCTCTTCCATCTCTATGATTCTATGATAACGCTGACAAATATGCAGCACTAGCACTGAATTCTGCCTTTGAGTGCACATAATTCTGCCTTTGAGTGATACCAATGGGTGCAATGATATAGTTACCTCATAGACATCTTTAGTTTTCAGTCAACGGGAAGCATATGAATACATCTAAAAGGAAAATTTACTCCTTACTTGACATGATACCACATTTACTACAACAGAGGAGATAAATCTCCACTATACTGTATTGGCTTTTACACAGACACTGCTGCAGCTTTAGTGGGGTACATATTCAGAACAATTCTATACAATTCATAGGATGATTTTGAGCTGACTATTCAATGACATGAATATCCACAGGTCACATCTTGAACCAAGGTTCCACTAGCTACAGTGTGCGCTGGTTGACTTTGATGGTACTTGGTTAGAAGGACTTCCATCGGAATCTGGCACGCAGGAAGGGGAGGGGATTTGAAATGAAGTGGCAAAAGAGAATATGGAAAGAAGCATTGGAGCTAGGCAGCAGAAAGTTATCTGGTCAGGAAGGGGTTAATAATAGCTGGTAAGTCTAAAGACACATTGCAACAAATATTTTTAAAAGCATTTATAGATCCTTGGAAACAGAAAATACTAGTATCTCAGAGGTCATGGAACCCCACCTGCCTAAATCTTCATTTTTTTAAAACTACCACTGAAGGGTTGAAATAGCTCAATAAGATTGGGGTAAAAAAGGAATGCAACATATAGGACATGGGGTCTATCCATTCAACTCTTTTTTGTGTTCATTATTTATTAAGTCTTTTGTCTACATTTTTATAGGCTTTAATCTCCATACTTCAATGCCAAACCCTTCTGAATGACAATTTAACACATTTACTCTCTAATTTTTTAAATGTATTAATTAAAATAATCTCTTTTACACTTATTAAAAATAAATTATTTCAAGTTTTAATGTTTTTTCTCCCTGCAACTTTTTCTTAATTAGTTATTTAAACTGTGCTGAAAATCCCAGGCCAATAAATTTCTATATTCATTTTTCTATTTCAATTTTTCAAACAAGAAGAAAAAGTTCCCCTCTTTAAATTGAAAATTCAGTTTTAAATGAAGGTTAAATATGCATTGATGCTATCTTACATATTTCATTCATTCACCGTTCACCACTGTTGTTTGTTTGTTTGTGTTTGTTTCGTATTTTGCATTTGCATGTTAAAATGAGAATTATGCACCTAAACACTATTTTTCATCTCATCTTGAAAGATTTCAAAGAGTTTTAGCAAACTTACAATGTTACACAACTTACACTGGGTTTGCTTCACTACTCAAATGTGGCCATCTCTGGCAAGAAATTCTTCAACTGTTTAACCATGCACAGCAATGCTACACAACCCTATATGACGTGAAACAAAGAAAGCCTGGAGTGGTATTAACAGTGTGTGGGTCCATTATTCTCCGAAATCATTATGGGAATGTTCATTAGAAAAATATAATTAACTATGTTCTAGTCTCTTTGGAACACTGGGGTTAATACCCTTACTCTTATGTAAGGACTATATATCCTCTAATGACACAGGAAATCAAAATCTTAGCTATATGTCTTATTTGAAAGAAGGCACCCTTCCAAAACCTACCAGGGGACTTGGTTAGTATTACCTCACAGGAAAGACTGACACTTATGGTACCGCCAATGCTACTCTCTGATGTACATCATTGTCTTTTAGACACAACCTGCAGAAGGACTAACTTGCCAAGCTGAGAGCAGACAATGGGACAATCCTCCAAAGTATCATCGAAGTAATCTTGTAGGGTCAAACCCAGAATCACAACATACCTAGTGGCTCCACTAGTCCCATAGATCCAACAATACAGATATGGTAAAAAAATTAAAATGAAGAAATGTAAAACCCTTTCAAAATATCTTAAAAGCTCATCTGCACTAAATCAAGCAAAGAATAAAACAATACAGACGAGTTTAACATGAACTCAGGATATCCCATTGTCTTTTATTTTAAAAACTGCATCTATTTTTAACAGATATTTCTATCCCCCTTCAAATGCAGGAAAAGATTTGGGAATTGCACAAATGGGAGCTGCGGGGGCGGGGGAAAAGCGGTGGTGCAGGGCAACCTAGTTCATTGTGAGGGCCACCTGTCTCCTCCTCTCCCTCCCTTCTTAGACCCTGCACTACCAAATGGGAGTTGGCCCCAGCTTAGTGCCCTACATTTCAGCCCCCTGCTCCAGCCATGAGCCCTGAGCTCCCTCCTGCATCCTAATAGCCACCCACACCCTGCACCCCCACCTACTGTCCTGAACCCCCTCCTGACTCTAACTCCTTCACACACCATGCTCCTCTGCCTCCTTCCCTGAGTCCCCTCCCACACTCCAAACCCTTTGGCCCCAGCCTGGACCCTGCTCCTGCTCCCCAAATGCCTCATCTCCAGCCTCCCTCATCTCCCAGAATCTGCAACCCTAGGCAGAGCCCTTACCCCCTTCCATATGCAGCCCTCTGCCTTAACCCACAGCCCCCTCACACACTCTGAACTCCTCCTTTTTTGCCTCACCCTACGGGGTCCCATAAAATCGAATAGCCCCAAGCCCCCAGAAGAGTTAATCCGGCTCTGGTTAAAATGGCTGAGATCTCTAATCAAATAATCTGGTTCTTCATTGGAGACTTCTAGCCTGGACCATTTTTACCTGTATAGAGAGTCCCATTTTCTTTGAATGCCTCCGATTATAATTAATTATATTTTTGTAAAGCAGAGACAAGAAATCTCTATAAAAATGCTACTTCCCTGAGGGAATGTTGCATGAAAAGGCTTTCTTAAAATATACTTGAATATAATTGAGTCTCACTTTTCATGTAGTACTCCGTTTAGGGAAGCCTGCAGAAGAAAAACAATATCTTACTAAATCCCTGTTACGATGATTAAATTTAAATCACAACACTCTAGCAGTCATACACTTCTAAACATGTCACTGAAACAAAAAGAACAAAAAAAAATGACAACATAGCACCATTTCATTTTTTCTTTACAATGCTCTTTCAGGTAGAAAAGTGTTAATGAATTGTGACAATATGCACAATACATTGTATTGAACTTCTATACCATGGATTATTGTCATATTCTGTTAGGCAGCTGCATAGAGAAAAAGCTTTGACAGTGTCTGAGTCTATTTTTCCTGCCTTTCGGATAATACTGCTAGGAGTATATACTGTATGTTTTTTATTTTTAGTTTTATACTTCCCAACCTGCCCCCTCTCCCCTGCTTCAACAATATTTTACAATTGTTGATATCAATCCTGACAATTTTAGCATGAAATGAATAGTCACTAATCCTTATTCTGTAATATTAAAATGGCAATATGTTAAAAATAAGCTTTTCTGCAAATTGATAAGTGGGTATTCAGTAAACATTCCTTTTTAAAGGGGAAGGCTGATCCTGTGGATAAGGCATTAGACTGGGATCAGGAGATATAAATTCAGCTACTGTTTTTACCACAGGTACCCTGTTTGAACAAGTGATTTAATCTCTATGTTTCTCCCTTTTCCAGATGTAAAGTAGGTGAAATAGTAACACTTTCTTTCATTCACACTTTTTTGGCTTCTGACATTGGACTGTAAATTCTTCAGAGCAGGAACTATCCCATGTGTATGTATGCCATGTAGCATAAAGGGGTCCCAAAACACTACAGTGATATGAATAACAAGTCTGCGTTGAAAACCAAGTTTTGTTTTAAATGCTTTCTAACGCCCCATAACGTGGTAGCCAAAACTACTATCTTTTTAGCCAAAGGAAGGATTAGGCTTCAAAAGAAAACCAAACCAAACCACAGATGGTGTCCTTTGGTTGAGGACCTTGCAGTGTATCTCAGCTTAGAAGAAACAAAAGCTATATTGAAGACAAATGTTGCAAAAATATAATATGGGAAGGGATCAATTGTTGCGGGACAAGAAAACATCAAACATATTTTATAGTACACCCGAGCCATACTGGTTAATCACAAGGAACATAATGGCCCAAATTAATTGTGTAATCTTATTGAAATGTACATTTATGTAAGGATTAGTCTATGTTACATGTACAAAAATGTACTTTTGTAACGAATTTGTGATTCTTCACTGATATGGTTACACAGCTGTGTCCACAAAAATGCTTTATTCACCACAGAATCATGAATCAACCCGGTGACGCGTCCACACTTACCATGCTACCCAAATGTGTCTCACTGTGAATTACAAAATGTGAGTAGCCATTACATTGTGTGTCAGTGGTGGATAAAGTGCTCAGAAGACATGCACACAGTACACCTGGAGCATATCAGAAAAGAAATACTCTTGGACATCTGCCTGCAGAGAAAGCTTGGGAGGAAAACTAGCAAATCTGTTTCTAGAGCTATGTATGACTAGGGTGTCCTGTTTGCTCTGAAAAAAAAGTGCAGGCTGAACTGGTTACAGAATTACAATCAGGCAAAAAATGGCTTAGGCCGTGTAGCAAGATTAAAATTAACTTTGTGTGTGAGTTAGTGAGTTTCCATGATTTTTTTAAATTTGTACTTCTAAAGGAATACAGTATTTTTAAGTCCACAGCTCTTAGAAGGTCTACAGGAATAATGAGTCCAATGCTGTTTCATAATGTCTCTAGTACTATTTCATAAAATGCCTCTGCTCTACAGCGCCCCACTTGGCTCATAAAAATCACATATTAAATAACCATCACTGAGAATGTTCTTTAGAAAGGCCGGGAATAATGTCCTGCTGCACATGTTATAAAGTATGTATTTACGAGAGCAAGTCAACATTTTTGCATCAAAAAAGAATACTGATGAAAAATTATTTTTCACCAAAAATGAAAATTTTGGGGGGAAAAAATCATTCTCAATGTTTTTATAAAAAAGCAGAAAATGAAACCCTTTTTTTTTTTTACTGACAATTGACACAAAATGATTTTGAGCAATAGAAAATGTTGAGGATTTTTTTTCATTGAAAAGTTGAAAATATTTCACAGAAAATTTTGACAAAAACTAAACTACTATTTTTTCCTCAAAAATGTTTTTCCTGTAAAAAAAATTGCCATTTTTCAAGAGCACTAGATCTAGTATGGTGCCTTGTGAACCCTTTATTCCTTGGGGATATGTAACATTTCCAGCAGATCCTGCAGAACTCTGGGCACGATACGGAGGATAATGAAATAAAACAGGGAAGCTAAAGAATGAAGAGGGAAGTTGGGAAGCACAGATGGGACTTAACTAATTCCTGTAGTTCATATTAGATATAGCAAAATGTACTATTCAAAGGAAGTCGCTCTTAAAGCAGTTTTATCAAAAGTAGTAGTACAAGTCATAAAAATTGTGCCTGCACATATGAGTAACTAATGCATGAGTTAGTAGACCTGCTTCTATAGTACTGATGCCCAGAGGCTATGGTCAGATATCCAGGATATGAAAATGAATACACCATATAATGAAGAGCGTAATGCCCATGGTGTTCACCTCCATTTTGCCTGCAGGCTTCTGAAAGTATTGGGAAAGTCTCGTTGATTAGGGAATTGGCACCAGATATGAATTACCAAAGAGAACAAACTTGCAGCATATGATAATATCATGTTTCATTTTACATGAGCACCTCTGATTTATTGCACATAGCATGCTGACCTGAACGGATGAGTTTGTGAATCAGTGAGATTTGTATGCAAACTCTGCTTGGTCATTAGAAATCAGCAAGGTTTTTTTTTCATTTTTGGGTCTATATGAAATCTTTACTGATTTATTACAGACCTAATTGTAATGAAGCTACAATAAAGATTGTGCCAAGATGTCTCACATCCCATTGTCAGCAGATATGGGTGCATGTTTCACGTGTAAAGTGATACAACTGAATTTAGGGGTAAAAATAATTAGTATTTATTGCCCATTGTCATTCAATGCAAAATAAAAATGGCTCATGAGAGAAACATAAAACATGAGTGAAATTGAATCCAGCTTTTTGGACATACACTGAACTTTACCCTCATTGCCACAGAATTTATTACATCTGTTGGCTTTATTAATAGTAGCTTGGATATAGACAGAGCCAATGAAATCTCTAGGGGTGTGTCTAGACTACACCTGTCTGTCGACAGAGAGATGTAGATTAGGCACATCGAAATTGCTAATGAAGCAGGGATTTAAATATCCCATGCCTCATTAGCATAAACATGGCCACCACTTTTTTTCGAAATGAAGGTTTTTCGAAAAAAAGTCAGTCTAGACGTGGATCTGTCGAAAATAAAGACTTTTTTGACAGATCCTGTAAACCTCGTTTTTTGACGAATACAGGATCTGTCGAAAAAGGCTTCATTTTCAACAGAGCCGCGTCTAGTCTGCCATTTTTTTCTAAAAAACTCCATTTCGAAAAAAAGCGGTGGCCATGTTTATGCTAATGAGGCATGGGATATTTAAATCCCTGCTTCATTAGCAATTTCGATGTGCTTGATTTGCATCCCTCTGTCGACAGAGGAATGCAGTCTAGACGTAGCCTAGAGTTTTAAATAAGATTTTTAATTTTATGTGAAATGCATGGTGAAATGCTATGTTTCACACATGAGCAATGCCACTAAGTTTAATAGGATTATTTCTGCATGTATATTTACTTACATGAATAAGTGTCTGCAGGATCGGGATCTAAGGCAGTATCATTATTTTTCATTTTTTCACAATGATGAGACTAAAACCAACAACTTTTGTAAAGTGGGAGTAGTTTATGCTTAACAAATGTAACAGCAAAGTTGTTTCCAGCTTATATTGGATTTTTTTCTAAAGTGTGTCATGGTGTAATATGAATATTTATGTATATATGGCCTCATAGTGCATAGGTTTCTGGACAGTCCAATAAGGCAGAAGTTAAAAAGAGAGAGATTATATTTCTGTATTAAGAACATGTAAACTATAGTATGATAAAAATGTTAAGGCAACAAGCTCTCATGTTTCATGGCCAGGATGATCTTCAGAAATGCTCAGGACGACACTGCCTTGTATGGTACAATGTTGCACAGTTAAGGCATCTTCTTCTAGGAGTGAAGTATCTCCGTAACTGTTAAAGAAAATATATTGGACTAGACAGATCACTGGTTTGCTCTCACTGTAGGACAGTGTAGCCTCTTCACAGTTAAGGTTCCAACCAAATTTCTATTTTAAAGCCTGATTTTTGCACCATTCTTATTTTATCCTTCATTCTGGGGAACATTGGCCTCAAAATTGTCAAGGTAGGTATCAATCTTTAATCGCAAGGCATGGGGATCACTGAAAAATCACAGCAGGGAGGCCTTTAAAGGGACAGAGCTTCAGTAAAAGTTCAGTAAAGCATCCAAGCATTCAAATGCCAATTCCTCATCTTTCTATTTTGCCTTCTATTGGGGTGTGTCTACACAGCAAAGTTATTTTGGAATAATGGTTGTTACTCTGAAATAATTATGTGAGCATCTACACAGCAATTCCATTATTTTGAAATAATTTCAAAATAACAGACAGCTTATTCCGAAATCTGTAAACCTCATTCTACAAGGAATAACGCCTAGTCTGAAATAGCTATTTCGAAATAAGGTGTTTGTAGACGCTCCACTTCTACTATTTCAAAATAGCTCCTCACCAAATTATTCTTCTTAGGGCTCGAAATCGAGATAGCACGTCTACATTAGGGAAGTCTGCCTCCAACTGATTTTCCAGAACTATTCCAGAATAGCTTATTACAAAATAACTGTGCAGTGTAGACGTAGCCTTTATGACCCAACAGGCTTTTGAAGGGCATTGCAACATAAATCAAAGATGCCCCAGAAAGTGAATTTTAAAAGTGAGAAATACAAGAGAACTTTTTTAATCCAATGTACAATGAGATGCATTTTGTAAATGAGAAAAACTAAGCCTGGTGCATGGTTTAAGGCTTCATCACATTTACACCCTTAATATTTAAAATTATGCAACTGCTCCAAGGCCTCCCTCTGTCTCTGAGAGTCTGATACAAAACTTTCATTAAAAAGGCTTTAAGCTTCCCTGTGGATCAATATAACTCCCTTCACCCCCATTTAAGAACTACTTTTTTTTTCGCAAGCTAAATCTGTATACCATACAAGCCTACTTTGTAAAAGACATTATTTCATGCTAGCAAGTGTTTAAATTAACTGAGTTGAGCCTGGGTTGTAGCAAACACAAGATGAACTAATACAGAACTAAGTGAACTAGAGGGAAGAAGAGTTAATCTTTCAATTCTCTCTCATTTAATAAAATATCCAAATGTGTGGATCACATTCAAGAACAGATTTCACTTCCCTCTTACCTATGGTCAACACATGAGTCTTCCTCTGGCAATTGAGAGACTGTTAATGGCTGAATCGATGCATCCTTCTCATGTCACCCATTCCCTAAAGGTGTGTCTACACAGCAAAGTTATTTCGGAATAATGGCCATTATTCCGAAATAACTATATGAGCATCTACACAGCAATTCCGTTATTTTGAAATAATTTCAAAATAATGGACAACTTATTCCAACTCCTGTAAACCTCATTCTATGAGGAATAATGCCTATTCCAAAATAGCTATTTCAAAATAAGGCATATGTAGATGCTCCACTTCTGCTATTTCAAAATAGCCTCTCACCAGGGCCATTCTAAGTTATTCCTCCTGGGGCTCTAAATTGAGATAGCATGTCTACATTAGGGAAGCCTGCCTTGGACTAATTTTGAGGCTTCCCTGCAGTGTGGATGTGATATTTCAAAATAAGCTATTTCGGAATAACTTCCGGAATAGCTTATTCTGAAATAACTGTGCAGTGTAGACGTAGCCTAAGAGTATCTCATTCCCCCACTTATTTCTCCTCTTCCTTTCATTATCTTCTACATACTCCTTACTCATGTGCTCAGTTCCCTCTTGCTATTGTGCTGTCTTCTTCTTTGTTCGCAGTCTCAATTCCCTTAACTCTTCCCATTTTCCCACAATTCCATCTTCTTCTCAAAAATTATTCCCATACTACATAGTCCTCCCTTCTTGAACCTCTCATTCCCATCATTATCCCATGTCATAGAGGCGCTGCTCCCACAGAACCACATCATCATTCTTCCTCAGACACAAGAACAACAGAAAACATGTGAGCATCTGTGATGGATAGGAGGGGGCCTGGCCAGCACCTGGTGACTAAAGGGTTTAACACAGGTAGCTAGCAGCCAGGAAAGCCAATGGGAAAGACTGTTGACATTTGAATTGTATATAGATACCTAGCTGCTTCTTCCTTTGTGTAAGTTCTAAGTTAAGGGCTGGAGGGAGCAACACACAGTAATCAGAACTACCATGGACATGGGAGTAAACTGGGCCTTGGAGTACAGACCAGCACAGATCGTGAATAGAGAGAGGAATTTATGGTTAGTCGCAATCAAGGTATTTCTCTTTGTTTTGGTTGTTTGGTTAAGCTTCTCTGTGTAAAATCCATGTGCTCCCCCACCATTCACTATATTTAAGCTGTACCCAGAGACACTATGGGCTACGTCTACACCGCAGGCTTCTTGTGCAAGAACTTTTTGCAGAAGAAATCTTCTGCAAAAAGTTCTTGTGCAAGAGCCCATCTACACTGCCATGTGCTCTTGCGCAAGAAAGCTCTGATGGCCATTCAAAAAATGACCATGAGAGCACCTGTGCTTTTTCAGCACCTGTTGTCTGTCCACACATGCCTTTCGTAGAAAGAGGAATAACTCTTGCTCAAAAAGCCCTGTCTTCTGATGATCTACTGTACTTTATCTTGTGCACTCGCTTGTACTGTGGACGCTCCACGAGTTTTTGCACAAAAACGGCCATTTTTGCACAAAAACTCTGCAGTGTAGACGTAGCCTATGTTCTCTGTATTTTAATTTGTTTTTTCTCAGTTGCTCTGTAACACCTAGCAACCAAGTATGTTTTATTAAGAACATCTTTTTTGTTTTTGAGAATAAAATCATCTTTTTTTAAGGTGATGATTTGATTCTTGTGTCCTAGAAAGTAACAGGTTTGTGCGTGTGTACCTGCCTAGCTGGAAAGGTCAGCTATCAAAGACACCGCTTGTTTTCTGTGTTTTCTTTTGTTTCTTTTTCAAGCTCTCTTGTGGCAGTAGAGCTTGGGATACCCCTTGGGAAGGAATTCAAGTGTTCCTTCCAGGTTTTTCAGTGTTCTTAAAAGTCACTTGATGCTGGTAGCCTATCTTCTAGAATCAGTGCATCTGTAACTCTGGGGAGGGGTTGGGGTTTTTTTTAAGCAGAGCCTATAGAGGTAAGGTATTTAAGGTCTTTTGTGAGCCCCCCACTTTCTGCAGTCAGAGTGCCAGAGTGGGGAACAGCTCTGACAGCATCCATCTGATTTGCCCTCTACTCTGTGCCCTGGCCTACACTTGTGCTTTAGGAAGAAACATCCTTGTATTTGGAGAGCCACATGAGCAACAAATGCTCCCATGCTCTGTGAGGGTTGGCTATAAACAAAACCCCTGTTCTTCCTGCTGGGAGGGAAAGGGATGATTTTTTTTTACCCTGCTCAGACACTGAAGCTTTGTCTATGCTACACAGCTTTCAGTGGCATGGTTGTGTCCTTAAAAGGCTGGCAGGGTAAAATAGCAAAATTGAAATAGTGTGTTGGCCCTTTTGCCGGCAAAAATACTTCCTCCCCTACAAGCAAGGTTCGCACTATCAGTGGAAGAGCGCTCCTGCCAGCAATGAACTATTCATACTGCCACTTGCCCCCAAGAAACTTTTGTCTTTCATGGGGTGCTTCGTAAGCACTTGTGAATGACAAAAGTTTTGGCATTTTTGGCAGTGTAGATGCAGCCTGATAGGCTAGGGGACTGTCTAAGGTCATGTCATGAGGTTGTGCCTTTATGGGGAGAACAGGTACCTTGCTTACTTCATGCATCAATCTTTGGATGACAGCAATCCTGTGGTGGTCCTGGGGTACATAATACAGCCTTGGCTCTATCTGGGTATGTCTACACTACAAAGTTAATTCGAAATAACAGCAGTTATTTTGAATTAACTTTAATAGCATCTACACAGGCAAACCACTATTTCGAAATAAATTTGAAATCGTGGAGCCCTTATTTCGAATTTGGTAAACCTCATTCTACGAGGAGTAACACCAAATTTGAAATAGCTGTTTCGAATTAAGTGCTGTGTCGACACTTAATTCAAAATAGGGAGCCTCCAGCCCTTCCCAGGGAGCCCTGGTGGCCACTCTGGGCACAACCAGGAAAACTTACTCTCCTCTCCCCCAGCCCCAGAGACATTAAAGGGGTAGACCCTGGCCACAGTGCCTGTGCCAGCTCCAAGCCTGCCAGCCCAGAGCCAGCAGTGGGCACCAGGGCCCCTGACCCAGTGGCCCCAAAACATGAGCCAGCAAGCCACTGGAAGTCAGCCCTCCACCGCTCCCCAGGAGCAGTCTGCCAGCTCCCAGGAGCCTGACAGGGGCGAGAGAAGGCAGGCGCCTTCCTGATCCAGAGTGAAGATTATGGACCTTATTCAGGTTTGGGGCGGATGCCCCCAACGTCCATGATCTCTGCACTAGACAGAGGGATGCGGCCGTCTATGGCAGGATAGCTGCCAGCCTGGCCACCAAAGGCCACATGCAAACCCAGGAGCAGGTTTACATGAAAGTCAGGTTGGTCCGGTGAGACCCCCAACCCTGAGCCCTGAGCTTCCCCTCCCCCTTCTTCCCCTTGCTTCCCCCTTCCAGCTCCCTCCTCCCAGGTTTCCTCCTCCCCTCTTCCACCCTCTCTCTTCCCCTCTCCCACCTCCTTTCCCAGTCTCCCCAGAGGCTCATCCCCCCCCCCAGTTTTGTTCAATAAACCCAGTTTCAATTTTTGAACATACATGTCTTTTATTTGACATCAGGAAGGAGGACTAGGGAGGGGTAAGTGGAAGGACATGAGGGAGGAATGGGGCATGAGCCCCCGGTGGGGAGGACCGGGGAGGCTCTGAGGGCTCCTTGGCATGGACGCTTTCCCTCAGGGCCTCCTGTATCATGACAGCCCCCCGATGGACCCCCTGGATGGCAGCCTGCAGCAAGTTTAGCCGGGCTGATGGCAATGACCCCACGAGACATACCGGCGTGCCCAGGGGCAGCTCTGGCTCCATGTGGCCGAGTGCTGTGCTGTCCCGAGTGCGGGCACTCAGGGCACTCCAAGACAGGACTGCTTTGCTGTCCCTCATCAAGGTAGACAAGCAAGCGGGGAACCCTGAGAACTGTCTGTCCGGGGTGGGGGTAGGGTCCCTTTAAGCACGGAGCTCAGTTAGCCTCAGGCAGTAGCCTCACACACTAAGTCCTAACCTGATGCCCTGCCAGACTGGTTCCGGCCAGTCTTAACTTTGGTTCAGGGTCCACTCAGTGTGGACGCGCTATTTTGAAATAGGTTTTGTGTATAGATGCGTTATTTCGAATTAGCTTAATTCGAATTAACTATTTTGAATTAAGTTAATTCGAAATAGTGCTGTAGTGTAGACATACCCTCTCTGAGTGAGTCCATGCCGTCCCAAAGCGTGTATAAAGCAGGCCAAACAAAAGGAAAAATACTTCATAGGCCTGAAGAGGTCACATGCTGTTCCTTGTACAGAGGAGTGAGAAGCAGACTTTCCAGCCCCACAGACTACTTTGGCTCCTACTCTCCTGTATGTTTAAAGGCCAAGGCTAAGTCCTGGGGGGGTTTCCAACAGGGAAAAAACCCCACAGACTGGTCTATTTTCTTCCCCAGAGGGCTCAGGTTGGCAAGCGGCATTTCAAGCCATAGGTCAGTAACACAGGACCACGGTCTGACAGCCCTGGCTCAGCTTGCTTCAGAGTGCAGGCCCCAACTGTACTGTATTAAGGGTCCATCTCCAGGCCAGATAGCTGCACAGCTGCTATTGGTCTGGGCTAGGTGGGACCATAGCCGTCACCAAACCCAACCAAGAACCTAATGCAGTGGTATCCAACCTGTCACTTTTAAGGCCTCAAAAGTTTCCTCCAATAGTGACCAACCCAGGCAATGAGGAGTAATGGTAGTTCGAATTAGGGGCTTTAATTCGAACTACCTAGTCCGTGCCACGTGTAGCCGTGGGCAGGGAGTTCGAACTACGGGGCATTAAAAAATGGTGGCGCCCGGGAACATGAAAACAAAGCCTGGGATATTTAAATCCCAGGCTTCATTTGCAAGTTTGAATGCCTACATTAGCCACCCTAGTTCCAACTAGGGTGGCAGTGTAGACATACCCTCAGATAAGAAACAGCAGGATAGAAAGTATAACAAAGCGTGTGATGTATTCCTGACATCATCCATCTATTCTGTTGCTTCTCTGGCAGGTGTAACATGAAAAACAAGTTAAATTAGTGAGTCTGCGCAGAAGAAAATGAAGGGGATCACTTTTGGACACATTTTTTAATGATGCCAGTTGAAAGGGGTACATCACCAGCACTGCCACACGCAAAAACCAATAGAAAGTCAGGGTATGTCTACACTGCCACCCTAGTTCGAACTAGGGTGGCTAATGTAGTCATTCGAACTTGCAAATGAAGCCCGGGATTAAAATATCCCGGGCTTTATTTGCATGTTCCCGGGCGCCGCCATTTTTAAATGCCCGGTAGTTCGAACTCCCTGCCCCCAGCTACACGCGGCACGGGCTAGGTAGTTCGAACTAAAGCCCCTAATTCGGACTCCTCATTGCAGGAGGAGTAACGGTAGTCCGAATTAGGGGCTTTAGTTCGAACTACCTAGCCCGTGCCGCGTGTAGCTGCGGGCAGGGAGTTCGAACTACCGGGCATTTAAAAATGGCGGCGCCCGGGAACATGCAAATAAAGCCCGGGATATTTTAATCCCGGGCTTCATTTGCAAGTTCGAATGACTACATTAGCCACCCTAGTTCGAACTAGGGTGGCAGTGTAGACCTACCCTCAGTTATTGGTCTTGACCTTCACCCATAAACTTAGTGCATTAGGACTCTCCATGTTATCTGAAAATAGGCTGCCAAATCAGTATTTGTTTTAAAGGCAGGTTCAATGGATTTTCCACAAGCAGAAAAAACACACCTCTTTTCATACCATGGAACAGTATGTGTTATCAGAATGCAAGAGACCTGACTTTTTTTGGCACATCTCCTGCTCACTGAAACAAAATGGTACAGGAAGATACAATTGCTTGAACAAACTTCTTACTGACAGGAATAATAATGTACATGTGGGCTGTGTCTCTAGAATGAGAAGACAAAAGTTGTAATCAAAAGTTGGGAGTATGTGTCAAGACAATGTTATCAACATGGAGAGAGAAGTAAAATTGAAAGATTTCCATTACGTTACCATCTGTTGATGAGAGTACTTTGAGAAGTGTCAATTTGTACATGTCCTCACAGATTAGAACCCTGGCAAAAAGAGCTAGATATTACCGGAACATTTCAGAATGGCAACCCACTTCTGAACAGATTTCACTTTTCTGATTTTTTTAATAGAAAATTACATAGCCTGTAGTTTAAAAAGAAAAGTATTTTATAACCGATGGTCTAGACAGGGCTACTCAACTTTGGAAGCCCTGGGGGCCACAGTGATATTCACAGCACATGCCAAGGGCCGCAACTTAAGTGTGGATGCATATACATACAAATATACATGCAAATATATACAAATAGCTTCTTTCACACTGACTGGCATGAATACAAAGATTAAGGCAAAACTACATAACACACAGGCCCCACTTAAGTCAGTTCTGCTGATATTAATAAAATGCAATATTTACCCATTTCCACCCATATGACAGCACTTTTAATGAGCAATGACAGTCTAGGAATTTATCTACTAAAACACATATCAACAGAAGACCATTATATTGACTACTTTTTTGTTTTGGCTCCCACCCGTGGGCTGCGTGTTGAGCCCTGCATAAACCCAAAGTGCACTGCAGGCTGCAAACAAACAGACTGCAGGTCACATATTGAGTAGCCCTGGTCTAAGATCATGATAGACAGGATCTTAAGCAAACATTCTAATGTTCCTGACGAGGTCTCTGACCTCATCTAATCATCTGCATTAAAATTCTCTGCAACAACAGTAGCACCATCTTTCATGGAGTTCCAGCAGACCTGTTGTTATGCAGTGGAGCAAGGCAAAGGGGATGTCTTCACAGCACAATTAGTTTGTGTTATAATATGAGTGTTACCCCTAACTTGACTCCCATCTGTCACACAAAAATCTCTGTCTTAAGCAGTGTTTTAAACTCCAATTGGCCAGTGCATCCAGGGGTGGATGTCAGAAGAAGGTGGAAGTTTGGATCATCCTTATGATCCATATTGTAATGCACAACTCAGAAGCAGCTAATCCAATCCTGCCACTAATCACATCAATCTATGTAACTCATATGTTATACAGAGGTTTTTTAAGTCTCGGCTTGACAAAGCCCTGGCTGGGTTGATTTAGTTGGGATTGTGCCTGTCTTGGGCAGGGGGGCTGAACTTGATGACCTTCTGAGGTCTCTTTCAGCCCTAGGATTCTATGATTCTAAGTGTGATTGCTCTCCCTGGAGCTAGGCTTCAGCTGCTTCCCTGGATCAGTTTGCTCTTATCAGCGAATTGCCAAGGCCAAGAAGCACATTGTACTGTTCCTCCTGTGTTTGCTGGTAATCAAGTTAGTTTGAATGACTGTGTGCTTCTTACTGTAGTTTCTCCCCAAGAAAGCCTGAAGTTACCACAGATGTCTTTCCTCCTTTACTCCCCGCATGGTTACCTCCTTCTTCATTCCTGCTTCCTGCCTCGTCACTGGGATTACCAACCATCCCAGTTTTACCAGGAGTCTCCCAGAATTAGACTAGATCTCCCCGGGGCTACTGAAGCCAACTGGGGGTATGTCTACACTACAATGTTAATTCGAACTAACAGCTGTTAGTTCGAATTAACTTTCAGAGGCGCTACACATACAAACTGCTAGTTGGAACTTAATTCGAACTAGCGGAGCGCTTAATTCGAACTAGGTAAACCTCATTCAATGAGGACTAACGCCTAGTTCGAATTAAGTAGTTCGAATTAAGGGCTGTGTAGCCACTTAATTTGAACAAGTTGGAGGCTAGCCCTTCCCAGCTTGCCCTGGTGGCCACTCTGGGCCAAACCAGGGAAACTCTTCTGCCCCCCTCCCAGCCCCGGAGCCCTTAAAGGGGCATGGTCTGGCTACACTGCTCATGCCAGCTGCAAGCCTGCCAGCACCCAGCCAGCAGACCCTGCACCTGGCACAGCATGAGCCAGCCACCCGCTGCCACCCAGCACTCTGCCTCTTCCCAGGACCAGGCTGGCGGCTCCCAGGAGCCTGCCCAGTGCCGCAAGAGGCTGGCGCCCGCCTGGTCTAGTGCGGAGATGGAGGACCTCATCGAGGTTTGGGGGGAAGCCTCCAACGTCCACGATCTCCACACTAGCCACAGGAACGCGGCCGTCTACAGCCGCATGGCTGCCAGCCTGGCCACCAGAGGCCACATGCGGACCCGGGAGCAGGTCTGCTGCAAAATTAAGGACCTGCGGCAGTCCTACTCCAGGGCCTCCCAGCCAGGGGCCGACCCGGAGGCCTGCCCCCAATTTGAGGCCCTGGACCGCATCCTGGGAGCTCACGCAGTCCATGCCCCCCGGGTGGTGATCGACCCCGGGGCAGAGGGACCCGTCCCTGACACTGAGGAGGAGGAGGAGGACGCCGAGAGCCACGAGCCTGCAGGGAGCCTGCCCAGGACCCAGGACCCCCGAGGCATCCCACAGAGCACATCGGCTGTGTTGTCCGAGGCCGAGGAGGGCTCCACATGTGAGTGCCATCATGCTCCCCTTATGTGTACGGGGAGGTGGGGGGAGAGGGAGCCCAGGGACCGTGCACCTGGGCCTTGCCCACCATGGAGCAGCAGCTGGGTATCATGCAGGGGCCCTGGCCCGTTCCCCACACGCCGACCTCGCCTTGCAGAGGGGGGCTGGGTTTCACCCACTGTGTCCCCAGGGAGAACTGACACTGCTCTTGTTTCACCACAGCTGCAGCACCTGGGACTGCAGGGCGCACCACCCCGCCTGCAACAGCCACCCGCACCCGGGCCAGCAGATGCACCAGGAACCTGGAGGACTACCACCGGCGGCACCTGTGGCTACTGGAGCACCAGCTCCGCACCCAGGACCACTGGGTCCGGGAGGACCTGCGGCTGCGGCAGCGGATCTTGGAGGTGCTGGAGGAGCAAGGCCGTGCCCTCAGAGGCCACCTCCAGACCCTGGTGGACAGGTTCCTGCCTCCTCCTGCTCCGGCCCCTGCGGCTGCCCCAGCTCTCGCTCCTCCTCCCACCCCTGCTCCCCTTCCCGCTTCCTCCACACCCCCCGTCCCTCCTGCCCCACCCTCCACACCCACTCCCCCCCGACGCCCCCGCACCCGCAGTGCTTTGAGATGGGAGAGCCAGCAGGACCCCCAACCCTGAGCTTTCCCTTCCTTTCCTCCCCTTCCTCCCCCTTCCAGCTCCCTCCTCCCAGGTTTCCCCCTCCACTCCCCCACCCTCATTCCTTCCTCCCCCCACCCCAGTTATGTACAATAAAAAGAGACTGTTGTTTTCAAAACAGGTGTCTTTATTTAACATTAGGAAGGGGGGCTAGGGAGGGGAAAGGGGAAGGAGGGAGGGTGGAAGAAGGCCCCAATGGGGCATGTAGGGAGAGTTCAGTCCTCCTCCTCCACCAGGAAGGTCTCCCGCAGGGCTTCCCGGATCTGGACGGCCCCCCACTGGGCCTCCCGGATGGCGGCGGTGCGGGGCTGAGCGTAGTGGCCAGCCATGCGCTCAGCCTCAGCCATCCAGGCTGGCAGGAAAGCCTCTCCCTTCCGCTCACATAGATTGTGCAGCACACAACATGCTGCCACCACGGGAGGAATATTGTGCTCGGCGAGGTCGAGGCGGGTGAGGAGGCACCTAAATCTGGCTTTCAATCATCCGAAGGCCCCCTCAACCACAATGCGGGCCCTGGTGAGCCTGGCATTGAAGGCCTGGTGGGAGGGGTTGAGGTGCCCCATGTACGGCTTCATCAGCCAGGGCTGTAGGGGGTAGGCCGCATCCCCCACCAGGCAGACGGGCATGTCCATGTCCCCGACCCTGATGTGGCAGTCGGGAAAGAAGGTCCCAGCGTGCAGCCTCTGGCACACGGAGGAGTTGCGGAACACCCTGGCGTCGTGTGCATTGCCGGACCAGCCCACATTAATGTCCGTGAACTGGCCCCGGTGGTCAGACACGGCCTGCAGGAGGACGGAGAAGTACCCCTCGTGGTTGATGTACTGGGAGGCCCGGATGGGGATGTGCGTCCCGTCGATGGCCCCCCCCTCAGTTGGGGAAGCCGAGGACGCCGAACCCCTGGATGATGGCATCCGGATCGGTGAGGCGGACCACCCTGCGGAGCAGCACCCAGTTGATGGCCTTGACCACCTGCAGAGAGACACAGCAAACCGCGAATCACTGGGGCGCCCGGGTGGCTGGAAGTGTTCGTTCCCTGGCACTGCCCTGCGCCCCACTCCCAGAAGCAACCCCTGCTGCGATCCTGGCTGCCGTGGGCGGCCTGTAGTATGGCCGGGACAGACCGAACCCTCCCGTGCAGGGCACTGTCACCTCCTCCCCCGCCCCCATTTTCCCTGGGGCGGCCCATTCCTTCCTTGCAGCCCTCCTCCCCCCTGGCCCAGTGGCCGATGAGTGCCGTACCTGCATGAGTACTGCTCCGATGGTGGATCTCCCCACGCCAAACTGGTTCCCGACAGATCGGTAGCTGTCCGGCATGGAAAGCTTCCACAGGGCGATGGCCACACGCTTCTGGAGGGGGATGGAGGGCCTCATGCGAGTGTCCCGTCGCCACAGAGCAGGGGCGAGCCACTCGCAGAGCTCCAGGAAGGTGTCCCTCTTCATCCTGAAGTTCTGGGTCCACTGTCTGTCTCCCCAGCACTCCAGGACGATGCGGTCCCACCAGTCGCTGCTGGTGTCCAGATGCCAGATGCGGCGGGGCACACTGGCATCTGGGCACTGCTGCGGCTCCTCCTTGGCCCCAGGGAGACCAGGTGAAGGGGCAGGGGTCTGACGTGCACCAGATGGTGCCAGGCAGCCTCCAGCCATTGCTGGCAGGCTTGCAGCAGCAAGTCCAAAAACTGCACCAGAATGCCCAGGGCAAGCTCTGGCTCCATGGTGCCAACTGTGGAACCACCGACACAGGCAGGCGCAGAGGAAAACGCTTTGCTGTCCCTCAGCGAGGTAGGCAAGCAAGCGGAGAAGCTGAGAACTAGCTGTCCAGGGGGGTCCTTTTAAGCACGAGCCTCAGATAGCCTCAGACAGCAGCCACACAAAGCAACTACTGACCTGATGCCCTGCAGGAACCGGTTTCAGCTGCCCTTAAATGCGACCCAGCGTCCAATCAGTGTGGACGCACTAGTTCGAATTAGCAAAACGCTAATTCAAATTAGTTTTTGGGTCTAGATGCGTTAGTTCGAATTAGCTTAGTTCGAATTAACTAATTCGAACTAAGTTAGTTCGAATTAGTGCTGTAGTGTAGACATACCCCGGGAGACTTTAGCCCACTAACAGTCCAGTGGTACAGTGGGTCTAAGGCAGGCTGCCTGCTCCTGGAAGTGGCTAGCATGTCCCTGCAGCAGCATAGTCCCTTGGTGGGTGGGGGGACAGTGGGTCTCAGCATGCTGGCCTCACCCCAAGTGTCAACTTTGCAGCTCTCATTGGCTGGGAACTGCAACCAATGGGAGCTACAGGGAAGTGCCTGCAGGCAGGAGCAACATGAAGAAACCCTCTGCCTCCATATCTAGCAGTCTTTGCAAGAAGAACATGACATTACCTTCCAGGAACTCCCCAAGGTAAGCACTGCCTAGCCAGAGCCTGCACCTCTCACCAACTCCGGCACCCAAACACCATCCCAGAGCCCACACCCTGACTCTTTTCCCCAGCTTGGTGAAAGTGAGTGAAGAGACGGGAGTGTGAGCAATGGAGATAGAGGGATGGAGTAAGTGGGGATGTGTGGCTTCAGAGTCAGGGACATGTCATCAGGAAAGGGATAACAGAGGGGTGGGGCAAGGATATTGGACTTGTACAGTTAGACAGTTGGTAACCTACTTGTCACTCCTCCTACCCTGGTTACTTCCAACACTTCTGCACCGTCTCCCTGCCTTGCCTCCGGGAAATTTCCTGTAAAAGAAACCACTGACAACAGTGGATCCCAATCCCAGACAGTCACAGAGGGTCTGGGCATAGGTCAGGGTTGGGCAGATTAAGTGACATGAAGCTGAGTCTCTTCTGCATATCACAATTCTGCATCTCACCCCTCCATTTCATGCCTTCACCCACCCTCTTCTGCTTCTTGTTCAGACTACAATTTAAGAGCTAGATGAAGTGGTTCACAGCGCAACAGTCTGTACTCATGTACACTGGCACTTGGATAATGTTCAGATGCTGCTAGTGGTAATAGCCATTGTCACAGTAGTTCCAGTTCCTACTCACAGCCTCATCCTGAAGCATTTTCATGAGGTAACACTTCGGTGTCATTGCTGAAGCTGCTCCTCAGAGTGTCTGTCTGGCACCATCTCTCCCCAGATTTCCTCTGTTTCCATGTCTTTTTACTTCAGCATTTCTTCACCTCTCCCAATTCCTTCTTTTAAACTTGGGCCGTTTCCCTTTCTCATCTGGCCTATCTTTGTGGGAGGCAGTTTGTGCTGCCACAATAGAGACCAATGCAAGCTGCTGCCACTGCATAAGAAGCTATTCTGCTTTGCTCCCAGAATGCTGCTGCTATTCTGTTTACATACCACAGTATACAAGTGCCTCCCAGTTCACCAGTAAGACTCAAATGATACTCTTCCGCGCCAGGGTCTGCAGAGCAGAGCTTTGATTTTTTGAAACAATTCCACTTCCCTCTCATTCAGGGAAAAAAGTGATCTTATTCCCTTCAATGAAGAAGAAAGGCCAATTAAAAGGCCCTGGAGTCATTTCTATCAAACAACAGAATAGAAACATCATACTTCCCATTATTGCTTCTATACGCAGATTCTAATCAAAACAGAATATATAGAAATAAGTCTCTATAGAAAATTAAGATGAAAAACCCCACCATATCAATCCAGGTATTTTTCCGAGACTCCGCTAAAATACTAAAATAGACTGATTTAGCTTCATGTACAACCAACATAATTTTACACTGCATATATCAGGAAGCATAATGCCATTACATAGAACCTCCTTTCAAAAAGGCATATAACTCACATGGGATCTTAAAAAGAATTACTACCCTGCTCTGCCATTTACATTTACAGTGAAATAAATTCTATGAAATAACCCTCATAGTATGCAACTACAGTTCCCATTACCGGCTACCAAAGAAAGCCCACCTTGCCTCCCTAGGAACAAATTCCACATACATAGCATAGGGCTCCAGGCCTGCCCATTTGTTCTTTGTGGTTTGACATGCCATGGGGGAGTGGTAGAGTGGATACCTCCAAAAAGGTTCTATATCCAGGTGTATATCTGTTTGGACAGTAGTTTTCACACTAAATGTATGGTTCCCCAACTTACCAATCATTCACACCAGCAAATCCAATTGCTGATATCTTCCATGCTTTTTTAAAACTAAGTCTATGCAAAGAGAAGTGATGAGACACACACAAATGTCTTGAATAAGTTTCAAACACAGGCATCTGCCACCATTGACACACAACAACCCTTCTGTAAAAAAAAAGAGCAATGTCATCCCTGGTCATTCTTTCAATTGCTTTTGATTCTGCTCTCAAAATAGTTTATACAGGACTGACCTTTCTCCACAGAGGATCTCGGTCAACATAGTCAATAATATCAACACTCCAAAAGACTTTAAAAAACAAACAAATTCACTACTCATACCAGACGTGGCCCAAAGATACAAAAGGTGTTAATATAACCTTGAAACGGTCCAATATTAAAAGGAATTAAACACGATTCAGGGTTTAATATACAGAGCCTTCAGCCTTAGTACAATTGCAAATATGCCATTAAAAATCTTTTATTAAGATACAAAACACAAGGCGAGAAGTTAAAGCATTTGAAATATGTATGCAAGATGTTCATATTTACGATCTCCCTTGTTTCTTTTCTTTTTTAGTGAGAGACATTGCGGAAGGAATCCCCCCTCCATATTTGACAGTCCTTTTGGAAAGAAGAAAAGAAGTTAATTGAGATGAGTTGAAGCTGACGTTTTTAAAGTTTGATCTCATTTCCAAGAAGACAAAACAAGACAAATGCACACAAAAGGAGGGGAGAGGGGGAGAACAAAGCAAAGAAAGCAAAAGCTGTATGTCATTGATTCTCTGAGACCTGGCAAACTTATATAAGCATCAGGCTTTTTAGGGCTCTGGTTTTAGCTGCCTCTTTTTGGTCACAGACTTACAAGCAGTGTTGCAAAATTCAAGCAATGTTGATTGGCTAAAACAGACTCTCAGTAGGTAGACGAGAGAGAGAGAGAAAGAGAGAGAGAGAGGAATGAGAAGAAATAAGATGGGGAATGAAAAGAACTCATGGGGAGAGGAGGAGGTGGGAGACTGACAAATTCTGAAGTCCCAGGTAGTGTTTGGGATTTAGCCAAAACTGGCAGAAGTGATGATCTTATTTGGCTCCATGGTCTGATCAGAACAACTTTAAGGATTAAGATGATGGTCCAGTGTCTAGCACAGCCTGTAGACCAGATGCAGTCAATCGGGGTTAATACCCGTGGCTCGCCAGGCTAACCCTGGAGAACCACGTTCAGCCTGCAAGCTGCTCAGTGCCCACCCCTGGCCTAGCGGATGGTGGGACTAGCAACCATGACAGTGAACCTTACTCCTTCCCCACCTCATCTTTGATCAGCCGGCATTTCAGTAGCCATCTTCCCCCCATCCTCATCCCCCAAAGTCTCATTTGTTTAAGGATTCCAAAACGGAGTGGGGATTGTCTGTGCACTCATTATTATATTCACTGATTAGATACAATTTCTGATGCACCAGTTTTGGTTCATCAATTGATGGGCTCCAAGCTTCTCCTCCAATACAATTCCAGATCTTAATTTAGAGTTAATTTACTCACTGAACTTGTAGTATTCTTGAAATACTTGCTTAACTATCACATCGACAATATAATGGATGAAACCAGATTCAATGTCTCCCAAAGAACACCTCAACTCTATCCATCTCCATAGCTCTTTCCAGTTTAATTCCTGTTAATTACCTAGAAGTCCACAAAACTAGACCATGGCACAGAGGCTGAATTCCACATATCAATATGTTTAGGGAAGTAACCTCTCTCATTTGGGAAAAAGTGTTCATGGATTTACACTGGTGTAAATAGGATCTGATTATTTGGCTTCAAAGCTTATGGTCCTAAGCTTCAAATCTATTATTTTCAGAAAGTGAGAGAAGAGAGAACGAAAGTGGGATATTTCTGTTACTGACATTCTCTTTTTGGCATCAAATCTTTGCTCATTTATTTTATTTTATGACTTGTTTGATCACTAATATGCATCATCACAGATAAAGTTCTCCTTCTCTGTAGTCAGTAATATCTCCCAAGCATAGAATAAGATTATTTGGACTGTAGCATCATCTCTTTTGTGCAAGGTGAATCACTGTGTCACTTGGGGGAAAATACTTTTCTATCCCTACAAAACCAATGACTAGAACACAACTTGGACACGAACAGCTTGGAACTCTACATATCAGTGCAACATCCCTATAGCCCAAGCCCATGGGCCTGAGTTGGGTGGCATGGGTCAGCTTTTCCTTGCTGAATAGACTCAGAAGAGTGTCACAGCGCAAAACAAGGTGGAAACCCTACATGCACCCTTGGTGATCTCTTAAAACGTGTGTTTAGTGCAAAGCAAAATTCCAAGCATGGCCAACACCTCTGTAATAACATCACATGTGGTATGTTCATTGTGTGCAGCGTACCATGTGATCAAAATAATGCCAAGTGTGTCCCCAACTGCCACAATTCAAGAGACTCAAAGTAAGGCTAACACACTTCTAGAGAATCTTTGCAAGTGTGCCCCGCCCATTCCTGTTTCCCTCCCAGAAAAATATAACCATGCATGGTTGGTAAGTGACTTTATCCTAGGTTGTGTATTTCTTAACTTTTGTCAGTTTGCACCACCAGCTTAAGCTTGTTTAGCACAAAGAAGCTTTAAACCTCCTCTCCCCGCCCCAGACCCCTAGCCACAAAAAATCCTTCTATCACCATTGTGTATTGGAATGTCAAGTAAAGACTTTCAGAACTTTAAGCTGAATTTATGAATGGTATAAACCATAAAATAAATATTAGAGTATAATCATAATACTCTGTAATTCAGAGAGGAGCAACAGAAATTACCAGATGACAAAAGAACAAATGCTTGAATAATCTGCTGAATGTCAAAAACATTAAATTAATTTATGTAATAATGTAAGTGCAGTGATGTTAAGGTAATATGAAGAACATAAATTATACATTATTATTGTCAGTTCTAGCACTTATCTTAGTGGTATGTCAAAATAAATCCTGATATGTTAATATTTATAAAAATGAACAACAAGTGTTACTGCTCAGGGATTCATTTGTGATATTTTTGTATACAATTTGCATTTGCACATATGGTCATCGTTGTCTTTTTGTAATAGGAGAGGTGAGCATTATGCAATTCATTTCTAATGCATTTCACATTACCGTGAAAGCCCATAATGCTCCCTCTGCTAACGTTTCTTGAATAGATGGGCTGCAATGATTTTGGCATTTCATAAACTGATTTAGCAAATGGGTGGCATTCTACCTGCAAACCACATGGTTGGTAACAATAGTTTATTGGTTCTCAGTGTAGAAGTAGACAAGGGTTGGGGGTTTTTTCAGCAAATAGTAATTTTTCCCCACACAAAAATACTTTTCAGGCTCTGAAATTATTTAATAATTGACAGGAATTTGCTGAAGAGTTTTGGCCATAGAGTCTTTTCAGGACAAAGTTACTATTCCAAAAGACAGCAGGTGCTTCCTTTAGTCCTGCTGTAATGATTTAGAGATGGAATTAGGGATCCATTCCCCTCTTGGGGGGGTGGAGAAGGGACTGGAACATGGGTCTCCCCTATTGAAAGAAAGAAGCCTAACCCATTGGGCTATGGAATCCTTCCATACTTACCAGTTGATGCTGTTCCACTGTGCAAAAATAATTAATTTGACCTCAAATACTTTTTCGAGTCACTGAGTTTTTTTGTGTCAGAACAAAATCAAGTTTTGAAACCTCAGGAGACTGCACAGAGTAGAATTTTGATCTCTGGTGAGCTCTCCTAAATTTCTTTCTGGCTGAGGATAACTGAACATGGACATGTCCAGCAATTTGAGGCTGACAGGATGGGCTGCTGGAAAACAATGCAGAAAATTTATTTCCCTGAGGGAATTAATACACACAGTCACCACTGCTTCAGCTGCAAGAGACTTCTATTCTTTCTCCTGCAACAGTCTGCAATTCTTCTCATGAGGAAAGGTCTGGTTGAGGATTTTGGCTTTGGGTCATGTTTTCTAGGGTCTTGTAGCCATGCTTTAGGTTGGCAGGTAACTACTGAGGTTATATATTGCTAATTCTACAAGGGTTTCTAATTACCCAAAGTAGAGCTGTAAAAATGCCTTTTAATTGGTTAACTGATTAAATGTTAAGTTTAACCAGTTTAACCAATTAAATGGGAAGTGGGCAGGGAGATGCTCCAATCCAGCTGGACCACCTGCCATGGGTGGGAGCTGCTCAGGCCAAGCTGGAGTGCCTCTTTCCTCCACCATGGGTCCCAAAGGGCTGGAGCAGCCCCCTGCCTGCAGCAGGTGCACAAGATCGATGGGGAGCTGCTCCAGCCTTCACCAATTAACCATAATCAATAAGCCTCACCTATTAAGGGAGCAGCTTACCACTTAACTGGTTAATATCCCTGACCAAAAATCATTTTGTTTTTATCACAAGAAGTGTGAAAATACTTACTTCCCAACTCATGAAGGAAAGGCTTATCCTGAGTCTCATTTATTTCACACGCAGGGAAGAATTATGCCACCAGTGGGTACTTGAGTAACCTGAATAATCACATTTTCACCTAAATGAACATTTTATAGCTCTTTGTTGACAAATTAACTTTGGCCAAGATATTCAGAATATAAGAGCCTAAAATGCAACTTTTATATTCTTGTCAGGGAACCTGCATGGACTTTAAAAATGCTGAATACCCAACTACTTCAACCGATGCCAACTTTTTTGGCTTTTGTTGTTTCATGGAAGGGTTTTTTGTTCTAATTTATTTTTAATCAAGCTTCACTCAGAAAGTCTCTCATTAAATTAAATAAATATGTCTAATCACAGAGTAAAATATTGACAAAGAACTGCAGAGACAGTGCATGTGAGAGTAGACCCAGTACTGGGATCTTCAATATGAGAGCTGATCAAAAGTTTTTAACAAAAAACTTTTCCATCACAACATAGGATTTTGTCAAATTATTTTTCATGCAGAAAATATTGTTTAATAATTAAAAAGACAAAGTGTTTTGCAATTTTGATTTTTTAATTTTCCCCTTCTTTCTTTTTTCACCACGGAATGGAATAGAACAGATATTTAGACTGGGGGACCATGGGACATGACTTATTTTTTTTTCACTTGCTTTTCAAAAGATCCACAAATTTGGAAAAAAGTGGCAGAACAGCATATGGAAACACTAACTTTGCCACTTTGTCACTTTTCCAAAGTTAAAGAAATGTTGAAAAGTTACAGAGTGGAAAGAGTTAAAAAGGGGAGGTTGGGAAATCTCTGGACATGACTCATTTTTTTCTGCTCAGTGGTGAAAAGGAAAATAGGGGAGGATCTAAGCTTCCTTTTTTCAAAAGTTGTTCTATTTTGAACCTTATGAAACACAGAAACAACATTAATATTTCAATTTTTTCAAATACTTTTTCTACTTTTCAGACACCCCTTATACACACCATTGTTCTAGATTGTATCTTTTAGTTACAATATTTTAAAAAATTACTTACTCTGAGCCTATCCTGCATTCCTTGAGCACACACACCTGTTCAGATGAATGAGAGTTTGTAGAGTAAATGAAGAGAGGACTCAGTATTCCCTCTTATTTCGTCCTTTCCCCACCTACCATTTTTTTCATTTCTATTAGAGAACTTAACATATACACGAGTTTGGCCAGTTCTCAGCAAGAAATGAATAGGAAAACATTACCCACTAACCATACGTCTTGGTGGAAGAGAGAGTGAGAGATGTAGCCTGTATAGTCCTGTTATACAATGCCCACATAGAGATTCAGGATATTTGTTTCTCCACGATGTCAAGGATCAGCTACCTGAAAAACAATGCTGGGAAAGGCATCTTTAAATTGAACAAATTCAATCTAGACAGGTCAATTGGTCAATACACTTTCCATGCAGTCCCATTCCTAAAGACTTATCTTCCCATATCCCCCTTTCACCAGTCTCAAACGTCTTCTCTCCACACACATGTGTTTTCCATTGCCCTCCCCAGCCATATTCCATTCCACCTTCATGTGTTCAAAGGAGTCTCCCATGAAACCACTTTCCAGCTCTCTGTTAGTACTGCTGTGTTCCACCTGCCCAAATCCCACAGAATGGGATCAGTGACAAGATTTGACTGGAGAAGGAGGAGGCTATGGTGCGAAACAGGCACCAAACAGAACTTGGGGCTGATGTAACATACAGCTACAAACCTCGCTACCCCAAATTTGCTGCCCATCTCAAATAAGCTACCTTAGGCAAATACCTGCTCAGCCTGTGCTGTAGTAACACCCCAGTACTTAATGATGAATATACTGATGTTAGATGTCTAATTGTGAGTTATATCAACATTTATAAGCATTCAGAATCTGCATACATACTTCCTATAGTATTCACCACTCTTACCTGGGATTGTGCTACCAAATCAGCCTGTTGTGCAGCCTCAATCTCATGTAAATTTTATCCTCTTTTATGCTATTAGACTTAAATATTGCATATCCCTAATGCTACTAGCAAAGAAATTAAATATAACAGAAACATAAAAGTTCATAGGGATAGAATTTTATCCAGATAAAAAATGATTCCAGATCTCCGAGTCATATGTGATGTGTACCTGTAGCTGTCATTCTTTCCTGGCTTCTGCAAGTATTAGACTCAGTAGTAAACATACATCCCACTCTTTCTTGGGTGGTAGGTGGGTGAAAAAGCCTGTTGGTACATAACAGCCCCTACACATGGTTGTGTATGTCAGAGCCAGTTGTTCTCCAGATGACCAGACAGCAAGTGTGAAAAATTAGGTCAGAATGGAGTGTAATAGGAGCCTATATAAGACAAAGCCCTGAATATCAGGACTGTCCCTACAAAACTGGGACATCTGATCACCCTACCTGCAAAGACAGCATCTGAGAAAGCTAAATAGAATGCATCTTTCCCACACCTGACTAGCAAGAGCTTTGCAACTTTGTCAACCTTTAAAAGAATTTGTTGAATGCTTAAAACATATGACTTTTAATAAGTTAATCCATTCATTGTCTGGAGTTGTGCAAAGTGACATAAAAGCACAATGAAGCCTAATTAAACTTGTTCTGTGAAAGCTAATTTGTCAAACCCAGAAGCATAGTTCATAGATAAATGCTAATATTTGAAAGTCAAATTAAAGTTGAAAAGGTTTGTAATAACAGTTAATTAACTCTTGTTTTGTTTTCCTCTCACAAACTTGAACCAACTGAAATACTGTTCAATTCATCTTTAACATTTTGGACCACAAAGATAAAATTCAAAGCTTTGAGATAAGCCTTTGATGTTGGTATTCTCTACAGATTAGATATTATTTTAAGATCTCTTTGTTTAAAAATTCATTTTTATTATCCCTGCATGAAATGCATGGCAATTCCCCAAATAACCAACCATCAGGGCAATTAACATCTTCGATCGACACCATATTCCTGATAATTAATACAGACTTTGTACCTCCCCTGTGATAGCTGCAAGGGTTTGATTTTCCAGAGCAACTGTTCATTTACAGAATCAGTTTCATCCTAATGAAAATGGATTGTGAAACTTTAATGAACAAGACTTTGCTGTCATAATAATAAAGACTTTGAAACAACACGAAGACCTACATAACAAGCATCTGACTATATTCATGTTGCTACAGTATATCAAACCAATTAAGCCATATGATGAATATTTACACCAAATATTTTAAGCTATATGACATAAGAAACTCATAAAAGTGAGCATTAATTCTCCTTCGACAGCTTCTGACATTATAGCTTAATAAACCAGCAGCTATGGAGCAACATAGCTTGATCTGCCATTCTCTCTTTGTTTTATAATAAAGGAAAACAAAAATTTTCAAAGTCTGAAAATCCAATTGACATACAGTGTGTGTACTTGTTAGGGAAAACAATGGGCTGCTCTACAAAAATCTGTGAGATTGCTTTTAATGGGTATTAATAAAAGCAAATAACTACTAAAGAGATGTGCCAAGATTGTTATACCTGCCACCAGTGCAAGTATCTGTCCATTATTATCTTGCACAATACATAATTTAGCTACTAACAGGCAGGCAATCCCAATATACGTTTCTGTCTTTTTGCACAGATCCTGGGTGAGCTGACGAGTGGGTAAAATTTTACAGGGCCATCTAAACAATACTGCCCAATGACATATTATTTTTGGTAAGTACTGTATTTGAGATCATATTTTGGGGACATAAAAAAAGTTGACACCCAATTTGCTCTTCTAGTTGGAAGATGATCAGTTTGGCAAATGACAAAATAAAAACTGACATGGGGTTTCATCCCAAGTCCATTGAAATCACTGGGGCCCAGAGCCCTAGTGGTATTTAGGCACCTATCTCATGTTGATTCTCACTGAAGTCAATGGCAAGACTATCATAGGAGTCAGTGAGGACCGAAGCCAATGTCGTGTTCTTCAAAACAATGCAAATAACTCTTCAGCTACAATCTCTAGCATTGGTGTGTAGCATAATTAAGCAAAAGTAATTCCTTTTATGGCTGACTATTAGGAGTAGCATGTTTGTGTCAAGAATGGAAATTTTAAAAGAGCAGGAAGCTCTTCATCCTAGCACACATTTTATGCCTCACAAAAGACTGATTAGTAAGTCTAGGGAAGTTCTAGACTATTAGTTTCTTTGAAGGATTGGGCTGTTAATGGTTAAATGATTAACAGCTGAATAATTTCTATATCTACCACAGTTTCAGGGAAACTGCGCTTGCATTCCCACACAGGTCCCAGGACTGACTCTGGCCAAGGGACCCATGTCCCATTCCCTTATGACCAGAGGTTTTAAGGCTGCACAGTTGGCTTATGTTGTGATATCCCATCCAAGCCAGCCTGCTTAATGGTCAGCAACTATTTGATTGCTATAAGCAACACATTAACAGCAGTTGCAGCCTTTCTATGCAAGCACATTTATTCTGAAGGTAAAGGCCATCTTACTTTACACTTCGTGTCTTTCTTGGCTATAGAGTCCCTCTAGAATTGCAGAGCAGATAGTCTGAAGTTAAAAGTGGGCCTGTTTTTTGTTAACAATGCATTTAATCTTGCTACATACTATTTTCCTCAAGTATTGTGGAATTCCATTAAGAAAATAAAAGTAATATTTCTTAATTATGTTACATTTTTATAATATTTTATATGAAGCATGTTTTACTGATAATACTGAGTGTGTCATTCTTAATAAACCTAGAGCAGAAAAGAGTAGGAAATTGGCAGCTTTATTTTATACAAGGAAGTTTTATAGTTTTTTGCTTTGTAACATATATGTCTTGTATTCCAGGTTAAACTTACTGAGGAGAATGGTGCAATTATTATACCTAGAAAGCAGCAGCTTCCATTCCATGCTAATCCACACTGTCTTTTTTCAACTGTGTCCTCTCATGTGCCCAAGGAAAAGACATGGGTTTATATTTTCCATTAAGAGTGGAAGTGGGGACAAATCACTGGTACTGTAAATTAATGGGATTGGGGTGGGGATTTGTAAAGACACTCAAACAGTCGTTTAGGCTGAATATAATTAGTCATGGAAATTCATAAACTGTTACCCACTGTAATCCTCCATTAACTATTAAACATCTTTTTCACACTAAGGGCCTGCATGAATGGCTTGGCAGTAATACATTGCCCAAAATGAGCTTAGTTTTGCCCATGTCAGAGTATTTTGTTTGGCCAGTATCTAACAAAAGCTGGTTTCAATGTGTGTCTGTAACCCTTGGTGTGCCACAGACATGAATTTGAAGAGGGCCTAGTGATATTCCAGAAATGGCATGACATATATTCAGGATATGGAAGTATGTTTTATGAATTAAAATAGTACTCTATACAATTGTCCTATGCCCCTTTGTGCCCCGCTCATCTATGCTCAGAGGAAACACTCACCTAGTGAACTGTAGCCATTTTCCTCCTTCCCCAGGCTGAGGATTTACACAGAGAAGGGTGGGAGACAGCCGAAGAGGGGATATGTAGCCTGATTTTGGGTAGAAAAAGAAATATTGTTTCCCTTCCAGACCTACCCTTTCTGAGCTCTCTCTGAGTCTGGCACAAAGGGGCCACAGGCATTGGCCTGTAAATCAGGCCCAACAACTGTAGCCAAATCAAACGGCTGAAGGAATGTAGGTAGGCAAAAATATTAATTACCAGAGTTGGAATTGAGCCAGGACACCTTCACTAACACCTCTATTCCTGTATAAAATGCCGTGTGCTCTTTACTGACCGCAAATGTTCAGGACCCGTGTTTTACATCTAGAAAGCCAGCCCTTGCTGCAACACCCTCAAACTGCACACACAGAGAAAAAATAGATTTCCACAAATATTAGTTCATGTTTTTAAACTAATCCAAATTTAAACAAAAAGACTCAGTCTCGTTTATCTTGAGCTGACAATATCTGAGCCCAAAGTAGGCTGACAGCGGACGCTGGGGATTTCAGTCAGGATCTGGTTCTTTTCATATATTCCAGAGAATATTAAAAAAAAAACCATTAGCCTGCAGTATGTAATACTCTTATATGAAGCAAAATATAGGGTGACCATATTTCCCTATGCTGAATATGAGACACCTGGTAAAATTACTTGCATTCGAACAAGTTCAATGGCAATTAATCAGAAGCATGAAGCACAAATGTTCAAATCAACATCAAGTTGGCTGAGCCCCTGTTAAAAAGAAATACGGCCTAGTTGGGTTCTTTTTATTTACTTTGTCTTTTAGACTTCCGGGATCGCACAGGGAGGGGTGACATACAGACCCCCTATCCCACCCTCATGCCCGAAAGGAGTGGTCATACACAAACACTCCCATCCTCCTCTCACACACGGGGGAGTGACTGAACAGCCTGATCCTTTCTGCCCCCTCCCTCCTCCATGCCCCCAGACAGAGCCACCTCTCCTGGTACCTGAGGCTATGTGTGAGGGGAGGAGAACATGCAGGGTCACATGCCCCATTCCCCAGATGTCTGTCAGGGTTCACACCAGAATGTGGCTAGCAGCAGCCTTTTGGTGTTGTGTGGGAAAGGAGGGATGGGAGCAGCTTTCAGCTGCACAGGAGAAGGGGTGACCTGGCCCATGTCTTTGCAAAGCTCATCTCCATCCTACGCCATCCCCACCAGCTGTGGCTGGAAACAGCTTGTCCCTTCTGGCCTCCACAGGGTCAAAAGGCAGCTAACACCTCCAGGCTGCTGCTGGCCACCCACATAATCCAGATACCTCCAGTCCCCCAGCTAGAATGCAGGCAGGAGGGGATTAAACCCTAAGGACATAATGTGTACTGGGACCCAGTGAACCTGTCTGCAGGGGTTTCAGCAAACATGGCCAGAGAGGAAGCTCAGCAGGGGAGGGTGCCTAAGGGATGGAACTACCTCAGACTTCCTGGAGTCTGGACCTGGGGCAGGTGAAAAGGGTGCTAAGCCCCTGCGCAGGGAGTTGCTGTGGAGCCTGCAGGGTGGGGCATGAGTAAGCTAGAGGCTGCTCTCTCCACACCATTCCAGAGCTAGGCTGACAGGGCAGAGGGAGAGGCTTCCCCATGCCAGCGCTGTGCAGGGCTTTGGCACATGCAGAGTTTGGCTTCTCCTGGACAGAGTCCTGGACCAGAGGGTCTTGGATTTTTCTGGGGCACTGGCCCAGCCAGAGACAGTGGGGGAAGGAAGGAGCTTGGCAGGCAGGCTGTTGGTGAGCTGAGCCTGGCCAGCGGCTGGTTCTCCACACAGCGCAGGGAGCAGAACACACCCTGCCAGGCGGGTATATGAAGGAGCAGCAGGCCTGTTGAGGAGTGGAGTGAGCAAGGCATAAAGATCACAGCAAGAGAAAAGAGCATGTACAGGACTAAAGGGTGGGGTGGGCAGGGGAGGCAACATGTAAATGGTTGCAACCTGGTGCCTGCCTACACTCACCAGCCACTGAAGCACTGGCTGTGTCCTGCCTCCAGCCTTGCATACTCATTCCCATTGTGGGACACCGCTCCCCCTCCACTCATTGCTGGTGGGCAGATGGCTGGCAAGCAGGGATCCAACCAGCAGCAGGACCCACCAGAACTGATGGGGGCAGGAAGGGGAGACAGAAAATATGGGACAATTTGTCTTTTCCTTTAAAAAAATAAAAGCCAGGACACCTGCAGGAGGGTTTAAATACAGGAGAGTCCCTTTAAAAACTAGATGTCTGGTCAGTCTAGCAAAATGGAAATATTCGGCCTCTGAGTGTCAAAGGTCACCTCATTACTACAGCGCAATTACTGGCCTGATCTGAAGCCCAGTGAAATCCAAGGAAGATCTTGTTGATCAAAGTGGGCTTTGTAACAGGACCCAAAGATATAGAAAAGGCTTTAAATGACGGGTTTCTGCCAGTTCACAGAATCATAAAATCCTAGGCCTGGAAGAGACCTCAGGAGGTCATCGAGTCCAGCCCCCTGCCCAAAGCAGGACCAATCCCAGCTAAATCAACCCAGCCAGGGCTTTGTCAAACTGAAACTTAAAAACCTCTAGGGATGGAGATTCTACCACCTCCCTAGGTAACCCATTCCAGTGCTTCACCACCCTCCTAGGGAAATAGTTTTTCCTAATATCCAACCTAGACCTCCCCCACTGTAACTTGAGACCATTGCTCCTTGTTCTGCCATCTGTCACTACTGAGAACAGTCTTTTTCCATCCTCTTTGGAACCCCCCTTCAGGAAGTTGAAGGCTGCTATCAAATCCCCCCTCACTCTTCTCTTCTGCAGACTAAATAAACCCAAATCCCTCAGCTTCTCCTTGTAGTTTATGTGCTTCAGTTCCCTAATCATTTCTGTTGCCCTCTGCTGGACCCTCTCCAATGTGTCCACATCCTTTCTATAGTGGGGGGCCCAGAACTGGATGCAATACTCCAGATGTGGCCTCACCAGTCAGGAACTATCAGAGTATTTATTGTTCCTAAGTTACTGGCAACTAAAGGTTTTCTTCCTACAGGACAATTTGTTCCAGTAGATATTTTTTCCGTCTTGAAAATTTGTGTTTCATATATACACCATGTGAAATTTTCCTCCACTAATCTTTAACTCCAGATTTTATTTTCCACCACCACCTGGGCCATTTCTCTCTAAGCTAGTTTGCCCTGTCCTAGACTCTCCATGTTTGCCATAGTACAGACTCTGATCCTGACCTCTGCTGAAGGTCAGAGTGGTACAGTTGGGATCAGAGTCTGGTCCCTAGATTTTTAGCCCCATGCAGTATACAGCCACATACAAACCACGTGATAAAGATTCAAAGTGTCCCCATTGATGTTATGTAAACACATTAGCATATGGTGCTCTTCAGAGTGGTAAGGTTTAATCACAGGGACCAGATTGTTCCCTATGTGCCATCTCTCATGGGCAGAAGTGGTTCCACCACCTCTGCTGGATTGTTTCCGTTTTACTTCTTCCGTAGAGTAGTGATTTCTGCTGAGGAGCTGTAGAGGAGGATTGGTGTACATAGCCCGTTTTGGGTGGGAGGATGGGATGAGTATGCACAGTCCCCTCCTGAGCTCTCTGTAGGACTGTATTAGCTGTTCTGCAAATCCAGCTCTGTGGTACTGACCCACTGTAAAAGGAGACATCTTTGCCTCCCCAGACAGAATGCTGCTGCTAGGGAGTGACAGGATGGGATGCATGCACTAAGGAATCAGACACTCCTCCAGGTTTGGGGTGAAGACAGCAAAAGGCCCCACCACTTCAGGTGAAGGAACTTAGGAACTGATCCCTCACTTAAAGCCCAAGCCTGCACCTTTCACTAAGGGAGGAGCTGATTTGGCACTTTGTTATCCCATGAATGTTTTCTGCCATGTGAGGCAGCTAGGAGAATGGGTAGGGGTGTGATAAGAGGGGAATAGCATCTAAATGTGAGTTCTGTGATTAAAACTGTGCAAATTTTTAAAATAAAATCAAGCAAATATAGCAATAATTTTAGTTAAAATGATCATTGAAAACCTTCCCACTTACCATCAGATGTCCGATCACAAGGAAAGCAAAAGGCATCTACCTGCAGTGGAGAAAAATATTTCTTCTGTGAGGAAAAGGAGCATAAAATTAAAGGCTCTCAGAAATGGGGCTGCATTTGCACATAGTTTACCCTGCATTTTGACTCCTCATGTCCTTTTATAGCAGTAAAAACTTAACTACTTGCTTAATGCAGAATAAAACTTAAGCTTAAGTCTTTATTCGAGATTAGACTGACTTGGACTCCACCTGTGCAAAATTCCTCCCACACTCCCAAAGCTCTTATTCAGGGTCTCTCAACCTTGGGTATTGGCCATAGATGTCAGACTATGATGCAATGCTTTCTGGGAACCACCATTATAATCTATTTATTTATTGTTATATTTACACTGAAAAGCTCCAAACATGTTTAAGTAAAATTCTGCTGATATTTGTTTAAAATAAAAGATACATTTCTGCCGTGAAACTTCCTTTTAGCTTAAAATAACTCAGAGCCAACAATATTGCTCCAGCTAATGCTACTGATGAAGTTTTCTCTGGTGTTTTCAAAAATAAAAGTTATTTTCCAGTGCCAAAGAATGCAGAAATCTCATGCACTGCTATGGAAACCTAAGTGGAACAAGACTGTTTCTAATCCATTAAGAGTTTCTTTTATATTGGTTATTACTTTGAAAGACTTTGGGCACTTTTGCAGGCAATAAAAATAGCCGAAATCTGTTATCTTCAGACATGCAGTGGTAAAATCAAATCACATCCAAACTTTTTCAAGTTGAAAAAAACAGATGCAGCCCCACTTAGCTTCCAAAGTAAACTAGCAATTTGTCTACCTTCGTGAAAAAACAAAGCTCATAACAATTCTGTAATGGGTGGTTCTGGTGCTATCTGAACCATTTTTAATACTGTAAGGCTGCGTCTAGACTGGCATGATTTTCCACAAATGCTTTTAACGGAAAAGTTTTTCCGTTAAAAGCATTTGCGGAAAAGAGCGTCTAGATTGGCACAGACGCTTTTGCACAAAAGCACTTTTTGCGGAAAAGCGTCCGTGCCACTCTAGACGCGGTTTTGCGCAAGAAAGCCCCGATCGCCATTTTCGCCATCGGGGCTTTTTTGCGCAAAACTGTTCTCAGCTGTCTACACTGGCCCTCTTGCGCAAAAGCATTTGCGCAAGAGGGCTTTTTCCTGAACGGGAGAGTCATTGTATTTGCACAAGAACACTGACGATCAGACATTAGATCGTCAGTGTTCTTGCGCAAATTCAAGCGGCCAGTCTAGACACAGCCTAATTGTTAGGGAAAAGTCTTAAACCTAGTATTATGCTGACAGAAGCTAGAAGCAGAACAGAAGCAATATACCTGGCTCTGGAATATAGCACCTCTCCGTTGCTCTGTAGTGGCCCCCATGACTGAGCTAAGTGAAGTATTGATGGGCTCTTGAATGGAGTCTCATTCGGTCTTCCTCCGCCAATAAGAATTACAGTATTGCGAAGTGGAGCTCCCTAACTTCACATTTCCTTGCTTTCATTTTACCCTTAGCCATGGGAATGAAGTTTTGTCCATATACTCTTGGCTTTGTTGACATGATCTTTTTGGTGTCCTTTATTAATGAGCCATTTTAAGACTCCCTCTACCTCAGAATTTCAGAAGATTTATGCTCCTTTAAGAGGCTAATGGTGCCACTCTCTTCTGTTATGTACACACACCACTTATTACATCTACAGTAATCTACAGTTTCAGTTATGGAACAGATCCATAAGATACCAATACACATTTAAAACACCCAACCAAGTGAGTTGATTTTGGTACTTGGATAGCCAATGAAATGTAGGCTTCATTAATGGATGTCTTACATATATAATACACAGAATTGTATACACATATATAATACATTAGAATTGACCCCAATATAGCCAGTGGGTCTGGCTGACTCCCTGAAAATACAATTACATGATGAGAGATTAGATAGTTTTTCTTATTGTAGGTTCCATTTCTAGGAAATTACTTTGTATATGCATAGCCATGCCAGCCTTCCTTCTTTAGAAGGTGTTTTTTTTAAATATGTTATTAAGTTTGCAAGCAAAACTACCAGTCAATGGCAGCACAATTTCCTTTCACATCAGAGCTGGTGTTTCTCTAAAATCTTAGCAGGCTGGGTGTGCCGCAAGATCAATGCAGCTGAACATTACACCTGCAGAATGAGCTCATTGTCTATGCATTATGCTCACCCTCTGCCAGCCCGAGTAGTAAGGCTTCTGAGGTTGGTGCTGAACCTGCTACTCCCACAGAGGAGTACTAAGCTCTGCTGCCAAGCCACCAGACATGGTATTAAATGCATTCCTGTTGCTTTTATTTTTCAAAACACAGAGGACCACATTAGAAAGTCAGAAAATGTGACTAGAAGCAAACTGCACACAGAATGCACACAGATTGCAAAGATGACTTTTCCTAAGGGTGAAAATTACCACTTAAAGATGCCCTGAAATATGCACAGCATTGTCCTGCCCCACACACCAGAATCGCCACCCCCTCTTGGGAAAGAAAAAGAACAAACAAAATCCAAGTGCACTACATTTACCTTCATCCCAGCTCTACAGCCCACTCATCCCTTTTATTTTAACAGTAGTGTATTTCCCTCTTCCAGACCAAGGATCTTTTCAGAGGTAGTAGCAAAAATGCCCCAGACTTTGGAGTCCCCTACTACAATTTAGGTTTGGGCCACATTCCATTGAGGAACTGTAAAAGCAACCATTTTTACATGAACTTTGGGGTAATCATGCCCCCTTCAGTGAATAACCTGGAAACTGCAGCTGAGGACAGGAGTGCTGCTTTTAATTAATAGGGAAGTGAAGTTCATGTAAAAGCATTTTGGCAGAGGGATTTAATGCAGGGTTTTACAGCTCTTACCAAGGAAAATGGGAAAAAAAGCTATTTGTGGTTTTCTAGTTTGTGTTTTTTAGAGCTGAAGTCCCAGGGTACTTCAGGTTTATTGTTTGATAAAAAGCGAGGAAATGTACATTAGATAGATGTAAGCTGCTAGCATGAGTGAAGCCTCCTGCCTAAGGGTTTTTCCAAAGATCAAGAAAACAAGAGGAAGCATTTAAAGATTCCTGAGGTCCCGTGTGGAACTTGAAAGTTTTCTGGTCACTATTATCCATTTCAGCAAGTGTAGCAGACCAGTAAAATCATTGTAATGGTATCAGAACCAGAGCTGAATTCCAAGCCCACTGTTTCCAGCACTGCACACTTATAAACTAACATTGCTGGTCTATTTGTAATTGTTTATTGGTAGAGACTTAGCGTAAGTTGCACTCTTCTTCTTTTTGTGTATTTTGCTAACAAATCACCGACAGTAAGCAAAAAGAAAAAGAGGCTTATGGTGCCACTGTCTTCCGTTATGTACACACACCACTTATTACCTCTACAGTAACCCACAGTTTCAGTTATGGAACAGATCCATAAGATACCAATACATATTTAAAACACCCAACCAGGTGAGTTGATTTTGGCACTTGGATAGCCAATGAAATGTAGGCTTCATTAATGGATGTCTTAAAGAAAAAGGAAGACTTCAAAACCATGTAAATATTTCCTTTGAAGCACATCGCTGTACCTAGATGGTATTGGACAGATGGCAGAAATGAAAATATAATATTGCCTTCAAGATATTCAGATACAGGCCATCCTCGCTATAAGTCCAAGATACGTTCCAAAAAACTTGGACTTACAGCAAACCTACTTAAGCGGGGAATTTTTTTTCCCGCGGCTGACTTCCATTTAAGCAAATTCAGGGGAGTGTTTCGCATGACTTATAGTGGGGAATAGGAGGACTTATAATGCATCAGTTCCTATAAACATCAACGACTTTAGTGTGGAACGAATGTATACAGAGGCAACTTATAGTGAGGTCGCCCTGTAGGTCAAATATTTCAATGTGGGGGCAAAGGGCCAGATCTATAGCTGTTGTAACTTGGTGTAGCTCCACTTTTAACTATGAAACAGCCCTAATTCCTGCCATCTGGAGAGCTCTTTAATCATGTAGGCCAGGTCTACACTAGACCTGGAAGGTCAGCTTCAAGTACACAACTCCTTAAAGTACGCAGTTTACCTTAAACCGAGGTTGGCGGAGTCCGCACAGCGGGAGGCTGACGAGCAAATGCTATTTGTAAAGTTCATGTAAAAAGCATTTTGGCAGAAGGATTTAACACAGGGTTGTGTAGCTCTTACCAAGGGAAAAGGTGCCGGCTGGAGATGCCCTCAGTGTTCAATTTATGGGTCTAAATTGAACCCGCTAAATCAAACACCAGAATGTCAATCTCCAGCTCAGCGAGTATAGATGTGCCCATAGTATGGCATTTTATTGTCAGCCTTATTGTAGCAAATAGTTTGAACAGCCATAACTCATCATATAATACATCTCCAGATGTTAATATGACTATTATGGACAACATTCACAATTATTATGTAAAATCACTTGCAGCATTTTATTTTTTGTTTAGTTTTACATTTTGACCAGCTTTGCCCATGACTGTTATGAAGAGTAAATCGTTTGCAAAAATATGTTTTAAAATGCACTAGCTTATTTAACATGCTTTGTGTCTTCTCATCAATTAACATTCTATAGAAAGTCTGGCAACTCCTGCTTGGGCTACCAAAGGACTCAAGCCCTGTAGTGAAGCAATAACGAGAAGCACGTGTAAAATTCTGTGGTTGTGATAAACTGAATTCTACCTCCTGTTCAGATATTTTCTTAAATGTTGGAAATTGTGCATAGTTAATATATCATTCTAAAATGGATTCTTCTAAGGAGCATTTAAACTGAACCCTCCCTTGCTAAATACCTGAGGGAAGAATGTGAAGCATGAGAAAGCTCAGTAGGTTTTGTATAATAGGGGAGAAGGTAGGATGAATCTTCGCAGATGTCATGTTGCCCTTAAGCAGCCATCCAAAGCTTTTGGAAAAAAAAAATCTCCTCCCTGAGGTAGCTGCAGTTACTGTGTCCAAATTAATACAGCTTCAAGTAATATTATCTTAAGCAAAAATATTCACCACCTCCAGGGAAAATGAAATACTATAATGAACAGCTCCCACCCTCTCTGTCCCCAGTTCTATCCTTGAAACCATTCACAATTCATTCAACATTGAGATCCTGAAAAGGAGTTTCCACTCTTTCAGGGAAATAAGGAAATAATGCTGCAGAAACATCCACTCTTTGCACCAAAGTCCCCCTGGGGAGAATCCACTTATGCACCTCTCCTTCACTCATGGAAGCAGAGAATACAGTCACGCCTGAGATCCTTAGATAACATGAATGTTACCGGACTCAAATGTTCAAATCTCACAAGTCAGCCTCTGACAATTCATGAGTATGTTTAAAAATCACAAGATTCTAAAAATATATTCTAAATGTTGTATGCTTTTTATTTGTTTTCTAGCTGGGGGGAGGGCCTTTGAATTTCTATAGTATGCAGTCTCTTTTGGCAACTAAGAAGTCTAAAAGTTTAATTCAAATGACCCCAAGAGTTGGGGCATTGAGAAAAAACACCAGCTATTGTGAGACTCACAAAAAGAATTACAAACATGGATAACACTGCAGCATCTAAATGATAATATATCTGAGTTCAGCACTGGTGTCCAAAACACACACAATTTCCTCATGCCTTAGTCACAGAGGGGAAGTCTACACTAAGAAATTATTTTGAAATAAGTAAAATTGGCATAACTCCCAAAATAACAAAATTGAAATAATGGGTCCACACTATGGGGGAACATCGAGATTGCTCAGAATTATTTTGAAATAGCGCATCCACACTGATTGGAGCCTGCTTCAGACTTAGAGCCCCTGGAAGTACTCTGGGGAGGGCACCAGATACTTCCAGTGGCTGCTTGGTTAGGAAAATTGCGACGTCTGCTTTCAGGGGCTCCTCTCTATGGCCACGTCTCACATGCCACTCCTCCCCTCCTTGTGGGACACAGTGTGCTCTGTTTGCCCTTGCAGATGCCACAGCACTCAAAGCAAGGAGCCAGAGCTGTTGCAGAGCAGTGCTAGGCTCATGCGTCTCATGCTGCACCTCATGGCACAGTTCGTCTAGACAGCCCGCATGTTGCTCCAGCAGGATGAGAACCAGGATCTGCAGGATGAACCCTAGCATGGACCACAGGCCATGATCACCCAGGTTCTGGTACTTCCACTACAGCGCATGCCCCCCAATCCCATGGACACCTTGGAATGCCACTTCTGGTGGCAGGAGACCAATTCCAACTGGTGGGACCACATCGTCCTGCAGTGGTGGAACAAGCAGCAGTGGCTGCAGAACTTTCACCTGCGGAAGGCCACTTTCCTCGAGCTCTGCAAGTGGCTCACCCCTGCCCTCAGGTGATAGGACACCCACATGCGGCCTGCCATCCTCTTGCAGAAACATGTTGCCATTGCACTCTGGAAACGCACCATGCTGGACAGCTACCACTCCATCGGGATCCAGTTTGGTGTGAGGAAATCCAGTCAGGGCTGTGCTCCTGCAGGCAGCGAAGGCCATTGACCAGGTGCTGCTAAGGAGGGTCGTCACCCCGGGCAATGTGGATGGCATCATGAATGACTTTTCACCATGGGCTTCCCCGACTGCGGGGGGAAGAGCATATGTCAAGTCACAGGGTCATTATGCCCAACAGGGTTGTGGATTCACTTCAAGACAGAGTCGATTAGGGATAGGTAGCTGCTTTTATTAATCTCACTCTAATAACAAACTTAATACTGCCAAATAATTACACAGCTACTACAAAATACAAATCTCACTACCATTACAGGCTTAATACTGGCAAATACACAACTACAGCCAGTCCCTGACTTACAAACGGGTTACGTTCTGAACAGCTGTTCGTAACTCGATGTGTTCGTAAGTCGGACCCCATTCATTTAAATGCAGCCGCGCTGTTCGTAAGCACAGATCGCACGTTGTAAGTCGGGGGCCAGCTGTAATGCGCTTAATGGGAGGTTGGTCGTAACTACGAATGGTCGTAAGTCGACGCGTTCATAAGTCGGGGACCAGCTGTACTGCAAACTAATTCAAATAATTAGCATAGGCAAAGCAATGCCTATAAATGAGCACCAGGCACTTGGAAATGCTTACACCCCTTCAGGTCTGCGGGGAGTTCTGTTCCGGTCACCTTGCAGCAGGCCACAGTGGATGTGGCTCCAGCTGGGGGACCCAGGGCACCTTCCGAGGGAACAGGTCTCTGGTGGAACTCCCCGAGGGGTGGGACCCCCAGCAGGTTTGATACTCTAGCTGTTTGCCGGGTGTGCATGTACCTGGCTCAATGCCATTCTTATCACTCTTTTGGGCTGAGACTGAGGTCAAGTTTGTTTACTGCTCAGTAGTTTCCCAGCTCAAGGCAAGGGTTAGAGCTGATAAAGCCCAGCTGCAGTTTGGGCTTGCAGGATCCCAGGCTGTGCTACGCTGGGTACAGCAGGGATGGAAACTTCCATTCCAGGCCTGCTAAGCTGCAGGACCCTCATATGATTTTCATGTGACAGCATAGACCTCACCATGCAGCACTTCAACACCCAGCTGTGCAGGTGCCACCTGCTCATTGAATGTGCTTTCAGTTGCTTAAAGGGGAGGTTCAGGAGTCTCCTCACCCATCTGGACCTCAGCAAGTGCATCATCCCTTTGTGGTGGCAGCCTGCTGTGTGCTCTGCAGCCTGTGTGAGAGCAAGAGGGGCACTTTTCTACCTGGGTGGGGGGCTGAGGCTAATGGCTGGCCAGGGTATTTGAGCAGTCAGACACCAGCACCATCAGGAGAGTACATCAAGGAGCTGTACTCATCAGGGGGACCTTGAGGGAGAGTTTAATGCAAGGCCATTTGTCAGACTCTCCCCCATGCATCTCCACAAGGGGCCCCTGCCTTTGTGTGCCTTTCCTCCCCCACGTCACACTCCTCCTGCCCTCCCTTCCCACCTTCCCTCTTCCCCTGCAGAGCAAATGATAAAACCATATTTCTTGAGACTACAGGACTGTTTATTGGGGGGGGGGGCATAGAACAGGGGAGGGTCGGGGAAAGAACCTTGAATGGGAAAGGGGAGAATAGCAGTAGAGGGACTCAGAGATGGGGCTGGCGGTGGTGCCTGCCTCCAGGTGGTCAGAAGGCTTTAACTGCCCAAGAGGTCCCACTGCCCCATGTTCTGGGGCCACAGCAGCCTCTGGGGAGGACTAAGAGGAGAAGCCATCAGGGCCCTTCTCCTGCTTCCGGGAGTTTAAAGCTCTGCAGAGGAAGGGGTGCAGTGGAGATGCCAGGCGTGGCCAGAGTGGTCAGAACTGCAGTTGTGAGAGGCCTCTGGAGGCCAATTATTTTGAATGAGCAGCACCCGCGTGTCCACACTGATGCTATAGCAAAATAACTATTTTGAACTAAGCGTTATTGCTTGAGGAAAGCAGGAGTACAGACTTCGAAATAACCAGCCTGATACTTCAAAATGATGTGCTTGGTAGTGGGGACATTGCTTATAAATCTGACCGAAGGGGATTATTTTTTAAATAACTCCCTAGTATAAACCAGGGCAGAGAGCTCTCCAATCTGTACTAGAAATGAAATACAAGTTAGTCCATCGAGGCTTGATAGATTCAGCTTGCGTTGCATGTTATATATTATACTAGCAGACTTACCTGTAGCCAAGTCCTTCAGGGCAGGGGGCTAGTGGCGTGCAGGGCTCAGGAATCAGGGCAGGGCTTTGAGGATGTGGCAGGGGGAGTGCAGGATGTTGGGATGCAGCAGGTGCAAGAATGATGGTTGGGGGATTAGGAGAGACTCAGGGTGGGGGGTCTCATCCAGCATGGGCCTTTTCTCTCCCCCGGCCCCCTGGAGGGGCATTTTTCTCCCTCACTCCAGTGCTGCATCCAAGAGCCAAAAGAAGGGGGAAATGGCTTTGGGGCAAAGGAGCTACTTACTCAGCATGCTGGCAGGTAAGATGTTAGCATTGCTCAGGTCCTTATGCAGGCTCAGGGCAGGGAGTGGAGAGGTGCAGGAGTCAGGGCAGCAGGTTGGGAGGCGTGGAGGGGCTCAGGTCAGGGCATGGGGAGTGAAAGAGTCCAGGCAGGGTGTGGGAGATCAGGAGTCAGGGCAGGGTGTCGGCCGATGGTCAGGGCAGTGCATGTGTGTATGTTACACCCGAGTCTTCAACTGCTGAGACACAAGGCCCCGTCGCAGTGGGCAGTCTAGGTGAGACTGACGGGTGCCCCGAGGAGTTTAACGTCCGTGTCTTTACCACTAGGATTGGGATCCTTTTGCGGCGGGCAGCCAACAGGCCGACAGATGCCCCAGAGTTTACAGGGAGAGCTTATTACACCTCAGATTTTGATTGCTAGGATACACGATCCCTTCGCAGCGGGCAGCCTGGAGAGGCTGAGAGATGCCCCAACGGATCTGTCCCCTGGAAGCGACACGATCCAACGCTCAAGCTCTCCCTATATCTGTCGCTTATGACCGGCTGGAGTTCTTTTTTTAAAATTGTGCTTGGTTCTGTTACAGCAACTGAAGGAGTCGGGTCACAGCTTAAACAGTTACTATTTTATTGTTAGAGGGTAAACTTAGCTGTTAAATGCTATTACTGTGTTACAGATAACACAGCCACTACAAAGGACAGGACAGAAATTATACTAATAAATCACTTACAGGTACCATGAAACCCTTTTGGTTCTCTGAGCTCTTATTAAATGCATGCAAAATAGACACCTGGCAGGTATATATTCTCACCCCTGCGTTCCAGACTTGGCGTGGCCAGCGTCTTTCTCTCAATCCCTCAGGAAGAAGTAGGGCGAGGTTGGGCGTCCCACAGACCTCGGGAGACAACCAATACCTGCCAGCAGGTGTAGATGATTGGAGCTCAAATGGGGTGGGCTCCTAAACCCCTCTTTATACCCCTTGAGTCACGTAGGCTTCTTCCTGGTCTCAAGTGGCCAATTAGGAAAAATGGCTTTGAATGCCAAGTTTCCCATGAAGGGTGCAAAGCATAATTCACAGCTGGGAAAATGCAGACAATGGGCACTTCTAGTATGTGATGGGCGAAGATTCCTCTCCCTGGACAGTGCAGGCGTGTCAATTACTGGTGCTAGCCATCAGGGCGACGGGAGGCCCTCGGGTCGTCAGCTAGCCCATTTACTGTCTGGTTTCTGTTTATTAGAGTCAGAGATAGGCAGCACACCTGCGTTCCCAGGGCATCAAAGGCTGACTGCCTTTCTCTTGCTCTCTGGGGGGGGAAAACAAGATGGGGTTCATATCTGGCTACATTCCACCCCCTTGACATGCCTCACTATGTCCCAGAACGCAAGATGGCGGTGATGCCAGCACCTTTTGCCCTCCTTGGAGGAAGCTAAAATCGCCCTATCGGTAGGGTCTGATCAGATAATTTTGGGTCAAGGGATTGATGAGGATCGCTTCCCAACACCATATACTGGACTTGCGCAGAGGAGGTGGCAGTGTACACCAAACACTTAACAATACATAGAAGCATGCAGCAAGCGATTACAACAAGAAGAATGGTTAATATAGTATTTACAATAGAGTGACGGAATGGAGTTAACGAAAATCCTAGGTATTGGGCTAGCCAATCTAGCCATGAGGCTTTTCCCTCCTCAGTTACAGCGTGTAGCACTTTAACAGTGCCCTTTATAGCGAATGCATCTTGTTTAATTTGTAAGCAGCAAGATTGGTTAATTATCGCACATACTTCCCCCTGCTGCGCTAAAACTGCATCTAAGGCTATTCACTAATGCCTTCTCCAGCTCAGCTACTCCAAGCCAGGGAAAGAATGCACGGGTGAACTGGTGAAAAATCTGTAGAGTGTTCTATAAGGGGTTTCAGGGTGAATCTTCTTGGCATCCAGTGCAGGAAACTTCCAAGGTTAGTGAGACCAGAAGCCATAATGTGGGGGTGTACAGTGAGCCCCCCCCAGGGGCAGCGTGCCCCAGTGAGCAGCGCCCTATTTAATTCAGTGGCAGATACTTGTCGGCTTCCTGCCTGCAAATGAAAAAGAGTCCTGGCTCTTCCTTTAGAATAGGGGAGTAGGGTCCCTTATACCACCCTGTTCCAGTGGGTCCTTTCTTTGGGGTATGGTGGGTAGCACAGTAACTATCATTAGCGGCTGTGTAATGCAAGGCAAGCAGCAAGTCCTGTAGGACCTGATCCACTGCAAAAAGCTCTGCCCTAGCACACTGGTTTGGGAGTAGGGTGGTACTGGTTACCAGTGTGGGGTTGTATATTTGACCGGTGTTTGGAATAATGAATAATGACTGGTTGTACCAGGCTTTTCCTTCCAGGTATTGGCTGAAGTTTAGGGGAATAATGGTAACATTGCTAGATCGTGGTGTGCCACCTTGGGAGATGTTATATTCCCAGCACCTTAAGAGTTTTTGGTGGGTTGCACTGGGATAGACATCCCAGACTTTTAATTTCTCATTAAACTTACAATGTGGGTACACTGCTGGTCCCCTAACAACCCGAGGTGAGGTCCAGTACCATTTTTGTTCTCAAAGCAGATGGGGTACAATTCCCTGGAGCTTCCTGTTATATACTCCAGAGTTTGACCCCATAGTGTAGGTTGCCATTGTCCATGCCACCCCCAAGTTCCCTTCCCAGAGCCATTCTGAAGATCCTGGTGGTCTGGGTCGCTGTTGTTGAACCAGGCTGGTCCCCACTTGAAAACTTTGCTCTTGTTCCACTAGCTGTTCAAGTTTAGAGGAACAAATTCAGTCCCTAGTCCTGTGGAAAAGTTCATCAGTGTACACGTCCAACAGTCCGTGGCGCCAGTTTGGATGGCATTCTGGAAAGGATGTCTGGGAACGGCGGAGGCTGCTGTGGCCACAAGGAACATTACAACGAGTCCAAACATCATGCTGTCGCTCGGATCGGGGTCTGCCACACAACCAAGTTTGATTCTAAAAGAAAGCACAAAGTCAACCGGTCTTGGATACAATCCAAGCCTTAGAAATAGTTAGTGACAGCTTGTCAGGGTTTGCAATAATCCAAACACCCTTGTCTTTATAAGACTGAAGTACACAGGTATGTGTGCCCAGGCTGGGGTGTTTGACTACAACAGTATCCCCAGGGGCATATTTGGAGTCCTTATCTGATTGTATAACTTGGGGTGTTGGGACAAGTGCTGTTAAGTGGTTTAGTCCCGTGATGGTTGACAACCCCGTTGCTAATCGGGTCGGGTAGGCAAAGCCGATTCCCGAGACAATCTCTACTCCAGTCAAAACATATTTCCTTCTCTGTCTGGTGGAGGGTAATGGGCCAATGTAATCAATTTGCCAGTTTGCCCATTACCAGTTTTAGCAAGGAGGGTGGCCTTGTTCACTAAGCCTCATACCTCCTAGTCCTTTTCTTAAGCATATTCCTGAAAAAAAATAATCTGAGAGTTGCTTTAACTCTAAGTACCCATCCTTAAGGGAATCTAGCTCTGTCTGGGTACTGAGGGACATGCATTTCTACCTCTACGTCTGCAGCAGAGGCTTTTACATTTTTTTCAGTTTCATATTTACATTCTTATATTCAGTCAATTTGAAGAACACCTCATTACAGGTTTTCCATAGAAGTCAAGCTGTGGCTGCTTCCCCCTTCATTGGGGCCAAGGGTTTACATATCCACAAGTAGTTAGCCAATTTGTCTTCTAGGTCTGAAATTGTATGGACAGTAGCTAACATTTGATCAGACCAAGGGCTATGCCCAAACCTTTGCACGATTTTGTTCAAAAGGGGTAACATCTTTTACAAATGCCAATTTCTCAGTCTTCTCTCTGGGAGCCTTCTTAAAAAGACTGCTTACATTTAAACATTTTCTAGTATACCCAACCTCCTATTGGGACTAAAATAGCAATACCAATACCTCCTTTTTTTTTCTTTCTTTCAGGGGATAAGGCAACACGCCACATTTATTGAACATACATAGATCAATCAATACTTATCATATGCATATGATACATTACACTCATGTACTCTCACACACCCACAAGCACATTCCATCTTGTTACCAAAGGTTGCTCCCCCTTCTGTATCTGTTCTCACATTTAGCATCGTGCAAACATAAATCCTTTTAGATTCCCATTTTTATGTTTGACTTCTTTTTCCCATCTTTCTTTCTGGAGGGCTACAATTTGAACTTTCTGATCTCAGGTAGTTTGCTGATCAAACTTAGCCACTACCTGCAAAGCTTCTTTGTGCTGCCAGCTAGGGCATTTGCATCACAAAGGAAATTACAACCTGTTGTGGCTCTTGGAGCCTCCACAGCATTTTAATTTGTTTGCAGTTTTTACCCCTTCTACAATATATATGGCATGTCACAGGAAAATGTGCAGTCTTTGTTTACAACACTACTTAGCCACATTAAACTTTGCATAGGGTGTAACTCTTTCTTTATGCTTACAGTTTTCCTGTACTTTCATTAAACAACTTGGACTGAAATGGTCTTACTAAAAGTAAACCAAACCAATTTGTTTTAAACCTACAAACAAGATTACTGGACCTTGAAAACCTCACTTATTTACACAATATATATTATATACACACAGATACACATACATTCTCTCTGAACCTTTCTTACACTATTTCTACATAGCTGTACAACAATTACATTCCCTTTTTATTCATTGGGGTAGTTAAGTTCCAATAGAACCCCCTCCTTTTAGAGTTCTTTTAGCAGTATCTATAATCAAATGTATGGATTTGAGTCAAATTTGCCTGGATTATTTACAGACATTCCTTTGGAAAAAGGGCCCATTTTTCCTTCAGAATGGCTGCAAAGAAACCACAATTTTCTATCTACACCATTTTAGCATTTGCACAACTGCTCAATTCTCTCCATTCTCTGTAGAGTTAAATTCTCTGTGGGTTTTTCTTTTCTTAAAATACTTTCTTATCTCTAAAAATAAAAAAAAAACTGGCCTTGTTTCAGATATTACTCTTGTAAGTATTGTTTAAGGATTTAGATTTCCAGTACATGTACTAACTGCCTTTTCCTCAGTTCACCACAAGGCCTTCAATCTATCTGTTACCTGCCTGCTTGTCTGGGCCTGATCCTGTTTTCCTTGCTAAATGGAAGGTGGCTCCTTTCCACAAACTCAGGCTTTGTCCCATTCTTTAACTTGCAGGTAGTTCTATACTTACAGAACTGCACCCACAACTCCTCAGGATTTCCCCAATCCTTTTCTAACATTTCTCTATCCCATTTGGGTTGCCCCAACCTTCCTGGGCAAAAATTCTGTTCTACTTTACTGAAATCAGTATTTACCATGACTAGCTTCATGTTGCTGTATTTAAACCTATAACACAATCCTGCCGACTACGCCAATTCTGTCAGCCGATGGTCAGGGCAGTGCATGTGTGTATGTTACACCCGAGTCTTCAGCTGCTGAGACACAAGGCCCCGTCGCAGTGGGCAGTCTAGGTGAGACTGACGGGTGCCCCGAGGAGTTTAACGTCCGTGTCTTTACCGCTAGGATTGGGATCCTTTCGCGGCGGGCAGCCAACAGGCCGACAGACGCCCCAGAGTTTACAGGGAGAGCTTATTACACCTCAGATTTTGACTGCTAGGATACACGATCCCTTCGCAGCAGGCAGCCTGGGGAGGCTGAGAGATGCCCCAACGGATCTGTCCCCTGGAAGCGACACGATCCAACGCTCAAGCTCTCCCTATATCTGTCCCTTATGACCGGCTGGAGTTCTTTTTTTAAAATTGTGCTTGGTTCTGTTACAGCAACTGAAGGAGTCGGGTCACAGCTTAAACAGTTACTATTTTATTGTTACAGGGTAAACTTAGCTGTTAAATGCTATTACTGTGTTACAGATAACACAGCCACTACAAAGGACAGGACAGAAATTATACTAATAAATCACTTACAGGTACCATGAAACCCTTTTGGTTCTCTGAGCTCTCATTAAATGCATGCAAAATAGACACCTAGCAGGTATATATTCTCACCCCTGCGTTCCAGACTTGGCGTGGCCAGCGTCTTTCTCTCAATCCCTCAGGAAGAAGTAGGGCGAGGTTGGGCGTCCCACAGACCTCGGGAGACAACCAATACCTGCCAGCAGGTGTAGATGATTGGAGCTCAAATGCGGTGGGCTACTAAACCCCTCTTTATACCCCTTGGGTCACGTAGGCTTCTTCCTGGTCTCAAGTGGCCAATTAGGAAAAATGGCTTTGAATGCCAAGTTTCCCATGAAGGGTGCAAAGCATAATTCACAGCTGGGAAAATGCAGACAATGGGCACCTCTGGTATGTGATGGGCGAAGATTCCTCTCCTGGGACAGTGCAGGCGTGTCAATTACTGGTGCTAGCCATCAGGGCGACGGGAGGCCCCCGGGTCATCAGCTAGCCCATTTACTGTCTGGTTTCTATTTATTAGAGTCAGGGACAGGCAGCACACCTGCGTTCCCAGGGCATCAAAGGCTGACTGCCTTTCTCTTGCTCTCTGGGGGGGGGGGGAGGAACAAGATGGGGTTCATGTCTGGCTACACAGGGAGATGGGGGGGGCTCAGAAGTCAGGGTAGGGGTATAGGAGTCAGGGCAGGGGGCTGGGAGGTGTGCAAGGGCTCAGAAGTCAGAGCAGGGCTGCTGGGCTTAGGGTAGGTGCTGGGAGGTGTGAGGGGTGCAGAAGTCAGGCAGGTAATAGGGGCAGCTCAGGGCAGGGGGCTGGCAAGTTAGTTGGCATCCCAGGGCTGCTTGGAGAAGTGATGCCTGGCCCGTGGCAGCTCCCTGAGGCCACCCATGGCAGCTGCACTGCCTGGACAGTGGCAGTTCCCTGGGGCCAGCAGGAGCAGTGGGGACCACACTGCTCACCCCAGCTCCCCCCCCCCTCGCCCCCACTGTCCAGTGCTGGGGCCAAAGGCTGGGTGGGGAGTGGATTGGGCTGCAGCAGTGGAGCATGAGGGCCAGGACAGAAAGGGGTCAATCATGCCCAGCACCAGCACTGGAACCTTACCTGGGGATGGTGGATGGCAAAATCAGAGCCTGTCCTCCAGCCGGCCACTGTCTTACAGGTGTGGCTACCCACTTGTGATAATTCTGTCATATAACTGTGCCAGTTAGCAGCCCCCTCCCTTAGCATTTGATGAGAAACAATCCCATTCCAGGCACATCCCATTTTTCTGGCACAACTAAACCCTGACCTTGCTTTAAGTTACAATAAGAGGAAGCAGCATAGGAAATGTGGTGGTCCTAGCTCTTAGCATTTAGGAGGAATTCTTGAACAAGAAGACTCACAGATAGATCTACAGAAACACAGACAAACAGATGCATAAACTCTCTCAAATATATATTATATATTGTATGTCTACATGGGCGGGGGCATTGTCCCCTTTACTGGTGACTTTACAATGAAGTTTTGGATTCCAAGCTGAAGGCAAAGCTGTCACAAAGTATTACCTCATTGTAAACTGTCCATGCAATTGAGTACTGTTAACAAGACCCTCAGTTAATATTTAGTAAATGTTTAACATTTCATATTAGTCAAGCTGTTTTAACACTAATATTCTAAATTAGATGAAAGAAAAAATGTATAGAACAGATATGTTCCATTTAAACAAAAATCCAAACACACTGAATATTACAGCAAGCTTCACGAGTTGGGTGAGGGAAAATCTTTTACTGGAACAATTTCTGTTGGTGAGAGAAACAAGTTTCAAACAAGTGTCACATTGTATCACTGTAATGGAACAGGTGTGTGTAGCTTCAAAGGAGGAATGCCTCATACTCATCCGAAATGTCTGTTAAAATTTTGGCTCTCACATTAGGTTCCACCTCCATATCCAAGGTGAAACATATTCCTCAATCTCAAGTTCTTAACAAAATTGTAATGGCTCTGATGTTCTTTTCACATAGGTCTGGCAGACAAGATAAACTGTTCGCTGCTAAAGTTTGAAGATAGTTTAAAAAATTGGTGGTGTGATAAGAAACCATTTGTAGAGAGTGATCTGGAACACTTGTTGAGCTGGGTTCATTTGAATAGCATGAGGGAAATCCTGGTCCTACTGAAGGCTATGGGAGATTTTCTATACAATCCAATATGGCCTGGCTTCCCACCCCCTGCCCCCTTTCCCTTCCCAATATGTTTTAACACAGCTAAATGTACACTCATGCATCTAGGAACAAAGAGAATGTAACTCACACAGACAAAATGGGGGACTGTATCCTGGAAAGCAGAGACTTTGGACGGGGCTTAGCAGTTATGCTGAAAATCCAACTGACTATAAGTTCTGGAAGCCAAGTGGCTAAGAAAGCATATGAGATCTTTGGATGTATAAGCATGAGCAGAAAGATGGTGTTATCTCCATATGCAGCATTAACGAGACCATTACTAGAATACTGTCTCCAGTTTTCATTTCTGTATTCAAAAATTTTGCAAAAATTAAGAGAGTTTCAGTAGGATTTGAGGTTTAGAAAACCATACAGTGAGAGACTTAAGAAGCTCAAGCTATTTAAATTTGCCCAGTGGAAAATTAGGCAGTGACTTCATCACAACCCACAAGTATCTATATGGGGAGAAAGTTTCTACTAGTACAGGGCTCTATAATTTAGCAGATAAAGGCACAACAAGATTGCCTGGGTGGAAGCTGAAGTTAGCCAATTCAGAATACAAATGAAACACAATGTATTTATTTTTAAACCCTGTGTGGAGTTAACCACTGGAGAAACTTAGTGGTGGGATGGATTCTCTCTCTCTTGAAGACTTTTAATCAAAATCAAATGGCTAATAGATATGCTTTAGCTCACCCAAAAGTAATGGGTTTGCTGCAGGAATCACTCACTGAAACACTCTGGCCTGCATTATGCAGGTTAAACTAAATGATCGCTATGGTCCCTTCTAAACTTAATCTGTGGAACCCCTGGTGAAAAATTGGGAATAATTTGAGTGACATAAATAGTAAGCAGCATTCTGTCTTCTTCTCATCTGGCTTTCTTCCGAATTTCCTGCTGCATGTCTCCCCCTGCTCCAGTCAGCAACAATGGTTTAAATTAAGATGGACACAGTTGTAACTAACTTTACTTCCTCTGGGGAACACTGAGCACAGGGGTACTGTTAGTTAATTACAAAATATCAATGGCGACCACAGTGATTTACAAGCTTCTTTGCTTCCAATCCTGCCAGTCCTTCACCAGCTGCAGCTGCCTCCTGACGTACCACCCTGAATTCTGGTGGTATTATTAGTGTTAATATCACTTTGCCTTTTCCCAGAGCCGTGCTTTCTCCTTTGGGTTTGGCACACACTAGCCCACATGTGGTACCCAGGAGTCAGGGAGGAAAGAATGCTGCATAACCCTGGGTCCACTCTGTAATGTATCCTGGGGAAAGGCACACATGGCTTCTTGAAACCCACCTTCCTTTGTTTTCCTCCCTAATCCAGTCAGTCACAGGAGCCACTAACACACTCAGGGCTAGTAGTTTAGGGAGTAGGTAGCTGGCAAAAATGGTGTGTCTGCCTCTGCAACGCTCAGGCCTGCTGAGATTGCATATGTCCTGGGCTCATAGAGTCACCAGGGGACAGTCCCTGAACTGGGCCGAGCTTGCTTCTAAAAGGGAGAATGGAGAAAACTCAGAGGAGGGGCACAAAAAGCAAAATGAGAAGAAAAAGTAAATAAAATGGAAAGGATAAAAAGTGACATAATCCAGAAGAGAAAAAAAGTAATGGAGGCAGAAAGGAAGAGAGATAGTGGTCAAGAAAGCAGAGAAACAACTTCTAAGGTGAGGTGGAAAAGAAACAGGGTCATGGGTTCTCCCAAAGGTCAGAACCACTGCAAAAAAGGACTAGGAATTTCACTGTCTGTCGTACTCCAAGCTGACTTTAGAGAAGTTTAGTTTTCATGGTATCAATACATCTGAAAGAAATCCTCAGACTATTAGAGGCAGAGAACTCTTTTACATAACAGAAAAAAAATAATTTAAAAACAGCATGAGAGGGTTTTTTGTGATTATTCGGGTCATATTAATCTCCATTTTTGTTAATTAATTAGCATTTTTCTCAGATCAAGGCATTAAAGCAAGAGATGAATAGATTGTCATGGTATTTTGCAAACAGGAAATGTGGTTTGTCTATTGACCTCACATGGCATGATTATAAACAAACAAACAACATACAAAGGAGTGAGATCTCCTTTTGAATATCTTCGTTCCACAAACAAAGAACTGTTTCACATACTAAAGTTTGGCATTACTACAATATAGTTTTAAAAATAATGGTTAAATTTAATTCCTGTTCCTTCAAGTCAATCCCTTTCATTTATGTTCATTCTCCCCCCTCTTGTGGTTCATTATAAAATCACAATTGTTACTTTTATTACTTTCCAAAAGGGTTCACACTTATGCTTTGGTTCAGAAAAAAGGAGAAAGTGGCCCAAGAATGGCTTCCAAAATCAAGAAAAATGCTACTAACAACCTTAACATACTTAAAATATAGCAGTGTAAATAATAAGCATGTTATTCCAGCTAATTCCCATTCCCAGTGTAGCTGTTCTCTTTAATTTCCAACTGAAAGTAAGAATTGCCACAACCATCGTGGAACACATTTCTGAAAAGACGGCTATACTGTAACTACTAATGGGATATCATGTGATATTTCCTGGAAAAGATTTTAGTTCTGTGTTTCCTAAATCATTTACTATACATTGTAGGTCTTGAAGCATCAGGAATTTATGTAATTTATACCAGGTGAAGATCTGACCACTTATTTGTGCAAGTGGGTTGTTGCTCATATTACACAGAGTTTGATCTGCAAGGGGATGAGTGCTCTAGCCTGATTCAGCAAAATGTCTGAGTCTGAGTATTATCTGAAAATGCACACAGCATCCTTGTATAAATATTAGGAGCATATGTTTATTTCAAGGCCTGCAGCAAAAGTAGGGTTGAGGCATGCAATCAGCAGTGAATAGATGTGAATTTGCATATAGACCTGGGAATCATAGTAAGAAAAAAAATTATTTTCTGCTTCATGATAAATTTGCACCAGGTCAGCTAAATAAGATGGATAGATTGATAGAAACCTGTCAGCTGAGCAAACCAGGAACACAATGCTGGAAAGTCAGGACACGGTAACACGCAGGATTAAAACCTATTAATATAAGTCAGAAAACTGTCATGTCAGAGCTTCTCACCTTAATGCTGATTGACAGCCAAACAGCTTCAATTCGGAACATAAGTTAGACTATCATGTTTGCAATCTGTCTCACCTGACATTCTCATATCTAGGAAAATACCATTTAAAAAAAAGACTTCTCTTTACTGCAAGCACTGTTCCTATTTGGAACGTAATCTTTTTCACCAGACTGAACTGAAGGTAGCAGGTTTGGGATGTTACAACAATCCATATGCTCAGAGGTGGAAAACCAGTGTTAAATCCCCATGTGGTTACTCTTGTCTTGCTTTTGAGTCAGAAAGTAGCAGGCTTTCATTTTGATGAGCTCTCCTGAGAATGATGTCTTATTTGGGAAAATGTTGGATGGAAAATGCTAAAGTATCTTTCTCTTGGATCTGTAGCCCAGAAGTTTTTATTAAAATAGGTTCCATGGAAGATAAAGTAGGGATGGAGATGAGAACTAGATGGGAAAAAATAACAAAAAACTAAAAATTAGGCAAATTGAAGGCATTTAAGAAAATTCCTTCCTGGTTTAAAAAAACCCCACAGTATTATTCGGCTGGAAACTACTTTTTTTGCATTTCTCAATTTGCACAATGAAAAAGCTGGTTCTTCTTCATTCATTGCTGGTTTATAGTCTCTTTTTTAGTCAAACAAGTATGATGAATTTGAGTTTGGATTCACAGCTTTTCATAGGAATATTTAATCATGTTTTGCCCTTGAACTTCCTGAAAATATTCCTATTGAATATTCAATTACTGACAAACTTTCTTCCACCTTTCCTAATGAAGCATTTCACTGAAGACATCTTAGGTCATGTCTATACTTACCTGCATCATCAATCTACTTCAGCTACGCAAATAGTATAGCTGAAGTCGACATGTTCACAACGGTGTCTGGCATACAGTAAGATCAATGGCAGCTGTTCTTCCATTGACACTGGCTACTCTTCTCGCCTCAGCATCGATCCACCATGTTGTGTAGACAAAATCAAACCAACAGGCCTCCATTTTTAGATGTGACAAGTGATTCTGGGTGCCAATCTTGACCTCTTAAGGGGGCTTGAAATTCAGAAAGTATTGAGCACCCAGCCTGTGAATATCAGGCCCCTTTAAAGATGTGCCAAACTGGACACAAGAATCACAAGTTATTTTTGAAAACTTAGTCCACGGTACACATTTCCAAAATATGTTCAGCATTCTTCCTGTCTCATTTTTCTTTTCTCCTAATGCTCTTACTGTGTATTTATCTACATGTTGACCCAAAACTAAATTGACAGTGTCTCTTTAATTAGTTAAGATGGTCAGGGATGTAACCCTATGCTTTGGGTGTTCCTAAACCTCTGACTGCCAGAAGCTGGGTCTGGATGATTCTGGGTCATTCGATAATTGTCCCGGTCTGTTCATTCCTTTGAAGCATCTGGTACCAGCCACTGTTGGAAGACAGAATACTGGACTACATGGACCATTGAGCTGACACAGAATGGCCATTCTTATGTTCTGAGTCATTCAGTTTGATCTGATCATACTGTTTATTTTCTGCCATTATTCGCCCTATTAAAAATTTACTATAGGAGGTTGCACAGAAAATGATACAAAAATAGAGCAAAAATTGGTGAAGTAGTTTTGTTTAAAAATGTGCACAAGGTATCAGTAGAAGCATTTTTGCAACATTCATCCAATTCTAATCCTAAACCGAAAACATCTTCTAGCAGACTTGGAAATCCATGATGAAGTGTTTTAAATTTCCAGTAGATGTCAGCACACCTGCTCCAGCAAGTGCATTAGAAAATCTAAAGAAAGCTTTTCAAAAGCTGGTAAAACACCATTTTGCCCCGAACAAATAACGTAATCCAAAGCAAATGTTTTTCCCAATTGTAATCTGTTTTTCTGATTTGCAGTAGTGGAAAAGCAAACTTTCAGAAAATGTATCACTATGGTGATCTAAGCCCTGGCTGGATTAGATGTTTCAAAGGGGGAAAATTGCAAAGAAATAATATTATCACTAATGGAAAACTTATTGTTCAACTTTTGTGATTTTTTCCCAGGAATATAACTCAACAAGGCTTAACCCATCTCATAACAATACAATCACTGGTATTTGTAATACAACTACTACAGCTAACATGAAGGTGAACTGTAGCTACCCTATCTTCATTACAAAAAAAAAAAAAGAAAAATGTGACATGAAGATGATCTTAATTGCGATTCCTTCTAGTACTTTTTAATTCTTCAAAAATATTCTTGTTTCCATTTCTTTAAATTACAAATTATTTTCAGAAATTTAGTCTTGAAATTCAAACCAAGTGGTTTATTAAATCTGATAAAAGGATGGAACAACAGAACAATGAGAACAACTGGCTCTGAGGAAATTGGTTAATTATTAACCTTAAGCCTTCCAAGAAAGATGCTGCAATAACACTCAAAGTCAGTTAATAACTCACAGTACCTAGACGAGGAAAAGTATTTCATTTGTGGCCAGCTCCATTGTTGTTTTGTGGATTTTAAAAAAGTCCAACATGAATAAGCTAAAGGTAAAGAAGATGCCTCTTAGAAAGGTGGAAGACACAATGGCTCTGCAGTGGGCAAGAGTTGCAAATCGTGGGGAAGAGAAGAGGAGTGCTGATAAAATCAAAATTATCCAGAGGGCTGCAGCTCTCAGCAGCGCTGAAGTGGACAGGGAGAAGGCAGCTCTCCAGAAGTTTTTGGAGAGAGTTAAAAAGTCCACAGGACACATGAAGGAAGACAGATGTGCAGCAAACACACTAAAAGTCCAAGATCATCCCAAGTAAAATGCGCTTGATTAGATATTGAACGGGATAAATCTCCATAGGTGAGACTTAACAATTTGCTTGCACTCCTGCATACCCTGGCACTTCGCCACAGCTTAAAAACAGACCATCGGCTTGTAGAGAGCACAACTACACGACTACTCTAAATTAAAAGGACAGGGCTTCTATTAACGTTTTATGAGCCAAAAAGCACCCTCTGCATGATAGACTTTTGCCTTTATAATTGACCCCTGAGTGTCTGGACTCTGGGTGAAAAAGCACAAATAACTGTTTTGAAACATAAAATGCCACGCAAGTTACAGTGTGACGACAAGGTGAAGTGAGAGAAAAATCTTTTCATCTCTGCTGACCTTACTGCTGGGACTTCTGAGATTTGCAGAACAATGAAGAGTGGTTTCTGAAGGGGGGACTCCAGGAGAATAGTAGTCCTGGATTTGTTTCTTTTTCTAGTACAAAGTCACTAGGTCTTAAAATGAAATTGCTGTAGCTGAATTTATTAGCAGGAATATTTTATACTTCAAAAAGTTGTATTTGCCTTCATCAGTTTTCTCTTTTCTAGTTCCAGGAAAATATTAGAAATTCAGCTACAAAAAGTAAGCACAATACATTTGAAAATGTTGCCTCAGAATTGCAGTTAAAATACATAACTTACCATTCATGCCAATAGGCAAAGAGTCAATGTTATTAATTTGTATGCTGCAGGATATTATAAAGCAAGCTAATGATCAAATAATGTTAAGCTGCTTTTGCTAAATAAACTTATATCTTTTGATTATCCTTATGTCTGTTTTATATTCAGCATTATGAAAATAGGAGTTATGAACTGAATTTCTTTTAACATTTTAAATGATAATTTACAGCCATGTCTTTTGTATGGCAATACATACAGCTGGTTGAAATAAGCGAAACAAATGGTTTCTCTGAAAAAATAAATATTTTTAAAATAACCTTTTCTTTAAAAACTGTAAATGTCGTTGAAATGTTTCAATTTATGAAAAATGTTGTGCCTTTAAAAAAAGTTCTGTCCAAAAATCTTCTAAAAACTTTGAATAACTATTTCAGTCATGTGTTTGGGAGTTTTAAGGGGTAGGGCCATAGAGTTAAATGATAAAATCCTCAAAGGTTTTTCAAGAAAAACAACAAAGGAATCACTATAGAACCCTTCAAAAGGAAAGCAACTTTTAAATGTCAATGTATTTTGCAAAACTAATTTTTGTTTGCATCAGTGCAAGTTAACAATATTTGAGTAACAGTGGTCCCTGCAAGCTGTGCGCTTGCATGGCTGCTGAGGAGGGATTCAAATTCAACCCAGCTGAATTAGCAGAATGCCCCCAGCTAGGTTTTTAGTTTCTACTGGTGTTTGCATATGCTTTGGTGTACATAAAATATCTATTCCATGCATGGATGGAAAAGATTAGAGGGAACACTGGTAACAATCCCTCTTCTCTTGCATAATCCTACGGGCTTCAGAATCAGGGCTAATCCCCATACTCCAGTCTATTAGGATCCTAGAATGTGGACCAACTACATGGACCTACTGCTCTTCTCTAATCCCCACCTAAGGTCTCTATCTCTCTTCCCCTATGATCATGTAGTAGTAGTAATAGCAGTAGTAGTAGTATAACGCCTAGGGACCCTAATTATCGACCAGAACCTCAGAGGACTTTGACTTAACAAGGAACAATGTTTAATGCCTAGAAACCCTAATCATTGACCAGTACCTCAGCACACTTAGACTTAACATGGAACAACAAAAAATTATAGTCCTGCCCCTAGGAGTATACATCCCAAACAAATCATCATTGAATGGAGAACTTTTCATATTCACTGCTTGACAGACATACAGAAAATACTGAGTCACCAAAAATTAGTAAAGGGTATTTCATTTCTACTGAAGGAATTCTTAGTTCCCTTGACATTTGTGGATCCTCTCCCCTCCCTTAGTCATCAAGAATTCATGATTTATTAACATTTCATGTCTTTTCCTCAGCTCTCCATGACTGCAGTACAAGTGTTCTGGCTTCACAGTTAATATGTAATGCACAGTTAATGTACCATGAGTTTATGGGCCATTGAACACTTCACAGATAATTCACAATTACTGATTGACAACAGCAAGAACAATCAGGTATGGAAGGAAAAGAGCATTTACATGCCAGACAAAGTCTGGTTAGCTAAAGTGAGACAAATGAGTTTGTTCTAGTTAGATATGATGAAGTGAAAGAGAGTCATACTAGTTATAAAGACGTAAGCATTATCCAGTAAGCCTGATTTTCTAGCTTTCCCTAAATCTCTTTAAAGCTGTTATAATGTAATAATGGATTAAAATTAATCACTGTGCCTTGATTTAGCACAAGTCTCACTCACAGACCAGTTTAGTCTCACTTAAACTCTGTTTTAAAAAGTTTAACTGGAATTTAAGTAGGACATAGACTTACATACGGCTTCAAGAGCCATTTAGTAAGCAGCAATCTCTAGTATGTGTCAGATGTGCAGAATTTCACAGATTTCTACAAAAAGTTGTTACCATAAAAGGAAAAGACAGCTTGAGTCAGTGATTTTTTTGTAGTTATATGCAAAAAGAAAAGGCACTAAATGATATAACATAACAAGCCAGTTACAAAATTATCACAGCAAAAGGCTCAAGGTAAAATACAAGAGAAATAGGCAAATGAACAGGATAAGAAGCAACAGAAGTATTGTCTGGTAATAAGGGCTCTTTCTTCAATTATTCTTACATTATTGAAAATATGCCACAACAGGACAGGCCGTCTAAGATAAAACCATATAAGATTAGAAAGCATTCACCATACATGCAAACATGATATGCTTAAGGCTGCGGGAATATTTTCAGGAATTATGTAAGATTAAAAAGGCAAAGAAAATAATGATACTTTCAGAGGAACAGTTATCATTATTAACATTACTTTTCCTACAGTAGCCCTGAGAGGTCACAGACAACATTGAGATCTGAGTGTTTGAGGACCGTACACGGTAAGAGACAGCCCTAATTCCTGAGAGCTTACAGGGTAAAACAGACATTTGAATTTTCACACAGCCTGTTTGTAGGGTTTGATTGGTTGCCTTAGGTATTTCTGGCTTTATAAATATTGATCAACATTTATGTAATGACAACACATTGTGCACATACCTCAGACAGTGAATTCCTTCAGTTGTCAAGTGAACATACACAAATATAGCCAATTGCTCAGCTTCTTTCTCCCTTTCTTTGGGACACTAATGCCTTTACCAGCATCTCCAGGGCATAGCTTTAACTAGATGGAAACCCTGAAGAGTGAAAAAAAATATAAAATACAATTCCAGGTTTATCTTGAAGAACACTCTCATGGCAAACACACGGATCTGTGCTGGCTGACTTCACCCCCAAGACATGCAGCATTTCAGAGAAGCTCTGGATAGCTTGTAAAGTATTTAGGGATCTTTCTCAAGAGAAGATGCTTTCCAATAGTTAATATATTTTTCAGCAACAGCTGCCAATACAAACTTCAATCTGCCCAAAGCATAGTAGGTTGGGAAATTTAAATTTTCCACTGAAAAGTTTCAGTGAAAAAACAAAACTAAATTACCAGGAGGGACTGACCCACTAAGGACCTGCAGCTCCTTTTATCTGAACTCTGACTGGCTGCTTCTGAGTAGTCTTTCTAGGTAGGTCTGGAGGATGCCACTCCACTGTGCTTTTCATGAAGCAGGATGTAGTGAGCTGCAGGGCCTGCAGCAGGGGGCTATTGGGCCTTGTCATACAAATGTTCTTCTATAGATGTGTTGTTCTCACAGCTTGACTTTTTGATCACTAAGAAGATTCACAAGGTGACGATTATGGCTGAAATGGGGATTGGGGGAAGATGCTACAGAACTTCCAAATAACAAGAGGATAGTGCATCATTTCCTACAGTGAACAAAATATTGCTATACTTGAAATACACATTTGTTGGTCACAGCCTTAGGGCCATACTACAAATTATTGTGCTGCAAGCTTGCTTGTGAATCTACAGTGCAGTTGACTTGCCAAGCTGCACTCCTGGGCCTTCAGTTCACTGTACCAGTGTCCACATGGGACATTACCATATGGCAAACAGAGGCGATGTAGATTCATGTGTATTACAGACCTTCAAAGCTGGCTTGCCACACCATAACATGCCAAGACAACGCTGAATAGATGATAGCAATCCTCTGTGCAGAATTTTCACTTATCAATTGGAGATACCTATTAGGACAAGGGTGGGCAATAAAACTGCAGTGGTTCACCACCCGCCTCTGGTGGGACGTTGCCACTATATTTATCTACACCTCCACAGGTATGGGCAGTCACAGCTCCCATTGGCTGGGAATGGTGAATACAGGGTGCAGGTAAATATAGCAGTGTGTGGGCCCACCAGGGACTAACCTGGGTGAAACAGATCTGGCCCAAGGGCCAGTATTTGTCTACCCCCCCCCACCCCCCGTATTAGGACAGCTCTGAGGAGATTATAAAACCTGACGATGGAAGAAGGCGCTTGCTTCAAGTATCCTTTAGTTATTCTCTTTGCTGTCTTTGGAAAAGTTCAAGAGTTCTGGAAGAAATGGGTTATTCAGATTCCTCCTGTTTGAGATTTTACAAAGGTCCATCCCAATCCGCGTATGGCCATCTGTGTCAGTTGAAGCTGGCGAAACTGCAGATACTTCTGCCCTAGATTTGGCATGGTTGGTTTCTGCAAGATATTGTGTCACAGTCATAATTTAAGGCCAGAAAGAACCAGCAGATTATCTGGTCTAGCCTCCAGTATATCACAGGCCAGCAACGCCACCCAGCAGCTGCCTATTAAACACAACTTTAGCTATAATAGTAGCTTTGATTTTTTAAATGATTGTAGTGCCTGGAGTGGCCAACCTTTAAGTTCATTTGAGCATCTGATTGTTTTCTTTGTCTCAGTTAATGGATACAATTTATGTTTCTGCTGGAGTAAAGGCCAAACTCTCAGAGATTTTATAACTAATGGTATGTATATTCTGCATCTGGAAACATAGCTCCCAGCCCGGGTAGACTGGTGCACACTGGCTTGGCTTGAGTGAATGCACCAAAAAACAGCACTGTGGGCATTGACATTTGGGTCACACAGATACAAAACCAAGCAGGCAGGCTTGGACTCAAGTGGCTGGCCAGTATTATAATATCCATGCTGCTACTTTGATCAGACTAGCTCAAGCAGAGCTAGTGTATGTTTGTCTACCTGGGCTGGGAGGCACACTTCCTGATGCAGGATAGACATATACCCTAAGATTCCCAAGCTAGCAATAGAGTTCTTCTTTGAATCAAATCCTGAAGGACATCAGTCTTTTAAATATTCCATAAATTGTGCCTTAGGTAGGGAGTGACTAGGCCTTTCATATGCTGATTTCTGAACAAGGAACATCCTCTTGTTGAGCATTGGCCTCATCCTATCCCTTCCTTTCACTTTTCTAAATTCTTGAAGACATTTTATCATTGATACAATTTCTGATTAAAAAATCAAACATTACCAGTGGTTTAATTTTTCCCTTCTAATACATTATGGCTGTGTCTACATTGGCATGATTTTGTGCAAATACTCTTTAACGCAAGAGTTCTTGCATTAAAGTATTTGTGCAAGAGAGCGTCTACACTGGTATGTGCCTTTGCACAAGAGCATCCGTGCCAGTGTAGGCGCTCTCTTGCGCAAGAAATTCGTGTTGCCTGTCTACACTGGCCTCTTGCGCAAGAACAGTTGCACAAGAGGGCTTATTCCTGAGCGGGAGCATCATAGTTCTTGCGCAAGAAGCACTGATTTCACACATTAGAACATCAGTGTTCTTGCGCAAGAATTCCCCGCCAGTGTAGACAGGCAGCATGCTTTTGCGCAAAAGCAGCCGCTTTTGCGCAAGATCGTGCCAATGTATACACAGCCTGTCTTTTTAGGCTTTACATTTTTGTTTGGGAGAGTTAGTCAGCTGCTAACAGTGTGGCACCCAAAACAGGTCAGTAGGTATATTTATAAATACAGGTCTTATTCTTTGTATTTAAAGACGTTCCTTGAAATAAACAACATCAGACCAATAACCTTCACTGTAAATAATGTTTAATGTAATTGACACACAATGTATTGAAATATACATTTTTATTCTGTGAATAAATCTCTGAGAAAAATATTGGAAAATACTTGAACTAAATATGATGTTAAATACAAACATTCAGTTCAGAGTCCAAAGTCACAAAGTCTATAAAACAAATTACAAAGGAGATTACAATTCACTGCCCATTTGCCCAACATTTCAAAAGCATTACATTTTTAAAAACAGCTCTCAGAATTTTAAATGAAGTGAGAATTATTCTAGCAAATGTAGTTTTCAGATTTCAAAACAATAGATCTAAATCGTGCCTAATATTTTCCAACTCCCTCCAGCTCTCAAGATCCATGAGACTGAATAAATATATTTTAGAGTTGGTTGATAATTTTGGGGGCAGCCAGTTTTCCTCATAAGAAATATGATGTTACAGTTTTCATTGGAAACGGTCATCTCTTATTTAAGAAACAAGATGGGTAAGAGACGATTTTTTACTGGACCAGCTTCTGTTAGTGAGAAAGACAAGACCAGCATGGCTACAATTTCAGCAAAAGCTCTTTTATCCAGTATGTTGGAGAAACGGGGGATGCCAGTGAAGTGAACATGCTGGTTAACTGAGAGTTATACTTTACCAATGGAGTATCAATTTTCAGAGAATTAGAGTACAATAAAATGAATCAAGTATAACACAGTACACAGGGTCAGGGGGGCTCACAGACTTGCTGGGCCCTGGGCAAGGTGGAGAGGTTGGCTCTGCACTCTCAGAAGAGGTGGGGCCTCAGTTGGAAGGGGCAGGGCTGAGGCAGCCAGCCCTCAATGCTGCCTGGAGCACTCTGTGCCCAGCCCCAACCAGGCCTTAGTGCCACCCACAGTGCCCCATGCCGAGTTCCAGCAGCAATTTAAAAACCCTGGGGCTTTGGCTGCTGCCCCAGGCCTTTTTGAATCGCCAGGCCCTAGGGCAGTTACCCGCTTTGCCTTCATTCCCCACCCTCTTCCCCTCCCTTGGCTGGCCTGTACAGGTTGTACTGCATTGCAGAGTGGTTGGTTTTTTGAAGCACTTAGGTGCATACAACTAAAGCTTTCTAGACAATAGGTTATCTTCTGACACCACATATCCCTATGGGTAGTTCATTTACAGCCAGTTCAAAATGTTCATGAAAAAAAATAAAATGAAATTGCACAGATTTTTCATTACGTACGTCCCACTGGAATCTTTTAGGTCTTCTGAGTAATGCTACTATATATGAAAGGAATATTTAAATTTATTAAATAAATTCAGACCTAGTATCAACATGTGCAACTCCAGTAATGTTCTAGCAGGTCTGAATTTGTCCCAATATATCATAGTTTCAGTGAAATATATTTGTTCCCAAAATGTAAACAACGGTATTTATATGTGCACATACAAACTGAGTATACAGGGCCCAATAATGTGGTTCATATGTGCAAACTGAGAATAACTCAGTAAAAATCAGTTATTCTGGGTTTACACAAGTGTGCCTGATTATACAATTAGGGACACTGATCTGATTCTTCACTGTCCTGCACTTTTTGTAGTCATTTAGCCTATTCAAATTAGATGTAAAATGATACCAGATCATAGTGACATTGGTTTATACCTTTTTGCACTCACTTCAACCAGGTATGTGTGACCTCGCATGGTGCATGGCAGTGGAAAGTCAGGACCAGTGGCTATAAGGATTTTATTTTGGCTTTCTGCAATTATATTGTTTGGTTGACTACAGAAATCCTGTCCAACATGTTTCAGAATAATTTTTTAACCTAGATCTTTCCTTAGATTTCTAATTTGTCTTGTAGGAAGTCAGCTATGATAAGGTCTTAAGAGCTGTTGACTAAATGGGTATTGTGAATCAATATGACACTTGTGATCCAGTATGTGGTTGGTGTAAAAAGTGTTTGGGTGTGTTTTTCTATGGATTTTCTCCCTCTACCACTGCACCCTTTACTATTATTTCTGCTCCACCTGGATCAGCTCTGAAATGTTTCTATTCCTTCTATCAACTCTTAGGGTATGTCTACACTAGCCCCCTAGTTCGAACTAGGGAGGCTAATGTAGGCATTCGAACTTGCAAATGAAGCCCGGGATTTAAATATTCCGGGCTTTATTTGCATGTTCCTGTCCGGTCGCCATTTTTAAATGCCACTAGTCCGGACTAACTGCCCGCGGCTACACGTGGCAGTGAAACGGCAATTTGAACAAAGTCCTTAGTTCGAATTAACTGTTACTCCTCCTGGAATGAGGTATAACAGTTAATTCAAACTAAGAACTTAGTTCGAATTACCATTTCACTGCCATGTGTAGCCGCGGGCAGTTAGTCCGGACTAGTGGCATTTAAAAATGGCGACCGGACGGGAACATGCAAATAAAGCCCGGAATATTTAAATCCCGGGCTTCATTTGCAAGTTCGAATGCCTACATTAGCCTCCCTAGTTCGAACTAGGGGGCTAGTGAAGACATACCCTTACTGACTAGATGTGCTTCCAAAGAGTTACCAGTAGATGTACAGCAAAGCATTTTTCTGCCTTTGTGATACTTGGAGTATGCTGACACTGCAAAAAAACACCTGTGGCTGGCACAAATCAGCTGATTTCAAGGCTCAGACTGCAGGGCTGTAAAACTGCAGTGGAGACATACAAGCTCCCAGAGTCAAATCTGTGCTGAATTCACCAAATTATTCTAGTCACACAAAAACAAAACAAAAATCTGGAAAAAAATCTAAATGTTTTCATTGACATCTTTGAAATTAAATATTTCATTTTTTTCAATTCAAAATGACTTTAATTTAATTTCATGCAGAACCAAATATTTTTACAAGCTCAAATTACAATCAAACATTTTCTTTTAGGTAAAACAAACCTTTTGTTCCATATGAAACAATTTTTTTCAACTACTCAATTCACCAAAAAATTTGGGAAAGTTCTCTGTTGGGTCAGCCTGAAATGTTTTTTTTTTTTTAATTTTTAAGTTTAAATTACAAAAAATCAGTTATTTATATTGTTCTACATCATATGATTCTGTCAACATAAATTTCATTTGTACCTGTATGAAGGCAACTTTGTCAGTCTAAAATAATATGAAGTGGTGTTCGTGCACATGAGAAATGGACTTCCTCATTTTTTATGGATAGCTATGGTACTTGTATAAAAATCCCTTTAGCTTTACATAGGCATAAAAGGAACCATACCAATGAACTAGCCCCTCCTGGCTCTTGCATGTTTTTCAGCAAAACAATGGCAGGGAGTGTGCAACTATCCATTTTAAATGCAGATGTTGACTTGAACACATTATGGGACAAATTCTACTGTTAGCTAAACAAATGCAAATTCAGAACAATTCTGACCAAAGGAAGAAAAGAGAGCAGTAAAATACACACCTTGGACTTCAAAAAAGCAGATTTTGACTCCCTCAGAGATCTGATGGGCAGAATCCCCTGGGATGCTAACATCAAGGGGAAAGGAGTCCAGGACACCTGGCAGTATTTTAAAGAAGCCTTAGTGAAGGCACAGACAGAAACCATCCCGACACCTAGCAAGAGAGGCAAAAATGGTAGGAGACCGAATTGGCTTACGGGGGAAATCCTTGGTGAACTTAAGCACAAAAAGGAAGCTTACAAAAAGTGGAAACTTGGACAAATGACCAGGGAGGGGTTTAAATGTATAGCTCGAGAATACCGGGGGTTATCAGGAAGGCGAAAGAGCAAATGGAATTGCGACTGGCTAAGGATGTGAAGGATAACAAGAAAGGTTTCTACAGGCATGTTAACAAGAAGAAGGTGATCAGAGAGGGTGTGCGGCTCCTACTGGATGAAGGAGGTAACCTAGTGACAGATGATGTGGGGAAAGCTAAAATACTCAATGCTTTCTTTGCCTCTGTATTCACGGACAAGGTCAGCACAGAAGTCCAGGAGCCAAGTGACGCAAGATGGGATGAAGATGGACAGCCTGTGGTGGGTAAAGAACAGGTTAGGAACTATTTAGAAAAGCTAAACGTACACAAATCCATGGGTCCGGACTTAACGCATCCAAGGGTACTGAGGGAGTTGGCAAATGTCATTGAGGAGACTTTGGCCATTATCTTTGAAAAGTCGTGGAGATCGGGAGCAATCCCGGATGATTGGAAAAAGGCAAATGTAGTGCCCATCTTCAAAAAAGGGAAGAAGGACAATCCAGGAGACTATAGGCCGGTCAGTCTTACCTTGGTTCCTGGAAAAATCATGGAAGGGATCCTTAAGGAATCCATTTTGAGGCACTTGGAAGAGAGGAAAGTGATTAGGAATAGTCAGCATGGATTCACAAAGGGCAAGTCGTGCCTGACCAATTTGATTAGCTTCTATGATGAGGTAACTGGCTCTGTGGACGTGGGAAAGTCAGTGGATGTGATCTACCTTGACTTTAGCAAGGCTTTTGATAAGGTCTCCCACAATATTCTTGCCAGCAAGTTAAGGGAATGTGGATTGGATAAATGGACAGTAAGATGGATAGAAAGCTGGCTAGAAGGCCGGGCCCAGCGGGTAGTGATCAACGGCTCGATGTCAGGATGGCGGTCGGTTTCTAGCGGAGTGCCCCAAGGTTCAGTTCTAGGACCGATTTTGTTCAGTATCTTTATTAATGACCTGGATGAGGAGATGGATTGCACCCTCAGCAAGTTTGCGGATGACACTAAGCGAGGGGGAGAGGTAGATACGCTTGAGGGCAGAGATAGGGTCCAGAGTGACTTAGACAAATTGGAGGATTGGGCCACAAGAAATCTGATGAAGTTCAACAAGGAGAAGTGCAGAGTCCTGCACTTGGGATGGAAGAATCCCAAGCATAGTTACAATCTGGGAACCAACCAGTTAAGTAGTAGTTCTGCAGAAAAGGACCTGGGGGTTACAGTGGATGAGAAGCTGGATATGAGTCAACAGTGTGCCCTTGTAGCCAAGAAGGCTAATGGCATATTAGGTTGCATTAAGAGGAGCATTGCCAGCAGATCCAGAGATGTCATTATACCCATTTATTCGGCTCTGATGAGGCCACATCTGGAGTATTGTGTCCAGTTATGGGCCCCCCACTACAAAAAGGATGTGGACGCATTGGAGAGGGTCCAGCGGAGGGCAACCAAAATGATTAGGAGGCTGGAGCATATGACTTATGAGGAGAGGCTGAGGGAGTTGGGTCTGTTTAGTCTGCAGAAGTGAAGAGTGAGGGGGGATTTGATAGCAGCCTTCAACTTCCTGAAGGGAGGTTCCAAGGAGGATGGAGAGAGGCTGTTCTCGGTAGTGACAGATGGCAGAACAAGGAGCAATGGTCTGAAGTTGTGGTGGGAGAGGTCCAGGTTGGATATTAGGAAAAACTATTTCACTAGGACGGTAGTGAAGCACTGGAATGGGTTACCTAGGGAAGTAGTGGAGTCTCCATCCCTAGAGGTGTTTAAGTCTCGGCTTGGCCAAGCTCTGGCTGGGTTGATTTAGTTGGGATTGGTCCTGCCTGGAGCAGGGGGCTGGACTTGATGACCTTCTGAGGTCTCTTCCAGCTCTATGGTTCTATGATTCTATGTTAAATTAGAGCCAATGAAATCAGGTTTACAACAGCAGGAAAAAAGCAGAATGTGGTACTTAGAGTGAGGATAATTTATAACATCTTAATAGGATCTCTGTAGTAAAATCTACTGTTCTATATGTACTATCCAAGTTACCATTTACATCAGGAAGGATTTCACCATTCAAGTGTGTCAGTTCAAATACGTATTTGTTTTTAGTGAGAAAAGTGCCAGACTCACCAATATAATATAATTAAACTTTTACAACAGACCGAGCCTTACAGTGCAAGGTCATGTCTTAAAGGACTACCTCAAAATAATCATATATAGTAAGCAGGATTTCTCTCTCCTTGTAAAGAAAAGCAACTCAACAAAGCAACTGATTTTTATCTGAACTTTGAGTGGTTGCTTAAGGCAGTAGTCATGTGTGTGTGTTGTGTATATGTGTGTGCGTGTGTGTGTGTGTGTGTGTGTGTGTGTGTGTGTGCACTAATATTTATACAAGGTGTGTTTAACCCTATCTAAGCTCAATATATGTTTGACCTAAGACATCACCAGGAAGATGTCAGAAAAAAAACTTCTTCTACACTCCTACGCAACTGGAAGTGAACTGGCCTTTGTCATACATAGGATAAAAGTGGGAAGCATCTTTCGTGAAAACTGGAAAGATGATGACAATTTCGTACTTTCATGATGCCATTCATTCAAATATCAAAACACTAAATAAATATTAATATATTTAGCACCGTAGCACTTCTGTGAGGTGAATTCCAGAAATAGGGTTTTTCTTTACATTTTTTCACAGAAGTCCTAGCACCACAGACCTGCCTCATCACAAATTATTCAGGGCAGTATTTGCAAATAACCAGAAAATGTCAAAAAAAATATCTCCTCAGAGTTACTAGAGAGTAATAGAAGCTAACTGAAACATTTCAAAGTTCAAACATTTTGAATTGAAAAATGGAAATTTTTCAGCAATTCTACCCTCTATGGAAACATCTGCAAATGGAATTTTCTTCTGCCAATTTGGAGTGATTTTTTATATCCCACTCAACATTTTAAAGAAAAATGACAAGCTAAGAAAACAGAATAACTCAAGATTCAGTCAAAGTTATTTGTTTACTTGTTTTTTTTAAATATATGCAATACTTTCAAATAAGCATTGGCTTGAATCATTAAAATATGTCAATGCTTTTACATAACAGAAATTCACATACAACTATGGAAATGAAATCAGATTTGTGTGACTTACTAAGTTTTTTGTGACTATTTAAACATTTTGGATAGAAAATTCTGGTACATCTTTGTAGCCATTTTTACAAACTACCATTTTTCTGGATTTTAATTCATCTCAGTAAAATGGAAAATAATGACATATAACTATATAACCTATAAAGTTCCACATTTGTATACTGTACAAATCACTTCTCAAAAAAACACCCTACACTCAATGCCAGCATTTGCATATGCAATCTCAAAATTCAGCTTTGAAAATGTGGTATTTGAAAATAAGGTATTTCTTACATACCTTGAGTACCTAATTCTGTGTAGATATTCTTACAGTTCTGTTTATTTACAAAAAAATAGGACTACATATTCAACATATCAGCATACCATAATCAGACTTCAGAATTTTGTGCCCAGATCATATTGTTTCATCTGTATTCAAATTTATTTTTGCATTTTTTAAGAATCAACTTCTGTGACATGAGTACATTACACTAACAAATCTTTTGGACCACTTAATAGTACCGTAATTACAAAAAAATGGCGGTGATAAAATCAAGGGACCAAATTCTCCCTAGTTATCATGATGCAATCTCATCACACCAATGTAATCAAGAAGAAAATCTGGTCCCAAATCTACACACTAAACTGACAACAGTTATAATCATAATTTTCTGAACTGTTGATGTCCATAAGTATTGCAGAAAAAACAGGGAAAAAATTACTTGCTCAAATCACAGATAAAAGACTGCTTTTTCCGTTTCTTTCCCTTTACATACCAGACCTTATTAGCTTTAAAATAAATTAATCATAAATAATATTACCAGAACTATATTATGTGTTATTTTGATTGCTTTGAGGGGCTGTTTAGTCATTTATACAAAGCTCTCTTCCATATTTGTGCACAGCAAGAAGGAATCCACAAGTCTAGGCTTTACCAACTGCTGGAAATCTGACTCCTCGAGGCCATCAGGACTCATAACTGCTAGTCTTCGCAAGGCTGCCTGTCAGAAACAACAGTACAGTTAAAAATTTGAATCCATAAACTACAGTGCCTACAGGGGTCAATATTTGAAACTGACCCCTGTGCACAGGGTCAGCATATGACCATAGACTACATTTTCTAGTCATCCAGTTACATCTCCCTCCCAACTTGATTCTGAAACTGCTCTTTTGAATGCATTACACGGAATACATGATCTGTTATACGACTTCACTTTCTGTCCCTTTGTTTCCTGTCCCTACTGAAGGCCAGTACCCTACTGGTCAATCATTTTGGGAAATGACTGTACTGAAAATTACATTCTTAAGGCAGGTAACCAACAGGTCTTAGGTTCTTTTCAAGCAGGTGGAAAGAGACACTTCTCTCTGTTTTGGGTCATGTATGTATTGGGCATTGCACATCTCATTCTAAATGCCTGTTTGCATAGTGAGCCAAATGCTGAATAAGAGAGTGTGAAATCTTCAAGAGAGGAAACTTACAGGATGAAATAAATAGAATCCTCTTTACAAGTAAATACAATGGAAGTACACCCTGGATGCTTTGTGCGGGCATTAGCTAATAAATAGTGTGTTTGTCTTATGAATGGAGGGTCAGAGTCACCTTGGCTGTAAGACTCTGAAAGGATTTGGGATGAGATTTCTCTACATGAGCAAAAAATATCTCCTTAATTAAGTCTGTGTTTAGAATGTTATGATTTTGTTTTCTACGTAATAAACTGTTTCCAATGCCTCTACTTGCTGTCATTTGAATCTCTATCCTTTCATAATAAACTTTCCTTTTTTTTTCCCACTGTAACCATGGGCAGTGGGTGAACCTAGGGCTGGGGGAGGCAAACCCTTCAACCTGAGATATCACCCCTGTCGCTCATGGTCTCCGTAGGAACCAAGCCTTCTCCCATTGTCGGGCAGCCCCCCGAGCACAGGCAGCCACCACCATCCTGAGCAGGGACGGTCCACACTGTCCCCCCCCCCCCTCCAGCACAGGCAGCTTGCAGTGTTCCCCAGCTTTCCCAGGGCACAGGTGGTCCACACCCTCCCCCGCCCCAAGCATGGGCAGCCCACAGCCCAGACCCCCCAGTGAGCATGGGCAGCCCGCAGCCCTCCTAGATCACTTGCAGCCCACAGCCCTGTCCCTACAGAGCACAGGCAGACTGCAGCTGTGGTCTTTTCCACACACACAACCCCGTCCCCAGCAGAGGCAGGGCAGGCTGGCAGGCATCCACCCTAGCCTCCCCATCCCTGGAGCACAGACAGTGCTGGCAGCACAGGGCTGAAGCCCAGGCAGCCCCAGGAGCCTGGGGGAAGTGCACTGAATGGGAGGTTCTGGGGAGCGAGGTGTGGGAAAGCATTGCCTTCCCTTGCTTCTTTCACTGGCCACCCATGACTATAGCCATGCTGCAGTGTGGTGTGTGAAGCGGAATGGCAGTCTGTGACACAATCTGACCATGGCTGCTCTGGTGAGGCTGAGGCACTTCCCCTCCCCCCCCCCCCCGGCACTTCCCCTCCCCCCCCCCCCATCTCTTGCTGCAGCTGCTCAGTGCTGGGGCCGGAGCACTTCTCCTCCCGCTCCTCCACCATGGCTGCTCCAAGCTGGGGCTGGAAAAGCAGGCCTCTCCCCCAAACCCGGAGCTGCCCCAGAGCAGGGGACAGGGGACAGGCGCCCCTTCCCTGGTCCCCCACACCCAGCCTAGTGTGGACCTGCCCCAGCTGAGGAACAGGCAACCCTCCCCTGGCCCTGCTGCGGTGAGATAGGACTGGAGATAGTCCATTCTCTGCCCAGGCCAGCCTGCACCTGAACCACTCATCCTCGGCCCCACCCCCAGACAGAGCCCTTATCACCCACACCAATCCACTGCTCCAGACCTACACCCCAACCCCTCCGCCACACCCCAGGCACGAACTGTCAAAGTGACTTTTGTTAGGTGATCCATCACCTCCAGATTGATGCCCATAACGAAAATCATTCCACAATAAAGAATTGGCAGGAACACGGGTACTGACTGTAACTTCACTGAGGATAAAGGTAACACAAACCTGCTAGCCTAATCTTTGATATCCTCTCATTCCCAGGGACAGTTAATCAGCCCATCATGCTCCTCTGGCCCAAGCAGAGCCCCCTTCCTAACCATCTGGCCCCAGACCCAAACTGACCTTTGCAGGCCCTACAGTTCCTTTTATTTGAGCTATCTAGCATGGGCAGTGGTGGAAGGTAGGGCCGGGGGAGGCAAACCCCTCAGCACCACCCCCAACCCTGCCCCTTCTGGCCAGCCCCCACCCTCCAGTACCACAGGGAGGGAGGAGAATGTGTGGCCCCAGACTCCCTGATCCCAGAGCACAGGCAGGGCAGGTGCTGGGGGTAGCAACACTCCACCCCAATACACCTACAGCAGGGATTCTAGGGGTGGAGTGTGGGTGGGGGGTGGGGCCCTCCCCCCTGTCTAGGATATCCACCGCCCCTGCTAGCTGGGTTCTGACTGCTTCTGTGTAGGAGATAGGAAGCTGTGGGGCCTCGATCAGGCAGTCATGAAGAGACTGATATACCCAATGAAAGTGCGTGAACCTTGATTTTAAATGTTCAATAAGGAACTCAGCACTGGGTCCATGATGAGAAGGAGCTGAGCCTGATATGCAATACGTTGTGATACTTACACACACTGAAATCCCACTGAAACAAATGGAATTTGTGCATTTTTCAGGCCAGATAAAGGATGGTTTAAGTGCACCTACCAGACAGGCCACTAGAACAGAATCACTGTTATTTCTTTCCGTGGGTGATCTGCAGAGTTCTACAAGGCGAGGAATACCTAAAGACAGAGAAAAAATGAAGAGAAATAGTTCTTGTTATCTGAAACTCACCATTTTGACACCAAAAATTAGCCTAGTGGGTTCTTTAGTTTTATCTATCTCATTCAATACAATTGTGAATGGATACAATGCTATCCAAGAGGTGTAGAAGGAACTCTCCACACATGCATTAGAACAAGCCATGCAATTTGAAACTGACAGTTAGATAACAGCAAAGCATAAACACATACATTGTTTTTACCCTCTACTGCTCTTTTACAATGAAAAGAGCTGACCTAAAAAAAAAATCCTTCCTATCTATCATTCTTTAACTCCCCAGAACAAATATGTTTTTTCCTCAGTTTTTATATTTGAAATTCTGGCTTCTACTCTCCATCTCTCTTTGCTGAGGGTTACTATTGGTCACGTGTGTATGAGGCTTTAAGCTGGTGAGGCAGTAGATGCCGCATCTTCAAAACAGCATCAGCTAGTCTCTGTAAAAGCTCAGTATCCCCTCCATCCCCAGCTATATGTAGAGCAAAAGTGCACCTCAACTGTCTCTGAAAAATTAGCCATAGATTCATTTAGCACACTCTCCACATCCACTGTCAGGACAGACTGTGTGGGAAACCTCCTGGCCTGCAGAGAGCAGACATTAACAAGTGATATAAGAGCGCCTCTCCTTGACAAAACTAGCAAGAGGCTCTGCTGCTCTGATGTAGCAGGAAGTCATTCTCTCCGCATTTTACAGTCTGCCACTAGGTTAGCATTACAATCTTACAGCTGAGTTTTATGGCAGCATGTGCTACTTCAGGGTCTCGGCTGAGCCGGGCCAGAGTGACCGCAGATTTCTGCTGAACACGCTCACATGCAGCAACTTCTGCTGAATTCCCAGAAGATGATCTCTCAAAGAGCATTTCCATTAAAAGCTGAACGCCTACAAAGTAAATGTTGCTGTTAGCATCTCTCCCAGAGAACAATACAAACTTCCACATAAGAAAGCAATTGAAAAGTGAAGCAAGCTTTGCCCGAATAATCACTGCACAACTGCAAGATAGGATTTTGCTGCTCAGAATATAGGCACAGTCTGCTTCTCCGCAAAAACACGTTGTCTACAGGAAGCTAGAAAACATATGGAACCAGCTCCATTCCCAGTTCCCCCTCTTCTATCTAGACCAGTGTTTCCCAAATGGAGTTCCACGGAACCCCAGGATTCTGTAAAGTGAAAATAAGGGTTTACATTAATAATAATTAATATTTAAGCATTTATGAATTTTATTGAAAACTGTTTTCATTTGTGTTGATCTCATGACCTTGTTTAGCATTATTATTATTATTATCCTTACTTATTTGTGGTCTACTTTTTCAGCTCCATATACAAGACTGTTATTAGGGGTTCCACCAAATTCTTTTGAGTTTAAAAGGGTTCCATGGCCAAATAAAATTGGGAAACACTTCTCTAGATTGTTCTAGTGCTGACTGACATGTGATTTTAGACTGACCTCTGGCATCTGGCTCAAATCCACGGCAAATGCTCTTAATTCTTAGTTGCATGTAACTTCTAATTCAAGATAAGCCTAATGGAGGGAGCCCGAAGAACATCAGAAAATCTTTCAGATTAGTTACATGAATATAACTGCCCTTCCCAGCTCATATGTTTGAAAACACCTTTTTAATGTTTCCATTTAAATCATAGGCATTAGGCTAAGTTCTCAATTCAAATACATTTGTATCTTCCCCATGGACTTCAGTGATACTCACAAGCATGAATGTTTTCCTTCATGTCTATCTTGCTTTTTATAGATTCTTCTGGTCTTGTTGCATTCTCAGTTATATTTTATGCTTCAATTTATTCATCCAACCTCTCCACCCCTGGCCAAGGAATGTGCCTTGGTTTTCAGTTGTTACAACATGACAGTGTAACTACTGTAACATTGACTGCTATTTTACATTTCTGCTCAGCAGGTATATTTTGCTGGGCTAGTGTCAAGCTCTATGAAGTTATAAACTCACCTGTTGACTGGTGTTAAGCTCAAAGCCTTTGTAAAATGACTAGGTGCTTCTACTTTGCCACTTTCATGTGATGTGTGTACACCACTGTGCTTATGGCTCAGCCATATCAGCTTGCTAGGCTTATCTCAAAGCTCAGGATTTTGGGAAGTTATTGGATCAGCACATCTAATCTGCTGGTCTGTGGTTATGGCTAGTCTTGGCAGGATTCAGTTTCAACTGATAGATATTAGTAAATGTCAGTTTCGGCTGACATAATGGAATGGACTAAAAAATAATCTCTCTGAAACAGTCAGAGGGAGTGCAACCTCCTCCCTGCACCACACACAGAGATTGGGAGTAACTAGTCCTGCGGCAGGGCAGGGAGCTGTCAGCAGAACCTCCCTGTTCTGACACTTCCATTCTTTCATCAGCTGGGAATGCTGCAGGGATCTCTGCTCTGCCAGAACCAGTCTCCCCTACACCTTGTGCCTGGAGGGATCAAGTATGTGTCAGTGGCTCTGTCGCAGGGCAAGGGAACCCCCTGCAGCCCTGCTGTCAGTGCTGGGAACCCCCAACAACCTTGCTGTCGGTACTGCCCTAATCCCAGCCCCACCCTGCCTTAATTTCCTGCAACCATAAAATTAAAAATGAAAACAGAATGAATAAACAAACAGATAAATAAATAAAACATATGAATATCAAATTCTGCCAACCTAGTCATGGCATGGCCTGCTGTGAGGTGTCTGAGGCCTGGTGTACATGAATTTAGGTTGAACTTAGCTGCATTAGGTTAAGATTTTCTAAACATCTACCCTGCAACACTATTCTGAAATAACTTAGTCTGCGTCAACACAGCAAGCAGTTATTTAAAAATAGTGTCAAAATACTGTCAAGCTGGAGGACTTCTTGCCACAGGGCTGGAGCACACCCTGCCCCAGTGAGCCCTGCAGTGAAAGGCAGGCCCCTGCCCATGGCAGGCAGGGAGCTGCTTCAGCCCATGCCAGTTAACCACAATCGGTAAACCTCACCCATGAAGGTTAACCATTCCTATCCCTAATTGTTACCTATATCTGTTATTTCATATTATTGTCATATTGTATTGATATAGTTGATTAACAATTACACAATTAACAAATATATTAATTGCTTCCAATTAGAAAAACAATTAGTGCTAAAAACCAAAATTGAGTAGCGAGCCCACCCAAGCTCTTTCAGTTCCAAAGACTCTTATCATTAGTACCTCTGGTTTTTCACCAACTGCTAATTGTTACCATATTACACAGGCATAGGAAACAATTATGCACAAGTTGGCTTTCAGCCCTTTTCATAAGCCTCAAGGCAGCTGCCTTGGTATGAGCTTCCAACAAGAAGAAAATGTGCAGACTTTACTGTACCACAAACACACTTTGGTTAATTAAGCCTCAGTTTTACATGGACATGTGCCAGAACTAAAATGATCATTTACTTGGATCTTCTCACCGGCTCCGAGGGAGAGCTAGATGGCAGAGTGTGCTAATGCATTAACATTTGAACACCCTGGCTCTAGGTCCAAATAAGGTTTACTCATCACAAATGAAGTGAACACATGTGATCTCAACTTTGACTACAGTGGAGTTCATGCACGCCCCCAAATTCCTGCACAATTTACTGAAATGGGCAGTGTCAATTCAGTAAGGACCTGATCCCGCCAGGGGTTAAGTGCCCTCCATGTCCAGTGGGCTCGATTCTCTTCTCAGTCATTTGACATTGGTGTAACTCAACTGACTTCCATAAAGTTCCTCTTGGTTTACACCAATCTGAGTGAGAAGAGAATCAGGCTAATTGTCTTCAGTGGCAGTGTAGTCTGCTCATCACCTTTCCGATGGACCCAGCACCTGTGTGGGCACTATCAGTTATAGGTTGAGAAATGGCTATAAATTATCTTAAATCTAACTAGGGGGCTGCATTCCCTGCTTGCTACACTCATCAACCCCCCTCTCGCTGGCCGCTTTTGTGACCAGAGAGCCTGTTAATCTTGCACTGAGCCTGGTTGCACTCTCCATGGCCCCAAGTCACTCGCACCGTTCTCTGCTCCTGCTCTTCCACACCCTTGGATGGGCCCCTGTATCCAAACCCTCTTGGCCCATCCCTCTCACTTGTGCCCTTCGATCGACAGCCAGCTTCCCCCCCCCCACACACACACATCCTTCCTGTTCTTGCTCTACCCACCAATAAAATAGTTTGTTCACGTGTTGACTTCGGAGCCTCTCCTGGCAGCGAGCACCAGGAAGGGCTATGCTCTGTGGGCTTGTGGGCTTCATGTGGAACCAAAAGCCAAACACTATCAGTAAAATGGGGCCAACTCCAAATGAATCCCTTTGTTCCGGGTGCTCCTGGGCACGCAGCTCGCTAGCAAGGGGCAGGGGCTGGGTTGTGTTCAAGCGGCCAGGTAGGGAGAGAATTCCCCACTCTCCATGCCCAGTTACTGCCCATCTTTGCAGGGTAGCAGCGCTCCAGATGTGCCCTTCCAGCTGGCAAGCGAGCTCCTGCCGTGGGGCTGGGACGTGCTCGGTGCAGAGAGGGTGCAATGGAGAGACACGGAGCCATGGGGGAGCCCCCAGCTTTATGCGCCTGCGCCCTACTGAGAACCAGATTTTGGTCACGCAGGAAGAGAGCCCGGTGGGGTAATCTGGGCCACTAGTCCTTATCCTAGAACTCCATGGCCCACAGCCTACCTGCTTCTCACGGCTCAGGGCACCAGGGAGGGGGGAGGCCATGCACCTCCCAAAGCACAGGGGAGGTCACATGGCTCCCTGTGGCTCCCACCCCAGAGCACCAGGGAGGAAACTGGGAGCTGGAGGACAGCAAGCCTCATCAGCACCAGACCCTACTCAAGGCGCAGGCTGCCTCTTGGCTCTCACCGCACTAGCCACCCGCAGAACTCACCTGCAGAGCCACAGCAGTTACTGGCCCAAGGAGTTGTTCCAGTCTCACCCACCGCCACTGCCCTCATCCCGGATGCCTCTGGGCTCCCACTCCAACTCCAGCCCCAGGCTCTTGTTCTGGGAGCTCAGCCACAATGTGCTGGAATGGTTTTGCTTCCGAGGCTGGCCCCACTGAAGCGGGAGCCGCTGGGGCAGGAGCTGGAGTTGGGGAGACCGGGGCAAGCAACCCCCAGAAGGCTGCCTGGAGGCAAGGGAGGAGCTGGATTCAGCTGCAACCAGGGTTGGAGGGAGTTCTCCCCTCAGACGTGTATCCTTGTGTGGCACAGCAGGAGGACGGGGGAGGGGGGAACTGGGTGTGTCCCTTGTTTCCCTACAGCAATGGGGGGGCTGGGACCTGGTGGTGGGAAGGGAATGGCTCATCCCTCAGGCCCTATGTACGGTGCCTCGCGTAAGCGTCTCGAATATCGCATTGTACAGCGTGCATGGCAAGGGGTTGGAGTGAAGCTGGGTGACTCATTCACATGGCGGCTGTATGCAAAGCTCAGTGGGGAGAGGCCATGCGGCTGAGGGGGGAGGGGCAGCAGGACGCAGAGTGACATCACTTTGTCATCCCGCAGGAAAAGGTTTTTCAGAGAGAGAGAGAGAGAGAGAGAGAGAGAGAGAGAGATTATATTGAGAAAACAGCCAATTGCATAATTTCTCCTGGGAATATATGTCTACAAAGCCTTGTGTAAACAGAAAAGGACTCATTTTAAGAGATATTGGTCAACACTGAGAAGGTAGGACAGCTAAAAAGTGTTTTGGCTACAATTCAAATTCAAACCTTTTCTATAAAAACATATTAAGCAAAACCAAGCTTCATAAAAAATTTGTGGGACAGAAAAAGCTGTGAGAAAAACTTCACTGACTAGTTATCTATTTTTAGAGAAAATTAAGAATTTATGCCCCATTTTAAGATCCTATAATCCTAACTACAAAGCTGTTACCAGGTGCCTCCATAAAATCAGTGAGATCTACTATTTCCTTATCCATGGGACTATTCTCCTGCTCTTTATAGTCTCCTACAATATCCTGGTCGCTCATAGAATTATTGAACTATAGGGCCGGAAGGGCCCTTGAGAAGTCATCATTATCAGCCCTCTGCAGTGAGACAGGACTAAGTAAACCTAGGTCATCCTTGACATGCCTTTCTTCAACAATTTATTTAAAACAAACAAATAAACCTAGTGATGCAAATTCCACAACCTCCCTATCCCTATGCCTATTCCAGAGTTTAACTATCCTTATAGATAGAAAGTTTTTCCTGTCTAACGTAAAACTGCCTTGCTATAGATTAATCTTATTACCTTCAGTGGGCATGGAGAACAACTAATCAATATCCCCTTCAGAGAAGCACTTAACATAGTTGAAGACTTATCAGGCCTCCTTCAGTCATCTTCTCTCAAGACTAAACATGGAGGGGTTTTTTCCCCCTAAAGTGTGGGTCCTAGGACTGAACACTGTACTTCTGATGAAACCTTACAAGTGCCAAATAGAGACAATTACACATAGCACGACCCTAACCAAAGAGAGATAATTACCTTCTATGTCTTAAATATAACAATATACCTCAAAATGGTATCAGCCTTTTTTGCAATTATAATATATTTTTGACTCATTCAATTTGCAGTCTTGTAAACCCTCCAGATCTTTTTCAGTGGTAGTACTGCCTACTGTACTATTCCCCATTTTGTAGTTGGGCATTTGATTTTTTCCTTACTAAGTGACACACCTTATTGAATTTCATCTTGTTAACTTCAGATCAGTTCTCCAATTTTCAAGGCTGTTTGAGTTCTAATCCTATCTTCCGAAGTGTTTGCAACTGTTCCCAACTTGGTGTCATCTGCAAATTTTATAAGCAAATTCTCTACTTCATTATCTAATCATTAATGAAGATACTGGTTAACACTGGACCTAGGACTGACCCCAGTTATACCCCGTAGATACCCCTCCCAGTTTGACAGCAAACCATTAATAACTACCTTTTGAATACAGTCTTTCCATCAGTTGAACATCCATTTTATAGTAATTTGTTCTAGACTGCATTTCCTTAGTTGCTTATGAAACACTATCACAATACACTGTCAAAAGCTTTACTAAAATCAAGAGATATCAAGAATCTACTGCTTCCACCCTATCAACCTATAATAGAAGGAAATTAAGTTGGTGTGAAATGATTTGTCCTTGACAAATCCATGCTTGCTCTTTCTTGTAACCCTATAATAAGCTAGACACATACAACTTGATTGTTTAATAAATTGTTCCAATATCTTTGCAAGTATTAAAGTTAGGCAGACAGGTCTAATTCCCTGGGTCCTCTCCATTCCCCTTTTTAATGGTTGGCCCAATTTTTGCCTCTTCAGTCCCCTGCAATCTCACCCATCCTCCATGAGTTCTCAAAAAAACCTATTAATGGTTCTGAAATTGCTTCAGCTAGTTCTTTAAGTTTCCTAGCTACTTCATCAGGCTAACATGAATATATCCAACTAATCTAAATAGTGATTAGACTGTTATTTCCTTACTTTGCCTTACGTTCCTTCCCCATTTTTCTTAACATTGATTGTGTTGAATATCTGATCACAATTCACCTTTTTATTGGAGATTGAAACAAAATAGGCATTAAACAACTCATTCTTTTTGATATTGTCACTTAGGCTACATCTACACTGAATGGCTATCTCAAAAGAAGCTATTCTGGAATAGTTATTCCGAAATAGCACGTCACCACTGCAGGAAAGCCTCAAAATTAGTCTGGGCCAAGCTTCCCTAATATAGATGTGCTATCTTAATTTAGAGCCCTAGGAGGCACTGGGAAGGAATAACTTAGAATGGCCCTGGTGAGGGGCTATTTCAAAATAGCAGAAGTGGAGCGTCTACACATGCCTTATTTCGAAATAGCTATTTTGGAATAGGTGTTATTCCTTGTAGAATGAGGTTTACAGATTTCGGAATAAGTTGTCCATTATTTCAAAATTATTTCAAAATAATGGAAAGGCTGTGTAGATGCTCAAATTGTTATTTCGGAATAATGCTGGTTATCTTGAAAAAATGGTGCAGTGTAGATGCACCCTTAGTAATTTGCCTTCTCCACTAAATATATCTACTCTTTATTCCTTAAATTTTCTTTCCATAAGACTTTACCTACCAGTTCTTTGAGTTTGTTAGATTACTTTTTGTGAAGTCCGTTCTCCTTATTCTGCTACACTTTCCTTTCTTTCCTTAGAATAATGATATCTATCCTTTCATGACCAGTTTCACCCAGACTGCCTTCCATCTTCAGATTTGCAACCAATTCTTCCCTACTGGTCACAATCAAATCCAAAATGTACATTTCACAAATAATTTTTGCCCAGAAATACTGTATAAGGGCTACAGGAAAGCTGCTACTGTTTTGTTTATTTTGAAACAGTAATGTCGTATTATAGCTTTGTACAGTTTGAATGAAGCAAATGCTTCAGGTTGTCTCCACATGCATCTGTGGGTAATGACGTGAACTATAAATATTAAATCAGCAGGTTAGCTTTATATTTGAAGTCTTCTAAATCATATTTTAGAACAGCAGCGTATTTCTATTACAAGGCCATTCCGAGACCTCAGTTTGCATCACTCTTTAACCTAGGATAGCCAGCAGGATAGCCAGGAGATGCAGATTCCACTAAGAGTGATAGGAAACAGGCTCAAATTTGCATTGGATCACATCCTTAGATCATGCTGCCCTGTGATGACCGCAGGTCACCTCTCAATCTCTCTCCTTTTCTCACATGCATTCCACACATACAAACACATCATTTAACTCAGGTCAAATACATACCATTTCCTTGAATGATTTCTGATGCACATTGGTCCAGCACAGACATGTTTGCTAATATTGTCACAACCTGTATTAAGGAGAGATGAGAATATAAAACATGGCATTACAATTCAGAAATGATAAATATATCTACTATTTCATATACCAAATACAACAGTATAACCACAACAATAGAGTAGAATAAAAAACTATTTCTAAAAAAACCTATCCTTCTGGGCTGAAATTTTGTTATCACTTCCTCACACTCTGACACTGCTTCACCTGTCACTCAGCTGTTAACAACACTCAAGAGTAGATGGAGAGTACTGGCCCCACTTTAGTTTCGCTCCAGCCATGCTGCCAACATGTACTAGGCTGTAGATTCATCACTCCTACAGCAGAGGATTCTTGGTGGTAAGATTTGCATGCTCTATGTAAGTCCCTTTGTGCTGTTAACAGTGGCGCTGGAATTATTTTTAGCATGGGGGCGCTGTGCTGTGTCCCCCCTCCATACCTTTCATGTCCCTTACCACTCCAAGCTGGGGTCACACCTAGGGTTGCCAGCTCTCCCGGACTGGATGCCATTGTTGCAAATGGTATCCAAAATGTCTGGTCTGGGAGAGTTGGCAACCTTAGCTACAGCATCAAGTGGCTGCAGAGCCCCAAACCAGTGGTGGGACCACAAGCAGCAGTGGAGCCTTCAGGGGCAGTGGTCTGGAGCCTGGGGATGGCCGCTGAGGGACTCCAGAGGGAGGGGAAGCTGGCAGGGATGGCAGGACCCCAGAGGCTGAGACCAAGTGTTGGTGAAGCTTGTGATGGTCAGCAGCAGGCTAGCCCGTGGGCATGGGGAAGCCAAGTGCAAAAACCTGGAGATGCTTCAGTACCCCCTGCAGCCAACTTCCTGCACCTATAGCTGTTAACTCATCATAAAGGTGCTGAAGGGCTACAAAGAATTAGGCATCTAGCATTCTTCACTTATGTACAAATCCATACTCAGATTCAGACAAAACTCCCATACTGAGAACTTCAGTGTATGTCCAAGCAATAATGCTAATTAGAAATTAATTTTGAACTTTAAAACATGGTAGAGAACACTGATTAATCCTCACAACTCCCTTGGGAGTTTGGTATTTTGGGCCCTGACTCTGGAAAGCATATATTTGTATCTGTTCTTATGTGTTCAAAGGACAACACATAAGTACAAACTTAAAATGTATTGAAGTCAGTGGTGTTTCAGATATGCTCATGTGTTGTCTTGAAAAGAAATGGACTTAAACAAATGGGTAAATGTTTTCCTGAATTGGTACCATAGTCACATTTTGCAGCTGGAGAAACAGAAATGAAAGACCTGATTGGCAGAGCTGCTGAGCAATTACAATAGGAGTTATGATTTTTCAGTGCTTCTCAATCAGTATTCACAGCCCATACTTACTGTAATAATCACTGTGCAAAATATGCCTCAGTGGGTGTCATGTAAAAATGAGCAATACACTGATTGCTAATATTCTTGGGTAATGTAGGTACAAAATGCAGATTAAGAGTTATGACCATAAACAGAAATCATGACTACAATGCATTGACCAGACATATTTGGGAAGAGATTTGACTGGTTTATCAAAGACAAAAGGAAAAACCGATGCCTCTCTCCAGGTGTCAAAATTGATTTCTATCACCTGTGAGGTGGCCATTCTTTGGCAATAAGGGGGGGACAGAAACAGATCCATCTATGTTTTAGCAAACAATAATGCAGAACCCCTTTTGCCACAAGATTCCATGTCTCCAACCTCAACAGCTGGAATAACTTTATCTAGGGATAACCCTCAGGAAAATGCCTTTCAAAGTGTGACTAGACTATAAATGGGAGGCAAAAAAACCCCACAAGCTATCTCTCCCTCTCTCATTTATAGAAGAACACAAAGGAGCTGGCCCTTTGAAGTTGCAGGGGGATTCTGACCTGGTAGTTTGGGTCATTGATGTAGGTGAGAACATGTGATAAGAAATTTTTACTTTGAACCAACTCTAGCTTTTTCTAATCTATTTCTCTTGTCACCACTTTTGATTTCAATAACTTATACTTGCACACATTTAAAATCTTTGTAGTTTAATACATCCTTTTTTTAATCAAAACTAATTGAGTGTTGAGGTTCATCGGAGCAGTTAGGGTGATTCTGATTAAAGTAGCAAACTGTCGAACATTCAGGGTACATCTACACTGCACAGCTATTTCAAAACAAACTATTCTGGAATAGTTATTCCGAAATAGCTTATTTCAAAATAGCACATCTACGCTGCAGGGAAGCCTCAAAATTAGTCCAAGGTAGGCTTCCCTAATGTCGACGTGTCATCTCGATTTAGGGCCCCAGGAGGCACTGGAGAGGAATAACTTAGAATGGCCCTGGGGAGGGGTTATTTCAAAATAGTAGCAGTGAAGCGTTTACACACACCTTATTTAGAAATAGCTATTTCGGAAAGGTATTATTCCTCATGGAATGAGGTTTACAGATTTTGGAATAAGCCGGCCATTATTTTGAAATTTTGAAATAACAAAATGGCTGTGTAGACACATTATTTCAAAATAATGTAATTTATCTCGAAATAACTGTGCAGTATAGATGCAGCCTTACTGTTTATAGGAGCAACATGCCCCTAATATATGAACTGTGTTGGAGAGGGCTGCACAGTGCAGAATACACATTTATGTGAAATTTGAGGACTAGGAGTGTGTTGGGGGCACCCTGCAAGAGGTAACCAAGGCTGGTGGAATCCAGGGTGTGACTGGAGTGTGCCTGGTGGACTGCTGGAGTCAGAACCACTGGACCAAGGCTGTAGCTCTGCAGAGATATGGAGTGTCAGCCAGGCACGTTGCCAAGGGTGGGCCTGAGTGGGCTGTGGCCCACCCACTTATCCTCTAGGCCCATCTATCCTAGTCCCACATCTGCTCCTGCCCCAGTGCTTGCCCTGTCTGCCTGCCTGGCACTCGAGCCAGGGTTAGCGGTCAGGGCCTGGGGCTGGTTTTGCTCCATCCACCTGGTACTTTTGCCAGGGAGTGGGATTGGGGAATGGGGATTTGCAAACCAACCCCCAAATCCCCAGCTGAAGTGCCAGAGCAGAGCAGACCCCCACACCCTCACCCAGCTCCCCAGCAGGAGCGCTGAGCAGGCAGAGCAGGGCAAGTTCCTACAGCCCCACTCCCTCTCCCCACTGGAGCACTGGAGTGGGGCAAGCTCCCATGCCCTGATCCAGCTCCCTGGCAGGAGTGCCAGGCAAATGGAGTAATGCAAACCCCTGACCCACACATGGCTGGAGTGCTGGACTGAGCAGGGCGAATCCCAACTCCACTCCCCTGCCAGAGTACCAGCCTGGAGGGGCAGTGCAGCTGGGGTGGGCAGTTCTTTAGCCCTCCCATTCTTCAAGGGCCCTTGACCAGCATCTATCCTGCCCTACCCCCGCCCTCATCTCATTGTCCACCCACCGTAAATTGGGGCCCACCCAAGTGTTGTCATCTGCCTGGACCACTGGGGTGACCTGCATGCTGTTTGTGAGTGGCCCAAGTTGGGAGCTACAACAGCAAAGTAAAGTAAAGCACCTATGGCTGCAGGACAGGTGCTGACAACCCCTCAATGGGGTTGGATTCAATGAAAAGGCTCCTGCATCAACAAAACCTCTAGTACAAGTGATCGCAATAATTTGCCTGGGTTTGCAGTTCCACTGGGGTAGAGCACCTGGGGGCTGTGTCAAGTCCCTTTGACTGAGTATCCCCAGAACTGAGTGGATCTCAGTGTCTGTGTTGCTCTGCTGTGGGCTGTGACCCCAACTCTGAACCATCACCGGGAAATGTGACAAGAAATTAAGGAATTATGAGTATTCCGTGCTTCTCAAAATCTGTCCTAAAACAACTTATTGGAGGCCATGCAATCCGTCATTAATAGAAGCTGAATTAGAAACAGCTGTCCCCTGGTCCCACAGTAAATTCACTGTACTATATTGTTTTCAATGATGCGGCCCTTCCGGCTCAGGTGCAAAGATATTGTTACATATTTCAATATTCATATAACTCTCTGCCTATCTTGCTGTATGCAAAAAGCTGTACACGTTGTTATTCGCTATGTAAAGAGATTGTGAACAATCATTATTATACATAAATCCCAAAACAAAATAGAAATAAGTAAGTGCAGTAAAAGAATTTTTGTCTTGTTCCTTACCCTCTCCTGATGTTGTTAATCTGCTTGAGGAATAATGGAAGGAAGAGGGAGACATATGGATAACAGTTTTTGGTTGTAGGATTTGTGTTCACAAACAAACTTCATTGACAGATGTAAGCAAGCATGAGAACCAATTACCATTAATGCTGATCTCACTATGCCGTTATAGTAACAAAGGTGACTAATTTTTAGTGCTCTGACATAAAGGTCTTCCACTTTCCAAGGCACTGTTATAGTGTCATGGCTCTGAATAAATTCACTCACTTAGGATGCAAATGAGCTGATGAATCTCTGAAGAGTGACAGGTAGAAAAATGGAAACTCAATATATATGTCTAGGTATTTATTCCATGTTAATTATTAACAGAGTTTCAGGCAGAGTGTATATATTTTTTCATTCTAAATTATATCCTGTTAATGAAAATTACTTCCTCTATGCAGACTCTGTACCCCATGTGGCTCTCTAAGTGATAGATGAATTCAATTAACCACAATTTGAATACATGCCAATTATTTCACGGCTTCAAGTTATTTTATCTAATAAGTATTTTTATATGTAAAAATATGTTGTGTATTTTTGCATAGTAGAAATCACTTAAATGGGGGTGGGGGTGCCTGGGCTCAATCAAGACAGCTCTGTTTTCAATCAAGACAATACAGCATATTTGTATGATATATTTGTGTGCTGGTGAAAAAGAATTAAATTTACCCCATGCAGAAGATTCCTACAAGGCTTATGCACTACTTGGGTCCTAGTAAGGCCTTATTTTGAGGTCTTAAGTAGGGTTTAAAAGGCATTTTAGCTTCAGAGTAAACACCAAACTATGGCTCTCCAACTCAACTATTATTTCCATCTTAACAGATAGATATGAAATCAGGGAGCCCATGAAAAATCAAGACAGATGTCTGGCTCCCTTTGAAAAATATTAAGGATTACATGGAATTAATTTATTAAAAAATGCCAATATTTGTCATAGAATGCCACAACCTGTTACCATGAAAGTGATACAGAAAAAGAAGCTGAAAATATCTGGGACATGCAGGAGTGCCGACAACCTCCATGGACCCCTGGGCAAGGTGAAAGGGAGGCCAATTCTGTGCTCCTGGAAGGGACGGGGCTTCAACCAGAAGGTGTGGGGCTGGGGCAGTCAGCCCTTCTTGCTACCCCCAGCCCTTAGAGGTGCCTGGAGCATGGTGTGCCCCCGCCCCTGGAGACCCTCAGAGCTGCACAGAACACACAGCATTGCACTCTGGTGGCAGTGTAAAGGGACCAGTGTTCCAGCCACTTTCACAGTAGCAGTATCGGCAGCTGGGAGCCCTGGGCCCCTTTGAATCACCAGGCCCTGGGGCAACTGCCCCCTTTCCTCCCTCCTCACATCTGCAGACCTGGAGACATGCATTAAGCATGAAGCCAAGGCTCCTGGCATGGCAGACATGCCAGTGGGCAGCTGGGACAACCTGTAAAAGGGGCCAGCTGAATGAAACTCTTAATTAAACACTAGCCAGAAAGGGGGGGGAGGATTTACAGGACTTAACATCACACAGGGCATGCAAAGAATGATGCAGGATATTCAGGGATGATGGTGTCTTGTTTGTGCTCCAAACACCATCCAACAGCACGAGAAGGTTTATTTCACTCAACATAAGCTCCAGGATTTTTCAGTGGAAAAATAGTCAAACCTTTTTGTAATATAAACTACACAGTAAGCATAAAATATAGGTGTTTGTACTTATTCTTATATACCCTATACGTATCGACATTATCATTTTAGTACAACTCCTATCTCTCACGGCAGATACAATGGAAAGACTGTAATGCAGTCCAAATCCAAGGACAATTTAACAATCAGGACGGACTCTCTGGGTCAAAACACAATTCTATCTGTAGACTCCTCTTTTTCATGGACTTTTAGGAATATAGGGATGAAATGGACCTCAAGAAGTCCACAGTCCAGCTCTTTGTGCTGAGGCAGACCAAAGTAAACCTAGAACATCCCTGACAACTCCAGCCTGTTCTAAAAAACATACAATGATAGCAATTCCACAACCTCGCTTAGAAACCTATTCCAGAGCTTAACTACCGTTATAGTGAGAAAGCATGACCCCGAGCGGGTCACTGCAGATTATGTAGCACTGGGAAGAAGGATCAAGGAATTTGAAGTGCAAGTGGTGTTCTCATCCATCCTTCTGGTTGAAGGAAAAGGTCCGGGTAGGGATCATTGAATTAAGGAAGTAAATGCGTGGTTGAGCAGGTAGTGTTGCAGAGAGGGCTTTCGTTTCTTTGACCATGGGACTCTGTTCCAAGTACAAGGATTGCTAGGAAGAGATGGGATCCACCTAACCAACAGAAGAAAGAGCATCTTTGCGGGCAGACTTGCAAACCAAGTGAGGAGGGCTTTAAACGAGGTTGGTTGGGGGATGGTGTCCAAAGCCCTGAGGTAAGTGAGGAAGTCGGCTACCAGGAAGAAACAAAAGGAGGAATGAGCAACAAAGGATGACCCCTGACTCGAATGGAGAAGGTAGGGCGATCAAATGGGTATCTAAGGTGTTTGTACACAAATGCAAGAAGCCTAGGAAACAAACAGGAAGAATTAGAAGCCCTGGCCCAGTCAAAGAACTATAATTTGATTGGAATAACGGAGACTTGGTGGGATGACTCGCATGACTGGAGCACTGTCATGGAAGGGTATAAACTGTTCAGGAAGAACAGGCAGGGGAGAAAAGGAGGAGGAGTTGCATTGTATGTAAGAGAGCAGTATGATTGCTCAGAGCTCCAATACTTAGAGGAAGAAAACATTGTTGAGAGTCTATGGGTAAAGTTGAGAGGTGGAAGCAACAGGAGTGATGTTGTGGTTGGTGTCTGCTATAGACCACCAGATCAGGGGGATGAGGTGGACAAGTCTTCCTTCAGACAACTAAAAGAAGTTTCCAGATCGCAGGCCCTGGTTCTCATGGGGGACTTTAATCACCCTGACATCTGTTGGGAGACCAATATAGCAGTACGCAGACAATCCAGGAAGTTTTTGGAGAATATTGGGAATAACTTCTTGGTACAAGTGCTGAAGGAACCGACCGGGGGCAATGCGCAACTTGACCTGCTGCTCACAAACAGGGAGGAACTAGTAGGGGAAGTAGAAGTGGATGACAACCTGGGAAGCAGTGATCATGAGATTGTAGATTTCAGGCTCCTGACCAAAGGAAGAAAGGAGAATAGCAAAATACACACCCTGGACTTCAGAAAAGCAGATTTTGACTCCCTCAGAGAACTGATAGGCAGGATTCCCTGGGATGCTTACATGAAGGGGAAAGGAGTCCAGGAGAGCTGGCAGTATTTTAAAGAAGCCTTATTGAAAGGACAGGAAGAAACCATCCCGATGCGTATCAAGAAAAGCAAATATGGTAGGCGACCAGATTGGCTTACTGAGGACATCCTTGGTGAGCTTAAACACAAAAAGGAAGCTTACAAGAAGTGGAAAATTGGACAGATGACAAGGGAGGAGTATAAATATATTGCTCGAGAATGCAGGGGAGTTATCAGGAAGGCGAAAGCACAATTGGAATTGCAGCTAGGAAGGGATGTGAAGGGTAACAAGAAAGGTTTCTACAGGCATGTTAGCAATAAGAGGGTGATCAGAGAGGGTGGGGGGCCCTTACTGAATGAGGGAAGTAACCTAGTGACAGATGATGTGGGAAAAGCTGAAGTACTCAATGCATTCTTTGCCTCTGTCTTCACAGACGGGGTCAGCTCCCAGACAACTGCACTAGACAACGCAGTAGGGGAAGGAGGTGGACAGCCCTTGGTGAGGAAAGAACAAGTTAGGACCTATTTGGAAAAGCTACACATAAACAAATCCATGGGTCCGGATTTAATGCATCCGAGGGTACTGAGGGAGTTGGCAAATGTTATTGCAGAGCCTTTGGCCATTATCTTTGAAAACTCGTGGAGATCGGGAGAGATCCCGGATGATTGGAAAAAGGCAAATGTAGTGCCCATCTTTTAAAAAGGGAAGAAGGACAATCCAGGGAACCACAGACCAGTCAGCCTTACCTCAGTCCCCAGAAAAATCTTGGGGGGGATCCTCAAGGAATCCATCTTGAGGCACTTAGAAGAGGGGAAAGTGATCAGGAATAGTCAACATGGATTCACGGAGGGCAAGTCATGCCTGACCAATCTGATAAGCTTCTATGATGAGGCAACTGGCTCTATGGATATGGGAAAGTCAGTGGATGTGATATACCTTGACTTCAGCAAAGCTTTTGATACGGTCTCCCACAATATTCTTGCCAGCAAGTTAAGGGAATATGGATTGGATAAACGGACTGTAAGATAGATAGAAAGCTGGCTAGACTGTCGGGCCCAACGGGTAGTGATCAATGGCTCGATGTCAGGTTGGCGGTCAGTTTCTAGCGGAGTGCCTCAAGGATCGGTTCTAGGTCCGGTTTTGTTAAACATTTTTATTGATGACCTAGATGAGGGGATGGATTGCACCCTCAGCAAGTTTGCGGATGACACTAAGCTAGGGGGAGAGGTAGATACACTGGAGGGCAGAGATAGGGTCCAGAGTGACCTAGACAGATTAGAGGATTGAGCCACAACAAACCTGATGAGGTTCAACAAGGACAAGTGTAGAGTCCTGCACTTGGGATGGAAGAATCCCAAGCATTGTTATAGGCTGTGGACTGAATGGCTAAGTAGCAGTTCTGCAGAAAAGGACCTGGGGATTACAGTGGATGAGAAGCTGGATATGAGTCAACAATGTGCCCTTGTAGCCAAGAAGGCTAATGGAATATTAGACTGCATTAGGAAGAGTATTGCCAGCAGATCTAGAGAAGTGATTATTGCACTGATGCAAACAAAAATTAGTTTTGCAAAATACATTGACATTTAAAAGTTGCTTTCCTTTTGAAGGGTTCTATAGTGATTCCTTTGTTGTTTTTCTTGAAAAACCTTTGAGGATTTTATCATTTAACTCTATGGCCCTACCCCTTAAAACTCCTAAACACATGACTGAAATAGTTATTCAAAGTTTTTAGAAGATTTTTGGACAGAACTTTTTTTAAAGGCACAACATTTTTCATAAATTGAAACATTTCAACGACATTTACAGTTTTTAAAGAAAAGGTTATTTTAAAAATATTTATTTTTTCAGAGAAACCATTTGTTTCGCTTATTTCAACCAGCTGTATGTATTGCCATACAAAAGACATGGCTGTAAATTATCATTTAAAATGTTAAAAGAAATTCAGTTCATAACTCCTATTTTCATAATGCTGAATATAAAACAGACATAAGGATAATCAAAAGATATAAGTTTATTTAGCAAAAGCAGCTTAACATTATTTGATCATTAGCTTGCTTTTAATATCCTGCAGCATACAAATTAATAACATTGACTCTTTGCCTATTGGCATGAATGGTAAGTTATGTATTTTAACTGCAATTCTGAGGCAACATTTTCAAATGTATTGTGCTTACTTTTTGTAGCTGAATTTCTAATATTTTCCTGGAACTAGAAAAGAGAAAACTGATGAAGGCAAATACAACTTTTTGAAGTATAAAATATTCCTGCTAATAAATTCAGCTACAGCAATTTCATTTTAAGACCTAGTGACTTTGTACTAGAAAAAGAAACAAATCCAGGACTACTATTCTCCTGGAGTCCCCCCTTCAGAAACCACTCTTCATTGTTCTGCAAATCTCAGAAGTCCCAGCAGTAAGGTCAGCAGAGAAGAGTGAGGGGGGATTTGATAGCAGCCTTCAATTTCCTGAAGGGAGGTTCCAAAGAGGATGGAGAGAGGCTGTTCACAGTAGTGATGGATGGCAGAACAAGGAGCAATGGTCTCAAGTTACAGTGGGAGAGGTCTAGGTTGGAAATTACGAAAAACTATTTCACTAGGAGGGTAGTGAAGTACTGGAATGGGTTACTTAGGGAGGTGGTGGAATCCCCATCCCTGGCGGTTTTTAAGTCTCGGCTTGACAGGGCCCTGGTTGGGTTGATTTAGTTGGGATTGGTCCTGCCTTGGGCAGGGGGATGGACTTGCTGACCTCCTGAGGTCTCTTCCAGCTCTATGGTTCTGTGATTCTATAAAGTTTCTTAATATCTAACCTAAACCTCCTTTGCTGCAAATTTGCAGTTCATCTGGAGCCTTTTGCAACCAATTTATTCTGTGTTGCAGGACCGTGCAAGATTTGGATATATATAAAAATGGAACACAGACCACATTCTCACTACCTGCCAATGCTTGAAATCTATAAGACCATTGGGAAAGTCACAGCTCACACAAATCAGGATTTCCAGTACTGGGAATTCCTAGATTTGATAATACCTCTAGGTATTATTATAACTAGGAAAGCTATCAGTAATCCTAGAAACCCCAACCATAAGGGGAGAGAGAGACAAGTATTGATCATAAAATATGCTTTTTTCTCTTTGGCCTTAGAATACCCCCATGCCTACAGGAAGCCATGTTTTTTTCTGACTCTTTTAAAACTCTCTCAGTGGGAAGGATGGAAATCACTCAGATATTCAAAAAATTGATAATGGAATCGCTGCACCATTTTGCTTCAGGGTCTCCAGTTAAAATCCCATTCAGGGTTGCTGTGAATGGAAGAGGTTACTAGTGAAAGGCTAGCCAGTAGTCTGTGTTGAGTTCAATGAAAAGGCAGCTACATCAACAAAACATCTATTACAATGCACCAGGGAAGGGCATACAAATAAGCAGTGGCAAATTTTTAAAGTGCTTCTACACAAATGCTAGGAGTCTGACTAATAAGATGGGTGAACTAGAGTACCTAGTATTAAATGAGGAGATTGACATAATAGGCATCACTGAAACCTGGTGGAATGAGGAAAATCTGTGGGACACAATCATACCGGGATATAAAATATATCGAAAGGATAGAGCAGGCCGGGTGGGTGGCAGAGTGGCACTGTATGTGAAAGATAATGTAGAATCAAATGAAATAAAAATATTAAGTGAATCAACATGTTCAATAGAATCGCTATGGATAGTAATTACATGCTCCAATAATAAGAAATTAGCAGTAGGGATATATTACCAACCACCTGACCAGGACAGTGATACTGACATTGAAATGCTGAGGGAGATTAGAGAGGCTACCAAAATAAAGAACTCTATAATAATGGGGGATTTTAATTATCCCCATATTGACTGGGTACATGTCACCTCAGGAAGAGAAGCAGAGATAAAATTTCTCAATGGCCTAAATGACTGCTTCTTGGAGCAGCTGGTACAGGAACCCACAAGGGGAGAGGCAATTCTCAATTTCGTCCTGAGTGGAGCGCAGGATCAGGTCCAGGAAATAACCGTTACAGGACCGCTTGGGAATAGTGACCATAATATAATAACATTCAACATTCCTGTGGTGGGTAGAACACCTCAGCAGTCCAGCACCCTGGCATTTAATTTCAAAAAGGGGAATTACACAAAAATGAGGAGGCTAGTTAAACAGAAATTAAAAGGCACAGTGACTAGAGCCAAATCCCTGCAAGCTGCATGGAAACTTTTTAAAGACACCATAATAGAGGCCCAACTTAAATGTATACCCCAAATTAAAAAACATAGCAAGAGACCTAAAAAAGTGTTACCGTGGCTTAACCACCATGTAAAAGAAGCAGTGAGGGACAAAAAGGCATCTTTTAAGAAGTGGAAGTCCAATCCTAGTGAGATAAATAGAAAGGAACATAAACACTGTCAAATCAAGTGTAAAAATGTAATAAGAAAAGCAAAAAAAGATTTTGAGGAACAGCTAGCCAAAAACTCAAAAAGAAATAACAAAATGTTTTTTAAGTACATTAGAAGCAGGAAGCCTGCTAAAAAACCTGTGGGCCCCCTAGACGATCGAACTATAAAAGGCGCAATCAAGGACGATAAAGCCATTGCAGAGAAACTAAATGATTTCTTTGCTTCAGTCTTCACGGCTGAGGACGTTGGGGGGATTCCCAAATCTGCACCGTCCTTTGTGGGTGATGAATCTGAGGAACTGTCCCGGATTGAAGTGTCATTAGAGGAGGTTTTGGAACAAATAGAAAAACTTAATGTTAACAAATCTCCGGGACCGGATGGCATTCATCCAAGGGTTCGAAAAGAACTCAAATGGGAAATTGCTGAACTATTATCTGTGGTTTGTAACCTATCCCTTAAATCGGCTTCTGTACCTAATGACTGGAAGGTAGCCAACGTGACACCAATATTTAAAAAGGGCTCTAGAGGCGATCTGGGCAATTACAGACCGGTAAGTCTAACTTCAGTACCGGGCAAATTAGTCGAAACAATAGTAAAGAATAAAATTGTGAAGCATGTAGAAGAACATAATTTGCTGGACAAAAGTCAACATGGTTTCTGTAAAGGGAAATCCTGTCTTACTAATCTATTCGAGTTCTTTGAAGGGGTTAACAAACATGCAGACAAGGGGGATCCAGTAGATATAGTATACTTAGATTTTCAGAAAGCCTTTGACAAGGTCCCTCACCAAACGCTCTTGTGTAAATTACATGGCCATGGGATAAGAGGGAAGGTCCTTTCTTGGATTGAGAACTGGTTAAAAGACAGGAAACAAAGGGTAGGAATAAATGGTAAATTTTCAGAATGGAGAGGGGTAACTAGTGGTGTCCCCCAAGGGTCGGTCCTAGGACCAATCCTGTTCAATTTATTCATAAATGATCTGGAGAAAGGGGTAAGCAGTGAGGTGGTAAAGTTTGCAGATGATACCAAACTGTTTAGGATAGTCAAGACAGAAGCAGACTGTGAGGGACTCCAAGAAGATCTCACCAAACTGAGTGATTGGGCAACAAAATGGCAAATGAAATTTAATGTGGATAAGTGTAAAGTAATGCACATCGGGAAAAATAACCCCAACTATACGTACAGTATGATGGGGGCTAATTTGGCTACGACAAATCAGGAAAGAGATCTTGGAGTTATCGTGGACAGTTCTCTGAAAACTTCCGCACAGTGTGCAGCGGCAGTCAAAAAGGCAAATAGGATGCTAGGAATTATTAAGAAAGGGATAGAAAATAAGACCCAGAATATCTTACTGCCCCTGTATAAAACTATGGTACGCCCACATCTTGAATACTGTGTACAGATGTGGTCTCCTCACCTCAAAAAAGATATTTTAGCCTCGGAAAGGGTTCAGAAAAGGGCAACTAAAATGATTAGGGGTTTGGAACGGGTCCCATATGAGGAGAGGTTAAAGCGACTGGGACTTTTCAGTTTAGAAAAGAGGAGACTGAGGGGGGATATGATAGAGGTATATAAAATCATGAGTGGTGTGGAGAGGGCCGATAAAGAAAAGTTATTTATTAGTTCCCTAAATAGAAGAACTAGAGGACACCAAATGAAATTAATGGGTAGCAGGTTTAAAACTAATAAAAGAAAGTTCTTCTTCACACAGCGTGTAGTCAGCCTGTGGAACTCCTTGCCAGAGGAGGCTGTGAAGTCTAGGACTATAATAGAGTTTAAAGAGAAGCTAGATAATTTCATGGCGGTTAGGTCCATAAAAGGATATTAGCCAGGGGATAAAATGGTGTCCTTGGCCTCTGTTTGTCAGAGGCTGGAGAGGGATGGCAGGAGACAAATCACTTGATCATTGTCTTCGGTCCACCCTCTCTGGGGCACCTGGTGCTGGCCACTGTCGGCAGACAGGATACTGGGCTAGATGGACCTTTGGTCTGACCCAGTACGGCCATTCTTATGTTCTTATGTTCTTATGTACAATTCTCAGAGGGGTAGCTGTGTTAGTCTGTAACTGAAAAAACTTAAAAAACAACTCATGGTCCTGCAGCACCTTAGAGATTAACGAAACATGTAGATGGTATCATGAGCTTTCGTGGGTACAACCAAAAAGCTCTTTTTGTACCCACGAAAGCTCATGATACCATCTACATGTTTTTTTAGTCTTTCAGGTGCTTCCAGACTATTTGTTGTTTAAGTTTTTCCAATTACAGACTAACTCAGCTACCCCTCTGAAGCTTTTGATTTAAATCAGTTCAGCCATTTTTAAGTTCTAGAGGTAGAAAGAAAAGGAAAAAAAAAAGAAAAATGTAGACAAAGCAGAAAACAAGTTTTGTAGTCTTAGGCTACAGGGCCAGCTTGAGAAAGTGCAGGGCCCAATTCAAACAGTTTCAACAGGGCCCCGGAAGCCAGGATTTTTTGTTGAAAAAAAAAAAAGCACCGCACACAACAAAAGAGTCACAGCCCCTTTAAATCCCCAGCTACAGGGCAGAGTCTTGTCCAGCTAAACCCCCGTGCACTCCTGCCCTGGGGCCAAACCCCCCTCCCACGGTGCAGCCAAACCCCCACGCATGCCAACGCCCCCTCCCACGGCTCAGGGAAGCCGCCGCGCTCCTCCTCCGGGGCCAACGCCCCCTCTTGCAGCACGCCCGGCACGCCACAGAGCTGTGGGAGGGGAGCAGCCAGCACACTTCCGGAACCCCCAGAAGTGGCGCGAAGCTGCAGACAGGACTTCCATCCACCCTGGAAGCCGGCACTACGCTGGAGGTAGGTAGTGGGGCTTCTCGGGGGTGGGGGGAAAATTGGGGGTGGGGGGGCCCGAACGCACCATCAGCTGGTGGGTGACCACAGCTTTAAGGCATGGGGCCCTCTTAGGCACCTTATTCTGTTTTGTGTGTTTCTTTGTCTCTTTCTGCAGGTGGTGAGGGACATCAACTTCATCCTACTCCACAGGGTCATCCACCTGGGAGACCTGGACCTGATCGTGGCCGGGTTTGCCACCCTGAGCTTCCCCAACTGCGGGAGAATGATAGATGGAACCAACATCCCGGCCCCAAAACATCAAGCCACCCAGTACATTAATAGGAAAGGCTATTTTTTGATCATCCTGCAGGCTCTGATTGAACACCGGGGACAGTTTACAGACATTTTTGTCGGGGAGGGTGCACGATGCCCACATTTTCAGAAACTCCAGCCTGTACCAGAAGATGGAGGATGGCACATTCCTCCCCCAGCGTGACTTCAGGGTTGGGGACATGCATTGTGGGGGATGTAGCCATGTCTTATGAAGCCCTACACCGGCCACCTGGACCTGAGCAGAGAACATTTCAATGACTGCCTGGGCATGGCCCGCATGCAGGCCGAATGCGCCTTTGACCACTTGAAGGCGAGGTTCAGGTGCCTCCTGACTCGCCTGTGTGTGGGGGAGCACAACATCCCCCAGGTGGTCTTGGCCTGTTGTGTTCTCCACAACGTTGTGGAGAGGAGAGGGGAGGCCTTCCTTCCGGGATGGGGGGCAGAGGCTGGCTGGGAGGGAAGGGCCTTCGAGCAGCTGCGCACAGCTGCCATCCAGCAGGCCCATCAAGTGGGAGCACTCATCCGAGAGGCCCTAAGGGAGAGTTTCTCTGAAGGACCCCAGTAACTCTCCCCAGGGCCTCCCCACTAGGGGCCTATGCCTTGCCCCTCTCTGCCTTTCTTCCAACAACCCCTCCCTTCCCCCCTACAACCGCCCTTCCCTGCAGACCCAATAAAAACAGTTGTGCATTCCAAAACAAATTAATTTTATTTTTTTTTATAAAAGAAACTGGGAAGAAGGGGGGCTTAGAACCTGGATAGGGGGAGGGAGGAGGAGAGCTCAGAGCTGGGGCTGAGAGTAGCACATGGTACAGATGGAAGTTCCACCCTGGGTCCGGGGACCTCAGTAACCTGGGGGGGATGGCAGGGACAACAGGGGATAGGCAGGACAGGGGGATGGAGCAGGGTCAGGCATATCAGGAGGAGGGGGGGCAGGCATGGCAGGGAGAGGGGAGGCAGGCATGTCAGGGGGAGCGGGGACAGGAGCAGGGACAGGAGGTGGCACACATGTTGCAGCCCTGCTGCACCAGTTCGGTTCACATTTGGGTTCACCACTGGGTGTCATCCCAGACTTTCTGGGCCAGGGTCTGCTGCATGTCCCAAAGGATGGCCTTGTGCTCCCTCATAAGATCCTCCTGGACCCTCCAGCACCTGCGACTCCCCCGGTGTCAGGCAGCTGGCTTACCTGCTGGAGATCACCCCTCAGTCATGGCTGGTCCGGCTGTGGAGAATAAAGAGGTGGTCAGTCATCCATGAAGATACTATCCCTGAGACCTTGCCCTCCTCCGTGAGCTGTGAGCAACAGTTCTTAGGCAATAGGACAGTGATGACCCGGGAGCAAGGCCATGTATGGCCTGGACAGTGCCTCACAGGGGCCCCAAGGTGCTGAGGGGACCATGCTTCCCGTACCCCTCCCCCATCCCATGGACAAGCAGGCAAGGGAAGTGTCCAGCCACATTAGGATCCCATGGGCAGGAGAGGAGCCTGGAGCAGCCTGGCCTTCCATCGGGGCAGCACACACACTTGCACCTGGCAGCGCTGTCCACGGGAGCAGGTGGTGCCCTTAGTGGGCAGACATGCCCGTGTCCCATGTGTGGCACTTCTCAGTCTGTGTGCGGGCGTGTATGCGTCCTTGTGCCCAGCCTCCTTCCAGCAGTCAGAAGTGTGTGTGGCCTCCCCAGAGCCTGTGAGTAGGAGCCTGAGGATGATCTAGGGCTGCCTCCTGGGACAGCATGGTGCAGACTGGTGCTGCACACGCATCCACATGCACAGACTGCAGTGCAAGGGCCAGGCCGACAAGGCCGAGCGATGATCTCACCTCAGCCCCTCAGTGCTGACCTCCCCTGCCCTGGGTATGTGAAAAACTAAGAGCACTCACCTGATGATCCCTCACTGGCCTCAAAGGATGCCTGGGAGACATCCAGGCCCTGGGGTACCGGCTCCAAGCTGACAGTGACGGTGCTGGCTGTCTCTTCTTCCTCCTCCAGCTAGTCTTCATTGTCCTCCTCCTCCTCCTCATCTGAGACCCCCGGGAGGGCAATGAGGGGTATCTCCAGCCTCGAGTCCACCACCAGGGGTGGGGAAAGGGCTGCCTCAGACCCCAGGATATGGTGGAGCTCATTGAAGTAAGGGCAGGAATGGAGTTCTGCCCCGGAGCAAGAGTTGTGCTCCCTGGTGTAGCGCTGCTGGAGCTCCTTCACCTTGCTCCGGACCTGCTGAAGGCTCCTGGGGTGGTGACCCCCTCGTGGCCAGGGCCTCGACCATTTGGCTGTAGATGTCAGTGTTCCTTCATCTGGAACAGAGATCCTGGAGGGTCTCCTCCTCACCCCAGACCTCCAGGAGAACCAGGATCTTTGCCCGAGACCAGGATGGCGTTTGTCTTTTGGTGCCCCTGGCAGGCTCCTGGAAGCCCTGGGCATGCCCCCTGGGAGGGCCAGTGAGCTCTTAGGGGGCTTGAGGCTCGGCCATTGGTGCCGAGGAGATTGGCAATGTGAGCCACGCGTTGAAGTGCAGCTCCCAGGGCCGGCATCCTGACACAAGTCTTGTCCCAGGTGCCTGCGGTTTTAAGAGCTGTCAGGAGATAGGAACTATAGAGTTGTGATGAGTGTGGACGGAGTGACCAGCAGGGCAACTGTGTTATTTCCTGGAGGCCTTTTCTTTGACAGAACTCCCTCTTCCGCATCCACACACACCTTTTTCCAAAAAAGGGTCTTTGGAAAAGGCATTATTCTTTGTAGAAAGAGATTTACCGCTGTCAGAAAAAGCCCTCCACTCTTTCGACTTTTTGTTGAAAGAACGCTATTGCAGTGTGGACACAAGTATTGTTTTTCAGAAAGAATGCCCGTGATTCTGGAAAAATGCTGCAGTCTAGACATACCCTTAGACTCTTTTCTGATGCTCTTATAAATCAAAAACAGCTTCATGTTTCAAAAGGAAATTTGGAAGCCATTAGTCTACAAACTGAATAACGATCTTTGGGAGCTTTTCCCCTTTTAAAACCAATATAAAGAGTCAAAATATTGAGGTAAGTACAGCAAGTGATTCACACGTGTTGTTACCTACTTTTTATGTTGTATTGCTCTTTGTATTTATTAACATTCTTTCTCTGGTCAAAAATTTATACTGTCTCTTCTAATGTATTTCCCCTGTTGTATTTGCTATACATACCTCCGCTTCAACAGCTGAAACACTGTTTTTGCTCAAACTCACTAGGAAGCTGTGTGAGCCTCCACCCTGAGCCATTGTCTCACAGTAATTAACTTTAGGGATCATTTAACAATTACTTCACACAGGTATAATGGTGATGGGCACCCTAGAAATACAGATTGATAAATTGATCAGCAAGTATTTGTACTGCTACATGAAATCAGAGCTGTTCAGGTATCTAGCACAGTCTAGATATTTTCATTCATTTCATTCAGTTCTAATACTATGGAGCCTATGCTTTGGTGCAGGGGGACCAAAATTTTACTTTTGTTATCATGAAATTATAATGGTGTAGTCTACAGCACAATGAGACACAATGAACACAATGAACACGGAACCTCATTGTGCCACTTTAATAGAGACACTTTTCAAAATAGAACTCTAAGCACTTCCCACAAAAGGTCCTGATGGAAAGCACTTAAGAACATAACTAGTCCCATTGGCTTGAATGCAATTCCTCATGCTTAAAGTCGTGTGTGTTAACACATTGCCAAACTGAGGCGAAAAAGCTAATTTTCAGAGATACTTAGCACTCAGAACTCTGGGTGCTTAGCATCAGTGAAAAAAATCCTGTTCTAAACAAATGTATTAGTGATTTAGGAGCCCAGCAGTGTACTTTTTAAAACTCTGTGGGAAGTCTCTTCTCTTTAAGTCCTTTATAGTTTAATATAATAATAGTAATAAGTACATGTTTCATAGCTTTACAATTATTGTCACATCACATGTTAGTCATACAATTAATTAGGATTTATAAAATTCACCTCTCAATATCTCACAGTGAATATACAAAATCTAACAGAATCAATCTAAATTTATAAGAGCCTCGCAGCTTGATATAAGAGCCAGACATGTCACCTACATTTTTTAAGTTTTAATATTAATAATTGACAACATTTGTATCATTAGTGATTATGTCATCTGGTAGTAAATACAAATTGCTTTCTGTATGTTGAAACAGATGAGTTTGCAGCCCCAAAAAAGAATGGTCTAACCAACCACATCTACAAATGAATTTGTAAAAGATAAACTCCTCTTTTGCCTGTTTGGTGATCTTATTTACGCTGAAATATGGAAGGAATGTTAAATCATATTTTCTTAGAATCAGTGGTACATTACAGAAATAAAACACTTCTCGAATATCAATCTTCTGTAAAGAAAAGATTGACTGAAATATGAGAAAACTGCAAAGTTAATTAAGGGTTTTTAAAGACATTTTCATCAGATATCTTGAATCAGAAGAGTCAGATTGAGGAAATTATATTGCAAGGAGACTGCAAAAACATAGGACTATGGTAATGTGTCTTGGTTTAAATAACAAATGTTAATTTATTGTCATTTTAACTAACAGTGAACAAAGGTACCAAACTGTATTTGTGTTGTAGCTAGAACCAGATGAAAAAGTTCATTTACAGCAGGGATCAGCAACTTTTCAGAAGTAGGGTGCCAAGATTTAACTTACTTCTATTTATGGATCTGCGTGTGGGGGAGAAGGGGGAGGCAGAGGGAAATGGGCAGGCTGGGTACGGTGACCATATTTTCTGAACCAGCTGCAGCTAGGGAGAACAGTTTAATTTAAATTATTAAACAGACTAAGTGTACTAACTTTCTCATGTTAGTTTATCAAATTTCATTTTAAATAAAGTAAAATATTAAGTTATGTCCAACACAAAAGGTTTCAGTGTTTTCTTTATTTATGGGAGGGGTGGGGAACCTTTTTTGGATCGGGGGCCACCGACCCACAGAAAAATCAGTTGGGGACCACACAAGTGAGAAGCAAAAAAACTTTTCCAAAAACCCCCAGTGACGTTGCCCCCAACTGAGACACCTCACTCCTCTGATAAGAACGTAAGAATGGCCATACTGGGTCAGACCACAGGCCCATCCAGCCCAGTATCCTGTCTGCCGATAGCAGCCTCACAGGGTGAGGGGAAGGGACAGGGAGGACTGAGGATCAGGGTTTCCCATGGGCCAAATATCTTTTCTGGGATACCGTAGTGGATTTTATGGACCCCCTTAGGCTCTGGGGTAGGGACAAAAATGAGGGGCTCAGTGTGCGAGACAGGGCTGCCAGCAAGTGGGATAGGGATGGGGTGCAGGATCTGGGAGGGAGATGGGGTGCAGAAGAGGGAGAGGTTGCAAGGTCTGGGTGGGAAGTAGGGTGCAGAAACAGGCTGGGAGTAAGGTGTCTGGCCAGGTGGAGGGAGCAAGAGCAAGGGAAGGTGCAGTGTATGGCCAGGAGGGAGGGAGCAGGAGCAACAGCGGATGCAGGAGCAGGGTGGGGATAGGGTGTCTAGCCAGGAGGGAGGGTACAGGAACAAGCTGAGTGTGCAGGGTATTGGCAGGAGGAGGCAAGTGAGGGTATGTCTACACTGCATTCCTCTTTCGAGAGAGGAATGCAAATACTGACAAACAAAATTGCAAATGAAGCGCGGATTTGAATTTCCTGCGCTTCATTGGCACATTCGCGGCCGGACGCTTTTTCGAAATACCCTATTTCGAGATAAAAAATGCTGTTTAGATGCGGTTATTTTGAGAAAAAACCCTTCTTTCAAAATAACCCTTAAACGTTATGGGTTTTTTCTCAGAATAACCATGTCTAAACAGCATTTTTTATCTCAAAATAGGATATTTCAAAAAAGCGTCCGGCCGCGATAATGCAAATGAAGCGCGGGAAAGTCAAATCCGTGCTTCATTTGCAATTTCGTTTGTCTGCATTTGCATTCCTCTCTTGAAAGAGGAATGCAGTGTAGACATACCCTTCGTGAGGGGGATTGGGGTGTGGGGGTCTGGGCATAAGGGGGAATGCTTGCATGGCTTTGCAGCCATGAGGTCTCAAGCCGGCCCCTGAGGCCAGAGATGCCACTACCAAGACCATGTGGTCCCAGGCTGGCCCCAGAGACTAGAGGTGTTGCTACCGCAGCCACGCAGTCCCAGACCAACCCCAAAGGTCGGAGGCGCCCCGAGATGCCTCAGCTGCTGCACTGCCTCTTCCTACTGCAGCCTAGCTTGCTGCTGGGGAAAAAGAAGGCTCCAGCGGCTGTGTGCAGGAGTCGGGGTGGGGCTGAGCTCCCCCTGCATGTGCTACTGAAAATTGGCTCACCTCCCAAGCTGAGGGTTCAATCACCACCCATGTTTACAGGCTCACAAGGCAATGCAAAGTGAAAGTCTTCACTGTAAACCCAAGATCTGTCAAAAATCTAAGTGGCCGGAAGATTTGTTCACTGTTTGGGAAAACTCAGTCCAATGGAGATTAAAAGCTGCCTAGCAGAGGCAACACATGGGATACACAGGATAAAATGCGCCCCCAGACCTGTTGCTTGGCTTGAACTAAACACACACATGCAGACTGAGCGTGTTAAGTAACATCTGTAGAAGCCGCTGCCCTCACTCTACCGCCCACTATTGCCAGGTACAGGTTAGGGATGTAAAAGAGTAGTCAGCTCGACTACTCGCATTCCCCTGCCCTTTGCTGCCTCTATATGGGTACGTCTACACTACCACCCTAATTCGAACTAGGGTGGTAGTGTAGACATACCCTAACAGAAGCGGGAGCCAGCTTAAAATCCAGTCCCTCCTCCCCCCCATCACCATCTCCATGGTGCAGGGGGGGAAGGGGAGGCAAAGACGCAGTGGTTCAGGACCCAGCACAAACTGGGACTGTTCCGTCCCAGCTCGTGCCAGGTCCTGGAGCTACCCCCGCTGTGGCTCTGCCCTTTAAATGTACTATGATCTGGGTCCTGGAGCTGGGACTACTCCATCCTGGCTTGCGCCAGCTCCAGGAGCTACCCCCACTGTGACTCTGCAGAGAGCCTTCCCTTATCGACTAATCGTGTAGTCAATACAAATTATATCGACTACACGATTAGTCAAATACCCGCTCCTTAACATCCTTAATACTGGTCATCTCTGCTGCCTAGAAATTCCAGCTCTCGGAAATGGTGAAGATGCTAGCAAAGGAAAGATGAAAAAAATAGACGACAGACATCAGAGGGCATAACAGGTGCATTCAACAGTCAGCACCTTCGTTTTGTGGGTCCCGCCCTACAGAGGTGAGAGGCATAATCTTTGTTGTTAGTAAGGTCACAGTGTTTTATAAACGTTTACTGATACTGCTGATACAAGTAGAAAAATTCAAGCTTAAAATGGAAATGACCAAATCATTAAACTGAGTGGCAAAGCAGATCAATATGGAACTGCTAATCTTCTCAGTTAATTACACCTTTAAGGCTGATTCATCACTAAGTAAAATTAATTTCTGCTACACTATGAGTGTGCACATTGTTTCACTTAAATGAATCAAATAAAAATAAGCCAGAGAGTTTGCAAAGTTCCTGACACCACTCTGCAGAGATAAAGGCATGTCTGGACACTTGCAAGAAGCAATATGGGTATGTCTACACTACAGCACTAATTAGAACTAACTTAGTTAACTAACTTCGAATTAGTTAATTCGAACTAAGCTAATTCGAACTAACGCATCTAGACCCAAAAACTAATTCGAATTAGCGTTTTGCTAATTCAAACTAGCGCGTCCACACTGATTGGACGCTGGGTCGCATTTAAGGGCAGCTGAAAGTGGTTCCGGCAGGGCATCAGGTCAGTAGTTGCTTTGTGTGGCTGCTGTCTGAGGCGATCTGAGGCTCGTGCTTAAAGGGACCCCCCTGGACAGCTGGTTCTCAGCTTCTCTGCTTGCTTGCCTACCTCACTGAGGGATAGCAAAGCGTTTTCCTCTGTGCCTGCCTGTGTCGGTGGTTCCCATTGGGGACGCCGCCGCAGTTGGCACCATGGAGCCAGAGCTCGCCCTGGGCATTCTGGTGCAGTTTTTGGACTTGCTGCTGCAAGCCTGCCAGCAATGGCTGGAGGCTGCCTGGCACCACCTGGTGCACGTCAGCCCCCTGCCTCTCCACCTGGCCTCCCTGGGGGCCATGGAGGAGTCGCAGCAGGGCCCGGATGCCAGCGTGCCCCCCCACATCTGGCGTCTGGACACCAGCAGCGACTGGTGGGACCGCATCATCCTGGAGCGCTGGGGAGACAGATAGTAGACCCAGAACTTCAGGATGAAGAGGGACACCTTCCTGGAGCTCTGCGAGTGGCTCGCCCCTGCTCTGCGGCGACGGGACACTCGCATGAGGCCCGCCATCCCCCTCCAGAAGTGTGTGGCCATCGCCCTGTGGAAGCTCTCCACGCCGGACAGCTACCAATACGTCGTGAACCAGTTCGGCATGGGGAGATCCACCGTCGAAGCAGTACTCATGCAGGTACGGCACTCACCAGCCACTGGGCCGGGGGGGAGGAGGGCTGCAAGGAGGGAATGGGCTGCCCCAGGGAAAATGGGGGTGGGGGAGGAGGCGACAGTGCCCCACATGGGAGGGTTCGGTCTGTCTCGGCTGTACTACAGGCCACCTGCGGCGGCCAGGATCGCAGCGGGGGTTGCTTCTGGGAGTGGGGCGTGGGGCAGTGCCAGGGAATGAACACTCCCAGCCACCCGGGCGCCCCAGTGATTCGTGGTTTGCTGTGTCTCTCTGCAGGTGGTCAAGGCCATCAATCGGGTGCTGCTCCGCAGGGTGGTCCGCCTCGCCGATCCGGACACCATCATCCAGGGGTTCGACGCCCTCGGCTTCCCCAACTGCGGGGGGCCATCGACGGGACGCACATCCCCATCTGTGCCCCGGAACACCAGGCCTCCCAGTACATCAACCGCAAGGGGTATTTCTCCATCCTCCTGCAGGCCGTGTCTAACCACCGGGGCCAATTCACGGACATTAATGTGGGCTGGTCCGGCAAGGCACACGACGCCAGGGTGTTCCACAACTCCTCCGTGTGCCAGAGGCTGCACGCTGGGACCTTCTTCCCCGACTGCCACATCAGGGTCGGGGACATGGACATGCCCGTCTGCCTGGTGGGGGATGCGGCCTACCCCCTACAGCCCTAGCTGATGAAGCCGTACACGGGGCACCTCAACCCCTCCCACCAGGCCTTCAATGCCATTGTGGTCGAGGGGGCCTTCAGATGACTGAAAGCCAGATTTAGGTGCCTCCTCACCCGCCTCGACCTTGGCGAGCACAATATCCCTCCCGTGGTGGCAGCATGTTATGTGCTGCACAATTTGTGCGAGCGGAAGGGGGAGGCTTTCCTGCCAGCCTGGATGGCTGAGGCTGAGCGCATGGCTGGCCACTACGCTCAGCCCCGCACCGCCGCCGTCCGGGAGGCCCAGCGGGGGGCCGTCCAGATCCGGGAAGCCCTGTGGGAGACCTTCCTGGTGGAGGAGGAGGACTGAACTCTCCCTGCATGCCCCATTGGGGCCTTCTTCCACCCTCCCCTCCTTCCCCTTTCCCCTCCCTAACCCCCCTTCCTAATGTTAAATAAAGACACCTGTTTCGAAAACAACAATCTCTTTTTATTGTACATAACTGGGGTGGGGGGAGGGAGGAATGAGGGTGGGAGAGGGAAGGGGGAAACCTGGGAGGAGGGAGCTGGAAGGGGGAGGAAGGGGAGGAAAGGAAGGGAAAGCTCAGGGTTGGGGGTCCTGCTGGCTCTCCTGTCTCGCAGCACTGCGGGTGCAGGGGTGTCGGGGGGGAGTGGGTGTGGAGGATGGGGCAGGAGGGACGGGGGGTGTGGAGGAAGCGGGAAGGGGAGCAGGGGTGGGAGGAGGAGCGAGAGCTGGGGCAGCCGCAGGGGCCGGAGCAGGAGGAGGCAGGAACCTATCCACCAGGGTCTGGAGGTGGCCTCTGAGAGCACGGCCCTGCTCCTCCAGCGCATCCAAGCTCCGCTGCCGCAGCCGCAGGTCGTCCCGGACCCAGTGGTCCTGGGTGCGGAGCTGGTGCTCCAGTAGCCGCAGGTGCCGCCGGTGGTAGTCCTCCAGGTTCCTAGTGCACCTGCTGGCCCGGGTGCGGGTGGCTGTTGCAGGCGGGGTGGTGCGCCCTGCAGTCCCAGGTGCTGCAGCTGTGGTGAAACAAGAGCAGTGGTCAGTTCTCCCTGGGGACACAGTGGGTGAAACCCAGCCCCCCTCTGCAAGGCGAGGTTGGCGTGTGGGGAACGGGCCAGGGCCCCTGCATGATACCCAGCTGCTGCTCCATGGTGGGCAAGGCCCAGGCGCACGGTCCCTGGGCTCCCTCTCCCCCCACGCCCCCGTACACATAAGGGGAGCATGATGGCACTCACATGTGGAGCCCTCCTCGGCCTCGGACGACACAGCCGATGTGCTCTGTGGGATGCCTTGGGGGTCCTGGGTCCTGGGCAGGCTCCCTGCAGGCTCCTGGCTCTCGGCGTCCTCCTCCTCCTCCTCGGTGTCAGGGACGGGTCCCTCTGACTCAGGGTCGATCACCACCCGGGGGGCATGGACTGCGTGAGCCCCCAGGATGCGGTCCAGGGCCTCAAAATGGGGGCAGGCCTCCGGGTCAGCCCCTGGCTGGGAGGCCCTGGAGTAGGACTGCCATAGGTCCTTAATTTTGCAGTGGACCTGCTCCCGGGTCCGCATGTGGCCTCTGGTGGCCAGGCTGGCAGCCATGCGGCTGTAGACGGCCGCGTTCCTGTGGCTAGTGCGGAGATCGTGGACATTGGAGGCTTCCCCCCAAACCTCGATGAGGTCCACCATCTCCGCACTAGACCAGGCGGGCGCCAGCCTCTTGCGGCACCGGGCAGGCTCCTGGGAGCCGCCAGCCTGGTCCTGAGAAGAGGTGGAGGGCTGGGTGGCAGGGGGTGGCTGGCTCATGCCGTGCCAGGTGCAGGGTCTGCTGGCTGGGTGCTGGCAGGCTTGCAGCTGGCACAAGCAGTATAGCCAGACCGTGCCCCTTTAAGGGTTCCGGGGCCAGGAGGGGGGCAGAAGAGTTTTCCTGGTTTGGCCCAGAGTGGCCACCAGGGCAAGCTGGGAAGGGCTAGTCTCCAACTAGTTCGAATTAAGTGGCTACACAGCCCTTAATTCGACCTACTTAATTCAAACTAGGCGTTAGTCCTCGTAGAATGAGGTTTACCTAGTTCGAATTAAGCACTCTGCTAGTTTGAATTAAGTTCGAACTAGCGGTTTGTATGTGTAGTGCCTATGAAAGTTAATTCGAACTAATGGTTGTTAGTTCGAATTAACTTTGTAGTGTAGACTTACCCTATGGAGTTTATTAGGTTTGTTTCTGCATGTAAATTAGAAACATCAAAGCATAATCAACCCACCCGGAGGTACAAATGAGGTTTTTTGTTTGTTTAGAAGGTTTTGCTCCATAGGTCTGATGCCTCAAAAGCAACACCTGATAAAACAAACAACTTAGAATTGCATCAACTGTCTTAAGAAAGTTCTAAAAACAGGAGTGAGCTTCTTCTAGTATCTGGTACTATATGAGCCAGCACAAAATGTTTGGTATTCAGGACACAATTTCGGCAGACCGGGGAGTGGAGCAGCCTCCCCCCCTCCCAGGGAGATGGGGAGCTGCATGCTCTGCCCCCTCCCGGGGCGGGGGGTCAGGAGCTGCACATCCTCCCCCTTCCTGGGGGGGACAGAGGCATGGGGCCTCCCCCCTCCCCAGTACTCGGGGGAGTGGGAGCCATGTGCCCTCACCCCTTCTGGTGGGGGCCAGGAGCCACATGGCCTCCCCCCTCCCCAGGTCCATCACCCTTGGCTGAGACCCTGTACCCACAGCCCACTCACTCACACCCCCTGAACTTGAGACCCTGCACTCCCAGGCCCCTCACTCACCACCCTGCCAAGACCCTGCACCGCCAGTCTCCTCACTCATCCTTTCCACCAAGACCCTGCACCCCCAGCCTGTTCCTGCTCCCTCCCCCCAGCCAGACACCTATCCCTAGCCTGCTCCTGCATCCTCCCCTGCTACTGCACCATTGCCCCTGGCCAGACACCTACCCCCAGCCTGTTCCTGCACCCTACCCTCTGGCCAGACACCCTGCCCTCTGCCCACTCCTGCACCCTCCCCCTAGCCAGATACCTACCCCCAGAGAGGGGGAGAGAGGTTGGTGAGTGTAGCAAGCAGGGGGCACAGCCCCCTAGTAATAAATAAAAACTTCAACAATGGGATAGCATTGTTCATCCATAGATGCTATATACTAATGGGTAAACACTGTCCCAATTCACAGATGATGAAAATTCATGAAATAAATGGCAGAGCTAAAATTCTAGCCCTAGTGAAATCAATGAAAATTTTGCAATTGATTTCACTGGAGGCCAAAATTTAGCCCCAGATCTTCTGACTCTGTCTGGTGCCTTATACATGCTGCTTGTCTTGCATGCTTCTAACTCCCAAGCTCTAGTCCAAGATTTGAATGTAATGATAATTTTGCCTGAGAAAGGACTTTAGTATTTGACCCTTGGAATTTCTCCATAATTTTGACTCCATTGTGCCAAAGTTGATTTTCCTTATACAATTCTGTTCTTACATAACTATGTTTTGACACGCCATGTGAAACTTATCTGCACTCTTTTTTTCCCCCCAATGTTCAAATGCCCTAATTTGGCACATAAGTGCAGAGATGAGCAGATTTTTTTTTCTTTTTTGAAAAAGATGAGTAGGTCCTATGGGAAAGTTCTTATGCTCTCTTATAGAAAACTAATTAGGATACCAGTAATATAATGGCACTGCTAGAGTTCATCCAAAGCAATTCCCATGACTTGTGGCCTTGCTCTTATTTTTATATCTATTATTGGCAACCATTGCTTCTTGTTTAATTTCCTAAGTATTTTGTGGAATTTAATTACCATAATTTATCATCTTTGTCTTTGTTAACAGACACCAGAGATTACCTCACCACTTACTGTGCAGCAAGGCATATGAATTAGTTTTCTTAATGTGAGTCCTGTCACTAGTATAAGTGACATTATCATGCCAGAACATTTAGAGTATTATATTATTGAATCACAGAGCATATTTGGACAACAGTGGATAAAGGAACTTTCAACTACAGATAGTAGTGAAGTACTAAGCAGTCATAAAAAAGGGGGAACATCAAAACCTAAAATTCATAAAAGCCAGAAAGTTCAGATCTATCTGTAATTATGTAGTGACTCGCATATTAAGAGAGAGCGTTTAAGAGATCTTCGGTGCCTAGCTTTTACCACCCCAGTGTAGAAGGGTAGGTACGTGCTTCCAATACTGTATGACAAGACATTGGCATTCAGACATAATATGACCGACTACATGACTGAACATAATAGATATTAATGTAGTCACAAGGATTGGTTCCCTCCCTGCTTTTGATCATACAAGGAACAGGGGAAGCTATGATCCATTGGACTGAATACAACTTGACAGAGCTGGGAAACCTGGTTTCTCTTCCTTATTCTGCTACTAGCTGGCTGTGTGACACCGGACAAATCGTTGAGTCCAAAATGATAAAACATGGAGGGCCAGGAGTTCTTCCTTCCTACCCTGGTCTTTCCCCAGGACCGCACTTGCGGTCACAATGCAGCAAGGCAGGACCCCAATATGACACCACACCCAAGGCAGCAATGGTAGGGGGAGACCTATGTTTCTTGGCCTCACCTCTTCTTAGCCAGCAGAACCAGAGTCTCGGGGAGGGGGAGGAGAGGGGGGAGAGTGTCTTCACGGCTTCCATTCCTCCCCTGCCACTTTGTTTTGTTCTCTTGACATGATTTTTTAGATGATTTTTGCCAAACTGAGGTGGAAAGGCACCCGAATACAGAGTACAGTGCTTCTCTGTTCTTAATAATTCTCTGGCAAACATATCCTTGGACCCATGTGGCTTACAAGTATGAGGACATCTGGTCAGGAGCTTGAGAAAAAGCTAGTAAGCCACCAGCTTGATGAATCTAAGCAGAACCTAGAGGATGAGTTTGCAGGAAAGAATGAACCAACTGATATTCAAGAAGCTCTGATTATAAAATGAATTTCTGAGTCAGGAATGAAGGATAGGGTCTTCAAGGGAGTCTAACAGAGTCAGGCAATTAACTCCAATTGACTGTCCTTAGGAGCTAGGCTCTTAACTCTTGAAAAATCTCATCCTAAAGGCCTTGATCATAATGTATTATCTGCCTCTCCTCTACTTTTGACCTAAAAATTACTGGGTTGGGGGGAGAGATTCCCCCTCAGGACAACACAGCAGGAAAGCTTAATACATGCTATTAGTGGAAGAGGCAGAGGAAATGATCTAGAAACTAGAGGAAGAGAGGCCATGATTTCATCAGAGTACATCTCCAGCAAGCAGCTGCAAAAATAGGACCACATCAGGATTATGTGGAAAACAGGAGCTAACTGTGGGACTCCAGGACTGAGTCAAAGGCCTCCCTTATCCCATAAACATTTGTGAAACAGGGCTTACTGAGGCATTAAACCAGGAATGCAAACATAACTGCTTTAAAACTGATGCGTTCGCTGCACATTAAGCCTTTGTCCCCGTGGAAGACCAAAAGCTGTGAGACTGCAGTTCCACAACTTCACAGGCAAGGTGAGAATTTTAGCATCACTGAGGAGACAAGACAAGTGGGAATTCAAAAGGAACAGGGTTTGGGTTTTTTAATATTTTTATATTTTTCTCCCCATGCACAGACTGAAAGGTGTCCCTAAGCCACCAGCATCTCAGTTGCACCTTCCTGAATCAGTTAGCGTTAAAGATTCATGAAGGCGACATGATGTAGACATTATACAAATGCCGCAGAGTACCTGCTTTCTCTGACAGGGGAAGGTTGAGGTCCCTGACCATGAAGAAACTGGATACTTAGTGAACAGTTTTTGGTGTCTGTATTCACACTCTATGCCAATTTTATAACTGTTCTAGGTGAGCAGCTGGATGTTAATGCAGCAATCTCTCTTGTTCTGACGTAAGAAGGAGAAAAAAACCTACTGCGCCTCTCGAGTCTGACGTAATGTTTTACCTACCTTCACGGGTGTAACTAGCTGATCTCTGTGTGTGGGGAGGGGAGCATGCAAGCTATAACTTTAGTCCCCCCCCTTATGACTTTCCTCTGAGCATTTCTGCTTAGCTAACTTTAATTATTTTACCACAACTTCTCCATGTATTAAAGAGCAATTAAATAAGTTTGCATAGTTAGTTGTGACTAGCATTTCATTTGAAGAACCACACAAACAGTGATGTGTTGCAAGTCAAAAATCGGCGCTCCCCAAGTTACTCATAAAAATCAACTGTCCCGTGGTTTCAGTTTGAGAGCAATCACCTGCATTGCTTAGTATCACATAATATAATTCTCTAATTATTCAACATGGAAATTTGTTGAGACATACATTATATTGTAAACAACCATATAGATACAGTCTCATGCAATCTTGCTTTCAGGCCAGCCCATGTGCCCAGGACATCTGAGAAGGGGGTGGATCATACAAGCTTGCGTTCAGTTGAAATGACTGCCAAGTTCGTAAAACATTCTTGGTCCATTTTAGACTGCAGATAGGGTCAGGGAAGGGAGCTGGGGGTGTGAGGGGCTCAGGGCAAGGGAGGGTTGGGGGCTCAGGAATCAGGGCAGGGGGCTGGAGCTGGGAGGCTCAGGGCAGAAGAAATGTGGGGGGGGTGCAGGAATCAGGGAACAGAGGGGATAGGGAAGCCCCTGATGGGGGTGCATGCACCTTCAGCCAGCCCTTTCCATCTGCCTGCATGCCTGCTTCTTAACAAGGCAGCCTGTAGGAGCCCAGCTGGGAGCAGCTGCAGCAAAGTGTCCCAGCCCCTCGGCTTCTTCTCACCAGAGTGCCACACTGGGGTGCACTCGCTTACTTTCACCTCTGGATTTGGGTCTCCCTGGGTATGTCTACACTGCCACCCTAGTTCGAACTAGGGTGGCTAATGTAGGCATTCGAACTTGCAAATGAAGCGCGGGATTTAAATATCCCGGGCTTTATTTGCATGTTCCCAGGCGCCGCCATTTTTAAATGCCCCGTAGTTCGAACTCCCTGCCCGCAGCTACACGCGGCACAGACTAGGTAGTTCAAATTAAAGCTCCTAATTCGAACTACCATTACTCCTCATTGCAGGCATTTAAAAATGGTGGTGCCCAGGAACATGCAAATAAAGCCCGGGATATTTAAATCCCGGGCTTCATTTGCAAGTTCGAATGCCTACATTAGCCACCCTAGTTCGAACTAGGGTGGCAGTGTAGACATACCCCCTGTGGCCATTGGCCTGCATGAATGGCTTGTCCTGAATGCCCCCTAGTTGCACTCCTGCCCATCTTCTAGTTTTGGGATGGGAGAAAGAGGGAATTTTGTTGAAAGCAGTTGACTGGATCAACTTCTGCGTAGCTCCTGACTGAATACCAGAAAGCCAGTCCCCAGGAAATGATTTCTTTGTCGCATCCCCTGCTAATTATGGGGAAATTAACTGGATATTAGATGTGAAACTGTTGTGTCACTTTATAGCAGGAATTATGCCTGACTGCTATCGTCATGGGGAAACATAACATTTGTTATGAAACCACTCACCTGATCTCGAGAATATGGCGTATCAACTATCTGCTTGTCAGTGCAAGCTGCAAGAAGAATTTTCATTGCATTCAAGTGAAGTAACATCTCGCAAGCCATTGTGTCAAAAAATGTAATATTGGCAAGCGCTGCTGAAGCCAGAAGAAAAACTTCACCAGATGAGGCCTCTTGGCACAATTCTAGAAATGCAGAAAATAATTTAATTAAAATAAATCATTTACTCCTCCAGCATGAAAAGGTTTGTATGCAAGTTAAATATTCCTCTGAAATGAATATTAGGCATTTCTACTTGCATTTTTGCAGACTGCACAGAAGCAGGTATGGATGGTAAAATAAATCTAGAATACAAGTCTTGGGAGTGTTCACTTAATTCATGACCTAGGCTATCACACTTAACTTTCTCATTTGGAAGTTGTTCAAGATAAATGTTATATTCCTAAATAAAATGAGATGCAGTCAGCAGATCGGAAAACTGATGGATCCATGCGAATACAATTCTGCAATTTATCTTACTGTTCCTAAAACTTTTTTTTTTATAATCTAAGCCTATCCTGTGTATTTTAAAATTTTGCAGTCTTCTTAAAAAATGCTGCAGACACAGCTATTATTATATCCTCCTAAGTGCCTTTTAATTCATATACACATTTACTTTAACTAGGTCTGAGTCACCCAGCAATTTCATTTCAGTGTGTTTTAAAAATTAAAAAATATGAAAAATCACTCAATCACTCAGCTATAAATATTGTAAGGAAACTGATGATGGGACTGAAAAGGCTTTCCCAAATTTGAGTCATTCTATTCCTGAAGCTTATATTGCTTAGACTTGGTGCATTTTATCATGCTTCATCTGATGATCTGGCCATGGCAATAAAGGAAATAGCCCTCATCTCACTGAGTCATTTTGGCATATTCAGATCCATACAGATTCATTTTGGCATATTCCTGGCTGGGTACATTTGCTGAGCATAAAGATTACTTGATGGGTAGCAAAATAGCTCAACAAATGGAGTATGAAGCATAAATTGACAGCTGAGGAAGTTGGATCCCCTTGTACTTTGAAGATATGCCACCCCCCCCCCCACTCCCATCCCCTCCCAACCACACACACAGAGTTGAGGAGTCACCTCTCTCAACTTGCCCAGGGGCCTGCTCAGGCTGTCAGCTCCCCTTTTTACAGGTTTCAACATTTTATTCAGTACTAATCGGACTGTTGATGCCAGATTTGTGAGTGTTATGCACTTACATCAACTGGGCACTGGTAATGATTATTTCATCTATATTGTGTTTGTGGAATGCCTGGGCAGAGTGCCAGCTGGGTGGACAGATCAAAGTTTTTCAAAATATGGAGTGATTTTGAGGTGGGCTTTATTCTGTCCTCTTGGAAAGATTATGATGCGCAGGCTTTTACGAAGGAGTTGCAATGACTTCTCAGCAGGTAATGTGACAGACCTGCTTAAGAGCATGTCACTTATCTGTAATGGATTAAAGGTCCAATACCCTACCTGGTTGCATGAGCTCAATGGGGCAGAGCAGAGACCTATATATCTATTCTGCAGGTCATGCATATGATGGTTCCAGTATCTGTAATGTATGTAACTATGAATTGTTAAGGATAAATAAACATTTATATCTCTAAGATGGAGGGAGTAGATTAAGCCCTTATCGGCAGATTCTTGTACTAGAGAGGCTAGAAAACAGTATTAAAAACTAAAAGATCCCCAATCTAGCAATGACTAAACAGAGATATTAAAGACATCCCAGACCATGAGAGTAGCTTCTTAATTTACAAGAATGTTAGCATTAGCACCAGATAACGGCAAACCCCAGACACTGCTGTTTTCATTGTTGACTGGAGTATGCATGTTATATTGTTTGGAGTTACAGAGGTTAGAAAGAAATCACTTGGAACACAGAGAGCTGAAAGCAGCTGCAAGTGTCCATTTATTCCATAACACTGAACTAAGTAGAACCAGCCCAATTTACACCTGTTAGTCCTGATTTACACCAGCGTAGGTGAGATAATCATCAGGCCCAATGTTTTAAGGTCTCAAATGGCAACTGTTTTTGCAAATACATTGTATTTGAACTTTGGCTCAGTCAAGAACATTAGAACTATAGAAGCATTTTCAACTTCAGGCTTTAACACAATAGACCTATTCTACATAGATTTCTACTCTGAAACATTATAGGAGCTAGAACGGCAAATAGTCCTTAGAGAACATTGCGAAAGGAGGAAAGTTTGTCTTCCAACATCAGGTTCCCCCCCCCTTCCACCCCATTCCAGTGAATCTAAGGAGAAAGGTGGAAAACAAGCCCGATAAACTTACTGACAAGTGCTATAACAATGTCCTCCATGTTCTCCAGAAAGCTGCTGAGATGCTGAGTGACAGAGAGCTGTGGAGATGTAATCTGTGCAATGACTGCTGCTGCTTCAGCATGAGTGGCTTCAGAATGGGTACTATCCATAAGAATGTCAGCCAAGCACAATATCCCATCAGCCTTGGGGGAGAGGAGAGGACAGTTGGATACAGGTTAACCACTGACACAAATATTTGCACAACCAAATTAGGATTTACCTGTGGGCACTGTATACCACTTATAGAACTCATTTCTTTTCAAAATTGACTTGAACCTTAGGGCTCAACGACATACCAAATAACAAATTATGAGAATTAGACTTTTTAAAAATGAAGTCCAACATAGAAAAATTATCCTCAGAATATAGTGTGTGGGGGGGTCCTCCCCCAAGCTTTTATTACACACACAGCGACTGAATTGATTTTGTTCAAATATAACGAACATGTTTTGGCGGGATCGAAGCACAGACAATCCCACTCTAAACAAGAATTTGTCAAAGCTAGCTGATACTATGTCACAGTCTCTTTTAAGTCCCTGTTTGTGCATGTTACTTCATTAAACTTACCCAACCCTGCAATAAGCTCCCCCTGGGTGGAACATTGAAGAACTCATTGACAATGTGCCAAGGAGTCAATGCAGGATGAAGGCCTAGAATTGTCACCCTCTAGCCATGACAGAAATAGCAAGATTGTCGCAGACCAGCAGTTTCTGGGAAGCTTACACAAATGTAGTATAGACACATGCTATCTCAAACAAGAGATAAAGCTCTCAGTCCCTTACAAGTTTTGAAAAGTAAAACCAAATAAAAATTTGTATACTCTTGTACATCTGGAATGCCTGATATCTTCAAAATAAGTTCCTTTTGCAGGCATAAATACACACCCCGACATACACACTTATTCGGTGTCATAGTGGAGCATTTCAATATGCAACAGGATCCAACAGAGCATGGTGTAAAACAGCCAAGATGAGACAACTCATACTGTAAAAATTAATACCTATTACCTAGATAAACATCAGGAAAAAGTCATGGAATATCTATGGACAATATTATAATCAATGTATCTGTAGACCAGTAAAACTTGTTTTCTGAGGGTATGTCTACACTGCGCAGCTATTTCGGGATACTGAAAGTATCCCGAAATAGCTACCCTGTGTCTTAACAAAACGTCCTTGGTTTTGAAATACTTTTCAAAATAATGGGTGCACTATTTCGGCATCCCTGTAACCCTCGTTCCACGAGGGTTAAGGGATGTCTTCAAATAATGATCAAAAGCTTCAGCCGAGTTAGTCTGTAACAGGAAAAACTTAAAAAACAACAAATAGTCTAGGAGCACCTTAAAGACTAACAAAACATGTAGATGGTATCATGAGCTTTCGTGGGCAAAATCCACTCCTTCAGATGACCACATTTTTTTTAATAATGTGTTATTTCAAAATTTGGCACTGTGTAGATGTGCCAAATTTCAAAATAAGGTATTTCAAAATAAGATGCACAAATTTGCATAACGCAAATTGCATACCTTATTTCAAGTTTGGGGTGCTGTGTAGATGCATCCTAACTGTCCTACATATTCTTGAATAATTCACCATGTTGCTATGTAGGTAGGCAGATGTGCTTATTAAGCCTGTTTTACATTTGTGAACACAGAAATTGCACACAATTATACAGATTTTGTTCTCAGTTACATCCATGTAAATCCAGAGTAATTCCATTGATCTCAGAGTGACACACAAATCTCAGATAATTAGCAGTAGAATTCAGCCTGAAGTTAAAATATATTAACCCTTTGGTAAGCTTTGTTTGAAAGCTCCTCTAAAATCTTTTTCCATTTGCTTCTTTACATTATTTCTGTTCTCTATCAGCTCATGGTAGTTCAACAAATTTTTATAACTCTCCTTCACAGACTTGCCTCCAGGAGGAAGATTCAGAGGGGAACCAATTTCTTGCTAAAAATTTAACTGGAGGTGGAATCAGCATAATAAATAAAGGGGGTTGTTGATTCAATATCTTTCACTAAATACCTTCACTTTATGGGAAAGTCACCCCCTTAATAGACTCTCAAATATCTGTGTGTGGCCAAGATATGTTTGTCATCTCCCAGTAATACTACTGCAAATTAATAGGACTGCCCTGAAGAAACTACAGCTTGTGCAGTGCCCCACAGCACTCCTGTCAGTGAACAAAGCGCATCAAATCCATACTTGGAACACCAGTGGCTGCCTAGTCCTTCCTGAACTGAATTTCAGATTCTAGTCTACAAGGCACTTGGCTGGGTCTAAGATAACTCTGAAACTATCTGTTCATGACCCTTCAAGGCAGCTAGCAATGCTCCAGAGACACTCTTGCATGTTGCACAAGAGTAGCTCCAGGATAAGACTCTGATACATAGGTCTCTAATGCACTAAGATTTTTAAAACTCTATAAGACGACATCAGTTTGAACCTGACTGCCAAAGAGCTGAGACTTACATTTAGGCCTGAACATAAAGCCTCACCCCAGATAGCATCTTCCTGGGAGCAACCCACCATTTCCAAAACTGAAGAATGATAATGGGGGAAAGAAGGAAAAAAGGAAGAAAGCAAGTATAACCCTTGCTTCGCCATCTTCTCAATTCCTATAAAGAACTCTACTGTAAGTTCATAAGATCTTAGCTATATCTTCATTTGTAATTTTTGGGCAAATAAGTCCCTGGGGGAGATTTTTTTTTTAATCCCTGTATTTTAAACTGTGTTGTGGAGCTCCAAGAGAATCAAATGAAATAAAAATATTAAGTGAATCAACATGCTCAATAGAATTGCTATGGATAGTAATTACATGCTCCAATAATAAGAAATTAGCAGTAGGGATATATTACCAACCACCTGACCAGGACAGTGATACTGACATTGAAATGCTGAGGGAGATTAGAGAGGCTACCAAAATAAAGAACTCTATAATAATGGGGGATTTTAATTATCCCCATATTGACTGGGTACATGTCACCTCAGGAAGAGAAGCAGAGATAAAATTTCTCAATGGCCTAAATGACTGCTTCTTGGAGCAGCTGGTACAGGAACCCACAAGGGGAGAGGCAATTCTCAATTTCGTCCTGAGTGGAGCGCAGGATCAGGTCCAGGAAATAACCGTTACAGGACCGCTTGGGAATAGTGACCATAATATAATAACATTCAACATTCCTGTGGTGGGTAGAACACCTCAGCAGTCCAGCACCCTGGCATTTAATTTCAAAAAGGGGAATTACACAAAAATGAGGAGGCTAGTTAAACAGAAATTAAAAGGCACAGTGACTAGAGCCAAATCCCTGCAAGCTGCATGGAAACTTTTTAAAGACACCATAATAGAGGCCCAACTTAAATGTATACCCCAAATTAAAAAACATAGCAAGAGACCTAAAAAAGTGTCACCGTGGCTTAACCACCATGTAAAAGAAGCAGTGAGGGACAAAAAGGCATCTTTTAAGAAGTGGAAGTCCAGTCCTAGTGAGATAAATAGAAAGGAACATAAACACTGTCAAATCAAGTGTAAAAATGTAATAAGAAAAGCAAAAAAAGATTTTGAGGAACAGCTAGCCAAAAACTCAAAAAGAAATAACAAAATGTTTTTTAAGTACATTAGAAGCAGGAAGCCTGCTAAAAAACCTGTGGGTCCCCGAGACGATCGAACTATAAAAGGCGCAATCAAGGACGATAAAGCCATTGCGGAGAAACTAAATGATTTCTTTGCTTCAGTCTTCACAGCTGAGGACGTTGGGGAGATTCCCAAATCTGCACCGTCCTTTGTGGGTGATGAATCTGAGGAACTGTCCCGGATTGAAGTGTCATTAGAGGAGGTTTTGGAACAAATAGAAAAACTTAATGTTAACAGATCTCCAGGACCGGATGGCATTCATCCAAAGGTTCGAAAAGAACTCAAATGGGAAATTGCTGAACTATTATCTGTGGTTTGTAACCTATCCCTTAAATCGGCTTCCGTACCTAATGACTGGAAGGTAGCTAACATGACACCAATATTTAAAAAGGGCTCCAGAGGCGATCCGGGCAATTACAGACCGGTAAGTCTAACTTCAGTACCGGGCAAATTAGTCGAAACAATAAAATTGTGAAGCATGTAGAAGATCATAATTTGTTGGACAAAAGTCAACATAGTTTCTGTAAAGGGAAATCCTGTCTTACTAATCTATTCGAGTTCTTTGAAGGGGTTAACAAACATGCGGACAAGGGGGATCCAGTAGATATAGTATACTTAGATTTTCAGAAAGCCTTTGACAAGGTCCCCTCACCAAAGGCTCTTGTGTAAATTACATGGCCATGGTATAAGAGGGAAGGTCCTTTCTTGGATTGAGAACTGGTTAAAAGACAGGAAACAAAGGATAGGAATAAATGGTAAATTTTCAGAATGGAGAGGGGTAACTAGTGGTGTCCCCCAAGGGTCGGTCCTAGGACCAATCCTGTTCAACTTATTCATAAATGATCTGGAGAAAGGGGTAAGCAGTGAGGTGGTAAAGTTTGCAGATGATACCAAACTGTTTAGGATAGTCAAGACAGAAGCAGACTGTGAGGGACTCCAAGAAGATCTCACCAAACTGAGTGATTGGGCAACAAAATGGCAAATGAAATTTAATGTGGATAAGTGTAAAGTAATGCACATCGGGAAAAATAACCCCAACTATACGTACAGTATGATGGGGGCTAATTTGGCTACGACAAATCAGGAAAGAGATCTTGGAGTTATCGTGGACAGTTCTCTGAAAGCTTCCACGCAGTGTGCAGCGGCAGTCAAAAAGGCAAATAGGATGCTCGGAATTATTAAGAAAGGGATAGAAAATAAGACCCAGAATATCTTACTGCCCCTGTATAAAACTATGGTACGCCCACATCTTGAATACTGTGTACAGATGTGGTCTCCTCACCTCAAAAAAGATATTTTGGCCTCAGAAAGGGTTCAGAAAAGGGCAACTAAAATGATTAGGGGTTTGGAACGGGTTCCATATGAGGAGAGGTTAAAGCGACTGGGACTTTTCAGTTTAGAAAAGAGGAGACTGAGGGGGGATATGATAGAGGTATATAAAATCATGAGTGGTGTGGAGAGGGCCGATAAAGAGAAGTTATTTATTAGTTCCCTAAATAGAAGAACTAGAGGACACCAAATGAAATTAATGGGTAGCAGGTTTAAAACTAATAAAAGAAAGTTCTTCTTCACACAGTGTGTAGTCAGCCTGTGGAACTCCTTGCCAGAGGAGGCTGTGAAGTCTAGGACTATGATAGAGTTTAAAGAGAAGCTAGATAATTTCATGGAGGTTAGGTCCATAAAAGGCTATTAGACAGGGGATAAAATGGTGTCCTTGGCCTCTGTTTGTCAGAGGCTAGAGAGGGATGGCAGGAGACAAATCGCTTGATCATTGTCTTCGGTCCACCCTCTCTGGGGCACCTGGTGCTGGCCACTGTCGGCAGACAGGATACTGGGCTAGATGGACCTTTGGTCTGACCCAGTACAGCCATTCTTATGTTCTTATGTAAGAGCAAAGAACAGGAGCTTATTCTTATAAGTGTGTGAATACAACAAACCCACATCAAAAATAAGGAAAGTGCCATACCAGCATCAAGGGAAGCTTTGGAAATGTTGCCATGTTGGGCATGCGTAATGCTCTCTTTAATTATGAGGCAGTGCTTGAAGACTACAAAGAGAGGAACCTTAGATTTTGTGGTTTTTCTGATTATTCCCGGATGCCCCTCAACTCCCTACTTCGGCACTTTCAAGAGATATCAGGGAGCAGAAAAGATCTGAGCAGCCTGTTTCACAGTCAGGAATCTAGCCCCATAGAACAATGCCAGGAATGACTTCCTGAGCATACTCTGATGTTATGAGGGCTGGCCACATTCTCAGTTGTCTAACCACCACACGTAATAAAGCAGTCAAGGCCCTGGGGTTCTGGAGAACCCACTGGTCTAACGCACTCACCAGTCATGCAATTACGGGTTGTGGAGCTGCTTCATTCTTCAACCAGTCAATGTTTCCTTACATCATGCATATTTTTAATGTTCAGTCATTCATCTCTAAATGGTTTGTTTAAAGCTTCTCTTGTTCCCATTTTAGTTATTTGTTAATATACAATGCCAAGTTACCTTAATTAAATGTCTGAACAGCCATAAATTACGTTGTTTGGTAAGCAGTGGCAATTTCTGCACTCTGGATGATCTATCAGCTTCCTGGGAACAGGAATTACCCTCTTGAATATCAGTGATTTGGATGTGTTTTTAAAAGGGAAATATAAATATTCAACTGGATCTCTAATAAAATCAACAAATGAAACATCATCTCTGTGGGTTATTTTCCAACTGATTACAAATGGTGTTACAGTCAAAAAATGACAAGAGATACATTGCTTTTAAATGTTACATTTTTTTAACAAGTTTTCAGTGCTAATCTACCTAGAGCAAGATATTTTCTTCTAGATACAGCAGAATGCTACAGCTTGAAACTGGAGATTCACAGAACTCATTTAGCTTCAAGGTATATTAATAGAACTCTGTCAAAAATCAGTATGTCTTCACAAACTGATTCACTAGCCAACGTGTGTTAGACATCATTAGCAAAAAGTTAAAAAAAAACCTTACTTTTGTCATCCTGAAGCCTTCTGGTATCACACCTTGTTTGGGATGAAAAAACACTAATAATAATAGTCAGTTTTAAAAAGTTATGTATATTTCAAGAATTCAAATATGCTGCAGTAGGGCCTGGCTCAAGTATTTGGTAATGTGTTACACTGACTTTCACCTCTAAAGTCCCTAGTTCAAACCCCAACATGTGGCACTAACTTGCACCTTTGCTGACAGTCTGAGCAGCCAGGTTTCCTGTCATAATGCTGTCTGTGAAGAACTACAGCAGGGTCTCTTTGTTTCTGCTACTGTGAAGCTTGCCAAAGGCATCTCCTTGAAAAGTGCAACTGTAGATGTCCTCTACCTACCCACAAGAGTAGCCAGCTCTAGCAGGACTCATTTTCTTTCCCCCGTCGCTCACTGGTCTGTGAGCAAGAAGGGAAATATGCAAATTCCTTATTTCCATTTTAATACTTTACTTTGAGCTCTGGCCACATGCAAGCAAGTTGGTGGCATCAGGTGAGGAAATAGGAACACAATGGCTAAGGAATATTCCTGAACACTGTTTTACATTTCATTCCCATGCCTTTGCAAGCCATATACATTTTGTAAAGTATCACTAAAAAGCAGCAAACAAGCGGTGTAAAACAAATAGTAGAAGTGGAAAACGCAGACCAAGGACACCAGAGCAAGTCTCCTAACTATTATATAAATGATGATGGGGAGTATTTTATGTCTCTATTGCCCAGGTAGTCACTCACATCTTTGTTTCTTCACCAGAAGCTCTCCTTTGCCCCAAACACAGGAAGCTCCATGTAACTAAACTGATCTTCTTCAGAAGCATGTTCTGACTCAGATGAACCTGTGATTCCACTGGGTCTAAATATTGCAAATCTGAAGATTAGACCACTAAGCCATCCACAGGAGCACTCTTTCCTAGGCAGTGTAATACCCGATCCCCTCCAACATACTTTAGGTCTATTTCCTCAGTGGCTTGCATCTTGTATCGTCATATGCACCTGTGCAAAGTAGGTGTAAAATGCTACCACTTGTCTTAGAGGAGAACTTGTGATCTGGGAGAAAAATTAAGAGGGAAAGTGACAGACTCCATTAAGTCCACTAGAGAGATTTCACTTCTGCTATCCATTATATATGGCAAATGTTCAGCCAGCATGGTGATGATTTGTAGTAAAATACCCTAAGATAGAGTGCCTATTTGACTTAGCTGTTTATGGGCCTGTGGTTTATACTGATTTAGTGCAGAAGCAAAAGACTATGCAAGGTACAAGACAAATAGAGAATCAACCCACGGTATGTAAAAGACATGCAATTGAATAGAGCTTCTGCCCAGTACTTGCTGTTCATACCTAAAAGCCAGTATTAAAATATAAAGGACAAATGGCCTTCCCTCAGCTTGTTAATGACTTTTGCTTTGATACTTTTGGTATGCTGAGTTGCTGCATTTGGAAAAGTAGTCTTGATTTAATAGTGAGAAAAATATAAAAAGGATCTATCCTGACTGGCCTGTAAAAAGATACATTTGATATTTTAGACTTATAAAAGCCAGGTTAGTCATCTCCCTCCCCCACCCCCTTTTGCAATGACGCAAATTTAGCCCAAAATCTGCTTTTATGCGGTTTTGGCAACCACCTTTAAAAAAAAAACTCCAGCAACCAACACCATTTATAAGTGTCCAATAATAAATTTTAAAATGACAAGAGAACAATCTAATAAAAGCACTTAAACATCCAAAAAGAAACTGCTGCTCAAAGCATTTATATAATTAGCTTTCACACTGAAAGGAACTTTGGAGGGCTGCCCTGTTTTCTGCTTAATTCTGGTGAGGTCATCAGATAAATGTCAAATTCGTTCAGCACCTTGGCAATACAAAAGGATGGGTAGGAAGCATAATACAAACAAAGGAATTCTATGAATGCAACAAGATTCTGCAGAGACTTTGCATTTGAGGAATGTTATTTGATTTTATTATGTGCATTGTTACTGATATTTAAATAATGATTATTGGAAAAGCACAAATAGCTTAAATTCTTAAAGATAGCCTTAAATTCTTAAAGATAGCCTTATTATGTCAATTTAAGAGGTGTGACAAATAGGAATAGGTGATCAATTTCATGTGCGGATACCTTTGGGATAGAAATGATTCCCAAGAGTGAAAAAATATAGCCTTATCCAGGGATGATTTTATAGTAGGGGGTGCTGAGGGTCATGGAACCAAGATGTAAACCCTGCATACGATGGAAACCATTTCAAGTCAGGGTGTACAACAGCATCTGCACCACCCCTCTTTTCCAGCACCTATGGCCTTATCTTCTTGTCAATACACTTTTATTTCTCAGAAACATTACTTGAAAATAGGGTTCTATAACAGCAGTTGGGTTTTTAATGAAGTGGCTAATATGGAATGTCTGAAAAATGACATTAATGACTCCCTGATGTAGAGTATTGTGTACAACAGAAGTCTTAACCTTTAAAGCATTGAGGACTCCTCTTGTATCTTCTGCAATGAGATTCTGGAGCGAAGTTATCTCATCTTCACTTCAACCCATATTGGAAAACAAGAGCCCTTCTACCTTTATAACCACCCTCTAATTTCTGTCTCCACCCACAAATTGCACCTCAGCAGGCCTTTTCCAAAGAACTGATCACCTGACACTCCCTGACCATCCTCCATCAATACCTAATTGATTACTATTTACAGTGCAGTGTCCATGTTGGTTTCTTCCCATTTCCTGACCAGAGCGCATAATGTGATTCCCCTTCCCCAAGATGATTCTCAATCTAAGAAGAAAGATCCTTAATGGATATCAACTACATTCCTGGAGACTCCCATAGTCAACCCCCCTTGGATATTCTAGCAACCCACATCTGGGTTCTGCTAGGGAGAAACAGCAGTTTACAGCAGAGGAGAGGCACAGCTGGAGGGAGCATAAGCTGTGCTGTTGAGAGAAGAAATGTTCTTTGACCAAAGGGTACTGTGTCTGTGAAAAAGGACTTGAAGAAAGGAAGGGAGAGAGTGAAGGAAAGAGGAAGTGGGATTATAAGGATAAAGGGGACTGAAAGAATATATATGGAGAAATGCCCCAAATTGTGTTTCACAATTCACAGGGTAAGTGTCCCACATTGTGGGTTTGAAAATGGAGACTGAATCCCAAAGGACAACATTGGGAGGAATGGAAGAAAAATATCAGAGTTTTTTTCTTTGTTGCACACTTCCTATGTATTAGTGTTTAGCACCTGCAATTTAATGCCAGAACAGAATAGCTCAGAGCTACAGGTAATGAGATGAACACTATGGTCCTTGAGAAACTAAAAAGCAATGCATTCAGTATCAAGGCAGAATAGCTGAAAGCTCCAGAGCTGGATTACAACTCGAGCATAAACCATACTGAAAACTTATCATTGGGGAGAGGAAAAGGGGGAAATGATCCCTTTTTTGCCTTTGTGAAGAAGAAAAATTCATTTGCATCATTAGCGCCGCGCTGCATTTTCAAAACTGTGGGATGAAACATTAAGTGACCTTCCACTGTATTGCAACTGTTCAAAACAGAATACAGTGGCATACAATATATCCTTTATTTTAATGAATGGATATTTATGAGCATGAATCCCTGATCATCAAGACGGAAATATATCCTATAATTATAATCGTATAATGCTTCATCTTTACCGTGTATGGATTTTTTTAACTCATCTTGCACGTTTTAAATGCAAAAGGCCCATTTTTGCCTGCAATTTCCACTTTAAAATTATGAAACAAGACAAAAAATAATTCCACCTTCCACATGGCACTATTTCATATTTCAGCAGTTGCCAGTTTGAAATGTTGTCCAGATCCTCAGCAGGTGTCAGCTGGCATAGCTCCACGGACTTTGAGGGAGCTCTGCTTATATACACCAGCTAAACATCTGGTCCACTGTTATTAAACCAAGAGGATACAGAGTAAAAGCTAAATACAATTGTTGCCATTAAAATCTTTACAAATGCCATTCTAGGAAATTAGTGTTGGAAACATAGGATTGGAAGAAACTTCCTGGGTCACGGAGGCCACTCGCTTTCTACCACAGGCAACCTAATCATATAGCCATGTTCATAACCTGAGAGCCACTGAACCAAACTCTCAAACCCCGTATATAACGAAACACACTTCAGCACCCCCAACACCACTATGTGCAATTATTTGTATGGCTACCATTGAAAAAAAGAGGCCATAAGAATTAATTATCTATACCCCCCCTTTTTTTACAGTAAAATATGGCGTGGAAATTCTTTTAGGCCCATCAGCATCAATGGATTTAAACCTAATGGATACCAAATTCCTGGCATCCGTTGTCATATTTTGTTTCAATTAGCAACTGCTACTTGAGCCATATCATTTTCCAAACTAGCCTGGAGTTTTGAATTTTCTTCCCCCAGAAGGCAACTGCATTATTTAAGTTAGGAATAGTTTCATTCAAAAATGGCTAACCCAGTAGATCTTGCAACAATAATGAGGGAAGAAACCTAAACCTACAATTAATAGGGAGGATCTTGTGTTTCACTTCTGATTGTGAGGGCTTTGTTGGACAATCTTGCAGAGTTCTGTAATATTGGAAAGAAAACTATTGAGGACCAGGGACTATTCTGCATAGGGTTCTGAACAGAGGGGACATTTTAAAATATTTCCGTTTGTAGTCATGCAATATTTTGTCAGTACTATACTTGCTGCCCTCTGTTAGTGTATCCCCGCATGACCTCCATGCCTCTCTGCTAGCCAACTTGTGTATCAGCTGTAGGGTCAGGGTCTTGTGCAATGAGGAGCACTGACCCTGTTTTGGTCTGCATATGATAAAGTTCGGGGTTGAGATTTGCCAGCCTATGTGAGGGCTGACTGACCCCAAATCAAAAGGCTTCTATCTCATCAAGCCCTAGATTTCTCTGGTTTAATACACTGATTTATTTTTAAAATGGTAGAAATCTATTTCTATTTGTAGCTTTCTCTGATGTCTGCATTACAAATTCCACAAATTATGGCCCTGTTACTTTTAAATAATGAATAAGGCTTTACATTTTGTACTCCAGGTCTGCATTTCATTAAAATGAAGCCACAAAAGAATAAAAATGGACCAAGCAATATAAGATGAGAGAAACTGTCACATAAGATATAATAATGCTGAACAAGATGTTGGGAGCTGAAACCTTAGTTTAAACAAGGACTATACATTAGCAGTTTCCATGTAGCCCTCATTTTTATTTACCCTGAGGGATCACAGTCTCAGACAAAAACTACTCCTATATACAAACAAGAGATCTAGACCTATGCATAGCATGGCACTCTTGAAAATGAGATGTGTTCGCTGAAAAACATGTTCCGATCATCTAGTTTTAAATAAATAATGTCATAGGCACTTGATTGCATGAGTACATATTATCAAACATCTGGTGCCTGCCATTTAGAAACAAGAGCCTTATTTCAACACATTTGATTACTTTGTATTTTTTGTTGAGTCTTTTGGAGAGATACTGTGGATTTTGTGCTCCGAAAGTACCTGTCAGTATATTCCCAGTAAGAAAAAAATTAGGAATCTTCTGGTGCATTACAATAATGAGACACCCTCTCCCCCACCCCCCCGATCCAATAAGAGGTGGACTTGGGGCACAACCAGGGAAGTAGTCATTATCAACTAATCTAACTCCTAATATTGCCTTTTCCCTTGAAGAAAAATACATACTCCTTCTGTTGCTTTAGATCAATTTCCCTGGCAAGAGGCCTGAACTTATTCAAATCATACATTGTGTTACAGAGGATCTTTGGATAATTTGAAAAAATAAAATGGATGGTAAATACCAGTACATCTGCATGTACCAAAAAACCCACATTAAAATACATTCTTCACACAGACCATCAAAACACATACAATTAAGTGAAAGTTGACCAATCCATCCTTAACCCAGAGCTGCATGCCACAGGGGTTATGGCAGAAAGTACAAAAGAACAAGCAGTGCAGGGATATGCAAGGTTGCCGCTTTCCTCATTGCAAATTTAAGGCTCCAATCCTGTAAATGCACATGTATAGGCAGGGGCTTGTACAGCCTGTTTTCCTGTATGTAAATTGTCCCTGAACCAATCCCATAAATGAATTCTTCTTAAGTATTTGCCAAACGTCTCTCTCAAATGTTCCTCATTTCAAGGTAGTCACACATTTTATTCTAAATGTTATCGACAAGCAAATTTGTCTCTCTCTCCTGTCCCTCATAGATACACTTTTAATATTGAATATCATTTACATCAGAAACGGAGAAGCATCAAACTGAGAGTATAGAAATGATTATTTACACTAAAGAAAAGAATCCCACAGCGTCTTAGGTTTCTTGCATGAACTATAATTTTTGCCCCTCATTTTCAGTCTTGTCACATACGGGCTACGTCTAGACTACATCCCTTTTTCGGAAAAGGGATGTAAATTAGACGTATCGCAATTGCTAATGAAGCGGGGATTTAAATCTCCCCCACTTCATTAGCATAAAAATGGCTGCCGCTTTTTTTCCGCACGGAGCTTTGCCGGAAAAAAGCGCCAGTCTAGACACTGATCTTGCGGAAAATAAAGCCTTTTCCGAAAGATCCCTTATCCCTTACTTCATAGAGGGATGCTGCTTGTTCTTTTATCCCTTATTTCATAGAGGGATAAGGGATCTTTTGGAAAAGGCTTTATTTTCCGCAAGATCAGCATCTAGACTGGCGCTTTTTTCCGGCAAAGCTCCGTGCGGAAAAAAAGCGGCAGCCATTTTTATGCTAATGAAGCAGGGGAGATTTAAATCCCCGCTTCATTAGCAATTGCGATACGTCTAATTTACATCCCTTTTCCGAAAAAGGGATGTAGTCTAGACGTAGCCATGGTGTCTCTAATTTGGGCCTTGGCAGGAGTGCTTTTAAACTTCATTGCTCTGTGGCCTGGATATGGTTCATCAAGAAATCAAGAAGTTCTGTCTGACAACTAGAACACTTTTTTAGTGGAGTACATGAACAGTAACCAGATGCAGGGTAACAATCTGATATTTTCTTCAAATAATAGTTACTAAGTATATAAAGCAACCATCATTGAAAATGAGATTTTAAAATTGCGCATAAATGACAAAACCCATAGTATGGGCTCACTAACTTGCCAAGATTCCCTTTTTAACATATTTTTTGAATTATAAAACCACCAGTAGGCATCAGGAATTAATAAAACTATTTGTTCAGACATACCTTCAAAATGGCCTTGAAATTATTTTAACAAATTGACTTAAATATGTGAGCTCCAGATCTGTGTGTGCCAGGTTTCACTTGTAAAGCTTTACAATAATGGTTTCCCATAGAAACAGTCACAGCACCTTATCCATAAAACTAGTGAGTAACTTTAGAAAAGAGTTTGTGTTGTAATAATGACAAGGGGCATGACCAGCTTTATGATGATGAAAACTCAATAAGTGGCCAAAGGTTAGATCCCTAGCTGGCATATGTCCGTATAATTCCATTGATTTCATTTGAGTCAGGCTGACTTAGAGGAGCTGAAATATCTTCTCTTAATGGGTAGAAAAATCATTTTTGTATCCTTCAATTGCTAGTTTATATCGTGGTGTTTACACCAAAATATTTCAATGTGGTAGGACAGTCAAGCTTAAATTCAATTGTTTACACAAGCATCCATGCTGAACAAGCATTCGGAGACCTGTAGACCTGCTGACCTGGTGGGGGGAAGGATAAGGGAGCAACTGCTCCAGGGCCCAGAGATCCTGGCTACCACCACAGCCCTTTAAATCGCTGCCAGAATGCCGTGCGGCACGCTCCAGGCAGTGCTAAGTGCTGCAGAGGCTGGTGAGGTGCACTCCAGGGGGCGCTGAGGGCTGACCACACCCCTTCCCCTCAAGGCCCTGCCTCTTCCAGGAGTGCAGAACTGCTGCCACCCTCCCACCCACATTGCCCAGGGCCTGGCGTGGTTGTCAGCTCCGCTGGAGACATGCTATAAACCATCAGATGAAATTATGTCACAGCTATATCACTTCGAAATTATCTAATATTTCTTCTTTGCTGAACAAATGCTGAAAATGACAAGGATATGGCTTTTGTGTCAGAAACAAGGAGCGAGGCTAGCACGATGAAATCATTATACCAGCTGAATATTCCCTCCTCCTTCCTTCCATGCTGTTTGCTTTCTTATCCATCGAGGTTCTGATATAGAAAAGCATCCTCAGTCAGGACAGCATTTAGTAGGCAACTATCAATCCACTGGATTATGGTGGACACACGAGAGGTCTGGTCGGGTACCCGATGAATCTGCTCATGGCTGACAAGACCAATTTGAAAACAACACAGCTACCTATTTCACAGATCCACGGGCTGTCTGAGTTGGAATCCAAGATTACAGTGTGCTGCTTTTGTCTTTCTCCCTTTGCTTCCATCGTCTGGGTCAAAGCTGCTTCCTGTTGAGCTGCACCCGGTCCCAGATATTCCCTCCAGATTGCATAGGATTCTGCATGCTTCTCCCAAATTGAAGATGAATGACTTTATATCATTTTTACTCACATCACGTTACCACCCTAAAGGGCAACCCCACTTTAAAACCATCATGAATCATGCTATATAAATTATTCTTCGGGATAAAGTCACCTCCTTTTCTTCTAACATGATCAAGCCATCACAATCTCCTTTTAACAGCTGTTTCTAATTGTGAAAGTCCCGCACTCTCCAGCATTTGGTATTTTGTCTCCCCACTTTAGTTTTCAGAATCTTGCATGAGCATCTCATATGGAAGCTGTTGAGTCTCCTGATGTATCCAGCATATGTAGTGCACCAGAGAGGACAGCGCCCAAATGTCTCAGATTTGCACCTTCACCTTACGTGGCAGTTTGATGTTATTCCATGCACATTTCTGCAATAGCGTGAAATACATAGCTGCGTTTTCTATTCTGCTAGTCCGTTCAGCCTGAAGGTCAAGATTCCTGCTGATTGTGGAACCTCAGGAGCAAAAGCAGGAATGAAAAGTAGACATTAAAGAGTACAGGGGCTGTGGCACACTCATTTCAACCCATTGTTGATACAAAAGGCATGGGGTTCTTTGTTTTCATATACTTCATGTAATGGGAGAGGAGAAAGACTGAGCTTCTCCAAAACAGTAAAAAGCCCCTGTCAGTTGGCCATATTCAAGCTCTTCATCAGATAGACTTACAGTGGTGTTCATTTTTCTTTACACTTCTCTGGAAGTTGCTTGACCAAAAATATATCAATGGCGGAGCATCCTGAATGAAAACTGCACTGACTTGTAGGATAGATTCTTTCACTTGGGGTATGTCTACACAGCAGTGTTATTTTGGAATGAAAACTCTGAAATAGCTTATTCTGAAATAGAGCATCCACACTGATTGGAGCCTCAATCGCATTTAAGACCCACCCCGGAAGCACTCCGGACAGGGCATGAGGACAGCAGTCACTTCTTGGAGCAGCTGCCTGAGGCTAGCTGAGGCTCATGCTTAAAGGGACCCGCCTGTACTGGCTCCTCTTCTTTGCCTACCTCCTTGAGGTACAGCAAATCCATTCCACTGCATGCCATGGTTGCCCTTGCGGACACCACAGCACTCCTGTCATGGAACCGGACCTGCTGCCAAGCACTCTTCAGCTCCTGGACCTCATGCTGCACTTCCTGGTGCAGTTTTTGCAGGCTGCCCTCATGGCACTGAAGAACCAGGAGCTGTAGCTCCCAGCAGGACACCACCTCACCTCTCTCCACGTGTTACTCATGCAGCACAGCCCCTCCCACCCTCTCCTGCTCACTGGGCACTGCTGCTTCTGGCAATGGGACAACAGTTCCACCTGGTGGGACCGGATCATCATGGAGTAATGGGATGACCAGCAGTGGCTCCAGAACTTCTGCATGCAGAAGGACACCTTTCTGGAGATGAGTGGCTCGCCCCTGCCCTCCGGCGACAAGACACCCGCATGCGACCTACCATCCCCCTTCAGAAGCAGGTTGCCATCACTATTTGGAAGTTTGCCATACTGGACAGTTACTGATCCATCGGGAACCAGTTCAGCAGGGGGAGATCGACCATCAGGGATGTGGTCATGTAGGTATGGCTCTCTAACTATGTTATTGGGAGGGTGGCGAACTTCTGGAATGGGGTACCCTACGGTAGGGGGGAGCTCCCTCCCCAGGAGGTTTTCCAGTCCCGGCTTCACAAAGCCCTGCCAGGAGATGGGGTTAGTTGGAGTTGGGCTTGGTGTATGGGGAAAGGGAGGTTGGGTTCGGAGACCTCCCAAGGGCTCTGGAAAACCTGTGATTCTGTTTGTCTCCTTCTCCAACTGGTGAGGGCCATCAACACCATCCTTCTGTGCAGATTCATCTTCCTGGGAGACATGGATCCCATCATCACTGGCTTTGCCACCATGGCCTTCCCTAACTGCGGGGGGGGGAGGGGCATTGTCAGCACCCACATCTTCATCTGGGACCCTGACCATCTGGCTTTCGACTGCATCAACCAGAAGGAGTACTTTTCCATGGTCCTGCAGGCTCTTGTGGACAACTGTGGCCACGTCACGGACATTAATGTCAGGTGGTCGTGGGAGGCGCATGACACCCACATCTTTAGGAGCTACAACCTCTACCAGAAGATGCACGGCTGCACTTATTTCCTGGCCTCACCATCAGGGTTGGGGACGTGCACATACCAAGTGTATTGTGAGGGACACTATCTACCCTTTGCTCCCCTGGCTAATGAAGCCCTACACTGGACAACTGGATCCCACGAAGGAACATTTTAATGCCAGGCTCAGCAGGTGCCACATCATGATGGAGGACACGTTTAGAAGTCTCAAAGGAAGGTTCCGCTGCCTCCTCACCTGCCTGGACCTCAGCAAGTGGAATGTCCCCCAGGTGGTGGGAGCCTGCTGTGTCCTCTCAATATTTGTGAGAAAAAGGGGGAGACATGCCAGCCGGGGAGAGGGCAGAGGCTGAGCAGCTTTCCAGGACTTTTGAGCAGCCATGAACATCTGCCATCCGGCAGGCCCATCAGGGAGCATCCAGGAGGCCTTGAGGGAGAGTTTCTGACAAGAACTCCTGTGACATACAAAGCCACCGTCAACCATATGGCTGCTGCCATTGAGCGGTCGAGCAGCTGTTCCCCCTGCTCCCGCTTCTCTGGCTTCTTCCCCTAACTCCCCTCCCCCGTGGCTGCCTCCCCACAATTCCTCAGTGTGCCTTTCCTCCTTCAACCCTCGCTTCCCCTGCCCTCCCTTCCCCCCTTTCTCCTTTTCTCCCCTTTCCTCCCCTGCAGATACAATAAAGCAGACTTTTCAGTTTGGAACAATGAACTATATGGGTTTTTTTAATCTGGGGTAACAAAAATTGGGGGGGACTGGGGAAAGAACCTGGGAGGAAGCAAGAGGGAGGTGGAAGGGGAAGGAGAGACTCAGGGATGGGGCTGGGAGTGACGCCTGCCTCAGGTGGTCTCAACACCTCTTGTGCAAGGCCCTCGGCAGCCACGGGGGAGGGGAGTTAGGGGAAGAAGCTAGAGAAGCAGGAGCAGGGGGAACAGCTGCTCGACCGCTCAATGGCAGCAACTATATGGTTGACGATGGCTTTGTATGCCACACACATGCCGTGGGCCTCTTAGGCCAGCTCCCGCCACGTGGTGTGGCACAGCTCCTGGTCCACTTCCCACCGCTCGTCCTGTTCCTCCAGAGACTATTGGAGGGCACGCAGGCAGGCCATGTGTTCCTGCTCCAGGTCCCCATGGGCTCGTCTGCGGCGGCTGCTCCCATGGGGTCTGGAAGCTGGCATGGGAGGTGTTGTGGGTACCTCACTTGCAGCTGGACCAGCTGTGAAGAACAAAGAGAAGGGCAGTCATCCCAGAAGGCAGAGTACCTGAAGCCTAGCCCTTACCTCTGAGGTGACACCGAAAGGTCTCGGGTTAGACGAAGGTGATGTGCTTGGAGCAAGGCCCAAGTTGGCCCCTTCCTGCAGGGGCACAGATGTTCCAGGGATGAGCAGGCATGAGAAGGTTCTAGTCAGGCCGGAAGCCTGTGGGCAGGAGAGGGGGCGATGGGGTGGCTCAGCTTCCCTCTGTGCCAGGCAAACACTGGGATTGGCAGTGGTAGTCTCGTACAGGGAGAGGACTTCTATCCCTGGCCACTGACGGATGGGGGGAAGCGTGGTGGGGGAAAGTGTGTGTGAGCAGCAGATGCCACTTGCCCGGGAGGGTGCTCCTGGGGACCCCTCCACTTCCTTCCCCTCCCTGCAAGTTCCCCTAGCTGTGGCTTGGTGTCCTCCACCTTACCACACTTGCTTGGGAGCACAGGCTGTCCCCGAGAGAGTGGGCATGCCTGTGTGCCCTGCACAGAACTGCTGTGTGTGTGTATCCATGACCCCAGCCTCCTTAGTGTGGCTTGTGGTGAGAGGGTGTCTCACCACAGAGTCGGGAGTAAGGCAGACCTCTCCAGAAACCCTGTGAGCAGGAACACAAGGGTCCTCTGAGGCAGCCTCACTGGGGCTGCCTGCTCCGGCATGGTGCTCCACGGGCACCCACATGCACAGGCTGCTGTGTGATTCCCACGCCGAGAAGGCTGAGTGAGGAGCGCACAGCCCCTCACTGCCTGCCAACTTCCCCCCCAGTGTGTCTAGGGAAAGTAACGGAGCTCACCTGATGAGCCTTCCACAGCTTCATCCAATCCATGGGTGACATCCTGGGAGGCTGGTACTGGCTCCAGGGACTGGCTGAGCTCCTGGATGATGGACGTCATGGTGTCAGTGGCCTGGTCCTGCTCCTCCTCCTTGGCCACAGGCCTGCCCTGTGGGAGGGTGACAATGGGTATCTCCCGCTCAGAGTCCACAAGAAGGGGTGGGGAAGGGAATGACCCTCCTCCCAGGATGTGGTGGAGCTGGTCGAAGTAGGGGCAGGTCTGGGGTGTTGACCCAGAGCAGGTGCTGCACTCCCTGGCCTTGGCATAGGCCTGCCTGAGCTCCTTCACCTTCATCCGCACCTGCTCCTGGGTGCTCATGTGGCCCCTCTGGCCTAGGCTGTCAGCCTTCCGGCCATATATGTCAGCGTTCCTGTGCCTGGTGTGGAGATCCTGGAGGTTTTCCTCATCTCCCAAGATCTCAATGAGATCCAGGATCTCCACACCAGTCTAGGATGGGGCCTGCCTCCTCCACCACCACCAGGCAGGGGCTTGGGAGCTGCCTGCAGCTGTCCTGGTAGCCGTGGGGGGCTCAGGTGGCATGCTGGGGTCTGCCATGGCAGCAAGGAAGACAGAGCAGGGCACTGCCATGTGGCATGGTGCTAGCAGGACTCACATAATGCCACAAACTGTTTTCCTTGAGGCTGTGGCTTTAAGGGCTGCAGGGGAAGGGGAACTATAGAGTTCTGATGTCTGTGGATAGAGGGCAGCTGTGAGAATCCCTGGAGACCAGTTATTTCGAAATAACCTCTGCTGCCCCATATACACGCACCCTATTTTGAAATCAGCATTATTCCTTGTAAAATGAGGGTTAGAGAATTCAGAATAAGAGCTTTTCAGAGTAGTTAGTCATTGGCACATCTGTAGATTTCTACAGGCAAGCAGTCATTGCCAGATGAACTGTTCCCAGGAATAGATTTAACATCTTTCTGCAAAACTTCTAAATGCAAGCTTGCAATCCAAATCCATCATAACTTCAAAATGTGGTAATGCTTCAAGCTCTTTGTGTTCGATTTCAGTTTCACCAGAGTGTAGACTTCCATAGTGCTCAATCCAACACTTGGGTTGTTTTTATCTGTGAGGATATTTCTATGTAAGTCTTTCAGTGGAGCTGTGTTCTTCTTTACCAGAGCGATTGCTTGTTTAATGCCTTCATACATTCCACAGCTATTGCCTCCATCAGCTGCTTTCTGAATATCATCACTGATTCTCAGCCAAAAAACCTTGGGCACACTTCTTAGCCCCCAGTCCTTTTGCATTTCTCTTTGAGCCTCTCTCAGATTCTCCAGGGTTATAATGTTTCAAGATTTTTTTTAGATGGCTAGTGCTGTCCTTTATTCCCAACCAGTGGCAGAAGGGTTCCAGAGTACTCTTCAAACCAAGCAGCATTTTTCTTACACTTTTTGCCAAATGCTCTGAAAGGAGTATTGTACGTTAGTTTTAAAGCTTGCAAAAGCCTCAGTAGCTGAATTCTTAGGTAAAAACTTACTTTCACAACTTCTGCATCTTTCTACAGCTTAGTTTGGCTGATGTCAATCTGAGGGCAACTTGTAGTTTTATTATGATGGATCTTTTCGGCATTGGATTATGACTCTGAAGTGGACTAAAATAATGATCATCTGAATCACAGTCAGCGCTGTGATAAGGCCTCATGGTTCAATATTTTTCAGTAGCACCTGGTCAGTTCTAGATCTAATTAGTGCCAATTTTCTGAATGTGGATGTATTATGCTTCTCCCAGTGAAGCAGGTATTCTAACACAGATTTTGAGTTGCATAAAGTTCCAAAGCTCTCTGGCGATTTTCATTCATTTTACCAATTTCGTGTTTGCCCTGAATACGAGGCCAATTCTCAAAACCCAACTTTTGCATTGAAGTTGATGAGTACTATAATGGTATCATTTCTGAAAGTTCTCAATCACTTCAACCTCTTGGTAGAAAACTTTCTTGTCTTCATTGCTAGCTTGAAGGGTAGGTGCATAGACACTAAACAATGTGATGAAATAATTCTGTGTGCAAACTCTGAGCATCATAGGTCAAATAGATACAGCAGTGGAGTTTTCACAGGCAGTTTCTAATAGCAAAACCTATTTCCTGCTCTCTCTCTCTTCTGCTGGCTTTCCAGGTCAGAATATAGCGTAATTCTCTTGAAGAGAACCTCTATCTCAGAGCTGAGTTTCTGATCGTGCAACAAGGTCCATTCAGAGTCCAACCAATTTGTAGTTTAGTTGTGCCATAGTCTGGAAGTTGGAATCTGAATGATATACAAGGGTTAGAGTCTGAACATTCCAACATGCAAGTCACTTTATTTCATTTTGGCCAGGATAGATTGTGTTGGAGCATGGCTTTTTTGGCCCACTTTTTCTAGGATGCCTTAATAGCTTCTGCAAGAACAATGAGAAGTCCTGTGGCATCTTATCGACTATCAGATACATTGGAGCATAAGCTTTCGTGGGCAAAGACCCACTTCGTCAGATGCATCTGACGAAGTGGGTCTTTGCCCACGAAAGCTTATGCTCCAATGTATCTGATAGTCGATAAGATGCCACAGGACTTCTCATTGTTCTTGCAGATTCAGACTAACACGGCTAACCCTCTGATATTTAGTAGCTTCTTGGATGCCTTGGTAACTGCCTCAGGCTCCTTATGCCCCTTACTGCAACCATCACACCAAGATCTTTGATTTGTATGCCTAGACAAAACTATGAAGCAGTCTTTCCTAGATTTACCATCCCTTTTAAGACCATTGAGATAGAGTGCAAAGGTCAAGTGAATCCAGACATTCAATGCCTGAGTAGTCACAGCTTCTGCCAGAAAGCAACAGATTAGAGTTGATGCTGCCTGACTAATGTCTCAGCAACAGCATTTTTCTTTCAGGATGATATCCCTTGCTCCAACCAAGGAATACCCGCAAGGCAGTGGGGCTACAATTTTAAGCATCATATATGCATCTTACACTGCAGGTTACAATCTTGTGATATTTTTTATAGGAGCTACTCTGCCATAAGTAGCTCCACCGTGTTGCTGCCAGGTCCTACAGTAAGATGCCTACTCAGGAGGCTGAGGGCAGCAGGGGGCTGAACTGTATGGAAAAAAAGCCATACATGTTTCAAAAAGTTAAATAAATGCCGTCAACCTTCCACAATGTTTGAGTGTGGAATCCCTTTGAGCAAAGATTAAAGCCAAGTCTTAACATAGCTCAACCAGTTCATACATTCCTAGTTTAATATTTTAGCATGTATTAATCTGGGGCTTTGATCCTGAAAGTTTCTCCTTATAGGTAAATACTTACACCAACGTTAGTCATCTTTGAAATAAAAGCGGCTTTGCCCAGGTGTATGGGTACCAGAGTGCAGAGCTGCTGATAGGATCAAGATCTGTTTGTTTATTATGTTCTGGAGGGGGAGCATGATCACATTATAGTGATACTGGAAATGGTTGAAAACATAGGGAAAATGAACAAATACTTTACATTCAGCATTTTAAACCAAGACTTTTCACAATGAAAAAAGTTTCTGATCAGCTACCCAGCTGAATGGAAAATGGGAAAAAATGGTCAAAAATTCTCAAACTAGGTTTCTAACCTTTTGCTGAAAAATTGTTTTTACAGAATGTTTCCAACCAGCTTTTGTTACAGTACATTCTATTTTCAGACCATTACAGCTGTTCACAATTTTGTATCATTGTTTAATGGCCCAGCAGATGGAGCTAAAACAGTAACTGCATGTATATGTGTGTGTATCTCAGACAAAGTGCAGCACATAAACCAAAGCTGAGATAATAGCAGAGGGTGAAATTCACCCAATAAAGCAGGCCAGTCTTTGCTCAACTCCATCCCATTCAAGTCCATTCTTGATTCAGGATTAATTTCACTCAGCTCAAGCACTATAAACAGACCTACTGCTACAATGTGTACTTCTTTCAGAGGTTTCATCTATAAATATTAAATTTAATAAAGACCACTAAAAATTTGAAATAAATATTTCAAAGTCTGACTGAAAGCCCACTGAAGCTAATGAGAATGTTTCCATCACTTTGCAGAACAAGAGGTCATTTAAAACGCAAGCAGAGTGGTATACAAAAGCCTCTTATCTTGGAAAACTGTTTTTGTATTTGGTTGGTTGTTTTTACATATGCCCCACCATGCATAACCAAAAAAGGGTACTATTTACAAATGTATAGTACACTAGAAGGCTTACCAGGCGTTGCCCAGGTCCTTCAGGGCAAGGGGCTAGTGGCAGGGGGAGGAATCTGGGCAGGGCCTTAGGGAAGGAGGGCAGGTCAGGAGGCTGGAGGTATGGGGGTGAGAGAGTGAAGTTGGGGGGTGAGGAGGGGCTCAGGGTGGGGTGTCCAATCCAACAGGGCTTTCTCTCTTCTGCCCCCCACACCCTCCCAGCCACCAGTGGCCTTCTCTCTCTCCCCACAGTGGTCCCTCTAAGCCGTACAGCAGCACAGTCAGCGGCTCAGGGCCCATGCAGGGAGCTGACTGACTGGGCAGGGCTGATTAATCACCTGTGAAGCTGGGCTGCCCTGAAATTTAGATGGAACACTGCCACCTCCCCCCTCCACTGCAGCCAAGGGCCAGCGGGGAAGGATTTGGGGCAGAGGGGCTACTTACCAGGTCTGGTGGCAGGCAAGATGATGGTGTGGCTGCCCCCAGTGGTCTCTCTGCAGTATAGCTCTCCCCTGTGGGCTCACTGCTCCCAGTGGCCACTCTCAGTACTGCATCCCTCTGCTCTGTGCTCCTCCATTTCCATGCTATGGAAAAACAGTCCCATTCCTGGCACTTCCCATTAAATAAGGATAAGAGGAAGCTGCATACCACATTTGGTGGTCCTAGTTCTTACCATTTAGGAGGAGTTCTTGAACAAACGGACTCACAGAGAGACACACAGACAATCACAGACACACAAATCTCTCTCTGTATTATATATAGAGATTTGTAACTCATTAGCTCCTTAATAAAGACTGTTAAATTATTTTATTTACCATATTTCCTCCAGCATAGTTCTTACATTGGCTAATTTTCAATATGAAGGTTTGTGGGGTATTTTTAATTTTACTGTGAGGAAGTAATTAAACTCTATACATTCCTTTGTATAGAGTTAGATCATTAGTCTGACCTCTTTCTGCTTAGCATTAAGGCATGCAAAATCTAATTCATGGGCCATCAAAATGCACAGCTTCAGTGGCCCTCATCTTTAATAAAGACATCTACACCCCACTAAGATGATTAGTTACATGCCATTTAGGGTTCCACCTCAGGCTAAACAAACTGGTGTGTCAAGTTTCACTCACTCTAAGCTGCACCTCCATATTAAAGATAAAGGCTGATGGAGTCTATTCCATTTCATGCAAAATATCTGAGGCCTTCCCGATAATTGGAAAATGTTTATGTGGCCTTTATGGGAATGACTACATTGAGCAAGTTTCCCAATCCTGCTAGACAGATTCACGCTAGCAGGGTTTGAGCTAGCACATTAAAAATAGCAGTGTGTAAGTTCAGAAGGAAACTCAAGCTCTCAAGCCCACCTGATCCCCTTGGGCTTGAGAACCCAAGAGGGAACATCCTTATTGCTACTTGTAGCCCACTAGCTTGAGCCCAGCTAGTGCGAGTCTTTTTGCCCAGACTGGGAGGCTTGCCCTTAGCTGTAGTGTAGACACACTCTAAAGGTCTGATGTTGCCCAGTGAAATGGAGGGAAGCTTCACCATCAATTTCAATGGGTACAGAATCAAGCCCTAATTGAGTACAGTTTGGATTCCCTGCACATAATTCTCCCCAAGCACTGCAACTTCCATCAGCATCTATGATTATGTAATGGTAATTTTGGAGGGGTGGCACAACTCAGTGTCAGAGTTTGCTCGTGGCCCCCCAAAACTCTCTATGTGTCCTGCAGGCACAGATTATCCTTTTGTTCATTGTTCTTGGTGCTGTAGTAGGGCTACCAGTCTAGGATTACCACTGGCACCAGAATTGGGGGAGGGGCCAGGAGACCCCTCTTGAAGAGAAGGGGCAGCAGGACCAAACTTCAGGTCATAGTGGCCCTCCTCTGTTGTAGGGAGTTTCTGGATGTTATCACAACACAAATTAGACAGCGACAACAGAAGAAGCAGTCACAGAATCCCTTGCATTCATCTGTGGAACAAACTTAGCTGTTATTATCAAGGCTATTCACCTCATCAGCATTTTCACTGACTGGGCCTTAGCCAACCCAGAATTACTAGGCCCTTCCTTGCATTTTTCAGCATTTGGCCATTAAACCTTCACAGATTTTGAAAAGTATCCCCTCATTTTTTCTGGCACAACTTACATGACTCTTGCAAGCTGCATTCACAGGGTTTCAGCCCTATGGCTAATATATGCATTAACAGCACTATTCAGATATCCAAAAGGCAGTGGATGGTTTTCCACACCATCTTTTCAGCAGGAGCATCTCTGAACTACCATTTCATGGCTGTTTAAAAGATCCCTTGTGGTTTCCTCCCTCTTAGACTCACAGAAGGGGAAAGATCTGCACACACTGATTAGAAAGGGATGGTCTGGTCCTGGTTTTATAAACTCACAAAATGCTTATTCCCCATAAAAGTCTACTGGTGCATGCCATTATTTGCACCACACATGCAGACTCAGTTTTGCAACTGAACAGTGGGTGTTCTCATGTGCTCCTTTTGAACATTTAGCCCAACATATGCTTTTTACAATTTACTCAGTTTTTCATGGGTATGATTCTTCTTTCATCCAGCTTTAAAATCTTATTCCGCTTAAATTATAGGGTCTTTACTTGCTACATGCTTCTCTGTCACACTCTACCTCTTTCTTTGTGTTTTGGATGGTTTTCCCAGGATAGGATCGTTAGACTATCCTGATTAATTTCCTTTCTTACATGGATTTCTGGACTTGTGTGGACACTTTCACCACCAAAAAACAGAGACAGCCCACTCTAAATCATTTTATTCTCAATGATCAGTGTCAGTGTCAGAGGCTGTGTCTTTTTTTCTTCCTATGAGAAAAATCATTTATAATTATGTGTGTGTGCGCCTCAATTACCTGCTTTTGTCAGGATGGATGTTACCTCATCCACTTAATTGCTGTTTTCCTTTCCTCATACAAACTGCCTTAGGCCCTGCCCTGTTGTGAGATCTATACTATGCAAGAGGCTTTGCACACACACACATGGATTGTCCCCCTCGCCTCCATTCTGAATAGCTTTTACACAAAGGGAGTCCTTACACCAAAGACACAGGAGTCAGTGGGGGTTTTGAAAATGAGAGAAGAGCTTTCTTTCCTCTAGAAAAGAGAAAAGTCTGAAATGAAGGGGGATCAACATTCAGAACAATAATCTTCACCCCATATCAAAACAACTTTACCTCTGGTACGCAGTGTGGCAAAATCATAAAAAGTACAGAGCTAGGCTGTGACTTTTGTATATAACCCTGTAGGCTGAGGCACAGTTTCTCAGAGAGATTCTCCAGCTGTGGGGCAATGGGTGGGAAGTGAGAGGGAGGTAACAGATATATTATAGCCCATAGATAGAAGGAGGTATATACTCCCTACAGCGCCCCTCTCTCTCTCTCTGCTGATCAGACTGGGAGAGGGGAGAAGAGAGGGAAGTAGAGAAATGGCCTCATCCACTTCCCACCTAGTTGTTCCTAGGTGGGAGCATCTGGCATGTAGCTACAGTTGTATCCCAAGGGTTGTGATGTGAGCATGAGAACAGAAAAGGGCCAGTATCTGCCTTCACGGCCATATTAGGGATAGTCATGATTCAGGCTACAGTGACTAACATTTACAAACCTCTACAATACACACACACAAAGATAGCTTTTCTTCTTCCCTTGGGATGCAATTTTTTCTCCTGGTTAGATCAGGAGACTTGGAGTCTATTCCTTGTAGATATAGAATCTATCATTGTCTTGTTGTGGTTCTCTCATCCTCTCTTAGTCTGATTTCTCTCCTCCCACCAGCCCTCAAGCTGTTAATTAGGTACAATACTCTCCTCCATACAGTGCTTTGACATTCTTTGATGAATAGCACTATATTAATGTGATTACAAACAATCGTTTCTGCAAAAAAATATAAGGCCAAATTCTGCCAATCTTACTTGGTAACTGTGAGTGCAGTCTCGCTGACTTTAATGGGACTACTTACAAATATTATTCAGTGTAAAATTGGCAGAATATGGCACATAATAAATGATCTTACATTTTCAGAACTAATCTACATGCAACTCTCTGATGATTAGACAAATTCTCCCACCACGCATGAAAGTTTGCTGCATATGTAGGTAGCATACGTTTGCCTAAACTTATCAGCCATGTTTTCAACACATCCTTGCTAACTGAAAAGCAACATTCAGCATTCCTCTTTCCTGCATCTAGCCACTGCTGATGTCAGCAATGTTTACACTTGAAATAATTTCCACATACCCCGCAATGTAAAGGGATTTAGTGCTCAGAATGAAATGGGGTACATAAAGAGTTCTAACACTGTTAATTGAGTGAAATGAAATTTCTTCTGTAACTCAGAACAGAAGTTGCCATGATCAGTGATGAGCCAAATTAACCATGTTTCACTAACTGGTCATAAACCATATGCTATGAACCCTCAGCCATAGAATGATGAATTAAAATCTGAGAGTCTCTTTTTAAATTAGCAACATACTACTGATCTGGTTCACTCTTGCTTTTGAGCTCAGAGGCAGTGTTGCTGTGCTCTGTTAGGGTACGGCTACACAGCAGGGCAAAAGTTGAATTAAGCTACGCAACTTGAGCTACATGAACTGCGTAGCTTAAGTTGAAATAGCTGAATTCAGCTTTTGGTGCTGTCTACACAGCAGGAAGTCCAAGAAAGAGCACTCTTCCTCCAACTTCCCTTACTCCTCATAAAATGAGGGTTTTACAGGATTCAGAGTAAGAAGTCCTCTAGCTTGACAGTATTTTGACATTACGTCGAAATAACTGCTTGTAATGTAGTCATGGACAACACTGCTGTGTAGATGTATCCTTTCAGACCCCAGCTGGTAGATCTATGGTATGTGAGCAACAGAACAAACTGTTTTGGCTATCTTTAAGAGAAAAGGATGGAGACTTTCAAAGTACTGAACTGAGATTACAGAAAAAGCAAGGGTTGATCTACCATTAAATTTATATTTTTAATGAAATAGATACCCCAAGTTTAAAGTCAACATTTTGGAAGAGTTTTTAGTTTACACAAATCTATTTTTTTAAATAGATGGTGTCCCAAAATCCTTTTTTCTGATAAGAAGTCAGAGGGCATGGGTCAAAATGCAAAACTGTTCTGCAAGTTGGATGATAACAGGTGTAAATCAATAAGGGTACGTCTATACAGCAGCATTATTTCAGAATAATGAATGTTATTCCAAAATAACATATTGCACATCTATGCAGCAAGCATATTATTTCTAAATAAATTTGAAATAACGGGCTTCTTACTTTGATGTTTGTAAACCTCATTGTATGAGGAGTAAGGGAAGTCAGAGGAAGAGTGCTCTATTTCGAAATAAGTGCTGTGTAGACATGCTCAATTTCAACATAAGCTATTTCGACTTAAGCTATGCCATTAGTGTAGATCAAGTTTTGTAGCTTATTTCAAGTTTAGCCCTGCTGTGTAGATGTACCCTAAATGAATCACTGCAGTCTTGATTCAGCAAAATACTTCATCCAGTGCTAAAATGCTGTGCTGAACCAGGATGTTTTCTTGAAGTGAGGCCAATAGTTACAAATCCAGAATACATTTGGGAAAAGAAAATCGAAAACAAAAAACCACAATTGTAAACCAAGCAACTGTCATAATTTCAGTCTCCACTGGGTGACACTGTTGCACAATCCAACATATGTGCTATGCTACAGGAAATGACAATTAACCAAAAAAAAAAAAAACAAAAACGACATACAAAATTTTAAAAATTGCATTTCAGGTCATTTGAATTTCCAAACTATCTTCTGAAAGTTATCATTCATTTACTTCATATACCCCTATAATTATGGTGACCATATTTTCTGAACCAAATTAGGAACACATTAGCCATGCCCCCGATCCCCATTAGCCACACCCCCTGCCACAAGAAATCCCACCCCTGGAGGTAGTACTCCAGGGGTCAAGATGGACACATGACTGGAAGTAAATGGTGTCATGTGACCCCTCTAAAAACTCCCACCGTCCTCTACCAATAGGGAAGGGTTTGGCCCCCACAGGACGCCCCCCCACCCCCCGCATGCAACTAGCCTGCAATTGCATTAACCCAATTTGCATTGCATTAACTCTGTGGGGAGAGGCCAGGGACAGTGTTCCCGCTAAGATTTTCCACCCATGAGCAGAGTGAATTTTGTCTTGTGCACCAGTATTGAGTTCATGTGCGCTTGTTCGGGTGTGTGCCACCATGGCACCCAAGTTATTAATAAATATCTTAGGGTATGTCTACACTACAGCACTAATTCGAACTCACTTATTTCGAATTATTTAATTCGAAATAAGCCAATTCGAAATAACACATCTAGACCTAAAAACTAATTCGAATTAGCGTTTTGTTAATTCGAAGTAGCACGTCCACATTGAGTGGACCCTGAATCGAAGGTAAGACTGGCCGGAACCAGTGCAAAAAGGGCATCAGGGTCGGACTTAGTGTGTGGGGCTTCTGCCTCAGGCTAGCCGAGGGCTGTGCTTAAAGGGACCAGACCCCCCATCTCGGACAGACAGTTCTCAGGTTTCTCTGCTTGCTGGTCTACCTCACTGAGGGACAGCAAAGCATTTGTGTCTCGGAGTGCTCTGCTTGCCCTCACTTGGGACACCATGGCACTCTGCAACATGGAACCAGACCTGCCCCTGGGGACTCTGCTGCGTCTCGTGGACACGTTGCCGGCAGCCGGGCTGCACTGTCTGCAGGCTGCCATCCGGGAGGACCATTGAGGGGATTTCAGGATCCAGGGTACCCTGCAGGAGAGCTTCCACCCTGAGGACCGCTAACAGTCTCCCCGGTCTGCCCCACTCGGGGCTTGTGCCCTATTCCTCCCTCTCGTCCTTCTACTTACCCTTCCCTAGCCCCCCCTTCCTGATGTCAAATAAAAGACACGTATTTTCAAAAATAACAACTCTCTTTATTCAACACAACTAGGGAGGGGGAATGAAACTGTGGGGAGACAGGGGCAAGGAGGCGGGAGAGGGCAGGAGAAAGGTTGGGAGAGGGGAGGGGGAAAACTGGGAGGAGGGAGCTGGAAGGGGGAAGCAAGGGGAAGAACAGGGAGGGGAAACTCAGGGATCAGGGGTGGGGGTCTCGCTGGGCCAACCGCCTCCCAGCACGGCGAGGGAGGGGGCCTCGGCGTCCCCAGGGGGATGGGGTGGAGGGTGCAGAGGTTGAGGTGGGGGGTGTGGACATTGAGGAAGAGGGTGTGGAGGTTGAGAAGGAAGAGGTGGGAGGGGGGGCAGGAGTGGGAGGAGGGACAGTTGTTGGGGGGGCAGCAGGCGCAGGACCGGCACAGGGCACCATGCTCTGCAGCAGGGCCTGCAGGTTAGTATTTCTGGCTCAGTCCTCAACCAGCTGCTCCCGGCGGAGCTGCAGGTCTTCCCGCATCCAGGCCTCGATGGTGGTGCAGGGCTCGCAGGGCCCCCAGGTGCTGGCCCCAGTACTCCAGCCACGTGGTGGTGGTCCGGAGCAGGCTGTGGGTGCAGGAGCATGTCCCAGGTGGGGTGGTGCACCCTGCACAAGCAGCTGGTACAGCTGTAGAGAAAGAAGAGAAGTGGTCAGTTCTCCCTGGGGACACAGTGGATGATGCCCAGCCCCCACCCGCGATGTGAGGGCGACTGCGCCCTGCACCGTCAGAGCCGCTGTGCTTGCACAGAGGCCATGGTCAAGATTTCTGGCTCTCCCCGGGACTAGGAGCTGCCCCAAGACCTCATCCATGCCCCTGTGCCATGTATAGTGTGGCCTGGGCGGGGGGGAGATGTCCCCTGCCTCTGTGTAGAGGGGGTGTGTGAAGGGAGGGCATCCTGCTGGGTCCTGCCCCGGGGTCGGAAGCGTGTCAGGTCTCTTCACACACACGTGTGCCTATTGGGCCACGGCCCCTGGGTGTCACGCAGCTGGAGTCACCTGCCCAAGGGTGGCATGGCACGTGCTTGCACGTGCACAGGTGGCTGCGTGATCCGTGGGAGGCATGGCCCACATGCACGGTCCCTGGTCTCCCTCTCTGCTTCCCCCCCCGGCCGGGGACAGTGCTGGCACTTACCCGGTATGGCCTCCCTGGACGACCCTGCCGACTCCGATGCCGGAACAGCTGGCAGTGGCCCCTCCTGTGCACCCAGGTCAGGGCCCTCCGGTCCTGGCTCACTGCCTCCCGGGCTGGTGCGGACCGCCCCGCCCCCCAAGAGTCGGTCGAGGGCAGGGAAGTAGGGGCAGGTGGCAGCCCCTGCTGCAGCGCCGCCCCTGGTGGCCCTGGTGTACGCCTGCCGCAGCTCCTTAACTTTCAGGTGCACCTGCTCCTGGGTGCGCCTGTGTCCCTTTCGCGCCATGGTGGCCACTATGCGGCCGTAGACAGCCGTGTTCCTCCTCCTAGTGCGGAGATCATGGACGTTGGGGGCCTGCCCCCAAACCTCAATGAGGTCCATGACCTCCGCACTAGTCCAGGAGGGCGTGCGCCGTCTACAGCCCCTGGCTGGCACCGGGGTGCTGGGGGACTGGGCGGGGGATGGCTGGCTGTCACTGGCTCCCTGGCTCATCCTGGGGCCACTGGGTCAGGGACAGAGACTGCTGGCAGGGCTGGCTCTGGCAAGTGCCATCTGGCCAGAGTCTACCCCTTTAAGGGCCCCGGGACTGGGGGAGAGGAGAGGAGTTTTCCTGGTTTGGCCCAGAGTGGCCACCAGGGGGAACCTAGGAAGGGCTAGCCTCCAGCTAGTTCGAATTAAGTGGCTACACAGCCCTTAATTTGAACTACTTAATTCGAACTAGGAGTTACTCCTCGTAGAATGAGGTTTACCTAGTTCGAATTAAGCTCTCTGCTATTTCGAATTAAATTCGAAATAGCGGTTTGCATGTGTAGCCCCTATTAAAATTAATTCGAACTAACGGCTGTTAGTTCGAATTAACTTTGTAGTGTAGACATACCCTTATAAACCTCTCCCTTTTCCCTCTGCTGCCAGGTCTCCTCCCCTCCCTTCACCCCATCTGCTCCCCTGGTGCTTGCTGCCCCCCCATCCCTCACTCTCCTCTGTTGTCCTGGCTCTTGCCCTTCTCACTCCCCTCAGCCCTCCTGGGACCTGCTCCCTCCCTGCACCAGCCCTTCTCTTCCCCCTGTGTCCATTCCTCCTCTAGCCCCACTCTGATAATCTGTAACTGCCCCTCCCCAACCCCTCTCCTAACACCTCCCTCTACTCACCTGCCTTGCCTCTCTCCTCTGGTCTCTGGTGCCTGTCCTTCCCCTCCACGTGTCTGCCCTTCTGCTTCACACTCCCAATCCCCCTGGTACCTGCACCTTCCCTCACCCCTTCTTGGTGCCTCCCCCTTCCCTCACTGTCCCTGCCCTCCTTGCCCACTTTCTCCCTGGTGCCCACCCCCTCACAACCCTCTGCCCCAGTTCTCCTCATGCCCCTCTGTGCCCTCACACGACTTGCTCCATCCCCTGCTTTCCTCATGCTCACCCCTCCTTCTAACCCCTCTTCTCCCAGCACCCACTGCTCCCCTCTCCTCTTTCTCCCTCTTGCCCCCTCTCCTAGCATCACCCTGTCCCCTCCCTTCTCCCAACCCCACTGACACCTTCCCTCCCCTCCTCCACTGCCCTTTACTCTCATTATCTACTTGTGGCCCCCTGGCATTTGTCTCTCCTCCACTCTGCCCTTTGGTGCCTTCCCCTTTCTTCTCCTGCCCTGCCCCCCCCATCCGCCAGCACAAGCCCCTTCCCCTCCTCACCCCCTTTCCCTTTAGTTCTCCCTCTGCCCCTTCTCTCATTTTCTGCCTTTGATGTGGAAAGCAGCTTATGAGGGCTGGAGCCAGGGCCGCAGTGCTATTTTTAGTACCGCAGTCCTGGTCCCAGAAGTGCCTGCAGCCCCGGCCCCAGCTGCTCCTGGGGTGCGGCTGCATGCTGGGACTGGAGCAGAGGCTGTCTGTGGTGCTATTTTTAGTATCATGGTCACGGTCCCCGCAGGCAGTCCCAGCTCTAGCTGGAGTCAAGCGGCCACCGCACAAGGCACGCTCTTGGACCCGCCTGTACCCCCCAAAGCAGCTGCTGTACAAAGAGCAAGCAGCCACCAGGGGATGGAGGAGGAGGCAGCACTGCCCAATCGGGGCCACGTGTGGCAGAGGCATCCTGCAGGGCAGGGAAGGGGCCACATGGTGGTGGGGCGGAGGCTGGCAGGGGGTTGCTGGGCAGCAGCACACACCATACTGGAGCTCGGAGAATACTCCAGGCTCCAGCTTCTGACCCAAACCAGAAACCACACACCACCAGAAGTGGCCCTGGCTGCCCATTGGCAAAGCACCCAAGGAGCCACCTACGTGCTGGGGGGGGGTGGCATTGCTGATGCACTGTGTTAGTGTCTGTGAGGCTGTCCCAGTGAGGGAGGAAAATGGCAGTGCCATTTCTAAACAGATCCGGCTAGGTTTTCCAGGATATTTCCCTACTTGATGGGGACACTGGGACAGAGCATTTAAATTTGGGACTACCCCGGAAAAAACAGGATGTATGGTCAGCGTACCTATAATATCACAAGACAACTGTTTTAGACAAGAACTACTCCCATCCAAAGTAAAAATAATTTCCTCTTGAGCAACTGCACATGAAGCATTGGTTCAACAATCTTAACAATTGCTAAGACTCCTTTGCCTATTGTACACAACATTTCTTCCTGTCAGACGGAAGACTTGGCTCTCATGATTTCATGGTATTCTTCCTCCGCATTTGATCATAGGTTTGATCAGTGCTCACTTTGTCTAACCCTTACAATTCATCTTCTTTTAACTCCCCAAGAATGATCAACATGCCCTGCTTCTAAGATCAGCCTCTGATAATTATGTTTACTTAATGGAGGAGGGCCAGATTTACTTAAATAATTATGATTAGAACCTTGCCACAAACCACCTTGTGGACTTTTATAACTCATTCACCACATCCAGTTCTCATTTTTGCAGCAAACTGAAGGGGCTGCACATTTGTAATGTCAATGCACTACAAATCCACCATTTCTCATCAATCCTTTGAAGTTTAATGTGAAGTAAAATTAGTTTTATGGATTGGATTTAATTTATAAAGTCGATTGCTTGTGGGCATCAAGCATTTGACAAATATCAGGCTTATACAGATGCTTCAACTTGCAGGTTAAAAAAATTCACCAGTCACTTTTAAAAATTTGGCCAAAGTATATTAATATCCCCTGCAATCCTTGTTCCTTGTCATATCCTGCAAGGTTTTTATATCTCTTTATTCCTTCAACCTTTTTTGACAACCACACAAGAAGAACTATTTTTTCATTTTGTGTCAGGGAAGCTCTTAACAACCTGATTTATATTTAGACAACATTCACACAGGAAGAAGGAGAATATTACTGTTATACAGGGTGGTTTTACAGCTTCCTCTCTCAATCGGTGTCATCTGGCCACATTTTTCTCTTAATTACACCCACAATACCCCATTAATTTCAATGACAATGTGGTTCAGTTTCTGCAAACAATCAAGCTAAGGCATTATGAATCTCTTTTCATAATGGCTTATCTTTTTTCTCACTAATCCTTCCCTTCCATATGATGATTGCCTGGGCTACTCGAAGACCATCAACCAACTTGAGACCCAGATTCATATAGATATTGACTCAGTTTCAAATATATAGGCACTTACTTGGAGTCCAAATCCCATCAACTGGAGCATTAAATAGCAAATAAAACTGTACTGAGACTGACCAGCAAAATCTCATTCTTCAAAGCGAAACTGTTTTATAAAACTCATGTGGCTGCAATAATTGATCAAAGATTTCTTATAACAGGGCAACACTGTAAGTGACTACAACAGAATTAGGTGTGGAACACTTCAGGAGGTGAGACAAGTACATAATAAGACTGGTGGCAAATGCCTTTAAAGCACAGAAGGAGCTATGGTATGAAGAAGAGAAAGACGCTGTGCAGTAGGAAGGGGTGGAATCAGAACAAAGAGCACACAATGGTGGTGGCTAGACTTGTAGATAGGCTGCTGTTTTGAATCTGGAACAAATCCCCAGCTTTGGGACACTGGGGATACGTCTACACTGTAGCCTTCTTACGGAAAAGCTTATGCAAATAAAGCGCAGAGTGGAATATTGCCATGCTTAATTTGCATAATTAATTAGCAGCCGCTTTTGCACAAAAAGGAGCTGTGTAGACGGCTCCTTTTTGCGTCAAACCCCCCTCTTGTGCAAGAGCCGTTCTTCCTCATTTTTTCAGGCAAAATTACTCTTGAGTTTTTAGCCTGGGAGTGTCTCTCAAAGCTAGGCTAGTTAGTTGGGTTAGGCCTGCAGCAGCAGGAAAGTCCGACACAGTGAAGTATTGCTTATTTCTGAGTCTAAGAAACTATCTGCATTTATTTAAAAGAAAGCAGATGATTTTCTTAGCAGATTTTCAAACTGCTCTGCTTGTCAGGTGCTTTTGTGGACTGACCCATAGAAGACAAACATATTTTAGTAGAAAACTAAGACAGGAACAACAAATAAGGCTCGTCAGCCACTCCAGAGCCTGTAAGAGAGCTCCATGGTCCATGCCTCTGTTCTAAGCTCTTAAACTGTGTCTGCAGGCCACTAGTGATCCACAGAGAAGTAGACACCACATAAATGCTTCCCCTTTTTATGCCCACTAGCCAAATCACATTTAAAAATAGCTACAAGAGGGGTGGGGAACCTAAGGCCCAGGGGCCAGATGCAGCCCCTGGCTTGCCTGGATCCAGCCCCCCGAGGCTCAGGGCTCCCCCTCAGCATTGGGCAGCCTGTGCTGGTGCTCCAGCACACACACACACACCCGCCACCTCACCGTGGAGCTGGCGCACACAAGATCTACTAGCCTTGGCCCCCCCTAGGCTCTGGTGTGAGAGGGGAATGTGGGGAGTGTCTTTCTCCTACTCAGTCAGGGGACACGTCAATGAGGGTTTGGGTTGATGGGGGGGTTGTGCTTCTCACTTGTGTGCAGCCCCTGACTGATTTTTCTGTGGCTCAGCACCCCCCAACCAAAAAAGTTTCCCCACCCCTGTACTACAAATTACAGCAATTGCCTACAGATTAGTTCATGAAATTGGTATGGGTGATTAGGTGTACATGAATGGGGATGAAAAGTTCATGCAGTCACAAATTGGAAGGGGAATTGGTCCACACACCAATTTATACAGTATGGACAATCTGAGAATCCCTGTTGTGCAGAACTATAATGGTAGGCAGGCTAGAGATGCATGGTTGGATTTGGTATTGAGGTGTTCTCAAAGAAGCGCTTTAAAAACACGCACACAGACAAATGAAAGTTTTAGAACACATCAAGCTGATTGCCACATCCGAAAGGATTCCTACAAGCAAACCTGACTTAACAACTTTAGGCTAGCAGAACACATAGAAAACCCCCCACATTTGCTACCATCCTCTGCACATTAGCTTTGACAGCGTTGAGCTATACAACGTTGTGCATCTTACAATAGTCAGTAAAGGTTGGTTGGTTAGAAGGTGTTGGTTGCAGTTATTTCTCTTTGGCAATGAACTCTGAAAAAGACTCTAGACCCATTGTAAGAATCAGCAGTTTGCTCACAGTAGTCAGTTAGAACTCCCAGGAATTGAGAGAGGGGGAAAACCACTGAAGTAACTTTACATTATATACAACACCATTTGTAGGGAAAGACAAAATGTGAGATTATTCCCTCTACCATGTCTTCAGAATCTGCTGGGGGGGAGGGGAGGGCGGTAAAGGATGTAATCCCTCTGTCTGTATGAATTATTTTCAATCCTTCCCACCCAAGCCATACATTCTGGTTTCAGTTGACTAATGAACATTTCAACACGTATGTGCAGTGAGCCAGTGTAGGTGCTACATGTTAATGTTGTTTCCTGATGGCAGAAGGACAGAAAGTGCCCAGGAGAGTTAAGAAATCTGTTCTCACAGATCTCCTTTCAATTCCTTTTCTTGTTTCTGTCCTCTGTGCGTGAGGGAGAGTGTTTGGATTTACTGCTCTAAAGCTCCCTCTTCCTGCATTCTTTTTAAATGTCTTCATTGATTTTCATTAAACTATGCCCTCAGCTTAGAAGCTGACTGAGCTTCTCTCTCTCCCTCATTCATTTTAAAAATGAGTTTGCTTGCGAGGTGGATGTTCCCTAACTGAAATAATATTCTGCCATTAGCCATATAATTGCCTGGCTTCCTATATGCCATTCATGTATTGTTTATAGACCTGATTGTCATTTTATGGATTACTATAAATCCCTAAGTAAGAGCCGTTGTCAGGTGTCCTCAAGTTATTTTTCATCCACAATATTCTGTTAACATCCTGACTTTTGATTCATAAATCTACAGCTATGTGAAATGCTTCAAATGAAGTATTTAGGAGACTATAAAAATCAATAAATAGCATGAAATATTAATTTAGCAGACTGCAAAAACTGAGCACAACCTATAACTAGAAGTACCAGTGTACTGGGTGTGCCTGTCCCCAGAACAGATCCTCAAACTGAGATTTGTGGGAGTGGCAATCGACTGTTGCAATTCCAATTGTATGTTAAACTGTATACTTAACCGTTTTCTAACACATAGTAGTGTAGTATGAATTTCGCATGCTGAAGTTGCATTATTGTTGTTTTAAGATAGATTTTCAATTTCTAAAGCAAGCCAAACCTTCAGGTTTCCTGATTTGCACCTTCTCAATCAAAAGTTCATTCCAAATGACAGAAGCTGCAGTGGTACAGAACAAGAAGGTAATCAAGACATTTCACCTTATAGTGTGGTCACTGAGAAGACTGCAGAGGCTCTGCTGGAAGGCTCTGCAGCTGCCACATCAGATCTTGAGCAACACTGCAGTGCAAGCATGGACATGACTGAGCACCAGATGGAAAACAGTGCAGCATTCTGTGAGCAAATGTAACACCTGTGCACTGCCGCAGCATGAGGTGTGTAGAGCATGGCAGATGCCCACAATGCCAGTTTTCTAACCTAAGGTAGATGAGGCTTTACTGATCCTAGCAGAACCAGATGAAGCTCACTTGGTTTCATTAAGGGTTGTGCAAAAGGTTGGTAAGATAGCATACATGCTACATGCCGTTCTCCAACGGTATGCTTGAACAACGTGGGTCTTGGGAAACAAAGACTAGGGGTAATGATGAATACTTGAGTTTCTTGCTTTGTGAAATGTATTACAATCCAAGAGCCCAATCTTACAAACATTTATACATGTGCCTCAAATATTACACATGTGAGTTTTCCTATTGAATTCAAGGGAGTCATTCATGCTCAAACCAACTGTTTGGAGAATCAGGAGGAGTAGCTTATCTAAAAGGTGATCTGCTAGCAAATACAAATCATGCCCGATAATGACAAGTGTTCACCAGCTTCTTAGGTTAGTCTTACATTGCCCTAAATACAAAGAGTAGTCCTGTGGCAGCTTAGAGACTAACAAATATGTGTGTGTATATATAGTATCATGAGCTTTCATGGGCAAAACCCACTTCCTCAGATGAGATGATCCTATTTTGCCAAAGCTGTCCACATAATCATCTCTAGTGATATGCATGCTAGGCCCCCTCTCCATGTTCTAAAAATCTGTCATTGGCATTAGTTTCTTAATGGAACTGGGATAACCACCATGGCTGCTGCCCAGGTAGATAGTCTACAGGTTTCCCTACATCGATCTGGCAAAGCCCCTCAACCCCCTTTTCCCCACATGTCTGTATCCTGAGCAGGGCTGTCAAATAGGTATTGTTTTTATTCTCCTGATATGGTCAAAAGGGTCTTACCATAAATCCAATTACTTTTCAGCAATTATAAGTGCTAGGATAAGAAGAGATTAAAAGATGACACAAACTGACTGTTAAATTTTGGCCCTTCTATGGTGCTTGCAGAATGGCAATGGTCAATGATACAGTAAGTGGATTTCACTATAACTGCAACCTCATCCAGCAAAGGGTTCCCTTCATACTCTAAGTACAACTCCAACTTTGAAGTTACTTAAAAACAGTCCTATTGCTCTTACATGAAAACTTGATGAATGCAGATGCATATACTAAGAATGCATAGTCATTTAATCACAAGATAAAAATATAGCCACCAAATAATGTGTATGAAGCCAAGAGAAAAAAGGGCAATCCCGGCATTCTTAGATATGATTTAATGAATCCTGCTGGGGCTTTGACAAAAATGTAATTTGCCACAGCCAGCACATTTTTCACTGCCAATTAATTAAAACAGCCCTATTGAGATGCGCACTCCAGTAAATCAGATCTGCGAGTCTAGATCTTTACATTATCTAATTGTGCCATGAACTCAAATGCTGAAATAGATTTGCCTGGCTACTAAGCAGCTTTTGGTAATATTATTTCCCCTAACTGTAACTTTATGTTCTTCCATTTTGTTACTACAACAATCTTCTTGGTGACCTATAAAATTAAACAATGGCAATTGTAAATTTATTTACCAGCTCTAGATTGAAAGGACACAAAGTGTAAAGTGAATTCGTTGTTTGAGTTTGCCTCATTTTCACAGAAGAGGTTATTCTCCTCCCTCATGAGTAGATCAACAGATGTGTCTTTATCTACTCCTAATTATTATTCACAGTTTCATGAAAAATTATTCCAAAACCCAGCAATTAACTTACCAAGCTAAAGAAATGTGGTCCATGCAATGTCAGCACTTTTGGCTGCAAAATAAAGGGCAATATGCAAACTAGAAACAGAAGACATAGCCAGAGATGACATTTTGGGCATAGGACATTCATTAGGTTATGACAAGAATGTGTGGATTAAATCCCCTTTCTCTAAAATCACCCAACATGCACTTGGCCCATAAACTAATGAATTCTATATTTAAACATTCTTGAGGAAAGTGTTTTTCTCTATAAATAACTCATGTTCCCAGATATGCCTTTCCAAAATGTTTGCTTTCACCAAAAGACCATTTTAAAGTGTGAACACTGATCTCTACTTTTCAAAATGGACAATGGTTTGAAAATATTTGTCAAAATGACCCATGAAAAATTGAGACCAATTACAATAATCCCAATATCTATACATGCATGAGAAATAGAACAGAAGGTTGTTTTTCAATGAGCTATGAGAATGTTTTTCATGAATATTTTGGAAACTTCTCAACTTCTCTATGAATGAATATCTAATTTTAAAGCCCTTTCCCATAAAACACAGCACCTCACCTCACATTAATTTGAGGGGAGTACTCTACTTGCAATCAAAGCTGAATTGTTGCCCATTTCTTGAATACAATTTAAGTTTTGAAAATGTAACTTAGCCCTGATCTCCCTTTTAGACACATCTCTCTTTTCTCAGTCAGATATAAACTTAAAATGAAAATTCTGAAATATCACTTGGAAGGTTCTTATTGACCAAGTGTAATAACAAATTTCTTAAGAAAGCCCATTTGCATAAGATTTCTAGACTAACACAACAGATCCAAAGTGTCTGAATAAGCATCTGAAACTACAGGCGGTCTGAAGCAAACCTCTGCATTTGATGAGATTTGTTCATTCCTAGTACTAATGAATCAAGCCTCTTCCTGCTTGTCATGATAAAAATAATTTCTGAAGGTTGCCAGCTTTCTACTTTCTGAAATCTATATCTCAACTAGATGCAGCTAGTCTTTATGTTTAAACTGAAATAAGTGTCAAGGGAATTCTTTAATCACCTGATTTTTGTGACTAGTTCTCGTGAGGATAACACAGAGTTATGTAAGCACATGAAGGAATGAAAAGCTAAACTATTGACTCCCCATGGGCCAGTCCTTTGCTATTTAGTTAGTGAGCACAAACCCATAATCAACTACATTGGGTATGTATTGTCTACCAGAAGACACATAGATCCTCAAACCCAAACTTTTCAAGCTGATCTCCAATTTCTGCTTCTTACCAGAACTATGTAAAATTCAGAGGGTTTAACTGCCAAGGATTCATGCAATGTTTCTCTTCGCTGGGCTCAAACCACCTGTATTTGGCTTTAAGCCTCTGAAACTCAAAACTTAACTCAGTCAAAACCACAGCATTTGAAATGGTTTCAAAATCAATAAATCACTCTCAAAAGTATATACAAATGTTGCACAGTTTCAAGTTCTGCGGCAAACCTTTCATGCACAGTCCTACCCTATATAAAGCGGCCATTGTTAAAAACTTTAGTATTTTGTCTGACCTACTACACGATATCCTAGGCCTCCAAAGGTTTCTACCCTTGTGTAACGTGCTTCTGTCTTTCCAAGAGGGGATCCCTACATAAAATTAAGTGTTAAGATTTTTCCTGACATTTAAAGGGGTTTTTCAAAGTTAATTCAGTTTCACACAAAAAAAAGGGGGAGGAGGGTTCAATTTACTGTTGTTTTCCTGTTCCTAATCTCTTTTTGCAGTAATTCATCATTTGAAATAATGTGTTTTCATTGAGGGACTCACAGCAATTTACAGTCCATAACTGGGCAATTTTACATAATGGGCAACATTAAAAGGCTTTGTACGTATACCCCTCCCTTGCAAATGTTTTATTAAAGTAGCAATGGCTGTCATCAGCCTCTCTGGAATCACTTTCCTGTTAATGAGTAGATTGCAGGTGTCTGGCTCTATGGGCCATTTTAAATATTTAAAACAAATATGTACTGATCAATGTTAATATTTGGGCAGCTGTTTGAATGAACGTTTATGAAGATCATTTGTTTTTTGATGCAGTTGCCTCAATTCTAGATCCATGGAGAGTTGCTGCCTTTAAGCATTAAATAATGCATTTCACACAGCATAGATATTAATTATATTATATTTCAATAATTAGGCATTTGTGGCCTGATTCTGCAGATCTTCTTCTCCAGTGGAAGTTTTGAGTATCACACGGCTGAGCCTTGATGTAATGTTGCTGCAAAAAGTACAGAAGAATCATGCCTTAGATCCCTCAGCCTTACAAACAAACTATGTGGAAACAGAGCCCCTTTGATATTAATGTAGCACAGGGAGGTACATGAGTGGAAACCACTGCAAGTTCCGGGCTCAAGTGTTTCATTACAAAGTTAAAAAGACCATTTAGGCAAAAAATCCTCCATGTTACATGAACATTTTAAATGAAACAAGGCTCATTTTCCAAGCAAGATGGCTTCACCTTGAAAACAGAGAAATTCAGGGTTTTTTTCACATCTTCATTATGAAAACACCCATTTTCATTACACTTTGTGTAAAGCAAACATTGAGTGGCGAAACTGAAGGACACCAAATGCCATATTTTTGCATGCCGTTACACCAAACAAACATTTTAATTCCGAACCACTCTTTCCCTTAGGACACTCCTCCTTATGGAAGAAGCTAGCTGAAGGAAACACCTCATTGTCCTCTGAAGTTTAAAAAGGACACTATGAAGAGTATGAATACTGGGGTCACTCTCCACACATCACCCATACAATATCGCCTTCTCCAAAACTCTCCTCCCACTTCCTAGGGCCTGTCATTAAACTTCTGCATCAGATACATCACAGAGGAGGCAGGGCTGTGTTCACAAAGAGTTCTCCATGCAGTACACTAAGGTGAACTTAACTCTCTGTCCCCATTGCTGATTATTCTACATCCTCACATGCCCCATGTATAATGCTGCACAAACATGCCCCTTGGAATTGAGCTCGGTGCCACATGAGGGCACACAAACTCCTGAACAATCCCAAGAACGCTTTACACTATAGCGTTTCTGCTGCTAAGAGGACCTCTGCATCTATAAAAGAGGGAGCAGGAGGTTGGATTTGCCCTTAAATGCCACTTGTTCCTAACAGACAGCTGAGGCTATGATCTCCCGTCACGTTCCCTATTTTAGAGGTAAAACTCCATTTATAAATTGTGTAATCTTCCCCTAATCTCTAACATGACTAGCAAAGTGATAGCAACCCATGTCCTAATTGATTACTACAGTGCAATGGTTATTCAGCAACGTGTTCATTCACACACAAATCCTCAATCACAAATTCCAGGCGGCTTCCATAATAGCCTTACTACAGTATGTGGCTTCCTGCTTGAGAAGCTTGAACAATTTAATACTGACAGATTCCCAGAATGGTCTAGTTCAAGCCTGTACAATTAACCAAACGGTACAATTTTGAATATCTTTAATGTACTTCAGGCAAAGTGATAATTACCCCAGATCAGCCTCAGAATTGACTCAGGCTGCAATATTTTATCTCTGGTCAGCTGAATTCATCTAAAAGAGAATGGAACCATTACACAGCAAATCTGGCTAAAACCAGATAAAATTGCAAAATTGCCATGATAATTACTAGCTCATGAAAAAGAAGTTTACCTGCTCATTCTCATGACAAAAAAAGCCATTGTAAAAAAATTAATTACTGACCTCTGCTTATGGGAGGGCAATCTTTTACAAAATTGGTCTGAACTCTGATAGGGTGAAAACATGCATATGTAGCAGGATACACGAGTGGGCAGAACTGTTCTTCAAAAACAAAATGCTGGGAGGAACAGTCCCCCCTTTTAAAAGAAATAAGCATTGTTCAGCATGTTTAGATTTTAAATTCATATTTTAATTTGGATTAGGTTTGGAGAACCGGGAAAAGCATATAAGAATCCAAATTATTTCTCTACTGAGACAAAGGCTTCATCTACATGAACACTTTTGTTGGCAAAACTTTTGTCCATCAGTGGCATGAAAAAAAACCGCACCCCCCAAGTGACATATGTTTCACCAACAAAAGCACCAGAATGAACAACAGAGAGTGGAGACACTTTCCTGCCACTTGTGGGAAGCTTAATTATGCTAGCAGGAGAGATCTCCCCTGCTGTCATCGACAAGCTACATGGGACCCCTTACAGTGGGGCAGCTACAGCAATACAGCTGCACCACTGCAAGATGCATACTGCAGATGTAGTCAAAGTGAGTGAAGTAATATCTTTTTTTGCATCAACTTCCTGTGGTGAGAGAAGCTTTTAGGCAATACAGAGCTCTTCAGCACTGGGAAAGATACTCCTAGCTTCACAGCTAAACGCAAGGTGCAACAGACCGTTTAACATTAAGTAATCAGCACACATTAGGGGATCATTCAAGGTAGTGTGAGCCACTGGGGAGGTGATGCTCCGATTCCCTTTTTCTGTGCTCTGTGTGGTTTGAAATTTTCTTTCTCTCACTAACAGAAGTTGGTAAAAAAAAATAAATCACCTTAACTACCTTGTCTTTAATATTCTAGGATTAACACAGTTACAACCACACTACATACAGGGGAGCAGACAGACTCGCTGGGTGCCTGAGCAAGGTGGAACGGCCGGCTCCACACTCCCAGAAGGGGCTGGGCCTCGGGCAGAAGTGGCAAGGCCGGGGGCTGTCAGCCCTCGGTGCCCCTGGGACTTCTGCATGCCCCACCAGCCCTTAGCACTGCCTGCAGCATGCCACGTGGTGCTCCAGCAGCAAGTTAGAGGGCCCAGGACTCCAGCCACCACCACTGCCGCGGTAGTTTCAAATACCTTTATAATCAGTCTTGAAGATTTTGTCCTTACAACGTTTACAGACACAAAACAGAAAATGTGCTTTACTGTAAATACAAGAAGTTTTCTTACAGCTTCATTCATGTTAGAATTTCTTTATAATGTAATTATGATACTTTAGTATTCAAATGTTTTAAAATCCATGAAAAAGTTCAGACTGAAGTGTTCGCCTGTTGCTCCTGTAAACATCACCACATCATCTTTGTGGTTTCCCTACTTTAATAGCATTTATATCTGCACAGACAATCATTCGACCACTGAATGGATGAGATTGCACAAGATTGGAGAAATAAAAGAAAAGATTTCTAATGTCTCCAGTCACTAAGCCCTGTAATTGTTTCCATGAATACACCACTCCCTGTTAGCTCAGCTCCCCACTAAATATTGCATGAGGTGGTTCTTTACAAGCAATAACAGCTTTAAAATCTAATTGTGAAATAATGTTATTTTGTCTTGAATTATCCAATCGAAATTGTTTTGGATACAATACATCTTCAGTTTTAATGAATTTCCTGCATTAAAATACAATCTCAAAGTACGCCGAAGTTGTAATGCTCTCCTTTGGGTATGTCTAGACTACATGGCTCCATCAACGAAGTCATGTAGATGAGGTTTCTAGACATAGGGAAATGAAGCAGCGATTTAAATAATCGCCGCTTCATTTACATCAAAATGGCTGCCGCGCTGTGCCAATCAGCTGTTTGGCGGCACAGCGCGGTAGTCTGAATGCTCCGCGGTCGACAAGGGAAGCCCTTGTTGACTGCCCTGGTAAACCTCATTCCATGAGTCATAACGGGGCGGTCGAAAAGGGCTTCCCTTGTCGACTGCGGAGCGTCCACACTACCACGCTGTGCCACCAAACAGCTGATCAGCACAGCGCGGCAGCCATTTTGATGTAAATGAAGCAGCGATTATTTAAATCGCTGCTTCATTTCCCTATGTCTAGAAACCTCATCTACATGGCTCCGCCGACGGAGCCATGTAGTCTAGACATACACTTTGGGTTTAATGCGTTCCTTCCTATGGTCTAATAATGATGCGCAGAAAGAATATCAAGTTAAATTCCCCACTAAAGCTGGGCCACATTATTCAGTCAAAACATTTTTACCATGGACAAGATGCAGATTTGGCAACACCAAAATGCTTTGCAAAAGTCATGTTCATTTCACCAAACTATTTCAGCTAAATTTTTTAAAAAGTTGAAATGAGGTGTTTTTGTTTTTCAGTTCAATGTCACTTTGTTTTGAATTTCCCCCTCTTTTTTTTCTGTTAGAAACGTTCCTCACTTCAGAAACAGCTTAATAAATACATAAGCATGTACACATCCTCAACTGTCACCAAATCCTAGCTGGGTAAGTAAAAATTAAGTGGAATATATTCCGTTGAAACACTTCTGGTATACTGACTGATAATTGTCTGTCATTTTCTTTTCTATTTCCAATTTCCTAAGCTCCCTCAAATATAGTTCATATTAACTATCACCAAAGTAGGCTCTCCACATGGCTGTCCTATCTTTCCATTATCAGAGTGCATTAACTCTTTTGTTTCCTCATTAAATCATATACACCTAATTAATCATTACGATGGATCTATTTCCTTTAATCTCCATTAAACATTTGTTTAGTTGTCTTGCTTTTCTTTAACTTTCCCCTTTTCCAACTGTACCTCCCTTCTTTCTCCTCAGGGAAAAAAACAAAACAAAACAAAACAGCTGTCTCTGCCACACATTACATAACTAGCAACTGAATGTTCCTGTTATGAACCTTAATTCTGTTTCGTCAGATGGACGAAATGAATCTTCTCAGCTCTAGGTCTAACCCTTAACGGACAAGTCAGAGATTCTGAGAAGATGCCAATTTAGTGATCAGAGCCCCAACTAATAAATGAGCTGGTGAATCCAATGGTAAAGACCTCAGTTATAAATTGTTACACTCCCGCATAGAGCTGATTTTCTCTGACCTTGTCCTTCCCATCTCCTCTCCTCTTACAATCAGTCCATAGATTTTTATAGGCACAAGGACAACTGTTTCTTCCTGGACTTCTGTAATGTCATCTTAATATTTGGTACATCCTGTATCAAGGAACTATATCCTGACTTTGGAGTCAGCAAGACTGGATCGAAGAAGCTGTTTCCCCTCTCTAGCAGTTTTGAACCCTGGACACTTCTTCCTGTGTAGGTCTGAACTATTACTTATTTCAATAAAACTGTGAGACGTTATCTTCATTAAACCTAGGCTTCCAGGCTTAATTTTTTCCGCAGATGTGCTGTCATACTTTGCTTGAGGTCTGGATAGTAAATTACAAGACATGTCTATGTAAAGTAGCAATGAAATCATTTATCATTAACTTGAAGAGGCACATTATTCAACTGTAGAAGATGAGTGTTTTATGAAATACAAAGGATGAGATCATGATTTAGTGACTGGTAGAAGTGCTCATTTTCCCTAAATATAGAAGTGTACTTTTGTGCATAATGGTGGATTAAAGTATAAGCAGTCTAAATAATTTTCTGGGATAATGTTTTCATGTCAGCTATCAGTGTTAAAATGGTCTTCTGCATGACTTATTACTTATTGGTGGATGCCTCTTCCTAACGTTCAGCTATTATTTTTGTCTCTATACTAGTGCAATTATGCTCCTTATATGTCGCCTCATTACCACAGAGGTTCTTTGCAGGGATGTCAGAAAAAAAAGGGCTTAAAGGTGTTTAAAGCTCTCCACATTTCAAGGGGTTTGGTTATTTGAAACACAGGGATTTCTAAACAAAGACTTTAACAAGTCCAGAGGTAATTATTTCAATAATTTCTTGACACAGCCATCAATATATTACTTGCCTTATGGAAATTATCCCTGCTTAGAGAGATCATTTGTGCAGACAATTTAATGGAATAATGTTATTGCTGGAACTAATAGTGTAAACATCGAAGATGTGCTTGGTGTGGAAAAACAGGGTATCAAACACAAGCCTAAACTGAATCTAAACACATTCCCAAGTTACCAATTACTAGAAAAGATTAATGATGAGACTCCACTGTTCTTGTAGCACAATCATTATAAAGAGCACTGAAGTAACAATACCTTTTCCAGCTGGTAAATCCCTTCCTCCACACAGCATATGGATGCCAGTGTTCTAAGAGTCTGGGGATAAAGGCACCTGAAAGAATCTTGGCGGCAGATCTTAAAGAGAGCAATAACACCTCCTTCCTGAAAAAGGAAAGCAAAAATCAAGTAATCAACTCTAAATATTACTTTGCACTTAATTGTTCTTTTTGAAAGATCAGGGATAATAAATGTTCTTTCAGTAATTTCTCTGCCACAAAAACAAAAAAAAGGTTGTTAAGATCACACAGAGGAGTCAGGTTGATGAGCGCTTATGAACTAGGAGATGAAAGAGTAATGTAGTCTTAGTGGGAGGTGTGCTTTAACTATTGACTTTTAACATTTACAAACTCCATTTTAATTAAACTTGGCATACAAATAAAAATTATATAGAGAATGATCATTAGAATTTACAGGGTTTGGGCGGTGGCAATATTTGATTGAAAAAAATAGCTGGGAAAAAGAAATGGTTCAGCCAGCAAATAGTGGTTTTAGGGCAAAAATAAGAAACCCACTCCAAATATTTTACAGTCTTCCAAATCTCTCACACGCGCGCACACACACACACACACACACACACACACACACACACACACACGTCATAATTGGCCTCTGCCAAAATGTTACAGGGATATACTGGAGATGTTCCCTACAAGAGATTATCCTTAGAACATTTTCAATTTTGCCTTTATAATTTTAAATCACATTATGGCATTTTTCATTACTATTCCAAAAGAATACTAACGTAACACTAGATTTCAAACTCCAGGATTTCACAGGAGAGGCAAACTGTTCATTCTGAGGCCCAGTGACTAAGAAGATCCAAAATATTAAGTTCATCTAGGAATGTCTAGGAGTTAGGAATGGTAACAGCTGAAAGAGAAGTATGGAGAAACAGATTTTGCACATGAGAAGTGACTGGATCTGGGGAAGACATTGATGAAATTATGTAAACCTGAACAAAGATCTGGGTTCTGGTTGGGCAATGGGCAAAGCTTTACATCTTACTTTGCCTAAACAAATTTTCCCATCCCCAGCATAATCCGCTGGTGTTTTGTGCAGTCTTCTCACCAAGATTCTTGGTCTAAGCAGAGATTTTATATTATATATATATTTTTTAAAAAGGCTGGGGAAAACTATCCCAAAAGAATATTCATGAAAGTATCGGATACATTCTGTTAAAATAGAGTGAATGAGAGTGGCTACAAAAAAGCATAAGAGAGAAAAGTTGACTTTGAAGTTATAGGCATTGGGACTTTAAGAACTGGGTTCACTTCCCAAACCTGACACACACTTGCTTGTGTGACCTTGGGCAATACCCTCCCTCCCTTTGTGACTTAGTGTCTCCATTTTGCAGGTGGGAAACTAACATCTCCTCTCTCCTACTCTGTCAGTCTTTTTAAAATGTATCTATTTACATGATAAATTCGAGGCATAAAACGTTTCTGTCTACCTTTATACAGATCTTGGTTGGGACCTGAAAGTGCTACCATAAAGCAAATAAGAGTCACATACTATATGACTCTTGCGTAATGTTCCAAATTCAAGAGATAAAAGCTAATCCAGTCACTGATTAATCAGAAGTATTATTAAACCTTACTATTCTATTATATATTTTGAAGAGTTTGTTTGTGCAAAATAAAGTCATACTTCGTGATTACCTACAGATACCAAATTTTGCATAAACAATCCTGCCATTTAAATTAGCTGAACGCACTACTTTTTACACTGTAATATGCTGGGTGAAAGGTTTACATCGTTATTTTTGGTTTTCATCAGAAAAAAGTCATGACTATTACCAGGGCTCGCCAAGCGGTGGCAAGCCCCGCTCGCCAGCCGCGCGGTTCTGTGCTCTGCGCCGGCTCTTCCGGGTTGCGATCTACTCACCACGGGCGAGTAGATTACATTATTTGTTGAGCCCTGACTATTATGATTAGAGTTCATAAAAAATATTTGCTAACAAAATTAAAATTGAGTTGTCTAGTCAACTGTCATTTTAGTGCAAAGAAAATTTTTACTGTTTTAAATCAGAAAATAACTCAAATTAGTTATGGAAAGAATTAGTTATGGAAAATTTGAAGTTTCTGATTCAAATTTACTATGTATGGTAATTATTCAATAAAATGAATAATGTTTGAAGTTGAAATCTACAAATTTAAAACTGTTCTTTTACTTCCCTCTTGCAAGCACATTAATATATAAACTCCATTACATGTATTTAATTTCTTGAACTTTCCTATAAGTGTAACCTACACAAAATGACTTTGCCTAGTCAACAACGAGCCTCAAATGCTAATTACATATATTCAACTGGAGACAAATCCTGAGAAAATCTGAGCGCCTAATTCTCCTATTGACTTCAGTGGGAGATGCAGGCACACCCAACACTTTAGAATTTGGCAGTTTCTCCATTCTGAGTATAGTTGACATAATAAATGACATTAATAAAAAGGAATAAATATAAATTTTAAAACTTCCAAACATACACTTTCCATGCATTTCTCCTATTTTTACTAATTTGTTTCAAATGTTAAGGCAGTGATGCCTTAAATTATGTAAAAAGCAAAGATATAATCATCATGGAAGCATTTGAAATGTGTTCTCTCTTTTGTTGACAGTAGATGAAAGAACTTAGCCTAAAGCACTTGGAGATTCCAGGAACTAATTAAAAAATAACCAAACTTGAACAGAATGACATTCAGCAAAGGTAGAAATCCTCAGGCATCTTCCTAAATACACCTGAAAGGTCCATGTATTATAATATTTTTCAGCTTTGTAGATCTGTCTTTTTGGGGTGTTTTTTTTTATTTGTTTTCCATTTTGTCTTTTACCACTTGTGATGCCTAGAAATACTATCACATACAGAGCTTTATTACCATAGGGGTTTGGCATGAATGTGAACCAAACTTATTGATTTCTGTAATGAAAATATATTACTCTATGATTTTGCACTCTCTGTATGAAAACAACACGAACAGAAAAAGAGTTTGTTTAGAGTAAGTTAAATCTTACAAAATGATACCACTCTAACAAACAACAGAATTTTGAAAGATAAGCTCTGAATAATCCTTCCAGGTAGAAATTTTATACCATGCCTTTGGCTATGCATGTGTAATTTCCACTAATATCAATGGAAATAATATGCATGTATTTAAGAGCAGAATTTGCTCCTACAATCATTATAACATATATATTGTATATATACAGCAGTAGCAAAAAACCTATTGTATAGCACATTATTAAGTCACTAAAACTAATAGAGGCAATATACTAACAAAACTGCTTTATGTTCAGTTATACCTTTCTTTCTTCAAAGGTTATAAAAATGCTTGACAAATATTATGTCTCCAAACACACCAATGAAAAAGATACATTAGAGTGAAGCACACTATACTATTTCTAAACCCAGTACAATTATATATGTGACTATTTCAGATTTTAATTTCCTTGCAGTTTGTCAGATATAAAGAAGATGCACTGAACATTACTCATTATTGAAGATCTGCAATTCTGTATTTCAGTCTTAATAAGTGAACTTATGATGCTGCTAATTTCCAGATGATGGTAGTACTTTTATTGCAAGCTTTCTGTGGGACAAACAGTCATCCCACTTTATCTAGCATGGACAGAAACGAGTTAGACATACTGCTCAGCAGGAGATACTACAGGTTGAACCTCTCTAGTCCAGCACCCTGGGGACCTGACCTGTGCCAAACCAGAGAATTTACCAAGTCATGGGAAGTCAACATTGTTTAGCAACATTACCAACACTTCCATGCCTTACTGGGCTCTTAAGAAAACATTTTGGTGTAAATTAGAGCTAAGTGCACAGGACACTGAGAGCTAGGACATGTGGCTGTAAACAAATTTTATGGAATCACGGGAAACTTGGCCAAACCCATGATAATTGGACATTCGGCTAACCCAAATCATACCAGACCACAGATATTGCTGGACCAGAGTGCTGGACTAGAGAGGTTCAACCTCTATCTATTTGTTTGTAGCTGTATACTGTATTGAGCTGATCATAAGGAATGACCCTAGGAAAGCTGAAAAAGGAGATTTCTGCTTCTATACTGAAGACTAAGATCAACACCAAACCCAAAAGCTCTCAATTGCCACTGACTTTTCAAGGAGAGGTGAAGACTCAGCACTTCCCAGGAGACACTTCGTGCCTTACAAGAACAAGTACCTTCATCTTTAATAATGATTATCAAATGATTCAGCCTGATGGAGATTAAAATATATAATACATAGAGATGTATGAACTATTTCAGATAAAACAAGGAAGTTGACCTCACAGAGCAGTGCCTGTTTTAGAAATGAATTTAAAAAGCAAACATTTCCAAGAGCTTCTGACATACCAAAGCCCATTTCCCCCTTTCACACCCGAATTCTTGCTTGAAACCTAGATGTATTAAAATATTCCAGCAATCAGAATAGTATCTTATAGCTCCTTCTATTCCTCTGAGCACCATAGGAGGGCAGGTCTGTGGCATGGTTAAGGGGCTTTCTTGCTCTTAAGGAGACTATTAGAATAGTATTAAATCACAAGCCATTAGCATTACCCCTTAATTGTCCCTATGCTAATTAGATTCACTTACGGCTAAGTCTGGTTCTTTTCCTTTATTTATATACCATTTATTTGTTATTGGCTTCTGTTGGTTCTTTTGCTGTCATGAAGCAGAATTAATTTAGAAACAATCTGTTTCATGTAAGCCAATTTTCACAAGTGCTAGACTCCCTGGATAAGATTTATAACTCAGGCTGTTGAGGTCTCCCTATGATCTCAAAGCCTAATGACTGATTTTTAATGATCATTCTATGATTTATGGGTCCTGACATGGAAGGTCCAAGGGAACAAAAATCTAATAGACATAGTGTAATAAAGAGAAGAATTTTGTGAAAACAGCTCTGCAATGGCCGGACAAGATACAGCAAATAACTTAAGTCAGGCCCTTGCTTTAACTCCATTTGCTTTTCAAAGTATACACATTTCTCAGGTCTCCATCCTGTTGTCACTATATCACATACATGTGCAAGCATATGCACACACACAGGGGTGTCCTTAAGATTTATGGGGCCCCATGCAGTACTATTAAACTGGTGCCCCTATGCGGGGGAAGGGCACAGTTTTTTGGAGATGTAATTTTATAATCAGGAACACACAGTAAATTCAGAAACTGACAGTATATACCTGGGGGTTCCACATGCCTGTTCAATGGCTTCATTACCACTATCATGGCTCTTTCATACGTTCAATGTTCTGCTGATGGGTCTGGGCATGTTTTTAAGTTAATTAGGGCTATGTCTACACTGGGAAGATTTGGTGACAAAAGTGCTGTCAATGTGCAAAAATCCGCAAAAGTGAAAACTGGTCAAACTAATTTTTCTGCCTCCCATTGTGGACATTTAGGGTGTGTCTAGACTACATAGCTCCATTGACAGAGCCATGTAAATTAGTTTATTCGGCATAGTCAAAGAAGCGGGGATTTAAATAATCCTCGCTTCATTAAAATAAACATGGCCGCCGCGCTGTGCCGACGATCAGCTGATCCGGCACAGCGGGGCAGTCTAGACGCGGCACAGTCGACAACGGAAGCCTTTGTTGACCGCTCCGGTAAACCTCGTTTCACGCCACTTTTTAAATCCCCGCTTCTTTGACTATGCCGAATAAACTAATTTACATGGCTCCGTTGACAGAGCCATGTAGTCTAGACACAGCCTTAATGGCCACCGCACTAGCTGCCCAGTCAACAGATAGAGCAAAGCAATGTAGGTAATGTTACAGAATTGTATAATTATAATTGAATGCTTGTATGATTTGTATAACATCTAATTGTTGTGTATATAATCAGTATAACACCCATGAGCCTAATGAGTCTAATGTATGCAGCCTAACATATACAAGAATACCTATGTTATGTCATCATTGTATTTAAAACTATAGTGCATTGCTGTGATTTGATAAACTGGCATGTTTCAATTTAAATACCAACTGTAAATGAATATTCATGCGTCTAGACGTTGACTATATGAATGTTCATAAGAACGACTGTTCCTCATAAATATGTGATTAATAGGTATAACACCCAATCATTTTAAATCTATGCAAAAGAGCATCTTACCTTGACCAATCAATTTAAATCGGAACCCTCATGAATATGCATGAGCATAACCTTTATAAGCCTATGCCATGCCCGTTAAAGCGTTGCGTCGGGGCGTCGGGCTAGGTTTAGGGTTAGACTTAGTGCATGTGTGAGGAGTCGTATGTGTGCGGTCTAGAGTCTTGTCCCGGGTATTTGAATGTGTGAGGTCTAGTATCTTTTAGAGTGAAGATAAACGGAAGGTTTACTCTTCCTCTATTTAGGTATAGGTTTAGATTAGTTTAGTTTAGTTTTTAGATAGGTTAGATCCTCGTCTTCGAGTCTGTACGTCAGGCAGCGTTGGTCCACGCACATCGGCCATCGTCGTGCTTGTTCGTCGGGGTTTAGTTAAGGTTTATTTTAGGTTAAGTTTAGATTAGGATTAGTTTAGAGTCTAGCATCCATCGCCGTCCAGCTGCGCCGAAGAGCAGGAAGAGAGACAAGGACTTCGACGACTTCGCGGAAGGTGAATCGGGAACTCCTCGCACTCAACCAGCCTTCGAGGGACTCCTGGTTGTTCCTCTCCCGAGGCCCGAAAGGACCAAAGGATTGAGGTCGCCAGCGTTGGCACCGTCAACCTACGAGGGACTCCTGGCTGTTCCTCTCCTGAGGCTTTCGACTAGCCAAAGGATCGAGGTCGCCAGCAACCCATCGATCGTCCCTGCGCCGCTAGACTTTGGTAGGATTATTGTTTATTAAGAGGGGACTGCCCCCTTGTTCTGTTTGAGATATGTGTCTATAATACAGTCCTGTTGTTGAAACTTATTTAAATTGTTACGTTTTCATTTACGCACCACTGTCTATGGCTAAGAGCAAAAATACCGGTGAATAGATACGGATTCTTGGAGTCGCACCTTAACATCGTAATAGTCTAATTAGGCTAATTAGTATTAATTATCATACACAGTCACCCCTTATGGGTAACAGAAAGTATCCCATAGTGCAGTGTTGTGGGAAGGCAGACCTGATCCCAGCGCTTGGTGGGATTCGTTCCAAGTTCTCCCACAGCATTCTCATCCACTGGGAGCAGTATGGTAAGTATCTCTGTGAGCTCTCCGTGCTAAGGAATGTCAAAGCCGTGCAGCAGTCTCACCAGCCTTCCCCCTGCAGCAGCAGTCTGCCTGCTGCTGTGTTTCTAGCAGGGCAGAACAGGAGCATTCCAACCATTTGCTCTTTTTGTTTGTTCCCCAAAGGGAGCAGCTCCCTCAGCTGTCAGACACTTCCCAGAGCTTTGAAAGGGGAGTGGTACATGCTTGGAGGGCAGCAGAGATCACACAACACTCATTAGAAATCACAGAACACAGACCAAACCTACCAGAGCAGGCAGTTCTCAGTTCTCTGGACAAAACAAACCACAGAGTCCACACTGGCTTTTTGTTGACAATAAGGGAGGGGAAAAGACAAAGGTCTCTTGCAGGGGTGGAAGTTTTTTTGTCACCAAAACTGGATGTTTTTCCCAACAAAGGTTGCATTGTAGTGTGTACACTCTCACTGTTTTGTCCTCAAAGGCAGATTTTGGCAACAAAACATGCCAGTGTAGATAAGACCTACTTCCTCTCCAGAGTTAGAAGCACTGAGTTGCAGCAGTCACAGAACAGGGATAGGAAGAAGCAGGTGGGTAGACATTAAGACCCGATGATGTTCCCACTTTTCTGCATATGGGTAAGGATGGCTGTGCATACACACAAAATAGATTACTGTCCAAAATTCACAGCATAATCCTAGGTTTTTCTTTATTCAGAGTAACACATTCCACACAAACAGGGCTTCTTTCTTCCTCCTTATTTCTCATTTGCTTAAGACATTACCTTTTATACTGCTGAGTAAACACTAAAGTGATCCAACTGATTGTCAGCCAGGGTGAGGCAAAAGAATAATTCTTTCCCACCACACAGTTTTAAGATCTGACATAATGGGATGAACACACATATTATAGGTTTCACTAGAAAGGAAACAATTTGTTTCTAATGAACGTAACATGCCTCCACCAGGAATAAGAGGCCAGAACAGTTTTTACAGAGATTTTTTTTTTAATGCCACAACTTTTAAAACTTTAGCAAAGGAACATATTGGGGAGAAAAGAACAAAATCCCCAGCAAGAATGAAACAAACCAACCTCATGCAGATCACCATACAACATTAGCATGGGACCTAGTTTTAAAGAGCTTGTTCTTCGATAATCTGTGAAACCTTAAATGGGGTGACAGATGGGGTAAGGGGCAGAGGATACAGCTATGGGACATGGATACAAGATCCTGAAACCCAGGGAGAATGAGATTAAAAGCTGCATGAATTTTAAAGGATTTGTTTACTATAAGTTTACTGTCCTCCACCCTCTCCCCCCACACTAGCTTTCACTAGTGCATAATGGTTTGAAATAGGGCTAATGTGAAATACTGACAAGGAAACTTCAATATCTGGGGGGGCTGATGTATGGTGCTTAGTTTTCACTAAAAATTACACCAATTTTCACCTGGCCCCCACTGAAATCGTGGACTCATTTCCAGAATCTTTTTGCTCTGTCTCTCAAGAATCACTTATGCCAGTGCATAGAGTACAAAAAAAAAAGACAAAAATACAATTATTCTGATCTGGTGGCATAACATCACCATTTTGTGGTCACTGTGCACTGGTGTAAGTCACTATACAAGATGCAGGGTGACAGAGAATCAGGCCAAATAAGTTTTTGTGCTTGCGAGAAATAACTGTATATGTGGGTGCTGCACGCAATACCCACTTTTTTCCAAAGAAGGACCATTGTGCTGGTAACATCTAAAGGTTCTTTGAAAAAGGGAACTTGTCTACTTCACTATTTGGAACATACTTGGCACATCTCGTGCTACTGCCCTGTAAATATCAGCCCAAGTGAGTGGGTGAAGAACCCTCTGACTTTAGACAAACCACTTTTTCTTCAGACGCCCCATGGGATCCCACAATTGTAAAGAAACCAATTGAGAGGATGGTTCTGACACACGACAGTTCCATGTTTTCTCAATAGATGGCCTCTTAAAAGTGTTTTTGGACACCACAGAGTGGAGCTCACATACCAGTTCAGAGCAAGGTAAGCGTCTCACACTGCTGCCAGTTTCAACCAGTCATTCAGATTCCACTTAATTCACAGAAATGGAAACCAGGACAATAATTCCCTGTCGCAAGCAAGTGTGTACATTCTGAGCTGCCAAAGAGTAACACGTGTAAATGATTTATTAGGGGAAAAAACTAGCTAGACTGGCCCTTTTTGCCTCAACTCTGAGTAGGGGTAAGGAAGAACTCCAGTGCACCCAGGGAGGCCAGGAGCAGCAGTTCAGATGTTGGTTGGGGAGGGTGGGCCAGAGTGAGAGCATGGGGGGCAGACTAAGGATAGTGGCTTCAGTAGTATTACTGAGTATGCTCAGTTCAAGCCAAGCAGCAAACTGGGAGGGACCAACACCATCTGCCTTCCTGCCCCGCCCCCTCACCTCTTTCCAAGGGCTACTAAGGCACTGGAAAATGCTAGGGGGTTTTGGCAGATAACTTAGCAGTTAGCTGACAGGAGCACTGTATCTAATGCTTATATAAAAGAAAGAAAATTTAATAAATATTCAGCTCTAACACTAACATAGTCTGACACCTTGTGGCAAGTCACTGAAGGGACACTGGTTAGCCTTAAAATTTTAATATATATTCTTACTTTGTTACTAACTCTGTGGTGACAGAGAGAGAGAGAGAGAGAGAGAGAAACTGTCAGGACTCCTGGGCTCTATCTCAGCTCTGGAAGTGGATTGGGGTCTAGTGGATTACAGCAAGGGGTATATACATTTAGGATCTATTTTAAAATATCAGAATGGCCATAATGTGTCAGATCAATGGTCCATCTAGTCCACCTGTCTTCCAAGAGTGGCCAATGCCATGTGCTTCAGAAGGCATGAACAGAACATGCAATCATCAAATGATCCATCTTCTGTGTCACCCATTCCCAGCTTCTGGCAAACAGAAGCTATGGAAAACCATCCTGCCCATTTTGTCTAGTAGCCATTGATGGACCTATCCTCCTTGAACTTAATCCTGTTATAATTTGTGCCTTTACATCAACTTTCTGTGAAGAAATAATTTGTTTTGTTTTAAAAGTGCTGCCTATACATTTCATTGTGTGAGCTTCTTGTGTTATTTATTCCTTCAATAACATTTCCTTACTCTATTTTTCCACACCATTTATGACTTCCTAGATATCTAACAATCCCCCCACCCTTTAGTCATCTCTTTTCCAAGATGAAAAATCTCAGTCTTGTTACTCTCTCCTCATATGGAAGCTGTTCCTTACCCCTAATCATTTATGTTGCCCTTTCTGTACCTTTTCCAAATCATATACTTTTCCAAATCCTCTCTCTCTCTCTCTCTCTCTCTTCTATATATATATATATATATTAGTTGGGGTGACCAGATCTGCATGCAGTATTCAAAATATGGGCATGCCATAACTTTATATACAGACAATACGCTATTTTCTGTCTTATCTATTCCTTTCCTAATGTTTCCCAATATTCTGTTAACTTTTTAGACTGCCACTGCATATTGAGCAGATGATTTCAGGGAACTATCCACGTTGATTCCAAGATCTCTTTCTTGAGTGGTAACAGCTACTTTAGACCCCATCATTTTTATAACTATAGTTGGGATTATATTTTTCCATGTACATTATTTTGCATTTATCGACACTGAATTCCATCTGCCCTCATGTTGCCCAAGCACACAGATTCGTGAAATACCTTTGTAATTCTTTGCAGTCATCTTGGGATTTATTCTGAGTAATTTTGCACCATCTGCAAAATTACTCATTGGCCTGGGGGTAGGGAGAGCATGAAGTCTCTTGCTCCCTGCTCTCTGGTGCACAGCGTTTACAGTCAAGCACCAGGGTTGACTCTAAGTGTCACGTGCTCCCCCGTCCCGAGGCCCTTATTGGCCTGGGGGTAAGGGAGTGGCAGGGCCTTTGCAGGCCAGATCAACCCATTTGGTGGGCCGGATCTGGCTTGTGGAGGCCTTTTTGCCCGTCCCAGAGTTAGGGACTTGATCCTTGCCTAACTTCAGTGGAGGTAAGATCAGGTGCTAGGACAGTTAACCATGACAACGCTGTAAGGGCTGGATTCAGGCATGTATTTTGTAGGGATATTTGGTATTAACAAATGTCATATGTTTGCTAGAATTCATATTTTCTATTTAGGCATAGTTGTAATTACAACATACAGGTGATTGTGTTTCATGGTCAACCCCTGCTCTTAGCATAGTGAACAACATAGGGTTCAGTTGCAGTGCAACAATTTAGGGACAGATTTTCAGAAATGCTGCTCTCACAAATGTAGGGGTGCCAAGAACACAGTGAAAAAAAATCAGAATCATCTTAATGTGTAACATTCTTCCTACACACAGCTGAAGATGCATCTTCCTGTTTCTATGTTTGCTAAGGCTACCAATGTTGCCTAGCCACACTGCTGCAGATTATATTCTTGTCATTACCGAAGATGGCTTGTCCTTGAAAAGAATTTTTAGTGAGAAACCCCCAACAAAAAGCTCAGAGTACTAGGGGAAGAGATGATAAAACTCGGTGGCTTTCTTTCTGAGTCAATATTCTTTTAAACAAAGGCCACATCATCATGTAACTTATAACGCCAACAGGTAAAACTGAACCTGGGACCTCTGGAGCTGCTGTATACAGCTTGAGCTAAGGTGTGTGGGTTACATGTAGCCTTGGGCCTGTGTTAGAAGCAAGCAGCAGGAGTTCTTGGAAGCATTCTGGCTGCCTCAGACTGTCTCTTGGATTCTTTTCACAATAGTAGAGATAAGAACGGACTTCTTCAAGAAATGCTTATTTTCGTAAGATTAAGCCAAACAAGTGTGCAATTAATGCTGTCTATAGGAGATCTCTGAGGGTATGTCTACACTACAGCATTATTTTGAAATATCTTATTTCAAAATAGTTAATTTGAAATAAGTTATTTCTAAATAAGGCATCTACACACAAAATGCATTTCGAAATAGTGTTTTGCTATTTCAAAATAGCGCGTCCACACTGAGTGGATGCTGAATCGCATTTAAGGCCGGCCGGAACCAGGTCCGGCAGGGCATCGGGTCAGGAGTTACTTTGTGTGGCTGCTGCCTGAGGCTATGAGGCCTGTGCTTAAAGGGACCCCCCCTGGACAGCCAGTTCTCAGTTTTCCCTGCTTGCTTGCCTACCTCGATGAGGGACAGCAAAGCATTTTGTTTCCGCGTGCTCTGGTTGCCCTCACTCGGGACACCACAGCACTCTGCAACATGGAGCCGGAGCTGCCCCTGGGAACTCTGGTGCTTCTCGTGGATGCGTTGCTGCGAGCCTGGCTGCACTTTCTGCAGGCTGCCATCCGGGAGGTCCATCGGGGGCTGTCAGTATCCAGGAGGCCCTGCGGGAGAGCTTCCACTCTGAGGAGCACTAAGAGCCTCCCTGGTCTGTCCCACTGGGGACTTGTGCCTCATTCCTCCCTCACGTCCTTCCACTTACCCCTCCCTAACCCCCCTTCCTGATGTCAAATAAAATACATGTATTTTCATGAACACAAACTCTCTTTATTTAACAAAACTGGGGGGGAGGGAATGAAACTCTGGTGAGACTGGGGAAAGGAGGTGGGAGAGGGGAAGAGAGAGGGTGGGAGAGGAGAGGGGGAAACCTGGGAGGCGGGAGCTGGAAGGGAGAAGCAAGGGGAAGAAGTGGGAGGGGAAGCTCAGGGTTCAGGGTTGGGGGTCTCGCCAGACCAACTTGATTTTCATGCAAACCTGCTCCTGGGTTCGCATGTGGCCTTTGGTGGCCAGGCTGGCAGCTATCCTGCCAGAGACGGCCACGTTCCTCCATCTAGTGTGGAGATCATGGACATTGGGGGCTTCCCCCCCAAATCTGAATAAGGTCTATGATCTCCACCCTGGACCAGGAAGACGCCCACCTTCTCCAGGCCCTGGCAGGCTCCTGGGAGCTGGCAGACTGCTCCTGGAGAGCAGTGGAGGGCTGGCTGCCAGTGGCTTGCTGGCTCATGTTTTGGGGCCACTGGGTCAGGGGCAGTGACTGCTGGCTCTGGGCTGGCAGGCTTGGAGCTGACACAGGCACTGTGGCCAGAGTCAAGCCCTTTAAGGGCTCCAGGGAGGGGGGAGGGAGAGGAGTGTTCTTGGTTGAGGCTGGAGTGGCCACCAGGGCACCCTGGGAAGGCTGGAGGCCCCCTATTTCAATATAAGTGTTTACACAGCACTTATTTCAAAATAGCTATTTCGAATTTGGTGTTATTCCTCGTGGAATGAGGTTTACCAAATTCGAAATAAGCGCTCCGCTATTTCGAATTAATTTTGAAATAGCAGTTTGGCTGTGTAGATGCTAATAAAGTTATTTTGAAATAACTTTGCTGTGTAGACATACCCTAAGTAATCTGATAGGTTACCAAAACTCATTTGGTTTCAACTACTGCTTTTTAGATCACAACATACTAATGGCTCTGCTTCCTTAAAGGATGAACAATCATCCGCCTAGGTAAATCACTGAATACATCACAGTGACATGTATAAATAAAGGTTGGGTTGGGTTTGAAAGCTCCCCTCCTCCCTCCACAAATGGCTGCATTTTGCATTCTGCCTTCCTTAGCCCTTGAATAGACAATGGCAATAGCTGCAGGTAATCACTTCAGTTCAATATGCTCTGCAATGTTCACTGGAGAAAATCTCTACACTTGGAAGAGACTGAACAGAGGCAGCTATCTGACAATTTCCAGAAACACCTTAGGAAGCCATAAAGAACACAGAAAGCAAAGGTGGCTTTAAGCCAGCTTTCTGCTCCATAATCCTGGGACTGGCTAGGGGACTAAAATGGCATTTTGCCAAGCTATAAGTCTCCTCCTGAGAGGCCATTATGGTAGTAATAGGCTGCAGAGCAGTGTGCTTCAGGCCATGACACATCTCCTACTTCCAGTCCCAAGAAGGTGAAGGAGGAGATGATGTAGTTTTCTATGCCTGCTTTGTATCCGCTTGGGATTCCCTCACATCAATGGACTACTTGGTGCTCATTTAGAATAGATACATGGTGCCTTCACACTCTCAAAAATCTCTGACTTCCTGTGTGACATTGGGTAAATATTACCTTTCTGTACTTTAACTTAGTTCTCCATCTGTAAACATGGGGATAACAATACTACGTTGTCAGGATAAACAACATTTGTGAATCACTTTGAGATCTTCTTATGAAAAGTGCTATATGAGAGTCAATATTGTTATGTGCCAATAGAATACTATTTGTAAGAAAAAGCCATTCTGCATGAAATGGGTTGCTTTACCTCCCTCTACTGGGTTCCATGCAGATGCACCTTAGCCAATTTCCAGGAGCAGAGCAGGGGAGATACTATTTTCCATGATATTTTAAACACATTGCTCAGTGATCATATAAATATACTAGCACACATGGTTCCTTTCAATATGTTGCAGAGCTATTGAGTTAAGCCTTTAATTAGAGCTGTCAAGCGATTAAAAAAATTAATTGTGATTAATTGCACGATTAATCGCGTGCTCCTCCCCTTTGAAACACCATGGCGACATTTCAACGGGGCAGCACTGCATGGAGCCTGAGATCAGCTGGAGTCCCCAGCTGACCCTGGGCTCCATGCAGTGCTTCCCCTTGGAAGCACCACGGCGGTGTTTCCAAGGGGCAGGACATTAGGAGCCTGGGATCAGCTGGGGACTCCAGCTCATCCCCAGCTCCGCTGTTTCAAAGCCCCTTTGACGATGCCAGAGCAACACTCCAGCTGATCCCCGGCTCCACTTGAGCTGCCCTTTGAGGCGCTGGAGTGGCACTTCAAAGGGGCAGCGCAGCATTTACGCCTGTGATTAACGCGTTAAAAAAATAACGCATTAATCCTGTCCTGCGTTAATCGCATGCATTAACGCAAGTCAATTGACAGCCCTACATTTAACTCAAGGATTCAAAGAAAGTTAATTAAATGATCCCACATAAGTATATTATATTAGACTATAAGGCTATAAGGGAAAATGAACTGCAGTGAGGCTAACAAAATAAAACACCTAAGTGTTTAGGGTTTTTTTGTTGTTGTTGTTTTGGATGTTTTTGTTTGTTTTTTTGTTTTTGCAAACTCTATTAGTACCCAACCTACTGGAAGTATTTTTATTAACCTCTGACAACTTTAGACCAAACCAAAATTACTTGTTCATAGTTGGCCAATAATGTAAATTGCATATGGCTCCTGAAAAGTGTGTTCAAGAAATTGGCATCAATTAAATTGATATCATCTACTATTTGTATAATGTACATACTGCAAGCCTCTGGTTTCATTGATAAAACAAAACCTAAAATTACTGGTATAGTTTAATCTGAAGTTACTCAAACTTTTTTGTGATTCATTTATTATTGATTCAGCCATGAGTCTCTTGAAAGACATCTTCTTCTAGAGTAATTATTTTCTTTTAGATTTAAAAGCAAATTTATAAATACAAGCTCTTTTGACATTAGTCTTTACTCTAATCATAAACCAACACTCTTTCTTGAAATGCCTTGTAGGGAACTTCAAGTAGAGTTCTACTGTCTTACAATGTGCTTTCAATTTTAAAAACACACAAACAAAACACTGTAAGCCTACCCCTTATTAATGCCAAATATTTCCAAAGGCTGGTAAAATGACTGACAGATAAAAATTAATTCTGCATTTGTCTACTGCCCTTTCCTGTTGAAAAGGACATGATCAGTTAATTTCCTACAGAGTTTCAGTTAAATTCATACATACATCCAGAAATTCAATTTATCATTCAATAGGTCTCAAAAGAACATGGTCCCTGGAGATATTCTTGCAATGGCTCGTGGAATTAAATAGTTAAGCAAATCATATAAAATTTAAAATATGCCCAGCTAGTTGCAGATTTAGAAATGTTAAAGAAATGTTAATGGTCCATTCTCTTCTAGGTATATCCATGTAAGTTTCATCAATATTAACAGGTGCTAGGCCTGACTACCAAGGGAACAACTGAACCCTTTATTTTCAAATATCCTTCAGACCATGACAGACTTCCCACTGATATCAATTGAGATTGTGTATGGATTGGGGTTGTATACAGAAAAGATTTCTGAATGGCACAAGGTAAATTTTCAAAATACTTTACTGGTGTAATATAAGGTTAGTTTTCTCGAAAGTATAAAATTCCTGTGGTCAGCAGGTTAGAAAGAGGTCACTCCAATGCCAGTGAAAATGGGGGTGAACATTATTAAGAAGCCCAAACAAATCTGTAATTCATCAAAAGCCTATTCTAAATATTAAATGGCAAAAGATTAACCATACAGGAAAGCAGCCAGCCCTCTAGCCAATTCAAACATCAGTAAACAAGCCTGGGCTCCAGAATGGATTGTTCTTCTGGGTGGTCAGTGATGTGGATGTAAATATCTCCTGAGCAAACATGCTGTGTTCTATTTGTGTTCAGCAGACTGGAACATGGACCATTTCAGGAGGACTATATATATATATATTTAGTCTCGAAGGCATAGGTTCCCAAACTGAGGGGCGTGCCCCCCTGGGGGGCATGAAGAAATTCCAGGGGGGGCACAAGGAAACCCAGCCCTCCCACCCAACCCCCCGTCAATCATCCCCAAAGAAAGAGCCTGGTCTGTCCAGTAAAAAAAAATCAGAAAATACCATGTGAAATGTCCAGTATTTTCTGTTTTTCCTGGTCGGGCACCCACTGGAACACGCGTAGCCCGAGCTGGCTGGGGCCGAGGGAGGAGGGAGCATCCAGGGCAGACTTCAAAATGGCCACCTTAAAAGGGCAATGCCTGCTCTGCTCTTAAAAGGGCAACTTTTGGGGGGTTTGGTCAACAACGTTTCCCCTGGAGTACTGGCACTTTTTTTTTTATATATACTGGTCTCAGGAATTAAAGGGGCTGCGACTGTTCTTCAACCCCAATCAGTTCCTTCTTTTTTTTTGCTCAACAAATTTTGCTGCTATTTTCGCAGGGGAGGGGGTTTCTCAAAAATCAAAAAGGGGGCATGATGCCGAAAAGTTTGGGAACCACTGCTCTAAGGGTACGTCTATACAGCAACATTATTTTGAAATAACTAGCGTTATTATGAAATAACTTAGTCCACGTTTACACAGCAGGCAGTTATTTTGAAATAATGTTGAAATACTGTCAAGCTGAAGGACTTCTTACTCCAACTCCTGTAACCCTCATTGTACGAGGAGTAAGGCAAGTCAGAGGAAGAGTCCTCTATTTCAAAATATGTGCTGTGTAGATACACCCTAAGGTTCCATAGAACTCCTCATTGTTTTTAAAGGTATGGATAACATGGTTACCCCTCTGAGACTATTTCAGGAGGGTTCAGAGTTCCATCATTACTATTAGCCCCACACAAAGGACTTTAAGGGGAGAAATATTGAATTAGCACCTCACAAAAGAATTCATCCTCTAAGTAAATAGCTGTGTTATGAACACCACAATTACATTTAAAACATGTCAGTACTGAGATAGGGTCACATATTCCATGACACTTACAGTACAATGGCATCTGTGCCATTCTTTCCCCAGTTGCTTCTACCCTGTATGTCCATATTTTTGGATTTTTTAAATAAAAAGGAAAAAATGGTTTCTTAAAATAAAAATATTTTTCATTACACTGGATTAGCTTAAATAAGAGGGATCAGCCTTCTGCTCTACAGAATTTGTATTACAATCTGTACAGTACGTTTTTCATAAATATCCCACCAGGAACTTTAAATCATCCAACCAGCCCCATAATACATGATAATTAATCTAGTTCTAGACTTGCTTCTGGATTCCGTAACTCACCCTCTCAGAACAAAAAGCAGCTTCCCCAGCAGTGCCTCCCACAACACTTGGAAAAAGTCTGGGCAATTGCAACCATACTGAAACCAGCAAGTAAACTCTATGCTGGACCAATCTGTGTGCTCCTTACCTTGGCTATGATGCGGCACAACTGAGCACCTTCTTGAGTGAGGCTGAATAAACCACTGGTAGATGACTCTATGATATATATATTATCTGACGAATTTATTTGTCTCACAAGATTCTGTGCAACACAAAAAAGATAATAAACACTAGTTACTTCCAGTGAGAAGAATCAAAGGGGGAAGCTGTGGGGGGTTTTTAGGTGGAGTAAGCGAATCTAGTCAGTTTAACCAGCTTCAAAGTTACTAATCACACTGTAAGGGAGAAAGAGAAAAAGAGAGAAAGAGAAGCTATATGGGCCAAATTCTTCACTTGTTAACACTAGGTTACCATACTTATTCCAACTGCATAGATGTAACTGAGGGCAGAATTTGCCCGTACACCTCTCTATATAGAGATTCCACTTAGAAAATAATGTATTTAATATACTGAATAGACAGCATTGCAATTATTTAATTATTTAATTTGCTTAGGTCAGCACTGACATATTGGTATGAATCTCCTATTTTTTATACCGGAGTAATGCTGCAGACTACTGACCTAATGGGTCTTTTCCTCTTCTAGTTTGCATGGTTCTAATAACAGGATTCTTTTAAGATCTATTAAATACCTTTGAATTACAGAGGAAGTCTCATGGGTCAATGCATGGCCTTTTGACAGAAAAACCACTGATTAAGTCTCCAGTAAATGTATATGATTAAATGCATATTTTCTTTTTAAATTATCTGGTTTTACGTATTTACCACTGCATCTGCACAGACTAAGAGGGTTGTTAGAAGAACAGAGACTGCATGATGCTAATTAAATGTTCTCTCCACCCATGCATATCATCATCATAAAGAAGAAATACATAATGATAATGGTCTTTAAGAAATAAAAATGCACTGTTTCTCTTTTTCTCACATCTATGGAAAAAGTTTGGAGAAAAATCCCACATTTTCTAAGCTTATATCACAAAATTCAGTCTTCTTCTCATCAACAGGCTGTATTCCTGTCTAACTTTTAGTACCACACACACACAGAGAAATATCTTAGGGTACGGCTACACTAGCTCGTTAGTTTGAGCTAGGTAGGGTCATGAGGGCAAGCGGAGTTGCAAATGAAGCCCGGGATTTAAATATCCCGGGCTTCATTTGCATGTTCCCGGGTGCCGCCATTTTTAAATCCCCCTTAGTCCGAACTCCGTGCCCGCGGCTACACGCGGCACGGACTAGGTAGTTCGAATTAAAGATCCTAATTCAAACTACCGTTACTCCTCATGGAATGAGGAGTAACGGTAGTTCGAATTAGGAAGAACGTCAGATGCGGAGTTAATACTATTGTTGCAAATGCGTGCCATGAAACCAATCCCCACCAATGTTCTCTTGCAGCTAGCTGACATTTTCCAAAAAAGATTCTTAGAACCTCTGCGTTTTGCACCTCCAAAGTTAGTATTAGTGTTATCAGCTAACATGACAACAATCTTATCAACAAGTCTGCTGCGGCTCAGAACAGAGAAAACATAATCATTTAGTTGGTCAATTGTCTCACATGGTAGGACGTCAAGTTCAAGAACTTTCACATTAACTCCAGTACTTTCATGAAAATATCTGACTAAGATAGGAACAACTTTTTGACCTTTTGTGGTTAGATGAATCTACCATTATGGTGAGACATGAAGTTTCGCCCAATTCCTGTTGCAAAATCTTTTGAGCTTCTGAAGCAAGAAAGTTTTTCACAGTTGCTTCGCCTTTTTGTTCGTGCCAATGAAAATTTAGGTTCAAACAATGTGGAAATTAGCTCTGAGGTGCATTCTAAAGATCTGAAACTGTGATAGTGTTTTACGGTGTGATATGCAATTACCGCTTCCTTTGCCACAAGCTCCATTTTAACAGAATCATCTTTTATAATAAGTCTCTTCACTGAAGCACTGGAAGCTACAGAGCTGACAGCTAGCTGATGTTTCTTTGACTGAATATGTGTAGTGATGTCAAATTTCCTGCCATGAGCAATTTTTACCTCACAACTACATTGGGTGCAAAATGTTACATGTCGATTCTGCAAAGCCTCATTAAAAGTGTGCATTCTTTTCATGTTCTTTGCACTCATTTTGACACTAAAATAAATGTTTATAGTTAAACTAGTGGGCTATGCCCCCTGCTCTCTATGCTCACTGACCCCACCTCCTCTGAGCACTACACTCGTCAACCGCCCCCTCCAAACCTCCCAAAAACCCCAACCCTCTCTGATGTGGCCCCCAACTGAAACACCTCACTTCCCTGGTGCTCCAGCCCCATGGTGGGTAGAGGGGCAGGGAGGAAGGAGAGTAAAAGCCTCAGGCCAGATTAACTCTTCTGGGGTTCCAGGGTTAGTGGATTTTGTAGACTCCCGTAGGCTCTGGGGTGGAGCCAAAAATGAGGGTTAAGTGTGTGGGACAGGGCTGCCAGTGAGTGGGATAAGAGTGCAGGATCTGAGTGGGAGGTGGTGTGCAGGATGGGGTGAGGTATACAGTCTGGCCAGGAGGGAGGTGCAAGAGCAAGGGAGAGTGCAGGAGCGAGCTTGGAGTGCAGGGTCTCTGTGGAGGGTGTGTGAGAAGGGGGTGGAGGTAGGGGGTCTCAGCAGGATGGTGAGTGAGCGGGCTGGGGGTGCAGGCAAGGAACTATCTAGAGATAGCTGGTGTTGCCACAGGAGCAAGTCAGCCTACTGGCATGTCATCAGGGAATCCTATAATATACATACCTGAGATACACCGAGAAATACTCCCAGTGTGACAGACAATAATTTATCAGAAAGTGCTCTATTTCTGTTGCAAAAGGGGCTGAGATTTATGCAGTTTCCCCAAGTCAGCAATGACAGGCGCACAAAATTCATCTACATAATAAACAGGAACCGGTGCTGAAAGGTTCACATTCAAGAAAAGAGTCCGAATAGAGGCTGTAAAATTCTACAGAATTGTGTCAGCTAAAATATTCTGAGTGATGAAGAAATGTGTAGTGTACATAAAAATGCAGCTGGACAGTTAATCTATGTCATTGGTTTTGAGCCTTAACGTTGGTCTAGTGTAGGGCTACTCAACTTTGGAAGCCCCAGGGGACACAATGATACTCACAACACATGCCGAGGGCCACAACTTAAGTGTGGTTGCATATACATGCAAATATATATGCAAATATATGCAAATAGCTTCTTTTACACTAATGGGCATGAATACAAAGATTAAGGCAAGACTACACAACACGCAGGCCCCATTTAAGTCAGTTCTGCTGGTATTAATAAAATGCAATATTTACCCAATTTCCACCCATATGACAGGACTTTTAATGAGCAATGACAGTTCAGGAATTTAACTACTAAAACACATATCAACAGAAGCCCATTATATTGAATATTTTTTTGTTTTGGCTCCCACCCGCAGGCTGCATGTTGAGCCCCGCATAAACCCAAACCGCACCGCGGGCCATGAACAGGCCGTGGGCCGCATGCAGCGTGTTGAGTAGCCCTGGTCTAGAGTCAGGCTGGTTAATTTGAAGAGGAGGAAAAAGGGTTTATTCCAGAAGGTTGACTCTTAGCCTAAGATATGGCACCCCACACCCGTCCCTCCCTCACTCTACCTCCTAAGAGAAGTCACTGATTCCCAGTTCCACGCAAAGCGCTATGGCTCTGCCCTTTAAAGTACCTCATGGCACTTACCAAATTTAAAGGGCAGAGTGACAGCTGAACCAGGAATTAACTGATTCCCAGCTCAGATGGTGCCTGGTCCCCGCTACACAGCTGCTCTGTCTTTTAAATTTAGTAAGAGCCACATGGCTCTTCTTAGATTTAAAGGGCAGAACTGCACAGGGACTGGGCACCAGATGAGCTGGGAAACAGCTGATTCCCATTTCTGCGCAGAGCCTGCCCTTTAAATCTAAGAGCAGCCACGTGGCTCCTACTAAATTTAAAAGACCAAGCAGCAGCGGGGTCTTGGTGAAGGTGGGCTGTGAGGAGAAGGGGGGCCACTTACATGCTGCTTTACCAGCGGCTCCCAACACGACTACCATGTGCCCCCAGAGCAGAGGGCCAGAGGTCAGGCACTGCCTCCTGTTGCTCCTATTGGCCGTATTCCAGAACAGCGAGAAAAATCGTCAGGAAGCGTCCCTGCACACCTGTGTTCCCTCAGTTCGGGGAGGGGAAGGGGAAACAGCAGCGTACAGCTGCTTCTAGCTGTGCTGCTCTCCGGTACATATTCAGTGTTTAAGGGGACACTGGAACAGGAGATTTAAATTAGAGACGGTCACAGAAAATCCGGGACATATGGTCGTCATAGAGTTGGCAGACCTGACCTCAGTAGGCCCACTTGACTCATGTATGTGGTTCCCAAGCTCTGATATAATAATGGACACTGAGCACTAGGACAAAAGGAATAGGTACACCCTTTTGAATTCTGGGAGGAGAGCAGTGGCAGAAAGAGGAAGACATTTTCTAGGAGGGAGCACGTTCTACGCCAGGTAATACAATACAAAAGCAAAAAGATTTTATACAGTTTCTAACAGTGCTTTTGTATTAGGTGACCCTCAACTGCTTCCAAGTTTTCATCCATTCAGACACATACCGCTCTTCCATATACCATAGTTCAGAGAAATTATTTCTACTTTCCCTAAAAGGAAGTGGTTCAGTGATTCACACAAAGATAGTTTCATGAACTACAAAGGGAAACCTACTTCTTTACCTTTTAGTTTAGATAAAGAAAAATAGAAAGTCTGAGCACAGTCTATTTACTTTATTTGCTAAATTGAAATAATGACTTAAATTATTTACACAGCTATTTATGCTTGGAATCATTTGTTGCAATACATGTGGCTACCATAAAGCATAACTAAAGCTTAACAGCCGGCAGCTTGTTACCTTGACTTAGCTCTGTGATGCCGAAAATAGATTCTCTAGCTTCCCATTTCCTGGGCAACAACCTGTTTTAAAACTAAGATATTAGAAAGAGAGTAAGGTAACAAACAGGCCATAAAGGGTTTGACTCTCTTAAGGCAAGTTAAATTCTGCTCTAAGTTAGAGCACAGAAGCAATTTCATTTTGGCAAAGTATTTAAAGAACTATAACTATTTCCTCCTCTTTGTGTTCCTTTTCTGTAGTGAAAACATAACCTTTCTGGGCTGTATTAGCATCAGCTCTGAAGTATGCACTAATACTACAATACACAGAGCATAAAAAATGGTTACAGGAATTAATAATGTCATAACAAGAAAGCAACCTGTCTAGCCAGACTGGTACAGATTGTGTTGTTACCATTTAAAAAAGGTTCCCGGGGTAAATAAATATGTACATCCAAGTCCAGTGCCACAGTCCCAGTCTTTATTTCAACCACCATTTGGAAACAATAAGGTCTGCAATTATACAGTGTATTTATTGGAAAGGTTATGTGCAGGGAGGGACTCTGTTCTTCAAAGTGCTTTGGTATTATGTGAGTAGGGAGAAAATCTTCCATTTGCGTTAAGGAGAAGCACTGTTTGTGTCTTTTTCCATCATTCATTAATTGGTTATTTTCTGGTTTGATGTGAGAAAAAATAGCTAAGGTTTAGTTTATACACATTTACATATTTCACTCACTGGAACCTAAAATCTAGCACAAATGTGACTTCGTGGGGAAAACCTGTGGAGAGGAGCCAGGCAGCAACATCAGCCAGTAGGAGTAAAAGCACTCAAAGCAGGGACCATTCCCTGGCAGAAAATGGTAAAATGGGGCCCAGCAGGAGCCATCCTTCTCCCCAGCATGTCCCTTGACCAAGAACTGTGCAAGAGAGACCACAGGTGCTAGGACTCACATGGTGCCTCCCCATCCTCATATCATGTGACCCTGAGAAAAACTGCAGGGAGGAGCTAAAGGCTCCAGCTGGTAGGGGTAGAATCCGTCGATGCAGAGACCTTTGGGCATTCAGAGAACTTCCCCCAGTTTCAGCTGTCCTGTGCTGACTGGATGTTTACTCCAATTCCATTTCCCCCCCTCCCTCAGTGTCTCTCCACCTGCCTTCCCTCTTAATCCCTCCCCGACCCTCTCATCCCCCTTCCCTTGCTATTTATCTGATCCTCTCCTAAGCCCACCTCTCATGGTGTTCTCTCTGCTTGTGCGTTCTATCCTTTTTACTACTCTTCTTGTACGGTGCCAAGCACAACATGGCCCCATTATTGGTTGTTCCTTAGGTACTATCTTAATAAGCCTGATAACAATGTAACTGGAAACAGATCCGCTGCACTGAATTATTATTTGGAAACTGGCCAGAGCTCAGCTCCTTTAAACTGCAGAAAGCCTGACAGTATCGTGATCATTTTGTTAGAGACAATCAGACCCAGATCAATGAACAGAGAAAATGAAGGATACTGGTGCTCTAGAAAAAACAAAAGATGTGTCTAGACTACATCCCTTTTCTCGAAAAAGGGTTGTAAATTAGACACTTTGAAATTGCAAATTAAGCTGGGATTTAAATTTCCCATGCTTCATTTGTATAATGACGGCCTCAGTTTTTTTCAAAACGGAGCTTTTCGATAGAAAAATGGCAGTTTAGATGGGGATCTTTCGAAAATAAAACCCTTTTTCGAAAGATCCTGTACTCCTCCAAAAAATGGGGTTTACAGGATCTTTCAAAAAAGGGTTTTATTTTCAAAAGATCCCCATCTAAACTGTCATTTTTCTATCAAAAAGCTCCATTTTGAAAAAAACTGCGGCCGTCATTATATAAATGAAGTGTGGGAAATTTAAATCCCGGCTTCATTTGCAATTTCAAAGTGTCTAATTTACATCGCTTTTTCGAGAAAAGGGATGTAGTCTAGACAGCCTAAGTGTGCATGACATCAGAGAAGGGTAATATTCCCTCTAATCTTTTCCATTCGTATGTGGAATAAATTTTATGTGCACCAAGGAATGTGTGAATGTGCACCACCATTAGAAACCAAAACCTACCTGTGGGCACTCTGCTAATCAGCAGGGCATCATTTGAATCTCTCCCAAATGGCTGAACAAGCGCCCAGCTTACAGGGAGCAATGTGACGAGCTATGTGAGGACTTGAATGGGTTACTTTCAGGGCTTGTCAGATACTGTCTCAAAACACAACTGGAATGGTTTTCAAGATTCTGGAAACACCAACCTCAGGTTTGTAGGGACTTAGGGCTGTAAATACTTCATTTCCATCACTCAAAACAAAAAACACCTTCAATATAAATGTTTTTTAAACAGCAGCCAGCTTTTACTGACCTGTATCTCATATGTTAAGGCCAATTCTATCAACTGACTGAAATACTGTGCAATTGTGGTTAATATTTCATTAATATAAGATTTCATGGACCGTAATGTCTGTTCATCTTCAGTTTGTATGCATCTGAAAAGAAATTGAAAGGAAACGAATGAGAAAAATACACACATTAGGAGCCACCTTTATCAAGCTGATGGAGCAAGCCATGCATTTTATGTTCCACAAATGTTAATAATGCAGATTCAACTGTGCAAGTCAAGGTGCAGCCTTATTATAGTTAACGTCAGAAGTGGATTTGAGTGAAGACTTGCCTGTCCAAGGTAATACTGGACAAACGATAATAAAATATTATAAACTAACATCTTACAGGAACACAATGCACTCCACAGACTGTGCGCCAAATTCTGCTTTCAAGTACACTGGGATATATTCAGAGTAACTCCACCATTGTTGACTATAGCTTAGCATTGCTGTGCATCAAATGGCTGCTGCAATCCACCCAGAGGTGTCTGCATTTCAGTTGTAGGTATATATATCCTCTGTCTGCAGAGCTATTTTTTTCCTCAGTAAACTTACTTAATTTCCCATATTTTAAATGGGAGGAGGATCAAGGCCCAAGTAAGTATGAGTCAGGGTGTCCGTGTCAATGAAATTAGTCTGGATTCAAAATGGTGTGCCTGAGAACAGAAATTAGCCCTGTATACACACAGAGCACTTACCACAACAGAAATAAAGTGATCCCAGGGATTGAATGGAGCAGCCATTCTATCCCCAACAACACTGGGCTACAGTTCTGATGAGGGAAGATGGAGAATAACTTTTATAGGTACATGGGAATTTTGGTAGCCAAACTATTGTTCAACAGTAACAATGATCTCTGTGCTAATAATAACAAATGTTATCCAAAAATTTGGGGCACAGTTCCTGGGGTGAACATCTTTACTCTCATCTAACATGTCACTGGATATTAGAACAGCCACAAATAGTTAGTCTTCCTTTTATTTCTCATCTCAGAGACTGCCTCGCCATGTGTACAGTTCCTCCTCGCACTGTGGAGCGGCATTAATTTTATGCAAAGGGTGGAATGAGATCCACAGAACCATGCATACAACTTCCTACAGCACTTCAGTGGGCCCTGAACCTCTTTTATCCGAGCATTATTGACCAGACCCAACTCTGCATAGTTTATGAAAATTGATGAGATTAGGGTTGACAACTTTCTAATTGCACCCTTGTCCCACCTCCTATACCTGCCCTTCCCAGTCATCACACCCACTTATTCCACCACCAGCCCTCCATCACTTGCTGTCTCCCACCCACACTCATGTTCACTGGGCTGGGGCAGGAAGTTGGGGCACAGGAGACAGCTGGGATGTTGAGCTCCTACACGGAGGGGCCAGAGGGGTTCCTGGCCAATGGGAGCGCTCAGGGTGGAGACTGCAGGGAGCCCCTATGACCACCCACCACCTAGGAGTCAGACATGCCAGCCGCTTCCAGGAGCCGTGCAGACCCAGGGCAGGCAGGGAGCCTGCGTTAGCCCAGCTGCACCACTGACCAGACTTTCAGCGTCTTGGTCGGCACTGCTGGACAAGACCCAGATGCCTAGCTATCCTAGATCCCAGGCTACCATGGTGTGGCTGAAGACATTTATTCATTTTACTTTGTCATGGGCTACATGCAAAGATTATGTAATATTCCCACACATAACACTCATTCACTTGAACTGAGACTGTTAGATCGTATACGTAACCAATACTAGTCAGAAAAAGCAAGACAATGAACAGTTCTGTCATTCAACATTCCCATTTACACTCTAGCAGTTCTTTTAACCTCACCAGTTTCCATCCCCCATTCATAATTCATATAGAATCCTAGGGCTGGAAGAGACCTCAGGAGGTTGAGTCCAGCCCCCTGCCCAAAGCAAGACCAATCCCAACTAAATCAACCCAGCCAGGGCTTTGTCAAGCCAGGACTTAGAAACCTCTAGGGATGGAGATTCCACTATGTCCCTAGGTAACCCATTCCAGTGCTTCACCGCCCTCCTGATGAAACAGTTTTTCCTAATATCCAACGTAGACCTCCCCCACTAAATCAAATCAGATGCACAAATGGCCTGATTTTGAGAAGAGAGTAGCATTTACAACTCTGAAATCAATGAGTTTGTAAATGGCCAACACATGACAGCACGGCCTGGTGGTGGTTGGCAGTACATTTCCCCAGTGAAGAACAGTCCTGTCTTTCAGTGCCCCCTGGAAAGGTTTCCAGTCCTCCTCTTTAGAACAGAGGTTTTGCCTTTGAACTGTTAGGATCTTTCCAGCTCCCGTCTCGGTAGAGGTAAAGGCTTTTGTTGTTGTAATGTCCTTTCAGAGTGGGTAGCGGACCCAGGTCGGTCTCCCCATTGCCCATTAGTGAGCAGCTACACTCAATACCATCTTTGCCTCCCCTGACCACTTCCTCCTATGGTCTCCTTCAGCTTCTGACCCACACTCTGTCCCGTTGCTTCTCCTTTGTGCATTTGCACAGGTCTGTGTTGTCAGGTCCCAGGCAATGAGTTCCTGGGCAGTCCTTTCCCCCTCAGATCAGCCATCTGCTCCCTTCCAGTGCCTGCCTCTGAGCTGCTTAAAAGCCTTGCCTCCATCTTGTGCAGGACCTGCAAGTGTATCTGGGCAAAGCTGTGTAGGCCCCAAAGCTGTTCCTTAATTCCTGGCTCTGCAGTGTGGGGTTTGTCTCCCTCAGAGTGTCCTCTAAGACACACACAACAAATACTTTTAAGCAACACGTATTTGCTAGAGAGCAGCAAAACACATTTTCTGTTTTCTGGTGATTATCCATTATGTTGTTTTCTAAAGATGCTTAGATGAGTGGCAGGCTCATTGTTTAAAGTAAATCAAATGGGACTATTGATTGGCATGACTGTGCCAACAAGTTCCATTAGAATCAGCATCAGCATGAGAAGAATTCTTTCACAACATTGTACTGTGCTTATATCAGTGACTAATCTAACTAATGCAAGTGATTGCCTATCTGGGCTCAGGAAACAGACTCAAAAAACTTGCAGCAGTACATAAACATCTGGTATCACAATTTTCATACATGAACCAGGACCACAGATTTCAAACTTGGCTTGAATCCCTAGCCCCACTGAAGTCAATGGTATTTTTGTCATTGATTTCAATAGACCAAGGGTTTTCAAATTCCAAGCCTAAAGCTGTGAGCTAAAGCATCACAATTCACTAGCACTGACCCTTGTACGCTGCCTAGTTCCCTATTCAACAACAGATCCTAATGAACAGATCCTAATGAAAGATCAGGGTCTAAACGTGGATATAACTAAGAATCGAACTTAAGGCATTGATGGCCCAGTAGCCAACTGTCATTTTCATGAAAGCTACACATGCTCAATTAGAGGTCCAAAGAGTGTTAGTTGGATTTTCCTCCCTCATTAAAACTGCCACAGCTTGTAACAAATAATTACAAAGTAAAGCTGACTATCCGAATCAGGAAATATAAGTTACCTTTCCATGACTGCTGTAAATTCTGAACATTTTTCAATTAAAAGTTTTTCAAACTGCAAGGGGAAAAAAAAGAGGCAAAAAAGTGTTTAAAATAATGTATCCATCCACACATGAAGATCTATACATTCATTAAGAAAAAAACACTTGATTAGAGTAATTAGAAAAAATTAAGAATTTTATGTAACCACCATTTTTTTCAATTTCCCTTTTTATTGGAATCTGTGATTTATTATAATTGAGATTTTTAAAAAAGGAGTTAGGACAGTCCCAGTCTCATAAAAACATTTTCTACATTTTAACTGAAGAAAAGACTGAATTTTAGTAGTACACATGGAGTAAACTATTCAACATAAGTAAAGGTGGCAGAATCAGATCTACAAAACCACTGTGACCTAACCATCACCATGTGACTGTATGGTTCTGAGATATGGAGTCACACTGCTAAGAATGGAGTTGCCACTATTGTCATTTTAAAAAATTACAGATGTTACCTGTACCAGATCAGCTCCATCATTCTAAACATAGTTTATAAATTCAAATTGACAAGCAAATTAACATTGAAGAAATAATCCTACCTGGTGCATTTCTTCTGAGGAATTTCTAGTGAAGCTATTACATTCATTTATCATTGAACGTATGTGACAATTGACTCTCAGTGTCATGCCGTGAACTCTCTGCCATCTGTTCTTCTCCAGCTTTTGAGCAATCCTGGTCAATTCCGTGCTTATAATCCAAGCTCTTTTTAACAGTAACTGCAAGTTACCATATGCACTATGTGGTGATGAAAGGATAAGATCACTCTGTGCATCCTCCTCTGTGCTGATTGGTTTGGACTGAAGAACACACATACATTCGCAATCCGTCATCAACTTCAAGTCCTCCATCCAACGCTGCACGGAATCCACCTGAATTAAGTGTGTGCTAAAGTGTAGTAAAAAAAAATGCTATCAAACAAAAGATCTCAATCAATCAGTTTAGACGTAGCTTTCATGAATAGCATATAGGGCCATAATTTCCCATAAAGATGGATCTCGAAAATATTAAATGACGAATTAACTTGTCTGAAATATGAAAGTGACACACTTCATATTCCATATAAAGATTTTGGGCGCCTATAAGCCACTTCCACATTAGAGGCAAACAGATCTCCAAAGGGGACTGTGATTTGCTTATAGCCAGGCATTAGCTGAATTCACGATGTTGTATTCGATTTTATATTAGCTGAAATTAAGATCAGATATAAAAAGTTAATTGTATTAGCAGAGTAACTGATGGGTAATGGCCTTCTCAGAAGTGAAACCACCAGGCTGATACAAACACAACCATGTCCATACTTGCCTTATAGCAAGTAGGAGCTGTTAGTTTCTCAGTCTTCAAGAGACCTAAATACACACAAAACACAGTTGCTGGCGGAAGAGGAGGATATTACTTGGAACACTGAGACCAAAAGAAAATTTGGGGAGAAGCCTGATTTAGAAGACATAAAAATTGGGCCCAGTCCTATGAGATTCTAAGGTCTTCTAAAGAATTGGGTAAAAATCCTCAATTCTCATTAGCAGTGCTCTGTGCCTTTCTAATTTAAGGATACATTTAGGAGCACTGAAAATCAAATATTGGAGACATCTGTGAATATAGTGAGAAATGAAAGGATTATGTGTGCTGAAGAGCATTGTTGAAGAGATGTAACCTGCCAACTAAGTTTTTGAAACTTATTTTTTGCCTTTTTACTAATTTTTACTATGATAAAATACCTGCCAGTCATTAATTCTGAAATGTTTTGCCAGACATGTATTTTTCAGTAGCAAAAGACTTATAACTAGTACCAATTCATGTCAAATGTAACACAGGAACTAAGAACTCCAGTGTTTCATATAAACTGAAGAAAGCTTTCTAGAAATAACTCCAAGGGCAGTATTGGAAGACAACTTCAAGTTAGATAACAAACAACTAAATAAATGTATATAAATTATCAAATTTCACCTCAGACAGCGGAAGACGTATGTTGCACATGCACACACAGTGCCTATGAAAAAAATTATGGAAAATGTGACACTTAAGTGTTCCACAGAACTATAACCTTTGTGCGTCATGGGCTGAATCTGCAGACTTCCCCAATAGTGGAAAAGACATTTTCACATATAATTAGATAAAGGATGCTTAGTCAGGTGGTTCAGTACAAGATTTAGGTCTCAGGAAGGATTCCTCTCTACTGGTGTAGAGTTGAGTATTAGTATCAGAAGAGGGCTTCCAGCAGTCTTTTTAGAGAGCCCCTGCAGCTAAATAACAGAACCACCTAGAATCCAATAAACTGAACAGTGAGAATGAAAAAGGCTCCTTTCAGTTTTCTCATTGCTCCAAGCCAAGCAGGTGGTTTGCTAAAGCCTTTCTGCAGCTGAGAGAGGCCAATTGATCTGGTTGGGTCTTTAAGGGTGTGAACACTCCCAGCCCACCTAAATTGATATATCTGGTTCTACCTCCAGTAAGCTATAGAAGAGGTGAGACCTATTGTAATGAATTTGTGAACTTTCCTACTAATGGATAAAATACCTTAATCCAAAAACCTAATAGCTCAAGATGAGATATCTAGTATAAAGGAAATACTGTGGATAAAGTAAAAATAAATATGGATCATATATGGAATGTATGCTGCTTAGAAACTGAAGCATTTGGTTCTTACTCCCCTCACACAATGGTATACATTTTGCATAAAAATACAATTCTGGGCAGCTGAATCCTATTTGAGCCAATTATACCCATCTCAATTAGAACCTTTCAAAAGGGACCATAGTGGAAACTTATAAACTAAAACAATTACTGTTGTGACTTCTGTGCATTTCAGAAAAATGTCTTTTGAAGAGCAATGATGGACTCTCTGTAGTGGCAGAAATCTGCTTGTACTTTGGAAACAGCATGGAGGCCACTGGGCAGAATAGTTACAGAACAAAATAACAGAAGCCAACTGTAGCATAGCCAGTGCACTTCCTTGGGGAAGTGACTTCACTTTGTGCATCAGTGAACTCAGTTGCATGACAGAGGCAGACATAGAGCCTTCAGTTAAAAACTCATTTTACACACTGTCCAAGCTTCCCTGGACATATAAATTACTGGTCCAAAAATACTGACCTGTTAAGAATTGGTTCACAGTTTTGAATGTCCTCTGTGTTTTAAATTCATTTGTTGTAGCATTGAGCATGCTACTGTACAGAGCAGAGTCTTGACCAATGACAGGAACTAATAAAAAGAGATTGGAGGCTGCCCATCACAGATGGCTAAGGAAGTTACTACCCACTTCATGGAAAGTCAAAAATAAACGTGAGAGTAAGGGAGCTGAGCAGGACACATTAGAAAATAACAAAAAAAGAATACTCAGGTGTCTGGGACATGCATATTCTGGAAGATGAGAGACATGGAACTCCAGGGATAAAAAAGAAAGCAAGGAAGGCCAAAAAAGAATTCGTGAAAGACAATAGTAGAGGATAGTGAATATATTGGCATCACCTTGGTACCATCACTAGCAAGGACTATAATCAATAGAGGAACTGGATTGCCACATATGTACGTGGCATAAAAGGAGCTAAGGATTATAAAAGATTGCCTTCCTCAAACCTCTTCTCTGGTGTGGTATCTGAAAGGTTCCTACTATGAGGCTGAACCTGGTGTCACTGTGCTCTGTGCTAACATACTGACTGGCTTCAACAGAAAAAGGATCAAGCCCCATATTTAGTGGATATGACAAGTGTTGTACCATTATATATTAGTATAACTAAGTTGTACACACGTCAAACTACTTGATGAATTATTATGAACAATATATTTTAAAATGCAAATTAAAACCAACTGCCTCTTTCTCTCATGACCAAGTCAGGAGGTTAATGCTTCTGCATGAGTCATGAAATAAACCTGAAGGGCTTCTATGTGATCTGGAACAATGGTTGAGAGAATTTCTTTGGAAGCATAAGAAACTGAAATAAAGATACCTACACAGTTTTGTTGTAGCACTCTGTGTGGATTGAGCACAAACTTATGGGTCCTGGATTTTACATGTTGACTCTAAGCATTGCATGTTAAGGGGCATTCATCTACTTCTCTACATGCTGCCTGGACAAATGCACATGGAGAAACAGAAAACAAATCAATAAGAAAAGATTCTAGAAGTGGAAAGAAATATTTACATTTGAATTATCCAAAAATATTGAGGCTGGTAAATGCAAATGGCACGAGATTACCACAGTTTCTTTGAACATGGATTGTCCATGGGAAAAATTGGACTGAAAGGTGTGAACTTCACACTTAGGGTTGCCTGAGGAAAGGTTTTCTTGTGTGTGGTTTCCAGTGGCAACCCCACTGTCTCCTGGAAAGTCCAGGAACCACCATTATACTATTGTGCTTTCACTGTCCTGATCAATGTATATGACTCTAGAAGCACCCTAATGCAAGAGGACAAGGAGCTCATTGATATTGGCAAGTAAGTTTCAGCTGCCCTGACTAGTTCGGTGTACCCCAACTTACTAATGACACCTTCTAGAAACAGTTTAATGATATGCAAGATATCAACAGAAAGTTAACATACTGATCATGAATATTATTGTGTGTGTATATGTATGAAGGTCAAATTCAAGGTTACAGATACACTTTGATAACAAGTTCCAATATGTCTGCCAGGAGAGGGTGAAGTTATCCCACCCTAGTCAAAGGAATGTTATTCTGCCACCCGAAAAGTATTTTCAGGGTACAATGAGACATTAGGAATGCAATTTAAGTAGAAGGTAACAGGACCATCACGCCAACAAAGGGAGAAGACAAACACTCAGCACCACCACCAGGGGAGGAAATTGTAGAAACACCAGCATAGAATTTCCTTCACCACCAGATTCCATGTCACCTTCCTCACAACTTCCACGAACATTATTCTGGAGGGTAACCTTAAGAATACACATCAAAGGTTCAATGGGCTATAATAGAAAGGACAGAGAACCACAAGTTCCCTTTCACTGAAGGCAACAAAAGAACAGAGCACTTTGTGTGAGAGCCTGACAGAGGAGAGACCAGCCATTTGCCTAGCAGGTAGACTGGCAAGGAAATTAGCTTTAACAAAAGCTAGTGTTCGCTTTGCTAAACCAGTCTCTAGAAAGCCTTTTTACTTACTTGCAGGTAATCATTTACAACTTTATTTTTATACTTGGATTCACTTAAAATCCCATCTCCTTTTCTTAAGGGCCTTGTTTTAATCCAAAGCAACCTGGTGAGGTGCTTGATTTAACATGTACTGTTAATTCCAATTAATGTGGAAAACTGCTGAGTATTGAATCTTTAAGCAAAAATGAACCTGACTCTGTCTCTGAATGGTCTTGGGGAGGACTGGACATTGCATTGCACATGGTTTTGTGGACATTTGCTACTGGGGCCATCTTCCCAGGTATAACAGGCATGCTCCTGGAATCAGAACTGTTGAGACAGAGCTGCTTACAAGATACTCAGTGTGTGATTGTATGCTGACTGGAAGTGTCCAGAAAAGAGAGCTACAGCCTCAGAGAATTCTGAGGCACCTGGGATTATCCCAAAATGTAACAATACCCTGAGCAGAATGGGCTGGCAATGATAGTGTCGATAGCTTTTGCTATATCTGGATCACCTCCTAGAATGCAAAATTTCAGTCCCTGCTTTCGGTCTCTTTTCCTTCTCCACCTTATTTCTTTTCTTCCTTCCCCCTCCTCTCTTTTTGCCTTCTCTTTATGGGTACATCTAGACTACATGCCTCTGGTGACAGAGGCATGTAGATTAGGCTACCCAGCATAGGAAAATGAAGCGGCGATTTAAATAATCGCCGCTTCGTTTAAATTTAAATGGCTGCCGCGCTGAGCCGATCAGCTGTTTGTCGGCTCAGCGCTGTAGTCTGGACGCTCCGCGGTGGACATCAAAGGCATTTGTCGACCTCCCAGGTAAACCTCATCCCAGGAGGCATACCTGGGAGGTCGACAAATGCCTTTGATGTTGACCGCGGAGCGTCCAGACTACTGCGCTGAGGCGACAAACAGCTGATCGGCTCAGCGCGGCAGCCATTTAAATTTAAATGAAGCGGCGATTATTTAAATCGCCGCTTCATTTTCCTATGCCGGGTAGCCTAATCTACATGCCTCTGTCGCCAGAGGCATGTAGCCTAGACTTACCCTAATAGCCTGGCTTAGCCAATCACAACTCATTTATTGAAATACCATTGTCAGCTCACAGCCAGCAAAGCAGCTAAGTTTTAGAGCCCTCTAGCAAAGTTCACTGTATTGTATCTTTTCAGAAACTAGTCAGAGCAGCACTATACAGGTATTCTTCTGCATGACCTTGCATGTTTGCACATATTTAGTAAACATGAATATTTAGGACCCAGTTGAGACTCTGGTTTCTTTATAATATTTAGTTTCTTTTTTTTTATCTTTACACAATACTAGGATCATTAGGAAACAATTAGTTGACAGAAAGTAGTGAAGATCAAACATGTTCTCCTAAGCCATTCTTCAACCCTGAAAAGCTTTTATATGCCTGTCATTTTTTGGCTGTTGCATATAAGAGATAGCTAGCATACAATCAAAAAAAGGATCAGAATATTAGTAAAATGCAAAACACTTGGGTAAAACAGAGAAAATGAAAGAGCAAATGGGGTCAAGCTCTAAAAAAAGCCCATGTTTAAAAAGCAAGAACAAAAGTACAGAGTTGAAAAACAAATCAGAAGTCAAAACATTAAGGAAAGACAGTGAAGAGATATTTTATAGAATACTTTTAATTCAGGTTATTATATTTTGGGAAAAGAGGAGAAGAATTGTATATTTTTGAAAATGTATACAGATTGGTGTTCTAATAGAAAAAAGAATACAATAGTGTTTGTGCCCTGTTCGTAACTCTTATGGTAGGACAATGCTCTGCAGATTTTATTTTTGTAACTATGAACCTATAACACAGGACTGTAAGGGCACATTTACACAGCAGGGTTTAACTCAAAATAAGCTATGCAAATTGAGCTATGTGAATTGTGTACTTATTTCAAAATAGCTTATTTCGAGTTTTGGTGCTGTCTACACAGCACTTATTTCTAAATAGAGCACTCTTCCTCTGACTCCCCTTACACCTCATAAAATCAGGGTTACAGGAGTTGGAGTAAAAAGTTCTTCACCTTGGGTATGTCTAGACTACAGGCTTCCGTCGACAGAAGTTTTGTTGACAGATTCTGTTGACAATACTTCTGTCAACAAAGAGAGTCCAGACTACATCGCTTTGTTGACAAAGAGCGTCCAGACTGTGGGACGCTCTGTCGACAGAAGAAGGCACCCGGAAGTGTTTCTGGAAGGTCACAGGGGCAGCCTTAAAGCCCAGGTGCTGCTGCATTCTCTCTGCAGAGATGCGTGCTTAAAGGGATCCTCCTGGACAGCCATTGCTCTGCTCCTGCTTCTGGCTTGCCTACCTCATAGAGGGAAAGGAAAGCTGATGCAGTTTTTTTGGCTCTGGTTGCCCTGCTTTCTCGGACACCAGAGCAGTTTATTTTCTGGTTTGTCTGTTTGTCTGTCTGTGTGTTTGTTTGTGTGTTTGTTTGTTTGGGTTTTGGCTTTTTTGGTTTTTTGTTTGTTTGTTTGTTTGCTTGTATTTTTGTTCTTTTGTTTGTGTGTTATTTTGGCTTTTTTGGCCATGGAGCCTGAGCTTCCCCTGGGCAGGCGATGGCCCCACACTGTGCTGCTGGAAGTTCTGCTGCATGCTCAGGAGACCATGATGACCTTGGCGGCAGAGCTAGATTCTGAGCCCAGCTTTGAGCCCCTCACTCGGGCTGCAGCCCTGCTGCCTTTGCCCCCGAACTTGTTTATGGAGAGGTGAGTTTGGAGGCTGGACGCGAGTTCTGACTGGTGGGACGGCTAGTGCTGCAGCAGTGGGACGATGACCAGTGGCTCCAAAACTTCCGGATGTGGAAGGCCACCTTCTAGGAGCTCTGTGTCTGGCTTGCCCCTGCCCTGCAATGCCAGGACACCCACTTGCGGCCCGCCATCCCCCTGGAGAAGCATGTCACTATTGCGCTGTGGAAGCTGGCCACCCCCGACAGCTACCGCTCCGTGGGGCATCAGTTTGGCGTGGGGAAGTCTACCATCGGGGCCGTCTTGATGGAGGTAAGTCACTCTCGGCGGACAGTCCAGGGGGGCAATCAGGACCAGGCAGATAAGGGGGGCAGTCAGGACCAGGCACAGGGAATTGGGGATGGGGTGGCAGAGGTAGAAGCTCTCTCAGTCTCACCCTGCCATGGTGTGGGGGGGCGGGGGGCGGGGGGTGGGGAAGGGGTTGTCTGAGGGGGGGCTCTTGGGGTCCGGGAGGGGAGGGGGGGAGCACCTCTCATCAGCTGAGCCAACCCCTCTAATGTCCTGTTCTGTGTGTTTCTATTTGTCCCTTTCTGCAGGTGGTCATGGCCATCAACTCGGAGCTGCTTCACAGGACCTGGGAAACCTGGATGCCATCGTGGCTGGATTTGCAGCACTGGGATTCCCCAACGGCGGTGGAGCACTCGACGGGACGCACATCCCCATCCGCACACCGCCCCATCGAGCAGCCCAGTATATTAATAGAAAGGGCTACTTTTCCATGGTGCTGCAGGCTCTGGTCGACCACCAGGGACAATTCACAGACATTTGTGTCGGGTGGTCAGGCCGGGCACACGATGCCTGCATATTCCGGAACTCATACCTGTACTGCAGGCTTCACACTGGGGCATTTTTCCTGGACAGAAACTTGGCAGTGGGGGACGTGCAGATGCCTATATGCGTCGTGGCCGACGCGGCCTACCCCCTTATGCCCTGGCTCATGAATCCCTACACCGGCTACCTGGATGCAAGCAGGGAACTCTTTAACTCACGCCTGAATTGGGCTCGCTACCAGGTGGAGTGCGCCTTTGGGCATCTGAAGGGCAGGTTTAGATGCCTTCTCACTCGGCTGGACATGGGGGAACACAACATCCCCGATGTGGTTGCAGCATGCTGTGTGCTGCACAACCTCGTGGAGAGGAAAGGCCTTCCTCTCTGCATGGAGAACACAGGCTGAGATGGAGGGGAGGCAGTTTGAGCAGCTCCAGACAGCTGCCATCCAGCAAGCCCATCAGTCGGGACTGCAAATCCGAGAAGCCCTGAGGGAGCATTTCTCCCAAGGAGGCCCCTGAGTTTCCCCAGGGCCTTCAAAATGTGGGATTGCCCCATGCCCCCGGTGCCTTCCTCCCCAAAACCCCTTCCGGCCCCACAGTCACACATTGTACTCATTCCTCAGACACTGAGAACGGAGACAACTGGTGGTGAAAACTTTTGTCCAGTTTATTTCACTGTTGCTTTTGGTACAAAATAAAATAAATAACTCTTTTGTTCAGAGAAAATAAAAAACTTTTTTTTTCTTAGAAAATAAACTGTAAACAAAATAAAGTGCGTCCATCAGTTACTGTCACTGGCGGGAAGGGGGAATGTCAACCAGGAAGGGGGGAGGGAAGCTCAGGGCTGAGGGGGCTGCCTGGAGGAACAGCCCCTGGCACTTTGGCTCCGGAGGCTTTGTCACATCCAGCTGCACGTGTGGGCTGCCACAGCAGGGGGGCTGGGCAGGAGGTGGGGCTGGACCTGGGTCTGGGATGGCAGGGGCTGAGGGGAGGGCTGGGGCTGAGGGGGGAGCAGGCCTCTGCCTCCAGCCTCCTCTCCATTGAGTCCTGCATCCGTTGCAGGACTCAAGCGTGCTGGCGCACCAGGTCTAAGTAGGTGCGCCAGTGCCAACGGGTTCCCTGCGGCCATCTGGGTGGTGGGACAGGTGTGGCACCCTCCTCCTGGTCAGCTGGTCCGGCTGTGGAGGACAAGAGGGAAAAGTCATCAGTCATGCATGCTCACCCTTTCCCTGAGAGGGCATGCCCTCCTTCTTGTCAGCAGGCAGTGCCTGTCCTAGGGTCAGAGGCTGCTCATGTGCGTCTCAGTAAGGCATGGTGTGGCTTGACCTGCAGCCACAGCCTCCCTGGAGCCCAGAAGGTGTGCAGGCCACCATCCTGGCCCCCTCGCACACACCCCATGGCCGAGCAGCACAGACAAGTGTTAGGCCATGGTTGGGGTTCCCACAGAGTCCTGAGAGGCCTGCAGCTGTGAGGCAATCCTGGCGTCCCCGACCTATGCCTGCCCCTGGCATCACTGCCTGCAGGAGCAGGTGGTGCATAGCAGCCATGAGGGTGCAGGGGTAGGATGGCCCTCCCTGAGGGCGACCATGGGTGTGCTCCCCTTCCCCCCCAGCTGTGATCAACATGACATGTCACACCACTGCACCATCCCCTTTGCTCCTGCCTGCCCAGTCCTGAGTTGTGGTGGACCCTCACAGCACTCACGTCCTGATGTTCCCTCCCCGGTGTCCGAAGTTGCCTGGGAGGCCTCCTGTGTTTGGGCGTCTGGGTCCTGGGTCAGGGTCGCTGTGCTCCTGCTGGTGGTGGTGTCTTCCTCCTCCTCCTCCTGTTGGAGCTGCTGGTGTTGTGCTGGCGTGTCACCCTGGAGTTGCAGCTGCTGCTGACCAGGGGTCTCCAGCCCAGACTCCACTAGCCACTCGGGAGGCAGGGGTTCCCCTGCCCCCAGGATCTGGTCGATCTCCTTATAATACGCACAGTAGTGTGGTGCTTCCCCAGAGCAGGAGCTGTGCTCACAGGCTCGAACATACCCCTGCCGCAGCTCCTTAACTTTTGCCCTGACCTGCTCCAGTGTGCAAGGGTGGTGACCTTTCTGGGCAAGGCCTTCTGCCATTCGGCCATAAACATCCGCATTCCTCCTCTTGCTGCACTGCATGGCCTGGAGGGACTCCTCCTCAGCCCAGAGCCCCAAGAGGGCTTTTATCTCTGGGTCAGACCAGGAGGGTGCCCGGTGCTTAGTGCCCCGGGGGAATGAGTCTCTGGAAGGGTCAGGGGGGTCTTGGGGCTTGTCCCTGGGACATGTCTCCCGAATGTCCCTACCGGAAAGAGCTGCACTGTCAGGGTCCTCTCTGGAGCTGGCTTGTTGCCAGAGTGCTGATCCTGGGTGCCTGTGCCTTTTAAACATGGCTGCAGGTAGGAACAATAGAGTTGAAAGCTGTGGCAGGAGTGTCCACCAGGGGTTCTTCCTGGAGGCCTTTTCTGTCAACATAACTTCTCCCCTGCATCCACACTTACCTTTTGTCAACAGAACTCTGTCGACAAAGAAGTTATTCCTCATAGAATGAGGTTTACAGCCGTCGACAAAACTGCTGAGTTATGTCGACGTTATGTCGACAGAACTCAATAGCAGTGTGGACACAGGTATAGTTTTGTCGACAAAAGTCCACTTTTGTCGACAAAACCCTATAGTCTAGACACACCCCTTGACAGTATTTCAACATTATGTTGAAATAACGTTAGTTATTTCAAAATAATATTGCTGTGTAGATATAGCCTAACAGGCATAGCTAAGTTTCACCAACATAACAGACTTACAAAATATGCACATTACACAGCATAAAGGTCAGCTCCTCAGCTAGTGTAAATCAGTATAGCTACAATGAAGTCAATTAGAACTATATTGATTCACACTAAATAAAAATTTAATCTTACATATTTTAATTATTTGTCTCAAGAACAGAACTGTATTTCCCTCAGCTCTATTTCCAGTGCTGGTCAGACTGCCTCTTCAGTTCAAAGATGTTAATTCGGGCAGAAACATATATTCCCATATATACCTATCTTAGGATTTGGCTGAAACATAAAGGCTATGTCTACACTGCAGGCTTCTTGCACAAGAACTTTTTGCGCAAGAGTTCTTGTGCAAAAGTTCTTGCACAAGAGCGCATCCACACTGCCATGTGCTTTTGCACAAGAGATGTGCTTTTGCACAAGACCGTCCATGGCAGAGTGGATGCTCTCTTGTGCAAGAAAGCTCTGATGGCCATTTTAGCCATAGGGGTTTCTTGCGCAAGAAACCCCTGTTCCCGTCCACACTAGCCTTTTTGTGCAAGAGCTCTTGTGCAAAAAGGTGCATTCCTCGTGGTGAGAGGAATAATTCTTGTGCAAAAAGCCCTCTCTTCTGACAATCTACTGTAAACTTTCTTGCGCAAGAACAGGCTTGTAGTGTGGATGCTCCGCAAGTTTTTGCACAAGAACAGCCATTCTTGCGCAAGAAGCCTGCAGTGTAGACATACCGAAAGAGATCCCCCACCATTCTTCTTTCCTTATTAATCTGGTCACTGGTTATATTTTGTAGCTGGTTGGCCTCAGAAGCTGCTTCGACAGAAATGATCAAGGAAAGTTTTAAATTACTTCTTGTAGTTTTTTCTAGCTGTATATCTAAGCATGCATACTACATTCATCACCATCCTAGGAGCACCGCCCCATGGTCATTACATAAAGTCTTGCTGTAAGAAGAGAATCTGCAATTACATTAGCTATGATAAAAATGACATGATCATCATCAAGTCCTATGCTTCAAGATATAGGTTGATCAGCAACTGGACTCAGGAAAAATTGTCCTCCACTGCATTATAACAGTGCTGTACAAGTGACTAAGTGTATTATATACATGTACTGGGAGGAGAGTCACCCCTGCAATTGTGTGATATAGACCAGTATTGGAAACAAGATACCAGAAGAGAGAAATTATTGATCTGTTCTATCACAATTCCTGCTTTGCCATGTCTTATACCAATTTTAGATTTTATGCCAATACTAATTTTAGACTTTACAGGCTGCTTTTTAAGGGCTTTATTTTATTCAGCTTTAAATTGTATATTGTGTGATTGCATTACATGGTTGATTGTGACTGTCTGATTCTTCCTATGTATAATTTCTCTTTTCTTTATTAGATGAGAAACAAGACTTCTACATAGACAAAAATAATGACTTTAAAAGTTTCATTTATAGCTACATGAGCCATTTGCATGACACTCTGTAGAGGTTCACTTGACTTGCAATAATGTAGTTTTCATTTTTGGACTATAGAATATACTTTGATTGCTGATTAAATTTGTTTACTGAGTACAAATGACTGTTACTACATTTTGCACTCACAGGGTGAAACCTAAAAATGACAAACAGATAAAACAAGGAATCTTTGATTTTCTGCTAGAGAGAACTCAAATCATCCATTTGGAAGAAAGGAAAATTATATGAAGGGGTGGGAATTTCAAAAGCACCCACTTGTCATTAGCCTAACTTTATTCACATTGTAGTAAATGTTACAATTCTGATTGACTTCAATGGGGCCAGACTTGACTAACACTTTGGCTTTTGAAAATCCCACTGTAAAAAAGTAACTTGAACATACATTGGTTGGATTTTACATCAGGAAAGGTCTTCATCTTGCATTACTGCTAGTCTGTAAACTTCTATTGACTGAAATTAAAACAATGTCAAATTAAAATTTAAAAATAGCATTTGTAAAAATACTTATGTGTAGCTTCAGGAAATGTAGAACAGCAAACTTCATTTATTACTATAAGGAAAACATATATCCTTAAGAACACAAGAGGAAAAATCCTGCTCATTTTCTTAATACAAGTCATCACACTGATTTCAATGGGGCTATTACTATGAAGACAATTATTTGGCCTTTATACTGAAAAGCTTTGTAAGCCAAAAAGCCATTGTACCTCTCACTGTGTTTGATGCTGTGAGGCATAGTTTAGTTCCAATTAGTATAGTTCATTTAATATGATGGACCCTTAGATAGAAGGTCCTATTGGAATCATTGATATGTACAGTTATGACTTAGATTTTACAATGTCAAGACTGCTCTTGTTTGTATGTGGGGGGTTTTTTCTTTTATTTTATTCCTGCCTACCTTCCATCTTAAACCATTTTCTACAGGTATACTTCCTGGTAGTATGCCATGCCAGGCATATTGATCCACATAGCAGATCTCTCTAGTAGACTTCAATTACTTTTCTGGTTCTATCTCTTCCCTGGTTACTGCAAGCTCTGTGAGGTTTTGTCTATTATAGTTTATAACAACATTCTGATCATGATAGGAAAGCTTTAATGGAGAGGAGGCACTTACAACATACTCTAAAATGCTCAGACTCCACTTAATCTAATCTGCTATGGAAGTTTATTGTAGCATTTTCCCAAATCTTAGGCTCTCAATTAGTTCTTCTTGGCTTCTTGAGCTACAATTCTCTGAGACAGTGTAGGCATCTCAGGAAGTCATGGATGCAGATGCAGTCACCGATGGATAGAACTAGATTCTGACTTGCTGATGTTCTGAAAAAGGCCTTGGTATCGATCAACAGAAGCAGACTGGGAGCGAGTGGAGGACAATGTCCACAGAAGAGCTCTGGGTAAGCATGAAAACTGGTCAGCCTGTGGAACTCCTTGCCAGAGGATGTGGTGAAGGCTAGAACTTTAACAGGGTTCAAAAAAGAGCTAGATTGATTCATGGAGGTTAGGTCCATCAATGGCTATTAGCCAGGTTGGGTAGGAATGGTACCCCTGGCCTCTGTTTCTCTGGAGGTTGGTGACAGGGGAGGGATCATGTGAGGATTACCTGTTGTGTTCCCTCCCTCTGGGGCATCTGGTATTGGCCACTGTCAGCAGACAGGATACTGGGCTAGATGGAACTTTGATCTGACCCAGTACGGTCATTCTTATGTTCTTAGTCTCCCTCACAAACAGAAATTCTCAGCTTCACTAGTATTTAATCTCAAATCATCAACTCTAGTTAGCTAGCCAGGGTTCAGAATATTCTTTTTCCTAGTAAGGACAAGGCTGAAGAGGCTATAGGAGCTTTCACTATGAACATTTGTGCAAATTAAGCATGTTAAAAGGTGAGTAATTGGCTAATCATGTAGTCAATACAATTTGTATGGGCTACACATTTGTATGGGCTTAATCAATAAGGGAAGGTGCTCAGTCCTGGCTCGTGCCAAGTCCAGGAGCTACCCTGCTGCAGCTCTGAATTTAAATGTAGCACGAGCTGGGCACACAGGCATTTAAACTGCATCATACTATATTTAACTGCAGAGCCTCAGTGTGAGTAGTTCCCGGACCTGGCACAAGCTGGGACTGAACAAGCCTGGCTTAGTCCCAGCTCGCGTCACGTCTGGGACCTACCCCACTGTGGTTCTGCCTTTTAAATGTAGTACGAGCAACTACATTTAAAATGCAGATCCACAGCAGGGGTGGGCCCTGGACCCAGCAGAAGCTGGGACTGAGCCAGGCTTGTTCAGTCCCAGCTTACGCCGGGTCCAGCATCCCCTGGCTAAGGGGGGATACCAGCAGGGACCTGGAACACATGCTCCACAGACAGGGGCTACTGCTGGAGCAGCCTTTGTTCATGGCCAGCCCAGGCCACCATGGACAGGAGCTGCTTTGCAGCAGCCTTCCCTGTTCCTGCCCCACACTGCTGCTTCTGATAGAGGCAGCAGCGCGGGGCAGGCAGGCAGCACCATGGAGATGGTGCTGGGGGGAACCAGCTTTTAAGCTAGCTCCCCCCAGTACCTGCTCCTGCTTCCCCCCTCCCCTTGCTGTCTCTGATACAGAGGCAGCAAGGGTGGGGGGGGGGCAATGCGTATAGTCAAGTAGTCAACTCGTGAAACAAGTGAAAGTTTGCAATGTTTTTTAACAATATCCACCCAACTTGCACGTCAACTCACTGCACAGCATTTTTTACAACTCTAAATGAGTCTTAGAGTGGTTTCTGTCGAAAAAAAGGAAAAGGAAGATTATATTAGCATCTATTTTTATGTTAAATGAAACACTGCTGGCCATTCTTTACATACCTATGTATGAATATATTTTTATTTGATTCAAGGGCTACTTGTTCCTTATAGATATTAAGTCTGCTCGCCTCTATTCAGAGAAATGATTAAAAGGCAATAAAGATAAGAACTAGCTAACCTTTTCCCAAAACAACCGCACTTACTGAAAGGTTATGATGCTTTGAAATCAGATGAATCCCTTGTGGTAGATGGTAAATACAACATTAAGTTAGCCAATGACAATACCTTTAACCCTTTAACACCATTGTTTAATGTGGCAGTAGGCTTAAATCACTATTAAGAAATAGCAAAGGTCTGATCACTACCATATTATGTCAAGACAAAGACCAGTTTTATTTCTTGTTACCAACGTTTTCTTAAAGGTTGCAAAAAAAAAATCTATTGTTATAAAAGCTGTAGATTATTTCCGAATACCTGCATCAGAATGGGGTCTGAGATGTGTGGGGATTACACTGTAACCCAATGTATGCAGCATTTACAGCGTGTTTAATCAAATCTAAAGATACCAAATTAAGAAGCAGATTGTGAGATCTTGAACTTGATGTATGCAGTGAGATATTTTCTTTGACACTTTTGTTTATAAGGAAAGTAAAACTATCCAACAGTTAAACATCATTCATATAACATGGCAGTGTCAAATTAAATACAGCATTATTACAAATATCCAAAGGGCACTAAGCAAGTTATCATTTTGGATACATCTTTTCAGTTCTAATTGCTGTAAAATCTGAGTGTCGTGATGATTTTTCAAATTTATTACCATGAATGTTCCCTCTAATCTTTTCCATCCATGTGCAGATTTTTTCCATGTGTGGAATACATTTTTATGTGCACCAAGGCATGTGTGAATGTTCACCACAAGTAAAAACAAAAAACCTAGCTGTGAGCGCTCTCCTAAGCAACCACACAGGAAACACTGATTACAGCTTAACATTCTCCGTAGAGCGCTTATGTTTTTATATTTTCTCTGATTTCTTCTTTGTAAATTGTTCCTCCTCCCACCCAAAAAATTACAAGATCAGAGGATGACTGGCTCGCTAGAGAACATCATGAAGAGATGCTGTAAGAATGAATTTTTAATTCATTTACTTTGACGGGTAGTTCACAACAGAGCCAAGTGTAGGTCGTAAACTTGAAAAGACTTATGCATACGATTAACTTTACTCATGGGACTCAAGTTAGTCCTCTACATTGGAATTTGCTGAAAATACACCTAGTTCAGCCCCCACAGGGTAACCTATTTTTTGTCTGCTTTAACTCATTGCCTCATACCTGGAGTACACACGGTGAAATGCTTAGATAAGAACACATATACCAGCTAGCTTTCAGAGAGAAAAGTCAAGCAATAGGAAGGGAATATATCTGACCTGTGCTGAAATACTCCCTGCTATCAACCAGCTGAGTTAGTCTACAGCAGAGGTGGCCAACCCGTGGCTCGCGAGCTGCATGCAGCTCTTCAAAGAAAACTTGCGGCTCCCACACCCATGGCTCTGAAAGGGGCAGTGTGTTTCTGTCTGCAAGAGACAGAGCCAGAGTCGCGGCATCCCGTGCAGAGTTCAAAATGGCCGCCTTCAAAATGGCCACCTTAAAGGGCAATGTCTGCTGTGCTCTTAAAAGGGCAGTGGCCGGGGCTTTTGTTTTGTTTTGTTTAGTTTGGTTTGGTTTGGTTTGGTTTGACCAAACGCGGTGGCCACTTTGCGCTGTATCCACCACTACTTTGGCTCTTTGTCTGTAACGGGTTGGCCACCCCTGGTCTACAGCATCTGAAAGGCTTGCAAGCAAAGTTCTACAAATGATGACAGTATTAGTATTGTTCTTTTCAGCAATATGGAAATCTGATGACATGTAATAGCATGTGCCTGTAAAGGCTAAGTCAGAGCATAAAGGTCAGAAATGTCCACTGGATCATATACCATCAGACCACTCTAGCCAGGTATTTGCATACCGAACCCAACTGTAATTAGACCAGAGTTTCACAGGATGTCACAGATAGGAATGAAGAAAGTTGTGCCAATGCTCACCTGCAACGGCAGGAAATTGTTTAAGTGAGAAATACTCAGATGGCTGCAGCAAGTGACCCACGCCCCATGATGGAAGGCAAACTCCTGAGATCCCTACCAATCTGTCCTGTGAGAAAAAGATCCTCACACACACACTGATTAGTTGATCTGTTATACCCAGGCAAACAGATGAGAAAGAATTCTCAGTACCACCTCACACCCCCACCCAGCCCAGCCCAACCAGCATTCCACCTCCAGCAGCAATACTTCAGAGCAAGGAGACAACCATTATTCAGAATACATTTGGATGTGGGGGCTTCCTTTCTGACCCCTGGAAATGACTGGCAGAAGCCCAGAAGCCTAAGATGTTAGAAACCCAAGAAATGAACCAGAATGGACTCTTCCCCCATCTGTAACTGGAAAATCTTAAGAAACAACAAATAGTCTAGCAACACCTTAAAGAATAACAAAAAATGTAGATGGTATCATGAGCTTTCATGGGCACAACTCAAGTCTTCAGATGAATGAAGTTAATAAAGGTCCAGTTCCAAAATAAATAGGTGATGGGGAGGAGGGGAGAAGGAAAGGGGAAAGAAATAGTCAATTAGAGTGTTCATGCCACATGAAGCTGATAGAGAAGGTGCAAATTGTTCTTACGTACCCATTTTTTGTTTTTTTAAGTCATTAGGATGTGGAATGTAGTGTGCTAGCCAGGTAATGTCTTTGTCTCAAACCTGTAAATGAAGTTAAGTTCCAAGGCTTCCCTGTGTATTTGGCTTGTGGAATTTGCCTGACACAACACGGTGACTTGGAGATCCATTAATGAGTGCCTGGGCAGACTGAAGTGTTCTCCAACAGGTTTCTGTGTGTTGCCTTTTCAGATATCTGATTTGTGTCCATTAATTCTTTCCCGTACAGTCTGACCAGTTTGGTCAATATACATGGCAGAGGGGCATTGCTGGCATTTGATGGCAAAGATCACATTAGTGGATGTGCAGTTAAATGAGCCTCTGATGTGATGGTTGATGTGGTTGGGTCCAGTGATGAAATTGCTTGTGTATATGTGTCCACAGAGTTGGCACTGGGGCTTATTACAGGGGGGGTTCCTGGATGATTATAATGGAGATGTGCTGCGTGGTTACTGGAAAGAATTTGTTTGAGTTTAGGGGATTGTCTGTAGGTGAGGATTGGCCTGTCCCATAAGGCCTGTCATATTTGAAGACTTTTCAGTCCCCCGCCTCTGTGTTCTTTTCTCAAGACACAAGATGTCCAGTTTTTTTGGTCTATTATAGGTCATGTTTGCAGATCTTTAATAATTTTTGTTATTCTCCTCTGGACTGTCTCCAGTTTGCCTCCATCCTTCCTCAAGAGTGGCTCTCAGAATTAGACACAATACTCCATTTGAGGCCTCATTAAGTGGAAAGTACAATGGGACAATTACCTTCAGTATCCTTACATACAACACTGTTAATACATCCCAGAATGATATATGCTTTTTTTCCCCCACAACTGCCTTACATCATTGACTCCTATTCAGTTTGCAATCCACTAGAATCCTTTTCAGCACCACCACGGCAGTTATTCCACATTTTGTAATTGTACCTTTGATTTTTCCTCATAACTAAAGTACTTTGCTCCTTTCTTCACTGAATTTCATCTTGTTAAATTCAGACCAAATCTCCAGGCCCTTTTGAATTCTAATCTTTTCCTCCTTATTGCTTGCAAGCCCTAATAACTTGTTGTTGCCCATCAATTTTAAAAGCATATTCTCCATTTCATTATCCAGATCATTTATGAAAATCTTAACTAGTAACTGACCTGGACTGACTCCTGTTGATCCCCATTAGATACTCTCTCCCAGTCTGGCAGCAAAGCATAAGATAAGCACTCTTCAAAAATGTTCTTTCACGCTGTTGTGCACTCACCTTATAACAAACTAGACCAAATAAATAAATGTCCTTAATTTGCCATGTGACAATGGGACAAAAGTCTTACTAAAAATCAATATATATCATGTCTATTTCTTGCTCCCATATGCTCGGCCAGTAACCCTGTCAAAGATGGAATTTAGGTTTGTTTGGCATAATTTGTTCTTCAGGAGTTAAGACTTAGAATCCACAGAGATGAGGAAGCCAACCCAGTCTGGTATTTACCTAATAAAAAGTAGAGGGGTCCATGAAACTGCTCATTCCCCTGAAGCATTTCATTAGTGAAGACTTTTCACCTTTTCTCTATTCACAGCAGCACTGGAGTGGGGGGAAAGAATAAAATCTTGATGACAAGAGCCTTACAGTGTAGGTACCAATTCCTAGGTTCAGAAAGTGATGGAACTAATGTACTCATGTAATGAGGACAGGTGGCTTTTGTGGGGAGCCAGGGAAATGTTAAAAACGATGACAAGAATGGAGGCAACAAAGATACCTTTGTTCCCCCCTCTTAGCGAGTAGAATGAAGCAACATATCTATTTATTCCTCTTCATTTAGCAAGAGCAGGGTGTAGGTCACTCAGTGAATCTCTGATACAAATGAGTTATCCATGATTCATAAGGGTATGCAGCTCAACATTCTGTAGCACATTAAAAAGGGAACAATGGTGTTTTTCAGAAAAAAAAGTATTCTGGAAGCAGAATATGAATTAAGACAATTATCCCTTGTTAATTATGTATGCTGTTATAATAAATTCTGTATTACTGTCCATGAAAAGAACCTGGGAAGCAGCAAAGAGGAGCAAAGTTGTAGTGAACACCATTGTCCAGCGACAATATATCAGGTTGAATAAATTAGCCTCTGACACCAAATAAACAGGTGTTTTCTATGAATATTGTATTTTGCATTAAAAATAATTATGGAATAAGTGGCTCCGGGATTGTGTTGCTACATGTGAAAATGTATAATGACTGGAAGCCAGGGAATGTTTTATAACTTGAAATGTATTATATTTGGCACCTTTACCTAGGGAAATCTTTAATTTAAACACTGTAAATAAAGGCAACAGCTTCTTTATAAACAAATCTGAAATATATCTGAAATAAGTATACTTGACAAGTGAAAGAAGTTTAATGGTTTATTAAATGGGAGAGAGTAATACTCACTTTCTCCCACCGTTTGCAATCCAGATCCAAAGTTTTCTGCTGACCTATTTCAATACATGGATCAAGCAAAACCCTCCAGACTCCTAACCATCTAGTTTACAACTGAGGTGGCTTGGAACTTTCCAACCTGGCCAAAAAAGAAGTTGCATTATAATAGATCCAATATATATATGGCCCATTTGTAAAAAAGAACTCTTCTGAAAGGAAACAAAATAATTCAACCTCTCTGCTCTAAGGTTAGAGAGAAGGGATTGTGTAAACCATATTCTGATGGTAATGTTACAGTTCCCACAACCAATGTTCTAGAAGGAAATTATGATGACAAATAAATTCTTCTACTGATGATAGCACTGACGGCACTAGCATTTCAGTACTGTTCTGTTATCACCTGTAAATTAATGAGGTTTTTGTTTTGTTTTGTTTGTTTGTTTGTTTCAAGTATTTCAATCCTAACATGATGGGATATGCAGCTATATGACAGGTTAATTCTGTCAAATTCCAATTGCCAACAGTGCAGAAACTTTAATATCCATTTGTAAGGCAGGATACAAAGTGGCAATTACGCAAATATGGCAAAAGCTGCAGGTGTAGTGAAAATCTCCCTGGACTTTTCTTTTTTTTAAGTTTCACTAGTTACTTTGTATAGGAGTTGGTCAATAAATTAGTGTGGTGTGGTCTGAGCTTATTTCTCTCATGAAAGTCTAACTTTGCCCTCTCCTTTCCCAATACAAGCATACACATGCCTCTTGTCACACTTATATGCATTCCATCATGGGTAATCTTTTCAGGCACTGTGTAACACATAGCATGCAGTGTATAAATCCTTAGCAGCATGGCATAATTTAGTGCTAGCTTTGTATTACATTCTGCTTTCTCTAATTTTTTAAAAAATATCTATAAATACACACACCATCTATATAAAATGAATGCCAAAGCAGTGCTCCCAGAACAAGAAGGCATGGATGACTCTTAGATCAGCAAGCCCAGGGTACCTTTCAAGATGCAAAAATGGATAAGCTGCGAGAACCATTCATGTACCCTGCCAGAGGAAATAACTGAAGAGAACACTAGGCCATAGGCCAATTAACTGTTTGGTCCCTCAAAACCCTTGACCATAAAAGAGTTGGAAAAAAAATTGGCACTGATTTTTTCATGCTTTTGCAATTGCCCGCCCCCCCCCTTTTTCCGGGAAATAGTTATGAGAATTCCCTCTATCTTATTCATGCATGTCCAAGGACCTGGTCTCTTGATCACACATTGTTCAGTTCTGGAACAATGGTCATGCTGCATAGAAGCTACTTGTCTAACCTGTCTTCATGCTTACAGAGAATGGTATAAAGAGTAAGCAGTACTGCAGATGTCAGTTTACACTGCTCATGTTATTAGAGGATACACCATCTTAGACGTTCTGACATAAAAGACAGCACTTGATGTCTTAAACCTAACATCTCTTCTCCTGTGTAACCAGTGTCAATTAGCTAAGCCATGACATATTTATCTGCTTGAAGTCTGAACGCTTGTCCTAACAAGCTCCCAACAGATACCGAGACCTCTAATGATAATAGACTGATTTCTGCTAAAGCTTTAGGAGATCTAAAACCTAGTTGGCTTAGATCTGTCCTGCATGTAAATAAATTGTAAAGACAATTCTGGGAGCACAATGCTGTTGTGTTTGAATGCAAGTGCAATTGTTAGCTACGTGTGGATACAAATAAGGTTAAATACTAGACATATTCCCACAAGACTCAAAACTCTTTGCATAACTGTCCCTTACACTTAAAACGACAGCTTAAAAAAAAGAGGGGCAGCATGTGGCAGACGCTGAATGTGCTTGACACAGCATATGTGTGAGCATAAGAAGAGCTGGTTCAGAAAAGCCAGTGCCATCACATGCTGGGAACTGTGTGATTGCTCAGCTACAGGGAAAGAACCAGAGTACCTCACTGGTGATGTAGTCAAGATGGGAAACAAGGATCATTGAGGAGAATGGAGGCATCCTTATAGTCATTTCCCAGGGACTTTGATGGGTTCCATTGCTAACTTTGTAGCAAAAGTATCCACACTGCATAAGATCACAAAAGCAAGGAAGACTGTGACAGAGGTGGCTATAATTAGTCTAGCATTGCATGGGATAGTAGCAAGTTTTGAGTCTTCATGAGATGCTGGAGAGATGGGGCCAGATTCATTCCTGCATTGACACCAGCACTGGGTCAGAGGGGAGCAACTTGTGCCTACTCCAGTGAGGAGCTACTGGGGACTAGCTCAGACCTCAGCATAAGCCTAAGGCAGCTCTCAGGGCTGCCTTAAGGTGCAACTCTATAGGTGCAGCCACTGTGGGATGTTTCAGGAGTACCAAATCCCCAGACACACTGCCTCCAGCCATGCCTCCCTTGCAATGCCCACTTTGCTTGAGAGTCTGCAGAGGTAGAACTCCATTGGCATAAAGGCATCCAGCAATACAGACACTCTCCAGTCTGCTTCTACCCATGGTACTTTGTACCATTCTAATTAGTGTGATGGAGGCAAAGCACAGTGAAAAACTCAGGCCCACAGAGTCTAGTTTTTGGGCTTCCATTCATTTAATGGAATGAATGCCCAAACCAAATTTATGGGTTCTAGAATCAGGCTACGTCTAGACTGCAGGCTTCTTTCAGAAGAAGCTTTTCCAGAAGAGATCTTCCAAAAAAACTTCGTCTGAAAAAGAGCGTCCAGACTGCCAAAGCGCATCAGAAAAGCGATCTGCTTTTTCGACAGATAGCGTCCATTCAGTGTGGATGCTCTCTCACATGTAAGCTCTGATTACTATGGGTGGAATGGCCACCAAGGCACCTTTGCTTTTTCCTCTTTCCTCTTCTTGCGAAAGAATTCTCTCTTCCCCATCCACACACGCTTTTTTCCAAAAGAAGTCTTTTGGAAAAAGGCTTCTTCCTCACAGAAAGAGGTTTACCAATGTCAGAAAAAAACCCTCTGTTCTTTTGATTTTTTCAAAAGAACGTGATTGCAGTGTAGACGTAATTGAAGTTTTCAGAAAAATGGCCATTTTTTTTAAAAACTCTGTAGTGTAGACATACCCTAAGTGTGTAAGAGCCCATTTATACACCTATATGTCAATTTAAACAATCAGATGCCATATTTTAATATCTTGCTTAAGTGCTAGTGTTTGGAAAATGGGACCCCAGCTTAAAATAAATGCTAGTAATACATCAGTGCTAAGCCCGATGCATGCTTTGACCAAAGCAATAAAAAAAATGAAGTGACTTTCACACTGACACCTGAGGTTATAGTAGTGTCACTTAGCAGCTCATCTGAAAGAACTCAGGCAGACTCTGTTTTCACACATGACAAGATACACAAGAAAAATATACCTTAAGAAAGACCAGCCTCCTGTCTGATAATAAACCCCTGAAGGCAGTCAGTCTGTCTCGATGGAGAGGGGAAGTGGATGGGGACTGATTCATGCACTTATCTTGATAGTGACCAGTTCATTTCTAGCACCTTAGTCAAGGGTAGACCTCTCCCCTACACAGCTGCAAGGACATTCTCATAAAATTTGATTGAGGGAAAAAAATCTCATTGTCTGGTAAGCTGTCACAGCCCAAACAAACAAACATATCCAGTATTCAAGTTTTCAGTGTCACTGGCAGAGTTGTGATGAGTGGAGAAAAGGGGATTTTTTTTTAAATGAGGCTGGGAAGTCACCATTAGCATTCACTGCATTTTGCAGGAGAGGGGATAAATCCCCATCTAAAACTTGTTTTACAAGTTTCAGCATCCTTAAATCAAAGGAAAATGCCTCGGGTTCTAATAATAAAACTGATCATCATGACTAGAGCCTGGACGATGCCTATTCTTTAAAATTACAGATCTAAGCAATGTCAACCAATATTTTCAAATTAGATGCCTTCATTGGGCCCCTAAACCAAAATGTTCTGATCACCAAAGGTGTTAAAACAAGCACAAGTGTTATTGATTACACTGGGAGCTGGGTGCACTCCGCCCCTCTTAGGATCAGTTCACTTGCTCTAATGCTTAAACAAAAAGATTGAAGAATCAAATTTTTTTAATTTTATTTTTACCAACATTAGAGCTGAGCAACCAATGAACATTTGGGAATGTTTCTGTTTAAAAAACCCTGAAAATGCACTGAAAAATTATTCAGGTTTTGCTTTGTTTTCCATCATTTGTCCCACTCCAGGTATCAAAGGCCCACAAGTTCTCTGGAGCACTTCACTCAGGCAGCTGCATGATGGATCAGGCCCAGTCCTTTAGGAAACCCTCATAGGCCAATAGCTTTCTTAATCTGCAGGCCCCGCAAAATTAAAGTCAACCCTGTCAATAGCTGGAATCACTGAAATTAAGAATCACTGTCACCAGTAATTTATTTTCTTCTCTTCTGTGGGGTTGCTTTTGGGGGAGGGGAGGAAGTGTGGCTTTTTTCAGTGTTTGTTGACCCAGGACACAATAAGCTAAAACACTGTAAATAACAGTCTATAAATATTTGTAGGGCATAAGCATTAGGGAAGGTGAAGATTTAACCAGAGATGGACAGTTCAAATTAGAGTAGTGAATGAAATAAAGGGGAAAGATCGGCTGAGTATTAGGAAGAAGTTCCTGGCAGTAAGATCAATTAACATGTGTAATAGTCCCCAAAAGGAAATGCTGAGGTTTCCTTTAGTATGAGGGAATATGCAGCTGGTATAAGCTTGGCATCAAGAGGCATATAAGGACATAGCACAGTATACGCCGGGGCATCATGGCTTCTTACTGGCAGACCCCAGGGATTGGCACACAAGGGTGGCTTAAGAACCATCTTTGCCCTCCTACCAACAGCACTGGAAAGTTTTGATACAGCTAGTGTATTCAAACATTCCAAGTTTAAAGTTTAGTATTCAATGGAAGAGCTTAAAGATTTGTTTTGTATTCAATGGAAGAGCTTAAAGATTGCACAAAAGCAATCTACAAATAAGTTACACATCACAAGTGTGAGACACAGTGCCTCTTGCTTACCGGGTATGTTCATTTTATTTATTTGGCTACAAGGACACTGGTGGGTGGGGAAAGACATGTGCATCCAGTGTGAATATCAAATATTTGTTTGCATTTTTCAGACCATTTACTTAAATCATGTGTTTTACAGTGAAATAAACTGGTTTTTTTTCAATATACTGATACATGATACAAGTCCAGAATCAAACATTTGTGCCTATGTGTGTCCAACTGAATTTCTTACTGACAATGAAATTGAGAATTTCGCTTTACAAAAGGATTACAACAGTCTGACTAGCCACTGAATCCCACGCTGCTTTACAATGATTTTTTCCATGCCTCACACACAGAAGCCTTTTCCATATGTTAGATTTTGTTCACACATGTTTTGTTCCTATCCATCAAACCTTCATTTTGCTCCTGATCCGATTCCCATTCAAGTTAATAGAGAAATTCACATTAACACCAATTGTGCACATAATTTTTTTCCATTTCTGCCCACCACACACACTAAAATATTTTCTTAAGAAAAGAAATAGCAAACTAATAGCTAAAGCACAATTAACAGATGCAACAGCACAAACCTTTGTTTAAGACCAGCCCTCTACAATCACATATATATACCATCTTATTTAATGCTATATACATATTCTTCATCAAAGCATATCCTAAATATTGCAAGTAACAAATACAATGAAATCATGCTGGTAGCTAGCACACTTCTGTTAATATTAACTCCTGTGTATTATCTGGTCCATCATGCCCATTTTCTAAGGGCTAATGTGAGCTGGGAAAGCCACCAGTTAACAGATACCAGGGAATTTAATGAGACTAGAAATGGGGTCAAACCAACACATTTCTTAAGGCTACTAGCCTGTTTATGAAAAGAGAAAAAGCAAGAAACCCATTTACAAGGTTGTGGCATTGTTCTCTCATCTCTTTCTTAACTTGCTCATTACAGGTAATTCAACAACCGATTGTAGGATCCTCCTCTCCATCCCCAGCCAGCAAATGAACCTGATTAAGGGAGATCAGGCAATTATGTCAGGAAGTCATTCCCTAGAGGGGGAAAACATGAATTAAAGGAGACAAATATTCTAGTTAACACAATACAGTATTTGTAATACATAAATATATGAGATGACAAGTAGAACAAATCATATTAAGGAATCTTTGGTGGAGAGATTTTTAAGAATAGGAGTGGAATAATGTGGGTCTTAGAAATTACAAAATGGAGAGCTATTCAAGCCGTCTCCCAGTTACAGTGAATGATGAAAAAAGTTTAGTGAACAAGCTAGTTAGGTAGCACCACAGAAACGGGTAGATAAAGTCTGGCCCATAGATACTCAGACACTGTGATATGCACATAACCCATTTTTCACATTTATCAAAGGCTCCCACATGCTGGTTCACCACTTGAAAGATTTTAGGCTGCTGTCTGAGCAATGACAGCATTTCACTGCGCATTATCTCATGTGCTTTCACATTGTTTGCTTGTTGAAACAATTAGATAAACATTCAATCTCATAGCAACCTGCTGTAGTAGGTAAATAAGCATTTTTATTGCAATTCTACAGATAGGGAAAGAGATACAGGGTTTCCTAATAAGCCAGTAGCATACCCAAAACTAGCATCAGGAATAGTTTCTTAGACCCAGTCCCATAATCCATTCCCTAGACCACACTGCCTCTCTAGAGACTGATAGCAAGTTACCTTTTCTCTTGAAATGCTACTCAGGTGAGCAAACTGTGTCTCTTTAACAGATTGGGATTCCCTCTCTGTATTAGTTTACTCTGTCTACAGAATAGGTGTCTCTAAGGGCACATCCACACTGCATGCTTATTTCGGAATAAGCTATTTCGGAAGAAAAACTCTGAAATAGCTAATTTCAAAATAGTGCGTCTACACAGCAAATGCCCATAGAAATAGCACTGAGCTATTTCAAAGAGCGTCCCCACGCATTGGAGCCTCAATCACATTTAAAGCCCCCAGAAGCACTTCAGGGAGGGCATCAGGACAGCAGTCACTTCCTGCAGTTTTTGCAGGCTGCTCAGGTGGCGCTGCAGAACCAGGACCCGCTGGTCCCTGTGGAACAGCTCCTCACCTCTCTCCACGTGCTTATTATGCAAAGCCCCTCTCCACGTGCTTATTATGCAGTTTTACCTCACATCTGTTTAACTCAGTGCATGCAGCCATCTTCAGGCTAGTCTCAATTGTTCAAACAAAGCAGTAGTCCTAATTATTAGTGTAAAATCCTGGAGCCGTTGAACTCAATAGCAACACTCCAACTGTTATCATCGGGAATGCAGTCCTGGCCCTCTGATCATCCCAGGCAGTCAAGCATTATGTCAATTATATTCATATAACAAGATGTGATAAGAGCAGCGTAACTAAGCTTGATAAAGCCAAAAGACGTAACATTATTTTTTATATTTAACGCAAGACAGTAACAATTACAGCACAGAGTTTCCTGCCAGTAGAATATTAATAGTTGGCATTTCTATAGCACTTTGATCTCAGAGCTCACCACGGACATTAAGCAAATCTCACAACAAGCCTGTGAAGTGGCAATTGTCATCCCTGTATTACATATGGGAAAAACAGACACAGGAGGGGCTGGGGGGGGGGGAAAGGAGTGGAATCTAGGTCTGGGTATCAAGAGTACTGTGATTTAGCTAGAACCTTGATGGTTTTGAACCAATGTTTTTCAGCTTTGCCAAGCTTAACACACAATTCATCTTTGACAAAAGGTCTACAAGCACACAAATCTTCAAAGTACAACAATTTTGCATCTTCACATATTGATAATAGCATCACAACAAAATTACCGTTAAGACAACTCATCAAGCTTCACAACACAGGTAGCTTGTGCCTTCTTGCTACTCTATTGTGTGTGTTCTTTCCCCTCCCCACCTCAGTCCTTTGTTACTTCTTGAAGCAGCATCAGATGCTCTCCACACTGAACACATTAGGACCAAAAGAGCTTTCCCACAATCATGCTCACTACACTCCAACTAGAAAATACATGTAGACTACAGAAGAGCTACATTCGTGGCCCAAAAGAGCCACATATGGCTGTAGTGAATTTGTGACTTAGTATCACTGTATTTATTATAGGACTGAGAACTTAATAGGAGTTTGGAGCCATGAAGCTTTGTAAGAGACACACCACATGGCACCAATATAGCTAAATCAAGCACACACAATTGTCTCTAAATTTAGTTCTGTGATATCCAATGGGGTTTCTTCTTTCTATGTCTTCATGTTTAATGTGAGAGATCCCCTTACACATAGCAAGTCTGTTCCCAGTGCCATTATAAACAAGACCTGCTGAAAGTCTGTAAAAACATCCAGAGAGCTAAAGAAAGATGTAACCCTTGATGCTACACAGATGTAAGGAACGCTTACATACTTACAATAATCATTGTGCAGGGAAGACCAAAACCAGATTTGCATTAAAGCAAAGAAGTTAAGAGGACAAATACAACTTTGTAAAACAAAATTGGGGGGGGAGAGGGAATCTACCGTGACTATAACTAAATGTATCCCAAAACTGTTTCCATGTGCCTTTGTGTTACCAAAGACCTCACAGAATAGCTGGGATAGAAAATCTATAGTGCTCCAACTAACAGAAGCATTCCACAGACTGAAAAATCAAAAGCATCTGTGTCAGGTAGTGCGTCATCTACAATGCTAGACACACAAACAATTATGAAATATCCCACTCGTGGCACAACCCCATACAGAAGTGTTCTATTTTCAGAGCAGTTTTGCAGACCAGGAAAAGCAATGTGAAGAGTTGATGTCCAGGTACCTGATCAAGAGCCTTCCTGAAAGATGCTACAGAAAAGCAAATAAGAGGGAACTAAATGCAATCACCACAGAGAATGTAGGGATACTTTAGAAAGGTCGTGGAGTTACTGAGGAAAATTTGAAGTTGTGTGCTCTAAGAGTTACAGTTTGAGGCAAAGTCAGAAGACGATGGCTAGAAGAGAGGAGACCCATGTCATGAATGTTTTGTTGCTACTTCAATGTAAAACACATGTGAGGCCACCAAGGATGTTTCCAAAATGGATAAAGTGTCATGACAAACAAAATAAAATGAATGTACATTGAGTAGATACCTGACTGTCAATAAGTGATTCAGTATTTTAAATTATGAGGACCACAGTTTGAGAGTCATGACTTTGAGGGATAACTTTCAAAAGGATACTAAGTTCATGCTAGAGATAAGTTTATCTAGTAAATCAAGGCTACTATTGCCTCGTTGTTGGACAAAAAAAGAAATTATATAGAATTCCACATTTCTGGAGGTACATTTTGAAAAGGGGGGTGGGAATCAAATTATATCAGCCGTATCAATGCTAAATTGATTACTACAAAATGTCTATGCAATGTGCTATTGTCACTGACTACAGGATTTTGGAGTATATTCATGTGTTATGAAATCAAAGTTGGTGTTTGGTTTAACTTTTTTAAAAGATCAATTTAACTCAAACAATCAAAAAAATGTTGAATGAAAATCTGATGAGGAGAACTGAATTAAAGCAAAAGAGAATCTTTAAGGCAACAGAATTACCTGATGAGTGAAGAGACAAAAGTAGCTAAAAGTCAGGTTTAGCCATTGATGTTTTCAACTTTCATCTAATTAAATGCTGAGTATTCTTGTGATTTCTACGTATGACACAATTTCTTATGCTTTATCTCATATTACTTCTTAGAACCTCTGTGACATCTTATGTTACACACCTGGTTTTAAAATGACAGGGGTACAAGCAATGTTGCCCCTAACCTTGTCCATCCATGTGGTGAATGAAGTTATGTGCACTGAGGCATATGTGAGTTTGCCCCACCAGTAGAAACAAAAAACCTAGCTGAAGGAGCTCTACTAATCAGCTGGGTGGCAATGGAATCTCTCCTTAGTGGCCTCATAAGTGCCCAGCTTACAGGGAACACTGGGTACAAGTGTACCAGACAAGGTTAGTAAAAATCTTACTGTCTGGCAACTTGATACAACTGAAACTGCAATCAGTAGAAGTGAAACACAATTATTGAATGCCCATAGGCAAAGATGCTGACCTGCACTTTAAAATCCTGAATACAGTTACCAGTTGGGACATTTGACCCATGGATGAAAATGAAAAATGGTTGTCTTGTCCAGTTTCCTTTTGAATGTCAGCTAATGGAAGATCTTTTAAAATGGTTTCAACTTAGCTAAAATTTTCCTCTGGCTTCTGCTATATGCTGCAGTTCCAAAAAGGGAGCATATATATGGAAAGCTTTTTTAAAGAAAAAGAAAAAAAACATTATCCGGATTTAATCTTTTTGTTACAGGTGGGTTGGAATGGGAAACATTTTATTCACTATTAATCAAGCTCCCTTTCTGTGGCTTTAAAATTCTTAGTTGGAATTGTTATCATTATAAGATAAATCAACATGAAATGAAAAAAAGATAAAAGGTCATTGAACGAGGTAGCATTAGTCACTACAGCCATTCTATAATTGAATGGAATTCTTGTTCATCAAAACATAGCTGTTGTGTAACGAATATAGCATCCTCTTTCCTCTGAAACACTATTTCTAGTATTTATTACAAAGTAGGCTTTTTGCAAGAAGACTTTCAGTTTTGCAGCAAACATTTTATTCCTGCATGGTATTTAAAAAACAAACAAAAAACACCCCCAACAGCGTACCACCACAATAAAAAAAAAAGCTGTTTAACAAAAATCAAACTCTATCAAAAGACAATGGGGATTATGCAGCATTATAAGATATAAAGTAAATATTCAAAATGCTAAACATTAAGCTGCTTTCAGATCTAATCTAGCTTACCTGACTCACAATCTACATGTTTCTTAGGGTATATCTGCACTGCAAGCTTCTTTCAGAATAAGCTTTTCTGGAAGATATCTTCCGGAATAGCTTATTTTGAAATAGAGTGTCCATACTACAGGGAAGCCTCAAAATTAGTTCAAGGAAGACTCCCCTAATGTGGACGTGCTATCTCAAATTTAGAGCCTCAGGAGGCACTGGGGAGGAATAACTTAGAATGGCCCTGGTGAGAAGCTATTTTGACATAGCAGCAGTGGAGTGTCCACACACTCCCTCTTTTTCAGAAGAGGCATTATTCCTTGTGGAATGAAGTTTACCAATGTCAGAAAAAGCCCTCTATTTCGATTTTCTTTCGAAATAACGCAATTGCTATGTGGATGCTAGTATTGTTTTTACAGAATAACAGCTGTTATTCCAGAAAAACGGTGCAGGGTAGACACACCGTTAGTTTTTTTGAAGTACTTATACAAAAATTTTAAAAGAGCATTAAACACTCGTTGCTATTTTATCCAAGGAAAAATTGTATTCACTGTCAGGGATTTGGCTTTCTAATTAGCTGGACAACTACCTATGATAACTAGCTTGTAAAATGCAGGCAGCAAATATACATAGGTATTTTTGACCTGGGGGCTCAATTTTTAGACATGGGTAGAAATATTAGTTATTTAAACAAATCACTTTACTACAATAATGAATGCTATAGAAAATTAAAAAAGAATTCAGCATTTACAGTAGGTGGCTGAAATAGGTGTAAAAGCACTTATGAGCCCTGATTCGGCAACGCACTTAAGCATCTGTTTGCATTTAAACAAGTATATAACTACTTTGCTGAAGAATGATGGAATTCAGCACATATCTAAAATTGTTCATGCACTTACATATTTTCTGAATGCTTGAGGCATTCATGGAAATTAAAGGCTAGAGAGAGGGGAACAGGGCTTTAAGGGACAGCATAAGATATTTGGGGAAGGGCACAAGGAACGGAGAAATGCTATCTCAGTGAAGAGGGCATACAGAGATGGAGTAAATGGGAGAATTACAACCTCTGAAGGGAGTTGGTTGTAAGGTAAAAGAAGGGGAAGGGACAAAGATATGGAATAGCTGAATGAACTACACACCATAAATCTGGTCCTGCAAACATTATATGTGAACAGTCCTACAACAATTAACAGGACTGCTCAGGTCAGTATGGATTACTCGATTCAAAGTTGTGGGACCTACCCCTAAGGCAGCAGTTTTCTGAACAAACTAGGAGGGTTTGGAAAAAATAAGATACTAAGGAAAATTGTTGCCAAAAATTCACTTCCAAATTTCTAACAAGGCTTAGTTCATTTTGTAAATGTTGAGCTTGAGCATAGGTCCCAACCCTAAATAGATACTGCAGAGGCAGGATCAAAAGAACATGAGCAAAAAAAAAAAAATAATAATAATAAAATAAAACAAAACACTATTTGCAACCTTAAATGAAGATGAACTAGAAATCCTGTGAGAACCTATTCTTCTGCTTCTCGTGTAGTTTCTATTATTTTGAAAATTGGTCTGGGCTGACATGAAACTGCAGCCTTTTTTTTTTCATTTGACAATCATACACACACTAGATGAGACTACTTTGAATAGGATTGAAGTTTTCAGCTCTCATTTGAAAGCTATATTGAAATTTACAAAAAACAATTCTTAGAAGTTGTAGTTAAAAACATGAAAACAAAAGTCCAAGAGGTCAGACCCTCATTGGTGGTAAACTAATGTATCTGCACTAAAGACAAGAGAACTGTGCTGATTTACACCTGTTGAAAATCCAATCCAAATAGTTTTGAATAGTCTATAAAATTTGCTTCTGCTTATCAGTTCCCTGATTTGATTTCACAATCCCGCCAGCTCCTCTATAATCCAGGAAGTGTCTCCAACAGTAGCCAAGGCCTGAACTTTGACTGTTAAGGAGAAGCAGAGAAAGACAAACAAACCAGTCATCTCTTAGGCTTACAAAATAGGGTACATTTTGTTTTTAGATGACCTTTAAATTAGTATTTTCAGTTGTTTACAAATAGTCATATTACATATGAGAAAGTGGTTTGTTTTTTTAATCATGGCATGGCTTGAGATCAATAAGTGACAAAGTGCATACTCAGGGTTAAACAAGTGTATTGTCTCAGTACCTCAGCTGGCCCCTGTCCAATATAGTGCTGTGAGCAAAGATGAGTGGTTGGAACAAACACATATCTGAAGAAAGTCTACTGGGAATATGGAGTGACTTGAAATAATCATGGCTAGGTGTTTGAATAGGGTGATTCATTCAAACTTTTCAGTGCCTCTTTTGGAACAATGTGATGCCTCCTGTTTTTAAAGAAGAAGCATTATGAGGGTCGAAACCAACTTTAAAAAGAGACAATGAATTGTGTGCTGGTCTGAGGAGTGGCTGCCCAGCAGACAAATGACTATTACAATGACTAACACCACAAATCATACCATGGTTAGTTCCACCTGGGCAGCAGGTATAGAAACTCAGGATGTCAAATTCCCTCTAATCTATACAGTATCAGTCTCATAGGAAGCAGAGAATGCTCCAATGCATGGCATTTGTGAAAAGCACTAGTCTTCAGTAGAGGCTGTAGTATATGGCAAACATCTAAATTATATCTAATTTAATTAAGCAATAGTTTATTTTTAAAAGTATAATGCTTTGAAGGCTGGAAATACGGTATTAGAAAGTGAAGTCCTCCACTTATGCATAGAACACAAAAATAGCATGTATAATAGCGATGAGAAAGGGTGTAATAAAGGCAGTGGCCTAGAATGCAGGGCACCTCCATTCAAATCCTGCTACGCCACCGATTTTCTGGGTGACCTTGGGTAAGTCACATAATCTCACTCTCAGTTCTCTATCAGTAAACAGGGAACATAGTACCTCACAAGGGTGTTGTTATGCTAAACCCAGTTTTGTGTAAGATGCTTAGATACTCAGATGGCAAGGGCAAAAGACAGACCCATTCCATTTCCCTACATCATTCGTTATGTTTGCTAAAGACAGTCAGCCATGCAAAGTCAAGTATACATTTCTGGAAGGCTGATCATATTTCTCAAGTCCAGTGATCTCAGGAGAGAGAAAGAAAACTGTTCAACTGTTCAACTAGGCTGCACCAAGTTCATTAAACAGAATTTGAACTATAGAATTCTTAAAACCTCTGACAAACAGAATTAGCAAATTCTGTTCTATACATGTTCTTGCACTGCCCACATCACCATAGTATTTCAGTAGATTTTCACCATTAATCCCATGGGCACTCAGCTGGGAGACGGAACATGTGGGCTCCATTCCCTACTCCAATAAAAGGATGAAAACCTAGAAAATATTGTTTTGGTGCACATATCATATTATCTATATATGAAAGATGCAGACTGAAACCCAAACATTTCTCTCTCTTTACAAAGAGGCGTGGGAAAGAGGCCCATTTTTCTGACTAAGGTGTGTCTACACCACATAGTATACCAAGTTCTGTGGCACCTGCATCTGCAGACACAACCTTACTCAGCTTTCACTTGAGCAGCCACACAGCACTGTAGCTCAAGCTTCAAACCTGGTCCTGGAGGTAGCTGAGTAGAAGTTTGAACTTTTATTCCTGGCCAGCAGTAGTGCACCATCCAGGTATGGTAGGGAGATTTTTTGGTGTCTGGTGACAGACCAGCACATCTACAAATGCAGGAAGTAATAAGCTAAAGGCAGCCCTAATAAATATGCCTGCCCTGGAACGCGATGAACCATCAGACTGCACACCATTATGGGCCCATCTAACCCTGAAGTCTGTGGGCACGTCTAGACTTGCTTTCACTTTCAAAAGAAGATATGCAAATTAGGTGCAAATTTGCATATCTTCTTCCAATCGCTTTTTCGAAAGAAGTTCTGTCGAAAATGAAAGTAGTCTAGACGCTGTTCCTTCAAGAAAAAAACCCTTTTTTGAAAGAACTGTGTAAACCTCATTTTTTTTAGGAAGAACGGTTCTTTAGAAAAAGGGGTTTTTTCTCGAAAGAACCGCATCTGGACTACTTTCTTTTTCAAAAAAACCTCTTTCAAAAAAGTGATCAGAAGAAGATATGCAAATTAGCATCTAATTTGCATATCTTCTTTCGAAAGTGAAAGCAAGTCGAGACGTGCCCTATGAGTTCCTACTCCATCAGAAGTCTGCATGCAGAGCCATCCAGGATGAGATGAAAAATTCTGGCAAAATAAATAAGATGTTGATTTAGGATGAAAACGCATTACAGCCACCTTAAATTATTGCACAGACCCAGGATTGAATATATGTTCTGCTACCATGTGGATTCCTAATACTAGCACCCCAGACTAAATACTCATAAGGCAATGCAGTACTGGACTCACTCAAATTGAAACATGCGTTCAACAAACAGAGAACAAAGGATTTCAGTTTGAGAATGTTGAAGTGTTATAACATTTTTTATCAAAATGAAAAAACATTTGCCTTTTCCAAACCATAGCTTTTTAGAATATTCCATTCCACAAGAAGTGGAAATATTTTAACTTTTTGCTCTGATTAAATACTGAAATATTTGATTTCCATGGAACAGAAATTTTTATTTTCTCTTCGTTCTAATTCAAATCAATTTCCTGCTATGAGAGACATATTCTGACAATTATTTTACTCAATCCACTTACATACTATAAATTGAAAATATACACAAGAAATTGTTTAAGTATTTGAACACACTATCAGCAGCATCACTCATTCTTTCTTTCCCAATTTTCACAAATTGGTAGAAGTGTTAGGTTTTCCGAGTTCATATGAACATGGAGGAGATACAGCCTTTTCCTCCTCTACAGGCTGACCTCACATGAGAAACATCAACATGAAAGAAATATTACAGGTCAAGTCACGTTTCAATGCTGGACCAAAAGAATATTCACAGGTTTATGCATGTAACTTTTCATGTGATGAGTAGCCTGCAATTCTACATTTAGATCAGGCATTTGTTTAACAACCCCATTTGTTTTCACATGCAAAATTATGGGTACAATTGTAAAAACTAAGCTGAGATGGCAGAAAACTTGGCCCCAGTTGTTTTCCATTCACTCAACACAACTCATGATAATGAAGGTCTTAATAGAAGTTTCCTCCTGTTTTTCCAGTTTTTGGAGACTGGTATTTTGTGACACACAGCTCTGGTTCTATTATCATTACTACTCATTTACATAGTTCCTTTCACTAGTATTTGATATAGCTTCTTCATAAATTAAGTCTATATAGGTCCATTAACGGACTGTAGAAATATCCAAGGGAACACCTAAAAAGAAACACTAATGTAGCCATTAAAATAACAAAACAAAAGCAGGTTTTTAAAAGGTAACTGGAATAAGTTAGTGCTTTACATCTAAGTTTTAAAAAAGAGCCAAACTAAGCATGATTTTCTTGATGGCAGAGGTTAAGTGGCTCTTACGACAGAATATTTAAGCAGCTCCCTTAGATAATTTATCAGAATGCTGCAGATACAGAATACATTTTAGAGAGCAGCACCAGGCTAAAAATATGCACGGGGTAACCTTATTTGCATTGTTCCTTCTTAGCACTCTGTTATTTAGTCTAACAAAGAAAGGAAGAAAGTCCAACAAAGGGAGGAAGAATTACCTCTTGGTTAAAGAGAGGACTGGGAATCAGGAAATTTGAAATCTATTCTTGGTTCTGCCATGGATTTCCTCTGTGACTTTGGGCAAATCACTTAATAGTAAGCTTTTCGCCTTTGGGGGACTACAACTACAAAACTAAATAAAGGTAGCCTGATTTTCAGAGGTATAACAGTGAAGTCATTAGAGTTAATTTTAGACACCCACATTTAAAATGTTTGCCCACTGGGCCTCTCTTTTTCTTCTCTGTAAAACAGGGATACAATATTTACCTAAGTCCCGGGGTTGAAATTTACATTTGTTCATGTTACAGTAAGGCACTTTGAGATAATCAAGTACAAGACACTATAGAATGAAAAAAGTATTATAATGTTATGTGCAGAGCCAAGATTTAAACCAAACCACATGAGGATTTTGCTACATTTCAGAGGAGGCATCCTTATCGACTAATCAAATAGTCAATGCAAATTACATCAACTATTCAATTAGCTGATTAATCTAAATTTAAAATCCTTAGCTCTGATGTATGTTTGAGTACCTAGGCCAGAAAAAAAATAATTCCTGACTTTTGAATAAAACGTATTTATTCATATAATAAAATATATTGCCCTTTAATTCTAAAGCAAAGTACAAATATGACTAATGAATTTGTAGGATCACATTTAATTTTTTAGAACTAAAAACATATTCAAGTCTTCTACTTAAAATATTCCTAAAGAGCTACGTTTCTGTGGACTGGAAAGAAAGGTGCCCTCAATTCATACTGAATTTCAGGAAAGCTAAGATGGACAGCACAAAACTCACAGTCAATGAGGAGGGCAGAGGCCAACCTACCTTCAATCACTATGTATCTTCCAGATCCTGGCTGTTCACGGGCCTCGAGAGGCCCCTTGAGTCACTTAGGCAGCCCCAGACTAAGCCATCCCTGGGGCTGCCCAATGGGTCACAGCACTACCCATGGTGCGATGGGGTACCGCCTGATCACCAAGACATCTCCTACCAGGTTTTGCAAAGTGATCCTTGGCAAGCAGCCTTATGACCATCTATCATGTTTCCTACACTTGGAAAATCTTCCCCCACTCAGATACAGGGCTCTCTTGCATCCTGATACCCCATTCTGGCATAAAGCAGGGTTGAAAAAAATCACCAATTGGGGGGGAATATACCCTATGAAATTGTTTATATTGTATACAAGCAGATTGGCCTCAGCTTTCCTCACAGAAGTAAAATATGAGAGTCTATCCTAACACACGAAAAGTACAAATACACAAAATAGGGGATTGTTTTTCAATGTAGACAATTTCTGATTATATGTTAAAGGTGTCAAATTTGTAGAAATAGGTACTAATGGATCTAAAAGTGACTATATTATTATAAAGCAATTTCAAAAGCCAGCTGGAAAGAGAAGCTGCGGAACTTGCCTTCATCTGCAAATTTGACACCTTTAATCAAGGTTTGAATCATAGGCGTGTGCAGCACATTTCATTAGGGTGTGCACCCAGGGAATTTTTTTTTTTTTTAGGCAAAGAAAGAGTTACTCGCCTTGTGCAGTAACGGTGGTTCTTCGAGATGTGTCCCTATGGGTGCCCCACTCTGGGTGCTGGTGCGTCCTCGCACCGGTGACTGGAGACTTTTCTAGCAGTTTCTGCCGCGCCGCGCAGGCACCGCAGCGCCCTCTAGTGTCATCGGAATTCTTGGGCGCATGCGCGGCGTGGCCCCTCGGTTCCTTCTCTGCCCGCTAGAGTACAAGGCTCTAAAGCAGGGGAAGGAGGGAGAGTAGTGGAGCACCCACGGGGACACATCTCAAAGAGCCACCGTTACTGCACAAGGTGAGTAACTCTTTCTTCTCCTTCGAGTGGTCCCCATGGGTGCTCCACTCTGAGTGACTACAGAGTAGTTGTCGGCTCACAGAAGTGGGTTTGGAGCCGTGTGGTAGTCACTGTGGACAGCACTGCACGTCCCACTGCCATGGAAGATGAAATAGAAGGGGAGAGAGCATAGTGCTGCGCACAAGTGTGGTCAGATGACTAGGTGGCAGCATTGCAAATGTCTTGGAGTAGAACATTATGAAGGAAGGTGGTTGTGGCAGCTACCGCCCTGGTGGAGTGAGCCGTGACATTCTCAGCTAAGTGGTTGTTGTACAAGGTATAACAAGTTCAAATGCAGGAAGTAATCCATTTTGAGATTCTCTGAGATGAGACTGCTTGTCCCCTAGATCTTTCAGCGTAAGAGATGAAAAGCCTAGGTGAGGCTCACCAAGGCTTTGTGCGGTCAACATAAAATGCCAGTGCTCGTCGGATGTCAAGAGTGTGCCATGCGGCCTGGACTGGGTCAACATGAGGCTTTGGGAAGAAGGCAGGTAAGTGTATGGGTTCATTCACGTGGAAGGGGGAAGGTACTTTGGGGAGGAACTTCGGGTGGGGTCGGAGTATCACTCTGTCCTTTGTAAATACGGTGTATGGGGGATCGGCCATCAAGACCACGAGCTCACTCACCCTTCTACTGGGGGTAATAGCGACGAGGAAGGATACCTTCATAGATAAATGAGACCAAGAGCAGGTGGCTAGAGGTTCGAATGGTGGTTTTGTCAAGCTTTTTAGAACATGGTTCAAGTCCCAGATGGGGACCGGTGAACGGACAGGAGGAAAGGTATTCTGTAGGCCCTTAAAGAAGTGTTTAGTCAATGGGTTAGAGAGGAAAGAAACGCCATCCATGGGATGATGAAAAGCAGCTATGGTGGCAGCGTGGACCTTGATACTGCTGAGTGCTAGGCCCAACTGTTTTAGGGATATTAAGTAGTCCAGTAAGGTAGGTAGAGGAGCGAGCTCTGGAGGGGTTGCATGTGATCGACCATACCAGTGAGAGAATCGATTCCATTTGTATAAGTAAGTTCTTCTAGTGGAATGTCTTCTACTGTTAATCAGTATGTCCTTCACCTGTTCCGAGCAGGTAATCTCAGCATCCTGGAGCTATGAAGGAGCCAGGCGTGGAGGTGGAGCTTGAGAACATCTGGATGGAGAGTCCGCCTGTGGTTCTGCGACAGAAGGTCGTGGTGAAGAGGGAAGGGATATGGGTCCATCACCGCCATCTTGAGGAGGTAAGGATACCACGTCTGTATGGGCCACGCAGATGCCACTAGTATGACCCGCGCCTGGTCCGTCCTGATCTTGTTGAAGACTCTGTGTAAGAGCGGGAAGGGGGGGAACGCGTAACGGAGAGAGGCGTCCCATGTGATCGAAAAGGCGTCTCTGAGGGAATGTTTTCCCAGGGCTCCTCTGGAGCAATAAAGGTGGCATTTCCTGTTGTTTTTTGTGGCGAAGAGATCTACATCTGGTTGGCCCCAGCGAAGGAAGAGTGGAGTGAGGGCCCGTCTGTTGCGCTCCCATTAGTGTTGGTCCTGGAATGTATGACTTAGGGTGTCCGCTGTGACATTGAGCATGCCCGGAAGGTAAACGGCCAATGGGGTGACTGTGTGTGACAGGCACCAGTTCCAGAACTTGATAGCTTCCGAACACAGGGAAGGGACCGAGCTCCCCCTTGTCGGTTGATATAGTACATGCAGGTGGTATTGTCCGTCATGATGGTAATGGACTTGTGCGCTATGTACTGACTGAAATGTTGGCATGCATATCTAACTGCCCGTAACTCGAGGAGGTTGATATGGAAGGTTTGCTCCATGAATGACCATTTGCCTTGGGCTAAGTGGGCCCCCCATCCCATGAGTGAGGCATCTGTTATAACTGTGAGCGTGGAAGGAGGACTCTGGAAGGGAACGCCCTGTAGCATATTTTGTGGAATTGTCCACCAAAGCAGGGAGTTGATGATGCGTGGTGGAATAGCCACGAGTTTGGAAAGTTGGTCTCTGGAAGGTTTGTAAACCGTCGTGAGCCAGGATTGAAGCAGTCTCATGTGGAGTCTGGCCAATTTGACGACGTAGGTCGTGGAGGCCATAAGCCTGAGGATCTTGAGGCAGTCGTGGACCGTGACAGTCAGAACTGACTCTGCCACGCGGATAAGGTCACGTATGGTAACGAACCTGTGCTCGGGAAGCGTAGCCCTCGCTGTGACCATGTCGATGAGGACACCAATGAACTCCAGCCTCTGCGTTGGGAGTAGGGTGGATTTTGCGTAATTTATGTGAAACCCGAGGCTGAGTAGAAGGGCTATTGTGGTGTCTGTCATGGCCTTGGTCTCGTCGAAGGACGCACCTTTTATGAGGCAATCGTTCAAGTACAGGAATATTATGATCCCTTGACGTCTAAGTGAGGCCATTACAACTGCCAGGGTTTTGGAAAACACCCTGGGGGCAGCTCAGAGGCCAAACGGGAGCACCCAGTATTGATAGTGCTGGGTGCCTACCGTAAACCGTAAAAAACGTCTGTGAGCAGGATGGACCGTAATGTGAAAGTAGGCATCCTGGAGGTCGAGAGCCGAAAGGCAATCGCCTTGATCGAGTGCGGGAATGATTGTTGCGAGAGTGACCATCTTGAAACGGTGGTATGCAATGTATTTGTTGAGGTGCCTGAGGTCTAAGATGGGTCGCAACCCTCCCGTCTTCTTCTGGGTTAGGAAGTAAGTTGAGTAGAAACCCCGGCCTTGGAATTGTGGTGGTACTTGTTCTACTGCGCCCAGTTGAAGAAGATGTGAAACCTCCTGTTGGAGAACGGTTTCGTGAGAGGGGTCCCTGAAGAGGGACGGGGTAGGAGGGTGGGAGAAGGGAGGGAGGTAAAGGGAATAGTGTAACCGAATTGAATCAGTTCCAGGACCCATTTGTCCGAAGTGATGAGGGACCATTAGTGGAAAAAGGCCCGGAGGGGGTGGTGGAATTGAAAAGTATTGGTTGGCAGTAGCAGTGGATTGGCTTCCTGGCTCTCAACCTGACCTTCAAACCTGCTGTTTGCTCGGTGGTAGATGGGTTGTGAGGTGTTGCTGTTGCTGTCGTTGTGGTCTGTGCCACTGAGGTCTCTTTCCTGAGCTATAGCTACTCTTTTGAACAAGTCCTAGAATTTTGTAGTGTCATCACCCGATGGTGGGGCTTCAATTGTGACTGCTTCGTCTGGGGAAGAGGATGAGTTATGCAGAGGTGATCTGGTCTCCCCTTCAGAAAGAGAGTCGTGTGCCTCCGAAGGGGCTGGAGAATTCGACTCAGTGGCAGATACTGTGGCGGGGGGGCAAGGGAGCAGGCGGCCTGGAGATAGTCGAAGAGGCCCAGTGGTGGCTCTTCTTCGGGCGCAGCTCCCAGGGTTGCCATTGGGTGGTATATGGTGGAGGTGGGTAGGAGTATTGTTGTGCATACCATGGGTGTGGAGGGAGAGGGTATGCATATTGAACCAGGACCAGCTGCCATGATGGAGGTCTATGTGCCGGGCTAGAGTGCTGCGAGGAGAACCTGCTCCTTGATTCGGTGCCGATCTCACTGGCGGAGTGAGAGGCGACCGAAGAGTGGCGGGACCTCACGGAGTGAATGGAGGAGCCCAGGAAAGGCAGTCCCGATGATGTGTGGCTCCGTACCGGGGATCGGTACTGCTCGCGCCCCTCGGTCGATGCGGGATGATGCGGTTTGGATGGTGGCGGTACGGGCAGTGGAGGTGTTGGCGGTGCTGAGGATCGTTCCGGTGCCATACTGCTCGGTGGGGGAATGTCGGTGTGGGCCTTCTTTGGCACCAGGCTCGGTGCCGTTTTGGTGTGGTGCTTCGGTGCCTCGTGATCTCTCGCTGGTGCAGTCGGCGCCGAGGGCAGCTCTGGTGCCATACCGGTTGGTGCCGCTGACCTCTGTTTTGGCTCTGAGTGAGCTCTTTTGTGCAGTGCCGAAGTCTTAGGCTGCGCCATACCGGAGATTCCCAGCCTATCTTCGGTGCTGACCCATGCAGCTGAAGGTGCCGAGGGTAGCAATGGAATCAGGGAAAGACCTGTTTTGGAGGTCGTAGGACCAGAGTGGGTAGAGGGGTGATTTTTCTCCATACCCTTACTCAATTGAGCCAGTCATGAAGCCGTAGGAGAGTCCTCCGAGGAGGGACAGAGGGACTTCTTGTATAGAAGTGTCTTAAGCCTGTTGGCTCGGTCCCGGCACTCCCTCGCTGTCAATTTGGAGCAGTGGAGGCACTTTTGAGTTTGGTGTGCCTCCCCTAGGCACTTAATACATTTGGAGTGCCCATCCAAAATGGGCATGGCATCCCAACATGACTCACACCTCTTAAAGTCCGGGGAGCTGGGCATGAGGGGTTGGGGAAAAGCGGCAAACTGCAACAAGAAAAAAAATTTTTTTTAAACTTGACAGGGGAGGAGAAGAGGGCTAAAAAACTTGGATGATGAGGAAACTAAGGATTAAAACTGGGAATGTAACTATTTTTTGACAGAAATTAGGAGAACAGTGGGCTCCGTCTGCTGCCGAGGATGGTAGAGAAGGAACTGAGGGGCCATACCGCACACGCGCCCAAGAATTCCAAGAACACTAGAGGGCGCTACGACACCTGTGCGGCGCAGCAGAAACTGCTAGCAAAGTCTCCGGTCGCCAGCACGAGGACGCACCAGCACCCAGAGTGGAGCACCCACAGGGACAACTCGAAGGAGAACATTTATTGAATACTCAATCATAAAGGACATTATTTTTATTCATCAAACAAACTAAAGAAACTAAAACTTAACTAAACTTAATTTTTTTTAAATTAACAACTAAACTTTACTTAAAAAATACAAACTTAAGTATGGGACATTGTACTTCTTAGTTTGTTTTTTACATGTGCAATTCGGCGCTTATTGCATAATACAGCAATCCACACTTTAAAACTAAAAGAGCGTATCATGCAATTAAATTAAAATGCAAAGCCACTTTTTTTTTGAGACATAATGGGGTTACCAGGTAGTCTTAAAAAAAATACCAGACACACTTCTGGGGCGGGGGGGGGGGGGAGGGACTGGCTGGGAGAGGAGCAGGGCTGGCCGGGAGGAAGGGGGGGCTGGGAAGCAGAGCTGGCGGGGGGGGGGGTCGGGTGGAGCGGGGCTGGCCGGGGGAGATTGGGGGGATAGGGGGATGGCCAGCAGGAGCGGGGCTGGCCGGGGGAGCTCAGGAGGAGCAGGGGAGAACTGGCCGCCGGAAGCAGTGCTGGCGGGGGGTGCAGCAGGGCTGGCCGGGGACGATCAGGAGGAGGAACCAGCTGGCGGGAGGTAGAGCTGGCGGCAGGGGTGGGAGTTGGATACAGTGGGGCTGCCCGGGGGAGATCAGGAGAGGAGGGGAGAACTGGTCGTCGGAAGCAGGGCTGGCGGCGGGTGCAGCAGGGCTGGCCGGGGAAGATCAGGAGAGGAGGGGAGAACTGGTCGCCGGAAGCAGGGCTGGCGGCGGGTGCAGCAGGGCTGGCCGGGGAAGATCAGGAGGAGAAGTGGGGGAGAACCAACCGGCCAGCCAGGAGGGGGGGGGCGGAGCGTATCAGCCAGTGGGGAGCGGGACTGACCCGGGCAGTGCAGCTCCCAGGGCGCTCCTGCCCCCTGCACGGTCCAGGCGAAGCACAAGTCAGTCCAGCTGAGGCTCCACCACACACTTGACCAGCATGCAGGAGCAGACCTGGCTGCCCCTCCTCCTCACATGCAACCAGGGCTCCCAGCGCCGATTACGCCCCGCCTCCCAGCCACTCTCCACGCCAGGCTTCTGGGCACCCAGTTGGAAAACCAGAAAATACCAGATTTTGCACATGTCCGGTATTTTCTGGATTTTTTTACCGGACAGAGCCCCAAAAAAATGGACTGTCTGGTAGAAAACCGAACACCTGGCAACCCTAAGACATTAGGATGTGCCTGGGCACACCCAGCACACCCCGTATGCACGCCAGTGGTTTGAACAAAAACACAAACTGGATGGGCCACTACATTCAATATCCTAATGACATCAAAAGTTAAGTATCAGCCCATTCTATTAGCCTCATTTAGCACGGACACTCTAATTGACAAGATTTTTTCCCCTTCTCTTTCCCTCCCCATCCCTTCTTTTTCTGCCACTTATTTGTACCTCTGGACCCCTTGCTCCACACGAAAGTTCATGATAGTATCTACATTTTTGTTAGTCTCTAAGGTGCTGCAGGAGCATTCATTGTTTTTTAAAGTTTTTACTAAGAATCTTGTAAGAAAAAATGTACTCTGGCAAGTTTGAGACATCATTCATTGGTACATCTTCTCCCATAATCTTGTGGCATAAGGTCATTCTTTGGTATTTGCTTACGTCAAGCATTTCTCAACTCTATGGCCTAATATGGCTAAGCTAAAATTCTTACAAGCCTTGTAATCCTGTAAGCCTTGAATTCCGCCTGCAAGCCTTGAATTCTAACCGTACTTACTTAAATACCTAATTTTCCTTTCTAGCTACTGATCACTCTTATACTCTATAAGACTACAACTTAGATCTATTTAGTATACAGCATGTTCATTGTGACATCACATAACAATCACTGGCTAGTGGCTACACATCACATCAGAACTTACCGTTCAACTGGCAGTGGATGAGAACCTAAGTAATCATCACTTTGACAATCCATGCTTCTCAGTCTGTTAGTGTACTTCTTCATAGGCCAGACAAATCTAAAAAGAAATAATACATCAAGCAAGAGTCAGCCAGACAGATACAGTACAATACAGTACCAAACCAGTCTTTTGGAGTATGGTAATAATATTCACTTACACAGTCAAATAATCCATTAAGAAGAACTCAAAGGGTCTGATTCTCCTTTACACTAAGAACGTCTCGTGTTGCCCTGACAGAGAGCCAGGCCAGAAAGTACATAACATTGTAGCACACATAGGATTACTATGCTCATGAGAGTCTTCTATTATTGCACAGAACAAAGAGTTGCTTGTAACAAATTTTCATTATACCAGCATGGGAGCTGTAAAGTGACAGAAGGTCATTACCCAGTCTCCTCCCTACTCCCTCCCAGGAACTGTATCTCAAGATCTCAGATTACAATGCATCAGGCTACTATGTGAAGGATCAGTAGGTTAACACTGTTTAGCAGCACCTATAAATATGTACATTATTATGCATTAAGACAGACCTGGGCAAAATATAGCCTGTGGGCTGGATCCAGCCCGCCAAGCCACATGATCCAGCCCATGGAGGTAGTGGGGAGCCCCAGGCAGGCTCCCCTGCTTGCCCTGCATGCTGTGCAGAAACATGGCTGACAGACTTCCTTTCAGTCACCCACTTTTGTGAAATCCCTTTGTAACTCTTCACGGTCTGCTTTGGACTTAATTACCTTCAGTAATTTTAAGCCAAAAAAACCTTTACAATTTCACTTCCCTCCCCCTACTTTATTTATGAATATATTGGACACACTGGTCCCAGGCAAGATCCCCAGAGGAATCCACTGTTTACCTGTCTCCATTACAAAAACTGACCACTTACCCCTATCTCATGTTTCTTATTTTGTAACCAGTTATTGATCCATGAGAGAACCTATCATCTTATTCCACGACAGCTTACTTCGCTTAAGAGTCTTTAATGAGGGACCTTGTCAAAGGCCTTCTGAAAGTCTAAGTACTCTACATCCATCAGATCACCCTTCTGCATATTTGTTGATGCCCTCAAAAATTCGAATACATTGGTGAGGCATTATTGCCCTTTTAAAAATACCATGTTGACTGTCACCCAACAAATTGTATTCATCTATGTGTGTCTGATAATTCTGTTCTTTACTGAAGTTAGGCATACCAGACTGTAAATGCCAGCATTGCCTCTGGAGTCTTTTTAAAAAATTGATGTAATTTTAGCTATCAACCAGTCATCTGGTACAGCACCAAATTTAAATGAAAGGCTGCATGTTACAGTAGTAGTACTGCAATTTCATATTTTAATTCCTTCAGAATTTTGGGGCAAATATGATCTGGTCCTGGTGACTTCATTAGGAGGTGACAGGAAGCGAAGGAGAATGGTGGTCAAAAGGAGCAGGGGGTGAAGATTGGTGGATTGAGGTCAGGAGGACAACAGGAAACTGACGTTTTTTCTGAGATGTAAAAGGGAAGAATATGGAATTGGTGGCTTTTGGTCAGGTAGAAAACATTTTACCCGGGAATATATGTATTCACTAACTAACACAGCACATTTGAAAGAGCCCCTAGTGGAATTTTGGCAGTACATCAACTGGTTATTGGCTATGTTCTGTAAATTGAGGTCAGCTGGCATTTATGAAACTTGCACTCCAAATTGTTCTTAATTTACATTAAGTGTGGGCCTTAACCTCTTTCCTAACAAACTGATCTCATTCCTAATGCATTTCCTTGCTTTATGCAGAATTTGTATGTCAAAATCCACAAACTCGCCTTGAGTAAATAAAAGTTACAGCCGAAGTAATGTAGTCTCATACTTCATCCAATAATGCACAATACCACTAGATTGCTGGGGAAAAGTTTACCCCTTTTTCCTGGAAATAATTAGTTTACTTTTAAAAGATGTATTAGCAAAAGGAATATACTGCAAATAGCCTAAAACAATTAGTGGTTTAAATATTATTGAGTACTCTAATTTTAAAGAATTGCCAGTGTGAAGAAGTTCCTTCTTAAAAACAAGATTGCTTAGAGTTTGATAAACTGCCCCTGTATAGCTTATACATATTAAAACATATCTACTTCTGAGATATGTCTTGACTTGAAAACAGGATTAATGAGTCTTTGACAATAGAGTCTGTCATAGAACCAGGAGAAGTACAGAAAAATCAAATTATACCTTTAAGCTATACAAAAAGGCTATGTCTAGACTGCAGAGCTTTTCCGGGATACCTTCAGTATCCCGGAAAAGCTTTGCCACGTCAAGGAACGTGTCTGCTTTTTCGGAACAATTTCTGAAAAACAGGACTCATTCTTTCGCCATCCCTGTAATCCTCATTGTATGAGGAAGAAGGGATGTGTCAAAAGAGGAGGTTTTTCCAAAGTTTGGCCCCGTGAAGACAGGCTAACTTTTGGAAAAGCCTCTTTCGAAAGAAAAGCGGAAAAAGATACACAAATTGCGGTTCGCAATTCTTTTTAATGTAGACCTACCCTTTGTTTCGTCTAATACTTGAAGGGCAGCTAACATAACTATAAGTTTAGTTTTACTGGAAATCCTTCATCTTGGTGTCAACCATGTCTTTTAATCAAGAAAATAAAACATTGATCTTCAAAATCAAATTTCTTTTCTATACAACTATTTGTAAAGAATTGAGACCCCTTTTCTAACAAACTATATCTGAATTCACACTATGGATATCAGGTGGCTGACTACATATAGGTTTTGCTCTCAACACAAAAGCAAAGGCCTGGATCTAGCAAGCCAATTCAGCTGCTCCATTAGCTCAACCAGTAAAGGTTCCCTCCATACACAGTTACACACAAGAGGCTCAGATCTAATCTTTTACACACTGACTGAAAAGCTAAATAGTTTGGACTTGGCCAAAAGTCAATACATTTCCAGATGCCACCACCTCCTAAAAGGAATAAGTTGAGTGCCTCATTTGTTCATTCTACTTTACTGACTGGACTACCTCTCCCATGAAAAAAACATGGTCTCATTGTTTGCCAACTCACTATAGTGCTTCTTTATGGAAGCATCCAAAATGGATGGCATTGCAAATTTCTGCAGAAGGTATAGATGAAGTGGCTCTAGCAAAAAAAATATTAATGTGTACACACACACACACACACACACTATCTACCATGTCAAACACGTGCTGTGAGGCTATTTCTCTGAAAGTTTAAAACATTCTTAGGGCAATATGTGCTGCCTTTGCTATGCTTGCAATTTTGAGGTCTCAGCCTTTTCTGTAGATCCACTGAGAATTTTTTTCTTGTCAGAATTGTCAATACAGCACTTTTCACTAAAACTAAATTCAACTTAAAAATTTCATATGCACACCCAGCTGCTTCATTGAGAGGCTTTTCATAGCACTCGTAACTGCTGGTCTGCCAGGAGTGCCTGAAGTACTGTTTCAATGGTTTTTCTCCACAAAGCGCTATGGAAAAAAATCTCAAGGAAGCAGCTGCGTGTGTGTGTGTGTGCATGTGAAATTTGGAAGTCTCTCTTGTGACTTTAACCCATTCATAATTACCAGAAAAAGAACCAAAAAAAATCACTACACACACCACCTGTATAAGAATCTTTGTGCTATCAACAGATATGCAGCCAGTGTTTACTGGAACTAAGTTTCATTAAGGCAAAATTAGACTGCTTCTAAAAATAAAACCATTTTAAGTATCTCGCAACCTTTTTGAAAGAGACCCATAAATCCTTATATTCTTAATCTAATTATTTTTATGTGTCTTATTGGTCATGTTCATATTGATAATAGGTTAATTTAGTAAAAATGAATTTCTAAGTACCTTAATATCTGTGTATATGGCAATAAGTGCAGGGCAACTGCCCCGTCAGACACATGACAGGCCTGTATGCAGGAATTTCTGAGGGGGGGATGCGAGCTCTGGGAGGGGCTCCACCCCCATGGCCCAGCCCCGCCCCCAGCCTCTATCCTGGAATAAGAAGGGGGGAAATGAGCCCCAGGATTCCCCCCACCAGCTGGCACACGGGGGAGGGAGGCTGGCAGCGCACCACCTCTGTCTTTCCCAGACTGGCCCCATGGCGGATCATGAAGGACCGTGAGGTAGCTACTAGAGGAAAGTACCTTGGCAGAACAGTGTTGGGAAAGATGTGGGGTAGCCAGGTCTGACTAACTCCCAGACTGAGGCCCTGCTAAAGGGGCCTGCAAGGTGAGTAGGGCTGCAAAGAGACAGGCAGCCAGGTAGGATTAGGTAGCAGGTCCAACCTCCACCTCTTGCCAATGATGAAGTGGCCCGTTCAGACTGCAATGTGCCCCTGCAGGAAGGGGCTAGATGAATGGCAGGTGGTCAGTAATGCAAGGTGGGTTTAAGGGTAATTGGTACCCTGGGAAGGGAGGAATGCAGGAAAGGGTACCACCTGTAAGGTAGTACTCAGGGTAAGGTGCACTGGCATCTGGAAAGGACATTGGGCTTGACGAGTGGTGGAAATAGAAAGCAGGTAATGGTAGGAAAGACACTGGCTAGCAAAGGGCATTCAGAGGCTAAAATATGTGCTAATTTTCAGACTGGCCAGCATGAGGCACCACGGTGATGAGTCACAAGCTGCTACAAGCACCCATGTATTAACTTGGGACTCAGTGGGGCCTTAATATTTATTACAAGAAAATAGAAAATTCCTACTATTTTAACTGTTTTTATTAGCCATTGTAGAAAAATATGTCCTATGCATATAGAGAGCTGGATGAAAATAATGTAGCTCCACCTTTCATTAGTTTCCTGCTACAGTGTTATTTGTATTTTACAGAAAGTCTCTCCAGTTTGCTAGTGCTAATACTACAAACACTGAAAATTTGAGGTTTTACTGGAGGCATTTATAACCACCATAGCATGGGATAACGCCTGTTTATAAAACATCTGGTGATATTAAGGTCCTGGCTCATTTGTTTAAGTTCAGTGACTTCAATGGGACTTAAGCATCTGCTTAAGTGCTTTCCTGAACCAATAAAATCCATATTTTAGAGTGTTTCCATTATTAATAGCAAAGTAGAGATGCATTTCCACAAATCTTGTTTTTAAATAACATGAACATTGTAGCAGGGGACATTTTACATCATACACTCATTCAGGCTTACATCCTGAGGTCAGCAGGAGCCTACTGACTGCAATAGACACTGGATGAAGCAAGGAGAACTGGTTAACATGAAGATTTGCTCCAAAACTTAACCAATTGTAATTCACCCCATTTGTTATTTCAACACACTTTTAGGTATGGACACTTATTTCATTGTCAAAGTAAAAAATAGAAGATAGATATACCAACATAAGCAATACTGAAATAGACATTTGGGTTCTGAAATAAAACAAGTCTGGGTATAGACACTTATTTCCACGCAGATGTGTGTAGATGAGCTTTTAGACATACTTGTGTCATTTTTTAAAACATCAGTGCCAAAGATTTTAAAGACACCATTTCCTCATGTTTATTAACAAATGGAAAGATGAAGATCACAAGCCATATTTCATTCCCACCAAAGGCCCTTTAGTCACAGTCTTTCAAAAGGAAAAACAAACATGGAAAGAAAAAAGGAGAGCTATAAACAGCACACGTGTTCCAGCACATATAGATATCCACAAAAACTCAGGCAATGAAAGTCTTGGCCTTCTAGTCTTGTTTTGAATCTTCCATGTAGTCTAGATGAGCCCACACTGATGTAGTAGAGAGATGCAGCCACAGAAAGCCAAATACAGCTTCCTGATTCAGGGTCACCCAGCCCACGTGCAAGTTAGAGCTAGAGAACCAGTAGAGAAACAGGAATAAAGGAGCAAAATGCCACCCCACCCTTCGCTTCCCCTTAAGCTGGAGCTTGTGAGGGGGTGGGGGTGGCTAGTGTAGTAAGTAACTATGTAACCTGCACTAGTTGTATGGCAGCAGAGATTTCCCCTACACAATGGAGATACTCTGTTGGGAATACCTGGCTATTTAGCACTTTGTAGCATTTTACGTAGTACCAAGTGCCATTAGCAGACCAGAGATGTCAGCATTCTGTGCCCTATACTACAGGTAGAGCAAAAATAGGAGTGGAAAATTATCTTCCTCCATAAACTTACAGCACATATCCCAGTGTAGGTTCTCTCCGCATTTTGCAATATTTATGACAAGGTTAGAAATAGGAGTTTTGTACTTGTAAGTATCCCAACATAAGTGAATGTTGATAAATATTGTTACATTGATTACCATGAGATTAATCTTGTTCTAAAATAGCTGATAAGATAGAACTAGGAACCGTGGATTTTTTTTGTGTGTGTGTCATTGATTGATTTGCTGTTTTGGTCTTTCAAAAGAGAGAGGCCAATAACTTCATCATTATCTGATAAACGGCAATTACCAACAGAGAACATGGAAAAATAAAGGCTTTTACTATGGCAAATCCCCAACTTGAGACATTGTGGGGTCAACTAGCAACTTAGAAGGAATCTGAACTACAAGATTCTATTTTAGAAAAAACTATAGAAATGTAGCCATTTCCTGATTGTGCCAGATACTGGAATTGGATGACAGGGAGATGGATCACTTGATGATTGCCTGTTCTGTTTATTCCTTCTGAGGCACCTGGCATTGGCCATTGCTAGAAGACAGGAAATGGGGCTAGATGGACCTTTAGAAAGACCCAATATGGCTGTTATATCAGTCACAGCAGAGAGTTTCTCAGACTGAAATAACTGACTCATTTAGTCCTATTAATGGTAGCCTTAAGGCATTGCTTTACTCACAAAAGGATGTGCTGGACAGTGGAGCTCCTTAAACTGATACAATTAAGTACACATTTCTGAAAACCCTAATGCCAGGACATCCGCCCTTCTGAAGATTTAAATCAAGGCTAGGAATTGTCAGCTGTAACTTCAAAACCACAACTTTAACATTAAAAAGAAGGTGGGTTTTTTTCCCCCTCAAAAAATCATTCTTTTTCAGAGAACAATTTTCTCATCCTCAGCTATTAACATCCTTGGATTTGTAGGAAGCTAATCTCATAAATATCATGACTAACCTGGGGATAACAAGCCTTCATCCATAGCTGAAAGTCATTGTAGACCACATACATGATTTATCAGAATGGTTATTCCATCATAAAGGGAAAAAGTCCCAGCACTGCCAAAGAGTGTCTGTACTCCTTTCATACTACCGAAAATCTGGGAATCATTAGTTATTATTCTCCTGATACACAGAAGATCTGCTAATAGAATGCCACAAATCAAATTAAAGGCAGTATTGTGAGAGTACTTAGGTACTATTAGTTTGCATAAGTTAGTCAGACAAGTGGAGGAAAGTATGCATGTGTTCTACCCTCTAACAATACATAGGATTCATCATTAGTTTTTTCTACTGTCCACTTTAACACTCAGAGTGCTAATACTGTTTCATACAGTTTTATGCTGGTGTGAATCCACTTACTTGAATGGAGTTATTCCTCATTTACACCAGTGAGTGCAAAAATCAGAATGAGAGTGCACAAAAATGAGGAATAAAATCAAGAACAAGAAAAACTTGAGGGTACAGCAAAAGGTATGCTGAAATGTTATCATGATGGAGGCCACACAAGAACATAGATTTGTACACAGATATTCCCTGGACTCCAAACAAAACTTTTAAAAAGCTGGGGGGAAACAGAGTCAAGTTTACTTAGATCTTTAGCAGCATTACTTTTAGAATCAATAACCAAGCTTGCACTGGGCTTAGCAACATTACAAAGCAAACTCTGCATACAAATTAACTATTCCTCTACAATGGCAGTGTACCTTTTGGGAGCACACCACATTTCTCCCCCATTCCTCCCAGAACATACACGTTTCTTCTGGGACCAATTCTATTTCTTTCATCACATGCCTGTTGAATATCAGATCCTTTAACAAACTTGCAGCAAGCATATTTGGACTCTTCAGCAATTGACACACCACCATTCCACTGTCAAATGGAGAAACTAGATCCATTTTATGAAGTTCTGAATGGTTAGTTCTGCATATGAGGGCTCTGAATAGGATTTTCTTCTTCTGAGCTTTGGTATATACATGGGCACACCAAGGACCCATGATGAAAGAAGAAACAGGAAACCAATACTTCCAAATCCTGCACTGACTTGAGGATCAGTATCAACAAACCCAAGCATTGAGGGGGAGGGGGGTGGAGACAAAAAGCCGGTAATAAGACCCCCCAAAATATAATATTGGCCTAAAAGTAATCAGGTTTTAAATAATACATTTGGATTCTTTATATTTGCCTTCTGATTTTAGAACCTTTACAAGGCTTTTAAGTCACATTTTCTAGCTTTAATGCAACCAGAAGAGTCCCCCCACACACTTTTTTTTTAAAAGTGAAAGTCGAGAGGCTCATACTGTCTCTTGATTCCGGCCATTGGGACATTTAAAAAAAGCAGCAAATATGAAACTCTCAATAAAACTGTGAGCTGGCAACACTGGGAAGAGTGAAAACCCAGATTCCCTAAGCTCACATAATAAACTTAAGCCTATGTCTATAAATGCTGCAGACTGCAAAGGCCTGTCATCTCATCTAGACAGTCCCATTTTTCCTTTCCACGTAACTTCTAGTTATTCACTAAGTTTAGGTTTAAATGGCTCCACAATGGGCTTTCTAGATATTATTTTAAATACATTTAATACATTTCCTAGTGTAGACCAGGGCAGTAAGAAACAGAGAAGGATGTGACTTCTTTCAGACTACATCATTTGTCTAAGCAAATAATTTTGGAACAAAAAGAGCCAGAGCCCTAACTTGAATCATGTGAGTCAGAACCTCCCGTAAATTCACCTTCTACTCTTGGCACCTTCATTCTTAGATCATTACTCAGAGGGCATGTCTACACTAGGAAATTATTTTGAAATAACTCCCGAAATAGTGTGTCCACGCTACAGGAAAGCCTTGAAATTAGTTAAAGGGAGGATCCTTTAATGTGGATGAGCTACCTCAACTTAGAACCCCAGGAAGCACTGGAGAAGTAATTGCTTTGAATGACTCTGGGGAGTAGTTATTTCAAAATAGCAGCAATGGTGCATCCAATTACCGTTATTCTGAAATAACTATTTTGAAAGAAGCATTCCTCATGGAAAGCAGAAGTTATTACTTCAAAATAACCAGCCCCTTATTTTGAAATAACGGGCTTGGTAGTGTGGACACTCTGCTGGTTATTTCAAAATAAGGGGAGTTATTTTGAAATAACTTCTGAGTGTAGACCAGAGCAGAGTGACCTCCTCTCCTGAGAGGGGTATACACATTTATAAAATATGCTGTACTGTAGGGGCAATAATAAGGAGCCATGTTTCTAGAAATTAACATTTCAGTGACAAAGAATTTATCTGAGGCTCAGTACCAAATAAGAAATAGATTGCCACTTGCTACTGCATTTTTACTGGGGTTTTTTTTTGTTAGTGCTGAATAATCACTCCATTAGAGCATTTATTATTTTTCATACCAATACTAATATAGGTTGTTCTTAAAACACCGAGAGGTACAACTTTTTCTAGCTACACATTGCCTATTTGATTGATTGGCTGTATAATGCTTCCTTCGGTCTTAATGGAAGACTACAAGTATGTTCGTTTGACATCACTTCTTTCAAGGATGATTTCTAACACTAAAGCTCAAAATGAGAGTACCCCTATTCAAGATAATGGCTTCTTACACTGGAAAAGGTTCATGCTAAGCAGCAGGTTTTGTGCGACCCTTTCTCTCAGTTGAAGTTTGCCAACTGTTAGGTTATGGTCTCAGTCATAAAAATTCTCAGAGATATGGTTGGATTGCAGAATTTCACTTTTTGGCCCACAAAATATTGAGTCCTGTAGACCCTCAATTCACACAGAAATCAAAAGGAGCTGAGGATAAAGAGTACCCTGCAGGAAACACTGAGCTGACAAGTTCAGATCCCTCATTTGCACCTGCAGCCCCTGGGCCTTAGGTTCCCCATCCCTGCTCCACATCAATGAAGAGGCCAGGGAGAAGCAAAGGAAAAGCACAGCAGTATGAGCCTACAGACCCAGGCTGTATTTCCATCTCTGTCACCAAGTACTGAGTGACTGCACCTAAGTCTGTTTAGCCTCTTACCTCTTTGTTTAGATTGTAAGCCCTTTGGGTCAGAGAGTGTCTCTTACATGTACATGTAAAGCACCTAGCACAGTGTAGTCCTATTTCATTGAAAGCCTCTAGGAACTATTGTGATATAAATAAAAATGAACAGGAAATCAAAGATGTAAAATGTGAATTAACAGAGTAGTAGCCTTCTAATTAATTGATGTCACCTGTTACTGACATGAAATTCCTGAACTCAAATGGAATACTCTAACTCTAGTTAGCACTCAATAGATCAATGAGTATTTTTAATACGGTTTTATTGATGTTGTGGTAAAGTCACTTCAGCTCCACCCCCTTTGACGCAATAATAAACTTAAGGGGAACTGAAATAGAGAAATTAAGTGACTTCCCCAAAGTTACACCAGCAGTCAGAGAGTCAGAAACCAAAACCAAGTTCTGCTGACTGTCCATCTCCTATATCTTAACCACAGTGTTCCCTGTAAGCTGTGCGCTTGTGCAGCCGTTCAGCTGAGCTGCATTTGAATCTCTGATTAGCAGCATGCTCACAGATAGGTTTTGTTTCTGCTGGTGGTGAACATTTCCACGTACTTTCATGCACACAGAAAAAATCCACACCTGGATGGGAAAAGATTAGAGGGAATGTTGCAGAAGACTAGCCTTTTCCTCCAAGCACTAATTCAATATAAATATGGATTGCAGAATCGGGCCCCACATGAACTGCTCACTACCTGCAAAGTATAAAGAATAGGAATGTTGCTGCATCTCCCTACAGAAAGGGAATCATCTGTGTAATCAGAAGATTTCAGCTCACTTAATGCCAGCTGCTGTTATTCACCTATGCTGTCTGAAAGACACCCTGCTTGATTACATTGAGATTCCTCTAAGCCAGAGGTGGGCAATAAGCCAGATGTGGCTTGCCAGGGTTAGCCACTATCAGGTCACAGGTGCTTTATTTAACTGAGCCTCTGCAGGTATGGCTGCTTGAAGCTCCTGTTTGTTGTGGATTGCCATTTCCAGCCAGTGAGAGCTGTGGGAAGCAGTGTCCTGCTCTACACTGTTCCCACAGCTCCCAGTGGCTGGGAACAGTGATCCATTGCTAACAGGGGCTTCAAGTGGCCATTCCTGGGGAGGAAAATAAAGCTCTGGCAGACCACCAAGGGCTAACCATGCTGAGCTGCATCCAGACAGCTGGCCAGTTATTGCCCACCACTCTTCTAAGCACACTGAAAATGATCTGACATTTAGGAGGATTTTTTAAAAGATGAAAAATACTATATTAAATTCAGGTCACTATCCCCATCCGCTCCCCATGCACCACCCACCACAGGCCTTATTGGAAGGATTACATAGCATTGCATGGTAAACAGTGTTGGCATTTTAAAAATATTTGCAAGCTATCACTAATGTTTTCATTTTGCAGAGTTAATATCCAATTGCTCCTTTTTGACATTCACTTGAAAACTCTTGAAACTAGTCTCAGGCCAAGTACTGACACAGCCACAGACACCTGAAACTTAATGGGGTAAGTAACACAAGCTGGAGGGCTAAAAGCAGTTTCCTGTACCAATAGAACAGGTTGTTTGCATCCAGCAATAAACTCCAGTGCCTGTGGTTGGTGGTTTTATTTATTCTTGTAAGTGTGGAAATGGGAGGAAAAGAAAAAAACAGAGACCTTCTTCATAAGTTAATAAGGAAGAAAACATACAATCTGTGTCAAAAGTTACTTTCTGCTAATAAGACATTTCAGCTAAATACAAAGGAATCAGATTTAATGAAAGAGGAAACCGTTTCAGTCAAGACACTGAAGAGACTGTAATGAGAGGATCCTAAGTTCAAAATATTAGTTCACGGCCTAGGAAATAAAAATGAGAGCTGCCTTCAATACTGATGTGATGCTTTTTTTAGTTGTAAGAGGTCATCACCTGCAATGCTTCCTACCATAAAAGATACTAGACATAGTTGAGCCAAATAATGGCAGGTTCATATAAATAAACTAGGTAGCCATTTGTTAAACTAAACCAAACATATAACTGTATTTTCCAGTGCAGGTTCCAACATATAAGAAAGTAAAAATCATGAGTCAGCCCCTTCCCCCTGCTAAAAAATCATGAGTTCATTAAAAATCGTAAGAGTTTCAAGGAGAATATTAATGTTAAAAACATTACCTTTGGTTTTTTAGCCTTTATGGTGCACTGTGGTCATGCTTTCAAGCTTTTTTCAAGCTCTCGTTCTGGAAAAAAAAATTATTAAGTGAGAGAGAGAAAGCTCAGATTCTTGCTTAATCAAGTTTCTCCAGGAGCTGGAGCATTAAAATAAAAACACAAAATGTTGCAAGACATATGACTAAATTTTGAGTCCATAACATTGGGTTCATCAGGAGTTATAGCTTTGTCTATTTGCTACACCACTAATCCAATGCATTTGGACTTTTGAATTTTTTTCATGCCACAAAGTTTTAAAATTTAGTTTTATAAAAACTGCAGTAGCCAACTGAAGAAATATATATATATATATATATATATATATATATATTACAACATCTCCAGGTTCCTTTAGCATTATCTGTTTCCATATTCACTTCTACAGGCATAAAGTGGTCATGCTGCATACTTACAAAGAAACCAAGATTATATTCCAACTGGCTGACAAAAATCAAACACCCCCTAAACTTGCCTTACAGGAAGCGATTTTAAAATACGAAATAGCATAATGAGTGCAGTGTTACAGAAAGTTGTTCTTTTCAATTGGGAAAAACTTGACAATTCACAGACATCCAAAGGCAGAGTAAGGACCCAAAAAAAGCAGACTAGATAAGTGAATCTGCTTGAGAACATATGGCTGCAAATGTTTGAGCACAGAGAAAACAAATATTTTTCAATGCTGTTTTTATTTCTTGGTCATTTCATTTATTAATTAACCTCTCCTTCAGAGAGCTTGAATGGAAAACTGCCCTTTCCTAATTGTTATAACTCATACTTTATATAAGGTCAAGAAATAAAGAAAAGGTGACTGCAGTTATATTTTTAAGTCCCTGCCAAAGGGTTAGATCCTCAAGCACTTAAAAATATAAATGCAGTCACCTTACACTTTATATAAGGTCAAGAAATAAAGAAGACCGATAACAATCAGGAAAGGTCAGTTTTCCTTACAAGCTCTCTGCCAAAGGTTTGGCTCCTCAAGCACCCCACTTTCTTTGTCCTTCACAAGGTAGTGCACAGGGACCTTATCTACCAGCTTGCTAAGTTTGTTAAAGTCTGTTTTTTTTAAGTCCATTGTCTTTATTCTGCTGCTTTCACTCCTTCCTCTCCTTAGAATATGAAGTAATAATTTCATGGTTATTTTCACTTCCACCCAAAATTATTATGGAATATTTAATAGGATAGTTGCAAATAACACAGGTCCACAATGTGACTCACTCCTAACTAACTCACTCCTAACTAACAAGACAACTCATGTAAGTTGTCTTGCTGATTCTACAGCATATCTAGAGAACAAAAAATACTGGAATAAAAGAAACCCACAACCTCTGGTCCTAGTTTCAAGACAAAAACAAAATCAGAAGTGCAACTGATTAAATCTAGAAGTCACCATTTCAATACTACTTAGTTCTCATTAGTGCAAAATTTCCATGGGCTTAAATGTATTTTCCCTCACTAGAAGCTTTAGAATTTGGCCCATTATACATATGGGACTGGTAATTTCAGCTCTCACTTGATATTTCTTGTCCTTATTGTTTTGTTTTTAATCCAGAAACAGAGAGCTAGGATCTGTAGAGAATAACAAGAAAGAGGATGTCCTTAAATTGCAGAAAATATTAAAGTTACTGCAGTGGTAAATGAAAATCAGTTCTGAGAGTCAGCCATCTAACTCTCCATTAAGATAGCAAAAACTGATTCTTCTTTTAAATTAAAAAGCCTTCTAAAGGAGAACCAAAGAAAGCAGTAAGCATTACTCATGGTGCAGCTACTAGGCAGAGCTTTTGACTCATGACTCATCCAATAAATGTAAAAGCAGCTCAAAGGCAGAATCTGGAGAGTTTCTGCTGAAAAACAAAAATCACATTAACCAGGAGAAAGGGGGAAAATAAGATAGCTACAGAAAACATGGGTCAGTAGTTAGACCTAAAGACTGAGAATAAGCAGTCCTCAAGCTCTATTCCTAGTTTTGACTCTAATTTATTGTGTGGCCTTGAGCAAGTTACTTAACCTTTCTCTGTGCTACTGCACTAAATGAAGAATTCTATTTCTTACCACCCAACTGACATAGTAGTATTGCATAGTAGTATAGCTAAGAGAATAGTTCATTATCTTTTCCCCCTAAATTTAATCTTGTTTTCTAGTTACAGGAAGTCAAACAGTTTAACGTGAAAAACTTAAAAAACAACAAATAGTCTGGTAGCACTTTAAAGACTAACGAAACATGTAGATGGTATCATGAGCTTTCCTGGGCACCGCCCACTTCTTCAGATAACCGGAGTGTTGGAAGTTCAGAACCAAGAATAAATAAGAGAAGGAGGGAGGGAGAGGGGAGGAAAAAATTGGAGGGGGGGGGAAGAGGACATTGGGTAGATAAGTTTCAGAGGGATAGCCTAGCCAGTCTGTAACAGGAAAAACTTAAAAAACAAATGGTCTATTAGCACCTCAAAGACTAAATAGTTAAAAGAGGCTGATAAGAACCATTAGTTTGCACTAGGAAAGGAAGAGTACTAACACCAGATTCTACACAGACATCAAGAACCATTGGCACCTTCACTGATCTGAAGAAGTGGGTCTGCCCCTCAAAAGCTCATCACCTAATAAACTATCTTGTTAGTCTTTAAAGTGCTACATGACTACTTTTTTTGTATTACCAAGATCAGACTAACACGGTTACCTCTCTGTTACTAATCTTCATTGTTTGGTTGGTTGATAACATGCGAGCCATCCAATATCGTGATTTAGACCATTTGCATGAGAGTTAAACTTGAGAATGAAGTGGATTTCCAGTCCTTCTCTGTGCACAAGAGGCTCCCAAGATGTGACCGCCCGAATTCTGACCCCCCACACTTACACCCATTTTTGTAAGTGCGGAAGGGGCCGGAAACTCTCGATTTATGTCCGTAGCCCACATTTACGATGGCGGATGGGGCCTATTGTAATGCAGGTTCAAGTTACGATGCCCCGACTTGCGATGCTTCCTCTGGGACCAATCGCGTCACAAGTCGGGGGTCTCTTGTGGAATTGGTCTGAAACAAAACAGCAACTTGTAGATCCCTTAATGAGTGTCCAGGGAGGTTGAAGTCTTCCCCAACAGGTTTCTGTGTGTTGCCTTTTCGGATATCTGATTTGTGTCCTTTAATTCTTTCCTGTAGTTTAATCAGGACTATGTAGCACTTTAAAGACTAACAAGATGGTTTATTAGGTAATGAGCTTTCGTGGGCCAGACCCACTTCCTCAGATCAAATTGTGGAAGAAAATAGGCATGACCATATATACCAAAGGATACAATCAAAAAAAGTGAACACACATAAAGAAGGACAAATCAAATTTCAGAACAGAGGGGGGATAAGGGAGGGGAGGTAAATGTCTGTGAGCTAATGATATTAGAGGTGATAATTGGGGAAGCTATCTTTGTAATGGGTAAGATAATTAGAGTCTTTGTTAAGACCCCGGCGTAAAGTGTCAAATTTAAGCATGAATGACAGTTCAGAGGTTTCTCTTTCAAGCCTGGTGTGAAAATGTCTTTGAAGCAGTATGCAGGTAATCAAGTCATTAAGACAATGCCCTTTCTGGTTGAAATGGCAAGAAACTGTTTTTTCTTTGTGATACTGTCTGATATCCGTTTTGTGTGCATTGATTCTTTGGCGAAGCGCCTGAGACGTTTGTCCAATGTACATAGCAGATGGACACTGTTGGCACATGATGATATAGATTATATTTCTGGATGAGCAGGAATATGTGTTCTTGATCTTATAACTGAATTGGTTAGGTCCAATAATGGTGTCAGCAGAGTAAATATGTGGGCAAAGTTGGCAACGGGGTTTGTTGCAAGGAAAAGTCCCAGGGTTGGTATTAGTGTGGTATGTCCTGTGGTTGTTGGTAAGAATCATCCTGAGGTTAGGTGGTTGCCTGTAGGAGACTATGGGTCTGTCTCCCAGAGCCTCTTGGAGTGTAGTATCCTGTTCTACTATAGGTTGTAGTTTATTGATAATATGTTGGACAGGTTTAAGTTGGGGGCTATAGGTGATGACAAGTGGTGTTCTATTGTTGGTTTTCTTGGGTCTGTCTTGAAGTAGATGGTTTCTGGGTATTCGTCTGGCTCTTTCAATTTGTGTTTTTATTTTTCCAGGTGGGTAATTGAGGTTTATAAATGCTTGGTAGAGATCCTGAAGTTTCTGGTCTCTGTCAATGGGATTAGAGCAGATGCGGTTGTATCGAAGGGCTTGGCTATAGATGATGGATCGCATGGTGTGTTCTGGATGGGAGCTGGAGGCATGAAGGTAACTGTATGAGTCAGTGGGTTTTCTGTAGAGAATGGTGTCTAATTTACCATTGGTGATTTGTACTGTGGTATCCAGGAAATGGATCTCTCGTGTAGAATGGTCCAGGCTGAGATTGATGGTGGGGTGTAGGTTGTTAAAATCTCTGTGGAATGTCTCCAGTGTTTCTTGGCCGTGGGTCCAGATCATAAAGATGTCATCGATGTAGCATAAGTATAGAAGGGGTAAAAGGGGACGGGATCTGAGGAAACGTTGTTCTAAGTCAGCCATAAAGATGTTAGCGTACTGTGGGGCCATGCGGGTACCCATGGCTGTGGCACTGATCTGGAGGTATAAGTTGTCCTCAAAATGGAAATAATTGTGGGTGAGAACAAAGTTACATAGGTCTGCTGCCAGATTGGCAGTGGTGTCCTCTGGGATAGTGTTTCTAATTGCTTGTAATCCGTCTTCATGTGGGATGCTGGTGTATAGAGCTTTTACATCCATGGTAGCAAGGATGGTGTTATCAGGGAGGTTATCGATGTTTTGTAGTTTTCTCAGGAAGTCTGTAGTATCTCGGAGATAGCTGGGAGTGTTGGTTGCGTAGGGTTTGAGAAGAGAGTCTACATAGCTGGATAATCCAGTAGTGAGCGTGCCGATACGTGAGATGATGGGACATCCAGGGTGTCCCAGTTTATGGATTTTGGGAAGCAGATAGAACAATCCTGGTCGGGGTTCAGGAGGTGTTTCTGTGGAACCTCCCTTCAGGAAGTTGAAGGCTGCTATCAAATCCCCCCTCACTCTTCGCTTCTGCAGACTAAACAGACCCAACTCCCTCAGCCTCTCCTCATAAGTCATATGCTCCAGCCCCCTAATCATTTTGGTTGCCCTCCGCTGGACCCTCTCCAATGCGTCCACATCCTTTTTGTAGTGGGGGGCCCAGAACTGGACACAATACTTCAGATGTGGCTTCACCAGAGCCGAATAAAGGGGAATAATGACATCTCTGGATCTGCTGGCAATGCTCCTCTTAATGCAACCTAATATGCCGTTAGCCTTCTGGGCTACAAGGGCACACTGTTGACTCATATCCAGCTTCTCATCCACTGTAACCCCAAGGTACTTTTCTGCAGAACTACTACTTAACTGGTTGGTCCCCAGCTTGTAACTATGCTTGGGATTCTTCCATCCCAAGTGCAGAACTCTGCACTTGTCCTTGCTGAACTTCATCAGATTTCTTGTGGCCCAATCCTCCAATTTGTCTAAGTCACTCTGGACCCTATCTCTGCCTTCAAGCGTATCTACCTCTCCCCCTAGCTTAGTGTCATCCGCAAACTTGCTGAGGGTGCAATCCATCCCCTCATCCAGGTCATTAATAAAGATATTGAACAAAACCAGTCCTAGAACTGAACCTTGGGGCACTCTGCTAGAAACCGACCGCCATCCTGACATCGAGCCGTTGATCACTACCCGCTGGGCCCGGCCTTCTAGCCAGCTTTCTATCCATCTTACTGTCCATTTATCCAATCCACATTCCCTTAACTTGCTGGCAAGAATATTGTGGGAGACCTTATCAAAAGCCTTGCTAAAGTCAAGGTAGATCACATCCACTGACTTTCCCACATCCACAGAGCCAGTTACCTCATCACAGAAGCTAATCAAATTGGTCAGGCACAACTTGCCCTTTATGAATCCATGTTGACTATTCCTAATCACTTTCCTCTCCTCCCAGTGCCTCAAAATGGATTCCTTAAGGATCCCTTCCATGATTTTTCCAGGAACCGAGGCAAGACTGACCGGCCTATAGTTCCCTGGATCGTCCTTCTTCCCTTTTTTGAAGATGGGCACTACATTTGCCTTTTTCCAATCATCTGGGATCTCTCCCCATCTCCACGACTTTTCAAAGATAATGGCCAAAGGCTCCTCAATGACATTTGCCAACTCCCTCAGTACCCTTGGATGCATTAAGTCCGGACCCATGGATTTGTGTACGTTTAGCTTTTCTAAATAGTTCCTAACCTGTTCTTTACCCACCACGGGCTGTCCATCTTCATCCCATCTTGCGTCACTTGGCTCCTGGACTTCCGCGCTGACCTTGTTCATGAATACAGAGGTAAAGAAAGCATTGAGTACTTCAGCTTTCCCCACATCATCTGTCACTAGGTTACCTCCTTCATCCAGTAGGGGCCCCACACCCTCTCTGATCACCTTCTTCTTGTTAACATGCCTGTAGAAACCTTTCTTGTTATCCTTCACATCCTTAGCCAGTTGCAATTCCATTTGCACTTTCGCCTTCCTGATAACCCCCCGGCATTCTCAAGCTATACATTTAAACCCCTCCCTGGTCATTTGTCCAAGTTTCCACTTTTTGTAAGCTTCCTTTTTGTGCTTAAGTTCACCAAGGATTTCCCCTGTAAGCCAATCCAGTCTCCTACCATTTTTGCCTCTCTTGCTACGCGTCGGGATGGTTTCTTTCTGTGCCTTCAATAAGGCTTCTTTAAAATACTGCCAGGTGTCCTGGACTCCTTTCCCCTTCATGTTAGCATCCCAGGGGATTCTGCCCATCAGATCTCTGAGGGAGTCAAAATCTGCTTTTTTGAAGTCCAAGGTGTGTATTTTACTACTCTCTTTTCTTCCTTTGGTCAGGATCCTGAAATCTACCATCTCATGATCACTGCTTCCCAGATTGTCACCCACCTCTACTTCCCCTATTAGTTCTTCCCTGTTTGTGAGCAGAAGGTCCAAAACTCCTTGTGTTGTAAAAGTTAAGTAATTGACTGGGACCTGTCTTATATTAGACAGGTTCTTTCGGGCATACAAGCATAACCTGAAACTTTGCAGATAATTAGCCTGTTAGATACTCATAAAAGTCAAGATAAGATATTTTATTATTGGGGAGATTCCCAAATCTGCACCGTCCTTTGTGGGTGATGAATCTGAGGAACTGTCCCGGATTGAAGTGTCATTAGAGGAGGTTTTGGAACAAATAGAAAAACTTAATGTTAACAAATCTCCGGGACCGGATGGCATTCATCCAAGGGTTCTAAAAGAACTCAAATGGGAAATTGCTGAACTATTATCTGTGGTTTGTAACCTATCCCTTAAATCGGCTTCCATACCTAATGACTGGAAGGTAGCCAACGTGACACCAATATTTAAAAAGGGCTCTAGAGGCGATCCGGGCAATTACAGACCGGTAAGTCTAATTTCAATACCGGGCAAATTAGTCGAAACAATAGTAAAGAATAAAATTGTGAAGCATGTAGAAGAACATAATTTGTTGGACAAAAGTCAACATGGTTTCTGTAAAGGGAAATCCTGTCTTATTAATCTATTAGAGTTCTTTGAAGGGGTTAACAAACATGCGGACAAGGGGGATCCAGTAGATATAGTATACTTAGATTTTCAGAAAGCCTTTGACAAGGTCCCTCACCAAAGGCTCTTGTGTAAATTACATGGCCATGGGATAAGAGGGAAGGTCCTTTCTTGGATTGAGAACTGGTTAAAAGACAGGAAAAAAAGGGTCGGAATAAATGGTAAATTTTCAGAATGGAGAGGGTAACTAGTGGTGTCCCCCAAGGGTCGGTCCTAGGACCAATCCTGTTCAACTTAGTCATAAATGATCTGGAGAAAGGGGTAAGCAGTGAGGTGGTAAAGTTTGCAGATGATACCAAACTGTTTAGGATAGTCAAGACAGAAGCAGACTGTGAGGGACTCCAAGAAGATCTCACCAAACTGAGTGACTGGGCAACAAAATGGCAAATGAAATTTAATGTGGATAAGTGTAAAGTAATGCACATTGGGAAAAATAACCCCAACTATACGCACAGTATGATGGGGGCTAATTTGGCTATGACAAATCAGGAAAGAGATCTTGGAGTTATCGTGGACAGTCCTCTGAAAACTTCCGCACAGTGTGCAGCGGCAGTCAAAAAGGCAAATAGGATGCTAGGAATTATTAAGAAAGGGATAGAAAATAAGACCCAGAATATCTTACTGCCCCTGTATAAAACTATGGTACGCCCACATCTTGAATACTGTGTACAGATGTGGTCTGCTCACCTCAAAAAAGATATTTTGGCCTCAGAAAGGGTTCAGAAAAGGGCAACTAAAATGATTAGGAGTTTGGAACGGGTCCCATATGAGGAGAGGTTAAAGCGAGTGGGACTTTTCAGTTTAGAAAAGAGGAGACTGAGGGGGGATATGATAGAGGTATATAAAATCATGAGTGGTGTGGAGAGGGCCGATAAAGAGAAGTTATTTATTAGTTCCCTAAATAGAAGAACTAGAGGACACCAAATGAAATTAATGGGTAGCAGGTTTAAAACTAATAAAAGAAAGTTCTTCTTCACACAGCGTGTAGTCAGCCTGTGGAACTCCTTGCCAGAGGAGGCTGTGAAGTCTAGGACTATAATAGAGTTTAAAGAGAAGCTAGATAATTTCATGGAGGTTAGGTCCATAAAAGGCTATTAGCCAGGGGATAAAATGGTGTCCTTGGCCTCTGTTTGTCAGAGGCTGGAGAGGGATGGCAGGAGACAAATCGCTTGATCATTGTCTTCGGTCCACCCTCTCTGGGGCACCTGGTGCTGGCCACTGTCGGCAGACAGGATACTGGGCTAGATGGACCTTTGGTCTGACCCAGTACGGCCATTCTTATGTTCTTATGTTCTTATTACATGCAAATCTCTTCTTATTTAGAGGTTCCAGCCAATATTAGTCAGCACCAGTAACTGCTTACAAGTATAAGAGTGCTTTAGCCTGTGACGTAGGAAGGTAATAAGAGAAATCCAAGACACTGTTACACCTCCAATCATATCATATAAATTGTACTCTTTTGTTCATTAAAAAACTTTGAATTAAAGATGCCATATTTTAAGTGAGTTCTGGATTCCCTTTTGGTGAGAGAGTATGCAATTTACAAGAAAAGAGGATTTGAAGTTTTAAGTGCTTCTGACTTAATTCAGCATGCTGTATTGATGGTCCCATTTAGATGAATCCATTTTAGACCCTCTAACGCATTAAAGCCATGACTTATTCACATCCATTTGGCTAATGATTTCACTACTGTTCAAAGTAAATGACAGCTATTTACAGTAAATTATTCAATTAGATGGAAGGAAGCACAGTATTTATTTTATATTGCTTGACATGGCAAAACAGAAGTATGCAAGAAACTAGGTGGAGATTTTAATCTTTCAGAATCAATTGTTTAATCCATAGCAGAAAAAAATAGACTCCAACAGTTGTCAGCATCAGATTATTACTGTAAACACTGTATAAGACACTGAAATGTTGTGACTTCTATTTATCTACTCCATAAATAAGATACAAAACATGTTCTAATAATAGTCTCACATAATTGCTTTTTAAAGTATGCTTATCATAAAGATAAATGCATAGATGTTCCAGAGACTTTAAATCCCAGTATTTTAGGAGTCCAAGTTCCATTTTCAAACATAGCAGACACTTAGCAGCTTATATTCTATTGATTTTCAGAGAGAAAAGACACTTTTAAATTTTCTACATCACTTTGGAAAATGAAACTAAGGCTAAATCATTTGGGCACTTTTTAAAGTATTACCCAGTAAAAAAGAAATAAAGATTTTCTCTGTGAAATCTCAGAAGAGGTCAACTTTATTTGGCTCAGAAATGAAGGTGATTGCAGGGGGAAAAAACCCCAAAAACCTCTGAAGAAAGAAGAAAATTTCTGAACAAGTTCTAAATCATTTTGGCATTAAAATAAAAGCCACAGAGGCTGGGTCAGGACTTCAGACACTGAGCAAGGGAGGATGTCAGTCACCGTTCTTCCCTTTTTTCCTTCTGGGGTGGGTGAGGGTGGTGCCAGTAAACTGCAATTCAGCAACTGTGTCCAGCAAGTAAAGGGGCTAGAATTAAGGCTCTGCTCATTCCCTTCTTTCACACACTTGCTCCATAGAAGAGAATAAGTGGAGGAGTAGCCCTGCCTATTTATTCCTCTGCACCAGGATCCAAAATGGTCCCCTACAGCTACAAGCAGGGTTTTTACTCCCTTTGCAGACATTTATTCCAAGTCAGCATCCAACCACTGGAGCTTCAGAGGGAGGGGTGAAGGAAATCTGCTTTCCACAATGTAACATTCACACAAAATAAATTAGGATAGCAAATGTTTGACTATTTCTGCATTCATACTGATTAAGAGGAAAACATTAAGTCCAAGCCAAGCATGAATGCTTCTGAGGGTGGAGGGCTGTAGAATGGGACCAGTTCAAGCCTGTACACAGGAATTTCTGTGGGGGAGGTGTGAGCCGTGGAAGCCTCCCCCATTGCCCCGCCCCTGCTCAGGGGAGGGGGGATCAGCCGGAGCACAGGGGAGGAAGCATGGGGCAATGCGCCACCCCAGCCTCATGTTTACTTGAAGGACCAGGGGAGGTGGGTGCATTTGCACTCTTTGCACCTCCCCTGCATATGGGCCTGCATATGGAAGAACACTTTGCCTTTGGCTAAACTGCCAATACACTTAATTTTTCTGTAGGAAGCAGGCCAACTTCAGCAACAGCATAAACAGGCACAATTCCCGTTGACTTAATGGGAGTTGCACCTGTTTATGGCAGAAAAAATGAAAATGTGTCCAGTGACTAGGGGCAACAGACCACAAAACTACTATGTTATCTGGCTTCATTCACCAGTCTGAATGAAGTGATAAGCCACACTTAAAAAGTAAAAAGCCCTGGGCTGTTTAATTTCTCTATCTATTTAATTTTATTTTTACAATAGGGCCGTGATGGTGGAGCACTAATATCTTTGGTGGGCATATACACGTGCAAGTAGAGCTACTCATTTCAGTGGGACTATTTGTACAAGCAACTGGTCACCAAGGTAAGTAAGGGCTCCACAGTCTGGTTATCCATAAAGATATTTAACTTCATCCTGGGTTGTACTACCATGAATTATGCTAGCTTTTTGTTGCTCTGAGTGGCAGAATGAGTCCAAAACTGTTTGTCACAGTGTCCACAAAACAAATGGGCTCCCAGTCTCTCCCTTTTGTTCCGAAAAGTACTTTGGACCTGAATAGTCCCCAAATATTTATTTTTGGCAGGTAGCCTATTTCGTTTTCTTGATTTTTCTTTCTAGGAAGGATTTCTCCTTCCAGTCTAGCCTCTACCAGAAGCAATGAGTTCAATTTAGAGCCCCGGGACACATGATCCTCGGCTAGTGTAAACCAGCCCAGCACATTTACATTAGCTGAGGATCTGGTGCTCAATTATCATCTCCAGAATTTCAAAAGCCCCTCATTTTCAAGTACATCCCTTACAAGACCATAACAAAATGGACTGTTCCTCCAATCTGTGAAGCAGCTTTCTCCAATTATGCTGTCCACACAATGTCTCCCTTGTTCTTTTTAGTATCCTGAGACTAAACATGTCCTATATCTGATGACATTTCCGTTAGTACATAAGTGGTTTGAGTTAACATTTTTTAAGTTTGACAATGCTTTGACGTTTTCTACAGTTACTGTTTATATTAAGCTACCTGCTTGGCAGGCATTCAGGTTGAGCCAAACAACAAACCCATTCTTCATCGGGTAACATTTTCATAACATGTACATTTTTAGTGCTGTACAGGAAATTGAACACACCACAGACATAACAGTCAGCCTTCGACTTGGCTTCAGATTTTTAATTATTTAATTCACACCAAAATTGCATCCAATGATTAACATTTGATTTACCTTATTTTGAAAGTGCCCCACATGTCCAAGGGGCTTACGGTCAGGGGAAGGTGAGCAAAATAGGGTCCATGAGAAGCCTGGTCTTGAGGACCCCTCCAGAGTAGGGATGTAATAGTGTAGTCAACTAACCGATAAGCAAAAGCTTATAGGTTAATGCTATAGACTACACGCATTTCCCCTTCCCCACCCCACCAGTAAATTTTTTAGCAGGCTGGCCAGCAGCCTGTCTCAGTCCTGGCTTGTGATGGATCTGGGATCTACCCCCACTGCAGCTCTGCATTTAAACTGTGATTAGGAGGTAGGCGGGCAGGCAGCCCAGGCTCAGTTCCGGCTCATGCTGGATCCAGGAACTCAGACACCACCGCTCCACAAAAAGAGGCTGCAGCCACCCCTATATCAGAGGCAGCAGCATGGGGTGACAGGCAGCCAGTCTGTGAGGGGAGCTGGTTTTTAAATGGGCTCCCTTTGTGGACCAGCTCCTGCCTGGCACCCAGCACTGTTGCCTCTGATATAGGGGTGGCAGCGCAAAGTGACGGGGGCTCCTTGGGAGGGGGGCCGGAGCGCACTGGCTGCCAGCCCCACCCCTTGGTACTATAGAACAGTTGAGTAACCGATAAGAACTCATGAGGTTACTTGACTATTCAATTAACTGATATTTAACATCCCTACTCCAGATGCCTGTGAGGCTTTTCTTAAGAGAAATGACTAACAATCAATAAAGACAATATGATGGAAACTATATCTGTACCCAGAAAAAGTCTTAGCTTACAGTGAAACACAGAGCCAAGCAAGCATCCAAAAGTTAACCTTTCAACTCACCTTTCATCAGAAAAGAATCAAGCGTTTTTTAAAATCAATTTTGGAATTTGTTGTTTTAATGAAGTATAAGATTTCCTACCATTCACTAGTCCCATTATCACAAACTGTCTCCCAAAGCTTGGCTCTTTCCGGGTTTTCCCTTCAGGTCCTCTCTGTACAGGCCTGAACTCCCTGCAGTTGAGCTCTGGCCATGCTCCTCACAGCATGTGCCCCAATTCTAGGAGCAGGTTTGTGCATCTCAGCTCTGTGCCACTGAGGGATTCCCCTACACTGGGCAATTCTTCAGTTGGCCAATTACTCTGTCTTTCTAGCTATGTTATGGCACAATATTTGGGCTGAGAACCTAGCCAATAATACAGCATGTGAACATTTTCCAAAAAACCCACACAGGTATAGCTGTTTGGAAAGATTAGCCCAACTCTAGGAGGGGGAAATGCAGAGCTCAGTCTTTTTAGAGAATGTGGCAAAGCACTTATCTCTGTTTCCCACTGCTAAAATGGAAACATGACTTCTTATCTACCCTACCTTAAAGAGAATTAAGGCATAAGTAATCAATGTTTGTGAAACACTAACATTCTCAGCTGAAAGGTTCAATAACAAAGAATGATTACATTATTTCCCCCGTTCTATGTGGGTATGTAACTAATGTTCTTATTAACAATAGTGGAGGCAGATAGGCTGATGCACCCATGTCACCTAGAGAGACTCCCTTGTTGATTTTTAGCACAATCTGCTGCCTATAATAGAGTCAAGCTCTACTTGTTATGATAAAAATCTTGTGGAAAGAAATCTTAATTGATTTTTTCTCTAGCTTTCATAACACTGAGGCAAATAGCAAAGCTCCTATGTCTGTATAATAAGAGGTCTCCAATAGTACAATATTGCCTGTCCCAACTATCTTCCTAATTTACTAAGTGACTGGGTCTTGTTATATTTAGTTGCCAAATTACAGAAAGACCATTAATGGAAAACATCGTCATCGTCATGAAGACACGCTACAGGCACTGATGGGATTCTCCGTCCAGAGTTAGTAAACTGTTCTCTCTTGACATAAGCATGAAGAAAACTGTTGTGTTTGCTCAAGGTGTATCTCAACCACCCAAGTTCATTCTGAATGACAGTCATTAGAGGTGGTTCAACAATTCTGTTACCTTGGGTCTACTGCCACCACAAATCTCTCTATGGACGAAAAACTGAACATCAGAAGTGGGAAGGCAGCCACAACATTTGGCAGACTTACGAAACGAGCATAGAACAATCTCAAACTGACATTGAAAACAAAGATACTGATATACCAAGCATGCGTATTAAGTGTCTTGCTTTATGGATCTGAGACCTGGACTACCTACTCGTGCCAAGGGAAAAAATTGAGCAGTTTCCACCTTCGCTGCCTTCACAGAATCATGAATATTAAGTGGCAAGACAAAGTCTCAATTGTAGATGTCGTATCGAGAGCTGGCATACCCAGTCTTATAGCAATCCTTAACAACAGAAGACTCCGGTGGCTTGGCAATGTGAGGAGAATGAGTGATAAACGCCTTCCCAAAGAAGAACTAACAAGTGGTGAACTAACAAGTAGAGCAAGGGTAAGAGGAAGGCCAGAGTTAAGATTCAAGGATATATATAAAAACACTATGAAAAGGTTTAACATAAATCCAAGCTCTTGGGAATCTACGTCATCAAATCGCAATACCTGGAGACAATTATTACAACAGGGCACGTCATTTTTCGATAGGACCTGTGCAAGTCATGCAAAAGAACTCTGCCTCAGAAGGAAAAATTCTCAGCCTCATGAAAATGAAAGTAGACTGTCATGTAGCTATTGTAATAGACTGTGCAAATCCAATATTGGACGCATAAGCCATGAAAGAAGTTGCAGATCCAGGCACAACTCATAGATTGTCACTGTCGCTGCTTACCACCGTCTCTCGAGAAAAATGGGCCATATATTAATGGAAAAAGAGATGGAAAAGAGCCTCACTGGGCAATGGGGCAGAAACTCAATTCCCACTAAATTGAAGCCAAACTGTATTTCAAAAAGCCACTCTCTAGAGCAGGGCTACTCAATTTTGGATTGAGGCTTAATCTTTGTATTCATGCCCATCAATATGAAAGAAGATATTTGCATATATATTTGCATGTATATGCAACCACACTTAAGTTGCAGCCCTCGGCATGTGCTGTGAGTATCTCTGTGGCCCCAGGGCTTCCAAAGTTGAGTAGCCCTGACTTAAACCAATGCTTAGTAAGGGGACTATGTGGGTATCCATTTTCACCTTTGCAGTCCACATTTACAAAAAAGGCACCACCACCACCTAGAAATTCCTGCGTACAGGTCTGTAAGGGTACGGTGGGGGTGAGGAGAGGAAGGGGCTTGTGCTGAAGGGATAGGAGGGGGCTAGGACCGGAGAAGAAAGAGGAAGGCACCAAAGGGCAGGGTGGAGGAGAGACAAATGCCAGAGGGCCAAGAGGAGATAATGAGGGGAAGAGCAGGAGGAAGGGTGGGAGGGAAGGGGACAGGATGATGCTGGGAGAGGCAGAGGGGAGGGACAATGGGAACAAGAGGGAGGTAGAGGAAGAAGGAGGACTGGGTGCCGGAAGAAGTGGGGTTGAAGGGAGGGGTAAGCATGAGGAAGGCGGGAGATGGAGAAAGTCATGTGTGAGGGTGCAGAGGGTGTGAGGAGAACTGGGGCAGAGGGTGGTGAGGGGGTGGGCACCAGGGAGGAAGAGGGCAAAGGGATGCAGGTGTTGGGGCAGCAGGGGCAGTGAGGGAAAGGGGAGGCACCAGGAGGATGCAGGGGGTAAGGGAAGGTGCAGGTACCAGGGGGATTGTGAGAGTGAAGCAGAAGGGCAGACACAAAGAGGGGAGGGGAGTGATGGGTACCAGAGGGCAGAGGAGAGAGGCAGGGCAGGTGGGTAGAGGGAGGTGTTAGGAGAGCGGATAGGGGTAGGCAGCTACAGATGATCAGAGTGGGGCTAGAGGAGGGGTGAGCACAGGGGAGAAGGGAAGGGCAGGCGCAGGGGTCAGAGAGGATGGGGAGGGGACAGGTCCCAGGAGGGCTAAGGGGAGTGAGAAGGGCAGGAGCCAGGATAGCAGAGGAGGGTGAGGAGTGGGGTGGCAGAAGCCAGCACCAGGCAAGCAGTTGGGGCGAGGGGAGGGCGGGAGACATGGTAGCAGAGGGGAAAAGGGAAAGGTTAATAACTTGGGAGCCACACATCCAAACAAGCGCACACACCCTCAATATGGGTGTACAAGACAAAATTCACTTCGTACATGGATGGAAAATCTTAGGGTATGTCTACACTACAAAGTTAATTTGAAATAACAGCAGTTATTTCGAATTAACTTTAATAGTGTCTACACAGGCAAACCGCTATTTCAAAATAAATTCGAAATAGTGGAGCCCTTATTTCGAATTTGATAAACCTCATTGTACGAGGAGTAATGCCAAATTCGAAATAGCTATTTCAAATTAAGTGCTGTGTAGACACTTAATTCGAAATAGGGGGCTTTCAGCCCTTCCCAGGGAGCCCTGGTGGCCACTCTGGGCACAACCAGGAAAACTTACTCTCCTCTCCCCCAGCCCCAGAGCCATTAAAGGGGTAGACCCTGGCCACAGTGCCTGTGCCAGCTCCAAGCCTGCCAGCCCAGAGCCAGCAGCGGGCACTGGGGCCCCTGACCCAGTGGCCCCAAAACATGAGCCAGCAAGCCACTGGCAGCCAGCCCTCCACCGCTCCCCAGGAGCAGTCTGCCAGCTCCCAGGAGCCTGACAGGGGCTGGAGAAGGTGGGCGTCATCCTGGTCCAGGGTAGAGATCATGGACTTTATTCAGGTTTGGGGGGGATGCCCCAATGTCCATGATCTCCGCACTAGACAGAGGAATGTGGCCGTCTATGGCAGCATAGCTGCCAGCCTGGCCACCAAAGGCCACATGCAAACCCAGGAGCAGGTTTGCATGAAAGTCAAGTTGGTCCGGCGAGACCCCCAACCCTGAGCCCTGAGCTTCCCCTCCCCCTTCTTCCACTTGCTTCCCCCTTCCAGCTCCCTCCTCCCAGGTTTCCCCCTCCCCTCTTCCACCCTCTCTCTTCCCCTCTCCCACCTCCTTTTCCCAGTCTCCCCAGAGGTTCATTCCCCCCCCCCCCAGTTTTGTTCAATAAACCCAGTTTCTATTTTTGAACATACGTGTCTTTTATTTGACATCAGGAAGGGGGACTAGGGAGGGGTAAGTGGAAGGACATGAGGGAGGAATGGGGCACAAGCCCCCGGTGGGGAGGACCGGGGAGGCTCTGAGGGCTCTGAGGGGTGGACGCTCTCCCTCAGGACCTCCTGGATCCTGACAGCCCCCCGATGGACCCTCCCGGATGGCAGCCTGCAGCAAGTGCAGCCGGGCTGATGGCAATGACCCCATGAGACCCACCGGCGTGCCCAGGGCAGCTCTGGCTCCATATGGCCGAGTGCTGTGGCATCCCGAGTTTGGGCACTCAGGGCACTCCAAGACAGGACTGCTTTGCTGTCCCTCATCAAGGTAGACAAGCAAGCAGGGAAGCCTGAGAACTGTCTGTCCAGGGTGGGGGTAGGGTCCCTTTAAGCATGGAGTTCAGTTAGCCTCAGGCAGCAGCCCCACACACTAAGTCCTAACCTGATGCCCTGCCGGCACTGGTTCCGGCCAGCCTTAACTTCAGTTCAGGGTCCACTCAGTGTAGACATGCTATTTCGAAATAGCAAAACGCTATTTCAAAATAGTTTTTGTGTATAGCTGCGTTATTTCGAATTAGCTTCATTCGAATTAACTATTTCGAATTAAGTTAATTTGAAATAGTGCTGCAGTGTAGACATACCCTTAGAGGGAACACTGCCTACCAGCCAATGGCCATCTGAGAACACCAGTTCAGGCAACCCTACCACCCCCCATCTGCACGCTCATTGCATTTATGGTGTGGAGCAGTAAGCATTTGCTGGTGCTGATAAGCCGTGCTTACTTTGTGCTAGAACTGAGCCCCAGTGCCTCTAGGCTTGGTAGCTCATAGCCCAGGCACCTCTAGGCTTGCTCCATCAGTCATGAATGTAAAAAAACCACACCCCCACACCCACTTCAGCCCCAGCACCTAATTTCTTGAGTCCTGACACTTCTTTCATTACAAATTAAGCCCTGTAGGTAAGAAGGTGCCTAATTGCACTGTGGCACTCTAGCCAGTGACTGAGCCAATCCACTCCTATCAAAACAGTGATGTTAGCATCATTCAGGCAGTTAGCATGCTAAGTGTCATTTAAAAACCCACACAGAAAATCCCAACCCATACTGGCCTTAAGGAAGGACAAAACGCGAAGCCACTATTTTAATTTCTCTTTAATAGTCTGGTAACTTAAAGGACAAAACAACTTTCTTTGTTTAATGCATGGGTTTTTTTTAAATGCTTACACGTGGATGATTTGTTGCTAGTTTTAGTCTTAAACAAGTTTTGACCACGAACTTAACTCCTGGGAATAAAAATAAGCCTCTGATTATTTATAGCAGATGCATGTGTGTCCTTCGTTCCCATGGCGGGAAAAGTCGTTGAGCAAACATTCGTGCATTTCAATAGTTACTATGTAAACACAGCCCTGTATTTTTCCTCCCAAATGTCCCCATGGACTTCCTTCAAAAGGTTTGCACCTCTGGCATCTACAGACATTAATATTCCTATTAAATGTGGATAGTTTTCAATGTCAGCCACTTTCCCTACAAGGCTGAGGATCCATCCAATGTTCTTAGAACTACTCCTTCTACAACGTGGTCCATACCTGGCATCTGTTCAGTGTCTCGCATTTTAGCTGTCTGGAAGGGAATTTAATATATTTACACTGAGCAGCCACTATTTTAACCGCAAAGCTCGTGTGATGCTTTGTAATTAACAGAAGCAGGCTTTCTACTAGGTAGCACAGGACTTTCTAGAAGAGAATTTACTGATCTTCCCTCTAGCATCTGAGAAGCTGTTTCGAATATTTAACTCAGCAGTTACTATTGATTTTAAACAGAGCTGAGGCGTTTCTCGATGAAGAAAAGGGTAGATGAATTTCTCTGCAGAGTCCCCTTACCAGGAGCAGCAGCTGCGAGGGAGGCAAGCTCCAATTCCCTGCATGACTCAGAAGCCAGTGGATACTGAGGGGAACTGGGGCAGCAGAAGATGGGAAAGAGGGATGCTGTAAGAAAGCATGTGGAAGAAGGATTATTGGGGCAGAGGAAGCGCAGGAGAGAAGGTGAGGGTGGCAAAGTAAGGGAGGAGAATCTGAGAGAGTTGCTGTGGATGAGGAAGAGTCAGTCTTAGGGGGAAGTTATTGTGAGGCAACAGGAAGCCTCAAAGATTGCTGAGGTGTATGGGAATCTGAAGCACTCTACCACTCCTCATTTTTAATGACAGCTCCTAAAAGCCTGGGAGAGTTCCACCTCAGACGATGATGGGAGCCAGCCATCTGCTTTGTTCGCAGCCTGCTGCTATTCTCCCTTGCAAATGTCTATGGTTTAAGGAGGAGAGAGCTCCATCTCTTATTAGATCCTTTTGTCTCATTTCCTGCCCCACCATGTCCCTATCCTTTGCTCCCTTCACTCCCTACCAGTAGCTGCCTCCATCGCTTTGGGGGCTTTAAGGGGAGCAGATAGAGGAGAAGCAAAAAGAGATGGCTTTGCTGTCTGAAATTAGCGCCACCATGGGCTCTGGTGTGATAACCAACTGCAGCTTTTTTCCTTGTAGCCATCTGATACCACATCAAACATGAGACTGCCCTTGGGTATAAGCACATATCGGGGCTACCAAATGCATCTTGTGTGAGTGTATGACACTTTGCAAAGGCTGTGTCAAACAGTGGTGAGGCGTCTTTGTTGTTTGCCAGCCTCTATGTCTTTGTTGTTTGCCAGCCTCTCCCACAGAGGCCCCATATTGAAGCCATTGCACTGGAGTGCCATCAGTTCTGTCCCTTTCGCCACGAGAGGAATTCACTGGAGGCTGATGCAAGTTGCTCCCTCTCATTGGAGGGAGCAATTCCTACAATTCTTCCAGGTCTTGCTGGCCCAAAGATTTTAGATCTTGAGGCCAAATCTGAAGCTATGTACTGTTGTACATAACACTGCACATAGGCTGCACGCCCTTTGCATTTTTTTAACATCCATTAGTACAATGTGTTTTAATTGGCCCAAACATTCCTGTTTATTTTAAAAAAATCTTAATACTGAAATATTCATGTACCATAAATAGTCAGGTGACAGCAAGGTCTGGGGACACAACAAAAATAGTTAAGAGCAGTAGAAACGAGAGAGAGAGAGAGAGAGAGAGAGAGAGAGTTACAGGGCAATCAGTGGAACTCAAAGTAGTAAAAATAGAATTGTTATATTTTCCCTCCCCCATCAAGGAAATTATGCATGTGTACTGAAGGTAGTTTTAATCTTTAACTTTTATAATTCTGCTAATATACGAAGCCATCTAGTCCCGATGTCAAGGATTGTTGCAGGACTGTTTCCTGCAGTGTGGCATCCAGATTTTATCCTGTATACAATTGTAAATTATATTTTCCAGGTAGTCTAAAGCTGGCATTCCCTGTTTGCAGGCACAATTTGTTCTTCCATTTTCACACCAGCAAGAGGAATTGTGGACATACATTTGAGTAACTAATTTGCACCTGCAATCAGACATACAGAGAGACTCCAAAATAAGACATGCCACATCCTTCTCCCTCTGGCAAGAAGATGAGAGAACAAACACCACATGACAGATGTTTAGTTATGTTGTTTAAACTACTGTAATGTCCTCACATACTATGGTGATGAATGTACGCAACTTATATAGAATGGAATAGAAAAGAAAAGGCCCAACTACTCAGATTTGCACCCAAAGGAAGTACCACTACGTGCTACTCTTGAAAATGCATTCCATAAATGTTTCAAGTTATGAGAATGTGTAAGTATGAAACTAGCCCTTGCAATAAACTCTTCCATATTCCTTATGTTCACAGGTACTAGAAGCTTCACATGGCACTGGAGAATAAGAAACATCTATAATTATTTTATTTGTGTTTCGGCCAACTGCCTAGAAGCAGCTTGATTTTCCTTTAGCGGTCAATCACATCCTGTTTCTCTTTGTCCTGTGCCCATGTCCATATACTGAAGTCAGGTCTCAGCATTTATAGCTTTCATATGGTTACCATTTCGAAGGAAACCACTTCCTTAGTATTGGCATGTTAGGTTGATTTGTCTCATTTTGCATGTGGCTGTGGGACTAGCACAGTGCTAGGGGAAATAAAGAAATCAGAGCAAAAACCTAAATAATGCATTTCTCAAGATACTCTAGATCAAATAAGCCGGATACCAGGGGTTAATTGTTATTTTTCAAACTACTGCAGGTTTTTCCTATGTTCTCTCTCAACATGACCATCTCAGCTGCACAGATGGTTCTGAATGCTTGCATTTTCTGTGGGCTCAAATAAAGATTTAGAGTTGGATTTGCCCCCAGATTACAGCCAGTGACCAGTCAGATTTAACTGCCACTACCTGCAGAGGTACAACTTAACCTTCTTTCAAACAGGGGTAAGCTTCCCTGATGCAAACAGCAGCTTTGCTTGCCTGCAGTAACTTTGGGTTTTAAACTGCTGCCCATTACTGTCGTCCCAAAAGCTAGCCAATGATAGCTGTAATGTGGGCAAATCTCCAAAACATAAAGCTTTAGAGTAAGTGGCTGATATATCTGCAAAAACTGAACTTTGTTCTATTGAATAAAGATGTGTTCAGAGGTGTGGAGATTGTTTTGCCACCCCCACTACTTTCTAGGATGCAACTTCCTCCAGAGTACAGCAGCCACAGACTCTTTCTTCCAGTATGTGGGCTACTAAAAAAAAAAAGCAGAGAAACATTTCATCTAAACTGATCTGCAGTAAGTGTGGGCATGTCTGAAAAATAAATCAGGGCTCTCAAACTGGGGATCATGAGGTTATTACACGGGATGGGGGTCACGAGGAGTCCGTCTCCACCCCTAACTGTGATTTGCTTCCAGCATTTATAATGGTGTTAACTAATTACAAATTGTTTAATTAATGGCGGGGAGGCAATTGCAATTAGAGGCTTTCCATGTGAAAGGGGTCACAGTACAAAAGTTTGAGAACTACTGTGCTAAGATGATGATCACCCTAGCAACTCTCATATCCCTTTGCTTTTGGGGGCAAAATGAGCAGCTGTAACTGAAATCATATCTGTTGAATGTACTTGAGAGTATAGTGTATATATATATATACACCTTGACACTGAACACACAATTCTGATCACTGAAAACAAAACGACTTTAGCTATCTTAAGCATATGGAAGCAGGAATGGTCTGCCTCATCAGTTGTAATTCATACGGAAGAGAGAAATGGAAAAGGCCTAATAAAGTATGTAGTAGCAACCAATGCAAGAACACTCCAAACAATAGACTGGAATTTAAGTAGTGCCTCTCAAGTTCAAGTACAGCGGAAAATCCCCTAAAAATTTTGTAGTTATCAAAAAGCCACCATTAGAAAACTAGGAATTTAGAACTGAGCATTAAACAGTTGAAGATTTGACTGGGAATGGCTCTCATTTCAATAAGTAAATTTCCCTTTTAAGTATTCTCACCTTCTTATCCACATCCAACCTGACTGAATTAGCTCTGATGTAGCACTCCTATCTCTGTATCCCTACCATCTGGTTTTCTTTCACTTCGTGCATCTGATGAAGTGAGTTGTAACATTACAAAAGCTTATGCCATAATAAAATGAGTCTTTAAGGTGCCACCAGCTCTTATTTGAGCATATGCAATAAAACTTTAGTCTCTGCTAGTCCTTGGGGCTCTTTAAAAGACAGGAGGAGCCCAACAGATCATTCTGAGGTTCCTAATTCACCAATTAATAAACTTCTCAAAAATCAGATTAAGTCCCACACAGGAGATTGTACAAAAATACAAACCAAAACAGACCCATATAAACTGAAGTTTCTAACACAAGTCTTCTGAGAGAAGATGGTAAAAAGCATCAGAAATATATTTTAAGTATGATTAACACCTGCAACTCAGGAAAAACAGACATCATAAATATATGGTTACCAAAGTATCACAGACTACACACACTAAAGTGGAAGTAGCCTTGGAGGAAAAAAGTTGCCTTCCATTAGGAACGCAAGAATTAACCTTATCGCAAGTCTACAGACGCCTGGTAATTCTATTATTTTGCTAGCCACAAGCTTGCGTTCAAAAACAGAAGTCAGAGCTATCATAGCATCAGAGGATTAGGACTGGAAAACACCTCAGGAGGTTATCTAGTCCAGCCCCCTGCTCAGAGTAGGACCAATCCCAACAAATCATTCCAGCCAGCGCTTTGTTAAGCCTTGCCTCAAAAACCTCAAAGGATGGAGATCCCACCACCTCCTTAGGCAACACAATCCAGTGCTTCACCACTCTCATAGTAAAATAGTTTTTCCTAATATCCAACCTAGACCTTCCGGACTGCAACTTGAGACCATTGCTCCTCGTTCTGTCATCTGCCACCACAGAGAACAGCCTCTATCCATCCTCTTTGGAACCCCCCTTCAGGTAGTTGAAGGCTGCTATCAAATCCCCCCACATTTCTCTTTTGAAGACTAAATAAGCCCAGTTCCCTCAATCTTTATTCATAAGTCATGTGCCCCAGCCCCCTAATTATTTTTGTTGCCCTCCACTGGACTTTCTCCAGTTTGTCCATATCCTTTCTGTAGTAGGCGGCCAAAACTGGACACAATGCTCTAGATGTGGCCTTACCACTGCTGAATAGAAGGGAATAATCACTTCCCTCAATCTGCTGGCCATGCTCCTAGTAATACGCCCCAATATGCCATTATTCCAGCTTCGCGTCTACTGTAATCCCAGGTCCTTTTCCGCACAACTGCTGCTGAGCCAGTTGTCCCCTACCCTGTTGCAGTGCTTGGGATTCTTCAGTCCTACGTGTAGGACTTAGCACTTGTCCTTGTAGAACCTCTTCAGATTTTTTTGGCTCAGTATTCCAATTTATCTAGTTGGCTCTGGACCCTATTCCTACCCTCCAGACTATCTACCGCTTCTCCCAGTCTAGTGTCATCTGCAAACTAGCTGAGGGTGCAATCCATCCCCTCATCCAGATCATTAAGATACTGAACAAAAGCACCCCATGACTGAGCCCTGGGGCATTCTGCTTGATACTGCCTGCCAAATAGACATTGAGCCATTGGTCACTACCCAGCTGTGGGCCTGAGCAGGGGAGCGGGGGCAAAGACGCAAGTGACTTGGGGGCCTAGAGATTCAAAGGGGCCTGTGGCTCCTGCAACAGTGATGGCTGGAGCCCCGGACCCCTCTAAATCACCACTGGAGCCCATGCAGCACTCTGCAAAGCTGCAGGACAGGGTGTTCTGGACAGATCTGGGGGAGGGGTGGTCTGGACAGCACTGAGGGCTAGATACCCCGGCCCTGCCCCTTGTGAGAGCACAGAGCCAGGCCCCCCCACACAAACCTTGCCCAGGGGCCCGGCAAAGCTGTCTGATCACCAGATCACTACTCATTGAGCCTGACGATCTAGCCAGCTTTCTATCCACCATTGATCCAGGCCGTACATCTTTAACTTGCCAGCAAGAATACTATGGATACTATACCATACTCACTGCTTTCCCCATATGCACAGAGCCAGTTATTTCATCATAGAAGGTAAAGAGGTTGGTTAGGCATGACTTGCCTTTGGTAAATCTATGTTGACAGTTCTTGATCACCTTCCTCTCCAAGTGTTTCAAAATGGATTCCTTGAGGGTCCGTCCATTCCATGATTTTTCCAGAGAATGAGGTGAGGCTGACTGGTCTATAGTTCCCTGCATCCTCCTCCTTCCCCCTTTTAAAGGTGGGCACTACTTTTACCTTTTTCCAATCTCCTGGGGCCTCCCCCAGTCGCCAGAACTTTTCAAAGATAACGGCCAGAGGCTTTGCAATCATGTCAGCCAACTCTCAGCAACCTTGGATGCATTAGATCTGGCCCCATGGACTTGAGCGTGTCCAGCTTTTCTCCATCATCCTTCTTTCACTACTGAGGGCTACTCATCATTTCCCCATCCTGTGCTAGGCAACAGTCTGGGAGCTGATTTCCTCTTTCCAAATCAGCCATGGGTTGTCCATATAGCATGTACCACTTTAGAAGAATACCATCGAATGTCGTGGGTTTCAAAATATAAGGTTCCAGTCACAATTGTCTTTTAAATATCTTGTATCCTGTAGCTCATGTGCAATCACTGAAAGCTCAGTTCCCCTCCCCCGACCTTTGGCTTCCTTGTCAGCCCCGGAGCATTACTCAGGACAGATATTCTTCAGATTTTGTATACAGAAAAATCCAGCGATGCCAGTATGTGCCATTGCTGCACTATTTTCTTGCCATTTATTAATACTTTAACTCATTTTTTGGTTTTCTTCCATTAAAATGCTTTCAAAAGTAAAGAAACTCTCCTGATCTAAGATATAGTTTTATAGATTCATAGGCCAGCCAATTTCTGTATGAAGATAGCAGTTTTGAGAAAGCACACACCACCACAACATACATCTGACTATTTATCTGTGCAGGCTAAAAATCATTGTTAAATGACAAATTTCAACCTGGAGGAGATTGGGGCAACAGCTCCCGTTTTAAGCAACTTTCACAGCAGATCAGCACCAGAATAACTTTAATCCTTGGGGAAGGGGGTCAGTCTTGTCATCAAGATACTGGCTTGGAGCTTGAGAAATACAAGTTCAGTTCCTAGCTCTGTCAAATAATTTCAGCTATGTGCCTCAGCTCCCCATTTGTACAAATTAATATTATGCTTCTCTATCTAGACTGTATGCTCTGTGTTGTACATGCTGCCCTAGAAGCAAGACAGTGATCAAATCATTCCAATGACAGAGAGAGCATCTTCATTAGGAAATCTAATCTCATTTAACCATGATCTTTAACAATCAGGTTAGCTGACACAATGGACAGACAGTGAAAGATAGGGAAATTTAGACAAGGAAAAGTCAAGGTCAGCATCATATCAACTAGTCAAGAATAAACACTGGTTCAGGTGGGGTTTGTCCACAGCTGACACAATAGTCAACACTGTGTGTCTTTGACAATGCTGAGCAGTCTGCCTCAAATCAGTGAACTTGGTTGTTACAAGTAGAATTTAAACATGACTGCATGTGTAAGCCCTGGTCTACACTAGGGAGTTATTTCAAATTAACTCCCCTTATTTCAAAATAACAAGCAGAGTGTTCACACTACCAGGCCCATTTTTTCAAAATAAGGAGCCTGCTTTCCACGAGGAATAATGCTTGTTTCAAAAAAATAGTTATTTTGAAATAACGGTAGTGTGGATGCTCCACTGTTGCTATTTCAGAAAACTACTCCTCAGTGCTTCCTGGGGCTTTAAGTTGAGGTAGTGCACATCCACATTAAGGGAGCCTGCCTCAGACTAATTTTGAGGCTTTTCTGTAGTGTGGACATGCTATTTCAAAATAGTTATTTTGAAATAATAACTCCTGAAATAAGTTATTTTGAAATAATTTCCTAGTGTAGACATGCCTTAAGTGAAGATGAAATACTGTTGGATATGAGTTCACACATTTAGGCCAGAAGGAACCATTAAAACATATATGGTACACATACACTACAGAGAAGATCAAAGCTGCCTCTGTGGATCTTCCATGGTTTGAATTAGTGGGTCTAGTGAAGACAGCTAATTTGAAGTGAGGGGGAGCTCTGATCAATGCTGATAGTCCTGCTTCCACAAGGAGTAAGGGAAGTCGAAGGGAAAGTGATCTCCCTTCGACTTCCTGCAGTCGACAGCACCAAAAGTCGAGTTAAGGTACTTCGACTTCAGCTACACAATTAACGTAGCTGAAGTTGCGTAGCTTAATTCAACCTTGTCCTGTAGTATAGACATATCCCTAGTCTGACCTCCCCAGTTACGCCTGTGTTGAGCTCAGTAAGGCTACATCTAGACTACACGCCTTTTTCGAAAGAGGCTTTTTCGAAAGTATCTTTTGAAAAAGCCTCTTTTGGAAAAGAGCATCTAGATAGCATTACGTGGATCAAAAAATCGATCTGCTTTTTTGAAAAAGAGCGTCCAGACAGCTGGATGCTCTTTCGAAAAAAAAAAGGCACCCGGAACCGCTTCTGGCAGGGCATGGGGGCAGCATTTACTTCCTGGTCCTGCTGCATGCCCTTTGCAGAGATACATGCTTAAAGGGATCCCCCTGGACAGCCATTGCTCTGCTCCTGCTTCTGGCTTGCCTACCTCCTAGAGGGAAAGCAAAGCTGCTGCAGTGCTTGCTCAGGTTGCCCTGCTTTCTTGGACACCACAGCAGTTTTCTTTCTGGTTGGTTTTCCTGCTTTTCATTAGGGTTTTTTGGCCATGGAGCCGGAGCTGCCCTTGGGCAGGCAAGGGCCCCACACCATCATGCTGCAAATTCTGCTGCACCTGCATGACACAGTCATGATGCTCCTTCCCCATCTGGACCCGGACCAGAGATATGAAAGTTTCGCTCGGGATGCAGGACCAATGCCCTTGCCTCCAAACTTCTTCCTGGAGAGGCGTTTTTGGAGGCTTGACACCAGTTCCGACTGGTGGGACCGGCTCGTTAGGGAGCTGTGGGACGACCAGCAGTGGCTCTGCAACTTTCGGATGCAGAAGGCCATGTTCTAGGAGCTGTGTGTCTGGCTCTCCCCTGCACGCCAATGACAGGTCACCCACCTGCGGCCTGCCATCCCCCTGGAAGAGGAAGTTACTCACCTTGTGTAGTAACGATGGTTCTTCGAGATGTGTCCCCGTGGGTGCTCCACTCTAGGTGTAGGGCTCATCCCGGCGCCGCTGGTCGGAGGCTTTTCATAGCCGTAGTCGGCCGGGTCGCGCATGCGCAGTAGCAGCCACGCGCCGTTCACACCCTTTCTGGCGTTGCGCGGTCCGGCCCCCCACCAGTTCCTCTCACCACTTGGTATTTGCAATGAGAAAGCACAGAAGACCCAGAGCGGGGAGCAGGGCGGGACGTGGAGCACCCATGGGAACACATCTCGAAGAACCATCGTTACTACACAAGGTGAGTAACTTCCTCTTCTTCTTCGAGTGGTCCCCGTGGGTGCTCCACTCTAGGTGACTGTAGAGCAGTAGCTAAGGAGCGCACCGGGTCAACGATTCTGTGCAGTGGACAGGACAGCAGACGCTACTGTGGAGTCCGCTGCCCAATGACCCACTATGGCGTAATGCTTCATGAACGAAGTGCTGGAGGACCAGGTGGCTGCTCGGCAAATGTCAGAAAGAGGCACGCCATGAGCGAAGGTTGTGGAGGTCGCTGCCACTCTTGAAGAGTGTACAATAGGTTGGGAGGTAAGTGGTCTACCCTGAAGTGAGTGGCACTTAGTAATACAGGAAGTAATAAGTCTGGAAATGTGCTGGCTGGAAAGCAGATTGCCCATGGAGCGTTGCGCGATTGATACCAACAGTCTGTCTGTGTGTCTCCACAAACGAGTTCTGTCTATGTAAAAAGACAAGGCTCGTCGCATGTCAAGCATGTGAAGCAAAGCGTCAGAGTGAGAAGAATGAGGCTTGGGATAAAAGGAGGTCAGGACTATGGGTTCATTATCATGAAAGGAGGAAGAGATCTTAAGTGTAAACATAGGATGCAGTTGCAACGTGACTGAGTCTTTAGAAAAGGAGGTGAAAGGAGGTGTTACCATCAATGCCGCCAGCTCACTGACTCTGCGCGCCGAGGCGATAGCAAGCAGGAAAACCACTTTCATGGTTAGCATCTGTAGTGGTACCGATGCTAGAGGTTCAAAGGGGGGATACATGATGGTATGCAAGATCAAGTCCAGGCTCCAAGAAGAGGGGGGGGCCTGCGTGGAGGGCACAGGTTCAATAGACCCTTCAGGAATCTCTTTGTGGTTTGATGGGAAAAAACTGAGGAACCTTGTATGGGATCATGGAATGCACTAATAGCTGCTAAATGAACCTTTAGGGAGGACAACGAGAGACGAGAATCATGCAGATGCAGGATGTAATCGAGGATTCGGTGTAAAGGAGATTCGAGAGGTTGAAGGTTATTAGAAAGGCACCAATGCGAGAATCTGTGCCACTTTGCAAGGTAAGTTTTGTGTGTGGAAGCTTTTCTACTGTTCGTCAGTATCTCCTTGACCTGACTCGAACAGAGGGTTTCATCCTGTCCGAACCAGTTATTAGCCATGCCATTAGGTATAACGCTTCGAGCATGGGGTGTAGGAGAGTTCCTCGCTCCTGTGACAGAAGATCTGGGTGAAGAGGGAGCGGCCAGGGCGGTCGTATCAACATTCTGAGCAGGAATGGGTACCATGCTTGTCTCAGCCAAGTTGGAGCTGTGAGGATGACCGTTGCTGCTTCCGCTCGTATTTTCTCGATCGTCCTTGGAACGAGGACAGTTGGAGGGAATGTGTACAGGAGTGATCTCCGCCAAGTGGTGAGGAGAGCATCACCGAGCGATCCCCTGCCCACGCCCGCTCTGGAGTAGAAAAGGGGGCGCTTAGCATTGATGGCTGTGGCAAAGAGATCCCCTGTCGGCGTTCCCCATTTCTGAAAGACTTGCTGCAGTACGTCTGATCTTATCTCCCACTCGTGATCCAATGGAAATCGTCTGCTCAGGGAATCTGCAATGACATTGGTAATGCCAGGTAAGTACGATGCTGTTATGGTGATGTTGTTCTGTATGCACCAATTCCAAAACCTGACTGCTTCAGCGCAGAGGGTGTGTGACCTTGCACCTCCCTGTCTGTTCACGTAATACATTGCCGCTATATTGTCCGTGAAGATTCTGACAGAAGTGCCTGTTATTTGCGGAAGGAAATGCTTGCATGCGAGAAAGATGGCACGAAGTTCTAGCAGATTGATATGAAGACACCTTTCCCCGGGCGACCATTTTCCCTGAATGCAGTCGTCGTTCATGTGTGCGCCCCAGCCAATGAGAGAGGCGTCCGTTGTTATCAGTGTGGTTGGCTGCGGTCGATGAAATGGGACCCCCGACAAGAGGTTCTGTGTCCGTGTCCACCAGTGCAGGGAACTTCGCACATGCGGTTCCAACGTAACTATTTTGTGAACGCTGTGTTTCGATGGTGTGTACACTCTTGCCAACCAGTGTTGCAGGTCTCTGAAATGAAGCCTTGCATGAGGGACAACAAATGTGGTGGAGGCCATGTGGCCTAGGAGACGCAGGCATGTGTGGACGGAAACTGTAGGAGCCTTGTCGAGGACGTTTACGAGCTCCTGGATCGCCCAGAATCTGTCTAGAGGTAGGTACGCCCTCGCCGTGAGGGAGTTGAGGACTGCCCCTATGAACTTTATGTTCTGCATTGGAATCAGCGTTGACTTCTGTTCGTTGACTATGAGGCCGAGGGAATCGAATGTTCGTCTGGTGATGGACAACATTCGCAAGGCCTCTGGTTGAGTTGATGCTTTGATCAGACAGTCGTTGAGATATGGAAATATGACAACTTGCCTGCGGCGCAGGTATGCCGTGACTACAGCTAAAGTCTTTGAAAAGACTCTGGGAGCCGAGGCAAGACCAAACGGAAGAACATGGTATTGGAAGTACTCGTTGTTTATTACAAAGCATAGAAAACGTCTGTGTGCCGGATGTACTGTGATGTGGAAGTACGCATCCTGCAAGTCGAGGGCAGCAAACCAGTCATTGTCATCTAATGACGGGATTATTGAAGTAAGATTTACCATCCTGAACCGCTGTTTTTGAAGGTAACAGTTTAGCCGGCGTAGGTCGAGAATGGGTCTCCAACCCCCTGATTTCTTTTGTGTTAGGAAGTAGCGTGAATAAAACCCTCTTCCCTTGAATTCGTTCGGGACCTTTTCTATGGTGCCGATGGCAAGAAGGCGACCGGCTTCTTGATGTAAGAGGTCCTCGTGAGAGGGGTCCCTGAAAAGCGACGGGATTGGTGGAGTAGTGGGAGGGAGGGAGGTAAAGGAGATGGTGAATCCTGACCTTATAACTTCCAGTACCCATTTGTCTGTTGTTATTTCGACCCACCGATGGTAATAGGGCCATAGACGATGATGGAATATGGGATTGATGATGGCATCTCTGACAAAGATGATTGGTATAGGCGTGCCCTCGACTGAGGAGTCAGACCTGTTGTTTGGTAACTTGCGCATTGGTCGCCCTGGATGGTTGGGGGCGTCTCCGTTGCAGTCTCTGTTTAGGACGTGTCTGATTGAATGGACGCGTCTGTTGCCGATGGAACTGATAATCATACCGTCTTTGATACGGGAAATATCTTCTACGCCGAAATGGGGATACGTACATCCCGAGCGTACGTAAGGTCATCCGTGAGTCCTTTCCCGTGTGCAAGACTTTGTTGGTTTTGTCTGCGAACAATTTCAGCTTATCAAAGGGAACGTCTTCCACTTTGGCCTGCAAATCTCTGGGAGCGCCCGCTGCAGCTAACCACGACGCTCTCCTCATAGACACTGCCGTTGCTAACGATCTAGCCGCGGTATCCGCAACGTCCATGGCAATCTGTAAACTCGCCCTTGAACATGCATAGCCCTCTTGTACTATTGCGCGTAATAAAGTTTTATCCGACTCCGAGGCGTTCTGTGCGAGGTCGGTTAGCTTTGCGATGTTATCAAAACTATGATTAGAGAGCAACGCCGCATAGTTAGCAATGAGGAGAAGAAGAGTGGACGAGGAATAGACCTTCCGACCAAAGACGTCTAGTTTCTTGGCATCCTTATCCGCTCCAGAAACCTTCACCTGTGGATTTTTGGCCCTCTGCAAAGCGGCATCCACCACCAGGGAATTTGGCTGGGGGTGGTTGAAAAGAAATTCTAAGCCTTTCGCTGGTACAAAATATCTTTTCTCTACTCCCTTTGAAGTGGGTGTAGTTGAAGCGGGGGTATGCCAGATTTCCGAGGCCGGTTCCAGGATTGCCTCATCGATAGGGAGTGCTGCCCTGGACTGTTGCTTAGGGTGGAGGTTCTTCAAGAGCTTGTATTGCTTAGCTTGCACCTCAGATGTCTGCATATTTTGCGACTGTGCCACCCTTTTAAAAAGATCCTGGAACTCTCGACCGTGATCTGGGGGTGAGGTATCCCCCGCGAAAACAGCTTCATCCGGAGAGGATGAGGAGATATCAACCGGGGAGATATTATGGGGCTGATCATCATCCTCAGAAATTTGACCCTCCTCCGGCTCAGATATTTGTGACGGGAGAGGAGGAGCAGCTGACGGGGCTTTTAGTGATAAAGACCCTTGCTGAACAGAAATCGGTGGAGACTGTCGGCCAGCTGGGGATAAGCGACAGCAACAGGAATGAGGCCGAGAATACGATCTGCCATGCTCCCAAGAAACATAATAGCTTCTGCCATAACAATCAGTATATTCAGGTGAAGGCCTCCTGGAGGAGTATTCGCTCCCGTATCTACTACGATAAGATCTTAGAGATGAATGAGTTGGAGAACGAGAGCTACGTGATGGCATACGTTGGCGAGGAAGAAGGTGTCTGTAAACATAGGTATGATGAGACCTCGAGTGTTGATGTGAGGATCCCGAGCTACGACGATGGTGAAAACCATATTGAGGTGACCGGTATCGAGGAGGGGATGGAGACGGTGCCGAAGAAAAAACTGGAGACGGAGAAAGAGACGAGACTCAAAGAATTGACTTCCTCACTGCTTTCATAGGAATCACAGTGCCTGATGTCTAAAAATCACCAGTGGAAGGGTGCCCAGGCGAAGTTCAGTCTGGATCATCCGTAACCAGGATAGGTGAATGTGGAACAGATGAGGGTAGAGAAATTACATCCGGAACCATTGTCACCTCTGGAGTTGGGGCACGTTCACCTCGCGGTGTCGTGATTAACCCACGATGTCTACGCAGTGCCGACTCTAGTGCAGGGGTTTTGCGCAGCCTTGGTGCCATCTCCAGTGTACTCTGCACCTTCGCCAGTGCCGATTACGGGACCAGCTGCTGAATGTCACTTGGTGCCGTGCACAGCGCCGAGCCTTTCGACGCCGTCGGTGCCACTTGCGGTGCCGCTTGAGGTGCCGAGTTGCCCGTTCCGTGATGTTCCCTCGTGGGTGCCGATCGGCGCAGTTCCGGCGCTGTTGACCGCTTCTGAAGCGGCGGTGCCGCTTTCTTAGGGGGGGGTCTTTCCGGATCGACGAAGGCGCTGGCACCGATGCTGAGCGCACCAAAGGCACAGGCACTTTGGGGTCAGTCTGCACTCCGGCCCTGGCATGCCGGCCCGCTCCTGAAGTGCCCAGTTCATCTCCTTTACTAACCCTAGTCAGAGGGGCGGCAGTTAATGAGCGCGTAGGGGAGGCTTTTTTCTTTTTTGTAGCCAACACTCCAGGTGATGACGCTTTCCTTTTCTGCGTCGGGGCCGAGTCCTGCGAAGTACTGTCTGAAGGCTGAAGTGCTTTGTCGAATAATATCAACTTCAGCCTCGTGTCCCTATCCCTACGTGCCCTGGCAGTTAGTCTGGAGCAGTGGGCACATTTCTGTGGGATATGAGACTCCCCCAAACAGCGGATGCAGGCGTCGTGACCGTCCGACACTGGCATTGGGTCTTTGCACTGCGATCATTTTTTAAAGCCTGGGGAACCAGGCATTATGGCCCGCAGGAACAATAACAATAACTCTAACTACTATAACTAACGAACGAGAAGAAAAATCTTTTTGTTTGTTTGTTTTACCTAACTAATTAACTAACAACTAACTAACGAATAAAGAGTAGAAAAGAACTGATTTTAACTATTTTTCTCTACAGAACGGCTATCTCTGAGGAGAGATAAAGGAGCTCCACCAGCAACCGAGGACGGTTGAGAGGAACTGGCGGGGGGCCGGACCGTGCAATGCCAGAAAGGGCGCGCGGCTGCTACTGCGCATGCGTGGCACGGCCAACTACAGCTACGAAAAGCCTCCGACCAGCGGCACCGGGACGAGCCCGACACCTAGAGTGGAGCACCCACGGGGACCACTCGAAGAAGAAAAGAGAGTTGCTATTGCCCTGTGGAAGCTCACAACGCCCAACAGCTACCGCTCGGTGGGACACCAGTTTGGCGTGGGCAGGTCTACTGTTGGGTCCGTCTTGAAGGAGGTAAGTCACTCTAGGAGGACAGTCACTGCTGGGGGGGTGAAAAAGGGGGACTGTCAGGAAAGGGCAAGAGGCAGTGGGGGATGGGGTGGAGTGGGAGTGGGAGGGAGCTCCTTGACTCACCCTGCACTGGTCCAGGGGGGGCCTCCTGATGAGGGGATTCCCGGGGAGTTTGGGGGGGCAAGTTGGGGGTGTTTTCCTCCCAAGGGCTCAGGAACCCCATCTAACTTTTTTTTGTCTGTCTATTTGTCTCTTTCGGCAGGTGGTGAGGGCCATCAATTTGGAGCTGCTGAACAGGCTTGTCCATCTGGGAGACAGGGACACCATCGTGGCTGGCTTTGCTGCCCTTGGTTTCCCAAACTGTGGAGGAGTGCTAGATGGGACACACATCCCAATCCGTGCACCGCCCCATCAAGCAGCCCAATTCATTAATAGGAAGGGCTATTTTTCAATGGTGCTCCAGGCCCTGGTCAACAACCGGGGACAGTTTATTGACATTTGTGTTGGGTGGTCGGGGTGGGCACATGATGCCCGCATCTTCAGGAACTCCTACCTCTACCACAGGCTGCAGGCAGGAACATTTTTCCCGCATTGGGACCTTACGCTTGGGGACATGCACATGCTGGTGTGCATTGTGGCTGATGCGGCCTACCCCCTGATGCCGTGGCTGATGAAGTCCTACACTGGCCACCTGGATGCGAGCAAGGAGCAGTTTAATGCTCATCTTAGCCGGGCTCGCATCCAGGTGGAATGTGCGTTCAGACATTTAAAAGGGACGTTCCGTTGCTTGCTCACACAACTAGAAATGGGGGAACGCAACATCCCTGAGGTGGTGGCTGCATGTTGCAGTCTCCATAACCTTGTGGAGAGAAAAGGGGAGACTTTCCTCCCAGAGTGGGGTACAGGTGCTGATCGCGAGGGGAGGCAATTTGAGCAGCCCCAGACAGCTGCCATCCGCCAGGCTCACCAGTCTGGCGTTCGCATCCGGGAGGCCCTGAGGGAGCAATTCTCTGAAGGAGCCCACTGACTCTCCCCAGGGCCTCCTCTATGGGGGCTTGGCCCTGACCCAATACAACCTTCCCTCCATAACCCTCACCCTGACCCTCTTTCTAGAAATAATAAATACCAGGTTTTGTTTGAAAACATAAATTTCTGTTTTATTGTAATCAATATCAATAACTGAAAGCATCTAGAAATGTAGATAAAATATAAATTCTTATATTCATTGTAAATAGTTTTCTCTTAAAGCACAGTTTCTGAGTCAAAAATAAACATTATCTTAAATAAGCAACATTGTAAGTGGGGTGATGGGGTGCTGAAAACCTGGAAGGGGAGGGGGCTGAAAACCTGGAAGGGGGAGGGGGTTCAGGTCAGATGGTGCTTCCCTGATTGCAGGCTCCTGCCACCTCACATCCGAGGACCATTATGGCCTTAGGGTCAGGTGGGAGCAACAGACAGTGTGCTGGACAGGAGGGGGGGCGCACTTGGGTCTGGGAGGGCTGAGGAAGAGGAGGGCCAGGGAGAGAGAAGGGCTGGGGGAGAGGGGGGGACTGGGGGAGAGGGAAGGGGATGGTGTTGGGGAAGGGGGGTTTGGTGGGGCAGGGTCATGGCATGCTGGAGGAGCGGTACCAGGGATAGGAGCAGGCAAGCCACAGACCTCCCGCATAGTTGCACAAATGCTAGTGCACTGCTAGATGAGCTCTTCCAGCAGGCAGTCATGCCACAGAGCTTCTGCCTGTGTCCTCTCTTTCAGGGTCTTGTTGAGATCCTGCAGGGCCACCACATGCTGCTTCAAAAGGTCAGTATAGACACGCCAATGCCTGCAGCTCCCATGTACCTGGGATGGAGGTGGGGCTGGTGTGCTGCGGCCCTCTTGCACGGGTGGTCCAGCTGTGGAGGAAAAGAGGAAGAGACAATCAGTCATGCGTGCAACCGCTGTCCACGAGGACATGCCCTCACTGTAAGGGACTCTCCTTCAGACAGGGGACTAAGAGGGTCTGAAAGTAACACCATGTGTGACCTGGGTAGCAGCCTGAGCATCTCCGGGGCCCCAAAGTGCCAATGCAACCATATGCCCCCCTGCACTGCCAACCCACCCATGTGTGTTCTGGAAATGGCTCCTGGCACCAGGTGGCGCACACCCACATGTCACACGCTACCACTGCACATGTTTGCACATGCACGGCCAGCTGCACAATGTCCAGGCTGAGCATTACACGTTTCCCTTGTGCATCAGCCACTGTGCACCCACCTCCCCCATCCTGTGTGTGGCACAACCTCACAGCACTCACCTGCTGGTTCTTCCCCGATGTCCAAAGACACCTGGGAGGCCTCTGGGGTCTGGGTGACCGGCTCCAGGGTGAGGGTCACAGTGTTGTCGTCTTCCTCCTCCAGCACCAGGTCTTGCTCTCCAGATTCCCTGGACTGCTCGTGCTCCTGCTCTGGTTCCTCCACAACAGGGTCCAATAACCCAGACTGCACGAGACACAGTGGAGTCTGGGCTTCCCCACCACCGAGAATGTGCGCCAGCTCCGCATAGTACGGACAGTAGTGTGGAGAGCAGGAGCTCTCATCTCGGGCCTTCACATACCCCTGGAGCAATTCTTTAACTTTGGCCCACACTTGGTCCTGGGTGCGGGGGTGGTGCCCTCTCCTAGCCAGTCCCTGGGCCATGTGGCCATAAATTTCCGCATTCCTACGGCGTGAGTGGAGGACTTGCAAGGATTCCTCCTCGGACCACAGCTCAAGGAGAATCTTGATTTCTGGCCCTGACCACACCAGTGCCCGGCATTTGGAGCCCCTGGATGGGTCCTCAGAAGTCTCCCTGAAAGGACCAGGAGGGTCTTGGGGCTGTGACATGGCTGGGATCCTGTGGGACAGGAAGAGCCATGTGCTCTGGCTGGCTTCCTGCCACAAATGGCTGGCAGGGTGCCTGTCCCTTTAAAACATGGCTGCAGACAGGAACAATAGAGGTGCAAGGCATGCAGATGGACTGTCCACCAGGGCATTTCCTGGAGGTCTTTTTTTTTCTGAAAAAAACTGGCTCCCCGCATCCACACTCACCTTTTTTCGACAGATCTCTGTCAAAAAAGGCATTCTTCCTTGTAAAACTAGGTTTACCGCCATCGAAAAAACTGCCACGTTCTTTCGATTTAATTTTGAAAGAACGTGGCGGTAGTCTAGATGCAGGTAGTTTTTTCGAAAAAAGGCTACTTTTTTCGAAAAAAAAACCCTGTAGTCTAGACACACCCTAACTGCTGACTGACTGAAGTATGCCTTCCAAAGGCATTCGTGCTGATTTGCATTGAATAAAATGGGGTTCTCTGAAGAGATGACTGGTCAAACTTGATATCTGCTATTTCAAAAGATACTGTATATTTTCTCTTGGGTTCCATTTGTTTTCAGAGTGAAGTTCAATATAACAAGTATGTCACCGGCAACATGTTTAAATTAAATGGAGGAAATTCAGAACAAATTGCTTTATTCTTTAGTTTGTAATTTTTATTTAAAATGGAAAATTTTAAACACTGCTCACTCCTGTTTTAAACAAAGTCATTTCATCCAAAACTAAACATGATAATCAGCAAAACACAGTTTGTTGATCATACAAGGCACTTAGAACTTCAAAACCAAATAACTGACACTTAATAATTTCTTGTGAAAATAATTACTCTTAATTGAAGAAAGCACTTTTTTTTTCAGTAACTGTGCTAGCAAGTAATATTTTTCTTGTGTTACAGACCAGGGTTTCAGACCACTGTTGACCTCATCCTGCAATGAGTGAAAGCATGTCCAGCATTTGTGACTAAAAGCTAATCAAGAAGATTTCTTAATTAACTCAAGATGCAGAACTCATACATTCAAATTGCCTGAAATAAAATGTTTGTTTTAATACAAAATTAGTTTCCAAGAGTCAGAGATCCAAACCAGCTAGCATGCTTCTCACTAGCTAGCATTCTGCACATCTGTGCCCTAGTTAACAAGACATAGGTTTAGGTTAGATCAGTTGCAACATAAAATGTTGTTGTCATTTAGCAGATTAGACATTGCCTCATCCCAGCAACCTGGATTCTAAATATACTATGGGCAACTAAAAAGACACGTACCCCACGGGAAGCCAGTTTCTTAAGTCAGCTGTAGAGTCACCATGAGCTCAGTCAAGATGCCCACCTTGCCTCAGTGACCCACTGCCAGTTGTCATCTAGTCCTTGCCTCAGGGGCAAACTACAGTCTGAAATGGTCACTCATCATTGGCAAAGGAGGCAAGGTGGGGGGTAGAACTGCTGCCTTCTCCTGCCCTGGCTACCTCGCTGCAACCCTCGTACGCTCAGACCTAGAGAGCAAGGCCTCGGCCTGGGAATTTGCCTGGCCAGAGTGCCCAGCTCTGCCTGCCTTTCCCCAGCACTTCTGTGTCTCAGGAAGCCTCTGTAGGGTCCCTCCTGCTCCACAGCTTGAGCAAGACTGTGTTCTCTCCTGGAGCTTCTTATACAGCCCCAGCTGGGCCCTAAATGGCTGCTATATTCCGCAAATGCTGACTCCCCAGTCTTCTCCCAGGGCTGGACTTGACTGTTGGTAACGCCTGTGCAGGGCAGACACCCCATCACAGTATCTAAAACGCTAATGTGAAGGAATAACTGGAAGACGGTCACCATTGTCAAAGAATGGAACACATCAGGAACCAGATGAAGGCAATGGCACTTAGGTAGAAATTAAAGATCATTTCTGTCCCCCTCTAAGTATTTCACACCAGTTTCAAAACACACAGCTTTCCATTGGGATGAGGAAGCAGCAGATAGTCCTTGGAGTTTAACTTCATTGCTTCCCTGCTCCTCCATTCCTTAATTGGATGTCCACCAGGTTGCAAGGTTTTATTTATTTTAGAACTATTAATTTCCATCACAGATTTTCAGAGGTTCACAATACTTTGGAAATTGAAGTAGCAGCAAACAAAGAACAGTGGTGTCCTAGTTTATGCAAAAGGGGTCTGAAGTCTCAATAACCACATCCCCACAATGGCTTTAAATCACCATTATGTTCATTGTGGTCTGATGCCACCCAGGGTCATGCCCAGCCCCTGGTGTGAGTAATCTCAAGTAAGTAGTCTCAAGTTTGTTCTCGGACTGTTTCCCACAGTCCCCTGTGTGCGCTGGGGAGCAAAGAAGAGTTATAGATAGGGCCCTACCAAATTTACAGCCAGGAAAAATAAGTCACGGGCCATGAAATCTGATTTGTTGTGCACTTTTACCCTGTTTTATACAGATTTCTTAGGGAAAAATCAGTGTTTCTCAAACTGATGGTCCTGACAATTGTAGGTTGCAAAGTTATTGGGGAGGGGGAATGTCACAGTATTGCCACCTTTACTTCTGCACTGCCTTCATATCAGGGCAGCTGGAGAGTGGCGGCTGCTGGCCAGGCACCCAGCTCCGAAGGCAATACCCCCAGCAACAACAATGCAGAAGTAAGTAGCAATATACTACCATGTCACCCCTTACTTCTGTGCTGCTGCTGCTGGCAGTGCTGCTTTGAGCCAGGCTCCTACTCAGCAGCTGGTGCTTTCCAGCTGCCCAGCTCTGAAGGTAGTGCCACCCCAAGCAGCTGTACCAGAAGTAAGGATAACAATACCACAACCCCACCAACAATAACTTTGCAAAACCCCTCCATGACTCTTTTGGGTCAGGACCTCTATAACATAGTGACATTTCAAATTTAAATAGCTGGCATCATTAAATGTATTATTTTAAAAATCCTATGACTGTGAAATTGACCAAAATGGACCATGAATTTTGTAGGGCCCTAGTTAAACAGCAGTATTCTCTATCCACACCTCTCTTCCCATCCCAGCTCCTCCCAGGCTACATCTAGACTGCAAGCCTCTTTCAAAAAAGCACCCAGGCAGTCTGCACGCTCTCTTTCGAAAAAAAACACAGTTTGCATTACATAGCGCCTTTTTTCGAAAGAGCACTTTCGAAAAAAAAGTGTTATTCCTTGTAAAATGAGGTTTTCCGCGGTAGAAAAAACTGCTGCATTCTTTTGATTTACTTTTAAAAGAAAACAGCAGCAGTCTAGACGCAGGGGAAGTTTTTCAAAAAAAGGCCACTTTTTTCTAAAAAACCCTGTAGTTTAGACACACCCCTAGTGCCAACCGTTTCACCAGCTTTATGCCAGCTAGGAAGGCCTCCTGCTCAGGTGATTTGTCTTTTGGGGACTCATTAATGCCTGCTTTATGCTGCCAGTAAAATAATGTTTATTCCATAATTTATTTTGTAGTTCAAAATAGTTTGAATTTATTCAATGTTTTTAATTTTTTTTTTAAATTGAGTGACAGAATTAAAGGCAACAGAATAAAATAATTGATGTAAACACCATCCTATCTGCAGTTTCAGATACTATTTCAATATTTAAATATTCAAATATGAAGCTACAGCCTTATCCACATGGCTTACAAACCAATACAGTACCTGGGAACCACTCTGGTCCTCTTTGTCCTACGTCAGGGGCGAGCTAGATACCTCTCGCAGGCTACATCCAGCCACCAAATCCAGCCCGCAGACCACCCTACCAAGACCCTCAGGCATGCAGCAGCCTCTATTTTAAATGCAGGACTGCTCCACGTGACTCTCTACTCTGGAAGGAGAGGGAGGCTTCGGTGATCTCCCCATCCCCAGCCCAATCCTCAGCTCCTGTTGGCCAGAAACAACCAACCAATAGGAACTGACCCCAGCCAATCTCTCAGCTCCTATTGATCGGAAACAACCAGCCAATAGGAGCTGAGAGATTGGCCTGGGGGATGGGAGCAGGGCAAGCCTCTCTCTGCTCCCAGAGTTGACAGTCACATAGAGGGAGCCAGGGCCGGCTTTAGGAAGTGCGGGGCCCAATTCAAACAATTTCGACGGGGCCCCACAGCGATTTTGGTTAAGCAAAAAAAAAAAAAAACACACACACAGCACAAAAAAATCCCCCGCCAACACACACACATGCACACGCACACACACACACAGCGCTAAGCTCACACCGCCTGTGGTGCAGGCAGCCGATGCACTCCTCCTCCGGGGCCAGCAGATTTGTATAATTTTTGGTGGTGCCCCATTAGCCACACCCCCTGACCCCCATTAGCCACACCCCAACCCCCATTAGCCAGGCCTCTGGAGGCAACATGCTCAGGGCAAGATGGACACATGACCAGAAGTAAAAGAAGTCATGTCACCCCTCTCGAAGGACTTTTCCCACCATCCTCCTACCAACAGGAATTAGTTTGGCCCCCACCAAACCCCCCTCATGCAACTATCCTGCAGTTGCATTAACCCGATGTGTGTGACATTAACTCGGGGGCAGAGAGACTGGGTGAAGTGTTCCTTCTAAGGCTATGTCTACACTCGCGGCTTCTTACACAAGTACAGCTGTTCTTGCGCAAGAACTCACAGAGCAGCCACACTGCCCGCCTGTTCTTGCGCAAGGAAATTTACAGTATGGCGTGGGAAGAGAGGGCGTCTTGCACAAGAGCTATGCTCTTTTCTAACAGATGTAGGCTCTCTTGCGCAAGAGGGCAGTGTGGATGCTCGGCAGGGATTTCTTGCGCAAGAAAGCCCTATGGCTAAAATGGCCATCAGAGCTTTCTTGCACAAGAGAGCATCCACACTGCCATGGATGCTCTTGCGCAAAAGCACAGCTCGCACATGGCAGTGTGGACGTGTTCTTGTGCAAGACTTCTTGCACAAGAACCCTTGCGCAAGAAGCCGCCAGTGTAGACATAGCCTAAGAGTTTCCTCCCATGAGCAGAATGGATTTTGTGTTGTGCACCTGTACTGAGTTCATGTGGCTTGTTTGGATGTGCCACCAGAGGTGTAGCGAGGGTGTTATGCGCCCAGGGGCAAAGGAAAAATTTGCCCACCCCGCCGCTATGTGGCACAGCCCCAAACCTGGCGCACAGCTGAGGGGAACTTGTACTGCATCTTCCCCCACGCCCTACAGTTTGGGGCCGGGCTCCCACATGCACTATCCCTCCAGTGGAGATGGAGGAGGTTCGGGCTTGGAGCAGGGTCGGGCTTGGAGCAGAGAGGCAGGGAGGAGGCTCCAGCTGCCGGTGGCAGGCGGAGTAGGAGCACGTGAGCTGAAGGGATAATGGGGGGAGCAGAATGGGATTAAATTGGCGCCTCCCTAGCATGGTGCCCAGGGGCAACTGACCGCTCCGGCCCCCTTGCTACGCCACTGCCCCCTCTCCTGCAGATCTATCATCTTATGCATGTGCAAGATCTGTGAGAACCATCCCATGAATCTGCAGTTAGTGTCTGCCGGCTTCTGGGTGGTGTCTCAATGCTGCCACTTTCACCTCCAAAGAGGGGGCTTCCCAAAGCAGGTCCTTGATGCTGACCCCCAAGGCATCCACAGGTCCAGTCTCCTTTCAATGGGCCTACTTTCCAGGGCTCATTGATCTTGGATCTGGCTTCCATCCCCTCTCCAACCTTTGCAACTGCCCAGAGGTGCTCACCTTCTGCCTTATACATTCCCACCTCATTCACCCCACAGGGACAGTCTCTGCCTCACTTGTCCTAGGGACTATTCTACCAAGCTGTAATACAAAGTTTCTATGTAAAAGGACTCAATACAAAGCTAAAAACTTCAATGAGAGAATGATTAATACAGAGACGTGTCTACAGCTGCTGCAGGGAGACACCTCTGCCTGCCTCCACCCCTCTCCCCCCAGAGTCTACAGCCCCATTGCAAAGCGGGGGAGGGGAAGAAAAGAGGCTGAGGCCCATCCAATGGGACTGAAGCAGTCATGAGCAAGCCATGCCCGGGAGCCATTCTCCTGTCCAGTGCTGGTGCTGTGTTGCTTCAGGCATGCTGAAATGCAGTCACCTCTAGGGTGGGCTGGACAGCTGTTTAACACCTGCACAAGGTTTCAGGCAGGGGGCAGTGCGGGCTGCCTTCCTGCAGAGCCCCCATCAGAACTACAGTGCCCTCCTGGCTTAGGAAAAGAATAAACAGGAGGACTGGAAATTAACCCGCCCAGTCTCACATCCCCGAGGCAGGGAATGAGCCATCTACATTAGGCCCCAGCTGGAGTATCATGTCCAGTTCTGGGCGCCACATTTCAGGAAACGTGGAGAAACTGGAGAAAGTCCAGAGAAGATCAACACAAATGATGGAAGGTCTAGAGAACATGAGCTATGAGGCAAGGCTGAAGGAATTGGCCTTGTTTACCTTGGAAAAGAGAAGAGCGAAAAGGGACATGAGAGCAGCTTTCAAGTATCTAATTCGGGTATGTCTACACTAGCCACCCTAGTTCGAACTAGGGTGGCTAATGTAGTCATTCGAACTTGCAAATGAAGCCCGGGATTAAAATATCCCGGGCTTTATTTGCATGTTCCCGGGCGCCGCCATTTTTAAATGCCCGGTAGTTCGAACTCCCTGCCCGCAGCTACACGCGGCACGGGCTAGGTAGTTCGAACTAAAGCCCCCTAATTCGGACTACCATTACTCCTCCTGCAATGAGGAGTTCGAACTAGGGTGGCTAGTGTAGACATACCCTAAAAGAGTATCATAAGGAGGAGGAAGAAAAATTGTTCTCCTTGGCCTCTGAGGTTAGGATGAGAAGCAATGGGCTTAAATTGCAGCAAGGGAGGTTAGGGTGGTTAAACACTGGAATAAATTGCCTAGGGAGATTGCAGAATCTCCATCACTGGAGATATTTAAGACCAGGTTAGACAGACACCTGTCAGGGATGAGCTAGGGCAACTCAACTTTGGAAGCCCCAGGGACCACACTGACACTTACAGAACATGCTGAGGGCCTCAACTTAAGTGTGGTTGCATATGCAAGCAAATATATACAAATAGCTTCTCTCACATAGACAGGCATGAATACAAAGATTAAGGCAAGACTACATAACACACAGGCCCCATTTAAGTCAGTTCTGCTGATATTAATAAAATGCAATATTTACCTGATTTCCACCCATGTGACAGCACTTTTCATGAGCAATGACAGTCCAAGAATTTAACGACTAAAACTCATATCAACAGAAGATCATTACACTGACTACTTTTTTTGTTTTGGCTCCCACTCGCCGGCCACGTGTTGATCCCCACATAAACCCAAACTGCACTGCGGTGCGCAAACAAACTGGCCGTGGACAGCATACCAAGTTATTAATAAATATTTTTAAACCTTTACCTTTTCTCTCTGCTGCCATGTCTCCTCTCCTTGCTCCATCAGCTCCCCTGGTGCCTGCTGCCCCCAACTCCTCACCCTCCTCTGCTATCCTGACTCCTGCCCTTCTCACTGCCCTCAGCCCTCCTGCGACCTGCCCCCCTCCACCAGCCCTTCACTCCCCCCCTGTGCCCACTCCTCCAGTAGCCCCACTCTGATCAAGTGAGCTACCCCTCCTCATCCCCTCTTCCAACACCTCCACCCTGCCTCTCTCCTCTGGTGCTGGTCCCTCCCCTGTGGGTGTCTGCCCTTCTGCTTCACCCCAGAATCCCCTGGCACCTGCACCTTCCCTTAGCCCTGCACCCTCCTGGTGCCTCCCCCTTCCCTTACTGCCCCTGACCCATTTGCCTTCTTTTTCCCTGATGCCCACCCCCTCACCACTCTCTGCCCCATTCCCCTCCTGCCCCTCTGTGCCCTCACACATGACTTGCTCCATCCCCACCTTTCTCATGCCCACCCCTTCTTTCAAACCTTCTCCCAGCACCTCCCCTTCTAGCCCCCAATGCCCTTCCCCTCTCCTCTCCTCTCCCAGCATCACCCTGTCCCCCCCCACTGACACCTCTCCTCCTGCCCTTTTCCTCATTGTCTGCACTTGGCCCCCTGCCATTTGTCTCTCCTCCACCCTGTCTCTTGGTGCCTTCCCCTTTCTTCCTCCTCCCCCTCCGCACAAGCCCCTTCCCCTCCCCCTCCCCCTCCGCCCAAGCCCCTTCCCCTCCGCACAAGCCCCTTTTCCCCTCCCCTCCCCCTCCGCCCAAGCCCCTACCTCTCCTCCCCCTCCCCTGCCGCACAAGCCCCTTCCCTCCCCTCCCCCGCCGCACAAGCCCTTTTCCTACCTTCTGCCTTCCACTTCGCGGGACCGGAGTCTGCACTCAGGCCCCGGAGTCTGAACCCAGAGCCAGCCAGGCCATGCCCCGCAACGTGGCACCGAAGAGTTTTAAAATCCCGGGCTGTGACGTCATGTCACGCCCAGGCGTATCCCTGCCCACCTGCAATGCCGCGCATGGCAGCAGCAGCAGCCGGCGAGGGGGAGCCGTGCACAGCAGGGACGGGACGGGGCCGAGGGGGATGCTCTGGGGGCAGGGTGGGAGGAAGCAGGGGGGGCCGGCAGGGGGGGGCCGGGGCCCACTCCAGGCAGAGCCGGGGGAGAGACCCAGCTCCACATATTGCTGGAGCAGGGCCCCCGGCTCTGAATAGTAACTCGCGCCCATGGCCCGGCACACTTCCGGGTTCAGGGGCGCGAGGCCCCCTTAGGCGCGGGGCCCGATTCGGCCGAATCGGTTGAATCGGCCTAAGGCCGGCCCTGAAGGGAGCAGCCTGCAGTTTTAAGCAGTCTAGAGCTGCAGCAGGTAGGGAGCAGAGCCTGCCTTGGGGGTGCTGCAGGGCTGCTGGCTGGGAGACACTTAGGTAAGTACCTCCCAGGCAGAGCCTGCCTCTGGCACCCCTGCCCCCCACACACCCCAACTCCCTCCCCCAGGTCACCATCCAAACCTTCTGCACCCCCCTACCCCAAGTCACAACTCCCTCCCAGGCCCTGTTCCCACTCTTATACCCCTCCCCCAGGCCAAAATCCTCTCCTGCACCCCAAACACCCTCCTAGATCCTGCACCCCAATCCTCAGACCCAGGTCACAACCCCCTCCTTCACCCAAGCTCCCTCTCAAACCTCACACAGTTTCCTTACCCCATGTGCCTTCTGCACCCAACCTCCACCCTAGACCCCACATCTCCTCCACAGAAAAGTGCAGCCCTTAACCACTTTCCAAAATCTTGGAATTGTCCATACAACAAAGATAATTGCCCACCCCATCCCAGATAAAGCAAGGAACTAGAACTGAACTCACCTGTCTTCACTGAAATGCCATTTTAGAAGCGAAATGGAGGGCCCAATTCATCTCTTTTGAATATTTTTGTAAGCTCAAATGACTGTCCTGTGATGAAGGCAACTCTGATCACATTCTATTTTGGGCACACGAGGGAGGAAATGGGTGTGTCCACACACCTGGCTACCGATTACTAAATAAGTGTTTAAGAAATATTTACACAAATAATAACAGGTTCCCTGTCACAGGCCCTCATTTTGGCTTCTTCACTGGGCAAGACTGAATAGGGAATTGTTAATCTAAAGACCATCTGTCTGGTCTGATACTTATTCAGAAAGAGCCAAAAGCTGTCAGAAAGTCCCTTCAGCTGCCACTGGGGACCTACTTCATCTCTCTCCCTCACCTTCCTGGCCCAAGGAAACCTTCTGCCACTATGTGACAATGTAGGGTAAGAAGATGTGGGGAGACTCAAGCTGCATTCAAACTAGCAGAGAGCCTAACTCTGACCCTGTTCTTTTCCTCCTTAGTCTGTAGAGTTGCCCCATCCTTGGTCCTATTTCTAACTTGGCGGCACAGAGGGAATATATGTTTCTCAATGTTGCAAAGTCACTGACATTTAATCCAACAAGTTTACACTAACAAATGCCTTTTGAAAAATTCATTGAGTACAATATTTGCCATCCAACTGTTAGAGGCCTTCTTCAATAATACATACACACAACGAAGAAATTTCACAAAAGGAAATGGTATTGTCACTCTCACAGAGGAGCCTGGATAATGTAATAGTGAAACAGAAGAGGAATCAGGTACAGCTGCACCTATTTTCTAGCATGACTATGCATCATTTATGAAGGGTTGCTACAAGCCTCTATTTGAACACCCTTTGTTTCAGAGAAAAAAAACAATTAAGATCAGTCATGGGTAGATTTGGGGGTTTTCTTCTTTTGCTTCATATTAAGTACAAGTGAGGCAATACAATCAGTCCTCATGCTTAGTTCCTGTTCTCCCAGATTGTTCACATTCCAATTCCTTCTCTACTGAGCATCCATTATATGATATTTTACGCTTTTTCTTTTGACTTTGAATTATGTTGTTTGTATGTCAAAAATTTTGAGAAGCAACATGGAACCTCTAATCTTTGTAATCTTATAGAATATTAAATTTTTTATGGCTCAGAAAAGAAGGAAAAACTAAAGACAACGGAATGTGCAAGTAGCAGAGAAGGAGGATGATTCAGAAAGGGAACAATTAAAGTAAACGGTACAAACCTAGAGCATGTTTAATTGTCATTGATTCACATTATAAGATTTCCTGGAGTTCAGTCCTATGTGCAGCTGAGCTGAAATCCAGCAAAGCACTTTGTACATGCTTACCTTAAAGCAGTACACAATCCTAGAAAAGCAAATAGAACTACAGGTTAAATTTCTAAAATCCAGGACTGTTCGGTCCAGCAACATGTGTGGTCTGGCAGGACCATGGATATTGCTAGACCAGAGAGCCCCAGCTGGCCAGATTCAGGGGCTGGGCTGGCAATGGGGAGCATAGCCCCAGCTGCAGCTGGTGGTGGGGAGCACAGCCCTAGGCCAGTACAGTGGGGAGCACAGCCCTGCCTGGGCCGGAGGCAGTGGGGCCGGTGCCCGGGAGCACAGTCCAAGCCAGTTTGCTCGTGAGCACAGCTGCTGTATCCTCTGACTGCTCTATCTTCTCAAAGGGTCACAACTGATCACCTTCCTTTTCATTAACACTTCTTGCTTTCCAGTATTCCTTGACACATTCTCCTATGGCTTTAACGAACCTGATTCCCTGGACTGTCAAACCTGGCAAATACATAGGATGTTTTCAGAACACTACATCTGCTCACTAGATGAGACCTTGTCAGAGAAGATTTCACCAAGTTCAAAAGTTTTACAGTACTGGAGATAACCTCCAGTTTATAACAAATATATGATTTCTCTTTTCCACCATGTGTGAACAGCATTCTCAGGTAAGTCCATTACAGCAAATGGCATAATACAAGACATGAAAATGTGGATACATCAAGTTTAAGAACTACATCCAAGTTAGACGCAGCAAGCCGCTCTTTCATTTTGTATCAAAAGTAAGATTTTCCAAACACTTCTACTCTTTTAATGGTATCAGCGCAATCTATAATTCAATAGTGATAGCACATTGGGGGTCCAAAACAAAATGTAATAAAATACCAATACATATTTAAAAAATAGATGGCAAAATAAATAATTGCCTTACATTGGGCAGAGGCAACTAATGTGGTGGAGGGAGAAGAGATGGGAGTGGGGAGGGCTGCAGAAGAGAAAACAAAGTTGGGATAAAGAAATAGGGGGTGGGCAGAGGGCATGAATGTCAATGAGAATTGCAGGTTCAGAGCATCATAGAGGAAATACTCAGCAGCTCACATGATCAGTTCCTCGTGAAGAGAAAACGTAGGAGGACACAGGGCTGTACTTAGGAATTATGCAGTCCTATTCAGCTGGTGCCCCAATGCCCAATGGCTCCATGTTCTTAAAACTTTTTTTTAAGCACTGACTCCCTTTGATGCTAAAAGCAGTCAGCCTTCCATGCCTCCATGTCTTCAAAGTTAACATGACTTTTCTACCCTACAAGGACATTTGACTATTGCATTAGTCTTTGGCAGTACAATGCTATCAAAAACAAGTAACCACAAGAAAGACAGCAGAACAAGTACAAAGGTCCCAGGCTCACAAAACTTTCCCTATGTCAGGCCACTGATTACTTCTTTAGCAGCCCCTCATGGGCTCTAGTGACTTCTGCCTCTTTGGCCATCCCATCTCCTCAGAGGCCCCTTAAGAATTGACAAGTTAATTCAAACAGTCCCAAGAAGAGAACTCAATAAATGGGATCGCAGGCACACAAGTGCTGTGCAGGCCTCAGCCCTAGTTCTGTCTCTCTCTTTCAGTAGTTCAGCACAAAGGCTTTCAAAATAAACTACAAACACATGGGCTATGTCTACACTGGCGGGTTATTGCGCAAGAAAATGTCCACACTGCCATGTGCGAGCTGTGCTTTTGCTCAAGAGCATCCATGGCAGTGTGGATGATCTCTTGTGCAAGAAAGCTCTGATGGCCATTTTAGCCAGAGGGCTTTCTTGCGCAATAAATCCCTGCCGAGCATCCACACTGCCCTCTTGTGCAAGAGAGCTTACACCTGTTTGAAAAGAGCGTAGCTCTTGCACAAAAAGCCCTCTCTTACCACGCCGTACTGTAAATTTCCTTGCGCAAGAGAGGGCGGGCAGTGTGGAGGCTCTGCAGATTCTTGCGCAAGAACTGCCATACTTACGCAAGAAGCCGCGAGTGTAGACGTAGACATAGCCATGCAGTCTTCACCCCCAGAGTCCTCCCTGAAGGGCTGCCTGGCTAGAGAACTTTCTCCTGCTCACTTGCTCTTTTCCCCTGCTGACTCTCTACTACTTGGAAGACAATTTCCTGACCATCCCTACAACTGCCTACTCTTTTTATCCTGGGACCACATGATTCAACCCAGGCGAGTCTCATCCTGTAATCAGAGCTGACTTACTCCAAGCTCTCCAGCCCATGGGGAAAGTCACCCTGTTATAATCCTGTTCACTTTAATAGGACTATTCCTCACAGTAAGGAGTCTTATGTGGACAAAGGTTTGCAGGCACAAGCTCGAGTGGCCTAGTAGCAACTTTTTTTTAAGTATCTGATTTATTCTTCTTCTGGGGATTGCATGAATTAATTTGTGAATTCTGAAAAGGCCTTGAAGAGATGGGATGGCCAGAGAAACAGATATCACAAGAGTGATCTCTGCCCATGAGGATATGCTCAGGTTTGCAAGTCTCAATTTGTTCTGTAGGGCTTCTTGTATTGTGTTTTGTTTAGTATTATGAATAATTTTGACAATATATTTAATAACTTTAACGTTTGGATGTTTTTGTTCCAGAATAGCACTGGGATAAACTAACCCTATTTTTAAGTTTACATCCAGAAATTTTTGTAGCAGTACTTTGAATTCTCTTTTGAAAATATTGATTTTGGTTGTGTAAACACCAGCTCCAGCATGCCAATATTAATCATCTGTTTCAAGCCTGAAAATCCCAGGCTCTACGCTTACTGCAGAAGATAAACTTAACCCGAAATCCATCACAAAACTAGGAAGCCTCTTATGGATGAAAGTGGTTTGTGCAAAAAATTGGATCAGCTGCTCAGTCTTCAAATTCTGACTTTCTCCCAAGTTCTTTTCCCTTCCAAAAGCTGTTCTACTTTTATTATGTTATAAGAATATTTATCAAATGTCCTTTAACTCATCTTGTACCTTCAGTTCATGCCGGTGGATGCTTTTGATTTCCTTGCACAACTTTTAAGGGTGAGATTATGACAATGCTGATAGCCCTGAATGAAGAGTGGCACATAGTTGTCCTAGGTCACTGCACTAAAGCAACTTCAGAATGTTTATGGCCTGTTTTTCTTGCCATAAAAATTAGAAGGCTATAGAGAGTACTAGCATAAAGTAAACACTGTGAATGAGGCTCACCTTCAATCAAAACACAGTGTTTTCCTTCAATCTTCAATAAAATAATACAAGCAGATAGCAGTTGTAACCAGATACTCAACACAAACAATTTTAACAACAAAGGTGGAAAAGACTAAAAGCCAAAATAGGATTAAAGGATATTTTAATAGGTCAGATTATTCAAATCAGCAGGACCTGATGAATTTTATCCTAAGATACTTAACTGAAGCAGCCTCAGAACTGTGAGCAATTATTTTTGAGAACTCATGGAGGACAGATGTGGTCCCAGAGAACTGAAGAAGGGCAAATATTCTAAAAGGAAAATAGAGGACCTGGGGTTTTATAAACCAATCACCCACCTTCAATAGGTGGAAAACTCCCAGAACAAATTATTAAAACAATCAATCTGTAAGCACGTAGAGGATTACAGAATTAAAGCATAACCATCATGAATTTTATCAAGAACAAATCCTACCAAACCAACCTAATTTGCTTCTTTGAGAGGATTACTGGCCTGGTGGCAAGGAGAGAAGTAGTAAATATGCTGTATCTTGATTTTAGTCAGGCTTTTGCTACAGTGTCATATGACATTCTCCTAAGAAAATGAAGGCAATGTAGTTTAGATGAAATTACCATCTGGTTGAAAGCGTGTATTCAGAGAGTAGTTATCAATGTTTGGCCATCAAACTGAGAGGTGCATCCGGTGGCCAGAGGAGACAAAGGCCTCCATAGGCCCCTGGGCAAGGTAGAGGGGGAAGGACAGCTCTGCGCTCCCAGAATGAGCGGGGCTGAGGGAGCTGGCCCTTAGTACTGTAGTGCCTGGAGCATCCCCCCCCCCCAGCCTTTAGCAATTTAAAGGGCCCAGGGCTCCAGCCACCGTTGCTGCTATCTCTAGGGCAATTGCCCTATTTGTCCTCCCCTCTCGCTTTCTACTTATACAGTAGAAAGCTGCATAAGTTTTTACTCGAGTTCTCTATTGTGGCTTCAAGCAAAGTAGAGATTTGACAGACTTTTGCACACCCCTCGTTAAATCTGCTGCTAAAAGGCAGGGATTTATAATCCTCTTGTGTGTTTTAATATTACATTTATTTTGGCTTCATATCCAAATCCATCTGTAAATGTCCTGCACTTTCCATTGCTTTCAAACAATCAAGATCACAGAACATCAGAAAGCAGATACTGATGAAGCACCTCTCTCTGCTGTCAATATGCCTGCCATGTGCATATTTCGCACTGCCTGAAAAATTAAACAACAAACTCATAACACGAGAGAAAGGCAGGGATTACTTTTGTTTTGCTTTCAGATGCCACATATACATGTTTGAATTTTTATTCTCTGCAAATTCCATGAAGTCAAAGTGCAGATCAGAAAAAAAAATACTGCAGGACATTCATTCCCATGTCAGAAATTAAAAAGCTGCATGCTGCAATAATAGATACAGCAAGCAATTGGTCCCACTACAAATTTACTTACTCTACGTTCAGCATTCAAGAATATTGTCTAGTTAGAGCAAGGGACAGAGCATCAGGAATTCTGCTTTTTATCCCGCGCTGTGTCACTAATTCTCACTGTGACTCTGGGCGACCTGTTTTTGCTCTCGTTTACTCATTTGGTACATAACTTTCCTCATCGGAGTATATTAAGTTTTCATTATTTTCTGTCACATTCTGAGATCTATATATTGAAGGCACTTCTGGTGGCCAAATCCTTCACTCAGACACATGAGAATTGAGCCCAGTACAGCAGTCACAATGAAAATGTGAATGTATTTCCCAACACTCACCATGGTACAGTACCTGGCATACCACTGTTGATTCCCTATTCGAAGTATATGGCAATAACTGTCAGATGCTGTGATGCAGCAACTATTGGTAAATGTTGATTTTTTTAAAATGGATGCCACTACAGGTTGAACCTCTCTAGTCCAGAACTCTTGGGTCCTGTCCTGTTCTGCACCAGAGAATTTTCCAGATCAAGGGAGGTCAATGTTATTGAATAGCTTTACCAACACTTCCACTGCTTCATGGGCTGTTAGAGGACATTTAGGGGTAAATTGGAGCTAAATAACAGCACAGAACACTGAGAGCTAGCATCGGTGGCTGTAAACAAACTTTATGGGACTACAGGAAACTTGGCCACGCCCAGGAAAAGTGGACATCTTGCTAACTAAAAACATTCTAGACGACAGATGCTTCCAGACCAGAGAGTTCTGGACTAAAGAGAAACTTACCCACTTCTTCAGATCACAAGCACATGATACTATCTTCATGTTTTGTTAGTCTTTAAGGTGCTGCTAAACGATTCATTGTTTTTTAAGTTTTTCCAGTTAGAGTATGTCTACACTACAAAGTTAATTCAAAATAACAACAGTTATTTCAAATTAACTTTAATAGCATCTACACAGGCAAACTGCTATTTCAAAATACATTTGAAATAGTGGAGCCCTTATTTCGAATTTGGTAAACCTCATTCTACGAGGAGTAACACCAAATTCAAAATAGCTATTTTGAATTTAGTGCTGTGTAGACACTTAATTCGAAATAGGGGGCCTCCAGCCCTTCCCAGGAAGCCCTGGTGGCCACTCTGGGCACAACCAGGAAAACTTACTCTCCTCTCCCCCAGCCCCAGAGCCATTAAAGGGGTAGACCCTGGCCACAGTGCCTGTGCCAGCTCCAAGCCTGCCAGCCCAGAGCCAGCAGTGGGCACCGGGGCCCCTGACCCAGTGGCCCCAAAACATGAGCCAGCAAGCCACTGGCAGCCAGCGCTCCACTGCTCCTCAGGAGCAGTCTGCCAGCTCCCAGGAGCCTGACAGGGGCTGGAGAAGGCAGGCACCTTCCTGGTCCAGGGTGGAGATCATGGACCTTATTCAGGTTTGGGGGGGATGCCCCCAACGTCCGTGATCTCCACACTAGACAGAGGAATGCGGCCGTCTATGGCAGGATAGCTGCCAGCCTGGCCACCAAAGGCCACATGCGAACCCAGGAGCAGGTTTGCATGAAAATCGAGTTGGTCCGGCGAGACCCCCAACCCTGGGCCCTGAGCTTCCCCTTCCCCTTCTTCCCCTTGCTTCCCCCTTCCAGCTCCCTCCTCCCAGGTTTCCCCCTCCCCTCTTCCACCCTCTCTATTCCCCTCTCCCACCTCCTTTTCCCAGTCTCCCCGGAGGTTCATTCCCCCGCCCCCCCGGTTTTGTTCAATAAACCCAGTTTCTATTTTTGAACATACGTGTCTTTTATTTGACATCAGGAAGGGGGGCTAGGGAGGGGTAAGAGGATGGACGTGAGGGAGGAATGGGGCACGAACCCCCAGTGGGGAGGACTGGGAAGGCTCTGAGGACTCCTCGGGGTGGACGCTCTCCCTCAGGGCCTCCTGGATCCTGACAGCCCCCCGATGGACCCCCCGGATGGCAGCCTGCAGCAAGTGCAGCCGGGGTGATGGCAACAACCCACGAGACACACCAGCATGCCCAGGGGCAGCTCTGGCTCCATGTGGCCGAGTGCTGTGGTGTCCCAAGTTCGGGCACTCAGGGCACTCCAAGACAGGACTGCTTTGTTGTCCCTCATCGAGGTAGACAAGCAAGTGGGGAATCCTGAGAACTGTCTGTCCGGGGTGGGGGTAGGGTCCCTTTAACCACAGAGCTCAACCAGAATCCCCACACACTAAGTCCTAACCTGATGCCCTGATGGCACTGGTTCCAGCCAGCCTTAACTTCAGTTCAGGGTCTACTCAGTGTGGATGTACTATTTTGAAATAGCAAAATGCTATTTCGAAATAGTTTTTGTGTAGAGATGCATTATTTCAAATTAGCTTAATTCGAATTAACTATTTCGAATTAAGTTAATTCGAAATAGCACTGTAGTGTAGACATACCCTTACAGATTAACTCAGCTACCCCTCTGAAGCTTCTGGACTAGAGAGGTTCAACCTATACAATTGCAGAGTAGCTTCATACCTGGGTTACTCAAGTATATTAATTAAGATTCACAGTAATCAAAGAGTTAAAAAATGCATGTTACTTCATTTGAAACATAAATGTACTTTTGTTTCTTTTTCTAGATGTGAAATATTCTGGCCTCGCTGTTTTAAAGCAGCCAAAATATGGTGAACTTCATACATTCCTCCTAGTAAATAATACAACGGGGCTCCCTTTCCCCTGTTGTGCAGGTGGGTGTGATTTGAGAGCAGGGCAAGGGCGATGGACACAAACAAATTGTTCTTTTTGGTGTACAGGTCACGGGCTTCTCCAGTGGTGCAATGGAGGTGGCACTTGCCTCCACAGCTAGAGGTTAAGGGTTCAAGCAGCCATTGAGGAGGCAGGCCTTGCTTATAAGGATTCTGGCTGCACTGAAGTGTTTGGGGAGGGGTTCTTATTTTTAAGACCATATGATCTACCCTTAGTCCTCCAAAGCTACAAAACACATACTTTGTCACAAGCACAGGACAAGTTCTACCACCTCAACCCAGACTCAGGTACAACCTTGTGAGTTAGGAAGGCAGTCAGTGTTCTCTGTAAGCTGTGCGCTTGTGCAGCTGCTCAGGAGAGATTCCAATGCTGCCCAGCTGATTAGCAGAGCACCCACAGCTAAGTTTGTGTTTCTCCTGATGGTGCACATTCACACAAACCTCAGCTCATATAACAAAATTTATTCCATGCTGGGATGGAAACAATTAGCAGGAACATTGGTGGCAGTGTATGGTCTCTAATAAATAATGTACTTAAAACCATTATTATCGTTAACTATTCTTTGAGTATGGTTTCAACCACTTGTGCATCAACCTTATACTAATTTCATTTAGACTGCATTTCCCTGGATTGCTTAGGGGAATGTCATGTGGGACTGTGTCAAAAGTCTTACTAAGTTCAAGATATATCATGTGCCCCATTTCCCCCTACATTTTCTCCCCCATCCACTAGGCCAGTAACCTTCTCAAAGAAGAAAATTAGGTGCACACCACTGCACTTGTGTACTTTTGAGAGTTCTGTAGTGTAATATTTATATTTACATAGTATATCTAATAGTTGTTAAAGTAGGATAGTTAGAAAAAAAACTTTAAATTAATGCAGTACTGTAGGTACAGTGCATTCTTCAGCTGACATTGTTATTCCCCATCTGCCCCCCAGTGGCCTCACCTCATTTTCTTTAGGCCAATTATCTATGTGCCCATTTCCTCAATTTTAGTTAGAAGACTGGTCTGGGGAAAAAAAGTTAATATAGCATAGTCAAAATTGGAAAGAACTTTCTAGCTTAGCTGATTATATTTATTACAAAGAAAACTTGAGGCAGTGTGAATATTCCTCTTGTACAGGCCTTTTATCTGATTTTTCACCCGCCTATTCACTATTCTTATTATTCATTAAAAATGACAAAAAGAAATCTAGCTCTTAACTATTTTCCTGATACAATCCTTTCCTTCTCCACTCCTTCTGACACTGCATTTGCGTTTATAAAAAGAACTAGAAGTTTTCAGCCTTTTCTAAAATCAGTGTGTTGGCTGCTCACAAAGCCCTTTCATTATGAGATTACATTAATGGGTGCTTGACTCAACAGTGATGCAAAACAGTTTTCAAAAAGAACACTCTATTCATGTGATAATAATTGCCTCATTTATTTTCCATAGAAATAGATCTGATTAATTTAATGTTTCTATTTTCAAGCAGATTAGGCCGTGGTCCGCCTTTGGTGAACGATAGGTGATTTCACAGTGCTAAGTCATTTTTCTTTTGTTTTAAATACTCCTTATTTACTATTATTTTTGTTACCCAATTTCATGTGATAAGCTCTTGAAACTGGCAAATAAAATAAAAATAATAAAAATAGACACAAAAGCAACAATGGAAATTGCTTCATATCTTCTCACACAAAGGCATCCAAGACTAAAGAGATCTTTTCAAATTTTGCAAACTGCCCCAGGTAGCTGCAAGAGTTACCCACCTGGAGAATGATGATTCAAGGAACAGAGAGTCTGCACAAAGGATGCAATAAGGTTTTCGATTCCCTCTTACTGGTGCCAAATTCGAGTCACAATCTAGCCCTGAACCATTATTCTATTTGTCCTCTAGGCAGGACTGTCATCTTTTCTATGGAAATAGTTTGCCCGTCATTTACCAGGTGTTCACAAACCAGCCTAGCCCCGGGGTGGGGTGGGGAGGGGTTTCCCAGGCACAGTGGTGACATGCTAATCCCACAAAACCAACAGAAGCAGGATAATATTTTTAAATGTAAATGAATGATGCCTGAAATGTGCCCTGTAGAAAAAGCAAATGTTTTTGCTGGGTAGTTTTGTTGGTAAAAAAGAATTAAAATAAACATGGATATAACTCACTAGAAACTGTGATATCCTAAAGAGAAAAATCACTGAGTGGGATCACACCATTCTCTAAGCAGGACTACTCCAATCAAAAAGGAATTCTGCTTTCCCATTTATCTTATACAGCTTGCTTTCTGGGTCAGATTTCAGAATTGATCTGCACTGGTTTGTGTGAAAGTTAAAGGCATCCAGGTAGGCTGGGAGCACCCTACATTTGTGGAGGAGTACTGGAAGCCAGCAGGAGCTGCCCTCAGTGTTTGATTTAGAAGTCTATACTAGACCCATGAAATCAAACACCAGAAGATCAACCTCCAGAGCATCAATCTTCCAGTAAATATAGACTTCCCTAAGTGTTCATATGGGGAGTTAGTGCAGATTATTTAGTGTGCTATATATTCACACTTCTAACACTAACTCAAATGTATACAACAATTGTGCTTTTTTTTTTTTTTTTGCAAGTGCAATAAGAGCTTTCAGAAAGGCTCCTCTTTTCCAAAATAAACATACCTGAGCTCTTGCTCATATGGCTTACATTTCATCCCTTTGATTTTCTATGTCCTTTCCAGTTTCTCTAACTCCCTTCTATACACTGATGACCAAAACTGGACACAGTACTCCAGCTAAGGCCTAACCAGCTTGCAGTAGAGCAGGCTATCACTTCCCACAACTAGTACATTATGGGTATGTCTACACTGCACACTTATTTCGAAATAAGCTATTCCGTTATTTCAGAATAACTTTGCTGTGTAGACATACCCATAGCCTCTGTTAATGCAACCCAAAATTGCATTTGTGTTTCTGTGACAGCATTGCCTTGCTGACTCATGCTGGGATTATGGTCCACCACAACTCACATACCCGTTTCAGTAGTGTTGCTACCAAGTCAGTTATCCTCCAGTCTATTTCTTTATTTCTGCATTTGTTTTTTCTTCCCTAAATGTAGCATCTGACATTTGTCATTCTTGAATTTCATTTTGTCATCTAGACTGTTCTCCAATTTATCAAAATCCCTCTGAATTTTAGCTTTGTCCTCCAAAGGGTTTGCAAGCTAGCTGTTGTGAGTGATTTTGTAAGTGGTAATGTTATGTTATATGATGGTTTCTGTGACTCCATTTTGTAAGGACAGACTCCATTTTGCAAGGTGCCTGATAACATCAGCATAGGTAGAACTGAGTCAATCTGGCTACAACTCGATTTTCCCACCACAAGCTCCTGAACATTCTTTTACCTCAGAAGTTGCACGCAGCAGAGCTGTCGATCATATGAATTTGAGTGAGTTAATAAAAGCCCTGTACCTGTCAGTCAGAGGGTCAGTCTCTCACCATCATTGCATCTGAGACCAAGTGAAGACAGTGCGACTCCTCAGGCGACCAGGCCTCTGGCACTGAGGAATTCCATCAGTGCTACAGTGAAGGACAGAGCAGATACTTACCATCACAGGATCCACAGTTGTCACCTATCTCTCTGCTAGGATCTCTCTGGTGTTCCTCCTGATGAACTTTCAAATAGCTCAACTGTTGAGGTCCCAGGCTTCACACTGTACTTCACTTCTATCAACACCATAATATAAACTTCCTTTTTGTCCGGGGTCTGCACTATCGCTCTTTTCTTCCTTTATTACCTGGGATACTGTGGGTTCCAGGCTTCATGCCTGATTGATAGTTCCTGTACTATGTTTTAAGGTGTTAAACTTTATGGATGCTGGCTGTTTATTATTGATTGTTGAATTATTTTCCCCATTTTCCCTAATAATTGTTAATTGTCCCTCACTACATGTGTTAACTTATTTTAGTGTCTGTTTTTTAATTTACATTAATTGGGTAAGATCCTTGCCTGTGACAGATATGGTATTGGCCAGGAGGCTTGCACTTCTGAGACAGAGACAAACCAGATTTAGGATTTGCTTCATTTTTAGAGTTGCCTTTGTCCCTGAGTTAACATAGCGATGTGTGATCTGCACATCTGATCACTGTGCTCTCTATTCCTACATCCAGGTCATCAATAAAGATTTTTAATAACACTGGACCCAGAACTCATCCCTCTCGAACCCCACTTGACAACTCCTTCCACTCTTGAATCATACTTGCACCATTAGTCAAAATACACAGGGGGGATTACATTTTAGGCCTACCAATCTTGATGGTGTTGTTTTAAAAAAAGGAAAAGAAATATATATTACAAGGTTTTGCTTTAAATCCTCTTATCACAACTTCAGTCACAGTTCAGAAAACCTTCATGGTTAGGACAGCTTTCATGCTTATGGCTGAACATTAAGAATGTGATTTACAGCTTTGAGGGCAATGAGATGTAAGCACCCACTCTCAGATCTTTGACCACTCACCTAAGAGGTGGAAAACAAGGGCACCTATCCCTATTTCACCTACTTCAAAGCAGAGAATCTAACTTGGGTTCTTGGACTCTGCAGGGGATTGCCCTAGCCACAGGGCTATATGGTACTGTGGCAACTAGTACTCAGTATCTTCTGTTGAACCTGGTGCCCTTATATAATTAAATATTATAACTAAATCAGACTGAAACCCAGGTGTGTCTCCTACCCACCAGGTCATAGAGTCACTCACATATGTAAATATCCATTTGGTCAAATGGAGAGTATTTATACAAAAGCAGGAGTCAGAGACTTTACCCCAGGCCAACCAATAGCTTAGTGGTTAGAGCATTTGCCTGGGAAATAAGAACCTAACTTCAGGTCCCTACACTACCTGATTTGGAACAGGAAGTGGAGCTGACAACCACTGGGGACAACGTAGGGGGGGAAGCTCCATGTCATTGGAAGGGATAGGGCTGAGGACAGTTAGCCCTTCGCATCACCTGGAGCATGGCACTGGGACCCCCTTCCAAGCCCTTAAAGCCAGACATGCATTTCAAAGGAGCCTGGGGCAGTGATGGCAACTGGGAGCTCTGGGCCCCTTTGAAATACCAGACCCTGGGCTTACTGTCCTCTTTGTGACCCCCCCCCGCCCACCCTGTCAGTGGGCCTGGAAGCAGGGACTTGTATTATGCTCTTCCCACATTGCAGCGGGTGCCATAATCATGGGCATCACCGGTGATTGTTGGCTGGTGATTGTAAGGTATTTAAGTTCCTTTGTGAACCTAACCTTAAAAGAAATTTTTGGCTGAAAAATTCATCAAAATTGTATCAATTCATAAATAGTGTCAGTTGACCCAAATTATTTGTCAGCAAATAACTTATTCATCAAAAAAACTTCACCCAGCTCTAACTGGTAGGTTCACTACTACCTGAGATGCCTTGCATTTCAGTATTCAGTACTTTACTTCAAAAATGAATTATAATACTTTTATATTGTCTAAGCATATCATTCTGGTGACTGTCCTCTGCTTTCATACTTATACAAAATACTTGTCATGAGGCCTGGAACAAAACAAAAAAAATCTATTTTTGTAGTACTGTGGCTCTTCAACACCAACAATACATGCATGGGCACTAGAGTCGTCCATTATTGCTCTGGTTCATAAGACATAAACCTATTCCATTGCTGACCTTCCCGCCAGCTAGCTTAGGTTTCACCCATTGTAGACCAATTGAAACAGTTTTTGTTTCAGCCACAACAAAACAAAGATTTGTAAGTTATTGTTTTAATAATAAATGGCTATCAACTATTCACAAAAATGATTATGCTACTCCAACTTTAATTTTTATTTTTAACAACTTTCCATGGGCTGATTATTGCACATATTTTTAAGCTCAGAAAAAGACTAAATCCCAATTTATTATGAAAATCCAAAGATCCTTATCATTAAAAACACAGCCACTGCCAAGTGAATTTATAGAATCCTCTGCTTGACTGACAATGCAAGATTCTTTAGCTAACACCTTTCACCTATAACAAACCCAAAAACCTTGGCTAGGGTTTCCTGCTCACATAAAATAGATTCCAGGTTTCTGTCTGAATCTTTTACAATCCATGTATTCTGTGGTTTTGTTAAAATATAATAATAAATTAAAAAGCTATTTGACTACTATACAGATTCCAAAAGCATCTAGATGTGCACCAGATCCTACAATTTTCCATGCCTAATTATTTGCACATATAACCCAAATGGGAAAACACACGCTTGAAACTGGTATGTGAAAATGTGGATTTTTGTGCATGGAAACATAATTGCAGGCACAAGTAAGAAAAGAACAATGTAAATTTTAACAGTCTGCAACTCGGCTAAACCTAAACCAGAACCAAAATTAACGGGACAAAGAAAAGGTATTTTTTCTACCTTGTAGACTTCTCTTAAGCCTAATTTCAAAAGCCTGTGTTAAACAATGGAGTTGTGAGAGTTTCTCAAAACAAAATAATTTTCAGAACCTTTTGTAAAGGGATGTGTTGGGGAATTTGAATATGAAGATTGCTGCCATCTCTCACTGTAATCTATGCACAATAACAAACACAATATGGCCTTGAGCCCCAATCAATGACTCAAAATGCTACCAAAATAGAAATCAATGGTATTCTCCATATTTGTAATTTTAAGTAGAAGGAATATTGCTAGAAGATGTAATATCCCTTATAGCAGAATGAACTTTTTAAAGTGCACTCACTGTACTTATTTTATATATAGTAAAAAGTGCCATACAAAGATAGAGGTATGCAAACCATATTGGGGTACATATAATATAGTGAGCCTATGTTAAAAGTCCATTCTGGCTTAAAGGATATTACATGTACTCTGACCTGCTGATGGGGCAAGGGGTGACAAAAAGAGCAGATGCCCTGGGCCTGGCCACCATCATAGTTACCACAGGAGCATTGGCAGCTAGAGCTTAAAAAATCACCACCGGTGCGCCACACAGCTAAGGTTGGCTGTGGGGAAGGGGGCCCGTGTAGCATGCACCAGGCACCGCTGAGGGCTGGCTGTCTCCAGCCCTACTCCTTCTACCTGAGGCCCTTTCTGGGAGCACAGAGCCGCACCCCCTGCACCTTGCCCACACGCCCAGCAAGTCTGTTGGCCCCAGTCAGGTACTTTTAGTATATAGAGAACAATGTAAATAGATGTGTTACAGAAAGATCTATCAATATTAATTATTTAAATAAAGAAGAGTAACTCCGTTGTTTAGGTAAAAAAAGCAAATATTCTCTTGGAAAATTACAGCATTATGCAGCATATTACATGAATTACTTGCAGAGGCTGAAATGCATATAGTATAGGAAACAGAGAAATGTTTTACTTTCCTAACTGGCAACTACCTCCAAACCCATGGGAAGTTGTGCAGACTTAGTTTTAAACATTCAAAATAGTTTTTAATTTCTGTGAGAAAGTGTATTGCTAAACATAAAGCAGAGTTGCATCAAATTTGCCAGTTAATTATTTTACTTATTTCCCTTCATGCCTCCCAAATACACAATTACAAAAAGTTAGATCCAGGTTTGCCTGTACCCCATAATATCCAGTGTTCTCTGAAATTATTGTATTGATTTATTTATTATAGTATTTAAACAATACTGTGGCTGCTCTATTTCACCTCAGGGGTGTGGCTGATGCCAGTACAAATTAGCCACAGAATCTGAGGAAGAGAGAGTGCTTAATTTTTGCCAGGTCTTGCAAGGCTGAGACCTGGCATGTCTTGGCTTGGGAATTCATAGCCCTGGCACCTCTGGGCTTGTTGCATCCACTATGAATATTAAAAAAATATTACTAGAGTCCCCACAACCAAATTACTAGAGTCCCAGCACCACTTTCATTGCAATTTATGCACTGGGAAGTGTGGTATAAAAGTTGCTTAAAGCTTCCTTTGCATGGCACCTCACCCCCGCCAGCCCAGACTGTCTACCAAGTAGAGCTAGTATAAAAGTAAAACATCCTTTAGCCCCATTCACATTTAATATTAAGTCTTATCTTTTTTTTTCTAGACAAACAATCTGAAAATACTCACTCTACTACAAAGTTTGTAATGTTTCCAGGATGCATTTTTATATATAAAATCAGAAAGCAAATACAATTTAAGATGCTGAATTAAAACCATGTATGCTGACAATTTCTTCCCAGAGAGCACCTTTCACCTAGAAGAACCCCAAAGCACTTTACAAACACCTTTATAAATGAAATCCATCAATTGAATGCAGCCATTTGTCTGATAGCAAAAAAAAAAAATGCAAGTGAAGTAGTAACAATATGTAACAAGTTAAACTGAAAAAGACACAAGCCCAATCCTGCTATCAATGAAGTCCATGACAAAACTCCCATTGACCAGTGGTAGCAGGATTGGGCCCTACATTAACAGCCCACAAATAATCTTGCATTCTTTATATTTTCCTCTGCAGTTTTTTTTCGAACAGAAATTCACAGTACATCTCTTATATACTGCATCTCTTTATTACTGGAAACACAAGAAACTTCATTACAATCAACCCCTATTCTGTTACTCGGATCATATTTCAGTACAAATGATACATAAAAAAAGAGAAAAGTCTTACATAAGTCTTCATTCAAGACACTAAAATCTGCAGCTTCAAATTCATTTTAGCCACTCTCAGTCACATAAAAGTAAAGCATTTTGCATAGGAGAATAATGAGGATGGTAGAAAAAGACAATGTTTTCTACCAGTCCATTTAACAAATGAAACATTTACTTTCTGCTTGGTGTAAAGTGACAGCAATCTTATTAAACCTGATACTGATCCTCCCTGGGGGATTTCAGGGAACAGTCACTCAGGTTGAGGTCAATATAACAAATAAATTAAATGAAGAGAGGCTTGAAACAGATAAAAATTAGTGTAACAGAAAACACAAAAAGAAAAGGTATTCCTTATGAAAACCTAACCTGGGAAATGTAACATTCATAAACTGCTTGGAAATATTTTCAAGATGTTTGGGGGCTCATATGTGTGCATATTTGAATCTGAGCCTTTTAAAGGTGGCCTTTCTTCATAACCACAATATGCCACAAATATTGCTACGGGCACATTTACACATCAGGGCAAAAGTCGAATTAAGCTGTGCAACTTCAGCTACATCAATTGCGTAGCTGAAGTTGAAATAGCTTAATTCAACTTTTGGCACTGTCTACATAGCAGGAAGTTGAAGGAAGAACACTCTTCCTCTGACTTCCCTTTCTCCTCATGGAATAATGGTTACAGGAGTTGGAGTAAGCAGTCTTCCAGCTTGACATTATTTCAAAATAATGGCTTGCTGTGTAGACACGCATTTTGTTATTTCAAAATAACGTCAGTTATTCTGAAATAACGCTGCTGTGTAGACCCTATAAATGCTCACTTAGGGCATGTCTACACTAGGAAATTATTTCAAAATAACAACTCCTGAAATAACTGTTTTGAAATAGGGCATCCACACTACAGGGAAGCCTCGAAATTAGTCTGAGGCAGGCTCCCTTACACTACATCTAGACAGTGGGCCTATTTCAGGATACTGGAAGTATCCCGATATAGCAATTCTGCATGTATAAACGCACCTGTTATTTTCAAAATATATTTCAAAATAACAGGCACGCTATTCCAGCGTCCCTGTAACCCGCGTTCCACAAGGGTTAAGGGACTCGTCAGAATAGCGCTTTATTTCAAAATTTGACACTGTGTAGACAAATTGTTTAGCTTATTTTGAGGTAAGGGTGCCGTGTAGATGTACCCTTAATGTGGACGTGCTACCTTGACTTAGAGCCCCAGGAAGCACTGGGGAGTCATTAGTTTGAATGACTCTGGAGAGTAATTATTTTGAAAAAGCTGCAGTGGCGCGTCCACACCACCACTACTTCAAAATAACTATTTCAAAATAAGCGTTATTCATTGTGGGAAACAGGAGTTATTATTTTGAAATGACCAGCCCCTTATTTTGAAATAACAGGATTGGTAGTGTGGATGCTCCACTTGTTATTTAGAAATAAGGGAAGTTATTTTGAAATAACTCCCTAGTGTAGACCAGGGCCTAGTGTTTTGTTACTGCTTCACTTATTACTAGGTAAACATATTTAAATGTGAAATAAGCCAGTGATTTTTGCAGAGTAGAGAAATCAATATGCTCATATTGTAATGTGATATTCTCTTATTTAAAAAAAATTAGAACTAAAAAGATTGATATGGTTACATGCTAAGCTAGGAAGGGGTGAATTTTAATTAACACTCTCCAGAAGACACAGAAGACTTCTCAGCTTGCCTATACTATGTTAAGTAACCTTAGTGGCTTTTAAAAATATCAGGAAGAACACAGCATTGGGGATATAAGAGGATCAATTTTCCCAGGTTTTGTCGAGGTTAGAGCTTGAAGTCCTGCTTGTATGTGTCAAGTAACTTGAGTTACAAACTCAGCTGTATATGTTGTTTACAGATTCCACAGACATTTGCAGCTTACCCTAAACTGAGTAGTGATGCATATCTGTAGACTTGTGTAACAGGGTCAAGACTCACTGCCGCAGCACCTCCTGCTGGTCATACTGGGAATTAGCTCTTACTTTCAGCAGGTTGCCTTCTTTGGACTGGTGTCTTTCCCATCATCACTCTGCACTCTCTCCACTCTCTGCTCTGGACCCACGTCACTCACAGGACCATGGCGTGCCCTTCAGGACACTGCCCCCCAGCAGTGCCCACTACTCTGGTTTCTTGCCCCCTTCCAGGGGGTATTAGCAGTCCTCAGTTTCCCTCCAACTGCAGCCTAGTCTACCCCTCACCTCAGGTGCAAGCCACAGTTTACAGGGTGCAATGCAACCTTGTCCTGCCCTCCTTCACTCTTCTCTACTGCCTCTTGTTCCCTGGGCTATGCCCCCATGATTCCTTGCATCTTCTTGGCTATTGTGTCAAGGCCACAGCCAGGCAGGTATCAGGCCAGAGCCTCTCTTGCTCTGCTCCCCCGAGCCCGTCCAGCACTGCTCTATACAAAGTGCTTCTCAGGGCACCTGTCCTGCACCTTCCCTGGTTAGGACCCAACTGTCCTCTGGTCTGCTGAGCAGCTCCTTATAGCAGGGTCACTCTCACAAGCCATCTTCTCACTTCACTGGCTGCTTATAAGCCTCTCTCTGATTGGCCAGGGCTCTGTGCCAGCTTCCTCCAGCCTGCTTTAACCCTTTCCCAGCCAGAGTGGGGCAACTGCCCCACTACAACTTTCCTCTGTAGGATTATTGGTTAAAAGGGCAGAAACTAATTAATCCTGTCCCAGAAGTTCATAGAAATGTAGGACTGGAAATTAACTTAATAGGTCATCTAATACAGTCCCCTGCAGTGAGGCAAGACTAAATATTACCTAGACCAGTGGTTCCTAACCTTTTCAAGCATTTGGATCCCTTTTCGATCTATTAAAATTTCACGGCTCCCTCTCCCCTCCTCCCCCTCCATGGGGGAGGAAAAAAAAAGAAAAAGAAAAGAAAAAGAAAGGAAAGGAAAGGATCACAGGTGGTGGGCCTGATCCTTACTTTTAAACTTTCCACAGATCCCCTACAATACTGTCGCAGACCACCAGGGGTCCGCGGACCACAGGTTGGGATCCACTGATCTAGACCATCACTGACAGGTGTTTGTCCAAACTGTTCTTAAAAATCTCCAGGACAGAGGTTCTACAGCCCCCTTAGGTAATTTGCTTCAGTACTTAACTACCCTTACTATTGAAAGGATTTTCCCAATGTCTAACATATATCTGCAATTTAAGGCCATTATTTCTTGACCTGTCCTCAGTGGATAATTAAAACTATTTATCACCTTCTTCTTCAAAATAACTTTTTACATACTTGAAGACTATTCTGTCCCTCACTCCCAGTCTTCTCTTCCCCAGACTAACCAAACCAAGTTTTTTCAATCTTACCTCACATGTTGTCTACATCTTTAATCACTTCTGTTGTATTGCTCAGGGATTTCTCCAATTTGCCTACATCTTTCTCTGAAGTGTGGTAGCCAGAAATGGATACAGTATTCAGCTGAAGCCTTCTCATAGCTGAGCAGTATGAAGAATTACTTATATCTTGCTTACAACATTTCCAATAAACCACCCTGGAATAATGTTTGCTTTTTTCCCCCCATTATCATTATACTGTTGACTCATATTTGGTTTGTGATCCAACCATAACCCTATAACTCTTTCTGCAGTACTCCTTCCTAGGCAATCATTCCCCATTTTGTATCTGTGAACTTGATTATTCCTTCCTAAGTAGAGTACTTTGCATTTGTCCTTATTGAATTTCATCCTATTTATTTTAGACTCTTCAGTTTTTCAAGATCATTTCGAATTCTAGTCCTCTCCTCCAAAGCATTTGCAGTCTCTCTCCACATTCCATCACTCACATTTTTATAAGTGTACTCTCTGTGTTATTATCCAAATCATTTATTAAGATATTGAAAAGAGCTATATCCAAAGCAGAACTCTATGGGATCTCAATCAATATGCTCTTCCAATTTGACTATGACCAAACTATCCTGAGTATAGTTTTCCAATCAGTTGTTCACCCACCTTTTAGTAGTTTTGTATTTCCCTAGTTAGCTTATGAGAAGGTCACGTTCAGGACTGTGGCCCTGTGAATGCATGGGAAACCATAATGAACATAGACAGGAACCAGATTTTGAGAGCATAAAAGCAATCATGATGCACATAAGATGAGCATCATAGAACATTTCATCCATGCAGCAAAGCCAGCCAGCCTATGAAATAGCCTACATACCGCTACTAATCCATGGCATTTTTAGAATGTACTTGTACTTTTAAACAGAAGCACGCATATATTTTTTATGTATGAATGCTGAGAGCCTTTTATTTCAGAAGGTTGAATATTTGTGTCTCTTACAGACATGTTATTAAGGGTAGAATCCATTCACTCTTGCTAGATCAGTGTGAACCCAGGAGTTAGGCAGGCAGGTATGTGTATAAAACTCACCCCAAGCAGATTTTAAACCACTGTCTCATTCCAAGACAAGTTAACCCTTAGCAATCTTTGGCAGCTTCGGGTTGTAACAGATGGGCAAACACTAAATGGACATGGTACCAAGACATCTGCAGGAAGAGTCTGTGACTAGTGGTGCTGCCACATTCCCTGAACTGAAGTACAGGTTATATCTTCCTAAACCAGGACTCACTAGCCAGCAACATCTGCGGTCCAACAGAACCACGGATATTCCAGGACCGGAGAGCCCCAGGGCAATGGGGTCGGTGGGAGACCGGGAACCCCGTGGCTGGGGTCAGTCCAGAAATGCGAGGAACCCTGAAGTGCAGTTGGGAGCCCTATATCGCAGCCAGGAGCCCTGCATCAGGGGGTGGTCCAGAGGTTCTGAAAGCCCCGCGCAGGGATGGGCTGTGGCACAGTTGAGAGCCCTATGGAGGGGTGTGCAGTAGCGCGGCTGGGAGCTGGTGGTAGAGAGTCAGCCAGGGTCAGCAGCACAGGTGGCTGGAGGCAGGCAAGCCAGCTGGGTCTAGAAGCAGAGCCAGCGGTGGGTTGGGAGGCTGGTGGCAGGCAACCTCCCCATTCTAGCAAATTCCCTTGTTTGGGACTGGTCTGGTCCTGAGGGTAGAGGACCATGGGGGTCCAAACTTTAGTAATAACAAACACCAAATACATTGTTTCCATGATTTTCATAAGCACCCCCAACTACAACTATTGTTCCAGCTCTCCCGTCTGTGACAAGTATTCTATTATTTGCATTTCAAGAGAGCTACATAGTAACTGAAATAGCTACGCCACCATTTGCATCACGCTCAGGAGCCCTTTGACTGTTATTCTCTGAATATATTTGTCCCATTCCAACACACCTTTTAAGCACCTTATGGCCAAGGACCTATAAAGCATCACAACAACTCGCTTCAGGGGTTATTAGTGCTAATGGTCCTATTCACTTCATGGTGACCTGTTACTATAACAACAAGAACCAACACAAAGCCAAATAATGAGGAAAATGTGAACATCTTTTCTGCTCTCTAATGAAAATTTGGATATAGAATTCCCCCTCCCGTCCATTCACTGTCATCTAGCTGAAAAGCCAGCAGTAGCTAAGGGCACGTCTAGACTACATGGCTCCGTCAACAGAGCCATGTAGATTAGGGTTGTAGGCAAAGGGAAATGAAGCGGCAATTTAAATAATCGCCACTTCATTTAAATTAAACTGGCTGCCACGCTGTGCCGATCAGCTGTTTGTCGACACAGCGCTGTAGTCTGGACGCTCCGCGGTCGATATCAAAGGCATTTGTCAACCTCCTCGGTATGCCTCGTGGGATGATCGGCACAGCACAGCAGCCATTTTAATTTAAATGAAGCGGCGATTATTTAAATCGCTGCTTCATTTCCCTTTGCCGAGTAAATAAATCACATGGCTCCATCGACGGAGCTATGTAGTCTAGACGTGCCCTAAATGAACAGAGCATGTTCACAGAACTCATGGGGAGGGATTCACAGTAAATTTCTCAAATAACTAATATACCCAAAACTCCATTATACAATGTTAAGATGACATTCGATGATCTACAAGCAATCATGAAGCCAACAGGTGGACTCAATATATTTATTAGGCATTTTAAGAACAATATTTTCTGTCACAGTGCACTGAGATGACCAGTTTTGTGAAGCTGCTCCATACAAAATCATTCATGCTGATTTTCATTTTTTTTAAACAATATTCCTGTCTTAAGAGAAAGAAGCAACTCCTCACTGCAGCTAATGTCAGATTCTCAGAGACAGCAGCTTCAGTCCTGTTTGTAGCTCCTCCTGACTTTTTTCCACAGATGTCTGTGGTAGGCTCCTAGCATGTATACTTGAAAATCTTCAGAGCATAATATGCCAGATTTCTGTTTGACCTAGGGGAGATGTGCCCAGATATGCAGCCCAAGGCAGTCCCCGCTACCACAGGCCTCACCCCCCATCTTGCTTCCGTGCCACACACCTTCCCTGTGGCTGGTGCCCAATTACGAGGCTTGGTGTCCAGACTCACTGCAATGGTGGGAGCCAGAGCAGCTGGGCAGCCTACTCCACCCTGTCCCACCAACCTCTCCCAGCCTGCAGTGCTCGGTTTCTTTGCTTCACTGCCGCGGTGAAGCAAAGCACAGCCAGCCAGGAGAAGGTGGTGTAGCAGAACCGAGCAGGCTGCCAGGTCGCTCCAGCTGCCATGGCTGTGGTGAGTTAGGGCAGTGGAAGGGGGAGGAGAACACCCCCTGATGCCAGCCCACACCAGGCCCCCGTAATCCCCTTGTCCCTCCTGTCCATAGGACAGTTGATGTGGGCACCGTGGGGACCCCCAAAGTGTAGGGCCTGGGCAGCCACCCTGAATCATCCTATGGACAGGCTAGCTCTGCAGATATGTATACAAAAGGTACATGGATTGAATGCTGAACGCAGTGTACCAATCACATTGAAGCTACTTCTCATAATGGTTGGCAGAGGTTTGGAGATGAATAGTGTAGTTATTGTGTGTGAGAAGTAATGACAGAGAACAAGATGGTTTATTAGGTGATGAGCTTTCGTGGGCCAGACCCACTTCCTCAGATCAAATTGTGAAAGAAAATTGGCATGGATATCCCTTTGGTATATATGGTCATGCCAATTTTCTTCCACAATTTGATCTGAGGAAGTGGGTCTGGCCCACGAAAGCTCATCACCTAATAAACCACCTTGTTAGTCTTTAAAGTGCTGCATAGTCCTGTCTTTTGTTTCAGCTAGACCAGACTAACACGGCTACATCTCTATTACTATTTGTAATGACAGAGGGCACTGAAATCCCACATTTATCTCCTTGTAGTCACTGCCTTTCTTCTATTGCATGAGCCAAATCTCTTGCAACAGAATGGTATGGGCCAGCTCCAAGACTGGCAGCTCCCTGATCAAGCACGTTCTCTTAGCCAGTGGTTCTGAACCAGGGGTGTATGCATATCTCTGGGAGTACGCAGAGGTCTTCTGGGGCTAAATCAACTCATCTAGATATTTGCCTCATTTTACAACAGGCTATATAAAAAGCACTAGAAAAGTTAGTACAAACTAAAATTTCATGTAGACAATGATTTATTTCTACTTCTCCATATACTATACACTAGGGCTTGGCAATAAGTGTCCCATGAGCTGGATGCAGTTTACCAGGGTTAGCCTCTGGCAGGCCACCAGCTGCTTTTTTTGCCTGCATGTGCACAGGTATGGCTGCTCACTGCTCTTGTTGGCTGTGGATTGCTGTTCCTGGCCACTGTGAGCTATGGGAAGTGGTGAATCCAGCCCATTGGCTGCTTATTTCTCACCCTTGCTATTCACAGAAAAGTAAGTCACCATGATCAATCAGTCCTTCAGCCCTCACAGAGAAAGCACAGATCAGAACACCTAATTCGTGTAGATCTAGCCAGTCCTTTAGCCACCCACTGGCCAGGCTGCCACTGGAGATCCAATCAGCATACCACATTGAAAATTAACTCTAACCTGTAGGATAACCAATGGCTAGATAGTTACGATAAATCACATCCAATGTTCCCTCTAACCTGTGCGGTAGCAAAGCTTCACATGGCTCTGTACAGGGACCTGACTGACTGGATGGGGCTAATTAATCACCTGTGAAGCTGTGCTGCCCCACACCTTAGAGGGAACACTGGTCACATCTAATCTCTACAGAAGAAACAATAGAAATACACTTCTATATCCACATCCTTCTGATGACACAATCAGCAACCTTTGGCACCACAGATTCCTGTGCAATCCACATGCCATTCCAAAAATGGGGAAAACCATGACAGTTATTTTAAGTACAGACAATAATGCAATAACTGACTGCAAGCATCACATTATATTTGCTGTGAGGTCTGCAAAACATGACTACAAATACTATGCATTGAATATAGTTCGGTGTGTCCTAGAAGTGCTACCATTCTTGAGAAAGTTTAGGCCTCAAAAGCTTTCTCAACATAAGAATCATGGTTATGTCCTGTGCCTGCCTGTGTGCGTATTATGCTAACAACGTCTCATTGCAGATTTGTCTTCTGATAGACAATAAGCCAAAACTCACCATAACAAGCTTATTTCACAATAAGAAGCAATTTGACCTGGGGTAAAAGCTAGGGATGTAAGCGGCTTTTCTAGGGATATAAGTGGCTAGGCCAGTAGTTGACTACTCAATAAGTATATGCTTATCAGGTAATCGAGTGACTACTTGACTATTCGCTTCCCCACTCCCTTGCTGCCTCTATCAGAGGCAGCAAAGTGGGGGAGCAGGAGCTGGTATTGGGGGGAGCTGGCTTAAAAGTTAGTTCCCCACTCCCCCCCAGCATCATCTCCTCCAGGAGGGTAGGGGAGGCAGAGATGTCTGGTACTGGGTGCAAGCTGGGACAGCTGAATTTCAACTCGCGCCCGGTCTCCCGCTGTGCCTGTGCCTTTTAAATGATTTTAAAGCAGAGGCATAGCGTCTGGGACTAGGTGTTACAATATTTAAAAGGCAGAGCCACAGCGAGGTTAGCTCCCAAGGCCAGGAGCTAGCCCCACTGCGGCTCTGCAGTTTCCCCCCTTATCGACTAATCAAGTAGGCAATGGAAATTCTATCAACTACTCAATTTGCTGATTAAATTAAATTTAACATCCCTAACCTATACTAGACCCGCTAAATCAAATGCCAGAAGCTCGACCTCCAGAGCATTGATCTTCCAGTAAGTATAGATGTGCCCTTAGTGTCCATACTCTTAAGGCCTGATCCTCGGTGTCTAGGATCTAGAATGAGGTTCTTAAGATTTTCTGCAAATCTCCAGTTCTACTGAGAGTTTCTTGAGGTTCAGTTAGAGAGGGTTTTATGAACTGGTTCCTGTCAACCTCAGCAGTCCCCATAGAGAATTTTGCTCTCACCACTGTACTGTGTAGGGCTGCCAACCCTCCCAGATTGATCTGGAGTCTCCTGGAACAAGTACCAATCTCCTGATGACTATTGAAAGCAATCCTGGAGTTTTTAATAGGAGATTTTAAGAAAATGACATTACATCATGTTAGGGGAAAAAATGTCCCAGAATAGTGTACATCAGAGTTAGTAACCCTAGTTCTATGTCAAGGGAAAGGAAAAGAACTACTCCCCTGGCTAACTCCAACCCAATTAAATATGACACGCAATTAAATATGACAATCTGTTATAGGCTTGTTTATTGACTTTGATCCACTATAGCCTATTTACACATTAAACTAAAGGAGTACCAACATCTCTGTCCTTAACCCCACCTCTTTCCAGACACACATGCAAAGGCTAAGGATAATCCATCATCAGTCATTTTCCCTAAGATTATATTTTCATTTGATTGCCTTATTTTAAAAAAATGTGCCAGATCCTGAGCCTGTGTAAACCAGTACAAGCTCTGTAGAGCAGTGCCCATTTACACTACTTAACGATTTGGCCTCTGTATATTTCTCCCATTTCCAATTAATTTCTTCTCTTTGTAGCATTTACTTCTTGCGTGTTTTGATGGCTGATTATTATTAGTATAATTTCACTGTGCAGAATCCTGAATGGTTTGGCAGGGATGAAATTATTATTAAGTATGGCACAATTTGAGCCAGGGACTTCAGGGTTCTGTAGATGCAAGAGTGAGTGGCATGTTACATGAGGAATGCCCCTTTTGAGCCAAATTCTCTCTTCTTTAGAGCTCCATCTTCTGAAACACACTGGGGATAGGTATCTGGAACTAAATATGTTTACAGACCATTTTAAAAATCCTGAAAATCATCCGTCAAGCAATTTTTCCTATCACATACCTCAGTCACTTTTAAGAGATAAGAACAGAAAAATGTGCCTCTTATACCTGTTTCACTTTCTTCTCTTGTGTTTAACTTGCTAGCTTTTACGTGAACAGAGGGGAAGTTCTGCTCATGCACATAACCAGATACAGCCCCGGTTGCCATATGTAACCATGGAAACCTACAAAGGAATGTCTTCAAACAGTCACAGAATGTGCTGTTAATCATTTCAAATGAGCTCGAATCTCAGTTCTGCTTCTGCTAATTTAAAGAATAAAACCGTGGATGATACCAAAGAACAAGCATTTGTTTGGGATATTTTCCCCTCATTAGAACACTACATCTCTGTTAGAACTTTTTTGAATCACTTGGTGGCAAGATTTCCTTTCCTTAAAATTATCCATTTCCAACCACAATTAACTCATTCCAGATACTTCAGAGTAAAGAGGTAATTCATTCCATGAAAGGCTGAAGTGTCCAATTACATAACTAAGACTTATGAAGGATATCTTTATGGCATACTCATCAATAAAGATGTCAATAAGATCGAGGCATTTTGAAATAAGATAGGTGGGTTAGTGTAGCTTTGTGTAATCACCTGAAACACAGAGCTAAGGACAGCTATAGTAATGCAAAGTATAGAACTTTGCATTACTATAGCTCATTCAGAAATCTCAGAGGGTATGTCTACACTACCACCCTAGTTCGAACAAGGGTGGTTAATGTAGGCATTCGAAGTTGCAAATGAAGCCCGGGATTTAAATATCCCGGGCTTCATTTGCATCTTGCCGGGCGGGCGCCATTTTTAAATCCCCTTAGGTCGAACTCCGTGCCCGCGGCTACACGCGGCACGGAGTAGGTAGTTCGAATTAGGATCTCTAATTCGAACTACCGTTACTCCTCGTGGAACGAGGTGTACCGGTAGTTCGAATTAGAGATCCTAATTCGAACTACCTACTCCGTGCCGCGTGTAGCCGCGGGCACGGAGTTCGACCTAAGGGGATTTAAAAATGGCGCCCGCCCGGCAAGATGCAAATGAAGCCCGGGATATTTAAATCCCGGGCTTCATTTGCAACTTCGAATGCCTACATTAACCACCCTAGTTCGAACTAGGGTGGTAGTGTAGACATACCCAGAGTTCTTTACAAAAATGACTAAATTAAGCTTTATGACTTCTGTGTCACATAATTATCATTATACCACTTTACAGATGGGGAAAACATATGCTTAGTTATTTACTTCCTGCCATAATAGTCACCAGCAGGGCAGAGAATAAGAACGACCCACTCTCAAACCACATCCAAACCCAAATCCAACTTTTTGAGCGAGTTCACCAGACACTTTTTTTCATCATGACATCGTGATGCAAACAGGTCCAGCCCAAAAGGGCCTGTATTGCAAATGTCAATCCCCAAAGCATATAAAGAGGCTGAATTTGCAAAATGTTGTGGGCAAAACATAAACTCATACATTTTCCAGATCCCACCATGCTAATATAAACCCCCACTAATTATACTTTGAACTATATTATGGGTTTCGAAATATCCATGTTAAAGACAGTGAGAAACAAGCATGTTTAACCAAGGGCACAGTCTGGCTTTGTATGTTTATGAGGTAGTGTTACAATAGAGAGAGGCTTGCAAATAGCTGAGACAAGGCTGAAACCAGAGCAGTTCCACCCACTTCTAGCCAGATATAAATGAATCAGTTTGAATAAGATAAAAACTAAGAGCACCAACTCTCTTTTAGGGATACAATCCAGCTAACGTTAGTATCAAACCCAAGCTCCACAGACTTCATTTACCTAGAGGCTACTCACAACTATAGGTTATAAATGCCTTTTATTCCAGAGGCCATGGAACACAGAATAAGGAAATAACACTGGGACCACATTATCTGTCACCCTGCAAAATGCAAACCCAGTGAATTCCCCCAGAATGTCCACTCACTACCTTCTCCAGCTCCATGGATTGCCCAGACCCATGGAGCGCTCTCCGGGGAACCCGTGTAAACAGTGATTTTGTTCTGGAGGCAGATGAGCTCCCCCTTCAATGAAGAAGGGTGTAATACACTTAGGCTTTGTCTACACTGCCGGCTTTTGCCAGCAGAGAGTATGCAAATGAAGAGCTGATTAGCATTTTTTCACACTTCATTTGCATAATCTATTTGAGCCGTTTTTGCGCAAGGGGTTTTTGCACAAAAACAAGCAGTGTAGACATTTTCTTTTTGCGCAAAAACCTCTTTTTGTGCAAGATCCTTTTCCCTCTGAGGGATAAGGATCTTGCCCAAAAAGGAAACATCCACACTGCTTGTTTTTGTGCAAAAACCCCTTGCGCAAAAACGGCTCAAATAGATTATGCAAATGAAGTGTGAAAAAATGCTAATCAGTGCTTCATTTGCATACTCTCTGCTGGCAAAAGCCGGCAGCGTAGACAAAGCCTTAGAGGAAACAGCCTACCGGAAGTTTTGCTGAATAAGTAACTCAGGAGTTGGACCTACATCATTACCACAAAACAGATTCTCTCTCTCGCCACAAAATAAATCAGCATTTACAAATACTGTAAATAGAGCATTATTCTACTATCATACAAGTGATTACAAGTACCTCTAAGTTTATCCATTTCCTTACCACAAAAATGTATATTATATGCCTGATTATCTCTAGCCTTGACATGTATGTACTGTGGTGGAGAAAAAGATAAAAAGGAAGATACCATTCTTGTGCAAGGGGTAGGGATAATCACATTATTGAATCTCAAGGGAAACAGACATTTTCCCTTCATACCTGCCTGGTTAGCATGTGTTGGTTAAAGTGCCTGGGTGAGCCAAGCCCTTCCTAACATCCCCTTACACACTTTATAGAGCTGACTGGGCAAGGATAGTACAATAGGGTGCATCATCCTTTTACTTAGCCCTGGTCTACACTAAAGAATTATTTCGAAATAACTCCCCTTATATCGAAATACTATTTCCAAATAAGGGGCTGGTTATTTCAAAATAATAACTCCAGCTTTCCATGAGGAATAAAGCTTATTTTGAAATAGTAATAGTTATTTCAAAATAGCAGTAGTGTGGACGCTCCACTGCTGCTATATCGAAATAACTGCTCCCCGGAGTCATTCAAACTAATTACTCTCCAGTGCTTCCTAGGGCTCTACGTCAAGAGAGTATGTTCACATTAGGGGACCCTGCCTCGGACTAATTTTGAGGAGTCCCTGTTTTGTGGACACACTATTTTGAAATAGTTATTTCGGGAGTTATTATGTTGAAATAATTTCCTAGTGTAGACATGCCCCTAGGGAGCTCTGGTTGAAACTTTATGTGATGGGTTCCGCCCAGGGTGCCATCTGTAACTGGGGTAACACTGAGCTTCCTTAATCACCAGCCTTGGCTACACCTCACACTGTACTGCTAGGACAAACTGCCAAGCCCTCCAGCCTGCACTTTCATCAGCATACATACAAATAGGGACACGCCCAGTTGCAGTTACTTGCATGCTCGCTGACTAGGCTCTGCATTGGAAGGGTACAAATAGGGCAATTACCAGGTCCTCAGGCATATACCCCCCTCTGGAATATAAACCCAGAATTATACCATTTTATTCTGCATAGGGATCTTTACAGCATAAGCTCATAAAATTCAACCTTCCCTCAATGTGGGGAGGAATATGCAACAAACAGGCTTTTGCCCCTGAGTTACAATTTCCATGTATTGATTTAAATAAAGCAAAAACAAGTTTATTAACTACAAAAGATAGATTTTAAGAGAATAGAAGGGATAACAAACATATCAAAGCAGATTACCTAGGGCACTTCTACACAGCAGTTATCAAAACAACTCACGTTATATTAACTAAGTAAGCATCTACACAGCAAGCCTGTAATTTTGATGGCCTGCAGGACCACGGAAAAGTACCCCTTTTGGTTGATGTAGTTGGATGCCAGTGGTTGGGGGCCCAGATGGCAATGTGGGTTCAGTCAATGGCCCCCCTGCAGTTGAGGAAGCCCATAGTGGCAAAGCCAGTGATGATGGTGTCCACATTGCCCAGGAGGTTGAGCCTGCAGAGCAAGATGGTATTGATGGCCCTCACCACTTGGAGAAGGAGACAAATAGAGAATCAGAAGGTTGCCAGAGACCTTGGGAGGTCCCCAACCCCAACCTCATTTCCCCCACACACCAGGCTCAACCAGTGTTCCCTCTAAGCTGCGCAGCAGCACAGCTTCAGAGCTGAGTGATTGGGTGGGGCTAATTAATCACCTGTGAAGTTGTGCTGTCCCGCAGTTTAGCGGGAACACTGGGCCCAACCCCTACTATCTCATCCTCTGTCAGGGTTTTGTGAAGGTGGGACTGGAAAACCAAAGGTTGTTATGCAAAGTAAGCTGTCATGGGACAAGAGGGAAGGTCCGCTCATGGATTGGTAACTGGTTAAAAGATAGGAAACAAAGGGTAGGTATCAGTAGGGCCAACAGACTTAATGGGCCCTTGGGAAAGATAGAGTGTGGCTCCAAACCCCAGGAAGGGGTGGGGCCTCCAGTGGAAAGAGCAAATTTATGATGCAGAGCCTTCCAAGACCCCATTTATTCTCGGAGTATGTCTAGACTGCACTCTAAAATTGAAATAAGATACGCAATTTGTGCTATGCAAATTGCATATCTTATTTTGATTTTATTTCAAAATAAGCTATTTTTAAATTTGGCGCATCCACACTGTGCCAAATTTCAAAATGAAGCACTATTTCTAGACATTCCTTATGGAATGAGGTTTACAGGGATGCCGAAATAGCATGTCCATTATTTCAAAAATTATTTCGAAATAGCGAACGCATTCCTTGGACATGGGGTAGCTATTTCGGGATACTTCTGGTATCCTGAAATAGCCTTGAAGTCTAGATGTACTCTCAGTCTCAAGGAATGCACATTTTTCACTCTACTTACCTTGTAAATACTTAGGCCTGTAGATTATTTTTATAGAGTCAAATTTATAGAAAAGAATTTTCAATGACTAAACTTTCTATGAAATATTTATCAAGCCCATTGTATACCCTGTTTTTCCACCAGATCTCTCTACCGTATACCAACCATGGCATTTTTAGCATTCACATTGGTGAATGAAAAGTAAAAATTCATGGCAGTGATTGTAAAAAAAAAAAAAAAAAATCAAAGACTGAGCAAGCTGACCATTTGATTTTTCATTGAAATAAAATGTGCCAAAGGAGGTTCCAAACCAGTTACTTAATACTGTTTTCTGAACAGAGCACCTCATCCTCCAGTTTTATCTTGGGACAATTTTCTCATACAGCTTTACCTTACAGAATACTACTACATATAAAAAGTCAGAAGGCAAGAAAGATATATAAAAAAGCAAAACAAACCTGGTGTTTCCCCTTTAGCAAAGTTTAGAGTTCAAAGTAATGAGAACAGATTTTAAATATGATGTAAAATCTACACCAAGCATAATGCCATGTAGTCTCCATTCAGTCCCATTGAGCTCCATAAAAATGTAGCTTGGTTTCCTTTTGGCAGGTGCAACACAATTCCATTCCCCATATAAGATGTACAGAACTTTCAGTTAGACTTTCAATATCAAAAATAAAAGTAAATATCAAAGGAGCAGACACATGGCCTGATCCTGAAAAGACTTTGCAAGTGAGCAAATTCATTCCCATGGATAGCCCATTGATTCCAGTGGGACGCACCCATATTCATCCTTGCCTATATTCATAAGTCTTTTATGAATAAGATTAGGCCCCAAAACTGCTTTTAAAAATATAAATGTTTTTAGAATGTCTATTGCAAAAATATCTCAATTTTTCTCTTAGTATGTGTCTACACAGCACCCCAACTCAGAATAAGATATCCAATTTGCACTACGCAAATTGCATATCTTATTTCTAGTCTATTTTGAAATAGCTTATTTTGAAATTTGATACATCTACACAGCACCAAATTTCAAAATAATGTGTTATTTTGAGACATCCCTTAATCCATTATTATGAAAAATATTTTGAAATAATGGGCGGCTTGTGTAGATGGGAGGTAGCTATTTTGGAATACCTCTGGTATCCCGAAATGGCCGTGTAGTGTAGACATACCCTTATTCTAGCACTTAATGACCTTGGTTCAAATTTGTGTACAGGTTGTACCTCCCTAAACTGGGACTCTCTGGTCTGGCAATGGACCACGGATGTCCCTGTATCACAGAGCCCAAGAAGAGGGAAGTCTGGCAGCAGGAACAGGAGCACAGTGGGTTGAGCAGGAGCACAGTGGGGGGGCCAGCAACTCAGTCAGGAGCTCCATGTTGGGTGGGGGCAGGGAGTTCTGGCCCCAGCAATCAGAAAGTTCCAGCCTGGCAACAGCCATGGAACTCTGGCCCCGACTGCAGAGCTCCCATCCTGGTCCTGTTCTGGCCTTAGCAGCTAGGGAGCTTCAGCCCCAGGGCCAGCCAGGGAGTTCTGGCTCTGGACCCAACCATGGAGCTACCCTGTGGCCCTGACCCCAGCTGCAGAGCTCTGGCCATGGCTGAGGAGTTCTGGCTCTGGCCACAGAGCCAGGTGGCTAAAGAGCTCCAGCTCTGGTGACAGCCAGGGAGTTCCAGCTGTGGCACTCTGGTCCTGGCAGCAGCAGGGCCAGTGGCAGCTAGAGAGTCCCAGGCGGCTGGAGCAGCAATGGGGCCAGTCTGGAGCCCTATCCTGGGGGCAGTGGAGCAGCACGGGCCATGAGGGGAGGGACCTCCCCTCGTCCAGCAAATTCCCTCGTTCTGGACTAAGTAGGTCCCGATGTGCCAGACCAGAGAGGTCCAACCGGTACTTCATTTAGCTAAAGAATGTAAATAACAAGACTGTTCTCATAAGTATGCATCCAACTCAGGAAGCTCTCAGTACTAAAACATTTCCCCACCCCATCTGGATTTGAACTACTTTAAACAAACAAAAAAAAAAGAGATTACATTACTGGTTTTTTTCAGTCAGTAAGTCTGTGGAAACTGCCACATATACAACTAAGGAAAAATGTTTTTCCTAGCAATAGTTTTCCCTTTCCAATAGGAAATATTTGTATCAGTCTAAGAAAATTTTATAAATATAAAAATAAGGACCAGATCCTCAGCTGGTATTGACTTCAGAGACATGAAACTTTACAAAAGTTGAGGATGTGACTTAAAATGGATTATAAACTGATGATATATACACACATGTTGAATAAGATACAAATATAGGAATACAAATCTTATGTAGAGGAAATAGAAGAAATCTAATGGACTAATCAACTAGTAAATTTATACTCATATCTTATTAAAATTCTGATGCTTAATGTAATTCATGTTACTTTGATAGAAAGAAATAATTAAATTAACTAAATTCTATTTTTAAATAGCATTATATTGAACATACTGATTGCTATTAAACTCCCAGTGATAATTAATATAATCCAGATAACTCAAAAGGCTATCAATAAATACTGTCATGGCACAATAACTTAGTTTTCATGATGTGGATACCAAGCAATACAAATTTCTGTTTGTTTTACTAAAATTGCCATTTATCTGTTTTGCTATTTATAATCCCACAAATTTTATCATGTTCCATACTATACAGCACAGATGAGAGGAATCTGATGTACTGTAACTAAAGTTTTCATAAGAAGTTTATGTACTGTATACTTGAACTCAGCTATGCATAAACTTTATTTTTCTAAACTGTGAAAGACTACACATTACGGTTAATAGGGCAAATACTATACACTGAAACAATTCTAAGATTACCAAGACAAACAGTAGAGTTTTATTTCCCTACTAAAACTGTACACAAAAGAGAAGTGCTATTTCAATCATTCAAATCAAAACCAAAAGAGTTAATACTCACCAATTTGAAATAGTGTATTCAGCAAATTGGTTGAACTACAGAAATGTTTGTTGCAGAAAAGAGAAGTTGCAGAAGAAGCAGACAAAAATAAGAAAACTGCAGCAAATACTAGTGTAAATCCTCTCTCTCTCTCTCTTTCCATTCATCTACTTGAATATTGCTAAAGACTAAGAGGAGGTTAAAAGTTTGCTTTCAGCAAAGACTACATCCTCTTGTCAGTCAAATGCTGTACAGCTACAGCTAGGCACCCATCCAAAAAAATGTGGAATTATTCTATTTTTGTCTCCCATTGCAGTGGAAACATTTTTACAGATTTGTGGTGAGGACTTAATTTTTATAGTGGTCAACTAGTGGGGGAAATGTAATTAAAGACCCTGTGAAATTTAAGTCTGCCCAAAGAGGAGGAGTTGAATAAATCTGGAGATAAATAATGACCCTACTACATAGAATTCTGACCTAGAAGCACCATAAACACTTTCACCCAAGCTAAGAATCCACATGTAATTTACCAAAAGAAAACTGTATACATGTTTGAATAACAGCAAGGTTCTCATGAGCAATGTGACTACGATAGACATTTTAATGAATGTGGTTCTGCATTTTAAAATCCATCCCAATGCCCCAATTCCACAGTAGAACCTACTAGTTTGAACTACTATCCAGGTCTTTATCACATCCTTCTTTCTGCCTCTCTGACATGCTCAACATCTGTTAATTTCTTCTTTCCCATTATTTTGACCCTGTTCAACCCCTCTTTGAATTCAGTGACTTCTTCTTTCCACCACATGCAGGTCAAGCTTCTTACCTTCACAGCTCTGCCCCTCCCTATCTATGTTGTTCTCCGACTGAGTCATCGCCCTGCTTCACTAATAAGACTAGTTTTATCTTCCTACAGGCTTCTTTACCCACAGCCATCTCTGTGCTGTCTTCTAGTCTACATCCTAGGCATAGACAGCTATTCTTCAATTAGTTTGTAAGGCCACTACCTTCTTTTTCATAACCTTGTCTGGAAATGAGTGGCAGGGAGGGATCTCGTGAGGATTACCTGTTGTGTTCCCTCCCTCTCGGGCATCTGGTATTGGCCACTGTTGGCAGACAGGATACTGGGCGAGATGGACCTTTGGTCTGACCCAGTATGGCCGTTCTTATGTTCTTTACCTTCTTTGGGATGCATACAAGAAATTAGCCACCTGATAACAAATAGGTTAAAGAGCTCTCAACTAAAATTCATAAATATTTATATTCTTTACTGTCACTAAAAAATTGAATGTCTATCATCATCCTTGTATGCTATATATTGCTCTTTCTCCCCCCTCACCTGTTTCAGATCCTCATGGATTGTGAATACTTTAGGGCAGCAACAGCTTCTCATTAGGTATTTGTACACCACCCAGCGCTGCAAATTTCCAATCAGGTAGGAACTTTTGCATATTGCTGCATTGCCGATAAGAAATAACAACCCATATATTTCTTTAAGATTTCATTTATTTCTTTAAATTTCAGTTCTAATGAGATATGGATGTAGTTTAATGTCAGTGATGAGGGAAGATTTTCATATTTTATTATTGGGGAATAGAGAGAGAGGAATTCTGACAGAGTGTATTCACATGCACACATCTGAAAAGACTTAGGTTGTGTCTACACTACAAAGAAAAGTCGAAAAAATGATATGCAATTGTGTATCTTTTTCTGCTTTTCTTCTGAAAGAGGCTTTTCCAACATTTAGCCCATCTACACAGGGCCAAATGTCAGAAAAAAACTCTCTTTTGGAACATCCCTTATGCCTCATAAAATGAGGTTTACAGGGATGTCGAAAAAACGCATCTACTTTTCAAAAAAAATTTGGAAAAGCATACGCGTTCCTTGGACACAGCAGAGCTTTTCCGGGATACCTCCAGTATCCCGGAAAAGCTCTGTAGTCTAGACGTACCCTTAGTCATGTATACTGTCCTCAGTGCTGTGTTATCAAAGCACCAGCAGGGGGAATGATAGATGGACATCCATATTTTGACTTTTCTGAAACATTCTAGGAATACTGATCTGTAGATCCTCCTGGCTGGGTTGTGGTTTTACCTGTTCTCATGTGTATTCCCCCTGTCCCAGAAATGAAAGTTTACATACAGCTCCCATGCATGTAATTCCCATTCTCAGTAAAATTTGCACAGATGGCTGTGTAGCAGGCCCCTTAATTCTTGCTGTCAGGATGCAGCTATGCCTCAGTTTCTTCACTGGTCAGTGGCTTACCTTTAGATGACTAAAGAGAGGACTATGTAGCACTTTAAAGACTAACAAGATGGTTTAGTAGGTGATGAGCTTTTGTGGGCCAGACCCACTTCCTCAGATCAACTTCTTCCTTCCTAAGAGGAGCACTTTGCATTTGTCCTTATTAAACTTTATCCTGTTTACCTCAGACCATTTCTCCAATTTGTCCAGATCATTTTGAATTATGACCCTCCCAGTTGCAGTTGCAACCCGTCCCAGCTTGGTATCATCTGCAAACTTAATAAGCATACTCTCTATGCCGATATTTAAATCATTGATGAAGATATTGAACAGAACCAGTCCCAAAACAGACCCCTGCAGAACCCTACTTGTTATACCTTTCCATCAGTATTGTGAACCATTAATAATTACTCTCTGAGAACGGTTATCCAGCCAGTTATGCATCCACCTTATAGTAGCCCCATCTAAGTTGTATTTGCCGAGTGTATTGATAAGAATAGCATGCGAGACAGTATTAAATGCCTTACTAAAGTCTAGGTATACACGTCCACTGCTTCTCCCTTATCCACAAGACTCGTTATCCTATCAAAGAAAGCTATCAGATTGGTTTGACATGATTTATTCTTTACAAATCCATGCTGGCTGTTCCCTATCAGCTTATTATCTTCCAGGTGTTTGCAGATGAATTCCTTAATTACTTGCTCCATTATCTTTCCTGGCACAGAAGTTAAACTGATTGGTTTGTAGTTTCCTGGGTTGTTCTTATTTCCCTTTTTATAGATGGGTACTATATTTGCCCTTTTCCAGTCTTCTGGAATCTCTCCTGTCTTCCATAATTTTCCAAAGATGATAGCTAAAGGCTCAGATACCTTCTCTATCAGCTCCTTGAATATTCGAGGATGCATTTCATCAGGCCCTGGTCACTTGTAGTCATCTAACTTTTCTAAGTGATTTTTAACTTGTTCTTTTTTTATTTTATCTTCTAAATCTACCCCCTTCCCACTAGCATTCACTATGTTAGGCATTCCTTCATCAGACTTCTCGGTGAAGACTGAAACAAAGAAGTCATTAAGCATCTCTGCCATTTCCAAGTTTCCTGTTACTGTTTCTTCCTCCTCACTGAGCAATGGGCCTACTGTGTCCTTGGTCTTCCTCTTGCTTCTAATATATTTATAGAATGTCTTCTTGTTTCCCTTTATGCCTGTAACTAGTTTGAGCTCTTTTTGTGCCTTTGCCTTTCCACAAGGGTCATCTAGTCTATCCCCGGCCAAGATACAGGTGGGGTTGTATCTAAACCATCCAAGACAGATGGCCTCTTTTTGAAAACCTCCAGTGAAGAAGCTTCCACAACCTCCCTAAGCAGTCTGGTCCATTGTCTTTTTGTTATTACAGTTACATTTTTTCCCCTGAGATTTAATCTAAATCTTCTGTGCTGTAACTTGCACCTATTGCCTTTTGATCTGCCCCTGTGGCAAGAGAGAACAACTTTTCTCCATCATTTTTATAGCAGCCTTTCAAGCATTTGAAGACTGTTATCACATCCCTCCTTAATCCGCTCTTTTCCAAACTAAACATACTGAAGCTCCTTCAGTCTTTACTCATATGGCTGGCATTCTATCCCTTTGATCATCTTGATTCACCAAGTCCAGCTTCAGACTTAACTGCTTCATTCTTCCCTCTCCCCGTCCATTGCTATTTACTATACTTGCTTGCAAGGCCTTCTCTTAGGCCTCTCCATCCTCCTCCTCTCCTTTTGTCTCAGTTGGGAGTACTGCCACTGGGCCTTCCTCCTATACTTCAGTCACTGGGAGAGCTCTGTCAGCAAGCTGTTGCTCTCTCCCACACTGGGAAATAGCTGCGCCTTGTATCCCACCTCCCAGTAGGCCTTACCACTCACTGCTACATTCCCATCAGCCCCTCTGGGAATTACAACCCAGAGAATGGGTCAGTCCTCAGGCACAGACAGTAATAGCAGTGCTAGGCCTTGGACACATCCATACTGTGCAGTACACCCTGTTATAGGACACCAGCATATATACCTGCATCAGGGGAAATGTTATTTTCTTCATGTTTGCCAGATTCTGAAGCCAGTTTTCGAAAGTGATGTAGGATGAATAGCCCAATATGGAATAATATGACAGATATTATTGTAAATGACACTCTGTCCATTTAAAAAATAACAGTTTTACCTCACTCACACCCATCACCTGATTGATGCTGGAAGAATATGCACTTGGCCATGGTCAGCTGGAAGAACAGTCAGTGCTATTCCCAAAGTATCCAAAGAAACAGACAGAGCAACATAGAGAACCAAATTTGAAACCCTGCCCTCTGCCCAAAAGTGAATGATTACCTAGTCTTCCAACTGCTGTTACTACAGGTTGGACTTCCCTTGGCACTGGACAGGTCCAGAATGAGGGAATTTAGATTGGGGAGGTCAGTTTTGGCCCCTTGCTGCCGTTCTCCACACTGCCCAGGGTGGAGCGTCAGACTCCCAGCCGCCAGCCCCAGCCACATGCCCAGCCGCTGGCCCTGGCAACACCTCCAGCTCTGGCCCCAGCTGCTGGGCCCAGCCACACTCTCAGTACCGGCACCAACCCTGGCTACCAGCCTTGGCAACACTCCCAGCCCTAAATGTGCTCCCGACCCCGACTGTGCTTCAGGCCCCAGCCACCAACCTGGCTCTGCTCCCAGCCACCAGCCACTCTGCCACCAGACTCCTGGCTGGCCCCTGCTCCCAGCTGCTGGGGCTCTCTGTTACCCCCTAAAAGCAATGACTCTAATAGAATGTGGCATACAAGAAAATTTCCCATCTAGGACCTAATTTGGAAAATTCCATGTCTGCTTCCCAATTTTAATGAAGGCAGTGAGCTCAGAAATTTTAAGAAAGTTAGTAAAGCCATGTGTAGCACTCAGGATTTGTCCTCAGGTAACTATTCAGTCTCTTTTATTCCCCTCACAACTACACACAAACAAATGACAGACAACAGTTACCTTAAATGCCAAATGTTAATTTCATATCACTATAGATATAATCTGACATCATCTGTAGAAATGCACTTCTGCATGTTTATCAAGTGAGGAAGGGAGCAAGAGGCGTAACTGTATTTAAAAAATACATTTGTTTTTGTTCCTTTTAAAACAACTAAATGATACCATATGTGGAAATTACATGTTTCCAACATTAAATGCATTTAGACAGGCACACCCAATGCTGTTTTTTTAAAGCAGTTTAGTCTCAAGGAAATAAGTCCTACATATAATTAGACAAGTCAATATACATTGAACAATATTCTTTTTTTTTTAACTTACCAATCTTCTCTTAGTACTAAACCATATCTTTGCAGACCATTAATCTAGTAAATTACAGGTTTTGGTTAAAACCAACTCATTTTTGTTTCCCAGATATTTAAGGTCTTCGGTCTCTTCCTTACAAAGATTTCTTGCAGTAAAAGTCGCATATCATTTCAGTTCTTAAAGTTTCCCCATTTTTAGCTTTATTTACTCACAGTTTATCTCTTCTTTGCACATAGAATGGGATAATTCAGTCAAGTATGCTTTCTTCAATTAAGTTAGGCAGAACAGAACAAAAACCAGTGCAATGCCTTTCACAGCCACATGGCTTTCAGGTCACTGTCTTCATCCTCTCTCTGAACTACCAGCTCTGTGCTCTGTCTTCTTCTTCCTGCATCACAGTACAGCTCACAATCAGCAGATCATTTAAAGAAATAGTAACTTCCCTGGAGGGCTGAGCTACACTCTCAGTTACTTAGGTTCAAATTCATTGAAACCAGCAGTGTAAATGTTATGGTTTTAATAAAGTTACACTTTTAAAAATTAATAAAGCATATTCATATTAACTTCTTTACCCTCTAATGGTTTCTATTTACCTAGTTATAACTACAAGGTTTGACATTTGCACGCACTAGGTTTCTGGTTACATGGCTGTTGGAACGACCCTGGTCACATATTTGGTCATTGTCTAAGGTAGTGGGATGTGGCTGCAAAGACAAAAGGTTTTGGAAGATGGAGCTCTGAACTTTGGGTGAAGCTGTACCTAGCTGATGCTTACAGCAGGTTCTCGTTGTTATGTAATAATTAGAAAAGGCTAACATAGACATTTAATTAAATAAAAGCTCTGTCTTAAAAAGAAAAAAAAACAATTGCTGCAAAGGAACTTGGAATAAGTTCCATACATTTGTGTTGTTTTGACTCTTCTCCTTCTAATCTAGGCAGGAGACTGAAAATCTAGATGCACCTAGAAATGAAAAAAGAATTAAGAAAAAATATCATTTAAATTTACTGAAACTTCAGAGAAGCTTTGGCTGAAAGCTTTTGGACAAATTTGATTCATATTTTATTTTATCTGATTTGCTTAACCCTGCTTTACAAGCATCAGAGCTATTCCACCTGCTAAACATTTTCAACAATGTTGGTGGGAACAATTTTTTTAAAACACACTTTTTGAAGAATTAAAATTGGCCTGAATAAGAATAATAACAATTGTTGGAACAAGCTATAAAATAAAAGCATGGAAATGATATCAAAATACAAAGCAGCTTTCTGTAGCTGAGCTTTCCTTGGAGGCTCTCTCTGTCTCTTTCTCTCGCTCTCGCTCTCTCTCTCTCTGTTTAGAATTCTTTCTGGTAAAAAGAGTGCATTGTAGCAGCTACTGTGACACACATTTACTTCAGCTTCTTTCAGACAAAGATGATGCCTCAGAGCCTTTCCCATCAATCAAGATTTTTGCCAGTCTGAAAAAGTTCTATAGGTTTTAAAGGTTCCGAGGTCCTTCCTGCTTTAAAGATTAAAGGAATTCTTCACTCCTCAAACACTGCAATGACTCTGAGGATATTAGAAATGAGTGATTGTGAGGAGAGGTGTAATTATGGCCTCATGTGAATGGGACCATTCAGAGAGTTTCCACTAAGGGAATATCTACACTACCCAGGTATTTCAAAATAAGTTATTTTGGAATAATAACTCCCAAAATAACTATTTCAAAATAGCACATCCACACTACAGGGGAGCCTCAAAATTAGTCCAAGGCAGGCTCCCCTAATGTGGACATGCTACCTCAATTTGGAGACCCAGGAGGGCTTAGAATGGCCCTGGGGAGGACCTATTTCGAAATAGCAGCAGTAGAGCATCCACACCACCGCTATTTTGAAATAGCTATTTCAAAATAAGCATTAATCCTCATGAAATGCGGGTTTATTATTTTGAAATAAGAAGTCCATTATTTCAAAATAATTTCGAAATAACAGGCTTGCTGTGTGGACGCTCGCCTTGTTATTTCGAAATAGACATGCCCTATGTGATCATTTCACAGTAGCTATAGGCCCTTAGAGGTCTAGCATATCATTAACAAATACTCAGGACCTCAAACTGGTCTAATAGCTGTTTGGGTAATGATATTGCCATTATCATATTAATTATTATTTATTATTATTAAATAGCATCCCAAGTATATTCCCCCATTCTCCCACTGAGTCTCACTGGAATATAAAATAAGATAAATATCTTGCCCCAATCAAATGTGAGGGAAGAGGAAAGACGAAGAACAATTTTATAAAAAACTCTTTCCTCTTCTATATTTATATTTTTGGCTGTTGGCCCTTTTCAAATATACCATTAGCACTTTTATTTTAAACATACCCTTGTTTATTTTATTTAACATAGCCTTATTTTTCATCTCCTGTTGTACCCAGTCCTAGTCCAAATCCTCGGCTATACCAACCATGTCCATTACAAAAAGGTTGTTACCCTGATGTCCACTGAAGTCAGTGGGTCTACTCAGAGCGTGTAAAGATATATACACGAGTAAGTCCTTACAGGACTGGGCCCTTTGGGTAGGTCTACATTGTGTTTTAAAACCTGCAGCCGTGAGTCTCAGAGCCTGTGTCAACACACTCAGGTTGTGCTATCACACTACCAGCAACAATGTAGATGCTCCAAGTCTGAATGTGAAGCCCAAGGAGGACGATGAGCTTCACAGTCTGAGTCCCAGCCCAACCCGCAATGCCTAAACTGCTGATTTTAGCACCATAGTGTGAGCCTTGAAGGTCTGAATCTGTCGACATGGGCTCTAAGACTCACTGCTGTGGCTTTGAAATACAGTGCAGATACACCTTTAGTCTGCTCCCAATTCCTATTGTTTTGCTTTGCTCTTCATTTCAGCTTGGTAGCCACTAGCTTCCTATCTCTTCCTAGTCATTTTCTTCCTGCAATTGTCCTCGGATTTGCTCATTCCAACATTTTTTGTTTTTAAATTGTCTGGACAAGCAACTAAGAGGGTTGTTACGCTGGTGTTGTAAACCATCTGCTGGTTCATTTTCACCATGTCTTTCCTTTCATTTATATCACTTTCTGCAGAGCCTGGCCCATTCTACTGTAATTGGACAGATTTCCCACAAGGCAATGCTCAAGCTGACTTTAGAAGCACTCAGATCCCCTGAAATTATTGGAAATTAAGCAGCTACATATATATGAGGATCTGGTTGTTTTGAAATATCTTAAATCAGACTTATGCATAGTATAGACATTATAATTTTTGGAGTAGTCCACAAATATGTTTCAGAGATATTCACTGTAGGGAATTGTTCTGATCCTGACTACGGCACAGAAATCAACTTCAAAGCAAACTAAGATCATGACTTTGGGTTCAGAATCTCTCTAGTACTGTAATATCTGAGAGCTGAGAAATACATAAGCTGTTCTTATGGGATTTCCATTATTTTGGGCGGAAGTTTCCTGGGAATAGATTTTAGCTGCATCCAAGCCAGAAATGAAAAATGCTACAAAACTCAAATTACTCCTATTGAGGTCAGTTTTAATACAGCAAAAGGACATAGTGAAACCCACCCACTGAATCTAATAATGTAAGAATGCCAAAGTCTTGAGATCCCTCCACATATAACCTGATAGTCTCTGCACTAGAATGTCTTTGTCAGAAAGTAAAATTGAGACTGGCTTCCAAAATAAATATTCTAAATGGCTGGGTAGTTCATATGGGAAACATCTGGATCAAATAGAGCATAGCACAGAAGCAAGAGGAAGCTGCCAGTAAGTGGCAAAAGTTCAGAACAGCAGTTACTAGACATTGAACTATTTCAGCCCAATAGACTGGGACTGCAGAAAATCTGCTATGGTCCACAACCATCAAGATTCTGGGAAGCCCTCTGTGCAGGAAAAATCCTGACCTCATAGCTTTTCTAGACCAAATTATTTCTACCTCATTCTCCCACTGAATCTCACTGTGATCCCTTTTATACAGAGAAGAGCTATGAAATGCTCCCTGTTAGGGGTGAACTAAAGAAAATTAAATGTGAAACACAATCATTACAATTACAGGTTGAACCTCTCTAGTCCAGCACCATCAGGACCTGACCAGTGCTGAACCAGAGAATTTGCAGAACCATGGGAGATTAGTGTTGTCTAGCAGCATTACCAACACTTCCACTGCTTACAGAGCCCTTAGAAGACTTTTACGGGCAAAATAGAGCTAAATAACAGCGCAGAACACTGAGAGCCAGGACTGGTACCTTTAAACAAACTTTGTAGGACTGCAGGAAACTTGGCCATACCAATGATAAGTGGATATCAGGCTAACTAAAATCATGCTGGACGATGGATGTTTCCTGACCAGAGAGTGTTGGACTAGAGAGGTTCAGCCTGTATCTCAGTTCCAGAACTAGGTAGAATCCTAACTACATTGAGAAAAATATATCTATCATTTCAAGAAAACAACATTTGGACTGTTCCAGACCACTGCAACACAGTCCCATAGCAAGAAACTAATGAAGGTCAAAGACACAATCACTGCAGAAAATGCAAAAACAGCAGTCTTATACCTTACAAAACTCACGGTATTGAACAAAATTAAAACCTGTATTTTTGGAACCTACCACCTACCAGTTATCTGCAAATGAAAAGTGAGGATGCAAAGAAGGATTGGACTAATAAGCTCGGCATATGTTTAGAACTATATCATGTACCAAATAGGGTTTTGGCTTCTTACTCAGTGTATCTCATTTTATTGTAAAGTATTGTTGTACTCAAGGGCACTTAAGCATCCTAAAATGGTTCACTTCCCCTTTCAAAATAATAGTCTATTAAACAAAAGGACAAAATAGATCAGTATCCTAAATCCCATAACAATAAAGGTACATTTGCAACTTGTTCCCAATGAGTCATGGATGGAACTAAAGCTTTGCTACAGCCCACACCAACAGCCGCCACCAGAATGAAGCCAGACATTAAAAATGAATGATACCAGCTGAGCAGGACTGAACTGAATTTTTTTTTCTTTTGGTGGGAAATATACCTATGTTTTGGACTGAGTATTTACATAGATCCCAACAGCTTTTCAGCAGCTGCCATTGGGTTGGGGTTTTTAGTTTCGGCAGCTTTTTTCTTCTTCCTCCTGTCTGTTGCAGCTCAAAATGAGGGAGGATCTGGAAAAACAGAGGACAATGACAAAAGTTCTCCTTCCTGCTCTGTAACTCTGAAATAAAGGAGCGACTTTCCTTTACAGAGACAAAAGAGTTCTCTCTGTTCTGCACTCAGTCTGATAAGAAACCACCTCTCCCTGTACCAACACCTCATTTTGGACAATCCAACATCATTAGCTATTGGATACTAACAATGTAAACTGTTATTCCTCATGTCCTTAGTCTTTTTATTCCTATGACCTGTTGAACTGATTGTCTCCGTGGCTTGCCTTCTGCACAAAGAATCACTGGCCAACCATGTGACTTGAAGACCCTCCAGTCACCAAGCAATGTCTGCAGTCTTGACATCCCACTGGGACCGAAAACACATGGGTCTCACCATCAGAGCTGTTTCTGCAATGAGTGGGCATCAGCCTTCAGACTGGCATGGGCTTGTGATGATCTCAGGCTTGTCTTTTGGTTTATGAAAGCATCTATTGTCCCCACTGAAGCATGGACTTGGGGTCTGGCTCTGCCAAGGTGGGAAGATTCCGTTTTACCTTCATTCTTTAGTGAGAGGCTATTGTTCTCACTGTAATGCTTCCTTGAAAAACATAGCCCTAAATCTTTACTCATACATCATCACCAAGGCAGGTCAAAGGATTGAAACACTGCCCCCAGCATCCATTTCTGTCCATCATTCCCCATTTCTTTAAAAAAAAATCCGTCAGATTTTTTTATTGCAAAGATGTTTTGTTTTCTAAATATTGGCCAACAGTCATCATAACTTTCACATTCCCTAATCCTTATCCACTTTTTTTCCTATTGGACTCCTTCCTTCATATTTTATTTGTTTGAAATGTAAGAATGTAATTTACTCTTCATTATTACTATACTGTAATTTAGCCTAGGTTACCTCTTTGTAATGTCCTGCCAGACCTCCAGCAAAGTCACAGGCCAGGGTAGAGAAAAAGCTTTGTAAATAAAATTACGTAATAGCATGCAGTTGCTTCAATGGGCAAATCCTTTTTTCATCCTATATCTATCTGTGACACATCTCAGGAAGCCCCATTTTACAGCATAGGCCCTCATTCAGGAAAGCCCATACACAGGTGCTTCACTTCAAGCACATTCTTAAGCATAAGTATAGGAACAAGGGGTGCAGAGGTGCTGCAGCATCGCCAGTTTTTGTGCGGGGTCCCAGCTGCCACCCCTTATCAAGGGCCCCAGTGCTGCTGACCCCATACCCAGGGCTCTGTTCCTGGCCTTGCATGAGGGGTCCCAACTGCTGCCAGCCCCAGGCCCAGGGCTCTGCACACAGGGTCCCAGCTCCTACCAGCCCAGCAGTCAGGGCTCTGAACCTGGCCCCTGCATCCAGGATTCTGTTCATAGCCCTGCACCTGGAGGCCACTCACAGGGTCCCAACTGCCAATAGCCCCACTCCTGGTTCCATATGCACAGTCACAGCCTTGGCCTCCATACCCTGTTCACGCACCTCCCTCTCCCCCAGAGGCCACAGGCACAGAAAGGAGGGGGCACAGAAAGGAGTAAGGGGGGGTTGAGTAAAAAGCTTGGGGTGGGCACTACTGGCTTTCAGCACCTCTACTGCAAAAAATGTTCCACTGTCACTGTGCTTAAGTCCATCCCTATTCAGCAAAACACTTAAACATATCCTTCACTTAAGGTTTTAAGAATGTGTTTGAGTGCTTTGCTGAATCTGGTCCACAGTTTCTAACTATGAAATGGTGACTCACCAACCAGTGTTCCTGTCCATTTCATGTAGTTATTCATTTGTATAAGTACTCACTTGAGAAAAGGTTCAGCAGATACAGCACGTTATTTGTTGCCTCATTGCTATCTTCAGGTGTATTCCCTAAAATATATTCATTCATCATCATTACTGCATAATTTAGAACCTGATGAATTATTCACAAGAGATTTATTACTTTACCAGTATCTTATTTAGTTGAATGTCATCCTTACACATTTCACGCAATATACGGCATCACATGAAGGTTCCAATCTGGCAAACCCTTCCTGACATAAGAATTCCCATTGATTGCAATGAGCCTACTTATATGACTAAGAGTTTGTAGGATCATGACCCAGTATTAGGGCCTGTTCTGAAGCCCTTTCTCAATGGAAATATCCATTACATCCTTGGATATTTTTCTTGAGTAAAGGCTGCAAGATCAGCCTCTACACTATATTGTACAGCGGAATGTGACTATATATTCAGTGTTTCTGATAAGGAACAATTTTTAAACAATTTTTTTATAACATATGGGAGATATGTATCTTAAGCACAATGCATTCTGACCTGACCTTGAGATACACAATAGTTCTTATTGCTTGAAATGGATATTGAAAGACTCGTCAGTAGCAGTTCAGCATACATCTGGGCCCACCCGTATAACAGGAGAAGTGAGAATTTGGAAGTTCTGGTAATTAATCACTGACGAAAACCTTTTATTTGATTTCAGTTCCTGTGAGCTCACACTCCCCGGATTTCACTCAGTGACACAGTTCAAATGAACTCAAAACCTCAACATGAAATTGTTTTGCATCAATCCCAGTTTATCTGAAAGATTTGTGATCCTTTGTAAACCTTTTGATAAATCTCCAGTTAATTAACATTGAATTGGAACCCAAAGCCCAGTACATTTTGTGTGGCTTTATCATGAAGGTTTCACACTGCTCAACTTGTAAGATTTATGGTGAGCTCCATGAACTTTATTTTAAAAGCACAGATGATGTACATAAACAGTTATTCTACTTGGTAATAGAATTTGTTGAACTGTATATGCATTCACCTTTCACAGAGCAAGTAGATGCTATCTTTTTAATTTAAAATGATTATACTCTAAGGTGTATATTTTTATATGAATGACATGAAAACCTATGAAAATTCAGAAAGTTAATAACATAGCTTTCTACAAGAGTACTAGCTAATAAAAACCACAAACTTTTTTATTTATATAATATTTTGAGTCAGGTATATATTAAGGTCTGTTTAGATTGAATTCTCTACAAATTGCTATTTTTAAATCTTGACTATCTCTACAAAAATGTAATCAAAATTCAAAAAGAAATTTACATATTTCAGTAGCTGCTCTTTGGAAAGGGGACAGAATCAGTCTGAACTGTATTATGTTAAGTGGTGAATGGCATATTGTATCAAAACAACAGAAAATTACTCCAAATGGCTGCCTCAGATAACTTGATAACTAATTCTACATGCAGACATTCTATGTCTCCTATGCCCTCTAGCTTCAAGAAGCTGTATTTTCCAGTTGCTCCGTTTCTTAACTTAAATGCCTATCTACGGTTACATAGTTTTAATTTCCAATTAATCATAACTTACAGTGAGTTAAAGTAAAATAACATCCCCCATCTTCTCAGGTATCAGATTGTCCCAAGACTGAAGAAGAGTGCTGGCACAGCATCCATACAGCTATGAAATTTTAGGGATGGATTCTCATTTACACTAATGCAATGTAAAGACACCTTAAAGCAGCTATGAATTGTGTTTACATCCACTTTACATTTACATCCATTTAATGCCAGAGTTCCGTAAAAAGGCCTGGTAACAGAGAATCATGCCTGTGAGTTCCAGGAGTTCGTTATTTCCATCTTGAGAGAGAAATAAGTTGACATTGTGTCTTTATAAATCACATCATTCTAGGCAATAATGAGAAGTCTTTTGAGGTAGCACTTGTCCTGTGAAGCCCCATCAAAGAAAACCTCTGCTATGACAGAATTTAGAAGCTCTTCAAGATAGTGCACAAGAGAAGAGCTCCTTCCTAAAGCCTTGAAGACCTCCACCTGAGTATATCCAGATCAGGCTGTCTATCTGTGCAGGCATGGTAGGTTGTCCTTTCTCCCAATCATCTTGGGCAGTGCCCTAGTGTGGACATATTTGTCCTGAAGAATTCCTAAGCTCTTTAGAACAAGAGCCAGGAGAACCTGGCTCTATTCCTGACTGCCTTTGGCTCACTGTGACCTGTTTCTCTATCTGTAAGGTATGGATAGTAGTACTTACCATTTAACATATTACTTATCATTATTATAAAATAATGGTATCCCAACAATTTTTGGAAAACCACTAAAGTAGCTGAATATTCAAATTAATTCCATTAAGGACTCCAGTTACTAAAATATTTAATTTAGATAAGGGCTATCTAAAAATGTTTTTAAAGTACCCACACATGAAACTAGTGCCTTGGCATCTGAGAAACAAGAGAGCATGTACAACTAAGCCACCATCTAATTGAAAAATGATATAAACAATACAGACATTTTGTCTGTTCTGTCTACCTCATAAAAGATATACAAAGAGATGTCTTCACAAACTACTTCCCAGTCCTCATAAAATTAAAATGTGTAGATTTATCAGCTACAGCCTTTGTGCAGAAATGGGCAGTGATTGAAGATTATGAAAAACGATTTAACTACACAGTTAATATAGAATAACTATTTTACCTGTCTGTTTGTAGACCTTCCTATAACCCTGGGAATGCTTTTTGTTTGAAATCCATTGCCCTGACGTGATTTTTTTTCAAAACATTTGACTTTAATTCTCAAGCTGTTCCTTTTGCATTAAGAAAATAACTCCTAAGGATTCTTGCAACTAATCTGACACCCATAAATTCACATGAATGTTAAAGAAAGAATATATAGGTTAAGTAAACACAGTTCTTAATCAACTAACAGTAGAAATTTTGCATGATAAACATCCCCTCCCTGAAATATTTCAAGTCTGGAATGCTCTTCTCAGGTCTCTGGGGGAAAACTAGTGACTGAAAAGGTCCACCTAAGCCTCTGAGGGTACATATAAACTGTAATAAAAGACCCATGGCACAGCTGTGGCTAGTGCAATTCACCTGACTTGAGCTTGTGAGACTTTGCTTGGGCAGGAGTAGGAGGGGGGTTAAAAATTGCTGTGTAGACATTTGGAGTCAATCTGGAGCCTGAACTCTGGCATCCTCCATCCTTGCAGGGTCCCAGAGCTTGGGCTCCTGATGAGCCTAAATGGCTACATGGCAAATTTTCAGCCCTGTGAACCTGAGCCCCACGTACCCAAGTCAGCTGTGATATTTTCCCCTTGTGTGGACATACCCTAAGAATCCCAAATAGGTAAAACCTGTAAACACAGAGATGTTCTTAAAAAGTCATGGGATTCCTACTCTGACTATTTCCTGCATCTGGCAGTAGAGTGATATTTTTCATCTATCCTGGCTTGCATTTGGCTCTCTTGGTCAACTGCCCTCTCAGATCTGTAGGTATAACAATAAACAATAAAATAGGAAGCAAGATGCAGAAAACTGGTTAAATTAATCACTAAAAATAGAAATATGAAGTATCCAGGGCCTGGTCTACACAAAAGGGGAAAGTCAACTTAAGATATACAATTCCAGTTGTGTTAGTTACGTAGCTGTAGTCGACGTATCTTAAATCGTGTTTTGGGGCCATCCACACAGCGGGAGGTCGAAGGGAGCGAACGCTCCTGTCGACTTCCCTCATTCCTCATGAGGAGCAGGAGTACTAGCACCAATGGCAGTGCCCTCTCAGTGCAAATTAGCAGGTCTTCACTGGACCCGCTAATTCAAACCCCAGAAGATCGACTGCAGCAGCATCGCTCTTCCACATAGTGTAGACATGCCCTAGGTGAACATACAGGAAAAGTGACCAACCAACATGGTTTCTGTAACAGAAAACAGAGCCTCCTTCTTAGAATCTTTTGAGCATATCAGAAGAACAGGAGACATATGAAACTTGTTGATGTTCACTTGGACTTTCAAAGAGCATTTAGCAAAGTCCCTTACACAAAGTTATTAAGGAATCTAAGTAGTTGGGAAGGGCTATCACAAAACAGAAACTGGCTGGTGGGCAAGAGAAAACTTAGTGTAGGAGTAAATGGTCAGTTCTCAGCATGGCACAAGCTTTCATCTAGCCCATGTTCTATGCTAGAACCAAGGTTGATTAGGGTATTTCCAGAAAAAGGGCCTGAAGTATGGGGTGGTAAAAAGTGCAGGTAAAGTAAGTTATCAAGACTAAAGAAGACCACGCTGGCACATATGGAAGTGGCATTAATGCACTCACCTGAATCATGTCTTGCCCTTTTCAGCCAGAGGTGTGATAGCTACAAAGCAAACTTGAGAGGGGAGTAAGAGAAAAATAAGGGATGATACTTGAGACTCCAATTCTGTAGACAGGGCTATAGTCAGGTAGACCTCGTGATCAGAGCAGTGGTGGTTAGGCTTCATAGTTACAGGCTCCAGGAACTGGAGCTCAGAGCTGGAGACGGTAGTACTAAGGACCAGTCTTCCTGATGGCAATTTAATTAGCACTATAGTCACTGTCCCTACATTTGCATTTGTTCTTTTTGCCTGTTTGACTGGGGGTGATAGGTAGAGGAGAGACAGGACCAAATGCCCAATACCCACAAAATTTCATGCCCAAAGTAGGAGATAAAATTATTCACGGCTGTCAGGGACCGTACACTCTGGCAGGCAGGGCCAGTCCTAACCAATTGGCAGCCCTGTGCGACCACCCGGCAAGCCTGTAGGGTTGCCAGATGGTTTAAAAAATGCAGCCCACCCCTAAGACCAGCTCTGTCGGTGGCCCCTTGAAAATGGCGGCCCTGGGCAACAGACCAGTTCGCCCACCCCTAAGATTGGCTCTGCTAGGAGGCTACACATCCAGATAACATGAGGCACCCAAAGCCAGGCAGTTTCCTGGCAGGAAGGCTGGAGAATGCAGGGAATGGAATGTGCCATGTTGGTGGCACATGGTCAGGATGCTTATGCACCCACGGTGAGCCAGCAAACTTAACTATGAAATCTAGGGAAATGATTTCCCACGGGGTTAAGTTAGGAAAGTTTTCAGGAGGCTGGGGGTGTTGCATGATGTCTTGAAGCAGGTGCACACATATTGCAAGAGGCAACATAGGATTGTGCTTTGGCTTGCATGTGAGGCCATCAAAAATGATGAAAAACTTGGTGATGGGTCTTGAATCTGCCAAAATATCCTGCCACAGGAAAGGCAGAGCATACTTGAGGTCCAGGAGGAATATATATGCATCTTTTAACATAGGTTAGCCCATCATAGAGTTCCCTGTTCGTGGTTTCCTCCCCTGAGCAGAGGTTGATGGAATCAGGGCAAACTGGACTTGTGTGGTGAGGGAGTCAACAACAACACACATTCCACCCGCAAGGCAGTGTGGCCCAATGGCCCAAGTAATTAATGACCTCACTACATGCATCCTGCTTCAAAGAGACTTTAACACAAGACTACAAAGGGAAGCCTCTGAACTGTCATTCATGCTTAAATTTGACACTTTACGAATGGGCCTCAACAAAGATGCTAATTATCTTACCCATTACAAAGATAGCTTTCCCAATTATCACGCCTAATATCATTATCTCATAGACACTAACCTCCCCCCCATCCCCCCTCTGTTCTAAAATCTGATTTGTCAATTTTATATGTGTTCACTTTTTTTGATTGTATCCCTTTGGTATATATGGTCATGCCAATTTTCTTCCACAATTTGATCTGAGGAAGTGGGTCTGGTCCACAAAAGCTCATCACCTAATAAACCATCTTGTTAGTCTTTAAAGTGCTGCATAGTCCTGTCTTTTGTTCCTTCCCACAAGGCAGTCTGTGATAAGCCAGAGGGCAAACTAGGAGTCAGGTGACAGGCAGAGTCAGGTTACCAGGCAATCAGAGTCAGAGACAGGCCAGAGGGCAAACCAAGACTCAGGTGTCAGGAGGAAGGCGGGGTCAAGTTACCAGAAGATCAGAAGCAGGCAAAAGGAGCAGGTATCAAAGTAGATGCAGTCCAAAGCAGGGAGAACCCACTTGCTTGCATAAATTCCTTTTCCTCTTCTGGGTTTTTATAACATCTGTGAACCAATCAGGACCCTCCAGCATTGTACCAATCAGATTCCAGTACTGGAGTTCAGCTCCTATTCTGACACTAGTTTGCAGGACACTGGGTGGCAGGTGCTTATTTGTTTCAAAGAACCTTGTGGATGAGGGTTCAAGACCTGCAAGCCCTGACTAGACCTTGACTGGAGACCCCAGAAAAATTTTGTCAAGGTGCTCAGGTCAGCCCTCTTTACTAGGCCTGAGCTGGCTCCTTTTCCTGGATCTCTTCAATACAGGTTCCTCATGAGGCAATCAGAGATCGAGTGACCACGTTTGCCTCTGTAGAATCACAGGTTAAAACATCACCGGCACTTCCTTTCCTTGTCAGTGAGTGGTCAGTGAGCAAGGTCGATCTACATTGGCTTGACTTGCACAGCGAGATGCATTATTGATGGGTGTGACTCCAGAGCCATCCATCTTCCTTCTTTACGCCATTCACACCGCTGATTTTGTCATTGGAGGTGACAGGATTGAGAAGAGCACCCTCCTCTGTCAAGGTCACAACTCTAGACCACTCATCCTTTATCTCGTCCTACTTGCCTCATTTGTGCTGGAACAGCTGGGCTATCTCATCCCATGCCATGTAGGATGTTAGCTGGTGGAAATATGCTGCATGGGAGGAAGCTGTGTCAGAGCTGCCACAAGGCGGCCGTGGCAGAGTGAGCATAGCTGGGGTCACCAAAGAAGGTTGATGTTGCCCACTGGAAGGTGTGCCATCTAGACAGTATCAGATTCTTGCCCCTAACACGGGAAAGGCCCAATCCAATTAGGCTGACTACCAGGCCTACCTTGATTTGGTCAGGCAAGTATGTTTGAGGGTGAAGGAAGAACAAGAGTTGGCACTGGTTCAAGAAACCACAAAATGTGAACAATCCTCACTGAAGAGCTCAGAGTAGGAGACAACAGGCCTGGGCTTACTGGCTGATTTGGCTGATAGGACCCCGAGCGCATTTTTTCTGCATAGAGTTGATGGACTTGCTCCTGCAGTGCCTGATTCTGAGTGACCAGCTGTGCAATCCATGCCTGCATGAACTGGTTTTCTGTCTGGAGGCAGGACACTTGCTCATAGTTCACCAGCACTCCTTGGGGTAGAGGGAGCTCTGCTAGGTCCATATCAAACTGGTTCCCACTCACAGATGGATGCACTCTAAAATATGTACACATATAGATTAAAAATAAAGGACAATGTCTTGCTGAACTGGGAAAGAATGGACTGCTTTTTATAACAGTAATGATAGGATAAATATGCAGAATAAATATATATATAAATACCCAAAACCTGTCAACAAAAAACAAATGGGTCTGATTTTTTGAAGCAACGAGCACCCAGAACTCAGACTGAAGCCAAGGGAAGCTGTGAGTAGTCAGCACCTTCAAATCTCAGGCATTCTCAACTGTGTCTAGAAATACTGTGATTCTAGGATAATTAAATATGTCCATCTGGACAGGAATAAAAATATTCTCAGATCCAAATTATCCAACAGGTTTTAAAAATGATCCACTTCATCCAGCTATTTAATCAGCTAATTATACATGACAATGTTAAATTAAAGAACCAATACCAAAATTTACTACTGCCCACTAAAACTGCTTTTGGCAAGGTTCTGAGACAGAAGCATTAGCATTAGCTCTGCTTATTTCTTACACAGCAGACTATGGAAGCTTTCAGGAAGATTAATTCAGCTCTACCAACAAGAGAAGCAAAGAGATTTAACGAACTGGACAAAGTTACTGTGTAAATCTACTTGCATTATTTTAAAATTATGTCTAGTTACTACATTTTCAGTGAAGTTGAATCCTAAGGCTTGATCCTTCACAGCACAGGTGCAGACTGTCACATGTATAGGAACAAGGTAAAAAGCTATAAGCAGAACCAGGAACAGAAGGGAAACATACCCTGCAGTAATGAAAGTACTGTTTTACAGCCATCATGGCCCTATCCATAGAGGTCAAAAGGAGCATGTAATTTACACGCTGAGGATCATCACGTCTTCTCTGATGCACTCATTCTCAAGCCACACCTGGTACTTTTTCATTTTGTACTCTGGAGAGCCAGAGATTAACTCTGGCTGTGGAAGAAGTCTGAGGTTTACTCTGAGTCAGTGCAGAAGACTATGCCTAGTACATAACCTTTCTTGTGCCCACCTGTTTCTTCGATTCACATTTGCACTGAGATCAATACCATCATGTAATGACGTACAAAATGAAAGCCCAAGAAGTCTGCAATAACAGTGAGATATGTCATGAGCAACTCTACACATCACTTCAAAGAGGCTTTGGTTGTATACATTTAAAATAACCATTTGTTAATGAAAAATAGTTTTGATAGTTTATGAAAATATTAGAACCAAAATGCAGGTATGTAGCCTCTTCAACATTAATACAAACACTTGTATATGACTAATCTGTATTATGTTGCCTGACTGAATTGTAAATAACTGAGATAGGATGCTACCGATAAAGTGGAAGCCATTTATACTGCACTAGCATTTTATTTTCAATCCACTTTCAGCACTGCTTAGAATGGCAGTGTAATTAAAAAATGAAAGGGTAGTACAATGGAATCAGTATATTCCCTTATTAAATGCTAATTTCTAAATATATTTTTGTCTAGCATAGCTCTTCATTTTAAAAAAAAGCTAGGGCTTTTGGTAATTTCATCAACAGAGACAGGCATGAAAAACAAAACACAATTTTTCCCCAGTTGCTCATAAAGTCAAATAATCCAAATTATCCGCAAACTCTTGATCAATCCAGTATCCCTTCTGCACCCAAAAATGGACAAACTACACTGAACACTGGGGGCCAAAAGGAGCAGGATAAGACCATAAATAAAACAACAACAACAACATTGCACTAGTTTCCTAACATGTAATTTTATTTCTTGGAATGTGAACCTGCTGTTCCATCAAGCTCAGAACTGACAGGGTTCATGCATCATTCCCACACCACAAAAACATTTTCCTCTCCCTGACCTGACCCCAGCAATGCTTTATGGTTACCATTGCCATCTAGGGTGCACCTACACTGCGCAATAACTCGAAATAAGATACGCAATTTGAGCTATTCAAATTGCGTATCTTATTTTGATGCTATTTCAAAATAGCTTATTTCGTCATTTGGTGCTATCTACACAGCGCCAAATTGCAAAATAAAGTACTATTCCAAAACAACCCTTACTCTTGTGGAATGAGGTTCATAGGAACATTGGAATAGTGAGCCTGAAATAATGGGCTTGCTGTGAAGACACAGGCTAGCTATTTTGGGAAACTCCCGTATCCCAAAATAGTGTTGCAGTGTAGATGTACCCCTAGTGAATTACCTTGACATAGCTCTCTACTATGCATCTACACAGCAGGGCTTAACTCAAAATAAGCTACGCAAATTGAGCTACATCAATTGCGTAGCTTATTTCGAAATAGGGAGTGTCTACACAGCACTTATTTTGAAATAGAACACTCTTCCTCCGACTTCCCTTAATCCTCCTACAATGATGGTTACAGGAGTCAGAGTAAGAAGTCCTCTGGCTTGACAGTATTTCGACATTATTTCAAAATAACTGCCTGCTGTGTAGACACAGACTTACATTATTTCAAAATAGCACTAGTTATTTCAAAATAATGTTGCTATGTATATGTACCCTATGTTACCATAAGAAAGAGAAAAAAGTAAAAGCAGATTTGAATTGAGCACATTTCTACACTGGGGAGTTATTTCAAAATAACTTATTTCAAAATAATAAGGCAAGCGTCCACACGAGCCGGTTATTTTGAAATTATTTCAAAATAACAGGCTTGTTATTTCAAAATAATAACTCCTATTTGTCATGAGGAATAACACTTATTTCAAAACTGCTTTTTCGAAATAGTATTAGTGTGTATGCTCAGCTGCTGTTATTTTGAAGTAATTGGCCTCCAGAGACCTCTGACAGCTGCCCTTCTGGCTTCTCTGACAACACACCAGACAACTCTAATGCTCCCCTTCTCCTGCAGACTTTAAAGCTGCAGGCAGAAGGGAAAGGGCGTGTGGTACCACACGAGCCCCGTGCCACACAGCAGCCTTTGTTTGAGCCATACCAGTACTTTCTCTGAACTTCCTCAAGGCTGCCAGCATGCCTGAAGCCACCTCAGCAGCCCCTGGGCAGTGGCAAAAGTGGGCACCAGCCTGGACTGGTGCAGAGATCCTAGCTCTCTTCGAGGTCTGGAGCAAGAAGACAAACCTCCAGGATCTCTGCACCAGAAGGTGCAATGCTGACATCTATGGACGGATAGCCTCCAGTCTGGCTGAGAAGGGGCACAGCCACACCCTGGACCAGGTGCGAATGAAAATTCAGGAGCTCCAGCAAGCTACACCAAGGCCAGGGAAGCAGGTTCCCACTCTGGGGCAGCACCACAGACCTGCCACTACTGTGAGCAACTGGATGCCATCCTGGAAGGGAGGCTGGTCACCTCTCTACCTCGTCGTCGACTCTGGACAGGACACACCCGTAGCTAGCCTCCACAAGGGCAGGGTTGTGGAGAAGGAGGAGCACCAGCCTAGATACAATGCCTACCAGCCAGAAGGTCATCATCTGCCTGGAGGTAGTCCCCCCCGTCCCAGTATGTCTCCCAGAGCTCACCTGGAGAAGGCAATTCAGGTGAGTTCTATAATTTTTCCTATACACACAAGGGGGTAGGCGGTGGGTGGTGAGGGGCTGCACATTCCTCCCTCGGTCTTCTTGGCCTGGGGATCGCACAACAGCTTGTGCACATGGATGTACATGGAGCACCGTCCTGAGCACTCAGCCCCATGATGCTCTCACTCAGGAACCCCTTGCTCTTCTCACAGGGTTTTTGCACAGGCCTGCCTTACTCTGGACTCTGTGGTGGGACACCTTCCCACAACAAGCCACCACAAAGGAGGCTGGGATTGTGGAAACACACAGCAGTGCCACACACAGCACAGGGCCATGCCTGCTCTCTCAGGCAGCATCTACTCCTGATCAAGCGTGGCGATGTGGAGGAGACCGATCCCCTGCATGGGAACCTGCTGGTGGGAGGAAGAAGAAGAGACCCCAGTAGCATTCTCTCCAGAAAGTGGCCTCTGCCACTCACACATACACACACAACACCCCCCACCTCCTCCTGCGGGCAGAGATAGAAGTTCTCTCTCTGCGGGACACTGCCACAGCCAGACCCAGCGTGTGTGGGACATGAAAGGAAGCCGAGCCACCCCATTCCCCCACTCCTGCCCGCAGGCTCCTGGCCTGGGCAACACCTTCCCATGCCTGCTTGTCCCCAGGCTGTGAGGGTATCAATGTTCCCCTGGGACATCCATGCCCCTGCAGGAAATTGTCCACTGTCTAGGCAACTTATGGCCTTGCTTGAAGCACATCACCATCGTCTGAACCGAGACCTTCGGTGTCAGCTCAGAGATTAGGGCTAGGCTTCAAGAACAGCGTCTCCTGGAATGACTGCCCTTGTAACTTTTCTTCACAGCTGGGTCAGCTATGAGCATGGCGCATCCACTGCCTCTTGCCCCATCTTCCTGACCCTGCAAAAGCCACAGGCGAAAGCGATCCTGCAAGGACCTGGTGCAGTAACATCTTGACTGCCTCTGTTCCCTTGGCTGAAACTTTGATGCTGACTACCAGGAGTGTTGGGCTGACCAGAAGCTGAGGAGGAGGATGTGGGAGCAGTTGTCACATCAGCATGAGGCCATGTGCTCCTCAGTAACATCAGTCATGGAGCACATGGTCACATGAATGGAGTGGGCCACCAGCCACCTCCCCGCACCTATCCCCCAACTTCCTGCCCAACTCCCCCTGGCTTCTCCTCCTACTCCCCCCTGAGGCCTGCAAACATGTGGCAATGGGACCTCTTGGGCAGCCAAAGTCTCCTGAGCTATCCAATGTAGGTGCCACTCTCATCCCTGAGCCCCTCTTTCCCACTCCAGTTTCTTTCCCCAGTCCCTCCTCTGTTACATATTCCCTAAATAAAAATATCAGAGTTGTGTTTTCCAAACAAAAAAGACTTTATTATTTGGTCTTCAAGGTGGAGTGGGAAAGGAGGGAAGGGGACGGGAGGGGCGGGGAAGAAAAGGCACACAGGGGCAATGCAGAGGTTCCTTGTGGAGAGGAGCAGGAGAGAGTCTCATGGGTGGCCTTAGCTGAAACTCTCCCTCAAGGCCTCCCAGATGAGCACAGTCCCCTGATGTGCTTACTGAATGGCAGCGGTGCCTGGCTGCTCATAAACCACCCTGGCAGGAAAGGCTACCTATCCTTCATTCTCACAAAGGTTGTGGAACACACAGCAGACTGCTCCTGGGGGAGGTTCCGGTCACCCAGGTCCAGGCAGATGAGGAGACTCCAGAACCTCCCCTTGAGGCGGCTGAATGCACCCTCCACAATCATGTGGCACCTGCTGAGCCTGGTGTTGACGGTCTCTTTGGTGGGGTTCAGGCTGCCCGTGTAGGGCTTCATAAGCCAGGAGAGCAAGGGATAGGCTGCATTGCCCAAGATGCACATGGGCATGTCCATGTCCCCGACCCTGATAGCGTGGCTGGGGGAAAAAGTGCTGGCATGCATGCTGAGGAAGAGGCTCGAGTTCAGGAAGATGTGAGCATCGTGTACCTTCCCTGACCACCTGACGTAAATGTCTGTGAAACAGCCCTTGTGGTCCTTGAGGGCCTGCAGCATGATGGAAAAGTACCCCTTCCTATTGATGTATTTGGTGGCTTGGTAATCGGGGGCCAGGATGGGGATGTGGGCGCTGTCAATGTCCCCGCTCCCCACACTTGGGGAAGCCCATGGCAGCAAAGCCAGTGATGAAGGGGTCCATGTTGCTCAGGGTGATGACCCTCCACAGCAGGATAATGTTGATGGCCTTGACCACCTATAATCATAGAGACATAGAATCATAGGGTTGCAAGAGACCTCAGGAGGTCACAGAGTCCAACCCCCTTCCCAAAGCAGGACCAATCCAACTAAACCACCTCCCTAAGGAACCCATTCCAGTGCTTCACCACCCTCCTAGTAAAATAGTAAAAGAGTCAAACCTGCATGAGCATGGCCCCAACCTTGGATCTCCCACACTGAACTGGTTCCCAACAGAGTGGTAGCTGTCCAGCATGGCGAGCTTCCAAAGGACGATGGCAACACTCTTCTGCAAGGGGATGGCGGGTCGCATGCAGGTGAAAATAACAGTTCTACTTTTTTTTTCTAAACCTCATCTTGAGGGCACCCTAGGTGGTGATATATTTATGTGGCTGATTTGATTAGCTTCAGATTGGATTAGATCAATCCAAACTAAATGTCAGTGAGCATCTTAGGGAACATGTGACCAAAATCATGTGATTCGTGGTGCTCAGAGCAGGAAGAAAACTCCCTTTCATCATCTGAGGACTGGAGTGGGTGTTTGATGCACCAAAAAGAATCCCTCAGTTTAGTTCTTCAGGGCCAGTGTTTATGGCACCCAGAGCTCGAAATGAGCTATGCAAATTGTGTAGTTTATTTCAAGTTAATTTCAAATAGCTTATTTCAAAATTTGGCGCTGTCCACACAGCACTTATTTCAAAATAAATCGCTATTCCGAAACATCCCTTACTGCTCATGGAATGAGGTTTACAGGGACGTCAGAATAGCAAGCCCGTTATATTTCAAAATAATGGATGTGCTTACAAGACCTGGAATAGCTATTTTAGGATATCTCTGGTATTCCAAAATAGCACTGCAGTGAAGACATCACCTGAGAGTCCTGAAAGGGAGCAATTGTGTCCTATCTTTGGTTGTGAGATTAGGGTGAAGGGGAAATTGAAGTTATCTAAGAACAGAAGGAGAACGAGAACCCATTACTAAAAATTGGTTGAAAACAGTGTGAGGTTGCTTGACTGGAGCAGGAGTTTTAAAGCATTTAGGAAGAAGGGAAGCGGTGTTTGAGATATCATCTTCTGATTCAAACAAGCTATTAAGGTAGTGGACCACTTGCAGCTTGAAAGAGCTGTCTCCATAGGGAAGCACTCGAGAAGAAATCTTGCAGGGACCGAGATAGGAAAAGAAGATTGGTGTTAAGCCCTTTCTTGGAACACTGTGGGCAGTAAAAACCATTTGATGCAGTAGCTTTGAGATTCAGTCCCATGCAATCCATGCTTCTTCCCACACTGACTAATGCGAGGCTTGCTGGTTTGGTGCTGCAGCAGAAGGATAATAAAGAAAAGAATGGAGCCTGGGGAAAAATGACTGAAGAAGAGGCACTGCCAGCTTGAAGAGCTGAATGCAAGAACTTGTGACTTTTGATGCTGATAACTGAGCCCTCATCAACAGCTGAAGCACTGAAGTGGCTGAGGATTTACTACTGGGCTAGGGGAGTCCCCAGCAAAGTCCTCTGCTGAACTCTTTGTCTCTTCCAGAGGAAGATTAAACTGGAAAGGAGATGAGGAATTTGCCAAAAGTATCTGAGGAAAAGAGATCTCAGATAGTTACTGAGGAAACCTCTGCCTCCCAATATAGAAGCAGAAGACTGGGGATCAATATCAGCGCTGTTACCATGGCTTGCCTGTAAAGGGCCCTGGCAGAAATGCTGCAGTACAACAACAACAAAGAAGAGCAATCTCTTGCCTGCCAGGGCTGGCCTTATCATGAGACGAACTGAAGCGGCCGCCTCAGGTGCCAGACTGTGGGGGGGAGAGGCACCACTAGGACCCAGACAATTGAGACCTTTCAAAATTTTGGCCCAAGCGAGAGGGCATGGGGGGGCGTCATTTGAGCTCCCCACCTCAGGTGCCAAAATGTTGTGGGCCGTCCGTGTTGCCTGCCACTGAGAATTTGAAAGAGTGGAAAAAGCTCAAGCAACAGATTCCATAAGAAAAATAAACATTTAATATGCTGTTAGTGATTTTTCTCCATGGGGCATTTAAATAAATTCATTCTTTGTTGAAACAAGACCATATATGTGTAAAGTATTTTCATTCATCTGGAGTGGCACAACTATCTGTTGCTGTGAAATAAATATTTTTCATTTGTATCTAAAAAAATCAAAAACAAGATGAATTTATTTTCTAATTTCTTTGGTAAACTCATGGGAAAAATTAAAGTACAAACTTGTTTTACCACTAATCTGAGCCCACATCTCTTTAAGAGTTCATTTTTTTCACCTTACTACCTATTTAATAGCGCTGTTGATTAATCACAGTTAATTCATGCAATTAACTCAAAAAATTAATCATGATTTTAAAAATTAATTATGACTAATCACAGTTTTAATTCCACTGTTAAACAATAGTATACCAATTGAAATTTATTATATATTTTTAATAGTTTAAAATATATATTTTATTTTCAAATATATTGATTTCTATTACACCACAATACAAAGTGTTGTGTTGTATATTATATTATTCTTATTATAAATAATATATTATATTATTATATTAACATTGTATTATTCTTATTATAAATATTTGCACTGTAAAAACTGTAAACAAAAATAATAGTATTTGCATAGCTTATTTTGAGTTAAGCCCTGCTGTGTAGATGCACCCATAGAGCCTATAAGTCTACTCCATCCTACTTTTTGTTCAGCCAATCACTAAGATAAACACGTTTGTTTTCATTTGCAGGAGATAACACTGACAGCTTTTTATTTACAATGTCACCTAAAAGTGAGAACAGGCATTTGCATGGCACTTCTGTTGCTAGCATTGCAGGGTATTTATGTGCCAGATATGTTAAACATTTGCAGGCCCCTTTATGCTTCAACCACTGTTCCAGAGGACATGATTCCATGCTGATGAAACTCATTAAAAATGCACTAATTAAATGTGTGACTGAACTCTTTGGGGGAGAACCGAATGCCTGCTGTTCTGTTTTAGCCATGTGCTGCCATATAGTTCACATAAGAGCAGTCTCAGATGATAAACCAGCATATCACTTATTAATTTAAGTACACATGGTAGATTGGATAAAATGCAAAACGGTACCAATGTGAGATTTCTAAAGATAGTCACATCACTCTTTCTGAGGATTAAGAATCTTAATGCTTTCCAAAATCTGAGCAGGACAAGGTGTGGAGCATGCTTTCAGATGTCTTAATAAAGTAACATTCTGATTAGGCAACTACAGAATCCAAACCACCAAAAAAGAAAATCAACCTTCTGGTTTTTTGCTGGTGGCATCTGACTCAAATGATGAAAATGAACATGCAGCAGTCCACACTGCTTTGATTCATTACGCCTCCTCTCATTTCCAGGTGACATTGGAAAGGAGGAGCAGGTAGCATTATCTCCTTCAAATGTAAACAAGCTTCTTTTTGAACAATTGACTGAATACAAAGTAGGACTGAGTGGACTTGTAGGCTCTAATGTTTTACATTGCTTTATTTTTAATGCATTTTTGGTACATAATTGAACATTTGTAAGTTCAAAAATCTCATACTAAAGCGATTGTACTGCAGTACGTGTCTTGGTTGAATTGAAAAATACTATTTCATTTGTTTTTACAGAGCAAACAATTGTAATAAAAAATAAGTAAATAGTGAGTACTGAACACTCTGTATTGTGTTGAAATCAATATATTTGAAAATGTAGAAAACATCAAAAAATGTTAAAAGATATGGTATTCTATTATTGTTTAAAAGTGTGATTAATCATGATTAATCTTAATTGCATGATTAATTGCAAATCATTTTAAATTGCTTGACAATCTTACTAATTAACAACCTTCATATTTCCACCTGACTGTAGCTGTTGTCCAGGTTAAATGCATGTCATTTTTCTAAAACGGTAGGACATACTCCTGACATTTTTGACCAGTATTATATCTCAAAATATATTATATATTCTAAGCTATATATGAGCTATTGCTGAATACATTATGACAGATGTACACCTCTGTGTTGCTGAAGTAACAGGACCAAAGATATCAATGTCAATTAATATAGATTAATCTTCATAGAAACTATATGCACTTGAATTCTAGACATTGCAGAATTCTAGATTATTGTGGTGATCAAAGCAGTTTGTATTTAGCTAAGAAAAAAAGGATCAAGGGCTGCATGTAGAGGAAAAAATTGTGCTAATTTCAAACATAATATATAGTATAAAATTCACCACTGCCCTCCATACCCCTTAAATCCCACAGGAGATGGCTCTGTGAGGCTACGTCTAGACTTCACGCCTTTTTCAACAGAGGCTTTGTCGATAGTATCTGTTGACAAAGCCTCTGTCGAAAAAGAGCATCTAGATTACATTATACGGATCGAAAAATCGATCTGTTTTTTCAAAAAAGAGCGTCCAGACTGCTGGACACTCTGTCAACAAAAGAAGGTACCCAGAAGTGCTTCTGGCAGGGCATAGGGGCAGCCTTTATTTCCAGGTGCTACTGCCTGCCCTTTGCAGAGACGCATGCTTAAAGGGATCCCCCTGGACAGCCATTGCTCTGCTCCTGCTTCTGGCTTGCCTACCTCCTAGAGGGAAAGCAAAGCTGCTGCAGTGCTTGCTCTGATTGCCCTGCTTCCTCGAACACCACAGCAGTTTATCTGCAGGTTTTTTTCTGCTTTTCACCTTTTATTTGGCCATGGAGCCTGTGCTGCCCCTGGGTAGGTGCTGGCCCCATGCTGCCATACTGCAGCTTCTGCTGCATCTGCATGACTCTGTCATGAATCTCCTGCCCCATATGGACCTGGACCGCACCGAGGAGACCCTCCTCCGGGATGCAGGAGCTCTGCCCTTGCCCCCATTTTTTTTGAGGACAGGCAGATTTGGAGGCACGAGACAACTTCGGACTGGTGGGACCGGCTCATCATGCAGCTCTGGGATGACGACCACTGGCTCCACAACTTCCAGATGCGGAAGGCCACATTCCTGGAGCTGTGTGCCTGGCTCGCCCTGCTCTGGAACACCCACCTGTGGGCCCGCCATCCCCCTGCAGAAGCAGGTCGCAATCGCCTTGTGGAAGCTGGCCACCCCTGACAGCTAGCGCTCCGTGGGACACCAGTTTGGCGTGGGGAGGTCTACAGTCAGGGCCGTCTTCATGGAGGTAAGTCACTTTTGGGGGACAGGCCCTGCTGAGTGGAGGGGTTGAGAAAGGGGGACTGCCAGGCAAGGGCAAGGGGGAGTGGGGGATGGAGTGGCACTTGGAGGCTGCTCCTTGGCAACCCCTGCACTGATGCAGGGGAGGGGGTGTCCTGACAAGGGGAGGGTTAGGTTGGGGGGGGGAGGGTCCCCACCCCCCCAAGCACTTAGGTAATCTGTCTAACTCCCTGGTTTCTGTCTGTCTATTTGTCTTGTGCTACAGGTGGTGCGGGCCATCAATGCGGAGCTGCTGAACAGGCTCGTCCATCTCGGGGACCTGGACAACATCATTGCCAGGTTTGCCACCCTTGGATTCCTGAACTGCGGAGGAGCCCTCGATAGGACACACATCGCACCGCCCCATCGAGCAGCCCAATTTATAAACTGGAAGGGCTACTATTCGATGGTGCTGCAGGCCCTGGTCGACCACCAGGGACACTTATGGACATTTGTGTCAGGTGGTCGGGGCAGGCACATGATGCCCGCATATTCTGGAACTCCTACCTGTACCACAGGTTGCAGGCAGGAACATTTTTCCCTCAGTGGCACCTTGCACTCGGGGACGTGCAGATGCCGTTGTGCATAGTGGCTGATGCGGCCTACCCCCTGATGACATGGCTCATGAATCCCTACACTGGCCACCTGGATGCGAGTAAGGAGCTTTTCAACATGCATCTTAGCCAGGCTCGCATCCAGGTGGAATGCGCCTTCGGCCGGCTGAAAAGGAGGTTCCGTTGCCTCCTCACACGGTTGGAGATGGGCGAATGCAGCATCCTGGAGGTGGTGGCCGCATGTTGCACCCTCCATAACCTGGTGGAGAGGAAAGGGGAGGACTTCCTGCCGGGGTGGGGGACAGGTGCTGATGGTGAGGACAGGCCATTTCAGCAGCCCCAGACAGCTGCCATCCGCCAGGCTGGTGTCCAAATCCAAGGCGCCCTGAGGGAGAAATTCTCAGAAGGAGCCCACTGACTCTCCCCAGGGCCTCCCCCATGGGGGGTTTGGCCTGGCCCACCCCTACCTGTCCCTCCACTACCCTCACCCTCTTCCCATAAAGAATACATAAACAGCTGGTTTTCTTTATACACAGACATTAGTTTTTTATTAGAAACACTATCAGTAAAGAAAATGTGCTAACTGTTTAAAAAAAAATTCTCTGTGTACTGTTCAAATGTGTAAAGGTAAATCTTTCACTCAAAAATAAAGATTTTGTTATATAACTGAAATGACCTTTAACAGGTGTAGTAGGGGACTGAAAACCTGGAGGGGGAGGGGGGGTTCAAGTAGGCTGCTGCTTCCCTGATCGCAGGGTCCTGCCACCTTCCTGTGTCCTGGCATCGCCATGGTGTTGGGGTCGGGTGGAGCGAGACCTAGTCCTGGCCTGGGCAGGAGGGGGTGGCAGCTGTTGGGCCTGTGAGGGCTTGGGAGCAGGAGGGGCTGGAGGGGGAAGGTGGGGCTGGGGGGAAGGGGAGACTGGGGGGGAAAGAGAAGGCTGGAGGGATTGGAGGAGCAGGGAGAGCAGGGGCCTGGTGTGCAGGAGGAGTGGTGCCTGTGACAGGAGCAGGCAAGGCGAAGAGCTCCTTCATTGTGGCACAGATGTCAGTGCGCTGCTGGACCAGCTCATCCAGCAGCTTGGTGCGCCACTCGGCCTCTGCCTGCGTCCTCTGCTGGAGGGTCCTGTTGAGGTCATGCAGGGCCACAATGTGCTCCCTCAGCAGGTCCATGTACACACGCCAGTGCCTGCGGGTGCCACGGGTCCGGGATGGTGGTGGGGCGGGTGTGGTACTCCCCTGTTGGGTAGAGAGTCCAGCTGTGGAGGAAAAAAGGAGGAGACAATCAATGTCTGTGTGCACCCCTGCTATCCCCGAGGGCATGCCATGGCTGTCAGGGGCTCTCCTTCGGACAGGAGACTCAGGGGTGTTACATGTGATACTGAGTGTGAGTTGGGCGGCAGACTGAAAGCCTCATAAGGGCCGCACAGTGGCAATGGGGCTAGCTGGCCCCCCGTACTGCCAACCCGCCCGTGTGTGGTGACCCCTCAAAGCACACACCTGATGTTCCCTCCCCGATGTCCACGGACACCTGGGAGGCCTCTGGGGTCTGGATCCCTGCTGCCTCCTCTTCCTCCTCCTCCCGGTGCAGCTCTCCTGCCTCTCCTGCCTGGTCTTCCTCCCTCAGGAGGGGTTGGTCCATAATGTGGTGGGGTAACCCAGACTGCACCACACACAGTGGAGTCTGGGCTTCCCCACCGCCCAGGATCTACTCCAACTCCTTGTAGTAAGGGCAGGTCTCGGGGGCTGCCCCCGAGCAGGAGCTCTGGTCCCGGGCCCTGGCATATCCCTGCCGCAGCTCCTTTACCTTGGCCCTGACTTGTGCCATGGTACGGGGGTGATGCCCGTTAGTGGCCAGTCCCTGGGCCAGGTGCTCATAAATCTCCGCATTCCTGCGGCATGTCTGCAGGGCCTGCAGGGCTTCTTCCTGGGACCAGAGCTCCAGGAGGTTTTTGATTTCTGGCCCTGACCAGGCTGGTGCCCACCTTTTGGTGCCCCTGGGTGGGTCCTCCTTTCTGTCCCGAGAAGGGCCAGAGGGGCCTTGAGGCTGGGACATGGCTGTCACGGGTGCTCTGGCTAGCTGCCGGACAGAAAGGCCTGTCTGGGTGCCTGTGCCTTTAAGAGGTTGCAGCCAGGAACCACAGAGGTGCTGTACCTGTAAAGGCTAGACTGTCCACCAGGGCTTCTTCCTGGAGGCCTTTTTTGTTTACAGAACTGGATCCCTGCTTCCACACATACCTTTTGTTGACAGATTGTCGACAAAGGCATTCTTCCTCATAAAAGGAGGTTTACCGCTGTCGACAAAACTGCCGCATTCTGTCAACTTACTGTCGACAGAACGCGGTGGTAGTGTAGACACAGGTATAGTTTTGTCGACAAAAGGCCACTTTTGTTGACCAAACCCTGCCGTCTAGATATACTCTGAGACTCATGCAATCTTAGGGCTGCTCTAATTTGCCCAAAAGGGCCAAAAACATGGCCTAGGATTGGCATGATATGGGAGTATCCCGACGACATACTCCTTTCTTTCAACCATCCCCTGCACTTACCACAGCATTGAGATCTCCACACCATGAGATCATCACTTCAGTGGAGTAATCCCCCCTGGATTGGTGAAGCTGACTTTAGGATCAGATTGCACCAGCAGAGCAGAGCAGACTCAGAGGCTATGTCTATACTGCACACCCTTGGTGGAGGTGGCAGCATATAGGGTACATGTAGATGTATGCCACAGTGAAAAAGCTGTCCACTCTGCAATGTATAGCTGAATGCATCAGTGAAAAGCAATGGCAGAGGAGAAATGGTTCAGCAGCTCCCTGCTGCCAGCACCTTTCACTGAAGCGAGGAAAGACTCTGGCAGGAGGGAGGCAGGGGAAAAGGGACTCCTTGTTGCCTCCCTTCCACAAGGGTCTTTGGCTGCTGCTAAAGTGTCTTTCTCTGAAGTGGGGGAAGGCTCTAGCTGCAAGGGAATAATGGAATGCTTCACTGCTTAAAATAGCAGTGTAGATATGGGGCACTGCTTGGGCAAGTGGAAAGCCATGTAGGGTAACGCCCATAGGCTTCTGGTGCCTCTTTACTCTCCTAAGCAGTGCCTCACCACCTACACTGCTATTTATATCCACGTATGTACTGTACACACTGCTATAACAAATGTACACTGTAGATATACACAAAATATCTAGCCCATCCAGCATATTGAAAAGTCAGCAACTTCCTTCTGTAGAAGAAAGGACCCACATTTGTTAAAAGGTGTTTTAAAACCACCCATGGATTTTTTCCAATTTCTCCTTGCTCCACTCTCTGTTCTTCAGTTCATCTAGCCCTTACCCCTGAACAGACACATCTCAAACACTGATTAATCAAAGAAATTACTTCTTTGCAGTTCCTTCAGTCTATAATGGCTTTCCTGAATCTCTGTCCTCATTTATTCTCTCATTTCAAACTCAGCTGAATACATATCTTTTCTCCTTTGTCTATCCCCACATTATTTAACTCTGTAAACCATTTACAGAGAAATAGATAGTATGAAAGAGGCTATACACAACTGTGTTGTCTTGCTCTATACATTATGAAGAATTGGGAATGTTTAGAAAACAGAAGACTGAGAGGGGACATGATAGTGGTTTTCAAGTATCTAAAAGGGTGTTACAAGGCAGAGGGAGAAAAATTGTTCTCCGTGGCCTCTGAGGATAGGACAAGAAGCAATGGGCTTAAACTGCAGCAAGGGAAGTTTAGGCTGGACATTAGGAAAGACTTCCTAACTGTCAGGGTGGTTAGGGAAGTTGTGGAATCTCCATCACTGGAGATATTCAAGAGCAGGTTAGATAGACACCTGTCAGGGATTATCTAGAAGGTGCTTGGTCCTGCCACGAGGGCAGGGGACTAGACTCGATGACCTCTCAAGGTCCCTCCCAGTTCTTGTGTTGTATGATTATGTTTGTTACTATCAGAGGGAATTGTAGGGGGATTATTCTGTTTAATCATTTTGTAATAATTTTTGAGCTACTGCTCCATGAATTTGTAAAAAGGAAAATGTTTTCTTTATTCTGAACATGCCAACTTTAGTTCTCAAGAACCACATTAAAGTCTATAATTAGATAAGACATAGGAAGTACCATATGATAGCAGGCCAATCATCCTTCTAATCTGTTTTCAACTTTGGGCTAATGCCAGATGTTTCCAAAAAACCTATGCAATAAACTAACAATAAAATCGTTTAAATGAAAAATCAGTTTCTCAATTCAAATGTATCTAAAATACTTTTTTAATCTTGCTTAAATTCACAAATGATACAATATTGAAGTGTTTTTAAACATACTGTACAATCATGTCAGTTAAATGTTTTACATCAAGGCACAGCACACCATATTTTACAGATATGCCTTGATAGGCAGCAATTTTGTGTAATCCCCGAGATTTGGCAGTATTGCCCAGATAAATAGCATGGGTCACATTTCACATATATGCTAGAAGATAGATAAATAAATAATAGATGCTATCACATTTTATTTGAAATAGAATTGCATATAAAAAGAATATACAATAATTTAACTGGAGTAATTAGATTGTTTTGTACTACACATAACAGAAGTGCTTTCATTTGTTTTTAACAAAACATTTTTAAATATTAGGAGGATGCAAAAAAAATGAGTCTTCTGTTTGGCCTTATTGATTTATGGAGAAGAGTTGCTTTCATTAGAAACAAAAGGGAGTTAACATTTCAATTTCATGGCAATCTGAAATAAAGAAAGAAATACAAAATTACCAAAATATTGACATTGAAATATTTATTTTGGTACAATGCATAGCTATCCACTGATAACTTAAACTATTTCTTGAACCAACTGGCTTTGTCTTATAAGGTGATCTGGCATTCATTACAACTGATTATTTAAACTTTTCACTTTACTTTGAAAAAAAAAAAAGAGTGGATGAGCTATTTAAATTATGTATACCTAGATTTATAACACATGTTTGTATTCACTATTACTGTTTCCTTCTAGGATCTAGACCACATAAATCTATTATTCATCTAAACAAGAATTGTCAGTAAGATATTAGTAATGATAACATTACCAAAGGATGTCTAGATTCTATATATATTGCAGTGTGTTTACCATATTCCACATGTCATCCAGATGTTTATATTTGAACATTTCTTCTTCGCCTGCCAAAAGCTTTAGACCCCACATTGGTAGGTACAAAGTTGTTCTTGCCTACTCCTCCTGACCTGCTGAGGAAGTCTGCCAGACGATGGGTCACACAGGTTGCTGTGTTGCATGCCCTTTTCTGTGCTGTTACACTGCTTTTCAAAATTAAAAAAAATAAAAAACACTTTTTAAATCAATAAAATGTAGTTTTACCTGAAAAAAATATATCTATAAAAATGCAATTGTGAAGTCCCGTATTTGTGTCTCAAGGATTTTCATATTGTACTCTCAGTTTAACTTAAAAATGTTTTTTCTTTTTCTAGCTATGGACGGCTACAGACTCAACTCAGGTTGTGAAATTCAAACTGGGCTCTTTCTTTCTTATCCATGTCGCCAAATAGTTAAAGTTCTGTAGACAAAATATGCCCTCAACAATTGATCAACTCCATTCTCACCAACAGACTTAACAGACAACTGTTGATAATGCATAAGTATTAAAAGAATCTAGCTAAGCCTCACCTAGGTAGGTTCTGTAGAGCTGATGGAGTAACGTAGCAAAAACTTATAGAGTAAGAAGGTGCTAGATTTTTTAAATAATTTTCCAGTCATTTTGCTTCTTCCATATATCTGATTACAGTATTTAAATAGCTTTCTTCTTTATTTGGGCCTTCACTGAGCAGAGCAATCATCATTTTAGTGATCCCATTGACTTTAATGGGACTATTCACTAGCTTAGCATTAAGCACATGCTTAGGTGTTTTGCTGGATTGGGGCCTTAGAGAACATGCTTTTATAGTCTTTATTCAAGCTGATCTCCTACTGATATAAATGGAAATGTTACCTGAGTTAGGACTATAGAAACAGTACCATAGAAGAATTTTGGAGGGATAACCATGTTAATGTTTCAGCAAAAACAACGAGGCACCTAACAGTGGGTTCCTGCCCACAAAAGCTTATGTCCAAATAAATGACTCCAGCTCATCATCTGATGAAATGGGTTTTGTCCACGAAAGCTCATGATACTATATATTTTTATTAGTCTCCAAGGTGCTACAGGACTACTACTTGTTTCCAAATGAATATGTTAGTCTTTAAGGTGCCACAGGACTCCTTGTTGTTTTTATCATCAAAGACATTCCTGGTAACATTACAATTGTCTTCTGAACAGTTCCCTTGTTGTAAAATATATGCTCTACTGGGGGGGGCGGGGGGGGGACGAAGGGGGGGAAGTGAAAGATGTACAAAAGCAGCACTAAATCTGAAAATCATTGTATTCAATTAACAGAAAACAAGATTTTAAGTGATTTACCCAGACATAAAAGGTCCCCCTTTTCAATCTTTTAATATATAAGTCTCTCTCACAGGTAGTTTCTAAAACTAATATACAGGGTAAAAAATACCAGTGATCCACGTTAATACATCACTGTAAAGACTTTTCATGTAAACAATTTTAAGGAAAATGAAAAAGAAATATTAACATTCTTACCTGGATGAATTCAATGAGAAGAGATTACAATCTAGATTACATTTCTAGTGTTTTCACACTAATTAATATATGCATTTCTTGATGCTTAGCCATTTCAAAAGTTCATACAAGTGACTAATTATATATGTATACATACATATAGAGCGCGGTTAAAAGTGTTAGGGGTTCTCCCACTATGTAAGAACAGTTCAACTATTCTGGAATTAAATTATTATACAACTTTTGTTCTACTCTTCTTCATTTCTGAAAAGATTAGTAAAACTTTCCTGGCTTTGTCTAGCAAGCTTGCATTCCAACACAATTAAAACAATAGGCCTAATCCTCATAGAAAAATAGGTTTATTGAACAAGTGCATGAGCAGGCATGAAAGAAGAGTTTATCTGTACATGTAATAGCCAGAAATGAAAAGCTTTCTTTAGATTTTTTTAAATAGATGCCTAAGAAAATCATCTGAAATCTCAAGGCAATGCTGTTCATTATTTTTATTTGGTGTATAGTTTTTTTTTCTAACTTGGTATGTGTGTAATGTTCTTTATCTTCCTAACTTTACGTCCATCTCAAACATTCTCTGTCAAAAACAGGATCAAAATAACATAGCAAAATTAGCAATCAAGGTTAGATCCACATGCATCAAGTTAAAAAAAGGAGAAGGGTGGAAATAGACATGTCTAGTTGTTTCCCAGGGATTCCCCATAGTTTGCATAGCGTTCATTTTCCAGGTCACTCAGCACATTCCTTTTCTTGCCAGGAGTTCCAGCCCCGACGTCAGTACGAGGGTAAGTTTGCAATTTGTGCAATTCTTGAGACAGTTTGCCCAGCACACAAGTACTCAGACTGGCACAGCGTTTGGAAATAGGTCTATCCAGGCTGCAAGGGGAAAAAACATGCCAAAAAAGTAATATAAATCATGCATACTCATGCATTACATACCTAGATAAAAATTATAATTAGGAGATGAAAAGAAAAGAAAAATTCCCCTCAGACTCATTTCATGCAAAGGGGGAAGGATGCCATACACATAAAATCAGAGGTTTATCATAAACAAAATGAATATTATTTACTTATCAAGCAAATTGATTAGATTTTTTGGATGCTGGTAGTCAAAGAATAGGAGCTTTGTCTTCTAATGTCGTCGACATGCTGTTCAGGATCTCATTCATTAACATGCTTTGCAATAGAAATTCATTGTGTTTAATGCAAATGTACTTGCATGCCTTGGCCCTGAGGGAAAGGGTGGCGCTGCGTGCACTATTAGGATGCCCCAGCTTCAGCCAATGGCCTTCCATGCCTCAGGACAGCATGCACTATCGTGACAGAGAATCCAGGAGCCATCGAATAGCCCTCAATACTACATCAGGAAAACATACCTCTTGCTGCCATATTTTAATACAACCCCCTCCATGAAGTTCAACTCACCCTCCAACGGCTTTTTTTAAAATTGTCTCTTGATTGTAAAAACAGATAAAAGCAAGTTAACTAAGTGGAAACCATCCTCCTGATACTGACACAGGAAAACATCTCTGCAGTACCATCCCCTCCCAAGTATTGTACAAGGTCATCTGCAGTCCCAAGGGAGAGGAAAATCTTAGCCTGCCTGAGTGTCTGCTGAGGTGGCTCTTGTGGGAAATCTAATGCACACAACAGGTTGATCCCTCTTCCCCAGAATCTGTGCATATCCTCAGGGCAGTAGTCCTTACCTGTTCCCCTCACTCGCCTGTTCCAGTTCTTCCGCTGTCATCTGAACAAATTCTTTTACCAATGCATTTAATAACCTTCGAGCTTCATAATCACTGAGTGTCACTCGATCTGTTATGGAGTCTAAGCCAGGTCTATGTGGAGACAAGCAATACAGCATGAATACAAGCTTAAGTGCTGCACAGAATTTTGCATATGTGCTCTTGGATGGATGAGTTCTTTTATACACTATTCCACATTGTTGAGCGTGTTTTTGTCATATGCATACCGAACTCAAGATAAAGACAACTCAGTCCCCCGCACAGTAGATAAGTAATCTATTGCATGTTAAAATATGAGCTTGCCAAAAAGGCTAAATTTCCTCCTCCTACTTTCTCCTTTACTATAATCCACTTCCTATATGCCACCATGAAGAAAACTAAATATCTCCATTCTGTTCAGATTCAGTGCTCTGAAACTCAAGAGTGTCCACAACTCTCTGGTTCTTACCTGAGTGGAGTTGCCTGGGAGCTATCCATCTGGCACATAACCAAGGCATAAACCGCAAGGAAAGATGAAATCTTCAGCATAACCATAATGTCCTCTCTACAACAAAGATTCACATCAAACAATGGCCATTTTCCAACCTCCTCAATCTTATCAGATCTACTAAAAATGCAGTCTTTCTTTAGGTACACTTGGTAGTAAGCTGTTAATTTGCTTTGGTCTTTTGCTTTAGTTTTTTTAAAAATAATATTCAGGATTTTTTTATATGATCAAATATAATAGTTGAAGTTTTTCAGAATTAGGATTTTGATCAAGATGTAACTAAAATTGGATTTAAATTAATGCAGGTCTGTCTATAAGCTGACGGGAAACATGTCTCTTCTACCCAGTAGTTGAAGAACTACACATAATTCCATGCATTTAATGCCTCCGATCTAAACTGGACAAAATGGCATTTCAGGTACCGTAAATCTTATCAGAAAGTATCAGAGCTAAACTATAGTCATGTTTAAAATATAAATATGACCAATACTTTTCTGTAGTCTCATTTTTGCAGAAGATTAATACATTTGAATTACTCTAATGTTTAATTTTAAATTTAAAAATAATTCTGCTTGTTAGAAGTCAGTACATTGAAGACTGCTTACTTCTTTATACAGTTTACACACTAATCTTCAAACTCAAATACAAATTAGATAAAATTTTTAAAGTGTTCCCTTTACATTAATTTTAATAAAAATCCCAAAAATGTTACCAAAGATAAATATCTCAAATGAACTCAAGTCGAGAGAGTAGAAAAATTAACACATATCCTGAAGAACTTCTCTGACACATAGCTTTATTTAAATATCTTTAGACTAACTTCACTTTTCACTCATAAATTAAAACACCTATTACAACCTATAGCATATATTGTTAGCTAACATACGATAAAGGTTGTCATTTTCTTCTATTTTATAACAGATTTTATGAAAAGCTCAAAATGATTACAAAAGAAATCAAGTTATGCAACCCAGTAATGTAGAGACTAGCGTTGTTCCATATAAAAAGTATGATAATATTCAGGATCAATTGCTTTTCATTATTGTAATGGAATTGTGCATTTCTTTATCTTCGTATTTTAAATGTATTTTATTTTGAGAAAGTCAGCAACGCATACGAAATCTAGCGGATTCAAAACTATGCGTTCTCTGAACGCACCGAGAAAACAAATTAAAATAGTGAAAGGCATCACAAGCTTTAACAGCATCAGCTAAAGACCTTCTTGAGTACACGTACAGCTTCAAACACGGCAGATTCTGCTGCCTTGGAGCTCACCATACTCTAGATTTAAGAAAAAGAAAAGAAAAAGAAAATGCGTGCTTACCTTGAAATGCAAAGCTTCTTCAGTAACAGCGAAACGTGGTGGAGGTTTCCTCAATATATGTTTCTAAATCGTGATGCTGTTCAATGCCCAAGTACCCTCCTTTTATATCTACCGCCAGGGTAAAAGTGTGTAGGCGTTTGACCGGCACTAGCCAGCCAATCACTAGATCTGTTGGTAAAATACAGCCAATCCACAACTGGGCACGAAACCCACAGCTCTTGAATTACGTCATCCTCCGGTCACCGAGTATTCCATTCACAAAATTTGCTAGTCAGTTGGCTCCATGCGATAGGTTTATTTGCACTGAGGTCACCGAACTCCCCTCCCCCAGGAAAGAGGGATCACATCAGACGATTAATGAAATCGTCTCGAGTCATTAATAATGTACAGTCCACCCCCTCACCCCCACAAAAAGTACCACATCTTTTTCATGAAAAATTCAAAGGATAGGTTATTTACTTATTAGAAGCGACATCTACTGCAAAAAATACCGCATTGCAGACAGAATAAAGGACCGTGAACACGGATTATCATTATCTTTAGTCTGCAAATGGGTAGCTATAGTAATGTAATTGCATACATGGAAAACTGCAATTTAATATTTATTATTTACAAACATATTCGAATAGTACAATTTTATGTTTCGCTACAAAGTAAAACATCAATGAACAAACTATTTCACTATTTCCCTAATGAATGGGAATTTGTATGTTATTAAATAAGCTTAATTCTATCGATTACGAATATAGTTTCCGGAACAAATAAGTCTGTTATGCTTATCATATTAGAAAAGTTTCCCTTTGGTATCTTGAAGTCCGATCCTTCAAAGCTTTACTCACTTGGGGAGTTCCTCTGACCTCAACGGACTAAGTTTTCAGGTTCCAGCCTTTGATTGCCAAGTTAGGATAGTTTCCTGGTATCTAGTGTGTATTTGTGTTTGGCAAAGTGTACGGGAGAGAAGGGGGAAATGTAAACTAACAAATTAAAAATCACACATTAATGGAAAGCACAGATGCGAATCTTCGTTCTGATTTCAGTGTGCGTTAAATCAGGCCTTCCTTCTGTAATGAAGGAAAGTGACTCTCTGTCCACCACGAAGAACAATTTCCATTTTTCCTTTCTTCCACAAGTCTCGGCCATGAGGAAGTCTTTTTCACACAGCATAGTTCGCATTCTTAATTTTTCAATGAAAACTAACTTGAGTTAAACCTTAAGCATCTTGTAAAATAATTATTCTCCGACGATTACATTCACTTTTCAGAGGGTGTGAGATCAAGAATTGTGTGTGTGTCCAGAGTTATACGAAGAATAGCGCAACCTAGCGGAGTAGGCAGTTTTGTGGGAAACTGCTCTGAAGAAAGATGCTGGTTAAGACTGAGGGGACACGAGACTGCTTCCCTTCCTTACAGGGACTTCTATTCAAAGGTAATAGTTACATGGTGACCATTCGCTCTTCTCTGGTTGTTCATTGAACAGGACTGATTTAGATTGGGGTTTGGGATGCATTCCTTAGAGGACAGTTTTTACATGCATTGAATCGAACAGGATTCATTGAAAATTTTACTTTCATTGTCTTCTGTGACACGCATTTCAGAGTCGTAGTTTAATTACTATAGACCCAAGAGGACGTGTGCCCGGAACTATTGGTTTACCAACGGTAGCACCTGATATTGAGAAGTAACGTACGAACCCATCTCTATTCCGCAGAAAGTGTACAAACAGTGGGACTGGCCCGACCACCTTCTCTCGCAGGGGAGGATTGCTAGCAGATGTTATAGCCTGCGTGATTCAGTCAGTTTTGCTACGGCCCCTGGCTTTCCGGATTGCCATAATACCATTAGATTGGCAGCTCCCTTTGGGCAAAGTACTTGGAGCAGCTGGACGTGCTCTGAGTGTGTCTCGCATTTGAGGCCCCCTTCCCCCGCTCCCCCCATTCCAGAGTTGAAGTGGTCACGTTCCAGCAGCTCCCCAGCTGCTTCCCTTTTCCTGGGCACTTCGAAAGCGAAGAGCTACATCCGCAGTGGAGAAGCCTCTGCCCGAGCCAAGCGGCTCAAGCTATAGGGTCAAATGAATCACACTGAAGGGGGCGCTTAGTCACTGTCTAATGGCTTTGTAGGAGTGTCTAGAGTTTGTACACCTGCTCCATGACAGGATGGTTGGATTTACTGTATGTTTGTAAAGCTGTTTTGCACACACGCACATTGACCCAAGCCCATCCCAAGGAAAAGAGCGGACAGCGAATAGTTTTTCCGGTGGAAAATTTCAATTAAGGTGTGTACTTTCTCGATGGGTCTTTTCTTCATTTCAGAAAAGCGGTAAGGGCGGTAATGGGTTCTGCCAACCGCAACAAATGGGGATAAACCACTTTCTGTTTGCATCATCCCAATAAACATTGCGTTTCTTCTCCCGTGCGTTATGTTCCCATTGTGCTATGGAGACTATTCCTGTTGGTAAGTAGAACGTTTTCCTTTGACTTTGCTTACACAATGGGCGTCGGAGTTTCCAAGTACCAGATTGCAGATACATTCTGCTAATAACACTCACTCGCTCACAAGAGAGGGAATAGAGGTGCTCTTTAACAAGAAACACGGCGTTGCAATCTGCAGCTCGCGGACCCCGGGTTCAAGATGAAACCCGAATGTCAGGCAAGCAAGTTGTTCCCTTCTCATTCATCTAAAAGAGAATAATTGGGAGGCGGCTGGAAGGGAGACTGCGCAAGCCAGGGGGATGGGTCCATTTGGCTGCGCGCGTTTCGCAGGAATCCGGGAATTGGTTCCTGTGTAACGGTGACACTGGGAGTCTGGAGGAGGGAGAGTAGTTACCGAGAAGTCTCCCTCTGGGAGCGCTGGAGAGGGAGAAGAGAGTTGCATCAGGCTGATTGCTTCTCAGTGCTTAAAGCAGAAAAAGCCTTTTCATTGCACCCCGGAGACTTACCCTGAAAACCTCTTCAGCGTTTCAGTTTGTTTGTCGAGATGATACTCTGTAGACATATAATATGAAATGATCAGACATGGACATAATTACTAAAATAGAAGCCAAACTATTTCGCTCCTAACCCAGACAGCTTTGGACCTGAGAAATTCCAAAGGACCGCCCTGCCTCTGACATCGATCGAGAAAACCTATAGAAGGATTGCCGAGTCCTACCACCGCACTAAACCATCCTACCATGTGACCACAATATTAAAGCTTTCAAGAATGAGCTGAAAAACTAAGGGACTGTTCCTGTACAGAAATATTATTCCATATTTATTTGATATAGACACCCAAATACTCATTTCTCCATTTACTAAACAGATTTATACAGAGACATTAATTTCTATTTCATTATTTCCTCTTGTTTGAAACTACTGTGTACACGTGCTTGAAAACATCAGATGCGTGACTTTTTTATTTTAGGTTTAGTTAATATCTGGCAATGAAACTAACACTCCACTGCAACCTTCCATTTCTGGTGAAACTGCATAAACGTTTTACAGACTATGGCTAACACTTTATATCGGGTAATTAGACTCCCTAATCCTCATTTACGAGATTAGAACTGTATTTCAAGCATCTGCGCGCCGCACTTTTGAAAATCAGGCTATTCATTTATCTCCCTTCATTTGGGTTTAGAAGCCTAACTTTCTATAATCTGACTTGTACCCAAAGTATAATTACAGGGGTACGTCCTGTTGTACTAAACATATTTATGTACCGATTGATGGAGTGTGAAGGAACAAGATAAATGCAAAATATGTGCTGATCTGTTAATTTTATTTTTAAGTATAAAGTATGAAGATGCTCGATGACAGCGAAAACACGTTAAAAGATGCACACAATTCTCTGGCTACCTATAAAAAAGGCATTGATTATTTTTTTTAGTGATCATTTTTTGTTTTCTATTGCCAAACTTCACTTTAGGAATAACGGCTATGTAGTGCACCCGTTTATAAACCGCACACTTTGTACGTGCTGACCTCATAACTGCATGGTTGTAAATCAGCTTCAAGTGGCTTCCTCAGATGCCCAGGAATCCACGTCTTTCTAAACTCTAAACATTTTTCACGGGGTTCAGGATTTTAATGGCCGTTACGGGTTCAGAGAGGACTTCGATGTTTTATTTTATTTTCGAGTTTCCGCGTTCAACTGCAGTACGCAGTAAATGGCTTTATATAAATGCCCATTATTATTTCACTGTAAATTACCTTGGGTTTATATTTGTCCCGAGATTTCCCTATATTTACATATAGAATTTCGACTTTGCTGTTTCTGATGCAAGTGTCCCAACACATTTAAGTTTTATTACTCTTGTTTACATGAAATATACTAATGCTTTACCAAGCCTGTGCTTGCACTCTACATGCGCACCGAATTAATTTCATGTACGGAAACTAATAGAAAATAATTAGCATACTTTCAAGGGTTACAGAAAATAGTGGGCTGAAGATGAGCACTATTTCAAAGCTTTGCTGAAGATTTTCAGGGCTGCACCGGGGTGAAAGTCTTGTGTTTTACACGAAGGCTCACTATCCTCCCGGGAACTGCTGGCCCTGTGCATTTAGATGGCTTTCATCTACAGAGAAACAGACCAACTTATTTGCAATTGAAATAACGGTTTAAAAGAAAATGTAGGACACTCAGAAACTCATCTGAGTGTGTGCCAACACAATGACAGCACAGATCACTTTGCTAAAAGCCATAACGAATTTAAAGATCAATCGGCAGATATGTGAGTATTTTAACCTGAAAAGCAGAAATGTGACTTGCATTTTGGAATCCCTTGGGAATTTTTTAAATTATTTATTTGATTTTTGTTGTTGTTGTTTATCTTTGAGATGCTTTTTCCTTCTACCAGATTAATGAAAGTTTCATTTTAAATAACCCATTCAGAATGCTTATTTTCACCAAGGCAATTACTAATGATTTATTGAAAGAATGAATTAAAGTGTTTTGCCTCTGTTATCCCTGTTTCTGGAAATTAAAGCAGACAGAGGGTGAGGTAATATTTTTCATTGGACCAACTTCTTGTCTTTAAAGCAGTCTGTCATTATTTACAGTTAATTCTTTGCTACACAATATTAATATCTGAAGAAACAGATAATGCTTTGTAGTTGTTTCAACATGGCATGCACAGTTATTCATATTAGAATAAAATACATTTGCTTAAAGGAATCCAACTTTCCACATAAGTATTTACTCTCAAATATCAAGATGGGGGGTTAATTATAGCAACATTTAAAAGCTATATTCTGATTATTTTTTGTTAGAGATACACAGCAAAAGGGAAAAGCCTGTGTTTCTCCATAGCAGGACTTGTTCTGTCTAGGGTAGGAGCAACGACCTGCTTGAAATTGTTAATGTTAAAAAGTTTTATCTGACACATTTTAAAACATAATTTTCTCTACTCTAAACATTCCCATTGTGTATTCTAATCTTGGTTAGCCCTACTAAGTACCACCAGTTGAAATGATATTTAAAAAATAATGTTTATACAGTGTATTTAGCATGGTGTTTGTTAACATGTGTTCAAACACACTGTAATTTTCCAACAGAGACAAGCCTGAGTGTAAACTGTACAAAGAAGCTGCACATGAAGGAAACACAAGGGGAAGGAACAGTCACTTGCAGCACAGAATGCCATAGACAAGCACAATAGACATGTGCTGAGATCATGGCAGAGAGGAGGGAGAGCTCTGTGGTTTGAACATTGGCCTGCTAAACCCAGGGCTGTGAATTCAGTCCTTAAGGGGGCCATTTAGGGATCTGGGGCAACTCTGTCAGGGATGGTACTTGGTCCTGCCACAAAGACAGGGGACTGGACTTGATGACCTCTCAAGGTCCCTTCCAGCTCTATGAGATAGGTATCTGCATTTATCATACAGACCCAATGAGTTGAGAGGAATTGAATTTGTGCTCCATCCTCTCCATGCATAGAATATGGGGGTGGCACAGGGTCTACTTGAGCCTTATGCAGATAGAATAAATTGCCACATTAGTGTGTGTTAAACAGTCCCTTTCCATAAAAGGAAGCCTATGGAACACAGGAATTGCTATACTAGATCAGAACCAGGATCTATTTGGTCCAGCATCCTGCCTCCAAGAGTGGTCAGCACCAGGTGCTTCAAAAAAAGATCAAGAAACCTAACAGCAGGGAGATGTGGGATAATCAGCATTCCAAGCAGGTCTCATCCCAGTACCTAATGGACTGGCTTAAACTCTGAAAATGAGGTGTTATTTCTTAGCAATAACTAGAAATCTGGATGTTCTTATCCATATAAATGTCAAATCTCTTTTTGAGTACTGCTTGTCCAGTCCAGTTGAAGGACTACATTCAGAACAGTGTAAGTGGGCATCAATTCTATCAAAGTACCTACTTGCAACCAGATTTCAATTTGGCAATTAAATGAGCATTTGCCCAGCAAAATCTCTTGAAGTTTCCTGAGCTACATAAGCACTGAAGCTGATCCCAATGTAGAAGTATTTTCTCTGTAACAGCCATGGAAAGTTGAATCGGGCATTCGTTAGCTACAGCTTGCTCAAGAGCTCAATCTGTGAGTTCAACAAGCCCACTAACTTGGAGATCTGTTGGTCTCTTGAGAATGCATCAACAAACATGTGAGCAGGTTGGGTTCTTCCCAGATATTTACATTTTACTAGGCTAATATGTTAACACTGTTAAGAATAATATTTTTAAAATATAAACAACTTTCTGCCTTGTTCTTGGAATGGTGGAGAAAAGAATAAGGGTAAAAAAAGTGAAGATCTTTTTACCCGATTAATGGAGAATGCAATTTAATGTGTAGTTAATTCAAACATATTTATGGAATTCTGTAAAATTAATACAAGTATTACAGAGATAAGGAGAGAGACCAGACAGGTTACACCAAATAAAGGGATACTGTTGGAGTATGGCTTCCCTATCTAGCCTATAACATTCTTTATGGTTGTTTTGGTCACCTAGAGAAAGGAATCCTGGGTAAAAAATACAGGGATCACAATCAGGAAGAAAGGCGAGGTTCCGATAGGGCCTTCCATTGACAATATGGGACTTTACCCCCACAATCATTAACAAGTCCTGTCTGGTGACTCTAGGGTTGTGGTGGACAACTGGCAGCCCACGGGTCACATATGGCTCCATCTCCGCTTCTCCCCTTCCCTCCCAGAGCTGGAATGCCACGAATCAGCTGCTTGCAGCTGTTCAAGGTCTGGGGGGAGGAGCAAGGATGGAGAACAAATCAGGCATTTTGCATGCTCCGAAAGTGCTAGGAGGAGGGGGAGGAGCAGGAAAGTGCAGGGATCTGGTGCCCTGGTGTGTGAGAGGTGTATGGAGGGGCACACAGGAGGGCCATGGAGCCATAGCTGGAACCCCAATGGGCTGCAGGCTGCTGTGGCCCACCCTCCATTCCTGGTTGCTCATCCCTGCTCTAGGACTACATCTATACTACAGTAGAAAGTCGACTGAAGCTATGCAACTCAAGCAATGTGAATAACATAGCTGGAGTTGATGTACCTTAAGTCAAGTTACTGCAGGTACTATACTACAGTTGGGGTGGGGGGGCCAATGGGAGAAACTCTCCCGTTATTTCTTGTCCAGGGTACAGTAATAGGGTCAACAGGAGAGCTATCTGTGGTCTATTTGGGAGGTCTTCTCTAGACCTGCTAAGTCAACAACTGGTGGATCCATCTCAGAGCATGGCTCCAGACTGTAATGTAGATGTAGCCTTGAAGTAACTCAAATGGGTTATATGGCAGGAGGATGATATAACGGACAATGAATATTAGGTACTTTTTATGACACAATTTATGAATTTACTATGACTTGTATGTCTCAGAAGACTGTGATATAATGAAATTGGCTCGATATTTGTTTATACATTTGTCAGGAAATTGGTTAATCGATTATCGAATGCTAATCTAAATTTAAGAAATAAGGTGTGTATATGTTTGCATGTGTATTAGTCATGTTAAGATATCATTACACTTTGGATGTGCTTAAGTGAGTATATTCCATGAGTACACACAGAGTCAGGTGTTGTATAATGTGATCATCAAATAGCCCTAAATAAATATTATTACAAAACAAATTATAAGGTTGAATATCTTTTGTACTTCAAAACTAAATATAAAATCATCCTGATGTTAAAACAATCTAAATTAATGGGACACTTTTTAAACCCTTTGTCTGGGTTATTAATGTCACCATAAATTTATTAAATTGAAAGAATTTTTTAAATATAACTTTATTTTCACTGCTTTGCATTCTTTTTCACAATGGAAAGAAGCTAGCCGGCCTAATTTCAGTTTCGCATTCCAGCACAAAGCTACAATAAGTTTGTTGCAAGCATTAAAGTACGTTTTTGTTTATTTAAAAGACTGTTTACAGTGGTTTATTTTTAACTTTAAAGGTAAGGGTTCAACATTTGGAACCGTAATCCTAACCCTAAAGTAGCGGTCATAGTAAGTATTGTCCTCACCTGATTTTACTGCAACTCTCATGATATCTGCTGTTTTACTTAAATCCCCTCGGATGGAAACAAGTTAATCTCATTTTTCATTTTAAAAACAAGTTTCTATCTTTCATGGTGGCAGAGGAAACTTGAAAATGTAACTCAAGTGTACCTGAAAGCTAAAAAGCAACCAAAAAGATCCCAAAACTATTTTTTAAAAATCTTAATTTTTAAGCCAATCTCATAATTTTGGGTGCATGCCTGATGATTTTTTAAAATTTAGGCTCGGCAATACCATGGTTGAGAGAGTGCAATTTTTCAGCTTCTGAATAACGAGCTGGCAAGAGAAAATGAGACACTACTTCTTCCTGTTTAACATTTCTTCTACAAAGTACCATAGCTCTTGTAGGTTTAGCTAACCCGAAACTGTAATTTATAAACTGGTAATTGTTATGCTCTTATGGGTGTGTTAAGAAAGTATGCTCTAACTCCCATAGATAAAATCTTGTGTTTGCCAGCAGATTTATTAAAATAGTTTCTCATAAGTCATTGTGTTGAGTAATTAGCATGTGTATTTCATGCATAGTTTCCACAGATCTCTTTCAAATGAAAAGGAAAGAGGGAGAGTTTTTCTAATGCTATTTTTCAATTGTATAAAAATGTTTTCTAGTAGGGTATGTTATTTATAAATTATGGTATGACTGGACTGGATAAGAGCACTAGTATATATCATGTGCATGAAAAACAGAAAGACAGAGTTAGAATTCTGTGGCCCTTTTTTTCAGAATAATGGGTTTGGGAGTGTGGACACACCACTTACAAATTTGAACTGGGGGGGTAGTTAATTTCAAACTAAGGACCTACTGTAAATCAGAGAAGTGTAATGTAAAATACAAGTTTTGTACAAAGAATATAGAATACAAGGTTGTGAAAAGCAGAAGCCAGCCTGTATATATGGGGTTACTGAGCTAAGTGAGTAAGTAGCATATGTGAATGTGAGCATGTTATTAGATACAGAGGTAAATTAGAAGTTATTCCTATTCTCATAAGAGTATAACAGAGATAGCACAGGATGATCACTCAAGAAAAAGTCACCCACATATCTGTGTATGATATTTCTTCTAATAACCAAAAAAACTGAATTTAACAGGGTTATTTCTTGTCACTGGATTGCCTTCTTCTTCTCTTTATAATCTTTTTGGATGCAAAGTAAATGTAAGTAATTATAATTATGGAAATATTTTAATTTTATGTAATTAGAAATGAATGCTCTAAAAAGTTCGTTTATTCTGCCACAGGATTTGTAGTCGTCATCAAGAAACGTTAAACTTCCTTAGCTGATGTGGGTTGGCTTGGAAGCATCAAAAGGTTCAACAAAAGCCTCAGCAGAAAGATGAAAAACATGTGCAAAGACTAGTTACAGAGCTTTAATAACACTAGCCATTTTAACTTCCAAGCAGAGTAACATTAGAGTTGACTTAAAAACAAATCTTGTAATTAAATGATTAGTTCTCTGAGACAAAAATATGTGATACATCAGAAAAGATCACTGGTATTTAGAATAAGGAAAAACTTTCTACGGTAGTACTCCAACAAAAGGACACAAAAAGGAACAGTGACTAGATGCAGAGGGAGCTTAACTCTTCTGATAGAATCTCTCATGGCTCAGCTCTTGGCTTCGTATGTTCTCTGGACATTTTATTCTTTAGGGTGTGTCTACACTGCAGGGCTTTACTTGAGATAAGCTGTGCAAATTGAGCTACGTCATTTGCATATCTTATTTTGAAATAGTTTATTTCAAAATAGGGAGCGTCTACACAGCACTTAATTCAAAATAGAACACTCTTCCTTTGACTTCCCTTACTCCTCGTACAATGAGGGTTACAGGAGTCAGAGTAAGAAGTCCTCCAGCTTGACAGTATTTTGACATTATTTCAAGATAACTGCCAGCTGTGTAGACACGGACTAAGTTATTTCAGAATAGCACTAGTTATTTCAAAATAGTGTTGCAGTGTGGACATACCCTTAGTAACTGGGTCATCTCATATGGGTTTAACTATTATTTTTGTATGGGCAACTTTCAAATATACTTATGCACTGTGGACCTTTCTTCGGTACTCAGTTATGCATTTCTCAATGACTCTGAGATGTTTAATCTTGGATGGTTCAGCATCTCCTTAAGATCAACATGGCCAAAACTGAGATCTCTGTTCTTCCTGAATGTTCTTCAACATCTCCATTCTCTATTTCAAATGATAACACTATAGTCTTTCCTGTCACGCAGGCACATAACTGGATGAGAGTCAACTTCAGTTCCTTTCTTTCTTTCTCTTCTACATCCAGGAGGCCTGAATACAGTTACTTTTTCTTTGAAACTATATACAATGTACTCCTTCCTTTCTATTCAAATGACCAAATTGCTCTTTCATGCTCTAATCTCCTCCTCTTGTGTATTTTTATACTAAATTCATTACCATCTATCCCCTTCAATATAATGCTGCCAAAGTGATCTGTTAACTTTCCTTTTCTTTCTTGTCCAATACAAGGTCAATACAAATGATGCCCATCCAGCCATCTACTATATATTTGAGAGAGTTTGTCTGTTTGCTCCTAAACAATAAGAGCTAGGACCACCTAATTTGATATGCAGCTTCCTCTTATCATAACTTAAAGCAAGATAGCAGTTTGGTTCTGCCAGGAAAACGTGATATGCCTGGAATGGGATTGCTTCTCATACAACCATACAAAAAGAGACAGAATCACCAGGCAAGTGATGGGTGCACATATACCCCACCCAGGACTGTCCCACCTCTAAACCTCCTACACCCCCCCAGGCACCCTTTTGAGAGGCCATGGGGGCTGAAACTCCCCCCTCCCCAGATCCATACAGGGACATTGCTGGCTGTTCCCTTTCCTCAGGGTGTGAGGGGAAAGTGCACAGTTTTCTGCATTCCTCACTCTGGCTGGAGAGTGCAGGGAGCAGACAAGCTATGCACTTTGCTCTTGCTCCCTTATAGGGAAAGGAAGGGGAAGAGCAAGCAATCCTGGCATGACTATCAGGGAGCTTTGGGCACCTCGCCCTCCTTAACCACCCTCCTACAAACACACACAGTCCCCTACTCAGAGCCTCTCCTCACTCCTCCCACCCTGACTCCTCATGCCCCACGTTCCTAGCCTCGTGCCCTATGCCCCTCCTTTAGGACCAAAGCAATGCCAGGTAAATGTGCTAGTATTTAAATAACAGAAAACCCCTTGAAATGGTTTGGCAAAGAGGAGAGTGGGACAGGCACTAGCTGAGATCTCTGGGTGGCCAACACATGGTCAGTGAAGGCCATAAAAGAAAGAGTTATTGAGTGATTTGGCTTGTAATTTCAGAATAAGAATTCATGTTCGATTTAATCTTTGTGAAATTTAAGGATGGATGTGTGATGGCTACATTAAATTACCTCACTATTGGACTAATACACATAGGGAGAGGAAATGAGTCAGTTCTGAGATGATCGAGAAGGGTGGTGGTAATGAAATAATTAAGTGTGGGTGACTGATTCACTGGAACCATTTTAAGAATCATTGGTTCATCAAGTCTGGCATCCTGACCACTATAGTGGCCAAAACCTAATGCTTCAGAATGATAAAGTAAAAATGCACCTAGCCAATTTTACAAAAGTTTTTGGAGAAAATTCCATCATGAGTCTCTGAATGAAAGGTAAATCTACTGTCGAAAATATGATTGAACTCTGACAGCTTGATTGGTTGAGGGGAGGGGACAATATAATCCGCCACATGGCTGTTTAAAGACCTTTAGTTGGTGTATTGGAAAGTTCAAGATGAGGTAAACATAATTTCATAGAGAAAAAAATAAGTGTAGATTCCTTAGTAATGGGTACAGATTACAACAGAAGTAATGATATATTGATATGGGACAACAGAGACTACGTCTAGACTGCAGGCTTCTTGTACAAGAAGCTTTTTGCAGAAGAGATCTTCTGCAAAAACTTCTTGCGCAGAGAGCGTCCACACTGCATGGATGCTCTCTCGCAAGAAAGCTCTGATTGCCATTAACAGAATGGCTACCAGAGCACTAGTGCTTCTTTCAATAGGGCTGTTTTTGTGCAAAAACCCCCGTTTCCTGTCCATACACATTTTGGCTTATTCCTCGTAGAAAGAGGAATAACTATTGCACAAAAACCCCTCTCTTCTTCTGATTTACTGTAAATTTACTTGTGCAAAAATGCACTTGCAGTGTGGACGCTCCATGAGTTTTTGCACAAAAACTCTGCAGTCTAGACGTAGCCAGAGAGAAAGAGAGAGAAACTGGTAACTAATTTAAGACCTCTGAATTGGAGCAATATTATAAGTCCATAGGCGGTCAAAGAATCACCAAATACTGTAGAGAAAATTCAGAAAAGTACTTGTAAGCATTGGCACTGTGTGCTTTATGTTTAATTTTGTTCCAAGTTAAACTAAAGGAACTCTATCTCTATGCATGGAGGTTCCACTACAAACTACCCTGGAATTTTCACATAGGGAAATAACCTGAATTTAATGTCAAGATAATGAATGGTGCTGCAGCACCTTAGAGACTAACAAAAAATGTAGACTGTAACATGGCTACTCCTCTGAGACTCAATATTGGATATTGAGATAGCTGCAGAAGGTTATTAACCAACAAAACACAAGGCAGTTTATGTTTTTCACATAATTTAGCAGGGCAAATGAAAGGTTATGGTTTACTTTGTCCTGTTAAATCATATGAAAACTACAAATTGACTTGTTTTCACCAGGATTTTTGCTCATGTTAGTTAACTTAAGTCAGACTAGACTTAACTCTAGTTAACAGGAGTTAAGAACATGCTTCTTCTCCCTAGTGAAAGCAAGATCTACGTGTACAGTTCTTTACCATATTTTTATGTCATTTTGGCATTTGGATTTTATATTTACTTCTTGCCTCTGCTTTAATACTTGCCTCTGTTTGCTACCCCACAAAAATGAATTAAAAATAACCCTTCTGTATATTGCAAATAGTTTGGCTCATAAAAAGTGGAAAATAGGTGAACTATGTGGAAAGCTCAGCCAGCTGACTTCAGTGTTATTGAGCAGCACTAGTAGTGTTGTTGCTTTTTTCAAAAATGCAGTGCAATTAAGGCTGAAGTGATTGTAGACAAACTAGACCTACAAAGAGAAAAAGGTTTCTTTTGCTCTGGAATGGTCTGGAATGCAGTTTCCTTGATCCTTTACTACTGTAGTAACTCATTTATTGGAAGAATCCCCCTAGCCTTACAACAGCATACTGGTAATGCTCTTCAAATTTATACATATGCTATGCTGATTATAAATTTTTGAGATGGACTAAGATGATCACATAATCATATATTATTACTGTATGATTACTTACTGAAGAAAGATTACATCTTTTTAATACCTTTCTCACTTTTTGTATCCTGCAAAAGCTATCAGCAGCACAGAAGATCAAAGCTGTCAAACTGAAATTATCATGCAATATTGGAAGTAGATGACATAACTGTAAGCAATAATCTTCTTCTCTCTCAAAGAAAATGCCGAATACAGTGTATCCAATGTTTTGGGGGCATTCTCATTTTCTCTCAAACACTTCACTGTAATGTCTTTGCAAAGGAATGTACACAGGAGTGCAATAGTGCTTTTATTAAACCATGGTTCACAATCCACATCTCAAAGATGCAAGGGTGGAGTGGCCAGAGAAAGAGAGAGGATAGGTATGGAGTGGAAAGTAGAACAGAAATGGAACAGTGCATGGGCCTAGCTATGTATGCTTTTATTTTAATAACCTCCCATCTCTAAATAAAATAGAAAGAGGTAAAAAACTAAAATATTGAGTTTATTGTCAGTCATCTCCTTCTTGCAATACACTTGTCTTTCTCCCTCATTTCCCCCATCCAATTTAATCTCATTTCACTAGAAATATATTTTATCCTCTCAATGATGGGCAACTGTAGCATAATTTTGTGTCAGAGGACAGCAATTCAAACATCCAGTTTGCATTTTGTCTCTCACAGGAGCACATTTGGGCTGTAGCAAAATAAAACTGAAAAACTTTTCCAAGTTAAAGACCCCTTTGTTAATTAATTAATATTAAATGGCTTCCTGCCTCAAACATGTTAACATTTTACTCAGTATAGTAACCATTTTGCTTTGTAGATGGAAAAGCAAATCATTCTTCATACCCATCCCTCCAAATCAAAATCATCACATATGGTAAACTATGCAAAAGTTTCTAGCTGATTTAGGAGCCTCGTTCTCATTGAAATTCAGTAGGATTTAAGTTCCTAAACCACTTAATGACTCTTGAAATATTTTCCCATTTCCTGATTTTAAAACTTCTTCTCAGAAGGTCTTTCTGGGACACCATTTATGGAGTTATTGTCTGGTGCTGAAGGCTGGCAAGAGGTGCCATCTGACCTCACCAGAAGATACATCTATGGGAAACATTCCTAAACCACTGCATCTTAGCCTGCTCAGCCAACTTTGCAAGGAGACACATGGTGCAAAAAGCCCCGCCCCCCCATACCAAGCAGTTGAAAGTCAATCCCCTGAAACCTCACCTGCAGCTTTCAAGCTGCCTCCCTGCCACCCACCCACTCTCTTCCTAGTGAGCTGGGGCGCTGGAACAATGTTTGTAGTGGAGGTGCTGTGATCCAAGGATTCAGACTAAATCCTGTATATAATGGGAACCACTTTAAGCCAGGGAGTGCTGCAACACTCTCCAAACCCAGAGTTCCAGCACTTGTGGAACTCCTTGCCTGAGGAGGTTGTGAAGGCTAGGACTATAACAGGGTTTAAAAGAGAACTAGATCAATTCATGGAAGTTAAGTCCATCAATGGCTATTAGCCAGGATGGCTAAGGAATGGTGTCCCTAGCCTCTGTTTCTCAGATGGTGGCGATGGATGGCCGGAGAAAGATCGCTTGAATGTTACCTGTTCAGTTCACTCGCTCTGGGACACCTGGCATTGGCCACTGTTGGCAGACAGGATACTGGGCTGGATGGACCTTTGGTTTGACCCACTATGGCCGTTCTTAAGTTCTGTACCTATGCTGGGGAGGTGCTTTATTTCTGCATGCTTCTCCCCACTGTTTGCAGGGGGCAGAGTGGTGGGCTAATTTCTGATCGGGGCTTTGTGAGCAGAGGTGACTGGTGTTTGCTGGGAGGGGGCGCAGAGAGCGCCACCCAGAGGAGCACTGAAGGGCCACGTGGGGACACCCCATTTAATAATGAATGTTTCGGCAGGCGCCCAGGAGGAGATGCCCCTCCCGAGTGCTACCACCGGTCTCCTGTGTCTCTGAGGCACCACAGGGCTGTTTGCAACCAGCTGCAGCCTATACTGCGAGCGCACGGGGCAGCCGCCCCCTCGCCCGTTGAAGCAACCCTTTGCGCCTCGGGTGAAGAGTGGGGCACAGGGGGCGGAACTACGCACAGCTGGCGCGGGGAGGGCTCTCCAGCCGATGTTTCGCCTGCCGCCTACCCGGGGGCAGTTACGTAACCAGCCCGCCCCGACTGGCTGCTGCACAACGGCCGGAGACCTGGTTACACGCGGTGTGGGCAGCGGGGGAGGGACGTAACGGTCCCTCCCGCAGCAGCCCCAACCGATCCCTCCCAACGGCCGCAACCCCAACGGCCCCTTTGGAGAGCTTGAGAGCTAGGGGGAAGAAGAGGTTGGGAAAGAGCCGGCCGTCGGACGGGCTCCACCAATCACATTTGGAGTCTCCTGAGTAGCCCGGCCGCCGGCCAATCGGGGCGGTCGAGGGAAGGCCGAGCCCACGTGGCGGCGCGAAGGGGCGGGGAGACGGGAGTCGGGCTCTGCCGGCGCAATGTGGTCCCAGGGCCAAGTGCTCTCGGTGGGGGTGTCCGGCGCGCTCCTGCTCCTCGTGCTCTCGCTGATAGTAAGGCAGCTGCTCAAGCAGAGGCGGCCGCCTGGCTTCCCGCCGGGACCTCGGGGACTGCCCCTCATCGGCAACATCCACTCGCTGGCCAGGGAGCAGCCGCACGTCTACATGAAGAAGCAAAGCCAAGTCCATGGCCAGGTAAGTCAGCACCGCCGCGCCGGCTGCCAGCCTGGGGCTGCTTGGGGGAGGGGCAGGAGGGACGCTCCCCCCCCACCCCCCCCCCACACACAGGGCAGATCCATTGCACCACTAGTCACCATGCAGGACACCATGTTCCGGGGGGGGGGGGGAGAGTGTCTATTGCACTACTAGTCACCATGCAGGACACTATGTTCTGGGGTGGGTCCATTGCAGCACTAATCACCACTGCCTCCTAGGGGCTGATCCAGTGCACCACTAGTCACCCTGCAGGACACCGCCTCACAGGACCAGGTCCATTGCGCCACTAGTCACCGTGCAGGACACGGCGTCCCAGGGCCAGGCCATTGCACCGCTAGTCACAGAGCATGACACCACGTGCCAGGGGCAGGTCCACTGCACCACTAGTCACTGTGCAAGACACCCCATCCCGGGTGTCACCACTGTGCAGAACGTCCCACCTGAGAGGAACATCCATAGTGGCACTAGTCACTGTGCAGGATATCCCATCCTTGGGTGCATCTCTTACTCCACTAGACATTGTGCAGGAAGCTCCCATGCTGGGTGCATCCATGATGCAACTATTCACTGTGCAAGACATCCTGTCCTGGTGTGCTCCCATTGTGCCACTATTCAGTGTGCAGGATGCCCTGCCACATAGTGTCTCATTACATGATGCAGGAGACTCCTCCATAGGGTGTCAAGACATGAACTCTTTATGAAGCAAAGTGGTTCTTGGTGTCAAGAGCACCGCTGTTCAGAGGGCAGGACAAAGAGTGGCCCTAGTGTTTTGCCAGCCAGGATGGAAAATAGTAGTGCTAAGGCACAAAACAGTTAAGCAGAGGATAGGGAAAAAGGCAATCCAATTAACGGAGAAACAAAAAAAATGAGCAGTACAATGACATCTTGCAATTGAAACCCATAGTGACCCATTCCTAGAACTTGAATAGAGCAGCCCTCTTGGAAGTGCTGAGAGCACCATTATTCATGGCTTAGGAGATCCCCACTGAGGGGTGAGGGTGGCAACACTACCTCTATTCAGGCTGCAGAATGACATCCCCTCCCAAGATATGCCAAGAACAGCACTATTCCTTGATCAGAACTCTCCTTTAGTGGTGAGAGCATGAGTATCCACAGTGCAGAACACAGGCTGTTGAAAATGCCATTATTCACAATAGATTAAATATTAAATCTCCAGGACCAGCTCACCCAAAAGTTCTGAAGGAACTTAAATACGAAATTGCAGAACTAACTGTGGTATGTAACCTATAATGATAGGTCAAATCAACTTATGTACCCAATGACTGGAGAATGCTAATGTGTTGCCATTTTTTTTAAAAAGGCTCCAGAAATTATCCTGGCAATTACAGACCAGCCAGCCTAACTTTAATACCAGGCAAATTGGTTGAAACTGTAGTGAAGAACATCTTTGTCAGACACATAGAAAAACACAATTTCATGGGCGGTGGATATGCTAAACAGGGGCCCCCAGCCTGGTTCCACCTATTCTCCGCCCCCAGAACACCTACTGTAGGCATACTGGGGGTGGAGTGTTGGTGCCCCCAGTGCCCACTCTCCCGATGCTGCAGGCAGCAGAGGCTGGGACTGCACGCCGCCCACCCTCCCCAAGCTCTGAGGCTGGGGGCTGCATGCCTTTCTCCCTCTGGTGCCGGGGAGGGGCTGGGGCTGTGTACTGCCCCACCTCCCCGTGGTGCTGGGGGGAGGCAGCTTGGCTCCCGTGGGGGCAGGGGCTGGGGGTTTGCTTCCCCCAGCCCTATTTTCACCCACCACCCATGCACAATTTATTGGGGGAAGAATCAATACAGCTTTTGCAAATGGAAATCATCCCTCACCAATCTATTAGTATTTTCTGAGGGGGTTAATAAACATGGGCAAAACTGATCCAGAGGATATAGTGTACTTGGATTTTCAGAAATAGTGTACTTGGACCTTTGACCAGGTCGCTAACTACAGGCTCTTAAATTAATCAGTCATGAGATAAGAGGCAAGTTTCTGGTTAAAAGTAAGGATATTAAAAAGCTTTTTTTTTTTTTTTTTTTTTTTTAAATGTGTAACTGCTGAAATTTTGAGCGGTTACACATTTGCATGGGGGTGGCTCCATGGGAGCCAGTGCTGGTGGGGAGCTGGCTTTTAAAAGCTGGCTCTCTACCAGCACTGGCTCCTGCGTGCCCCTGATACAGAGGCAGCAAGACGGGTGGGACGCAGGCAGCTTCACAGGAGCCAGTGCTCGTGGGGAGCCTGCTTAAAAGCCAGTTCCCCGTGAGCATTGGCTCCTGCCTTCTCCCTCCGCCTCCCAATGTAGCTGTTTCTGATACAGAGGCGTGTAACCGTGAAGGTTAACCGATGAGCCCAGGGTCATCGGTTAACCATTTAAACGTTTATATTGACATCCCTAGTTAAAAGACCGAAAACAGAGTAGGAATAATTGGTCTGCTTTCAGAATTCAGGGAGGTAAAGAGTGGTATCCCTCAGTTATCTGTCCTGGGTCCAGTACTATGCAAAATAGTCTGAAATTACCTGGAAAAAGGGGTGAACTGTAAAGTGGCAAAGTTTGCAGAGGATACAAAATTACTCAAGATAGTCAAGTCCAAATCAGACTGTGAAGAGTTACAAAGGAATCACATAAAACTAGATGACTGAGCAACAAAATGGCAGCTGAAATTAAATGTTGATTAATGCAAAATCATGCACATTGGAAAACATAATCCCAATTTTAGATTAGGGATGTAAGCAACTAGCTGACTACCCCCTAAGCAAATGCATATCGGGTAGCCGAGTAGGAACTTGACTAGTTGCTTCTGCCCCACGTTGCTACCTCTATCAGAGAGAGACACCAAGGGGCGAGCATGAGGTGGTGCTAGCCAGCTTAAAAGCCGGTCCCCCCCCCCCCCCCCCAGCACCATCTCGGGGGGGCGGGCATTGGGGAAATGGCGTGAGCAGGGATTGAAACAGAGCCTGCGGCTCTTGTACATTTCAAAGGAAGAGGCAAACAGGGGAATGCCAGCCCCCGCCCCCGCGCCAAAATGCGGCTCCTGTACATTTCAGAGAGAGGCCGAGGGAACCCACTGCGTCTCTCCCTTTGAAATATAAAAGAGCCATGGGCAGCTCCTGTACAATCCAAAGGGAGAGCAGCAGAGGGATAGCAAGCCACCCTTATTGACAAATTGAATAGTCGATGGCAATTCCATTGACTACTCAATTAGCTGATTAATCAAAATTTAACATCCCTAACGTAGATTCAAAATGATGAGATCTAACTATGCTGTTTCCCATTCAAGAAAGAGCTCTGGGAGTCATTGTAGATAGTACTCTTGAAAACATCCACTCAATATGCAACAGCAGTCAAATAAGCTAGCAATGTTTGGAACCATTTGGAAAAGGATCAGTTGTAAGACAGAAAGTAGTCATAATGCCACTATGTAAATCCATGTTATGATAATACATTGAATACTATGTGCAGTTCTAGTCACTTCATCTCATGAAAGAAAGAATGAGAAAAGTTACAGAGAAGTGCAACAAAAATTATTAAGGGTACAGAACCTTTTGCATGAGAAGAGATTAAAGACTGGGAATTTTCAGCTTGGGAAAGAGACAACTAGTAGGGATATGACTAAGGTCCATAAAACTGTGACTGATGTGGAAAAGGTGAATAAGAAAGTCAACCAATGAATTTAATAGCAGGTTTAAAACAAAATAAAGTAGTTCTTCCCCCGGTGCAGTCAACGTGTGGAATTCATTGCCCCTGGATGTTAGGAAGGCCAAAATTAGAAAGGGATTCAAAAAGAACTAGATAAGTTCATGGAGGATAGGTCCATCAATGACTCTTAGCCAGGATGGTCAGGGATGCAACCCCTATGCTCTTTGTGTCCCTAGCTTCTTATTGTCAGAAGCTAGGAGTGGATGACAGAAAATGGATCACTTGATGATTGCCTGTTCTGTTCCTTCCCTCTGAAGCATCTTGCATTGGCCACTGTCACAAAATAGCCCCTTTAGCTAGATCAGGGGTCGGCAATCTACAGCACGCATGCCAAGCCAATTTTCATTGGAATGCTGTGCTGGAGCTCAGCCCCGTCCTTCTCTCCTGTGCAGCCGGGAGCCTGTGCTAGTCATGGCAATGCACAAAAAATTCTAATCTAAGCCTTCCCACCTCTGCAGCAGCACTCACTCCGTCCTACTCCTGGAACGAGAGTGTTGTGGCTGCTCTCGCTGGCGGGGACAGCGATGGGCTGGGGCTGAGTTGGTGGATGGCTGCTCAGGCTGTCACTCTGGTGGCCAGGATCATGTTGGGGGTTGGCTGCCGCTGGGGCTGAGGCTGCATTGTGGGGTGGCTGCCATCGATGTTTCAGACCTAGAACACCGGGCGGGTGGGCTGCTGAAACAACACGTTGAAGATGCAGCTGGGTGGGTTGGGGACAAGGGGGTGTTGAAGCCACAGGTGGGCAGGTTGCTGCCGGAGGATGTTGAAGCCATGGGCAGGCAGGTTGGGGACCAGGATGGGCCTGGAGCCATGTTGGGAGGTGGCTGATTGGGTGGCCGCTCTGGCAGCCAAGGCCACATTGTAGGGCTGCTGCAGCTGGCATTTTGGGCCTAGAACACATGGCAGCTGGGCGGGTTGCTGCCGCGGTGTGTTGAAACTGCAGCCGGGCAGGTTGCTGCAAAGGGGACGGGGTGTTGGAGCCGTGGTCAGACAGGTTGCTGCCGGGGGGTTGAAGCTATCGGTGGGTGGATTGCTGCTGGGAAGGAGGGTTGAAGCCACAGGCAGGCACGTTGCTTCCAGAGTGGGGGTTAAAGCCGCAGGTGAGTTGCTGCCGAGGGGTAGGGGTTTGAATCCATGGGCGGGCAAATTGGAGATGGGGACGGGCCCGTGGCCACATTGGGGGGTGACTGCTCGGGTGGTTGCTCTGGCGTGCCATAGGTTGCCAAACCATGACTCAGAGACTTGTGTGCTGCTTAAGGTATCTAACTACGAGTCTGAGATTGGAGAACTCAGCAAGGCAAAGCAAGGCCAAGGATCACACTAAGTGGTACAATCTGCATCTTAATTTATTTATTAATGAAGCTACTATAAGGACTATTATTGATTTTAAAAAGTATCAATGGCACACAGACCCATAAATAGAAGTGAATAAGTTAAATCTTGGCATGCCACGTCTGAAAGCTTGCTGACCCCTGAGCTAGATGGACCATTGGTTTGACTCAATATGGCATTTCTTATGTTAATACACAGATGCTCCCATTCATGGCACATCGAAGTTGTGTAAAGAGCACTGCTACTTATCACAAGATTTTTCTCCTCAGGCTATTGAGAGCACCACTATTCATAGTGCAGAATGTCCCTGGAGAGAGTGACAAGCGCCTCTATTTATGGTATAGGACACCCCTCTTGGAGCACAGTCTGTCAAATTCCACTCCTTACATTGTGGCATGTCTATCTATGGGCTAGAGAGCGTTGAAGGTACTCTTCACAGTATAGTAATCAACTTTGGGGTATGTAGATACCACTGCTACTTACAGCACAGTAAGTTTTTATCTCTGGTATTAATACTGGCCTCAAACACAGTGCAGCATGCCTGGATGCTGGGGGCCATCCAGTCCAACACCAAACACGGTACAGTCTGACTTATGGCTAGGTACTGAAACCACTGCTAAACATGATTTGTACACCATAGTATAGGGTATTGTGACCTTAGTTACATGTAATATTGTGCACAATGTTTTGACGCATGCAGTAGAATACCTACGTGTAGGATATGGAGACCTCCATTATCCCCAAGAAGATGCAGCACAACTTTACATAGGACACATCATGTACTGGTGCTGGTTTGAAGACCTTGGCAAAAAGTGAGCACAAGGTGACATTTACATGGTGAGCTATGCACACTTTAAGACTTTTGCCAAATCTTTTGCCACAGTATCAAGATCATTTCAGTATATGTAATCAGTGAAATATTTTTGCCAGTTATATCATCTGGTACCATCACTCTCATTCTATAACTTGGAGAAATCTGTTTGGTTGCTCCACCCCAATCTTGGAATTTCCAAAATCATGGACTATCATGTTATGGAAGGAGATAAATTTATTTTCTTACTTTGAAAAATCAAGTCCATTCATATTTTAAAAATTAAGATAAAAAATTACAGGGTCGATAAAGTGACCCCTATATGTATACTTATATTTATATACTATTATTTAAGTAGGGCTATCGGGGTTTGAGCACTGACTATCCCTCTGTACCCCCTATTCTCTTCTCAAGTAACCATATGACTCTTGTTTCTAGATGTGTGATGTATTCCCTATTGTACTTAACCCTTCCATGTATTTTTCTGTGGATCATGTTATTGTTTGCTAAAAATATTATATCTGACTTACTCTGCAGCTCTGAGACAGTTGACGTCATCTACCACTGAGTCTTAGGATAGTGAGGGTGCTGTATATAATGAAAACCATTTCAAGTGCAGCAGCACTCCTAGTTCTAGCACCTATGATTGAGACACAAGCAATCTTGTTGAGCAAAAAACCATACATTGGACTTTATTGCACAGTGGAAAACTAGTAGGAAGGGATCAAAGAAGGTGAAATGTAAAGATCTCTCCTGAATTACTCTGTCAGAAGGAAGTCTCATTCCCATGCTCGCCAATTATCTTTGTCCTCAACAGCTCTTTTGTAACAGGGTGTACCAAGCATTTGCTAACCATTGCTGGAGGGCTCACTGTCTTTGCATACTCTGCACTAAGAACGAGTCGTGCTGGAGGGGAAACATAACAAGTTCAGACCTCTAGGAATCCCTAAAGGTCTGCTCATGATTAGCTACAGAAGCTGCTCATGATTAGCTACAGGTAGAATCAATGGGGAGTTTGTCTTCTAGCACTTAGAAAGGCCTGGAGGACTGGCATAGGCCAATTAGAGCTCTGTGGACCAGATAAAAAGGGCTTCCTTTTTCTACTAGGAGTCTGTTCAGAATGAAATCAGGACAGGCGAAGAAGGCTTTCCCTGCTATAAACCCTATAACTTGCTCAGTCAGGGGCCTAACCTTGACAACAGTGGCCTTGGATTTTTATGAAAGTTCTCTGAGTTAAGATTTAATTCCTTTTTGTTATCCCTGGAAGGAGTCTGGACTGAGAGCTGGCTTGACGACAGGGCTAGGACACAGATGTGACAGACCAATGCAGAACCCAAGATTCATCAAATAAAACCCAACAAATCTCTAAGAAGTTTCATGAAGTAGTGTAGTGTGAGTTACAGTTAATACTGGAACTTAGAATCACTAAGGAATTCAGAAGTCCCTGGTGCAGGACCTAAACTAGACAACATTATTTGGTTCTACATAGATTTCTGGATTCTATCCTAGTTTGATACTTACTGAGTGCCCCACATAAATGACCTCCTTGATCACTTAAAAGTGCTACATGCTCCTTGCAGGGTGGGAGGAGGCTTCGAGCACTCCCCTGCCCCCAGGCCCTCATTGGCTTGGGTGCGGGGGAGCCCCCAAAGCTTCCTCCCGCCCTACCTCCGCCCTGCGAGGAGCATGTGGCAGGGCGCAGCGTGGGTACCTAGTAGAAAGGGGGGGGCCAAGGGGCTCCCCACCCCCAGACCAATCATGGTCTGTGGGTGGGGTAGCCCAGAAACATACTGGCCCCGCCCCTTCTGGGTGGCCCGGGGGCACTTCAAAACTTTTTGAAGTGGCCCCCAGCCAAAAATTATTGCCCATCCCTGTTCTAGTGTCTCATGGAACATGTGTTTTGATGGTCACATTTCATCCATGTGATATCCATACTGGCCATGGGTAGAGGCCCGGCTTACAGCAACCCTCTCAAAATGTCAATTTGGCATGTAACAAATTAAATATCTTGGATAGCTTTTGGGAAATGGTTAAACCCATTCTCTTCCGAATAAGGTAGAAGCCTTGAAGAAAATCCTGGTCCCCAAGACCAAGAAGCAAGTGTGAGTGGTTTCTAGAATTGACAAATTCTCATTTATTTGTTGCACATTTTGCCACACTAGCAACATCTTTGACTTAAATTCACAAAGGCATTCACAGCAGTGATACAATAGACAAGGGAGCATAAGGCAATCTTTGAAAACATAAAGGATATTTTATGGAAGCAACCTATGCTGCAGCACCCAGACTTCTGGCTACCATTTATTCTTCAAACAGACGCATCAGAAGTTGGTCTGGAAGTTGTATTAGCATACAACTGCCAAGAAGTGTGTCGTGGGGTACACTCACCACTACTACCGTCTAGACCACCCCGTTAGATGTCTATCTAACCCGCTCTTAAATATCTCCAGAGATGGAGATTTCACAACCTCCCTAGGCAACTTATTTCAGTGTTTATCCACTCTGACAGATAGGAACATTTTCCTAATGTCCAACCTAAACCTCCCTTGCTGCAGTTTAAGCCCATTGCTTCTTCTCCTATCCTCAGAAGCCAACGAGAATAATTTTTCTCCCTCCTCTTTGTGACGCCCTTTTAGACTAGCCAATAGCCCATCATAAGATGGGATTTTCGGGTCTCTCCTCCATGTCCGTCTCTCTCTTTCTCCTCCTCCTACTGCTTCCCCCCTCCCCTCTCTCTCACCTCTCCTCTGCCTCCTGCCTCTCTCTCCGTCTCTCTCTTTCTCTTCTCTTTCCCCTCCTGCCTCTCACTCAGGGGACTGCGGAGCCCAAACGGCCGCTTGCTACCGTGAGGCGGCCTGGCTGAGTGGCACAGAAGTCAGCCTAGCACCACGGCGGGAGGTGAAGGACCTGACAGGGGCTCCAGGCCCTGCCCCCTGGTCATGCACGCCTGCGGGAGGCGAAGGGGGGCAGGGCGGTGACGTTCACGGCCAGGGGGTGGGGCCAGAAGCCGCTGTCATGCTGCATGTCACCGCCCCGCCCCCCTTCGCCTCCCGCTGTGGCGCTCAGCTGACTTTTGCGCTGCTCAGCCGGGCTGCCACGGGGGAGCAAGTGGCCGTTTGGGCTCCCCCACAGCAGCCCGGCTGAGTGGTGCTGAAGTCAGCCGAGCGCCACTGCGGGAGGTGAAGGGGGGCGGGGCGGTGACGTTCACGGCCAGGGGGTGGGGCCTGAAGCCGCTGTCATGCTGCACGTCACCACCCCGCCTCCCGCCGTGGCGCTTGGTTGACTTCTGTGCCGCTCAGCTGGGCCGCCGCGGCCCCACGCTCCCCAGGCAGTACGGGGGGTGCTGCATGGGGAGCGCGGGGCCCAAACGGCCGCTTGCACCGCTTGCTCCCCTGCGGCGGCCCAGCTGAGCGGCGCAGAAGTCAGCCGAGCACCACGGTGGGAGGTGAAGGACGTGACTCAGGCAACAGTGCTGCCCAGAGGCAACAGCCAGCATTTCAGCGTTACAGAGTCACAGGCATTGGGCTATTATATATATACCATACCTGAAAACTGCTATATCCCTTCTCAGTCTTATCCTTTCCAAACTAAACAAGCCCAATTCTTTCAATCTTCCTTCTTAGGTCATGTTCTCGAGACCTTTAATCATTCTTGTTGCTCTTCTCTGGACCCTCTCCAATTTCTCCACATCTTTTTTGAAATGTGATGCCCAGAACTGAACACAGTACTCTAATTTAGGCCTAATCAGTGCAGAGTAGAGTGGAAGAATGACTTCTTGTGTCTTGCTCACAGCACTCCTGTTCATGCATCCCAGAATCATGTATGTTTGGTTTTTTTGCAACAGTGCCACACTGTTGGCTCATATTTAGCTTATGGTCCACTATGACCCCTAGATTCCTTTCTACAGTACTCCTTCCTAGATAGTCGCTTCCCATTCTGTATGTGTGAAACTGATTGTTCCTAAGTGGAGTACTTTGCATTTGTCCTTATTAAACGTCAACCTTTTTACCTCAGACCATTTCTCCAGTTTTTTCAGATCATTTTGAATTATGATCCTATCCATCATCACTTGCAACCCCTCCCAGCTTGGTATCACCTGCAAACTTAATAAGCATACTCTCTACACCATCATCTAAATTGTTGATGAAGATATTGAACAGAACCGATACCAAAACAGACTCCTGCGGAACCCCACTTGTTATGCCCTTCCAGCATGACTGTGAACTGTTAATAACTATTCTGAGAACGGTTATCCAGCCAGTTATGCATCCACCTTATAGTAGCCCCATCTAAGTTGTATTTGCCTAGTTTACTGATAAGAAGATCATGCGAGACCATATCAAATGCCTTACTAAAGTCTAGGTATACCACATCCACTGCTTCTTCCTTATGCACAAGGCTCGTTATCCTATCAAACAAAGCTATCAGATTGGTTTGACATGGTTTGTTCTTTCAGCCATGCTGGCTGTTACCTATCACTTTATTATCTTCCAGGTATTTGCAGATGAATTCCTTAATTACTTGCTCCACTATTTTTCCTGGCACAGAAGTTAAAACTGACTGGCCTGTAGTTTCCTGGGTTGTTCTTATTTCCCTTTTTTAGATGGGCACTATATTTGCCCTTTTCCAGTTTACTGTAATCTCTCCCATCTTCCATGATTTTTCAAAGATAATAGAGGAGGTATCTGAGCCTTTAGCTATCAGACATCTAACTTTTCTAAGTGATTTTTAACTTTTTTTTAAATTTTATCTTCTAAACCTACCCCATTCCCACCAGTATTCTCTATGTTAGGCATTCCTTCATCATCAAGCTTCTTGGTGAAGACCGAAACAAAGAAGTCATTAAGCACCTCAGCCATTTCCAAGTTTCCTGTTATTGTATCTCCCTCCTCACTGAGCAATGGGTCTACCCTGTCCTTGGTCATGATCACTTTCACCCAAGCTGCCTTCCACTTTCAAATTCTCAACTACTTCCTCCTTATTTGTTAAAATCAAATCTAGAACAGCTTCCCTCCAGTAGCTTTTTCAACCTTCTGAAATAAAAAAATTGTCTTCAGTGGATAGTCTGTGCCCTGCTGTGTTAATTTCCCAACGTATGTCTGGGTAGTTGAAGTCCCCCATCACCACCAAATCCTGAGTTTTGGATGATTTTGTTAGTTGTTTAAAAAAAGCCTTATCCACCTCTTTTACCTGGGTAGGTGGTATGTAGTAGACCCCAGCATTACATCACTCTTGTTTTTTACCCCTTTTAACCTAACCCAGAGACTCTCAATACGTCTGTCTCCACCTCAGTCCAAGTGTATACATTTTTAATATCTAAGGCAATACCTCCTCCCTGTTTACCCCGCCTATCCTTCCTGAGTAAACTGTACCTTTCTATACCAATATTCCAATCATGTGTATTATTGCACCAAGTCTCTGTGATACCAACTATGTCATAGTTGTGTTTATTTATTAGCACTTCAAGTTCTTCCTGCTTATTACCCATACTTCTTGCATTTGTATATAGGCTTCTAAGATACTGATTTGATCTTGCCTCCCAGTTCTGTCTTGTCCCGCCTTTTTCTCTGCTATTACAGCCCATACTCCCTTCCATTTCGGACCCATCTCCCAGGTCTCCATGTTCTTCACTTACCTGTGGGCTTTGGTCACCTGCTCCCATCAAACCTCGTTTAAAGCCCTCCTCACTAGGTTAGCCTGTCTGCATCCAAATACAGTCTTCCCCTTCCTCAAAAGGTGAACCCCATCCCTGCTTAGAAGTCCTTGCCGTGGTCGAGGAAGCCAGAGCGCTCCTGGTGGCACCATCTTTGCAGTCAGCTATTCACCTCCAGGATGCACTTGTCTCTGCCTGGGCCCCTGCCTTTGACAGGAAGGGCTGAAGAGAATACCACTTGCGCACCAAACTCCCTCACCTGTACTCCCAGAGCCCTGTAGAGAGAGAAGGATGCTGCTGTAATTGGAAAATGAGATAATGAGCATGCATGGCTACAGATGTGGTCTGGGGACATTCTTTAAAGAGGGATCCCTTTGGTACCCTGTGCAGAAAGTTAATATAGCCTGGGATGACCTGTCTGTTGGCCTGCTCACTCCATCAGCTTCCCATTTAGTGATCCCTAGATTCAGTAGTGGAGAGAAAGGAGGAGATGGTGCCCCTTTTTATATGCACAAGTCACAGGGCCACAGCAGCGTATATTCTTATTTAAGAGAAGCACATTATTATAAATAGCAGCAGCTGAATATATTGTTAGTTTCACTGAAGGCATTTTATTCCAAAAAAAATCTTTCATTTGATTGTTGGTTTTTCCTCCCCAACAATGCTTGCTGGACCCTCAGATTTATAGTATCTTAATAATACATTATACTGAAGCAGATAGTCTGTTGCTTTACAAGTTAATGACATGATAGCTTTATTTTAATTTTCTCAGTATTTGTTATTTTTAAAACGTTTAAATGATAGTAACAAAAGTCTTTTTAATTTTGCATGCTCTATTGACATGTTAGCCAATAGTGCCCTGAAAGTGGAAACTCTTGCTTAAATAGTAAGGTTGAGTTTCAGAAGTCAGTATTGGCGGATCACAGTATTAGCTCTGACATTCTTCAGGAACTAGAAAGTGTGCAAAGATATATTTAGTAGACAAATTTATTGGAGCTTCACTTTCACAAAAGTACTGAGCACATGTAATTCTCAGATTCATTCCTGGAGTAATTATTTCTCTAGATCAGTTTTTGATATTAAAGATGATTAGAAACTTTGATTTGTCATATGATTTATTGATCTAGGACAGTGTTTCTTAAACTTTTTAAGACTGAGGAACACCAAACAATATTTTTTTTTAATGAGGAACACCAAGGATTTTTTATTGAGCGCAAAAAAAAAAGGGGGGGGGGAGGAGGAGATGAGGGCTGGGGAAAAATTACTGACAAAAAGGGGGGGAGAGTTACTGAGCAAAAAAAAAAAATTCACCTGCCCCTGTAAGGGCAGACATTTTGAACTATGTTCTCCGTGGCACACCTCCGACTGCCTCATGGCACACCGGTGTGCCATGGAACACAGTTTAAGAAACACTGATCTAGGAGATACAGGGTGGATAAATATCAATGATATAAAAAAATAAAGTGGATTTTTTAAATTTAAATCTGTTTTTTAATTTAAACTGGATTTTTTGATAAAAGGCTTTTTGAGGAAAAAACTATCTAAAGATAGTTTTAATTAAGATACATTATAGCTCAAAGAATAGCTCAAAGAATGGAATAGGGATTATAAATTCTAATTCTATAGTATGAGACATATATTCATGTAATATTTAAGAAACGTTTTGTAAATGAGTTCCAATAGTTCATGGATTAGAAACCCAATTTTATGGGGTTCCAGAGGCTTTTGTATAGATTATTTAGGTTAATCTTTCTATCTACCCAATGGGACTCAGTGCTCAGTCTAGAAGACACCATCAGTGATGCTTAGCTTTGCATTTCTCAAACTGTGGATTTGTCTCCCCAGAGATAACATGCATGTTAACAGAAAAATGTTGATAGATAGATAGAGGTGAGGTGAGAAATAACAGATCTCAACCCTATTGTTCCTCTGCAAATTTCTGTACACAGAATCAAGCCCTTACCTCTCTCTAAAAGTGTAAAGTTTCAAAAAGTTCAATGAACAGAAGATTGTTGAGGTGGAATCTGGACGAGGAGAAGAAGTCTGGAGATAAATGTGAGAAGAGCGGAACAGGCAGTAGAAACAAAAGTGAAACTATTTGAGCAGCATATTTGAGAAGTCTTGGGGTCTTTCTGAGTGTAGCCTTCATTGATTTGAAATCTACAATATCATTCTCTCACTAGAAAGGAAAAACCTACAATGGCAGCAGGCTGTAAAAGAGACCCAGTATTGGAATATTGGAACTTTAATGAAGTTCCTCTACCTATGGGTAAACCAGGCATACGTGCAAAATGCAAACTGCAACAAAGAAAATGCAAGGCCTAGTTGACGGAATGAAACATTATAAGAAGTGTTCCTTCTCAAGAGGAAGCTGCGTTGAAGACTATGAAAGGAACATGTCTGAAATGCAGGATCTTCAGGTTGTAACTTTTTAATGTCATACTTCTTTCATAAGGACTACCTGTTTTCTTTCTTGGCTATTCTTGAATTCTCATGTTTGAGCAAAAAACTCTATGATACTATCATTTTTGATGCAATTGTGACAAAAAATAAATAGCTGAAATAGACAGGTCATCCTTTTAAAATTTCATCTTTAAAGCAGTACTGAATGTCAGTGAATACAATGAATAATACTAAATGAGCCAAATGGTAATAATGAAATAACTTCATTGACTTATTTTGTTTCGGAGAATCCATCCTCATCATACAGGATTCTGAAGACTGTCCACCTTCAAGATCACCATCATTTTCTGTAGTTTCAGAGTTATCTGCCAATGATAGTGTTTCATTCATTTACATCATGTAAAGTATGTCACATAGCCACATTATATCACCTGTAGCAAAAAGAAAAAAAACCTCCATCATCCAGAAGCAATCATAGATAAGTTTGTGATACGAACCAGCAGATTACAAAAAGGGGTAATTGGTGGGAAAATTGCCTGGTTTGTTTATGCAACAGAACTCTCCTTTCCATTTGATTGAGAACCCACATTCATTAACATGGTTCAGTCATTAAGACCAGGATACAGTCCACCTGACAGATATTGCTGGATAAAGTGTATAAAAGAGAAATTGAACAGTGTGCAAAAGGTCTAGAGGGAAAAAATTGTTAATCTGAGTCTTTATGGGTGGAGCAATGTCCACAATGATACTGTGCATGTGTGATGATAGAAGAAGGGAATGTCTTTCTTACAGAAACAATTGATATACTAGGAAATGCGCACCCAGGCGAATACTCACAAGAAGTAGCAGTAAAAGCTATAACAAACTGTGGGGGGAAAAAATCAAATGTCTAGTAAGCAACTTTATCACAATGCTGCAAATGCATCCAAGATGAGAAGAAATTTAGAAGAGAGTTCCAAGCTAGTAACACATGGTTACAATGCACTTCCTAGCCAAAGACTTCAGAGTTCTAGAAACAAAGGCTAATGTTGTTGAAATGGCAAAATACTTTGCAGCAGCTGCTCTGAAAACCAAGCTAACTCTCCCACACGACATGCAATGAAACTCAGTAGTGGACTCTTTTGAGCACTATATCAAGAACTGACCTAATCTGATGACAATTTGTGAACAAAATCATGAAAAAACAGATGGCACCATTACGGGCAAAGTTCTCAACATTGGGCGTAAGAGAAATGTTGAACACATGCTGAGTTACCCTGAAACCTATTTCTGTAGCCTTGAACAAAATGCAGGGAAATAGCTGTTTTATTGCTGATACTGTTGAAATTTGGAAGGAACTGAGTGAAATCTTAAAAAGAGAAATATGCAATGACAAAGTTAAATAATGAGCATTAAATAAACAAATGGGACAAGCGCTATCTCCAACTCATTTTCTTGCAAATATTTTCAGAACTTGGTTCCAAGGCCAAACCTTAACTGCTAAAGAAGAGGAGTTGGCAATGACACAGCCATCCAGCAATCATCCCACCATAATACCAACTACAGCCGCTCTCCGACTTATGAACCGGTTATGGACCAAGCAGTTGGTTGTAACTCGGTTTGTTCGTAAGTCGGACCCCATAGTTACACGCAACCGCGCTGTTCGTAAGTGCGGATCGCGTTCGTAACTTGGGGTCCGCCATTTACGACAGCTTCGGTCGTAACTGCGAATGGTCGTAAGTAGACCGTTCGCAACTCGGGGACCGGCTGTATAATAAACTTGAAAACAGGGTGAACTGTTTAAAAAAAAAAATGTTTGCTGATGTTGTTTTAAAGAAAGTCACACCAGTGAACTGGTGGAAGTCACTTAAGCACTTAGATTCAGAGACCCTTGAAGTGATGATCTCACTTTTAACAGCAGTAGCTTCTTCTGCTAGTGTAGAAAGAATATTTTCTTCCTTTGGACCAATTCATTCCAAATTGAGAAATTGTTTGGGACCTGAAAAAGCAGGAAAGTTTTTCTTTTCTAGATTATGAACCAATAGGAAGCTGAAACTGAAGATGACTGAGTTAGCTTCAGAAACCAATATTTTAAATTTCTCATGTTGACCTGGCTGACACAATCTATTTAATTTTAAATATTTCATTTAACTGTTTTAGTTAAAAAAAAATCAAGTTTGCTTTTGTTAATTTTTTTTAAAAAACTTGAATGTTTTAACTAAATTCAAAAATTCTTATGCTTATATTGTTAAAATATTATATGTTTGCTTTTGAAGAAAAAAATCCAGAATGCATAACATTGTTGTTTTAGTTAAATAAAACAATTTAAATGTTTTCCTGGTGATGTTCTCTTCCTAATACAGCATGGCAAGAAAATCCTCTAAATGAATTGAATATAGTTCACCAACCAATGACTTAATAAATACCTCTTTCAATTACTTTTGGTAAATGAAATAACCAAAACACTCATTCATTTTCTGATATAATTGTAAAACTAATCTGAAAAGTTTTCAAAATAAATCAGGGTATGTCTATACTTGCACCCTCTTTCAATAGGGGGATGCAAATGAAGACATTCAAAATTGCAAATGAAGCCAGGATTTACATATCCCGCTCTTCATTTGCATAATCGTGTTATAGCGCTATTTCGAAATCCAAAACGTGGTGTAGATGCGGTTATTTCAGGAGAACACCCTTCTTCCAAAATAACTGTTGAACCTCATTGTAAGAGGAATAAGGGTTATTTTGAGAGAAGGGTTTTCTCTTGAAATAAATGCATCTTAACAGCGTCTGTTATTTTGAAATAGCGCTACTTCGAAATAGCGCCATAATGCGATTATGCAAATGAAGTGTGGGAAATTTAAATCCCGGCTTCATTTGCAATTTCGAATGTCTTCATTTGCATCTTTTTCTTGAAAGAGGGTGCAAGTGTAGACATACCCTCACAGTTTAAAAATGTATAATGTGTACTTTCTAAAAATGAAACCTACATCTATCTCTGAGTTGTGAAGAAAATGTATTAAGGTTATAACAACCAACAAGAATGTACTTTTACGTAGAAAACCTTGATTGCACTGAGTCTTCCTGACTAGTGATTTAAATCATGAATTAAATCTTGATTTAATGTGAGGGACTCCAAAAAGATCTCACCAAACTGAGTGATTGGGCAACAAAATGGCAAATGAAATTTAATGTGGATAAGTGTAAAGTAATGCACATTGGGAAAAATAACCCCAACTATACGCACAGTATGATGGGGGCTAATTTGGCTATGACAAATCAGGAAAGAGATCTTGGAGTTATCGTGGACAGTTCTCTGAAAACTTCTGCACAGTGTGCAGCGGCAGTCAAAAAGGCAAATAGGATGCTAGGAATTATTAAGAAAGGGATAGAAAATAAGACACAGAATATCTTACTGCCCCTGTATAAAACTATGGTACGCCCACATCTTGAATACTGTGTACAGATGTGGTCTCCTCACCTCAAAAAAGATATTTTGGCCTTGGAAAGGGTTCAGAAAAGGGCAACTAAAATGATTAGGGTTTTGGAACGGGCCCCATATGCGGAGAGGTTAAAGCGACTGGGACTTTTCAGTTTAGAAAAGAGGAGACTGAGGGGGGATATGATAGAGGTATATAAAATCATGAGTGGTGTGGAGAGGGCCGATAAAGAGAAGTTATTTATTAGTTCCCGTGATAGAAGAACTAGAGGACACCAAATGAAGTTAATGGGTAGCAGGTTTAAAACTAATAAAAGAAAGTTCTTCTTCACACAGCGCGTAGTCAATCTGTGGAACTCCTTGCCAGAGGAGGCTGTGAAGGCTAGGACTATAACAGAGTTTAAAGAGAAGCTAGATAATTTCATGGAGGTTAGGTCCATAAAAGGCTATTAGCCAGGGGATAGAAATGGTGTCCCTGGCCTCTGTTTGTCAGAGGCTGGAGAGGGATGGCAGGAGACAAATCACTTGATCATTGTCTTCGGTCCACCCTCTCTGGGGCATCTGGTGCTGGTCACTGTCGGCAGACAAGCTACTGGGCTAGATGGACCTTTGGTCTGACCCAGTACGGCCGTTCTTATGTTCTTATGATTTAAATCAAATCAGAAATTTCTAGTATATAAATAAAGTAATTATAATTTGTGTACTCATTAGCATTTTATGTCTGGGGAATAAAGAGCATATTTTCATCTTTTACAATCTTGTATTTTCTCACTTGGCAAATGTTGATTATCTTGCATTTTAAAAATCTAAATGAATACAGGTTTAACCTCTGTGGTCTGGGACACTCTGGTCTGGCAAATTCCGTAGTACGGAAGGACCACTGATGTTGCAGGACTAGATAGCCCCAGCAGCAGAGGTTGCCAGAAGCTCAGAATAGAGACAGCCAATGGAGCCAGGGGGGGCACCAGAGCCTGTAGTCAGTGGGACAGGGAAGCTGGCAACAGGGGCTGAATCTAATGGAGCAACGGAACCTACAGCCGTAGGGCCACCCAGGAGCTCTGGTGGGGCTGCTGTGAGGCCAGTGGGGCGGCTGGGAGCTCTGGCAGAGTGGCAGGGCTGCCATGAGGTTAGTAGAACTGCCGGGAGTTCCAGTGGGGCCACTGGGAACTCCAGCAGGCCTGCCACAACTTGTGGAGCTGGGAGCTCCGGCAAAGCTGCCGCAGCTTGCAGAACTAGAAGACTGGGGAGAGGAGCCTAGCAGGGAGCCTGGTGCCCCCCTCCTAAAACTCCTATGGTCTGGAAAACTCCCTTGTCTGAGACAGAGAGTCGGACCAGGGAGACCTAACTTTTAATTAATTAATTTTTCTTTTTCTTTTTCTTTTCCTCATATGGGGTGCTAATAGAGATTGAGATGTCAGCAGAAACAGTGCTTGGACGAACTGATAACTTAAAAATCAGTAAGTCACTGGGCCCAGATGTTATACATCCAAGAGATCTAAAGGGACTCAAGAATGATGTGGTCAAGATGCTAACAAAAATAAGCATTTTCTCATTAAAAACTGCTTGTATACTGGAGGACTAAAGGATAGCACATTTTCCACCTATACTTAAAAAGGGTTCGAGTAGTGATCCAGGGAATATCAGATCAGTAAACATTATATCTGTGCCTAGTAAATAGGTCAAGACAATAATTAAAAAATAATATCTGGAAGATCGTGGTTTGAAAGGGTTCAATAAACATGGTGGTTTCTCAAGAACAATTATGTCTTTTAGAATTGTTTGAATATGTCACTACAGTAATAAAAGCTTCAGGGGGTAGCTGAGTTAGTCTGTACAGGATAAACTTAAAAAGCAACAAATAGTCTGGAGAAGTGGGCTGTGCCCATGAAAGCTCATGATACCATCTACATGTTTTGTTAGTCTATAAAGTGCTACCAGACTATTTGTTGTTTTTTAAGTTACTACAGTAATAGATAAACAAGATCTGCCCGACAGTTTATTTAGGGCTTCAAAACACCTATGCAAGTTTCTTTATTGAGAGACTACTAAAGACTAGTCATGGGGTGAGAGGCAAAGTATTATTGTCAATTAAAATCAGGCTAATAGAAGACAAAGAATAGGAATAAATGGCCAGTTTTCCTTAATGGAAAAATGTTATGGGAGCTTCATCTGCTGACAAAATAGCAAACCAAATTGGGTGCATAAGAAATGGGATGCAAAATAATTTAAAAAATATTACTATGTAGATTAATAATTTGTCCTAACCTGGAATACCATATGCTATACTCACTATTTCATCTCAGAAAGGATTCTGCAAAATTGTGGGGGACTCAGAGAAGTGATGATTATTAAGGGCCTGGAAAAACTGTTGAAGAGAAATTGAAAAGACTGGGATTATATACTTTAGAAAGAAAATAAGAGGGAACAAGGTAAAAGTATGCACAACGGTGAATGGTTGTTTCTGGAAAGTGTCTGTTTTCCTGTCCCATAAAACAAAAACAAAGGAAACAGCCATAGAAATTTAAATGCTGCAAGTTCACAACAGATAAAAGGAAATCACATAATTAGATGTGATTTTTTTTGTTTGCCACAGACTATAATGCCACAGAGTTTCAAAGTGAGATTGAATAGTCATATGGATAATAAAAATATTCAGTTATAATATTAAAAGGGTTTTGAAAGTAATGTAAAACCTCATGCTTAGAGGTTAGGCTAATCTTTATTAGCCATCAGGACAAGACATTAATTAGGGACATATTATCCCATATCTGCCTTAAATGGGGTTTATTGCATGTTCTACAAGGTTTATTACATATTCCACAAAAGCGTCTAGGCCACATTTCGAGACAGGTGCAGGACTAGATGGACTATGCTATCATTTGTTGGCTGTCATTACTGGTGTTCCATTTGATGACTCTTTAGTGGTCTGTATGAAATGAGTTGGTGGCCAATTTCAGAGACAGGAAATGGAACTAAATGGACAATTAATAAGTTGATGGTTGTCGTTGTTGACACAACTGTTGCAGCTTCCATTATTTAATGGATCTTTGGTTGGCAGTGTAGAATGAGCTAGTGATTTCAGTCTACTACTAGTGTACAGGTGTCCATAGCCACTCTTTTGTCACAATTGGCACCTTTGACAGTTTCAACAGAGAAAGAGACTCTGGGTTACATAGGCATGGTGATGAAATCTCTTCTCACTTGTGGAGATGGTTCCTGCAAATTAGAGATGGAGATAGTTTAGGGAAGCTTGCCTGGCACACTTATTCTGTGAGTAAATGAAACTCATTATAAACAGAGGACTTCATAGCACTATCAATTCAATATCTTTCTATTAACATTTAATATTTATATTGCAAGAGTATTCAGAAGTGTCAGACTGAATTACAGTCCAATTATTGTTAGTACTTTTCAAAAAATACATACAGAGAACTGATTCCAGCCTTAAAGAATTTACAAGCTAAAATTCAGGGGAGAAAAGATTATCCTGAACAATGTTTGTACTTACAATCTGGAAACAGTTTAAGAAATATGTATTGTAGTGATGCTTAGTTCTACTTTTTCTGTATTTATTTCATTACTTATTCTTGAAAATGCCTTGCAGTTTAATTTTACAAGTGCCCTTTTTTCATTTGTTCTTTTCAAAGATTTTCAGTCTTGATCTTGGAGGCATATCTGCTATTGTACTGAATGGTTATGATGCCATAAAAGAATGCCTGGTTCATCAAAGTGAAGTTTTTGCAGATAGACCATCTCTTCCTTTGTTCAAGAAGCTGACAAATATGGGAGGTATGTTTTGCTGTCATGAAAGGGAAGATAATATTTTGTTATTACATTGGATACTTGCTTTAGACCAGTTTCCCAGTCTCTTCATTTCCTATCCCAGAATATTTGACACTTTTCTAAATATACTATCTGGGAAAGAGTCCCATATGTGTGTTGTGCCCCACAGAAAGGGAAATGGAATTCTTTAAACTCTGAAGTTAATGTTCTTACAGTAAGTGGTAACAGGTCACATGCAGGTCTGGCACTTTTTATATATTAATTTATTTTCTTTGAGTTTTTCATCAGTGTGGATCCAGAAAGGTCAACAGGAATCTGGTTTCCAACCTCTAAAAGGCTTACAGGAAATTTAGAGCTTCATCTGAGCCCTTTCCCCCCTTCTGTTCATTATTTTTGTTTGGCAATACAGCACCCATCATTTTGTAACCTTGGCACTTCAGCCTCTCTATTTCAATGGCTATTTTACTTGGGCATTTTTGAAACCTTCACTCATTACTTAAGATGTCGGCTCTCTAGGATTTGGAAGTTATGCTTTTCTAAAGCTCTTTGCTTCCTCTGTTCCTTGTTCTTTTACTTGCCTTGCACAAAAATTGTTTAGTTATCTTTTTTACTTGTTTGTATCTAACTCAAAGATTAACTTTATCCAGGTGCATTTAGCAACTGTTTTGACCTTTATGAACTAGTTAAAGATAGATCAGTTTTTTATGGAGCTTGGCACTTTTGAAATGTCCTAAGTTGTGAGATGTTGATGTGATCTTTATGCGGCTGAAAGAGGTTCTTTGTGAGCGCTCAGTATCTGTGATCTCAAGTCTCTCATTTTCCTGGTGGCAATAACTTCAGCTCATAGCTGTATTAACTTTGGGGTTTATTGACCGTTCCTCTTTATTCCAAATTCTACATGGACAAAACGGTGCAGTAGACTCATTTGAGATTCTTCTCCAAGGTGATGAGTTCTGCCTTTATAAATCTAGATAGGTATGCAGGGTTAGGAATGATAGGCCATGTTTCACACACTCAACATTAAAAGGTCTTAGTGTTTCAATCTGGAGTGGGGTAAACTCTTAAAAAAAGTCTACCTAACTTTATATTTCCTTCACACCAGTTAATTGCTATCATTAAGAGCTGTGTTTTAAAATGTCTCTCTGATTATATTTCACATTGCTATTTTCCAGCAAGCTTGAAACTATAAGGCCATGTAAAGAGTAATCCAATTCTATGACAGATAGATTATGGAGAACTGTGGAGTCGGGGCCTGTTTTGGATGGGGGTGGTAGTGGTGCATGCCCGGGGCTTTTGTGGGTGGGGGGGGGGCCGGGGCGGGGCTCTGCCTTGACTGTGCTCCTGGCTGTCCCACTGCTCCCAGGGTTGGTGGGACTTGAACCCACCACTCTGCACTCTCCAAGGGAATGCCCTATTCCCTACTATAAAAAAATATTTTAATAGTACCCATTAGTAGCTGTCAGGTCTGCAGTGCCTGCATCAGCAATATTTTCATCGCAAATATATGCAAAACAGATCGGCCCTCATTCTATAATTTTACAAAGCACTACAGCTTGGATTAGGATTCTGTAGTGGAATCTCTTTTCATTCTCTCTATCTTGCACATTCTGTTTCTCAAACAGAAAAATCCAAATGCTTCTGGTCCTGTTACTAGCATTTTATTCTTTTGGGATCTCTTATTTGCATTAGCTGCATTTTTGAAGTATCAAGCTGATGCTTTGGGATGTTTTATTTCTATCCTATTAGAAAGGACTTCTTGCTTACATAATAAATAATAATATATAATATTAATACTCACCTCCTTCATAAAGCACTTTGATCTCTACTGATGATACGTTCTATATAAAAGCTAGATATTATATGTATAGTTTGTGCATCTCTCTGCAATGTTATTATTACTCTTTACCCATTTGAAACATCCTTCAACTTACTCATTCTGTAAGAGTGAGAATCTTGCCTAGGTAAGATCTTAAGAAAAATTAATTAACCTTTTAATTCTGCTTCACTGAAGATATACATATATCTTCTTTTCAAGGGCTACGTGTACACTAAAACTATTTCGGGATACTGGAGTATCCCAAAATAGCTATCCCGCTTCTTCACAGAAAGACCATTATTTTGGGCTCACTTTTGCAACATCCCTGTAAACCTCATTCCACGGGGAATAAGGGATGTTTTGGAATAGCGGGTTTTTTCTAAATAAAATCGAAATAAGACACGCCATTTCGAGCTGCAGTGCAGTGTAGATACACCCGCAGTCTGGAGTCTTTTCTTCCTTTTCAGTCAGGAATGAAGTGGAAAGTTGCAAGGACAGTAGAGTCCTAGGCGGTGTGTGACTACCAGTATGGGGTGATTCATGCCTTCATCCACTACTGTAACCTTCACACTAAAAATTCCTTAAAGGACATATTGCATGATCGATTGTTTGCAGCCGGATTTGATTCAATCCCACAGACAGAGACAAACACCCACAAGATCTTTATCAGGCATTCTTAAAACTTAAATACCCACCTAAGGAAGTAAAGAAACAGAATGACAGAGCCAGACCAGTACCTAAGAACTGTTTCTTCAAGACAAGCCCAACAAGGAGCTTCCTAACCATCAGGGTGGCTAAAATAAATTGCCTAGGGAGGTTGTGGAATCTCCATCACTAGAGATATTTAAGAGCAGGTTGGCTAGACATCTATCAGGGATGATCTAGACAGTCCTTGGTCTTGCTGTGAGGGCAGGGGACTGGACTCGATGACCTCTCAAGGCCCCTTCCAGTTCTAGTATTCTGTGATTCTATGATTCTAAGGAAAATTACAGAACACTAGTCATTGCCTACAGCCCACCGCTTAAACCCCTCCAGCACATCATTGACAATCTATAATGTATCCTGGAAAAGGATCCCTCTCACAGGCCTTGGGAGACAGGCCAATTCTTGCCTACAGATAACCCCCCAACCTGAAGCAAATTCTTTCCAGCAATCATACATCACACTTCAGACACGAACCTATCCCTGCAATAAATCCCATTGCCAACTCTGTCACACATCTATACAACTGACACCACATAAGCCACAACATCAGAGATTGTACAACTGCACATCCTTTAATGTGATATATGCCATCAAGTGCCAGCAATGACCCTCTGCCATGTATATTGGATAAATGGACCCAAGTGAGGTAACATACATGAACCTGTAGGAGAACATTTTAACCTGCCTGGGCACTCAATCGTGGATTTAAATATAGCCATTTTTCTACAGAGGAATTTCACAAACCAATTACAGAGAGAGTGCGAGTGAAATTGGCCTTCACCTGCAAATGCAAATTTGACACTGTTTCCCTTCGCCTGAACAAAGACATTAACTGGCTGGCCCATTATAAAACCAGCCTTCCTTACATTTAACATCTCATTGACATCAGAAGTTGAGTATGGGACACTTCCAGCCCAGTTAGTTAGCCTCATTAGCACTTGCACTAAAATTGATAGGTACTTCCCCTCCACCCCCCGCTTCTTTGTCTGTGGTAAAGTCTTCTCTCCCCACCCCCCTTTTTCACCACTCAAGCTCATCTGAAGAAGTGGGCTGTGCCCATGAAAGCCCATGATACCATCTATATCAATATTTCTTAAAGTGTGTTCTGAGGCACACTGGTGTGCCACGGAGAACAGAGTTCAAAATGTCCGCCCTTAAAAGGCCAATGCCTGCTCTCCTGATAAAAGGGCAAACTGTTTGGTTTTTTTTTTTGCTTAACTACTTCTTTTTCCCGTCCTTTTTTTGTTTGTTTTGGTCAACAACTTTTCCTTGGGGGCTGCTTTTTTCGGGGGGGGGGGAAGGGGGACAAGAATTTTTCCCTTGGGAATGGCTGTCCTTAAAGGGGCAAGCCTCCTTTTTTTTTTCCCCCTCAACAAAAAAATCTTTGGTGTTCCCCATGAAAAAAAATTGTTTAGTTCCTCGGTCTTAAAAAGTTTAAGAAACACTGATCTATATGTTTTGTTAGTCTATAAAGTGCTACCAGACCATTTGTTGTTTTTTAAGTTTTTATATATATATTGTTAATCTGTAAGGTGCCACAGGAGTATTCATTGCTAATAAATACATGTCACATTTTGGAGTGCAGTCCAGACCAGTGAGGAGTTATCACCACCTGCCCTGCAACCTTGGGTGTTTTGCAGTATTTGCTGTTGTAGTTCTCAACCTGGCTGCTTACAATCAACCTACTATCATGAAAGTCACATGCCGGAGTGTCTGTGCTGTACAGCCCTGGTCCAGCAGTTCTGACCATATCCTGTTTACAGCCCCATTTTGGTTTTCGCCAGTCTTGGTTACTACTTGCAGAGTGATCCCAACACCCTCCCAGTTATGAAACTTCCCAAAATAATGGACAATTAAGTAATATAGTTCATTTGTTTCTTTAAGGAAACAGAACACACCAGTTTGTTACATTAAAAAACTGGAGCTGACATTCACTTTAGTACAAACACAGGCACCATTGGTTCAGATAAATAATTTTGAATAGATTTTAAGCATTCCATTTTGTCAGGAAATGGGTGAGAGGGGCAGGATCACGTGAGGACTACCTGTTGTTCCCTCCCTCTGGGGCATCTGGTATTGGCCACTGTTGGCAGACAGGATACTGCGCTAGATGGACCACTGATCTGACCCTGTATGGCCATTCTTATGTTCTAAGCGGCTACGTCTAGACTGGCATGATTTTCCGCAAATGCTTTTAACGGAAAAGTTTTTCCATTAATAGCATTTGCGGAAAAGAGCGTCTAGATTGGCACAGACGCTTTTGCGCAAAAGCACTTTTTGCGGAAAAGGTCCGTGACAATCTAGACGCGGTTTTGCGCAAGAAAGCCCCGATCGCCATTTTCGCCATCGGGGCTTTTTTGCGCAAAATGGTTCTCAGTTGTCTACACTGGCCCTCTTGCGCAAAAGCATTTGCACAAGGGGGCTTTTTCCCGAATGGGAGAGTCATTGTATTTGCGCAAGAACACTGACGATCATACATTAGATCGTCAGTGTTCTTGCGCAAATTCAAGTGGCCAGTGTAGACAGCTGGCAAGTTTTTCTGCAAAAGCAGCTGCTTTTGCGGAAAAACTTGCCAGTCTAGACACAGCCAGCAAGTTCAAGAATAAGAGATAAGATTAGATATGGCCATAATAAAAAAAAGTGAAAATACATTTCTAAAACTTATTTTAGTAAGTTTTGGTTGAAGGCTTTGTTCAAGAAGGCCTCTCTCATTTTCAGTCTTCTAGCAAGATGGTGACTTATTCTCTTGTTGGTCAGGATCTCTTCCAGAGGCCAGAGATCCTGGTGCATTTGTCATCTTAGAGGAAAGTGATAACTTGGTGTTCAGACCCTTTCTTTTATAGTCCACTAAATTTCTGAAATGGATTCTCCTGAAGAATACCTCTCAAAGTTTATTCAAATTGTGAGGAGGGCAACATGGAGCTTGGTGGTAAAGGAAGTTCCAGGCTTTTTCTTCCCCCACCTGTGTTAGCTGAAATGCAAATTGTTCTGTTTCCTGTCATGGCCGCCCCCAGCTGTCTCGATGAACCTGTTTACTACTAAACGTAAACTGTGGTAAACACACATTCTTTTGTTTAAGGATAGACCTATTTACAACTTTTTCCTGAGCAGAGCTGTCTAGTTTTAAACATTTGCAAATATCATCCTACAGGAGGGATTCATCCTTTACATGTAATGTTGCTATATAAATTTCACCATAATATTACTGACCAGCAATTTATTCGTATTCAAATGATTCCTCACGAGGATTATTACTGCAGTAGTGTGTAGGGTAGGGGCAGGCAAGATGCAGCCTGGAGACTGGATCTAGCCGACCAGACCTTTTAATCTGACCCGACCTTTCAGCACGAAGCAGCACTGCTCAAAACAACTAGCTGCTCCCTGTGGCTCTCTGTGTTCTGGAGTAAGGGGAAAGGGCTTTGCACATTGTCCCTGCCCCGAGCAAAATCTCTTAGCCCCTGTTGGCTGGAAACTGGTCAATGGGAGCTGAGAGATTCTGCTGGGAGCAGAGGACAGCATGCAAAGCCTCCTACCCTGCAGTGCACAGAGCTGCACGGAACAGCCACCTGTGGGCTGCTAGCAAGCAGGGAAGTCTGCTTGAGAGTGCTGTTGGCTGGGAGCTGCTTAGGTAACTATATCCAGCCAGAGCCTGCCTCTGGCATCTCACCTCCTCCCTCGCAGATCCTAAACCCCCTCCTATGCCCATCCCCAGGCCACAATCCTCTCCTGCACCCCAGTCCTCTGCCCCATGTCACCATCCAAACCCTCTGCACTCTGCTTCCCACGTCACAATTCCCTCCTAGACTGTGCACCAACTCCTACATCCCTCCCCCAGGCCAAAATCCTCTCCTGTGCCCATACCCACTCCCAGATTCTGCATCCCAATTCCCTGCCCCAGGTCACAACCCTCTCCTTCACCCAAACTCCCTCTCAGACCCCACACTCTCTCCTGTTCCCCAGCCCCCTACCACGAACTCTCCCTTCTGCACCTAACCTCTTCCCATATCCCACACTCCCTCCATGGAAAAGTTCAGCCTTTGACTACTTACCAAAATCTTGGAGTTGCCCCATATCAAAACTTATTGCCCACCCCAGTGAAGGGTATGTTTTCAAATGCTACTCCATGAAGTATATTATTATAGTCATATGTAGGGTGTGAACACATGGGTGCTTTGGGTAATAACACTCATATATATTAATGAGGGAATAGACTTCTGAGTCTTTCTTGCATTGGATTGAACATTACTACTAAGCAAGAAACTGGGACATCTCTATTTATGAATTTACTGTTAGAATGGACAGTTGTTCTCAGAGTTTTGTTATCAATTAAATAGCACTATGCATAAAAAACATAAAATACTGTTTAAAAATGTATTTTCAGGTTTACTGAACTCCAGATATGGTAGAGGTTGGACAGAGCATCGTAAATTAGCTGTAAACAGCTTTCGTTGTTTTGGATATGGTCAAAAGTCCTTCGAACACAAAATTTCAGAAGAATCCATGTTTTTTCTTGATGCCATTGATACATATAAAGGCAGACCTTTTGATCTTAAACACTTGATAACAAATGCAGTCGCAAACATTACTAATTTGATTGTCTTTGGAGAACGTTTTACATATGAAGACACTGAATTTCAGCACATGATAGAGATATTTAGTGAAAACATTGAATTGGTTGCTAGTGCTTCTGTGTTTTTGTATAATTCTTTTCCTTGGATTGGCATATTACCCTTTGGAAAGCACCAACAACTGTTTAAGAATGCAGCTGAAGTCTATAACTTTTTGCGTGAACTTATTGAGCGCGTCTCTAAAAACAGGAAGCCTGAGTCACCTCGACATTTCATTGATGCATATTTAGATGAAATAGATCGAAGTGAAAATGATCCAGAATCTACATATTCAACCAAAAATTTAATTTTCTCTGTTGGAGAACTTATTATAGCTGGAACAGAAACCACAACAAATGTTTTAAGATGGGCAGTGTTGTTTATGGCTCTTTATCCAAACATTCAAGGTAAGAATTTTTGTCATTTTTGAGGAACTGATAGTATAGGCCCTCTGGTGTGAATCTAGAATGCATTTTAAAAAGTTATGTGTTGGAGTTGCTAATACTAATCCTTACTAAAAATAAAAATGTGTGTATTTAACTACATTATGTCCCTTTCTAAATGTGTTGTAGATATGTCAGTATTATTTTATCTGCAGCTAAAATGGGTATCAGATTACCATTAGGATAATATTTAAGGGGTTTTTGGTAAACAATTCAATGAACTTTTTTGTTTAAATAAGGAGAGGTTTACCTTTATGGATAGGTTGAATAATATGACGACTCAGAATATTGGCTGGCAGAAAAACAAAAGCATCAGCAAAAAAGTGTAAATCAGATTTTGGGTAACTGTTTTTAAACCATTTTTAATCCTTAAGTGAATCAATCCATAACAGCTTTATGTACTGTACACTTATATATATTTATATTGATAGGGAAAAAAGACAATATGAGCATTTTAAAACATAACCAGTATTAGCTTACTTCTAAAGTAAATACAGTACCTTACACACACCATATAGGCCTTACAAAAAGAAACATCCTTATTCCCTTTAGCATTTTGTCTTCCCCAAAACATCATCTTCCAACAGAGGACAGGGTCAGATCTGAAGGTTACAAAAAAGTAGTGTGGGGGAGGTATATAAGTCTTAGACTGAGGAGATCTCTGTTCCCAGGGTAACTGGGAGGGCTGATCTAGAACCAGCAGAGGCAATCAGGCAGCTGAACACCTGGGGCTAATTGACCACACCTGCAGAATCAGGCCAGCCTGGGCTAATTAGGAAAACCAGTTGAGACTGGCTATAAAAGGAGCTTGCCTGCAGTTGGTGGTGGGTGTGTGTAGCTGAGAGGAGGGAGGAAAATGCTGCCGGCAGTAGGAGGAAAATAGACAGCAAGTGGGCATTAGGAAGACGAACCAGGGAGAAGGAAGGTGCTGGGGAAGGTGTGAGGAAGTAGCCCGGGGTTTTGGAGCTATCATGTAGCAGGTGTCGGGGACTCACATAGGCAGCTGCTATTACAGGTCCCTGGGCTGGGTCTAGATTCCCCCCAACACCCCTTCCCCATTCCCACTTGGGAAAAAGGGCTTTGGAGTTTATTCTCTGCTTTTATCATATGCTGGCTAATGATGAAAAGAGGTAAACAGCAAACTAGCACCCTAGGCATGGTGCCTAAAATTGAGGGCTGCTGTGAGCCTCTGAGGCAAGCAAATCCACCTGAAAGCACAGGACCCACCCAGTTTAAGTAGGAACTTTGTCTCATGAGTCACTTCTTGGAGTTGTGTGTCTCACCCAGATCATTCAGGAGGAACTGTACTTTTAAAACATAAAGCGATCCCTCTTGCCTAAAATTTTCCGGTGATTTCAATTTCTTTTAGCTCTTGGGAGAAAAATAAGTTCAAGATTCAAGATAAGATTTTTTAGATAGTAGAAAATAATATTAATACCTTGTATTTACGTAGACATTTTCCATGTGAAGATCAACATGTATCGAAAATACCAGTGTACAACAAAATGCACTAAGGTTCTGATCTGATCTATCTGTTGCACTTTCTTTGGGATGGGAAAGGTTAGTTCTTTGGGTGATGTCCCTATGGGTGCTCCACTGTTGGTGACGGGTGGTCCCTGGAGCCGCAGTTCAGAGCTTTTCTTAGCAGTTGACAGTTGGGCTGCGCACGCGCAGGAGGTGCTTCGCACCACTGACAGTTTGGCGCCTTGTATAGCAGCCCGACCCCCCGCCCTCCCTTCAGTTCCTCTTCAACCGCCCTCAGTCGCGAACGGAGCTCTAACTTCTCTTGCCTCAGGAGTTTTGTCTATTCACACATACTTGTTACTTAATTGCTTTTCATTCTGGACTATTGCCCTTAATTGACTACTAGTTACAACTTCAAAGAACAAACGGCAAAGAGAAAGACAGACTGCCGCAGTCGCGGCAACTTTAATCTCTCTCAGACTCTGCTTCACTCTCTCGCCTGGGGCTCTTAAAAAAAAAATCAGAGTGAGTGAGGAAAGGAGAATAAGGCAGCCTGAGATTCAATATCACTCAGCATGCCCACCCCTACGGGCTTTAAGAAATGTTTAAAATGTAATGAGCCCATGCCAGCCTCTGACAGGCATGAGGCATGTATAAGGTGCTTGGGGGAAGCCCACGCCCTCGCACCCCCCATGCGACCATTGCAAGAGCCTCACGGCCAGAGCCAGGAAGGCCCGTGAAATGCGGCTCCAAATGATTTTATTTGAAAGGGCACTGCAACCATTGGATGAGCCCGAACCACCGGCAAAGCACGGAGACTTGAAACGCAGGTCTGCGTCTCTGTTGCCCCATAAACAGAGCAGGGCAACAGCCTCTCTGGCCAGATCACTGCTGGCAACCACCGGGAACACCTTACACACAGCAGCAAAACCCACCGCCACAGTTGCAACCCACACTAGCTCGGAGCTGGCGCGCACATCAACAGCACCACACGGGTCGTGCAGGTAGATCACGGCACCCTGCAGCCAGCACCGCAGCATTCGGTGCTGAGGAGGAGTGCGGAACTGCCTGCTAAGTGGCCGCACAGATCCTCGGCATCGCCTCCTCCTAGGCCATCATCTGCAGAGAAGCCCTCCCCACTGAAGGCTTTAACACAGACGAGGCAGCCTAACAGCACAGCTCAAACTGAAGCCAATTCCACCTTAACAGTTGAAACCTACAGCAGTCAGCTGAGCTCCTCCCCCACATCAAGGGGTCCCCCACAGCTAGCTGACTCTTCCAGGTTCACCCTCACATGGCACTAGACCCCTGCAAACACAGAGGAATGTTGCAGTTACTGAATATAATCAGAGGAGTGTTTTCTCCTCTCAACATTCATCCCTAACTACATCTTGTCAATTTCAGCAGGACCATGAAAGACCTAATTATTTTCATTGGTACTGGGAATGGCAGTATTCTCCTCCCTAATGCCCTCCCACGTGGACACAGTGGGACTGTTGGGAGCCATGCAGATACCATCCAAGGAGCACAATTGTCTCACCTAGGAGACTCCCATCAGCCTCTCACACCCTCCCACCTTCGCTGGACTTGGAAGAAGATGAGGAGGGTCAAATTTCTGACGGGGAGAGTGTCACACAAGACCTGCAGACATTGGAGGATAATTCATCCCCACGCCTCGAAGATGGTGTAGTACTATAAACATCAAACTCTTCAGAAGACCTCAGACAATTCCAGGAGCTTTTTAAAAGAGTAGCTACCAGCCAGGAGGTTCAACTCCAAGAAGTAAAAGAGAAACAACATCGCCTCCTAAAGAACATTCACCCATCCTCTCAAGGAAGGATCACTCTTCCTATTGATGAGGCAATAATGGAGGTATCCGAAAACATTTGGCGAACACCCACCTCCATCCAACCAACCTGCGAGAAAGTGGACAAAAAGTACTTTGTCCCCCCTCCCTCAAGGACCTGGATTTCCTTTTTTCCCATCCCCAGCCAAACTCACTGGTGGTGGATGCAGTGAACTAACCAACGCTCCTCAGATCAAATCTGCGAGCAATGAAAAAGAGTACAAGAAGCTAGACATCTTTGGCGGGAAGACCTACTCATCAGCCACACTGCAGCATAGAATAGCAAACTATTCTGCACTGCTAGCTAACCATGACTTCGACAATTACTCTAAGCTGGCTGAACTCACGGAACATCTGCCTGACTCCAAGAGGCCCATTCCCAGGGCGATCATCCATGAGGGACACACTATCGCCCGTACTGTTCTATTAGCAGCCATAGATGTTGCTGACACAGCAGCCAGAGCAATGGCCTCAGCGGTCGTGATGAGGAGAGCCTCATGGTTACATGCAGCAGGGGTGCTGAAAGAGCTACAGACGAAAGTGGAGGACCTCCTTTTCAATAAACAAAAGCTGTTTGCAGCGAACACAGATGAGATCCTGCATAGCAAGCAAGGACTCTCTCACCACCCTTTGCACCCTTGGCATGTATGCACCACCATACCAAAGAAAGAGGTATACTCCCTACAGTAGAAATAGGGACAGCTATTACAACTGCCCTCATCAAAGGCCATATGAGTACAACTGATACAAGCAGCAGCCCCAGAGGGAGCGCCCACCTCAAGCATGCTCCTCCGGATCACAGACCACCAAACAGCAGATTTGAGGAATTGATCGAGGGTTTGCCTGACCTCCCCACCCATCCAGTGTCAATAAGCAGGCAACACATCTTTACCCACAGATTATGCCCCTTTTTCCAACATTGGGACTTGGTAACATCAGATCGGTGGGTGCTAGAGATCATCCATATGGGATACTCCATTCTCTTCACGTCCCTTCCCCCCATTTCCCCTCCTCCCCCGTCCCTCTTCAGGGACCCCTCTCACGAGACTCTTCTCAGGCAAGAAATTGACTGCCTCCTCCAGATAGGCGCAGTAGAGAGGTACCCGAACCCTACAAAGGAAGAGGGTTCTATTAACCTACTTTCTCACCCAAAAGCGTACGGGGGTTGGAGGCCGATTTTGGATCTTTGCAAATTAAACAAATTCCTACACAAACAGCGTTTCAGGATGGTTTCTTCAATAATTCCAGCACTGGACAAAGGGGACTGGTTTGCAGCCCTCGACATACAAGATGCATACTTTCATGTCACAATACATCCCTCATGCAGAAGTTACCTCTGGTTCATGATTGAGGACGACCATTTTCAGTGTACAGTTCTCCCCTTTGGACTTTCTTCGGCCTCCCGTGTTTTCTTGAAAGTACACGCAGTTGCAGCAGCCTGTCTTCGGCAACAGGGGGTCATCATCTTTCCGTATCTCCATGATTGCCTCATCAGGGGTTGATCAAGAGCAGAAACATATGAGATGGTCTCCAAGACCAGACACTTGTTCAATTACCTCGGACTTATAAAGGAACAGAAGTCAACTTGTGAACCAACTCAAGACATCAAATTCATTGGAGCTCACCTCGATTCTATATCAGCCCAGGCATACTTACCAAACCAACAATTCAATGTACTCTGGTATTTAGTGACTACTCTAGTCATGAATCCATTGTCTACCGTGCATACCTGCCTCCAATTGCTGGGCCACATGGCAGCTACTGCCTATGTTGTCCAGTATGCGTGTCTCCATTTCCGTGCTATGCAGCACTGGCTGATTTCCGTCTACAAGCCTTCCCAACATTCTCTCTGGAAGTGAGTCACCCTCTTGGCATGGGTACTAGACTCTCTCAAGTGGTGGACTTCACACCACAACCTCTTCACAGGAGTTCCCTTCCTGCAGCCTGAGCCATCAGTACAAATTACCACATATACCTCACTAATAGGATGTTATACATCAACCTATGTTATACATCAACCTTCTCGAACTTCGAGTGGCCAGGAATGCATGCGGACACTTTGCTCCCGCCATTACAAACAGCAGTGTACGGATCCTAAACGACAGCACAACGACCATGCTCTACATAAACAGGCAGGGCGGCGCATGCTCTTGATCCCTTTGTGCAGAAGCCATTTGCGTCTGTAACTGGTGCATCCAGTGTGGCATTATCCTCAAAGCATCTTACCTACCTGGAGTTAACAATATCATGGCAGATACTTTGAGTTGAAGTTTTACCAGAAACCACGAGTGGGAACTACACCCCATGGTTACGCAATCTATCTTCTGCAGGTGGGGATACCCAGTAATAGATCTTTTCGCAACTAGGGACAATTCCAGGTGTCGCCGATTTTGTTCTCAGGCAGGACTGTGCCAGGGATCCATGGGTGATGCGTTCCTAATCATCTAGAACAAACCTCTACACTACATGTTTCCCCCAGTGGCAATGATCCCCAGGATCCTGTGCAAAATTCAATCAGACGTGGCTTGAGTCATCTTAATAGCCCCATCATGGTCCAAACAGACTTGGTTCCCATTCCTTTAGCGCATCTCAATGTGACCTTCTGTCTCAAAATGGAGGCAAAATACTTCACCCCCAACCACACACACTACACCTTCATGCCTGGCTTCTCTATGGTTTCAGGGTGCTGAATCCCAATGTTCAGAACAAGTGAACAGTAGGAGGCCATTCACTCGCAAGACGTACCTGCACAAATGGAAAAGGTTCACGTCCTGGTGCCAACAGACACAAGTCAATCCCTATGCGGCCCCTCTCCATCTGAAGAACAAAGGCCTATCTATTTCATCTATCAAGGTGCACTTAGCAGCGATCACAGCATTCCATGAGCACATCGACGGGGCATCCGTGTTTGCCCACCCAATCATGAGGCGATTCCCCAAAGGCCTCCACAACCTCTGTCCCTCTCGCAGAACCCAGCACCTTCCTGGGAGCTCATTCTAGTCCTAAACTGCCTCCTGAGGCTTCCCTTCAAACCTATAGCCACCTGTCCACTTCCGCTGCTGACTATGAAGGTGCTGTTCTTAGTGGCCATCAGCTCTGTGAGGAGGGTTAGTGAGATAGGGGTCCTCATGGTGGGCCCACCATATGTTATATTCGCTAAGGACAAAGTTACGCTAAGGCCGCACCCATCATTTGTGCCCAAGGTCAGCACCTCCTTCCATGTCAATGAGCCCATAGTCCTACCTTCGTTCTACCCAAAGCCTCATGCATCGCACAGAGATGCTATCCTTCACAACTTAGACGTTCGGCAGACTCTAGCCTTTTACATTGACAGAACACAACAGTTCCGTAAATCTCCACGTCTTTCCCCTTGCAAATCACTCCAAGGGCACTCCGATTTCAGTGCATTGCATTTCCAAGTTGATAGTAGCCTGTATACTACATTATGTTCTTTGGAATAAACATCTACCAGTGCCACCTAAAGCACATTCCATTCGTGCCACTGCAACATCAACCACCTTCCTGAACAGTGTTCCCCTGAAGATCATATACCAGGTGGCCACATGGTCATCCAACCATTCTTTGCCAGGCATTACACTATCATGCCTCAAATAATGGCTGATACAGCAATGGCTACTTCGGTACTATCTTCCACTGCTAAGCAGTAACTCCAAGTCCCATCCTCACGGGATACTGCTCTGTAGTCACCAACAGTGGAGCACCCACGGGGACATCATCCAAAGAAGAAAAGGAAGTTACTCACCCTGTGCAGTAATGTCTGTTCTTTGAGGTGTGTCCCCCCATTGGTGCTCCATGACCCTCCCTTCCTCGCCTTTACTCAGAGTTTTTTTTTATTAACTCGGGCGTAGACGAAGAACTGAAGGGGGGGTTCGGGCTACAGCGAGGCGCCAAACTGTCAGTGGCACGAGGCGCCTCCTGCATGTGTGCAGGCCAACTGTCAACTGCTAAGAAAAGCTACAAACGGCAGCTCCGGGGACCACCCGTCACCAACAGTGGAGTACCCACAGGGGGAGACACCTCAAAGAACAGTCGTTACTGCACAGGGTGTGTAACTTCCTTTTTTTGTTTTTGAAGAACTTGGTAATTGTTCTTTGTTGTTTACATATATTGTATTGATGCCAGTTGAACTGTATCACTGTTATTTTATGTGATTTGGGGGCTGTCTAATGGCATTAACAAACACAAAGGTAAAATACATCAGGAAAAAAGAATAAAGAAGTTGTTACCTGTTGAACAAACGCTTATGCAATTTTTCAGTGTGAAAGTTGGTGTAAAGGATCTTATTTTTTTTATTTTTAAAAGAAAGCTTGACAAGTGAATAATTTAATGTATATTCCCCCAAAATCCAGAAACCAGCCAACATTGATACTTTTACCATAGTATGCCTATTTCAAGATTCTTAAAATAGTGGATGATTTTATACAACATATATAATGTACTACTTTGGGATAATTAGATTAAAAATTAAGTAGTTCTTAAATCTGAATTTGTTATATATAGTCTGCTTTTGTGTTTGATTTTTTTCTTTTTGCAGCTAATATACCTCACTTTAGCTATGTAGAATGTGATGCTCATTATTCCAGTTCTGATGAGCTCCTTGAGCGAGGGAACTTACTGAATAAGGAAAATCATAGGAATCGACATTTGTTATGAAATTACCATTTATTTGAAGCTTGAAAAAACTGTCAGCAGCAGAATGAGAGAACAGGAGGAAATTAAATATTGAAAATATCTACCATACCTGCCTATTAGGTGCTGTATTAAGTAGTAACACATTTCATGTCTTAAAACAAATAATTTATGTATTTATTCTTTATCATTGAATTTTCAAGTATTGCGCAATAAACTGAAGGATTTTTTTTCCCTAACAGGGCAAGTTCATAAAGAAATTGATTTAGTCGTGGGCCCAAACAAAACACCTTCTTTAGAAGATAAATGCAAAATGCCTTACACTGAAGCCGTTCTACATGAAATTTTAAGGTTCTGTAATATAGCTCCATTAGGTATTTTCCATGCAACTTCTAAGGATACAGTTTTGCGTGGTTATTCTATTCCTGAAGGCACTACAATAATTACAAACCTCTATTCCGTACACGTCGATGAAAAGTATTGGAGTAACCCGGAAGTGTTTTATCCTGAACGGTTTTTGGACAGCAGTGGGCAGTTTATCAAGAAAGATGCATTCGTTCCTTTTTCACTCGGTAAGAGCTCATGCCTATCACACAGCCATATAAAACAGTGTTCAGTGATCCACAGTTAGATAACATGATATAGAAAAAGATACACTCATCCTTTCTTATCTGATGCAGTGTTGTGTCCAAACAGCTCCACTTAGATTTGAAGCAGAAATAAACTATTCTTATAAAAAATGGAAGGTCATATATCATTATTGTAATTTTAAAGATATATATTTTTTTTCATTCAGGAAGAAGACATTGTCTTGGAGAACAGCTGGCCAGGATGGAAATGTTTTTGTTTTTTACTTCATTACTTCAGCGCTTTCACCTGCATTTTCCACATGGTTTGATTCCAAATCTGAAGCCAAAATTAGGCATGACATTACAACCAGAGCTATATCTCATCTGTGCTGAAAGACGTTAAAGCAGATCAGCTAAACTCTCAGCTGGTGTAAATTGGAATAGCTCCACTGAATAAATGGAACTGCACCAATTTACAGCAGCTGAGTATCTGGCCTCATCTTTTATTTATGACTATCTTGCAGGGGTGACAGGCTTGCAGAATTTTTGGTGGTACCCAGAACTGGTCCTAGTCCTATACTTCTGTCTAAGGCTCTGGGAAGGAGTTTGGGTGCAGGAGGGATGAGGAGTTGGGTTCGGGAAGGGAGTTTGGTTGCAGTAGCAGATGAGGGATGTAGTGCTTACCTGGGGTAGCTTCCATAAGTGACCTGCACCCAACTCTGGCAGTTGCTCCTAGGCAGGGGAGGGAGCAGTGGTCTCCATGTGCTGTTGCCCATAGGCACCATCCCCACAGCTTCCATTACATGTGTGTGAGTGTGGGGAGGGTGCAGCGCATGGAGACACCACCCCAAACCAAGGGGCTGCAGGCATATGCTTTGGATTCAGAAAGAAGCAGCACAAAGCAGGCAGGCAGGAAGCCACATTAACTTTGCTGTGCTGGTGGTGGTTGTGGTGGACACTGAATCCTTTTAAATTGGCTAGGTGGACCAAGCAGGGCTGTGGATACAGCTGGGGGAGTTGTGTGAGGGTGGCAGGTGGGACTGAGGGAGAGGGCCAGTCCTGAACTTAGATGCAGCTAGGCCCCCATGCTCTCATATTGGTGGAGAATGGCCACCATGGGCCCATGCAACTCACCACCCCTGCTATCTTGTTCATAGTCTTTCCTGTAACCTAGGTTCCTCAGTTATATGCATATTAATAAGGTTAATGAGTTATGTTTGAAAAGGATCAATGGTTTGGTATTTGAGAATTTAATCCAGACATCATTTATGGGTATAGTGAGGAGAAACATGAGGGGAGGGGGAAGGAGAAAGAGCGAGTTGTCTATACCAACAGTCTTTCCCGCCTCTTTCTTCCCGCCTTTTTCAAACTCCCTCTTTGCACACGACCCCATTGAGTGCACTCCACACTAAAAACCTGTGCACTCCGCACAAAAAGGTTGCACTCAGCACTAAAACCATTGCACTCAGCACTAAAAGCATTGCACTCGACCCCACAATATGTGCACACGGCTCTAGGCTAATTTTCCCGCCAAAAAGCGAATAAAAGCACCAGAGTTGAGGTGCTCGTGTTCTTCGCGCCCTTTGTGTTCTGTGTATTGGTTCTAGTTTTTAGCGGAGATCCTGTGTGAATGAAGCATATGTCTATCCTGTTTGTCTGTAAGCATGAGTGAGTGAATGAGATAGGTTGTATTGGACGTATAGGCCTGCGTGTGTAACTACCCTCTGGAATCGGAGAGTAAATCTCTAACCCCAGTTGAGGTAGCGGATAGGTTGGGCTTCCAAATCCGTCTCGGATCCCAGAAGACGACGCGGAAGGCGGTTCGTTTTCAACCGGAGTTTCAATCCTGTCCTGCCCACGAGAGGATTAACGAGGAGACCATCACCTCGAGGGATCGCCTCAGAGTTCCTCCTCTGCGGCTACCATAGCCAAGGAGTTGAGGTCCTGAGCATCACCCGCTGTCCAAGCAACTGAGTGTATGAGTATAATTCCTAGTGTATTGGGGAACTTTTCTGTCACTCTTTACTTCGGGATAGGGAAACGGGACCGGGATTTGTAATTGCTATTATAGTGTTTTGCTTGTTCATCACTCTTATCCTTGTGTTTGTATTTGATGGGTTTATTTAAATTACATGGTTTGGCCCTAAATCGTTGTCTGTAGTTTTTATTTATGGGGAACAAATCCGCCAATGATAGATGTGGTGATCTCAGGCGGGCTTGTCTTCTGACCTCGGCATCAGCTGCCTATACAATCTGACATACACTAAACTTAATTAGGGAGTTATTTCATTCTAATTAAGCATTGGGGGGAGGGACGTTAGATCCGAGGCTAACAGTTTTGGCGACCGCGGCAGGACCCGAGAGGGATTCGTTCCTTTTTAGGTCCTGGATAATTTACTAAATTATATTGCTACGTCTCCACTTATAGAGACTTGGCTAGGTGGTGATTAACAAGCAAAATTGAGATCCCAGCTTATATCTTACCCTATCCTTTATTTCTTTAAATCCGTCTTAATGGAAAGCATTCGTGCTCTGGGGACGCTCAGGCATTGAAGCTTCCCAATTCGGTAGTCGGAGGTAGTACACCCCACTCCCCGACTGGCAAGCTGCCTTCCCGAACCAGCCGGCAACTCCTAGGCGTAGGCCCTGAACTAGGCCGCAGCGCTGACTGCAGGCCGTCACCGCTCTTTGCGGTTTGTTTTTACACCCCTCCGCCGCTTTTCTTTGGAAATTGCTATTAGGCTGTGTTCAACGTATTAATAATTTTTTTTTTACTCCTCTTCTTGGGAGCTTTGGATTTTATCAAGCTTTCCAATTGAACAGTGGTGCCAGCCGCAAGGGCCTTGACTGCTTATTTTATTTTTATTTTATTTTATTTTACATTGTGAGTCTACTGCTAGCAGGCTTGTATTCGGCCTAGCTAGGGTAACCCGGTAGCCTCTAGGTTTTATTCCAACGGTTGTGGTAAGCAACCTGAACAGGCAACCATGATGACCACCCGTACCTTCACGGAGGAAGGATGGCAGGAGCAGTCAAATAAATATTCTCTTGACTTTGCTGTGGTCTCGTATGGAAAGGGTTCTAATCCATGGAATATCGACTCTCTAAAAGGGAGTGATTGTCTAAGACGTTTTGCTAGTCTATGGGAAAAATTTTGTAGAACTAAACCTAAACCCAATGATAAATTAAAGAAGAGGGCTTTAATATATGGCTTTGCTTTAGTAAGCAAAGAACTAGCCTCTCAGCTTGCCTCAGCAAACAATGCTTTACAAGATTTGACAACTGAAAAGGAGAACTTGATTATTGAAATAAAACAATTGAAATTAGACCTATGCTCTAAATTGGGAGAATTGAATACATCCCGGAATAGAAATACTCATTTGGAAAATGTAGTGCAAGTTCTCCAAGAGAAAACCGAACAAACGGAAGAATCTCTACTAGAAAAAGTAGCTGAGTTAAATGACTCACAGGGAGCTGTGAGACAGCTATTAAAGGAAGCAGGTAGCAGCATAAAATGTCAAGATCATAGCGCCTGCAACCAAACTATTCAGGAGTTACAGAAACAGCTTGGTTCAGCCCGTGGAATTATAGCAGCCACCCAACCATTATGTGGAATCCCAGAGGAGCAGGGTTGGAAAAATACCAACTGCTCCAGAGCATCCGCTCCTAGTTGTGCATTGCCTGGGTATCCAGGAGGGGTGTATAATGAGGTAAAGGGAATGGCACCACTAACAACAACAGTGGTCCAGTACCCGGGACAAATCAACCCGATTATTAAACAAGAAAGAAGAACATATACCCCAGAACAGGCAAGGGCATTGGGAAAATCATTGGGTCCCTGTGACAAGGGTACAGTGCTAGATTGGCTAGCCAAGATGAGTATGACACCAGATGTGACTAGGGAAGATTTATTGATTCTGCTTAAGGAATGTATGAATGCCTCTGATTTTGTGGCATTGCCTTATAATGTTATATCCGATGTTAACTGTGAAATGATTGCTCTGTATAAGTGTGTATATCATGTGTTCTATCCTAATGATAATGTGCTAGGCAGGGTTCATTCAGAACGCCAAAGAGAAAATGAAAGACCTGAAACTTATATAATGCGAAAAAAATTGTTGTATTGGTTGGCTGGCTATGGTATGCAAGTGGGTGGAGTCATAGTGTACGACTCTCCTGAGTTTTTGCAGGTATGTTATGAAGGCCTTACTCCTTCCCTGAAATTGGCATTAGGAGCAGTGGACTATAAAGTCATGCCACTGCATGTTTTCGAACAAAAACTTCGAGAACTAAACGAAATTCAGCAGCAAATGTGCCCTGCTGTAAAATCGATCAGGAAGGTAGCAGCCTTTGGCAATAATAACACCAATCAATCATGGAAATCAAAAGGTCATAATGCCAACCAACAGAGAGTTTTTAATGGCACCAGAGATGAACTCTTTATTACTAGAAGGGTTCTTTCACAGAGATTATCTAAATACCTCCCCTGGGACAGAATCAAACAGTTAAGCTTAGATATGATATTTAAGGAATTGTCTATGTATGAGAAGGGGCAGAAACAAGAAAATGCTTCAAACACTGACGCACAGTGTTCACCAGCAGAATCTAATAATGAACAGTGATATCCCCAAGCTTCCTTGCAGTCCCTGCTGCCCGTCGTTCCAATCACCTATGACGAATTTGGCAGACCCACCATTGAAGTGGAGTATGTTGGGAAGTTTGGTAACATCAGACAAAGAACCTTGTTGGATACAGGGGCTTCGACAAGTGTTATGTGTTCGTCATCATTTCCTAATTTAAAAAGAGTTAAGATTGATCATGCACGAACATTAATATCGTACAATGGGAAAACCTCTACGGTTCCCTTTGTAACGAACGTGACGTGCAATATAGGCAGAGAATCAATAAAGGCCACAATAGGATTTCAAGATTTACAAGGGGTAGGCATTTTAGGTTCGGACTTAATAAAAAATTTTGGTTTCGTGATCGATTTACCAAATAGAATGGTTCTGAAAGGGAAAAACATTGACGATACTGGCTTCACAGTACCGTCTAGTCACCGGATGGGAGCGGTTAAGCCGTGCATGGAAATCGAAAACCCAAAGTGGGATCCAGAAGTTCAAGAAATCTACCAGAACCACAGATCAGTCTTTGCCACTCATAAATTAAGTTGTGGGAAAACTAAAGAAATAGTGAGCGTTAATGGACCTGACCCCAAACCATCAAAGCAATACAAGTTCCCGATTGAGGCTCAGAAGGGAGTTGAAGATACTATCCAGGCCTTGTTGGCTCAAGGGGTTTTAATTCGGTGTGATAGCATTTGTAATTCACCCATTTGGCCAGTACGCAAAGCGGACGGCAAAGCATGGAGATTAACAATTGATTATCGGGGGATTAATAAAGTAACCCCCAGAATGGCGCCAGTTGTGGCGAAATATCCTGAAATAATGTCTCAAATCTCCAATGGTGCCCGCTGGTTTTCTGTGTTAGATATTTCGAACGCTTTCTTTTCAATCCAGTTGGATCCCAAATCATGGCATAAATTTGCTTTTACTTACCAACAGCAACAATATACCTTTACACGTCTCCCACAGGGGTTTCATAATGCCCCCACCATATGTCATAGAATCATCTCTTCCCTTTGGAAAGGACTAAAGCACGCCGCTCATGTGATCAGCTATGTCGATGATATATTAATTTCTACGCCAGACAAGGAAACTCATTTAGAAGCTCTAAATGAAGTCCTGACAACATTAAAAGATGCAGGATTTTTGATCAACCCTGTGAAAGCGCAGATTCTGCAGAAGGAGGTAACTTACCTGGGAGTCAGACTCGGTACCGATGGAAGACATCCGGATAAAGAGAGGGTCCAAATGATTGCGAATCTTCCGGCACCAACTTCAGTCCATGAAGTAAGAACTTTTCTCGGACTCATTGGTTTTTGCAGAGATTTTGTGGAAGAATTTGGATTGAAGGCAAAACCTCTTTATAAGCTGCTAAAGAAGACACAAGAATGGGAGTGGACAGAGGAGCAGGAACGAGCATTTAAAAGTTTAAAGACCGCACTGATGAGTGCCCCTGCTCTCGCGTATCCTGATCCACAGAAAAGTTACCATCTGTATTTAACAACGGGTAAAGAAGCCATTGGAGCTGTCCTTATGCAGTTCCACGGATCGTCCCTAAAACCGATCGCATATGGGTCTAGAACCATAACAGGCGTCGAGCAAGCTTTTTCGCTATGCGAAAAGGAAGTGTTGGCGTTAACCTGGGCCCTGAAACATTGGGAATATCTAATAGGTCGATCCCCAATTATACTTAAAACGAACCACACACCGGTTAAGTATATAATTTCAGGACAAGCAAATGATGGGCGTATTAGTCACCCACGCCTAGCCCAATGGACTCTTACCCTATTAAATCATGAGATCACCACAGAACCTTTGGGAAGTCAATGTGACCCCACCATTTTGTGTAAACCTGTGGTTTCTAATCATGATTGCCCTATTCCAGATTATAAACCTCCTAGTCTAACCTCCCCATTCCAACTTCTCAAGACCTATGATGAAGTAAAAACATCTACTCCAGAAGGAAGATGGATTGTGGAGGGAAGTTCGTACCAGCATCATAATGGAACAGTTACTGGAGCTGCAGCACTGCAACCAGATAAGAACTTAGAGATCAAAACTGTGGTTCAAACACCCTCAGCACAAGCTGCAGAAATTGTAGCTATAATTTTGGCCTTGGAGAACAGCGAAAAAGATCAAGATATCACCATATGTACAGACTCAGATTGGGTGATGCGTGCCCTATTAGACTGGATGATAACATGGAGAGAACGGGGCATGCGGACTAATGATGATAAGCCAGTGAAGTACGCCAATCTGTTGAATTATGCGTGGAATCTGGCACAGTCAAGATCAGGCAAGACATTCCTTTTTAAGGTGAAGGCCCACCGGAGGAATAACCATGAGATCACAAATTTGAATAATCAGGTGGACAAAATGGCCAAAGCAGCAGCATTGCTGGGACCCGAATTCATATGGAATAAGGTACCGGACCAAGACTGTGTCAGTAAGATAGACCTTCGTATAGACCAACCGGAAACTATGGACATAATCAAACTGCAAGGGCTTGACAAAGAAATTATAGCCCTAGATAAAGCTGGAAAACACAAAGATTATGTAATTATTCGACATAAGAGCGGAATAATAATGGCGAAACGCCAATCCGACCCCATGGAAAAAGTTGTCTTGGTAATACCGACCGTTTTAAGATCAGAATTAATTCAGCTTGCCCACGAGCAAGGGCACTTTGGCCTGGAGAAAACTGTGGCACGGTTGAAAACTGTGGCGTGGTGGCCTCAACTATCTGCGGACGTAAAACTCCATATAGATAACTGCCTAAGATGTGCTCAAGTAAACGCGAAGAGCAAAAATGCCATCGGACCACTAAGACACCAACCCATTGACGGCCCGTGGAAAAGGCTACAGATAGACTACATCGGTCCACTGCCGAAAACCTCGAAGGGTAACATCTATTGCCTCGTAATTGTCGACCCCTTTTCGAAATGGATAGAAGCATTTCCAACCAGAAATTGCACTGCTCGAACAACAGCTAAGATATTACTTAACGAAGTATTTTCAAGATTTGGTATACCTGTAATAGTGGACAGTGATCAGGGGACGCATTTTACGGGAGAAGTCACAAAACAAATGTTGGCAGCGCTTGGAATTAAACAGAAGCTACATATAGCGGGACATCCACAATCCTCAGGCTTGGTGGAGAGAACGAATAGAACATTGAAGACCGCGCTACGTAAGGTAGTAGAGAGATCCGGAAAAAATTGGGATGCGCAATTGCCACTCGTCCTAATGGCCATTCGATCAACAATAGGGGTAACAGGTTATTCCCCACATGAAATTCTATTCGGCAGACCTATGCGTGCACCCGAACACTGGTGGATTCAAGGAGGGGTACCCCCCGATGAACTCCAGCCTATAGTTAAAATGGATCGACAAATCACAGAAACCTTACAAGTCATAACTAAAGTCCAACAGGAAGTAGCTATCCAGCTGAAACACAACATTAAAAAGGTTGACGAGCATCTGGGAAAGAAATTAGAGCAAATAGAATGGAACATAGGAGAGAAAGTATTGTATAAGCATTATAGTGAAAAATCACATCCCCTCAGCCCGAGATGGCTTGGACCATGTCCCATCATCAATAAGGCGAGCCCAACCGTCTATCAAATCGAGATTGTATCAAGAAAACGCCGTGTTAAAAAGTGGTTCCATAGTACTCAACTTAAATTATGGAAAGGAAACAAACACATAATTCAAGAACAAAGCTGCAGAGTCCATCCTGTATTAATTACCATGTCAATTTGTCTTTACAGATCATGGAAGTATATCTCGAAATTTTCATCTTTATCGTATGTCAACACCATCTGCATGGCGCCGAATTTAAGTCGAACGAATATTGGAAATGTGTTGTAGTGGATGAGCCCTTGAGCAGTTGGAATATAGCGAAGACGTCATCTGTGTTGGTGATACCGAAGCGACGATCGAGAGAAGGACCAGGAATGAGAAATTTTAAGTCACAAGAAATCTCCATTTTGAGTTATCCTTTTTATAACAAATGCTATTTGGACATTCGGGACTTCCAGAGTGACGACCCTGAACTTGTATTCGCCGCTACCCAAGAACAATTGAAGCATTATCAGCTAATGATCAGCACACAAAATTGGATGAATGTGTCACTTATGGACCAACCTGGATGTGTTTGGGACTTAACTCTAGACCCAAATTGTCAGTCCAAAAAGCCCGTACGATGCATTGTTCAATGCCAGAGGTTGATTAAAGACTGGAGAGCAACCAAATGTGTTTTTATGGACGTTCTTTATCATCCGACTATCAAGCCAGGAATAGAAATTTGGCCAATTAAAATTCTACACGAAAATGAAGGGACAAAGTCAATTCGAGTCGACATATTTGGTCCACGAGGACAACGAAAAGAAATTGAGTTAACGTGCGGCGACTTCGGTAAAAGAGGGACGGATAGAACTTATAAAGGATCACCTTTCTGCAGCCTGGAGAGAATTTCACAACTCGAAGGTTACGAATGCAGTGGTGACGCATTGATGGACTTACAGGAGTCAGGACAGTGGATAATTAGAGGTCCTTATGGTGTTGTCTATCAAGTAGACATTATGGTATCTCATCCTCCCACTATTTCGAAAATCGGTCCGTTCGTCGTGAAAAGAAATGTAGCTCGAGTAGTTCTAGTTGAACCGAAATACCATATAAAGTGGATTCATATTCCTTTACATGTATCAGCCGCAGGCATAAACACCATTTGCCGCAACTTCGTAAGTCCCATGTTAATCGGATGGAATAAATGGCTAAATCTGATGACAACGTCCACTATATTCACCAGAAAAAGAAAGGATAATTGGGCAAAAATGATGGGAGGCATAGGTGCGAGTCTAGGAGCTGTGAATACCATCAATCAACTCAGAATAGCTCAAAAGTTAGCAAAACTTTCGGAAGGAATATCGCACTTACCCAAACCTGTAAATCATGCATTGCTTTCATTAAACAAGATCGTATTGGATATTACCAATCTACTGCCGATTTGGCTAGAAATGCAAGAAGGGGATCACGTCACAATAATAGGGGCGATTAAATCTTTACAAAAGAATATATCTATGGCCTTAGCTTGCATGCAAGCTCAAACGATCCTAATAGATATAGCCAAAGGATTAGTTCGAGACAGCTTGGCGGGTAGATTGCCAGTAGAAGTGACAAAACTGCTCAATGACCATACCACCAGTTTTGAGAAAGATCACACTGAATGGTGGAATGTATTGGATGCTCATTATGAATCTAACTCGGACATTCTCCAAATGACTCTATTAACCATAGAAGATGCTATTGAGGAAATAATATACCCCATTGTCCCTTTAGGAATTTTAGTCAATGACACAATCATGACCCCGCTACAAGATCGATTGTGGGTACATGAACGTAACGAATCGTATAAAACAGTTAATTTGCAGGCTTGTGTAGAACAGGAAAACTTGGGTTTTACCTGCACCACAGGGCTATGGGAAGAAACTCATATTTGTTTAAATTCAGGAGAGGGAGAATGTCATTATGAGCTCCATCCTATCATTGCTCAAGTCAACCATTCTATTGTTATCCAGATTGATGAGGGCTGTGTATGTATGAGAACTAAGTGTCCCACTATACGAGTGAATCATTTTTATGAATATAAGGTACCATCTAAATCAAACATGTGCGTTTGTGGGATGTCTCACCTTCAGGGGTGCGATATGGAAGTAGAATTATATAAACCATCTGTTGAAGAAGTTACACTTGATGTAAAGGTTATTCGTAAAATTGATCCTGTGCAAATAGGTCCATCATTAGACATTACTGAATCTCTAATGCATCATCCCATCTTAATTGGCATAATAAAAGAAATCAATGATACTGGTCTAAAGACAAATATTATTGTACGTCATGCTGCCAACGAAATAAATGATATTAGTAAGATCATACAAGAGACAATGCAGAAGCATTGGTGGGAAGTAAGTCTGTCTGAGATAGACTTTACAACTGTTTTTACAAATCCAACAGTGTGGTGTATTATTTTACAAATTGGTATTATTCTATATTTGGGAATACTATCGATATATGTTTGCAAGGGAAAACCACGTAAGAATGTAGGTGACCTAAAACAACTTGTGGACATCAATCAAATACTGTAATGTAAATTATGTATTCGATGTTGTATATAAGTGTTAATGATATGTATTACTAAGGTGTGATGGAAGCATCCTTTTTATTAACGGATACTCCATCAAGGAGGGGAAAATGTAACCTAGGTTCCTCAGTTATATGCATATTAATAAGGTTAATGAGTTATGTTTGAAAAGGATCAATGGTTTGGTATTTGAGAATTTAATCCAGACATCATTTATGGGTATAGTGAGGAGAAACATGAGGGGAGAGGGAAGGAGAAAGAGCGAGTTGTCTATACCAACAGTCTTTCCCGCCTCTTTCTTCCCGCCTTTTTCAAACTCCCTCTTTGCACACGACCCCATTGAGTGCACTCCACACTAAAAACCTGTGCACTCCGCACAAAAAGGTTGCACTCAGCACTAAAACCATTGCACTCAGCACTAAAAGCATTGCACTCAACCCCACAATATGTGCACACGGCTCTAGGCTAATTTTCCCGCCAAAAAGCGAATAAAAGCACCAGAGTTGAGGTGCTCGTGTTCTTCGCGCCCTTTGTGTTCTGTGTATTGGTTCTAGTTTTTAGCGGAGATCCTGTGTGAATGAAGCATATGTCTATCCTGTTTGTCTGTAAGCATGAGTGAGTGAATGAGATAGGTTGTATTGGACGTATAGGCCTGCGTGTGTAACTACCCTCTGGAATCGGAGAGTAAATCTCTAACCCCAGTTGAGGTAGCGGATAGGTTGGGCTTCCAAATCCGTCTCGGATCCCAGAAGACGACGCGGAAGGCGGTTCGTTTTCAACCGGAGTTTCAATCCTGTCCTGCCCACGAGAGGATTAACGAGGAGACCATCACCTCGAGGGATCGCCTCAGAGTTCCTCCTCTGCGGCTACCATAGCCAAGGAGTTGAGGTCCTGAGCATCACCCGCTGTCCAAGCAACTGAGTGTATGAGTATAATTCCTAGTGTATTGGGGAACTTTTCTGTCACTCTTTACTTCGGGATAGGGAAACGGGACCGGGATTTGTAATTGCTATTATAGTGTTTTGCTTGTTCATCACTCTTATCCTTGTGTTTGTATTTGATGGGTTTATTTAAATTACATGGTTTGGCCCTAAATCGTTGTCTGTAGTTTTTATTTATGGGGAACAAATCCGCCAATGATAGATGTGGTGATCTCAGGCGGGCTTGTCTTCTGACCTCGGCATCAGCTGCCTATACAATCTGACATACACTAAACTTAATTAGGGAGTTATTTCATTCTAATTAAGCATTGGGGGGAGGGACGTTAGATCCGAGGCTAACATTCCAAAAGAACAAGAATTCTCCTTCGAGAGGTGTGCCCCAGCGCCTTTGATCGGAGATTTTCTTAGCAGTCCTACCGCCCCGCCCTCAAGGCAGTGTGCATGCTCTGCCTGCCTGACGAGCTATCAGTCTATAAATAGCACACGCACAATCCAGGCTTGTCAGTTCCATCTCTACCCTCCCTGGCCAGAGACAGAGTACAGCAGTCATGCTGCCCACCTCAGCAACATAGCTACTGTCTCCAAAATAGCACTCCTCATTAACGCAGCCATTCTGCAGCCTGCGCAAACTATATGGCAGACACCTGTGTCCATTGCACCCACAAGCAGACACATGGACTGGAAATACTTCATTCCCTCTGTGGACACCAAATTCCTCTTCACACACCCTGGTCCTAACTTGCTAGTAATGGAAACAGCTAACCAGAACAAGCAACAGCAACAATTCAAGACCACCCCATCCGACAAAGATGATAAAAGGATGGAGGCATTTGGGCATAAAGTATACTCCTTCACCTTGTCTCAAACACAGCAGCACCATATCCACCACATACCTACATGGCATCCAAAACATCTCTTACACCTTTCCATGAAAATGGCCTTCCTGCTCACAGTCACCTCCTGGGGAGAACTCAGAGCTCTTGTGGCTGACCCTCCAGATACCACCTTCTGTAGAGATAAAGTCATGCTTTGCATGCACCCTAAATTTCTACCCAAAGTACATTCTTCCTTCCATCCAAACTAACCAATTTGCTGACCAACGTTCTTCCCAAAACCACACCTCAATGGTTTTGAGTCCACCATGCGTACACTAGATATGCGCAGGGCACTATCTAACTATTCTGAAGGACTCTGAAACTCTTTGTCTCCTCCATGCCACAATCTCAGGGAAATGCCATCTCCAAGCAAAGACTGTCTAAATAGATAGCTGACTGCATACGCTTGTGCTACCAGCTCAAACAAGTCCAGCCTTCTGACCATCAGAGCACATTCTAAACATTCTATCTCTGTGTCCACTGCCTTCCCATGCACTGTTCCCCTTGTTGACATATGCAAAACAACCACATGGGTGTCACATTTCACGTTTGCACAACACTATTCCCTGCTACAGGACACTACAGCTGACATTAGAATGGGCAGAGCTTTTTTGTCTGCAGTCTTCCTGCCTGATCTGAAGCCCCTACTGTCCTAAGGAACACTGCTTATAGTCACCTGAGTAGAGCACCCACAGGGATATCTCTTGAAGGAAAAGAGGAGGTTACTCACTTGTGAAGTAGTTGACATTCTTCAAGTTGAGTGCCCTGTGGATGCTCCACTACCCGCCCTCCTCCCCTTTACTTCGGATATGACACTTGTCTTGCTTGCATGGCCTTTTGCTCCCACCTAACAAGTAAGGTGGTCAAAGTCCATGGACAATGCAGCCTCCATGTTTTACATCCGCAGGCAAGCCTGTTCTTTAGCCCTCTGCAGGGAGTCCCAGAAACTATAGGACTTATGTATCAAACATAATAGCGACTTGGAAGCTTGTCACCTCCCAGGTACACAGAACTCTCTCGTGTATCACTTCAGCTGAGACTTCTCACCATGAGTGGATGCTGCATGTGGAGGTGACCTGCATGATATTCCAGAAGTGGGATGCTCCCTGAATGGGTCTGTTTGCAACCAGGCAGGGCCTAGGCCTGGGCTCTTTATCAGAAGCCTTCCTATTGTTGTGGCCAGGAGATCTTCTATATGCATTTCCTCTGATGCCACTCATCAACAGAGACCTGCAGAAAATCAAGAGACAAGGACACAGTCATCAAGATTGCCCATGAGTGGCCCCAGGAATATTTGGGACCTTGTCAAGTCTATTGGTGCTCCCCTGTGGCCACAGCTGGCCCAGGCAGATCTCCTGTCCCAGGATCACGGGCATCTCCTACACCTTACCTCACATTTCTCCACCTCCTGACAGTGCTGTGTGGCTAAACCCAGAGGACCAGATATGTTTGGAGGGAGTCTGCCAGTTCCTCCTCAAGAGCAGGAACTCTTCGACTAATCAGCTAGGTGGCTAAATGGGCAAGGTTCTTGTGTTGGGTGGCAGACTGAGGCATCTCCCCCTCTGATGCTACAGTCTAATCAGTCTTAGATTATCTGCTTTATTGAAGAACCAAGGTCTATCACATCCCTTGTCCAAAGTACACCTGGTGGCTATTTCCACCTTCCGTTCTCCAGTTCAGGGTCACATATGCATCTACCTTACAGTAGCTCCATCTAGGTTGTATTTCCCTAGTTGGTTTACAAGACAGTCATGTGAGACAGTATCAAAAGCCTTACTAAAGTTAAGATATACCTTATGTATCACTTCCCCCTATCCTCAGAGCCTGTTACTCTGCCAAAGAAAGCTATCAGATTTATTAGCATAGATTTGTCAAGAACAAATTATGTCAGTTACTTTTTACTTTATTCTCTTCTAGATCAGAGGTCTCAAATTTCATTGCCCTGTGACCAATGTTCCCTCTAATCTTTTCGATCCATGTGCAGAATAAATTTTATGTGCACTGAGGCATACTTGAATGTGCACCACCAGTAGAAATAAAAACCTAGCTGGGGGGCTTTGCTAATGAGCTGGGCCGGATTTTACTCTCCCAAGAACAATGACAACTAGGCAAATGAATCATAGAAGTAGATTCCTGAAAACAAGGAAAACTGTTAGCTCAATTATAAAAGATTTGTGCAAATTCATAAGATATCACAATAATAAATTTTGACAGGCAAAAGGTGCAACAGTGAGGCAGAGATTTTAATTAGTCCAAACAACATATTTGTCATCCCAAAATGGAGCCTAAATAGATACTCCGAAGCAAAGAAGCAATTGTTTTCAGTTAGATGACCCCACTGGACCTTCAAGAGGAGTGGATTTTGGTTAGCTGGCTGAAATTAAGGGAATAGTGCTTTACTGCTGGGTGCAGGGGGAAGTGGTCAGCATAGTCACTGACTTATTCTCTGGGAACCAAAAGGGCAGGGTAGCTTAAAAGGGGCCCTTGAGCAGTGAAACCCCTTTAACAAGGAGCAGGCATTGTATGGGTATTGCACTCCTTTATAGAGGGCTGGGAAGGGATTGTTTCCTCATCACCAGACTGGCCTATGTGGAGTGGGGTAGTTTTTTCCCACAACGGGTGCTGGGCTGAGAGACTGAGGGACAGGTATCCGGAGAGGATAGCAATCAAAATTCAGGGTTCAGGTAGGGCTTTGTTGATGTGTGGCATGATGGGGTTAGCTGTATATCACAACTAATTATGTAAGTGCATGGCAGACGTCCATTGCAGGTACTCCATGGGCGAGGTATATAATGACCATATAAATAGTTTGGAAAGGGGCTTAAAAAGGAGGTGTTGGTTAGAGGAACAGATGGGGGTGTAGGGAGTGGTTGAGGCTCTTAGTGAATGGTACCAACCACCATTTCTTATAGCCCTCCTTAACCCTCTTATGGGGGACATGGTTGGTAAGTTCCCATCAATGAGCTGGCTGGGGACCTAAATGGGAGAAGGGGGGGAAGCTGATAGAATCCTCCTGGTTAATTATTATTACTGTACAGTTATCTGCCAGGTTGACCCAGGCATCTAATCATAGAGTTGTGGCCTGATTAAAACCATATCAAATGTCTACCGTCTTTCTGTATAGCTGGACAATATAGCAGCAATTTCAAATTTTGTTTTAGTTATAGATGAAGTGAGCTGTAAATTGTTAAGCTCTGTTAACTTCTGAAAGAACATCTGCCATTTTTGAAGTATTTGGTTAAAAAAAATTGTAAATCCCAATTTTGGGATAAGACATTTGCAAATTGTAATTATACCTTACACCTTTCTTTTCCTTTCCTTTCCTTTTATATGCTAAAATAATAAAAGGTTTTTGTAATTGTGGGAGCTATCAGCTAGGATGAAATGAGATTGGAATTTAGCATCAACAACTGATCCAGTCCATCTCAACATTTCCCAAAAGGACAGTTATCATCCTACCACCACCTAAGAGCTGCCAAACTAAGGAGTTTTTCTTTCTAAAAGTTCTCTTCAGAGAAAGGGAGAATGAACAAGGGATGATGTGAAATGAAAGTATTATTTAATACTCTACATTTAAAATGCTGTAACTTTTTCCCTACTATTCTTTACTTGCAATAAAAGGTTAAAAGGATTTTAAATGGGGCGTTTGTATCTGAAATTCAAACCTTAAACACTGGACTATGATTATGCCATGTAACATTTTTGGCCTATTTACTCCATCTACATTAATACAAGACACTGTCTGAAGGCACTGAGGGAACATATTGATCCCCTGCAGAGGATGGAACATCCAGAAATGTTCCAGCCCTGTCCCATTTTTGCCAGCTTTGCAGCCCTAAGTGGCTGCCCCTTTCATCCCGCCCTAGTTACAGCCCTGCTTGAGCTCACTTAAAACCTCTTTTTGTAAATGAACTTGCTTTACTTTTAATCTAGATCACACCAGTGCTGTGTCAACTGAAGGGATTGTTAGTTCCAAGTAAAGCAATAAACTGCTTTTGATCCCTTTAAAGGAGCCACAAATCTTATTTCTTCTGAGTTTTCCAGGAGAGGGCTGAACACTTAAGGTCAGATGGTTTTGGAGAAATCTGGGACTGGAAGCATGTTGTGGTCACCTTGCAAAGCTGGTTGAGACCAATGTGGGGCTGTTTTCTCAGACAGCTGGGGTCAGAGCATTGGACAATGGGGCTGCCAAGCACTCAGACACTCAAGAAATCACATGCTTCTCTGCTGGCTGTTGGTGTCTAGAAACATTGAAAAAGGTGAAGAAATATAGTCAATGGAAACAAAACCCATAGGAATGACTTAAATTTTCATCTGTTACTACCACTAAAAATTCTGTAGTACAAATATTTCATCTGGACAAATTTGCACAACTACATAGCAGTGCTGTTTATGTAAAATTTACTTAATTCTATACTTGAGACAGAACACAAGCTGACATAACATTCTGCATTTTATGCATACTTGTAACACTATTCATGAAAAATATATACTACTTTGAAAAGCTAACAAGTTCAGCTGTTAATCATTTTACCCACAGTATTTCATTTGTCTTTACAACTAAAAATACATAGTTTAAAAAGCTGAAAAAGATATCTGAGAATGGTTTGTGGCAGTGACTATGAAGTTTAGGTGGAGTGTGGATGGGGTGCTGCAGGTGTTTTCTAGAGCAGCAAGTAAAATTATTGACTCGTATGTAAGATAAATGCAGCTACCGTAGGTAGTGCCCACCATCTGGGTATTGAACCAGTTATTTAAATCAATTGGAGTTTTGCTGTTCACTTCATTGGAACAAGACTGAGCCAAATATTTCAATAAGATTTGCAAATTCGGAATAACAACAAAGGAAGGCAACCAGTTCATCTCTCAATATATTACTGTGGGTACAAGTAAATTGTTGACACAGTCTGCTTCATCAGAGACCTTATGTGGGTCTTTCTTACTTCCTTTGACATACAGGATATGGGAGTGGAGACAGTCCCTCGAGTTTTTTTTTCTTCTTTTTACCTGTGTATCACACAATTTTCTGCAGCACTCTTTCCTGTAGATCCAGATTTGTCATAGGGACTTAGTTGCTGACTATTAGTTACAGCAGGATGAGGTTTTTCATTTATTTCATCTCTTAAAAGTTAAGGAAAAACCTACCCAGAATCATCTTCGCTGCCAACAGTCTTAGTGTAATTGCCCAGAGCTTCCTCAAGTTAACTTGCAGTTCCCTTAGCATACAGAGCATATGTATTAGGCCATAAATGGAATGTAGGACATCTCATTACAATTTAGAAGATAGCCTTTGCATTCAAAAGGGATAGGTTCTTTAGGGAAATGTAAGATGTCACCCTTATTTAATTTGTCACATACCAAAGCCTCTCTCTTCCTGTGCCAATCTCCCAGAGATGGAGACCTAAGTTCTTTTAGTCAGGGAGAAGTCACTTCTATATGAAATCTTTAGTAAGTTTACTCCCAGATTTCAGAGCACATATAATTGTGATCCTCCTCCAATCACCTGTCCCCAAGTAATCCTGACATGAAACCCTATTATTTTCTCTCTGTTCCTAAGAAGAGCCATAAAACTATTTGGCCTTACCTCTGGAAGACTGTTCTTTGGAAAGTTTATTTTCATCCCAGTAGATAGTCATCTCCTCAGATTCATAAGTCATTACTGGCCTCTGTGAAGTGTTCCTTAGAAGTATTCCAACTGCCTTGGGATAGTTATCTCTTGCTTACGGGTGCTGGGCTGAGGGACTGAGGGACAGGTACTCAGAGTATTGCAATCAAAATAATTAAGCACAGTGCTAGAGCAAACATACATAAATTTAAGCACATAATGTTCAGTAATACAATTAGTTCAGTTATAAACAGTTCAAAGTTCTCTAGTTCAGAGAAACCCAAAGAATAAGGCAAGCAGCTTGCCCATGTGCAATTTATTTCATTTTTATTTTTTAAGAAGGGCTAAAATATATGGGGAAATGATCAAATTAAAAATTGGGTTATCATAATTTACTAATATACTCATTCTGTGTAGAATTTCTGAAATTGACTAAGTGCAGATTGAGGCACAGATAAAAAACTGTTGAATCTGCAGTAAAAACAGGTAACATTACTTAGCGTGCAATGTAGGTAGAGCCTGCCAGTTTCACTCTAAAGTAAAGTACAGTAAAATTGTTCAAAGTTAAAAAGGTTACCTGCCTTTTTTAGGTTTTATATTAAACAAGCGGACCTAGTTGGTGTTGCCCTGGTCCTTCGGGGCAGGAGCTGGTGGTATGGGGGGTGCCGGAGTCAAGGCAGGCCCTGGGATGTGGGGAGCTCAGGGCAAGAGGCTGGCAGTGTGCGGAGTGCAGGAATCAGGGTGGTGGGTTAAGGAGGGGCTTAGGACAGGGAGCTGGTAATGTGGGGCAGGGCACAAAAGTGATGGATGGGGGTGAGAAGGGATTCAGGGCAGGGGGTTGGAAGGAGGAGCTCAGGGCAGGGGGTGGGAAGAGCTGGGATGGAGATGGGGCAAGGCTTGGAGCACCCCTGACACCTTTCAAAGTTGGTGCATATGCTCAGATTGCTACTGAAGCACTCGCATTACCAGTTCATGGTGGCTCCATTTGGCCTGCCTGCAGTTCTTTGCGTGTTCACAATATGTATGGCCATAGTTGCAGTATTCCTTGAGAGACTGGGAATGCAGGTTTACCCTCACTTAGATGTTTGGCTGATCAAGGGCTGGTCCAGAGCTCAGATTATATTTGGCCAACCATTAAAGCCTTAGAACTCCTGATTAACGCAGACAAATCTGTCCTTAACTCAGTATAGAGGATACAGTCAATATTGGACTGTGTTGGATTCTACCCAGGTGAGTATTCCAAAGTCAGGATTTCAACATATTTGATCTCTTGTTACAGACCTCAAGATTTATCCAATCACAGCCCAACACTGTATGAGGCTCCTAGGGCACATGGCAATGTGCACATGTATAATACAACATGCAAAGCTGCACCTCAAACCCTTCCAGACATGACTGGCCTCTACTTGCCAAGTCATCTTCATCTGGACACAGTTCATGGTATCTTTGTGGGTTCTCATTTCACCAAATTGATGGTTGGAGTCTCTCAGAGTTTGTGTGGGTGTTCCTTTCCTCCACCCTCAACTATCGATGACTGAGACATGTTGGCTCTAAGGTGTAGAGCTCATTTAGGTCCTTGACAGAGTTTACTCTTCATATCAGCGTCAGAGATATCTTGCTTGTCTGGCTTTCCTACCTCATATCAGGGCAAAAAACCTGTTTGCTCTTACAGAAAACACTGTAGCAATATTTTACTTCAACCGGCACGGAGGAGCTCACTCGTTCCTCCCATGTCAGGAAACAGTTCACTTGTGGGAATTTTGCATAATTTATTCAACCTATCTTGAGACCTCTTACCTTTGAGGGGTACAGAATCAACTGCTTGTCTGCCTGAATAGGTCTTTTTTCCAGTCACCATGAGTGCTCTCTTCACCCACATATAGTCTGAAGCATTTTCCAACAGTGGTGGAGTCCCAAAAAGATCTGTTTGCGAACAAATGCAACAGAAATGTCACCAGTTCCACTCCCTCCATCCCATGTACTTTCCTGCAATCCTGGACAGTAAAGCTTTACTACACTTTCCCCCCAATCCCATTCTTACAAGATGCTGCTAAAGATCAAGCAGGACCACACCCGGGTTATATTAATAGCCCCAGCATAGCCCTCCCAACACTGGTTTTCCACTCTACTGGACCTCTGAGGCAAATCCAGTCTCACTCCCATTGTATCCATATTTAATCTCCCAGGATCACGTTTGGCTGCTCCCTCTGAACATGCAATCCCCTCATTGAATGGCCTGGAAGCTCCATGGGTATATACCAGGCTATGTCTAGACTGCATCCCTCTGTCTGCAGAGGGATGCAGATTAGGCAGGTCAACATTGCAAATGAGGCAGGGATTTAAATATCCCGTGCCTAATTTGCAAAAAAATGGCTGCCACGTTTTGCCAACTCAGCACTTTGTCGGCAAAAAGCGGCAGTCTAGAGGGGGATCTGTTGAGAAAGAAAGCCTTTTTTGACATCCCTTATGCCTCCTGCAAGGAGGTTTACAGGAGCTGTCGAAAAAGGCTTTCTTTCTCGACAGATCCCCCTCTAGACTGCCACTTTTTGCCGACAAAGTGCTGAGTTGGCAAAACGTGGAGGCCATTTTTCTGCAAATTAGGCACGGGATATTTAAATCCCTGCCTCATTTGCAATGTCGACCTACCTAATCTGCATCCCTCTGCCAACAGAGGGATGCAGTCTAGACATACTCCCAAAGAGCAGAGCTGCTTGGAGCAAGTTCACCATATTGTAATAAGTAACAGAAAGTCCTTCCCTAGAGCCTCCTACCTATCAGAATGGAAGCAAATCTATCTCTGGGCTTGTCAAACCAGAGTCTTGTCAATGCATTTATCCATCCAACAAAAACACCACTCTCTGCTAATCCTGAAAAAGGAAGGTTTAGTAATTTTCTCTACCGGGGTTCACCTGGCAGCAATATCAGCTTTTGACCCTTGTGTAGTTGTTTTTTCTAACAGCCTAACAATTTGACTCCGTAAAGGCTTGCAAAGATTGTACCCTGCCTGAATTCAGGGAGCCCATTCCCCTTTGGAATTTGCTCTTGGTTTTGTCCAAAAACTTCTGAGATCACCATTTGTAATTTGGTGAAGCAAATACAAAGTGCTTCTTAACTACATCTTTCATGAAATTGATTTTTCTAATTGCTGTCATTGCTGCCAGAGACATAGGCATGGAAACTAGAGGTGTGGGGGGTGCTGCAGTGCCCCCGTTTTTGTGTGGGTTCCACACACCACCCCATGCCCGGGGTGCTGATGGTGTGCTTTCCTAGTGCCCAGGGCTCCACACCTGGCCCTACACCTGCAGTCCCAGGTGCAGGGTCCATGCCTGGGGCTCTGGCTGTTGCCTGATCCACACTTGAGGCTCTGCCACTGGCCCTGCATGTGGGGGTATGGCTGCTGCAGGACCCACACCCAGGGCTTTGTTCCTGGTCCTGCGTGTGGGGCCCCAGCTGCCTCTGCCTCTATCTGGGGCTCTCCACTTGGGGTCCCAGCTGCTGCCAGCCCTACACCCAGAGCTCAGCTCCTGGCTGCTGCTGGCCCCATGCCCCGGGTTCTGTTCACAGCCCTGCACCTGGAGTCTACATACAGAGTCCTAACCACCACTAGCTCTACACCCAGCCTTGACCTGCATTTACCAGCCTCCTACCCAGAGACACAGCCCTTCTGGCCCCAGCTCTGGAGGATGGAGGGGCATGGACAGTACTAAAGGGGTGTGTGTGTATATGTGTGGACCACTGGCTTTTAGCACCCCCACTGTAAAAAATGTCCCAGCACCACTGCCAGAGGGGTCTCCAAGGTGCATGCCCTCACATCTGAGTCACCATATACAGTATTCTTTAAAGTGTAGTTATGCCCTCCTCCAAGTTTTCTGTCTATGGTAGTTTCTTTCTCTTGATTTATCACAGTTCCCACACTTAAATATCTTTAGTTTTTTTTCTGCCCACATTTTGGTGAATTTATCAGTCAGTCATCTAAGTAGGCTAGTACATGAATCTTGCAATGTGATGCATATGGCTATTCCATAACTAGAACTTTAGTAAACATCAGTATGGACAATAGCTTCAGAGGGGTAGCTGAGCTAGTCTGTAAGAGGAAAAACGTAAAAAACAACAAATAGTCTAGAAGCACCGTAAAGACTAACAAAACATGTAGATGGTATCATGAGCTTTCATGGGCACAGCCCACTTCTTTCAGATGTCAGGAGTATTACACGTCCAGATCCAAGAAAAAATAAAGTGTGGGGGGTAGGGGGGAAGAGAGAGAAGGAAAAAAGAAAAAAAGGAGGGGAGGAAAAAAGAGAGACAGTGAGTAGATGGTTCAAATAGTTACAAGAGGCTGATAAGAACAATTAGCACCTCCACTGTTAGGTTGGTTGGTTATGTCATTAGGATGTGGAAGATGGTGTGCGAGCCAGCCAATATCTCGGTTCATACTATTTGCATAAGAATTAAACTTGTGAATGAAGTTAAGTTCCAACCCTTTTCTGTGTATTTGGCTTGTGGAATTGGCCTGAAACAACATGGTGACTTGGAGATTCATTAATGAGTGTCCAGGCTGATTAAAGTGTTCTCCAACAGGTTTTTGTGTATTGCCTTTTCAGATATCTGATTTGTGTCCATTAATTCTTTCCTGTAGAGACTGTCCAGTCTGGCCAATATACATTGCAATGGGGCATTGCTGGCATTTGATGACATAGAATTTCTGATTTTTTATCTGAATTGGTTTTTACAAATACTCATCTTTCAGATCTATAAAAGCTAGAGAGCAGCCTGATTCCACATCTGCTATTGTTATCTCGGTTATCCTGGTCTGATTTTTTTATATAACACACATTTCAAACCCCTCTTTTGTGATTAATGAAGTAGAATGAATACATATTCTGTCTGAGCTCATCAAGGGTAGCAAGGGATTCTGAAGATAGAGCTGATCTGGAAAGATGAGTCAAGGGTCTGAGTCACTGATTGTTTTTTGGCAGGATTTGTAAAACATGGGGAAATCAAAGGTGAAAGCTGGGATAATTTAAGAAACTGTTAGACCCGTTGCCTTTGTACTACTATTTGAAAGAGCTATTGGTCTGATATTGCTTCCTTTTACTCTTTCCTAAATAGAGACAAAGAAGGTGGCGGCAAAAGAGTTCTGTATAAAAGATACACATAATGCTCTCAAAAAGCTGATTTGAATCCTGGCTTCTGATGTGTCCTGCAGAAAAAGCACCCACTGAACTTGAAGCTTTAGAGGGTAGGAAAAGAATACTTTTGACTTTTCTGTTATATGGAATTACTTCCTTAATTCTTTTTCTCTCAGAAATATTGTTGGAAGGTAATACTGCCTTAAGTTTAAGGGCCAGATACCTCATTACAATAACCTGTAAAAGAAATGGCCCAAGAGCCTTAGTTTTGAGAGAAAGTCTCCTGTCAAGGAGAAAAGCCACACACAGATAATCTAATAATCACAATGACTACCATTATCTGTATAATACATTCTTACCTATGCCATAGATGTAGACAGTTGCTTTTGTGGCATATTGAAATGTTTCCCTGATTTTCCTACGTCTTCAAGAATGTATTAGATATTGTAAGGAAAGATTCAGGTTTTAGAATTACATGTACAAAAATGTGCTGTATCTGTTGTCGTGTAAATGAAAAAAAGACAATTTGCCTCAAAGTAATTCTTATGATCTTTGCTGAAAAGCAATGGTAAATAGTTTCCTTTCCCAACGTGCTCTAAAATACTATGTAGAGTCAAAAACCCATCCACTTCCTGGGATTTAAGTTTATTAACAACAATGTTGAACTCAAGACTTCTCCCCAAGGATTTCAGGTCATCTACTCCAGTGATCAGCTGAATCGAAGCAACATATTCTCAGTAGGATTATCATATGTAAACAACATGGAATTTCAAGCAAACATTGCCAGACTTAAAACATTTGGAAAAATAGAGTATCTAAGACTATGTCTTCATTTTTAAAAGGTGTGGTTTTACACAATGATAAGCTATCTCAATGTACAATCCTAGCGGAGAAAAAGCACTATTTTTACTTTGATGGAGCTAGTTATGTTAAACCCATATGGGGAATACGTCTACTGATGTTAACTAAGTTACCCTTCTTTTTCTAGGGAAAATTTCTCTTTCAGTCAACAGAAAACATTAAAGATGACAGTAATTGTATATGAAACATGTTTAGCAAAAATTGTTGACAAGGAGTTTTTATTTGGAATTCAGATCATTAGAGATCTGAAGAGGAGGATTAAAACTATTAATTAAATTCAAACATGGTGACATAGAATTACATAGTCTTTCAGTCACACAACACAAATCTGTTGAGTGGGCACTTACCTCAAAGAGTGCAGCATTGCTTTTGCCATGGTAAGTCCTGGACTCATCTGTCTAGCTCTGCTGTGGAAAGGGAGCTTGGAGGAGGATGCCACAAGTTGTTTTTGACTAGGTCTGATGCTCCAACTTAATACCCTGATGTCTCTCATACTCACAGGGAGAAATGAGTCCACAAAGGGAATAGATTTTACCGTAGAGTTCCATCCATAATGCAAGGCATGCAATGAGGCAAAGGTGGAATCCAGTGAAGAGAAAGGCCACGGGAAACCATTTGATAGGGAAGAGACTTGTTAATTTGTTTAGTTAGAATACCTGATTGTCTTCAAACAGTAGGATAGCCCATTTGTCCAAAACGAAGGCTTTGCTAAACAGGAAGAACATTTTATAGTATTATCTATCTTACAACATCTAGCACTGTAGTGTGTAATGATTCCCAGGGAAATTAGATCTACATATTGAGGACCCTAAGTGAGCTTCATGAAAATATCTACACTTTCGTTTTCCCTGGTTGGAAGATAAGAGTGGTTTTAAAATAAATGTTTGGGGATGGTTGTTTTGATGTCTTTTGGGGGTATTTTAGAGGTGTGTTTGTTTTATATCTATTCAATTATGATAGGAAAGCTTTCTCAAAGAAAAAAATCTGCAGTTCCATAATGGTGGTTAACCTCCATGTTAGGCCAAATCCCTGTGGGGACTCATTTCATAACTAGGATTTCCTCAAATGAGAATCTAGCTATTATGTGCTTTGTACTAGGTTTTGTGAGCTGTACTGTGTCATGATGGACGTGAATGAAAATGTAACTAGGTTGTAATTGGTGTCCTTGAAGTGAATTGGTATCTGAGAGATGGAATAAAGAGTCAGAATCCTGTGCTCATACTAACCTGAGTTGCCTTGATCCTTTATTATTGCTGATGCAGCATAGCCAGTACCCTGATTCCTCCCTTTCATGGGAGAGTAAAACCACACCCCTTTTTATTTTTTAGCCATGTTTGCAAATATGACTTGATCTGATCTTTAATAATTATGTCATTACCTCCATTTGCTTCTCAATCTTAGACTGGGATTAGTTTACATATTATACACACACACACACACACAGAGACACTTTATGTGCATTCTGTTTTATTTTGTGTTATAATTAATCTTGGTTATGTGACAAGTTATTATAGCGTGGAAAGACTTAATCTGAGCATGTACTAAAGGGAGGTGTAATTTACCAACCACTGAAGTTTCTCCATGTTTAAAGGCTGCTTCTGTAGTTCTAACGGAATAGAAATCTGCCAGTGAAAATTCATGCAATTGCTTCATATTGGGTAAACATAACTTTTTTTTAAACCTTCTGGTATCTTTCTAGTATTCTGTTTGTAAAGGTCTTAATTTAGAAAAGTTAAATGGAAAATTAGAACATAAAATATTACATTCATATCTTTACGCTAAAGCATTTCTCACCATTTTATCAGGTAAAACAAAACTAAAATTAAACAATGTCAGACACATTGTGTATTCTTAATGCACATATATATGCTGAATACACAAGATACTGTAATTAATAAAGCATAATGCAAATGGAGCATAATTGCTACACTAGTCAATTTTTTTGGAACTCTATGAACAGAATGTACAGTATGAATGCACAATCAATGTCATCTTAAATGTGATATATTTTATTATTGGTAGAAGTATTTGGTGGGACCACTGCTAGGTGTTATAAAAGATGTGGTGGTAGCATAATGGCAGTAGCAGAGGAATTTGGCACTGACTCTATATAATAAATAACACAAGTGTGTTTTACTGATTTTTCAAACTGATCCACAGAGGGGTGCTGTCTGTGACAAAAACAACTCAGAGCTCCTAGTCATTTAGACTGGCTTATTATACCAAATTAGATTAAAAAACCCTGGTAACATAATGATTTCCACTAAGTTTACTTAAGAAAAATGCATTTTTTACACAACTTAGATGAAGGTATAAAGGCAGATAAATTTAGATGCAATCTGTAAGATTAACAAAAAAAACCCTCAACACCAAACACACAAAATGTCTGGATTTATTCACCGTGCAGAAACTAAAGACTTGTTTGATATTAAAAGGTACATATTTGAAATGAGTGCAATTTACTGTTTGCACAAATAAATTACATACTTGATGCCTAACTAAGCAGTCTCCCTTACAATTATCCTTACAATGATAGTTGTCCTGATAATAATTTTTGTGGAATGTTTTGACTTATTTAAAAACACCTAAACCTTTATATATTCTGCAATTCAATAACTGTATTTACACTGTTGTGGGATATTACAAATACACGGTAGTCATATTTTGCATTGTATATATGTGCTGTCCAAGATGTACATCTAATTAAAGGGAATATATGATGTATGTATTATGGACACATGAAAATAAGAGATTAAAGTGCATTAAAATATGGGACATATAGAAATATTGACATTCCAATGACAACACTATAATACATTCTTTATTCAATGTATGCATGTTCTTTTAAAACAGTAGTAAAAAGTTTTTGTTTATCTCTAGCATGAGTGGTTTACACTTCGTTTTGTAGTATGCAACTGTGCATGATTTGTTGGGGCAGGGAAATGTACACTTGCCATTCTGAAACAATAGCTTTTTTAAAAAAAACCAAAACTTTAATTCTCCTGAAGTTTTACATACAAAGAATAAATGAATTATGATCTTATTTTCCTCAAAAAATTAACATCTAACATTGGTGCAGTATTTTAAATTATATAAAATCTGCTGTGTGGTAAATAGACACGTTTTTAAACATGAATCCTGAGTAAGAGTGGAAAATATAGCATTATTGACTAAAAGAATAAAATCCCTTCATAGTTAAAACAACTGAACAGTTTTTATGTTCTACCACAGAACAGCAAGGCAATATATTAATGAGAGCCTTGTATTCAACAACTGTTATGAATACTCACTGCAAACCTGAATATTTTCAGCAAAAATAAAATGGCAGATTATGCACAACAGTAAAAAGCATCAGAAATAGATGCACCTGCAATTTTTTTTTAAACCACAAAAATTAGAACTTAGCTTTTGTTTCACAGTCATCCAATGGTTAAACCAATCTGAGATAACTGCATTAGGCAAACCATTGCACTGAGTAGAGACCTCCAATCAGGCTTGTACTGCAACATTACTATTGATTTTCATACAGGCACAGACTTCCTTTTTATATTCACATCCAAAAACAACATGAAGTACAAATCTCAAAATATTATTCGGATCTACCCAACATTACCACATAAGCAAAAAGTTCTGGCCACTTTGGTAACTGAAGTCACTGAATTTTTTTAGAACTGGAGGTACCACATGGAAAAGAAGAGCTCTGAATTCAGCAAGGCAGCATTATATCAAGGTATTTGTACACCAAGAAAGGCAGGGAGAACTTTGCATCATGGTATATGCTATTCAATCTTTTGAATAAAGTTTTATATTCCATGTTGTGAAAGTGCATAGGAGTGGGATTCTTATAGAGCAGCAAGAATCCTCTCACAGTATTAAGGCCTTTCAAATGCAAGTTAACTGTGTTAGTCTATAATCAGTACAGTGAAAACCGAATATATGCTTTCTGCTATTGTATTGTACATCAGTTCAAAGTCCTCTCAATATGATTTCTCCTCCCCTAGCTGTCGTTCATCTTCTTCATCTGCTTCCTCAATAACCTGAATTTCATCTGTTTGAGGTAAGGACACATTATCTGGCTGCAGTTTACTTCCTTCAGTTTTATTTTTTTCTTCTTCCTCAATCACTTTCTTCCATATTTTGTGATTTTCACTCAGATGGTGCATTAGCTGGCAAAATATTCGCCTTCTGCCTTTTTTTCTTTGTAGTTCTGTAAAATTACAAACATACTTTTTCACAAACAAACATAGAGTAATTATATTATCTGTTTATCAAACCCAGATGCTACTGTGTAAACCAGATGTAAGTTTGAACTCAGCATAGCAAGTATGAAATGGATGCTCCATCATAGCAAATATTGACATTCTATCTTAAATATCAAGTCCTTAAAGAAATTGGAAGATGAACTAACTTTTCTCTCAGGTTGTAAAGATCTTTCTAATTTTAATTCAAAATTAATTGCAGGAGAAAATTTTATTCCTGCTTACAGAAAAGTAGCCAAAGTAAGGGGCAAAAATACATAATTATTATGAGGTAATAAATTCAACCAAGTATTGCTACTTCCAAATCCACTAAAAAAACCCTACGTGCATCTTATCTTACTTTGACCAAAATCATCTTCCATTTCTTCATCTTCACTCTCCATTTCTTCTCCATTTTCATCTTCACCACTTTCTATATCATCCTCTTCTTCATCAAGCCATCGGCCTGGAAGCAAGCCAGCTGCATCACAGGAATTACAAAGGGGGCCAACTATGTGAGTAATAAAAGATTCTTGTAATTTTGCAAGTTGAGGAGAAGAACGGTCCATGAAGGGGCTAACAGGTAATCCAAGGCTTGCTTCTTCATCACCCTGAAAATTTTATAAATTGAAAATTACCTTAAAAGACAGTTTTTAAAAACTGACCTGACGTTAAGTGGATGGCACCTCTTTTTCTTAAAGATAATTTATTTTTTAAAAAGCGACTATGTTCTTTAGCTAAGATGATTTATAATAAATTTGAACAGCTCTTGGCTTTTGTGGCACTGTCATGCATGAGAATAAGGTAGAGTAAATTCACCCCTCACTTTCCTGTGTGGCATCTCTGGGTCACAATCTATCTTTGACTCCAATTACTTAGCTCATGTATGTAGAAAGTGGAAGAGAGGGAAAGGAATTGTGATTCTACGTAAGAAAATAATCTTATAATTTTGCAAATTGAAGAAAAGAACCAAGAGGCAAGCAGGTAACTCTAAGGCACAATTTTTTCCCATCTGGTCTTTTTTAAAGCAATATTGTGTTTGTACACGGGTCTGTGCCTAATGCAGGGGTAGGCAATAAGTGACCTGGGGCCAGACACAATTCACCAGGGTTAGGCCCTGGTGGGCTACCAGATGCTTTATTTACTTCTACGTTTGCAGATATGGTTGCTCTCAGCTCCCGTTAGCTGTGGCTTGCCATTCCCAGACAATGGGAGCCACGGACGTGGAGTGGTCCAGGACATCAATTCCCACAGCTCCCATTGGCCAAAATGGCTATTTATGGCTAACAGGAGCTCTGAGCAGTTATACCTACAGAGGCACAGGAAAATAAAGCATATGGTGGCCTGCCAGCAGCTCATCCTGGTGAACCATGTCTGGCCTGTGGGCTGCGTATTGTCCACCCCAGCCTAATGGCACAAAGTGGCCAATAGGATCTTTAACTTGTTCAGTGTTATGCCTGCCCAAAAACATTATCCATTTTTGTACTTTTGAAATCACATTTTTCAAGTTTTCCTGCTGAAGCTTAAAAAAATGACTACTGAGGCATATATGAGTACTGCAATTGATTATGAGTAGGAGTAAAGAATTGGGTGAGTTTGAGGCAATGTTCTGTGGGGTACTGGTTTCCAGTGTAACTTGTGTATCATCTATATTATTGCTCAACAAGCAGAACTCAGAGAGAAAATCTAGCCATTTACTTTAAATTTTTGGGCGGGGTCCCAGATATGCATCTTTGGAAACACTGGCACTGATGTTAATAAAACATCTGTTGAACTGAAGTCTAGAATATACGTAGTTGTAAGTACATTTTTTACCAGTTCCTTATCTTTCTGGACTATGTAAAGGGTCTGCTTGTTAGCCTCTAAAAATTAGTCAATAGCAGAAAGTATGTTACTCCAATGATTACAATTACAGCTGGCTACCACTTCCAAGTAGTTCTCCATGTTCATGTATAGAACTTCTGCTAATTAAGATTTCATGTCCTTTTCATCCATCCTGTTTGTACTTAGTATGATTAGGCAAATCTGACAGGTTTTCTACCCCTATTAATCATAGGATTCAAGGTATTACCATCTGATTTCTGGTTATTAATAAAGGTAGCGAAGACTCCACAAATATCAACTGTATGATATTTAGCAGCTGATAGAAATTTTCTTAGATAGAAGACAATAAAATATTCAGATTCCATGACAGACACGGAACTAGCTCCTTAACCCCAAGGCTACATGCAACAAGTCAATGATAAAACTCTTAATGACTTAATATATACTAAATGAATTGAATCCTGCACCATCTGCTCTTCTAAAATCTTATCAGTAAGGCAGATCTACAGGTGAACTAAAGCTTGAGAGTCATCATTCATCAGCTGAATGCTGATGTCCTTCCTTCACTCTTTGTAAACAAGGGGAAGAATTCAAAAGAAAAGGAAATTTAAAAGGAGCCCAAGTCTTACCATTTGCTTATTAGGAATGCATTAGCTGAACATTGCCCCCAGACAATTACCTAGAGAATGTCAGGAAACAGTGGAGAACAGGCGCTGAAAAGCCCTTTGAGCTCACTGCTTTGATATAGGAAAGCACAAGGTGGAAATTATAGATTTTAATGGAAAGGGAATGGTGCAAGTACCAGATAGCTTCACCAGAGCTGTTAAAGTAAACATTTCCAGATATGCAATTAAAATCTGAAAGTGAAGTAGTACAGTCTAATGCAAAGATGATTTAGAGTCACCATCTAACTCACTTGCTTTCCATTAGATGATAAAAGCTCAGGTTCTGAAGAGATTGTGATGATGCACAGGTGAATGGGGGGCTTTAGAGTGAAATCAGAGATGAGGAGGTAACTTACCTGTAACTGGAAGTTCTTTGAGATGTGAGTTCCCTCTCTGTATTCAACTGAGGGTTATATGTGCACAGCACTGCCTGCAATAGGACAAGTTTGAAAGAGGTTTCCATAGGTCCATGTATATGCCCTGACTTGCCTCATGCTTTCATCCGAGGTGATAAAGAGCAGAGCTGTCTGACTGCATATCCAGTTCCTTTCAACTTTAAATCTGACAGAACCGACCAAAGCAGAATGGAAGGAAGGCAGAAAATGGAATACAGATCGGCACCACACACTTCAGAGAATCTCCAGTTACAAGTAAGTAACCTCCTCTTCTTTGAGTGATGTTCCCTTTTGTACTTTATAAAGGGTGACTGACAAGCAGTACCTAAGTTGGAGGAGGGCATGAGAATGGAGATGGAAGGATCATAGGGAGAACTACCATGCCAAAGAAGGAAGGCATTCAGCACTAAGTCCTGCACTGATGAATAGTGTGTTGCAAAGGTATATACAGAATTTCACGTGGCTGCTCTACAAATGTTTATGAGAGACACCTCCTGAAGGGATGCCTTGGTCATAATTTGAGTTCTAGTGGAATAGCCAATACTCTTGGGGGTGGAGGTAGGTCCAATAGCTGGCAGCAGAGTATAATGCAGCCACAAATCCATTTGGAAATTCTCTGGGCGTAGATTGCTTGTCCCCAAAGTCTCTATGCTACTGTAAAAACAGTGTAGGGGATTTCCTGATTGGTTTCATTCTCTGCTGATAGAAGACCAAAGATCATCAGACATGGAAAGAATGGAATCAACTTTCTTCTGAAGATGAGTGTGATGTCAGGAAGTAGTTTAATGGGTTAGTGAATGGGTTAATGAGAAACCGACAGATAACCTTCGGTAAACATTTTGGGTGTAGACATTAGGTGACCTTATCCTTGTGGAATACTGTAAATGGCAAGTCTGCTATCATAGCTCTGAATTCACCAACACTTCTCACTGAAATGACAGCAACAAGGAATATAACTTTCATGGAAAGTAAGGAGAGGGAGCAAGATGTTAGTGGTTCAGACGGTCACTTCATTAATACCTAGAGTACGAGTTTCAGGTCCCATTGTGCCACAATCATTTGTAAGGGTGGGAGGATGTTGAGGAAACCTTTTCAAAATCTAGTGGTCAGTAGATGTGTGAAAACAGAGTAACATTCCACAAGATGATGGACCATCTTGATCACTGCCAGCTGGATTCTCAAAAGACCAAGGGTGAAACAAACCGATGACTTTAACCATCAAACATAGTTCAGGATTAGGGGAATTCCTGCTGTTTTTAGTAAAACCCCTCCATGTTGTTCTCAATATGAAAAATGTCACCACTTAACTCAGTAACACTGTCAAATGGAGTCGTCCTTACTGTTAGAGAGAATCGTACAGCCATTTTAGAGTAGAGAACCATCCATACATGGATTGGGATGCTTGATCACGCCATTGTGCTGGGACAGAAGACTGAGGAAATTCAGGATGGAAATCAGTAGGCAGAATGTAATGCACAGGAAATTGGAGAACCAGAATTCTCTGGGCCAGAAAGCAGTAATCAGAATGATGGCACCCTGTATCGTCAGATCTTGTGCATCACTCAAATCACGAGCAGTAATGGAGGGAAGGCGTAAATGAGTTGGTCTGTTGAGCGAGTTCATGAGTACTTTTTGTGTCTTCAGAAAATAGGCTGCAGAATGGGTGGCTGATACCCCAATCTGGAGATGATCTGCCAATCCATGCTGAGAAGCAGTCACTGTTCCCCCTTGTTTGTTGATGTAGAAAACAGTGGAGGTTTTGTCTGACATGATGAGAGCAAATGAAAAGAAGAAAAGATCTGCATGCCTTTTGTGAAAGCAAACCACAGTCTCCATCCTGGAAGAAAACATGGGAAGCGTATGTAATTTGTCACAGGAGCTGCGTGAGGACCAGGGGCTTGAAATGACTCCACTGCAGAAGAGCGGCTCTGAGAGACAATGGGTTCCTGATGGTAGGTGTTGGAGAAAGAGGGGAATCTGTTTCACAGTACTGGGAAGCCCAGAAAAACGGATAACCAGTACTCTTGATTCAGCATTATGCACCCTACAACCTGAAAAACTAGATGAATACTCTCTGGAACTAGATAACATAATGAAGGATCATGAGAACCATGAGAGAAAGCAAAGGCACATGTACTTGACCGAAAGAAGCAAGTGCTACCATGTCAGACATGTAAACCATGTCTGAAGGCAATGAAGGTGAACTGTTGCAAAGGGGATTCCATGGTACATGAAGTCATGTGGTCAAAGAGACAGAAAGGTGGTGGCTAGTACAGAAGGGTTCATGATTATTATAAGCAAATAACACAAGATACAAAATTAGAAAGACCAACACACTAAACAAGATTAAAGTGGGTAACAAGAAAAAATTTCATGAATACATTAGAAGCACGATGAAGACCAAGGAGAGGGTAGGTCCACTATCCAATGAGAGGGAAAAAACAATACAGAGAGAGATATAACAGTTTTCAAATACATAAAAAGTTGTTATAAGCAGGAGAGAGAAAAATTGTTCTTGTTAACATCTGAGGATAAAACAAGCAACAATGGGCTTAAATTACTGTCAGGGCAGTTTAGCTCGGACATTAGGAAAAAATCTGTCAGGGTAGTTAAAAACTGGAATAAACTGCCTAGGGAGATTTTGGAATCTCAGTGAATGTACATTTTTAAGAGCAAGTCAGATAAACCCCTGCCAGGAATGGTCTAGATAATAGTTAGTCCTGTCTTGACTGCCAGGGATGGACTAGAAGACCTCTCAAGGTCCCTTCCAGCCCTATGATTCTATGTTCATTATCTGAAACACATTCGGGCAGGTATGCTCATACCATGATGCAATTTATGATACCCTTAATGATGTCCAATGATTACATAGATTGAGGATCACTTCTTGATGCTGATGCTGTGACTCCCAATGAAGAAAGGCAGTAAATAAGATAGAAGTTGACACATGGCCTTTCTGTCAGGACCTGGCAGCCAGGAGTCAATTGTCAAAATATGGGAAAACCAGGAGACCCTAATAACTGATGTGAGCTGCTAGTATGGAAAATACTTTGGTGAAGACTCTGAGAACAGTAGGTAACCCAAAGGCAAGTACCCTGTATTGGAAATGGTTGTTTCCCACAATAAATGTGAGAAAACATCTGTGGGTGGGGTAAATATCTACACAGAAGTAAGCATCTTTCATATCGAGAGTTATTAATTATAGATCTTTCTCTAAAGATGATATCATTGCTGCTAAAGTGACCATACAAAATATATGTAGATAAAATTATTTAGGTAGTGGAGATTGAGGATTGGTCCCCAACCACCTTTTTTCTTGGGTCTCAGGAAGTAAGCTGGAAAGAATCCCTGGTTCTATGAATTCATACGGGAATGTGTTCTATTGCTCCCTTTTGTAATAAGGAGTTTACCTCTTGGACAAAAATACTGTTGTGAGAGTTGTCTCTGAAAGGGGAAGAGAGGTTTGGAGGAGGTAATATTATAAACTGTCATCCACCCTGGGGATTGAATCATCACCCATTTGTCTGTTGTTCTAGACTCCAAGTGTGGAAAAAGCATTAACCTCCTAAGAGAATGGAAGGCTCATGTGGTGTAAGAATTGTTGGCTCTTGAGCCCATGTCAAAAACAGTGCTTGGTTTGCAGTTGGATTTCAGACATAAAACACAATGGGTGGAGGGGGGGAGGCGAGGAAGCAGGGAAGCAAGATCTTTACATCTTTTATGGTTGATGTGTGTGTTCATAAGGTTTCTACTGATAAAATTTAGAAAACCTAGACCAGTGTTTCTTACCCCTTTAAAAAAAAAGTACCCCCCCCTTTTTATTTAAATTATAAGTACCCCAAGTACCTACAGTTTTCAGAGACAAAATTTTTTCTACCATTGCAACACATTTGTTTAAACAACTTAATCATAGCCAGGTGGGCGATGAAATTTTTGGGTATAAAAGTACAAAAAAAAATAAAGAGCTTGTAAAACTTAAAACAAAAATTCAGTTTTCTCCAAATTTCAGTTGTGGTGACGTATCCCCCATATTTCTCTCAAGTACCCTCAAGGGTACTTGTACCATTGGTTGAGAAACACTGGTCTATACCACTGGGTGGATGACAGGTGGTGGAACTTTCGTTTCAGGGCAGCAATGGAGATGCTCAGCAAGTGAAGGATAACCCTCAAATCTTTCAGTGTATGCAAAGACTCATTTGTCTTCTGTTCAAAGTAATGAGATTTGTCAAAGCAGAGGTCCTTAATGATGTTTTAGGAAAACTAAAAACACAAAGCCAGGACTCCCTACACATCACAATAGTCGTAGTCCTGGCCCTGGAGGAGTTATCATCTGCAGCTACTGCAGACTGGAGGGCAGTTCTAGCTATGAGTTTCCTTTCCTCAATGAGGGCCTGAATATAGGCACAATCTTGTTGTGGGAGGGTATTAGTGAATTCCTCGAATTTAGTATAAAATAGGAAGTTAAAATTAGCCAATAATTCTTATAATTGGCTATTCTTAACTGTAAACTGGAGGAAAAGAAGACTTTCCTTTCCAGAATGTATGGTAGACAAAAAAGGAAAGCATCAAGATATAGACTGAGAGTGTTTGTTTAGCTCTATGTGCAGCAGCCTGAACTACCAATGAGTTTGGAGCTAGATGAGAGAAGAGGAATTCTGATCCTTTGGATGGACTGCAGTAGCGTGTCTCTATTATCCACATGCCCCACTATCCTGACTGACTCTAATATGGCTTCATTGATTGGCATTACTATTTTTGCCCGTCCTGAGGTGTGAAGAATGTTTATGCTGGGAGTTTTGGATCTCTTCCAATGGGATTTGGAAACCCCCAACAATTCTTCGAAAATCTCTTAGAATTTCCTGAAGTCCTGGAATCATCTGGTAGGAAAGGGGATGATATAGTCATAACCTCACCTGGTGAGGAGGATGGAAATCTAGCCAACTCCAGCGGAACTGCTGGGAGTGCGGTATAAAATTGTTCCTCTGCTATCAGATTCAAGGGCTTGCTTGATGGATATCTGGCGGGAAAGGAGCAGGTGACAGCTCTCTTGTGGATCAGGTAGGCACTCAGGATCCCCAGTATAGCCACTAAGCTGGCTCTGCAGCAGGTTGCAGGGTCCCCATGTCCTAGGCTACCAGAGATTCTGGAAAGGATGAGGAGGTAGTTGGTCCCATGGGTATGCTGGTCTTCACAATGATGCATAGGAGAAGTGTGATAGAATTGATTCTTCTTCCAGTTACAATTCATTGGAAGAGGAAAAAACAGACTGCTGTTCTAATGGCTGAGCTGTTGGAACAGCATATAGAATATATGGAGAAGGGCTAGATATCCCGTATCTTAGGCACATCCCATAGTGGGCATATGATTTCTGTGAAAGCTGAGTGGCCTGATCAAGGAGGAAATTTGGGATCTGCAATGTGTAGACATCCTGGGGTGAAGCTACATAGCCAGAACTTTTGTGTGAGGGACACGCTTTCTTTCCTGGTATTGGCTCTGAAGTCTTTCCTTGAATGGGAAGGTCTCATGTCTTAGGAGGTGCCAGAGAAGGCAATACTGATATTTCATTGCCTGGAATCACTGGATCTCACTATTTAGGGGTCGTTTTCTTGTACCTGTGAGACTTAGAATGAACTCCGTCCGGCCAAACTGCTCATCTGAGTGTTTCCTAATCTCCCAACAAGGCCTCAGCATGGGGATCGTGGGGCTCATTCTGCTAGCACCAGAGTCAGATGTTATAGCACTGAACCAAGCCTGGATCTGAATGTGGTTTTATGCCATCTCCATGAGAAACTTCTGGTACAGCTGAGAAAGGACTGGCACATAGTGCACATAGCTGTGATGTGAGCTTCTTCCAGGCAGTAGAGGAAGCTTTTGTGGTTGTCACTGACCAAGAAGGATCACAGGCAAGAGTTTAAACCTCAGAGTTCTGGGCATAGTCTGTTATAGGCAGGGAAGGAGAGACAGGGAAAAATCCTCCAAGTCTCCTCTAAAACTGTTAAAACTAGTAACTATTAAAACTAGGAAAGAAATAAACCTACAGTAAACTCTGAAATTCAGAGTTACAAACACCTCTGGAATGAAGATTGTTTGTAACTCTGAATAAAACATTATGGTTGTTCTTTCAAAAGTTTACATGTGAGCATTGACTTAATACAGCTTTGAATCTTTACTATGCAAAACAATGCTGCTGTCCCTTTATTTTTTTTAGTTTATATTTAACACAATACTGTATTTTATTTTGTCTCTACTGCTGCTTGATTGCGTACTTCTGGTTCCAAATGACGTGTGTGTTTGCCAGGTCAGTTTGTAACTTTGCGATTCTACTGTAGTACAACTACAATTAAAACTGATACAACTATTTACAACTATGCTTTTTAGAAGTGCATGAAAGACGAGGACACTGATGGTTCCAAACTGGATCATATGGTGGTAAGAAGGAACTGGAAATGTGGTAAGTCTGTCCCACCGTTTATCATCTCAGACATAATAAGCATTAGGTGAAACAGGGCACATCTGTGTACCAACGGACACTATTTTCTGATTCCAGATTAATGCTGTGCATATGTAACCCTCAATGGAATACAATACAGACTATCTCTTGAAAGAGAAACTGAAATTGCCAGCAACGTTACTGTGTGTTTGAGCAGATTATGCCCCTCCCCCCAAAACAAATCTCTGATTGGAGACCATTTCGGATATCTGTTTCTGGGAGGAGGAGGAGGTGAGCCTTTTCCTTTATGTGAGTTTGACAAGCATATACTGTGCATTCACTGTGCATATGCAGCAATATATTGCCCTCTCCTGTATGGGACTACTATGATTCTGAAGCTGTCAAGACAGGGACATTAGACTTCCTAGCTCTAATCCTGTGAACACTAATGCAAATGCCTAACTCTACTCACACATATAGATCCATTAGAGGTGTAAAAGTGGGGACTCGGTGGAGGCAACTTCCTATAGCATAAGAAGAAGTTACTCACCTTCGTGCAGTAACGATGGTTCTTCGAGATGGGTCCCCGTGGGTGCTCCACTCATGGTGTTGGGCTCATCCCGGCGCCGCAGCTCAGAGGCTTTGCATAGCAGTTTTCAGCCAGGTCGCTCCTGCGCGGTGTGCAGCACGCGCCGTTCATGCCCTTTGATCTTCGCGTGCACCCGGCTTACTGTCAGTTCCTCTCACCGTTCCACATCTGAAAGGATACGAAAAAAAAGAGAACTCTGGAACGGGGAGGAAGGGTGGGACATGGAGCACCCATCTCGAAGAACCATTGTTACTGCATGAAGGTGAGTAACTTCTTCTTCTTCTTCTTCGAGTGGTCACCATGGGTGCTCCACTCATGGTGACTTCGTAGCAGTACTCGTGTTGCGTTCCTGGAGTTCAGGCTTGTCAATGACCAAAAGTACTGCTGAGGTCACGGAAGAATTGGGCGTCCACCAACTCACTACTGCGTAGTGATTCATAAAGGTTAGGCTTGAGGACCATGTAGCTGCTCTGCAGATTTCTGGCAGTGAGACTCCTCTGACAAAGGCTGTGGATGTTGCCACTGCCCTGGTGGAATGTGCCCTAGGTACAGTCTGAAGGGGTTTGTTGCGTATCGAACGACACATGGTGATGCAAGAGACAATGATGTTAGACAGATGCTGGGAAGACAATGCATTGCCCTTGGAGCGGCCCACTATGGATACTATTAGACGGTCGGTCTTACGCCAGGTCCGACCTATGTTCTATCTATGTAGAATGCTAACGCCCGACGTATGTCGAGGGTATGAAGTAGCGAGTCTCGGGTCGAAGCATGCGGCTTGGGTAAAAGATGGATAAAATGACAGGTTCGTTGATATGAAATTGTGTTGCGACCTTAGGGATAAAGGCTGGATGGATATGTAGTGTGACCGAGTCCTTAGTGAAAACTGTGATGGGTGGTGTTGCCATTAACGCTGCCAGTTCGCTCACCCTACGGGCTGATGTAATTGCCAATAAGAATACCACCTTCATGTTGAGCATCGATAACGACGTGGTGGCTAGTGGCTCAAAGGGTGGATACATTAGCATGTTGAGGACCAAGTCCAAGCTCCAAGCGGGAGGAATGGGTCTTCATGGGGGTTTAAGGTTAGCTATTCCCTTGAGCAGCCTTTTGGTCATGGGATGAGCAAGGATGGAATGGCCTTCAATGGTGTCATGGAAGGCGGTGATTGCTGAGAGGTGGACTCTCAACGTCGAGATTGAAAGGCCCGCCTGGTGTAGGGAAAAAATATAATCAAGAATATCATGCATTAGTACCGAGTGAGGTTGGATGCCAGTTTTCTCACACCAAGCCACGAACCTCCTCCATTTTGCTAGGTAAGTCTTTTTTGTAGTCTGTCTTCTACTGTTCAAAAGCACTGTCTTCACAGCCTCTGAACAAAGTTGCTCTTGTACCCTGAACCAGCTAGGAACCATGCTGTCAGGTGGAGGGTCTCTGGTCTGGGGTGTAGCAGAGACCCCTGGTTCTGGGAGAGGAGGTCTGGGAGGAGTGGCAATAGATGTGGAGGTAGTAGGGACATCCTGTGGAGGAATGGGTACCATGGCTGTCTCGCCCAGGCTGGTGCTAGGAGTATAACTCGGGCTGAGTCTTCTTTGATTTTTCAGATTACTGTCGGGATAAGTACCGTTGGTGGAAACGCATAGAGAAGAGGCGCTCCCCAACGAATTAATAGTGCATCTCCGAGGGAGCCCTTGCCCATGCCTTCTCTGGAGCAGTAAAGGTGACACTTTCTGTTCTCGTAGGTCGCGAAAAGGTCTATTTGTGGTGATCCCCAAGCTCCGAAGATGTTGTCCAAGACAGTGGGGTGGATTTCCCACTCGTGATCCTGGGGGAAAAATCTGCTTAGAGCATCCGCCATGACATTGCTCGTGCCTGGTAAGTAGGACGCTACCAGAGTGGTGCGGTTTCCTATGCACCAGTTCCATAAGTGGACTGCCTGTGTGCAAAGTAATCGGGATCGTGCTCCTCCTTGTTGATTGACATAATACATAGTTGCTATGTTGTCTGTAAGCACTCAGACGGTTGTACCAGTGATGTGCGTGCGGAAGTGTTTGCAAGCAAGGAATATGGCTTTTAGTTCTAGGAGGTTGATATGGGAAATTGCCTCCGCCGCCGACCATCTGCCTTGCACAGACATGCCATCGATGTGTGCACCCCAGCCTACAAGGGAGGCATCTGTAGTTAACTGGGACGATAGCTGTTGATACTTGAATGGAACCCCTGCCAGGAGATATCTGGGGTTCAACCACCAACCCAGGGATCTGCGAACTAAAGTAGTTGGGGTTATCACCTTGTGTGTGGAGTGTTTCACTGGAGTATACACCGATGCCAACCAGTGTTGGAGACAGTGAAAATGAAGTCTTGCATGTTGAACCACGAAGGTGGTGGTCGCCATGTGCCCCATGAGGCAGAGACAGGTAAGTACGGTGACTGTAGGGGAGTGAATGACTATCGTGGCCAGGTCGTGTATAATTTGGAAGTGCTCTTGAGGTAAATACGCACGGGCTGTGGTGGAATCCAGACGTGCACCTATGAAATTTATACTCAGCATAGGATCTGGAGATGACTTTTGCTCGTTGATTATGAGCCCAAGCAATAGAAATGTCTGCCTGGTTATTGACACAATGCGTAGGACGTCTTGTCTCGACCTGCCTTTTATAAGGCAGTCGCCTAAGTATGGAAATATGATCACGTCTCTGCGTCGCAGGTGAGCTGCTACTACAGCCAGGGTTTTTGAAAACACCCTGGGGGCCACTGTGAGTCCAAACGGTAGCACCCGGTATTGGAAATGGTCGTGTCTGATAGTGAAACAGAGAAAATGTCTGTGGGCTGGATGTATCGCTATATGAAATTACGCATCTTGCAAGTCGAGGGCTGCAAACCAATCGTCCTTCTCTAGTGAGGGTAGTATCTTGGAAAGGGTCACCATCTTGAACCTTTGGCCTCCATCCTCCGGTCTTTTTCTCCATGAGAAAATACCGTGAATAGAACCCCCTTCCTCTGAACTGAGGAGGAATGGACTTTATGGCCCCTATGGAGAACAAACGCTGGGCTTCTTCCTTCAGCCGGGTCTCGTGGGATGGGTCCCTGAAAATGGACGGGGTTGGTGGGTGGTATGGCAGTGAAAGGGATGGTGGGTCCGGATACCACCAATTGTAATACCCAGTGATCTGATGTAATAGCCGCCCATTGATCTTGAAAGGGTCAAAGTTGATGGTGAAAGAGATGAGTGACTTGTTGTTCTGTCACCGTAAGGGCTGTCTGCATGCTCTCGACCAAACCATCGAACTTGCTGTTTGGAATTTTGTTGGTTGGTCATACGGGATTGTTGAGGTCATCTGCGTTGTGGGCATTGTCTCAGTCGTGACTGATCCATGGTTCGCTGCTGCTGTTGCTGTCTATGGCAGGGATAGGTGTACCTACTCTGGTATAGATAGTACCTCTTGTGTCGAAAAGGGGGGGTGTACATCCCCAGGGTGCGGAGTGTAGACCGGGAGTCCTTTCCAGAGTGGAGGACCTCATCCATCTTTTCCGCAAACAGCTTGTGATTGTCAAAAGGGAGGTCTTCCACTTTTGTGTGAAGCTCCTTTGGGACTGCTGCGGAGGCCAGCCAAGATGAACACCTCTTTGTTATTGCAGTTGCAGTGGTACGGGCTGCTGTGTCCGCCACATACAAGGAGATCTGCAAACTCGCTCTTGATGCTGTAAAGCCCTCTTGTACTAGAGACTTTAAGAGGGGGCGTTTGCTTTCTGGCAGGTATTGAAGAAGCTGCGATATCTTTTCATAATTGTCGAAATTGTGGTTCGACAGTAAGGTGGCATAATTAGAAATATGCAGGAGAAGGGTCGCCAAGGAGGAAACTTTCCTGCTGAATATGTCTAGCTTTTTGACATCTGGTGTTGTCTTACGCTGTGGTGTCTTGGCCCATTGTTGTGCTGCATCTACCACCAGTGAATTCGGCTGTGGATGATTAAAGAGGAATTCTAGATTTTTGGAAGGGACAAAGTATTTCTTGTCTGCTCTCCTGCAGGTTGGTGGCACTGAAGCTGGTGTTTGCCAGATAACGTCTGCTGCTTCCATAATGGTTTCATCAATAGGGATGGCAACTTTAGAGCTCTGCCTTGGATGCAAATTTTTCAGGAGTCAATGCTGTTTCGTTTGTGCTTCTGTTGTCTGGATTTCTTGAGACTGGGCCACACGCTTGAAAAGGTCTTGGAACTGCTTGAAATCGTCTGGTGAGGACGTATCCGGTGGGAATACCGCCTCATGTGTCGAAGAGGTTGAATGGTCCTGAATTGGACTTTCAAGCTGCTGGTCGTCCGCTTCAGACAACTGTCCCGCTTCCAAGTCGGACTGTTGTGTTGTGACCCCGGACTGCGTATTTGAGAAGTTAGGTGATGGTCGTGGTGTTGCTGTAGTGGAGATTGTCCCGCTGACGGTGGATTATCACGTGAACGTTGTTGTTGCATATGGTGATGGGAGTGCGAATGTGCTGAGTACGGAGAAGGATGGCGATGGTCGTAATATCGATTCGACGGATGTGGCGATGAGCATCTGGAAGATCTACTACTGGTATGTTGCCTCTTGTAGCTGACAAATGGAGAACAGTGATAACCTGGTGACCGCCTATATGGTGGAGAGTAGGACTGATGCCTGTAGTAGTCGCTGTAATGCGGGCACCTATATGGGGAGTACTGTCTGTAGTATGACTGGTGTCTTGGGCTGTGGTGCTGGTAGGTACGGTGTAGAGGCGAAGCATACATCGGAGGAGAAGGTGAGGGACCTGGTGTAAAACTTGGAGAAGGGGAGTGGGGGGTCCCCTGTCTCCATGTTTTATGTAATGCCTTTGTTGGAGGCTCCGCCTGAAGAAATACCGGCTCTGGCTCCTGCTCCTGCTCCGGTGCTGGTGTGTCAGTCACCTGCGGCACTGCTGTATATGCCGGTGCCAGAGCTGTTTGGGCTTGTGAAGTGCCACGTGGCACCGGCAACTGCGCTTGCTGCGATGCCGGTGCCAGAAGAGTTCCCTGCGGAGCAGCAGTTACTTCCGCGGTTTTCAGCTGCTCCGGCGCCGCTTGCTGAGCTGAGTGAAGCGGTGCTGGTGCCTTTAAAACATATGCGCTGCTTGCTGGCACCAAGGCTGCCTTCGGCATCTGCAATGGTGTTTGTTGTGTTGCCGGTGCCGAGAGAGTTCCCTCCAGTGCCACTGCTGCCCATGCGGTTCTGCAGTGATGCGATGCTGGCACCTTTGAAATACGGGGGCCGCTTGTGCGCACCGAGGCTGCTTTTGGCGCCAAATAGCCGCTATTGGACGCCTCGGCCTTTTTCCCTTTAGCCCCCGACCCAGGTGCTGAGGGTCGTGGGGCTGAGCCAGAGGGTCCTGGTTTATCTCCCACCGTTCTCTCAGGTGGGAGAGATCTGGCAGGGGAAATCCTTTTTCTTTTATCCCCGGCCAGCTTAAGGGATGAAATCTGTCTCTTTGGGGTCTCCCCCTGCTGTTCAGCGTTGGGGTCCAGTGCCTTGTCGAGGAGGAGCATTTTGAGACGCAACTCTCTGTCTCTACGAGTGCGGGCTGTCATCTTTAAGCAGTGTCCACGCTTATGGGGAATATGGTTCTCCCCTAAGCAACGTATACATGCTGAATGCCCATCTGAAAGTGGCATGGGCTCGCTGCACTGGGCACACTTTTTAAACCCTGGAGATCCAGGCATGACTGGGTTAACTCTCTCCTTAAAGAATAAGGGTTTGTTTCTTAGAAACCCCTGCTATTGACTTGGTAGTCAGTCACAGCAGGAAGCCCGGGCTTCAACCAAGTGCTAAAAGTCCTTTTACTTCTTTTTGTTTTGTTTTGTAGATAAGAGAAGAACAGTGATCAAATAAAGCCTATTTACAATTAACTAATTTATAGGTTCCCTGAGGGGAAGAAGAACTACTGAGGGGATGAGAGAATGGAAGCTCCGTCTGCGTCCAGGGACGGTTGAGAGGAACTGACAGTAAGCCGGGTGCGCGCAAAGATCAAAGGGCGCAAACGGCGCGTGCTGCACACTACACAGGCGCAACCCAGCTGAAAACTGCTATGCAAAGCCTCCAAGCTGCGGCGCCGGGATGAGCCCGACACCATGAGTGGAGCACCCACGGGGACCACTTGAAGAAGAATCTGATATTTTTGTTTAACAGCATCATTCTAAACAAAGGAGAAAAATAAACTAATGTTTGAGAAACAGATAAAATTGGTAGGGTATTTTTCAAGCTCTTAACACATTCAATAGAAATTTTAAAAAATGCTAACAATAAAGTTATCTGCCAGGAGTCATTTTTTTAGAAACAGAAATAAATAAAAGCAGTAACAAAAGGAATCATTCCCAAATAGCAAATGCTGTGTACCCTCCAAATTTATAATTTATCATCAACCAGTTTATTTTTTTAAAATAATTCTTTCTATACCTACCTGCTCATAAAATTCATTAACAATGCCTTCTGTCCATTTCAGGTGCAGATCTCTAACTTTTGCTGGGCCGTTAATATCTGCCAATTTGATGCATATTTGACAAACTAGCAGGCGGTCATTCTCATTATTCCATTCTATACCATGACTGTTTATATCATTGACCTGTTCGAACAACATATTTTTAATCAACGTTGGATACTCTTGTAAAAAAAGCTATATATTATTTGATTACATTTTAAATCTTTGCAAATATTGCCCTTTACTGTTAATTTTTCTGTAATGTTTTGTGTTGTGTAATCACAAAGAGCTTTAATAAAAATGCAGAGAACAGATGTTACCAGCAGCATATAACTAGACGGGAAGATGATTGAGCTTAAAAAAAGTGACAAATTGAAAGAACTGTAATTATGTGCTATCAGCTTTCCCTTCTTTATGGGGCTGTACTGCAGTAAGTGTGCATAGTCACTGCACTGTATTATCTTTATTTCCCATTTTTGAATCTTTAAAGCAGTTTTTCACTTAAGGTCATAATTTTTATATATATCCACTAAACTGGTTTCATTCTTTTCTAAATCTAATGGCAATCTATAGGTGACATCTAGAAAATTGATACTTTATTTCATGTCCAAACATTAATTTAGAACGTTTATATCTCCTATTATGTGTGAAGCAGAGAAATTGTGATGTATATTAAATTACGTATTCACAGGATATTCTGATTCTTAAAAACTAGTATTTTAATGCATAACAGGTTTGAAGGTTTCTACTGATAAAGAAAATATAAAAAAAGGAAATGTTAGGTATCAGAGTGGAATTCTATACTAGTACGTTAGGGTATGTTCAACGGTTTGATTTTTAAAAGACTGTAAGTACTCTCTTTTATGTAGGACATGCTTCCTACTCATGTGCTGACATTTACAGTTCAAAGTTCTTTAAATGTAATCTTGTAAAAGCAATAAACTCTTAGTAACAATGCTGATAGCAGTATGATCTCATAATCAGCTGACCATAGGCATTAACATGAATAACAAACCTTGGCATTAAATTCAGCAAGAAAATCAAAATGTTTCTTGAGATCTGTGGCAAGGATTGCTTCGATCACTAGGAAACGAAACCGTTTGAATTCCACATGTTCAAGATTAGGTAGAAAGTTGTATTCTGGTCGAGATAAAAAGAGATTCCATGCAGAAGCAGCATGATGGTTTTCAAGGACTGATCTATCATTGTACAGCACAGCCTATAAAGTAATGAAAAACAAAACAGGTGATTTAAGATTCAAAATTAAAAGAGGAAAAGTGTAAAAATTAAATAGTGAAATTTTTGTTTAATGCATCTGATACCAAAAACACTAAGTTGCATTCTAATTTTGGAGGCTGAACCAAACAAAAGCCTTCTTTGTAGGCAGACATGCACAGGGAAATAAAAAAATCAGACCAATCTTACTTTTAATTCTGTGAATATTACTGTAAAGTTGTTATCATTAAGAAAAACATGTAGATAAGTATAAAATATGCTTCATCTTATTTGACAGGTTGTTGCAGTGAATATGAACTAATATGTCTGCCTCATATGAAGGAAGGAAGAAAAGATGCAGAGCTTATACAAGGGAAATTTTTTAAGCAAAATATTTTCATGGAGTTTTTACTTTTAAAATGGTACTCCAAAGTGAAAAGTTTGATTAAATTGGCTTTTTTGAATGAAATGGTCAGTTTACAATAGTTCTCCCTATTGTCTCCTTATAGAATAATTACCATTTGTAAAAAATGCTTTAGCTTAATCCCTTGCCAGCAATTACTAAAATGGAATCTTAGCTGAGGAAGAAAAAAAAATCAATATTCTGCAGAGACAAGCTTTATTTGTAGTGCTGAATTCTGAAAAGAAAATGTTACATTTTTGAATGAAAGAGCTAATGAAATTGTAACCAATTAATAGACGAATTTAATAACTTGTACATAAATAAAGTTCAAGAAAAAGCCAAAGCCCTCTATGGAAAAACAGCTAGACATTCATTCATTTTAATAGTGTGAAAAGTCTGTTGCATGTACCAAAAAATCATCCTCTCAAAATCAAGTGGAGTAAAATTTCTAGTTGAATTAACAAAAGATATAAGGCAGGGCTGGGCAAAAGATGATCTGCGGGCCGGATCCCGACCACAGGAGTCTCAGCCAGCTCCCTACCTGCCTCACCCCCTGCTCAGCATTCAGGGCCCCGTGTGTGTTTCTGAATGCTGAGGGCCTGCAGGGAGGGGAGACAGGCTTCCCCTGCTGCTCCCACCCCCAGTAGTTCCCATTGGCTGGTTTTGGCCAATAGCAGTGCCTATTTGCAGGACAGGCAGCATGTGAAGTGCCACCTCCTCCCTCAGGCTTCAAGCATTCAGTTCAGAGCAGTAAACATGGCTCCTGCGGGTCCCCTGAGCACATACAGGGGCTGGAAGGCAGGGACCCTGGCTAAGGAACCTGCTGGGCTGCTGGCTGGCTGGCAAGTTGTCCCAGGCAGAACCTGTCTCTGGCATCCCAGCCTCTGCCTCTTCCCAACCCTCTGCTCCCCTACTCCTTGACCATGTAACCCAAACTTTCTGCACCCCTGCTCCAGCCCTCAAACACCTTCCCAAACACTGCATCTCCTCCTACACCATTCCTCGGGTCACAACCCCCTCCCAGAACTTGCACCCCAATCTGCTATCCCTAGTCACAGCCCAAATCCCTGCCCCCCTACCCCAGGTCACATTCCCTTCCCAGACCCTGCACCCCCTTCTGCATTCCAGTCCATTGCCCCAGGTCACAATCCCCTACTTCACCCAAACTCCCTCTCAGGTCTCTCACCCCAATTCCTTACCCCAAGCTCCCTTCTGCACCCAAACTCCATCCCAGACCTCCACACCTCCTCCATTAATATAATGGAAGAGTGCGGACCTTGAACACTTGCCAAATTCTTGGAGTGACACACACCAAATAATTATTGCCCACTCCTGATATAAGGCAATCTACAATGGATTTTTTTAAATTGGGCTTGTCCCATAATTTACCTCTAAATTGTACAAGGAGGCTTGAAAGATTATTTATGTTGTAAAGTTCAAACACTAGAAGATTTACCCAGCATTGCTGGCTGGGGAGGATGGGTTCAGAACACAGGCTGTCCCAGTGAGAGAGAACTACTTCACCACATCAGGCCTGGTGAGAAGCACCTGTCCATGGCTGCTGCAGCTCCAGCAGGTACAGCTGGGGGAAGGGTGCATGTTCCCCAGCTGGGGCAGGTCCAACTTCATCTGCCACATGCTCTCCAGTCAGAGTGAGGAATACAGCAAAGAGAAAGTTACTCACCTTGTTCAGTAACAATGGTTCTTCAAAATGTCTCTCTCTGTCGGTGCTCCACTTTAGGTGCTAGCGTGTCCTTGTGCCAATCAGAGATTTTTGATAGCAGTGCCCTGCTGCGCCGTGTGTGCACAATGGCGCCATCTTGTGTTATTGATGCCCTCTGACTGCGCATGCAGCGCCTCTGTTCCTTCTCTACCTTGGCTATAGCTCCGAGGAGGCTCCAAAGTAGTGGAGAAGGGAGGGTAGTGGAGCACCCGCAGGGGGACACATCTCTAAGTACCATCGTTACTGCACAAGGTGAGTAACTTTCTCTTCTTCTTTGAGTGATGTCCCTGTGGGTGCTCCACTTTAGGTGACTAAAGAGCAGCGTCCAGCTGAGGAGGTGAGCTTTGAAGCCTCATTCCAGATATAGTGGATAGTACTGCTTGTTCCACAGATGTAGTCGGGATTGGGCCAGATGTTATAGTGTAGTGTCCAGCAAAAGTGTTCTCCGATGATCAGGCTGCCACTCTGCAAATGTCTGTGAGGGAGATGCTACTGAGAAATGCTGTCGATACTACAGTTCTGGTGGAGTGAGCCGTGATGGTTGCAGGCGGTCGGTTGTTGTGAATGGTGTAGCAGATATGCATACATGAAGAGCTCCACTTTGATAACCTTTGAGAGAAAACATTGTCCTTTACATCTTTCTGCGATGTAAACAAAGAGCCTCAGGGATTTTCTCCAAGGCTTTGTCATGTTGAGGTAGAAAGCGATGGCTCGTCGGACATCCAGAGTATGCCAGGAGGCTTGAAGCACGTTCTCATGCAATTTTAGAAAGAAAGCAGGTAAGCTTATCATTTATATGAAAAGAAGTTGGGACTTTCAGGAGGAACTTGGGGTGGGGTCTTAATGTCACCTTGTCCTTACAGAAGGGGGGGGGAAGTCATCTGAGCTGCTATTTCACCCACACGTGTACTTAATGTTATTGCTACGAGACAGACTACCTTCATAGACATGTGTAATAGGAAGCATGTGGTAAGTGGTTCAAAACGAGGCCTCATGAGACTTTTGAGTACATGATTGAGGTCCCACAAAGGACTAAGGGGGTCTCACTATAGGAAAAGTGTTCTGGAGACCAATTAAGAACTTTTTGTTTATTGGGTGTGAGAAGATAAAGGTCCTGTCCAGAGGTTCGTGGAATGCTACAACTGCTGCTGTGTGGACTCTTATCGAGCTCATGGCCAGGCCTGATTTTTTCAGTTGAAGAAGGTAGTCCAATATGATTGATAAAGGCACATGAGAGGGCAAGACATTGTGCTTGTGTTGGACCCACTCTGAGAACCTCTTCCACTTACAAGTGTAAGTTCTCATGGTGGAAGATGATCGGTTATTTATTAATATCTGTATCACTCTATTTGAACAGGAGGTTTCAGCATCATGGAGCCACGAAGGAGCCAGGCCTTGAGATGGAGAGTTGTTGGATCCAGGTGGAGTGTCTGACTGTAATGTTGGGAGAAAAGATTGGACCACCACAGAAACACATGGGGGCTGCAGACAGCTAATCGATTGAGGTACAGAAACCAAAACTGTTAACCATGTGGGTTCTACCAGTATGACTTGTGCTTGGTCCTGGCAAATGTTTTGGATCACCAGTGGAATAAATGGTAAAGGTGGGAAGGCGTAGATAAGTGGGGCTTCCCATTTCAGAAGGAAGGTGCCGTGAGTGGTCGCAATTAAGCAAACCGCCCCCTTCCCTTGGGTTCGCTAGGACTGTGCAGAACTCTAGTCTACCCCCTTGCTTACCTGGGAAGTCGTCAATAAATTTAGACCAAATACCACTTTGCGTCTTAATCAATTAGCATAACTTTATTGATGTTGCCACTTTATGAATAACAAAGTTAAAAGATAACAGCTAAGAATTAGAAAGAAAATAAATAAAAGCAAATTGTTTCTGCTAACATGATTACAAGGATACTTAGTGACATCAGCTAACTCGTTATCTAGTTTTTTAATTTCTTCTAGATTAATTTTTAAAAGAACTGCAACTATGAGGATCCTTGATCTTACAGCTTATCAAGATTATTTTGTTTTTCTTGAATTTTTAGACTCTTTTGTTAAATTTTTTGACCCTTTTCGTTAGATTTTTTGACTCACCCAATCAGGTGTATCAGCATCTCTACTGGCAAGGTAGAGGACGACGAATGCTGTTACGATGCCTGCCTCGGTATGGATCTCCTGCCTCTTGTCGTCAGAGAGCAGCACGTGAGTTCAGTTTCCAGAATAAGTTGTAGATGATGAGGTACCCGCTGTCGTTACTGCAGGGTATTTATGGCCTGATCTCTCATTGTCTATTCAGTTCTGTGAAAATTTGACTTGCAAGCAGATGCAAAAAATTTTTTTCTTAGACTGGATTTTGACCCAATTTGGTTTGTTACTTAAGGGCTGGCGAATTAGCTGAGGATCTTACTCTTACAAATTTTACTACTTTATCCTAAATTATCATACTTCATAATACATTTCCTCTTAACAGCAAAAAAGGCAATCCAGTAGTTTGCGGTTAGGCTACTTCCTCTTAAACATAGCTGTCTATGCTTTTGCTATGGCTTAATTTTAAAGAGCTGCTAAGCATACATGACAGAAGGCATCACCCAGGGATCCCTTGCCAAGGCATGCTCTAGATCAAAAAAGGTTGTGACAGGTCGTAAAAAGATCTATGTAGGGATAACCCTACTTTAGGAACATCTCATGGAGGGCTATCGTGTTTAATACCTATTTGTGTTGGTCTGAGAAGATGTGGCTCAGGTTGTCTGCTGTGATGTTGAGGACCCCCAGAAGAAAGGTGTCTGTGGGGGTTATGTGGTGATGTATGCATCAGTTCCATAATTTGACAGCTTCAGCACACAGGCAGTTGGATCGTGCTACCCCTTGCAGTTGATATAGTGCATATACATCGTGTTGTCCATAAATATACAGACTGTCCTGTTCTGAATGTGGATTACAAAGTGTTGGCATGCATATCATACCGTTGGCTGATATGCAACTTAGTCTCTTGAAGAGACAATTTGTCCTACACCGTATACGAATCTAGGTGTACTCCTCACCCCATGAGGGAGGCATCCGTAGTTATAGTAGCTGTTGGAGGAGGTTGTTGGAAAGGAACTCCTTGGAGCACATTGTGTGGTTGTGTCCACCATTGGAGGGACACAAGAATGTGCTGGGGAATGGGAGCCATCTTGTTTAGAGGGTCCCTAGAAGGAATACAGACAGTTGTCAACTAGGCTTGGAGGCACCTCATCTGAAGTCTGGCAAACTATACTACATACGGCTGAACGTAGTGCCTTGCATGTTCAAAAGCTTCAGAGGGGTAGCCGAGTTAGTCTGTAACTGGAAAAAAACTTAAACAACAAATAGTCTAGCAGCACCTTAAAGACTAACAAAATACGTAGATGGTATCATGAACTGTTGTGGTAACAACCCACTTCTTCAGATGACTGGAGTATTAGAAGTCTAGATCCAAGAATAAATAAGGGAAGGCAGGGGGAAAAAGAAAAAAAAAAAGAAAAAAAATAGTGAATTGGATTGTTCAAGTTATAAGAGGCTAATAAGAACAATTTCCACCTCTATAAGTACCCATTGTTTGTTTGCTTGGTTAAGTCATTAGTGTGCGAGCCAGCCAATACCTTTATTCATTCTTCCCTGATAGGAATCAAACTTGTAAATGAAGTTCAGTTCCAACCCTTCCCTGTGTATTTGGCTTGTGGGATTGGCCTAAAACAACACTGTGACTTTGAGATCCGTTAATGACTACCCTGTTTTGAATAATTTGTATGATCATAGTCCGCTAACAGTGTGGAATAATTGGCTACACAGAGTTGTAGCATTGCCAATGAATATACTTTTCTTCCTAATATATTTAGGTGCTTGTGATCCTTATTTTGGGGTGCACTGGAAAACGTTGGGTATTTTTACCTCTGATACACCACGTCAACCACCAAAGAATTAGGTGGGTGGTGAGAAAAAAGAAAGTCCATGTCTTTCGCCAGCATAAAATATTTCCTGTCCGCTCTTTTAATTTGTGGCGGTCATGGACTCCTGTATCTGCCATGTGGTGTCGGCAGGCTCTAGTATTGCCTCATCCATCAGAAGGGTAATCTTCAATTACGTAAATTGTTGTAAAATTCTCAACAGTTTATACTGTTTCTCTTGGACTTCCTGGAGAGCTATTTCTTGAGCGTTAGCAATGTGCTTAAACAGCTTCTAGAACTGTTTGAGGTCATCTTCTGGAGTGGGGGTGGTGGGGATGATGGCCTCATCCAGAAATGAGGATGAATTGTGGACAGGGGACTTCTGCTCCTCCTCCTCCTCCTCCTCAGCTGTTGGTTGTTCAGGAGGAATAGGATTGGTCTCCTGAGGCTGATGTGGGGGAGATCTAATATGTCTCCTTGCTGGTATTGAGGATGCCGTATACTGGCTTCTGCGTGAGGACCATGCACCCCAAGGTGGCCAGTGCCCCGAGTACAGTGTTTGTGGGTAAGGCCAATGTCAGACATATCATCGGGGCAAAGGCAGTGGGTAAGTGGGTCTGGTGTGTTGTGACTCCCAGGGGAGCACCTTTGACTGGGCGAAGAGTGTTGTGATGAGAACCTGCTGCTCCTTGGTCCAGCGTCTGGATCACTATATGAAATTGATGGGAGAGTAAAGGGAGTGAGCAGGTGAGGCACAGGAGTGTGGCACCAAGAGAACCTCCGGCTCTACATAGTCTGGTGGGGTTGGTGCCAATGCGTGTGGTGCTGGTTTTAACAATGTCAGCAGTACTCCCACAGGTGCCAAGGACGGTGTCAGCGTCAGAGCCTGTGGTGACAGCATGTCAGCACGGGATGGTCTCGGTGCCATCTTCAGAGCTGCCTTCTGTACCGCAGTCGGTGCTGTGTCTAGAGTCTGTGTGGTCATCGTCACTACCGTGGGTCTTATACCTCGGTTCTTACTGTGCATGCTTATGTGTGGTGCCATCTTTCCCTGACACGGTGCCAAAGGTGCTGGGCTTATCGACTGTACTGGCATTTCTTGTGGTAGACCCTGGAGGTAGTGATCTGACAGGAGATGTTTTGGCCTTTGAAGTTGCCTTCTCTGATGAAAAAGAGGGACGTTTCTTTGATAAGATGGAAGATTTGTCCCTGTCTGAGTTCTTTTCAGAGGGTGAGGGCCCCCATGAGGTGGCTGAAGGACCTTTCATATGAGTAGGTCTTTAAGGTGGTTTTCTCTGACCCGCCTTGGCCATGCTCTGTAGAGCAGTGTGGACACTTCTGAGAGAGATGGCCTTTCTCCCAGACATTTTATACATGATGAATGTCCATTGGAGACCAGCATTGGATCGCTGCATGAATCTCACCTCTTGGAGCCTGGGGAGCCAGGCATAATGAAGAGGGTGACTACAAAGGCAGGAAAACACTTTTGGGTTTTTTTTGATAAACAGAAAATAGAAGTTGAAAAAACTTGGAAGGTGAGGAAACTCAACTAATTAATTATTTTTCGTTATAGATCGAAAGCAAGGGTGACTGCTGGAGCTCCATGTACTGCCAAGGATGGTGGAGAAGGAACTGAGGCGCCGCACTCCACATGCAGTCAATGAACACCTATCTCTGATCGCCGGCACAAGGATGCACCAGCACCTAAAGTGGAGAACCACAGGGACATCACTTGAATAACTGCACTTTCCCCTAGCTCCCTGACACAGGAGAAGAGCCAGCAATATTTCCATATGAATCCAAGGAAGGGGAAAGGGGGAACCCAAAGGGCACCTGGGAGGTGGGAGGCTCAGGGTCGGGTCAGTCCCAGATGGGGGCACGCCCCAGCCACTTTCACCTGCCTGATGATTCAGTCTCTTTTCTGTGTGGTTTTCTGAGAGGCAGTCCCATTCCAGGTACATCCCATTTTCCTGGCACAACTGAACCCTTACTTTGCTTTAAGTTATGCTAAGAGGAAGCTGTATACTGAATTCGGTGGTCCTAGATCTTACTGTTTAAGAGTAGTTCTTGAACAAAAAGACAGACACACAGACAAACTCTCTCAAATATATAGTAGATATCCAGTCACCTTAGTTTTGCTAGAGGTCTCTAAGGGTTCCCCACAAGCATGTGCACTGTGAGTTCTAACAACTTAACTAAAGGGTTAGGATGCTGAGTTTTCAACAAAGACTTACCTCACCAAGTTCAGTCAATGTAATTAGACAGGTTAAAGAAAAACAAAGTTTTAAACAGTCTGTGGCCTGTGACATATCAACCAATAGAAACATGATGGCTTAATTTATAGATGGTAGCACAGTGCTCTGCTTCTTGCAGCATGTAGTCAGATTTTCTGAAAACCTGGTATTTCAAGGATACACATATTGCACCTTCATGATGCACTATGTGCCCAAACATTGCACTCAAATAGATGACTATTTTTTGCAATGTAGTGTCCTCCTGGCACCCCACTCCTGAGCCTTCCCCACTGAAGTGAAAGACTGGCAGCAAAGATATGCTTTTGTGAGGGCAGCAGCAGGTTTGGCAATGGTGAGCTTCTAGAATGTTTCCCCACTGTCTGCTCCCTGTTAGAGCTTTTCACTGTCACATGAAGCTACGCACCATCCACAATGTGGATGCAGATTACTTTTCACTATGGCGTGTAACTACACATACCTCTTATCTCACCACCAGTAGTGTGCAATGTAGATGTACTTTAAGATTTGGAATAAAAATATTCTGAATTAAATTCATATCTTTAAACAAAATATATTATATATACACACACACACACAGAGAGAGAGAGAGAAAGAGAGATACAATTGTATCTGTATACACTGTATATGTTCCCTCTAGCTGAAATTCTGTGTAAACATAGGATTTTCATATGTGCTGTACTGCACAGATTTCTTTGTTTTCTGACAATTTTTCTGAGTTCTTCCTTGTTGATATTGAAACAAAGCTATCGGGAGACACAGCAAAACCGATTTACTTCCTCTCTTTCTCCAGTTGATTTCCATTTCTTTCACACAACTTAGACAACCTTGAGTTTACCATCATTTCTATTATGTCACAATTTGGAGCAGAATATGGTCATTGATTCAGAGCTTAAATAATACCTAGGAAATGAGCCCAAGATGATGTCCATAATGAAATAGAAGCAAAGTTTTGATTCATTCTTTTGTAAATCTTAGATCATTTAATGCTCTCATGGTCATAAAAACAGAGTTTAGGCTTCTGGGCAGGGACTATCAATTCCTCTGTTTGCATAGCACAATGGGTCCCTATTCTTGGTGTGCATGCACCCTCAGATATCGGAACAATTAGGCCCATGACTGCATCCCAGCTGCCCTCGCACCTGCCACATCTTCAAGGGCAAACAACAACTACCTCTCAAGCTCCTTTACCAATTGGAATCCACCTCCATAGATCCAAACACCTCGAAGAGCTCATTCGACTGGAAAGTAACAGTTTTTTCTTAAATGATTGCCTGTATGTATTTCACTCTTATGCTTCCTAACCAATGCTCACATGCTAGGAGGTGAATAATCAGAGTCCCAGACAAACAACAAATAAATAATTGCTTTGCCAAAGTAAGTGTCAGTCTGTAACTCTCCCCAATAACAGTGTTTTATGAACATATGATTTGAATATAGATGGTACTCTACAAATTTCAGAGTTGTGGATATTTCTGAAGGAAACTACAGATCCATCCTGAGCTCTAGTAGAGTAAGCTTTTATCTGACTAGGGGGGTCAGCCTTTCACTATCTGATAACATAGTCTGATGTATTCTGTAATGCATCTGATAATTTCTAGGAAGAAATTATTTTCCCCTTTACTCTTTCAGTATAGGCTATAAATAACCTAGAAGAGACTAAATGATTCTAGCTAAATAAAAGTAATGACATTTTCTTTCAGAATCACTAGTATGAGGTTCAGAAAGAAAATAGGTAAATAAATGTTCTGATTAATAAGGAAGTCAGATACAACTTTATGAAGGAATCTTGGATGTGGCCCGAGACCTTATTTCTATGAAAGATGATGTATAATTGACCTGCCATTAAAGCTTGGATTTCTTTCATCCACAAGCAGAAATGATGGCAATCAAAAACAGTACTTTCATGGAAAGATGATGCAACAAACATTAGCTAACGATTCAAATGTGAAATCCCATTAGACCTGCTAATATTGCATTAAGATAATATTCAAGGGTGAGGGGGTTCTCTTAACTGTAGGGAATAAATGCATAAACTCCTTCAGAAACACACACTATAGGGTATAAAAATATTGTGCAATTTTGAATTTGTGGATGTCAGACAGATATACCTGCTAGGTGAACTTTCATAGAACTAATTAAAAAAAAGGCAGATAATTTTAGTGAAAACATCTGGTCCACAACAAATGGAGTGTCCATTAAGAAGGCTGAGACATAATGTTGTTTGTCCAAATTAGGAATTGTTTCTGTTTGGCATTGTAACCCTTCAGAGACTCCTTCCTACTATTTATCAAAATATTTTGGACATACTTGGAGCAAGATATCTTAACATCAATTAAGCAGTTAGCAGCCAAGCTTTAAGATGCAGAAATTATGGGCCTAGATGAAGGGTCATTCTAATGTCTTCAGAGATCAAATCTGAGACTAGTGGAAGCATTACTGAAGTCTGTACGACAGCCTCAGTAGCTCTGGGAACCAAAATTATCTGTATCAATCTGTTGTTTTTAATGTCAACATTTCTGCATCTTGCTTGTGTTTTCTCAGAGTATATGGTATTAAAAAAATTGATGGGAAAGCATATATCAGGCCCTTTTATCAGAGGTGGGAAAAATGGCAGTGGTTCGCTAGGGTTCGCCTTTGGTGGACTGCAGCCGCTATATTTACCTGCACTTCTGCAGGTACGGACGATTGCAGCTCCCATTGGTCACACATCATTGTTCTTGGCCAATGGAAGCTGCAGGAAGCAGCGCAGATTGGGACACCACTCAGTGTATTGTCTCTATCTGCTGGCAAAAAACCCCTATCCCTCAACATTTGGACTGACACAGATAACAGAAAAGAGAATTTGTTATGAATCAACACTGGTGTAGAGTACAATCACTTCATATATAAATCAAAATAGAATCTATTGTTTATAGTTCAAAAGCAAACTAAGTAATAGAACATGTTCCTTTCATCTTTATGAAACACAGTTAAAAATGAGATATTTTACTGTTATTAAGGGGATTTTTTGGAAGTACTCACTTGTCAAAAAACAAAAATTTAGACCAAAAACCTCTTTCTAAAACAAAACATTCTTCTCCGATGTCTTGCTGGACAAAGTACATACTCAAAATAACAATCTGATCCCACTTTCTTCATAGATCTATAGGACAACTGTAAGGGTAATAAAGTAATATGTAGGAGGTACAAATACATATAATTAACTAATTTAAAAGTATCTTATTTTTTCCTTTTTTCAAATTTTCATCCCTTTTTCTTCCATAATACTATTTTTCCTTTTGTTATTCCTGTCTTCTATTTGTTTTATTACTATCTCTCATCTCTTTCCTTTTGTTGTGCATTTCAGCTTCTTTGAAAAGCATCTTCCTTCCTTTTAGTTTCTCATATTCATCTACATTTTCAGATGGCAAAGAATCTTTGTTCTCTCTCATGTTATGTTCTCCTCTTAGCATCCCCTCAGCCTGCACTTCAAACTCCCTGATTAGTTTACGTTTAAAAAGCTACCTATAGAACACAAAAGAATAAAAACTAAGAAATTTTCTTTTGAAATAATGACAAAGAGCACCACTGACAAATGTAAAGTTTCAAAAAAATGAATAGGCACTCAGGGGGCAGCAACGCTCTGCCCCCAGTATGCCTACAGTGGGTGTTCTGGGGGCAAAGTGTGGGCAGGGCCAGGCTGGCAGTTTGGGAAGACAATGCCTTCTCCCACCTAGCATACAAGCCACCCATGCTCTTAGACTTAGTTGCAGTTATTTATTTTATTGCTTACAAGTTTGTCACTTGAAAATGATTTTACACACACCCAAAGACACCAGTGGAGGATTTTTCAGGTTAAAAGGTATTATAAAAGTAATTGTAAATTAATTTTCCTGCTCACCTCTTAAGGGAAAAGAATGATCTTATGAAATGAGGCAACCAACTCCTACACAAAAAGATTTACAGGGTAAAATGTATGTTCGTTATTTGTCTTACATATAAAAAAGCCGGACATTTTAATTTTAGCTTTCCAGTAAAACATTTCCTACCTGAGGTGCATTTGTAGCCACTAGAAAAGCATTTGTACGACCTGGATGATCATAATCATGCATGGCAGCTGCTACATACAGAGCCATCAACTCCAGGGCAGGAATGTTTGATGCCATGCATCCATAGTTGTCATCAACAATGGAGCAGCTCTTTGAAGAAATATAACTGACTCGACCAGGGGTAATTTCACTATCTGCATCTAGGCAAAATGAAAACATCAAAATACAATGTTATTCAGGAATTAACTTTTTCATTACTATTTTCAGAATTATAATTCATTATACCACACATTCTATGAACTATATTAAAATTAAAATTCTGAACCATCCTTGTAATTTTGGAATAAATTTTAATTAACATTAATTACTCTTCTAAACATTACTTTTCTAAACAGGCAATTCAGGAATGATTCTGATGTTGCTAACATGTAGAAAAGTGATGTAATCACCCTAATACAGCTTCTCAAGAAGCAAAGAGTCATCATTTTCAACTCTTGCATGGATGCAAAAATTTTAGCTATCACAAGATGTTGGGAGGGTGGGTGAAGAGAGACACGCCTCAACACAATGCTCTGTAACCTACAAACAGCTGCACTAAATTGGAAGCCCAGAATCCCCAACACTTCTAGACTACTACTAAAGTTTATGTGCTCTTTGCAACCATTATTATGAGGCAAGCTCTCATGCTTCAATAGTGGGAAGTAACTATCATTCACTTATTTCCAAAGTAACATAAATGAGAGCTTGTACCGGATCACTTCAGCCAGAGCCAAGCCGGATTTACTTTGCCACAAACTTTCAAAAGGCAGGTGGCAAATTAGATACTTCTGTAATCAACTTGTACAAACCATGGCTCTGTTTAGCTAGACTACATTCAGAGGCTTATGACTCTGCTACTACTTCTGTTACAAGAGATCTGATTCTTTAGCTGATGTGGTAGAAGCTTGTGTTTGCACATGCAGGATCAATCAACACATATGATCCATTCAGGGGTGTTGTTATATTTGGCTAAATTGTCTGTAACCACCAGATTATAATCTGCTCTGAGACAGTAGTTAAACCTACACTGACACCAAGAGTGCCACTTCAGTCTCAGACACTTGTGAGACCCAAAGGCAATGTGTTTGCTGCATCTCCCTGTATGCGATGATCCACATAAACAATAATAGCATGCCCTCCCTCTTACCAATTATACCACCTTTCCTACAGCTGAAGGTCTTCTCTGTGGGGATTGGAAGTTTGTAGGTTTAAATCCTTTTAATGACCCAGCAGGGGGTGAAAAATATACATATATGTATAAAAGTTAGTTTAAAGGACACTGAAATAACTGTAGAAATGTATAGTTGTTTCATAGTACAATACAATCACACTGGAAAGCATATTTACACATTAATTGAGATGTTGCACTTTTAGTGTATATATTTTTGTTAAACGGAGCCCCTTCTTTAAGAACAGGGTATAGCAGTTTGCTTGATATTGAGAGAAACATATAGGAAATTTTGCCTATGTGCTGAATGGAATACCCTGAATATCATTAACAAAAAAAGGCACAGCAATAAACATCTTTCCAAAAAGCAAGCTTCATTCTCAGGTAGTGTAATGTTAGTAACTGAGACAGATTGGGACATTGGTAATGAGGCATGGAGCTTTTCAACGGTAGATTACCAGTTTGAATCTTGTCCAGCTAAGCAGGGATTAAAAGTTGTTCCCATCAGGCAAATATGTTATAGTCCCCCCGCATATATTAGAGGAGCTGGGCCAGTGTCAGTTTCAGCTTCCACATCACTAATTTATTAGATTTTATACTAGATCTAAGATCCTGGGGAAAGCACTTTCTCGGAGGCTATGTCTAGACTGCAAACCTCTTTCGAAAGAGGCTTTTTTGAAAAATACTTTCGAAAAAGCCTCTTTCAAAAAAGAGCGTCTAGATTACAACCAGTACTTTCAAAAAAGCAAGCCGCTTTTTCAAAAGAGAGCACCCAGGCAGTCTGGATGCTCTCTTTCCAAAAAGCACAGTTTGCATTACATAGCGCCTTTTTTCGAAAGAGCACGTTCGAAAAAAGGTGTTATTCCTCGTAAAACGAGCTTTTCCACAGTCGAAAAAAACTGCCGCGTTCTTTCGATTTACTTTCGAAAGAACGTGGCAGCAGTCTAGACGCAGGGGAAGTTTTTTCGAAAAAAGGCCACTTTTTTCGAAAAAACCCTGTAGTCTAGACACACCCTGACTTTGCGTTTGTTCAGTCCTACTGAGACGACATATAGCTAGCTATATCATAGTTTTTTAAAACCTTATTTATAAATCATCAAGGAAAAGGTCGAGTGAGGTATCTTAATATGAAATAAAACAATGGTTTCCTTATTATCTCAGATTAGAAAAGCTCACAAAAATGGCAAGTCCATTTGGCTCAAGGTGTCCAGAAAGCCAAAAAAACCCATCTTAACACTCCAAAATGGAATTTTTCTTTTTAAACTCCATTTCTGCAATTTTTCCTCATTTTAACATGATGGTGTTCTTCAAAATGAGCCTCTTTTGCAAAATCTCAGAAAATTTCATAGGAACAGATCCACCCATTTTTGACAAGCTCTACTATATACCGTGTAGAAATCTATAATTTTTTAAGAATGCATTAATTGCATTATTTAGCTATTTTTCAAGAATCTAAATAAAACTCAGAAGACCACTGTGAGTACAACTCTGCTTCTGAATTTAGTATACATATTTAACTGCATAGCGATCACATATACATCTATAGTAGAAATTCATTAGGAATATATGGAAATAATTATTTTAATCAGAATGCTGCAGTCTATGTACAGTACTTTCAGAAACACAGATTGATGTTCTATGCTTTTACAAACTTGCTGAAGTGGCATTATTGTATTTTCCAACTAGCAACATTTAGACATCAGATCACTGTAGCTGCTCATATTTTGATTACCACAACATCCATTGTTCTGATATCAGTATGCATAAAACACAATGCCATTAGACAGACGTATTTGAAAATATAAGCTCCAAATCTACTCTACCCAATGGCTGAAACTGCTCAACATAGGAAAAGAACCAGGACATAATCAAGAGATGGACTAGCTAGCAGCAAGGAGAATATGATCTAGAAGTTAATAGAGGGAAAAACCAGAAGCCAGGACAAAATTCAGAAGAAATAACAAAGCCAACATTTATGACATTTAGTAAAATAAGAACAGGAGTGATGTCTCTATGACTGAATATAAGACTTGAGCTGAAAGACCAACACAGAAACTCCAACAATGGCAAACCACCCAGATTTCTTTGGTGTTACCATTCTACATTCTTACTCAACTAAATAGGACTACAGACAGATTAGTGCAGACAGCATCTCCACCAGTAGGTGGTTTTCTATCTTTAGTTTAGTGTTATGATGTCTTGTATGTCATTATATTGTATTTGATCAGGAGGAGGGGGTTGAACAGGAAGTTCTGTACTGCTGGCATGTGCTGGAGTTGGTACCTGCAGTGTTTCACTAAATGCTTGTGATCTTAAAAGCGAGCATTACAGAGCTATTTTCATGGTACAGCCATGACTATAACATTAACAACTACTTATAAAGTTCACTTCAGTAATGCTAATTAAACAATTTCCTGCACTTTACATGTAGAATGCTCTCTCTTTAAACTGAAACTTGGAAGTGTGACATTCAGAGTGAGGTTTGTCATACAAGGTGGGAAAATATTTCATCTGTACAACCTTCTTGTTGAAACATATGCTCTTCAGAACCATGGGATTATGCAAGACTTGGAGAACCACTGTTTCATGATCAATTATCAGAAATGCTGCTCTAATTGCAACAAAGAGCAGTTGGATGGGGCAACATTTTTTAACGAAGAGCTTTTTGCTCAAACAGCTTCCAGATCATGCAGAATTTAATTGAGAACTTCATGGGCATCCAAGTCTTGGTTCAATAGTGATTCAAATTAGTACATGATAAAAGCCATCCTTTTAGAGAATCTTTGTTTGGAAATGGCCTGGCCTTTAGAGTGAACTGCTATGGATATAAAGAGCCTAGGAAAACATCTAAATTGTTTTGTTCTTTCCAGGTAGAAGGCAATGGTGCGACAGACGTCTAAGGAATGGAAATGAGTGGCATTGGCATTTGAATGAGGCTTCTGGCAAAAGACGGGTAAGTATAAAGGCTTGTTGATGTGGAACTGTGAGACCACTTTGGGAAGGAATTTTGGCTGAGGTCTGAGCACCACTTTGTCCTTATAAAATAACATAATGGGAGAGTCGGCAATGAGTGCGGCGAGCTCACTAACTCTTCTTGTCATGGTGATGGTGTAATGGACAGGAGGCGTGCTGACCCGTGACTCAGGTAGCTAGCAAAGGTGTTGGCCTGGGGTCGAAAGAACCAATCGAGATAAGAAGGTTGAAATTTGAATTGGATATAGGTTCTCTGCCTGCTTTCTTTGGATGGGAGAGTTAAACCAGGAGTTGAGAGACACAGAATGATTTAAACCCAGGCTACATTGCCATGTGTCCAAGGAATTCAGGGCATGGGAGAGGACTGAACAAATAGAAAATTAGAAGTAAGTAAAAGGGAAAAGTGAATCCAGTCGTGTTCAGGGTAATTTTCTTTATTTTGTGGTTTGGTTTGAACTGCTCTGTGTGATCTATGCCTCCCCTCCCCATTTACTACCTTGCATTGTGCCCAGAGACTTTTCTCTGTTTTAATTTTTTTTCCTTAGTGCTCTATAACAACTAGCAACAGGTAAGGAAACCAGGCTTGCCTGGGCCATTCTGGTGCTACCAATATGACTTGGGCCTTGTACTGTTTTATTTTTGGATGACCTGGTTGAGTAGTTGTAGGGGCGGAAAAGCATAGATTAGTTTGTCTGCCCAGTTGAACAACAGGGCATCGCCCAGAGAGTTCTTGCCCAGACCTGCTCTGGAGCAGTACTTGGGGCATTTTGCATTACGAAATGTAGTGAACAAGTCTATGTCTAGAAAGCCCCACTTCTGGAATATGTGTAGGCAAGACTTGTGAATGGATCTCCCACTCATATTTCTGATGAAAGTTTCTGTTGAGATGGTCTGCCATCATATTTTGTTTTCCTGGGAGATAAGACTGCTGAGATGCTCGCGTGATGCTCGATGTATCAATACCACAAGGCCGTGACTTCCTTGCAAAAATGGTAAGACCTGGCTCCCCTTGGCGGTTTACAGAAAACATGCAAGCCATGTGGTCTGTGAGTATTCTCACTGATTTGTTGCGGATCAAGGGGAGGATATATTTGCGGGATCGTCTTACAGCTCAGAGCTCCAGAATATTGATGTGTAGTGCTGACTGACGGAGACCATCTTCCCATTCAGGTATGTGCCCTACCCTTCCAGAGAAACAACAGAGCTAAGAATTGGAAATGTTGAGGTTGAAGTCTGGTTTGTGATCGGATGCAATCCAGCCTTGCGCCTATGAGTTCCACCTCCTGACTAGGAGTCAGGTGGGACTTCTGTGTATTTATCTGTAAGCCCAGTGTGTTGAAAAAGATAAATCTCAGTACAGGTTGTACCTCCCTAAACTGGGACTCTCTAGTCCGGCTGGACCACGGATGTTCCTGGGCCACAGAGCCAAGGGACAGAGAGGTCTGGCGGCGGTGGCGGGGGCGGGGGGGGGCACAATGGGGAGCTCTGGACCCGGCAGCTGTGTATTTCCAGCAACAGCCAGGGAGCTCTGGCTCCAGCGGTGGCTGGGGAGATCTGGCTCCAGCAGTGGCTAGCAGGGCCACTGACAGGGGACGGCCTAGAAGAGCTAGGTAGCACTGATTGAGTGTGGGTTTGGGAGCTGTTGGCAGAGGGTCCAACCTGTATATAAACAGGACCCTCAATTGTTCAGGACAATCTCATTTTTACTTTGGAATCAGTAAGCAGAGCTCCATTTAAGTTAAATATTTTAATCTTAGGCATTTTTATTTTGAGCCGTTTAATTTACTAATTAAATAAAGAAATATTAACCTAATGTATTTCAATTACTAGAAGCATGCTGACTGCAGCAAAAGGAAAAAGCTTATCTCAGGGAAACAGTATTCTTGGCTAAAGAGCCAAGCACATCAGCAACCATTCAATCAATTATCCTAAAATCAGGTATATACTGCTTGCAAATGGCATATACTGTTACTGTATTATCTTTCAACTTTAAAATACTTAAGAGCTGTTAAGGATTTTTTGGATTAGTGTTCAATTTATATATTGTAATTATTCTAGATTGATTAAAATATCCTAACTCAAGATAGAAAAAAATTTATATTGATACATACCCATGTCACTTTGCATTATATGATCACTGTGAAGTTGCTGAAACCCAGGAATGGGCCGTGTTGTGAGATACCATACTGCATGAAGAACATCTGTGGCATGTACACGATTGTGATCTAAAAAGCAAAACAGTATTCATAAACTACAAGTTCTTTATATTGTTTTCTTTAATTATTATGGGAGAAGCTGGACTCCCATGTTTAATTGCTTAACGGTTTCCATTTTAAAAGAGTCTTGTGACTTTTCATTGTTGGAGAAGTTAACATCTCCATTGTTTGTAGCAGGCCTTTGAAACTTGGTAAGGACAAAGCTTTGCAGTAGGGGTGGTTCACCAGGATTACCTGGCCCACTGCCGCTACATTTACCTATACCTCCACAAGCATGGGTGATCGCAGTTCCCACTGGCCAGGAACAGTGATACACGGCCAATGGGCACTGCGATCTCCTGTACCTGCAGAGGCGCAGGTAAATAACGTGGTGTGGGGGCCTGCCAGTGGCTAACCCTGGGAGACTGGAACCAGCCTGAGGGCCAGTATTTGCCCACCCCTGCTCTACAGGAATTCATTTTGCTTCTTCTATTAAATTCTATTCAGATCTGGCTGAACTATAAACTGTCAAATTTTCATGTCCCTTTTCTTGTTTGCATGCCTGAGACAATTTTGGCAACATGCCAAAATAAAAATTGAGCACAAATATGCTAAATATTCAGGCCCACGTAGAGGGTATGTTTCACATTTACAATTGTTATATTTTTAAACTACCATTTGAATTTAAAGATACATGAATCCATAAACATCACATTATTAAATACAACTGAGCAAAACAATTACCTATATTTAATTAACATTAAAGCTCTGGACAAATGTTACCAAAAGCAGAAAATATAGAAAGGATGAAACAAGAATGGAGAGAGGTAACTAGTGGTGTCCCCCAAAGGTCAGTCCTGGGACCAATCCTATTCAACTTACTTATAAATGATCTGGAGATGGTAGTAAACAGTGAGGGGGGCAAAATTTGCAGAAGATAGAGCTTTAAAAGGATTTCCCAAAACTAGGTGGTTGGGCAACAAAATGGCAAATGAATTTTAATGCTGATAAATGCAAAGTAATGCACATTGGAAAAAAATAATCCCAACTACACATATAAAATGATGGGGACTAATTTAGCTATAACCACTCAAGAAAGACATCTTGGAGTCATTGTGGATAGTTCTCTGAAAACATCCACTCAATGTACAGTGACAGTCAAAAAAGCAAACAGAAAGTTCGGAATCACTGAAAAGGGGATAGAGACTATGTTATTGCCTCCATGCTATGCCAAATCTTGAATACTGCGTACAGGTGTTGTCGCCTCATCTTAAAGACATATTGGCAATGAAAATGTTCAGAAAAGGGCAACAAAAATGATTAGGGGTTTGAAACAGGTGCCATATAAAGAGAGATTAAAAAAACTGGGTCTATTCAGCTTAGAAAAGAGGAGACTGAGGGCAGATATGATAGAGGTCTATAATATAACGACAGGTATGGAGTAAGTGAATAAGGAACAGTCATTTACTTGTTCCCAAAAGAACTAGGGGTCACCAAATGAAATTAATAGGTATCAGGTTTAAAACAAAAGTTTTTATTTACACAGCACATTGAACCTGTGGAACTCCTTGCCAGAGAAGGTTGTGAAGACCTTAACTAGATAAATTCATGGAGGTTAGGTCCACTTAGCCAAAATGGGTAGAAACATTGTCCCTAGCTTCTGTTTGTCAGAGGCTGGAAATAGATGACAGGAGGTGGATCACTTGATGACTACCTGTTTCTGTTCACTACCTCTGGGGGCATCTGGCACTGGCCACTATCAGCAGACAGGATACTGGGCTAGATGGACCTTTGGTCTGACCCAGTATGGCCATTCTTATGTTCAAAATGGGCCTCCAACCACCTGTTTTCTTGGCAGTTAGGAAGCAGTTGGAATAAAATCCTCTCCCTTGAAATTCTGGAGGGACTGGTTCTTTTGCCCCTAAGCAGAGTAGTTTTTGTACCTCTGCTTGTAGAACGGGCTTGTGAGGAGGATCCTTGAAGAGGGTTGGCGAGGGGACACAGACAGGAAGGGGACTGTGTAGGCTGTATTGACAATCTCAAGGACCCATTTGTCCGAAGTGATGAGGTCTCACTGATGACAAAAGGGCTTCAGACGGTAATGGAAAATAGGCGTCATACGCACTGGATCATTGGGGTGGTCACTCAGACCCTCGACCATGTCTTCAAATTTGTTGCTTGGATGTGGAAGGTTGATTGTTGGAGGGCTGAGTGTGCTGCTCTCTCCTTCTGTTGGACCCTTGTTTGGATCTGTGATCGTATGACCTCTGTTGCTGTCTCTGGTAGTTGATGTCTCTTGGCCTCTGATATGGAGCCTACCTGCATCTCCTATTAGGTGGGGTGTACATTCCTAAGGTTTTCAGTGTAGTGTGGGAGTCCTTCACTGAATGGAAGACTTTGCTGGTCTTGGTCACAAAAAGTTGGTTCCTGTCAAATGGGAGGTCTTCTACTTTGGTCTGCAGCTCTCTTGGGGTGCCGTAAGATTGTAGCCAGGAAGCTCTGTTCATAACTATCGCAATTGCTGTAGCCCTGGCCACCGCGTCAGCTATGTCCATAGATGACTGAGGGACTGTTTGTGCCACAGATAGACCCTCCTTCATTATGGATTAGAACTTAGGCCTCTTTTGCTCCGGGAGGTCTTGCAGGAGCTCCTGTAGACCAGTGTAATTTGTATGGTCGTAATTAGCCAGGAGAGCGGTGTAGTTCAATATTCAGAATTGGAGAGTGGAAGAGAAATAAACTTTTCTGCCAAAAATCCCTAACCTCTTGTGCTCCTTGTCCTGTGGTGTGGTCTTATACTAGGATTGTCTAGATCTGCAATTCACTGAGTCCACAACCCATGAATTTGGTTGGGGGTTCGAAAAAAGAAAATCCATTCAGTTAACTGGGACGAAGTATTTTCTGTGATTGGTGGGAGGGATAGAGGATGGTGTTTGCCTCTGATGGTTCCATAATGGCTTCATTGATTAGTAATGCTACTTTGGAAGATGTTGCTGATTGGAGTATCTTGAGTAATTTGTATTGGTTTTCTTGTACTTCCTGCAGCGAAATATCTGGGGATTGAGCTACCCATTTAAACAAGTCCTGAAACTGCGTCAGGTCGTCTGCAGGTGGAGAAGATGATGAGGGAAAGGCAGCCTCATCTGAACAGAAGGAACACTGTGGCACCAAAGAGGAACTGTCCGAATCAGAGTGAGGTAAGTTGTCATCATCATCCATTGGCTCAGCCTGGGTTGTTACAGAAGGTGAGCATGGAGGATGAGACAGAGAGGAGTGTGCAGCGGTAGCTGGAGAACGCGTCACAGTATGTGGTGGTATAGATACCACAATTTCACGTGATCGGTGCAAGGAACAGGAGCAGTATTGGTTCCATGGCTCCCAAGGGGGCCACTGGGGTTGGAACTGTTGAGGTAGATAAGGCCAGGGATGATTAAACCACAGCTATTGCAGAGGGAGAGGTGGTAGTCAGTGCCATGAGGAACACCAGGAAGTAACTGAGCCTGTTGGCGAGGAGTGCTGCAAAGAGAACTTGCTCTCCTGTCTGATGCTGTGCCCAGTGCATGGTAAAGATGGTGTAGGTGAATAAGATATATGCTCTGCAGATTGTCAGTGTAGACTAGGCTGGCAGATTCTGGGAGAACGTGGAGTGAAGAGGTGCGTTGCACCGGTGGAGTCGCTGCACGCAACTGTGGTGCTTGGTGCCAGGTGTTGGCTGTTTTGTGAGAAGCCTTCTTTGGCTCCAGTGCTGGGGAGTGCTTAGGTTCCAACTGGTGGAACCTGAGTGTTGGCTCCATGCTGAGGTGTCCGTTGGCACCGGTCGTAGTAGAATGCCTGAGTTTGCTGGTGCTGGCTGAGGAGCAGTACCGGTCAGTGCAGAGGAGCTGGACTTCTTCTTCGGCTCAGACGCTGCTGTCTACGTAGGTGCCATTTTGCGCTTCAGCATCGTGCCAGAGGTAGACAGTACCAGTGAACGGGAGGCAAGGGATGTGGATGGTGAAGACCACGTTGGAGACGTCCAGGACATGTAGGAAACTCTTGAGGATGATGAATTAGCCCTTTTTCATGGAGTTAATGACTCTGTGGGTTCTGTGGGTTCAGCAGACTGAGACTCGGATGACTGGAGAGATTCCTCCCATTGGAAGTTCTTCAGTCTCATTTCTTGGTCTTTTCTGGCTCTGGCAGTGTGGGCACTTCTGCGCCACATGGCCTTCTCTGAGATGCTTTATGCACGAAGCGTGCCCGTCAGATGAGGGCATCGAGTCTCTGCACAAATCACATTTCTTAAAACCAAGGAAGTCTGGCATTTTGAAGAAAGTACTTGTAGGGTTGAGAAACTTGGAGAAAGCAGAGGGGAAAAGAACGGGGAAGCGTTTTTTGCTTCTCGTTGTTTTTTTTAAAGAACTAATGAACACTAACTATAAACTGACTAAAACTACTAATGAACTATAAACTAACTACTATTTCTATTTTTCCAGGCAGAAAGGAAAGCACTGCTGCGACTCCATCTTCTGCTGAGAATGGTAGAAAAGGAACTGAGGGGGACCCGCACTGCATGCACAGCTAACGGGCGAAAACAGTGCGAGATGGCAGCTGCGCTTGTGCAATGCAGGAAGGCACTACTAGATAAAAATCTCTGATCGCTAGTGCAAGGACACAGCAAGATCTGAGTGGAGTACCCATAGGGATACCACTTGAAGGAGAAATGACCAACAGAGTCGACAACCAATGTTGAAGAGGCCTTGTTGGGACTATTATTATAATGTTAGCACAGTCTTGCTCGACTTTGGACAAGACCTTGGCAGGAGCAGAATTGGAGATATTTGTCGTGTCTTTTTAACCATGACCCATCTAGGAACAAAAAAAATATTGTTTTCATCTGGTTACAAATACGTACACTTCGAAAGTTCCCCACTGTTGCTAAAAGACGTTGGAGACATCTGGACAAACAGATCACTTGCTGTGACCTGCAAACAATTTGGTCAGGTAGTCTGCCAGTATGTTTTGGATCTCTGGAAAGTAAGCTGCTTTCAAGTTGATGGGTATAAACTGGCCATCAGTAAGTTTAGGCTTAAAATTAGACAAAGATTTTCAATCATTAGAGGAATGAGAGTCTCAAACAGCCTTCCAAGGAGAGCAGTGGGAGCAAAAAAACCTAACTGTTTTCAAGACCAAGCTTAGTAAGTTTACAGAGCAGATGGTATGTACCCATTCTGTGACTTATAGGAGCAAATATCTTCAATGGCTGGGAATAGGACACCAGATGGGGAGGGCTCTCAGATACAACAGAGAATTCTTTCCCAGGTGTCTGGCTAGCAGACCTTACCCACATATTCAGGGTCTAACTGACTGACATATTTCAGGTTAGGAAGGAATTTTCCTCTGGGTTAGTTTAGTGACGCCTAGGAGCAGTGTAGCATGGGGCCTGGATCACTTGCAGTGTAAATGGAGAATTCTCTGTAACTTGGTTCCTGAGGGAATTCTACACCAAAAAATTTAAAATTCTGCATACATTTTAAAATTCTGCAAAATGTCTCAGGTCAGCAGGTTCCAAATATGGAAGGACTTAGTATGGAGGGATCTAGGTGTGGTGTAAGAAAGTTCTGTGTGGGACAATCTGAGTGTGCACAGCTTAGTGAGGAATATGGAAGAGATCTGATTGCATGAGGGCTCATTGGATGGTTTCAGGTGCTAGAACAATGGGATTCTACAAGGGAAATAAAAGTTTCTGCAGCTCAGCAGGGAGATCTGTGTGGGATGAGGGGAGTTTCAGCTGGGGGAATGGACTTTGTGGGTGGGAGTCCAGCTGCAGATGACTGGGAGTTCAGATATGGGGGCTCCTAAGGGTGGTCCAAGTGCAGAGGACTGGTGCTCACTGAGGTTGAGGGTTGAGTGCACGGGGTAGTCCAGATGCAGGGGGAGGGCTTGGGAAGGAGGTATGGATGCAGAGGAGGGGCTGAAAGGCAGGCTCCAGGTGCAGGAAGCCAAACAGATGGCCTGAAGCGTCCTGATATTATATGGAGATTTAGATCTTTTGAAGACCAAAGCCCCTGAGGCTCAAGGGGGCTTTATTCTGCTCCCAGAACTAACGTATCTGTGACTAAGGTGAATATCCGTTGAGGAGGAGCAAATGGGACTCCTGTGCAAACATGTGATAGGTCTATCCACTGGTCCTGAGAGGAGCAGACTCGAGCAGGTACAAAGGCCATGCTTTCTATATGATTGTATACTGGAGAATACAATGAGGTAACCCAATGCTGTAACTCACTGAAATGAATTCTGGCATATAGGCCCACAAAAGAGCATGTCACCATGTACCCTATTAGTCTGAGACTATACTGAATTGTAGATCGTTAGATCTAGTACAATGAGCTGCATTGCATGCAACCTCTATTGTGACAGGAATGCCATGGGCTGCAGAGAGTCCAAGACTGCAACAATTAAATCTGTTCTTTGAAATGAAGTCAGGGTAGATTTTTCTATCTTGATTAGAGCCATTGTATGTGAAAGACTGACTGGATAGCACCTACGTTGGAGAGTACTTGATATCTGAATAGGTCTCTCATTAGCCAGTCATCTATGTAAGGGAACACAAGGATTCTTTGCATGAATACAGCAACTATTGACTTATGTTTTGTGAAAATGCAAGGTGTTTCTGACAGGCCAAAAGACAGAATCGATAGTGGGAACATAACACTGAGGAACTGCTTGTGCCTTTGAGTAATTGACATATGAAAGTAAGTTTCCCTTAAGTCGAGAGCATCATAACCTGTCCGTGGTCTCTGAGGAGGGGATAGAGTAGGTATCTGGAATTTCATTTTCTTCAGAAACTTATTCAGTTGCCTTGGATATAAAATTGGCCTGAGACTTCCCTCACTTCCTTTGCCTTTGGAATTAGGAAGTGTTGGGAATATAATCCCATTCTTTGGAGAGCCATGAAAATTTCCTTAATGGTCCCCATGAGGAATACAGACTGGACCAGCTTCAGTAGCACATTCTCATGAAAATGGTCCCAGAAGAGGGATAAGGAATGGGCCTAGAAATAAACTGAACGGTGTATATCAGTTCCACCATGCTTAGGAACCTGACTTGTGGTGATACAGAAAGCAGGATAGGCAATTGGCAAAAATAGAGTAAGGGAATGGTAAAAGTGGTAGGGTGTTCTAAGCCAACATGTTTGCTTTGAAAATCTGATTTGCCCAGAACCAGCAGTTCTGGAGGAGGTCGGAGGTGGAGTCATCTACCCATCTTTCTTGACAGGACCTGTCTATGAGATATGAGAGGGTACAAGCACTGGGACTGCAGCAGAAGACTTTCTCTTTGCTGATGTATAAATTCCTAGTGAATCAAGGGTCACCCTTGAATACTTAAGGCTATGAAATCTTTCATCTGTTTTTGGGAGAAGATCTCTTTGAATAGGAGATCTTGAAGAGTTTGCTTCACCTCTGGTGCCAAGACCTGGTGACTGTAGGCAGCCAAAATAAACACCACATAGTAACGTCAGAAGCCATAGCTCAAACCACTAAGTCTGCCACATCTATGCTCACTTGTAAAGCTGGTTTGACAACTTATCTGCTGGTCTGACAACTAATCTACGAGAGCAATTAATGCTGCTTAGCATCATCCAGAAGTTGGTCTTTAAACTTCAGGACATTATCCCACAGCATAAAATCATATGAACCCAGAAGAACCTGCTGGTTTGCAATTCTCAATTACAAATCTTTTGTAGAATAAATCTTCCTAACGAAGAGATCCAGCTTCCTTGTTCCTTTGTCTTTCAGGGTTGACAACGTTGTACCTGTTTGTCTTTTATGTTTGCAGCAGACATTAGCAGGGAAACAGGACGTAGATAATTGTAAAAATGCTCATATGCTGGTGTGACAGACTGGACCAAGTCTGGGCACTGCTGAGGGCATCAGCTCAGGGCAAATTGCTCAAAACCAGGGCTACTTACAGCCCTCGACTGGAGATCTTTCCCAAATAGGCCACAAACCAGTTGCACAGAGCACTTCAGCTGCCAATCTAGCCAGCAGGAAGCCTCAGAAGCAAAACCCCTCAATAACCCCAGCTTTCCCTGTGCCACAATCAGCCCCAGGCCTTACACACAGGTGAGAGGTTATAAAACCAGATCTCACCAATTCCAAACAGATCCTCCCGGTCCCAAAGAACCAGCCACAATCCCAGGTCAATTTACACTTTAGATCTTACCCACAAGAGCACGCTGAGCCAATCCTAAATCTAAAGGTTTATTAATAAAAGAAAGAAAAGATTGAGAGTAAGATTGTTATGGAGAATACATAACGTGCATCAATCACCAAGTTCTTGATGCAGGCTCTTAGCAGAGATGTTACAAACTGCTATCTTATAAGTCTCTGGTGTATATCCTGTATCAGGATGGGTCAGCAATCCTTCCTGGCTCTCTATCCCTAGCAAGGATGCATCTGGAATCAGGAGCAAGATTGAAGACAAGATGAAGACGCCCTCATAGGATTTTTATATTCCTGGTGTCTCCCAAATTGGAGCTGGTCACATGATCTAGTGTCCTGTTTGTGTTTCACATGCAAGTATCCATGAGGCATTGGCTGGTTTGCAAACTTCCAGACACATTCCTTAGTTGTGTACTGGCCACTCTGAGAGCCCTTGTCCATGAAGCATTGCTAGTTATCACAGCCATTCACTGAACTATCATTCCCCCCACAATAGGCAGTCCAGGCCCATTGCTCCCTCCCAGACAGAGAACATTTACAGTACAAGAACAGAGCCCATATTCATAACTTCACATACAAACATCATACAAGTACATGAATGTCATACACAGAATCAGTAGAGGATAAGCTTTCATTTGACACCTCATATGGCCAACTTTGTACAGAATTGGGGGCAAACACCACCTGTGGGTGCAACAGTGATCTGTCTGCTCACTTTAAAATCCAATACCATGACAGCTAGGAAGGGACATAATATCTCCATTTTGCAGTGGGAGGAAGAGAGGATAGAATCCTGCCATAAACTCTTAATGGGCTTTAGAATAGCTTCATTAATAGGGAGAAATACCCTAGAGGCAGTGGATATATCAGGCCAGGGAAGGCACTACTTTCCCTTGATGTTGTGGCTGCCCATCCACCGGACAACTGGGCTGTGGTGCCCGCCCCTTCTCTAAGAACCCACCCACCTCCTCCTCTACCCTCAAAGGTTCCCACTGCTCACAGTATCTCCCCTCCTGGGGACAGAGGAGTGAGAGATATATAGAGCCAGCACACTGCTGTTAGGGGCCAGCAACTCAGCAGGGGGAGATGGGATCCAGGGCCTTCCAGACAGGAGAAACTGGTACTCAGTGAGGCTGCTGGTGGCTCAGCCTGGTGCTGAGGATGGCCTGGTGCTTGGGGAGGCAGTTGGTTCAACCAGGCACAGGGCAACTGTTCAGGGGCCAGGAGAGTAGTTTGGTCAAGTGATAGGTGGGGGGCAGCGGAGGCTCAGCCTTCTGCGGCTGAGGTGAGCAGGCTGGGGCTCCTCCAGTCTGGAGGGTCCCTGAAGGCTTTTCCTTTTATGCGGGGACTTTGGGGGCTATTTTTATGCGGAGGCTATATGGGAGCAGGACCTTGGGCAGAAGGGATAGGGGCTTGCCTCCTCAAAGTGGGGGTTCACCTGCTACCCATGTCCACAGGGACTTGTAAAGATTAGAATATCTGCCAATCTGTGTGATTTTTTTGCACCTCCTTCAGACCCATCCACTTTTTAGCAAGTTTTGATGGGGCCTGAAGTTATCTGACTGGGTGAGGTAGACTCTGCAACTACCACCGCATCCAAAGACAGAGAGGCTAATGGCTGTTGAGGATGTCCCTTGTACAACTTGTACACAGGAGGGTCCTGAGTAAGCAGCTTCCCTTGCATTGTACCAGAAGAGTGGAAGTGGTGACCTTGGTGCACATGTTTCCAGTGCTTATTTGATCTGGGAGGGTGGGAAGGAAGTGGGGATATCTCAGAGTACGGGATGGAAGCCTCAAGCCTTCAAAAAGCCATTAATATGGAGGAACGGCCTACCTATGTGCCGGCCATTGGTCTTTAGGTTGAATCATTGTGGGTAAGCACCTGACTAGTGCTGCTGGGTTGCCCAGATCTGGAAACATCAGAGTTAACCTCAGAATCTAATGAGTCCACTTCCTCTAGCCACCAAGCAGTTGCCCCCCTTGCTACTGGGGAGACCAGTTGCAAGTCTGTTGATGGAGGCACCAATAAGATCTCTGCAGGATGCCCTTCACCCCTGCAATGGAAGCCACCGAGATGCATCAACAGCAGTAGCCAACAGTTCCAAACTGTACACCGGACCAGAAATTGCCACCAAAATATCTAAACCAGCATTGACAAGTTCAGTAGTTCCCATGTTGTCTCAAATGTCTTGGGCATACAAGGCATTGTCAAAGGCTCCCAACCTTGCAGTATGCTGGTCCTGGCATCCATCTCAATGGGCCTTGGTGGGCTCCAGAGTCAACAATTACTCTTTACAGGCAGGCTGTATCTGGGGATGTTGCTTCTTTGAGGGCCTCATCTGTGTCATTGCCTTCACTTGATGCCTGGCCTGAAGTATTTTCTCTGATGCCAGCAAGGAGTGTCTGCCTACAGATTCAAATAGAACAGGCAAAGTACTGCTGGCAGACTAAGAATGCTTGAGTCCCATTTTTAGCAGGAAGGTTCCAATGGACAGTTAAGCGCAGACTCGATGGGTAAGTACATAAACCCAGCCATTTAAGACAGCTGGGAAGAGGATAATTCACTGGCATACATCTGTCACAGGCCTTGACACTGGCAGAACACAGCATGAGTCTGACACCAGACCCAGTACCTAAATGAGCACTGGAGACTGAGCTTCACTGAGAACTAAACTAAACTTACTCTAATCTTCAATTGTGGACAAAATACACTAATATTGACTAAACCTGGGAAAGGAAAACTACGACCTATGGGCCACATCTGACCCATCAGCTGCTTCAGTCCATCTCTTGAGCTCCCGCTGGGAAGTGGGATCAGGGTGGCACAAAGGCAGCAGCATGAGGTAGTGGGGAGGCAGGAGCCATGGAGCTGACTGCCCTCCACTCTGCATCTAAAAACAGAGGCAGCAGCACTGGGGGAAGAGGGAAAATGGGAGCTGGTGCTTTCTTTTAAACTGGGTCCCCTTGAGCACTGGCTCTGGTCTCCTCCCCCCAGAGCCGTGTGCCCCCCCACACTGCTGCCTCTGATACAGCAGCAGAGAGTGGGGTAGGTGAGAGCCAGTACACGCAGGGAGCCATCTTTTAAGACAGCTCCCGGCATGTGCTGGCTCCAGTGGAGTTGCCTCCCCACTTCTCTGCACTGCTGCCTCCCACAGAAACAGAAATGGGGGAAGGGACAGGCAGGAGCCGGTACTCGCAGGGAGCCAGCTTAAAAGCAGCACAGTGGAAGGGAGGAAACAGGATCCAGTGGTTACAGGGAGCCACACTCCTTCCTCCCCCCCATGTATAAATGTGTAACCACTGAACAATTCAGCAGTCACACATTTACACAAATAGATATATTTTAACATCCCTACTTTTTAGCAAGTTTTAGTTTCAGTTAGTGTGATGGGCTGTACCAGCCCCGTACTGAACTAACAGGGTTTAGCCAGGTTACCCTGGCTGAAGGAGCCCTGCCCCCACAGCCCTGCCAGGCATGCTCAGACTGTAGCCCAGGTATAAAAGCCTGGGGAGAGGCTCAGTCTGGGCTAGCTGCTGGAGGAAAAGGACCTCAGGTTAGAACTCCTGAACAGCAGCAGCCAGCTGCCTGAGGGGAGAACAGCAGAGGCTCCAATGCTGGCTGGGACATAACCACTGCAGACTACCAGGGAAGTGTGGCCCCCAAGGAGTCAGAAGACCCAGCTACCATGTGGGAAGTTGGCCAATTGGATCAGGTAGGAAGTGGCCCAGGGAGGGTGCGGGTTAGGGTTAGGGTTAGGTTCATCATCTTGGTTTAATATGCTTTACCTATATGCTTTTCAACATATAGGTCCTCAATCTCAAGTCATTATACGGCTTCATACCCATGACCTACATGATTTGGGGATTCAATAAACTACTTTCTGCAGATGAGGAAGAAGAAATTCAAACACTTCACAAGAGAAGTAGATCACATCATTAAATGATCAACCATAAACTAGGAGAACCTGCTTCACTAAAGAAAACCCCTCTGATAACACACACACACACACACACACACACACACCCGTTAGTTGTCACCCACAATCCTGAAAAAAATCTTTCCTGAACTCCTAACACCCCCCCAGCCTCACCATCAGAAGCAAGCTCCCCAAAGACTTAGTCACACCAACTGAAAGTGGCACCAAACCCTGTCAGAAAAACAGATACAAAATCTGCAGGCAGATCTCCACTGCTACCATGATAAATATCCCCATTTACACCTAAGAAACTAATCATGAGCCCTACACATGTCTATTACAACATATGGAATGCCGTATCTAGTGTATCAAATGTCCCAACAACTCAGTGGGAGAAACCAGATAATCAATATATTCTTGAATGAACTCACACAGAAAAATGATAAAAGACAAAAATACTGTATCACCCATGGCTGAACACTTTTTACAAAGGGATCACTACATGTGTGATTTTTTTTCAATACTTGTCCTCAGAGGAAACCTGCACATCACTCTCAAATGGCAAGCCTGGGAACTTAAATTCATAACACTAGATGCTAAACATCATGGATATTGGTTTTGTGGCTCATTACAACTGTCTAACCCTAGGCTTAATGGCTCACGTCCAACTCCTTTTGCATAAAGATCTAACTCTTATTGCCCATTCCATCTGAAGTGACCCCTTATAACATTTACCACTTATGTTATCACAATCTGTTCTAACTTGTATTTAGCTCTGACACTCTTTTTTCCCCGAACTCAAAAGAAAAATGTTGTGTAGCTTGAAAGCATGTATCTTCCACCAATAGAAGTTCATCTAATAAAAAATATTACCTTTTTTACCTTGTCTCTCTCATATCCCGGGACCAACATGACTATAACAACACAAGAAAATCCATCTTTGAGGGGTTTCATTGTGTTTCCCAGATGGAGTTGTTTTCTCCTCCATTCCTATGACTGCAGATGATTTTAAAGCTTACCAGAAGCTTTTAAAGATAATGGCAAAATGTCTTGAAGTGTCTTTGGAGTTGGTCCAAGTAGAAAATGCACAAACTGTTTGATATTCTGTAACCAGTTGCACAAAATATGACACTCATCCAATTAATGAATGCATCTTTGAACCCACATCACGAAGGACTTGTGGGCTACTTTGGCATTTATCACAGTGAGAGCAGAGAGGGCTAATCATAAATAAGATTTGAGTATTTCTGTTTGCAACTGGCACCAATATCCCTAATAGTTACTGTGATTAATGAAAAGACCAAGCACATAACAAGATCAACTTGAGAAGAAAGAGCCAAACATCAGATTTATTTCCTCAAAAGATTATTCTTCTACATATATTCAGGTCAGAATTGAGAATTATAAAGCTATGCTGGCCAAATACAATTATATCTAGTGGGTCAGAGCAGCAGATTTCTTGGACAAACTACCATTAGATATCAAAGAGGAATTTAAATGAACTTGTTTAAATTAACTTGTATAATGACTTCCTTTCTGGCAAGCTTGGACTCAGCTGACAAAGGACCAAGACTGATGGTTACAGGTGTTACCTTGAAGATAGGGTGACCATTTGTCCAGTTTTTAATGGGACAGTCCCATATTTAAGCCCTCCTGAAGATGTCCCAACTTTTTTTTTTTTTAAAGAACAGGCAAATTGTCCCGTATTTTCAGCTCTGGTGCCCCTCCCCCTGCTGGTCAGTTGGTGTCAGTACAGCCAGCAGCCTCCTGTTTGTGGCTGGTAGGTGAACGCAGCAGACAGTGGCCAGCAGGTGATGCTCTCAGGCAGGCTTCAGAATCTAATAACATGATGCCAATATTTAGAGCTGATCCTGGCAATTACAGACCAGTAAGTCTAACGTCAGTACTGGGCAAATTAGTGGAAACTATAATAAAGAATAAAATTGTCAGACACATAGATGAACATAATTTGTTAGGGGAAAGTCAACATGATTTCTGTAAAGGGAAATCATGCCTTATTAATCTGCTAGAGTTCTTTGGGGGAGGAGAGGGTCAACAAACATGTGGACAAGAAAAATCCAGTGGATATACTTAGATTTCCAGAAAGCCTTTGACAAGGTCCCTCACCAAAGGCTCTTAAGCAAAGTAAGTTATCATGAGATAAGAGGGAAGGTCCTTTCGTGGATTGATAACTGGTTAAAAGGAAACAAAGAGTAGGAATAAATGGTAAGTTTTCCAAATGGAGAGAAGTAAAAGAGTTACTCACCCTGTGCGGTAACGTCTGTTCTTTGAGATGTGTGTCCCCGTGGGTGCTCCACTCGAGGTGCTGGGCTTGTCCTGGCACCGCAAAAAGGACAAATTTTCATTAGCAGTAGCCCCCCTACCGGACCGTGCATGCGCAACTGCCTCTTCGCGCCTCTCAGCTGAGCGCGGTCTGGTCCTGTCAGTTTCCTCCCAACCGGAAGCATCTGAAAGATATAAACAGGAGCTCCGAAGCAGGGAGGAGGGTGGGACGTGGAGCACCCACGGGGACACACATCTCGAAGAACAGATGTTACTGCACAGGGTGAGTAACTGGAACTCTCTTTTCTTCATCGAGTAGTGTCCCCGAGGGTGCTCCACTCGAGGTGAGTACACAGCAGCGGTCCAACATTACATGAGTGCTTCGGACCTATCGCCCCCATGCTGTAGACAAGACAGCCTGGGCCACCCTTGAATCAGAGGTAAGTAAGTTCCCGAGGGTATAGTGTCTAGCGAATGTGAGGGCAGACGACCAGGTTGCCGCATGGCATATGTCCTGCAATGGTACTCCACGAAGATAGGCAATAGATGTTGCTATGCCCCGGGTGGAATGAGCATGAAGTCTACTTGGCAGAGATTTGTTGCGCAAGGCATAACACCGTGTGATGCAAGCAATGACCAAGCGGGAAATACGCTGTGCAGAGAGTTGCTTGCCCTTGGAGCGTTCAGCTGTGGAAAGGAAAAGCCGCTGAGACTTCCTAAAGACCCGAGTTCTGTCGAGGTAAAAGGCCAGTGCTCACCTGACATCCAGAGTGTGCAGACATGCATCTTCCAATGAGGAGTGAGGCTTTGGGTGGAAAGTCGGCAGGGTTATGGGCTCATTTATGTGGAAAGCAGAGTTGATCTTTGGCAAAAACGCTGGTTGGACACGCAGTACTGCCGCATGACTGAAGAATTGCGTGTACGGTGGATCAGCTGAAAGAGCCGCTAATTCACTTAGTCGATGCGCCGACGTAATGTCAAGTAAAAACACCGTCTTCATGGTGAGCATTCGTAGATCACATGTTGCCAGCGGCTCAAACGGCCAGCGAGTTAGAGTGTCCAATACCAAAGGCAAGTCCCAAGGCTCCGGTGGGATCCTGTGTGCCCGATATAGATTGTCCAGTCCCTTCAGAAATCTTTTGGTGATAGGATGGGCGAACACCGAATGGCCGTCAACCGGAAGACGGAAGGCTGAAATTGCTGCTAAATGCACTTTTAGGGAAGAAATAGCCATTCCTGTCGCCTTTAGATGCATCACATAATCTAGGATCTGCTGTATAGACAGCAAAAGAGGGTCAAGATCTTTTGCCAAGCACCATGAGTGAAAACGACGCCACTTGTGGAGGTAGGATTTGCGCGTTGTATGTCGCCTACTGTTAATCAACACGTGCCTCACGTCTTGAGAACAGGAGAGCTCGGATGCTTGGAGCCAGCTAGGAGCCACGCTGTCAGGTGCATGCAGTCGATGGCTGGGTGAAGCATTGTGCCGTGTTGCTGAGAGAGTAAATTGAACTGTTCCGGTAGTCGTTGTGGTTTGGCAACTGACATTTTCGACAGCTGTGTTAGCCAGACCTTTCGGGGCCAGAAAGGCGCTATCAGAATTACTGTTGCGCCGTCCGATGTTATCTTCTCCAAAACTCTCGGGATGAGTGGAAGAGGAGGAAAGGCGTACAGCAACTGGTGACGACTCCAGTCCAGGAGGAAGGCATCCCCCAGAGAGTCTGTGCCGATGCCCACTCGTGAGCAATACTGATGACATTTCCTGTTGTGTCGAGTGGCGAACAAGTCCACATTGGGAAGCCCCAGAGTTGGAAGAGGTTGCGGAGCACCTCGGTGTGTAACTCCCACTCGTGTTGTGAGAGGAAATGCCTGCTCAGAGTATCGGCGATCACATTGTCCTTGCCGGGAAGGTATGCTGCTGTTATGGTGATACCTTGCTGAATTGCCCAATTCCACAGGCATACAGCCTCTGCGCAAAGAGAGCTGGAGCGTGCCCCTCCTTGTCTGTTGACGTAATACACTGTGCATATGTTGTCGGTGAGAATCTGTATGGAGTGACCTCGAATAATGGGTAGGAAGTGTTTGCAAGCATTTAAGACTGCTCTCAGCTCAAGAAAATTTATATGTTGTAGCGACTCCTGGGGCGTCCAGAGACCCTGCACCCGGTGCTCCTGTAGGTGAGCACCCCAGCCGAGCAGGGAGGCATCTGTAGTGATTTGTAGTGATGGCTTGAGGGCATGAAAGGGGACCCCTGTTAGCATATTGTTGGGACTGTCCCACCATGCCAAGGAAACTCGGACCTGATTGGGCATAGAAACCACCCTGTTTGTACTGTGCATGCGGGGCATGTACACGGTGAACAACCAATGCTGAAGACTGCGTAGATGGAGCCTGGCATGCAGAACCACATACTTGGTGGCCGCCATGTGTCCCAACAGCTGTAGACAGGTAAGTATTCGGGACTTGGGAGAAATTGATACTGACTGCACCAGGTCCTGTATGAGTTGAAACCTCTTTACAGGCAAGTATGCCCTCGCTGTCCGGGAGTCGAGTCTTGCTCCAATAAACTCCAGATCGTGAGTAGGCACCAGGAAGGACTTCTTGAGATTGATTATGAGTCCGAGGGCTGTAAAGAGAGTGGTAGTTGTGGACACTGCCCTCGTGGCCTCGTCGACAGTGGAAGCCTTTAGCAGGCAATCATCCAGGTACGGAAAAATTGTAATGTCGAGGCGCCACAGATAGGCCGCCACTATTGCAAGGGTCTTCGAAAAAACTCGTGGGGCCGCCGACAGTCTGAAAGGTAGTACGCGGTACTGATAATGGTCAGACCCCACTATGAACCGAAGGAACCTTCTGTGAGCCGGGTGTATTTTTATGTGAAAGTAAGTGTCCTGAAGATCGAGGGACGCGAACCAATCCCCTTTGTCGAGAGCAGGAATGATCAAAGATAACGTGACCATCTTGAATTTTTGCCTTCTCAGATGACGGTTGAGCCGACATAGGTCCAGGATAGGCCTCCAACCCCCTGACTTTTTCTGGGTGAGGAAGTAGCGAGAATAGAATCCTCTCCCCAAAAAGCGTGTCGGCACCCTCTCCACTGCCCCTAATGTGAGTAGGCGAGAGACCTCTTGATGGAGAAGAGTCTCGTGAGAGGGGTCCCTGAAAAGGGATGGGGAAGGGGGGGAGGGAAGAGGAAGAGAAGTGAAGGGAATGACATATCCTGAAGTGATTACGTCATGAACCTACCGGTCGGTGGATATGAGAGCCCAACGATGCTGATAAGGCCTGAGACGATGATGTAATACACCTTCTGTGATGCCTGGAGTCTCTGTCAATGGGGTGGTCCAAAGTCCCTCGATCAACACATCAAACCTGCTGCCGGCCCTGCTGCTGGACGGACGCCTTGTTAGGCTGTTGGCGCCGCTTTTGGGGACGTTGCTTTGGTCTCTGTTGATCATATGGCTTGGCCCGAGGTGTCGCATAAGAGAATGGCCTTTGCCTGTTGTAGGGTATGTATCTTCTACGCTTGTAGGGAAGCGTGTACATCCCCAGTGTCTTCAAGGTTGTATGTGTATCCTTGCCCGAGTGGAAGACCTGATCGGTTGACTGGGCGAAGAGTGACTGACGATCAAAGGGCAAATCTTCCACCTTGGCCTGCAACTCCTTTGGGACAGCGGCCTGGTGTAGCCAAGACGCCCGACGCATGACTATGGCCGAAGCTGTGGATTTAGCGGCTGCATCAGCTGTGTCGAGCGCAATCTGCAAAGCTGTTCGGGTGACTGTATAGCCCTCTTGTATCACCGCCTTGAGAATCTGACGTTTGGAATCCAGCAAGTGTTCAAATAGAGGGACTAGTTTCGAATAGTTGTCGAAATCATGATTTGCTAGTTGTGCCGCAAAGTTACACATCCTCAGAGCAGAAGTGGCGGAGGAATACATTTTCCTGCCCATGATATCCAGGCGTTTAGCCTCTTTGTCATTTGAGGAATTTTTGGTCTGAGACGTTTTTATTCTCTGTTGTACAGCGTCCACAACAAGGGAGTTAGGTTGAGGATGTGTAAACAGAAACTCCATACCCTTCTGGCTTATGAAGTATTTCTTGTCCGACCTCTTATTAGTTGGTAGCGATGTGGCCGGAGTCTGCCAGATGTCGTTGGCAACCTCTAGGATAGGTCTGGATGTCCTGGGATTGAGCAACCCTTTTGAAGAGTTCCTGGAATTGCTTGTGGTCCTCCGTAGGTCCACCGCTTCATCCGGCGAGGAAGAGGAACGCTGCGCCGGAGAATCAGGGCTCTGTTGCCCCTGACGAGGAACGTGGTCCTGCTTATCTTCCTGATAGCTTGAATCCACATCTCCAGCAGAGGATGGTGGGGCAACATAAGGCGTAGACTCGTCTGGACCGTGTGGAGACTGAGGCCGAGAAAACTGCGGTGACCGTGACCGTGAATACCTTCTGCGGTGAGATGAACAAGAAGAGCACTCGTGATAACATCGGTCATACCGCCGGCTGTGGCAAGGAGAACGGCTGTGTCTTCTCAATGTGTCATATCGACGAGAACATGCTGTAAGTCTTGGAGACCGTGGCGAGAAGGATCTCCTGGAGTACCGAGAAGGAGACCGTGAGCAGTGGTCCCGATAGTATCGACGTGGCCGTGAACGACGAGGTGACCTATAGTAGCGTTCTCCGGGGGCCGTGTAATGATGAACATGATGATGGCTACCAGAATGGAACAAGGCAGGTGAATCAGGTCCAGGTGAGAAGGTCACACGGGCCGGTGTCAGCGATGGTGTCCGGACCCGTGCAGATTTGTGCTGCGCTTTGATTGGCGCTAAGGAGCTGCTTGTGGCAGAATGGTAGGCAGCAAAGGAGCCTCTGTAGTGTCATCATTGACAGAGTGCAGGCTTGGTGCCGCTGGATCAGCTGATTGCAAATGCGGGGATGATGTCAAAGCCGAGGGCTGGACCGGCAGAGTCTCCCGCTGCAGTGCTGAATCCGGTGCCGGTGTCTCCGGCACCGGGGAGCATGGAACGGCACTCAGGGAAGGCGCTGCGGGTGCCGGCACAGCTGAGCTCTGCCGCGCATGCGCAGGAACTCTCGGTGCTGGGGCTTCCCTTGCCGGCTTCGCAATGGCCGTTGGAGCCGTTGCCGGCACCGACTCCGCTCGCAACCCCTTTGCGGGTGCTGAAGCGGAGTCCTTGTGGCGGGCTAAGGTTGGGACCGAGGAACTACGGCCCTTGCCCAATTTGTCCATGGGGAACCTTGGCGAATAGCCAGCGGTCCCTGGTTTGTCCGTGCTGCCGCCCGGCGTCTTCTGGATTCCGTGGGGGATCTCTTGCCCAGGACGATCTCCGCTTGCAGAGCGTGGCTCGGAGACTTCTGGAGCCTGGAGAGCCTTATTAAATAGAAGGACTCTCAGTCTCAGCTCCCGATCTCTTCTGGCGCGAGCTGTCAGCTTCGCGCAATGGCTGCACTTCGCCGGGACATGGGTGTCTTCGAGGCACCTGACGCAGCGGGAGTGCCCATCGGAGACCGGCATAGCCTCCTGGCACTGAAGACACTTTTTGAATCCATGGTTGTTTCTTGTGTCCTTTTTTTTTTTTTTTTTTGGTCAATTTCAGTCAGGTAAATGCCGGGTAGGCACTGACTGACCGCCAGAAGAAAAACGGCTTTTTTTTTTTAAACAAAAAACAATGGAAAAAGGGAACTACAACTAGTAACAACTATAACTGATAACTACTATCTATGACTAATCAGAAAACAAACTCTAACTAAGAGATCTCCCTTTCTCCTCAGAGAGGAGAAGGGAGCCTAATCTAACTCCATCTGTGGACGGTTGGAGAGAAACTGGCAGGACCGGACCACGCTCAGCTGAGAGGCGCGAAGAGGCAGTTGCGCATGCGTGGTCCGGAAAGGGGGTTACTGCTAATGAAAATTCCTCCGGTTTGCGGCGCCGGGACGAGCCCAGCACCTCGAGTGGAGCACCCTCGGGGACACTACTCGATGAAGAACTAGTGAGGTCCCCCAAGGGTCTGTCCTGGGACCAGTCCTATTCAACTTATTTATAAATGATCCAGAGAAAGGGGTAAACAGTGAGGCGGCAACATTTGCATATGTTACCAAACTGCTCAAGATAGTTAAGACCAAAGCAGACTGCGAAGAGCTTCAAGAAGATCTCACCAAACTAAGTGATTGGGTAAAATGGCAAATGAAATTAAATATTGAGAAGTGTAAAGTAATGCACATTGGAAAAAATAATCCCAACTATACGTACAAAATGATGGGGACTAATTTAGCTACCACCACTACTCAAGAGAGATATCGTGGAGTGATTGTGGATAGTTCTCTGAAAACATCCACTCAGTGTGCAGTGGCAGACAAAAAAGCAAATAGAATGTTAGGAATCATTTAAAAAGGGATAAAGAATAAGACAGAAAATATTTTAATACCTCTATATAAAACCATGGTACGCCCACATCTTGAATACTGCATGCAGATGTGGTCGCTTCATCTCAAAAAAGATATATTGGCATTGGAAAAGGTTCAGAAAAGGGCAACAAAAATGATTAGGGGTTTTGAACGGGTCCCATATGAAGAGAGATGAAAAACACTTGGACTTTTCAGCTTAGAAAAGAGGAGTCTAAGGGAGGATATGATACAGGCCTATAAAACCATGACTGGTGTGGAAAAAGTGAATAAGAAAAAGTTATTTACTTATTCCCACAATATAAGAACTTGGGGTCGCCAAATGAAATTAATGGGCATCAGGTTTAAAACAAACAAAAGGAAGTTTTTCTTCACTCAGCGCACAGTCAACCTGTGGAATTCCTTGCCAGAGGATGTGGTGAAGACTAGGACTTTAACAGGGTTCGAAAAAGAGCTAGATAGATTCATGGAGGTTAGGTCCATCAATTATCTATTAGCCAGGATGGGTAGGAATGGTGTCCTTAGCCTCTGTTTGTCTGGAGGTAGGTGAGAGGGGAGGAATCATGTGAGGATTACCTGTTGTGTTACCTCCCTCTGGGGCATCTGGTATGGCCACTGTCGGCAGACAGGATACTGGGCTGGATGGACCACTTGTCTGATCCCGTATGGCTGTTCTTATGTAGAAAGGCAGCCAGTAGGAGAGGCAGCCTGTGTGTGATAGAGGGGTAAGGGTGTGGGGATGAGTGAGGGGTGTGTGTCACCCCTATCCATGTGCACTCTAAAGCAGGGTGTCCCAAGGGTAGGGGGGTTCTGTCAGCCTTTTCAGGCTCCAGGACTGAAACCACATTCCCCAGAATCTACTGCAGGACTTGAAATCTTGATCCCCAGTGGTACTTCCCATATTGAATTCCGAGCACAGCCAGGCTGAGGCCCTGATCCATGATGCACCCTTGAATTCCCAGTACCACCCAGGCTGAAGCCCTGATCCTTAGCAAGCCCATCCCCACTGGGTAGTGGCCCCGATCCTTGGCATCCCCCTGATCCCACAAATTCCTCTCCCTCAAGGGCTGAAGCCACAAGCCCTGGCAACACCTGCAGGGCTCAAATCAGGCACTGAAGGCCTGAAGTCCCGATCCCCACCGCCCCAAAACTGAAACCAGGTGAGACAGGGCTGAATCCTGGATCCCTGGTTCTCCCCATACAGCAGAAATGCCCACGCCCATGGGCAGAGCTGGTGGGCACTGGGGATGTTGCCCCCACAAACTTCAGTGGAAGTGTAGGGCACAGTTTTGAGGTGGAAAGCCAGAGCCGGGCAGGGTGGGGCAGCTGTTCCTTGGCTGGGGCCCTTTCACAGACAGTAATGCTGTTCACTCTTCTCTACCACTGCTCTTGTGCAAGAGGCTGAAGCTGCTTGTCAGCAAGTAAGAGAAGCAGGGGTGGGGAAACCCAGCTCCATGGCTGGCAGAGCCCCCAGGAAACAGGGAGACCACAAAGCCCTCTTGGCACACAGCTTCTAGATTAGGGATGTTAAATATCAGTTAATTGAATAGTCTAGTAATCTCATGAATTTTTATTGATTAGTCCACTATTCAATAGTTCCTAGAGGCGGGGCTAGCAGCCACAGGGCAGGGTGCCAGGCAGGAGCTGGTTCAACAGGGGAGCCAGTTTAAAAACCAGTTTCCCTTGTGGACCGGCTGCCTGTCACCCTGTGCTGCTGCCTCTGATAAAGAGGCAGAAGCCCCTGTCTAAGGGGGGGACCCAATGTGAGCTGGAACTGATTTGAGGTGCCTGCCCACCTGACTCCTAATACACTTTAAATGCAGAGCCACAGCAAGGGTAGGTTCTGGACCCAGCGTGAGCCAGAACTGAGTTGTGCTGCTGGCCAGCCTACTAAAAAATTTACTGGCAAGGGTGGGGGGAGGGAAAGGTGTGTAGTCTATAGCAGTAACCTATAAGCTTTTGCTTATCAGTTAATCGACTACACTATTAAATCCCTACTGTAGATACCCCTTCTATGAATCCTATAGTATTCTCATCTTTCCACATAGTCCCTAGCTCCCCCTGGCCACACACAGCCCCTAGCTACCGCCGCCCTACTCCCAAGCTACTCCTTGGCTACACACAGTCCCTAGGTGCTCCCTCTGATGGGGTAAAGAATAACATTATTGAGTTTTCTTCTCTAACCTGTGAAACTTTTGATATGCAGTGTGGACTCCTATATCAATTGATTGAGAAGCCTTCTCTTTGTGAAAAGTTTGTTGGGCTGTGTGCACACAATTCTAATACAAATTCTGATGGTGTTAAATGTGCTGGGGACAACATGGTGAAAACTGCAAGACAAACTATGGGAAGAGATATTTGGTTTGGGTTGTGGTGCTCACATCATTCATAAAACTGCTGCAACCAGCAGCTGATTGTCTTCCAATTGTTTTGGTATCCTTTGCCGAGAAAATGTATAAATACTTTCATATATATACCTTTCATGTCAAAGAATTGAAAGACTTCTGCTGATTTGCTGGCCTTCAGTATTTTACACTGCTAAAGCAAGGCAGCACACAATTCCCTTCTCTGGGACCACTGCAACACAGAATATTGTTGATTTTTGAGGGGCACAAAGCATATTTTCTCTCTCAAGACACGTGCCCAACACTGTTCAGGAAAGTCTTCAATGACCCTTGCACAAAACTGGGGCTTGCTTTGGCTAGCAAGCAAACAGCCACCTTTCCAAAGATGATAGAGGCAAATGAGAAAAATGACTCCTCGGTGACAGAAGTTGCACTGCATATTCCTACCCTTCAAAATAATTTAACATGAGGCTCAGATAAAGGTTTGTCACACCACACACAAGCACCGTGCTCGAGTCTTTGGTTGAGGTAGGGAAATTAAGGAATAGGAATTTTACAATGCAGTCAAGAATTTTTATTCAACATCTCTGAGATCCATGCCGGTGTAGTCTAATATACAAAGCAGTCTTGCCTTTGCCACACAAGAATTCCCACTTTAGGGCTGCACACTTATTTCGGAATAAGCTATTCCAGAAGAAATACTCTGAAATAGCTGATTTTGAAATAGTGTGTCTATACTACAGGGAAGCCTTGAAATTAGTCTGAGGCAGGCTCCCCTAATGTGGACGTGCTACCTCAATTTAGAGCCCCAGGAAGATCCATCACCCTAATCATTTTGGTTGCCCTCCGCTGGACCCTCTCCTATGTGTCCACATCCTTTCTGTAGTGTGGGGCCTAGAACTGGACGCAATATTCCAGATGTGGCCTCACCAATGCTGAATAAAGGGGAATAATCACTTCTCTAGATCTGCTGGCAAGGCTCCTCCTAATGCAACCTAATATTCCATTTGCCTTCTTGGCTACAAGGGCACACTGTTGACTTATATCCAGCTTCTCATCCGCTGTAATCCCCAAATAGCTATTTTGGAAGAGGCGTTATTCCTCGTGGAATGAGGTTAACAGAATCCCGAATAAGCCACCCGTTATTTCAATATTATTTTGACACAATGGACTTGCTGTGTAGACATTTGTGAAGTTATTCTGGAAAGCCTGACCGAGGGCCAAGGAAAGGGGTGCCGGAGTCAAGGCAGAGAGGGTTAAGGTATGGGGTTGGAGGTGGAGGACTCAGGGCAGAGGACTCAAGGCAGAGGGATGGGAGCTGGAGGGGTTACCAGGGCTGCCCATTGTGGTAAGGTTGGCTCTGCTCCAGCTGTGGTTCCTCCATATATGTGTGTGGGGAGGGGGGTCAGTGGCTCTTCTCAGAGGGCTGCTACTGCACTTCCCAGCCCCCCACAGCCAACAGTTATTGGAAAGGGGGTTGTCTAGCTCCTCCGGCTGGCCAACCTACCTAGTCCTCTCTTCCCTCAGCTGCTGGCAGGGAGGGTAGCTATCTGGCTCCCCCACACTGAGAGCATGGCTGCCTCCTGGCAACTCTTGGGGAGCACAGCCCCCCTCCTCTAACCTCTACTATCCTGGGGTGATGGGGTTGCACTCTCCAGCCCTGGGAGTGGTCCCAGAGGGGCCACAGCTCTGGGGCTGGTGGCTGGTAGGGCTGATGGCTATTACCGTTTAGGGCAGGGGTGGGTAAATACCAGACCGTGGGCCAGATCCAGTCTGCCAGAGTTAGCCTCTGGCAGGCCCCCACACAACCAAATTTACTTCCACCTCCACAGGTATGGTGGATTGCAGCTCCCGTTGCCCGTAGATCGCCATTCCCAGCCAATGGGAGCTGCGAATACCAGTACCTTCAGGTAAAAATATCGGCAGAGGCTCACTGGGGGCTTACTCTGGAGAACTGCCACCATTTTATTCCCCACCCCAGGTTTAGGAGGAGCTCTGACTGATTGCTGTTGAACTCACTGAAATCAGAACAATTTTACCAGGTGTCCCATATTTGGCATAGGGAAATATGGTCACTCGAAGAGAGACTTATGTTGGATCCCTATAAGGAAGTACCCAAAACAGTGCAAGACTTTCCATTTGATGGGAAAAAGACGTTTCATTTAAAAACTGATGTCACATTGCACTCCTTAAACAACTCTTGAACCACATTTAGATCTTTGGAAATACGTGGCCCCAGTTTTAGAGAGAAGCATTATAAATGTTAACTTTCTCCTAGACAGAGGTCTCAACAGCCACCTCTTCTTATTTTTATACCTATTATTTTTACCACCAGATCAGATGAGAAAGATGTCCAAGTTTCAAAAGAAAAAGCCATTTCTATTATCTTCTAGCCAACCATTTCAATCCCAGAAACAAGAGTTTAATGTTTCAATTGAGGATACTGCTCTAAACTTCATGGATCTATACTTTTCCTACTTTCCTTTTGGTTCCTATTTCTTTCTTCAAGGAGGCTTGGCCTGCACTTATCTTAGACCACTAGATCTTGCAGGTGATCTAAAAGGGGTATATCCTTCAATATACAAACACCCCTCCCCCCCTTTTCAGGGACTACTCTCATGTGTGTTCCTTGCAGAAAGAAAGAGAATCTCCATTACAGCTTGGCACTTGACCTCAAGGGAAAATAAATTTATTTTCCTTATTCAGTAGAAGAAAGAGAGTTGGCAGCCTGTGCCATATCTCAGGCTTTTCAATGTTTATTTTGTCCATGCCAAATTTCACATAGTGGCTCTTGCATCTATCATACCATCTTTAGGACTGTTTAAGTAACCTCAGTGTGGAGGACGCATACTCTCCAGTTGATATGTCCATTCCACAGGAAGTTTATTTGCTTCACAATTTCAAACAATCATGATTAGTCAAGAGCAGTGTTCCCTGTTAGCTGTGAGCCCACTCAGGGGAAATTCAAATGCCACTCAGCTAATTAGCAGAGCACCCTCAGATAGGTTTTGTGTTTCTGTTGGTGGAGCACATTCACACATGCCTTGGTGAATATAAAAAAAATTATTCCATATATGGATGGAAAAAAATCCACACGTGGGTGGAAAAGATTAGAGGGAACACTGGCTGCAAGTTTTTCTGCTGGCCTTTCAACTACACCTCAAGGCTACATCTACACTACAAGGTTTTTCTGTGGAGCATCCGCACCTCAAATGAGCTCTTGTGCAATTAAATGGGAAGTTAAACAGCAGAACAGAGGGCTTTTTCCGCCGTAGGTAAACCTCCTTTTCTGAGGCATAACTGCTTTTAGAGCTACAGCTATGGTGCAAGAAGGCATGTGTGGATGCTCCAGAGATCTTTTGTGCAAGAAACCCCTATGGAAGAAAGCACAGGTGCTCTGATGGCCATTTTGTGAATGGCCATCAGAGCTTTCTTGCGCAAGAGCGTCCATGCAGTATGGACTCTCTCTTGTGTAAAAGCACATCGCTTTTGCGATGTGCTTTGAGTGTGGACATGCTCTTGTGCAAGAAGTTTTTGTGCAAAAACTCTTGTACAAGAAGCATGTAGTATAGATGTAGTCCAAGTGTTCTCAAAATACAAGTCAGTGATAGAAGATTATATTTGTTAAAATTTATTATTGTTATATTATTTTGTAAGTGGTATAGAGCAGTGTTTCTCCACCTTTTTTTTTTTATAAAGTACCCCTTTTTTAAAAAGTAATAAATATAAGTACCCCCAGGACCTACAGTTTTTAGACACAGACAATTTTTTTCTACCATTACAACACATTTGTTAAAACAATCATAGCCGGGTGGGCAATTCAATTTCTGGGTGTAAAAAGTACCAAAAAAAATAAAGCACTGTAAAACTTAAAACAAAAATTCAGTTTTCTCCAAATTTCAGTTGTGTTGACGTACTCCCCCCAGACTTCTCTCAAGTACCCCTAAGGGTACTCGTACCACTGGTTGAGAAACACTGGTATAAAGGAAACACTGTACTATCACACACAATGGTAAAATTAAATCAAAAGTTTACAGTAACAACAAACTAATTATACTTAGGAGGAACATTATGGTGTTTCAACTCTCTTCCAGGGAGTGGTTAGAAGGAATTGAATGGTAAGCAATGTCACTTTCCCTTTATGCCCTTTGGAGAGAAGTGTGAGGGTATGAAGGTGTATGTTCAATCCCTAGTGGATGCTGCTGATAAAACTTCTCAATTCTCATTGTCAGTGGGATCCACATGCATACAGATTTCAAGAACAATATATCTTTGAAGTAAATTACATCTGTAAACAGGAAGAACAGAAACTTGTGCTACTATCTTTAAAACATATTCAACTACTGTTAATCAATTTTGAGATTCCAACTGCTCTCATCCCTTTACTGATACCCCAACCATGACTGACATGTGCATAGCACAGGAATTAAAGTTCAACTGTATTGAACAAATTAAAAAAGAGTAAACGTTTAGGTTACATGGAGGAATATTTCTTTTAACACAGAAGAATAGCAATATGAATTAAGGATATGTATAATAAATAAGCATTTATATTCCTAACTGGCTTAATATGGCACCGACTGACTTCAAAAGACTTTGGATCAGTTCATTCTGAAAACTTGCTGAAGGATTTATGCAAATTTTACCAGATTATATTCAAACTAAATATGAGCAGACTCAATTTGAGTGTCCAAAAAATCTTTTGTTGTAGATCTATTTTTTTAAATACATTTTGAGATATTTAAAACAAACCATATACCATACCTGTAACATTAAGATCAGACACTGTCTACCTATGTTTACCCATAGTTTTATGGGTAAAATAATAAGTAAACATACTTACATGTTTTGTTATAAACAAATACAAGTATATAGTATAGTTGGAGATTACTTACAGGGAATATTTCGGTAGCCATTTTCTAGTGCATGAAAGTAATTCAAGAATTCTTGTGTTGGAATTTTGAAAATTTCAAACAAGCCAGTGTCTTGAAACAAGGCGTATGTCACCTAAATACATTAAAATTAGTTTCAATTGGAAAGTGTAAAAGTGTAATCATTTTAGCTTCATTCAACTTTAAGAATATTCTGCTATATTTTTATTTATTTATACTGTTAATTTCAATTATTAAATTTAGTTGATGCTTAATTAAAATGAATAATTTAGGACTAGTTTGCTGCTCTCTCCATCAAAGCAGACACCTTTCTTATCAATCTCTTGAAACCAAAAGAGAAAAAAAGGCATATCTCTTTACTGAAATGACCCCAATGTAGTTTCTTACTTTCTTTTCCTATCCATGATATGCTAGAAAAAATATATTACTTTCTATTACTGAGGAGCAGTGTTGCCAAACATAGTTCCCATCGTAAAGCTTTAGGCAATCTTTCAAGTATAGACTTAATTAAGAGATCTGTTTTAGGCTTCCTAGGAGAAAATAGAAAAAAAGGTTTCTTCTTTCATCCTTCCTTCCCCCTACAAATTGTTCACTGGATCTCTCATTTAGGAATGTAATACATACACCTTTAGAGAAGCACATTCAACAGGTTCCAGAATCCTCATGCTAACTTCAGGAACTATATAAGAAATTCTCCCTGAGATCTAGTTTCTCCAAGGGCACTGCTATCTCTATACCTAGGCTGATAACTTCCTTCATTAGGAAAACCTGGATGAAAGGAAATCAGAACTTTTAGGACATTTTTGAGGCATCAGAAGTCTGGCTTTATCTGGATTGTCAATTTCAGTCCAATAGGAAAACATTTAAGAAAATTATGACTCTTTCAGAAGTTTAGAACAGAGCGGCAGTGCCATTACTATGGCTCTATTACATATTTTATAGTCCATTAATATTGATATACTAGGTACTGTATGGATGCACAGTACAGCACAGTCCCTACCTTAAAGAGCTTCTCTTTGAAACAAATGCAAAGAAGATACAATAAATGGGTGTTACAAAGAACAGGAGAAGAGATGGGGAAGTTTAACTATGACATGATCACATGGTTCCACAATTTAACCAATGCATAACTTGACAGTACCAAATCATCTGAAAGATTTATTTTATAAATACATCAATAAAATAAATAATTTTTTACATTTTACTCCTAAACTTAACTAATGTTTGTCAGCCATCCCTGATTGTCCTTCAGCCGGGCCATTAATAGCTGACAGACTTCCTGTAGACGTCACAGTGGAAGTGGAGTCTTGAAAAAGGAGTACCAGCTTATGGATTAGGTCAGAGAGTGCAGTCTATCTAAGAGGCAGTGTGGAAGAAAAGGAGGTTACTCACCTATGCAGTAACTGATGCTGAGATGAATGTCCCCGTGGGTGCTTCACATCAGGTGTCAATGTGCCTCCGCACTGTTGATCAGGGTCTTCAGAGCAGTGTTCTTAGGGCCATGCATGTGCCCCTGAAGAGGCCCAGAGACTCTGAGGTAGAAGGGAGGAAGGGAGGGCAGTGGAGCACCCACGGGGCACTCATCTCAAAGAATGTCACAGGTGAGTAACCTCCTCCTCTTCTTCTTCGAGAGGTGTTCCCGTGGGTGCTCCACATCAGGTGATTACAAAGATGCATGATTCAAGGAGGCAGGGACTTTGGATCTGACAGGAAGGAAGTAGAAATGACCCATCTTGGGGAACTTAAGGTCAGATAATGGTCCTTGAGTTAGTGCCTAGTGCTTTGCAAAGGTCTGGTCTGGTGCCCATGTAGCAGTTCGGCAAATGTCCGCAATGGGAACTTTATGTAGAAATAGCTCTAGTGGAATGAGCCCGAATAGTCAGAGGGGGGTTAGCAGAGGACAAGTTATAACAAAGTCTGATACAGTCCAAAATCCAATGAGAAAGTCTCTGTGATGAGATAGATTGACCTTTAGTATGGCTTGCTATGGAAACGAAAAGCCTAGGAGAGGATCTGAATGGCTTTGTGAGATGCAGATAGAAAGAAAGTGCTCTGTATAAGGTGAGTGTGTGGCATGTGGTTTCAGAAAAAAATGTGGGGAGATGTATCATCTGGTTGAGATGGAAGGAAGAGCATATTTTGGGTAAGAATCTGGGATGGGTACGTAAGGTTACTTTATCCTTAAAGAAGGTTGTGTATGGAGGATCTGCCATAAGTGCAGCAATTTCCCCTACTTGTCTGGCCGATGTAATGGCTATGAGGAATACTGTTTTCATAGATAAGTGCAATAAGAAGGATGTAGCCATTGGTTCAAAGGGGGGCTGTGTGAATGCATTCAGTACCAGGTGTTGGTCCCAGGGTTCAGGTGGTGGGGAAACCTCTGGATAAAGAGCTTACAGGCCTTTTAGGAATCTTTTTGTGACAGGATGTGCAAAGATTGAGAACTCATCTATCTTAAGGTGAAAAGTCTTTATAGACTTGATAGAGTTAATGGCAAGGCCTGATTTTTTAAGGTGCACTCAAGGATCAGCGGTATGGAGGCCATCAACAGGGAGACATGACGATCGGAGCTCCATATGGAAAACTTCTTCCATTTCTGAATGTATCTCTTGCAGGAAGTCTGGGCTCTGCTGTGGGGTAATACCTGTTGTACAGATTCTGAACATTCTAATTCTTGTGCAGAGAACCATCCAGGTATCATGCTTTGAGCTGCAACATGTGACAGTTGGGGTGATTCACGTGGATTCCTGGTTGGAAGAGAAGAGCTGGGGTCTCCAGTAAAGAGACTGGTGGAACCTGTGACATTTTGGTTAGAAAGATAAACCAAGGTTGTCGTGGCCACGATGAAGTTATGAGTATCACTTTGGATCTGTCTGTTTTTACTTTGTGGACAACTTTGTTTAGGAGAGATATAGGAAGGAATGTGTACAGCAGATGAGATGATTAACTGGTTAGGAAGGCATCACCTAGGGATCCCCTCCCCATTCCTGCTCTAGAGCAGAAGAGATGACACTTCTTGTTGGTTTGAGTGGAGAAGAGGTCTACGGTGGGGTGGCCCCATTGGTGGAAGATCCATGATAAGATGTCCTGGTTGTGTTTGGGAGGTAACGCTCTGCTGAGTGTGTCGGCTGAAGTGTAGAGATTGCCTGGAAGATTAAAGGTAGTTATTTTTCACCCTATATTTTATGCATCAGTTCCAGAGGGTCATGGATTCCATGCATTGTGCATGTGATTGGGCTCCACCCTGTTGATTTATACAAAACATAGCTGCCACATTTTCTGTATATATTCTGACATGATTGTTGGTAACAAAGGAAAAGAACTGTTCACATACATACCATACAGCTTGAAATACTAGAAGATGGAGATTTCTCTGTGTGCTGGACCACATTCCGAGCCGTATGGTGCTGGTTATGGTTATGGAAGGCTCTAGTGTGAAAAATGGAACCCATGAACAAAGGTTCTTGGGTACTGTCCACTATCGGAGGGACTGCCTCACTACTGTGGGGACACAGAGAGAGATTTGGATATTGAGTGTATATTGGGCTTGTACACCCTTCGGAGCCAGTCCTGAAGTAATCGTTTGTAGAGGTATGCATTTGTTGCTACAAAATTGCATGCAGCCATATGCCCTAGTAACTGCAGGCAATCGCGAGCTGTAACTTTGGGGCTGCACTGTTGTCTGTATACTGGTTACCCTATTTTGTGGAATCTGTTTGTGAGAAGAAAGGCAATAGCCATCGTGGAATCCAGATGAACCCCTATGAATTGTATTTTCTATGTCAGAAGTGGAGTAGACTTTGTTTTGTTTATTTGCAGGCCGAAACTTTTGAAGACATGCATAGGGATGGACATACTGCAATGAGAGTCGAGTTTAAAACATGCTTTGAGGAGACAACTATCCAGGTAAGGGAATATAAAACATTTTGCTTTGTTAGGTAAGTGGTGATGACAGTTAATATTTTGGAGAATACCCTCGGAGCACTGTATAAGCCAAAAGGTAGTAGCTTGTATTGGTAATGGTCTGAACCTAGGACAAATCAGAGAAAATATCTATGAGATGGATGAATAGAGATGTGAAAATAAGGATCCTGCAAGTTGAAGGACGAGAACCAATCACCCGGTAGTGAGTGTCACCATTTTAAATCTTTGTTTCCACATGTACTTATTTAATGCTTTCAGGTCTAAGATTAGCTGCCATCCCCCCTGATTTCTTCTCCGTGAGAAAGCAGTGGGAATAAAAATCCTTCCCTATGAACTGCGAGGGAAGTGTTTTTACTGCTCCCAGGTGAAGGTGGTGTTGTACCTCCTGTTGGAGAAGAGTCTCGTGAGAGTGGTCCCTGAAGAGGGATGGGGTAAGCGGGGTGGGAAGGGAGCATGGTCTTAAAGGGAATAATGTAGCCATGTTCAATTATTTGAAGTACCCATCTATTTGATGTTATGGCTAGCCAGTTATGGTAAAATGTGAGGAGACAGTGCTGAAAGAGCGTGTGAGAAGATGGTGATGTTGGAGAAGGCAAGTGGTTTTCCAGGCCCTCAATACATGTCTCAAATCTGCTTATTGGGCTGCGGAGATTGTTGCGTGGTATTGGATGGTGGATGACATCACTGTGATCTATTTCTGTTTCGCTGTTATTGCTGCTGATCCTGCCTGAGGTAGTGTTGGGTATCTTGGTCTGGGGTCGGGCTGATACCTAAACTGTCAACTCCTAGGTGCCGAATTGTGGATGCCGAGGAATCGGAAGGTCACCCTGGAATCTTTCATTGTATGCACCACCCAACTGGTGTTGGCTGTGACCAATTTCTTGTTGTCAAATGCAACAGTGGATTAGATCTCCCTAAGGAAGGAAGCAGAGTTGAACCAAGAAGCTCATCTCATAATGACTGTGGTAGCTGTGGATCTCGCAGTTGTGTTTGCTGCATCAAGAGCTGCCTGCAATGCTGTTCTAGAGATTGGATGAAGATTGGATAGAGGGAGAATTCTGTGGTGAGTAAGCTACCTCTACATCACCGTCATTGTCCTCCCTTGAAAACTGTTTTGGTGAAAGCATTTGGTGCAGTGCCAGGGTGCCCAGAGAATGGTCGATACCAAGGAAAGGTGAATTGAACATGAAGGAAATGAGTAAGTCGCTGTGCTGCATGTATTTCAGTGCTGGTGTTGACAGTGCCATGGCTGGTGGCACCAAGGCCACTTGTGGTACCAGATGTAATCTTGGTACCGAGCAAGCTGGCAATGTTGGTAGTGCTCTCACAGAAACAGCAGCTGTCACAGGAAAAGTAGTTGGCACTGGAGGTGCCTGTGGTGCCATTGTAGCATCATTGGTTCCTGGTGGTGCCACTGGATGTGAGGCAGACAACTTACAACCTGTGGCCTCAGCACAGGGTTTCTGAACACCCAGTCTTGTAGCTGTGCTAGTGGTGCCAGAGACACCTGGTGCTTCATAAGTGCTGAGCTGTGGAGCTGCGGTTGTTCTTGGCACTGAGGTTGGTGAGTGCTTTTCGGGTGCCACAGGATTCTGTGGGAGTGAGGAAGCTCACTTTTCCCCGGGTTTTTTGTTTCTATGTGCCTCAGAGGTCTCAGAATCTTGTCCTGGGTCAGAGGCAGGGCATAATGATTTTTCACACAGTATTAGTTTGAGCCTGTCTTGATGAGCTCTTGATTTTAGTTTTGTGCAAAGGAGGGCACTTTTGAGAGAGATGTGTTTTCCCCAAGGCAGCGGACACATTGTGAGTGTCTGTCTGACACTGGAATAGGGTCATTGCATGAGGAGCAACATTTAAACCCTGGTGAACCAGGCATAATGCTAAACTACTAACTATATAAATGGGGGAGGGAGGAAATGATGGAAAAGGTTTTTTTTCCAAACAGGGAAGAAGGAACGCTTAACTAACTGACTAAACTAACTAAGAAAGAGATGAAACAGGTTTACTTTATCTGGCTATACAGAATGAGGACAGGAATACTGCAGAGCTCCGTTTCTGGCCAGGGATGGTAGAGAAGGAACTGAGGGAAGGGAGGCTCATGCATGCACGATGCTAGCACACTTGGGCTACGTCTACACTGCACCTCTCTTGCGCAAAAGCCTATGCAAATGAAGCCCAGATTAGCATATTGCCGTGCTTCATTTGCATAATTAATTAGGGGGCGTTTTCTGCAAGAGGCTTTTGCGCAAAAAGGAGCTGCATAGATGGCTCCTTTTTGTGCAAAACCCCCCTCTTGAGCAAGAACTGTTCTTCCTGAAAAAAATGAGGTCTACACAGCTCCTTTTTGAGCAAAAACCTCTTGCGCAAAAATGCCCCCTAATTAATTATGCAAATGAAGTGCGGCAATATGCTAATCCGCGCTTCATTTGCATAGGCTTTTGTGCAAGAGAGGTGCAGTGTAGACGTAGCCTTGGAGTTCAGGGCTTGGGCTCTGTGCATGCATGGCCCCAAGGACACTGCTCTGAAGATTCTGATCCACTGACACCTGATGTGGAGCACTCACAGGGATACCTCTTGAAGAAGAAAGAATATTGTTGTTTAAGGGAGGAACAGAGAAAAAGCTGCTGGAAAGATTTTCTCTCTCTTCAGCTATGACTCTCAATGACAACTATATTAAAATAAAAGTACCCCATAAAGACAGGAGACGAAGCCTTTTGTGGCAACTGGAGTGGACACTACAGAACTCACTCCCATATAAAATAAAGATTATCAATATCCACCCAATATTCAGAATAAAATGTAAAAAATCCACCATGGGAGTAAGCTTCCAACAACATAAGCAATTTTTACTGTCTACACAAATGGAAAGGTTAGATGAGTAGAAAACAAAATTGCTACTTTTCAAGCTATTCTTAATTTATTCATAGACTGTCAAAACTGCTTCAGTTGTGGCACATGAATCAAAAATAGCAACACACCTGGCTAAGGATCCTTCCAGATTTGTCTCCCATTTTTTGCACGAGATCAAAAATTTGGAAATTCCAATTGTTCATCTTCTCCATTAACGATTCGTGATCTTCTGTTAACATCATTTCTAATAAAGGCTCTTGTTCCAACTGCATAAGAGAGAATGAACCATTTCCACAATGAGAATGAAAACTAATGTCACATATTTAAATAGATGTTAAAATAAATTGTTTGCATTTCATTGTGCTGCTACAGTTACTCTGCATACTTATTTTATCCCATCAACTCTTTTTGCCTTTAAATGGTGTCATACCATCATTGTTTTTTACACTTAGTATACACATAAATGGGCCAAAAGAATGTAAAAACTGTACCTGTGAGAAAACCTCAGTTCATAATACAATAGCTCAAGCCTTTACTTTGTATACATTTTAGCACACTATAAACAATTAATTGCTCAAGAGCTTCCATGCTCTGCTGGGCTTTGATATAAAGACCACCTAAAAATTAATTCTGGTCTTAAGACTTCGAAGTTTTTGTATTTTTTCTAAATCAAATAAATAAAAATAAAATCCAGAGAAAATTTTGTATAAAACTAACATAACCAATTTCTTAACTTTTGTTTAAATATAGTTTGAACCAGCTGCAGCTAATTAATAAAAAAATATACAAAACACTTTTTAAAGAGATAATCTTTCTAAAAGTGCACCAAAAGACTAAAAATAATAAAAAGTGCACCAAAAAGTCAAAAATAAAGTTTTAAACTAGCAATGTAGGAGAAAGATTGGATGGCTAACAGTTAGCAACTACCTTGAATCATACTTAGCCAGAGGAGGGCAGGTCGTGGAATGCCCACAGGGGCACTCATCTCGAAGAACACCAGTTACTGCACAAAGTGAGTAACCTCTCCTTTCTTCTTCGAGGAGTATCCCTGTGGGCACTCCACTGTAGGTGACTATGGAGCAGCACCCTCAGTCTCTGGAAGAAGGGGATTTGGATGTGGGTGGTGGACTGCAGCTAGCATCACCTGTCTGAACGCAGACTGCAAAGCTAAGTGTCTATAGCACAGTGCTTCATGAATGTATGGGCAGAAGCCCATATTGCTGCCCTACAAATGTCTGCAATGGGCACATTATGGAGGAAGGCTGTAGAGGTTGCCATGGCTCTGGTGGAGTATGCCCTGATTTGAGTCAGCAAATGCACCTTGATAATGTGCTAGGATTCTTTAATGCAATTTATTATCCATTTGAAAGTCTCTGTTTCGATATAGCTTGACCCTTGGAACAGAGTGCTATAGAAATAAAAAGTCTCAGAGTCTGTCTAAAAAGTCTGGTTCTATCTAGGTAAAAGGTGAGTGCCTGCCAGACATCGAGGGAGTGGATTCGCGCTGCACTGGCATCCGGATGTGGCTTCTGATGGAAAATGGGTAAGTATATAGGTTAGTTAAGGTGAAATGCGGATACTACTTTCGAGAGAATCTTGCAGTGTGGTTTTAAAACTACTTTATCCTTGTAGAGGATGGTGAATGACAGATGTGCCATGAGTGCAGCTAACTTGCCCACTGTCTTTGCCGTCATGATTGCTAGGAGGAAGGATACCTTTATAGACAGGTGAATGAGGGAACATGTTGCCATGGGCTCAAAGGGAAGGGTGGATCAAGGAATTAAGAACAAGATTGAGGTCCCAAGGCAGCACTGATGCTTTATAGAAGCAAATGTGTTGTTCAGTTCTTTTAGGAACTTTTTGATTATAGGGTGTGAGAATATGGTGTGCCCATCCACGCTCTTGTGCTCACTTGATATTGCCACTAAATGTACCTTTATGGATGAATTAGAAAGGTTCTGCTTCTTTAAAGAGAGGGGGTAGTCTAATATTACCATTAGATGTGCTGATTTTGGGTGTAGGCTTCTTTGATTTGCCCACTCAAAGAAACACCTCCCTTTTTAGGAGTATGTTTTTCTGTTGTTTGCTAAAGTGGAGAGAGCTTGGAACCCCTGCATGGGAAGCTGTGCCTGTGCATTTATGTGGTCTAGTGTGGCTCCTATTAACTCTAACTCTTGGGATGGATAGTTATAGAGAGGTAGTCGTGTTAGTCTGATCTTGGTAAAACAAAAGGAAAAAATATGTAGCACTTTAAAGACTAACAAGAAAGAGGCAGCAAGAGGGCGGGGGAGGGGGGGAGACACAAGGGGGTGCTTCAAAATGTCAGCAACATGTGGAGCCCGGGGCCAGATGCAGCCCGGGGGCAGCTGGGGAGTCCAGCTGGTCCCAGGCTGCACCCAGCGTTTCAAAGCGGCAGTCATGTGGAGCCCAGGGTCAGATGGGGACTCCCCAGCTCATCCATGCAGTGCTGCTGCTTTCAAACGCCATGGGGAGCACGGGGCCAGCAGGGGACTCCTTGAGTCTCCTGTTGGCCCCATGCTCTCCGCAGCGCTTTCGCCTCTGAAATGTAGCAGCAGCCCTGGGGCTGCTGCTACACTGCAAAGGGGGAGGTGCCCTTATCGACTAATCAAAAAGTCGATGCAAATTGCAATTAATCTAAATTTAACATCCCTAATATTCATGTTCGTTATGAACTCAATTTTTATACTTTGAAATTTTACTTTAAATGAATATTTGGAATCCTGGATTCCAATAACATAAAGACCTCCATACGATATATTAAAACCCATTCCAATAACATAAAGACCTCCATACGATATATTAAAACCCATAAAGAAACACATTAATGTGCATTGCAGGCATTACTGCAATTATATGCTTACATCAGATTGCTGGTTATTCTGTGTTTGATTCATTTGCTGATTATCACTTTCTGTCAACTTCTTTCTGCAGTCTCTGTTTTCTTTTCTTTCATCTTTTTGTCCCTCTGTATGGTAGACTGGCTCTTTTGAAATACCCGTGGTTCCATCCTCACCTTAAATATAACAAGTACACAATTACTATCAACAACTATTCTGGAATTAAGATTTTCAGTCAATTGTTACTTGTTATCATACTTAGATTACTAGAAAAAAGAGGTTACTTACCTTGTGTAGTAACTGGTGTTCTTCGAGATGAACACACCCTGCAGCGCTCTACTGTAGGTGTCTCGGCGCCCCTGCGCTTATAATCAGAACTTTTTAGCAGCAGTATCCTGGGTGCCAATGCGCATGCATGGTGCGGCTTGCGCCATAGCGTGTGTTGTCAACCATACCTCAGTTCCTTCTCTACTAAAGCAGAGATGAGGAGGGAGGGTCGTGGAGCGCCCACGGGGACACCCATCTCAAACGCTAGTTACTACACAAGGTGAGTAACCTCTTTTATCTTCAAGGAGTGTCCCTGGGGGCACTGCACCATAGGTGACTATGGAGCAGTTTCCTTAGAATTTGCAAGAAGGGTCTTCAGATTTATATTGTGAGTAGTGGAGAGAACCACCACATCAAACTTTGTGTATTGAGAGGCATGCCTATCTATAGCAAAATGAAACAACAAATGGCCTGGTAGCACTTTACAGACTAACAAAACATGTAGATGGTATCATGAGCTTTCGTGGGCACAGCCCACTTCTTCAGATGACCGGAGTTATGATCTGAAGAAGTGGGCTGTGCCCACGAAAGCTCATGATACCATCTACATGTTTTGTTAGTCTATAAAGTGCTACCAGACCATTTGTTGTTTTTTTCTGTAACAAACTAACTCGGCTACCCCCTGAAGCTCCTATAGCAAAATGTTTTGTGAAGGTATATGTTGAGGCCCATGTTACAGCCCCACAAATGTCAGCGATAAGGACATTGCGCTGAAAAGCTGTAGAAGCAGCTAATGCTCTGGTGGAGTGAGTTCATACTTGATCTGGGAGTGGTACACTTTGTTGATCAAGTAACACATTCTGATGCAATTAACTATCCACCTAGAGAGTTGTTTGGAAATGGCTTGACCTTTGGAGCGATCCTCTATGGATAGAAACAGCCTAGGCCAATGTCTGAATTGTTTTGTTATTTCCAGGTAGAAAGCAAAGGCACAACGGATGTCTAAGGAATGGAGTAGTGGTAGAGGTGGAAAAGCATAGGTTAGTTTGTCTGCCCAGTTGAGCAACAGGGCAGCCAGCGCCCAGAGTTCTTGCCCAGACCCACTCTAGAGCAGTACTTGGGGCATATTGCATTGTGAAACGTGGCAAACAAGTCTATGACTGGAAAGCTCCACTTCTGGAATACAGTATGCAGGACTTGTGGGTGGATCTCCCACTCATTTCTGATGAAAGTTTCGGCTGAGATGGTCTGCCATCACATTTTGCTTTCCTGGGAAACAGACTGCCAAGATGCTCACATGATGCTCGATGCAGAGATCGTGGGTCTGTTGATTATTGTTTGACCCAACAGAGCTAGGGATTGGAAATGTTGAAGTACTTGTGCTTGGACACAATCCAGCCTTGTGCCTATGAATTCCACCTCCTGAGCAGGAGTCAGGTGGGACTTCTGTGTGTTTATCTGTAAGCCCAGTGTGTTGAACAAGTTGATCTTGCTGTGGACTCCTCTGCTAGCTGGCCTGTGCGAGCTACGATAAGGCAGTTTTTCAGATATGGAAAGATTATTACTCCTGATCTTGTTAAGTAAGCTATGGCTACTGTACAGACCTTTGGAAATACCCTTGGACCTGAGGAGAGTCCCAAGGGAAGGACACGGTATTGGTAGTGATGATCTTTCAGGGCGAATCTGAGCAATTTCCTTTGTGACAGGCAAACTGTAATGTGGATTTAAGCATCTTGTAGGTCGAGCGATGATATCCAGTTTCCTTTTTCCAAAGACATTTTAGCAGCATTGCCAGCGTTATCATGGTGTTGTTTCTTTAGGTATTTGTTCAGTCTGTGAGGGTTCAAGATAGGTCTCTAGCCTCATGATTTTTTTGGAGTCAAGAGGTATCAGGAATAAACCCCTTTTCCCTTTGTGGGGAAGGGGGTTGAGTTGGAGGGAAGAGAGAAAAGGGATAGTATAACCCTTGGAGATTATCTCCAAAGCCCATCTGTCTGAAGTCATATGGGACCAGGCCTGATGGAAAGGGTGGAGCCTGTATTGGTGCTGGCTTCTGGTAGCAGTTGATGTCAAACTCTCGACCAATTCCTCAAAATGTCTGTCTAGAGTTTGCAGCCTGGGACAAAGTAGACTGGTCCGGAGGCTGTCTCCTCTTTTGCTGTCTCTGATGTTGCTTTAAGTCGTACCCTCTCTTTTGGGAGGTGTACGAGGACGATCTAGTGCAAGGAGTATAGAGGTGGTTCTGCTGCTTCTTAGGCTGAGGGACATACGTGCCTAAGCTCTTCAGTGTAGCCCTAGAATCTTTAAGTGTATGTAGAGTTGCATCCATGAATGTAGAAAATAGTTTTTGACCTTCAAAGGGAAGATCCTCAACTGTAATTTGCATGTCCCTAGGAAATACTGAGAGGTGAAACCAGGAGGCCCTGTGCATGATGATGGATGTCACCAAGGAATGGGATGCCGTGTCCACCGAATCCATAGAGACCTGCAGTACCATCTTGGCAATAAGTGACCCTTCTTCTAGATTGGACTTAAATGGGGCCTTGTGTTCCCCTGTGAGGTGTTCAATAAAAAAAATTCATTTTGTCAAAGAGGTTGTAAGTGTACTTTGATAGGAGGGCTGAATAATTAGCAAGCCTAAATTGCAGGGATGTGGATGAATAGGCCTTGTGTCCCAAAATATCAAGCCTCTTCCAGTCTTTGTTAAGTGGTGTTGACTTGAAGTGGGTGTGTTTGCCCCTGGTGTGAACTATTTCGATCACAAGGGAGTTGACAGCTAGGTGGGTAAATAGGAACTCTGCCCCTTAGAAGGCACATAATACTTCATGTCAGCCCTTTTGGATGTTGGTGAGATGGAGGCTGGAGTCTGCCAAATGATTTTTGCTGGGTCCAGGATGGCATTTTCTGTTCCCCCTTGTAGCCAAGAGGTACAGATGGGGATGACCCACAACTGCAAAAGGCCTGAGCAACCTCCAACTTGAGGGACTACTAGTGCATTTGAAATGAGCGGCTGAGGTTGTCCATCAGTGAGTTCTGAGACCCCGGCAGATACGAGGCCAAGAGGTGCATCTTGTTACGCATATTCAACTCCCACAGCAACACTGCCTCCTTGCACAAGGGAATAAAGTGATACCCCCCTGTCTGTTGATACAAAACATCACTGTGGTGTTGTCCGTGTGAACCAAGATACACCTCCCCCTTACTTTGCCCAAAAAAGGCCAGACAGGCCAATCAGACAGCTCTGAGTTCCTTTACATTGATGTTCATTGAACATTCTGCTCAAGACCAGATATCAGAGCCCCATAGCACACGTGGAGAGGGTCCAGCCACCAACAAAGAGCCTCTATCACCAACAGCAGTACAATTAACACTCTGTCCAGATGGCAAGATGGCTTGTACACGCTGGCCTCTCTCATCTGTAAGGGGTGGAGCCAGAGTCTGGCAAAGGGGACGACACGAGTGCAAGAAGCCATGTGCCCCAACAGCTGAAGGCAAGTCCTGGACATCATGACCGGGTGCGTTCCCAGACCCCGAAATCAGTCTGCACTTGATCTCAAAACAGGGCTGGCAGAGGGATGCCCTGGCTGCCAGGGAGTCCAAATGTGTCCTTACAAACTATGACTTGTGTGGATGACATGGTCAACTTTTGAAGGTTCACCAATAAACCCAACCAGCTGAACGTAGCCATGATATGCTCCACGTGAGCCCTGACCACCGCTTTGGAGGGTCCCTTAACCAACCAGTCAGCCAGGTAGGGGAAGACCTGAACCCCTCAGAAATGCTGCCACCACTGCCATGCACTTTGTAAAAACCCTTGGCACAGCAGAGAAGCCATAAGGCAGCACCTGGAACTGAACATGGGAACCTCCCGCCATGAAACAAAGGAACCTTCAATGAACTGGAACTATAGCCACATGGAAGTATGCATCCTTCAGACCAAGAGCAGTGTACCAGTCCCCCGGATCCAGTGAAGGGATAATAGAAGCCAAGGATACCATATGGAATTTTAATTTCTTGAAGTATCCATTTAGACTGCGTAGATCCAAAATGAGATGCAGCTCACCCTTCACTTTCGGGATAAGGAAATAACGGGAATAGAGCCCCGTGCCCTTTAACTATAGAAGGACCTCCTCTATTGACTCATAGACTCATAGACTTTAAGGTCAGAAGTAAGACCATTATGATCATCTAGTCTGACCCCCTGCACAATGCAGGCCACAGAATCTCACCCACCCACTCCTAGAATAATCCTCTCACCTATATCTCAGATATTGAAGTCCTTGAAACAATGGTTCAAAGACCCCAAGATGCAGAGAATCCTCCAGCTGTGATCTGTACCCCATGCTACAGAGGAAGGCGAAAAACCTCCAGGGCCTCTGCCAATCTACCCTGGAGGAAAATTCCTTCCCGACCCCAAATACGGCGATCAGCTAAACCCTGAGCATGTGGGCAAGACTCACCAGCCAGACACCCAGAAAGTTCTCTATAGTAACTCCTATCATCCCTCCATTGACCTATTTACCACTGATAATGAATGGTCAATTAGTTACCAAGACCATGTTATCTCATCAAACCATCCCCTTCATAAACCCATCTAGTTTAATCTTGAAGCCAGATAGATCTTTTGCCCCCACTACTTCCCTTGGAAGGCCATTCCAGAACCTCACTCCTCTAATGGTTAGAAACCTTCGTCTAATCGCAAGTCTAAACTTCCTACTAGCCAGCTTATATATATTTGTTCTTGTGTCTACATTGGTATTAAGCTTAAATAATTCCTCTCCCTCCCTGGTATTTATCCCTCTAATATATTTAAAGAATGCAATCATGTCCCCCCTCAGCCTTCTTTTGGTTAAGGTAAACAAGCCAAGCTCCTTGAGTCTCCTTTCATAAGACAGGTTTTCCATTCCTCGGATCATCCTAGTGGCCCTTCTTTGTACCTGTTCTAGTTTGAATTCATCCTTCTTAAACATGGGAGACCAGAACTGCACACAGTATTCCAAATGGGGTCTCACCAATGCCTTGTATAATGGCACTAACACCTCCTTATCCCTACTGGAAATACCTCGCCTAATACATCCCAAGACCGTATTAGCCTTTTTCACGGCCATGTCACAATGGCGGCTCATAGTCATCCTATAATCAACCAGGACTCCGAGGTCCTTCTCCTCCTCCATTACTTCCAACTGATGTGTCCCCAGCTTATAACTAAAATTCTTGTTATTAATCCCTAAATGCATAACCTTACACTTCTCACTATTAAATTTCATCCTATTGCTATCACTCCAATTTACAAGGTCGTCCAGATCTTCCTGTATGATATCCCGATCCTTTTCTGAATTGGCAATACCTCCCAACTTTGTGTCATCCACAGATTTTATCAGAACACTTCCACTTTTGGTGCCAAGGTCAGCAATAAAAAGATTAAATAAAATTGGCCCCAAAACTGATCCCTGAGGAACTCCGCTAGTAACCTTCCTCCAACCTGACAGTTCACCTTTCAATATGACCCGCTGTAGTCTCCCCTTTAACCAGCTGCTTATCTACCTCTCAACTTTCATATGAATCCCTATTTTTTCCAATTTAACCAATAATTCCCCATGTGGTACTGTATCAAATGCCTTCCTAAAGTCAAGGTAGATTAGATCCACTGCATTTCCTTTATCTAAAAAATCTGTTACTTTCTCAAAAAAGGAGATCAGGTTGGTTTGGCACGATCTACCTTTTGAAAAACCATGTTGTAATTTGTCCCAATTGCCATTAGCTTCAATGTCTCTAACTACTTTCTCCTTCAAAATTTTTTCCAAGATCTTGCATACTACAGATGTCAAACTAACAGGCCTATAGCTACCCGGGTCACTTTTTTTTCCTTTCTTAAAAATAGGAACTATATTAGCAATTCTCCAGTCAAATGGTACAACCCCTGAGTTTAGAGATTTATTAAAAATTTTTGCTAATGGACTTGCAATTTCATGTGCCAGTTCCTTTAATATTCTTGGATGAAGATTATCTGGGCCCCCCGATTTACTCCCATTAAGCTGTTCAAGTTTGGCTTTTACCTCGGCTATGGTAATATCTACCTCCATATCCTTAGTCTCGTTTGTTATGTTACCATTATCCCTAAGCTCTTCATTAGCCTCATTAAAGACTGAAGCAAAGTATTTGTTTAGATATTGGGCCATTCCTAAATTATCCTTAACCTCCACTCCATCCTTAGTAATTAGCGGTCCTACTACTTCTTTTTTTGTTTTTTTCCTATTTATATGGCTATAAAACCTTTTACTATTCGTTTTAATTCCCTTTGCAAGGTCCAACTCTACCTGACTTTTAGCCTCTCTCACTTTGTCCCTATATGCTCTAACCTCAATAAGGTAGCTTTCTTTACTGATCCCTCCCATCTTCCACTCCTTATATGCTTTCTGCTTTTTCTTAATCACCTCCCTGAGATGCTTGCTCATCCAGCTTGGTCTAACACACCTACCTATAATTTTTTTCCCTTTTCTTGAGATATAGGCTTCTGACAGCTTCTGCAACTTTAACTTAAAATAATCCCAGGCCTCTTCCACCTCAAGATCCATAATTTCTTTAGTCCAATCCACTTCCCTAACTAATTTCCTTAATTTATTAAAGTTAGCCCTTTTGAAATCAAAAACCCTAGTCTTCGATTTATTTTTGTTTATCCTTCCATTTAATTTGAACTGTATTAGCTCATGATCACTCGAGCCAAGATTGTCCCCTACAACCATTTCATCTACGAGGTCCTCGCTACTCACCAAAACCAAATCTAAAATAGCATCCCCCCTTGTTGGTTCAGCAACTACTTGATGAAGGAATTCATCAGCTATCACATCTAGGAAAATCTGAGCCCTATTATTATTACTAGCACTTGTTCTCCAATCTATATCTGGAAAGCTGAAATCTCCCATGATTACGCAGTTTCCATGAGTATTTACTTCATTAAAAACATTAAAGAGGTCTCTATCCATATCCAAATTGGATCCTGGTGGTCTATAACACACCCCAAACACTATCCCAGGGGAGGATCTGATAGTTTTCTTCCCCGATGTGATTTTTGCCCAAACAGACTCTGTCTTCTCCATTCCATCACTTTTTATTTCTTTACAATCTACCTCATCTTTGATATACAATGCGACTCTACCACCTTTACCCTTATTTCTGTCTTTCCTAAACAGCACATACCCTTCAATACCTGTACTCCAATCATGCCTAGTATTCCACCATGTTTCTGTTATTCCTATAATATCTGGTTTCACTTCCTGGACCAATAGCTCTAGTTCCTCCATTTCGTTACCTAGGCTCCTCACATTGGTGTACAAACATCTTAATTTTTGCTGTTTGGCCTCACTCACATTCTTTACCCAATTTGGCACGGACGTTATATCTCCAATATGACCTATTAGACTAGTATCCACCCTACCCTTCCTCATGTACATTCTTCTACCCCCGGCTATATCCTTTCTTACTTCGTTTTCCTCCCTCTCGGTGTTAAAATCTGGCGTAGAGATTACCTGGACATCTCCCAACCATCTCCCCCAAATTCCTAGTTTAAAGCTCTCTTAATCAGTTGAGCCAGCCTCCATCCTAGAAGTCTATTTCCCTCCCTACTTAGGTGAAGTCCATCCCGAGAGAACAGTCCTCTGTCCATAAATGCCTCCCAGTGACCATACATCCCAAAGCCCTCCTTAAAGCACCACTGCCTAAGCCATCTATTGATCATCATAATCCTGTCACATCTTAGTTGCCCTTCTCTAGGAACAGGCAGAATGCCACTAAAGATCACCTGAGCCTCAATTTCCTTGAGCGTCCTCCCCAGCCTAGCATAGTCTCCCTTAATTCGTTCCAGCGAGAATCTAGCCGTATCATTTGTTCCTACATGAAGGACGATCAATGGATTTCTTCCTGCTCCCTTAATAATCCTCTTCAATCTCAGTTCCACATCCCGTATCTTAGCACCTGGCAGACAGCACACCCTTCTATTCTCTGGATCAGCTCTGGTTACAGGCCTATCTATTCTTCTCAATAAGGAGTCCCCAATCACGTAGACCTGCCTTTTCCTAGTGACAGTGCGATTCTCTGGTCTATCTCTTGCTTCCTCTGCTTGCAAGTCCTTGCCATTCCTGTTTTCCCTTGTAATCCTCTTTAACCCATCCTGTATCCTCCTGTTGCTCATTATTGGTATTGTCTCCATTAACTCTTCCCCTTTTTCTATGGGACTAGCCACTCTTCTCTTCTTCCTTACCCTTCCATCTTCATTATCTACCTGCTGTACCCCTTCTTCATTCTCCAACTCCACATACCTGTTCTTGAGCTCTATTTTTCCTTCACTGACCCATCTTTTCCTCTGCCTGGTTCTCTTAGTCACATGCTTCCACTGTCCATTCTCTTTACTCAGCAGTCCCCCCTCTGAGGCCCTTGATCCTGCTTCCATCTGCATATCTAAACTTTCCCCTTCAGCCACATCATGCCTTTGCTCCTACCTCGAGGAGCATCTGCACCTCCTGATGAAGGAGCTACTTGTGAGAAGGGTCCCTGAAAAGGGACAGGGCAGGGAAATAGGAAGCTGGGGTAGACAGAAACTGAATGGCCTATCCCCATCTTTACCGTGCCTAGAACTTACCTGTCGGATATGACTGAAGTCCAGGCATGGTAAAAATGGGACAAGTGGTCCCCAAACATAGGGGATGGATCCGAGGGGGAGACAGTACATTGCCCTCAGGCGCATCTTCACAAATTCTTCCTAGGACGTGGTGACTCCTTAAAAGAATGATCCTGGTTATTAGCACCACTACTCCCACTATTATTGACACTTGGAGTGTGATGGCAACTTTGCCTATTACCCCACCTATTCTGCTCCTGTCTCTAATGCGGAGGATAGTATCTGTGGGGTGGAGATGGCATGAAATGCCTCCGCTGCGTCGTAGGTGTGTGAAGGCCCAAGGGCTTTAATGTAGAAGCCTGGAATCCATTTGCTCTGCAAACAAGCCGGAGCCATCAAAAGGAAGGTATTGTATCATATTCTGGACCTCTGGAGGGATCCCAGACACCAGGAGCCAAGCGTTCTGCCTCATAACTGTGGCTCTTGACATAGATCTGACCGCAGAGTCCACGGCACTGAGAGCTGCCTGAAGGGAGGTAGGGGAAATTACCCTCCCTTCCTCTATGAGGGCCACAAACATGGACTTAGAGTCCAAAGAGAGGAGCTCTATAAATTTGTCCTTGGACGCCCACATATTAAAATTGTAGCAAGCCAACACCACCTGTTGGTTAGCCACCTTCAACTGGAGGCAACCCGATGTGTACACTTTCCTCGCCAACAGCCCCAGCCTTTTAGAATCCTTGGACTTTGGAGTGGGGCCCTGGTGACCCTGGCATTAGCCACATCCACCACCAGAGTGCCTGGTTGTGGGTGCATATACAAGTACTCGTACCCCTTCGAAGGGGCAAAGTAGCTCCACTCCACCCCTCTGCAGTCAGGGGAAAGGGAGCAGGGGTGCCAGAGGGTTTTCATGGTAGAGACAAGAGTCTTGATAAAGGGGAGAGCAACCCTGGACACACACACACCCCTCCGGAAACAAAATGTCCACCACAGGATCTGCATCCTCCACCACCTCCACTATTTGGAGACCCATACTTTGGGCCATGCACCTCAAGAGGTCTTAATGCACCCCACTGTCCATAGGCGGTAGTGACATTGCCGCCCCAGCTACCACCTCAACAGGTGATGATGAGGACAAGGAGTCCTGCAGCTCCCCTTCTTCACTTTCCACCTCCAGAACTGGGAACAGTACCACAGGCACATGCCCTTGGTCACCAGCACTGGAGTGCTGTGAAGCGGGTGGCACCAGGTGCCGAGACACCCCTGGAACTCAATGCAGTTGGTTCTTCTCAGACTGGGGAGCCAGTGTGTGTCCTGACTGGGAGCTTGGTGCTGAACAGGAGCCCACCAATGCCCCGAATGGCTGTGTAGCAGGTATCCGCGATCATGACACAGTCTGAGACAACTGTTCCTGTACGGCAGGGTCTCTACCTAGAACCGCTGAGGGTGGGCCCCTGCTGACAGAAGTAATGGACACTGACCTGGAACCCCCAGCTTGTGCCTGGTGGTAGGCCCAAGGAGTCCAGAACAGCCACTGAGGTGGGACCTGACACAGAGGAGTCCATTGTAGGGTCAACTTCTGTCTCCTCTCCGGAGGGACCTGTGCCAAGCAGCACCTCCTCCTAGACCGGCTGTCCTTCGGTTCCGACTCCGACATGGATGTGAAACGCAATGACCACGGAGGAGCAATACTATGCCACACTGGTAGCCTCTGTGCAGGAATGAGGTCACTGAGAGGACTCTGCCTTGTACAGGAGTCCTCACCAGATCGGTGCCGAGGTGAATGGTCCTGTGGCGAAAGAGACCTTCTTAACATTGGAGGCTTGCCCTTGATTGCACCAGTCCCAGTACTGATGACGGTGCCCGCGGAACCAATGGAGACTCACGGGGGGACACTGAACAGCCAGACATCAGCTTGATCAGGTTACGGGCTGCCTCATACATTTCAGGAGTGAATGGCATGTGCACATCTCCCATCTGGCTCTCCACACCAGCAAGAGCGCACTGGAATGAAATTGTCAATTCCGGTCCCGTAGCCTACAGTGCTGGATGGGGATCCAAGGATGCCTCCGTTAACAGATTCTGGAGGCAAAACTCTCTGTCCTTTCTAGTCCCTGACATAAAGGCCCTACAGCTCTTACACTTGTCTGCTAAGTGGGCCATTCCCAAACATTTAAGGCAGGAATCATGCAGATCACCCGTAGGCATAAATTTCATGCACTGCCTGCACTGCTTGAAGCCAGGAAGCCAAGGCATGCCCCAGCCCCAAAGTGGGGAAAACAAAAATGGAGTCCCCGCATCAAACGTAGGAACTACTTAACACTTTAAAAACTAACTACAAAGAGCAACTAGGCAAAGCACACTTGCCAAGGCAAGAGACACTAGCTCCGACAACCGTCACTAGCGGTAAGAAGGGACTGAGGAAGGGGATGGTTGTCAGGGTGCTAAATACTTAGCCATACTGGCACCACTCTAGGGTTCTCCCTGGACAACCTATGGTATCCAGCTAGGGAAAATCTTCCTGGCAACTGTTCATGCAGTGTGCACATACCGAAAATGGAATGCACATGAGCAATCACTTAAAGAAGAAAGCATAGTTTCTTTTGGTATTTGTCATGAACAGAGGGAGTGCTGACTAGCACCCGGTGACAAAGGGGTTAACTCAGGTACCTAACAAAGATGTCAACCAGGGGGCTGGGAGAGCCAGTCGAGATAGAGGGTTGAAATTTCAATTGGATGTAGGTTCTCTGCCTGCTATCTTTGTGTGGGAGAGTAAAACCAGGAGCTGAGAGAGACAGAATGATTTAAACCCAGGAAGGACTATCATGCCCCACCCCCACGGAATTCAGAGCATGGGAATGGACTGAACAACAAAAATAAGAAGTGAGTACCAGGGAAATGTGAATCCAGTTGCATTCAGGGTAATTTTTCTTTATTTTGTGGTTTGGTTTGAACTGCTCTGTAAATCTATGCCTCCCCTCCCCATTTACTACCATCTAAGCATTTCTTTGTTTTTTTTCTTTAATTTGTTTTCCTTGGTTGCTGTAGGGACAGCTTTTAACCCATCCCATCCTCGATGCCAAGAGTGGGGACTGTAAGGACAGATTTTAAGCCACTATAGAAATAGACTGTAGCCCTTTGATATATAGGTAAAACCTTAAATTACGGTCTCTGGCCAAGCTTTCCCTCCAGAGGCCTGCTGCTCAGTTGGAGCAGAGACACAAGGCCTTGTTGAGCCAATACAGAAAACAGGAAGCTCTGGGAAACAGGATGAACACAGAAACAACCCTGCCTGTTTATCATATAGTAAGGAGCCAAAGAAGCATAACATTAGGCAGGGAGCCATAGCTGAACTCTCATATCATGAGTTTCACACACACTCATGCAAGGCTGAAACCCTGAGAGGGGCCTCACGGTCTGCCATCCAGAGAGGAGACAGCTGCCTCCCAAAGCCAACCACAAACTCAGGATAGGCTGTAAGATAACACTCCTCCCTTAAGAATTCAAACTTACAAATCTACCAAAGGTATATCCTAAATAATTGTTTGCTGGCATTTTACACTATCTTTTACTTTCCTTTATACCCTTAGACAAGCACCTATGGACCACACCTTTCACCTATCGGGAAGGCACTGTTACCACTCCTATGCATCCTGATCAGAATGTAGCTATGCCTCGCACTTCTTGGGCGGGGGGGGGGACACATATATTTGTGTTTAGCAATTGTGTTAGTACCTCCGCCCATGGCTCAGATTATGTAATCTTTTAGACTACTGGCTTATTGGCTCATGATGCCTTGCTTCCAGAACCTATCCAGGGGCTCGGGAACGCCTACCCCGTCGCTTCCCTCCGCCCATCAGCTCCCTATATAGTCTATTGTAATTATTTACCTGGCAGTGTTCGCTGAGCCCAAGTGGCAAGGTGGCACTCTGCCAGCACTGTGTGCAATAAACCTCCTGCTTGAATCTACACGGAGTCTACATTTTTGGTTTCCAACAGTTGCTCTGTAACTTCGAGCAACCAAGTGTGCTTTCTCAAGTTTACCTTTTATTTGTAATAAACATCATTTCTTTTAAGATGATGATTTGATTCTTGTGTCCTGGAAGGTCTGTGTGTATCTGCACGCCTCTGACTGAGGGGTCTGTTCCGGGTACAAGGACTGCTAAGAAGAAATGGGATCCACCTAACCAAGAGAGGAAAGAGCATTTTCGCGGGCAGGATTCCAAACTTAGTGAGGAGGGCTTTAAACTAGGTTCGTTGGGGGACGGTGACGTAAGCCCTGAGGTAAATGGGGAAGTGGGATACTGGGAAGAAACACAAGGAGGAAAGAGCAACAAAGGAGGACCCCCCTGATTTGAACAGAGAAGGTAGGGCAATCAACTAGTTATCTAAGGTATTTGTACATGAATGCAAGAACCCTGGTAAACAAACAGGAAGAAATAGAAGCCCTGGCACAGTGAAAGAACTATGATTTGATTGGAATAACTGTGACTTGATGTGATGACTCACATGACTGGAGCACTGTCATGGAAGGGTATAAACTGTTCAGGAAGGACAGGCAGGGGACAAAAGGAGGAGGAGTTGCACTATACGTAAGAGAGCAGTATGATTGCTCAGAGATCCAGTATACAGAGGGAGAAAAGCCTGTTGAGTGTCTTTGGATTAAGTTTAGAGGTGGAAGCAACAGAGGTATTGTTGTAGTTGGTGTCTGCTATAGACTACCAGATCAGGTGGATAAGGTAGACGAGGCTTTCTTCAGAAAACTAAGAGAAGCTTCCAAATCACAGGTCCTGGTTCTCATAGGGGACTTTAATCACCCTGAAATCTGTTAGGAGACGAATACAGCATTACACAGACAATTCAGGAAGTTTTTGGAGAAAGTTGGGGATAACTACCGAGTACAAGTGCTGAGGGAACTGAACAGGGGCCATGCACAGCTTGACCTGCTCCTCACAAAGAGGGAGGAACTAGTAGGGGAAGTAGATGTGGGTGGCAACCTGGGCAGCAGTGATCATGAGACGGCAGATTTCAGGATCCTGACCAAAGGAGGAAAGGAGACCAGCAAAATACATACTCTGGACTTCAGAAAAGTAGACTTTGACTCCCTCAGAGAACTGATGGGCAGGATCCCCTGGGATGCTAACATGAAAGGGAAAGGAATCCAGGAGATTTGGATGTATTTTAAAGAAGCCTTATCGAAAGCATAGGAACAAACCATCCTGATGCACAGGAAGAAAGGCAAATACGGTAGGCGACAAGATTGGCTTACCAGGGAAACCCCTGGTGAGCTTAAACACAAAAAAGAAGCTTATAAGAAGTGGAAGCTTGGTCAGATGACTAAGAAGGAGTATAAATATATTGGTTGAGAATATAGGGGAGTAATCAGGAAGGTGAAAGCAAAATTGGAATTGCAACTAGCAAGGGATGTGAAGGGTAACACAAAAGGTTTCTACAGGCATGTTAGCAATAACAGGGTGATCAAAGACGGTGTGGGACACTTACTGGACGAGGGAGGTAACCTTACTGACAGATGATGTGGGAAAAGCTGAAGTACTCAATGCTTTTTTTGCCTCTGTCCTCACAGACAAAGTCACCTCCCAGACTACTGCACTAGGCAACACAGTAGGGGAAGGAGGTGGGCAGCCCTCGGTGGAGAAAGAACAGGTTAGGAACTATTTGGAAAAGTGAGACATACACAAATTCACGGGTCCAGATTTAATGCATCCGAGGGTACTTAGGGAGTTGGAAAATGTCATTGCAGAGCCTTTGGCCATTATCTTTGAAAATTCATGGAGATCGGGAGAGGTCCCGGATGATTGGAAAAAAGCAAATGTAGTGCCCATCTTTAAAAAAGGAAAGGGCAATCCAGGGAACTACAGATCAGTTAGCCTTACCTCAGTCCCTGGAAAAATCATGAACGGGATCCTCAAGGAATCCATTTTGAAGCACTTGGAAGAGGGGAAAATTATCAGAAATAGTCAACATGGATTCACCAAGGGCAAGTCATGCCTGACCAACCTGATCAGTTTCTATGATGAGGTAATTAGCTCTGTGGACACGGGGAACTCGGTGGATGTGATATACCTTGACTTGAGCAAAGCTTTTGATATGGTCTCCCACAATATTCTTGCCAGCAAGTTAATGAAGTATGGATTGGATACATGGACTATAAGGTAGATAGAAAGCTGGCTAGATTGTTGGCCCCAACCGGCAGTGATCAACGGCTCGATGGCTAGTTGGCGATCGGTTTCAAGCAGAGTGCCCCAAGGATTGGTTCTAGGGCCGGTTTTGTTCAACATCTTTATTAATGACCTGGATGAGGGGATAGATTGCACCCTCGGCAAGTTTGCGGATAACACTAAGCTAGGGAGAGAGGTAGATACATTGGAGGGTAGGGATAGGGTCGAGAGTGACCTAGACAAATTGGAGGATTGGGCCAAAAGAAGTCTGATGAGGTTCAACAAGGACAAGTGTAGAGTCCTGCACTTGGGAAGGAAGAATCCCAATCATTGTTACAGGCTGGGGTCTGAATGGCTAAGTAGCAAGTTCAGCAGAAAAGGACCTGGGGATTACAGTGGATGAGAAGCTGGATATAAGTCAACAGTGTGCCCTTGTCACTAAGAAGGCTAATGGCATATTGGGGCACATTAGAAGGAGCATTTCCAGTAGATCTAGAGGAGTTATTATTCCCCTTTATTCGGCACTGGTGAGGCCACATCTTGAGTAGTGTGTCCAGTTCTGGGCCCCCCAACACAGAAAGGATATGGATGCATTGGAGAGGGTCCAGCGGAGGGTAACCAAAATGATTAGGGGCTGGAGCACATAAGGAGAGGCTATAAGGACAGGCTGAGGGATTTGGGCTTATTTAGTCTGCAGAAGAGAAGAGTGAGGGGGCATTTGATAGCAGCCTTCAACTTCCTGAAGGGAGGTTCCAAAGAGGATGGAGAAAGGCTGTTCTCAATAGTGAAGGATGGCAGAACAAGGCGCAATGGTCTCAAATTACAGTGGGGGAGGTCTAGGTTCAATATTAGGAAGAACTATTTCACTAGGAGAGTGGGGAAGCACTGGAATGGGTTACCTAGGGAAGTGGTGGAATCTCCATCCCTAGAGGTTTTTATGTCTCGGCTTGACAAAGCCCTGGCTGGGATGATTTAGTTAGGTTTGGTTCTGCTTTGGGCAGGGGGTTGGACTCGATTATCTCCTGAGGTCTCTTCCAGCCCTATGATTCTATGATTCTAGGGGTCAGCTACCAGAGACTGCAGCTTGTTTTTCTCTTTTCTTTTTCAAGCTCTTTTGCGGCAAAAGAGCTTGGGGTGCCCCTGGGGGTGGTTTCAAGTGTTCACCCCTGGTTTTTTAGGGATCAAAAAGCACTTGGTGGTGGCAGAAAATTTCCCAAAATCTTGTATTAGGATCTTGGGGTGAAGTTTTTGTAACCAGTGCCTGTAGAGGCTAGGTTTTGAAGTTCTCTTGCGGGTCCCTTCTGCATTCAGAGTGCCAAAGTGGGGAAGAGCCTGGACAGTATTCCTCAGTGGGATCAGAGGAAAGAGGCCTGTACAATACTTACACTACACTGATTACATCTTCATCAAATGGACCCATGGGAATGAGACCCCTGAAGAATTCCACAGGGATTTCAACAATTTCCTCCCCACTATCAACTTCAGCCTGGACTAGTCCACACAAGAGATCCACTTACTTGATACTACAGCACGAATAAATGATGGTCACATAAACACCACTCTATACCAGAAACATACTGACTGCTATTATTACCTACATGCCTCTTGCGTCCATCCAGGACACATCACATGATCGATTGTCTACAGCCAAGCCCTCAGATACAACCAGATATGCTCCAATCCCACAGACAGAGAAAAACACCCACAAGATTTTTATGAAGCATGCTTAAAATTTACATACCCATCTGCGGAAGTGAGGAAATAGATTGAGAGACCCAAACAAGAACCTAGAAGTCAACTACTTAGGACAGGCCCAACAAGGAAAATAACAGAACACCCTAAGGGTATGTCTAAATTTGCACCCTAGTTCGAACTAGGGATGCAAATGTAGGCATTCAAAATAGTAAATGAAGCTGGGATTTAAGTATCCCGCGCTTCATTAGCATAATCTCGGCCGCACGCTGTTCCGGAACCCAGCTGTTTCGAAAGTGGAAACTGTTTCATTTTTTGAGGAATAACATTAGTTCAAACCAAGGGGTTTGATTTGAACTAACACAGCCTGGAGCGCACTTTCACTTTCGAAACAGCTGGGTTCTGGAACAGCGTGCAGCCAAGACTATGCTAATGAAGCGTGGGATATTTAAATCCGGCTTCATTTACTATTTCGAATGCCTACATTTGTATCCCTAGTTCGAACTAGGATGCAAGTGTAGACATACCCTTGGCTTAAACCCCTCCAGTGCATCGAAAGTCTACAACCTACCGTGGAAAATGATCCTTCATTCTCACAGATCTTGGGAGCCAGGCCAATCCTCACCTACAGACAACCCCCCAACCTGAAGCAAATCCTTTCCAGCAGCCATATATCACACCTCAGATACGCACACACAAGAACCTAACCCTGCAACAAACTTCATTAACAACTCTTTCCACATATCTACACAAGTGACACCATCACAGGACCTAACCACATAAGCCACAACATCAGGGGTTTCTACAACTGCACATCCTTTTACATGACATACGCCATCTAGTGCCAGCAATGCCCTCTGCCGTATATATTGACCAAACCAGACAGTCTCTATGGCAAAGGATAAATGGACACAAATCAGATATAAGAAATGGTAATACACATAAACCTGTAGAGGAACATTTTAACCTGCTTGGTCACTCAATCACAGACTTAAAAGTAGCCATTCTTCTACAAAGGAATTTCATTAACCAAATACAGAGAGAGTCAGCAGAACTGGAATTCATCTATAGATTTGACACCTTTACCCTGGGCTTGAAGTCTCAACTGGTTGGTACATTACAAAGCCAATTTCTCCTGCCTTTAATATCTGCATTTCCACATCAAAACCTAAGAATGGGACACATCCAGTCCACTTAATTAGCCTCATTAGCAAAGGTCCTACAATTGATAGAGTTGGAATCACAGCAGCAAAACTGCCTAATTCATCTGATGAAGTGGGTTTTACCCAAGAAAGCTCATGATTCTACATATTTCAGTTAGCCCCTAAGGTGCCACAGGACTACTCATTGTTTTTAAAGTTACAGACTAACACGGCTACCGCTCTGAGATTTTTTACAATTATAAAGTGTACGTCCCTATTGATGAAACATAAGCTGCTCTCTGTTTAATTTTTTAGACTTCTTTTTCACCATATTTAAGAGTTTAAATAAATGTGACAATGACCACTTTTCAGGCTTAGTGGAGAAGAATGGGCAATCATTTTAAAAGGCAGTATCTTAAAATAATTAAAATATTACAAGCAGGGAATGCTCTCTTCTTTAATAGTAAATGAAAACAGATTACAGAATCCAAGATGTGGTTCACTATTTAGCATTCTTTAGTATGCTAGATATTTTACTGTCAACATAGAAAAAAATATGGTCCAAATCTGAGAGAGTTCACAATTAGATTTTGGCAAATAACTGATTTTTGTTTCATTTGCAGTTCAAAAAAACTTTGTTCATCCAGAATGAAACCAAATATTTTCTCTTTTTTTGGGGGGGGGGCAAAATTTAAAAAGCAAGGGGGGGGGAGGGAGAGAGAGAGAGAACATCTAGGCACTTAAACCACCCTCCCAGCTCAGGGAACTGGAATGGCAGAGAGGTGTGGTGCTCATTCTCTCCAGCCTAGGTGGACAGGGGAAAGTCTAAGCAGCATTCACACTATTCTTAAATTCTATATCTAAGGCACTCAAGCAAAGGGAGTGGAAACCACACTGAATTTGGGAAAGAGGAGGAAAGGGATGAGCTCCCACTGGGGGGTTCAAGTGATAGAGCTGGCTCCAATGAATCACCTCCCTATAGCTCCTAGTTCAGGGGAGAAGCATGTATTGGGAATAGGAAGAGCAGGAAATGGGAACTGGACAGAGATCAGTGTGATCTGGGACCCCTCTAACTGATGTTTGGTCCCTTGAGAAGTACAGGTTGCTGGTTAAAGTCTGCTAGCAGGAACAAAAACAAAATTCAGTCTATTTTTTAAAAAAATCAGACCAGATCACTGGTATGCTTTGGCTGCTTTGCGCCACTCTAGGATTGCAAAGATGTAACTCTAGTTTAACTGGCCAATAATTCTTGAGCTGGCCTCAGCAGGTTCTTCATAGAAAAAAAAATAATTTGCTTTGATTTTCCTATCTTACTCTCATTCAAAGTCTTCACAGGAGAAAGTTTCATAAGACAAAAACATCTTCCCTGATGGAGAGAGTGTGGAAAAAGCCACAGTGTAGAACTTAAACCTATTATTCATAGAAATGGAATTATTAGACAACAATGACTGCTAATTCAGTCAGGAGACAGGAAAGTGTAATTTGTGGTGTGCCATGTTAACAGTTCAGAAAACCAGCTACAGAGCTTTAAAAACCCATTTGTTTGCAAAATTATAAAGCCAGGAGTAGGTGTCTATTAGAAAACATATGTATTTAAAGAACATGAAACACTTACAACTATTCCATCTCCTATCCTGGGTCACCAAATTGAAAGATAATAAACCAGATACACAGAGAGCCAATAAAATGGTTACTAAAATGATATGCAAATGAATTACTTGGAAGTACTGGAAAAGGTTAAATGTGAAATTTTAAAATTATTTATTTAATCGACTATTGAGAAAGCACACTGGAATGATATCCTATATTGAAATCGTACCTGAGTTTATACCTTGATATTCTGCATCAGATTCAGACTGTGATGTAGAAATATGCTTAAGGAGTTGATGTCCACAGCTTACAGAATAAAGAAGACAAGGAACAATATTAGCTTACTTTTTTCACTTCTGATTGATATATAAATACCACAGTTACTATGCTATTATTCAGATACTTGTAGTCATATCAGCTTGGTAAATCTCAGAGACCTAAGAAGGACTGAGCCTGGTCAGTACTTTAGATAAGTAACCTACAGAGAAAACACACGTATAACCCGTAGTAATATTGGTCATTTGAAAGGTGACTGAATCAGAGCAGAATTAATTTGCAAACACATGGCTTCTCTTCCCCTCTTAAAACATGTAGCATACCACTCCTATTGCACAGTGATTGCCCCATTCAATTACAGAGTCTCTCAGCAATGAAAAATGTAAAGCGTATTTACAGTTGTGATGGATGGGAGAGGTACTATCCTTTTCTGAACATCCCAGTATTCAGTATATAAAGAGTCAAACCCAGAACACTTGGTATCCAACAACTGTTGGCAGAGAACCAGGAGAGCCAATGGGAAGAGAAGGAAAGATTTTTTAAATGAAACAAGTTTTGCCTATTCAGCTTCTTCTCTGTGGGAGTCAGAGCTGGATCAGGGAGACAAATGGACCAAGTACAAGTTGAACCTCTCTATTCCAGAACTCTCTGGTCTGGAAACATCTGTAGTCCAGCATGATATTAGTTAGCCAGATGTCCATTTTTCATGGGTGTGCCCAAGCCCATGGTCCCATAAAGTTTGTTTATAGCCACAAGTCCTAGCTCTTAGTGTTTAGTGCTGTTATTGAGCTCTAATTTACACCTAAATGTCCTCTAGCAGCCAAATAAGCAGTGGAAGTGTTGATAATGCTGCTCGATAAAATTGGCCCCCTGTGGTCTGGAAAATTCTCTGATATGGAACTGGTCAGGTCCCAAGGGCACTGGACTAGAGAGATTCAACCTGTGGTAATAAGGCATGGATTTCCCAGAAATATCCATGTCTAAGAAAAGAAACCTAAACTTTGGAACAACATATATAAGTAGAACAGGGAATGTTTATAATTAGACATGATCAGGTTATTTACTTTGATTTCTTGGTTTGTGGGAGTTCTCTGTGCTGCTTAAAAAAAAACAAACTTGTACACTGTAACTAAACTAACTCCCAGGGAAGCAATTCTCTGGGCTTTCATCTTTTGTTGTTGTTACTGTTCTATAATACCCAGCAACCAAGTATGCTTTACCAAGAATGTCCTTCTTTGTTTTTATTAATAAAATTACCTTTTTGCGTATGTGCCTGAGACTGAAGGGCTGCTATTCAGAAATTAGTTTGTTTTCAAGCACTCTCCTAAAAGAAGGATAAGAGCTTGGGGTATGTCTACACTAGCCCCCTAGTTCGAACTAGGGAGGCTAATGAGGGCGACCGAAATTGCAAATGAAGCACAGGATTTAAATATCCCGCACTTCATTTGCAATTTCGGTCGCCCTCATTGGCCTCCCTAGTTCGAACTAGGGGGCTAGTGTAGATATACCCTTGGAGTTACCTACAGGGAGATGCTCCCAAGTGCTTCTTCCTGGCTTCAAGGAGTTTAAGCATTTGAGTGGTGGCAGCATACCACCCAAGGTCAGAGAGTCTGTGAACTTAGGAAGTTTTTAAACGGAAGCCTGTTGAGGCAAGGTTTTGAAGTTCTCTTGAGGGCCCCCACCTTCTGCATTCAGAGTGCCAGAATGGGGAACAGCTTTGACAACAGTCCTTCCCAATAACAGATGCTACATATACTAGGGATGTAAGTGAGTAGTCGACTACACGATTAATCACTTCCCCCCTTTGCTGCCTTTATATCAGAAGCAGCAAAGGGGGGGGGCGCCTGCCCCCCCCATGCTGTTGCCTCTATCAAGTATGCTTTACCAAGTATGTCTGTCTTTGTTATTATTAATAAAATTACCTTTTTTAAGACTACAATCTGATTCCTGTGACCTAAAAAAAAAGCAGGTTCTGTGTGCACGTACGTGAGACTGAAGGGCTGCTATTAAGAAATTAGTTTGTTTTCAAGCTCTCTCCTAAAACAGGGATAAGTGCAGAGGCAGTAGCGGGAAGCACAGGGGTAAGAGAGGCTGCTATGAAGCAGCTTCTGCCCACAGTGGGCCCAGGCTCACCATGGGCAGAGGCTGCTGTGGCACCAGCCCCTCTTCGCGGTGGCCCAGGCTGGCTGTAGGCAGAGGCAGTTCCAGCAGCAGCTCCTGTCCACTGGGGGCCCCAGCTCTCTGCTGGGACCCCCTGCAGACAAGGGCTGCTGGACCTGGTGTGAGCTGGGACTGAGCAAGCCCGGCTCAGTCCTGACTCGTGCCGGCCTGGGATCGCTGTGGCTCTGCATTTCAAATCTAGTAAGTGCTGGGTGGCTCTTACTACATTACGTTTAAAATGCAGAGCTGCAGCAGTCTTGGCTCTGTTCCAGCTTGCACCAGTTGAGCACCTACCCCTGCTGTGGCCCGGCAGTTTATATGTAGTAGAAGCTGGGCTGCTTGTGCCTTCGGATCTTACTACATTTGAACTGCAAAGCCACAGCAGGGGTAGCTCCTGGACTGGCACGAGCCAGTGCAGAGCGCCTTCCCTTATCAACTAATTGTGTATTTGATACATATTATATCGACTACACAATTAGTCAATTACCTGCCTCTTAACATCCTTAACACATGCATATGGATATAAATTAGTATGAGAAGTTATTTTTCACAGCTATATTGAATTTGGTTAGGGAAAAAAGTATGATTTTTCATGTAAAAGCACTGATATTTACATCATACAACAACTTCTGAGGGTATACCATACCTGTTACATGTATAACTTGTAGAAGTTCTAGCTTGTTGATGAAAATCTGGAGAACTAAATGTATATCCCAGAGGTTTATGTAAATTAATACTTGGTTTAGTAAGAAAATCAGCAGTATCCGGAAATTCTACAGGTGATCGATTGACAAGAGACCCACTGGAGATAGACCCATGACTAGATGAACCAACAGAACATAGACTAGGGGAAGTACCTGCAAAAAACATATATGTAATAGTTTACTGAACATTGCTTTAGAGCGCATGAAAAATGTTTTAAAGATCAAAACGAAAAATATGAGAAAATTCTACAGTTTAATAAAAACAAAACAGGTGAAAGACATAATACAGATGTGTCAAAGTATTAAATACATTAAATATTAAAACTTACTCACTGTTTCCGTTTATATACAAGCAATGTAAAGTAGGCTGTGCATATGAGTAACTTGGGAGCATGCTCTTGTCATTGCTTAAACTTGTTCATATAAAAATTGTATATCAGCATCTGAAAGGGATTTGAACCTCATACATTTTCAGTAGAGATCTCACAGCTAAATATACGTAAAACCGTATATTTAGACCGCTTTTTTTAATAGCTTGGTTTTAATGTATGTGTTTTAATACATTTTAGTATTTTGAATTTATATTTTAAAAATACTCAGTTACATATAATATTTTATGCTATATATAATGTTGCCAAGGAGGAAATCCCTGCAACTGACACCATAAGAGGTAGAGGAGTCGATCCACATGCAACAAGTTGCAGAAGCAGAGCTTAAGTCTGTATGATGCTTTGGTTTTAGGAAAATGAAATGAGCCTAAAATCAGTGAATAAACTAGACAAACCCAGTCAGAAGAATGGATTTACAAATACACAGTATATCTGAAAATACTTATATTTGTAATAAAAAAGTAGTTGTGTCCATAATTCAATTGTATACTTATTTTACATAAATTGAATAGCTTACTGAAATTATGGTAAAACCAGAGATGCATGAGTGGAACTTGCAGAAGAACAACAAACTAATTTCATATGGGCAAAGGGATCAATTCTAATCTCTGGTATAAGGAATATATATTATATGTAAACTTGTCATTATTAAATTCAACACTTACTAAGCTTCTACATAGCAGCATTTGCTATTTCTGTTTTGTCATAGTCTACAAAGATCATTAAGATGTAAACTCCTTTCTTACTAAAATCTCTATTCATCAGGCTTAATCTCACAACACATTCCATTACTTCACCCAGACTTCCCATGAATACATGCGTCTGCCTACATGATGCTTGTAGCATGATCAGGGCCTTGGACTGTAAGCTCCGTGAATCGGTAGAACAGTTTCTTAACTTAATATGTGTGTGTACAAGTCATAGTACTATGGGGACCATTTCTGAAATGAAGCCTCTAGGCACTGCTTTAATACAAATAAGAATTAAAGATTATGGCATAATACTTATTGCAGTATAGTAACTTTTCAAAAAAAATTCAGTGACAACCACAGTATACATCTTGAAAAGCCTGCAGATTTGTATGCTAATACAGTAGCAGAGAGACTTTGTCCACTTATACAGTATTGTATTTATACTTGTATGGAAATCATGTTCAGTATGTCCTCTGAATATTTTTATAAGTAAATTACATTGACATTATTTTCAAGCATGTGCGACATACTAATGCTAACTTACACTGATGTTATAATTTACAAAATAATGTATCAAAATTAATGTAATGTGTAGAATACCATCTATAGACAAGAGGGTTTAATTTAAATCAAATTTGTCATAATCACAGCAAAATGCTGCAAGATGTTTAGAATAATGAACTACTATCTTACCAGCTCGTCTGGGACCTATATGATGAGTCAATGTCACTGAAGATGATCTTTGTTTTGGTATTGTCAGTAGGTTTGTACTGAAAGGCCCATTTGGATGAGATCCTTGGCTAAAATGAAAAATAAGAAAAATATCAAGCATTCTCTTAATCTGCTTTGATTTCTCACAATCTATTCTGTTGTGAGGGAAGATGCATATGTAGATCAGCTTATTTTAGTTTAGTAACAGAAATTTAGACTCACTGTGGCAAAACAGGTAAGCTATAATAATGACTTACACAGTAACATTAACCTTCAACAAGTGAACAAGATGACAAATTTGCGTAGAATATGCACTGGTTTTTATTATAAAGGACATAAAGCTTTGAGTATGACATCAGAATCTGACAGAATCTAGGCAATTTTAAAGAGACAAAATAAAAGCTGTGGCAAGTAGGCTGAAGACAAATATTCAACTAGCAATACCTCGTACCTTTCCTTAGCATTGTTTAGAAAATGTATCTTACCTTTTCCAATAGTTGTTTTGAGCCCTGCTCCAAAATGCCACGTACTCAAGTTTTTTAAAGCAACGTTCTGGCCTTAAAAAATTTCCTCAGACTATCTAATTAAGAATAAATTAGAGAGACATATTAGGGCTATTGGGTGTTGTTTTGCTTTGCTTGTTTTATGGATAGCGTAAAATCTATGCTGCCACAGATTAATGTCATAAGAATTGGTAATAAAGCAATGTTGAAGTATTTTAATTTAACTTTAGACTAATAAGAGATGGGCAAATCTTTTCAGTTCATTTTGTAGTTTGCTAATATTAAAAATCACCCTGCTATTTTCCTCTCTCAATCTGAATTTCTGGCAGCTGGTTAGTGGTGCCCCAGAATATGCTGTGTGACTTGGAAGCCTATTTTTGGATGCCAGGAGCAGGAAAAACCCTGAATGTAGTTCAACTATTTCAGTATTTATAAGACTACCATTCATATTTAGTATGGATGCAGGTGTTCAACTAGGATCATTATTATTGTATTTGTATTATCATAGACCAGGATCTTGTTGTGCTAGGGTATTATAAATGAATACAAAAAAATATATGGATCTCCTCAGCTGTACTATTGATTAGATTATGGTAACTTCATTACAACTATATTATCAAAATCAACTCTTGTAAAAATGTATAGTTAAACATATTCAGAAAGAGACCACAATACATGAAGGATTCACACAACTAATTGGTGTCCATAAACTTCACAAGCACTGATCAAAGTAAGAATTTTTTTAAAAATTTAGTTCAGAAACCACATCAAGATTGTGTTGATCAGTTACCGCAAAAGACATATGTACAGGCTAAATTGGACCTCTGAGAATATATATTCAAAACTTGAAATGTCTGTCAATATAGAATACTAAAATCATTTTTCTCAGCTTTCAATATATAACATTATATTTCTGCTACTGCTATCTTGTACTTCCAAGGTGCCTTTCCAAAATTTACAGAGGAATCAAGCTGTCCAGAAGACTACAAAATTTGGATACATTTAGCCTCTAGAGATGTGAGTTTAACAGAAGTGAATAGACTGATGATTATTTGCTTTGAAGAATGGTTATATGTCTGTTTTGCTTAGCTCGTACAGTATCTGAGATTTTTGCAAAATGAGACACCCAGTAAATTCCTTGGAATATTACCATAACAGAAACTCTAAATAATTGAACTCCTTAAAAATACAATTTTAGGATAAACTGTGCAAACATAGCCTACTATCACTTTTGAACTTGCAACTTGTATTAGCAATTTTGTTTCTCTTTTGAGATTATTTCATCTCACCTGTAGTCTTTTCCATTTCTAAGGAATGAAATGGAAAAACTTTCCTTAGTGTATTTGTATGATTATGATTCTACAGATACGAGAGCAAAATTTCTACACGTTGGTAGACAGGGACACAATTTAAACAGAGAACTCGGTGTCGGGTACAAAGAAATCTAACATCACAGTTCTCACACCAACTCTCTGCAGTGGCCTTAAGTAGATCACTTAACCCATTGGATCTTAAACTTTTGTATTTGTGATCCCATTCAATATCAAGCCTCTAAGTGTGACCCTTTCCACACTTATAAATTTTAAAAGCACAATTTTTTACATTAGAACATAAGAACCGACATACTGGGTCAGACCAAAGGTCCATCTTGCCCAGTATCCTGTCTTCCGACAGTAGACAATGCTAGATGCCAAAGGGGGAGTGAATAGAACAGGTCGTCACATGATCCCTCTCCTGTCATCCATTTCCAGTCCTTGACAAACAGAGGCTAGGGACACCATTCCTACCCATCCTGGCTGACAGCCATTGATGGATCTAACCTCCATGAATATATCTAGTTCTTTTTTGAACCCTATTAAAGTCTTGGTCTTCACAACCTCTTCTAGAAAGGAGTTCCACAGGCTGACTGTGAACTGCATGAAGAAAAACTTCCTTGTGTTTGCTTTAAACCTGCTATTAATTTCATTTGGTGACCCCTAATTCTTATGTAATGGGAACAAATACGTAACTTTTCCTTATTGACTTTTTCCACACCAGTCATGATTTTATAGACCTCTATCATTTCCCCCTTAGTCTCCTCTTTTCTAAGATAAAAAGTCCAAGTCTTTTTAATCTTTCTGCATACGGTTCTGGTTCCAAACCCCTAATCATTTTTGTTGCCCTTTTCTGAACCTTTTCCAGTGCCAATATATCTTTTTTGAGATGAAGCGACCACGTCTGTACACAGTATTCAACATGTGGGCGTACCATGGTTTTATATAGAAGCAATAAGATATTCTCTGTCTTATTCTCTATCCCTTGTCTAATGATTCCTAATATTCTGTTTGCTTTTTTGACTGCTGCTGCACACTGAGCGGATGTTTTCCGAGAACTATCCACAATGACTCCAAGATCTCTCTCGAGCTAAAATACTCCCTATCATATTGCATCTCTACAATGGACAAGTGTTATATCCAAAGTAGACGGGAGGAGGGCAGGTAGTGGAGTAACCACAGGGACACTCATCTTGAATAATGTCAGTTACTGCATAGGTGAGTAAAGCGAAGTTACTCACCTCGGTGCAGTAACTGTCGTTCTTCGCGATGGTGTCCCCCTGGGTGCTCCACTGTTGGTACTGGGCTTGCACCGGTGCTGCAGAACTGAGATTTTTCCAGAAGCAGTACCCCGCCGGACCGCGCATGTGCCACGGTGTCTTGTGGCGTTCGCATTCTTTTGACTGAGTGCGCGGTCCGGCTCCCGCCAGTTCCTCGAGACCGCTTCGGAATCTGTAACACAAGAGAAAAAACAGACTCCGAAGCGGGGAGGAGGGCGGGTAGTGGAGCACCCACGGGGTGCTCAAAGAACAACAGTTACTGCACCGAGGTGAGTAACTTTGCTTTCTTCTTCGAAGATGTCCCCGTGGGTGCTCCACTGTTGGTGACTAAACAGCAGTAGTTGCCAAATCGGAAGGCAGGAAAAACAGAGTCGCTATCTTTCTGCTGTGGAAAGCACTGCTTATGCCACTGCAGAGTCCGACTGCCTCCTCTGAAGGAAGGAGTAGTGTTTAATAAAGGTGTCGTGCGTGGACCACATGGCTGCTCTGCAAATGTCTATCAGGGGAACTTCCTTAAGGAAGGCCACAGAGGTTGCCATAGCCCTAGTGGAATGTGCGTGAGGGTGCCCTGGGAGGGGAATATTCTTGGAGGCATAGGCCTCTGTTATGCAAGTAGTTATCAGTTTAGAAATTCGCTAGGACAATAAGGGCTGGCCTTTAGATCTATCAGCTAGGAATAGAATTAGTCAATCAGTTTGTCTAAACGGTCTGCTACGGTCTAAATAGAAGCCCAAGGCTCTTCAGATGTCAAGTGTGTGAAGGGCCATGTCTCGCGAGAGGCGTGAGGTTTCAGGTTCATTCACATGAAAATTTGATGCTATCTTAGGAACGAATCTGGGATGGAGTCTGAGGACTACCCCCTCTTTATTAAAACTGTGTATGGGGGCATTGCCATTATGGCTAATAACTCGCCCAGTCAATGAGCTGAGGTAATGGCTAATAAAAAGACCATTTTCATCGTCAAATTTCGTAAAGGTATGGTGGCGAGTGACTCAAATGGGGGAGCCATTAGGGCTTCTAGGACTGTATCCAAGTTCCATACAGGAGGAGTGGGATTGTGTGGTGGACTGATGTTTGTGAGGCTCCTGAAAAAACGTTTAACGGTTGGGTGGGCAAAGAGGGAGGTGCCATCAAACGGTTGTCTGAATGCAGAGATCGCCGCCAGGTGGACTCTGAGCGATGCTAATGAGAGTCCTGTTTGTTTTAGGTGGAGTAAGTAATCAAGGATGTTCGGAAGAGACATTGACTCAGGGAGCTGACTGTGGGCGTTACACCAGGATGTGAACCTGTGCCACTTGGAAAGGTAAGCTTTCCTGGTTGTTAGTCGTCTACTGTGGATGAGAATACGTTTCACCTGCTCAGAGCATAAGGATTCGGACAGATTCAGCCAGTTAGGAGCCATGCTGTAAGTTTGAGGGTGTGAATCTGGGGGTGTCGCAGAGAGCCGTTGTTCTGGGTAAGGAGATCCGGAAGTAACGGGAGCTGGATTGGCCTGTGAGACGACATGAGATGGAGGAATGGGAACCAATGCTGGCGAGCCCATGCTGGAGCTATCAATATGATCGTGGCTCTGTCTGATTTCAGTTTCTGTAGGACTTTGGGGATGAGGACTATGGATGGAAAGGCGTATAGAAGAGATCCCCTCCAGTTGATAAGGAATGCATTTCCTAGGGATCCGGGGCCTAGACCAGCTCTGGAACAGTACTTGGGCCACTTCCTGTTCCTGTCTATCGTGGGAAAACCCATCGTCGAAAGAGGTCGTGGAGAATGCCGTCATGTAATTCCCACTCGTGTTCCGTGGCGAAGTGCCTGCTGAGAAAATCCGCGATGACATTCGTGGTTACAGGTAGGTAGGACGCCACAGGTGTTATGTAGTGGCAAATGCACCAATTCCAAAATTGGACTGACTCCGTGCAAAGGGAACGAGATCGAGCGCCGCCCTGGAGGTTCACGTAGTACATAGCTGTGACATTGTCTGTGAGGATTCTCACTGTTTTACCGTGAATGCGTGCACGGAAATGTTTGCAAGCGTTGAAAATGGCTCGTAGTTCTAGAAGATTTATATGGAGGCGGGTCTCTGATGCCGACCATCATCCTTGGACAGAAATCGATTCCATATGTGCTCCCTAACCCAGAAAAGAAGCATCTGTGGTGATATGATGCTGTGGTTGTTGTTGTTGAAACGGAATCCCAGAAAGAAGGTTCGTACGGCTCGTCCACCAGGAGAGTGATAGTAGTACAGACTGTGGCGGAGTCACTGATCTGTGCAGATCGTGTCTGGTGTGATTGTACACGAGTGTCAGCCAGTACTGAAGAACTCAAAAGTGTAGCCTGGCATGGTGTATGACGTAAGTGGTGGCGGCAAAGTGACCCATAAGCCTCAGACACGTAATGACCTCAACCGTGGGACTGCCTTGGATTAGCTGAATGATATCCTGGATTGCCTGGAATCTTTGTAGGGGTAAGTATGCCCTGGCTGTTACGGAATCTAGGCGGGCTCCTATGAATTCCAGATCTCATGTCGGATGCAAAGTGGACTTTTGTTTGTTGACGAGGAGTCCCAGAGCTCGAAAGGTTTGTCTGGTATTGTGGATCATACGAAGGGTTTCGTCGGCAGTCCAGCCCTTGAGCAGGCAGTCGTCCAGGTATGGAAAAATAATAATTCCTTGACGACGGAGGTGGGCCGCAACCACCACCAGGATTTTTGAGAATACCCTGGGGGTGGAGGAGAGGCCGAACGGGAGGACCTTGTACTGATAGTGGTCCGTGCCCACCACAAATCTTAAGAATCTTCTGTGCGCTGGATGGATCGAGATGTGAAAGTAGGCGTCCTGGAGGTCGAGGGATGCGAACCAGTCGTTGCAATCTAATGCAGGAATTATAGCAACTAGGGTAATCATTCGGAATCTTTGCTTGCGGAGAAATTTGTTCAAACAGCGAAGGTCTAGAATGGGTCGTCATCCTCCTGACTTTTTCTGGGTCAGAAAATAGTGAGAATAAAACCCCTTGCCTTTGAACTCTGTTGGGACTGGTTCTATAGCACCCAACGAGAGGAGATGGTTGACCTCGATGCGTAACAAGGCCTCGTGAGATGGGTCCCTGAAAAGGGACGGGGTAGGAGGGGTGGTGGGAGGAATGGAGGTGAGAGGGATGGCATAACCTGACTGAACAATTTCCAGCACCCATTTGTCTGTAGTGATGTTGGCCCATTGATGGTAATAAGGCTTTAGACATTGATGGAAGAGTAGGGTGTGGTGATGGTTGCTGCTGTGAAGAACTGTTTTTGAACCCCCGACCAAAGCATCAGACTTGCTGCTTGTTGTTCAATGTGGTCTGAATGCGATTTCCCATATTCCGGCGTCTCTGGGATCTTTGTCGAGAGCATTGGTGATCGAAATTTCTCTGCTGTTGTTGCTGCCATTGAAGTCTTGCATATGAATAGTCGTACCAACGTTGCAAAGGAGTGTATCTTCGACGGCGGTGTATACATGCCCAATATTCTGAAAGTTGTACGGGAATCTTTCGACGAATGTAGTACGTTGTCAGTCTTTTCTGCAAACAGCTTTTCTCCATCAAAGGGTAGATCTTCGACCTTATTTTGTAATTCCTTGGGGACACCGGCTGCTTGAAGGAATGAAGTCCTTCGCATAACTACGCCAGTGGCGGTAGAACAGGCTGCTGCATCCGCCACATCGCTGGCTATTTGGAGGGCTGTCCTGGCTGAGGTGAAGCCTTCCTGGACTAGCGATTTTAATATGGTGTCTAGCAGGTGGTCCATCAAGGGTGTTAGTTTTGAGAATACGTCAAAGGTGTGATTAGCAAGATGAGCTGCATAATTGGCGATGCGAAGCATTAAAGTTGCTGATGTATAGACTTTCCTTCCCAACAAGTCTAATCTTTTAGTGTCTTTGTCCGATCCTAGTTGCTTGTATTGTGGGGCCTTCGATCTCTGGTGTGCTGCATCCACGACCAAAGAATTTGGTTAGGGATGGGTGAAAAGAAATTCCATCCCTTTAGGGGGAACAAAATATTTTCTATCAGCTTTCTTATTGGTTGGAGGTGCGGACGCTGGTGTATGCCAGATGTCTTCGGCAATCTCCAGAATTGCTGCATCCAGAGGGATAGCCAATCTGGATCTGTGCTGAGGTTGAAGGTTCTTAAAAAGACGATGTTGGTTGTCCATCTCTTGCAGAGGTATTTCTTGACTGACTGCAATGCGTTTGAATAGCTCCTGAAACTGTTGGAGATCATCTGGTGGAGAAACGTCCCCTGGAATGACAGCCTCATCTGGAGAAGACGACACAACGGGGGAGACCTCTGGTGGTTGGTTGTCAAGGTGAGTGTATTCCGGTTCCGAAGGTGGCGTGGGATGTGGTTCTCGGTGTTCGTGTAGTAGGAGCCGGAGTTAGGGAATGTCTAGAAGAGGCACAGTCACAGCAGGATCGTCCATGGGACCTGGACCTGTGATGGTATGGGGACCTGCTGTGGGAATCATAGGTGTATGGCTCATTGTGGTGATACAATCTGTCCAGCGGTGAGCGGGCTTCACAGTAGGTAGACCTGGTATGTCCCCAGCGATGACTATGCGGGGAGTGCAGAGAGCGAGAGCGGCTGTAAGGGGGTATGGAGGAAGCAGGTGAGATGGACCAGCGATGGTGGTGGTATCTCCTATGGTGAGGGTCCGAGTCAAGGAAGGGCGATGGTAAGCGCCGCGGAGACCGGTGGTAGGTTTGCCGGCTGCTGAGGTAAGGTGGGGAGCGCGGTGCCGGTGAGAAGCGGAGCAAGGGAGAACAGCTCTGAGACGGAGAAGTCTGAGGCGTGAGTCTATTGGTGCCGCTTCTAGGCTGGTGCGGCGCCGGCTGTGCTTGCTCTGGCGGTGCCGCAGGTGGCAGTGCCAGCGTGGAAGTCAGTGCCGGTTGAGTCTCCGGTGCCGGTGCAGTCCCCAGTGTGGCTGTAACTGCCGGTGCCGATGAGGCTCTCGGCGCCGCTTTTGCTGCCGGTGCCGGGTGCGGGTGGAGCCGAAGCAACCCTTGTTGCAGCATAATGTTCTGCGTGCCCCATCTTTGCCGGCTTAGTTGCCGCTGCAGATTTGGAGCGCGGTTTAGCTGTGATGGAGGTCCCCAGCTTGTCTCCGGAGCTAATTCTGCCTTGGTGGACCGCAGGCAGAGATCTTGTAGGAGACGCTCGCGGTCTCTTGGGGGAAGCTGCCGGAGGAGAGGTAGCCCTACGTTTTGCGGGCTGGATCTCGGAGACGGGAGCAGGACACAGCAGCTGCCGGGCTTTATCAAAAAGAAGCATCCGCAGCCTCATGTCCCTGTCCCTTCTGGCTCTTGCAGTGAGTTTGCTGGCTCTTGCAGTGAGTTTGAATCCAGACGACGGCGGCATGGTGAATAGTGTGCCGTAGCAGGAGGCTATTTTTTTTTTGTCTTTTAAACAAGTTGTAGGGGAGAAAAAACTATGTACAACTGTGGAAGAGGGGAAGAACGGGGTCGGAGAACAGGGTACTGAACTTGGGAGCGAAATTAATTACTAATCTACAACAAATCTGTCTGTCTCTTTTCTTTTTTTTTTTTAAACAAGGAGAAGGAATAGAAACAGGAGAGAGGGAGGCGAGAACTAGGCACAGGGTAATCTCACTACAGAGCGGGTCAGTGAGGAGAAGAGCGCAGTTCCCTCCGTCTGCAGCCTGAGGTGGTCAAGAGGAACTGGCGGGAGCCAGACCGTGCACTCAGTCAAAAGAGCGCGAATGCCGCGAGACACCGTGGCGCATGCACGGTCCGGCAGGGTATTGCTTCTGGAAAAATCTCTGTTCTGCAGCGCCAGGGCAAGCCCAACACCAACAGTGGAGCACCCACAGGGACATCCTCGAAGAAAAATCTTCTCTTCTCCTTCAAGAGATGTCCCTGTGGGTGCTCCACTTAAATGACTATAAGCAGTGTCCCTTAGGACGGTAGGGGCTTCGGATCAGGCTGGAAGGCTACGGACAAAACAGCTCTGCCCATTTTAGTGTCAGCTGGAACGTCTTTTAAGAGGGCATAATATTGTGCAAATGTGAGATTTGATGGCCATGTGGATGCCTTGAATATGTCGACAAGGCGAACATTGCATAGGACGGCCGTAGGCGTAGAGACGGAACATGTAGAATGCATTGAGTCAGGAGGATAGACTTGTTTGAGCTGGTAGCACAAACATATGCAGTCATTTATACATTTAGACAGTCTTTGCTTGGAGATGGCATTTCCCTGAGATTGTGGCATGGTGGAGACAAAGTGCTTAGGAATCCTTCTGAATGGTTTAGTTCTATGTAGGTAGAATGATAGTGCCCTGCACACATCTAGTGTGCGCATGGTGGACTCAAAACCATTGATGTTTGGTTTCAGGAAGAATGTTGGTAAGTGAATGGGTTTGTTTAAATGGAAGGAAGAAGGTACTTTGGGTAGAAATTTAGGGCGCGTGCGAAGCATGACTATCTCGAAAGAATGCGGTATACGGAGGGTCTGCCATGAGAGCTCCAAGTTCTCCCATCCTTTTGGCAGAGGTGATTCTGACCAGGAAGGCTATTTTCATGGAGATGAGTAAGAAAGAGCATATGGCCAAAGGCTCAAAGGGTTTGTGCATTAAGGACAAGATGTAGATCCCAGGGATGTGTTGGTGGTCTGATATTGGGTTATAATGCTGGATGCCCTTCAGAAATCTTCTGGTGACTGGATGTGCAAATATGGTGGCATTATCTACTTTTCTGTGGAATGTTGGTGGACCTTGATGGAGTTAGTAGAGAGGCCTGTGGATTTAAGTTCCAGTAAATAATCAAGGATTGAATAAAGAGGCACAGAGATTGGGGAGGTAAGTTTTGCATGCACCAAGCAGCATACCTCTTCCATTTTTGGAGGTAGGTAGTGTGTTTGGTTAGAGTCCTGCTGTGCAGGAGGCCTGTGCATATTGGTTCTGAGCACACTAGCTCTTCATGAGAGAGCCATTGAGTAGCCAGGTTCTGAGGTGGAAACGGTCTATGTTGGGGTGAAGAATCTGGCCTTTGCGTTGAGATAGGAGATGGGAGAATTGGTCAACATTCCCATCAGGAAAGGATACCATGATTACCTGGTGAATTGTCTGTTCTGATCTTCTGTATTACCCTGTTGAGTATGGGTATGGGTGGAAGGGTGTAAAAAAACATGTTGGTCCATAGGAGCGAAAAGGCATCCCCTCTGGAGTAGGATCCCAGGCCTGCTCTGGAAGAGAAGTCTGGGCATATTTTGTTCTGGGTTGTTGCAAATAGGTCGAGTTGGGGAAACCCCCAGCACTGGAAACTAGTGCGTAAAACATAATTGTCCAACTCCCACTTGTGTTGAATGGGGAAGCAACGACTGAGTTTGTCCACAGTGGTATTTCGGATACCAGGTAGGTATGTGGTGGATATGGTGGTGATGTGTTTGAGGCACCAGTTCCAGAATTTGATGGCCTCCATGCAGAGGGAGTGGGAACGAGCTCCACCCTGCCTGTTCACATAGAACATGCATGCTACGTTGTCTGTCATGATCCTTATGTTACGGCCTCTGATGACAGAGAGGAAGTGGAGGCAGGCATAGCATATAGCTCTGAGCTCAAGGAGGTTGATATGGAGGATGGTTTCAGAAGTGGACCATAGCCCCTGCGTTGTGGTTTCTCCTGTGTGTGCTCTCCATCCTGCAAGGGATGCATCTGTTGTGATGGTGATTTGGGGAGTTCTTGTTGAAATAGAACCTCTTCGCATATGTGTAGTGAGATGGTCCACTACAGTAGTGAGTCTGACTGTAGACAGCATTTTGAGGTACTTGTGGAGCTTGTGCCATTTTGGTTTGTATACCGAAGCTAGCCAGGTTTGAAGGCACCTCATGTGCAGGCGGGTATTGGGAAAGACAAAGGGGGAGGCTGCCATGTGTCCCAGTAGCTGGAGGCAGTCGCAAGCTGTGACCTGTGGGCTGATGCGAATGGTGTGTACGAGACTGCAGATTGTTCTGAATCTTTCCTGTGGTAGTGAGGTTCAACCAGTAGCGGAGTCAAGAAAGGATTTTTTGAGTAGGTGTTAATGTTGACTTGTTTCTGTTTATTTGTAGGCCCAACTTTTGGAAGCACTGCATCATCACTGATGTTGCACGAAGAGCGTGAGAATGGGTTGGAGACTTCAGAAGAAAATCATCCAGATACGAGAAGATTATCAGGTCCTGCTTCCTGAAATATGCTGTTACCACTGCCAGGAGCTTTGAAAACACTTGTGGGTCGGTGGAAAGACCAAAGAGAAGAAAAGTATATTGATAGCAGTCATTCTCAAGTGTAAATCTGAGGAAGCATCTACGTGCCGAGTGGATAGTAATGTGAAAATAAGCATCTTGGAGGTCGAGAGTGGAAAACAAATCTCCTAATGCCAGTGCTAGGATTGTTGTGGAAAGACTGATCATCCTGAATTTTTGTCTTCTTACATATTTGTTCAAACTCTGGAGATCTAGAATGGATCACCATCCCCCAGTTTTCTTTTCTGTCAAGAAATAACATGAATAAAACTCTTTTCCTCTCTGCTGAGTAGGCACTGGCTCTACGGCTCTGAGGTCGATAAGGCATTGCACCTCTGAATGGAGTAATAGAATGTGAGAAGGATCCCTGAAGAGGGATGGGAGGGGGTGGTGGTTGGGGCATGGGGATGTGAATGGGATGGTATTTCCTGATTAAATGATCTCCAGGATCCAATGGTCTGAAGGTATAGCTTCCCAGTTATAGAAGAATGGTTGTAAACAGAAGGTGAAGGATGGGCTGGTCACTATAAGCACTGGAGAGAGTAGATTGTTTTCAATGCTCTTGACCAATGCTTCAAATTTGCTTATTGGAGGCTGCAGGTTGGGTCACCCCAGAAGGTGGAGGGCAATGTATTTGGGTGTCTGGCATTGTTGGTAATGAGTATCATATTGTCGATGCTGTGCTTGGTGTCAGTAATAGGGGTATCACTGTCATTGGTATGGCTGATACCTGTATTGTTTCTCCTTTGGCATAGGTGTTTGTATGCCCAAGGATCTCAGGGTTGCTTGAGAGTCCTTCATGGAGTGGAGGACCGCACTGATATTGGCAGCAAAGAGCTATGCCCATCAAATGGAAGACCCTATATTGCAGTGTGGATTTCCCTTGGGAAGGAGGAAGATGAGAGCCAGGATACACGATGCATAACTACTGCTGTAGCTATGGACCTGGTGGCCGTGTCCACAATGTCTAGTGCAGCTTGGAGCTCTGTGCAGGATATTAACTGGCCTTCAGAGACCAGTGCCTGCAATTGTTGTTTCCTGTCTTGAGGCATGTCATCAATAAAGTTTGTATTTTGGAGTTGTTTCTGTAGTTGTATTTCACTAATAGCGCCACATAATTGGCCACCCTGAACTGCAAGGTGGAGGAGAAGTATACTTTCCACCCAAATGCCTCCATCCTTCTATTATCTTTGATGGATGAAGTGGTCTTGAACTGTTTGTGTTGCTTGTTCTTCTGGTTAGCTGCTTCCACTACTAGCAAGTTGGGAGCAGGGTGTGTGTAGAGGAATTCAGTGTCCTTCCCGAAGTGGCCAGAGAGTCCAGCCAATATCTGAAAAGGACTGTTTACCCAGTCCAGGGGCCGTTCTAGCCAAGAGACAGAAGCCCAATCGCCAGAAAGGGCAAGTGGGACCTGTGCCACAGCACCTAGACTGCGAGACTGTGGATGGAACAGGGGTCTGGGACCCAAGAGTGCCACAATTCCTAGAGCAATGCACGCTATCTGGCCCCAAAAACGGCATGTGGGATTCAGCTTTTGGCTCTCCTCAGAGAAATCTGAGTTTCCAACAGGAGGAGTTCAACCAGATCTGTGACAATAGCCAGAGTTCTTTTTTAAGCTGTAAAACTCATATAATGCTCATTTGTCTTTCAAAATTCTTAGCTGTCAAATGCAATAACCAACACAAAGAGAAGTTAAGCAATTTCCCTTGAACGGAACTGCAGTCTAGTGGATAAGATGAGGGCTTATCAGGAGACTGATTCTTATCCTGATATTCACTTGCTGTACGACCTTAGGAAAGTCAATTAATCTCTGTGAGACCCAGCTATCCTCTGTAAAATACTGATGGTTACCTCACAGAATGTTTTGAGGCCTAACTAAATAATATTTATAAAGTTTAACTTAAATGCAAACAACTATTAATCAAGTCAAAGAAATACAACTCAGGACTGCAGAGTTTTCAATCCTGTGCTCAAATCACTAGGCTATATGGGATCTTTATTAAGAGCTTTAGCAACAAATGCTTCTTGTTTTGGGAAAGCCAGAATCATGCTTCTTGTAACAGAACCAAACATGTTGAGATCATCTCAATAGGGGCTAGGTATTTCATTGCACAGACCACAAAACAGGTGCACAGGATAATTAAAGTGCAGCAAAAATAATGCTATTTCACAATCATACAGGATACATTTTCAATCATTTATAATTATTGTTTTTACAACACAAAATTGTTAAAGGATGTACCCAAAAGGGTATTATAAGGAGGAGAGACAAAAATTATTCTCCTTAATACCTGATGACAGGACAAGAAGCAATGGGCTTAAATTGCAGCCCGAGAGGTTTAGAAAAAACCTGGACATTAGAAAAAACTTCCTAACTTTCAGGGTGGCTAAGCACTGGAATAAATTGCCTAGGGAAGTTGTGGAATCTCCATCATTGGACATATTTAAGAGTAAGTTAAATAAACACAAGTGCAGAGGACTGGACTTGATGACCTCTCAACGTCCCTTCCAGTTCTAGTATTCTATGAGTCTATGTTCTACTCATCAGAGACTATATATACATTCCAAATTTCATATGTCAGATGTCAATCATTTTTTAGTTACACTGAAAATGAAAATATTGCACATCTTTATGACAGAAAGGCATACTTTCTACAATAAATTCATGACTCAAACATAACAGCAGGGAATATTCTGAAACTTTCCAAAACAATCAGACACAAAGCCTGGAATATTTCAGCCCCAAAGAGTTAATGTTTCACAAAAACAAAAGGAAAAACTATGTAGCACTTTAAAGACTAACAAGATGGTTTAATAGGTGATGAGCTTTCGTGGACCAGACCCACTTCCTCAGATCATATTCTGGAAGAGAATTGGCATGACCATATATACCAAAGGAATACAATGAAAAAAGTAAACACATTATTAAACTGATAAATCAGATTTAGTACAGAAGGTTGGGTGAGGGAGAGGGAGGGAATAGCTATTTATGAGTCAATGAATGGCTAATCAGGGGTGGTAAGTGGGGAAGCTATCTTTGTAATGGTTAAGTTAATTAGCATCTTTGTTAAGGCCCATTCGTAAAGTGTCAAATTTAAGCATGAAAGAAAGTTCTAAAGTTTCCCTCTGTAATCTGGTGTTAAAGTCTCTTTGAAGTAAGATGCATATAGTAAGGTCATTAAAATTATGTTCAGGTAGGTTGAAATGAAAAGCAACTGGTTTTTCCTTGTGAAGATGTCTGATGTCTGATTTGTGGGCATTAATTCTTTGGCGAAGTGTCTAAGAAGTCTGTCCAATATACATAGTAGAAGGACGCTGTTGGCACATGATGGCATAAATTATATTTCTGGATGAACAGGAATATGTGTTCTTGATCATATAACTGACATGGTTAGGTCAAGTGATGGTGTTACCGGAGTAAATATGTGGACAAAGCTGGCAACGGAGTTTGTTGCAAGGGAAAGTTCCAGGGTTGGTATTTGTGTGGTATGTCCTGTGGTTGTTGGTAAGAATCCTCCTGAGGTTAGGTGGTTGTCTATAGAAAACTATGGGTCTGTCCCCCAGAGCTTCTCAGAGTGTAGTATCCTATTCCAGTATAGGTTGTAGGTTACTAATAATGCATTGGAGGGGTTTAAGTTGGGGGCTATAGGTGATGACAACTGGTGTTCTATTGTTTTCTGGGTATTCGTCTGACTCTTTCAATTTGTTTTTTTATTTCCCCAGTGGGTAATTGAGATTTACAAATGCTTGGTAGAGATCTTGAAGTTTCTGATCTCTGTCAGTGGGATTAGAGCAGATGCGGTTGTATCGAAGGGCTTGACTATAGTCATCGTCTATAGATAAGATAGCTTCCCCACTTATCACCCCTGATTAGCCATTCATTGACTCATAAATAGCTATTCCCTCCCTCCCTCTCCCTCGCCCCACCTTCTGTACTAAATCTGATTTGTCAGTTTAATAATGTGTTCACTTTTTTCAATGTATTCCTTTGGTATATATGGTCATGCCAATTCTCTTCCAGAATATGATCTGAGGAAGTGGGTCTGGCCCACGAAAGCTCATTATCTATTAAACTATGTTGCTAATCTTTAAAGTGCTACATAGTTTTTCCTTTTGTTTTTGCAAGATCAGACTAACACAGCTACCTCTCTATTACTATTCAATGTTTCACAAAGTTATATACATCTGAAAAGAGAGTCTTATAATACTGTTTTATACCTTAAAAACAACAGCAGGTATGCCCAAATTTCTATATTTTTAAGCTTCCATAGATTTGAATTGGAAAGATCTCAACTTTGGACCAAAAAAGCATCTTTTGTGGTAAATATCAAATGGTACATTATGTGTTTTAATGAAGTAGACTATTTTCTTATAGATCAGAGCTGAAAACATTTAAGAGGTATGCCAAGTTGGAAAGGATTGAGTCTTGAGATGCTTTGGCCTTCTACCACTTTCATATTTATTCCAATTATTATATTTTTAATCTGAAATCTGGTTTTGAAGTTTTATTTACTTATACTGACCTTTAGAAAATTAATGATGAATGGGTAACTATGTTGTTAAACTATGCCATCTACTGTTATAAGTGTGAAATTGCATAACAAAATTTCAAATACTATATTTATTATAAAACATATTGTTCTTTTGAGAACAAACATTTGATATGTCGTGTAGCTGAAAAATAACTTTATGCTTCAGTAAACTTAAGAAATGTTACATGCTGCTTAATTCAAATAAAAAATATTTGTTCAAAAAGCAGAGATTAGTTGACTGTTTTGTCTGAAGTGAGATGAAACATGAAACTCCTACAGATACATTAATTCTCACACCTGTTCACTTAAACATCATTTAGAGACTGTGAATGATAGTTGATTGGAATATTCTACTAGTTATGATCACCACATAATTATCACTACAGCCACAGGACAACTAGAGACCAGGATAATATTTTTCCTCTGAGTAGTAGCTTAAATCTATTATAACAGGAAGGTCATCTGAAGAAGTGGGCTATGCCCATGAAAGTTCATGGTACCATCTACATGTTTTGTTAATCTATAAAGTGCTACCAGACCATTTGTTGTTTTTTAGGAAAGTAAGAGTAAGGCAATCTGTCTTTCCCATTTGCATTATGAAGTTTTAACAAGAACAACAAAAAAGCAATGGAATGACTTAAATAAAACTTAGTGTTTATTTTAGGAATAAAATTTAGGTGAAGAAGCAGACAGCCTCCTTTTCCCTGTGAAATTCAGATATCAAAAGCTACAGTTAGCTCACTCTATTAGCTTTCCAGGTAACTGTATCTTCAGATACAGGTAATATACAGCCCGTCACTAACACTGGCTAAGCAGAGGCACTAACAGTATTACAGATCTAGATCCAAAAGTAATGTTTTAGTTTTCTAAATGGACATGTGATGGGAATCCCGATCCCCGCACTACGAACTGCCCAGACGCGGCAGTTCAAAGTGCGCCGGCCAGCGATCGCTGGGCTTACCACACACGCGTGGGCGCCATCTTGCCCGAACCCAGTGGCGCTAGGACCCAGGAGCCACCGGGCTTTGGGGGCATGGGGACGCCGAGCGGCGCGGCGCAGGCATTTCAAAAGGGAGGGGGAGAGTAGAAGCTGGTTGTTCTCTTTCCCGCAGGAGCGTCGGGACGCCTGACGAGCCGGGAAAAGCAGCCGAGTCCGACGCGGAGGTGGGCGGCAAACCTCGCCAGTGGACACAGACGACCAAGGACTGCTGTGCCGGGACTTACAGAACTCTGGTGACTTTGGGATGCGGGCGTATTTAGCGGGAACACTAGGGGAGCAGGGTGATCAGGAAGGGGAAGAAAGAGGCAAGGGGGGAGGAGTAAGGGGGCGGTTGCAAGCCCCTACGCCTGAACTTGCCACAGGACATACAAAATTAATGAGCCTTTTTTTAAAAAATGACCTAACAATTGTTTGCCGATATAGGGTATGATCCTATTCATTTGATAGCCATTGTAGATATGGCTAACAAATTAACTCTACAGTTAATAGAGTTAACCTAACTTCTTTAGATGAAAAGATGACCAGAAATGTTTGAATTTGGTTCCTCTTTCTACTTCAGTTCCATTTTTTTAAAACCAGAGCTTCAATTCTGATGTGTAACTAGATTTTCTTATGAGCTACAAAAGAATTGGTTGAACCTTCCCTGAATTTTCAGTGCCAGATCCTTGCCCTCACTGCAGCAATTTAGTGTATATTTGCATGTGCAAAGCAACTAATAAGTTGGTGGATCTAGCTGCCTGAAGATGTCCATAATGCATGAGATTTTGAGTGGTGTAAGACAACTATACATATTTTTCTGTACCATTTCCAATATGACACAAGGAATACTGGTAAGAAAAAGAGGGTATGGCTGCAGTGATATTTGCTGCTTTAATTTGCTCTTCAAGACCAGACTGGAATCCGTAAGATTAGGATGATGCATAAAAGGTGTCTTCAAGATAGCTTGCCACCCTATATCTGAACTAGATTGTACACAAAATGTCTGGATCAAGATTCCGGTCTTTAGTGTCAATATTTAATAGAATCTGATAATCTAAGATCTCCAAGGGAATTACAGAATCATCCCAGATAAAACTTGAAGTTACCAGTGGTCCTGAAACAGTTGCTCTAGATCTGTTGAAAGTATATGAACATGTGTAGTAGTACTAACTATCAAAATTGATAAGCCCAAATTAGAGCCATGAGAATGAAATGGGCACTTTTACACTGAACTTCCTGATTAAATGGTGAAGAAATGGCAGAGACGTAGATTCCTGCAGGAATTATTAATTCCAATCCAATATGAAGACATCTGCCACTGATGCCAGAACTCTTCCAGCCTCTGTTTGCCTTTAGAACAATGAGATCTCACTTTTTATTATGATAATTGCTACATATAATTTTAGGGAACACTCATGCTCTACCAGGAACCTTGTGGCTCAGATAATCTGCCAGGGAGCCATCCTTTACGAGGTACAGGACACCTATGAAGACCCAGATTATCGGCATTCCTCCCTCAATCTTAAATTCCTGGCATAACTTTAGGGAACAGCTTTCATCTTGTTCTTTGAGAGAGACATTGTTACAACACAGTCCAGGAAAATCCACGGTATACAATACCTGAATTCAGAGGGCCAAAGACTGATTTCAAAGCAAGGTACACTGATCTTACTAGTGGTAGCATTGTTATATGAAATCAATCTTGTTTTCTTGGTACATCTATTGAGCAGGGCTAAAGTTAAATTAAGCTATGCAACTTCAGCTATGTCAATTACGTAGCTTAAGTCGAAATAGCTTAATTTGGCTTTTGGCACTGTCTACACAGCAGGAAGTCGAAGGACAAACGTTATTCCTTATGGTGGAATGGGGATACAGGACTCAGAACAGGGCTTTGGAGATGTCAAGGGGGAGAGGAGTGCAGGAGGCAGGGGGCATATGTGTGGTAGCACTGGCTGAAAGGCCAGCTGGGGAAGGCAAACCCCAGCCCTGCCCCCTTCCACCTGAGGCCATGCCCACTCCTAGACCGATACTTCTGGGCCATGTGGAGAGCCGTGGCTGCTGTACTACAGCCTTGGCCCGGCTCTCATTGGCAGCTGGGGGAAGCCGGGCTGCTGAGCTGTGGTCCCACCCCTCCCCAGCGGCCAGGGGAAGCCGAGCTGCCTTCCCTGGCAACAAGGGAAAGCCAGGATGCTGTGCAGTGGCCCAATGACTTCCCAGTGGGCAGGGAAAGCTGGGCTACCATGCTGTGGCCTAATGCCTCCCTGGCAGGCGGGGAAAGCTTGGCTACTACGCAGTGGTAGATGGGAAAAGCCGGGCTGCCACGTAGCGGCCCAATACCACCCAAGTAGGTGTGGAAAGGCAGGCTTCCATGCAGCAGCAGGAGAGGAAAGCTGTGCTGCCTTCCTTGGTGGCCGGAGCCAGGATGCTGTACTGCAGCCCCAGCCTTACGTGGTTGGTTGTGTAGGCAATTACCTATGGTACAGCCCATGCATGTGCGTGTATGTAAGAGTGAGGGTTGTGGAGTGAGATACTCCCCTCCATCCCCTGGGCCACCAGGGGCCCTTTTCTCCCCACCCTGGCCGCCATAGGCCCTTTTCTCCTCCCCCAACCACCAGGGACTAATTTCTCTTCCCCCCTCCCCCCCCAACCATCAGGGGCCCATTTTTCTCTACCCCCTCTGCCCCTCCCAGTTGCCAGGGGCCTTTTTCTCCCCTCCTTCTGCAATGCAGCCAAGGACCGGAAAATAGGAGAGAGGTTGGGATGTGGGGCTACTTACTCGGTTTGCTGCAAGATAGTAGAGCCCCAGCCCTGTCAGCCACTCCCTTGGTGGTACAGCTGCCTCCAGTGACCACTCTGCAGGATAGTTCTCCCTTTCCCATATCACATCCCTCCCTTTGCATGTTATTGAAAACAGTCATTTTCCCCAGGCTTCTAGTTCTCCTGGTACAACCAAACTCTGATTTTGCTTTAAATTAGGAGAAGCAGCAGCTTCATACCAAATTTGGTGGCCCTAGCACTTACATTTTAGGAGTTCTTGAACAAATGGACTTGCAGACATACACACAGACATACAGACACAGTCTAAAATATGTATATAGATCATATAAACAATTCTTATATGTATTAAATGTTAATACATTTTGTTAGGGATATGGAGGCCAAGAGGGTTCAAATCCTGCAGCTGATCTATGCAGAGAGACCGTACTGTTACATGTGACTCACATAGTGAAGAAACTTCTAAAAGAAGGTTTAGTATTTATAAATTAAGATGATTTGTAAATTGTGGTGTAATTCATGTTTTATATATTTTGGACACTGTGCATGTGTTCCCCTCTGTACCCAAACTAGAGACCTTATCTTTGTGGAAGAGGCAGCAGGATGGATCAACTGACCAAGCTCCCAAATCTAAAACTGTTCTTGCTGATGTGACAGCAATCAAAAAGGCTGTTTTGACAGTAATGTAATGCAATGAATCTCATGTCATAGGTTCAAAGGCATGTGCATTAAGGCATTGAAAACAATGTTCAAATCCAAAGACAGAACTCTATGCACCTTGGATGAAACCAACAGATGGAACTGCTCTAATTTAGCACCATATGTCATAATAGTGCATTCAGGATTATTAATAGCACAATAACATGCATTTTCAATAGTGATAGAGATGCAGCCGTGTTAGTCTGGTGTAGCTGAAACAAAAGACAGGACTGTAGCACTTTAAAGACTAACAAGATGGTTTATTAGGTGATGAGCTTTCGTGGGCCAGACCCACTTCATATTGATCTGAGGAAGTGAGTCTGGCCCACGAAAGCTCATCACCTAATAAACCATCTTGTTAGTCTTTAAAGTGCTACACAGTCCTGTTTTTTGTTTCATGCATTTTCAAGATATTAGCTTGGAACCCAAGAAAAAAGCTGTCTAAAAATTCCACAACATGAGACAATTTGTGTCTACATGATGCTGAATAGAAGTGCCTACTGGCTTTTCAAATCCTTGCATGCAACCTGCCTGTGGCTTTTCTCCTTGAGCGCAATAGAGCATTGATGAGACCACCATAGTAACTATTTCATTTAGAAATTTCCTTTCAAATGCTCAGCTGTAACTTGCTTGGATCTTGAAGAAGAAGTGTTTCCTGCAATAACAAATGAAACCTTGGATTCAGGAAATTGGTGGCTCAATTGATACATTCACCAGGTCAGGAAAACAAGGCCTTCTGTTTCTTACTACTTGATCGTCTGTATCTTCTCATCCTGGAGATGAGTGGGGAAATACAAAGTAAGCCCTTGGCAAATGGAGCAATAGGGCAACAATGCCTAGGTCTTCTGGCTCTCTTCTCACAAAGGACTGGTGAGTGTGTTGGTTTCATGGATGAAAAAAATCCAGTGTTCCAAAAATTTTGGTGATCAATAAAAAGAAGTCATTCCGGAGACTCAGTTCTGCCTGATCAATTTTCCTTCTTCTCACCTTTGTGCTACTGGTATCTTAGATAACAAATAGTAGATGGGCCTTTGCCTATCTTCTGTAGATCCCTTGTTTATTCAACCATTGCCAGTCTGTCATTATAAGGATTTGATGTTCAGCAATGCTGAGGCCAGTGGATGAAGAATGTACTTTATACTCATAATTTTAGAAATGTTATCCTTTTCTTTCACTCTTGAAGAACAATGTACCTTTTGTCACCTCCTCAGATAACACATACGCCATCCTTCTAGACTTGCATCAGTTATTATGGTAGATTGCTGATTCCACCATACCCATCCTTCCCTGGAATCTCTCCAGACTCAACCAATCCATGGATTTCAACACAAGTGATGAAACATTCTGCTTCTGAGAGAGGAAAACCAGAAAATTGTAGAAGGGATAGCAGGAAGCTCCACAATATCTTCAGATGTGTTCTTGTCTAGGATACTATTTCTATCCAGGACACAGTTACCCATATAACACTCATTAAAAGATTACTTACTGACATCCTCATGCATCTCCTGAGAAAATGATCACTGATTTGATATTGTCTTGAGAACAGGTGATTGACAGAAAAATTTTATGGAATCTATCAGCACTAAAAAATAAGTGCTGAGATTGTTGAAAATGACTTAGAAATTTACTATAAATCTATGTTGTTGCAATTTTGAGATTATGGTTTCTAACTAGAACAGTGATATTCAGACCTCCATAGTTCAGGAGCCAAATTAGCAATCAACATTACCCAAAAGAGCCAGAGTAGTCTGAATTCACTGATTCACTATAGTGTTATAGTACTATATATTTAAACAATATGATTTAGTTTGCTAGAGAGATAGATATAGTATGATGTTCTATTTCAGTGACAGCCAGAGTGTGGCTCTCAAGACACAAGTGGCGCACATGCACACACACATATATAAAAATTCTCACAGCAAAATGACTGATTATTATTTTACCAACTACAATTGGTTAACAGCATAGTAAAAGCATCCTGATTCATTAATAACTACGCATTAATAATCACTCAGTGTTTTATCATGTACTAGCTGGACTTACGCTGTGTTGCCCGGGAAACCGGAGGAACGAAATTTAGAAAAACAGAAGCTGGTCCTGACAGCCTCCAGCCACACCGCAGCTGCCAGTGCCTGACATCTGGCCATTATGGCAGACCCCCATGCTTTTCTATTGCTGCATAAAGCAAAATCTCTGATTCAAAAAAGAGGCATTGCAATGTTGAGAATCAGAGCTATTTGACTTGGCAAACTTAGATAAAGTCACAATAGAAACTATGTCTCTGTTTTCTTCCCATGTCATGAGTCTTAGAGCCATTAAAAGCACAGTGGAAGGGAGAGCCCCCAATCACCATGGCTTGTTTTCCCACCATTGCTGGAAGCATATGGAGGCCCCTCTTCAATAGTACAATGTTTTGCTTCCTATCAGATGGTATTTTTGCTAATTATCCTTGTAGAAGCTAATGGTTTTTTTGGCAGGGAAGTAGGGGATAGGCATGCTGGGTCTGCATATTCTCATCCAAGAGCTGAGTATAGGGATGCGTCAATCAATGGGGCTGGCCCTACTGAATCTGAGAGATTTCAAGGTGACACCGCAAACTCTTCTCCCATCTTTTTTGACGAAACTATGAGTCAACTACCTGAGCCTGCTGGCAGCTCTACAGTCCCTCCTCCAGCACCACCCCCTTGACCAGCTTCCGCTCCCATGGACTACATCTCTCACCCCCCGCCCCTGGATCATCCAGTATCAAACCCAGGACCAGTGCCCAGATTTGAGGGATCCCCCCCTACACCTTAAATTAATTTCTCACCCACCCAGCATCATCCAGTGCTGCCCCCTGGGCCAGTGACCCTCAAAGGAGACCTTCCCCTCCCACCCCCCATGGCCTTCATTTCTCATTCACTCCCTGCAGGATTGTTCAGCACCACTTCCTTTATCCCCTACAATCCTGCCCTCCCCCCACTCACCTCCAACGGTCAAGCTCCACCCCCCCCCCATCTACATTGCTCCTTTTTGCGCAAAACCCCCCTCTTGCGCAAGAGCCATTCTGCCGCTTTTTTCAGGAAGAATGGCTCTTGCGCAAGGGGGGGGGGTTGCGCAAAAATGGCAGCTCATTAAGTATGCAAATGAGGCACAGCAAGATTCACTGCATTTGCATATTTTCTTGTGCAAGAGAGGACAGTGTAGCTGTAGCCTGGGTATCACGGAAATAGAATATCATACAGGAAAAGGTTCCTCTGTATCCACTTCTGCCTGAAAAGACCTATTAAAAGGACAAGCACTTTTGTGAACACTCAAGGCATGGATAGCACACTGAAAAGCAGCATTCTGTATTGAAAATGATAGGCCTTATGAGCAAATCACAGATGCCTCTTGTGTACTTGTTGACAGTAGGCCTCATTGATTGACACAAGGTAAGCACTTAGACAAATCTCTGCAACAGTCAACTTCAAGGTCTCCATCTTGAAGATGGTCATCCTCCTGTACTTTTCAGATGTTTTAAATCAACACTGATCCATCTTCCCAGATCTCTTGTGTAGCAGGAAAAAGACTATATAATGGCTAGAAAACATCTCCACCTTGAGAACTCTCTACTATAATTCACAAAAGACAGTCTACAGCCTTCTGCATTTTTCACCTCTTTTGAGGATAGTGGAGAGGGGTAAATGTGACTTTTCGGGATCTTTACAAATTTTAAGAGGTAACCTTGTTGGACCATGTTCAGGACCCAGTGTTGAGAGAGGGTAAGTAGGAAGTAGGGATGTAAAATCCCATTTAATCAGTTAACCAGTTAAATGTTAGGTTAAACTAGGGGTGGGCAAGACAGCTGCTGCGAGCCAGATCCAGCCTGCCAAGCCAGTGGATCAGGCCCGCAGCTGCCCTGCCACTCAAGACCTGGGGACTGGGGAGCACATGAACTCTCCTCCCCTCCGACAGGGGCGCACGGCATCAGAGGGAAGCACTGACTGTTTTAAAACAGCCAGCATTTCTATCTAGGCATCTTGTGCCCCTGCCAGGGCGGGGGCAGGGACTTCATGTGCTCTCCCTGCCCCCAGACTCTGATTGGCCTGAGGGCAGGGGGAGCATGCAAAGTCTCCTCCAGCTGCAGTGCCTAGAGAGAATCACCAGCTGCTTCTGCCCGAGGCCCCACCCCTTCTGGGGCAGCCCGGGGCCACTTCAGAAATTTATGAAGTGGACCCCTTTTAAAAATTATTGCCCACTCCTGTGTTAATCTAACATTTATCCAGTTAACCAGCTAAGCAATCCTGGACAGGGGACCGCTCCAGCCTAGCTGAAGCAATACCCAGCCCTGCCGGGGGCTGGGGCAGTGATGGAGCAGGCCAATAAGGGTGATGCTCACTAGTAACCTGTTCACATCCCTAGCTGGTAATGGCATAACCTGCTGGAAAAAAGAGAGAGAGAGAGAGAGAGAGGAGAAGCTGGCATTAGGCAAACTGGTAAGCTGCCCTTGACAGGGCAGTCAGATTACTTAACATTTCTATATGGTCTAGATTAGATCACTGTAAACAAAAAGTGAGGGGTGGTAGTCTTCTGACTCTTCCTTCTCCTCCTACACTGGTCAGATTGCCTAGGTGTAAAGGGCTAGCAATAGTGGAATGACTGAGGGCAGAATTGCTTCTTTTTAAGAAAGGGAGTATAAATCCCCAAAGATCTATGTAGCCCTGGAGTCCTTCAGACTGCAGAGTTTGTCAGTCTGCTGAAAAAGAGGGTCAGTCCCTCAAAGGGGAGATCCTGAGTAGCATGTTGGACCTGTGGAAGATCCAATGATTGAAACCATGAACACCTATACATTGTAAAAAGCAGATGCCATAGCTCTGGCTGCCATGCAATGCAACTTGAAGAGACATTCTAGTGACCAGTTTACTCTTGTTCACTACTTCCTGAAACTCTTGCCTCAGTCTTTGGTGATTTGTCCACAAATCTGAGAATATTACCCCAGAGGGAGAAACTGTGTCTTCCCAACAAGGCTTGCTGATTTCAAAACACAAAATTGTCATCTGCCAGTCACAGACGTTTTCCTACCCAAAAAAAAGGGAGTCACTCACTTCATGCAGTAACGACTGTTCTTTGAGATGTGCATCCCCATGGGTGCTCCACTGTTGGTGATGGGTCGCTTGGAGCCACAAATTGGAGCATTGCAAAGCAGTTTCCCCCCGTTGAACCACGCATGTGCAGGAGGCATCTCGCACTGCTGAGATGGATGGAGGGAGTCGCAGTCATTGTTAGGCAGTGGTGGACAAGACTGCTGTGGCCACTGCTGAGTCAGATGTGAGTTGTGGTAGTATTGCATAGTGTTTTGCAAAAGTGTGGTCTGAGGACTATGTTGCAGCTCTATAAATGTCTCTTAGGAGGACATTGTTCAGGAAGGCTGTGGAGGCAGTTGTAGCTCGAGTGGAATGTGCCTGTGGTGGATGCTGTAAGGACCTGTTGGCTATAGAATGGCATCTGAGTATGTATGTCGATATCCACTTGAAGAGTCACGGATATGAAATAGGTTTGTCTTTCGATCACTTGGCAATGGAAATAAAAAGTTTCTGAGATTTACGAAAGGGCCTGGCTCTATCTAAAAAGAAGACCAATGCCTGTCAAATATTGAGGATATGCATAATGGCATCTCTTGGTGAAGACTGTGGCTTTGGAAAGAAGGAAGGCAATATGATGGGTTCATTGACATGGAACGCTGTACATACTTTTGGGAGGAATGCTGGATGAGGCCTCAATGTAACCCTGTCTTTTGCAAAAACAGTATAGGAGGACTCCGCCATAAAGGCCCCAAGCTCCCCAACCCTCCTCACTGAGGTAATGGCCAATCGAAAGTAGACCTTCATGTATAGGAAGGGAAGCATAACAGTGGCCAAAGGCTCCAACAGAGGCCTAGTCAAATGGTCCAAAACAAGGTTCAAGTCCCATTCTGGGGGCGGAGGTCTGTGGGATGCATATATATTCTGGAGACCCTTAAGGAACCTTTTTGTGACTGGGTGAGCAAAAATGGAGAGGCAGTCCACTGGGGTGTGGAAAGCTATTACAGCCGACAGGTGGACTCTTGGGAAAGAAAGTGAAAGTCAAGATGTCTTAAGTTCTATTATGTAGTCAAGGATGACATTCAGTGGGGATGTATGAGGACACAATCATCACTCCCTGACACCAGTGAGAGAAACAAATCCATTTCTGCAGGTAAGTTTTTTTTTTTTGAGTGAAAGGTCTCCTACTGTGGAGGAGAACATCCTTCATCTGTTGAAAGCATCGGGCCTCTAGTTCCCCAAACCAGATAGGAGCCACGCATGGAAGTGAAGGGTGTGCGGCTGAGGATGCAGCAACATCCCACGATTCTGGGAGAAAAGGTCGTGTTGACGTGGCAATGGGTTGGAGGTTGAGTCAACAGCCTGTGCAAGAATGCAAACCATGTTTGACGTGACCAGGATGGAGCTATCAGAATGATTTGAGCCCCTTCTGCGCAGACCTTGTGGAGTACTTTGGGAATGAGTGGTATGGGGGGGAAGGCATAGTGTAGAGGAGCCCTCCATTGGATCAGGAACACATTCCCGAACGAGCTTTTGCTGAGTCCAGCTCTGGAGCAGAATCAGGGGTATTTGGTGTTGTGGGGAGAGGCAAAAAGGTCTATTGTTGGCCAATCCCATCAAGAGAAGATCAAGTTCGTGACCTCAGGATGCACCTCCCATCCGTGGTCCACAGAAAAACTGTGGCTCAGAGAATCCACAGTGGTGTTGGTGACCCCAGGTAGGTATGATGCTACGAGTATAACCTGGTTACGAATGCACCAGTTCCACAGGCAGATGACCTCTGTGCACAGGGAACAGGAGTGGGCACCACCTTAACTGTTTATGTAAAACATTATAGAGATATTGTCTGTGAGGACTCGAACTGTATGACTGGCAATTTGGAGCAAGAAGTGTGTGCAGGCATTTCTCACTGCCCTGAGTTCAAACAGATTGATGTGCAGGGATGTCTCATTTGGAGACCACTTGTCCTGGACTACCTGATCTTGAAGATGAGCTCCCCAGCCCAGCAGGGATGCATCTGTTTAAGCTGTGGGCTGAGGCTAATGGAAGGGAACCTCTGCCAACAGATTGCCCACTGATGTCCACCAGCATAGGGATGGGAGGATGTTTGTTGGTACAGTAACCCTCTTGTGCAACAAGTGGCATGAGGGAGTGCAGACAGATGCTATCCATAGTTGAAAGCATCGGAAACGCAAGCGTATGTAATGAACAATGTATGTAGTTGCAATCATGTGGCCCATCAACTGAAGGCAGGTAAGTATTATGTGGAAGGGCTCATGGATATGACCGTGATGAGATCTTGGAGGGCTGGGAATTGCTGTTGAGGTAAACAAGCGCGGGCCGAGACTGAGTCAAGCTGAGCACAGATGAACTCTATGTCTTGGGTCAGCTCTAGCTTTGACTTTTGTGTGTTTATTAGAAGATCAAGATGAGTGAGGAAGGCTTTGGTCTTGTTCACCATGGAGGTGGTCCCGTTTCTTGACCTCCCTTTTATCAAGCAGTAGTCTAGGTACAGGAAGATGACCACGTGTAGTTGTCGTAGGTATGCAGTGGCTACAACTAGGACCTTTGAAAACACTCAGGAAGCTGAGGAGAGGCTGAAAGCCTTGTATTGGTAGTGGTCTGCTCTTAGTGTGAAACCAAGGTAACTGTGATGAGCTGGGTGAATGATAATGTGAAAGTATGCGTCCTGTAGGTCAAGGGCTGTGAACCAGTTCCCCATAACCAATGCCAGAATAATTGTGGTTAGCGTGACCATCTAGAAGCACTGCTTCCTGAGAAACGTGTTCAGTTTGCAGAGATCAAGGATCGGTCTCCAACCCCCTGCCCTTTCCTCTGTCAGGAAATACTTGGGAGTAGAACCCCCTTCTGTGGAATTCTTTGGGTACCCTCTCTATGGCTCGAAGCAACAAGAGATGATCAACCTCCTGTCTTAGCAGGGTCTCGAGAGGGGGTCCCTGAAGGAGGACAGGGCAGGAGGTAAGGTGGGTGGGGGTGTAGAACTAAAGGGGATAGTATATCCTGTACAGATTATCTCCAGCACCCAGTGGTCCAATGTTATGGACTCCCAGTGTGGTAGTAAGGGGTGCAAACTAAGAATGTTAATTATTATTTTACTAGTTGAGTAGTCAATGGAATTTTCATCGACTACTCGATAGGTACTTCCACATTCCTCCTTTGAAATGTATAAGAGCCCCCACTGGGGCTCTTTGAGATGTGTTCCCCCATGGGTGCTCCACTGTCGGTGTCAGGCTCGTCCTTGTGCCACGTATTGGAGACTTTCAAGCAGTCATCAGGCGGGCTGCACATGTGCAAGTGGAGAGCAGCATTCCCGCCTTTGAAGTAGCACGCGCAGCCCGCTTTTCCCTCCGTTTCTTCTTTGACACCTTCCAACTTATGCAAGGGTTAAAGCCTGGAGACTGAGGCTTTCCTCGTATCAGGGTTCAGCACCCAGAACAAAGCTGGAACCAACAGTCCAAAACAGCTAAGAAATTAAACTTACACTAAGCTAAATATCAATGATGACCAAATTAGAAACAAGAAAAACAATTTCTCAGAAAGGGAGAACACTTTCAGAAGCAACCTAACATGCTCTGACTACTAACCATAGGCAGTAAGAAGGGACTGGAGGGCATCTGGGATAGCTCCACCATTTATATCATCACATGTAAACCACTAGGGGAAAAAAAATCTCTGACTCTGGTGTACTGGGTAAAAATGCACCTGAAGTGGAAAGAAAATGGACACCAATCACTCAAAGAAGAAAAAATGGTTACTTACTTTTCTGTAATTGTTGTTTGCACATATCTATTGAATTGTAGATGTATGAGTATATCTAGCACAGAGTTGTTGGAGATACCAAAAGTCTGTGCACTATCTCATGCCACTGCCATCAATATCCATATCAGTTTCTTCATACTAAAAAAATTCCAATAGACAGGAGAAGGAGGGAGGGTCATAGAATGGACTTGTGCATTGTATCCTGAAGAACAAAGTTACAGAAAAGTAGGTAACCATTTTTTCTTCCTTGAGTAAATGCACATGTCCATTTCACAGCACTCTAAATTGGCAGTGGGCTTAGAGACTTCTTTAACAAAGATCGAAGGGGTACTCATCCAAATGTGGCATTGATGAGAAATAGTATAGAGAGGCAAAAGCATGGAGCAATGACCAAGCTGATACCCTACAAATATTCATAATGGTAACCCTAGCCAAAATGGCCACAGAAGCCACCTGCTATCTTGTCGTGTGAACACTTTATTGGGAGATGCAAAATTGTCAAACAGGAAGCATAAATGAATAATCTGAAAATCCAGGCAGAGATCTCAGTGGAGACCATATGGCCCTTTAATCTGTCTGAAATCGTAATGAAGAACTGAGAGGAAGAACTGAATAATTTAATCCACCCCAAGTAAAAAGCTGAAGGGCTTCTAACATCTAAAGTATAGTGTTTTTCCTCTATTTTGCTCAATTGAGACTTTGGAAGGAATGTTTGTAAATACATTATTTGACTCACGTGAAACTGGGAAACCAATTTAGACAGGAATTTAGGGTCAGGGCAAGGGAAACCCTGGTACCTAAAGAAAATTGTATAGAGGAGCATTGATGATAAAGCTGATCCCAAAAATATGAGATGCCAAGAATGGACTACTCTCCTGGCTGAGGTTATTACTCTCACTGACAGGTAGAACAGAACAAGTTGCTAGTGGTTGAAGGGGGTGGGGGATTCATCAACTCTGCACCAAATTTTAACCTCATTGTGGAACTGGATAATGAACCTGTGGGTATAATTTAAGCAAATGCTACAGGAAGCTATGAGTACATTGTTTAAATAAACTTATGTGTTGCAATGGTAGAAAAAATTTTTGTGTCTGAAAACTGTAGGTACTGGGGGTACTTATAACTTTTTTAAAGGGGTAACTTTATAAAAGAAGGTTGAGAAACACTGCTCTACACCAATGAGGACATGCTCAGCCTGTGTCCCCCAAGCCTGGGTCTGAATGATGGAACAGAGCTGCTTCCATAAGAATTATTTTGAGCTGCTGTTCAATCTCTATAAGCATTTTAGGGTGAAATCTGAGGCAAATCTGACAGTGATCCCTTTGGCGACTCTCCCTGAAGCATCTGATACAGAAAGAATGCAAATCGCTCTTTAGCATATACTTTTCACAGACCACAGTTTTTGAACCCCGAGGACTGCAGCATGGCATGGCTCTGGGGAGTCAGGAAAAAAAAGGGAAGGAGGGATTCCCCTAACAAAAATAACACTAACTATAAGAAAAACTATAACTAGGATTAACTACATACAGGCAAACAGAAGTGTTTGCTAGAGTCAGGGCTACAAGAAGTTCAAACATACATTCGTTGGCAGTAAGAAGGAACCAAGGGAGTGGGAGGCTCAGTATTGGATGTCATGAAAAAGCAGGCTCAATATTGGAGGTCATGAAAATGCAACTCCAGGGGGAGCTAAGACCAAGCCAACGGATGCTATGGGAAACTCTTCCAGCCACCGTACGTGTGCCCATGTAGAAACCTGATTAGAATTGACATGACCAAACACTTGAATTTTTTTTCTCCATCCTTTCACTACTAGGGGGCAAAAAAAAAAAAAAAAAAAAATTTGCCATGACATCTTGACAGGCCCCAAAACAGCCTTATTAATTGGGAGAGCTATCCTAGAAGGCTAACTTTACCAAGGCCAAAATGTCCACAAATCCATGTGTGATCTTTTCCTATTCTGGCTGGACATCTACAGCTACAGCCATGCTCCTCAGCAAGTCCTGATGAGCTCTAAAATGATGCAAGGGGGAGAGGTAGATTCAGACACTTCCTCAGTGGGTGAGTACGAACAGGCTAAAGGTTGTAGAAAATGTCCCTCCTCCAATTCCTCAATAGGGAATTTCCAACCACTCTGCTCTGCTTGCACAATACTGATACCAGTACCGGGAGGATGGTGAGCTTCATTCTGATGTTCCTAGTGCGTGGTTGATGTAGAAGGTGAGAAGGGAGCAGAGAGATTATGAAATATGGAGGGAAGCCTAAGTGGGGCCATTGCTATAGAGGTGAGACCCAGCTCTGTATAGGCCTCTGACTCTTAGAATGCTGAAGTTGGTATGTTGATTGACAGGCAACATAAAAGAGAAAATATTTTAGTCCAATAAAGAGTCTGTTTCTTCTGACCAGAGGGGAGCTTAACCCCCTTCTCTAGATTTGGAATCTCTCTTGCTGGTGATGAAGTTGCTGCTATTTCCCACCACCCCACTTGCAAGGTTATTTTACAATGGTTAAATTTAATTTACTATGCCAATAGGAGGTTTACCTTGCAGCATTGTATTCTTGATGAGATCTCTTGCCATTACTGCGTTCCCACCTAGAAGATGACTGTTCAATAGGTGGCAGGCCAGAAGCTCCTGAAGTTCGTCTCAACTGTGGTGTTGGTAAACTATTCCTGCTATTTAATCCCTGTTGAATAAGTTAACAATAGTTAAAATTTCTCTTATTAAAACAGATTGTTTCATAATTTATTATTTCTACTGGGAGTGTATGAAATTATTTTATAGCTAATCATGTTCAAAGAAGTAGGAAGTATGATATCCTATGTTAGAAACAAATATTTGAAAAGTCTTGCTTAGAAATATTGCATTGGAGATAAAGATCTGTTTTATTTCTCAACCTTCTCACCCCATAATTTTAAAAAAGTCAAGATATTTGTCCTTAGGTATTCATCTGCTCCAACTATTATACCTCACATGAAGTAATTTATAATTGGAAGAGATCTCTTGTATTATCCAGACTATCTTTTTGCAAACACAGGACTGCTCATTACAGTACATTTTCTAATATTCTTCCTACATAAAATTTTCTAAAGCACCTACAAGACTTCTGAACCTAAGTCCCATTTTCTGAAGTAATCGAGCTTCTAAGGGTATGTCTACATTGCAAGGTAAACCCAGAGTTAATAGGACTCAAGTCAGCTGACCCAGGGTTACAGAACCCCGAGCTTGAGAATCTCCACTGACTGTTAATACTATGTTAAGAATTTTCTAACCTGAGTTTGAACTTGAGTCTCTGGCATCCATACTGCAGCATACAAATCTGAGTCAAAACAGCCATATCCCAGACTCTTCAGCATACTCCCAAAATGCATCCACTGTAACCATGTCCATTGTGTGCTGTGGGAAACTACTTTTCTTGCTGCATTTTAGAGGAAGTTAGAACAGCCCACCAACCCATCTCGCTGAGCAGTCATTTTAGTCTATATACTCCCAGCTGCTGGAGCCAGCAACATGGAGCAAGTGCCTTTCAATTTGTTCTCTTGCTTGTATTGTCACTTCTGTGTCATGAAATGGGCTGTGCTGCTGTAAGGTCCTGGTGCACATTTCAATAGTGTTGTCTAATCCACCACAAGCATCTCACAGAATTCATGATGGAGCAGGAGGAGGAGCCTGGCATGACAGACTTAAACTGAATGATGTGGCTAATGACACTGCATGTAGCTGCTGATGCTCCCTATGTAGATCGGTGTTTTTGGTGCAGGGCCACAAGCACAGAATTGTGGGATCACATTATCATGTAGATCAGGGATGACCAGCAGTGGGTCCAACTTTTGCATAAAAAAGCTACATTCTTGGAGCTTTGTAAGCAGCTTCCTCCAGCCCTCCAGCATCAAGACACATGCATGAGGGCACCCTTGCCAGTCCAGATGCAGATTGCTACAGCCATCTGGAAGCTGCCTACTGCTGATTGCCACAGGTCTGTTACAAACCATTTTGGTGCTGGGAAGGCAATTGTGGGTAAAGTAGTGGAGGCTTCTGAGACAGTCAGACGTGGTTTAACCCATGGTGATAGGCATAAAAGATATTCCAAAAGTATTTGCTGGCATTTAGAGAAAGGGATTTCCAAACTTTGTCAGGGTCTCGATGGGACTCATGGAGTGCAGGAGTACATAACTCTCAAGGGATTATTATGCAGTCCCTCGTGGACAACACAGCTTGATTTATGATTGTCAGTGCAGGCTACACTGGGAAAGTGCATGATGCCATGGCTTTTTTGTTGATCAGAAGTCTACATTCACAGACAGGGTAGAATATTTCCCACCAAAAACATCATATATAAAGTTACTGACCCTACTGTTATTCTAGGGGACTCTACATACTCCCTTTTTTGTTTTGGCTTATGAAATCATACCTGATTTAAGAGACCCTGGCAAAAGACGGTTTAATTATACTCTCCAAAAGTGTAGAATGGTGTTGAATGTGCTTTTGACAGACTGAAATGTTGATGTGTGCAGACACATTTGGAAGCCAGTGACATTAAAGCTGTCTGCATTAGTGTGACTTGCTGTGCTCATCACAATTTTTATGATACCAGACGTGAGCCACTTCCCCCTGGATGGATTAATGACAGCAAGGAGCTGCTAAATGAGTTCACTAAACCAAAAAGCGTACCTACCAAAGCTGGAGCTGGATGTATCTAGGCAACATAAATCAAGGATGCTTTGTATTCCTGCATTATGGTATGAGTGGAAAAGATGGAAATACCCCTTTATGAACGTGGGGATGGGGTTCAGTACTTGGGGAGGGGCGGAACTTGATTGTCAGGCACTGCAGTCATGAATGGCAAGGCCACTTATGAAATGGGAGTAGGGAACAATTCTTATATGGATTCATATAAGAAAATGATTGAAGTGCAAACTGATTTATCTAACTTTATAGAGGAATACCATTTGCTTACTAATTTCTAAGGGTACATATACACAGCAGCGTTATTTCATAACTGGTGTTATTCTGAAATAATATAATGCGCATCTACACTACAAGCCTTTATTTCAAAATAATGTCAAGCTGGAGGACTTCTTATCATGGTAACCCTCATTTCACAAGGGGTAAGGGACACCGAAGGAAGTGTGTTCTTCCTTCAACTTCCTGGTGTGTAGACAGTGCCAAAAGCCAAAGTAAGCTATTTCAACTTAAGCTACGCAATTGACGTAGCTGAAATTGCATAGCTTAATTCAACTTTAGCCCTGCTGTGTAGACGTACCCTAATAGTCCCTGAACGTGTGTCTATCTTTACTATTTTAAATACACGTGATGCAGTGATAATAATAAACTTCCTTAATGGAATAAAAAGATTTTTCTATGAAAATATTATAAAAGTACAACGTTCACCCATTGCAAAGCAGGCTAGTTGCCATTACCACACCGTAACTACAGAATCTCTCTCAAAAAAATTGTAAGAAGGAGTGCTAGCTGTAAAACTATGAATAAAACAGAAACTCCTTATCAGTGCATGTCCCCAGCCCTCTATTCTTGTTTCTCTTCTTATCACATTTATTCTGTGCTTGGCACCAGGAGAAGGGGCTAGAGGCATCCAAGGGGCATGGGGCAAAATTCCTCTGAGCAGCAACTCATGGGGCCAATTGCATGGGCTACTGGCCATAGAGTTTTAAAAGTTTTTCTGGACTGCATCCCAAGGTATCACACAGGGGACTTAGGCCATGGTGTGGATGATGCAGCAGGAGCCAATAATCTAGCAGTCATTTTTTATATCAGCTGCTCACATTGTTCTCTCTGCTGAACTCTATCCTATGCTCAAGTTGTGCAGCCGACTTTAGTCTTTCTTTTTGCCTCTCAGCATGCCTTTTCTCCAGCTGTAAATCGCTCTGGTTTTGATACTGTCCCTGCTTTTTGGCACTGTCCAGAAGTTCAACCATAAGTTCACCACTGAAACTCTTCCTCTTGGAACTGTCTGTGAAGGTACTTTGGTCCAGGCTTGCACCACACTGTGAGTGAGCTGGGCAGGTACTGCAGCCAAAAGGGTTTGAGAGGCCTGGAACAGGACAAGACACAGAGGGATATTGTTTCAAATAGCTCAGTGCAGGAGCACAGGAAAAAAAACTTTGGCTATGTCTACACTACAAGGTTTTTGCACAAAAAATGGCCATTTTTGAGCAAAAACCCACAGAGTGTCCACACCCCAAGCACGTTTTTGTGCAAAAAAAAAAAAAAAATCCACAGGACAGAGGGCTTTTGCTGGTAGACTTATTCCTATCCCCACGAGGAATAACTCCTTTTTGTGCTACAGCTCTTGTGCAGAAAGGCATGTGTGGATGCTCCACAGGGTTTTCTTGCGCAAAAAAACCTATCAGAAAAAGCACAGGTGCTCTGATGGCCATTCTGTTGTTGGCAATCAGAGCTTTCTTGCGCAAGAGCGTCCATGCAGCATGGACACACTCTTGCACAAAAGCACATCGCTTTTGCGATGCGCTTTTGATATGTGGACGCACTTTTGTGCAAGAAGTTTTTGCGGAAGATCTCTTCCGCAAAAAGCTTCTTGCGCAAAAACCCTGCAGTGTAGACAAAGCCTTTGTGAAATTCCAAGGACATAAAATATGATTTTTTCCAAACAAAACTTCAGTACATTGTGAGAGGGATTCTTCTGTCCACAGAGGCTTCCTGGACAAAGCCTGGTTAATTAGAGTCAAAAGTTAAAAATTCAATTTTTTAAGACAATGTAGAACTACTTGGGTTGAGAGGACTGTTGGTGGTCTTGTGACAAAAAAGCTTTTTCTGTCACTTCAGGCCTTCCACATTTTGGAGGACACACAGTAGTTGTGGTGTCTGACTGGCCAAGGGAGATGTTATTTCAACATGCTGGTGGGATACCTGCAGGGTTTGCAACTCAAATATTCAAACATACAGCAAATGATTAGCACATCTGAGTGGACTGGCCTGGTCAGCTACCAAGGTGGCCCTGGAAAACACATCCTCTCCTGAAATGTTACTATTTGCCTGGAGAGCTTTAGGAAAAAAACTGCATCTATCAACACCTGAGACTGGGTTAGAATTCTTGAGGGATTCAACGGAATGCTGCATTAGCTTCCACATGACTTAGCCAGGTATGACTTCATGAAAAAACATTAAACTTCCTCTTCCCAGTACATCTCTGGATGCACTTTAAAACAAATTTAGGGCAAATGCTTGTGTCACCTACATGGACTATCTTTACCTGAAAGGGACTAGATCTGCAAATGGAACACATTTCCATCTCCTCCTGACCACAGCTTACAATTTCCACATTGCTTAGTACACCACTGAGTGGTTACAGAACAGCAAGTTTACAGGTATGGCAATGTGAGTGTCGTTTTTAAGAAATGGGAATGCCCTAGCAAAAATCTGTCCTTTCCAGTAAAAATACACTTTTAAGGATTTTTACTATTTGCATGTTCTGCTCATCATTTTGAGTTCTATGTAGGGGGTGGGGAGAGCCACACCACTGGGACACAATCTGCTATTAGGGAATAAAGGCTGCTAGCTGGCTCTTCTAATAAGTTTTGCATTGTTCATAGAATGGAAATTCCTCCTATTCCTGTATCAATAAATAGTATAATGGAGCCACAAATACGAGGCTCCAGGACAGTTTCTGTCCCACCTATGTCTCCTGCAGGCTCTGCAGTGGCCTGTTCCTTGGGGGGCATCAAACAGCTCCTCTGAGTACAACTCCAGAACATGCTGCAGAGACTCCTGTGGGATTAGTTTCAGTAACAGAGTCACTGTATTGGCATCACTCTGCACCTCCATCATTCCCCATGCTGTATTCTGGGTCCAGGGGGGTGCCATCCTAGCTGATCATGTCATCATGCATCACTGATGGCTCTGTGCTTAGCACACTGTCAAACTCCTCTGAAAATGGGTACTACGTCGGGGAGTTGTTTGAGGTGAAGTGCTAATCCCTAGTTTTCCTCTACTCGCTCTTGAGATGCTTCGTCTGTTTCCTACACTTGTCACCAGTCCAGTATATCTGCAGTGCTGTCAGTTTCTTCACTATTTGCTTGTTTACATGATCATTTCTGATACTCTTACCACTGTTTGGCTTGCCTTATTACACCACAGCAGTACCAAAACTGGATGTATCCCATGTCAATGAAGGACTGCCATTTGCAGGAAGTTTTTTCTGTTCAGTCTCCACTGTGAACACTGAAAGTTCTCTGATGGTGTGTTTACAGCTCAATAGTCAGAAAGCAATGTAAAGGTTAACGCTGACTTGCTGAGCTGCTGCAGCAGCACAATGGGGGTTGCTTCTGCATTCACTGGTGACAACTGCAGAGTCTTGAAATAGAACAAAGGAAATTGGCCCATTGGATAGATTGAGAGTCCACCAAAAAGTAAGCTGGGGATGGAGGGTTGTCTCTATAATGCAAAGTAACAGGGCTCAAATCATGGGTCCCAGCTTGACTCAGGCTCAGACCCTCCATACCTGCTTGGTCCAAGCCCAAGTCTCACAGATTTGTGAGTATATGGAAGAGGAAATTTGGACTCAAGAACAAGTCTGAGCCTGGGCTATCATTACAGTGCAGACATGCCTTAAGTACCTAAGTTGGTTTGCAAAATGGGACTTAGGACCCTCACTAACTTAAGCTCTCTTGAAATTTTTAACCTCCCACTGAGGCTTCTATCAATTCCCTTAGGAGACTACTTACCATCTTACAGACCACACTTTCAATAAGCTTTCCAAATATTCCATCTATATTTTCTTTTTCTTAGTTTTACCTTATTAAACCTGACTGAATGGAGAGAAAGGATTCACATTAAATTCTATTCCCTCCTCTGTGTGTTTAATACCATTAAAATATTTGTAGCCCAAGTACAGCTTGCAATGAGTGGAGAAACAGTTGCTAACTGCACCTCTGTTTCTGCAGCTTTGATAGCTAAAATCACATCTTCAAAATATGCAACACCAACTGAAACAGAAAACTGTGCTGAAAAAATAGTAAAACCAGGAAAATAAGTGGGATCTACTAAACTTAGCTGTTTTGGAATATTCACCTGAAAAACAAAATTACCTGGACATGTTCCAGTTTGAAAAGGAAACTGTATTATCTGTAATACAGCAAGTAATGTAGTGGCAGGTGCTTCTGTGTCGTAGGCACTTTACACATATAAAAAAGTATCTGTCTCAAAGAAGGAGCTTATTACCAACTTTGTTTTTGAAAAAACTACACAGAGTACAGAAGTAAACCTGCATGCTCATGTGAAGAAGTGGGTTTTGCCTACACAAGTTCATGGTAACACTATATATTTTTGTTAGTCTCTCAGGTGCCACAGGACTACTCATTTTCTTTCACAGTGATTATGGTTTTGGTGTACTGCACATTTTACTATGCCACCATGCAGTGATACAACATAATTCTATTTAGAATGTATAGTTGTTGCAACACAATCAGAACAGCTTTGACGGCTAAGTGTCACTATTGTACTCTACAAATAAATGAGGGATTTTGCAAAATACCTGCAAAACACACAAAGGCTTAGATTTTAAAAAACAAGTCCCTGAAGTCTTCTATCTCCATATTTAGATACTTATCTGACTTTCAAAATGCGAAATATGTAACTCCTTCCACTGAGCTCAATTGTATTTTGTAGCTGCTCAGCACTTTTAATAATCAAACAGACATCGAAACATGGCATTAGGAGATCACCTTTAAACTCTTATCTTTCAAAATCTTGGCCTAAACCCAAGATGGAAGAAGCTACCATTCAAGCAGAAATATTCTTTTCAAAAGTATTCTCTTTGCTCAAAATATCAACATTGCTAAAAATTTCATCATATGCTTTAATTACAATTATACAATCTTTTGACCTTGTGTAGCTTTCGATCGCCTTTTTCAGCTGCATCCTCCATTTCAGGGCACGGGTAAAAGCCAGGAAATGGTGTGAAGGGGTTAGCCTTTGGCCTGCAGGAGCCAGAGAAAGCACCCATCAAGCTATTAATGCTTCGAAGGGAAGAAATCGCATGTGGGGGAAGGGCTGGATCGATCAAGAGGTCTGATAACACGTTGCGAGCCTCATTTAGTACTGAAAGATCTACTCCATTTCCACTGCCAGCATTCTAAAATAGAGGGAAATATTATAAAATCACTAATTAAATTATACACTTTGAATATAAAATACAAACAAAATATCTATAATGCACATAATTCACATAAAAACAGGAGGAACTCAATCTTATGAATATTTCTCCATCATGTCCTAGAAAATCTGACATCGCTTGGGTCCTTACCTCAAGTAAGTTTGGGGTTCTTTTTCATTTAAATATTTTTTTTCTGGGGTGGGATGCAGATGGGGAATTCAGTATGTATGCTGCCTTCCCACCCCCCACATTCTGGGGAGAGAGGACAATCCCAGCCCTCTCTCACCAAAGCTGCTTCGGGCCACATGATAAGTGCCTGTCCATGGCTGCTGCATCTGCAGCGGGCATAGCCGGGGGAGGGGGTGCATGTTCCTCAGCTGAGGGATAGACAGACACACACACAAACAGAAACTCTCTGAAATATATAGTAGATAACTGTCCATTTCTCCACCCCTGCCCCCTGTTTGCCCAATGAGGTTATGGCTATCTGGGTCCCCATCTCTGACCCTTTGTTTCCCTCTCCAGTGGTCATTCTGCAGTATAACTCCTCCTACCAGACCCTGACCTTTCTATTTTATGAGAAACAACTGAATTCCATGCACATCCCATTATCCTGGCAGAACCAAGAGGAAGCTGCATACCAAATATGGTGATCCTCTTACCGTTTAACAGGAGTTCTTGAACAAATGGACGGACAGACACATGGACAGACAAATATATTTCTAAAATATTTAGTAAGAAGATAATAGCCATATAATATAATACCATTCAGAACAGTATGTTTTCAGAGAAACAAATTAACTGTGAATCAGTCAAAATCAGACCTATTTAAATATTGCATTATGCTCTCAAAACTTACCTAAGTAAATACAAACAACTATTCCAGGAATTAATTATATCAACCTATTCTTATGTGTAAAATCACTTTTAATCATTACAAAGCAATTTAGATTTCAGAATTTTAAAAGATTTATTCCCTTCCTTGGTAAAGGAAAAGAGGCTACCTCACCAGTTCCAGCCATGCTATCACAGCATACTTCAGATCTGAGCAAGAGCGGTCAGTTTTCTTTTCATAGAATCACAGAACTGGAAGGGACCTTGAGAGGTCATCGAGTCCAGTTTGCTGCCCTCATAGCAGGACCAAGCACTGTCTCCATCATCCCTGACAGGTGTCTGTCTAACCTGCTCTTAAATATCTCCAGTGATGGAGATTCAACAACCTCCCTAGGCAATTTATTTCAGTACTTAACCACCCTGACAGTTAGGAAGTTTTTCCTAATGTCCAACCTAAACCTCCCTTGCTGCAATTTAAGCCCATTGCTTCTTTTCCCATCATCAGAGGCCAAGGAGAATTTTTTTTCTCCTTCCTCCTTGTAAAACCCTTTTAGATACTTGAAAACTGCTATCACGTCCCCTCTCGGTCTTCTCTTTTCTAAACTAAAACAAGCCCAGTTCTTTCAGTCTTCCCTCATAGGTCATGTTCTCTAGACCAGCGTTTCCCAAACTATGGGCCGCGGCTGAAAAAAATACCGGGCCTCAGCGTGGCTGCCAGGAGGGGAGCAGAGCAGGGCGGGCTGAGAGAAGGTGTGTGTGTGGGGCGGGAAACCGGCTGCCGGGAAGCAGGGCTGTCCCGCAGAGATGGGCAGCCGGCGGAAGCAGGGTTGGGGGCAGCGGGGCTGTCCCGCGAAGATTGGGGCGGCCAGCAGAAGCAGGGTTGGAGGTAGCAGAGCTGTCCTGCGGAGATCTGGGCGGGCGATGGAAGCAGGGTTGAGGGCAGCGGGGCTGACCCGCAGAGATGGGGGAGGGCAGGCGGGCAGCGGAAGCAGGGTTGGGGGTAACGGGGCTGTCCCACGGAGATCCGGGCGGGCGGCGGAAGCCGGGTTGGAGGTAGCAGAGCTGTCCCGCGGAGATCTGGGCGGGCGGCGGAAGCAGGGTTGGGGGCAGCAGGGCTGTCCCGCAGAGATGGAGGGGGGGGCTGTCTGGCGGAGATCGGGGAGGGCAAGCGGCAGAACCAGGGCTGGCCAGGGGGCGGGGAGGCTGGCCGGGGGAGATCAGGAGGAGAAGGACGGGAGAACCAGCTTCTGGAAGCAGGGCTGGACAGGGGCAGCGGGGCTGGTCGTCGGGGGAGTGGGGCTGACTAGGGGAGATTAGTGGGGGGCGGGGAGAACCGGCCGCCGGAAGCAGGGCTGGACGGGGGCAGCAGGGCTGGACTGGGGAGATCGGAAGGAGAAGGGGAGGGAGCGGGACTGACCCGGGCACATGCAGACCCTGCAGACCCTGGCAGATGAGTGAGTCCGGCCGGGGATTCCATTTTGCCCCCCCTCCCCACATTCCCTCCCTGGAGTAGTTGCGAACTGCCTGGTAGGAAGACACACTCAGGCAGCGTGAGCACATCTACCTGCCAGGCAGTTCACAGCTAAGGACTGATACACCTAATTATAATAAAACTTACCTAATTAGAAAATACCAGACATTTTATATGTCTGGTAATTTCTCAATTTTTTCCCAGACAAAACCCTGAAATGCCGGACTGTCATGTACAAAACTGGACACCTGGCAACCCTACCCTTCCTTGCACTGTCCCTCCTAGCCAGATACCCTACCCCCAATCTGCTCCTGCTCCCACCTCCTGCAGTGCCCATGCAGCGCCGGGTCCCCCCAAGCCCTGGCCCAGGCTGGGCAGAGGATGCAGCCGGGTGAAACACTGAAACTTTATTCATTATTCATTCTTTTTTTATATGCGTTTATATTTTTGGGCTGCAAAAACCAGTACTGAAAAAAAACGGGTTCCAACTAAAGTAAAAAGTTTGGGAAACCCTGATCTAGCCAGCTTTCTATCCATCTTACAGTCCATTTATCCAATCCATATTCCCTTAACTTGCTGGCAAGAATATTGTGGGTGACTGTATCAAAAGCTTTGCTAACGCTGGCACTGGGGGCTTTGGGAGGACCAGAAACAACTTATTTGAATATTCATCATTTGCTTAATGAATATGCAAATATGCAAATGAATGTTACCGGTCCTCCAAAAGCTTGTGAATGGATTTACTGGTCCCTGTGTCAAAAAGTTTGGGAACCCCTGCTCTAGACCATTAATCATTTTTGTTGCTCTTCTCTGGACCTTCGCCAATTTCTCCATATCTTTCTTGAAATGTGGTGCCCAGAATTGGACACAATATTCCAACTGAGGCCTAATCAGTGCAGAGTACAGCGGAAGAATAACTTCTCGTGTCTTGCTCACAACAATCCTGTAAATGCATTGCAGAATCATGTTTGCTTTTCTTGCAGCAGTGCACACTGTTGACTCATGTTTAACTTGTCCTCCACTAAGACCCCTAAATCCCTTTCAGCAGTACTCGTTCCTAGACAATCACTTCCCATTCTGTATGTGTGAAATGTATTGTTCTTTCTCAAGTGGAGTACTTTGCATTTGTCGTTATTCATCCTGTTTATCTCAGACCATTTCTCTAGTTTGTCCAGATCATTTTGAATTTTGACCCTATCCTCCAAAGCACTTGCTACCCCTCCCAGCTTAGTATTATCTGCAAACTTAATAATCCTACTCTCTATATCATCATCTAAATCACTGATGAAGATATTGAACAGAACTAGTCCCAAAACAGACCCCTATGGAACCCCACTTATTATGCCCCTCCAGCATGATTGTGAACTGTTAATAACTATTCTCTGGGAATGGTTATCCAGCCAGTTATGCACCCACCTTGTAGTAGCCCCATCTAGGCTGCATTTTCCTAATGTATTGATAAGAAGGTCATGCAAGACCATGTCAAATACTTTACTAAAGTCTAGGTATGCCACATCCCTCACTTCTCCCTTATCCACAAGGCTTGATATCTTATCAAAGAAAGCTATCAGATTGGTTTGACATGATTTGTTCTTTACAAATCCATGCTGGCTGTTACCTATCACCTTATTCTCTTAATAATTGTGACAGGGCATCTGCCTTGCATTGGCCATATCAAGGGTTGAATCCAGCCCTGAGAAAGGGCTAGGACTGTGGAGCCACCAGCTGTGTCAAATAGCTGCAGCTGAGTCAAATAGGGCCCACATGGGATTGTATAAATAGGGGCTCCTGAAGAGGAGAGAAACAGACACACTCTTAGGTCCTTACCTCAAATAAGTGTTGTTTTTCTTAATTTAAATATTTTTTTCGAGGGCGGGGAGGGGGATGAGCGATTGAGTATGCAGGCTGCCCCCCTATCCCAGGGAGAAAAATCCCAGCCCTCTGTCACCAAAGCTGCTTGGGGCCACGTGATAAGTGCCTGTCCATGGCTGCTGCATCTACAGGGGGCACAGCTGGCCCGGCACAGCCGGGGGGCTCCCTGGGAGTCGGGCCAAAATGCACAGGATGCCGGCTCCGCCCCTCAGGGACTACAGAATAGTTGACTAGCTGCTAAGAATTCATGCAGGGGAAGAGGGGGAACTGGCTTTTAAGTCAGCTTCCCCACAGTGACAGGCTCCAGCTCCTCCCCACCCACCACTTGCTGCCTATGAGACAGAGGCAGCAAGGGTGGGAAAAATACAAGTGGTTGACTAGATTAACTGATAACCCTAGGCTTCCCTAGCCAGGGAAGCTACGTAGGCTTCTTGAGGCAGAGCAGTACTGGGGAAAGACAAGCAGAGCTAAGAATCTCTTGCCAGGCAAACTTCCAGGCTGAGCAATTGCTCTTAAGGTCTGAGTGTACTAGGGCTGCAGCGAGGCAACCAGGGCAGGAGAAGGTGGTAGGTTTACCCCCCTTTGTCAATGATGAGTGGCCATTTTAAACTGCAGTTTGCCCCTAAGACAGGGGCTAGATGACAACTGGCAGTCGGTCACTGAGGCAAGGTGGGCATAGGGGGTTGGGGGTTCCCTGGGAGGGAAGGACCCCAAAGTGCAGGGGCACCGCCAGAGGGCAGTACCGTGGGGGAAGGGGTCCATGGTCTGGGAGGGGTGCAAATCCTGATGCAAGGTGGCGGAGAAGGGAAGGTTACTCACCTTGTGCAGTAACTAGAGTTCTTCGAGATGTGTCTCCATGGGTGCTCCACTTAGGTGCGTCAGCGTCGCTGCACACAAGGCCTGGAGATCTCTGCTAGCAGTCTCCCGACTGCTGGCATGTGCTGTGCTATTGTGCAATCACAGAGAATGACAGTTAGGCACACACCAGCAACCGTTCCCTCCGTTCCTTCTCTACACCGGACTGTATTATCCCAGAGTAGACGGGAGGAGGGTGAGTGTGGAGCACCCATGGAAACACATCTCAAAGAACTCCAGTTACTGCACAAGGTAACTTTCCCTTCTTCTCTGAGGGTCCCCATGGGTGCGCCACGTAGGTGGGTGCTCCACTTATGTGACTACACAGCAGTCAGTATTCCTGCTTGGAGGTGGGCGCTCCGTGATGCAGGATTGGATGTTGGACAGAATGGTACATCCAGGTCTAGTGTCTGAGTCCTGAAATGACCCAATAGCAAAAGTATTGGCAAAGGCCCATGCTGCAGCTTTGCAAATGTCATCTATTGGAAGACCCTAGAGGAATGTCGTCGTGGTAGACACTGCTCTCGTGGAGTGCGCGCAGATAGCCGCTGGCGGCTGTCTGTTTTTCTGGGAGTAAGCCAACCGTATGCACGTAGAAATCCATTTGGATATTCATTGTTTGGCAACCGGTTGACCTCTGGACCTGTCTGCACAAGACACGGAAAATCTGGGTGTAGTTAGGAAGTCTTTTGTGCGTTCCAGGTAAAAGGCTAATGCTCTGCGTACGTCCTGCATGTGCAGCATTGCCTGGTTGCTGTCCTTATGTGGCTTTGGGAAGAACACAGATAGGTATATTGGTTCATTACAATGAAATGAGGTAGGTATCTTGGGGAGAAATTTCGGGTGGGCTCTAAGGACAACCTTGTCCTTGTGGAATACAGTGTACGGCGGATCCACCATGAGTGCCATTATCTCTCCCACTCTCCTGGCCGATGTTATCACACAAGAAAGGCTACTTTCATTGATAGGTGGAGTAGTGAGCAAGTCGTGAGTGGCTCGAACAGTCGTCTCATGATTGAGTCAAACACAAAGTTCAGATCCCATGATGGCACTGGCTCTCTATGCTGTGTGTAGAGATTCTGTATGCCTTTCTGGAATCTCTTAACACACGGGTGGGAGAACACGGAGTGCCCTTTAATGGCTGGATGAATGACTGATATAGCTGCTAAATGCATGTTGATAGAACTAACTGAAAATCCTGTGTCCTGTAGGTGAAGGATATATTCCAGTACATCTGATATTCCGGCCTTGTGTGGATCCCAAGCGTGAGCCGAATTCCAGGCCGCAAATCTGGCCCACTTCTACAAGTAAGTTCGTCTTGTACTGGGACTCCAGGAGTTAATTAGGATGTCTCTGACCTGTCAAGAGAGGGTTAACTCATTGTGTGAAGCCAACAAGCATCCAGGTTCATAGATTCCCAGCCAGTTTTCCTCCAAGTGTTCATGTCAGCTGACTGTGTCTCTGGGACTGGTATATTGTTTTGGAATTGTTGAACTCTATGAGATGCCCAAGGATCCCAATATACCCACTGTGGTGGGATTGGTGGAGGCATCCACTGTTCCATCTACCATGTCTGCATTTGCTGGTGTTGCACCCCCACCTGTGGAGGGACTCTGTGTCATCCCTTGGACTGTTCTTCCTCACCCTCGCTGAATCTGGCAGATGTCTGAGAGATTGGCATCGAGGAAAATAGTGAGTATCTGGAGCGTGGAATTCCATCTGTACCGAATAACGGTGAGCATGGTACCGATGTTACTGCAAGTTCCACCTCAGTCATGAACCTCGATACTGGCATCTGGGGAGGCAGCGGCTGTGTAGCTCCCTACTGCTGTCTGCGTCTATACCCTCGGCGCTTTAAAGTGTGCCTGTACCGGCGGTACCGAGCGCTTGCTTTCACATGGCAATCCGCTGCTCTGCAGCTTGCTGGCATTCTTGCTGCCCTGCGGTACCACGTTCTCCACCTGTACCGCCTTCCTCTGTGGGGAGCTTGGAGCATGTGCAGCAGATCTATGACCCATGTAAGGTGTTACAGAACAGGTTAAAGGGCTTGCTAGAAGGGGAGAGAGGCAGCTCTTACAAAAGGAACAACAACTGCCCTGGCTAATGAGGGGCAGCTGAAACAGGGCTGCTACCTATCAATTAAGGCCCAGATGAGTTGACTTAGGCTGCCACCAGACCTCTTTAAAAACCTTTCCTGTCGGGGAGGGTAGAGAGAGTGGAGAAGGAGTTTGCAGAGTTGAGGTGGAGAGGAACAAACAAGTGATAAGGAGATTCAGAGGAGCTAAGCAGGGAACAACATCAGCCCTGCTAAAGGCTGCAGGGGGAGGTGAGGGGCTCGAGCAGGGAGTGTTTGAAGACTCCCTATCCCCAAGGAGCCAGAGGACTTTTTACTCAGCCGCGACTGGCCCGAGGCATCAGCCCAACACTCCATTGTTTTGTTGAGGGACAGAAGGCCAAAGGCTAAAACAAGGCAAGTTTAGTCTCATACTGCAGCCCCTTAACTGTGGGACAGTGGGCAGAACAGGGATCTGGGACCCAGGAGTGGGACTGACCCTGCCACAAAGGGTAACAGCTTTTCTTTAAGCCAGATCCCTTATCCCGCAGTTCTGAGCCCTGTTTGCTGGTGCTCTTACCAGCCTCCTTTACTTTTTTGTTATTTCGAGGCTGCGGCTCTGGGGACTGGGAGAGTTTAGTGCTCTGCTCCACCTCCTGGTCTCACCCGCTGCTCGTACCCTCCTCCCTGAGGGGTTTATATCTGGGAGGGGTTGAATGAGGCTGTGACTCAGCCATGTTATCACGAACCAGTAGTGTTCATAGTAAATCTCTCGCCCTCTTAGAGCGGGGGTGAGCTTTTGGCAGTGAGGGCAGTGGCTGACCAGATGATCCTACCCTAAGCAGCGCAGACACTGCTCGTGTCTGTCTGCTGCTGCAATTGCTGTTCCACATCCTGTACACCTTTTAAAACCTAGGTGTGACGGCATGACATAGTTATATGCATGTGCTGCTCGCATATACTAGTTATCGTTTACTAGTTATCCTGGGTTTTTTTCTCTGAAGTATTTGGGAGACTGGTTAGAGTGTGACCGATGCTGGCAGTAAAGAAGGAACTGAGGGAATGGTTGCCAGCGCGTGCCTATCTGTCATTCTGAGTGATTGCACAATTGTACAGCACGCGCCGGCGGCCGGGAGACTGCTAGCAAAGATCTCCAGGCCGTGTGCACAGCGGCGCTGACGCACCCATGGGGACCCTCAAAGAAGAACAAGTAACAGCAGGTAAGACACCAGCACCAGCTAGAAGGGGGGTGCTCCAGGGTTGAACTAAGCTGATTCCCTGAGTGACCAGCAGGAGGCGCCAATGTACTGAAGTACAACCATAAAGATCAGGCATCATTTCTTTCTTTAAATAACCATGTACATGTCGTCTTACATTGTTTCAATAAGAACTGAAAAGAGACTATGTCCTAAATATTTTCAATTAGACTTTTATTTCAGTTGGCAGAATTTAATAAAAATTACAAAATCCCAGAATTAAAGTTGTACATGCTACACTAGTTCATCCTCTTGTTTTATATGCAAAATGGTCACACACTACTTTTTCCCCACAGGATCTCTGCCTCATTTACTATTCAGGTTGGAAAGTGATCACTGATTGGGTAACTATTCAATTTGTTTTTTATCCTTATCCAAAGTATTGTTCCATGCTTTGTTTATTGCTCATCACATAAAACTTAGCACTAAAAAAAGCTTTATGATAAGATTTTCTTTGGTGCTAATCCTCAGAATATGTGAATACTTAAACATTAATTTATCTTCACAATTTCTTTAAGTTAAGGTATTATTACCTCTATTTCAAAGATAATTAACACAGAAATAAAAGTTAAAATAGTCAAACTGTTCACTAAATCCAGTTAGAGACATCTAGAGTCTGATGTCGACACATCCATTACATAAAAATACAACACATTTTTATAGACTTTATAAGTTCAGTGAATTGCTCCCACTGACTTCAGCTACAGCTGTGAGCACTCATCAGTTTTGCATAACCAACCACAGGTGCCTCAAACTTGATACACATAAAATAAGGAATACATAAAATAAAACTTTCACCAGTGGCAACAATTAAGTGATTTTCCAAGAATTTCATAGGAACTCTGCACCAGAAGTAGAGATAAAATGTAATTCTCTATGGTGGCATTTAACTGCTTAAATGATGAGACCATCCCTTCTCTATGTTCAACCCACGATCCATTCGTTCTATACCTTTCGGCTTCTTGAGCAAATGAGACTGACACCCTCCTTTATTAGACCACCCTAGTTCATCCCCAGTCCATCTTGTGTACTGAATAAGAAAAGGGAGTTACTCACTTCATGCAGTGACAACTGTTCTTCGAGATGTGTGTCCCCATGGGTGCTCCACATCAGGCGTGGCGATGTCCTGGAGCCTCAGAGCGGAGTCTTTTACAAGCAGTATCTGCAAGCCGCGCATGCGCAAGGGAAGCTCGCACAGTTCCTTGATTGTCACCTCGTGCGCACGGCTTGTCCCCTCCCTTCAATTCCTCTTCTCCACTGGAGCAGTTTGTGACTCTGAGTAGAGGGGAGGAAAGGAGGGTGTGGAGTACCCACAGGGACACACATTTTGAAGAACAGTCGTTACTGCACGAGGTGAGTACTTCTTTGGATGATGTCCCCGTGGGTGCTCCACGTCAGGTGACTGGCAAGCAGTATCGGACAGGATGGTGGGAATCGGAGTCACTGCTTAGAGGCTGTAGATAGTACCGCCATTGCCAGTACTGAATAGGCAGCCAGTTGTGACATAATAGCATAATGTCTCGTGAAGGTATGCTCTGAGGACCAGGCCCGTAAATGTCTTTGAATAGTACGTTGGTGAGGAAAGCCGTGGAGGTGGCAGCTGCACGGGCCGTGTGTGCCATTGGTGGAGCTGATAAGGGCTTGTTGCAGAGTGCATGACAACACAGTATGCACGAGGAGACCCACATAGAAATGCATGGTGTTGAAATAGGTGCACCCTTCAATTGTGGTGCGATGGAAATGAACAAGCAAGAAGATTTGCGGAATGATAGCATTCTGTCTATATAAAAGGACAAAGCTTGTCGTATGTCGAGTGTGTGAAGCATGGCCTCCTTGGGGGATGCGTCAGGCTTGGGAAAGAACACTGGTAAGAGAGAGTTACTCACCTTGTGCAGTAACGTCTGTTCTTCGAGACGTGTGTCCCCGTGGGTACTCCACTCGAGGTGCTGGGCTCATCCCGGTGCCACAGACAGAGAATCTTCCTTAGCAGTAGCCCTGCCGGCCCACGCATGCGCTCCTGCTGTCTCGTGCCGTTCACGCCATTACAGCTGAGCGCGGGCTGGCTTGTCAGTTTCCTCCCAACCGGAAGTGTCTGAAAGAAAAAAACAGAAGCTCCGAAGCAGGGAGGAGGGTGGGTTGTGGAGCACCCACGGGGACACACATCTCGAAGAACAGACGTTACTGCACAAGGTGAGTAACTCTCTCTTCTTCGTCGAGTAGTGTCCCCGAGGGTGCTCCACTCGAGGTGAGTACACAGCAGTGGTCCAATGCTATCGGTGTGCTTTGGACTTATGGCCCCTGCGCTGTGGCAAGAACTGCTTGCGCCACCGCTGAATCATTCTTCAAAATTTTCACGAGGGCATAGTGTCTGGCGAAGGTAAGAGCAGATGACCAAGTTGCTGCATGGCATATGTCCTGCAAGGGCACACCTCTAAGGTAAGCAGTGGATGCGGCCATGCCTCTGGTGGAGTGGGCGCGAGGCCGTCTCGGTAAAGGTTCATGCCGTAGGGCATAACAACATGTGATGCAAGAGGCGATTAAGTTGGAAATACGCTGTGCGGAGGCCTTTCGAACGCTCAGCAGTAGCTATAAACAGACACCGAGACTTCCTGAAAGCACGTGTTCTGTCCAGGTAGAAGGCCAGCGCTCGCCTGATGTTGAGCGTAAGTAGCCGTCAGTCTTCTAGTGAAGAATGCAGTTTTGGACAGAATGTTGGCAGGCTTATGGGCTCGTTTATATGAAAAGGACAGTTCACCTTCGGGAGGAAGGACACGGAGCACTACCCCACGCTCAGAAAATAGTGTGTACGGTGGGTCGACGGATAGAGCTGCCAATTCACTAACCCGGCATGCTGAAGTGATTGCCAGCAGGAATGACACCTTCATCGTGAGCATGCGCAAGTCACAAGTTGCTAACGGCTCAAATGGGGGACGAGTTACTGTGTCCAACACTAAAGCCAAGTCCAACGGCTCTGGTGGAATCCTGTAGGCCGAATACAAATTCCCGAGCCCCTTTAGGAATCTTTTAGTGAGCGGATGGGCAAACAACGAATGACCGTCGATGGGAAGATGGAAGGCCGAGATTGCTGCCAGGTGAACTTTCAGCGAAGTAATTGCCAACCCTCCCCCCCGCCCCCGTCTTTAGGTGGAGCATGTAATCCAGGACCTGCTGTACCGGTGAGGAGAGAGGGTCAAGATTCCTCACCGCACACCAAGACTGGAATCAATACTATTTGTAGAGGTAGGTCTTGCGAGTGGTCTGGTGCCTGCTGTTTATCAGCACGTCTCACTGCCTGAGAGCAGGTCATTTCTGGTGGTTGGAGCCAGTTAGGAGCCACGCCGTGAGGTGCATGTGATAGATGCCCGGATGCACCATCGTACCGTGCTGTTGAGACAACAAGTTGGACAGCCTTGGTAGTCGTCGTGGCTGAGCAACCGACATTCTCGACAATTGCGTCAGCCAAGTCTGTCGGGGCCAAAAGGGTGCTATGAAAATCACTGTCGCGCCCTCCAGTGCTATCTTCTCCAGCGCCCTCGGAATGAGAGGAAGAGTATGAAAAGCGTAGAGTAATTGGTGACGACTCCAGGCGAGTAGGAAAGCATTTCCCAAGGAATTCATGCCGACGCCCGCCCACGAACAGTAACAATGGCACCTTCTGTTGTGACAGGTGGCAAAGAGGTCTATACTCGGGAACCCCCAGAGATGGAAAAGATCGCGAACAACTTCGTTGTGTAACTCCCACTCGTGTTGGGGAAGGAAGTGTCTGCTGAAGGCATCGGCGATGACATTGTCCTTGCCGGGAAAGGATGATGCGGTAAGGGTTATACCGTGCCCAATTGCCCAGTTCCACAGTCGTATAGCCTCTGTGCAAAGGGGGCGTGAGCGCGCGCTGCCTTGCCTGTTGATATAGTACACTGTGCATATATTGTTGGTGAGAATGCGAACCGTAAGACCTCGGATCATGTGGAGGAAGTGCTCGCAGGCGTTCAATACAGATCGCAACTCGAAGAAATTTATGTGCTGTAGGGATTCCTGGGGAGCCCAGAGCCCCTGAACTTGATGCTCTTGCAGATAGGCACCCCAATCAATCAAGGAAGCGTCCATTGTGATCTGCATTGAGGGCTTCTGCCCATGAAAGGGGGCCCCTGCTAGCAGATTTTTGGGACTGTCCCACCATGTTAGCAAAGTCCTGACGTGCTTGGGAATAGACACTGTTTTATTCGTGCTGTGTACACCTGGTGTATAAACAGTGAAAAGCCAGTGCTGGAGGCTGCGCAGGTGGAGTCTTGCGTGTGACACCACATATGTGGTGCCAGCCATATGCCCGAGCAGCTGTAGGCAGGTAAGTATGCGGGATTTGGGAGCAGTTGACACAGTCTGAACCAAATGCCAAATCAACTCGAATCTCACTGTGGGTAAGTATACTCTTGCGCTCAGTGCATCGAGCCTCGCACCGATAAATTCCAGGTCGTGACTCGGCATCAGGTATGACTTGTCAAAGTTGATTCAGACCCAAAGCCTTGAAAACTGTCGTGGTAGTGGCAACTGCCCAGATAGCCTCGTCGAGGATAGGGGCCTTTAATAAGCAGTCGTCAAGATACAGGAAGATCGTGATATCAAGACATCGAAGGTAAGCAGCCACCACTGCTAGGGTCTTGGAGAACACTCGTGGAGCTGCTGAGAGGCCGAAGGGTAACACCCGATATTGGTAATGTTCTGTGCCAACTACAAAATGAAGGAATCGCCTGCAGGCTGGATGGATCGTTATATGAAAATAGGCATCCTGCAAGTCGAGGGACACGAACCAATCCCCTTTGTCGAGAGCCGGGATGATAGAGGCCAACGTAACCTCCTGAATTTCTGTTTCCGCAAGTGTCGGTTGAGTCGACGCAGGTCCAGGATAGGTCTCCAACCCCCTGACTTCTTCTTGGTGAGGAAGTACCAAGAGTAAAAACCTCTCTCCCGGAACTGAACAGGTACCCTCTCCACTGCCCCTATTGTAAGTAGACAAGAAACCTCTTGCTGTAGAAGAGTCTTTTGAGAGGGGCCCCTGAAAAGGGACGGGGAGGGAGGGGAAGGGGGAGGTATTGAGTTGAAAGGAATGGCATATCCTGAAGCGACTATGTCATTGACCCAACGGTTGGTGGAAATCAAAGACCAACGGTGTTGATAAGGTCTCAACTGATGATGGAATAAAGCTTGTGGATTGTGTAGAGCCTCTGTCAAAGGGGTGGTGCGCAGTCCCTTGACCGACACGTCAAACTTGCTGCTGCCCCTGCTGGTGGCCAGGCTCCTTGTTAGACTGCTGTCTTCATTTCTGTTGGCGCTGTCTTGGCCTCTGGTGCTCGTATGGTCTGGAATGGAATGACGCGTAAGAGAAAGATCTTTGCTTGTTATAGGGCGTATATCTCTTGCACTTATACGGAGGTGTATACATCCCCAGCATTCTCAACGTCGTACGGGAGTCTTTGCCTGAGTGGAACACCTGATCGGTGGATTGAGTGAAGCGTGACTGGCAATCGAAGGGTAAGATTTACCTTATTCAGTAAATCTTTCGGGGCAGCAGCTTGATGCAACCAGGACGCACGATGCATGACTACAGAAGTTGCTGTGGCTCGAGCCGCTGCATTGGCAGTATCCAGAGCGATCTGCAATGCTGTTCAGGCTGTTGTGTAGCCCTCCTGTATTACCACCTTTAGAATTTGACGTTTCGAGTCCGGTAGATGTTCTAAAAGAGGAATCAATTTTGAATAATTGTTGAAATCTAGGCGTTTGGCCTCCTTGTCATTTACGGTATTTTTAGTCTGTGCTGTCTTGGACCTTTGTTGTGTGGCGTCCATGACAAGGGAATTGGGCAGAGGGTGAGTAAACAAGAACTCCATGCCCTTCTGGTTTATAAAGTATTTCTTATCAGATCGCTTATTGGTCGGCAAGGAAGTAGCTGGAGTCTGCCAAATGTCGCTGGCAATTTCCAAAATGGCATCGGCAAAAGGGAGTGCCAATTTTGATTTTTGAGACTGTTGCAAGTTCTTAAGTAACAGATGGTGTTTTTGCTGAACAGCCGTAGTCTGAATGCTCTGAGATTGAGCAACACTCTTAAAAAGTTCTTGAAACTGTTTATGGTCTTCCGTTGGAGATAAATCCCCGGGGAAGACTGCGTCATCTGGCGACGAAGACGAATGGTTGGCAGGAGAATCAGGACTCTGAAGTTCCCGACTTGGAGTGTGGTTGTCTTGCTGTCCCTCATGAGTCTGGACTGAAGCCGTATCCTCCACAGGGGTTGGTGATGCCGCCGGGAGGTGGGGTTCTAATGGTGCAAGACGTGGAGACACCGGTCTGCTGGAGCGCGGAGATCGTGAATGCGGATACCTTCCGCGGAGAGAGGAATGATGGTCATCATAGTAATGGTCATAGTATCTACTGCGACGGTATGACCCCAGTGAATATCTCGGAGAATAGCTCCTTGGTGTTCCATACCTACGTGAATATCGTGAGGGTTTTGAAGACCGTGGTGAAATAGATCTCATGGAGTAGCGGGAGGGAGATCTAGAGTAATGCGCTCAATAACACTGTCGTGGTGAGTGACGAGGCGACCTGTAGTGGCGGTCCCTGGTCGAGGCATAACGATGAGTGCGGTGATGGCTGTCTGAGTAGGACGAAGTGGGTGATACCTTCCGCGGAGAGAGAACACAGAGCGGTCTGGGGTGAGAGATGGTGTCCAAACCCTTCCTGACTTGCGTTGTGCCGTGGACAGCACCGAGCAGTTCAGAGGAGAGGACGGTGCCGTCTGCAATGGGCTAGCAGGAAGTGAAGCAGTCTGCATAGCCTGACCACAGTTTGATTGAAGACCCGGTGCCACTGGATCAGCAGGTTGTGGGACCGAGGGAGGCAATGCCGGTGCTGAGAGTTGCATATTGATGGTGCCCTCCTGTGGCACCAATGCCGGAGCATCTGTCATCGAAGAGAGCGGAGATAAAGACGCTGTGGGTGCCGGCACAGCTGCGCTCGTTTGCACATGCACCGAGAAAGCCGGTGCTGGGGCAGCCATTGCCAGTTTCAAACCAGCCGTTGGAGCCGTTGCCGGTGCTGACTCAGCCCTGGACCCTTTTGCAGATGCCAGTATCGGGTCCTTGGTGCGGGCTAGGGTAAGGGCAGAAGAGCTACGGCTCTTGCCCGTTTTCTCCATGGGATGCCTCGGCAGAACGCCAGAGGTTCCTGGTCTGTCACCCACACTAACCCTCACAGAGGGTTCTGTGGGGAATCTCTGTAGGAGATGAACGAGTCTCATGAGCCCCCGAAGCAGTGGAGAGTGACTCAGACATGTCGGCGGTCTGGAGGGCTTTATTAAACAACAGGACCCTCAGCCTCAGCTCTCGGTCGCGCTTGGCACGTACAGTCAATTTCGTGCAATGAACGCACTTGGGAGGGACATGTCCATCCCCGAGACATTTAATGCACCGCGAGAGCCCATCTGATGCTGGCATGGCATCCTGGCACTGGGTACACCTCTTAAAACAGGGTGATCCCGGCATAATTCCTTGTTTAGACTTGCTGAACAACCCAAGGAAAAGAAGTTTTGTTGTTTTTTTCTTTTTAAACAAGGGGAACTATATTACTAAGAACAACTACTCTAACACTAACAACCTAAGAAGAAACAAGTAACTTTCTAACACTAATCTCCCTTTCTCCTCTGACAGGAGGGGGAGCATATCTAAAGTCCATCTGCGGCCGTGGACGGTTGAAGGAAACTGACAAGCCGGCCGGCGCTCAGCTGTAACGGCGCGAGACAGCAGGAGCGCATGCGCGGGCCGGCAGGGCTACTGCTAAGGAAGATTCTCCGTTTGTGGTGCCGGGATGAGCCCAGCACCTCGAGTGGAGCATCCTCAGGGACACTACTCGACGAAGAATACTATAGGTTCGTTGATGTGGAAGGCAGTGCACACCACGGGTAAAGAAGTTGGATGCGGGCGTAATATGACTTTGTCCTTAGAGAAGAATGTATAGGGCAGGTCCGTCATGAGAACCCTTATTTCGCTAACCTTCGTCTCCGAGGTGATAGCTGTAAGGAATAGCACCTTCATTAGCAGGAATTGCAGTGGACAAGTGGCCAAAGGTTCAAAGGGAGGCCTCATGAGAGAGTCCAGGACAAGGTTCAGATCCCACGTAGGGGGAGGCACCCAGACAGGAGGGTAAAGATTTTGAAGGCCCTTCAGAAATCTTCTCATAGTGGGGTGTGCGAATACCGATGAGCCCTCTATGCACTCATGAAGAGTTGATATCGCTGCAAGGTGTACCCTCACAGAGGAATTAGATAGACCCCCCCCCGGTTTTGAGATGATGTAGGTAGTCGAGAATTTGATGAAGTGGTGCCACATGAGGAACTATGTGGGCCAGGTGACACCAAGCCAAAAATCTTTTCCATTTTTGCAGGTAGGTAGCCCTGGTGGATGGTCGTCTGCTCTATAGGAGAATTTCCTTCACACGATCTGAGCATAGGGATTCCATTCCCTGGAACCAGAGAGGAGCCATGTGTGAGGCTGGGGGTGAAGCCATTTGCCCATGTCCTGCAATAGGATGTCATGCCGGAGCGGAAGAAGATATGGCTCGGCTAAAGACGTCGCACATAGAAATGGGAACCAGGTCTGTCTTGCCCAAGATGGTGCTATTAATATCACCAGAGCACCATCCATCCGGATCTTGTGCAGCACTCGGGCTATAAGTGGGATGGGTGGGAAGGCATAGTGTAATAGTTCATCCCAACGGATGAGGAAGGCATCGCCGAGAGATCGTGTGCCTAGGCCAGCTCTCGAGCAATACTGGTGACACTTGGTATTGTCGGGAGTCGCGAAGAGGTCTATTGTTGGGACCCCTCATCGCTGAAAGACTGAGGTAAGTATGGCCAGATGTAATTCACATTCATGGCTGAAGTTGAAATTTCGACTCAGGGCATCTGCCTGTACATTGTTTACTCCAGGTAAGTATGAGGCCTTCAGGTTATGCCATACTGAATGCAACAATTCCAGAGGCGGGATGGCTTTGGTGCACAGTGACGGGGAGCAAGCTCTCCCATCTGTTTATGTAAAACATGGTTGTCATGTTGTCAGTAAGTATGTGCACCATCTGGTCAGTAAAGAGCGGAAGGAAATGGTTGCAGGCATTCCTCTCAGCCCTGAGTTCCAGTAGGTTGATGTGCAGTGAGGATTCGTGTGCCCTGGACTGTGTGATGGAGTAAATGAGCACCCCATCCGACAAGGGAGGCATCTGGACTGTTCGGGCTGGTGAAAAGGAACTCCCATTAGAAGGTTGGAGGGAACTGTCCACCATGAGAGTGAGTCCCGCACCCTGTTGGGGAGCACAACCTGTTTATATAAGGAATGGAGGCCTGGTCTGTAAACTGACGCTAGCCAGTGCTGTATGGCTCGAAAATGAAGGTGAGCATGTTGTACGACATAGGTGGTAGCCGCCATGTGCCCCATTGCTTGTAGGCAGGTGAGGGCCGTAGTGGTAGGGGTAGTTCGCAATGTGATAACAATATTGCGCAATGCTGCAAATCGGTTTTGGGGCAGGTAAGCCTTGGCCATCAAAGAACTCTATGCCCTGAGTGGGGAGTAGAGTCGATTTCTGTTTGTTTATTAAGAGGCCGAGGCGGCTGAAAGTCTATCTGGTTTCGGTAATCATGCTGGCAGTTTCCAACTGCAATCAGCCCTTTATGAGGCAATTGTCTAAATACGGAAAGATGATGATGTCCTGTTGACAAAGATAGGCTGTGACCACAGCCAGGACCTTTGAAAATACTCTGGGAGCCGAAGAGAGCCCGAAGGGAAGTACACTGTACTGATAATGGTTGTGGCTGGCAGTAAATCGGAGATAGCGTCTGTGTGACGGGTGTATGGCGATATGAAAGTATTCATCTTGAAGGTTGAGAGCTGAAAACCAGTCCCCTTTGTCCAAAGCCAGTATAATCGCTGCCAGTGTTACCATTTGGAATCGTTGTTTTCACAGATGCTTGTTTAACTTCCGTCGATCTAGTACGAGTCTCCATCCCCCTGTGCGCTTCTGTGTCAGGAAGTATTTGGAGTAAAATCCCCTCCCTTGAAAGGCTCAAGGAACCTCCTCTATCACCCCTAAATGAAGAAGGTGGCTGACTTCCTGTTGGAGGAGCATCTCGTGAGAAGGGTCCCTGAAAAGGGATGGGGAGGGGGGAAGCAACATAAAGGGGATGGCATATCCTATACAGATAATCTCTAAGATCCATTGATCCGATGTTATAGCATCCCACTGATGGTAAAAGGGATGAAGTCTGTTGATAAACAGGTGGTGCTGGTTGGTAAAAGAGGAAGCGGGAGGTTGGGAAGGCCCTCGACCACACCCTGAAACCTGCTGCTTTGTTGCCTGGGAGCCCAAGGAGCTAGTTGGAGGTGGACGTCTCCTCTGAGGGTGCTATCTGGGGCAGTTGTAGTCATACTGCCTTTGCTGCATGTGGTTGTAGTAACTATCCCTTGTCTTGTTATATGGGGTATAGTGCCTCCGATGATAGGGTCGAGTATACATTCCTAGTGTGTGGAAGATGGTTCGGGAGTCCTCACTACCGTGTAGGAGCTCATCTGACATTGACACTAAGAGTTTGAATTTGTCAAAGGGAACGTCTTCTACCCTGGACTGGAGCTCTTTGGGCATCCCGGCTGCAAGGAGCCAAGAGTCTCTCCTCATGACCACAGCTCTTGCGGTTGCCCTGGCCGCTGTGTCAGCCACATCTAAGGCGGAGAGGAAAGCTGTACGAGCGATCATGTGTCCTTCATGAATAAAGCCTCTAAGGATGGGTCTTTGGGAGTCAGGGAGATATTGCATCAGTTCAGCCAGTTTAGAATAGTTGTCAAAATCATGGTTCGCCAACAAGGCAGTGTAATTAGCTATTCGAAGCTGAAGGGGATTGTGATGCAGACCAACAGAGGATAGGGGAAATGAAACCAGCCCCTGAGAAGCTGAGGAGAGTGAAGGACTCCGTCTGAAGCTGAGGACAGGAGAAGAGGCACTGAAGGGAGGGGGCGAGCTGCACATGCAAGGTGGCAATCAAGGGACAGCGTGAGCTCCCCTCACTCATGCGCGGCTCGCAGACACTGCTAGCAAAAGACTCTGCTCTGAGGCTCCAGGATGTTGCCACACCTGACGTGGAGCATCCACAGGGACATCACCCAAAGAAGAACAGAAGTTCTGTGGAAAAATACCATAAAATCATGTAACTAAGGACTATTATAAAGCATATGCCAAAGGGGAGTGAATTAAGTTCTGACATTTCCTAACATTTGAGTGCTTGACTTTGAAATATGAACAGTCTAAATTTAATTTAGTTTATAATAGAGGCCTGTAGTGGGTTGGAGTGGCCACCCACTGACCCCGAGGGGGAAATGTCCCTCCCTGAGCCTTGTAGGCAGTACCAGACCCTAATGACTCACCTGGGAGGAAGCCAGGGGCAGGGCCAGGGATATAAAAGGCCTGCCTGCAAGGCCAGTGGGGGGCCGAGCCAGAAGCCTTCTCACCCCAGCCAGCCAGCCAGAAGCCTGCTCAGCCCAATCCCATGAGGAACCAGACACGCGGGAAACTGACGACTGGCCGGGGCCACTCCTGGAGGACTACCTGGAGGGTCTGCGTATCTGGCCGGAGGACCTGCCCAGGAGCCAGGTACATCTCGAGGGGGGGAGAAATGGAACTGGCCCAGGGATAGCCGACCTTGGTCTGGCAGAGGGTCAGCGCACAGCGGTATGGACCTCCGCTGGCCCAGCAACAAGAGGTCAATGTGTTTTGGACCCGGATCCCTGCTGACCCAGCAGCCGACTGCTTGGCTGCTGTTACAGCACTGGGCTGGGACACGGTGGTGTAGGGAGGGCCCGCGTCCCCCCTACCACCCACTAACTGGGTGGCAGTCTCCCCCTCTCTCTCTGCTACCACAGGCAAAGTGCCTGAACCCCTCCTGAACAAGGAGATAGACTATCTACCCGTGCATACCTGCTGTGAATTGGTTTGCTTACTTGCTGCAGCCCCGCCCTGCACCAGGGCTGGGCTATAAACTGCTGCCCTGCCCTACGTTAGGACTAGGCTGTAAACTGCTTAATGTCTGTGGCCTTCCCCAGCATAAGGCCTGGACTATAAACTGTTTGGGTGTGTCTAGACTACAGGGATTTTTCGAAAAAAGTGGCCTTTTTTCAAAAAAACTTCCCCTGCATCTAGACTGCTGACGCATTCTTTCGACCACAGAAAACCTCATTTTACAAGGAAGAACGCCTTTTTCGAAAGTGCTCTTTTGAAAAAAGGGGCTATGTAATGCAAACTGTGCTTCTTCGAAAGACAGCATCCAGACTGCCTGGGTGCTCTCTTTCAAAAAAGCAGCTTGTTTTTTCCAAAGTACTGGTTGTAGTCTAGATACTCTTTCGAAAGAGGCTTGCAATCTAGACGTAGCCTTTAATTGCTGTGGCCCTCCCCTGCATAAGGCCTGGGCTACAAACTGATAACTGCTTGATTACGGCAGCCCCGCCCTGTGCTAGGGCTGGGCCGTAGACTGGTACTGCGGCAACCCCGCTCTAACCCAGGGCTCGGACTTAGACTGCATGTAGTGGATTGGAGTGGCCACCCACTGACCCCGAGAGGGACACTCCTCATCCCTCGGGGTGCGCCCCACCAGGCTACAAGGCCCAACTTAAATATATACCCAAATTAAAAAACACAGTAAAAGAACCAAAAAAGTACTACCGTGGCTTAACAACCAAGTAAAAGAAGCAGTGAGAGAGAAAAAGGCATTGTTTAAAAAGCGGAAGTTAAATCCTAGTGAGGATAATAGAAAAGAACATAAACTCTGTCAAATTAAGTGTAAAAATATAATAAGAAAAGCCCAAAAGAAGTTTGAAGAACAGCTAGCCAAAAACTGAAAGTAATAGCAAAACGTTTTTAAGTACATCAGAAGCAGGAAGCCTGCTAAACAACCAGTGGGACCCCTAGATGATCGAGATGCCAAAGGAGCACACAAAGACGATAAGGTCATTGCGAAGAAACTAAATGAATTCCGTGCTTCAGTCTTTATGGATGATGATGTTAGGAAGATTCACAAAACGGAGCCATTCTTTTTAGGTGACAAATCTGAGGAATTGTCCCAGATAGAGCTGTCATTAAAGGAAGTTTTGGAACAAACTGAAACTTAACAGTAACAAGTCATCAGGACCAGATGGCATTCACCTAAGAGTTCTGAAAGAACTTAAATATGAAATTGTGGAACTATTAACTGTGGATTCTAACCTATCCTTTAAATCAGCTTCTGTACCCAATGACTGGAAGATAGCTAATGTGATGCCAATATTTAAAAAGGGCTCTAAAGGTGATCCTGGCAATTACAGACCGGGCAAATTACTTGAAACTATAGTAAAGAACAAAATTGTCAGACACATAGATGAACATAATTTGTTGGGGAAAAGTCAACATGGTTTCTGTAAAGGGAAATCATGCTTTACTAATCTATTAGAGTTTTTTGAGGGGGTGTTGCAGGGTAGTTCCTCTGTCCCTCACCCATGGGGCACTGTTGAGCTCCTGGGCCTCGTGGCACCACACCCCGCGTCTTCTGCAACCCCGGAGTCCCTCTTCCCCATGGCAATGTGGCCTAACGGCCAGAGTCTCTAGCACTACTCCTTCAACAGGGCAGTGAGGCCCAGTAGCTGGAGTCTCTAGCAACACCCTTTTCACCAGTGCAGTGCGGCCTAGCGGCCCGAGTCTCTAGCAATGCCCTTTTCAATGGGGCAATGTGGCCTACTGGCCGAATTAGAAGTCAAGATGCAGCATCTCCTCGGAGAATAAGGAGGTGGGGTAGCGGGACCCGGGCCCTCCCTCTCCACCGGGTCCCAGCCCAGGGCCCTGTCAATGGTGGGCGCATCCCATCCTTAGCTCAGCAGGGAGTCTGCCCGAAACACACTAAACTTCTCGGGGGTCTAGTTCCCTGCCTTGGACTACCTCCTACCCTGTCAGGATTGCTGGCATCTTCCCCACCTGTGTCCTCAGAGCCAGGCCCTTCTGTGTCCGGTCTCTGCTGGCTGGCTGGCTTCTACTGCGGCGTCCACCTGCTGCTCCTCCTCTGGGCTCGAAGCCTCCCTGGCTGTTGCCCACTGGCTGGCCTCCTGGTCTGGTCTCCCAGGCGGCTCACCTGCAGGAGCTTGGGCAGTATGTCCTTCCTCCTCAGCAGCCAGCCCAGACTGAGGCTCCCTCCAGGCTTTTATACCTGGACTGTAGTCTGAGCATGCCCAGCAGGGCTGCAGGGACAGGGCTTCTTCAGTCAGGTGAGCCTGATTAGGCTCAGCTTTCACAGTGCGAGAAGGATACAGCCCGTCACAGGGGGTAAACAAACATGTGGGCAGGGGGGATCCAGTAGATACAGCATATTTAGATTTCCAGAAAGCCTTTGACAAGGTCCCACACCAAAGGCTCTTAAGTAAAATAAGTTGTTATGGGATAAGAGGGATAAGTTATCAATCTCATGGACTGATAACTGGTTAAAAGACAGGAAACAATGGATAGGAATAAATGGTCAATTTTCAGAAAGGAAAAAGGTAACTAGTGGTGTTCTCCAAGTGTCTGTATTGGGACCAATCCTATTCAAGCTATTTATAAATGATCTGGAGAAAGGGGTAAACAGTGAGGTGGCAAAATTTGCAGATGATATAAAACTGCTCAAGACAGTTAAGACCAAAGCAGACTGTGGAGAGCTTCAAAAAGAACTCACCAAACTAAGTGATTGGGCAACAAAATGGCAAATGAAATTTAATGTTGAGAAATGTAAAGTAATGCACATTAGAAAAAATAATCCTAACTATACATACAATATGATGGGGACTAATTTAGCTACAACTACTCAAGAGAGAGATTTTGGAGTCATTGTGGATAGTTCTCTGAAAACATCCACTCAGTGTGCAGCAGCAGTCAAAAAAGCAAACCGAATATCAGGAATCATTAGAAAAGGGATAGAGAATAAGACAGAGAATATCTTATTGGCTCTATATAAAACAATGCTACGCCCACATCTTGAATACTGCATGCACATGTGGCCAGCTCATCTCAAAAAAGATATACTAGCACTGGAAAAAGTTCAATAAAGGGCAAAAAAATTACTCGGGGTTTGGAACAGGAATCCTGGGTTCCAGTTTACATTATAAAAGGTTACGGATTTTGGTTACCGATCATTCTATCCTCATTCACCATGTCTTCTGCCTCTTCCCCTTGTATCCCTTCAACTCTTCTCTGTCCTAAATCTGACATGTAGTCACCAACTGCCCTCCCTGTTCCCATCACCTTCCATAGCTTGTCTTTGCCTCCCCTATTCCTCACTCCTCTGCAATCCAGCTAGGCGGCTTCCTTCTTTGCCTTCATGCAGCCTGGCATCAACACAAGGAGCACCAGGAGCACCAGAAAGGCAGTCTCTATGCTGTCGGTTCCTAGAGCTGCAGCAGCTTAGAGGAATACATGAAGAGAAAATTCTGCTCAGCCCATGCAGCCCTCGGATGGAGCACAAATATTATAGAAAGAAAGTTTGGGTAAGTCAGCTGCTAAACTCTATGAGGCCTTTACTGAGCACATGGCCAAAAGCGCACTCCTGAAGCCAGGTCAACTCCCAGGCTAAATTTCTTCTTCAAAACATGGAAGCACTGAACTGTATCAATGAAAGAGGTATATGAAGTTTTTAACATGATAAAAAAAATCATGTTCTGAGAAATGGCAGACACATTTTAGCTGAAATCTTAAATATATACATAAATAAATGGTCTGAGGGAGACACCCAACATGGAAAATTTCAGTCCAAATGACTGAAGTTTGACAACAGTTGTAAGCAATTGAAAACCAGATCTTATACAGCTTGGACCTCCCTGGTCCAGCACCCTCGGGATCTGACTATTCCCGAACGAGGGAGTTTGCTGGACATGGGGAGGTCAATGCTGGCCCCTCTGCTGCCAGCCTCTCTAGGCTCTCCCCTATCCGTTGGGCTCCCCTCCTGGCCGCTGGCCCCACTACTGCTGACATGTCTCAGGTCCTAGCCCCTCTACCAGCCCAGCTGGGCTCCCAGCCCCATCAGGGCTGCTGGCCAAAATGCTGCTGGCCCTCATGCATTTGTAATCCCAGTCGCTGAAGCTCTTTTGTCCAGGAACATCTGTCAGTTCCAGTTTAGAGAGGTCCAATCTGTAAGAAACAGTGGTAGGTAATCTTAACTACATGTGCTGCTACCACCTCTGCATAAAATTATGAGCACACTTTGTTAATTTTATTTATTTTAAACTATCATCCCAATAATGTGTTTATTGGAAATAATTCCCTTTCAGAGGGAAATACCAAAATAAATATCTCAGCAAGCCCAGGAAGTCACCTTGCGTATGCACCAATGTCAGGATATTGTCATTGTACTGACTCAGCAATACCTGCACTCACAAACTTCCAACTGCTGTCAAGAATTTGGGAGACAGAGTAATCACTGCACTGATAAAATACCAGTAATTTAGACAACTATAAAACTCCAGTGGAAAAATTAAAACCTGCCAATCAACATGGAATCTTTTAATCTCAAAGTCCATTTTCATTAGATGAATATTAACTTTTCCAATGCAGATAAAATAGACTGACCTGATAATGGGGTTTATACCATTGTTTCAAGTCCCAGTCCCAAAGAATCATCTGTAAAAGAGACAAAATACATAATAATGAATTATATGCTAGCAGTCAAAAAGTGCATATTAATTAAATACATCTTGATCAATTCATGCTATTTACAATCATTCCCTCCAAATTTTGGTGGGTAGGAAAGGCTTATTTTCAGCTGATCATTTCACTGTCTCAGCTGCTGACATTAAAACACAAGTTATGATATGGTATGAGAACCACATATAGGAATAACTATGAGAGTAAAAGATTTATATTTTAAGAACAATATGATTTGCATATTGATAAAGTAACTACATGCTCTTTTATTAATTATGCTAGACTGGAAACAGTAAAAAAAAACTTCCATCATACAGGTCACAAGCAGTAAGTGTTGATGTTGCTTTTCTATTTTTATTTATCTAGTTATAAAGGGACACAAAATTACACCTATGCTAAGCTCTAAGCACTCTTGGAAATAATTTATAAGCATAGTTAAACATGGATTACACAGTGTCACCAGATACATTTACAGCAAAAGGAAACAAATTAGAAAAAATACTTTCCCTAAAATTATCTCCTTAAGCAACAATTCACAAAGCCCACAAAGTCTGGCAGTAAGCAAATATTGGCTATTTCAGAGATCTGCCTCCCGCACCTGGGCAATAACAGGGGGCCCGCAGCAGCCACGTAGCTCTGACTCGGCAGCAGCCAGAAACCTTCAGCACCAGCGATTTAGTATGGGCCAGGAGGGAAGGGACCTCTCCTGGTCCGGCAAATCCCCTCGTTCGGAACTGATCAGGTCCCAAGGGTGCCAGACCAGGGAGGTCCAACCTGTACTGCCTCTTCTCAAACACTAGTGAAAATATTCAATAGGGGTTATGGATGTGCCCACTGATATTTCTGTAATAAAGCATTATACTTGGTAGCATCTCTATAGGTAAGTTTCCTTATGAAAACTTAAAAATAGCAGTGGTATCCATGTCTTCCACATGTGTGCATCATAGTAAACTGTCATTTAGCACTACATTTTGCTTAGGTATTCTAACACGTGAGCATTCCATATGACAATGTCCTTATCCAAGACAATTTGAATTTATATCTAGTATGATTTTTTGAGACACAATTGACAATATTTTATTAAAATTCTACTGTGTTGTATCTACTATTTTCCCTTCATTGAGAAATAGTACAATTCTACCAAAAAAACCTGAAGAAATATTCTGTGTAATTAGCTACCCAAAATTACAATAGCTAAAGGCTTATGTATATGCAAGCACAAAACAGACAGCTTTATATCTGACTTCCTTCTCCCTGCTTCCATTACCTAGGAGTATGACAGCTATACTTCTAATTCGTTAAATGAGAAACAAATAAATGATTTTTTTTAAAGAGAGTCTGAAAATAAAGTAGGGAGGTGAGTCATGGGCCAGATCCTTAGCTGGTGTAAACTGTTATAGCTTCATTGATTTCAAAACAGCTGTGACACTTTACATCTGCTGAAAATCTGCCGCTATGTTTTATATAGTCTGTATCGAAAGGAACATGTCTCCACTATACTTGGGCACCAGGCTTTAACAAAATATGACATTCTTGACATATTGCCACACACAGTCCATAAAATGCTTCTGAAAAATTAAGACAGATTATTTGTACATCACTGTAAAATGCTTGAGTCTTTTATATTCCTCTACATGCTATTTCCTTATAGCAGGGGTTCTCAAACTGTGATACCATGATCCCCTAAAATGCTAAATGAGTTTGTGTGGCCCCTCCCCCCCGCCCACCCTCACTGCCCTGGGTCGCTTCCTCCCCCCTTCTCACCAGACTCCTTGCCCTCCTGGGGTTCCTTCAAGGCGTTTGCAGTCCTTAAAGCCCTCCCCCCTGCAGGCTCCTTCCCCCTGTCTCTTTCTCCTCTGTGCCTCATTTCCACTCCGCGTCCCTTTGGTTCCTTCTCTCTCTCCTCTCCTCCATCCTCCACTCCTCTCCCGTGTCTTCTCTGCCTCTTCCTCTGACCCCCATGTGCCCTTATTTACCTCCAGGTCCTCTACCCTGACCTAATCCCCCAGCCCGCTGCCTGAGGGACCCCGCCCTCTCCCAGCTGGGGAAGCATTCGGTTGCCCGGCAACCATGCCCCGGCCAGCCCCTCATGCGTCCACTCCTGCGCCGGCCTCACTCTCCCACCGCCTTGCCTCCTGCTGCAGCTGAGCCGCACTCTAGGGGTATGTCTAGACTACATGGCTCTGTCGCCAGAACCATGTAGATTAGTTTACTAGACATACCCAAATGAAGCCGCGATTTAAATAATCGCGGCTTCATTTACATGAAAATGGCTGCCGCGCTGTGCTGGGGATCAGCTGTCCCGGCACAGCGGGGCAGTCTAGACACGTCGCGGTCAACATGGAAGCCTCTGTCGACCGCTCTGTTATGCCTCGTGAAACGAAGTTTACTGGACCGGTCGACAGAGGCTTCCCTGTCGACCGCGACGTGTCTAGACTGCCCCGCTGTGCCAGGACAGCTGATCCCTGGCACAGCGCGGCAGCCATTTTCATGTAAATGAAGCTGCGATTATTTAAATCGTGGCTTCATTTGGGCATGTCTGGTAAACTAATCTACATGGCTCTGGCGACAGAGCCATGTAGTCTAGACATACCCCTGGAGTCCCGCAGCCCTGGCCACGCTGTGCGGCTTGCCAGCGGCTGCCTTCCACCACCCTGCTGTTCTTTGCGGCCCGGGAGAGAGGAGTCGCAAGTGAAAAACTGAATCCAGCTGCGACCCCCTCCCCCCCAAAAGTTGCTCGCGACTCCCCGGGGGTCGTGACCCACAGTTTTAGAAAGGCTGCCTTATAGTACAAAATATTCATATTCCCTGCTCTTTAACCTATCATACTTCTCATTAACATGATATTATTCTTCCCAGAAGTAGTCTAATTCTGTTTCAAAACCATCAAATAATTTTTTTTCTGTACATATTTTATAGTCAGGACTTAGATTAACAGCACTAACTCAATAAGCCAAAATAAATGCTAAACTTAAAAAACTAAAATGCCTTTGTGGAAAACATGATATTTTCTTGTTCAAAGTTTTGTTAGAAGTTACTATCTGAATATGATTGCAAGCCTCTATGTCAAAGAGCTTTACAAAGCCACAAAAACCACATTGATACGTCAGCAATACAACTGGAAGATGCTATCAGATACAAATACGTCAATCCATTGTTCGTTCTTCAGACCAAAAATAAAAACTACATACAGAAAATGAAATTTACAGAATGATTGTTACATTTTAGTGATGTTCAAACCTTGTGGATCCAGTAATACCACTGTAACTTGGAAGTTACGGCTATATTTCTAATTGTGGTTTTTTTCAGAAATGTAAGCTATGGAAATGAATGTATCTACAATGTATAGAAAATAATAATCCACTGCTTTTCCCCCCTGTTTTAAATCCAAAAATAGGATGTTGCTATAACTACCAGGATTGTTCGCAAACTGCAGTCCTGGAATTACTCCATTCCTTTCTGTCAGTGAAAGGTCTGAGTTATTTTTGTGACTACTCCTGTAATTGGAGGGCTCTCTCATAAAGAGTGCACTAGGTTCAAAGCTGCCCCCCTTCTGTTCAGCATGTATCAGCAAATGCAAGGAAGGGCAATAAAATGACACAGGCTGATGTGTCTTCAGTATGTTGAGAATAACCAGTGTTGTCTCCCTGACATCTGACCCAATCAATGCAGTGGAAGAGATGATTCAATGCCTATTTCTTTTTTCCAATGCCTGGATTATTTTTGCTAGTGTGATCACTGAAGTGTTGCTTCCTTAGGAATTAGTTTAGATGACATAAGTCTAAAATGGGCCTCCATCCCCCTATTGTTTGGGGAGTTATAAAGTAGCGGGAATAGAATCCCTTTCCTCTGTATGTACTTGGGTTGGTACTTGTTTTATGGTCCTAGGCGGACGAGACTGTGTATCTTCTGTTGCAAGAGCATCTCGTGGGAAGGCTCCCTGAAGAGGAACTGGAAGGGAGAGGCAAGACAGGAAGAGAATGGAGTAACCTTGTGAGATTATTTCCAATACCCATCTGTCTGTTGTAATATGGGTCCATGCTGGAAAGAATGGAAGCAACCTGTGGTTTTTGTAATCCTGTCAAGCAGGAGGTATCCAACTCTCGACCAGATCTTCAAAACAAAAATGACTGACACAACATGCATGGTTGGAATGTCATGAGTTTATCTTGATTTTGCCTTCTGCGGGGCTGTTTTTGTCTGCGTCTCTGGTCATAACCCCTTTATTGCACAGTTTATGTTGAAGGAAGGGAATGTTGGGCATAAAAACAGCCTTGTTTCTCTTGGGTTGTGGTAAGTGCATACCTAGGTTTTTAAGAGTTACCCTAGAATATTTTAGTGTATGTAATGATATGTCTGTACTGGTAGAGAAGAGTTTCTGTACTTCAAAAGGTAAATCCTATACTGTTGTTTGCACTTCTTTAGGAAACCCTGAGAGGTAAAGCCAAGATGCTTGATGCATTATGATTGCAGTCACTAATGATCTGGCTGTGGTGTCTGCTAAGTCGAAGAATACTTGGAGAGCTGTTTTTGCTATTAATGAGCCCTGGTCTAAATTTGCCTTGTATGTGTTTCTATTGTCTTCTGGTAGATGGTCAATAAAGGTTCTCATTTTGCTAATACAATAGAGTAATTGGCAATGCAGAATTATAGTGAGGCAAATTAATATGCTTTTCTGCCAAAAATATCTTATCTCTTCCAATCTTCATCATATGGGGCCATCTTAAATTGAGTCTGCTTGCCTCAATTATGTACCACTTCCATGACCAATGAATTTGGAGCTGGGTAGGAAAAAAGGAATTTGGCCCCTTTAGCGGGAATGTAATATTTACAGTCTGCTCTCCTGGGAGAAGGTGGGATGGAGGCAGGGATTAGCCAAATCACCTCTGCTGAAAACTGCTTCATTTATTGGTAAGGCTATCTTTGCGGAAGTGGAAGCTTGCAGAATGTCCATTAGTTTATGTTAAATTTAGGGCACTTCTATGAGTGAGATATCTAGTGAGTCAGCCACTTGTTTAAAAAGGTCCTGGAAAGATCTGAAGTTATCCCCAGTAGTAGGGGTTGGAGACATAATAATCTATCATCCAGTGAAGACGATGATACATGGGTGAGAGGCACTGTATTGTCTTCTTTCTGTATCCTCCAGATGCTCTTGAGTTGTATCAGAGTGGGTCTGACAGGCTGTCTGTTGTGCCTTGGCTGTGATCTTTAAAGAGCCGTCCCAGATGACACTGTCAATTGTGCTCTATACGGTACCCATGGATCCCATCCCTGCTAAGTTGTTGGGAAGAGAATTGATGGAAACCAAGGGAATGGTTGCCAAATCTGTCCCTGGGCGTTATGGTTGTTGAAGCTGAGATGTGAATTTTGGAAATAAGTGGCGAGGTGAAAATGAAAACTCTTCCTCATTATCATCTTCCTATCTTGAGAAGGGAGGAGCAGAGCTGGATGGAGTCACCAATCTACTAGGTCCCTGAAGTGTGGGCATGCCATCAGTACAGAAGAGAAGATTATCTGGTATCAAAGCTATTGCCAGATTTTCATAACACATGAAAGGGTGCGGTGCCATGAATGTCGGCACCAGGGTTAGTACAGGGCCTGTCTCTGCACTCGTCATTGGTACCAGCCCAGTGAGAGTCTGCACTGCAGGTTCCACAGGTGTTGATGCTGGGGTGGTGTGCATCACCATCAGTGCCAAGGCAGACTTTTTAGCCTTTGAGGTTGAGGCTACAGCAGAGTGTGACTGTTTAGAAGTTGCAGCCCCTTGGTATTTGTTTGTACTGGATGTACCCAGAGCTGTAGGTCTGATGAGGACAGAGCCATTGGTACAGAGACAGACTTCGGTGATGGAGACACCCTTTTTAAAGGGAGTTCAGTGCCTAACAAAGTATGCTTCTTCCACTTGGCAATTTTTTTAGTAGGAGGGTCTTGAGGTAGAAGACAGGAACTACTGTTCTGAGGTCGCAGTTGGAGATCTCTGGCCGTCCAAAGCTGATAACACAGACTTCTCCATAAGGAGGAGTTTTAATTGGATGTCCCAAGCCTTCAGATATCTCGTGAACAGTTTTTTGCAGTGACGGCACTTCTGTGGTATATGAGCCTCCCCCAGGCATTTAATGCATTGAGCATGGCCAGCAGATATGGGGATGTAAAGCCTACATGTGAGGCATCTTTTGAAACTGGGCAAACCTGGCATGGCCAGTAATCTGGTACAGAGGGTTAAGAAAAGGAATATATATATTTTTTGTAAAGGTTTAAATAAAGATGGGGGGAACCCAAGTAAGTAAATTAACAATTGAGAAAGGAAACTGGGGGAAGTTGACGATGCGAGTGACTACATGATCACTACGCAGTGAGACAGCACCACGCATGCTCATTGGCATCTGGGGTACTCCTGCTGAAAATATCCAATTATAAGCAAAGAGTGCCGAAACACCCACAGTGACACTCCTCAAAGAAGAAGAAATGTATGTGTAACTTTATTACTAACTTCTAATTCTAACCTGACTTCAGAGGGCTTATCTGGATTCCTAAAGTTAAGCGCCTGTTCATGTGCTCTGATGAACTGGAGCCCATAATATTTAAGGCAATGGACCTACTCTTCAAGACACTTATTTACACAAAACTTGGTCATTTTGCCATATTCTCCAGAAGTTCAAGTTGTTTTAACAGATTAAAAGCATGGAATGAAGGTTAGCATGCAATTGGTGATTATTACTTCAGTTATGTGGTCTAAAGACTGTGGCATAGAATGTTTTCAATCTTATGTCATGGCTGTTATAAAAGTGAAGGTTTTCTTCTCCACAACAGCCACTATATGAACAGTCCTGATGAACTGTTCTGAGTTGTGTACAGCTTGATGAATCTAGGCTTCTGTTTCCATTCAGCAGCAGATTTCTCCTTCTGCACATCGGAAGACTTTTTTGGGTGTGGAATGGGGAGAAGGATTGAGGACCGAAGGGCAAAAATAATATTTACTCTGATATGCTGTAAACATAGGTTTCTTCTCCCTTCCAGAACATGGATAGTTAGCATGATATTGAGACTCCCTTGGTTTGGCTGTTTCATAACTCAACTAGCAATTCAAAAAGATCAAATGTCCATAATTGGTTAGACTAAGCAGTGACCTGTGATGTAGTTGGCCATGAAGTTTTGTTGAATTGCCTGAAAACCCTCCAAAGAGTGGACAGAATTGCACTTTCTTTTTAACCTATGGTTGGCATGGCAAATTAAATGGTCTCTCTTTCACTGAAAAAGCATCTTGTGTGAAATCCATATCTTTGTAATTTCCAGGGCAGGATTACCATAATACCTCTAGTTGCGTTGAGCTGGTGCCTCTCTTCTTGTGTACGGTTGTAGCAGGGGAGAGAAAATTATGCACTCCTACAACTACAGGAGAGGCATTTGCAATGGCAAGGCCTTAAATCTAAACTTATTTCTTATTGTTTTCAGAGGGGTAGCCATTATAATCTGTGGTTGCAAAAACAATGAGGAATCTGTGGCACCATAAAGACTAACGTTTATTTGGGCACAAGCTTTTGTAAGTAAAGCCTACCCATCTGATGAAGCGGGTTTTACCCACGAAAGCTTATGCCCAAATAAATCTGTTAGTCTTTAAGATGCCACAGGACTCCTCATCTTATTTCCTACGCTGATCTGATAAAGACGAAGTTAGTTGGCCTCCAGAGCACAGTATGAAATCAATGGGTTGACTTAGATATTTATAAGATGGCAGTGTACATTTTCATTTGTACTGTTATTTGAATGAACAAATTATTTAAGTAAACATATTCCACAGCCCAGGTTCCGTAACAGAAAACATTGTGCTGAAATTTTACTGTTAGATATAAATTTGAGCTCCTCAGCTGATTTCAATTGTCACAGTATCAAACCTAAGACAGCGACTTTCTGAATTGATCAGGTCCTCAAAACTTTATGGCTCCAAAAACCAACAACTCTAATCACACATTAAAAATTAACCAGAAAGTGCTGATTAGAGAAACAAATGCAACATTTTCCCCAGGAGAAGCAGCATTAACATATAATCTGTCACAATTTACACTAGCTGAATAATCTTCAAGGCTAACTTCATATAGCACACATTGCAATAACCAAAAGAAATGCTATGGTGAGATCACATGAAAGAGAAAGTTACAATCTTCTTGGCCAGCCAGTAAGGAAAAATACAGGTTACCCACTCTACATTTTTTCTCTGTACGTCCTATTTCTATTTAATTCAATTCTATGAGAAATATGACTATTATATAAATCTCCTCTCAATAAGATCCTTACTTGATGATTTTTCAACATGAGAGATGCTGGGGAGGGGGGTGCTATTTCATATTTTCCAAAGCTTGTTACAGTCCACAAGGTGGCACTCAAATCTAGAACTGCAAAAAAATTGTTTGCTGGCGCCAGTATCTTCCACTTGCAAAGTCTTCACTTCTTTTTCAGAGAAAAAGCAGAGTACCACAGATTATACCTTTTAAAAGAAATATTAAGCTAGAACTACACCAATTACACAGCAGGATCAATCTGAGGTTTAGGGGCAAAAGTGAGTGGGTGGTTTTAAATATGATTGACAAGATTGGCTCACTGAAGCACCTGCTCAGCTTACCGCCCATTTTAGCCCATAAAAGTGTGATTATTGTACAAGAGGCTATAAAGAAGGCATCTTGGGGGACCCGTATTTTTTTCTCAATAATTCCCGATCCAGGCCAAATCTACTTAGTTTATGTGCAAGATATACAATCTCAACCTGGAAGATGAAAGACAAATGTTCCTGCTGGTTCCCCTGTCATCAATAACAATTCTGCACTCGTAGCTTTATTAACAACTTTGCTGAAAATATCCACAGTAAAATTCAGTGCACTCTCCCAGAATTGCAATTAGAGAAATAAAATTTTAGTCTGTAAAGTTATCAGATAGGCCTCAAAATTTGCTGCTAAAGCCATCCTTTGTAGTATACCTGTAGCCCAGAACTTAAGTTTTCACTTCTTTTAAAAATTCTTTTTCAAACTGTTACAGTGAAGGAAAAAATTGAAAATGTGAAGCGTGCATAAATCAGTACATTTTTGTCCATATTGTTTGCAGATAGCATGTGGTCTCGTCTACCTAAGATAATAGCATCAGTTTAACCTAAGGAGTGAATTTAAATTGATATAATCAAAACAATGCAAATCACCATGTGAACACTCTTAGTTCATTATAAGAGTGGTCTTTTTTGATTTAGCTTAAATCAATTGGTAAAAGGCTTAAATTAAACAAATAAACCAATACACCTTGTCCACACTGACATGATTTTTGGCAAAGGGCAACTTTTGTAGATGGAACAGCAGAGGTGTACACACTTTTGATGACTAAACTCCTACATAAGAATATAAAAATGGCCATATTAGGTCAGACCAAAGGTCCATCTAGCCCAGTATCCTGTCTTCTGACAGTGGCCAATGCCAGATGCCCCAGAGGGAGTGAACAAAAACAGGTAGTCATCAAGTGATCCCTCTCCTCTCATCCATATCCAGCCCCTGACAAACAGGCTAGGGACCCCATTTCTACCCATTTTGGCTAATAAGCAGTGATGTACCTAACCTCCATGAATTTATCTAGTCCTGGTCTTCACAAATGTCTCTGGCACGGAGTTCCAAAGGTTGACTGCACTATCTGAAGAAAAATTTCCTTTTGTTTGCTTTAAACCTGCTACCCTGTTCATTTCATTTGGTGACCCGTTACAGGACCACTTGGGAATAGTGACCATAATATAAAAACATTCAACATTCCTGTGGTGGGTAGAACACCTCCGCAGTCCAGCACCCTGGCATTTAATTTCAAAAAGGGGAATTACACAAAAATGAGGAGGCTAGTTAAACAGAAATTAAAAGGCACAATGACTAGAGCCAAATCCTTGCAAGCTGCATGGAAACTTTTTAAAGACACCATAATAGAGGCCCAACTTAAATGTATACCCCAAATTAAAAAACATAGCAAGAGACCTAAAAAAGTGTCACCGTGGCTTAACCACCATGTAAAAGAAGCAGTGAGGGACAAAAAGGCATCTTTTAAGAAGTGGAAGTCCAATCCTAGTGAGATAAACAGAAAGGAACATAAACACTGTCAAATCAAGTGTAAAAATGTAATAAGAAAAGCAAAAAAAGATTTTGAGGAACAGCTAGCCAAAAACTCAAAAAGAAATAACAAAATGTTTTTTAAGTACATCAGAAGCAGGAAGCCTGCTAAAAAACCTGTGGGTCCCCTAGACGATCGAACTATAAAAGGCATAATCAAGGACGATAAAGCCATTGCGGAGAAACTAAATGATTTCTTTGCTTCAGTCTTCACGGCTGAGGACGTTGGGGAGATTCCCAAATCTGCACCGTCCTTTGTGGGTGATGAATCTGAGGAACTGTCCCGGATTGAAGTGTCATTAGAGGAGGTTTTGGAACAAATAGAAAAACTTAATGTTAACAAATCTCCGGGACCGGATGGCATTCATCCAAGGGTTCTAAAAGAACTCACATGGGAAATTGCTGAACTATTATCTGTGGTTTGTAACCTATCCCTTAAATCGGCTTCTGTACCTAATGACTGGAAGGTAGCCAACGTGACACCAATATTTAAAAAGGGCTCTAGAGGCGATCCGGGCAATTACAGACCGGTAAGTCTAACTTCAGTACCGGGCAAATTAGTCGAAACAATAGTAAAGAATAAAATTGTGAAGCATGTAGAAGAACATAATTTGTTGGACAAAAGTCAACATGGTTTCTGTAAAGGGAAATCCTGTCTTGCTAATCTATTAGAGTTCTTTGAAGGCGTTAACAAACATGCGGACAAGGGGGATCCAGTAGATATAGTATACTTAGATTTTCAGAAAGCCTTTGACAAGGTCCCTCACCAAAGGCTCTTGTGTAAATTACATGGCCATGGGATAAGAGGGAAGGTCCTTTCTTGGATTGAGAACTGGTTAAAAGACAGGAATCAAAGGGTAGGAATAAATGGTAACTTTTCAGAATGGAGAGGGGTAACTAGTGGTGTCCCCCAAGGGTCGGTCCTAGGACCAATCCTGTTCAACTTAGTCATAAATGATCTGGAGAAAGGGGTAAGCAGTGAGGTGGTAAAGTTTGCAGATGATACCAAACTGTTTAGGATAGTCAAGACAGAAGCAGACTGTGAGGGACTCCAAGAAGATCTCACCAAACTGAGTGACTGGGCAACAAAATGGCAAATGAAATTTAATGTGGATAAGTGTAAAGTAATGCACATCGCGAAAAATAACCCCAACTATACATACAGTATGATGGGGGCTAATTTGGCTATGACAAATCAGGAAAGATCTTGGAGTTATCGTGGACAGTTCTCTGAAAACTTCCGCACAGTGTGCAGCGGCAGTCAAAAAGGCCAATAGGATGCTCGGAATTATTAAGAAAGGGATAGAAAATAAGACCCAGAATATCTTACTGCCCCTGTATAAAACTATGGTACGCCCACATCTTAAATACTGTGTACAGATGTGGTCTCCTCACCTCAAAAAAGATAATTTGGCCTTGGAAAGGGTTCAGAAAAGGACAACTAAAATGATTAGGGGTTTGGAACGGGTCCCATATGAGGAGAGGTTAAAGCGACTGGGACTTTTCAGTTTAGAAAAGAGGAGACTGAGGGGGGATATGATAGAGGTATATAAAATCATGAGTGGTGTGGAGAGGGCCGATAAAGAGAAGTTATTTATTTGTTCCCTAAATAGAAGAACTAGAGGACACCAAATGAAATTAATGGGTAGCAGGTTTAAAACTAATAAAAGAAAGTTCTTCTTCACACAGCGTGTAGTCAGCCTGTGGAACGCCTTGCCAGAGGAGGCTGCGAAGGCTAGGACTATAATAGAGTTTAAAGAGAAGCTAGATAATTTCATAGAGGTTAGGTCCATAAAAGGCTATTAGCCGGGGATAAAATGGTGTCCTTGGCCTCTGTTTGTCAGAGGCTGGAGAGGGATGGCAGGAGACAAATCGCTTGATCACTGTCTTCGGTCCACCCTCTCTGGGGCACCTGGTGCTGGCCACTGTCGGCAGACAGGATACTGGGCTAGATGGACCTTTGGTCTGACCCAGTACGGCCATTCTTATGTTCTTATGTATGTTCTTATGGGAACAAATAAATAACTTATTCACTTTCTCCATACCTGTCATGATTTTATTGACCTTTATCATATCCCCCCAGTCTCCTCTTTTCTAAGCTGAAAAGTCTCCATTTTTTTCTCTCTCTCTCTCTCTTTATATGGTACCTCTTTCACACTCCTAATCATTTTTCTTGCCCTTTTCTGAACCTTTTCATTTGCAATATCTTGTTTTTGAGATAAGGCAACCACATCTGTACGTATTCCTCAAGATTTGGCCATAGCATGAATTTATATAGAAGCAATAACATACTCTCTGTCTTACTCGCTATCCCTTTTTTAATGATTCCTAACATTCTGTTTGCCTTTTTGACTGCTGCTGTACATTGAGCTATCCACAATGACTCCAAGATCTCTCGCTTGAGTGGTTATAGCTAAATTAGTCCCCATCATTTTGTATGTGCAGTTGGGATTATTTTTTCCAATGTGCATTACTTTGCATTTATCAACATTAAAATTCATTTGCCATTTTGTTGCCCAACCACCTAGTTTTGGGAGATCTTTTTGAAGCTCTTCACAGTCTACTTTGGTCTTAACTATCTTGAGCAGTTTGGTATCATCTGCAAATTTTGCCACCTCACAATTTACCCCTTTCTCCAGATTGTTTATAAATACGTTAAATAGGATTGTTCCAAGTACAGACCACTGGCAGACACCACCACCTCTCTCATTCTGAAAACTGACCATTTATTCCTACCCTTTGTTTCCTGTCCTTTAACCAGTTATCAATCCATGAGAGGATCTTCCCTCTTATCCTATGATAACTTACTTTACTTAAGAGCCATTAGTGAGGGACCTTGTCAAAGGCTTTCTAGAAATCTAAGTACACTGTGTCCACTGGATCCCTCCTGTCCAAATGCTTGTTGACCTCCTCAAAGAACTCTAATAGACTAGTTAAGGCATGATTTCCCTTTACAGAATCCATGTTGACTTTTCCCCAACAAATTATGTTCATCTATGTGTCTGACAATTCTATTCTTAACTATCGTTTCAACTAATTTGCCTGGGACTGACATTAGACTTACCGGTCTGTAATTGCCAGGATCACGTCTGAGCCTTTTTTAAATATTGACACAACAGTGGTGTACACACTTTCAGTGACTAACCTCCTCTATTGGATTGACAAAATAAAACAACTTATCAGCTAATTGACAGTGTAGACATTGTGTCTCAATTTATCGCTTTAGCTGGTCTCCAGAAGGCATCCCACAATGTCCATCCTGACCGCTCTGGTCAGCAGTTCAAATTCCACTACCCTCCAGCCAGGTAAGAAAAGAACGGTTACTTACCTGTAACTGTTGTTCTTCGAGATCTGTTGCTCATGTCCATTCGAATCAGGTATGCGCACCATGTGCACTGCGTCTTCCGGAGCGTTTTCCCAAGCGGTACCCGTAGCGCCGGCAGGGTGCCCCCTGGAGTGGCGCCGGCATGGCGGGGCATAAGTACCGCTGCCGGCACTCCCCCACCTCAGTTCCTCCTTGCCGGATGCTCCGACGAAGGGGAGGTAGGGGGGGAAACGAATGGACATGAGCAACACATCTCGAAGAACAACAGTTACAGGTAAGTAACCGTTCTTTTCTTCTTCGAGTGGTTGCTCATGTCCATTCGAATCAGGTGACTTCAAAGCCAACCCACATCAAAGAGGAGGGATCGGAGCACTCAGAAAGAGAAGTCCACGACCGTTGAACAATTGAAACATATTTATTCAACTAACCGAACATAGAAAAAACTGAAGAAAAGTGCAATGTGTACAAATAAACCAACATATTTACAATACAAAGCTGAGGACCGCAGATCCCACCACTGCGTCCTCTCTAGCCTGCTGTGCCAGCACGTAGTGCGCCGTAAAGGTATGGAGCGACGACCACGTGGCCGCCCTGCAGATTTCAGTGATTGGAACCTGCGCCCCAAAAGCTACAGAGGACGCTTGTGCCCTGGTGGAATGTGCTGTAACCCGGGGCGGGACCTTCCCGGCCAAGGCATAACACTCCCTGATACACTCTGCGACCCAACTGGACAACCTTTGGGTCGATATGGGAAGCCCCTTCATTCTGTCAGCAACAGCAATAAACAATTGTGTGGATTTACGAAAGGGCTTGGTCCTATCAATATAGAAAGCTAGCACACGTCTAGCATCCAGGGAATGGAGCACTTGCTCCTTAGGGGAGGCGTGGGGCTTTGGAAAGAAAACCGGAAGGTAAATTTCTTGGGACAAATGGAACGGTGACACCACCTTAGGGAGGAAAGCCGGGTGAGGGCAGAGCCTCACATTATTGTCAGAAAACACTAGGTAGGGTGGGTTCACAGTTAACGCCCTCAGCTCGGAGACCCTGCGAGCCGAGGTGATGGCCACAATAAACGCAACCTTCATAGAAAGGTGCTTCAACGAGCATGTGGCCAGAGGCTCAAAGGGGGGCGACACAAGTCTAGACAACACGAGGTTAAGGTCCCAAGCAGGGAGAGGGGGTCTAACCGAGGGATACAACTTATCCAAACCCTTACGGAACCTTTTTACCACAGGGTCAGAAAACAGAGAGACTCCTGCCGAACCAACATGGAAGGCGGAGAAGAATGCCACATGGACTTTGATGGAGGAGGTAGAGAGGCCACTGGACCTAAGTTCAAAGAGGTAGTCCAGAATGGACAGGACAGGTGCACAGGATGGGTGCACTCCCCTCCTGGATGCCCAAGACGAGAACCGCCGCCACTTGGCTGCGTATGACTGCCTAGTAGACCGTTTCCTGCTACTTAGGAGCACCATCTGTACCTCCTGGGAACATTCCCTTTCTGGTTGGGTCAGCCACGGATAAACCAGGCCGTCAGGTGGAGAGAGCTGAGATTCGGGTGAACCATGGTCCCCCCGTCCCAAGGTAGGGTCAGGAGATCCCGAACCAGCGGGAGTGTTATAGGCTCCTTGCTGAGCATGTCCACCAGGATAGGGAAACGGAATTGTCTGGGCCACCTCGGGGCTATCAGGATGACCGTGGACCTGAAGGTCTTGACCCTGGTCAGAACCCTGGGAATTAGAGGAAACGGAGGGAAAGCATAGAGGATGCCCGCCGGCCACGGCACGGTCATGGCATCCCCCCTGGAGTGTTCCCCTAGCCCCAACAGGGAGCAGTAACTCTGGCACTTGGTATTGCGTGCCGAGGCAAACAGGTCTACTAGGGGACAACCGCACCTGTGGAAGACCTGACGAAGGGCCGAATCCTTGAGAGACCATTCATGGGCTCCGAAGGACCTGCTCAGAGCATCAGCCAGCAAATTTTTGCACCCCGGCAGGTACTCTGCCTGCAAAACTATGTCGTGCTCTACACACAGTCCCAGAAGTACAGTGCCTCGCGGCAGAAGGGAGGCAACCGGGCTCCCCCCTGCCTGTTGAGGTAAAACACAGCCGCCGTGTTGTCCAGGCACACCAGGACAGAGCAGCGAGACAGCTTTGAGAGGAAGGTCTCGCAGGCTCTCCTGACAGCCCTGAGCTCCCGGACATTTACGTGCAGAGCCTGCTCTGCTGGGGACCATAGGCCCTGGGTCCTGTGACACCCCAGGTGTGCTCCCCAACCCAGGTCGGAAGCATCTGTGACCAGTGTAAGCGAGGGGGGAGGGACAGTGAATGGAACCCCGCTGCACACCACCGCCTCCTGGGTCCACCATTGTAAGGAGGCTATCACCTCTGGCGGCACTGTGAGAACCATGTCCCAGAGACCCCTGGACTGGTTGAATGCCCTTGCCAATCAGGCCTGCAGAGGCCTGAGCCTCATTCGAGCATGGCGTTCCACATACGTACAAGCCGCCATGTGTCCCAGCAGCCTCGAGCAGACCGGGGCTGTCGTGATGGGGAACCGGGTTAACTCGGAGACTAGCTCCACTATGGATAGAAACCTGGCCCTGGGAAACAGTGCTCTTGCCACCCTGGTGTCCAGGAGAGTTCCTATAAATTCGAGGTGTTGAGAGGGAGTCAGTGATGACTTTTCTTCATTTAGCATGAGTCCCAGCCTTACGAAGAGAGCCCTTGTGAGGGAAACATGGGCCTCTACTTGCTCGTAGGAGCGGCCACGGATCAGCCAGTTGTCTAGGTATGGAAAAACGTGTACCCCTTTTTTGCAGAGGAACGCCGCTACAACTGCCATGCATTTTGTAAAGACCCTGGGTGCTGCTGAAAGGCCAAATGGGAGCACTGTAAATTGGAAGTGGCATCAGGAAACAATAAAACGGAGAAACCTCCTGTGGCTGGGTTTTATTGCCACATGGAAGTAAGCGTCCTTGAGATCGAGGGCTGCGTACCAGTCTCCTAACTGTAAAACGGGGATAACAGAAGCTAGGGTTATCATTCTGAACCTGGACTTCACGACCGCCTTGTTGAGGTCCCTGAGATCTAAGATGGAAGGAACCCCGCCCTTGGGTTTCGGGACAACGAAACATCGGGAATAAAACCCCTTGCCCGCTAGATGGGGGGGGACACTCTCCACAGCTCCCGTTTCGAGAAGCGCCAGCACCTCTTGGCGGAGCTTGCCTTCGTGAGAGGTGTCCCTGAAAGAGGATGGGGCGGGCGGGTTGGAAGGGGGCAAGCCCAGGAAGGGGATGGTATAGTCACACCTGACTATCTTTAGGACCCAGGCGTCGGTCATGATTCCTGCCCAGGCATGGGCAAACCGGAATAACCTGGCCCCAAACGGTGGGCGAGGGTGGGAGACTGATGCACGACCCTCTAGCACCGCGTCAAAACAGGTGCTTGGACTGCTGGGAGGGACCTTGACCAGCCCCATGAGGGTTGTCCCCTCTCGGGCGGCGTCAACGACCCCTTGCGGAAGATGGGCCCACAGCCGCCCCCGCTCTCCCACTGGGAGCATGAGGACGGCGTCTCCAGTAATCCCCACGGGGGACCTGGGATTGCGTTCTCCCCTGCTGTCTGTAGGGCAGCTGACGATGCTGGGGGGCCGGTGCATGAATCCCCAAGGACCGTAGAGTAGATCTCGTGTCCTTGAGCGTATGGAGCCTGGAGTCCGTGTGCTCCAAAAACAAGGCTTTCCCGTCAAACGGCAAGTCCTGGATCGTGGTCTGGACGTCCGGAGGTATTCCAGACACCTGCAGCCAGGCACCAAGGCGCATAACCACGCCTGACGCCATGGTGCGGGCTGCAGAGTCGACAGCGTCCAGGGAAGCCTGGAGGGCCGTGCGGGCAATGGTTCTGCCCTCAGAGGTCATGGCCGCAAACTCCTGACGGGCCTCGGCAGGCAGCTTTTCCTTCAACTTATCCATGCCTGCCAGGTATTAAAAGCATAACAACTCAGCATCGCTTGCTGATTAGCAATACGGAGTAGCACCCCACCAGTGGCATATACCTTACGGCCCATCAGGTCGAGGCGCTTGGGCTCCTTAGCTTTTGGGGACGGCCCCGGCTGGGGAAGCCTCTCTTTTTGGGCCGCAGCCTGGACGACCAAGGACCCAGGAACAGGCTGGGAGTACAGGTGTTCGTGCCCCGACTGGGGCACATAATAGCGCCTCTCGACTCCCTTTAAGGTAGGGGTCAAGGTTGCCGAGGTCTGCCAAAGGGCATTGGTAATCTTGGCCATGGTTTTATTCAGTGGCAAAGCCAAACGGGCAGGCGCATCGTCCGAGAGGATGTCGATCATGGGGTCCGTGTCCTCCACTACTGGCTCCACTGGGTCACCCAGATTGGAGGCCAGACGCCTAAGCAGCTCCTGATGCGCACGGGCATCCATAGTAGGCAACGCCAGTGTGGGATCCACCAAAGTTTTGTCGGGTGACGATGACGACGATGATTCCTGGACCGGTGCCGGGTCCAGCGCAGGAACTGGTTGAGGCGCCGGCTGGGCAGGTGGCACCTCTTGCGGAAGCAGTTCCGGTACCGAAGCCTGCGGCTCAGCAGCGGCATCTGTAGCAACCGGCCTCTGGGGGGAGGAAGGGGGTCTTGACAGCGACGCCGTCAGTTGCGCTCGGTGCCCCGAGGCACCGGACACCACAGAGGGCACAGGCCCCTGCCACTGGTGGTAAGCCCACGGTGTCCAAAAGGGCCAGTGCGGCTGAGGCGGCCAAGTCTGCTGCACCCACGAATGATCACGCCGGTGCCAGGAACGAGATCTATGAGTCAAGGAAGCTGCCGAGGACCCCAACCTGAACAATGCCGCATCAGAATCGGAAGAGTAATCAGACTCAGGCCAGAGAGGCGCGGATGACGAATGTGCTGCCACCGATGGGGGGGCAAACCTGGCCATGGACTCGGGTTTGCCCACGTGCGCTCGATGCAGATGTGCCAGCACCGGGAAAGCCGGTGCTGGTGCCTGGTGCAGTACCGGGAGAACAGGTCCCGGTGCCATGAGTGAAGCCAGTGTCTGGAGTGGAGTCGGTGCCGGGAGAACAGATCCCGGTGCCCGGGGTGGAGCCGGTTGTGGCACCGGGAGAACCGGTCCCGGTGCCCATTGTGGTGCCGACACGGAACATGTCTGCGGTGTCGTAGACAGTATCGGTTGCGATACGAACCCCGAAGAAGCCGACATCACCGGCGATGGCGGTAGCGGCGTGACCCACAGGGTCGATGCCGGTGCCTGTGACGGTGCCGAAACGTGCATCGGTGCTGAAGAAGCTGATGCCGAAGGGCCCGACGATGGTGCCGAAGACGTCGTCGCGATGCCAGGGTGATACAGCACCGGCGCAGCCAAGACAGGGTCTGGAAGGGGTCCCAGCACCGAGGGAGAACGAGCCCAGTCGAGCGCCGATGCCGGCACCGATGTAGAGGCAAGCGGTACTTGTCCCACCGGGGACGGTCCCGCTGCATAAGTGACTGGTGCCGTTCGGTCATGCCGGTACGGAGGCAAAGCCGGTGCCAACACGGCCTCCGGTGTAGGTGATCTCGACCCTTCCACCTCAACCGACGACGGAGGGGAGGTAGTGAGGCTAATAAGGTCATGGGCCGCCTCAAAGGTGTCTGGCGTGGAGGGGCGGTGCGAGGGTAGCTGCCCTGGATTAGATGGATGTCCCGCTCGCTTACGCCTCACCGTGGTGGATGAGGATGTGCGCACTGGAGATTCGGTACCATGGTGTAGGCTTGACTTGGACTTCCGGCTTGGAGACCGACCGCGAGACATTCTTGACCGTTTCGGTGCCGGAGAGTGAGACCGGTGCCGGGCCCTTGACGCCGAGGGCCGGTCCCGAGATGGGGCATCTCGCGTGGACGCCGGTGTACTGCGCACCGCAGAGTGCCCAGCCGGTGCCGGCTGTAAAGCCGCCTCCATGAGGAGAAGTTTAAGGCGAGAGTCTCTCTCCCTCTTAGTGCGGGGCTTAAACCACTTGCAGATCTTACAAGCATCAGTAAGATGGCTCTCACCCAGACACTTCAGACAACTGTCGTGAGGGTCTCCTTTGGGCATGAACTTTGCGCAGACAGCGCACGCCTTAAAGCCTTGCGGCCCTGGCATTCCTCACCCCCAAAGGGGGAGAAGGAAAGAAACAAAGAAACACTAACTACCTAACTAATTAAACTATTCAGAACTATTTACAACACTAACAGAAACAGGAACCATTAACTGATCGAAAAGAGAGACACGCTCCAATGACTGTCACGGGCGGTAAGAAGGAACTGAGGTGGGGGAGCGCCGGCAGGGGTACTGATGCCCCACCATGGCAGCGCCACTCCAGGAGGCGCGGCACTATGGGTACCGCTAGGGAAAACGCTCCGGAAGACGCGGTGCACGCGGTGCGCACACCTGATTCAAATGGACATGAGCAACCACTCAAAGAAGAAACTTTCTGTCCCTCCCCATTTACAGTTCCAGGAATTTATGAATTCCACTTCCTGCTTGTTCAGCATGGAGATCTCACCGCTCTTCTTCCCTAATGACCATGGCAGCCTAATGCAGCAAACACTTTCCTGCTTGGACAAATGCAGAGTTGCTGGATCTGCTCAATACTTGGAAGAAGAGGCTACGAAATCCTAGCTGCACTCCAGCTGTAGGAATTTTGACACTTCAGAGTAGATTTCTCGTGACTTATGTAAAACGGGCTGTGATCAGGACACACTGCAGTACAGTGCAAAGATCAGAGCTAAAGCTTGTGTATCAGAACATACATGAGACAAACTGTCACTTCAGTGCTGTACCACAGAGCTGCTTTTTTTAAATAAAGAGTTGAACACTATTCTTGACAGCAACACCACCTCCACCAAGAGTCCCATGCATATTTCAGTGGGTCTGAAATCAATAGAAAGTGGACCTAACCATAACAACAAAGCCACTGATGAAGACGTGGGGGCACAGAATAATGTGGAGCCACCAGTCATGTCCCCCTGGTGACGCATTTAGTCAGGAGCTTTTCTCCACCATAGAGGTGTCTAGCCAAGCTCAGCAGTTGCAATCTGGCAATCCAGAAGCAGGAGAGGGGAAATAGTAAATGGTTTATTTTTGTGAAGTGAGGAGGAGGGTTGAAAGCATAGACATGTACAAGGCAGGCTATGTTTCTCTTTGCTAGACATTACCCTGCGCAGCCAGGTAGTATGTTGGAATTGTGTGTTGATGCACTCTGAATGTCACAGAATCCTCCAGAGAGATCTCTGTGAAACTTTCCCAACGGTACTCAGCAGTCCTCTGCTGAAGGTTTCTTTGCAGAGATGCTCTGTTCCTTCCCCCATTGAAGGGAAATTTCCCATGCGTTCTGCCATTACTCGCACAGGGACCAAACCAGCAAACAAGCAAGCAGCATAGGGGCCAGGTTGGAAGCCGCAAACATGTAGTAGATACTCCCTTTCTTCCCTGCTTACTCTCAGGAGAGAAATATCGGGCACAATATTAAAAAAGGTGGGAAATATTAAAGTATTGTCATTAAACCACTGCACCACAACCCTTTCATATTGATTTTCTCCCCATATACCCCCATCCAACTCTAGAGGGAACTCTCCATGCCTGACGTGTTTGTCATCATGTGGGCTTGTCCACGTGCAATGTGAAAGTGATTAGTATGTTAGTCGAGGTGTAATTTACTGTCCTGTTTCAATGCTGTGCATGTCCTTAACAAAGATACCTCTGTGTGTTGTTCTTTGTGCTTCTGCAGATATGACCTTGACAGGCACTTCATGCAGAGCACCTCCATGGGCTAAGAAAGTGTGCAAGACAAACTGAGCAGATGCCCTTGCCTTCAGTATATTCAGAACTCTCTCCCATACCCTCCCAAATTCCAACTGAGAATTCCTTTCCACTGTCTGTCATTTCTCACTACCCTCCCTTGATACATTCTTTCCCTTCAAACTATTGTGAGCATGGTATGAAGTGTTTTTGTGCAATAAACACAATTTTTAATGAGGATTCTTTATTTGTTGCTGGCATATGTTATAATTTGTTAGGAAAAATGAACAAGCAGTGAAATCATTTGCTTACACTGAATCCCAGGCCACAAAAATCACAAGTACTGCCTTGCAAACATTGTTTTCATTAAGCGTTTCAGTCCATTGCATAGCAGTATTCATTACTAGTTCTCATCTTCAAAGTGTTGCCTCAAAAGGTCTCTGATTTGACTAGCTTCCCTAATAGCCTTGGTATCTGGCTGCTCAAAAGCAGCTGCCAGACCTTTTGCTTCAGCAGTCTACACCAATCATGCTTTTCATCCTTGCATTCACAAATATTGTGCAAAATGCAGCATGAGACTATGACCATAATCCTCATATAGGTCTAATTTGCCACAAAGTCATCACTAGCATGTCTTTTATCTGCCAAACCCCATTCCACGACCATCCTGCACCTACTGAGGCTACTGTTGAACCACTTTTTACTGCCATCTAGGTTTCCCATGATAGGATTCATTATCCCTTTCCTCCCTACATAGCCTCAGGAGAGAAATATCTGGCACAAGATTCAAAAGGGTAGGAAAATTTAAAATAGTGTCACTAAACCACTGCATCACCACCATTATGGGTATGCTGGGTCTTCCAAGATCACTATGGGCATTTCAACATCCCCTGCTGTAATTTTTCTGGTCTGAACAGAAAGCCCCTGCTTGCAGCTATCTGCACAGGCAGTGTTCCTTAACACATGAGAATCATGCACCTTTCCTGACCACCGTGCACAGCTGTCAGTGAGATGGCCATGGTGATACACAACTCCTTCCTATTGATACTCGGTTGCTTACTCCTTCCTATTGATGTACTCAGTTGCAAGCCAGGTGGATGTCAAAACTGATATATGCAGGTCATCAATAACCCTTCCACAGTTAGAGAAACTGATTGCTGCCAAGTCATGCATTATTTCATATACATTACCAAGAATCACAGTCCTTTGCAACAAGATACAATTAATGGCTCTGCACACTTGAACCCCAATAATCGACTTCCAGATTCCAAACTGATTTACCATCGACCAGCAGTTGTCTGGAGTCACCAACTTCCACATTAAACAACAAGAAGTCCTGTGACACCAACTTCCACACTGTGATTGCCACATGCTTCTTCACCAAGAGGGCAGTTTTCATTTGGGTGTCACTGCATCACAGGGCTGGCACAAACTTTGCATATGGTCCCAGGAAAGTGGCTTTCCTCATCCAAAAGTTCTGCAGCCACTGCTCGTCATCCCAGACCTATATATCTATGTGATCCCACCACTCAGTGCTTGTTTCACATGCCCAAAAGCAACAGCTCATCATGTGCAACTGTTCCATGAATGTCAAAAGCAATTTAATGTTGATCCTATTGCTGTCGACAGCACACCAGGCAACTATGGCTTCCTTCTGACTTCCGAACTTCAAGATTAACTGCACTGCCATTTTCAATTTGCTATTGACAACTATTGCTATTCAATTTGCTATTGAGCATGGGAAAGCAGCTCAGGATCCATGGTGGGGTGAGCAGAAAACAAGGGATGTTGAAATACGCCTCAAGCCAAAGACAGAAGCACGTGGAATGCTGAGACAGAAAGCAATGCATCATGGAAAACTGGGCCCAAACCCATGACGCACTGCATTCCTACAAGAAGTGGCAAGCTTGCTTGGTCCCTCCACTGTAGGAGTGGCATTGGTGCTGAAGAGAACAATTTCTCGTACTGAGGCCCCCCACCAGATCCTCACAGAAAGTCAAGGGGTGCAGTGCTGAGAACACCGATGTCATCATAGTCTCGGTACGTGCCGATGCCAGTATGGAGGTGTTGTCTGTGCATACCAGTGTCAGTACCACCAATGTCTTGGTGTGTATCGATGGTACAGTCTTAGAAGGGGTCTGTACCGAAGGGTCTGAGCAACCTGCAGTAACGGACTGTTGTGCAGATTTCGGTACCAACAGTAAAGGAACAGTCTTTTTAACCTCTGCTGAGGTGACTGCAGGGTGTGCTTCTTTAGCAGGCACAGCCCCTCAGGATTTGTCCATGCTGGACCTGTTGCTCCCAGAAACCAGTGACTTAAGCTTCTGTTGTAGGGACATATTTTTTGTTGGTCTCTCAGAGGTTCGAGACATAGTATGCTACCTTTTGTCGTCTTTGCTGGGAGGTCTTGAGAGGGCACCAATGCCCCTTGTCTGAAGCCACCGTGGGAGATCTTTGCAGTGGAGCCGTCTGGAACTCTGGGTCAGACAATGGTCTAACTGACTTCTCCATCATGAGCAGCTTGAGCTGCAGATCTCAAGCCTTAAGAGATTGAGAGGTTTTTTTACAACGGTGACACTTTTGAAGGGATTTGCTCCAATCCCACACACAGAGACAACACTTACCGGATCTATATAAAGCATTCTTAAAACTGAAATATCCACCCGGAAAAGTGAAAAAACAAATTGACAGAGCCAGATGAGTACCCAGACATCAGTTACTACAAGATAGGCCCAACAAAGAAAATAACAGGATACCACTTGTCATTACCTACAGTCCACAACTTAAACCCCTCCAATGCATTATCAACAATCGACAACCTATCCTAGAAAATGACCTCCTCACTCTCACAAGCCTTGGGGGACAGATCAATCCTCATCTACAGAAAACCCGATAACCTCAAACAAATTCTTTCCAATAACCATGCAGCACACCTCCATCATGCTCATCCAGGAATCCACCCATGCAATTAACTGCGATACCAGCTCCATCCACACATCTATACAGGCGATATCATCACAGGACCTAATCATGTAAACCACCACATCAGAGGCTTATATAACTGCATATCCACTAATGAGATCTATGCCATCAAATGCCCTTCTGCCATGTATATTGGTCAAACTGAACAGTCTCTATAAGAAAAAAATTAATGGACACAAATCAAATGTCCAAAAAGGCAACACACAGAAACCTGCTGGGGAACATTGTAACTTGCCTGGACACTCATTAATGGATCTCAAAGTAACTGTATTATTTCAAACCAATTTCAAAAGCCAACTCAACAGGAAAGCTACAGAACTTAATTTCATTTACAAGTATGATTACAACAGAAGTCTCAACAAAAATGTTGGTTGGATGGCCCATTGCATTCCACATGCTAATGACATAAAAAAAACAAACAAGCGGTACTTAGAATGGGTACTAAGTGCTCTTATCAGCTTCATTTAGCATGGACACTAATTGACAATCTCTTTCCCCCTTTTTTTCCTTCTTTTTCCTTCTCTCCCTCCCCATCCCCTCACTGTGCTATGTATTTGAAAACTGGATCCCTTAAACACGGTTCATCTGAAGAAGTGGATTGTGCCCACGAAAACTCACAATACCATTTACATTTTTTATTAGTTTCTAAGGTGCTGCAAGACTATTTGTTGTTGTTTAAGTTTTTCCAGTTACAGAGTAACACAGCTGCCCCTCTGAAAGTTTTGGAGGGAGTGATCCTTCTGCAAGCACCAATTACATTGTGCATGTCCACCTAAAACAAGGATGTACAGCCTGCAGGTCAGGCATCTTTTAAAACCAGGGGTCCCTTCCATGATGATAGCTATAAACTAAAGGGAAGAGTTAAAGCAGGAAAGAAAGGGTAGACTTTTTTTTAACAGAAAAAAGGGTAATAGAGGAAGGGGCAACTGACTAACTCTAAAGAAAATGCTATTTAAACTAAACTAGGACAAATGAAATCTTATTTGAACGAAGAACAAGAAAGTGCTGCTTGGTTCTGACCAAAGCCTGAAGTGGTTGAGAAGGAACTGAGGAACAACTGACAACGCGCACACATTGGCATGCTTGCTACGCAGCAAGATGGCACCACACATGCATGTCAGCACCCAGGGAACTGATGCTAAAAGTATCAGACTATAAGCGCAGGAGTGCCAAAACACTTACAGTGGAGCACCCACAGACACTCCTTGAAGAAGAATCAAGCTAAATTTAGGTGCAATATCTGTTCAATGTTTTAAGAATGACAAAAATTTCAAGCAAAAGACAAAAGCTTGTATCTTCAGTAGTCTGTTTTTTTTTTTTTCCAATTCGGAGCCTTGAGGACTACCAAATTATGCAAATAAAGCAGGATGGCTATAGCCAGTTAAACATATTTAACTTCAAAATGTATTAGGGGTGTGAAACAATACATAGTATTACTCTGATAATAAATTAAAATTTAATAGGTATGGAGTAGAGAGATTCAACAGCCCTATCTTAAAATAAACGTGCAATTCATATATGGTAAAACACACACACACAAAATTAAAATAGACAATTAATAAAATGTGAGTTTCAAAAATAATATTTTTTCAGAGTTAAGAAATTCACCTGTAATTGAGAAACTTGACTCATAACACTATTCAGTGCCAAGATTATTTGCTTTTGTTTTGATTCTTTAAGGAAATGAAATCTACAGAAAATTCTAAAAGACATAATCTAACAAAATTATATAATCTAAAAAAGTTTGTCTATTCAATATTACTTTTTCTGAGTCTTTACTTCATTTGGAGTCTTTTACTGGATAAATGAAAATGATTCCTAGTTTCTAGCAGCATGTATTTGACACGGTTAGGCATTAACTCAGTAAATAAGTAATTCCATAGCAACCCAGCGTAGAATTAACTAAACAATGATACTAACACCATAGCAACTCGATTCCAAAATCAACTCTGCAGAAATCCTCTTGTTCAAAAGAAAAATTCTACTACCAGATAAATTAATATTTTAAGTTTTTCTGAAATCATAAAAATTCTGCTTTAATAATAGCAGTACATATTGTAATTGCAACAATATTTTCAATAAAATTGATGCTAAATTTTATTTATTGCTTTTATTTTTACACAAGATTTACTCTATTACTATGGTTGTCAATCCCTTCTCTAACTGAATGATACAAGGACAAACCACTACAAGAACATCCTGGAGGTTTTTTTTTTTTAAATTATTTGCCATCTATCTAAGGGAAATGTCATTTTGCCTTTTTAGAATGTACAGATTTTGGACAGAATGTAGTGCTCATGAATTATCAAAAGTTATATTTAGTTAGACTTGAAGAATACATCTTGACAAAGAATCCTTTTTCAAAGTGAAAGGCACAGATTTCAATCCTACAATGTCCTCAATACTAAAATCATGTGGACTAAGGTAACAGCCAGTAAGTATTTTAAGGAAATACAAGGATACCAAAGGAAGTGTTTCAAACAAGATACTGGGTTATGACATTTAGAACCAAGATCTTTTGTGTTGCCACTTTATGCATTTCCTGTGGTTTAATTGGAGCTCTATGAAAGAAATATTTTACATGAGAATGTGAAATGATCATTCTTGTTTTATTCTCCTGTATAATATGGAAGATAGCATATCAGTGCTTACTCTCAATTCCCATAAAAATCCAGAATTTGCTGAATTGTAGCCATTTTGGCTTTGATTTATTTGATACTTCAAGTAGAGGATTTATGCTAATTACTGCGATAATCTGAATTTGTGGACCCATCCCAGAAGGAAGAAAAGTTGCTTCTATATTGATCTTTATTTCCTAAGTGCAAACCACTAAATGGAAATATCCTGGGTCTGAACCTTTTATATTTTCATAGTCCAACAGATTGCCTAGCATAGGAAGAAGACAAGGCTATATGGACATGGTAGTTATGTCCATGAACCAGAGTCAAACCAGAGTCTACAATGACAGCATGAAACACTGAGACTGTTGATGCTTTTTCTTGTCTGACCTTCTCCGTCATTCTGGATGACAGAGGAAGTGGAGAGACATGTGCATGAGCCCATTGGGTCAGAAAAGAAAAACAGCATACAGGACTACAGCTCCTTCATTCTGATAGCCAGAGAAGAATAATCTGCCTTCAATTTTTCCCTGGACAATATATCAATCATTGGTGTACAAAATACATATGTAAACAGTAGGAACAGCTACCTAAGACTCCAATCAGATTCCTCCCTATGCTCAGTCTACAGTCCAAATAAGCTTTTTATTCATCCAATGCCTGTACAGCAGGGATGTAAAATCCTGTTTAACTGGTTAGCCGATTAAATGTGATGTTTAACCAGTTAACCAATTAAAGGGGGGGGTGGCCTGGAACAGTCCAAGCTCAGTCGGAGCAGCCCCTGACTGCAACGTGACCGGACCCGCCACGGACAGGGAGGGTGCTCTGGAAAGCTGAAGCAGTCTGGACAGGGGCTGCTCTGGGTCCCATGGGGCTGAAGCAGGCTCCTGTCCATGGCAGGCAGGGAGCTGCTTCAGCCACCCTCCCCTCTCTCTCGCTCTCTCTCTCTCTCTCTGGGATCCCTCAAAGCAAGTAAGATTTCCTTTTGGACGCCTATTAACTGATGAGTACATAGATGAGAAAGTAGGCCAATTCTGGCAAGGAACACTCTCTGGCAGTGGCTACATGTGAGGTCTCTATCTCCAGCTGCGCCGACACCAGGGGCACCAATATGGGCCCGGGCGTGCTCCTTATGTCAGGCTCTCTGATCTTCTTCATGGAGAAGTTACTTGATCTCAAAGTGTTGGGCACCATTCTTGATGGTGATCCTCCAGGTTACCCGATCCTCCACCTGCCTCTCCCAGGTGTCAGCGTCAATGCCGCACTTTACCAAGGTGTTCTTAAGAACATCTCAGTAGCGCTTCCCCTGCCCACCATGAGACCTCATCCCAGTCCTCAGTTGAGCATAGAAAATCTCAGTGTGTGTCAGGCTTTCTGACCACATGACCAGATCATCATAGCTGCCTATGGGTGATTATCGCTTTGATGCTGCAAGAATCAGCCTCCGTAAGGACACTAATGTTGGTCCATCTGTCCTGCCACGTGATGCCCAATATTCTCCTCAAGTACCTTTGGAGGAATTTCTCCAGATATTTAATATGTTGTCTATAGGAAATCCAGGTTTCAGTTCCATACAGCAACACTGGGATGACTACGGCATTGTAGATATCAATCTTGGTCTGCGCCTTGATGTCACAATCATCAAAGTCTCACCTCCATAAACGTCCATAAGCTGCACTGGCACTGGAGATTCGATGGTGAATTTCATCGTCAATGCCAGTGTTGCTAGATAGATAGCTTCCAAGATAAGGGAAGCTGTTGACATTCTCCAGCACTCGGTCATCTGCCACGATGATTGCTTCAGATAACGGTATGGCAGGTGTTGGCTGAAAGAGACAATTGCTTGGAGCCCATCTTCTGAGGTCGCACTGACCTGGGCATCGGTTAACCACTTAATCTTTCATATCCCTACTGCATAGACATTAATTTTCTTTTGGCACAACTCCTCCATAGTAAGTAGTAAAAGACAAGAAATTGGACTAAATGGACCGCTGATCTGATCCATGTGGCTGCTCCTATATTTTGTAGTTTTACTAAAATTTGAAATCTAATTTTTAAAAGGCTGCATTTATACTGGAAAGGGCAAAATCCAGGCATTTCTCATAGTAAAAATTTTTTCAAAACTACCTGTAAAAAGTCTTGAAATTATATTGTGGAAAAATCGAAACCTCATATTCGTGCCTTGATACTGTTAATAAGTTACCCAATTTGTGATATAGAATATGAAGAAATGCAAATTCAGAGGTGGTAACCTAGGCTCTATCCCACTGTACCAGAAATTTAGCAAACCGAAGTTTATTGTTAAAGCACTCCAGTTAATTTTTGCCCTCACATATATGCACACAACTCCTTTTGAATTCAAGACAGAGCAGGGTCCTAAGCAGTTTTACTGAGTATTACAATACTGGAGTAAAAGCTTGAGAGGTGTAGCTGAGTTAGTTTGAAACAGGAAAAACTTTAAAAACACCGAACAGTAGCACCTTAAAGACGAACAAAATATGTAGATGGTATCATGAGCTTTCGTGGGCATAACCCACTTCTTCAGATGACTGGAGTATTAGAAGTCCAGATTCAAGAAAAAATAAGGGAAAGGTGGGAGGAGAAAAAAAAGAGAGAGAAGGAGAAGGGAAAAAAAGAGACAGAGGAGATTGTTCAAGTAGTTACAAAAACCGATAAGAATAATTAGTACCTCCATTGTTTGGTTGGTTGGTTGAGTCATTAGGATGTGGAAGGTAGTGTGTAAGCTAGCCGATGTCTCTGTTCATTTCTAGACTACATTCTTTTTCGAAAGAACCTCTTTCGAAAAAGTGTTCAGAAGAAGATATGCAAATTCAGCACAAATTTGCATATCTTCTTTCGAAAGTGAAAGCAAGTCTAGATGTGCCCTCAGAGTGAGGGGTCATTTTCCAGGATAGGTTGTAGATTTTTGATAATGCGTTGGGGGGGTTTAAGTTGTGGGCTGTAGGTGATGACAAGTGGAATTCTCTTGTTTTCTCTTTTGGGCATGTCTTGAAGTACATGTCTGGGTACTCTTTTGGCTCTGTTGATCTGCTTTTTCACTTCTCCAGCTGAGTATTTCAGTTTTAAGAATACTCTATATAGATCCTGTAGGTGTTTGTCTCTGTCTGTGGGATTGGAGCAAATCTGGTTTTATCTTAGGGCTTGGCTGTATGCAATAGATTGAGAAATGTGTCTGGGATAGAATCTAGAAGCATGAGGTCAGGAGGTTTTCAGGTATAGGGTGGTGGAAATTTGTCCATCATTTAATTGTTCTGTAGTGTCAAGGAAGTGGATCTCTTGGGTGGACTGATCCAGGCTGAGGTTGATGGTGGGTTGGAAGTTGCTGAAATCCCTGTAAAATTCTTCAATGGACTCTTTCCCGTAGGTCCGTATGATGAAGATGTCATCAATGTAGCTTAAGTAGATGAAGATGTCATTAATGTACCTTAAGGGCAGTGTGGGTGAGAGCTAAGGAAACACTGTTCAAGGTCAGCCATAGAGAAGTTGGCATATTGTGCCCATGGCTGTGCTTCTGAAATCCCACAGAGACAAACACCTATAGGATCTATATAGAGAATTCTTAAAACTGCCGTGCAATTAAGGGGAAGGATGGTGCCAGAGAAAATGCGATTGGTTGCAGACATGGGGAAAGGGTGGTCTGACTATTGGTCTTAGAGTGCGCCTCAGCTGGTGCCAGTGATCCCCTTGTTGCCTGTGGTGCCACAGTGGCCTGCTGGGTTTTCCCATCCTCTCACTCTTATTGGTGCTGGTGGTAATGTCCGGGCCAGTGCCAGAAACTGGACCGGTGCCGGTTTCTGAACTGGTATGAATGTCGGTGCCACAGTTGAAGTAGTCGGCACTGGTGTAGCATGGAGAGTTTTGGCATGCACGTCTTTAGGTCAGGCCAGAACAGTACTGGACATTCTGAGCTTGTCCCGGTGCTTACACGCAGGGCCGGCTCTAGGCACCAGCAAATCAAGCACGTGCTTGGTGCAGCGCATTTCCAGGTAAGCAGCCGCCCCCAGCAATGCCCGGCCCCGCCCCGCCCTGCCCTGCCGATTTTAAAGGGCCATGGGAGACGCCACTACCTGCTGCACAGCACTGGCACCATGCGCGCCCGGAGCCTGCTGGCCGCCCTCTGCCTACTGCTGCTGCCCAGCTCCGCCGCCTACTTCAGGTAAGCCCTGCCCATGGGGGGCTGGGGCAGGTTTGCGGGGGGATGGCCCCAGTGTAGGAAATGCAGTCTCCCCTCCCGCCAGGGCCATGGTGGCTGCAGGGGATCCGGGCACCCACCAGGGCCCCTGCACCCTGGGCACGGCCACGTGGACCACGCTGGACAAGGCCCTGCAGGCGCTGGAGAAGCTGCAGGCACTGGTGGAGCAGCCAGGCCAGGGGCTGAGGAACGGCCCCACCTGCCTGCCCCAGACACGCCAGCACCTGCTGCTGATCTGGGGCCAGCCTGGGCTGCCTCTGGGAGACCGGCTACTTCCCCGTCTTCATCAGCAACCTCCCGCACAAGGCCAAGCAGTCCACCCAGCTCTTCAAGGGAGACCCCGAGGGAATTTGTCAGGAGGGGTTGGCCTCCAGGTACTGGCCCCCGGGCAGCGGGGGGCGGGGCGAGGCTGGGATGCCCAGGGATGTGGGTTGGAAGTGAGGGGCACTGGCAGGGCTGGCCTGGGCTGGCCGTGGGGGCTGCGCGTCAGGAAGTGAGGGGCACCGGCAGCTGGTGGGGGGAGCCCATGGCTGGCCTGGCTATGGGGGCTGTGAACACTTTCTAGAATTTATACCAGTGAACAAAACTACTGGGAAAGCCCTCACAGATGTAATTCTGCAGAGACTGAACACTATGGAAAACCTTTAGAAAATATGTGCAGCCAAGGGTACGATAACGGCTCAAACATGTGAGGACGACATGCAGGTGTACAACAAAGAATACTGAATTTAAATAATCGAGCTTTTTTTCGTTCCTTGCCATGCGCATTTGCTCAATCTGGTTGTCAGTGATGCCACCAAATCATCCAAAGATGCCGTTTCATATTTTACCACAGTGCAAGCAATTTACAACTTTTTTTAGTGCATCCACACACCATTGGGCAGTCTTGAAGAAGCATCTTGAACAAAAACCTCACACTTAAACCTCTAAGTCAAACTAGATGAGAAAGCAGGATAGACGCTATTAGACCATTCCGATATTCATCAGGAGAGATTTACGATGTACTATTCGAAATAAGCCAGGACTTGTCATATGATCCTTCATTTCAACATGAAGCTGAAACATTGGCTCAGAAAGTGATGCAGTTTCAATTTTCATGTTGCACAGTGATTTGACATAATATTCTAAATCAAATTAATTTGGCCAGCAAAGTTATGCAGAACATAACAATAGACATATCCGAGGCAAAGACGATTTTGAATAAAACGCTGGAATATTTAAAAAAATACGTTCCGATGAAGGATTTGAAGAAACTGTCAAAGAAGCAACAACTATAGCAGAGGATCTTGATTTTGTACCGAAGTTCGCACTTCAACAATTCATTCGTCCTCGAAAGAAAAACAAGACAGTTGTGTTATGAGGCTCACGATGATCCTATTCTCGATCCAAAAGAAAGTTTTAAAGTTGAATGTTTCTATTTTATTTTGGATGTAGCTATAACTTCCATTAAAGAAAGATTTTATCAGTTGCATGGCCTTTGTGAAACTTTTGAATTTTTATACGATATTGGAAATATTAAAAATCAGTTTTCTAAAGACGACCTCATGAAGCACTGCCAGGACCTACATTTAGCGCTCAGTACTGATAACGCTGCTGACACTGATGGAATAGAATTGTATGATGAATTAATAGCTTTATCTGAGCTAATAAGTCCTAATACTTCTCCTCTAAAAGTATTAGAATTTATAGCAAGAAATGATTTTTTCATTCCAAACACTGCTATAGCATTACGCATTCTTTTAACATTACCAGTATCAGTGGCTTCTGGTGAGCGCAGTTTCTCAAAACTGAAATTACTAAAAAATTATTTGAGGTCCACCATGTCTCAAAATCGTTTGTCAGGACTCACATTAATTTCAATTGAAAGTACCATTGCAAAAAATTTAGATTTTACTGAATTATTAAAAGGCTACACAAGTATAAAAAACAGAAACATTCAGTTCATATAAATTCTTTTAATTGATGAGAAACTGGGAGCACTGGAAGACACTAACGTTTTTCATTATAGTGTATAGTTGAACCCAAATTGTTTGTAATTGTGACTGTTAAAATTAAATCAGTACACTAGTAGGAAATTGTTTTATTTCACTAACTACAAATGTTCTGTTTTCATTTTTTTTTAAATTTTAAACAGTCAAAAACAAAACGAAACAAAACAAAAACACTGCAAAGTGCAAACATGTGTAAAAGCCAACAAAAAAGGGGGGGGGGGCAGCCAAACATTTTTTTGCTTGGGGTGGCAAAAAACCTAGAGCCGGCCCTGCTTACACGATTCAATGGTAAAGACCGCGCTGGAGAGGCCCTTCTCTTAGCTGAGGAGTGCAAGATGGGACAGGCAGCTCTACGTTTCTCGGCCCTGATCAGGTCTGAGCAAGTGGTGGAAGGCTCCAACTGTGCCGGTTGGAGCGCCTTATCAAAAAGGAGCATTCGGAGCCTCATTTCTCTGTAGCACCATGCTCTAGCTGTTAGCTAAGAACAGTGGGGGCACTTTTGTGGGACGTGTGCTTCCCCAAGGCAGTGAATACATGATATAGGCATTGGCTCCCAGCAAGTGTTGCACTTTTTGAAACCAGGGGAACTTGGCATTGTAAGATTTGTCTGTAGTTTTTGTTTGTATTTCTTTCTGTTCTTTCTTTTTTTTTTAAACTAACTGTAGAATAAGCAAATGAGAAGTATAACTAATAACTATGACTACTAACTAACAACTAGCTAACTAACTAACTAGAACTAATTTTTTTGTATGACAGGATCTGAGGAGAGAGCAACTCACTCCATCTACGACCGAGGGCGGCAAAGAAGGAACTGGTGGGAGCCAGATCACGCGCGCAAAGAGAAGGCACAAATGGCACGAGGTGTCTCACATGCATGCACTGTCTGGCCGACTACTGCTAGGAAAAACTCCAATCTGAGGCATGGGACGACCTGACACCAACAGTAGAACTTCCACGGAGACATCACTCGAAAAAGAATATTTAAAACTTTTTTCTACAAGTAGATTTTTTTATACCTGTACTACAAACAAAACCTGAAAATACAAAAAAGTTTCAGATTACTGTATCAGTAGCAGCACTGTTTTAAGAAGCTATAGCTTAATTAGCTTTATTTTTCCTAAATTCTGCCACTTCCTAAAACTGGTTCCCTTTATGTGAATCTGAGTTTTGGTTTAATAACCATTAATATGGTATCCAAAGGTACACCATCAGAAAGAATCAAGTATTCAATATTATTTTGTCAAATACTCAAATTTTCCAAGTGTACAGGCTCCCTGCTCTTGTAATTTCCATGCACCTATGATATGTTCCATTCTTCACCTAACAATCACAGTCTTACTACTCATTTACATTATATACTTCATAAATTTCACGTAGACCATGTACGAGTGGCAATCCAAGAGGGGAAAACACTGACCCTTCAGCCAAATTGTTGATCAAGATGTTCCAGCACAAGGAGGGACTGTCATATGGTCTACTCATTTTAAGACAAATAGGAATTCAGTTCAAAGTCTGTTAACACATGACCTCATTTGACTGATTCTTCACAGCACTAAGCTAACATTATCATAGAACAGAAATTAAAATTATTTAAATTATACATATCCCAAAGCTGGTACACATAATATAGAAAGGAATTGTGACTAATGTAAAGTTATTTTTCTTTTTCATTATCTATGTATTATGGCAAATTTTCCTGGGGAATTTTATAAAAACAAGGTGGGACCCCAATTCCTTGCAACCAAACCATTTCAATGTAATTAAACTGATTCAGTCAAGGCTCAGGGAGCCACAAAGCGAATGTCTACACTAGGGATGTTAAAATGCGTTTAATTAAGTAAACATGTAACCACTGAAAAAAAATGAGCAATTATGCGTGGGGAGGGATGGAGGCTCATTAGCTACTTGTGTGAATGGTTACACTTTCACATTCCTTGTCTGCACTGTAAGTAGACACTCATAGCAGGTCTGAGAGAGATGACTCAGACTAAGGCCGTAGAGCTAAAGGCATGTTCAATTGCAATGTAGATGTTTCGGCAGTATGTTACAAATACCTAGAAAGATACAAGAGAGCTTGCCATTTCGGACAAGAGATATTGACCCAAAGCTTCCAGACTGGTACATTTAAGATACAGAAATATTACAAATTAATAAAAACTCCATTTTCCTGTATATATATAGCATTTGCCTCTTCCTTTTTGGGTCTATAATATTAGTTACTGAATTTTCCTGCAGGATACAAACAAATTCATAGCAAACACCTCTATTTATTCCTCTGACCCTTTCATTTCTGTCTTGTAACACACTTCTGAACAATGCAAGAAAGGATTTAACAAAAGCTGCAGCTTAATCATAAAAGCTATACTCAAATGTGATTGATCTCATTTTCTCTTCAGTAGACTATATGCACCACTAACTGTTCCTATTTGGAATTCCACTTTTAAGGAAGTCAAACATCCTTCTAGCTCTACACAACCAAAGAAAGAAAGAAAGTGATATTTAATACTAACATTCACACTAATCTTCATGTGACAGTCTGGAGGGAGGAAGAAGGAGGAAGAGGCCCCAGATGCTTCTTCATTCTGTGTTGAAGGAAACCCAAGAGAAGAGACTATTTTCCCTTGCCTGTATTGCACAAGCAGCAGAAGAGTCTGGATCTTTTTCTATAGCCAGAAGAAGGCATCTTCTTCCTTGGGTTTCTTTATATTTCAGTGTGGATTTGGCTGACCAAATTACATTGTCCTTTCACTGGCTACTGTAACTATTAAGAAGGCCAGTGCTAAATGAGTATAAAAAAATACTCATGACCTTTTGATGGGATAGAAGCTGGAGAAGCCTGCAAGTCCCTTGCTGACGCAAAAGTTCCTTATATGTGATCATTCCTCTTCAAATTGTGTTCTCTCATAAAAAGTACTAAAAAGGTCTTGAAAAATTGGGCAAATCTAAAATGCCAGCAAAACTTAAATATCTGAAAACTACAAAAATTAAACTAAGACTTCAGTTTATACAGTACCTATCTATCTAACCTACCAAAAAACAATTACAAATTATTTTATCCAAACTGATAAGGGAGAAAAGGGAAGAGTTTAGTTGCATGACTTCTTCAACAGGCAAAGAGTAGAATAGATTTTTAACCAGATTTTAATGAAACGGTGATTTTTAAGGAAACAGCCCATGCACCCTACTACCCTACTGCTGATAAATAATTCTGTGAATGTGTGGTCAGGCATGGGATTCTTTGGATTTTGGTGAGACAATGTCATGAAGAAGAATTTTACTTACAAGCATGGCCCATGAACCTATTGTTATATTTGTTTCTATCCTCTTCCTCTGTTCTTTTTCACCCAAATCCTTTGAGTTCTGTCCCAAAGTCTCTAACATTTCCTCTTCCTTGCACTAATTTTTCATCTAGGCCTGTATTTTTCTCTCATTCCTACAAGAAATACACCAATCACTGTTGAATGTAATGTCATGTTTTCCGTGTTACATACAATCTTTGCTACTTTAGATTTGTAAAAAATGAAAAAAGAAAAAGTTTAATATTAAATATTCATGTGAAATTTGCCAGCATCTACATGAAACACTGAAACTTAAAAACTGCATTATTGCCTGTTCTGTGTGCCACAAAATGTTGTAAAAGAACATCACAGAAAAGTAGCCCTAATTTATGATTGCTTCTCCAGTACGCCACCTGCCTCAAAGCAGAACAGCTGCCAATGGCACAAGCTGGAAAGTAGCCAGTCTGGCTCTTATACAGCTGCATACCCAAGAGAGCAATTAATAAGTCACAAAACAGTACCCAATTATGTAAGCATTTTTGAATCCTGGGGCTCCAAATAGGGTTTAAACTGTATAATGCAGTCTGAAGGAACTGTCAGTGCACAAGTACAGAGAGCATGCCCTTGTAGTATACAATTTTTTCCTTCTTAGCAGCTTTCATTCATGAATAAACTTGCAATAATGTATATTTTATCTACAAAATATTACTATTACTTGCAAACACAATAACTGCAGTGACAGTATTAAAGCTAGTAAGGAAAAGTTTAATACATTACTTAATTCACCACAGATAAACTAAAGCCCAATACCTTTACAAATCCCTTTTAGGGTAAACAAAGCATAATCTTATGTGATAATTTTATAGCAAAGAATAAATTAACTAAAAAAATTAATGAAATTAATCATTCAGCAAATATCAGCCAACCAAATACTGTTTAGTGATAGAGATGCAGCCGTGTTAGTCTGGTCTAGCTGAAACAAAAAAGACAGGACTATGCAGCACTTTAAAGACTAACAAGGTGGTTTATTAGGTGATGAGCTTTCGTGGGCCAGACCCACTTCCTCAGATCAATATGTGGAAGAAAATTGGCACGACCATAAATACCAAAGTGATACGATCCAAAAAAAGTGAACACATATAAAATTGACAAATCAGATTTAAGAACAGAGGAGGGGTGAGGGGGGAAGATTAGTGTCTGTGAGGTAATGACATTGGGGTGATAATCGGGGAAGCTATCTTTGTAATGGGTGAGATAATTAGCATCTTTGTTAAGACCATATTGCTTCAAAGAGATTTTAACTCCAGACTTCAAAGAGAAGCCTCAGAACTGTCATTCACGCTTAAATTTGACACTTTGCGTATGGGTCTTAAAGATGCTACTTATCTCACCCATTACAAAGATAGCTTCCCCAATTATCACCCCAATGTCATTACCTCACAGACACTAACCTTCCCCCCTCACCCCTCCTCTGTTCTTAAATCTGATTTGTCAATTTTATATGTGTTCACTTTTTTTGGATTGTATCACTTTGGTATTTATGGTCGTGCCAATTTTCTTCCACATATTGATCTGAGGAAGTGGGTCTGGCCGACGAAAGCTCATCACCTAATAAACCATCTTGTTAGTCTTTAAAGTGCTGCATAGTCCTGTCTTTTGTTTCAAATACTGTTTAGGCATCTAATGCTATTTTTATAAAAACAGTAACATTTATTCATGAGAGTTTTTAAAATGTTAATTCTTCAATTTTTGTTATTCTATTTAAACAATAAAATGCTATAACGATAAAAAGCCCTTTCCAATTGCAAACTGGAAGGTAACCAACGTTATTTTTTGGCCGTCAGCAAGCAAGGTTCATGCTGAGAGTATTTCAGTGGATGTTGGCAACTGTACTGTATTAACTGCATTGTTAACTTTCTTTTTTGAATAGAGGAAGCTTCCTTCACTAGTTGCTGAAATCCATCTCTGATAATGTTAACCAATTAATGGTACTGCTCTGTAGGGTTGCCAGATAGTTTCAACAAAAATACCGAACAAACTTGACATTACATCACAATCTACATTACATCTTATTTAGAAAATACCGGACATTTATATTTTCTCATTTTAATTTTCTCAATTTGTTTTCCAAACAGAAAGCTCAAATACTGGACTGTCCGGTTCAAAACCGGACACCTAGCAACCCTACTGCTCTGGCAATTAGCAAAGTTTATGTTCCCTAATTCTGAACCAGCAAAGAACCAGAAATTGTTTCCCACTTTTATTTTACCACTCTTAACATTTAAAGACGATTGAACCTGCTTCAGTTGCTGTGGTCTTGTCTTCCTTTAAAAAAAAAAAAGGTATGTTTTTAACATGGGTTAAACACTAGTATAGACAGGACAATGTGCACTTTAACATGTTAGCTGGAAGATTTCAAACCCCCCAGGGAGTAAGTTGCTAGATTTAAAAGAATAAGAACAATTCTATTCTAATTATAAAATAGGAAAAAAGTTTAATCAGTAAAACACACACTACTATTGTGATTCAAAAACGCACTATCTAAATAGTTTTCTGTAAAAATGTTCTAGGTACAATACTACTGAATGGCAACTGCTTCTACATGGTGAAAGACAACTAAGTTTCCATGGTAAGTTTCTCACAAAATTTACAAAAAAAAATCAGATTAGCCTCAGCATTGATAGGGTAGGTGTGGGCCAACAGTGAGTATTGCTGATAGATTTGAAGTCCTGTGGCTAACAGAGTTTCTGAATTATGACATTAAAAGTAGGAATTTAAAATTAAAAATTCAAAAAGGCTTCTAAATTCTCTTTTTCTGTTTTAGAGTAACAAAAATAGGACAGTTAAAACTTAGTTTCTAGGCTATCCAGAGATCATAGGACCAATGTTGAACTGAATGAACTTTTATTTCAAAAGTTATTAATTTTTAAAATATGAATATTGTTATGGCATGTTTAGTTATACAGGCTTTTAGTTTGTCACAGCTCTACAGACTAGATAAGGGAGCAGCAGAAGGCGGATGGAGTTGGGATGCAATTGTAAAGAATTTCACATATCCTAAATGATCAGGTAAACAAGGGAGTGGGGCACATTGCTGCTTGTTATGCAGTCCTCCATGATGCAGGCCTCCTGAGGTCTGCAATAAGGAATCCTACTCCTCCTCATTTATGTGATCTGTGTAGGTAGGCCTGGCTCCTCTATTGAATGCTTCCACATGCAGGAATAAGGTTCTTCTCCAGTAGATAAAATCTAAATATAAACTGAAAATTCCCAAACCAAAGAATTCATGAAAATAATGTTAAGCTTAATAAACCATGTCGTTCTTGTTTTCCTTTGTAATTATTTTAATAATCATAATATGGTAGAGCCTGGATGAACCAAAAAAGATAGAGGCCTTATTGTGAAAGACACAATGACACATCTGAAGACACACATTTCCCCTCCCTCAAAAAATTATAATCTAAAAAGTTGACATTAAAGATAAAAATTAACACTTTTACTGAGCTGCCATCTTCTGCTAAGAGAGACCATAAAAGGAGTTTTTAAAAATTAGGCTTATTTCCTGTCATATCCAATTTTTAAAAACCTTTAGAAATACAGAGAATCTCAAAAAAGGATAGTAAAGTGAAAAATCTGGTTTTCATTCACTTTACTAGAGGACTTTGGGGGATCTCATATAATGTATATTTTCTTACATCTTTAATGTAAGTAGTAGGTGTACTGAATTTTTAACAAAGGCTTCTTTTCTCCAAAATATTCATTAGACATTGAAGTTAAATACATCTTAAAAAAAAAAGTCAAGTTTTTAAAAATCTCACTAAAAATTAGTTCTCTCAAACTAAGGACATTTATTCTCTTAACCCCTGGGATATAATTTCACCAGCTTTTTAGATGTTATATGGTAAATGCTCCAATCTACAAAATACATTAATTTCTAATGTAAAAACAAGCACAGAAAAAAATCATTATTCATCAAAAATTCATCACTGGGCAGCAGTGATCATGAGATGGTAGATTTCAGGATCCTGACAAAAGGAAGAAAGTAGAGCAGCAAAATACACAACCTGGACTTCAGAAAAGTAGACTTTGACTCCCTCATACAACTGATGGGCAGGATTCCCTGGGATGATACTAACATGAAGGAGAAAGGAGTACAGGAGAGCTGGCAGTATGTTAAAGAAGCCTTATTGAACAGGAACAAACAATCCCGAAGCACAGTAAGGAAAGCAAATATGGTAGGCAACCAGATTAAGCTTGCCAAGGATTTCCCTGGTAAGCCAAACACAAAAAGGAAGCTTATAAGAAGTGGAAATTTGGACAGATGACTAGGGAGGAGTATAAATATATTGCTCGAGAATGCAGGGGAGTTATCAGGAAGGTAAAAGCAAAATTGGAATTGCAACTAGTAAGGGATGTGAAGGGTAACACGAAAGGTTTCTACAGGCATGTTAGCAATAAGAGGGTTATCAAAGACAGTGTGGGACACTTACTGGATGAGGGAGGTAACCTAGTGCCAGATGATGTAGGAAAAGCTGCATTACTCAATCCTTTTTTTGCCTCTGTCTTCACAGACAAGGTCAGCTCTCAGACGCAGTATGGGAATGAGATGGGCAATCCTCGGTGGAGAAAGAACAAGTTAAGAAGTATTTAAAGAAGCTAGACATACACAAATCCATGGGTCTGGATTTAATGCACCCAAGGGTACTGAGGGAGTTGGCAAATGTCATTGCAGAGTCTTTGGCCATTATCTTTGAAAACTTGTGGAGATTGGGAGAGGTCCCAGAAAAAGGCAAATGTAGTGCCCATCTTTTAAAAAGGGAAGAAGGACAATCCAGAGAACTACAGACCAGTCAGCCTTACTTCAGTCCCCGGAAAAATCAAGGAGGGGATCCTCAAGGAATCCATTTTGAAGCACTTGCAAGAGGGGAAAGTGATCAGGAAGAGTCAACATGGATTCACAAAGGGCAAGTCATGCCTGACCAATCTGATTAGCTTCTATGATGAGGTAACTGGCTCTGTGGACATGCGGAAGACAGTGGATGTGATATACCTTGACTTGAGCAAAGCTTTTGATATGGTCTCCCACAATATCCTTGCCAGCAAGTTAGGGAAGTATGGATTGGATAAATGAACTGTAAGGTAGATAGAAAGCTGGCTAGATTGACGGGCCCATTGGGTAGTGATCAACAGCTCGATGTCTGGCTGGCAGTCAGTTTCAAGCAGAGCACCCCAAGGATCGGTTCTAGGGCTGGTTTTGTTCAACTTGTTTATTAACGACCTGGATAAAGGCGTGAATTGCACCATCAGCAAGTCTGCGGATGACATTAAGCTAGGGGGAGAGGTAGATATGCTGGAGAATAAGGATAGAGTCCAGAGTGACCTAGACAAACTGGAGGAGTGGGCCAAAAGAAATCTGATGAGGTTCAACAAGGACAAGTACAGAGTCCTGCACTTGGGACAAAAGAATCCCAAGCATTGTTACAGGCTGGGGACCGAATGGCTAAGTAGCAGTTCTGCAGAAAAGGACCTGGGGATTACAGTGGAAGAGAAGCTGGATATGAGTCAACAGTGTGCCCTTGTAGCCAAGAAGGCTAATGGCATATTAGGGTGCATTAGGAGGAGCATTGCCAGGAGATCTAGAGAAATTATTATTCCTCTTTATTCGGCACCAGTGAGGCCACATCTGTAGTATTGTGTCCAGTTCTGGGACCCCCCCCCCACCACTACAGAAAGGATGTGGACGCACTGAAGAGGATTCAGTAGAGGGCAACCAAAATGATGAGGAGGCTGGAGCACATGACCTACAAGGAGAGGCTGAGGGATTTGGGCTTATTTAGTCTGTAGAAGAAAAGGGGGGGGGGGGATTTGATAGCAGACTTCAACTACCTGAAAGGGGGTTCCAAAGAGAATGGAGAGAGGCTGTTCTCAGTAGTGATGGATGGCAGAACAAGGAGAAATGGTCCCAAGTTGGAGTGGGGGAGGTCTAGTTTGGATATTAGGAAAAACTATTTCCCTAGGAGGGTGGGAAAGCACTGGAATGGGTTCTCTAGGGAGGTGGTGGAATCTCCCTCCCTAGAGTTTCACTGTAGGCAATTTGGTGCTCGTGCGCTTATAATCAGAACTTTTTAGCAGCAGTAGCCCCCTAGGTGCTCGCTTGCACCACAGCAAATATGCCAACAACTGTCCTCCAGTTCCTTCTCCACTGCAGAGAGATGTTACAGCTCTGAAGCAGAGGGAAGGTTGTGAAGGGCCCACAAGGACACACATCTCAAAGAAACCAGTTACTGCACAAGGTGAGTAATCTCACTATTCTTCAAGGAGTGTCCTTTTGGGCACTCCACTGTAGGTGACTATGGAGCAGTACCCTGAGCATTTGGAAGGAGGGGCTTCGGACCTCCCCAATGGAGAGTGGAGAAGACTGCCACTCCAAATGCAGTATACTGTGAAGCGTAAGTGTCTACAGTATAATGCTTTGTAAAGGTGTGTGTAGAGGCCCATGTTGCTGCTCTACAAAGGTCCCTGATGGGCATGTTATGGAGGAAGGCCGGGGAGGAGTGTGGAGTGTGCCCACAAGTGTAATATACCAGGTCATGTCTAGGCACCGCTGAGGAAGTCCATTCAGGATGAACTGCTCAAAACCAGGGTTACTTACAGCTCACACCTGGAGTCCTTTCCCACACAGGCAACAAAACCGTCACACAGCTGCCCATCTGTGGTGTGAAAAACACCTCAGCAGAAAGGGGAACTACACAAAAATGAGGAGGATAGGAAAACAGAAATTAAAAGGTACAGTCACAAAAGTATAATCACTGCAAGCTGCATGGAAACTTTTCAAAGACATCATAATAGAGACCCAACTATGTATACCCCAATTAAAAACACAATAAGAGAACCAAAAAAGTGTCACCATGGCTTAACAACCAAGTAAAAGAAGCAGTAAGAAATAAAAAGGCATCATTTAAACAGTGGAATTTAAATACTAGTGAGGAAAATAGAAAGGAACAAATTATATTCATCTATGTGTCTGACGATTTTATTCTTTACCATAGTTTACTAAACTCCATCAAAAATTAAGTGTAAAAATATAAAAAGAAAAGCCAAAAAGGAATTTGAAGACCAGCTAGCCAAAAAATCAAAAAGTAATATCAAAACATTTTTAAGTACTTCAGAAGCAGAAAGCCTGCTAAACAACCTGTGGAACCCCTGGACGATCGAGGTGCCAAATACACATTCAAAGATGATAAAGTCATTGGGGAGAAACTAAATGAATTCTTTGCTTTGGTCTTCATGGCTGAGGATGTAAGAGAGATTCCCAAACTTGAGCCATTCTTTTTAGGCAACAAATCTGAGAAACTGCCCCAAATTGAAGTGGAGGAGGTTATGGATCAAACTGATAAGCTTAACAGTAACAAGTCACCGGGACCAGATGGCATTCACCCAAGGGTTCTGAAACAACTCAAATGTGGAACTATTAAGTGTGGATTGTAACCTCTCCTTTAAATCAGCTTCTGTACCTAATGACTGGAAGTTAGTTAATGTGCAATATTTTAAAAAGGGCCCTAGAGATAATCCTGGCAATTACAGACCAGTAAGTCTCATGTCAGTACTAGGCAAATTAGTGGAAACTATAGTAAAGAATAAAATGGTCAGACACCTGGATGAACATCATATGTTGGGGAAAAGTCAACATGGTTTCTGTAAAGGGAAATCATGCCTTACTAATCTACTAGAGTTGTTTGAGAGGGTCAACAAACGTGGACAAGGGGGAAATCAGTAGATACAGTGTACTTAGATTTCCAGAAACCCTTTGACAAGGTCCCTCACCAAAGGCTCTTAAGTAACATAAGTCGTCGTGGGTTAAGAGGGAGGGTCCTCTCATGGATTAATAATTTGTTGAAAGACAGGAAACAAAGGGTAGGAATAAATGTTAAAAGGTAACTAGTAGTGTCCCCCAAGGGTCCGTACTGGAACCAATCCTATTCAACCTATTTATAAATGATCTGGAGAAAGGGATAAACAATGAGGTGGCAAAATTTACAGATGACACTAAACTGCTCAAGACAGTTAAAACCAAAGCACACTATGAAGAGCTTCAATAAGATTTCACCAAGCTAAGTGATTGGGCAACAAAATGGCAAGTGAAATTTAATGTTGAGAAATGTAAAGTAATGCAGATTGGAAAAATAATCCCAACTCTACATATAATATGATGGAGACTAATTTCGCTATACCTACTCAAGAGAGCGATCTTGGAATCATTGCAGATAGTTCTCTGAAAACATCCACTCAATGTGCAACAGCAGTCAAAAAAGCAAACAATGTTAGGAATCATTAAAAAAGGATAGAGAATAAAACTGAGAACATCTAATTGCCTCTATATAAAACCCTGGGATGCCCACATCTTGAATACTACATACAAATGTGGTCGGCTCATCTCAAAAAAGATATACTGGCATTGGAAAAGGTTCAGAAAAGAGCAACAGAAATTATTAGGGGTCTGGAACAGGTGCCATATGAAGAGCGATTAAAAAGATTGGGACTTTTCAGCTTAGAAAAGAAACTAAGGGGGGATATGATAGAGGTCTATGAAAGCATGATAGATATGGAGAAAATGAATAAGTTATTTACTTGTTTCCCATAGGAACTAGGGGACACCAAATGAAATTAATAGATAGCAGGTTTAAAAGAAACAAAAGGAAGTTTTTCTTCACATAGTGCAAGGTCGGCCCTGTGGAACTCCTTTCTAGCAAATAAAACAAGTATGTGTAGGGGTAAAATTAGAAAGGCACAGGAGTAAAATGAGCTCAATCTAGCTAGAGGCATAAAAGGTAACAAGAAAACATTCTACAAATATATTAGAAGTAAAAGGAAGACCAGGGGCAGGGTAGGCCCATTACTCAAAGAAGAGGGAGAAACAATAACAGAGGAAAAGGATGTTACTCACCTTGATGCAGTAACGACAGTTCTTCGAGATGTGTGTCCCACTGGGTGCTCCACTGTTGGTGTCAGGTCGTCCCAGTGCCACAGATCGCAGTTTTCATGAGCACTGGTCAGCCAGACCGCGCATTTGCAGCATGCACTCGCGCCGTTCATGCTCTTTTGATCTCTCACGTGGTCCAGCTCCCACCAGTTCCTCAAGCCCGCCAATATCTGGAAAATATAAGACAAATCCGAAGCGGGGAGAAGGGCAAGTAATGGAGCACCCACAGGGACACACATCTCAAAGAACTGTCGTTACTGCACCAAGGTGAGTAGCCTCCTCTTTTTCTTCGAGTGATGTCCTCGTTGGTGCTCCACTGTTGGTGAATGTGTAGCAGTACTCAGTATAAGTGGTAGGTGGGCCTTGATTTATGGTTTCACTGAGGTTGATAGGACTGTGGAGGCCACCACAGTGTCATTCAGTTGAGTCTGTGAGATTACATAATGCTTCATAAAAGTGTCATTGGTGGACCACATTGCCACTCTGCAGATGTCCTTGAGGGGAACCCCATGGAGGAAACCTGTGGAAGTCACCATCGCTCTTGCAGAGTGAGCTCTAAGTATCTGAGGTAGTGGTTTATTCCTCAAGATATGGCATTGTGCGATGCATGAGACTATGAGCTTCGAGATGCACTGTGACGATAGAGGGTGTTTATATGGAAGTCCAAACATGCTTTAGGAATAAAGAAAGGATGAGGAAGGAGTATTACGCTCTCTCTATTAAAAACGGTATACGGTGGAACTGCCATCAAGGCTGCTAGCTCGCCCACTCTGTGGGCCGACATGATTGCTAATAGAAAGACTACTTTCAGTGTCATCATCGATAGTGAACAAGTAGCTAGAGGCTCAAATGGGGCATGGGTAAAAGTATCCAGCACCATTTCCAGATTCCATGATGAAGGTGGCACCCTGCGTGGTGGGTATAGGTTGAAAAGGCCTTTCATGAACCTCCTTGTGATGGGGTGTGCGAAGACTGACCACCCTTCTATTGGTTAATGAAAGATGCACCTTTAAAAAAGCCAGGGCCAGTCCGGCATCTTTGAGGGATAGTATGTAGTCTAAAATTGTCTGTAAAGGTACTATATCTGGCTCTAGATACTTGTTAGAACACCAGGAGAGGAATCTAAGCCACTTTTGGAGGTAAGTCGTACGCATAGATTGCTTCCTACTGTGTAGAAGAACTTCCTTTATTCGGTTAGAACATTCTTGCTCCTGTTGGTGGAACCAACAATGAACCATACTGCTAGGCTCAGGAGATGTGGTTGTGAGTAAAGTAAGGCTCCTGCATTTTGAGTTATAGTGTTGTGCTGGATCAGAAGGTGTTAAGGAGGTTGAGGAGACATCTGATAGAGATAAGGAAACCATATCGGACGTGCCCAAAACAGTGCTATGCGAATGACTGTTGTTTCATTTCTGGTGATCTTCTTTAACACCCTGGGAATGAGGGGCATCAGAGGAAAAGCGTACAAGAGTGGGTCTTTCCAACTGAGGAGGAAAGCATCTCCTACGGACCATGGTCCGATTCCGGCTCTGGAACAGTAATAACGACATTTCTTGTTTTTGTAGATAGCAAATAGGTCTATTTTTGGGAGACCCCATCGTTGAAAAATGGACTGGAGGATTAGAGGATGCAGTTCCCATTCGTGGTCTGGGGCAAAGTGTCTGCTGAGGGTGTCCACTGTTATGTTCTTTACTCTTGGTAAGTGCAAAGCTATGAGAGTGATCTTCTTTTGTATGCACCAATTCCATAATCGGACGGCTACAGCACATAGAGCATGATATCGGGTACCTCCGTGATGATTTATACAGTACACTGTTGATATATTGTTGGTCAATCTGACGTTTCTGCCGTGAATATGTGTAACAAGCCTCTTGCATGCACTGAAAACCGCTCTGAGCTCTAATAAATTGATATATAAGGTGGTCTCTTGTGTGGTCCATCGCCCTTGTATTGCAATGGTATCCATGTGGGCTCCCCATCCAACGAGGGAGGCATCGGTAGTTATGAGTACAGAAGGCTGGTCCCTATGGAATGGTATGCCTGCTAGAAGGTTGCAAGGATCGGTCCAACAAGCTAGGGATTTTAAGACCTGTGGTAGAAGAGAGACCAGTCTGTGCACTTGATGTTTCTGATGGTTGTAAACTGTCGCCAGCCAGTGTTGAAGACATCGAAAGTGCAAGTGGGCACAGTCGACAACGTAAGTTGCAGCCACCATGTGATCCATAAGCTGGAGACAGGTGAGTATGGGGACAGTAGGACTGGTTGTAAGAGTAGCGACGAGATCCTGGATTGCTTAGAATCTTTATCTTGGAAGGTATGCCCTTGCCAATATAGAGTCTAGTTGAGCACCTATGAACTCTAGAGTCTGTGTCGGTTGTTAGTTCGACTTCTGAGTATTAGGTATGAGGCCCAATAGGTCAAATATTTGGCTTGTTGTTGATACCATTCGGTGTGTTTCTTCTTCCGATGGGGCTTTTACAAAGCAATCGTCTATGTAAGGGAAAATTATCACATTCTGTCTGCGAAGGTCAGCCGCAACCACAGCTAACGTCTTTGAAAACACTCTGGGTGTGGAAGAAAGGCTGAATGGTAGTACCTGGTATTGATAATGGTCCGCTCCTACCATGAATCGTAGAAATCATCTGTGTGTGGGGTTTATAACTACATGAAAATAGGCATCTTGAGGGTCAAGCGCCCTTCTCTAATGCTGGGATTACTAAAGCTAGGGTAACAATTTTGAACCACTGTTTTCGAAGATATGGATTCAGTCTGTGGAGGCCTAAGATAGGCCTCCATCCTCCCATCTTCTTTGGGGTGAGAAAGTAATGGGAGGGGAACACCTTGCCTTCAAAGCCCTTGGGTACCATCTCTATCGCTCCAAGGTTGAGCAGGTGCTGTACCTCTTGTTTGAGTAGGTCTTCATGAGAGGGACGGGGAAGGTGGGGAAGAGGGAGGTTGTGTGATAAAGGGGATGCTGTATCCTGATCTTATGATTTTGAGAACCCAACGATCCAATGTGATGGTAGCCCAGCGATGATGGAAAGGCCTGAGACGGTTGTGAAAGGCAGCGGCAAATGTGTTAGATCTTGCAAGATGGGGAGATTTTGCAGGCCCTCGACCAACAGGTCAAACTTGCTGCGTATTGGTCTGGTTATTAGTATTACAAGCATTCTGGGGGAGTCTCCTCTGAGGGTGCTGCTTGTTTTTTGAATAATCAAAACCACGTTGCTGATATCTGGAGTATGAGAACTCCCAGTGTTTTTTATATGGGGTGTATCGTTTACGGTGCTATGGGGGAGTGTACATCTCAAGTGTGCGCAAGGTTGTTCTGGAGTCCTTGCTGGAATGTAAGACATCATCTGTCCTTTTGGTGAATAATTTTTGTTTACCAAAAGGTAGATCTTGAACTTTCGACTACAGCTCACGAGGTACTCCTGCAGATTGTAACCGGGAGGCTCTCCTCATAACCACCAATGTCGCCGTAGCTCTGGCTGCTGTATCTGCTATATCCCGGGCTATCTGGAGGGCTGTCCTGGAGGAGGCATAACCCTCCTGAACAATGGACTTCAATATCGGTTACTTGGAGTCCGGCAGGTGCTTGATGAGGGTGGTAACTTTGTGTAGTTGTCGAAGTTATGGTTGCATAGTTGGCTATGCATAAAAGTAAGGTGCAAGAAGAGTAAAGCTTTCTGCCGAACAAGTCCATATGATTGTTGTCTTTCTCCTTAGCATTCTTATATTGCGGGAGTTTATCTCTATGTTGGACAGCATCAACAATTAATGAATTTGGTTGAGGATCAGAAACTAAAAATTTGGCTCCCTTTGGAGGAACAAAGTATCTTTTATCAGCGCCTTATTAGTTGGTGGCACTGAGGCTGGAGTCTGCCAGATTTCCTCAGCAGCTTTCATAATAGCCTTGTCTATGGGAATTGCAATTCTTCCCTGTTGAGACGGCTGAAGATTCTTGAGGAGCCAGTGTTGTTTGTCTGGCAGTTGGTTCATTGGATGTCTTGGGATGCGGCCACCCTCTTAAAAAGCTCCTGAAATTGTTTGAGGTCATCAACAGGAGATTGATCACCAGGTATAACAGCTTTGTCTGGAGATGATGATGACTGATTGGCTGGAGAAACATCTGGTGGACGCTCCTCAATGTCAGTTGACCCTCCTCTGGCTCCGAATGATGAGCTATAGAGGGAGCGTTGGAAGGTGTGATTGGTAGTTGCTGGCTATGTGAAGGTTGAGGAGAAATGGACGGGGCATGGGAAGTTGGACAACTGTGGCAACAAGGACAACCGTAATCAGAATGACGATAATGATGATGGAATGAAGCATGGCGGGAATGATAGCGGTAGATTGTCAGGCTGTGTCATCTATGGTAAGACCACATTGGTGAGGCATATCTGGATGACAGTCCAGTTCTATAGTGCCTGTTATGATGTGCTGGAAGTTGTGGAGAATGAGGTGAATGTCGAGAGCCCCTTGAAGAAGGGGGAGGTGAATGAGCGATGTATCTTGAATAAGGTGATGGTGATGCATGATATCTAGAGATATAATGAGTTGATTGGTCCCGTGGAGTCTGACTCCTGTCATCCCTTGTTAAGCGAGGGGAATAAGAAGAAGGTGGAGCAGAGGACAGTGCCAGGGAGAAAGTCAATGGTTCTGGACTCATTTGTCTTATTGAATCAGATTTGTAAGGCGCTTTCTTTGGCATTGAAGGGCTAGATAGTGCATGTGGTGCCGATGCAGCTCGTGCGGATGTATGCGCCAAGGTCAATGGTGACAAAGCGGACGGTGCCGCAGTTGGCGGTGTCAACATCAACAGTGCCAAAGTCGACGGCACATGTATTGACGGTGCCGGTCTGGAGGGCGCCGATGTCGATACTGCAATGGCCGATGCAGTTGCTGGCAGTGCCAATCGGCAAGCCGTTAAGGCTGTTGACAGCACCAATGCAGTTTTTTGTTGTGGTTTTGGTTCTGGATGTCACAGAACCAGATGTACCCGGCTTGTTGCCCACACTCACTGGGGTTGTCCAGCTGAAGGAAGGAAGGTGAAATGAGTGTTTCATCTGGGGATGATGTGGCTCCAGTGAAGATTAGCAGTACCAGTGATATGGTGATTTCCTCTGGATCGTCATAAACAGGGAGGGGCGGGGGAAAGATTTCAGTACAGCAGGGAGAGGATGGCTGGTAACATGGCAGGTGTTCCAGGCAGGCCAATAGGGCCAAATAGACGGGTCTCTGTGCGTCAGCATGTCCTGGGATTAGCAAAGCCATGGTTCAGCAGAAGAGTTGTACATGAGCTGACAGGGCAGTTGATGCCAAAAATCCAGGCTCTTAGATAAGTACAGATGAGAATGAAAGGCCCAGCTCAGAAAACCACTCAGGTTTTGAGGACAGGTCCAGCGGAGACAGAGCTGTCAGTGCCATTTGAGCAATGTGAATTGGATCAGTGCACTGATACAGGAGTAGCAGGATAGGTTCTTCCACGAAAGAGGGAAACAGTGATGTGTCGGGGAACCAGAGCGCCAAGGAGACCCAGCATATGGTAACATCAGCTCAGCTGTGGGCATCAGCAGCATTAGGTCACCCAGGGTACAGGGAACCAGGCAAGGCAGTCTGGAGGAGCCCAGTGGTGAAAATGGGCAACAAATGATCATGACCTATGGCTCAAGGTGGTGCTTATGTTCTGGGGCTTCTTGGGAGCCAGAGCAGTCAAGCTGATGTGTGACTTCTTCTCCAATCAGGCTCCGAGAGACCATAGTCCCTGTCAGGGAGCTGCCCTTACATCCATTTCTATATTTATGTTCATGGTGGGGCTTCTGCAGTTGCAGAGTACCCAGGGTGCCAGCGCACGGGATGAAGACGGGGGCTCTCACCAGAAGAGATAGATGCTGTTCCTGCCAGTCGTGGATCTGATTGAGCATGAGGGCACATAGCCTCCTCCAGCCTGAGGAAATGAAATTCTCTAGCTTCCCAAGTCCAGGGTAGGAACAAGCAGCAGACACAGCAGTGAACAATGATATGCTCTTCACTGAGGCAACAGAAACAACATTGTTGCTCATAGTTCACATCTGAGCGTGGTCACAAAGTGCAGTTTTTGAAGCTGGCTTGCTGGGACATAACATTCAGGAGGGTTGGACAGGCTCTGTTGGGGGAACCTAACAAACTAAGAGTGTAACAAAGCCAAATATAGACACAGTTAAAAGACAAGGAAACTGTATACAAGAAGTAGGAACTGAGAGAGTTCTCTTATAAACTAAAAGCAAAGATGAATAAGGGATTTGACTCTGGCCAAGGGGCAGTAAGAGGAACCAGAGCGGTATCAACATGCACAGCCTCTTACAGCCTTGGACACAGCACATGAATGATGCATAAAACATATGTGGATCAACGGACACTACTACAAACATTACTAGCTCCTGGGCACAACACGCATAGACACCCACTTCTGAAAGCCATATAGGGGCAATTGCTCAAAGAAGAAACTGGATTTGTAGTTTCTTCAAAGTTAGTAATTCTAAAAGATACCCACTGAAACTGCTTAGAGAGAATCCATTTGGCTTGAGATATGCCACCAAAAAGTTGAAAAAAAAAATCAAGCAGATGTCCTCCAGCTCTAAGTTGCTCAGGGACCAGAAGGGCCATGTTGTCTTTGAGAGAAGCCAAGAGAAGATTTTGGGTGACCCCTTTACAAGGGAGTGTTGAGGAGATGTGTCCTAAGCTTTAAGTCTCTAAGCCATGAAGCTCGAGATTTAAATCTATCTTGTTGATTCCCAGATTTATTGCTGAGAGAAAAAATGTTGCTTAATTCTGGTAAGTTCTTAAACACCTTTTCTCCTACAAAAACCTCTCCTCAGTAAAGAAGCTACAGGAAGAGTCTGATCTATAAATAGCATCTGTGTCCAGAGTCCTGAGCCTTAAATTTCCTTTGGATGGTGTTATACTCAGAACAGACAGGACAAGACTTTCTTTAATTGTTCTGAATTTTCTTGATTTCAGGTTTGTTTTTCTCAAATCTAGAGGATAGGTTTTTTAAAATAAAAGCTATAATTTCTGTCATGAATGTTTCTGAATAAGTAGACATGTAATCCAGCGCAGCCACAGACAATTACTAGATAATAGATCCCTGATCTATGAGTTCTAAGAAACAAAGACTTCTACCATTAGAGTTCAGAAAGAATTCTGTTTTCACAAAAGACTGCTAAGCACAGGGGCCACTTGCTCTGGAAAAGATAGATTCAGCTGGTATAATCAACTCTGATAAGGAGGTTGCTGGAGTTTTATAGAAAACCAAGAACCCCAGAGCAAGATACATAGCAAAGCTGGACTATCTTTAAATGACCTACCATCTGTCCGGTACTTTACTCCACCTTGCAGGAATCATGTTTTTCTATCTTAGTAATTAACATTTTAATCTTTGGAAACATGTTAAAACCAGGAGTCATGTTCCAAAATGGCAACATATGTTTGCTTTTTTCCCTTCAAACATCTTAGAACAGGTGACCCATAGCATCAGAACAGGAAAGACCAACTTGCACTGATGCGAAGAAGGTCAGAAAAGGGTAGAGGTGAAGAATAGGAAAACTGCTTGAGAAGAGGGAAACCACCACATAGTTAGAGCAGAACCAGGGATCAAACAGCTTAATTACTGGAACTGGGCCAGTTGCTTCAAAGTACAATAGGAAGGAAAGCAGTAGATGAAATGCTCAAAACTGAAGGAAGTAAAGAAGCAACTACCCCAAAAGTCTTAAAAAATGATCCAGTGACAGCAGACAACAAACCAAGTCAGGGGCAGGATTGCTTTCATACAATTGTTTCTTAATGAATTGCTCCCTCTGTTGGGGGAATTTTTAAAAATATTTACCCGCCATTATTCATATTAGTTATGCTATCCTAGCATTAAGTAATTCTAGCATGGTCGTATCTCTGGCTATCACTGGTGTTTCTAAGTATCATTAGGCCTATTCTGAAAGCAACCAACATGTATTTGGGCTCCCAACTTTGCTAAAACTAAGGGAGCTTAACTGGCATAAGTTTTTTGTTTTTGTTACTCCAAACTTCCCTGGCGTAAACCAAGTCCTGAGAGAAAAAAGGATCAGAGTGCAATTGCTTCCTTGAGCAGAAACTCCCTAACTTGAGAGCCTGTCATTTAACTCCAGGATATCATGTCCACATTCCATCAAAATTCAGACATGATCATTTGTATGCAACAGGAGATGATACAAACCAAGTGTCACTCATACAGATTGATGGATGATGCACACCTGAAAACAGGAGAGGGAAAGAACATATGTGAAGGAACAACTGGATTGGGGGAAGGCCAATAATTAAGATTTTTTTCAACAATGCTTCATCCTTGTTTCTTTATGAAGTAAAATATACCCTAGTAATGCTAAATAAGTAACAAACAACAGTTATGAAACAATTATAATATTACTAAATGCTCTGCATCTTTCCACTAATTAACACATTCAAGCACAGCTAATTTTCATCTTGAGACAAGTATACTATATACACACACACACACACACACACACACACACAGAGAGAAAAAAAATAAATGTAGCTTATCAAAGGTTATCCCAAATGAATTCTTCCATTTTCTGCAATATGTATGGTAATAACAGTTATATGCTATAACTATAATGTCGGCTGTCAATAAGTTTGAAAGCTCTTGCATTGGAGTACCAGATTAGTATCATATATCCCAAACAATACTCAAGAAAGGAAAAATACAAACACAGAATGGTCATGCATGATTTATCCAATACACCTGATTCCTCATTCATCAGTATAATATTCTATATTGACTATACTTCTAGACAGTGAAAAAGCAAAAATAAGATAGCTGAACTATAAGAGAAGTATATAAATAACTTCTCAAGACAAATTTATCTACTCTTGCAACTGACATGACTCATAGTGAAGCAATATGTAAGAAAAACTGCTAAGTGATGTTCTGCAAAGTTCCCCCCAGTCTGTTCATGGAGTGTGTTGTTCCTCACTGCTAGGATACAAGTAACTTCACCCTGGGAGTATTACTATACTTTTTGAAGCTAAGCTGTGTACTCCTTCCATTCTGTCTCCGAAGGACAAGGTAGATATGAGAATATCTTCTCTTGGACCAAATTCTGTTGGCAAAAGAGTTGCTTTTGATCTTACACAGAGTTCTTCTTCAGATCTGAGAAAGGTACTCAAGAGTGCCACAGCTAAATACAAGGCGGAACTGATTGTTTAGCACTAGGGATGTGATCATCCCCATTTAGTATGGGTTGCAACTATTAAGTGATACCCAGTAGGGGTTCCAGCATGGTGTGGAAGGTGACAACTCAGGCTGTATAGTTGGATTCTTTTTCACATATAAGCAGGCTCTTTGCGGGTATGCGTGTGGTCTGTATCATGATACAGTCTCTTCTCTGGTGGTGTGTCTTTGTTTGGTGGAAACAATTTTAAGTGTATTAAGATGTGTATCCCAGACTTACTCCTCAGAGAAAGGGGACACCGTCATCGTCCTCAACCATGATAACTATGCCAACTAGAGATGTAATAGGATAGTCAATTAACCAATAAGCAAAAGCTTACAGGTTAATGCTATAGTCTACATGCATTCTCCTGCCTTGCCAGTAAATTTTTTAGCAGGCTGGCCTGCAGCCTAGCTCAGTCCTGGCTTGCGATGGGTCCGGGACCTACCCCAGCTATGGCTCTGCATTTAAAGTGAATTAGGAACTAGGTGGGCAGGCAGCACAGATCAGCTCCATCTTGCGCTGGGTCCGGGAGCATAACCGCCTCACCCCCCAGACAGGGGCTGCAGCCACCATGCACTATTGCCTCTGTATCAGAGGCAGCAGCACAGGGCAACAGTCAGTCAGCCTGTGAGGGGAGCTGGTTGGCCAGCTCCTGCCTGGCACCCTGCGCTGCTGCCTCTGATGCCCCAGGGAATTCATGGTTACTCGACTATTCAATTAACGGATATTTAACATCCCTAATGCCTAATGCCAACAAGGCCAACTGATAACCCTCCAACACCTCCTACTATAAAGAACTCAAAGACTACACCACATCAACATTCACCCAGTAATTTAAGGTGACCACCAAATCTTTTCCCAAACAACTCCAAAAAAACTAACACTGCAAACCCATCATCCATGAACTTAGCCAACAAACCTTCTACACAAACAAGGAAACCCAGGCAGACCCATTATATCTGGCCATGGTATTCTTACTGAAGACATATCAGGACTTACAGAAACCTTGCTCAAATCACTCACCGCACAAAGGGCCAGTTTCCTACACCACACAAGCAACTTCCTCCAGAAATTATGCAACATTAACAACCTCCGTTGGAAGAATACCATCCTTGCCACCATGGATGTCACCTCCATATACACAAGTACCCCTCATAATAACAGCATTGTCTTGTAGATGTTGGAGATACACAGCTATGGATAACACTCAGCTATTCACCTCAATACAGCTATAACAATTTTACATTTAACAACAAACACAATGTCCAAAAGGTAGGAATGGTCATGGTCACGAGGATGGCTCGATAATATGCCAACCTCTTCATGGAACTTCAAGGAAGAACTTCTGGACAAATGTACCATGAAACTGCTGACATACCTGAGATAATATTGATGATATTTTCATCCTTTCCACAAAAAACCTAAACTCCCTCTGATTAACAATTCAGTTTCAACAACACACACCGATAAATCTAACTCACTCTAGAACACTCCCACATCAACTTCCTGGATATCAGTCATCTTCAGCAGTGGAACCCGATGGACAACTAAACTCAAGAAACTCACAGATTGCTACACTTAACTTTAACAGATCCAGTAACCATGCCACAATCTGCACTGGAACTATATCCCAAAATGTAACTGTCCTTAGAGTTTAAAAGTTTTTTCCTAATATCTAACCTTAATCATCTTTGCTGCAGAGTAAACCTGTTACTTCTTATCCCACTTCCTACCTCCAGATGGACATGGAGAACAAATGATTGCCATCCCCAGCAAAGGCAGATTACTATCCCCGGCAAAAGCAGATAAACCACGTTTAATACCAGAATCAAAATAATAGGTCACTGACACACCATTTACTGAGATCTCAAGATAACACCTTGAAGCAAGTAATCTAGGCCTTATGCCATGAAGCATTAACATTACCTGCCCAGCGCAAAAAGGTGCACTGCTTTCAATGTTTCATAAAATATAATCTGTTAAAACACATCAAAAAATAAACACAATATAAAAAGATACAAAACAAAGAAACATATAATGTGACAAAAAGCCAATAACACATTTGTCACCAAACCATCCCAGTATAGACAAAGCCACAGTGTGAACACCCTCACTGTTTTGTTGTCAAAAGGCAGTTTTTGGTGACAAAACATGCTAGTGAAGACAGGGCATAACTCTTCCAATCAAAGCTAGCCAGTATTAATTTTTAATGGGCTAACTATTCTGAAGTAAATATTGAGAAAAGTGGAGACACTGGACTGTACCAATCTTCTACGATAAAATATTAATTGAAAATCACGAAAAAAACATTTTAAAACAACAGTATAAAAAGATATGATTACTGAATATTAGGTTGCTAGTTACAATTCAGTAGATAACTCAATGAAAAGTGAAAAAAGACTGGCCCTGGACTCTTCAATAGTCTTGAGGGAAATGTTCTCCAATTTATCTGTAATAAATTTACTTAGAGAAGTTTTGGATTTGAGCCTAGCTAAGGCTTTACAAAATGATAGAGCATACAGGATATTTACTAAGAAGCCTAAGAGTTCAGAATGGCCACTAATGGTTGTACCACATTTAAAAAATATAGCTAATATAATGAAAGTCTGTTCCTTTGTCTCAGAGATTAAAGTAACTATGGTAAAATTAAATGATTATCTAAAATTTGTTTTATTATTTTATTTGTTTAATTTTAGTAGCTATTATATACTCTTCAAAGTAATGTTTGTGAAAAGAGATGGTCATTTCCATCCTCGACTATGACGAAGAAACATTTAGTGCTACAGACTATAGTGCAATTTAGAGAAGATAGTTATGTTTCTTCTAAATTGCTGCACTAGCTACACTTTCAAAGATCTAATTTGTGTTCCCCTAATAAAAATTAGCAGTGTTCCCACAAGGTATTAGAAAAATCTAACAGCAGAAAGTTACAGAAGCCTCCAAATTGAGGGATGGGTGGATGAGTAAATTATATAACAATTACTTGTACATACTTTTCATTTATCCAAAAATAATCACAACAGTGGATTTCCACTCTAGAAAACTAGCAAATGTGAAGAATATGTCTAAAATAAAATATAAGAGGAACTACACTAGATAGTAATAGAAAAACAGAACTAGCTAGTCCTGATATCTGAGAACAGCTACTATGAAGGGCTAAAACAATACCTAAGTGTAGAAAGGAGGACAAAAATACTACTTATAAAATGCAAAATAATGGTTAAAAATATCTTTAAACCCATAAAATATGGGCAACTGAAGAACAAGCAGATGTGTTCAGTCTCCGTCAGTCACAGATAACACAAGATCAGATCATCCCACCTCCACATGACTGAATTCTGCAGTCGGAATCTGCAGTTTTATAGCTGCAAAATATTGACTACTGTATCCTGTTTTCCTACTTCTAGTCACTGAACCCAGGCTCTACATCTGTATGTATCTGTGTGGTTGTGGTACAGAAAAAAAAAAAGGTAAGAAATCTGTTTTTCCTGTTACATGGCTGCCTCTACTATTAGGAAAATAGATTTGATTAGAAGTATTTTAAAGTAGGGAGGGTAATGTTGTTGTTGACCTGCGATGGGGATGAGAAACGGGGGAAATGTACAGATGAAATGCAGATTTAGTACTATGCCCTTTTTCTTAAATTCTTTCTGTCCAAATGCTGCATTAGGCAATACAGTGAAATCCAGTGGGAAGTGAATATTGCTCTGTGCATATTTTTTCTACGTAGCAGCCTAACACAATTGAGCCACTGGGGATTTCTCAACAATTGAGCTAGTAAAGTAGGCCTGAAGCACAAGAGGACATGAGATTTCAGTGCTGAATAAGAATGCTGGATACAGAATATCCACCATGGGAGTACGAATCTAAATATTGCGTCTTCATTTATGGACTCACCAAGTAAGATAGGAGTGGTCACGAGAAGCTCACAATTTGGGACTGGTTACGAAGGGCCACCTTTTTCTGGGATGAAAAAACAAAACAAAAAAACCCCCTCACAATTAGGTAACCCACAAGAAAAGGCACCCAGTTTCCCAACTCTGCAGGAAATAAAGGCAATAACTACCAAAACAGACTTCCTATGAGAAGACAAAGGGAAAGGCCACATATATACAAAATCATGCAAACATACATTTTAGCACTACACTGAGATTTCCTTATATGTGGCACTAGTAAGATACATATATACAATTTACAGATGATACAGGAAACCACTCTACCTAATCCTATGAAGTAGTAAAACCTGAAACCTAGATCCAAAAAAAGAGCCTAGCTGTTGAACTCTTATTAAAACCAGCCTGAAAGAAATTCAGGATGATTGCTGCTTGTTTCTTGTCCTTCTTCTGCTTGCCCTAGTGGCAGCCTGTCCTACCGGTCACTCCCAGTCACTGTGTGCATGTAATCCAAATCTGAAGAATGTGCACTGTGCAACCTGTAATCAAAATCTGGAGAAGAGAGTTGCATTTTTCCTAACTCCTTTTCCTACTTTTTCATCCTGAAGACTGAGATAGGACAAAAGGATCACAAGATAGCACTTTAGCCTAGAACACCAGCTGCTTTTCAGTTGCTAATCAAGAAACAACTAGGAATTAGGGATGGACTAAGCCTGGGCTTATCAATTAATCCTAATGACTACACATACACACTTCCCTGCCCCCCCCCTTGCTGCCTCTGTATCAGAGGCAGCAAGCGGGGGGGGGGGGGGCGGGAGGGAGAGGAGGAGGGAAGCGGGAGCCAGTGCCTGTGGGGAGCTGGCTTTTAAACTGGCTCTCCACACACGCCGGCTCCAAGGAGCCACCTGCCCCCCCGCCCTTGCTGTCTCCCACAGAAGCAGCAGGGGGTGGATAGGCAGGAGCCGGTGATTGGGGGAAGCCAGCTTAAAAGCCGGCTCCCCACAAGCGCCAGCTATGCTGAATCTCCCTCCTCCCCCACTGCTGTCTTTGTGTGTAGTGTGAGGGTAGGGGGAACAAGTGGGAACCAGTATGCCTTTCAAGCCAGCTCCCCGTGCGGACCTGCCTCTTTATCAGAGGTAGTGGGGGGGGGGGGAGGGAGCTGCTTGTTGGGAGACAGCTTAAAAACCAGCTCCCTGAGAACACTGGCTCCCTCCTCTTCCTCTCTGCCTGCCCACATGTAAACTTGTAACCACAAAATTTCAAGCAGGTGCACGTTTACACAAAAACATGATAGTTAACATCCCTACTAGAAATCTGCCTGCACAGAACTCAGAAGGTTCCAAGACAGGAGAGAAATTTCCTGTACCCTGAATGGGAACCATCTGCCTGACTGACAGAAGAAAGGGACATAATCGTCCTTCTATAGCACAAGACGACAAACTACAGGAAATCAACAATCAGAAAAAAAAATCCACAAGGGAAAACATGCTTCTTTTCAGACCACTGCAATAATAGTGAATACTGTGTTTAAAAAATGGGGACTGATCTTATTCGCTAAAATTTTGTTTTAGGTTCTTTTCTGCATGTGCCTTTTTTTAAAAAAATAAAACTATAAGCCCATATTCTAAGTAGCCACAATATCTGGTAGAAATATTTCAGAGTGCAGGGCAGAAGCCTTTTATGCATCAATTTTTGCCAAGCATATATTTCTAGTGTAACTCACAAACCTGCTGGGTATGGTATACTGTCCCAGCTAGTGGCACTAAGACCACTTGCAGAGAAAATAATGAGTCTGTTCTACTACCTCAGCTAATAGCCAGCTGTCTTTTAGCTCCTGCAGTAGAGGCTCATGCACAAAGCTCAGGTTCGATTCCTCCTGTCGGCATTACATTAGCACAAACAATTGTTTCAGATCTTAGGCAGTCTGTAAAAACTCTCTGAAAAGAAATTTACACTCCTTTTGAGAGATCATTCTCACTGTACACTAATTACTCGTTTAACATGTACCCACTTAACACGTTTTCACAATAGCACGATTTTTTTTAGGGAACATTTTTTGAATAACATGACCATCCCCGAAATAACACGAAAATAATCAAGTGGCGGACTACTTCATGTGGCAGTATAAGCTGGTGAAAATAGTGGTAATACACGTGGTCACAGCGCTCCTCCACTCACTCACATGTTTATCTTTGTGTTTTAACAAACCGCGGCGACTTGTGTTGCTAGTTAACTTGTGTTGCTAGATATCTAATGTTAACGTTGACAACCCAGCACCAACAAAAAATTGACTTTGCCACCACCACCTGAAATGCAACCCCCACCTTTTCCATTATTTTTAATGGGAAAATTGACCCCGCATAGCACGTTTTCGCTTAGCACAAACATTTTCAGAAACGCATCTATAGTGTTAAATGAGGAATTACTGTATTACACAAGCAAAATAACTTTAAGACAACCAACCTTGTTAAAACAACAGTAGATAACCAGAATTCCTTTTAATTATGTTCTTCTGCTAACTAAAAGAGAGAGTGCAGATAATGGAAGATGCAAAAAATACTTTCAAAATAAAATTTAGCAAATATTAATAATACTTGGTATTGCAAACTACTTATGATAATTAAAAGAATAAATCTCCTAGGAGTAACTGAGCTTCATATTTTCCTCTTCTCCAAGACTCTGCTCTCAGCAGATAAAAACAAAAACCGTCTTGTGAAGCACCCACTGATGTAAGCAGTCGCTAAGGAACAGCATTTGGTACAAGAGTGGCAATGCTGAAACTGTATTTATAATTCAGAACGAATAGTAATATGCAGGCTTGACCATAGCTTTGGGTAACAACTGTAAAACTACAAACAAAATCTTCAAAAGCTCTTTTCTTAAAAGGTTCATTAAATTTTCAAAGCATGTTCATCTGCCTAAATACCTTGCAGTGATTGCTCCACCATGAGTAATGTAATACAGGAGGCCCCCGACTTGCAACTGCCCATGTTCCGACACACCTCACTTACAACCATTTTTGTAAGTGCGGAAGGGGTCGAAATCCCCCAACTTACATCCTCGGCCCACATTAATGACGGCGCACAGCGCCTATCGTAAATGTGGGTTTGAGTTACGACGCCCCCGACTTGCAACGCTTCCCCTGGAAACAATCGCGTCGCAAGTCAGGGGCCTCCTGTACACGTTTTTGTGATGCAATTATTTTTCTAAAGGAGAAGCCATCAATTTTAGAATGTGAGCTTTCAGCTTCTATCCTCCAATATAAAATGTAAAGAAAAATTGAAATCTAGCAACTTCATCAAAAAACTATTTACAAGCACAAAGACCTGTTTTCTCATAGCAGGAAAGAAGAATGTTGTTTCCTGCTATGCTAAATCAGAGGCTGCAAGGTGGGGTGGGGAAGTCTTGGAGGGGGGAGGGGTTGAGCCTAAACCCATAGGTAACCAGCTTTAAGCCAGCTTCCCACAAGCACCAGATCCGCCTGCCCCCCTTCCACTCCCGCGCTGCTGCCTCTGATGGAGAGACAGCAGCATGGCAGGTGAGGAGGGCAGGCAGGAGCAGATATGCATTAGAAGCGGTCTTTTAAGATGGCTCTCCATTAGGGATGTTAAATGTCAGTTAACTGAATAGTCGATTAACCTCATGAATTCTTATCAGTTCGTCGATTATTCTATAGTCCCTGGGTAGCCCCCGTCTGGGGGGGAGGGAGCGGGAGGGGTATGAGCTCCCGGACCTAGCACGAGCCAGAACTGAGCCAAACTGCCTCCTGCCTGGCTCCTAGTACCCTTTAAATGGAGAGCCACAGCGGGGACAGATCCAGGACACAGTGCAAGCCGGGACTGAGCTGGGCTACTGGCCAGCCTGCTAAAAAATGTACTGGCAAGGGATGGTGGGAAAATGCATGTGGTCTACAGCATAACCTCTAAGCTTTTGCTAATCGGTTAATCGACTATACCAGTGTTTCTTAAACTATGTTCCGCAGAACACTGGTGTTCCATGAACAACTCACAGGTGTGCAGCGACCTCTTCTTTGATTGTGTTACTTCTTTGTTTTTGTCTTTTTTTGTTTGACAACAATTTTCTTTTTTGAAGAAAATTTTCATAGGTGTTCCGCATAAAAAAGTATTATTGTTTGGTGTTCCATGACATCAAAAAGTTTAAGAAACACTGGACTATACTATTACATCCCTATTCTCCATACATGTTGGCTCCTTGGACCCTGCAGGAGGCAGCGTGGGGGGAGCCAGCTTAAAAGTATGATTTCATGACTTCAGTGTAAGAATGGGACAAAGCTGTTGCTATGATTCTTGTACAGCTCTACATCTACCTCCTCTGAATAATCTCCAATTACCTTATTTTGTCTCTCTCACCATCAGAACCTGGCCCAACAAAATATACTACCTTGTTTCTCTAATACTGAAGGACTAACATAGCTAGAGCAATAATGGATGCTAAGTCAACTTTTCCAGTGACTCTGAATTACCTTAACTTTCCCTAAGTTTCCTTTTATAAATATATCCTTGTATATAAAGCCTGGCAAATACCCATGGCTATACATTCACAGATACAGCTACTGCAAATCATTTTTGAGGATCAAAAGCAGATACAAATTTTGTATCCGCACATAGCTCTATTTGTATACACTACAAATACTTGGTATAATTATGTCTATAGAATCCACTAGTGCAAATGCAGCTTATGTCAAAAGATGATGTTTTTCTACTAGTACAGTAATATCATCTGTCCAAATGATATTAGCTATGCTGACAGAAGCACTGTTCTACCATTTATACCACAGGGGCTTGTCAGCATACTTATGCCAGCAAAGGCATGTGTAGTGCTGAGTAATTTTTCTTTTACACACAAAACCTGAGCAACATAGCTACGTCAATAAAACTTTTTAATGTAGACCTACACAAAGAGCGCTGAGAACTGATTTGTGTAAACATCTACTTTCAAAAATCAAAGAGCCATAATCTTGCAAGAAATGGATTTGTAACCCATACTTTCTCAGGCCATGAATTTCACTCTGGAAAAAAAACCCACTTTTCATACTTCCACCCATGTTAGCATTGCTTGTGAAAGCATGTGAAGTCACTTAGGACATCAGATGACAAACGCAGACTTGCTTTAGTGTCTAGATTTTTCTTAGCCTACTGCTCTCTCTCACTCATGCTCTCTCTATGAAGGGGCAGCAGCTGCTGCATCATCTCAAAAAAAAAAAAAACAAAGCTGAGAGGACAATCTTCCAAAAAGCAAATGAAGCCCTGTGACATTACTGGGAATTCGAAAGTCAAATTACTGAGCCAAAATGTTTTCCAGAAATTCTAAATAAAGCTTGACATTTTCTGACTACAGCATATGCATTTCCTGTTAGTAATTTGTCTAGAACAATTGTTTGTCGGGTCAATGTCCCAAAATAGACCTATTTCGAAATAGACAAATAGAGCTACTTCAAGGGGAAAGTTTCATTACAGCTATGTCCCCAATTTTCTACCCAAGATACCCCTCAGTTTCATTTTACCAGACCATCTATTTGTCTTTTTTCCCAAAACCTCATCACTACAAAGAGGAAGCTGCTTTCCATAACCTGGGTGTCAGAAGAGGCTTAGACATCTATCTAGACAGGACCAGACCATTTTTAAAGTGCCCTGCACCATTTGTTTTGATTGTGGAAAGCTCATACTGGGGTAAGTTCCCTTAACTCCTTAACTAAGGAGCAGTACCTTATTTTTATAGAAAGAGGGGCTTTGGATATTAGAGAGGAGAACCGGACTGACCTGTGTGTCCTGAATAGCATGTTTTTTCTATGACATCATGTTTAGTAAATGTGTGTACTGAAGCCTATATGACTGCTCTAAATATATCTGGTATTGCTACATTGTATATGAATGCTGTAGAGCTGGCCAGTGCCCCAGTGGACTGTGTGGGCACAGAGATAGGAGAAATAAAGTTGCTCTTCAAATAGCATAGTTGGATACATAGTGAAATTCACTTTGAGAGTCTCTGATTGGAGATGGTTTCTCCTTGAAAGCATTCTGCAAGGGAGAGAAAATGTCTAGGTGATTTTCTGAACTGTTTTTGACTTTTCTAGGTAAAAATGTGAGTATCCTTCAGACATTTAGAGCATGAAGATGAGCAGTGTTGATGTCTGCAAGGGATTTCGGATAGAAGACAAGTAAGTAAATGGGTTGATTAAGATGAAAGGATGATACAACTTTGGGAAAAATTTAGGATGTGGTATAAGAATGACTTTATCTTTTAGGAAAATTGTATATGGGGTAGTCACCATCAGGATGGCCATTTTGCTGACCCTCCTGGTGGTTGTGACTGCAATGAGGAAGGCAACTTTCATTGAGAGGTGCCGTAAAGACAGATGGCTATGGGCTTAAAAGGTTCTCCTGTGAGAATTCAGAGGACCAAGTTCCCATAATGGACGTGATTGTTTTAAGGGAGAGAAAACATCACTCCCTTTAAAAAGTGTTTCGTGGTTGGGTGTACAAAGACTGTGTGGCCCTCTATAATGTTATGTTTATTTGAAATTGCCATGAGGTGTAGTCTTATAGAGCTGCTGGCAAGTCCCTATTTTTTCAGTCCCAATATATAGTCCATAATCTTGTTCTGGTGTGAGGAATGTGGGGATGTAGATTGTTCGACTGACCAGTTATGGAAATGGTGCCACTTTTGGAAATATGTGGGTCTTGTGCTGAGTTTGCAACTATTAAAAATTACTTCTTTGACAGCTTCAGAACAAGTTTGGTTGGATGCAGTTAACCTGTCAGTAGCCACACCATGAGGTGAAAGAGAATTATGTCTGAATGGAGAATGCAGTTTGCATCTTTGGGAAGGAAATGAGGAAGCTGAAAAGGAGGTGCTGTTGCCATTTGATCAAGGTATGGGAACCACATCTGCTTTGGCCATGTTGGTGCAATTAGTATTACTCGTGCCTTATGTTTTATTTTCTGAGTAGTGGGATGGGAGAAAATGTGTACATGAGGGGACAGTCTCATTTGATGAGGAGAGCATCTTCCATCAAGTGAGTCCCTAGCCCCACTCTGGAACTGTATTTTGGGCATTTTCAATTATGACAAATAAGTATATTTCTGTATAACACCAGTGCTGGAATATGTTGTCAATGACTTGTGGATATATCTCCCATTCTAGCTTGCATAAAAATGCCTGCCTCTGTGATCCGCGATAGCATTCTGTCACCCTGGAAAGTAAGCTGCTGAGATATCTATTCGGTGACTCATGCACAATGGCCAGAGGCTGATCACTTCCGCACAAAGGGTGTATAAACGTAACCCTCCCTGGCAGTTTACGTAAAACAAAACATGCCATGTTGCATGGAGGAAAGTGCTTACAGGCACATCTGACTGCAGAGTTTGAATACCTTGATATGAGATGATGTCTCATGCAGTAACCATCAACCCTGGATGATGTGGTTGTTGAGGTATGCACCACATCTAGAGAGGTGTCTGTGGTGAGCTAAGTACGATACATAGGTTCTGGGACTAGCCACCACTCTGAGGAGCTTTCTGGTACATTGAGAGACTTGTCTAAAGGATGCCTGTGTGGGAGCCATCCTTAGAGGCAATGCATATGCAGCCTGGCATGTTTTACATGAACATTGTTGCTGACATACATCCAAGGAATTGCATTGTCTGGCTGAAACCTGTGAGCTGGTGGTCGTAGTCGCATCCAGAGTTGTCAGGGCCAAAAAGTGATGATGTGGAAGTTATACTTGTGCTTGTATACAAACCAAGTAGGCCCTAATGAATTCCAGTTGCTGTGTAGGGATGAGATGAGAATTTTGTTTATTTGGAAGTCAAAGATTGTTAAGAGATTGACTGTGAGGTTTGTGGTTAACGTTGCCTTTTGAAGGAATGGAGCAGTTATCACATCATCATCTAGATAGAGAAATATCATGACCCCCAATTTTTGAAGATGAGCTACCACTACTGGGAGCACTTTTGAAAAGACCTATGGGGCCGTGACTAGACCAAATGGTAGTAAACAGTATTGATAGGGGAGGTTTTGGAGGGTGAAATGTGGGAATCTCCTGTATTCAGGATCAACTGTAATATAAAAATATGCATACTGAAGGTTGAGGGATGACAACTAAACACCTTTTTGCAGTGCCTGAATTATTTTTGCCAAGGTAATCATTCTGAAATGTTGTTTCTTACCAACTTGTTTAGCTGATGTTAAGTCCAAGATGGGCCTCAATCACTCCAGTCTTTTTCAGGATCAGAAAATATCAGGAGTAGAATCACATTCCCTTGTGCTATGAAGGGATCTCCTCTATTGCTCCTAGTTGAACCAGATGCTGTATCTTCTGTTGTAAAAGGCTCTCATAGGAACGGTCCCTGAAGAGAGACTGAGAAAGAGATTGGGTAAGTGGGGTAGAGGGGAAGGAGATGGAGTAACTTCAGAGAATTATTTCCAGCACCAACTTTATCTGTTGCAATGTTTCAAGGCCAGATAGTAAGGAAGTAGGCTGTCTTTAAAGGTGGAGTGATAGTGTTGGCATTCCCGTAGTACAGCATGTGGCAAACCCTCAACGAAGATCTCAGAACGAGTGGTGGGATATGGAGAGATGGGATGTTATAGGATGGTCTTCATTTTGTCAACTCTGAGGCTGTTCTTGAGTTTTTAGGCTTGTTCAATGCCCGTCCTGGAACAGTATAGAGCGTACTTGGAGTTGACATGCGTTGCAAACAAGTCCACTACTAGATAACCCCATTTCCTGAAAAGGCTGTTTATCATGGATTTATTGATTTCCCATTCGTGGTTCTCTGGGAACTGTCTGCTGAGGGCATTCACTAGTACACTGTCCTTGCCCAGTCAATGCATTGCAGCAGATGTGATGTTGTGTGTAATATACAGTTTTGTTGCTTCCACACACAGTCTGTAAGACCTCGCGCCCCCATCTGTTTACGTAATATGTCGTTGTGGCATTGCCTGACACTATTGTCACTGTTTTGTTCCATATGTGCTCAAGCAGTTGGGATCATGTGACCAAGAGTCTTCCAAAACTGATCAAACTTTCAGATTGCTACTGAGCAACTGAGCCAGGGATCAGCTGTGCGGCGGTGCTGCTTTGAAACCCCCAGGCAGCATTTCAAAGAGGCAGCCACCACACAGCTGATCCGTGGCTCAGCTGTGTGGCGCTGCCCCTTTAAAATGCCGAAGCGTCGTGGAGCCTGGGGTTAGCTGGGGAAATGCCACGCAGAATCCAAGGTCAGCTGGGGAGTCTCCAGCTGACCCAGGCTTCATGGCACTGCCCTTTTGAAACGTGGAGGCATTTCCCCAGAACCTGAGGTCATCTGGGCTCCATGGCTTTGAAATGCACAAGAGCCCCCACTGGCACCCATGTGCAGCCTGGAGTCAGCGGGACTTCCCACTGACCCCGGTTGTAGGCGAAGTTCCGCATTCTTCCATTGAAATGTACAAGAGCCTCTTGTACATTTCAAAGGAGGAATGAGGAAGCGCCTATCGACTTGTCAAGTAGTCAATGGAAATTCCATCTACTCCTCAACTAGTCAGTTAACCACAATTTACCATCCTTACTCCACCACCACCCCTGATTTCTTGATGGTTAGGAAATATCAGGAATAAAATCCCCTGCCTCTGTATCGGCTGGATATTTCCTCTTTAGCGCCTAGATTTAGGAGGCACTGTGCCTCTTCCAGGAGAGCACTCTCGTGAGAAGGGTCCCTGAAGAGGGAAGGGGAAGGAGGGTGGGTTGGTGAAACTGTTGTGAATGGTATGTTATAACCAGTTCATTATTTCTAGGACCCATTGGTCCGAAGTGATGGTTTTCCATGCTAGATAGATTTCAGCAAATCTGTTTCCGAGTACCTGATTCCATAGATCTGCCTGCCCTGGAGGATTGAGGGCTATTGTACCCTCGACCAATGCCTCAAATTTGCTGACAGGAGTTGGACCCCTGGGTCGAGGGTGGTTGCTCATTTGATTGTCTTTGTCTAGATTGTCTTATACGTCTCTTGTTCTCATAGAGCCTTTGTCGTTGGGTATAACCTGTTGTTCTGAACCTTTGATTATATTGTTTGTATTTTTTTCTTCTTGGATCCAGGCAGCTGCATTCCTAGCGTGCAAAGCATTGCCCTGGGGTCTTTAACGGTGTGGAGAGACAAGTGTGTTGCCTCAGCAAAGAGTTTCTCCCCTTCAAATGGAAGGTCCTCCATGTTTGATTGTACCTACTTGGGAAACCTGGACAGTTGCAGCAATACCACTGCTGCATTCAGTACCACTGCATTCGCCATGGACCTGGCTGCTGTATCTACTGCGTCCAATGCTGTGCGGGAGATCAGAAAGCCTTCTGTCACATTTGATTCAAACTGTTCCTTTATAACATCTGGTAGATACTGAATAAAGGAATTGACGGTATCGAATCTCTGGTATGAATATTTTGCTAACGGAGTACGTAATTAGGAATTCTGAGTTGGAGGGAGGCTGATGAGTAGGCCTTCTTCTCCATAGCATCCATCTTCTTTATCTCCTTGTTATGATTCTGTGTTCTGGGGTACTGATGTTGCTTCCCCCTCTGATTGGCTGCTTTGACCACCAATGAAGGGTGGAGAATAGGAAGGGTGTGAGAATAGGAATTCTACCCCCATACGTGTTACATAGTATTTCTTATCTAGTTTCTTTGAAGTTGACGGTACCGATGCAGGGGTCTTCCATGTGGCCTTATGTGGGTCCATTAGGGCCTCATTCATTGGCAGAGCCTATTTGGCGTGCTGAGGTAAGTTAAGTATACTGGTTATGCTGATCTTGCGTTATGTCCGGGAATTGTATACCTAGAGTGTCCGCTACCCTCCGGAACAGGTCATAAACTTTCTCTAGTGATCACCTCCGGCGGGTGACATGGATGGACTGTACTTGTCCAACATGGAGCATGACATATTAGGAGGGACAAGTGAAAATTGTGTTGCTTCCTCCGTCGATGATTCACTGTCATATTTGTCTGGGCTCTAGTCAACTTGTCCCCACATGTTTGCATTGGCCTACTGAGCCCTTGGTAGCTGGAGTATCTGTTGTAGTATTGTGTTTGTTGGTTTCTGTACGGTGCCCATGGGTCCCAGTAGGGCCACTGTGGTGAGAGCATTGGGGGGTTCCCATTGTGCCATCTGCCAATTCTGGTATTGCTCTATCTGTGTTCCAACATATTGAGGAACTATGAGTTGACCCCTTATTTCCTGCTCGTCATCATTGATAAATCTCGCTGATATTAGCAATGCAGGTGTAGACATTAATACAGAACCTCTAGACATTGGTGTGATGTCGGTACCAAATAGTGGTGAGCATGGTACCGAGGATACCACGAGATCCGCCTCTGTTATGTATCTCGGTAACGGGGGTGGCAGTAGCATCACTGTATGACCCACCATTGCTGGATGCATCTGTGTATTCAGTGCTCTGAAGCGCACCGGTACCGATGATACCGTGAGTTTGCTTGTGCGCGGCATTCTGCTGCTTTGCAGCCTGCCTGCTTTTTTATTTGCTGCTGGTACCAGCTTCTACTGCGGTACCACAAGTTTGTTGTGAGGAGAGCTCGAAGCTTGGCCAGCAGCTCTATGCTTCTGTGACGGGGCAGACAGGCCCCGCACTGAAGGACAGGGAGTAGCCCAGGCCCAGCTGGTGGAGAAAGCCCTGCCCCTCCAGCCCTGCTGGGCATGCTCCCAGGAGAGCCTAGGTATAAAAGCAGAGGGAGCCCTGCAGCCAGGGGGGCCGCAGGATGAGGGAGTAGCCCCAGCCGGGCCGGTGTTTCTGCTGCAGCTAAGGCCGGAGTCGCTGCCCGTGCCTGACCCGGAGGCAGAGCCAGCAGCCGCCAACCCCAGGGAGGCAGGAGCGCACCCGCAACCCCGGCAGCAACCCCGGCAAGTACTGACTTGGAGGCGAATAGGCCCCAGGGGAACCAGGGCGAGGTAGGAAGAAGCCCAGGGCAAAGGACTAAAAGCACGGCTCGGCGTGTATCGGCCGGATTCCCCGCCGAGCCGGCAGGAGCCACAATCCCTGCCTAAAGAGCCCTGGGCTGGGACCCGGTGGAGAGGGAGGGCCCGGGTCCCCCTACCACCCATTTTCCCTTCCCTGGATATTCAACCGCCGGTCCAGAAGAGGCTTCTCTGAGCGGCTAGGCCTCCAAAGCCGTAGTCACCCTGATAGAGGGGCATGGACTTTATGTTGAGACTGGTAATGCCATATTTACGCAGATAGAGGGGCATGACTTTTATGTTGGGACTGCTAGGGTGGTATTCACCCTGATAGAGCGGGTAACGGGACCTTAAGGTGGGGGCGCACCCCACGCCAGGGGCATACCCCGTGACAGCTTCACTTTGGGGTCACTGGCTCTCTTTGAGCAGGATCCCTTAACCTGCTTTATGCTGCCCTGTTCAAGGCAAGTACTGTCTGCCTCCATGCCCAGAGATCTTTTATTGCTCGGCTGCAGAGCATCCACAGGAGTGCTCCATTTTCCCTCCATCACCGGTGTAGTCTCTCGGGGGCGGGGGTGCGGGAATTGAGTCAGGCTGCAGTTCAGCCGCAGTTTTTCCATAAAAAGAATTCACCTCTGTAAGTCTCTCGTCCTTTTAGATCTGAGGGCGAGTTTTTGACAGTGGGGGTAGTGGCTTACTCGGTGGTCGTGTCCTAGGTAGCATAGACGCTGTTCATGGCTGTCTGCTGCTGAGATAAATATGCCGCACCCTGTACACCTTTTGAAGCCAGAGGGTGCTGGCATGACAGGATTTTGCTGATTGAGGTGCCTCAGGTGAGCGTGATGCGGTGGCAGCACCGGCACCCCGCTCCGCTTGTTCTTAATCTTCTGCAGCTTTCTCTAAGTAAATCTGCTCAAGCTGTTATCCTCTTCTTTTCTTCCTTGCTTTTTTTTTTCCTCTTTGTTAAAAAGGCTTTTAGAGAGACATCTACTTGCGACCGATGCCGGCGGCGATTGAGAAGGAACTGAGGGAATGGCCACTGGCCCGTGCTTAACTGTCATCCTGAGTGATTTTGCAATAGTGCAGTACACGCTGGTTGCTGGGGACTGCTACCAAAGATCTTTGGGCCGTGTGCACAGCGGCGCTGACACACCTAAGTGGAGTGCCCATGGGCACCCTCGAAGAAAAAGAGGGTGCCCTGCTGAACGTCAGAGCTAATAAACCAAAAGGGGCATTTCTCAATGGTGTTGCAAGCACTGGTGGATTACAGAAGCTCTTTTATCAACATCGGTGGTTAGGAAAGGTTTATGACACACACACACACCTTTAGGAACACAGGTCTGTTCAATCCCAGGAAGTTTCTTTCCAGACTGCAAAATAACCACTAGTGATACTAAAACACCAACTGTGACCCTTGGAGATCCTGATTACTGCCGTGAGTGGTCACGATTAAGCAAACCGCCCCCTTCCCTTGGGTTCGCTAGGACTGTGCAGAACTCTCGTCTGCCCCCTTGCTTACCTGAGAAGTCATCAATAAATTTAGACCAAATACCAATTTGTGTCTTAATCAATGAGCATAACTTTATTGATGTTGCCACTTAATAAATAACAAAGTCAAAAGATAACAGCTGAGAATTAAAAAGAAAATAATAAAAGAAAAATACAAAAAAAATTGTTTCTGCTAGCGTGATTACAAGAATACTTAGTGACGTCAGTTAACTCGTTATCTAGTTTTTTAATTTCTTCTAGATTAATTTTTAAAAACTGCAACTATGAGGATCCTTGATCTTATAGCTTATCGAGATTATTTTGTTTTTCTTGATTTTTTAGAATCTTTTTGTTAGGTTTTTAGACTCTTTTTGTTAGACTTTTTGACGGGTTTGGTTAAGTTTCTCAGAGTCTTCTGTTAAGTTTTTTGACTCACCCGATCAGGTGTAGCAGCATCTCTCTACTGGCCGGGTAGAGGACGACGAATGCTGTTACGATGCCCGCCTTGGTATGGACCTCCTGCCTCTTGTCGTCAGAGAGCAGCACGTGAGTTCAATTTCCAGAATGAGTTGTAGATGATGAGGTACCCGCAGTCATTACTGCAGGGTATTTATGGCCTGATCTCTCATTGTCTATTCAGTTCTGTGGTTAATTTGAGATGCAAAAAATTTTTTTCTCTTAAGGGCTAGCAAATTAGCTGAGCATCTTGTAAGTAGATGCAAAAAAATTTTTTCTCTTACACCAAATTTGGTGTGTTGCTTAAGAGCTAGCGAATTAGATGAAGCTCTTGTAATTAGATGAAAGAAATTTTTTTCTCTTACACCATATGTGCTAGCTATTAGGGCTTTGTAATTAGATGAAAGAAATTTTTTTCTCTTACACCAAATTTGGTGTGTTACTCAAGAGCTAGCGAATTAGATGAGGATTTTTACTCTTACAAATTTTACTGCTTATCCTAAATTATCATGTTTCATAACACATTTCCTAATACACTCCTTCTTAACAGCAAAAAAGGCAGTCCATGTTGTCTGCAGTTACGCTACTTCCTCTTAAACATAGCTGTCTGTGCTTTTGCTATGTCTTAATTTTAAAGAGCTGCTAAGCATATATGACAATTACCACTTGCCCCCGCAGCTCACAAAGCCATACTCTGGTAACCTGGATAGCAGAAAGAACTGCTTCAATCATAAGCTGAGCAAATGCAAAATAGTGGTAGAATGAACCTTTTGGAGGTCTGAAAGGTCACTGGCACTATTTGCTTATTAGGTTAGACCTCAGTGAAAGCAATATCCCCATTGTTATTATGGCCTGCTGTGTGCTCTATAATATCTGTGAAACAAAGGGAGAAAATTTTCTGCCAGGATGAGGAGTTGAGGGTGATTGCTGAGCAGCCAATTTTGAGCAACCAGACACAGGGAAATTATAAGAGCACATCAAGGATCTCTGTGTCACCATGAGGCTCTTTCAGCAATGAGCCAGAGTAATGTGACACTTATCTATACTGTTCCTTACCAAATTGTCCTCTCCATTACATTTTCTCTTCTTGAAATTTCACCCCATCAACCACCACGTGTTGAATGAATAAAGAGCCTTGTCTCCTCAATCTGTTAAGTTTTATTATACACAAAGAAAAGTAATATAAGCTGGAGCAAATGATAGTGAGCTGATAACACTATGGTTAGAGAAACAAGGAAAGCTTGCTTACAGAGATGCACTGCAATAATAATCAAAGATGTGGTAATGGATACCTTCTAGTCCCTGTATCCTTTCCTGGTGTTGAATGCAAGGAAAACCAAAACTCCCTCATGCATCTCATAGGACATTTGAGGGAGGAGGATGTAGAACTGGGTGATAGTGGCAGCAGGTTCAGTATAGGCAGCAGCAACCAGCTGCTTTTCTTGAACCTCATCAAGTCTCACTGCACCTTCATAAGCCGCAACATCTCTTCCTGCTCTTGTTCCCTGCATGCTGTCCTATCTTCTTTGTCCACGTCCAGGTTCCTAGACAGCGTAATCCTCCATGTTCTAAGTTCTGTCTTGTCATTTTTGGAGGCACACTAACTCATTGGACATCTCCTCCCATGTCTTCTTTTTTCGCCAGAAGTCTCTGTCCACTATGGAGAATGCAATGACAGTGATGGACAAGGTTTCAGCTGCAAGGAGGGCAGGAATACTGCTTGAGGACAGGCACCAATATAAAGCCCCCCAAATAGTTTGTTACAAAACTGACACTGTGTTGGGGGAAGAGATAAATAGGAAACGGCCATCCTCCTTTTTCCCATGCTGCCTGCAATATAGTAATCCCTTCCAACCACAGCCATGGCACATTTGGGAAAGCATGGTTATGTGAGCTATATTTCATCAAACACAGGCAGATTACTTGATGAATTATTTACAGTTTAAAAGCTAGCATTGAAAACTTCTCCATTTCCCTTAGATAATCCTATACAATATCACTCTCCTGAGGGTAAAAGAGGGGACAAGAGAGCAGATGCTGCAAGTCTCTGGATACAGACCTAGTACTTACGCTGCAATGCTGTGTGCTGCAATGATGCCTGCAGTTGATACTAGAGCGGTGCAAGGAAGTGCCCTACCATGATGGATGAAATAAGGCAGCCCTTCCCAGAAGTCTCCTACAAAGGATTGCAGAATATCTCCATGAAAGCTACCTAGAGATATTAGCAGAGGATTCCCGTGCCATTTCCATGCACATAAACAGTCTTTTTTGTATAGTACCCTCTATGTAGATGGAGTGGCCACTGATATCTAATATACCTACTTTTTTGTTCAGATTAAACATAAAAAATAAGTAACCCCTACATAAAATAACTGTAACCCCTACAGTTTGATTGGAAATGTGCACTAACCAGAGATGCCTTCACTGGTATCATACTCTGCTGTCAACTGGCCCTGAGAAGGAATGCACTCCAGGATTAAAAAACAGTTTTTGTCTGTCAGGGATAATAAATCCTCTGCTTGACTACCTAAAATTCTCTCTCGCCTCCTCCTCATCATCAACAATGTCCTTTTTGTCTGAGGCTGTCTGGGGCTCCTGAGAGGTGTCCAGGGTAGTAATGGGCATGCCACCAAGAATCACATGCAGTTCCTTGTAAAAGTGGCATGTCCGTGGGGCAGAACCAGAATAACTTTTCATTTTCCTTGTCTTCTAGCACACTTGCTGAAGCTCCCTTATTTTCATGTGTAGCCCTTCTCTTTCTATTTTGAAATAGTTATTTTGAAACAAGTTATTTTGAAATAACGCGTCTACACACAAAATGCATTTTGAAATAGCGCGTCCACACTGAGTGGACACTGAATCACATTTAAGGCTGGCCTGAACCAGGTCCAGCAGGGCATCAGGTCAGGAGTTACTTTGTGTGGCTGCTGCCTGAGGCTATCTGAGGCCTGTGCTTAAAGGGACCCCCGCCCCCGGACAGCCAGTTCTCAGCTTTCCCTGCTTGCTTGCCTACCTCGATGAGGGACAGAAAAGCATTTTGTCTCTGCGTGCTCTAGTTGCCCTCACTCGGGACACCACAGCACTCTGCAACATGGAGCCTGAACTGCCCCTGGGCACTCTGGTGCTTCTCTTGGACACGTTGCTGTGAGCCTGGCTGCACTTTCTGCAGGCTGCCATCCAGGAGGTCCATTGGGGGGCTGTCAGTATCCAGGAGTCCCTGCGGGAGAGCTTCCACAGAGAGCACTAAGAGCCTCGCCATTCCTCCCTCACGTCCTTCCACTTACCCCTCCCAAACCCCCCTTCCTGATGTCAAATAAAATACACCTATTTTCATGAACACAAACTCCCTTTATTAGCAAACCCGGGGGGGGGGGGAGATGAAACTCTGGTGAGACTGGGGAAAGGAGGAGGGAGAGGGGAGGAAAGAGATTGGGAGAGGGGAGGGGGAAACCTGGGAGGAAAGAGCTAGAAGGGGGAAGCAAGGGGAAGGGGAAGCTCAGGGCTCAGGGTTGAGAGTCTCGATGGACCAACTTGATTTTCATGCAAACCTGCTCCTGGTTCGTATGTGGCCTTTAGTGGCCAGGCTGGCAGCTATCCTGCCATAGACAGCCGTGTTCCTCCATCTAGTGCGGAGATCATGGACGTTGGGGGCATACCCCCCAAACCTGAATAAGGTCCACGATCTCTGCCCTGGACCAGGAAGGCACCTGCCTTCTCCGGGCCCTGGCAGGCTCCTGGGAGCTGGTAGACTGCTCCTGGGGAACGGTGGAGGGCTGGCTGCTAGTGGCTTGCTGGCTCATGTTTTGGGGCCACTGGGTCAGGTGCAGTGACTGCTGCCTCTGGGCTGGCAGGCTTGGAGCCGGCACAGGCAGGCCAGGCCCGAGACATTTTGGCGCCCCGGGCGGGCGGCGCTGCCCCGAGCGCATGGCGCATACGCAGGTCCGCCCCCAGGTGCATGGCGCATGCGCGAGCCTGCCCCCCCCAGGGCGTGCAGGCCCACCTCCAGGCGCACAGCGCATGCACGAGCGTGCCCTCGGGGCGCGCGGGCCCGCCTCTGGGCACATGTGCAAGCCCGCCCCTGGGGTGCACGGGCGGGCGCACGGCGCATGCACTGCCCGGTCACCGCCGCTGGTACGCAGCCCGGGGCTGCCCGGGCGGGCCGCGCCTGGCCGCACAGGGCCTCGTGGCCGCGGGGGAAAAGGCACTGCGGGGGTTAACGCGGCCCCCGCCCCAGGCGGCCACTACAGCCCACCAGGAGCCGGGCACATGGCGCCTGATGGCAGCTGTAAGGGGCGCCATGTGCCCCTTACAGCTGCCATCAGGCGCCCCCCATCGGTTGGCACCCCGGGCAGCTGTCCGGCTCACCCACCCCTTAGTGCAGCCCTGGGTGCAGTTGCATCTGTGCAGTGTGGCTCTCCATGCCTGAAGATGGTGCTCATCAAGAAACAGCCAGGGCTGGGAAATGCCAGGAGGCTAAAGCAGGGCAAGTTCCTGACTCCAATTCCAGGGAGGAGATCAAGGGACAGATAAAGTCTGATAGGTCAGACGTGACCTGCAAGCCGTAGTTTGCCCACCCCTGGTCTAGACTTATGGATCTTTACAGTCTACTCAGCAATCTCCTGCAATTTTTAGCACTCCTCCCCCTCCGATTCCCTGCACATGAAAGCATTCGCATTCTAGTTTTTTCCTGCTCTCTTGCATCCTCTGCTGTTGCAAACACATATTGCAGGCAATAGCTATGGCCTGGTGTACACTGGGAGTTCAGATCAAACTTAGCTGCGTTTAGGTTGATTTTCTAACAATGAGTCTACACCACCAAGTATGTTCCATCCAGGGCCGGCCCGAGCCATTTTGACACCCTGGGCCCGGGTGTGTGGTGCCGCCCCCGGGTGCACAGCGCATGCACGGGCCTGCCCCTGCCGGGGCGCACGGCACGTGCGCTGCCCAGCCCAGCCACGGCCGCTGGCGTGCAGCCCAGGGCCCGCCCCTGGGGCGCATGGCACATGCGCTGCCCAGCCCGGCCTGGCCACCGCTGCTGGAGCGCAGCCTGGGGCCGCCCAGGGCGGGCCGCGCCTGGCCGTGCAGGGCCCCACGGCCATGGGGGGAAGGGCGCTGCTGGCTGGCGCCACGGGGATGGGGGGGCCAGCGCTGCGGGAGCTGGGCGCGCGGCGCCTAATAGCAGCTATAAGGGACGCTGCGCGCCCCTTACAGCTGCCATCAGGCGCCCCCCCCCCCATCGGTTGGCGCCCCGGGCAGCTGCCAGGCTCGCCCACCCCTTAGTCCGGCCCTGGGCACAGGCACTGTGGCCAGAGTCTACCCCTTTAAGGGCTCCAGGGAGAGAGGAAGGGAGAGGAGTGTTCTTGGTTGAGGCTGGAGTGAACCCTGGGAAGGCTGGAGTGAACCCTATTTTGATATAAGTGTCTACACAGCACTTATTTCAAAATAGCTATTTCAAATTTGGCGTTATTCCTCATGGAATGAGGTTTACCAAATTCGAAATAAGTGCTCCCTATTTCAAATTAATTTTGAAATAGCGGTTTGGCTGTGTAGATGCTAGTAAAGTTATTTCGAAATAAGGGCTGTTATTTCAAAATAACTTTGCTATGTAGACATACCCTATGACTCATGATGATTTTGTTGAGAGGAAACTACAGAAACAAAATTAAATTTGCAGGGGCAGCAAATTAGGGAAGCAAAAAGTTTTTTACTTTAATTTAAATTTAAAAGAGTACTAAAATCTTACAGAACAGGATTAGTATGTACAAGTCAAGTAGTGTTCATGATCTAAAAAAGTGTAAAGTTTCTTTAAGGGGACAACCATGTAATCAGAATAAAATATTGCACTAGAACCAAAATTAACTGATACAGAACTTTATTGGTGCCAAGTAACCTGATAGCTAGCAATTTTGATCCTATATTTAACATAAGGAGATGTCTTGGCAGCTGTCTTCTACATCATTTGTGTTGAATTTATCTGAAAATGTGTGTGCTGTACAATAGTTACAAAGAATAGTGTATCTATTTTTTGCAACATGAATCACATCACATCACTAGGTAGTTAAAAGAGATGTGACTCCCCTGGAGCAACTGACTGCAGGGCTGGCCTTACCATGAGGCGAACTGAGGCGGCCGCCTCAAGTGCCAGACTGTGAGGGTGTGCCACTAGGACCCAGAGTGTAGAAAATTGTGTCTGCTGCTGGTGCATATGTATTCTCTCTGTTCTTGATGCACAGAGATGGTGGAGTACCATGAGAGGAGTAGAACAGGAAGAAGGCAGAACTGAGACCTTTCAAAGTTTTGGCCCAAGCGAGGGGACATCATTTGATCTCCACACCTCAGGTGCCAAAATGTTGTGGGCCAGCCCTGACTGACTGGCACAGAAAATACTAATATATTTACCTAGAAACCTGGCAGAATCTCCAGAAATTCTCTGAAAAGAATCCTCTCCCACTAGAATGCCTGAGAGCTTGAGGACTTTTCTGAATATTGAGGCTGAGAGAAACTGTTAAATTGCTACCTTCCTAGTTAGCCACTTCCCCCTACTGTTATGGATTTCAGAAGGCCAGCTTAGATACTGTAACATATACAAACCAAACCTACTTTTGCAAATGCTTTAGAATTAGTTCTAAAAAACTTATAACAATTTATTGGATCTACTAATTTTTAAAAGTAACAGAAATTAATGTTGTTAAGGCAATCTTAATTTTGCTCTGGTCTGCTGACTCATTATAATAGTGTAATTAATTACATGATCTCATACCTTTTTTTCCACAGGATCCCTGCTTTATTTAGTGCACAGGATGGACAGTGCTCACTAAACATGTAATTATTCAATTTCTTTCCTCCTCATTCAGTGTGTGCCCCCACATCTTATTTATTTCATATCCTAAGGTCATTCTGAATACAGCGTTACTAATTTCACCATGTAGCATTCATTATAGAGTATTACAGAGCTACACTAACATTATTAAATTTACCTTTATAACATATCTATAAAGTAAGATGGCATTGTCTTCATTTTACAAATGGGGAACATTCATGCACACAGAAACTACGAAAAAATTCAGATGTGCCCATTAATTTTGTGTGCTCAGCTTGCAATGTCTAAATCCCCCTTTTTCACAATACATATCCCACTTTTTCACAATACAAGGTACTTTATTAGCACTTTATAGGTTCAAAGCCAAAACCACATTGATTTCCGCTGAAGTTGCAAATGTTGGAGCCTTACTTGTGGAACAACTGAGGCATCTGGGGCTCCCAGAAAGTGAGGAGCACACAATTTGTAATCACATTTGAATAAACTAATTTAAGTAATTGCCCAGCATCACACACAAACTTTGTGGGATTGACAGGGATAAAATCCAATCCTGTGGGGTACACAATTGTTTTAACCCCAAACATCAGACCTTTTCTGGCTGTCCACTGGCTCATTCACTACACACTTTTCAACTTCTGCAATAAATGAGGCAGGGCCATATAGTCAACAGGTTCATTCATTACACAAACCCCATTCATTTTCTATGCATAATCTACCCTGTACAATAAATAAGGCAAGTGTCCTATGGGAAAGTCCCAGGCCAAGCAGAGGTTTCCACAATAAGTATGGGAAGAATTTGGAATTAAACCGCAGTACAGCCCTTACTACGGCATTCTGCTAATATTTCTGAGAACTGAGCAGAGACCACATTTACAGAATTATTTGAGACTGTGGGGAAGGAAAGTTAACTTTGCAAAATATATCCTGATACAATCTTTTTTTAAACAACCAAGTCTCACAAGCACCATAGCTACAAAGTCATGGACTAACAGTCTGAGCTGAGGCCAATCTTATTCTTTGCTGCAGTCAAGTTCAGCTTACACAGCTATCACAAATAAAAGAACTGTAAGCTAATTGCTGGCAAGTATGACGTAAGCAGTTTCCTAGGCAACAGCCCAAGTTCTGGAGTGTCTGTTCCAGCATTTCCTCATCTGTTTGCACTCACCCCAGCAGTCTGACAATGTAGTCACTGCATCCTGTTTCACTCAGCCTCAGAAACATACCAAGAACACAGCTTAACCCTTTACTAACATCTTTACACTTATTCTAAAATACAAGCTGCTGCTGTACGTTATCTTTCATAGCAACATTTTATACACACTCTTATTTTCTCACAGACATATTAAACAGGCAAAATTTATGCACAGATAAGAGTATTTTTAAAACATTGTAGCCGTAAGAAAAATATGATATAAGAAAACAGTTGTAGAATCAGTAACTTGATTGCAACTCTCTCCCAACTCATGCACTTAAACCACAAAAACAGCAAACATCAAAAAAATTATCAGAATATGGGGGGAGGGGTGCATATGTACTGCTGAATGTGTAACATACACAACATTCCAAACATTCAGAAAAACCTGTAACATCTAGATCAGGAGTCGGCAACTTTTCAAAGAAGAAGAGTCTTTTTGGTTTTGACCAAAATATTTGAAGAGCATCACACACAAAGCTCAGAGCTGGTGCAGGGGACTGGTGGGCAGATGGGGATAAGGGATGCAGACTCTGGGAAGGAGGTTGGTGCAGGAAGGACTGGTGTAGAGTACTGGAGTGCAGGAGAGGGTGAGGGATGTGGGCTCTGTGAGAGAGTCTGGTGCAGGAGTGGTTCTGACCTAGGGCATAGGGTGGGGCGGCAGGAGGGGGTGCAGGCTTTGACTGGCAGATGCTTACCACAGGCAGCTCCTGGCTGGAAGCACCAACAGGGTTCAGGCAGACTGCCTGCATGCCATGGCACCACGCCATTCCTTTAAGTGGCTGGCTGCTGGCATGTCTCTGCACACTCCTAGTGAGCAAGGGGGCAGCTCTGCACCTCTAAACACCGCCCCTGCAGCTCCCATTGGCTGGAAACAGGCCACTGGGAGCTGAGAGGAGAGTGATGTGGCGGGGCCAGCTCACTGAACTACTTTTCTCCCCACCCGAGGCTGGCGCTCCACAGAGACATGACGGCAGTTGCTTCCAGGAGTGGCATGGAACCACAGCATGCAGGGAACCTGCCTGAGCCCTATTACACAGCTGGACTTTTAATTTTTTCAGAGTTTTTTTCCCCCCCCCATCCAGAAAATGGCTGCCCACAAAAGGGAAGCCAAAGATCCATGAGGGGACAGCCAAAAAGCCGCATGCATCTCTGGAGCTGTAGGTTACCAACCCCTGCTCTAGATATAAGAAAATAAGTTAGCAATAGCACTTCAGTTTTTATTGCAATTCCTTGATTTCTCAAGTTTATATATTATTCCTACTATGAACACGCAATACATATTGTAAGAGAGACAGCCAAACCTTATAGAGTAACCTGTAAAAAGTTGTAATACATTCTTTATTAAACTAACATTATTTACAAGGATCTATAAACCAAATTCATATTTTTAAAATTCTTCTAAATAGTTATTGTACATGTGCAGTACACTTTTCTAAACCTGAATATTTTGGATATTTTTATATTTGGTCATGAGAACTCCAGAGCATGGTTCAAACCACTGATTAGCTACATTCAAAAATAAATGCCTGCTGAGTTCTAAAGGGCAACAAAAATCATGAGGGGTTTGGAACAGCTGCCATATGAAGAGAGATTAAAAAGACTAGGAGTTTTCAGCTTAAAAAAGAGGAGACTAAGGGGGGAAATGACAGAGTTCTATAAAAACATGACTGGTGTGCAGAATGTCAGTAAGGAAAAGTTACTTACTTGTTCCCATAACAAGTTCACAAAATGAAATAAGTAAGTAGCAGGTTTAAAACAAACAAAGAAGTATTTCTTCATGCAAGGCATAGTCAACCTGTGGAACAACTTGCCAGAAGATGTTGTGAAGACCAGGATTTTAACAGGGTACAAAAATAACTAGATAAGTTCATGGAGAATAGGTCTATCAATGCTTATTAGCCAGGATGTGTAGGAAAGGTGTCCCTAGCCTCTGTTTGTCAGAAGCTGAGATTGGATGACAGGAGAGGGATCACTTGATGGTTACCTATTCTGTTCATTCTCTCTGGGGAACTTGGCATTCGCCACTATTGGAAGACAGGATACTGGGCTAGATGGACCTTTGGTCTGACCCAGTATGGCCATTCTTAAAGCCATCTTAAAGTGGTAAAATAATCAATATCTGTAAGTTTATTTCTTGGTTTGAAATAAGTTTTACATGACCACTGTGAAGGATGCTGAGGGCATTTTATTCTAAAATTTAATATGGATGTAGATATTTTAGGCCTCTCAATTTAAAAATAAAATATACTCAACTTCCACCTTTCCAGGTTTATAAACAATATTTAACTTCTTCAATCGCACTTGAAATGTTTAACTGTTTCTCCATATTGTGGAAGGTTTTAAGGGGGAAAAGGAGGCAAATAAATTGATTGGTTCAAATAAAAAAAAACATACTTTGAAGGAACACTCTAGTCAAGACCTCAGGGCTATTTTATCTGAAAAGAAATTCATATAAAGTTTACTGATAAAACACACACACACACACACCCCATGCTGTTGATGAATTTCTCTGAATGATGTAATTAGTAGTGCAAAACCACTTTAATAGAAAAACGGCAGTCAAAAAGGCAAATAGAATGTTAGGAATTATTAAGAAAGGGATAGAAAATAAGACCCAGAATATCTTACTATCCCTGTATAAAACTATGGTATGCCCACATCTTGAGTACTGTGTACAGATGTGGTCTCCTCACCTCAAAAAAGATATTTTGGCCTTGGAAAGGGTTCAGAAAAGGGCAACTAAAATGATTAGGGGTTTGGACCGGGTCCCATATGAAGAGAGGCTAAAGCGACTGGGACTTTTCAGTTTGGAAAAGAGGAGACTGAGGAGGGATATGATAGAGGTATATAAAATCATGAGTGGTATGGAGAGGGTGAATAAAGAAAAGTTATTCATTAGTTCCCATAATATAAGGACTAGAGGACACCAAATGAAATTAATGGGTAGCAGGTTTAAAACTAATAAGCGAAAGTTCTTCACACAGCGCGTAGTCAACCTGTGGAACTCCTTTCCAGAGGAGGCTGCAAAGGCTAGAACTATAACAGAGTTTAAAGAGAAGCTAGATAAATTCATGGATGTTAGGTTCATAAAAGGCTATTAGCTAGGGGATAGGAATGGTGTCCCTGGCCTCTGTTTGTCAGAGGCTGGAGACGGATGGCACGAGACAAATCGCTTGATCATTGTCTTCGTCCACCCCCTCCGGGGCACCTGGCGCTGGCCACTGTCAGCAGACTGGCTACTGGGCTAGTTGGACCTTTGGTCTGACCCAGTACGGCCATTCTTATGTTCTTATGTAAAAAGTATGGAGATGCTTCCACCACTCTTTTTAAACTAGTTTGGTGACAGCTAGTAGCACAAAATCATTACATTGGTCTCCGGACTGCAGATCCCTGCAGACAAATTTATGGATGATCCAAATGAAATAAAAAATATGATAATCCAACAAAAAGAAGCCAAATGTACTAGGAATGAGACATATAAATCCTAACTCAGAATTTCCTTCATCTAAAGGAAATACAGATTACTTATCTGTAACTAGAGATTATTTTTTAAAATGGTACTCTATACTTACCCTCATGGGTTGCACCCATGCTTAGACATTGGAAGTTCCTGCTGGTAGTACCTAATAGAGCACTCACTAGGGAAGTTAGCATGTAGTCGTTTACGTGATTAACCAATCAGCCTGGGGTTATTAGTTATTCTCAAGGACTACATGTACCCACCCTTGCTGCCTCTGTATCTTTTAAGCTGTCTCCCTGCACATGCTGACTCCTGCAGAGTGGGGGCAGGTGACTTGCTGCCTTCCACAAAGGCAGCAGTGCAGGGGAGGGAGGGGGAGGCGGGAGCCAATGCTCCGGGGGAAGCTGGCTTTTAGCACCAGCTCCCATGGAGCCACCTTCCACCACCACCCCCGCTGATGCCTCTGATAGCATGTGCAGTGCTATCTGGTTGCTGTCCTCATGCAGTTTCGCGAAGAATACAAGTAGGTATATTGTTTGTTACAATGGAATGAGGTAGGTATCTTGGGGAGGAATTTTGGGTGGGTTCCAAGAATAACCTTGTCCTTGTGGAATCCGGTGTACGGTGGGTCCACCATGAGTGCTGCTTTCTCTCCCACTCTCCTGACTGATGTTATCGTAATGAGAAAAGCTACTTCCATCAATAGGTGTAGTAGCGAACAGGTTGCAAGTGGCTTGAAAGGCCGTTTCATGAGTGAATCCAGCACAAGATTCAAGTCCCATGATGGCTCTTGATCTCTCCACGGTGGATGCAGGTTCCATATCCCTTTGTGCAATCTCTTAACCCACGGAGTGGGAAAAACGGAGTACCCTGGTATGGGTGGGTGAATCACTGTTATAGCTGCTAAGTGTACCTTGACGGAACTAATTGATAGTCCTGTGTCCTGCAGTTGAAGGATATAGCCTAGTTCATCCGAAATCCCCGCCTTACATGGATCCCATGCGTGAGCCTAAGTCCAGGCCACAAATCTGGCCCACTTCTGCAGGTAAGTTCATCTCGTAATGGGTCTCCTAGAATTAATTAGGATGTCTCTGACCCTTCAAGACAGGGTTAGCTCTTTGTGTTAGAGCCAACAAGCATCCAGGCTCGCAGGTTTAGTGTATGTAGCCTGGGGTGTGGTATACGCCCCCGTCCTGAATCAAGAGAGCTTGTACTGGGGGAAACTTGTACAGCTGACATGTGCGGAGTTGGAGTATGGTAGGGTACCAAATCTGTCTCGGCCAACTGGGGCTACGAGTATGACCTGTGCTGCCTCCTGTTTGACCTGTATTGCCATCTGATGTATTAGGGGTACAGGTGGACATGCCTATGCCAATGTGAAGTCCCCGTGTATTGCCAACGCATCACCGAGAGCACGGTCCAACGCCCGCCCTGGAACAATACCGGGGGCATTTGGAATTGATGTGCATTGCAAAAAGTCTAAAACCAGGTATCCCCATCTCCTGAAAAGGTGGTTATGATAGATTTGTTCATCTCCCATTCGTGGTTCTGTGGGAATTGTCTGCTGAGGGCATCCGCTAGTACAGCGGTTCTCAAACTTTTTGGGCTCCAGAGCCCTTTACATACGTAAAAACTTATGTGGAGCCCCAGCGGTCCACTGATTGTATGTGTTGTACCTACCGATGTTTCCAGTTTGTCAACCTCACGGAGCCCCTGGAGATGTCTCGTGGAGCCCTGGGGCTCCGCGGAGCACAGTTTGAGAAACACTGCGCTAGTACATTGTCCTTGCCTGGCAAATGCATAATAGTAAGTGTGACGACGTGCATAATACACCATTATCATAGTTTCATTGCTTCTGCACATTGGCTGCAAGACCTCGCGGCCCCCTGCCTCTTTATGTAATATGTCATTGCGACATTGTCTGACAATATCTTTATGGTTTTGTTTCATATGTGCGGAAGCAATTGGGAGCATGCCCCCCGCACTGCTCTGGGCTCCAGCACATTGAAGTGAAGCTTGGACTCGTCATGTGTCCATTGTCCCTGTAATATCACATTCCCCAAATGGGCTCCCCATCACATCCGGGACACGTCTGTTGTGATAGTGATGGACAGTGTCGCGTCTGAAATGGAAGTCCTATACCGATGTTGTTTAAGTCTTTCCACCAATCGGTGGCTCTGACGTGGCTCATGGGATGTATCATGGAGTGGGTTGTGCCTATGGCGATACACAGAGTGTAGCCACGCCTGGAACAGCCTCATACGTAGACAGGCAAGCGGGACCACAAATGTGGACACTGTCATGTGTCCAAGTATTTGCAGGCATGGCCACATATCATGCCATGGTGTGTGCACCACTCTGAACTTACACAATGAAGTCGCACATTCTCGACCATCTGTGGGTCGGAAGGGAGGCTATGCCTCAAGTGCAGGCCACTTGTGCCCCTATAAACTCCAGCGTCTAGGTAGGAGTGAGAGCGCACTTTGCCAAATTCAGTAAGAGCCCGAGCGTGTTGAACAACACTCCTGTTGACTCCAGTGATTCTTCCGTGTCGCGATAGGTGGATGCCATGATCAAACAATCTTCGAGATATGGAAATATATTTATTGGTTTTCTTCGCAGGTGCATGGTTACCATGGACAGAACTTCGGAAAAAACTGTGAGTGCTGTGGACAGTCCGAAGGGGAGCACCTTGTGCTGATAGTATAAGTCCTTGATGGCGAACCTAAAGAATTGTCTGTGAGCCAGGTGAATAAATACATGAAAATGTACGTCCTTGAGGTTCAATGTAGCTAGCCATGCTCCTTTCTCCAAGGCAGGTATGATCTTTACCAGCATGACCATCTTGAACCGTTGATACTTGCCCAACCGGTTGAGTGCACATAGGTCCAAGATGGACCTCCAACGTGCCCCCCCCCCCAATTTCTGACAAAGTATCGAGAATAAATTCCCCTTTCTTGGTAGCAGCTGAGTACTTCCTCTGTAGCGCCTAGTTCCAGGAGGCGCTGCACTTCTTCCAGGAGGGCCAACGCGTGAGAGAGAGGGGAAGGGGGTTGGTTTGGTGGAACTGCTGTGAACTGTATGCCGTATCTGGTTTGTATTCTTTCTGGGATCCATTGGTCCGAGTTCATGGTTTTCCATGCTGGGTAGAATGCAGCGAGTCTGTTTCCCAATATTTGTTTGCTTGGTTGTACCTGCCCTGGAGAATTGGGGGCTTTTGTAGCCTCTACCAAATCCTCAAATTTTCTGTCACAAGGCCTGGGCTGATGGTAGCTCATTTAACTGTCTTCGTCGAGTTTGACTCATACGCCTGTTGTTCTCACGGGGTCTTTGCTATTGTGCATCCCGATGTTCTGAACCTCTGGTTATATTGTTTGTATTGTTTCCTCTTGACTGCGGGCAGCTGTATCCCTAGTGTGTGGAGCATCAAACTGAAATCCTTCAATGTGTGGAGAACTGAGCTCTGTTGCCTCTGCAAAGAACTTCTCACCCTCAAGTGGGAGATCCTCAATGTTCGATTGAACCTCCCTGAAGAACCCCGACAGCTGAAGCCATGACATCTGTCACCTCACTCTAGTGCAGATGCCCCCACCTGGCTGCCATGCCCACTACATCTAATGCAGCCTGTAGAGCTGTTTGGGGAATCAATTAGCCTTCTCTGATATATGATTCGAACTGCTCCCTCACATCCTCTGGTATACATTGAATAAAGGAACTGAATGATTCAACTGTGTTGTGCGAGTATTTTGCTAGTAGGACCACATAATTCACAATGCGCAGCTGAGGGAAGCAGAGGATTAGGCATTCTTCCCCATAGTGTCCAGTCTTTTTGTCTCTTTATTGCGACTTGGTGTTCTGGGGTACTGTTGTTGCTTCCCCCTCTGGTTGGCTGCTGCGACCATTAGTGAATTAGGGGAAAGGTGAGAGAAGAGGAATTCCATCTCTGTGGTTGCAATGTAATATTTCTTATCTAGTTTTTTGATACTGGAGGCACCGATGCCGAAGATTTCCAGATTAATTTAGCTGGACCCATCAATGCTTCCTTCATCGGTAAAGCCAGCCTGGTATGTTGAGGTAAGCTAAGTATGCTTGTGAGATCGTATTTGGTCTGTGTTACATCAAACAGTTTTATGGCACATGACTCTGCGACCCTCCTAAACAGTCTTGGAAACTTCTGAAGTCATCCCCTCTGACCGGTGATGTGGGAGACTGTGTTCCTCCGTCATGGAATAGGAATTATTGGGCAGAATAGAGGAGCCTGTGTTGCATCCTCCATAGGTGACTCACTGTTGCAGTCGGTTTAGTCCCAGTCAGCTCGCCTTTGGGTATTCATATGAGCCAACTATGCCCCAAGGACCTGCATAGTGTGCTGAAACTGTTGGATCAGGAGAGCGCCCCAGCATCCCAATAGGCCCACTGGGGGGCATCAGTAGGGGCATCCACCATGCCCTCTGCCATTTGCTGTTGTTGCAGTTCCACATATAGAGGGACTCTGTGCTGGCCCATTGACCGCTCCTCCTCGTCATCACTAAATCTAGCTGCTGTTTGTGATGCTGGTGTCAAGGAGAACAGGGAACCTCGAGCCTGTGGGGTGCTATCAGCACCGACTAGTGGTGAGCATGGTACTAGTGCGAGGTTCACCTCTGTCATGCACCTCAGTACTGGAATATGCAGAGGCATTGCTGTGTAGTTCTATACAACTGCCTACATCAGTACCGACATGCTTCAAATCACCAACGGTACCGAGCATTTGCTCAAGCGCGGCATTCCACTGCTCTGCAGCTTGCTGGCTTGCTTGCTCCTCCACAGTACCGCGTTTCCCCCAGTACCGCGTTACTGTGTGGAGAGCTAGAAGCATGGCCAACGGTTCAGTGCTTCATATTAGGGTTACGGATTTCATTATGCCAGATCCCTTATCCTCCTTTTGAGAGCCCTGCCTGGTGGCACTGTGATCAGCCTCCTTTGTCCTTTTGTTTGCGAGGGGCTGAGACTCAGCGGGGGACCGGGAGCAGTTCATGCTTTGCGCTTCGCTCTGGGTCCTGGTCTCTAGCACGTCCCTGAGAGGGAGTGTTCCTCCTGCCCTTCTCCCCAAGAGGGTTATCTCTGGGTGGGGGTCCAATGAGGCTGTGACTCAGCCATGTTGTCCAAAAATATTAGTCTGCTGTGTAATTCTCTCAACTTCTTAAAGCGTGGGGCGAGCTTCAAGCAATGCCAACAGAGACTGATGGTCTTGCCCTGGGCAGCGCAGGCACGGCTCGTGCCTGTCTGCTGCTGCTAATTGCCATCCTGCACTCTGTGGACCTTGTAAAGCCCAGTGATGTGGGCTGAACAGGATTTTTTTTTTCTTTGTGTTGTCTCAAGCAAGCAGGACACAGCACAAGCGCTCGTGCACCGCTTCACCCGCTTTTCTTTCTGTTGATATCCTTTTCCTCTTTTCTCTTTTTTTTTCCCCCCTCTTCTGTTTCCTTTTGATGCTATTAGAGATACTTACTCAGTGCGACCGATGCTGGTGGCAGATAAGGAGGAACTGAGGGAATGGCCGCCATCACGTGCCTAACTGTCAATTGGGGCGATTGCGCAATAGCGCAGCACACGCCAGCGGCCGGGAGACTGCTAGCAAAGATTTCCAAGCCGTGTGCACAGCAGCACTGACACACCTAAGTGGAGTACCCACAGGGACCCTCGAAGAAGAACTGTTTGAACTGCTTCTTCGGTGCAATGCCCTGATTCGGGTGTAGCCTCGCAAACTGCTGCTCAGCTGGTTGCGTGGGCTAAGCCATTAACTCCTTATTTGTTTACTGCCCCGCCCTGAACCAAGGCCTTGGCTACTGAACCCCGAGGCTGTTTGTTTGTTGCCCCGTCCACACCAAGGGCATGACTCTGTGAACTGCGGCCTAGCCTGCAGCCTGAGGCCCTGACCGGTTTGGGACCTCACTTGGGGCTAGGGCCAAGCAGCCAGAAATTCCTATTTAGCAGGGCCAGTGTAGTGAGTCAGCAGCCTCCCACTGACTCGGACCATTATAGGTGTATTGTCTGATTGAGATGGAAGGATGACAGTTAAGTAGGAATTTAGGATGGGTGTGTAATTTCACTTTATCCTTGAAAAAGGTAGTGTATAGACGATCTGCCATAAACACTACAATTTCTCCTACTTGTCTATGAAAACAGTATTCCTTGTAGACATAGTGTTAGCCAGACAAGTGCAATGAAGTACTGGTAGCCATTGGTTCAAATGGAGGGTGTTTAATTGCATTCAACACCAGGTGCAGGTTCCTGTAGTGGGATGTTCAACTCCACAGAGACCTACTTAAAAAGATCTTGGAAACTGGAGAAGTCATCAACGGTAGTCGGAGGGGGAGGTATGACCGCTTTCATCAGGCGAGGAAGAGTCATTTGGGTCTGGAGATGTGCCCCAGGAGGGTCACTGTGATCAACTATAGCCTGCTGACACTGAAGAGATGGCAACTGTGGTGAAAGAGAATGCTGGAGTACACTATGATGTTCCTTAGGATGTTGGTGTCTATGTCAGGAATACCATGGGTTTCAGTATTGCCAATGTGGGTAAGGCATTGGGGGTGGCATCCACAGGTTTCTATACCAGGGTGGCATGCCCCTATGCTTTGTATATGTTGGATAGGTTCTGGTGGAGTAGATGGAATGATCTGTGGGGGGAGAATTCTGTGGAGAGAATACGATGTCCACCTCCTCATCTGAATTGCCTGAGAATCTCTCTGGTGAGAGAGTTTGTTGCAGTGCTGGGGTACCCAAGGAATGGTCAGTGCCAAGGAAGGGTGAATTAAAAGTTAATTATATGATCAAGTCTCTATGGTGCATGTATTGCTGAACCAGTATTGATGGTGCCATAGTCGGCTACACCAAAGTGATTTGCGGTGCTGGATACATTCTCAGCACCGAGAGAACTGATGTTGTCCATGTCGCTATTGTGCCAGTGGTGGGTACAGAAGTCCTGCTTGGCACCAAGACTGGCTGCAGCGCCAATAAGGGATTCACAGTGCCGGGGGGTACTGCACAATGGGAGGCAAGCAACTTGAAGCTTATGGCCTCAGTGCAGGTTTTTGAGAGAAGCACTCTTATGGCAGAGCCGGAGACACCCGGTGCTTCATAGGTACTAAGGCACAGAGCTGCAGCTGTTCTCAGCAGAGAAGTGGTTGGTGAGCGCCTTCTTGGTGCCATACAATCCTGAGGCAACAAAGAAGCTTGCTTTTTCGCAGGCTTTTTGTCTTTACATGCCTGAGGGGGGTCTCAGAACCTTGCCCTGGATCAGAGGCAGGGCGTAATGATTTTTCAAGTAGTATGGGCTTAAGCTGCAATTCTCTGTCTCAGTAACCTCTTCATTTTAATTTTGCACAGTGCATGCACTTTTGCAAAACGTGTGCCTCCCTGAGTCAACAAACATATTGTGCATGCCCATCAGACACCAGAATGGGATCACTGCAGGAGGAACAATGTTTAAATCCTGGTGAGACAGGCATAATGCTAACTAAGAAGCTAACGAACTAGGAAGAAAAAACCCAGAGAAAGAGAAAAAACTCTCTTGGGGGGCGGGTGAGGGAATGATCAACTATTAACCACTAACTATAAACTAACTTGGGAAAAACAATGACCAACAGGAAGGTTACTTATCTAAACATGAAACAAGGTGAGGAACACTGCTGAGCTGCGTCTCTGACTGGAGATGGTAGAGAAGGAATTGGGGAAGAAGGAGGGCTCATACATGTATGATGCCTACACACTAGAAGCACACAGCTAGAGACTTGCACATGCGCAGGCGGCCCTAGGGACACTGCTCTGATTACTCCGATCCTTGGCGTGGTGGCAGCTCACCAACCTGATTGAAGCACCCATGGGGATATCTTTCGAAGAACCACCAGCAGTTACATATTCACACAAATACCCGTTAGCTAACATGCCCAGCACTCACACACCTCTCCTAAGCCTCCTTTCAGCATTCCTGAATGTTCTGAGTAGGTGTGGTGTACCCTTGCTGGCTCATTTGCTTATACCACAGCCTTAGGAGATATACTTAATAGGACTCAAGAATAGGGGAATGTAGGTGAGGCACGTGTATATGCAAAGTCCAAAGAATTCCAAGTGTCCTCTGCATATTCCTATTTATTGTTGTCTTTGCCATGCAGGAGTAATTAAAATCATCCTGGAATGATCTTGTCTTACCTTTCTCATCTCCTTCTACATCAATTTTTAGAGGGTTGGGGTGATGGTAGAGGGTGTCTACAGAACAGATCTTTTTCCCAATTCAGTAGGAAAACACCTAACTTGGACGGAACAGAATCAACAACTCTGAGGGCAAAACAGATCTATATCTGGAAATCCCCAGATGTTGAACATATCGTATTTCTTTCTTTATCGGCCATTCATAAGTGCATCACATCTATTCTTAACTGATTTGCAAGGTGGTTGTCCTTGTTATGGGATAAATATCATGCTGGATACACCAGTCTCTAATTTTATTACTTTGGCTTGCAACTGGGATGAATGAATGGGGTATATATTGCTTGTTAATATAACACACATGGCAGTCGGATTGTTCAAAGCAACTTAAGCTACTTTCCCTTTAACATGAAGCAGAAAAGACTTGAGAGTTGGATGAATCCCTCTAACACCTAGAATGTTTGTGTATTTTTTTCCTGAGAATTCTCATGTCCTCAAAATATTAAGAGAAATATGAATGTGACTGAAATGAGCTGCTCCACCCTCATCCACCACTGGATGCCTCCAATGGGATCATCAGAGATGGAGTTCTACGCTGAGCCCACCATGTTAAGCAAGTCAGCACATTTTCTGCTCTGGTTAGAATTTTTTTTGAATATGAGCCATATTTGGTTTGTAACTTACTTGGTTTGTAACTTAACTAGTGCTGTAGAGCTCCCATTCTGAAATAGTATAATGGGTGACACTATTAGGCCTATAAGCATCAGGGTGAGAAAAAAACCTGCTTTTCTGATACACCAATGATGAAGCAGACCTATAATTATCTGAAGTTTCCTAAATCTCTAATCTGGCACAAATAGCCTGCCTTTCACAACAACTAGAATTGCCTGTATAAATGAGATTTTCTGTGTGGGGCAGAGACATGACTTCTTTACATTTATTAAAAACCCAAGGTCCTTGACGAGGGGACAAACATTGAAAATTATTGAGAAGGCTCTCATGTGATGTCAACTTGAGCCATCAACCACCTTGATATGGGTAAACAGAAATTTCCCATCTCCTTAGGTAAGCTACTGCATCAGAAAGCCCCACAGTTTTTACAAAGTGCCTAAGAAGAAAAGTTAAAAGGAAGGACCCGGTATTCAAAATGTCCTTGACCCATCAGGAAGCAGAGATACTTGCAATGGCTTGGCTTTATGGCAACATGGACATAGGCATTCTTTAGATCAAGAGAAGCAAACCAACTTAGACTTTGTGTCAACATACGAAATTCCTGATGAAAGCACTGGGCTTCCCTATGTCTAGAATCAGACTAAACCCTAATCCTTCTTGAATACCAAGAAATATCTTGAGTAAAATCCCTAACTTCTCTCAGAACCTCCTCTATTGCTCCTGCTAATAACAGACATCAGACCTCTGATGTTAATTGCACTTGTGAGAGCGGTTTCAAATTGAATTGCATACCCTTGAAACTTTTATTCTTCTATTACTTCCAGGATCAACTTGAGTCATATTATGGACTTAAATTTTTTTTGAAAATCAAGACAGTCTGTTCTTGAATAAATCGATAAAGAATCTTTGTAAATTAGTTTGCAGTGCTTGATTCACATGTTAATTCTATGGTGTGAGATTTCAAGCAAAATTTGAGGCCGAAGGCTCCTTCCTTTCACACAAAGCTGAAAAGACTCCCTTCTCGGCTGTGTTGGTAAGAAACAGGATGCCACTGGTAGAAATGCCTCAGAGAAATAAAAGACAACAATGGTGGACAAATTTGTCTGTGGTATCTTAATGTAGGTCTTATTACTAAATAGTCCATCTCCTTCAAATGGGAGGTTCTCTGTCCTGAACATGTCTTCCTGAAACAATGGAAACTAAGTAGGCCATCTCAACCATGCATGCCTTCTTAAAGTGAATGCAGATGCTATTACTAGGAGGAACCTAAAGTACAGTTTGAACCTCCATAATCCAGCACCCTCGGGATCTGACCGGTCCCAGACAAGGGAGTTTTCCGGACCAGGAGAGGTCTGCGGGGGGCTGGGCTCCCCTCACCAGCCTCCGGCCCCGCAAGCTGCAGCAGCCCTGCTGGAGTTCCCCGCAGCCCTGCCTGAACTCCCAGTGACCCCGCTAAGCTTGCGGCAGCCCCACCACCCTATTGGAGTTCCCAGTAGCCCCACCACCCAGCCGAAGCTCCCGCCAATCCCACTGACCTCACGGCAGCTCTGCCTACTGCAACTTTGCTGTCCTGTGAGCTCCAGCCACATACACCCCATGTCCCACGGGCTCTGCTGACCCTGCCAACTGGCTTTGCGCCACCAGCAACCTCTGCTGATGGGGCTCTCTCATCCTGCAACATACATGGTCCTTTTGGACCATGGATGTTGCCAGCCCTGAAAGTCCAGGACCACAGAAGTTCAACCTGTAGCATGTTTTGCTACATTTTTTCTCTTATTTAGTATAGTATTAGCCAGTGTATTGGCTCCTAGCAGTATTTTAAATAAAATTAGTAATCTTTTCCCATACATGGAATTGATAGTGACATTATTGCCTGTTAATCTGACACTCCATTTTCCAAAGGATGCAGCAGAGAACACTCATCTTTCTAATGTGTCCAATTTCTCGTTTTATCATAAGGCACAAAATGAGTTAAGTTAATGCTCCACTGCATCTATTATTTGTTGCTACAAACAAAGAATTTGGGCTGGAGTACATGTGAAAAAAGGAGAATCCTCCATATGTAACTGAAAATTTGTCTGCCTTTTAGAAATTGGTTAAGAATGCCAGGGTAGAATAAATAACCTTAGCACGTTGTAACAATCTATCCAAAACAGGGAGAAGACAGGACAGATTTTATTCTTTGATGGAACACTAATAATGCTGGAAACTGCATGGAAAGTTGCCTCTGATGCCGCAGATGGAAGTTTTAAAATTATGCCAAATCTTTCTACAAATTAATGAAATTGCAATATATCCTCAGAATGAAAAGAAGCAGATGTCATTCCCACATTCTCATACAGGGATGAATCTGTTTCCAATTCTGTTTCTAATTATTAGTAATCTGAGGAACTAGTTCCTCTACCTCTGCTTAAAGAGTGACGGGCACAATAGTGGAACAGCACTTTAGAAAAACAGAAATAATTATGTCTGAAAAGCCAATGTATGAATCTTCCCTAGTTTCTTACTCAAAAGATTATTCTTGTTTCAAGGAAATACTGAAATGTCTCCGTACAGCATCTAGACAATGGTCATTGGGGACACGTAGCCCATAGTGGTGAGTGTGCTGTCTGGTAGTGATTCATAGACCAGAGAGTGAGGAAGTCTGAAAACATCAGGTCTAAGAGCATAAGCCAATTTTTGAAACTGATATCAGAAAGCGGTTCCTGAAATTTAACCCAATCTTCTGATTGCAGATCCAACCTTTGATTCAATGTTGATAGAATCAGAGAAAACACAGGACCCAGAAAATGTAACACCATGAATGGTAAAATAGTTTCCTGTGAGCCTGAAGGTGTTTTAAGACAGGACAGAGAAAACTGAATAAAAACAAAGCAAGAAAGTTCATTCTTCCTTCTTCATTTTTCTTTAGGTGGAGATAGGAGTAGCAATCTTCAAGGGAAATCTCTGTTCCCATCCACAGACTGTATGTCCTGTGGCTCTGTGTGATAAATGTAGCTGGCATACACAACTATGGTTGCTATATGCAACAGTGATGAAGGATCTATTGTCAGTTCTGGCAGCATCTTTGCCCACTATCTCATGCTCCAAAGGCTTAAACTGAAACAATGGCAGTTTAGGTTGGACATTAGAAAAAAAACTTCCTGTCGGAGTATTTGAACACTGGAATAAACTGCCCAGAGAGGTTATATAATCTCTTGTCACTGGAGGTTTTTAAAAGCAGCTTAGACAAACTCTGTAAGGGATGGCCTAGATAATATTTATTCCTGCCTTAAGTGCAAGGAAAGGACTAGAACAGACACACACTCTCCCTAAGGTCCCTTCCAGTCCTACAATTCTGATTATCATGGCTTTTCTCCAGAACATTTAGAATATCTTCCAGGGCATGCGGGAAGTAATCCAAATTCCTGATTCTGGAAAATCAAGTAATAAACATGAAAGTTAGAAGAATATGAGGATACAGCTTCATACTGTACATGGAATAGTTTCATCAAGCCACCATGATACAGATCAACTGTATACTGAAGACCTAATATATGATGGCTATGAAAGTGTACCCCTGAAATTCTGAGATTCTCAGGAAGCTGGACTAGGACCAAGTTCATTTGAGGAATGACCAAAGGTATGCAAGTTCCTCAGTGGGCACCAAGGAGCTCCTCTGAAAACCAGTATATAAAAAAGCCATTGGAATAGGGATGTAAGCGACTGCTTGAGTAATCGACTACCCAATAAGCCTAGGCTTATTGGGTAGTCGAGTCACTACTTGACTACTCGCTGTATCAGAGGCAGCAAGAGGGGACAAGCAGGAACTGGTGCTGGGGGGAGCTGCCTTAAAAGCCAGTTCCCCCCAACACTGTCTCCTCAGTGCACAGGGTGTGGAGCTAGCACAAGCCAGGACTGCTCAATTCGGCTCCAGGAGCTACCCTCGCTGTGGCTCTGCAAAGTGCCTCCCCTTAACGACTAATTATGTAGTTGATACAAATTGTATCAACTACACCATTAGCCAAATACCCGCTCCTTAACATCCTAATATTGGACCACTGAAGTATTCAGGACCAGTATTCAGTATTGTATGATCAGGATACCACCAATAATATTAAGCAGGTAGTGCTTAAGATGACAATCAGAATTCCAATCAGCTTCATGAAAATTCAATACAAATCTGTATTTTCCTATCTTGAAAACTCTTGAATAAAACCCAAGCATCGTTCATCCTCTCACACTAGAGCCAATTAATTCCATCAAAATGAAGTTTACAACACTGTTCCAGAAAATGCCAAGAGAGGACCTCTGGATTCTCAGTGAATGGGAACTGAATCTATTACCATGAGGATGCTTTGTTCTCTCCCTGAAGCATGCAGGGTCACCAGCCACTGCAAACACCTCAGAAAGGGAAGCAGAGCCAACAAGACAATCTACGAAGAGGTGCAGACCTGAAAGAGTGCTAGGAATTAGATTATTGCGTCTAAATGTTAGTCAGAACACTGAAATAAAATTTGGAATTTTGCCTAAAAGTTCTGCAACAGGGAAGTCTAGCTGACCATTACTGCCACTATGAAACCAGATAAAAGTAAAGGGCTAATCTCACTGGCTAGTACAGGGGTTGAGCAAAGAATCATAGAATCATAGAACCATTGAGCTGGAAGAGACCTCAGAAGGTCATCGAGTCCAGCCCCCTACTCTAGGCAGGACCAATCCCAACTAAATCAACCCAGCCAGGGCTTTGTCAAGCCGAGACTTAAACACCGCGAGGGATGGAGACTCCACTACTTCCCTAGGTAACCCATTCCAGTGCTTCACCACTCTACTCGTGAAATAGTTTTTCCTAATATCCAACCTGGACCTCTCCCACCACAACTTGAGACCATTGCTCCTTGTTCTGCCATCTGTCACTACAGAGAACAGCCTTTCTCCATCCTCTTTGGAACCTCCCTTCAGCAAATTGAAGGCTGCTATCAAATCCCCCCCTCGCTCTTCTCTTCTGCAGACTAAATAGACCCAACTCCCTCAGCCACTCCTCATAGGTCATGTGCTCCAGCCCCCTAATCATTTTGGTTGCCCTCCGCTGGACCCTCTCCAATACGTCCACATCCTTTTTGTAGTGGGGGGCCCAGAACTGGACACAATACTCCAGATGTGGCCTCACCAGAGCCGAATAAAGGGGAATAATCACTTCTCTGGATCTGCTGGCAATGCTCCTCCTAATGCACCCTAATATGCCATTAGCCTTCTTGGCTACAAGGGCACGCTGTTGATTCATATCCAGCTTCTCATCCATTGTAACCCCCAGGTCCTTTTCTGCAGAACTACTACTTAGCTCCGTGGTCCCCAACACAGTGCCCGCGGGTGCCATGGCACCCGCGGGGGCATTTATGTGCGCCCGCACCAGCGTTTTAAAACTACTCACATTCACCCCTGCTTAGAGCAGGGTTGGCAGCCTGGGGCCCGCGAGGGAGCCCGACGCGGCGCTTTGGAAGCTTGAGCCCCGCCCCCACCGCAGCAGGCAGCCCGCGCAGGCGCTTCAGTAGCCAGAGCAAGCCCCACGCAGCCGTGGCGGGGCCCTTTGTGGTGCAGGAGCTGCGAGCCGGCAGGGGAGGGTCCCTCATGGCCGCTTCCACCCCCCCGCACAAGCCCATTGGCCGGACCTGGACAATGGCAGCTGTAGGAACCCACCAATCCCCAAGCACATGGCCAGGCAGCTCCTGTAGGAGAAACAGGAGAGCAGCACGTCTCGCTGGTGAGTGTCCAGCCCCCCAGCTACTCCCACTCTGATAGCTTCACCCACAGAACTCTCCTCCCAGACCTGCATCCCAATCCCCTGCCCTGAGACACAATCCAAACCCCTGGCCTGACCCCTCTCCCCCAGTAAAATGTCTGGTATTTTCAGTTTCTCAGCTGGAAAGCCACTTGGGACATTCTCCCCTGCCATGTGGAAGGGAGTGTGAAATTTAAAGGTGCCATGATTTTTTTTTGGGGGGGGGTGCTTTTTTTGCTCAACATTTGGACATCTCCCCTTTTTTATTAATGCAGAATTTTTTTAAAAAATGAATTACAATATAATTAAAATAAAAATTATCCAATTCAATTAAGTTTCTATCAAATTTACCCAATTCATATTTAATATGAAAATAGCTTTCAATTTCACATTTGACACCTTTTTTTGTTGGCGCCCGCCACACTCTTCTGAAAACATGAATGTGCTATTGGCCACAAAAAGGTTGGGGACCACTGACTTAGCTGGATGGTCCCCAGCCTGTAACAATGCTTGGGATTCTTCCATCCCAAGTGCAGGACTCTGCAGTTGTCCTTGTTAAACCTCATCAGATTTCTTGTGGCCCAATCCTCCAATTTGTCTAAGTCACTCTGGACCCTATCTCTGCCCTCAAGCGTATCTACCTCTCCCCCCAGCTTAGTGTCATCCGCAAATTTGCTGAGGGTGCAATCCATCCCCTCATCCAGGTCATTAATAAAGATATTGAACAAAACTGGTCCTAGAACCGAACCTTCGGGCACTCCGCTAAAAACCGACCACCATCCTGACATCGAGCCGTTGATCACTACCCCTGGGCCTGGCCTTCTTGCCAGCTTTCTATCCATCTTACCATCCATTTATCCAATTCACATTCCCTTAACTTGCTGGCAAGAATATTGTGGGAGACCGTATCAAAAGCCTTGCTAAAGTCAAGGTATATCACATCCACTGACTTTCCCATGTTCACAGAGCCACTTACCTCATCATAGAAGCTAATCAGATTGGTCAGGCACAACTTGCCCTTTGTGAATCCATGCTGACTATTCCTGATCACTTTCCTCTCTTCCACATGCCTCAAAATGGATTCCTTAAGGATCCCTTCCATGATTTTTGCAGGAACTGAGGTAAGACTGACCAGCCTATAGTTCCCTGGATTGTCCTTCTCCCCTTTTTTGAAGATGGGCACTAAATTTGCCTTTTTCCAGTCATCCAGGATCTCTCCCAATCTCCACGACTTTTCAAAGATAACGGCCAAAGGCTCCGCAATGACATTTGTCAACTCCCTCAGTACTCTCGGATACATTAAGTCCGGACCCATGGATTTGTGTACGTTTAGCTTTGCAAAATACTCTTAACCTGTTCTTTACCCACCAAGCGCTGTCCATCTTCATCCCATCTTGCGTCACTTAGCGCATTAGTCCGGGAGCTGATCTTGTCCGTGAATACAGAGGCAAAGAAAGGATTGAGTGCTTCAGCTTTCCCCACATCATCTGTCACTAGATTACCTCCTTCATCCAGTAGGGGCCCCACACCCTCTCTGATCACCTTCCTCTTGTTAACATACCTTTAGAAACCTTTCTTGTTATCCTTCACATCCTTTGCCAGTCACAATTCCAATTGCACTTTCGCCTTCCTGATAACCCCCCCAGCATTCTCGAGCTATACATTTAAACCCCTCCCTGGTCATTTGTCCAAGTTTCCACTTTTTGTAAGCTTTCTTTTTGTGCTTAAGTTCACCAAGGATTTCCCCCGTAAGCCAATCCAGTCTCCTACCACGTTTGCCTCTCTTTCTACGCATCGGGATGGTTTCTTTCTGTGCCTTCAATAAGGCTTCTTTAAAATACTGCCAGCTGTCCTGGACTCCTTTCCCCTTCATGTTAGCATCCCAGGGGATTCTGCCCATCAGATCTCTGAGGGAGTCAAAATCTGCTTTTCTGAAGTCCAAAGTGTGTATTTTACTACTCTCTTTTCTTCCTTTGGTCAGGAGCCTGAAATCTACCATCTCATGATCACTGCTTCCCAGGTTGTCACCTACCTCTACTTCCCCTATTAGTTCCTCCCTGTTTGTGAGCAGAAGGTCAAGCTGCGCACGGCCCCTGGTCGGATCCTTCAGCACTTGTACCAAGAAGTTATCCCCAACGTTCTCCAAAAACTTCCTGGATTGCCTATGCACTGCCGTATTGGTCTCCCAACAGATGTCAGGGTGATTAAAGTCACCCACGAGAACCAGGGCCTGCGATCTGGAAGCTTTTCTCAGTTGTCCAAAGAAACCCTCATCTACCTCATCCACCTGATTCAGTGGCCTGTCATAGACACCAACCACAACATCACTGCTGTTGTTTGCATCTCTAAACTTAACCCATAGACCCTCAACAGGTTTTTCTCCCTCTATATACTGGAGTTCAGAGCAATCATAGTGCTCTCTTACGTATAGTGCAACTCCTCCTCCTTTTCTCCCCTGCCTGTTCTTCCTGAACAGTCTATACCCTTCCATAACAGCGCTCCAGTCATGCGAGTCATCCCACCAAGTCTCTGTTATCCCAATTAAATCATATTTCTTGGACTGGACCAGGGCCTCCAGTTCTTCCTGTTTGTTGCCCAGGGTTCTCGCATTAGTGTACAAACACCTCAGATAACCACTTGATCACCCTATCTTCTCCATTCGAATCAGGGGTCCTCCTTTCTTGCTCGTTCCTCTTTGCATTTCTTCCCAGTATCTGACTTCCCCACTCCCCTCAGGGTTTTGGTCACCGTCCCCCAACGAACCTAGTTTAAAGCCCTCCTCACTAGGTTTGCAAGCCTGCCCATGAAGATGCTCCTTCCTCTCTTTGTTAGGTGGATCCCATCTCTTCCTAACAATCCTTGTGTGTGGAACAGAGTCCCATGGTCGAAGAAACCAAAGCCCTCTCTGCGACACCACCTGTGCAACCACGCATTTACTTCCTCAATTCGACGATCCCTGCCCAGTCCTTTCCCTTCAACAGGGAGGATGGACGAGAATACCACTTGCGCTCCAAATTCCTTGATCCTTCTTCCCAGCGCTACATAATCCGCAGTAACCCGCTCAAAGTCATTCTTGGCCGTATCGTTAGTTCCCATGTGGAGAAGCAGGACGGGATAGCGATCCGAAGGTTTGATCAGTTTTGTAAGCCTCTCAGTCATATCCTGAATTCGAGCTCCCGGTAAGCAGCACACCTCTCGAGATTCCAGGTCTGGATGGCAGATGGATGGCTCAGTCCCTCTTCGGAGGGAGTCCCCGACCACCACCACCCGTCGTGTTCTTTTGGGGATGGTGGTCGTGGAAACCCCATCCCTAGGACTACACATCCCATGCCTTCCAGTAGATGGTGTTCCCTTACGGTTTCTTCCTTGTGAGGTCCTTTCCAAAGCACTCACCACTGCAGAGCCTGTGGAGAGAGCCTGAAAGTGATTACTTACCTCTACAGCATTGGGGGATTCCCGTGCTGGCATTTTTCCCCTTCTAGAAGTTACATGCTGCCCGTATGGCCCTCTGGCTCTTCCGCCTGCCGTGCTTGCAGGATTAAATGCTGCCTTCTATCGAGGAAGTCTTCATCCTCTCTGATGGAGCGTAGGGTCGACACTTGGGCCTCAAGTCCTCTAATTTTTTCTTCCAAAATTGTGACCAGCTTGCACTTAGTGCAGATGAAATCCGTTCTTTCTTCCAAGAGGAAGACAAACATGGCACACACTGTGCAGGTAACAACAGCAGACCTATCACCATCCATCCCTGCTGTCCTGGAGAAAGGATTTAAAAGAAAGGCAAGAGAACCTTGCGCCCTTCCCTCTCCCCTTCCAAACTCCTTTTCTAAACTCCCTGTTAGCACTCACCTGTTCGCAAGCTCCTTGGTCGCTTGCTCACTGCTTTATAAAGCCCTGGACTGCCTGAAAGTCCCTCCCCCTACCAAGGCTCCTCCCATCCCTGCCCCTTCCGCATTAGGTGAGCCATCAGGCGAAGTGGAAAATGCCTTAATCCCCTAAATTGTCAAGAAAAAGCTAGACACAATCTTGCCTTTCATCATAACCAAAAAAAAAAAGGATGGACTAAAAAAAAAAAAAAAAGTAAATGAGAATTACTCTCAGACTAGAACAATTGTTTTACAGCCCCATAAGTGTACTAAATTAATTCCAGAACAGGCTTTCACCCAGAAAAGTTTACAGTCTGAAGAACATATCCCTCAAACAAACGTATAGGTAGACCCTTAATTAATTTTATTCATTGCACATGTTGCTAATTGCACATATATTGAGATTGCAAATAGATGATAGTAAAGATATAAATGAAATAATATTTTAACTTTCTAATTTTTAATTTTGCACCCCTAAACTTACTGCACCCAGGGCGAGTGCCCCACTTGCCCCACCTTGTAACGGCTCTGAGTAGAGCAGATATGCCTCTGAGGATTCTCTCACATCAGTTGTTTTGCAGCATTGGGCCCTATAAAACTAACACACAAATGACATTTGTTTTAATATAACACAAGAACAGGAAGGGTGAAGCAGGATATTGGTCAGTGGTGAGTAACCTGTGGCCCACCTCCACCTGCAGCCCACAGACCCCCTGCCTGCCTCCCCTCTCTCACAAATCAGCTGTATGCAATGTTCCAGCTCTGAGAGGGAGGCGGAAGAGCAGGGGTGGTACATGAATCAGGAAGTCCTGCACTCCCAAAGTGCCTCAATCATGGTAACATTACAGTGCAGTGTTTAGATGGTTTGGGTGTCCTACTGGAGTCAGATGTCAGCTCCCACAATGACTATTTCTTCCAAAACTGCAGCAGGCTTCTAAGATACTCTGGGTTGCTGTCTAAGGATACATTTTTTAACCCAGAGTAAGGATAATTTTTTCACAAGAACCTAAATACTTAGAAGCCTCAGAACTTGTCTAAGTGGGAAACTTTTATTCAAGTATATTAATGCCTTTTTTCAGTTTAGCTTTTAAGAAAATGAAAAAACTACTCTTATCCACACAGGCAGTTATTCCCAGTTTACCTATACTGGTTTAAATATTACCAGTTATCCTTACAAAACTTTATCAAGCAGACAAGCCCTAAGTTCCACTGAAAGTCAATGAAACTTAGGAGTCCAAGCCACTTAGATACTTCTATGCCAATGGAGGATGGATAGGCGAGTGTGTGGCTGTGAGATTGGTAGGGGTACCGGCAGAGGGAAGTTTCATAACTTCACATACATCTCTGCAGACTGTCCTTGCATTAGATGCTGTCACCCTGAGAAAGAAGCATCTTGTTCAAAATGGCAATAGACAAAACCAGGAAAATATGCAGCTCTGCAATTTATCAGGATGGTCCATTTCCCCTCCCTCTTCCCCATCCCTCAAACTAGACTTTTATTACACCTGCAGATCAGGTACAAAGTACACTGCAAAACAAACAAACTTTTGTGGTAATTGATTTGAGTGCAAAGAGTTAACAACTCTGAGTATACATCTACACAGCAGCGCTGAAGTCGAATTAAGCTACGCAACTTGAGCTACACCAATTGCACAGCTTAAGTCAAAAGAGCTTAATTTGGTTTTTGGCACTGTCTACATAGCAGAAAGTCAAAGGAAGAATACTCTTCCTTCGAATTCTCTTACTCCTCGTAAAATGAAGGTTACAGGAGTTGGAGTAAGAAGTCCTCCAACTTGCCAATATTTCGAAATAATAGCCTGCAGTATAGACATGCTCTTTGTTACTTAGAATAACATTAATTATTCTGAAATAACATTGCTGTGTAGACATAGCCTGAGGGAATTTAAAATACCTTGCAATCTCTCTATATTTTGGCATGCCTCTGTAGTCTGATTTTTGGCTATTTACCACGTGAAGTTTAGTCATACATAAAATATCAGCACATTGCTACAGCTGTTACCCAAAATGTATTTTTTACTGCTTTTTCTTCTTTCTGTATCTCTCACTACAATAAACATGCCCACCATGTAATGGGATTGAGTTTTTTAACCCTTGTGATGCCAACATCTTGAATGGAGACAGTAAGGGAGGGCCACTTTGAATCTGTATGGGAGGAAAAAGTGATCAGCAAGAACCTCAGGAAGAGAATGGGGGGGGGGGGGTAACGGTCATGGCATTTGAGAAAAGGAAATAATATCTCAGTAACTGTAAGTCTTCAGTACAGATGATAATCTGAGCAAGCTCTATAGAGGGAGTGTTAAACATGAAGACAGAAAGAAGCCAGTAGCTCAGCTCAACATGGAAGTCCCCTCCAAAATTGTTTGAATTGCCTTATAAAGTTCTTTTGTACTATAGCACTTAATACTTACTGGCAGTCTAGAGCAGTGTTTCTCAACCAGCGACACGAGTACTGTTGGGGGGGGGGGGGACTTCAACACAATTGAAATTGGGGTAAAACTGAATTTTTGTTGTAAGTTTTACAGTGCTTTATTATTTTTGTACATTTTACACCCAAAAATTTCATCGCCTGCCCAGCTACGATTAAGTTGTTTAAACAAATGTGTTGCAATGGTAGAAAAAAAATTGTGTGTCTGAAAACTGTAGGTTCTGGGGGTACTTATTTTTTTTTTAAAAGGGATATTTAATTTTAAAAGGTTGAGAAACACTGGTCTATATCTCTCTTCCACTGCAATTTCAGGCTGACTCCTAGGTACAGCAGTTCCAGACCCTGTCCCATCCGGCATTGGTCAGCTGAGAAGCGGGGCAGGACACGCCTATCCCAACATCCTCGGCGGGAGGGGAGGCATTTGGTGGTGTACCTGAGCCCCGGCCCCCAGAGCCACGGTCACGTGGGCAGCAGGGCAGGATTAGGTGAGGGGAGCAGAGCAGGCACTGGGAGCTCCGGGGGTGGGGCTAATGCTGGGGGACTCTGGAAGCTGAGCTGGTGGGGGGGGGGAGGTTATGGGGGTAGGGCTGCCACTGAGGGGTTCTGGGGATGGGGCTAATATTAGGGTCAGGTACTGGGAGGATGGTTGCAGTGGGGCTCTGGCAACAGGAGCCTGGTAGTAGGGGGTCTGGTGGTGTGGGGGGGCCTGGCACTGAGGCATCTGGGATGGGGGCTTACATTGGGGGGCTCTGAGGGTTGGAGGCTGGCACAGGAGGTTGGGTGCAGGGGACTCTGGGGTCAGTAGCTGGTGCTGGGAGGTAGTGGAGGGGTGGGGGGCTATAGGGGTTAGGGCTGGCAGTGAGGGCTCTGGGGGCTGGGCTTTTGGCAGACCAGCAATGTTTTATTGGCATATTCATCATTTACACAATGAACATGCAAATATACAAATAGAATGTTACCAGTCCGCCAAAAGTTTGTGAATGGGTTTTCTGGTCCCCAGTATCAAAAAGGCTGGAAACCACTGATTTAATTGGTTAACCTATTAAAGTGGGATCTGGGCTGGGGTTACGCCAACCCAGCTGGTGCAGCTCCCAGACCATGGGGCTCCTGCTCCCAGCCCTTGCGTTGTGGCTATCGCTGGCTCCTGGTTTCCAGTCCCCACTGGATCAACCCTTACCCACAGCAAGCCCAGGTTCCCCGCCACCAGAGGCTGCTCTGTACGCGTGAGCATGCCCTGCCTGCAATGGGCCTTCTGCAGGACTAGAGCAGCCACTGGTTACCGGTTAACTGGAACCGGTAAGCGTTACCCATTCAGGGTGATACGTACCAGTTTACCAGTTAACCTTTTAACATCCCTACTTCACAGTCAATTCTCATCCTACCTATGATTTCTCATTCATTATTAAGCCATCAGTGCTTGCTTCTGATTGAGCTACAATTACTTCTCCACCAACCATTTGTTAAATTTTCAAAGGAGTACCTCTGTGCTTTCTCCCATGCTCTCTCGTACATTTGGGAAATGCACCCTATAAACAACCACAAACTACCTCATTACCCACCTTCAAATCACTCCTTAAAATTCTCCTCTGGTCTTAAGTCTACAAAAAAATTGGCAATGGTTAGGGATGCTGGAATACTGAGACCACTGCCTATCATACTGACCAATACCATATCATAGTTTTCTTGTACTCCCTTTTTGGTCTTTCTGTACCCATCTTATTGTCTTTTGTCTTATATGTATGTTGTGAGCTCTTTAAAGGTTAGAACAATTTTCACAATGCACCAAGCACAATGGGTTCCTGGTCCATGACTAGGATTCTGAAGCACAATTATACACATTATGTAATATTATTACTATTAATATAAGGAAATATATAAGATTAAGACAGAGCCCACCTCAAGAAGCTCACCATTTAAATCAGACATTGAAAGCAAAGGATAAGGAGTAAATAGGTGTATCATATAATGGAGGAATACAGTAATGATTAACATAAAATATTTATTTTGTATGCCAGTCTCACAAATGTTCTTTTCTCTTTAATATATTAATGTTCATAGTTGTGAGTGAAGCTGAGATTAGAACTGGAAGACTAACCAAGAAGTAGTGTGATCTGAGAACAATTTTGAAAAGACAGTGAGCTCACATGGCACTATGACGCAGCATGGGAAGAGGAGGAACCATTCTGAGAGCATGACAGGCAAGCAAAGTTTAGAGAAATGGGTCCTAGTGTGAGGGCATCTACTAAAGATCAGACGCCTGCAGACCTCAAAGTTGAGGAAGTGTATAAACGTAAGAAAAAGGACTGGAAATAAATGCTATATTATAAATACACATTACATTATTTGACCAAACAACAACAGCGAAGAGTAGACGAGTTTCATCTCATTTTGTTTTATTGTATGTCCATTTAAATATTATCTTTAACTATCATTAAGTCAGTTTTGTTATATTAAGTGGTGAAAATGAGAAATAATGAAATGTGTTGCTTAAGCAAAGGGATATATGTGAACACTTTTTTTGCTGGTTGGAGTAGACCAGGGTGGGCAATAATTTTTGATGGGGGACCACTCCAAGAATTTGGAAAATGGTCGAGGGCCACACTCTTCCATGATATTAATGGAGGAGGTGCAGGGTCTGGGATGGAGGTTGGGTGCAGAAAGGAGCTTGGGGTAAGTGATTGGGGTCCAGGGCACCATTTTGGGAGGGTAAGGGGGGCAGCAGCCGTGCGCTCCAGGATGCAGCTAGCTTTTCATCCCATTTCCCAGATGCAAAAGGGGGTAGGGTAAGTGCTTGCATTTCGTGCCTGCCTCTCACACCTGGCTAGTGAGCTCCCTTCATCAGCCAGGCATGAGAGGCATGCACGAAATACAAGCACTTTCCCCTCACTTCCTTAGAGTCTGGGGAATGAGATGAAAAGCAAGCCACGTAATGGAGCACATAGCTGCTGCCTCCCTTACCCTCCTGAAATGGCACCCTTGATTGGGGTGCAGGAAGGAGTGTGGGTTCTGGGAAGGAGTTTGGGTGAAAGAGGCGGTTGTGACCTGAGGCACTGGATTGGAGTGAAGGGGGTTGGATTGTGACCTAGGGCAGGGAATTGGGGTTCAGGGATTTGGATCGTGATCTAGGACAGGTGGGGACTGATCTGGGAGGGGATATGCATGCAGGAGTGGGGGAGGATTTGGGTATGTGGAGTAGGGGAAAGAGGGATAGCGAAGGGAGGGGCTGGGGTGCCAGAGGCAGGCTCTGGCTAGGAGACTTACCAGCCAGCAGCCCAGTAGTTTCTCAGGCATGCAGATAACGAACCTGCCCCACCCCTGCACAGACTGCAGCCATGTACTTTGTGAATAACTATGAGCACTGGAGGGGAGTGGGAGTGGTGCTTCATGACTGCCTGTTATTCAAACAGGCAGCTCCCACTGGCCAGTTTCTGGCCAGAAACCGGCCAATGGGATTGTGCTGGGGATGGGAGTAGCACTTGAAGCCTTCCCCCTCCCCCTCGGGCTCAAGAGTTTTTTAAAAAAAATACCACTTGCCAGTCACATTTCTGAGCAGCGTTCAGGTGGCGAGGCAAGCGAGGAGCCTCCTTGGGGCTCCCCACAGCGTCCACAGGCCGGATCCAGTGGCTTGGCAAGCCAGATATGGCTCACAGGCCATATTTTGCCCAGATCTGGAGTAGTGTGCGCATTGTACCCTCTAACCTCATATTTTAAAATACTGCTTTTAACTTCCTTTTATAGGTACAAAAGACAATTAAAGAAACAGAGAGCCCCTGTTAGTGACAGTTGCACAAATAGTTTTTGTATAATTATACCTCCTTGGTCAGTCATTGCAATCATTTTAAAACAGGGATAATTTTAAAAAGCCAGACTCTAAAATGTGTACCAAATAGTTAAATGCAATTATTTATTATTATAATTAAACAAAGTTCTGGGCTCTAACTGATTTTAGTATTTTAATTTTTTAAACATGCACTGTAAATATATATATAGTAACAAATATACCCTACTCAAAGAGCTTACAAGATAGACAAGTAAGTCAGAAAAATATCCAGGTATGTTTATGCCTACTTTAGAAATAGGAAACAGCATAAAGACTAAGGCGTATGTGAACATCTTGTTTCACTGAGAAGTAATCCTATTAACTTCATGTTACCTATCTATTTAAACTTGTATTGGGACTCATACGAGTTGTCTGAAATCACACAGAATGTCTATGGAATTTAACTCAGATCTCCAGGCCAGTGTTTTAACCACATGATCATCCTTCATCTAAGTAGAAGAGGGTAAAATGAAAATAATTGCTTGTGTGAAACATGCTAAGCTTCCTGCACATCTAAACAAGTCAAATAGCCAGGGAAAATTAGCTTTGTTTTTGTTTTTGGGGCACTTACTATTTCAGTCACACCCCTAACCCAGACATAAAAATGAGGAAAGGAATTTTTTTTCTGCAAGGATGTGTCTAAACTACACCCCTCTGTCGGCACAGGGATGTAAGTTAGACGTATCAAAAGTGCAAATGAAGCCTGGATTTAAATATCCCGCGCTTCATTTGCATTATGGAGGCCACCGCTTTTTTTGAAATGGGGCTTTTCAAAACAGATGGCAGTTTAGACGGGGCATTTTCGACAGAAATGCCCCGTTTCGAAAGATCCTGTACTCCTCATTTTTTGTACAGGATCTTTCGAAACAGGGCATTCTGTCAAAAATGCCCCGTCTAAACTGCCGTTGTTTTTCAAAAAGCCCCGTTTCGAAAAAAAACAGCGGCCTCCATTATGCGAATGAAGCATGGGATATTTAAATCCCGGCTTCATTTGCACTTTCGATACGTCTAATTTACATCCCTCTGCCGACAGAGGCGTGTAGTTTAGACGAAGCCCAAGACACTATCTTCCACCCAGTAGATCTTGTTTACTCAATGAGCCCAGTCATATCCCATACAGATATCTTGAATAGCAAATATATTTTTTCCTAATATATAGATTAAAGACAAGCAACAGCGTATTATAGCCAGAGGTGAAAGTAAGCCAGTGCGCTCTTGTGTGGCACTCTGGCAAGAAGCTGGCCAGTGGGCTGGGGCACTCAGCTGCAGTGGGAAGGGTAGAGAGTTCTCAGCCCAGCCCCCGGCTTCCTGCAGGCTGCCACACAGCAGCAGGCAGCAAGGCAGGTTAGAGAGGCTGGCTGAGGACACTCCCCGCTCTGGGACTGCACCAGCCCGGAGCCCCTCCCTGCCACCATTTCGGAGGGTCACAGTCAGGTCCTTGTTGCTTTTCCTGCTTCCTGTGATTAGGAAAAGAGGAAACAGTGCAAAGCCTGCTACGTTCCTCCTCTGCCCCTCCCCTATGCCACTGTGAGCGAGACATTTAAGGTATTTTCACCCCTGATCATAGCACTTTTCAGGACAATAAGCCACATAAACGTATTGGATATTTACAAGATCTGTAATGCTGTCCACTACTATTGAGGGTCTCAACTATGAATTCCTCATGTTTCCACAGATCCCAACAGGAGCTGGAATATATTAATACTATACTCAGGCAACCAGTCCCTTTGACATCCATGGGAGTGGTCCTGTGAGGAGTTGTAAGATCAGCCCTTCTTAGGGACTGATACTACTCCCATAAAGGACAAGATAAAACTCCCTTTGACTTCAGCGAGAGTAGAACTACACTACCAGATTAATATCATTAGGGCAGGAACTGTTTTGATTGCTTGTTCTGTAAATATTTCTTTTATCACACTAAACAAGAAATAATGAATGTAATACTGGTCTGAAGATGAACACAGTAGTTCATGAAGTGCACATTTTTTAAATGTTTAATTTATTTCAATGAAGGTTAGAAAAACTAACATGTTCAGTGCCTGAAATGTTTGAAAAAGTTGTGCTTATTTGAAACAGACTTAAAATTAACCATGTAGCTAACCTTTTGCCGATTTGAATTTATTTTTATAACCATGTTTAAGTTTTATTTGTGTTTTCTAAAAATAAACCTTTACAGTATAACCTATTTTAAATTAGGAAAACAAGTACATGAGTTTTCAGCTTTTCAGAATTGAATTGTTAGCCGAGTTTACAATAGAGGCAGGAGACAAAAAGCTGTAGAATAGGATATCTAGAGACAGCATGGATATTCATTGTCAAATGGCAAAAGCATATGCAATTTTTAAGCACATTTTAGCAGTTTAGTTCCCATACTTGAACAAAACAGAGCCTGATCCTGCAGACATTTACTACAAGGGTTACTCAAGTTAGCAAGTATATACCGAATCAGATTCATAGGGCCTGTTCCAGCTTCCAGTGAAGCCAGAGACTCTCAAAATGATCTCTGATGGAGAAGAACATACACAAGAAGCTGTTTCTCCATCCCGTAATGTACACAGACCTCTTCCCTAGTTTTAGATTTGCCTACTACTGGAAAGAGAAACAGAATATGAACTCAATACAATTATTTTCTCATAGGATTTTACCAACTATTTAGAACACAAGTTGTCAGACAACTAACTATTCACTATTTTTTCCAGACTCTGTCAACTCTTGGCAGTTTTACTTTCCTTTACTTACCTGAAATGTATACAGTTTCAGTATACTACATTAATATTCCTACAAAACACATCACCATAGTAACTTAGCCCTCTCAAGACCAGTAAAACACATTCATACCATTGTGGGTTTATACTGTATTCTTTGTATTCCTCTGAACTTTTTAAACACTACTCATACGTATTAATGTAAATTAACTACTTGAAAATGTTAATATTGCAAAAATGTATATTATTGATCTTTATTAATAACCACAATTCTTTAAGAGACAATTATATTCCAAAAATAAGTTATTACATTTTAATTCCATTTGTTCCCTCTGTTTCAATAATAGCTCTGTAGTAGAATAGCAAAAACATTCAAATAAGCACACAGTGTTTTTTAAATTTCAGATAAAATCTCAAAGTATTGATTTTTTAAAGTGAATGCATCTGACATTTTATTAACTTTGCAAGGACCATCTTCTCTGAGTCAAATGCAAAGTAAGAAATTTCACTGCTTTGTCTTTACTCCAGCATTGATAAAAATATACTTCCACCTGTATAGTATTTCGAAATCAAACTACTCCAAATGTATGAAAGGTATCTGTTAATAACTATTAAAATTTACTTAATGAAAGAGATTTACCATAAAGCATAATCTACTCCTTAAAAATATAGGAAAGTAAAGGGCTGCAATATACTACTCTTATTTACTTTTCTGGAAATGGAAAACATCAAAATCTGAATATCTATGAGCAATTATACTGTTTACCAACACCCATGACTTCAACATTTGTTGAACATTCAGTGTATTTTACTAAGGTTGATATTTATCATGGTTTTCAAACACTACATATCTAGTTTGGCTCAAAGTTTACAGAAACTTCTAGAAAGTCAGCTGAATACCTAAGGCAGTATATGCCAAATTACATTAAAACTAGTATATGTTGCCATCTATAAAAAAAATTCAAAACCTTATTAGCACATTGTATGTTTCTTATACTGCAGATATTCCTGTGGACACAGAAGCTACTCAACTAAAGTAAAGTACCATATTTACTATTTAACTAGAACAAAAAAGAGGGGCGAACAAGTAAACTACATTATATTCCTTATATATTTGAAAGGTATGACAGGTATGAAATCCTCATTCACATTATGAATATTACCAATTTACAGCTTAAAACTGCCTACATAAAACTATTTCTAAAACCTTTTATTTGAACTTTAAATGAACCTATTACATTGATACAGAATCTCAGAATGTGAACATATTTCTAAACCGACTAATGATGTATTCCTCTGCAATGTAAATGTCCAAGTCAAGGATTTCTCTCAGCTTGGCTCATCTTTCCCTGCTTGGCTTCAGACTCACCTAATAAATTACAGTAGGGGAGGGAGCTCTGGGACAATCGCACCAGATGCATTAGGAAATACACACGAATGCAAAACTAGACAAGCTTAGTTTATTTGGAATCTCAGATGCAGCAATAGACGGAACTTTCTGTAACAATGTTTTCTTGTCTTATAAGCCAGGCTTCGTTTATGGGTTTATTAAAAAAAAAAATCACTTGTATTCTCCGTTCTTTGACGGGATGATTTTCCACTTCAAGCAGCCCCGGGCCAATTCCATCAGCAGCATAACCCAGTGTTCCTAGAGTTCACGTGTAATTTCCAAGATACAAACAGAGTCAACTCCCACACGGAGTTTGCAGTAAAGATTTGCACTGCACGGGTTTTGCCCAAAGTAGAAAAGAGCAAGGCTCGCCTTAAACAAAAACACCTGAATGTTTTATGCATCCTTCCAGACTTGATTCAACTGTTCTCTAACCTTGGTTCCTAATTTAGTTGAGAAGAAACTACATTAACTTGGTAGAAAAAGAGACATTCGTCATGTACAGAAAAATGCCAGCTAGTTGGAAGTAATATCTTCAAAAATCTGATTTTTCCCCGGTACTTGCAGTCACACCAGCTCAAAGAAGGTGGAAAGAAACTAACTGCTGTGCAACTGGAAAGTTTCGTTCGTAGTCTCTCGGAAGGCGAAACAGCGGCTTAGTGCTTTAAAATGCCACAGTCAAAACTATTATTAATAATACTCATAATAATGTCATCTGATACCTAAGAGGGTTGTGCTTAAACTTACCTTTATAGAAGTACGGTCTGCCAACCTCATGCACAATGTGCAAGCCCTGTACGTTGCAGGGAATAACTGAGTCGATTTACAAATTCAATGTTAAGGGACGCATAGAAGAATGATCTCCCACAACGCAGAGATGAACCAATATGCGCCCAACGCCTTATTTCTCCACTTATTTAACCTCTAAGGAAATCTTGACACATCCCCCCTGCAAAACACATGCCAGTATCTAACGGGAGCGCGCGCGCATACACTTGCACTGGCTCCTCTCTGAAAGTGTTTAAGCTTGCTTTCCTCTCCCCCTGCCCTCCCCCTTCCCGACCAGCGCTACTCCCTTCATCCGCCCCGCTCAGTTTTGGGAGACCTACCTGTTCTCTAGAAATACAAGGCAACGAGGGTCTCCTGGACATTTTGCCACTACCGTAGTAGCTGGTTGGCGTTTCTCCTAAGGACACACAGCTAGACCTCCTCCTGGGTCTGATCACAGGCACTTTCTCCTCCACGCTGGGGAGCCGTGCGTGGTGATGCTGGGGCTGCTCTCCACGGCTGTGAGCAGTGAAGATGCCGCGCTGCCAAGCCAACAGTGCCAGGAGGCAGCCGGCCATCCCGACCGAGCCGGCCAGCAGCGGTCTGAGGGTTGGAGGCAGCGAGCTGAGACTAGTGAGCGAGACCAGCCAGACCAGGCTGGAGAAGACCAAGACCACGAGGCTTCGGCGGAGCTTGAGGGTGCTCTGCAGCAGGGTCAGTGCCGCCACCAAGCCCAGCACGGTCAGCAGCCTGCCCGCCACCATCTGCAGCTCCGCGGAGCCCTGCGGCGAGTCCCGGGGCCCTTCCGCGGGTAACAGCCACTGCAGCGCCACGATGTCCCCCGAGTAACAGCAGAGGGGCAGAGCCAGCAGCCACCAGAGGCTGGTGCCGCCGCCGGGCTCCTCGCGCTTGGCCCGGGCCAGGTAGCAGGTGAGGAAGAAGAAGGCACAGGCGATGCTGAAGAGGGGGCTGAGGCAGTGGGACAGTCCTAGCAAGGTGCGCAGCGCCGGAGGGTTCCCCCTGCAGAAGGAGAGCAGGAGCGAGAGGACAAAGGCGGCCAGGGCGCCCAGGCTGAGCAGAGCCCGGGACGAGGCGGCGGGGAGCAGGAGCAGGGAGAGGAAGCCCCGAGGAGGGTCCTGCCTGAGAGGAGTCACGCAGCCCTTCACGTAGCCGTTCCGCAGGCTCTCCGGCCCGCTGCCGGGGCGAGCCAGGGGGACAGCCACCCCGCCGCCGTCCTTCGGCGGCGGCTGGGAGAGTTTGCTCGGTCCGTGGTGGGAGGCGGCGGCTTCTCTCTCTTCCCTCATGGTGGTCTGGCGGGAGCAGGGTCTAGTCAACTCCTTCTCCCGCTGCCCGGCGCTGCCTCCCTCATCTCCGCCAGGGGAAAGCTCTCGGGTCCGTCGCGGGCTCCTCTCCCCGACTGAGCGCCAGAGTCCGGAGCATGGTGGGTAACGAAGGGGAAAGCGAGAGAAGGTAAAAGTCTCTCCGAGTCGGATCGGCTCTGTAGGGACTCGCTGTCGCCTCCCCGCGCCCGCCGGCTGCAAGGGCGTCTGGCAGAACCCCGGAGGGGGAGGGGGAACGGGACGGAGCCCTCCAGCTGCAGCTGCACACGGCGTGCGCGGAAGCGGCGGCACGCGCCGAAAGAGCGGTTGGAGTCTAACGGCCGCCGCACAGTAGCGGTCGCTGGCTTGCTGGGCAGAGGAAACAGGAGTGCAGCTCGCGCGCCGTCCCACGTTCGGCCTGCTCCCGTGCGATGGTGGGAGGGAATCGAGAGCGCGAGACCCCGGGGGGCGTGGTTACAGCGCCTAGCGGGCAGCCCCTCACTACAGCCGCGGACTCCCTTCCCCCCACTCAGTAAGTCCTGACTCTGGCATCGGCTCTTGCGGCGTGAGCGCGGCTCCTAACTCGGCCTCAGACTGGGCCCCTGCCTGCTGATCCCATGGTCCGGGATCCCCCCGCTGACGGAGTCAGTATTACCCGTGCCCCCAGGGCTGCGGGAAGTTCGCGCCCTTATAAGATCTAGGCGACATACTCAGGCAGCCACTGTTGGCCTCTTTGCGTCTGGAGTGAAGTGGGCCGATGAGCCCAGTTTTACTCTTCTTGCTTTTGAATATTACCTTCTCTCCCGCCTCTACTTGCGTGCCACACTCCCAGCAGGACTTGGAGGTGTTTCTAGTCTTTTAACACCCTCAACGGGGTGCGTTGGGGGGGAGGGGCCGCGAAGGGTTTGGTTTGGTTTGGTTTTTTGCCCCATTCAGATTTTTGCAGAGGTAGTGGGAAAGTAGTACGCAGTTGCTTTAAAACCTACGGGCTCTCGGAAATAGCGGGCATGCATATAAAGAGTATTAGATGTTTTTCCTCCTTTTAACTATCACGAGCGCGTTCCTATAGAAAAATAGGTTTGGCTTATAGCACCTACCTTGGGTTTTTTTTCGGGTTTGTCATAATGTTTACATATATCTATACAGGTCAGACTGATCTGTTAGGCCTGCCTGGAAGAGCCGCAATACACAGTTTGCTTAATTATTTACTTTTAAAAATTTCATATTTCCCCATCACTACTGTAGTACCTAGAAGCCACAAACAATATAAATACCTCAAGCAGTTAATCATTTTTCTTTTCCACTTAATGCCAAACATCCTCTGAGCAAACTGCCAGATGACAATTGTGGTCTGGGATCTTTTCAGTTCTTTTTTAGATGACTGAAACTTTTCTATAACTTTCAGTAATTTAGCTATGGTAATATTTTATAATTAAACTCTATAATAGTAAGGACTTGAATTCTGTATCTTATGTGAGTAATCTTTTTGGACCTCATCCTCCAATTATTTACACATGTGCTTAGCTTTACACCCATTTAACTCCCATTGGTTGTACTATGGCCCTAATCCTATAATTGGAACTTTGCACAAACACAGAGATCTGACCAGATGTAATAACTAGCAAAATCAGGGCCTTGGTGGTACTTACAGGAAAAAAAGGGATTTTTTTAAATAAACACAATTATGACTCAACTCAGTCTTTAATGGTATTATGTTTTCTTAATTTTGGGGAAATCACTTTTTTACTTAAATATGTATTCAGCAAAGTGTGCAGTCAGAAGTGTTTATAGTATAGGTCTATATATTACATGACTTTTAAAAATATTGATATTATAGTGAAGTCATAGATGTGTACCTCTGAGTGAAAGTTATGTACATTATCTTGTAAATTAAATTCTTGAAAATGGAAAGGACAGATTTAGGGCCCAGTACCAACTGACTTACATGACTAGTCCTTCTGAAGTGAATGGAATCATTAATTGCTTTTAGGGCAAGATTAAGTATTTGGCAACTAAAAAGTGCTGACAGGCATCTACTGGAATTTTCAAAAGCACAAGGGCAGATTCCTAAATACTTTTAACATTTTGTCCTGTCTACACACAAAAGTTGTGCCAATTTAGCTACATTCATTAAACCAGTGCGGTTTATGTGTACAGACAAGGCCTTAGGACCCACTCATACAAATCCCTGTGTATGTTCTGTACACAGAAGTATTGTTTACAGAATAAGGGCCTAAGTCAATAATGTGCTCAAGAGTCATCTAGCAGGATTACTGACAGGATTGAAGAGTTCTACAACAGCATTCAGTGTAATCAAATGAGAGTTTCAAATTTAGAAAATATATCAGAGGCAAGAAACTGATATTTACTGTCTTAATCAAAAATAGCAAACAGCACATTAAGATCTTTAAAATATATTTGTACTTTTAGAGTAACTGGAGTTCATAAGGAAATTAAAAGAAGCAACCCTTTGCTTTCCAGAAAACAAATCAAGCTGGTGGAAGTTTAGTATTCTTGTGCCATAGCTTTTCTAGTCAAACGCTCAAAGTTTCCTTGAAAGAATGACTTAAATCTTGTGTTAGTATACATGCTATCAGTATATTCTTCAAAATCCATATAAGAAATCATTTTAAAAACAAGTGGAAAATACTTTCCCCGAACACACATCTATTCAATGATGTATTTTTTGCATTTAGCTTTACTCAGGTGGGTAGTCCTATTAACATCAGTAAGAATACTCACAAGTAAAGTTAAGCACTACATAAATGTTTGCAGTAGTTAATATTATAAAGTGAATAGGTACTACATTCTTACTGTACAGGTATTCTTCAATATTAGGTTTCATTTAATTCAGCTTTAAGGAGACACTCATGGAAATGCACTCTTACTGAAATAAAGTAAATTAGACAGCATAATAAATAAAATGTTTATTTAACTTACACGTTTGTCTGCATGAGCTTGTTCTGTAACTATTACATGTATCTATGGAATAATTAAACTTGATTACAGTGACATTTATGTGCACAAAGAATCTGAATAGGACTTAGTTACCTTATAAATGAGGTGCCCTAACACCAAGGCTACAGAATTATTCAACACTTTCACTTGCCCAATTCATAGTTTATGATTTGATTACTTAATTGAAGTGGAACAACTTCAATAAGAGAGATTGAGATTGTCTTTAATCAGAATATTCCATAGAGGAGTGGTTAGGGCACTCACCTTATAGGTGGCTGATCTTTCTTCAAAGTCTCTTCTGTTTGTTAGAGGGGGGTAAAATCTCCCACATTCTGCATAAGTATCCTGTACACTAGGCTAAAGATTATAAGGGAGATAGTCATATGCCTTGAGCTGTTTTGTCTCAGGCCTCATATGTGATTTAGCCATTCTGCTACCTATCTTCCCCTAGTTTGTTTTTTGTTAAACCAACTGCTGTTTGTGAGGGAGACAAGCTACTGCGTTTAGTGAACATTAGTAATAATTTATTAAACTCAGAAGTTTATCTGTCTCACCAACGGAAGTTGGTCCAATAAAAACTACTAGCTCAGCCGCATTGTTGCTCTTGTGTTAATGACATTTTGTACAAAAATAAGTAAAGATAAGGTGAGTTATTACAATTGTTAATCATTTAGAAGAGAGATTTAAAAATTACAACTCCAAACACCTGGAGTTTTTTGTACTTTATCAGGTTTTGCACATCTTAAATTGTTCTTTGCAAGTGCACCAATTCTTGCTTATTCAGCATAATTTTTCAGAGTATGTACTGAGACAGATTTTGTGGTTAGTCTGTAGGTTACCTGTGGAGCCATCTGCCTCAGAATGTAGATAACTTGTGGGCAGAGACACAAGCACACCTAAATATGTTTGCAGGCCTATATTACCTGGTAGCACACACAAGGCATCGCTTATTGAATAGCTAGCTAATACTTAGTTCACCCCCCAGCTAATTCTAGATAGGTGCTTTTGATGATCTCACACTTAATTCCATGTAACAGCATGTTCTATTCTTTTAAACACAGCTGCAGCTCAGCATACTTTCTGTGGGGCCTTTGCTCCCTAAAGGCCAGACACCCTGGCTCTGTGTAGTCTTGAAGGTGCACCTGATTGAGGGGCTTATGTGACTAGGAGTAAGCAAGGTTGGCTGTGAGTTGTGAAACAGACCACAGGAGTTCTCAGTGTTTGGAGTGAGGAAGGCTCTGGTAGCACTAGCTAACTGAGGAAGATCTCCCAGAGCGAGTTGTTCCCTATAGAGAGGGAGCTATAGAAAACTCCTGAGAAGTTTCTAAGAAGGAAAAGGCTTGACACAGATAGTTGTGCTGTTTCTACCTACCAAAAACTGTCAGTTTCTCTGAGCAGAAAGGAGAAGAAAACTGTGTTGGGGCATGTCTGCAGTCATGCAAAGCTCAAAATAAGCTACACAATTTGAGCTATGCAAATTGCGTAACTTATTTCGAAACAGCCAGTTTAGACATTTGGCGTTGTCTACACAGTGCCAAATTTTGAAATAGAGCACTATTCCAGTGTCTTCCTGATTCCTCATGCAATAAGGTTTACAGGAAGCCGGAATAATACGCCCATTATTTCAAATGTATTTTGAAATAACGGGTGTGCTGTTAAGACATGCACAACATTATCTCGGGATAACAGACTGTGATGGATAAGGGAAGTGCTGGCCAGTAAGTACCAAGCATGTTGGCAGGGGGCCAGAAGAACCAATGGGGATACAGTGCTGAAATTTGAATTGTGTTTAGATATCTTGCCTGCTCTCTTTGTGTGATTCTAAGTTGAGGGCTGGAGGGAGCAGATGCAGTAATCAGAATTACCATGCCTATAAGAAATATTAAATATGGGAATGATCTGGGCCTTGAAGTATGGATCAGCACAGATTGTGAGTAGAGGGAAAAGTGTATCTAATCGCACTCAGGGTATTTGTCTTTATTATTGTTGTTTGGTTTAAACTTCTCTGTGTGAATCCATGCCTTCCCTCCCTCATTCACTATTTAAGAGTTGTTCCCAGAGATTTTCTCTGTGTTTTAATTTGTTTTACTCAGTTGCTCTACAACATCTAGCCCACCAAGTATGCTTTATCAAGTATATCTTTTGTTTTCTTAATAAAAAAAATCATTTGACGGTGGCAGCTTTTTTTTTTTCTCAGAGATAGTGCATCTGTGACTCTGGGAGTTTTTGTAAGCAGAGCCTATAGAGGCAAAGTATTTAAGGTCTTTTGTGAACCCCCATCTTCTGCATTCGGAGTGCCAGAGTGGGGAATAACCCTAACACGGACGTTATACCAAAATAGTGCCGCTGTATAGGCATACCCTTGGTGTCAAGAGTAAGGCCCAGGAGTTGCACCTGCTCAATACTGCTGACACCCTTAATGAGTCAGCTAGGCTGCCTGGTGGACTGCCCTGCCTGCTTGCCTGAGTAACCTAGCAGAGCAATCGTTATGCCTAGGAACAGTAGTCCACTAGCTGTTCAGTGCCTATACTTTTTCTGCCCATACACTATACCCCTCTCCTGTGTTTTTTCTCTTCAAGCTCTACTCCTGCTTTATTCCTCCATGGCTTCCACCTGATTCTGTTTTACACCTAGTCTTGTTCTGGTACTGGCCTAGCCTTGCTTGGACTTCAGGACTAACCCTGTTCCTGCCTTTCCTGATTCTAGGTAATCTAGCTTTCATCCTTGGCTCTGACTGCTGTCTCAACTTTTGTTTCTGGTATGTGGACTCTCTGGTTCTGAACTTCAGGCCTGGTTCTGGGCCTGTCTTGTTCCTTGGCCTTAGCATTCTGACTGTGCCTCTCTACCTGACAGCATGTGACCTGATCAAATGATAGTAAATAGAGGGAAAACTGAGTCCTGATAGGGAAAAAAAAGTGAGCCTTGATAGAGTTCTCCATCTATGTGGTAAGATTTGATAAGGCAATAACCTGGGAAGGGGCAGTAGCAGTCAGGCCACTTTCAAGACTTGAGTTGGGAAAGACTAGAGAGAAAGAGCTCCAGGAGTCAGTGGAGGTGAAAGTATGTGTGGGAGCATTCACTTGTAAGACTACTGAGGTACGTGATTGGTATGATGATAAAGCAGATCTTGGAAGAGCAAACTTCTTGCTGAAAACACAGGGACAGTGCATGTGTGGAGTTGGGGTGGGGTTTTTTATTTTGGTTTGGTTTGGTTTTTTTGTTAGATCTGAAAGGACTGGAACAAGTGTTTTCGTTCCCAGAGAATGGGACATTGGGACAGACACTCCTTAATAACACAAGATATTAAAATGAGTCTAAAACTAACTTTAAGTGGCCCACTCTGTCATGGTTTCAGTACTTTCAGGATAAGCATTATGTTTCTTACTTTTTCAAGAAACATTCTTATACAGAAGTTAACTTTTCAAGTAAGAAACAAAAATAATCATTGTAGACACCTTTACTAACCAAAAAAGTCCATATAGGACATACTAGGAAAAAAAGCTAAATGGACAAATTACCCCAGAGCAATTAGATCTGATATTTAAAAGAAGGCTAAAACCTGTCTGCAGCGTGACGAAAGAAAATTTCTTGCAGATACTCTACTGTTCCAGTGGTACCTGACTCTTGTCAGGTTTATAGAGATAGTGAAGGAAGAGGACTGTTGGAGAAAGTAGAGCAAAAGAATATTTTGTTTCGTGTATGGTAGAAATGACTAATCACTAGAGCAGGGGTGGACAATAATTTTTGAAGTGGGTGGGGCCACTTCAAACATTTTTGGAGTGGTTGCGGGCCACCCTGGAATAGGGATGTAAGTGACTGGTCGACTACTCGATAAGCATATGCTTATCGAGTAGTGAAGTAATGACTCAACTAGAGGCAGCAAGGGTGGAGCCAGCTTAAAGGCCAGTTCCCCCCAGCACCGTCTCCATGTGCGGGGGGCCAGGGGAAGTAGAGGCATAGCGAGGGAATGGCACAAGCAGGGACTGAAGCAGTCCCCACTCACTCCAGTCTGACTGCTGTGCCTCCCGCAGGACTCTTCCTACATTCCAAAGGGAGAGGCGGAACCCTAGGCGAGCAGGGACTGCTTGGGTCCCTGCTGCTCTTATGCCTTTTAAATCTAGTAAGAGCCACAGACAGCTCTTACTACACTTAAAAGGCAGAGGCACAGTGGGGATAGTGAGCGCCGCACCCCACCCCTTATTAACTAATCGAGTAGTCGATGGAAATTCCATCCTAGCAGAGGAGTCTTTATGGAAATCTAAACTACTAAGTGAAAGGAGGCCAAATAACTGTGTCAACTGGACATTCCCACATGCCAATTATGTAAACAGAAATAGTGTGGGTCTGATAATACTGAGGGCAGATGTAAAACTTTCAGAAAGTGTCCATTATTCAGTGTTCTGCTCAAACGAAACATGGAGGAAGGCTCCAAGTAGCATAACAAGACAAGCATTGGTTGCAAATCCCAGGGCAAGAGTTCAGAAGGTGGACCAAGGATAACATGGACACACACAATAGAAGCAGGATTGAACACTATCAAAATAAAATGGAAGAGCTCAGACTGAAGCAAGAGACGAGTAAGATGTTGGGCAGTAATGGAGGGCATGTCTACACAGCACGTCTAAAACCGGAATAATCTATGCAACTTCAGCTATGTCAATTGCATAGCTTAAGTTGAAATAGCTTATGTTGGTTTTTGGCACTGTCTACACAAGAAGAAAAGCACTCTTCCTCTGACTTCCCTTGCTCCTCGTACAATGAGGTTACAGGAGTCAGAGTAAGAAGTCTGCAGCTAGACTTTATTTTGACATTATGTCGAAATAACTGCTTGTAGTGTAGACATGGACTATGTTATTTCAGAATAACATCAGTTATTCCGAAATAACACTGCTGTGTAGATATTCCCAGAGGTTCTATGTGCCACACAGAACAGAGGCAGAAGACATTTATTTAATATTCAGAAAAAGTAACATTCACCTGTAAGGACAGGGAGAATCCTGCACACCTGTGAATTTTTTTAGTAACACTTTGTAAGACATTACACATTTAAGAATCTAAGAATTGGCTATTTCCCTCGCTTTAATAAAAATCACCACAAACCACATGTTTGGGGAAAAGATGCTCATTCTGCAATATGGTATTACCTTATTAAATAGTCATCTGATTATATTACTGCATAATTACTCTAAACAAAAGCTCACTAATGATTGTGTTCTCTCTGATATTTACATCACAAGAGTTTCTAGTTTTAAAAACTGTTCATTGACCTTTGTGCAAGAAAGACTGCAAATTACAAAATCAAAATGTAATCCTTAGTATGAGATGGGAAACACTAAATCATAACAAACCATAGGCTTAATCATGTTTTTAGTTTTGTTAACCAATTTTCTCAAAACAAGCACAGCATGAAGAAAACAGGGAAAAAGAAGGGAAGAGAGAGAAAAGAATGTTCCTGCAACTGAGGGGTGGGACTGGTGCTTGTCAATTCAGAAAACAAGTGTCTCTCCTGAGTGACTGGAGGACTAAGGTGAGGCTGGAAGATTAGAGCAGGTATAAAGTCTAAGGGTGCATCTACACAGCATCCTAAACTTGAAATAAGATACGCAATTTGTGCTACGCAAATTGCATATCTTATTTCAAATCTATTTCGAAAGAGCTTATTTTGAAATTTGGCCTGTCTACATCCCTTAACCCACATGGAACGAGGGTTACTGGGATGCCGAAAGAGCGCGCCCATTATTTTGAAAAATATTTTGAAATAATGGGCAGCTTGTGTAGACGTGGGGTAGTTATTTCGGGGTACCTCTGGTATCCCAAAATAGCCGTGCAGTGTAGATGTACCCTAAGAGGGGTAGTGGTATTAATCTGTTTTTGCAGATACACTGAGGAGTCCAGTGACACCTCTCCAAGGTGCCACCAGATTCCTCCTTGTTAGAGCAGATATAAAATCCAGTTAGTGGATGAAGATTCCCTGTTTGTTTTTTTGTTGGCAGAGACTAGCAGAGACAATAGCATTGAGCTGACAGTCCCTAAACTGTAGATCAACAAGGATTTACTCCAGGAACACTGGAGACTGAAATAGAAAGGTTACAATTAACCTAATTAAGCTTGCAACTTGGAACAAGATAAAAGGAGATTAAAAACCCTATGTTTCATCCTGCCTCAGCATGGGGGCATAGGGGGTATGGACTTGAGACCTCTTGAAATCTTTTCCAGCTCTAAATTTCTATGATCCAACTATCCAGATCATTGCTGGTGTTTCAGTTTCCTAATCACTAAGATGAAGACACCTTGGCTACATCTAGACTGCCCCCTCTTGCGCAAGAGAATATGCAAATGAGGCGAAGCAGTGAATATCACCATGTCTCTTTTGCATACTTAATGAGCCGCCTTTTTTGCGCAAGGGGCTTTTGTGCAAAAAGGAGACATCTACACTGCTCCTTTTTGCGCAAAACCCCCCTCTTGCGCAAGAGTCGTTTTCCTGAAAAAAAGCGGCAGAACAGCTCTTGTGCAAGAGGGGGGTTTTGTGCAAAAAGGAGCTGTGTAGATGGCTCCTTTTTGTGCCAAAGCCCCTTCGGCAAAAATGGTGGCTCATTAAGTATGTAAATGGGGCACAGCGATATTCACCGCTTCTCCTCATTTGCATATTCTCTTCCACAAGAGGGGGCAGTCTAGACGTCGCTTGGTTATCCCAAGTAGAGCTGGACAAATATCTGATTTTTTTTCAGTCCTCTTCCTTTAGGTAAACAGAACCAATGAACCTATTGTCATGACTATGCTGAGTTAAGTTATAGATGGCCTCTGAGTTCCCTTAAACCTCTGTAATACTTACTTTTAATTTGTCTTAATGAAAGATTTTGTTAAACGTAACACACTATAATTATCTAGAACTATATAAACTATCCATAAATTACTTCATTCAATGTTGTTCAGAAGACACTGCTTAATAAAAATTCTTAGGCTGAGATATTTTTCAAAGCTGATGAAGTTGGAGCTCTAACTTAATTAAAACTAAGGCAAACGGGACATCCAAATTCCATAGTTCACTCTTAAAATCCCATCTAAAGTGTTAACATTTGCTTGTTTAATTATGTCTGATGCGTCTTCTGCTCTGGAGCTCACTTGGAGAATAAATACTTGATAGCAAAAAACTGAAAAGTAATTGTGTCTGTAGCAGTGAAATGTTTGTCAGGCTACTACTTTTAGAAAACCATATAAGTAGATTTAACCCAATGTAGACGAGATGACTGCATTCATTTGCTTGCGTGTGACATAGCATGAGTCTGAAGGAGTTTTCTGTATTTCGAATTGTTTAATTATGAAGTCTGCACTTGTCATGAATTATTGTTAGATATGAGAAACCATGGTAATACTACTTTGGTGATTCATTCTTTAATTTGTAAAATGAAATTACAGTTTCAAATTATAATGGAAACATTTCATGGAATTCATTTATAAGTAATGTTGAAGATTAAATCTAGCTAGAATACCTGGATCAGCTTTGTCTCCTCTGAAGTTCCTGTTTGCCTTGGAGGTCTTTCTTACTACGGGAGTATCTGATTCATTATTCTATTCCATAAAAGCACAACTCAGCAATCCAATGGAAAAAATAAGTGTTGTGGTGAGCTATTCTATCAGCCTCTCTTCCTTCTCCATATTTTTCCTGTTTTTCTCTTAAACCCAAATTAAGATATGTCCGGGTACTCCACGCTGCCTTGAAGTGTGTCAGAATAACTCAAAATTAATGTGCTTGACATTATCTTAGGCCATATCCTCAGCTGTGGTATATTAGTGCAGTTGTGCTGATCTATACCAGTTGAGGATCTGTCCCATGTTTTAGCACGTTCTCACCTAATGCAGGTATTATATCTGGCTGATTTACTTTCATTCAGTTATGCCTGTAAAACATTGAAGTGCCTTAATGTTTTCATTGCCTCATAATATGCTACAATTAGTACAAAAAAGTACAGTACTATGAAGAAGCATATCCTTAAAGGCCAATTTTTCTCCTTGAAGATCAGCATCCAGATCTGTCAAGACTTAAGAATATTGAAAGGAAGGTTGTGGAAGTCTGTACTGTGTCATCACACCTTCGCTACATCACATACTAAAAATAAATTTAAAATCTCTGCATGCAACAATAGGTGACTCTGGTGTAGAAGTTCTCCATTGCTGAATGTTACAGCTTCAAGTAGCTGATCTGCCATGGTGCAGTTTTTTATACTGCCTGAAATTCTGGTGCAGCGCTGCACTGCTGATAGCTGAAGTATGTTGTAGCCTTAGAAGGGATAACTCCACCATTGCTACAAGGCTACAACACACATCAGCTGTCAGTCGGACTTCTTACTCTGACTCCTGTAACCCTCATTGTACGAGGGAGGAGTAAGGGAAGTTGGAGGAAGGGTGCTCTATTTCGAAATAAGTGCTGTGTAGACGCTCCCAATTTCGAAATAAGCTATTTCAAAATAAGCTATGCAATTGATGTAGCTCAGTTTGCATAGCTTATTTTGAGTTAAGCCTGTTGTGTAGATGCACCCTAAGACAGCTATGCATAGTTAAGACTTCAGTGCAATGCTAGTCAACTAGAGTGAAATATGTGGCAATGATTGGTGCCCTGAAGTGCCTAATATACTTAATTCAAGCATAATTTAAAATAAGTTCTCATAATCACTTTCAGACAGTAGAACGCACCTGCAGTATAATTTATACCCTTCTAAACTGATGACCAATAAGTGATATTATCAGTTTCCAAAATTAGTCTCATTATGATAATGTGGCTTAAACGTATATATGTGAATACATGGAAAAGGGGTGATACTCAAGTGCTTTTAAACTCTTGTGTTCTAATGAGAAATGGAAATCTGTCTAGTTTTGCCTTCACCTGGTATAGCAGGTCAGTCCTGAAGCCAGCTGGCCTAATGTTCAAGCTGTGGCCTCAGTTTTTTTCAGTCTCTCTGTTCTGAAAGGGCACTATGGGGTCATATACAGCCATCCTTAGTCCCTCCTGTGTGTCTCCTCTTCACCCCTGGGAATTCTGTCATAGTAGTGGTGAGGGGGAGCAAAGGCAAGGGGACGTGCCCTTCCACTTCACTGGCTTTCAACACAGGGCCGATAAAAGGTGTTATAGGGTATGTCTAGACTACATGGCTCCGTCGACAGAGCCATGTAGATGAGTTTACTAGACATAGCAAAATGAAGCGGCGATTTAAATAATCGCCGCTTCATTTACATCAAAATGGCCACCGCGCTGTGCCGATGATCAGCTGATTGGCACTGCGGAGCAGTCTAGACGCGCCGCGGTCGACAAGGGAAGTCTTTGTCTACCGCACCGGTAAACCTCGTTTCACAGCGGCCATTTTTATGTAAATGAAGCAGCGATTATTTAAATCGCCGCTTCATTTTGCTATGTCTAGTAAACTCATCTACATGGCTCCATCGACGGAGCCATGTAGTCTAGACATACCCATAGTGTCCAGAGTTAACCACTTGTCAGCCCACCCCAAGTCACACCATCCCCTAGGTCACTTTCCAGTTGGTCTGGAGTGTCTCTATTTGGGATATGATGGCAGTTTAGCCTGTCAGGGAGATGGCATCCCATTCTTCTTTGCCCCTTGACTTAACCCCAACTCTTAAAGAGTGATCCAAGCCACTGCTTGCAGGGTGACCTCACTGCACTTTGGTCATCCTTCCTACAGCTGACCTAACCAACTTCCCCATAGCTGTCAGTGCCCTTTTAAACTGTCCCTCCACCTGGAGTATGCCCTGTAGTTGCTGAAGGGTGGGGCCACCTGAGCAGGTAAAGCCTCATGTCTTCCCCTGCCTTAATATCTGGTCCTGTCTCCACATTGGGAGATGGACTAGATGGCCCCTTGTGGACCCATCTATCTCTGCATTTCTATGATTCTGTAATTATATTAACTTTAAATATAACTAAGGAATACTAAGATTTATGTGCTATGACATCTTTACGGGAGTGGGCAAACCTTTTGACCTAAGGGTCACATTTCGGTATGGAAATTAGGGAGCTGGTATGCAGAAGTGGGTAAAGGCTCCAGTTGGGATTGCAGGAGTTCAGGTGTGGCCAGGGGAACAGACAGCCTCTGTGGACCCCTGAGCAAGGGACGGAGGTGGTTGGCGCTACACTCCTGAAAGGGCAGGGCTTCAGGCAGAAGGGGCAGGGCGGGGCCTCCCTGCCACCCAGAGTGCAGCGCGCGCACGCACTCACAGAGAGAGAGAGAGCAGCCCTCAGAGCCACATGGAGCATGCAGTGCAGCTTTCTGGCAGTGACTGAAATGGCCCCAGTGCTCCGGCTGCTGCTGGGAGCCCCAGTACCCTTTGTATCACTGGGCCGCAGAGCAATTGCCCTCTCTCCCCCTCCCATCAATAGGCCTGGGTGTGGCCAGAAATGCCCTCATACCTGACCTAACTGACTTGTCATGATTTCATGTTACGTAAGTTAGATCTATCGCCCTATTTTATCACATTTTATCATATGTATTAACATAACATTTACCATCATCTGGGATACATTTGTTTTCTTTATTTAGTATGGCAAATAGTTTCTTAAAATTAATTATATCTTACCTATGCAGTAGAACCTTGCTAATATGTACTTCACTATTTCAAATACTTATCTACAGAACAAACTGGGTTTATCTCCTCATGTCTCAGAAGATTTAGTAGCAGCACAGAATCTGTAGTTAGTTACCATATTACTAAAATTTCATTTTGTTTATAAAACAAATTTTCTAGAACATTATGATATATTATAATTAATACTGAGCTATGACTGGCAAAATAGGGAACAAAGCATATTTAATGATGTGGTCATATTTAACCTTTCTTTATTATAGTTTATTCACTTGCTAATTTATACAAATCAGTAATTTATAATTTCCCTGACACTAGTAATAATTAAGAAGGTCCTATAGTAATTAGACTTTCATGTGAATTATTGGTTAACTCATAGAAGATAATGTCCAAAAATTACTCTTTCTAGCCATTTTGTTATACACCATTATTGTTGTGAGGCTTACTAAAATTTAGCCATTTTCCAAATGTCGTTCATATAGATGCAGATAGCCTCTGGGATTTAAAATCGTCACACACTACCTTCATTGTTTGATATATAAAAACTCTAGAAGCAGCCGTGCATCTGGGGATTATCCAAATACCAAAGGAACTGAGTGACATACTTTGACTGAGGACTGTTTAAAGTGTGAATTCAAATTAGAGCTGTAAATTTTACACTTTTTTCTATTTAAAATAAACTGTCAAATATCAGGTAATCTTAATAAAGGCTGGACTTAATCTAGGTTTTATGTTCTCTAATTTTGCATAGTTTATTCACTGTGGAGTCCTAAATAAATGATCCCATTCATAAAAAAGTATATATTTGGTATGTTTGCTTTCTTTAACACTGAAAGTGTGGAATCGATTTTCTGCATATAAAATATATTTTCTTTGATTTATTAAAACACTCCTTCCCCATATCAATGCACACATCTTTTATGCATGCAAACCTAGTAAAGAGTGGAGAGAAAGAGAAAAGCAGCATTCCCATCATTTAAATAAAGGAAATCTGGCAATTCAAGGGAGCTTAAAAAATGTAAAGAGTAAATTCTTACTCTCTAGGAATCATCCTAATTTATGTACTGAATACTTTATGTTCTGCTTTGCTGGAATAACTAATATACATTTCTAACTATTATGATTTTCATCAGCATCCAGAAATGCTTCCTTTTCAAACCAAACAAAGCATCCCAACAAATCATCATACATGATCAGCATTCAAACAAATTAAAATGTTTCTATTCAGAAATGTGTTAAGAAATATGTGCAGTGGAGACTATACTAATAAAATTTGTGGATGACACAAAGTGGGAAAGGTTGCAAGCATTTTGGAGGACAGGATCGGAATTCCAAACAATCTTGATAAATTGGAGAATTTATCTGAAATAAACAAGATGGGTTCAACATTCAGTAACGATAAGTGAAAAAATTACATGTGGAAAAGGAAAAATCAAATGCACAAATACAAAATAGGGAATAAATGGCTAAGCAGTAGTTTTGCAAAAAAAGAGCTGGGATTATATTGGATTCCAAATTGAATATTATCCAACATGAAGCAGTTGCAAAAAATAGTGAATATAATTCTGGGGTATATTACCTATGGTCTTGTCTGTAAGATACTGGAAGTAATTGTTCCTCTCTAGTTAGCATTAGTGAAGCCTCATCTGGAATATAGTGTCCAGTTTTGGATGTTACACTTTAAGCAAGATGTGGGCAAGCTAGAGAGAATCTACCAGGTAAGAACAAAAAAGATTTCAGAGAACTCCTTGCCAGAGGAGGCTGTGAAGGCTAGGACTATAACAGAGTTTAAAGAGAAGCTAGATAATTTCATGGAGGTTAGGTCCATAAAAGGCTATTAGCCAGGGGATAGAAATGGTGTCCCTGGCCTCTGTTTGTCAGAGGCTGGAGAAGGATGGCACGAGACAAATCGCTTGATCATTGTCTTCGGTCCACCCCATTTGGGGCACCTGGCGCTGGCCACTGTCAGCAGACAGGCTACTGGGCTAGATGGACCTTTGGTCTGACCTAGTACGGCCATTCTTATGTTCTAACAATCTATGAAGAATGTGAAAAACTGGGCATGTTTAGTCTTGTGAAAAGAAGACGAAGGAAGGACCTGATAATAGCTGTCAAATATGTTAAGGGCTGATATAAAGAGAACACAGATCACTCGTTCTTCATATACAAGGCAGGGCAAAAAGTAATTGGCTGAATATGAAGCAAGAGAGATATTAGGAAAAACTTTCTAACTGTGAAGTTCTGAAATAGGGTTCCAAAAGAGGCTGCACAATACTCATCACTGGAGGCTTTTAAAAACAAGTTAGACAAACATCTTAGTTGCGGATGGTCTGTGTTTACCTGGTTCTGCCTCAGCATGGGGAGATGAACCAATTGATGCCTTGAGGTCCCATCCAGCCCTACATTTCTAGGACTCTATAATTACACTAACTTTAGAAAATGTTGGACTGTAACTATAACTAAGGAATCTTTACATTGAGATGAGCAAACCTTTTGGCCTGAGGGACACATCTTAGTATGGAAATTGTATGAAGGGCCATGAATGCTCACAAAATTGAAGACTGGGGTACAGGAGTGGGTGAGGGCTTTGGCTGGGGGTGCAGGCTTCGGGGTGGGGCCAGAAATGAGGAGCTGAAGGTACTCCAGGCTGAGACAGACAGGTTGGAGAGCAGGAGGTGGCTCTCCGCTGGATCCGGATTTGGGATGCATGGTGGGGGGGCTCAGGGTCGGGCTGGGGTTATAAATCTTTGGGGTGCAGGAGGGTACTCTGGGCTGGGAAGTAGGGAGTTGGGGAGCAAGAGAGGGACTAAGGCTTGGGCAGGGAGTTGTGGCAGTGGCTAGGGGTGCAGTCTGTAGGATGAGGCTGGGGGGAGGCTTTTGGGGTGCAGGAGGATGCACCGGGCAGAGATAAAGTGATTTGGAGGGTGGGAAAGAGCTTAAGGCTTGGAGGTTGGCACGGGGGAGAGGGCCTCAAGGGTGCAATCTCTAGGCAGCACTTACCTGAAGCAGCTCCTGGGAACAGTAACCCATTCGCTCTCTGCTCATGTGGAGGCAGGGCCATACAGTTCTGTGCACTGTTCTGTCTGCATGCACTGCTCCCCACAGTTCCCATTTGCTGTAATTCCCAGCCAATGGGAACTGCAGAACTAGTGCTTGGAGAAGGGGCAGCATGAAGAGCTCCCTAGATGATGCTGTTCCTGGAGCCATGTGGAGACCTGCATGTGCAGAGAAAGGCAGGGCAACCTCCTGATCCCACTCCCCATCTGGAGCACTGGTGTGGTGCAAGTTACTGATCCCATTCCCTTTCAGGAACTCAAGGGTCAGATTAATAGGACCAACAAGCCAGATGCAACCCCTTAGGACTTAGTTTGCCCATTCGCTGGCAACATGTGGGGGTGCACATGGGGACACGTGTAACCCCAAAGTGGGTGGGGCCAGCCAGCAGGAGGGCCAGTGCTGGCAGCAGGAGTCTATGCTACACAGTTCCCTCACCCTTATCGGCAGTGGCAGCAGGGAAGGCACAGGTCAGGTGGCTCCAGCCCACATGGCACCATTCAACAGCTGTGCCAGTCCAGGGACTGCTAGAAAGAGGAGGGAGGAATAGAGCAAGTGCAGGGCAGGGGTGGAGCAAGGGGCTGGGGAGAGATTGGGCCAGTGCCCCCTTTCTTCCCCATCACCAGTCACCACAATCTAGCAGAGTAAAAGGACCTTAAATAGGTATAGAGCAGTGTAAATGACAAACTGACACAGAACTAAATTTTTGTAACTCTTGTACAGATATGTTTATAAAAGACTAATCTGGAGATGCTGTCTCATCAGTGACTATGTTGTAAATGCAGGAATTTGGAGATGTGCCCTAGAGGCAGCGATTGAGAACAGTGCATGGCTGTATGCAGCAGGTCACCAGAGACACTCTCCAGCTTATTTTATTACTGTTTCATTCCTTTCTCATTCACTGGTTTGTTATTTAATGAACCACAAGATCTTTACAGCTCTGTTTTCTAAGTTGGATACTGAAACACCACATGTGGGTGTTAATTTGGTCACTCAGTACCCAAACACCTGTTTTGAGCACATAGATGCCCACCTGAATAGATTAACATTGGATGTACACTCGCAGTTATTAATGTCTGAGGCAAGTCTTTAGTCTAAGCATACAGTTAGCCTGTAGAAAGAGGTGTATCTTAGAGCAGTGGAAACATTGAAAAAGTCCATAAGCAAGCGTAGCTGCATATTTGAACTGTTACTGGCTGAATTTAAAAAAATAACAAAACAGTGATGCTGAGAAAATGATACTTATTTGCAGTAATGACATTTAAAATGCAAACTTTCTCATGTCCAGGAGCATATTATGCACTTCTCCCATCTGCCTCAGGTACTAAAAAGCTGATATTTCTCTGAGTATATTTCTAATCAGAAAGGGAAGAAACATGGACAAACTCATTTTATTTTGCTGTAAATTGGTTATCAACAAATGTTTAAAAAATCCTACCCTAAAAAACAAACCAACATGTTTATTAGAGTGCGAAATCCCTCCTGAATCTGAGAAAAATACCTCTCTCAGGCTACTACAGATGCTTACATACTGCAGGCACAAAATGGTATGATATTCTTGGCCCTTTTTTAAACAAATATTGATGATATTTTCTCTGATTTTTTTTAAGCAGTTGCATTGCTGATCTTTTCTGTGCTGAACAAACTGGGGCCAGGAAACAAAAGACTATTCATATGTCTACACAGCATTTTGGACTAACTGGGAGCAAGCCTCTCAGGCCAGGTCAGCAGACTCAGGCTAGTGGGGCTCATGCTAGTGTTCTAAAATAACCGTATAAACAGCATTTTGAAGTTATGGCTCAGAAGCCTACCCTAATTCCTTGGCTTCAGAGCCTGAGTTCCAGCCCAAGCTGCAATTTCAAAGTATTACCCCTACGTACTAGCATGAGTCCTACAAAACAAAGCCTGTGGACCCAAGCCAGGAGACTTGCTTCTACTTGGTTCAAAATACCATATAGACATACCCTCAGAGATTTGCCATTGGCTGCTGGCACACAGCACCTAAATGGATCATTCTTTGACAAACACAGACCAGAGATGTTATTACAAAGGAAAAACTATGGATGTAATCCTGGCGCCATTTAAGTCAATGGCGAAACTCTCAAGAAGTTCCAATTTGACACACATATTGAATATATCCTGAAAAAGTATATGATTGGTCTCATTTGCATAAGAAATCTGTATGGATATAACTTTAGTAAAAAGCTACATTAAGGAAAAAAGAGAAATTGTGGCAAAACTACTAGTAATCATTGATATAAAAGTAGTATTGATAATAAGCCCATTAATTTCTATGGGTTTTGCATAGAACTCTATGTAAATAAGTAAGCTTCACTGATTGCATTAGTGCTGACCAGAACCACTTCTTCCTGAAACTCATTTAAATAACAAATATCTGCTGAAGATTATATAAAGCTGACAGACAGTAAAGACTAGTAGTTAAAGTAGAGACCTTGAAGCCTCAAGAACTCCTTGTGACTTGCTGTGTATTGCCTAAGTGATTTATCCAACTTTCTTTTTAAAAAATAACTTCATTTTGGGTTTGAGGGGTAGCTGAGTTAGTCTGTAACAGGAAAAACTTAAAAAACAACAAATAGGCGAGAAGCACGTTAAAGACTAACAAAACATGTAGATGGTATCATGAGCTATCGTGGGTGCAACCCACTTCTTCAGATGACTGGAGTATTAGAAGTCCAGATCCAAGAATAAATAAGGGAAGGGGGGGGGGAGGAGGAAAAAAAGAGGAAAACAGGAAGGGAAAGAGAAAGCAAGAGACAGTGAGTAGATGGTTCAAGTAGTTACAAGAGGCTGATAAGAACAATTAGCACCTCCATTGTTTGTTTGTTTGTTTGGTTAAGTCATTAGGATGTGGAAGGTTAGTGTGTGAGCCAGCCGATGTCCCTGTTCATACCATTTGCATAAGAATTAAACTTGTAAATGAAGTTAAGTTCCAATCCTTCCCTGTGTATTTGGCTTGTGGAATTGGCCTGAAACAAAACTGTGACTGGGAGATCCATTAATGAGTTTCCAGGCAGATTAAAGTGTTCTCCAACAGGTATTGTATTGCCTTTTCGGATATCTGATTTGTGTCCATTAATTCTTTCCCATAAAGACTGTCCAGTTTGGCCAATACATGGCAGAGGGGCATTGCTGGCATTTGATGGCATAGATCACATTGGTGGATGTGCAGTTAAATGAGCCTCTGATTTGGTGGCTGATATGGTTGAGTCCAGTGATGAAATCGCTTGTGTAGATGTGGGCAGAGTTGGCACTGGGGCTGATTGCAAAGGTGGGTTCCTGGATGATTATGATGGATGTGTGTTGCGTGATTACTGGAAAGAATTTGTTTGAGGTTAGGAGGTTGTTTGTAGGCGAGGATTGGCCTTTCCCCCAAGCCCTCTGAGAGTGAGGATAGGTTGTAGATTGTTGATAATGTGTTTAAGGGGTTTAAGTTGTGGACTGTAGGTGATGACAAGTGGAATTCTGTTGTTTTCTCTTTTGGGCCTGTCTTGAAGTAGTTCATGTCTGGGTATTCTCTTGGCTCTGTCGTTCTCTTTTTTCACTTCTTCAGGTGGGTATTTGAGTTTTATGAATGCTGGTATAGATCCTGTAGGTGTTTGTCTCTGTGAGTATGTCTATACTTGCACCCTCTTTCGAGAGAAGGATGCAAATGAAGACATTCAAAATTGCAAATTAAGCCAGGATTTAAATATCCCGTGCTTCATTTGCATAATCGCATTATGGCGCTATTTCGAAATACAAAACGTGGTGTAGATGCGGTTATTTTGGGAGAACACCCTTCTTCCGAAATAACTGTTAAACCTAATTTTATGAGGAATAAGGGTTATTTCGGAAGAAGGGTGTTCTCCCGAAATAACTGCATCTACACCGCGTTTTGTATTTCGAAATAGTGCTATTTCGAAATAGCTCCATAACGCGATTATGCAAATGAAGTGCAGGATATTTAAATCCCAGCTTCATTTGCAATTTCAAATGTCTTCATTTGCATCTCTCTCTCGAAAGAGGGTGCAAGTGTAGACATACCCTGTCTGTGGGACTGCAAATCCGGTTGTATCTTAGGGCTTGGCTGTATACAATGTATTGAGAAATGTGTCTGGGATGGACGCTAGATGCATGATGGTAGGTATAGCGGTCGGTAGGTTTCTGGTATAGGGTGGTGGAAATTTGTCCATCATTTAATTGTTCTATAGAGTCAAGGAAGTAGATATCTCATGTGGACTGATCCAAGCTGAGGTTGATGGTGGGGTGGAAGTTGTTGAAATCCCTGTGAAATTCTTCAAGGGTCTCTTTCCCATGGATATAGATGAAGATGTCATCCATGTAGTGTAAGCAGAGTAAGGATGTTAGGGGGCGAGAGTATATTGTCATTTGTGCTTCACTCGTTGATGATTGTATTGATATTGTCTTGCATTTGCCCCATTGGAATGATATTTATGTGTTGCTGGACAAAAAATATGTTTGTTTAATTGCAACCACAAGCTCAGATTGCCTCCCAGTATATAGCCATGAAACAATTATATAAGATATGACCCACTCAAGAATGGTTCTTCGTCGAGAGGCGTCCCTGGGGGTGCTCCAAATGAGGTGTTAAGCGCCCCAGCGCTTCTCGACGGATTTTTCTCAGCAATGTATCGGAGGCCGCACGTGCATGGCGCGTGGTACACATGAGCCTCCCTCAGTACTATAGCGCATGCACGGCCCCCCTCCCTTCAGTTCCTTTCTAATGCCCCCCCCGGCTTCAGACGGAACTCTCCTGCTCTCGCAAACACTTCTCCTCACAAATTTATTTCTTCAAAGAGTTGTTTAGATATAGTTTATTTCCACAATTCCTGTTAACAGTTAGCTAATTTACTTGTTTAGAGTTAGTTTATAAAAAAAAAAAACCGCTTGCAGTCTTGAACTGTAAAAGTTGCAGGTTCTGCAAGAATGTAATGCCTGTCACTGACTGCGCTAAGCCAAAAACGTGCAAAGACAGACAGCTGAGACTTAAAATGTCCTTCTCTGACAAGGACAAATGCAATACCTCTGACCTGGGCTTGGGTCTGAGCAATGCACCAATGAGGCAAACGTCCCCTAAGCCATCAAAGGCAGGGACGAACTCTCTGAATCAGCAGCCCAGAAAGCGGGAGGCTGAGGGGAGAAAGTCACACTGCTCAGGCAATAACCACCTGAGCACTTTTGACCTCCCAGGCACTTTGGGTGAACACAAAAAGGGCAATAAAAATGTAAAAAAGTCTGCCCTTACTGAGGCAACAGGTCTTCCCACGCCTGCCTCACACTCTGCGCTGTCTGACACGTCAGTGCTTGACCTCCCACGGGCCATAGGAGATTTTCCCACTGCTATCGCAGCATCGCAGAATCCCCTCACAGACCAACCGCTGGGTGCTGGCCCCCTTCGCCCGTTACCAGGGGCAATACCTCAGAGGAGCACTGTCTCAGCAGCACGGGGCAATTTGTTTACAGACAGCAGAGCTATCCATGCTGCATATTCCTCTCATTAGCCACTAGGACCACAAAGACCTGGCAATTTCTCCCACTTTACATTCGCATAATTTGACTGATAACATACATCCTCAATCTCCATTCTCTGATTACCCCACCTTAGCCATATATGGCGGGCTCTACATGGTCTGCTTATCAGCAACAACCAGATTTTCTTAGAGCACAAATGGCTCCCTGGGCTCCTTATTTTTGGATGCTACCTCCTATACTTTGCCCCCCATAGTGGCAAATGTTCAATCAACCACATTCAACAATATAAAAAGAGACCATATAAGACCAAGCATATGTCGAAACCCTGCTCTCCTTTAAACCTGTCACCCCACACCTCTATGAGGGGAACTGACAGTGAAAGCCATTTGTGACGGATTTTGTCCGAGCGCAAGCTCTCACTCCCAGCCGCAGGGATGAGGCCCAGCGAGCCCACCACCTCAGAGACCCGGGGCACGGCAGCTATACAGGCACGAGTTCCCAACTCCTCCTTCCGGGCTGAGCGGGGCCCAGCAAGCCCACCATCCGGGGTACCCCGTGGCCCTTCCCCCTCCCAGAGGGTCTGTATTCTTTACCCAAGTATCACTGGGGCAGACGCCCCTCCTAAGATTCCTTAGTTTGGTATCAGGTCAATGTGTAAATGGGAAGCAATGAGGGTGGGGGCTAGGGGGACCCGGGCCCACCCTCTCCACCGGGTCCCAGCCCGGGGCCCTAAGGGGTTTGGGTATCACCCTTACCCGGCTGACGGGGTCCCACCCCGTAACACGTCAGCCCACGGGTGCCAAAAGCACTCTGCCCCAGGCTGCTTCCTAGCCTCCCTCGGTCTGAGGGCCTCCTGCCCCAGCATCCAGGGACCTACCGCTCTGACGGGGTTCTCGGGCTCCTTGTTGCCGCTCTCCGGGGTCCAGTACTCCTGCCTCAAACGCAGGGAAAGGAACCACTGCCCCACGGTCCTCCCCCTCCTCCTGCACTCCAGGCGCTTTTTTTGGCTTGTTCCGCCCTCCTCTGCCCCTCCCCCGACATCCCAATGCACAAAGTGACAGGTTCCTGGGGGCGGGGTTGTGTCATGGCGTGCTGAGGGGAACGAGCGGTAGTCCGCCCCTTGCCATCAGCCGGTGTCCCCTCCCAGCGCCGGTTCGCCCTGCCCAGTGTGGGGATCGGCAGGGCCGGTACTCCGGCCATGCGCCTGCTGCGGTGCGCCTCCTCGCCCTCCTGCTGGGGCCAGAGTCCCACTGCGTCTAGTGCGGGCCGTGGCTGGCCCATCACACTATTGCTCTTCAATGTCAGCTTCTACATCTATATTACATCCAAACGCAGCCTCAGCCATAGAGCAGGCATTGTTACCACCCACTACTCATACTACCGATGCTCTCTCCTCTTTCCAGGATTTATTTAAAAGAGTTGCTATTGATTTGAATATGTCTATGGAAGAAGTTCAGGTTTCTCAACATGAACTCACTAACATCCTCCAGCCCAGTACAGCAACAAAGATGGCACTTCCTATTAACCCAGTCATCTTGGAGCCCACTAAAACCCTATGGCAAACACCTGCATCCATCCCACCAACATGCAGGAAAGCTGATCGAAAATACTATGTTCCCCCCAAGGGTTCTCAATTCCTCTTTTCTCACCCTCCACCCAACTCCCTCATAGTAGACACTGCACAGCAGAGAAACAAACAGCAAAATCATTCCACTCCATCCGAAAAGGACAATAAATGCCTGGACACATTCGGAAAGAAGGTTTATGCCTCAGCCACTCTTCAGATGAGAGTGGCAAACTATGCTGCTTTATTAAGTAAATACCACTTCAATAATTATGCAAAATTCAATACTTTTATTGAAGATATCCCTGACAGCAAAAAGGCACAGTTTCAGGCTCTTGTTTCAGAAGGCCAGATAATATCGCGAATAGCCCTGCAAGCCGCACTTGACACAGCAGACACAGCTACAAGGACTACGGCAACAGCAGTCACTATGAGACAAGCCTCGTGGTTCAACTCTTCTGCTTTTCCCCCACCAAGTGCAACCATCAGTAGAAGACCTTCCGTTCGATGGAGAAAAGCTATTTTCTGCAAAGACCAATGAACTGCTCCAATTGACGAAAGATTCCAGAGCCATATTGCAGTCACTCGGTATCCAAACCCCTATGACGAGACAGAGACAGTACAGGTACCAATCATATCAGAGACCCAGGTACCCACAACTCACTTACCAGTACCAGAGACAAGATCATGCCCTGTACCAACAGTGGGGGCGCAGCAGGCAACACAGACGGCACCCTCAGACTAATAACCCCAACCGCTCATCCCAACCCAGCAAGCAAATTTGAAACAACAGTCAAGAGATGTAAAACTACATCACATACACCAGAGCTTGAGATGGGTTCCAAACCTTTCCTATTTCGTTTATTACCTTTCCTTTCAAATTGGTTATCTATTACCACTGATAACACAAACTATCTCCCTAGGTTATACCATCCCTTTTTCTCTCCCCCCGCTCTCTCCAACCACCCACCCCGTCCCTCTCACAAAATTATATTACAACAAGAAATTGACCACATTCTCAAATTAGGAGCCATAGAACCAGTACCCCAAGAGTTCCACGGAATCGGTTTCTACTCACATTATTTTCTCATAGATAAGAAGACAGGTGGTTGGAGGCTGATCCTTGATCTTTGGTTAATAAATAAATACATAAGGAAACAGAAATTCAAAATGGTCACCCTAAATACTATTATCCCAGCTCTGGAGTCTGGTGACTGGTTTTCTTCTCTCGACCTGCAGGATGCATATTTTCATGTATCCATTCGCCCCCCTCATAGACGTTTTCTTCGTTTCACTTTAGGTCTCCAACACTACCAGTACACGGTACTGCCCTCTGGTCTCTGTACTGCACCAAGGGTATTCATGAAGATGCTAGCTGCTGTCACTGCTCACCTCAGAAAACAAGGAATCACAATTTACCTGTACTTAGATGACTGCCTTATCAAAGCGAGGACCAGTCAAGACTGTTATCAAGACACCATAACTGTGATAACCTGCCTTCAATCATTAGGCTTCCTAATAAATTACAGCAAATCAACACTCACGCCAACCCAAACAATCCAATTCATCGGAGCTCAGCTCAATTCAGTCACAGCCAGAGCCTCTCTACCGACAGACAGACTCACTCGCATCAGTCAATTGGCAAAATCGCTTCAAGAGATGCCAGTAGTAAGGGTTTACGACTGCCTTCAACTATTAGGTCACATGGCATCATGCAATCCTGTGGTCCCAAATGCACGTCTTTTTATGAGATGCCTCCAAGGTTGGCTTCGACGCAAGTACAAGCCACACGTCCATCATATGAACAAAATGCTCACACTACCACACCCAGTGAAAGCATCCCTACATTGGTGGACAAAATCAAGCAACCTGTGCATAGGCATCCCCTTTTGATCCCTGAACCTTCTGTAGTTGTCACTACAGACACATTCCTTATGCTGGGATGCCCATACAGAAGGCCACACAGCACACAGTCTATGGTCTCTAGCAGACCTCATGCTCCACATCAATGCCCTCGAATTCAGGGCAGTTCACCTGGCATGCCAAGAACTGTTACCCAATGTCACGGGAATACACGTAAAATTATACACAGACAACACCGCATGCATGTTCTATATAAACAGGCAAGGTGGTGCCCGATCACACACTCTATGCCTGGAAGCTCTAGCACTTTGGAATTGGTGCCTAGCCAGAGACATTCACATATCCACTTGCCACCTTCCTGGGGTCCTCAATTCAATGGCAGATGCCTTCAGCAGAGCCCTGCCACAAGAACACGAATGAGAACTCGACTATGCACTCCTCACCGACATATTCAACCAATGGGGTTTCCCAGATATAGATTTATTTGCCACCTCAATCAGCAAAAAAATGCCCAAGTTATTGCTCCAGGGTGGGCATGGGCAAAGAGTCCTCCGGGGATGATCTTGTTATAACCTGGAATGCACTCCTACATTACACTTTTCCCCCATTTCCTCTCCTCAACAGAGTCCTCATAAAGATTCAGAACAACAAAGCAAAAGTTATCCTCATTGCACCCTGCTGGCCCTGACAACCGTGGTTTCCCCTCCTACATAGGCTAGCAATATATCAACCAATCACGCTTCCGAACGATCCCAACATTCTCTATCAACCAGGGATCATGTATCCTCAGCCACAGTTTCACACACTCCATCTCAAGGCGTGATACCTGGATGGTTCATGGGCATAGAACTGCAGTGCTCTCAACAAGTCTGTGATGTCCTCTTACAAAGCAGAGCACCTGCAACAAGAAAAACATACGTGAGCAAATGGACTCGATTTATTCACTGGGCAACCTCTCGCAACATACAACCGCAAGACACTCTACTTCCTGCTGTATTGGAATACCTGTTACATCTCAAACAATCACATCTCTTCCTCAGCTCAATCAGGGTCCACTTAGCAGCCATTGCAACCTTCCACACAACAGTGGAAGACACCACAGTCTTCGCACACCCGGTATCCAAGCGATTTTTGAAAGGTCTGCAGGCTCTATTCCCAGAGGTGGCACTCCTTCAAGAGCCTTGGGACTTACACTTGGTATTAACAACCCTCACAAAACCGCCATTTGAACCCATGGTGACATATTCCCTATGCCATCTATCCTGTGGCAGGCCATTGCCCTGCACTAGCCCTTTAAGGGGCTGAGACCTTGAGTCAGGGGGAAGCCCAGCTGAGGCAGATAATGAGGGCCCAGCTGGAGGCCATATAGAGCAGCTACTGGGAGGAGGAGAGAGACCTGCCTGCCTGCCTGCAATGAGAAAGGCTTCGGCCTAGCAAACCCAGGCTACCTGGCCTGAGGCCCAGGGCTGCAAGGAGGCAGTCATGGAGGGCGGGGCTTGCATGGAGGCAGCCCTAAAAGACAGGGCTGCAAGGAGGCAGCCGCAGCTTGCAAGGAGGCAGCTGAGGTAGGCTGGGGGAGTTTGAGCCGGGGAAGCCCCAGGCCATAAGACAACAAGACAGGGTTGCAGGAGGCAACCAGGCAGGCAGAGGCGCGCCTTTGGCCAGGGATGAATGGCCAGGAGAGACTGCAGTCCACCCTGAGACAGGGCTAGAAAGGGACTGGCAGTGGGCCACTGAGGCCTGGAGGGTGCTGAGGAACTGTGTGTCCCTGGAGGGAGCTGGGTGTTCCCGGGAAGAAGAACTGGAGGTCCGAGGGAGTAGGGAGGACCCTGGACTGAAGGAAGAACAATGACTCCCCCCCCAGAAGGGGGTGCAGACAGAGATCGCAGTGGTCACTGCCAGAGGGCAGTGCCCTGAAGAGAACACCTCACCCAAAGGTGATGCGTTGGCGTCAGAGCAGCCGGTTACTTCCCCACAAGCCACCCTGAGGGAAGAAGCCATGCGGAAAGTGAGTGAACCCGCTACAATCCTTAAAGATGGCATTCTTGGTAGCAATAACATCAGCTCACAGAGTGAGCGAGATGGCTGCCCTGATGGCAGAACCAGCTTTCACAATCTTTTTTAAGGACAGGGTCACGATGCGACCACACCCAAAATTCTTCCCCAGGGTGCGCTCCCCTTTCCATTTGAATCAGACAATATACTTACCAGTATTTTTTCCAAAACCCCACGCTAATGCATCTGAAGCTCAGATGCACACCCTAAATGTCAGAAGGGCTCTCTTCCTTCTACATCGACAGAACAAAATCTTTCAGATCCTCTTCCCGACTTTTTGTCTCCATCGCAGATCATAGTAAAGGAAAACAAATTTCATCACAGAGATTGTCACATTGGATCTCAGAATGCATTGCTACTTGTTATTCGCTAAATGGCCTACCTTCGCCAGTTCCGATTTGGGCATACTCCACAAGGGCAGTCTCCATGTCCATTGCTTACCTGAGGAAAATCCCACTGCATGATATATGCGCAGCAGCCACATGGTCGTCAGAAAGCACCTGTGCAAAACATTATGCACTTACCTCAGGACCCCTCCAGCATACCAAACTAGCAAAAGCTTTACTACAAACAGCATACTTACCTGATCCGAAGTCCCTGCCTCCATAAGAAAATAGTGCTTGTAGTCACCTGATGTGGAGCACCCCAGGGACGCCTCTCGACCAAGAAAAGGAGGTTACTCACCTTCCTGTAACTGACGTTCTTCGAGATGAATGTCCCTGGGGGTGCTCCACTATCCTCCCTTCCTCCCCTCTACTTCGGAATGCCCTTTTGATAACATCTTAATATATTATTTGCCAGGTTCCGGATAGAGAAGGAACTGAAGGGAGGGGGCGCACATGCGCGAAAGTACTGAGGGAGGCTCGCACGTGCCGCATATGCGCAGCCCCCGATACATTGCTCAGAAAAATCTGTCGAGAAGCGCTGGGGTGCTCAACACCTGATGTGGAGCACCCCCAGGGATGCTCATCTCGAAGAACGTCAGTTACAGGAAGGTGAGTAACCTCCTTTTCTTGAGGCGTCAAGAGGGGGAAATGTTGGAACTGAAAGTTTTATTCTTTTTATATTTGTATTTTAGGTTTAGTAATGTAAGGTAATATATAATCATGTTTAATATTGTAGTAAGTCAAATTCTTTAGTTAAGTATATATCTCCTATATTTCCTTGTTCTAAAGTGTAGTGAGTAAAAGAGACAGGATCTCATATTGTGTCTATGTCAATGAGATTAGAAATATTGAAGGCCCGGGCCTTTGATGTGCATTGTTTTGATTTTGATTTTGCTTAAAATAAAACACTGCTGTTTACCTTTGAAGGATTCTGCGAGAAAGACTGTTTGTATGAATGAGATACGGTGTAAAGGTCATTGTTAGAGCCAGATGGTCAAGAGAAAAGGGGGAGAATGCAGGGTGAAGACAAGCTGTAAAAGACAGACTGCAAAAAGAAACATATCGGCATCAGAAAAACCATCAGTGTGTACCCACGGTCAAGAATTGATCAGATTGGCAGAATTGACGGCTTTAAAGGTGAAGGGTGGGCACCCCTGAAACCAACTGATTAAATCCAGGACAGGATGAGCCTTCAAGAGATGTTTGGGAACGACCGATATCAACAAGATAACACTCCGGTCACAGAATGACACAGCGGAATACATTGATTTCAACAGAGAAAAGGATTATAAAAGCAGGGTGCTTTGCTATGGAACTTTGGGTTCGTCTTGCCACCAACTCCAGAAGAGCATCGGCTCGATCGACCGACAAAGGCCCTGCTCTCCCTCTGTGTTCACTCTAGCTGGCCACTAGACTGATACAGAACCTGGACTGGTAACTATAACATCGTCTGGCGGGACTGTGTGTGTGTATGGTGTTTGTTTGTGTGAGTGGTTGAAAAGCATATGCAACTGTTGTATTCTTAATAAATGCGACGTACTGCCTTTTCCCCTATAAAAGATCTCGTGTGCTTCGTTTAAGCATAACAGAGGTCTATTTCCTGAAGATATACTGATTTTCCTTCATTTGATGGTATTGTTGTTTGGTGACACAGGAGCTGTTGGGAACTAGGATAATAATTTGCATATTTTTTGTAAAAGCTGTAATTTATTTTGTGTACTTCTTCCAAGAATCAGTAACAGCTGAGAATGTTGACAAATATAAAAGCTTTTGCAAATATTTTGGATATACACCAAGGAGTTTAAAGTGTGGAATTTAGGAACGCTGTCTGGAAATCATTTAAAGCCCTGCAAGCACTTTTCTGAATCTCCCATTGGCAGGGCTTTGAGAAGAAAAGGATTGAGCCAAATATGCTGGATTTAAAAGTATCTTTACATCAATGGAATGTGTTCGTAGTTTAGGCATCATGTATGATGCACTGTCTGATCTTAGTGATCTGTCAAAACAATTGAAGAAGAACATTACATTGGCAGAAGCTGTCTTGATGTTTTCAAAACAAGTTCAGATTTCTGTTGCCAGTGCTGACAGTCTTGGAGTATTTGTGAAGTGGATGGCAGTGCCAAATAAAACATATCCTGTAAAAATACTGAACTGCTTGAGAAGAAAGCTGTTAAGTCAACATAGCAAAATCTATCAAGAATGTGTCAAACACCACAAAAAGCTGAATGATGACAATTAGACTTTCCGAGACTAAGTTTCTTCAGATGAATCTTTTTTTCCTGTACAGTAATTGTACCTTAGAGTTGTTCCTGATTAAAAACTGAATATATGGTAAGAAATGGACCAAAACACTTTCTGAAAAGCTTTGGTACCTACAAATATCAGAGAATCTTCCATCCAGGTATGAAACAGCAGTTGACTATCCACAATTATACTGCTTCTATAGCACTTTTCTATGTTTGGTTGAAAGCTACTCTAAAAATGACTAACTTTTGAACAACAATGAAGTGCCTTCTTGACTGTTGCATCATTTCAGGAAGTTTTCTGTCTCTAAAAAAATATACATGTACTTGGGGCAAGTTTCCTGAATAAGGCAAAGTTGATTTTTTCCAGTGTTGTAAATGTTTTCCCACCTTTCAAAGCCATGACTTCTAGCAGTGATAGAAAAACACTATGAACCATTGACTGGACTACACATAATTACATACTAGTAGGATATTTATAGGATAGTGATGGGCAGCTAAGAAGGCAATACTTTGCTACTTGTCTACCTATTAGTTCAGTATGGTAAGAATGTCTATGTAGTAAAAAAAAAAAAATGGGCTCCTTATGGATTACAAAAACTGTTACATCATTACAGCGTCAACCTTACTGACTACTATGACAAATTCTTTCAGTTTCATGGCTAAATACATGTCTCTCCTGAACCATGAACTGAATCACCAGTCTCCAGATAAGTTACATCCTGTTTGAGTGTTAGAGGCATGGTCTTAGTAAACTTGTATCAATTACATGAGAAAAACAGTTCAACAGAAATGTCAAAGGTGATCCTGATGCATAATAAATAAATTAAATTAATTTACTAAGACTATGTGCATTTTAAGAGTTTATAACCATTGATACCAGGGTGCACAAGATTTTAATTTTCTTTGGTGTGTCACACATTCTCATCAAATATTAAAAAGAGGGGATCCAGCACACAGGTTGAAGCTAGCTGTTCATGATTCAGTAGTGTGCACAAGGCCTCCAAATATTTCCTTATAGGCATGTTTGGTTTTTTATGGTATTTATGAATATCTAAGCCAAACATTTTATATTTGTGTCTTTAAGTAGTGTCTACAATGCTGAGCCTGGCATTGTAGCATTCCTTGGAGAGGTCAAGGTGATCAGTGTAGGGCTTCTTGAGCCAGGGCAAGAGAGGGTAGACCACGTCCCCCCCAATGCACATGGGCATGTCCACATCCCCGACACTGATGGTGTGGTCAGGAAGAAAGTTCCAGCATGCAGCTTCTGGAACACACTGGAGTTGCGGAAGATGTTGGTGTTCCCTAACTACCCAATGAAGATGTCCGTAAACTGGCCCTGGTGGTCCGTGACAGCCTGCAGGACCATCAAGAAGTACCCCTTCTTGTTGATGTAGACAGAAGCCTGATGATCTGGGGCCTGGATGCGGATGTGGGTGCCATCTGTAGCTCTCCGCAGTTGGGGAAGCCTATGTCAGCAAAGCTGGTGATGATGGCATCCACGTCGCCAAGGTGGATGACCCTGCACAGCAAGATGGTGGTGTTGGCCCACACCACCTGTAGAAGGAGCTAGACAGACAAAAAAACAAACAGAGAATCAGAGGTTGGCCAGAGCCCTTGGGAGGTCCCTGAGCCCAAACCCCCTTTCTCCCTACACACACCAGGAGCAACCCCCCACTTGCCCCATCCCCCAGCAGGACTTTGTGGGGGAAGGACTAAAAAGACCTCCCGGGGAGGAGGTTTGCACCACCACCACCCCGCCCCACTCTTTCCCTAGGGAACCCCATTCCAGCAGTCCATCACTCTTCTGGGACAATAGCCCAAGAATGCCATACCTGCACAAGCATGGCCCTGATGGTCAATCACCACATGCTGAACTGGTTCCCCACAGATGGGTAGCTGTCCAGCATGGCGAGCTTCCAGAGGGCGATGGCAACCCACTTCTTGAGGGGGATAGCAGGTTTCATATGAGTGTCCCATCACCTGAGGTCAGGGGCGAGCCACTCACAGAGCTCCAGAAAGGTGTCCTTTCTCATCCGGAAATTCTGGAGCCACTGTTAGTTGCCCCACCACTCCATGATGAGCTGGTCCCACCAGTCTGCACTGGTGTCCAGCCGCCAGAAGCTGCAGGGGAGGGGATCCAGCAGCATGAGCTGCACCCACAGAGAGGTGAGGAGGGTCTCCCAGAGGAGCTGGGGGTTGTGTTCCTGCAGCTCCTGGCAGGCAGCCTGCAGAAACTGCTGCATGAGGTGCAGCACAAGCTGCAATAGCCATCGACTACCCAGAGGCAGCTCCGGCTCCATGTCTAGAGAGCGAAGGTGTCCGCAAGGGCAACCACAGAAGGCAAAAGAAAAGGCTTTACTGTCCCTCAACGAGGTAGGCAAAGGAAAAAAACCTGAGACAGCTGTACAGGCGGGTCCCTTTAAGCATGAGCCTCAGATAGCCTCAGGCAGTAGCTCCAGGAAGTATCATCCTTTTTCCAGGTCAGCAGGGATGGAAGGCGATAGGTCTGCTGTTGTTACCTGCACAGTGTGTGCCATGTTTGTCTTCCTCCCAGAAGAAAGAACGGATTTCATCTGCACGAGGTGCAAGCTGGTCGCCATTTTGGAAGAAAAAATTAGAGGACTGGAGGCCCAAGTGTCGACCCTACGCTCCATCAGAGAGGATGAAGACTTCCTCGATAGAAGGCAGCGGTTAATCCTACAAGCACGGCAGGCGGAAGAGCCAGAGAGGGCAGTACGGGACCAGGAAGAGAACTGGCAGCATGTAACTTCTAGAAGGGGAAAAAGGCCAGCACGGGAATCCCCCAATGCTATAGAGGTAAGTAATCGCTTTCAGGCTCTCTCCACAGGCTCCGCGGTGGTGAATGCTTCGGAAGGGACCTCACAAGGAAGAAACCGTAAGGGAACACCATCTACTGGAAGGCATGGGATGCGTAGTCCTAGGGAAGGGGGTTCCACGACCACCACCCCCAAAAGAAGACGACGGGTGGTGGTGGTCGGAGACTCCTTCCTAAGAGGGACTGAGCCATCCATCTGTCGTCTGGACCTGGAATCTCGAGAGGTGTGCTGCTTACCGGGAGCTCGAATTCAGGATGTGACTGAGAGGCTTACCAAGCTGATCAATCCTTCAGATCGCTACCCCTTCCTGCTTCTCCACATGGGAACTAACGATACGGCCAAGAACAACCTTGAGCGGGTTACTGCAGATTATGTAGCGTTGGGAAGAAGGACCCAAGAATTCGGAGCGCAAGTGGTGTTCTCGTCCATCCTCCCTGTTGAAGGGATCGTCGAATTGAGGACGTAAATGCGTGGTTACGCAGGTGGTGTCGCAAAGAGGGCTTTGGTTTCTTCGACCATGGGACTCTGTTCCGGGCACAAGGATTGTTAGGAAGAGATGGGATCCACCTAACAAAGAGAGGAAGGAGCATCTTCGCGGGCAGGCTTGCAAACCTAGTGAGGAGGGCTTTAAACTAGGTTCGTTGGGGGATGGTGACCAACACGCTGAGGAGAGTGGGAAAGCTGGATACCGGGAAGGAATGCAAAGAGGAACTAGCAAGAAAGGAGGACCCCTGATTCGAATGGAGAAGATGGGGCGATCAACTGGTTATCTGAGGTGTTTGTACACTAATGCGAGAAGCCTGGGCAACAAACAGGAAGAACTGGAGGCCCTGGTCCAGTCCAAGAAATATGATTTAATTGGGATAACAGAGACTTGGTGGGATGACTCGCATGACTGGAGCGCTGTCATGGAAGGGTATAGACTGTTCAGGAAGAACAGGCAGGGGAGAAAAGGAGGAGGAGTTGCACTATACGTAAGAGAGCACTATGATTGCTCTGAACTCCAGTATATAGAGGGAGAAAAACCTGTTGAGAGTCTATGGGTTAAGTTTAGAGGTGCAAACAACAGCAGTGATGTTGTGGTTGCTGTCTGCTACAGGCCACCGAATCAGGTGGATGAGGTAGATGAGGCTTTCTTCGGACAGCTAAGAGTAGCTTCCAGAGCGCAGGCCCTGGTCCTCGTAGGGGACTTTAATCACCCTGACATCTGTTGGGAAACCAATACGGCAGTACACAGGCAATCCAGGAAGTTTTTGGAGAATGTTGGGGATAACTTCTTGGTACAAGTGCTGAAGGATCCGACCAGGGGCCGTGCGCAGCTTGACCTTCTGCTCACAAACAGGGAGGAACTAATAGGGGAAGTAGAGGTGGGTGACAACCTGGGAAGCAGTGATCATGAGATGGTAGATTTCAGGATCCTGACCAAAGGAAGAAAAGAGAGTAGTAAAATACACACTTTGGACTTCAGAAAAGCAGATTTTGACTCCCTCAGAGACCTGATGGGCAGAATCCCCTGGCATGCTAACATGAAGGGGAAAGGAGTCCAGGAGTGGCAGTATTTTAAAGAAGCCTTATTGAAGGCACAGAAAGAAACCATCCCAATGCGTAGCAAGAGAGGCAAACATGGTAGGAGACCGGATTGGCTTACCGGGGAAATCCTTGGTGAACTTAAGCACAAAAAGAAAGCTTACAAAAAGTGGAAACTTGGACAAATGACCAGGGAGGGGTTTAAATGTATAGCTCGAGAATGCCGGGGGGTTATCAGGAAGGCGAAAGCGCAAATGGAATTGCGACTGGCTAAGGATGTGAAGGATAACAAGAAAAGTTTCTACAGGCATGTTAACAAGAAGAAGGTGATAAGAGAGGGTGTGCAGCCCCTACTAGATGAAGGAGGTAACCTAGTGACAGATGATGTGGGGAAAGCTGAAGTACTCAATGCTTTCTTTGCCTCTGTATACACGGACAAGGTGGGCTCCCGGACTAATGCGCTAAGTGACGCAAGATGGGATGAAGATCGACAGCCCTTAGTGGGTAAAGAACAGGTTAGGAACTATTTAGAAAAGCTAAATGTACACAAATCCATGGGTCCGGACTTAATGCATCCGAGGGTACTGAGGGAGTTGGCAAATGTCATTGAGGAGCCTTTGGCCATTATCTTTGAAAAGTCGTGGAGATTGGGAGAGATCCCGGATGATTGGAAAAAGGCAAATGTAGTGCCCATCTTCAAAAAAGGGAAGAAGGACGATCCAGGGAACTACAGGCCAGTCAGTCTTTCCTCGGTTCCTGGAAAAATCATGGAAGGGATCCTTAAGGAATTCATTTTGAGACACTTGGAGGAGAGGAAAGTGATTAGCAATAGTCAGCATGGATTCACAAAAGGCAAGTCGTGTCTGACCAATCTGATTAGCTTCTATGATGAGGTAACTGGCTCTGTGGACATGGGAAAGTCAGTGGATGTGATATACCTTGACTTTAGCAAGGCTTTTGATACGTCTCCCACAATATTCTTGCCAGCAAGTTAAGGGAATGTGAATTGGATAAATGGGTGGTTAGATGGATAGAAAGCTGGCGAGAAGGCCGGGCCCAGGGGTAGTGATCAACGGCTCGATGTCAGGATGGTGGTCGGTTTCTAGCGGAGTGCCCGAAGGTTCAGTTCTAGGACCAGTTTTGTTCAATATCTTTATTAATGACCTGGATGAGGGGATGGATTGCGCCCTCAGCAAGTTTGCGGATGACACTAAGCTAGGGGGAGAGGTAGATATGCTGGAGGGCAGGGATAGAGTCCAGAGTGACTTAGACAAATTGGAGGATTGGGCCACAAGAAATCTGATGAGGTTTAACAAGGACAAGTGCAGAGTCCTGCACTTGGGACGAAGAATCCCAAGCATTGTTACAGGCTGGGGACCAACCAGCTAAGTAGTAGTTCTGCAGAAAAGGACCTGGGGGTTACAGTGGATGAGAAGCTGGATATGAGTCAACAGTGTGCCCTTGTAGCCAAGAAGGCTAATGGTATATTAGGTTGCATTAAGAGGAGCATTGCCAGCAGATCCAGAGATGTCATTATTCCCCTTTATTCGGCTCTGGTGAGGCCACATCTGGAGTATTGTGTCCAGTTCTGGGCCCCCCACTACAAAAAGGATGTGGACGCATTGGAGAGGGTCCAGAGGAGGGCAACCAAAATGATTAGGGGGCTGGAGCATATGACCTATGAGGAGAGGCTGAGGGATTTGGGTTTGTTTAGTCTGCAGAAGAGAAGAGTGAGGGGGGATTTGATAGCAGCCTTCAACTGCCTGAAGGGAGGTTCCAGAGAGGATGGAGAAAGGCTGTTCTCAGTAGTGACGGATGGCAGAACAAGGAGCAATGGTCTTAAGTTGTGGTGGGAGAGGTTGGATATAAGGAAAAACTATTTCACTAGGAGAGTGGTGAAACACTGGAATGGGTTACCTAGGGAAGTAGTGGAGTCTCCATCCCTAGAGGTATTTAAGTCTCGGCTTGACAAAGCCCTGACTGGGTTGATCTAGTTGGGATTGGTCCTGGTTGTCTAGCTGGTGAGTCTTGCCCACATGCTCAGGGTTCAGCTGATTGCCATATTTGGGGTTGGGAAGGAATTTTCCTCCAGGGTAGATTGGCAAAGGCCCTGGAGGTTTTTCGCCTTCCTCTGTAGCATGGGGCACGGATCACTTGCTGGAGGATTCTCTGCATCTTGGGGTCCTTAAACCATTTGAGGACTTCAATATCTGAGATATAGGTGAGAAGATTATTCTAGGAGAGGGTGGGTGAGATTCTATGGCCTGCATTGTGCAGGGGGTCAGACTAGATGATCATAATGGTCCCTTCTGACCTTAAAGTCTATGAGTCTATGAGAAAGGGTGGCCTTAAATGTGAGTTAGCGTCCAATCAGTGTGGATGCTCTATTCCGAAATAGTTAAGTGCTATTTCAGTGAGCTTTTGATGTGTAGATGCGTTATTTTGAAATAAGCTATTTTGGAATATTTCTTCCGAAATTGCTTATTCCGAAATAATTGTGCAGTGTAGCCTACGATGCCACAGGACTACTCGTGGTTTTTAAAGTTACAGACTAATACAACTACCCTTCTGAGACTTTTTAGCAAATACAAAAGTCCTTCTTCATGCAGTATATAAAAACACATTATGATTATTTTTACACGTAGTACTGCACATATTGAATGCCAGAAATAACTTCTTTTAAAATACAGTATACTTTCTAAAACTGCATTTATCTATTATCTTTAATCTTAGATTCTCAAAATATTTTATAAAGTAAGTAATTTTTTAAAAATTCAAAACTACTGCACGGTGTATGCTAAGCATCACAGGAACACATAGGGTGCATCTACACTGCACTGTAACTCAAAATAAGATATGCAATTTGAGCTATGCAAATTGCATATCTTATATCGATGGTATTTCAAAATAGCTTATTTTGTCATTTGGTGCTGTCTATACAGCACCAAATTTCAAAATAAAGCGCTATTCCGAAACATCCCTTGCTCCTCGTAGAATGAGGTTTACGGGAACGTTGGACTAGCAAGCCCGAAATAATGGGCTTGCTGTGAAGACGTGGAATAGCTATTTCGGGATATTCCGGTATCCTGAAATAGCACTGCAGCGTAGACATACCCATACTGATTGTCGCTATGGGGGCCTGCAAAAGAGTTTAAAAAGTTTAGGGTAATTTATGGAGTCAGTGTTTCTTTGAAACATTTAATACAAAACTGTAATGTTTTCTTTCTTGTATGGCCTCTTCCTGGTTACCTTTAAGCAATCTTAAAGATAAACTAATTGTGATTGGAGCTGTTGTGAATTTTGCCCAGGACCTTAATCCAGTTAATGCAAGTACTATTGGATATCACCAGTGTCCTACACAGATACTTGGCATGAAATGCTCTTTCTACATTTATAATAAAAAAATCAAACAAATAAACAAAAACCCAACAACAATGTCAACAAAAACATTTGTTAATGGAGAGGGAATTCATCAGCTGCGTTTATCAAAATATAGATAGTTCACATGGTCAAAAAAATAAAATTGGCCTCTTATAAAACCTGTTTGGTCTGAATGACTAATCCTGAATATATTATAACATCCAATTGATTTTAAGTCTTCAGTGCTTAAGTTACCTCAAACTTATTTTGATAAACTCCAAAGCACCCACCTCACCCAATCCCATCGTTTGCGATTTTGCTTCTTATAAACCCAGCCCTGTTCTGGGCATAAAGGCCTAATCCTGCACCACTGAAATAAACAAAAGCCTTATCATTGACCTGAAGAGGATCAAGCTCTTAATGTTAGGTGGTACTAAAATAACTAGGTGGTCAGAAACAATGGTTAATTAAAATTAAATTAGTCCAGAATCTAATCCAACTAGAAGGATCAAACCAAACCAAAGGTTCTTCCCTAACAACGATGACTGATATTTCTGTCAACAAAGGATTGTGGGGTACATATGATGGATAATAGAAAATTTATAAAAATGATTGAGAGACACTGTTCTAAGATTTCTTCTTCACCTGTTTTCTTCATTGCAAAAAAGGCCCTATTATACTTCAACCAAGGAGAATGCTATTGTCAGTCACTTCTAGTATTGACTTAGGAGGTGCTTCATTTCTCAGAGTCTGAAGGTTTTTTCTCCACAGGACTCAGACACAAGGAGTCCAAACTTTAAATGAATTAATCCTCCATATCTCAGGCTTATCTCATCATTAGATTACTAGATTTTCACACACTTCATTCTTAAGAATGCATACCAAGTGACTTTGGCATCCAGCTATAGACCTTATCACAGGAGCTTTATTTCCTTCAGAAGTTTAATAAAATTAAAGTATTTTAAAGTTACAAAACCAAGCTCTAAAAATGTACCACTGTTTAATATGATGTAATTCAAGAAAGGGTGCATCAAAGACTGGAAAACAAAACATAACAGATAGCAAGGTCTGTCAAAAGTCAATGCCATAAATGAGACATGTGTTACAACAAAAGAATATATGATTTTATACACACTCTCACAGATACAATGTCATAATTTCTTATGATAGATAGTATCTTCTTGCCCTAGTCCACTATTACTGAAACAATAGGGTTTATTCCATGCCATCACAGATACCTGTCTGTGGGGTCTTTCTTTGGAAAAGACTGAGACATATTTTTTACTGTTTTTCCGCAAAAACCCTTTGCACAAAAATGGCATGCATAGATTATGCAAATGAGGTCTGGTGACATGCTAATGTGCGCCTCATTTCATTAGGCTCTTGCAGCAAAAGCCCCAGTGTTGATGAAGCCCAGCTATAGAAGGCTGGCAGTTGTGGAAGAGTGCTGTTAATCCAGCCAAGAAAAGAAGCAGGGAACTGCTCCTATCTCATCACCCTCTTATTTTAACCCCTGTATGACAGTGCTTTCCATGGCTCAAGCACCATATATTGTTTGTATTGAACTAGAAACATAACATACAACAAGTATCTCTTTCTCAACGGATGGTGTATGTGCACCTTAGGCTAGATATTTGATGACTATGTGTTGTACATAATTGCAATCATGTATATTAATGCTTATCTATAAACTATAGTACATCAGAAATATAAAATGCAAATGCATCATTTGCATATTAACACTGTTGTTTGAGAACCATTGCATTAGTTGTCTTTGGTCCTCAGTCAGTTTTTCTGTATTTTATGACTCAGAGCTAGGATGGCTGAATTCCTTCTCTTTCTCTGGGCTGATATTTGATTTCCATATTATACAGTGATGTTTTTTAGAAAGCAGACATCTATTCATGTTCTGAAATTATCCTGATTATCAAGGTGCCACGTACAAAGATATGCATAAGAAAATATTATTATGAGTCACCTAAAGTGTTCTAGACTATAAAAATAGAAGCTTTAGAACTGTGGGATCATGTAGCTTTACGACTCTTCTTTTATTTTGCAATTTCCGTGACCCATAATATGAGTCATGATAATTGCTGAATTATCTTCCTGTCTCGTGAAAAATCTTTTTTTGTTGTTATTGAATTTCTGCAGGTAAATTATATTAATTATATACTTGTATTAAGTCTATTTTAAAGTATACTTACAGTTATGCAATGTACATACACATAAACTGTAAATCCAACAATCCCTTCTAAGTCTTAGCAATAATAGCTTTTGTGATGTGGATGCATGTCTCACTGTCTCAGACCATCAGATCATTTCACACAGACGACTGAACCCATTAACTACCTCTGATTCTAGCCTGACCCTGGCCCTGACTCTTATCAGGCTGGAATCAGGAGGCAACTACCTTTGAGCTCTAATCTCTGACTCTGTCCTGGCCCTGACTAGCCTATTGATTATTCTGATCCCTTCTTGCTGACTTCTGCTTCATGGTCATTCTTGACTTGTGGACACTAGTCCAGTCTTGACCACTGGGCCAGACTGCTAATGGCCTGGTCCATTGTTGTTTGCCCAGATCACTCCACAGAAGTCTTTTAGCAGGACTATGGAAAGAGTGAGTCTGCCACCATCTCTTGTAGTCCATGGAGTATCAGAGCCTAGGGTTACGGCTACACTGGGGGGGGGGGGAGTTGAAGAAGGTATGCAAATTGCACTCATATTTGCATATCTTCTTCTGATTTTTTTTCCAAAAGAGGATTTTCCGATATTTGGCCCATCTACACAGGGCCAAATGTTGGAAAAACTCCCTCTTTCGAAAGCCCCCTTATTCCTCATAAAATGAGCAGTACAGGGGGCTTCCAAAAGAGGGTTTTTTTCTGACATTTGGCCCCGTGTAGACGGGCCAAATATTGGAAAATCCTCTTCTGGAAAAAAAATTGGAAGATACGCAAATGCGACACAATTTGAAAAAAAAAAACCCTTCTTTGAAAAAAACCCCCACAGTGTAGCTGTACCCTAGGAGTGGGTTGCTCAGCTCCAAACCAAGAATAATGCACTGAGGTGCCAAATGGCTAAAAATCACTCACTCCACAAGCAGCAAGCACTGTCCCAGAAGGAAAAGTCCATGCTCCAGGCCTGCGCTGGGCCATTATCCTTCGTATAAGGTGCTACAATACTGCAACCCAAATATTTTGAGGGGAACTGCCAGACATTCAGGAGTTTCCTGAACCAATGTTGTTTCTTTTTCCTGCTCTGCCCTTGAATGTATCCCATTGACAGGCCAGGGTTGGACTAGTGATCAGTTTACTATCTGGAGAAGTGCTGGAATGGGGCCTCTCCTGTGCAGGGTAACCCAGTGTTAACTGATTGAAATGCCCTCCCGTGAGTATTTCTGCAGTTCTCCATGACACTCATAACACTCGCTCAGCAGAAGCCACACTACAAAGTCTCCAGCAAGAGTAAGGGCCAGCTGCCCCATACATTGCCCATGTACAACTTATGGTTGATGTTGAGTGGATCAAGGCAGTTCACTAGTACCAGTTTTGGTGTGAACTTAGTGAGGCAGTAAGGGATGAGTTAGCCCACATTGAGATCCTTACCAGCTACAGTGCTTTTATTAACCTCTCTCTCCATATCGACGACCTACTGGATGTGCAAAAGTTGCAGAGGAGAGAAATCTTCCCACTGCCTCGCCCACCCTCCATGCCAAAAACTGCAGGGCCAAACCATGAACGGATGCAGGTTAATCTACTCTGCTGATGTTTGATCCTGAAAGGAAGTGAACAGCAATGGTGCAATAACTTATGCTTTTATTGTAGGACACCAAGACATGCACTCACCTCTTGCCCATCATGAACCTTGATCAGCAAGGAATCGGGAAACTCGTGAGCGTAGGCCATACTGGGAGCAGAAGGCAGTCTGGGTACCACCAGGGCGCTGTGTTCCAGAACTATCTCCCAGCCCTTGGGGGAAATCTGATCCAGGGCAGGTGTATCCCCCTCTCCACACTTCCAACTACAGCTACAATTACATACCATGTTCTTTTCCCTACAGTGGCTCTGAGAGTCTCTGGGACTGCCGATAATTTCACAGATGCTAAAGTTGCTCAAGCCCTATCAAACCTCTCAATTTAAAGCCTGCATTCACTCTCATAGAGACAATAGGTATGTTTCTCCTGTCCTTGGGGTAGTGATGCAGGGAACAGTAATCCTAGACAATTTAATGGTTCTTGAAGTCACCTGGCAAAAGCAGCACAATCTTTGCATCTCCTGGTGAGAGAGCAGGATCAGCTTCCCTCTGAACATTTCCACAGGGTCTGACTACATGCGGATGGTTCCAAATCTTGTTTTTCTTTGTTCATCTCTGCCTCTTTATTTTGTATTTAAAAGTTGAATGTCAGGTTTGTTTAAGTGCTTTGATAATGAAGATGGTGAATACTTTTAAATCAGTGCACCAGGATACCATGTAGAAATAACATCTATCAATTGGTGTCACCCATGTTTGCACAGGCCTACCTACAGCATGCTCAATAATTGTGTTGTCAAGAGCCCAGAATGAGGGGCACAGTATATCAGAACCGTCTAGGGCAGTGTTTCTTAAACTTATTAAGACCGAGGAACACCAAAGAATAATTTTTTTTGGAGGAACACCAAGGATTTTTTGTTGGACAAAAAAAAGGGGGGGGGAGAGCGAGGGGGAATGGGACGGGAAAAAGTTATTGACCAAAAAGATTGGGGGAGAGTTATTGAGCAAAAAAAAAAAAAAGTTGCCTGACCCTTTAAGGGCAGCCATTTTGAACTCTGTTGTTCTCCACAGCGCACAGTTTGAGAAACACTGGTCTAGGGTTACCAGATGGGTTTCAAAAACATACCAGACACACGTGATCTCAGAACGGGATGGGGGGAGCTGGTTGAGGGGGATTGGGGGGGAGGGGAACTGGCTGGCAGGAAGCAGGGCTGGCTGGGAGAGGGTTGGGGGGAATGGGGCTGGCCGGAGGCGCACACAGATCCCAGGGTGCTGCATGTCCCACGCACAGTCCCGGTGGGACGCACAGGCAAGTCCGGCCCGGGGATTCCATCCTGCCCTGGCCCCACCCCCCTCCTCTCTACTGCGTAGTTGCATACTGCCTGACTGGTAGACATGCTCACGCAGTGTGAGCGCGTCTACTTGCCAGGTAGTACGCAACTATGTACTGATACTCATGATAATAATAAAACTTACTTAATTAGAAAATACCGGACACTTATATGTCTGGTATTTTCTCAATTTGTTTCCCGTACAGAAAGCTCAAATACTGGACTGTCCAGTTCAAAACCGGACACCTGGCAACCCTAGAACTGTTACAGGAGAAACTCAGGAGGAAGATTGTGAATCTGTGAGCATATCTTGCAACTAAAATTTGTCTCTGTCTTTAGTTCTCTCTCCCCCTGCTGCTGTGGCTATCGCTAAAGCAGCTGGGCTAACTGAAGTGTTGGGGGAATTAGTCAAAGCTCCACCCAGTCACCATTCTGTTAGGTTGCCTTTTCTGACCTACCAATGAGAGTGGAAAGCACCCTGGCTCCATGGAGTCTGCTTTCCTCCTGTGCTGCTATCTGTTATGTGAGTAGCTTGCACAGGAGCATTGCACTCCCTCATGGCCCCATGCTAGCTGGGTCACTGGTTGCCTGGAGATGAGCATTTTAATAGATGGCTTTATTGCTAGTTTCTTTCTTTTTTACCTACCATGTATAACAAACACACTTATGTAATTCTAAAATCCTAGTCTGATAAACCTATGTTATGTTCAAAAAGCTTCCAAAGTTTGGACTTTAAAGGTCTAATAATGTTTTTTACTTCCATTCATGTGCTTCCTAAGCACAGGAAATAATGTTATCAATACAGAGATAAATAGGGGAAAGTCTTGGCATAGTATAGCATTTTGTAGAACTAATGTGGTTTTGTGAAAAGAGAGGAAGTATCTGACTATTGTTCTATTATTGTAGGAGGTGTAGGGAAGTCTGTTGGGAGTCATTTATTGCTGTAGGAAGTTATTACAAAACAGCATTATTGCAAAGGCTACAGAAGTACTTACTGAAGTGAAAAAAGTAAAACCTGAAAGCTTTTCAGCCCACTTATCAAAATATTTACAGCTTCCATTTAAATGCAGATGGAACAATTTTGAGTACAGGGAATTTTTCTGTATCAAATGCAATATTATTAATCACAAATCTTTAAAAACCCAAAACAGGTTAGCTTATTGTAATTGTTCATAGGTCCGTGTAAAACTTTTTGTGGGATCAATCTGTAAGTATAGTATCAAGTTTACATAGAAGAGAAAAAACTTCAGATGTTAAAATAAATAAATTTGCCATCTAGATTACAATAATCTAGAGCTGATAGAGTACTATTATTATTTGAGTGACTAGCACTGTAGCAGTCATATGCCCGTTTAATCTTTTTTTTAATACAGTATTTTTGTCTCTCTTTACATATCTGATTTATGAATATTATATAAGACTTCTTTGAGTCCCTTTTGAAATGTGGAAAGAGAATCAAACACTTTTATTCAAAACACAACTGTTGGCAGAGTTGATGGTATGAGTCTAGTTCTCAAAAGACAAGAGTACAAATCACAAATCACCTCCGTTACTAGCTCTACTTCACAGTTTCAGCACAGAGACCAAGGACTGATTGGGTATGAAGACATACTTCAGGAGGTTCCCTCTACAACAGGCTTAAAGCATATTGATGAAGTAGAGCAAGAGACCTAGTACTAGTGCTCTATTTTTGCTGGGCCTTGAAAAAAGCTTAAAGAATGAGTGGTCCTGTAGCACCTTAGAGACTAACAAAATATATAGATGAGCTTTCACGGGCACAACCCACTTCTTCAGATGACAAACATGGAGCAAGCAGCACGGAGGAGCAAATATAAAGCAGAAAAAGAGGGGAGAGGGGAAGGAGGAAAAAAATCTGTCAATTATAGTGTCTGAGCTAAATGAGGCTAATAGAGTGGGCTGTAAGTTTCTGATACTTAACTTTTGATGTCATTTGGGTACTGCATATAATGGCCCACCCAAGAAATGTCTTTGTTCAGTCCCTAGCTAAATATGTAAAATTTGCATATGAAGGTCAGTTCCACTGTTTCTCTCTCTAGTTGGTTCCTGAAATTATTCTGTAAAAGCATGGCCACTTTTAGATCCATTAGTGAGTGCCCAGGCAAGTTGAAGTGTTCCCCAACAGGTTTCTGTGTGTTACCATTTCGAATATCTGATTTATGTCAATTAATCCTGTGTTGTAGAGACTGTCCAGTTTGGCCAATATATATGACAAAGGGGCATTGCTGGTACTTGATAGTATATATCACATAATGCATTCGGTTAGTCCCTCCCCACCCTTGCTTGAGATCAATGGGAAGAAGTATTCTCACACCCTTTTCTGTCCTGGTTGCCTGTGCAGATGCCATAGCAGCACAAGCATGGATCCCATTTTGTAGCAAACCATTGTGATCCTGATGGCTGCTTTGGTGTGCCTAATGGCACAGTACTTCGAGAGCGTATGCATGTCGCTTCACCAAGGAGAGGACAAGGACGAATCTCGGGTTGGAATGGAGTCACTGATCATGGAAGCCCTGGTGCTGAGGCAAGCACAGCTGCTAGTCAGTCCTGTGGATGCAGTGGAACAACAGTTCTGGCACCGTGAGACAAGCACAGACTGTTGAGACGATTAGCAGTGGCTGCAAAACTTCCGAATGTGCAAGGCTGCTTCCTTGGAACTTTGTGAATGGCTTCCCCTCACCCTGAAATGCAAGAATACCCAAATGAGACTCACTCTGACCATGGAGAAGCACGTGGCAGTAGCTTGCAACACCAGATAGCTACCGTTCAGTGGATTATCAATTCGGAGTGGGGAAATCTACAGCTGGGGGCTGTTGTTATACAAGTAGCCAAGGTGATCAATACCATTTTGCTATGGAAGACTGTGACTCAGGGAAATGTGGATATCGTAGTGGAGGGCTTTGCCACGATGGGGTTTCCTAATTACCATGGAGTGATAGATGGAACACACATCCCCATCTTGTCCCCCAGCCTCTTTGCCAAGGAGAACATAAAATGCAAAGGGTACTTCTCCACGGTGCTGCAGGTGCTCATGGATCACAATGGCCATTTCACCACCATCAAAGTGGGATGGTTGGGAAAGGAGCATGAAATGTGCATCTTTAAGTACTCCTGCCTTTTCAGATACATGCTGGAACTTTTTTCCCAGACAGGAAAGTCAGACTTGGAGAGATGGAAATGCCAATTGTGATCCTTGGCAACCCAGCCTACACCTTGCTTCTGTGGCTCATGAAGCTGTACACGGGCAGCCTGGACCCCAGTAAGGAGCATTTCAACTACAGGCTGAGCAAGTGCAGAATGGTGGTTGAATGTGCTTTTGGATGTTTAAAGAGTAAATTCAGGAGTCTCCTGACTAGGTTGGACCTCAGTGAAAGCAACGTTCCCTTTGTGGTGTCAGTCTGTTCTGTGCTCCATAATCTTTGTGAGAGAAAGGGGGAAGGTGGGGGTGGGGGAGCTGAGGCAGAGTGCCTAGACAGAGGCTTTGAGCAGCCAGACACCAGAGTGATAAGGAGAGTACAGTGCGGGGCAATGCAAATCAGAAAGGCTTTGAAGGGCGGTTTTATGAATGGCCTGTTTTGAGACTCATGCACATTGCCCGGAACAATGTTTAGGGAAAACAATGTTTAGGGAAAACAGCAGGGTACCCAAAGGGGGGAGGGGTGCTCAGAAACACGCAAAAGACATCCTTTTGCCTCCCAAGGTCCTGGAGGTTAAGGCTTCCCTTGAGTTCTCCCCACCCCACCATGTCCTGGGGCCCTGGCAGACCCTGGTCAACCTGCGGGTGAATGCTATGGAGCTGGGGGAGGAGGGAAAGTTATTTTGCTTGAGTGGATGGGGTTCTGGGAGGAGATCTTCTTCAGCCATGCAGCCAGGCACTCCATCACTGTCCTCAGGGAGGCAAAGCTGCCATCTTGTTGCCTCGCCTGCAGCTACCTGCGTTCTCTCCTCTCCTGGTGTTCCGCGATCCTGTCCTGGTGCTCTGCCCACATCTCCTCCACAAGTGTATTCGTGCAGTCCATTTGCTCCTTTAACATATCCTCCTGTTTTGTCCTGTGGGATCTGTGCCAGGTGGACAGCTGGGGGGAGTACACAGTGAGCTGGCTGCAGTTCCTGCTGTAATGAAAAGTTACAAAGGCACACATTATAGTAGATACATTGTGTTAAACCTACCCCATATCTGTTAATGTATACTGAAGGTCTCTGTAAATGCAATGGAGATATGTTCTGTGCAAGCTCAAATTTTTGCTTGAAAGCAGCCACTGTACAGCAGGTGCAGAGTTCTCAGGGGAGCAAGTGGACTCACACAGTTCGGAGGCAGGCAGGCACGGTAAGGGGGAGATGGAGTTTGGCCATGCTGGAGGGGCAGCGTGGTGTCCAGCACACATGGCTTCCCAGGACAGTGCTACTCTCCCAGCCCACAGGAGCCTGCAGGAAGATGGGGAGAGGGGACGGGGCAGGGTGGCTTCCCTCTCTGTCTAGTACATGCTGGGTTCAGCACATGCGGGTTCCCAAGGAGAGTGCTAATATCTTCCCTTCCTCCTTCATCCATGTTGCCATGAGAGAGATCAGTCTTCTCCAAATCACACAGAGTGACTGGGAGTGGATGCTGACTGAATGTGACCATAAACCTGGGCCTTATGCTGCACTGCTTTGTGGTTCAATGACAACAAACCACTTACTGGTAGCTTGGCATGGGAAGGTGTCCTACTGTGGAGTATCGAATAAGGCTAGCTTCCCCAAAAGCCTTGTGGGAAGGATCAAAGAGTTCCTATCTGAGAGCTTCATAGAGATGTGCAGGGAAGAGTCTTGCTCCATCTGCAGACACATAACAAGCTGTTCCAAGGCCCTCTGCACTATGTAAGCACAGAGCACACTGCACATCACTCCCAATTGCTTTAACCCACTTGTAGTAAGAAAATAACGGTGAACTCACCAGAAGTGCCTTCCCTGGGGTCAGTGCTCGACTGGGAGACGTCCTGGGAGGAGGGGACTGGCTCCAGCATGATAAACATTCTTGGCTCTCACCGATCACTGGCTGGCCATTCTCTCCTCCTCCTTCTCCCCCTCTGCAACCATACTGTCCTCATGCTGATGCCAGAGTGTCTTGGCTTGACTTCACGGTCAAGCTCAGGAAGCTGGTCAAATCCCCCCAAGAATTGCATCCAGCTGATTGTAGAACTGACGTGTGTGGTGCTGCGCCAGACCATCCATTCACCTCCTTTGCCTTGTGGAAAGGACTGCTTCAGCTCCTTTGTTTTGAGTCTGCATTGCTGGGCATCCCCGGAATATCCTTTGGCCTCCAGGCAGCTTACAATCTTCACATAAATGCCTGTTTCATTTGCTGGTTCGGAGCTCAGAAAGAATGGATTCCTCTCCTCATGCCTCAATGAAATCCAATATCTCCTGGATATTCCACGCGGTGCTCTTTTGTGCCCCTGGGAATTGGAGCCTATTGGACTTGAAGTATTTGAAATAATTGAAGTATTAGAAGTCATGGCCATAGTGTCCTGCTCACTCTGAGATGTGCTCACAATGCTGGACACATGGGAAATGAAATTCAAACTTTTGTGGAGCTTTTCCTGTTCATTTGGAGAGCAGTAGAGGTACAAGTTCTGGCCAGAGCGGGGCACAATGGGATGCCTCCCAGAGGCCAATAGCCTCAACTTTCATCAGTGCTGGATGTACATTCTTATACTTGACCAGGCAAGGTCGGGAGTAGCATTATTCCTTGTGAAATCAGGAGTAACCAACAGTGACTTCAGTGTCCCTTAAGGCTGATGAGATAGGCTTGGTAGTGTGGACACATTGTTTAGAAAATTGACCATATGCAGCTAAAAAATTCAGTGTAAACTCCTAGGCTTTGTCTACACTGCCCGTTTTGCACAAAAAATATGCAAATGAAGTGAAGCGTGGACTATCACAGTGCCTCATTTGCATAATTAATGAGGCTCCGTTTTTGCGCAAGAGGCCTTTGCGCAAAAAGGAGCTGTCTACATGGCTCCTTTTTGCGCAAAAACCCCCTCTTGCGCAAGAGCCGTTCTTCCTGACAAAAATGCAGAACAGCTCTTGCGCAAAAGCCTCTTGCGCAAAAACAGAGCCTCATTAATTATGCAAAGGAGGTGCGGTGATATTCCACGCTTCGCCTCATTTGCATATTTTTTTGCGCAAAACGGGGGCAATGTAAACATAGCGCTAGTGTAGACCAGGCCTAATGCACTAACAGCAACTTTAGTTTTCAGTTGGTAATTAATTTGGCATCAAATTAATAACCCATCCATAAATGAAACCAATTTTTTCTTCACAGAAATGAAGAAAACATCGAAATTGTATTTTAACATAATTGATAACACCAATTCTGATTAATTCCTGATATTCATTGCTAACTGGAGTTTTCTTCTCAATTTTCAACAGAAAAATTGCGTGATTCTCAATTTGTTATATTTGGTTAACAAAGACACCATTTTGTCATTGATTTCCTTTAGTGTATTTAGTATTTTTTGCTGAGTAGCATACTGTATGAAAACTCAAGCTTAACTACAGTTTGGCAGATATAATACTTAATAAACTGAATACTCACAATAAAAGAAAATATTTCCACTCTGGCATGTAGCTGTAGCTAGAAACCTCTAACTGTACAGCCTGCTCCTAGATTGTTTCTGCATCCACATCTGTATCTGCAAAAATGAGCCACGGATATTCGCATCTACATGCACAGATGAGGAAACCCACAGATAAAAAGCGGATATCCATGGATTTGTAGGGCTCTAGTTACCTGCAGTGTTCATACTAAAAAAGGAAATAAAAGTAAAGAAACACAAAATGTCTCAGTAGAACGGTAAAATGGAAGAACTAAATCCATTTTTGGTATAACTCCATTATGTATTATTTGTATTGCAATAGTACCTAGAGATCCATACTGAAATCAAGGCTCCATTGTGTAAAGTGCTGTAAGTAGTTAAGAGATAACACCATGCCTTGAGGATTTTACAGTATGACCCAGGATAAGAGAAAAAAGCATTAGTATCCCAATTTTAGAACTGGGGGACTGAGACACAAAGATAAAAGAGCTTGCCAAAAGTCACACAGGAAATCTGTGAGAGAGGTAGCAATTGAATTGACATCTAGTGCCTTACCCACAAGACCATCCTTCCTCAACACTTGTTTACAGTTTTGAGTTATCTGTATTGTGAAACAGCTGGAGTGCAGTTATTAGTTTGTAGACTGAAAACCCCTTCCATGAAGAAATTCAAAGATTTTAATAAAAATGAAATATTATAAACATCTGATACATTAAAGAGATATCATTCTTTTAATAGATTAGAAAGTGGTGAAAGCACTTTCAGGTGAGATATTTAAAACTAGCATAGGCAAAATATTTATGGAGGTAGGAATCCTGTATTTAGTGAGGGGATGGAATGGATAACCTAACTGATCTTTTCCAACTTTAACTTATCTAATTCTACGTGGTTTTGCCCTGAATATTTTATTCATAATCTTCAATGCTTTGCCTACAAAATTGTGATTTTTAAAATGTAAAAACTTTAATCTGTGTATGCCCATCAGATACATGGATGGCCGTCTGATTTGTGTGCACACAAACCTAAGATTTTCATAAGCAAAAGCTTGTACTTGTTTTAGAGGTACTTGTGTGGCAGTATTTAATATGTAGAATTCAGTGAGAAGACTAAGACCTGAATTCACATAGGTCTGCTGATGGGGGGATGAGGGGCAAAAAAGGCAACTGCCCCAGGCCCAGATTCAAAAGGGCAGTAGCAGCAACAGTAGCTGGGAGCCCACAAACTGTATAGCGCCACCAGAAAGATGCACGGTGTGCTGCAGAGAGGGCTGGAAGGTGGCACGGTGTGCTGCAGGTGGCACTGAAGACTGGCAGCCTGCACCCCTTCTGCCCAAGGCCTCACCCCTTCTGGGAGCGCAGAGTGACCCCCCCCCCATCTTGTCAAGAGGCCTGGCATGGCTTTTGGCTCTGCTGAATGCACATATGAGCGCTAAATAATTTTTTTCTGTAAGCTAGAACACACTGAGGACAATACCCATGCGAAGGAGCAGGGCGGGGGGGAACTCTTTGATTTGCTCTCAGATTTTGCACATGCCTTGGGTATAAAAAGTGCCAAGAGACCCAGTGAATTTTCTCAGAGGACCATAGACATGACAATGAAGAACAAGGCAACTATAGTACAACCACCGCACAGGACCATTCTTAGGCATACAAAGCATACGTGGCTGCATAGTGCATCCAAAAATTTGAGGTACCACCAAACAGCAGACAGCAGGTAACAGGGGTCACAAGGGACTTGGAGGGAGCTGAGGAGGGAGGGGGGAGAGTACATGTACCTCACCTGCAAGGGATTCACCTGTCTGTCATAGTGAGGTGGGACAGGTAGCTTGCCTCAGTATCCTTTGCCTCGTCCTTCCCCCGTTTCGGGACTGCAAGTTCAGACTGCTTAGGACTGGGCATACTAGGTCCCCCCAGCACAAGGCACAGTAGACAGGGGGGCTGCTGCAAGGGGCTCGGGCTTTGGTTTACCCTCACTGGTCGCAGCTGGACTCTGACCCCTCCCCTGTGCTGGGCCAGTGGACTTCCACCTGATCCCAACCAGCTCCCCTCACTCTCTCCTCAGCTGACCCACTGAAGGCTCCAGCCCCCCAGCTCTTTTGCCCCAGGTTGGGGGACAGGGAGCCCAGAGCAGCACAGCCAGTCACTGGCAGCACAGCAGCCCTGTAGAATCCCTTCCTGGTACCTGCCTGCTTACACTGCTCTGTCTCTGGGGCCAGGAGAAGTGAAACTTCCATATAAGTTGGGCAGGGGGAGCAGGGCCAAGTGGGAGAGGATGAGCACTCACTGTCTCTCTCGCACACACACCACAGAGAGTTGTGTCAGCAATGGGGGGAAGGTTGTGGGGGTTCATGGGTGGGGAGTGGAGGCTGTGCCCCCTTGACACACTGGGGTCAGCAGCAGCAGCTGGGGGCTGCCTTCAGTGGAGCATGGAGGCACTAATTTAATAATACTGAGTAGGGCCCCATAATTCTTAGGACAGCCCTGAATGAACCTCTTGGGATCCAAGCCCTTTGTTTTTATAGCCAGGAGTTCACTAGCAAGAGAGACCTGCCATGCAGGGGTAAGGATGGCACAGTTCCTCCAGACCCTGCTGCAGCTTTATGCAGGGCATTATAGCAAGGGAGTACTGGAGCGGGTGTGAAATAGTTGTACTATAAAATATGGATGCCTTCATTGTTTTTAATTCTTTCAGCTTTTGCAAATTTGTAAATTTTCAAAAATGCCACATTTCAACACAAACATTAATATTTTTTAATTCCAAACTAATTTTTCCCCAAATGGATCATTTCTCATATTGAACTCAGAAATTTTGGAATACCAATCCAATATAAACATGATCATTTCATGGAAAGCAAAATATTCAGGCTATAAGATAGTTTGAAATAGAATGCACATATGTGCTATTGTGTGACAAATATTCATTGTTTTGTAAAACCTTATGTGGCTGGGAAGAGTCCCTCATACTATATATATAGACATGCTGTAATACTGTAGAGCAGCGGTTCCCAACCACCAGTTCGCGGCTCACTGGTGGTCCGCAGCCCATTGCTGGGCCATGGACCTCTGGCTGTGGCAACTCTGGGGGCTGGGGCGGGGATACACTGCTCCTCCCCTGCCGCCACAGCTATTGGGTCCTGCCCTGCCTCTCAGCCAACCAGTGCTGGGTAGGGGCAGGGTCTCTTCCTGGATGCGGAAGAGCACTTTGCTGTGTGGCGGGAGGGCCGCCTGGAGTGCGGCATGGCAGCAGCACTCAGCTGGCAGCTGGGAGGCAGCACATAGCTAAGTGAGGGGGGCGGGGCAGGCACTGGGGGCTCCAGGAGCGGGGCTAGTGCTGGGGGATTCTGGGAGTGGTGAGCTCTAAAAGGTGGGGTGCTGAACTGGAGGGGCACTGGGGCATGCGGGCTGGGGAACTGGCAGTGGGGGGCTCTGGGGCGGGGCTAGTAGTGGGGAGCTATGGGGGTAGGGCTGGCACTGAGGGCCTCTGGTGGTGGTGCTAACATTGGGGGCTGGCACTGGGGGAGATTCGGGGGGGGGAGTTGGGTGCAGTGAAGCTCTGGAAACAGAAGGCTGTCACTGGGAGAGTCTGGTGGGGGAGGCTTTAATGAATATGCAAATAAAATGTTGCCAGTCTGCCAAAAGTTTGTCAATGCGTCTGCCAGTCCCCAGGATAAAACCGTTAGGACCCACTGGACTTACCTCTTGTCTTATGTTTGCTTTTATAGTTAACTTGAATGACAAACCTTCTCCCTAAGTTTCAGAGAGGTAGCCAAGTTAATCTGTAACAGGAAAAACTTAAAAAACAACAAATAGTCTGGTAGCACTTTAAAGACTAACAAAACACATGAGCTTTCGTAGGCACAGCCCACTTCGTCAGATGACCGGACTAAGAGTCATCTTAGTCATAATGACTTTCAGTCATTCTTCTTCCTAAGAGTAGCTTGTTCCCTTCTTTCTCCTTAAAAGAGATGCAATCCCTCTCATATCTGGGACTGGAGCTAATGTGTCCTGCCTGGTAAGTCTTCCAAAATGAGTCAACAAAATAGTTCTACCTACCTCTTTCTTCAGAGTCCTAAATCCTGACAACACATGGCACACTATAATAAATGATGGTAGTACCTCTCAGGGAACATGTATATGCCTTGATAGTGAGAGCCAAGTATTTTTTAAAAGTAACCAGCACATCAGCAAGTATATTTTTAAAGTTAAAAACAACACAAACATTATTGCCTCTAATTGTTTGCAAAGGTCAAACACTGCATTACAACGTTATATAAGTAAAAGGGTTTCATAAACAATGAAAGCACTCTTTGTTTCTGAAACTAGACCATCTGCTCTTCTTCCTTAGGCGGCTGCTGGCGTAAAGGATGTAGATTGGATGGTTGTTGCTTGACAACTAAAGAAAAAAAATGGTTTAGTAAATATAACCAGGAAACAAGATAGGAAAGATGGAAAAATTATTTGTTGAGAGAGGACACTGATTCTAGGTGCCCATATACCTTAAACAACGACATAACAAATGTCATACTTTAAATAAATTGGCTTTTCTAGGCAATAATTGCCACCTAGCAGCAACTAGGGGAACTGCACTGCTAATTTTGGAGGTACAGTGATGTAGGCCCTGTAAATCACTTTTGTGGTGACAAAGGATGCCCCATCAATAATACTGTGGGCAAAAGAGAGTCATTATAACAGGAAACATTAGCAGCCATTTTTGGTTAAAAGTTCCAATCTTTCATCATCATAGAACCAGGTTTGTGTAATTCTCTCCTAAGGAGAATCCCTGTTCTGGAGAAACTCATTGAGAAGCCAGCAGGCCACATTATCCTAGGAACCCTGAATTGAAATACAGTAAAACTCCAGTGGTCCGGCATCCAATGGTCCGGCACTCCTGATGGTCCGGCACCATCTGGAACCCGGAAGTGCTCCGGGCAGCCGGACAATTGGAGCTTCTTTGCCCCCGGCTCCCCAAGTCAGCCGCTGCTAAAACTGACCAGCGGCTGACTCGGGGAAGCTGGGGGCAGAGCAGCTCTGCTCCCGGCTTCCCCGAGTCAGCTGCTGGTCAGTTTCAACAGCAGCTGACTTGGGGACGCCTGGGGCAGAGCAGCTGGGGTGCTGCCGGGTTGGTCTGGTAGCGCCGCCCCTGGGTGCTGCAGGACCAACCCAGCAGCACCCCAGCTGCTCTGCCCCAGGCGTCGCCAAGTCAGCCACTGCTGAAACTGACCAGCGGCTAACTTCAGAAAGCCGGGGCACAGCACCCCAGCTGCTCTGCCACGGGCTTCCCAGAGTCAGCCGGTGGTCAGTTTCAGCAGCGGCTGACTTGGGGAAGTCTGGGGCAGAGCAGCTGGGGTGCTGCCGGGTTGGTCCCGCAGCGCCGAGGGGCACATCCCCCCCCACTCCACCTCAGACCCCTCATAGCCCCCCCGCTTCCGATAGTCTGGCATATCTGATAATCCGGCACCCCCTGGGTCCTAAAGCTGCCAGATTATCGGAAGTTTACTGTAATAGGTAATATGTTTAGCACAGAAAAATACTGAATATATAAAGCAGACATACTAGTCCTACTCCATAACTCTCACCCCATACCCATTCAGGGCTCTTGGCTTCTGCTGCAGCGCGAGACTTTATAATCTGTGGTGCACACTGGAGCTTGGTGATTCAACCCCATAGGGTATGCTGAGGATCTAGGACTTCAGTCTCACAGTGCACACCAGGGTTCAGAGCTTCTTCCCTACAGGAGGCACCTAAAAATATTTACAAAAACTCAGTTCTGGACAGCTCTGTCTGAATTGAAGTCCTGCCTATCATGTTCAAATAAAAGCCTGCATAGAAAGGCCATCAGACAGTCTTGGCATGACAAACAAGCACTATTTCAACTCATCAATAATTTCTCTAATAAAAAAATCCAAGACACTTTATAATAAAGATGATAGCTATTGGTACTGTGCATCCATCCATACAGATGTATAACACAGCACATTCTTAGCTCCCCAGCAAAGGGCTTGGTGCAGCTGCCAGGGAGCAAACACAGACCTGAACCTACCTCTCAGCCTCAGTAAGATCATAATACTAAGGGTATGTGATGGCTTTTGGAAGAAACCTGTGTACACCTAGGACTCAGAAACTGTAAGGCAATTTTTTAAAAAACCTAACTCGATCTTAATGATTTTAAGTGTTTGGGAGTAGGGTGAGAATTCTGCAGTAGGAATATGTTAAATATGAGTATGGAAAGTAAGCACTGAAGATTGGAAATGAAAATTAATTCAGGCTAGAGATTGTTATGCTACAGGCTGTATCACTCTTTTCTATTTCAATAAATATGAACAGTGCTGCAGAATTGAGTTCATTGTTGTATGCAGGCGGTACATACAACTCACATGATTGTTTGCATGTGTACTTTGCACAAATTGTTTATTACAAAATATTTATGAATTTCACATCTGCCAGTAACTTTTACAATAGTCTCACATAGGAAAGTGGAGAAAATGTGTATACTTTACCAGGCTGGGACTTGAGCCAGAAAGCCACAAGCCTATCAACAAGTTCTTTCAAGTACTGTTGGGGAAAAAAAAGACTTTACAAGCCTGAGGAATCTCTCTTGATCAGAGTCTTCTCGCTGCTTATGTTATTGAAGAATTAATGCAACTTAAAGATCATTGTCCCAAAATTCCATTGCAAGCAGAGACAATAAAAAGGTAGGGGAATTTCAGCAGAAGAGAGGTACGAAACTAGGGATGTTAGCGACTAGCTGGATAACTGTTTTAATCAATAAACTACTGCTTATCTGTTACTGTTCCCAGTTAACCACAACTCCCCTTCCCTGTATGCTCTGCATTTAAAACTCAGACTGGCAGGCTGGCTCAGTCCCAGCCTCTGGTTGGAGTTTTAAATGAAGAGCACACAGGCGAATGGCCAATCGCCCTAAGCTGCTGCCTGATGTGGGTTAGCAGCAGTATCCCCTGTCCAGGGTGGGGCCCAAGCACCCTGCAGACAGATCCTGCTCTGTGGGATACTTAAGCAGCCTCTGTTCATGGGCACTCAGGCTGCCTGAGGACAGGGGCTGGTGCCACCCTGCACTGCTGCCTCCGTATCAGAGGCGACAGCATGGGGCCAGAGGCGGTCTGCATGGGGAGCCAATTTTTAAAGAGGCAGTAGTGCGGGGTGGCAGGGAGCTCCCCAAAAACGGTGCCAAGAGCATGGTGGCTCCCAGCCCCACCGCGGGGGTTCATCGAATAATTGTGCAACTAAGAACTGGTGCAGTTATACGATTATTAAAAATTGAAGTAATTTCATGATTTAACACTTAAGGAACAATGTTCCACCATCTCAAAAGATGACACTGCCTTTCTCCGGAGGGAACGTGCTCTGTGCAAGTCTGGACAAAGTTAGCTGTGAGCTGAAGCGCTGCTACCAGGCAAGGAATGGCATTTGTTTCACGCTCCGTTGGGTTCCCGTGCAGCTGAGCGCAGCAGCCAAACGCCTACTTGCAGGGATTTGAGACTGAGCGCGCTTGCCAGGGGAAACGGGGCAGCGGAAAAGCATCTTTAACTCCGCTTTCTAGCCAAGCAAGCGCAGGGGCCCCATTTTTTAGCACGCAAACGCCACCCAGGGTCGGAGCAGCGCGCGCAGCCCCGGGAATGGGTCAGTGGAGCCAGGCCGAAGCCCAGCGCAGTCTCGGGGGACTGGCACGGCACAGGAGCGCCGCTGCCCCGGTTGCAACGCAAAAGGCCAGAGCCGGGCACGCGCTGCCATGTCACAAGTCACAGGCCAGGCAGACCAAGAAGCAGCGAGCGCGTCCGCGCGGGCTGCCCTGGACAGGCGCGTCCCCCAGCCAAGCCGGCAGCGCCTACAGATCTAAGCACTGCGCACGCGCGGCTCGCGTCGGCGGCCGACTGTTCGGGCCCCAGTTGGAGCCTTTCCCTGGGCGGGCGGAGGGAGATAAAGGCGCATGCGCTGCTCAATCAATGCCTCTGTTAGCGTCTGTTCTTGTCTGGGAGAGGGTGGAAGCTCTCGTCGCTCAGGCTGGATTTGCCGCTCGCTGAGCTGCTCGCCGACCAGGAGCTCGCGCCGGAGGCAGGGAAGGAAGATGGTGAGGAAGGGGCTGCCGGGGCGGGGCTCGGGAGCGGGTCCCTGTGGAGCCCCCGGCCGCTGCCGCCCCGCCCCGCCCCGCCCCGCCGAGCCTGGGCCGAGCCGCCGGGGGGGAAGGGGGAGGGGCCGTGAGTCAGCGTTCCCCATGTGTGGCCGGGCCAGGCCCGCGCGCAGCTCCGGCAGCCTGGGCCTGCTCCGCTTTCCCGGGCCGAGCCCAGCTAGCCCGCCCCGCGATCCGCGCCCCTGGGCGACCGGCCTCCCTCCACAGGCCCCTGCCCAGCGACTGCGTGCCGCGCCCTCCCCCCCGCGTCCCCATACACAGAACACCCCGTTCAATACGGAGTGTGGTTCACATCTATTCCCTCTCCAAATGGGCCGATCCCCGCCCCAGGGTGTAATCCCCTTTCCCAGAAACAGCAATCCCGTTGTACTGGTGTGGAGAAAGTGATTACGGAAGAGTTATTAACTTGTTCCCGTAACACAAGAACTAGAGGTCACCAAGTGACATTAACAGGTAGCCGGTTTAAAACAAACAGACGTTTTCTCTTTCCTCACATAATGCACCATCAGCCTGTGGAATTCTTTTGCCAGAGGATGTTGTGAAGAGTAGCACTTTAACAGGGTTAAAAAAAGAGCTAGATAGATTCATGGAGACTATTAACCAGGATCGGTAAGAAATAGTGTCCCTAGTCTCTCTCTGTCAGAAGATGGGAATGGATGACAGGTGAGGGATCACTTGATGATTCCCTGTTCTGTTCATTCCCTCTGGGGCACTTGGTATTGACCACTGTCAGGACAAGATACTGGGCTAGAGGGCCCTTTGATCTGATTCTGTATGGCCCTTCTTATCTTCTCCCCCTCCTCCCCACAGAGGGCAACCTCAGTCCATATAACTTAGGGCCCTGCCAAATTCATGACCATGGAAAATGTGTTATGGACTGAAATCTGGTCTCCGCATGTGAAATCTGGTCTTTAGGGTGCTTTTACCCTAAACTATACAGATTTAATGGAGGGACCAGAGTGTCTCAAATTGGGGCTCCTGCAGGAGGAATCACGGGGTTATTTGGGGGGACAAGGCCACCCTTATTTCTGTGTTGCCTTCAGAGCTGGGCAGCTAGAAAGCAGTAACTGTTTGCTGGAAGCCCAGCTTTAAATGCAGAACCCTTCCAGCAGCAGCCAGGAAGTCAGAGGCAATACCATACTATGCCAACCAATTTCTGTGCTGCCGCTTTTAAGAGTTGGGTGACCAGACAGTGGCAGCTGCTGACCAAAGGCTTAGGTCTAAAGGCAACAGAGCAAAAGGGGGGTTGTGGTATTGCTACCCTCACCTCTGCCAAAAAAACTTCTCAAACTGACCTCCTCCCACAACTCCTTTTTGGGTCAGTACTGCTACAATTACAACATGGTGAAATTTCACATTTAAATGTCTGAAATAATAAAATTTACAATGTTTAAAATCCAATGGCTGTGGAAATGACCAGAGTGGACCATACATTTGGTATGGTTCTACACAAGCTAAACCTATATAGCTGTGGTCACAAACAGGTCGATCGCAAGGCATCTGGGGCCCGCCCCCCTTCTTTCCCCCCACCCTCGAGAAGCCCCACCACCTACCTCCAGCAAAAATGGAGGTAGTGCTGGCTTCCCGCGGGTGGACGGAAGTCCTGCAGCTTAGTGCCACTTCTGGGGGTTCCGGAAGTGCACTGGCTGCTCTGCCGGGTGCGCTGCGGGAGGGGGCGTCGGCCCCGGAGGAGGAGCATGGCGACTTCCCTGCACTGGTGCAGGAGGGGTGAGTCGGCCCCAGGGCAGGCGCGCGCAGGGTTTTCCTGTGCCCCGAGGGGGGGGGGGGTGTTTCGGCCCCGGGGCAGGCGCACGCGGGGCTTCCCTGCACCCCAGGGGGGTGGTTTCAGCCCCAGGGCTTCCTTGTGCCGCGGGGGTGTGTGTGTTTTGGCCCCGGGGCAGGCACGCGCGGGGGTTTCCTGTGCCGCGGGGTCGGCCCCGGGGCAGGCGCGCGCGGGGTTTCCCTGCACTACGGGGGGGGGGGGGGAGAGTCGGGCCCAGAGGAGGCACGCGCTGGCTTCCCTTGGGGGGGAGGGGGGGAATCCTGGGAGGAGGGAGATGCAGGGGACACTCTGCCTCCACTGGCACCCTGCCCCCACTCCCCAGTTCCCTCTCCCCAGCCACAGAACTCTGTCCCCACTCCCCTGTCCCCAGCCACAGAACTCTGTCCCCACTGGCACTCTGTCCCCTGCTGCAGAACTCTGTCCTCTGCCCTCCCAGCACCCTATTCCCTCTCCCCTGCCCCCAGCCTCAGAACGCTGTCCCCACTGGCACCCTGTCCCCTGCCAAAGCACCCACTAGCACCCTTCCCCAGTACTATGTCCTCTATTCGCACCAACACAGTTGGGGCCGCATTAGTGAAGCTGGGGGGAGGGGGGTTGGAGGAGGTTCTTTTTGGATCTCACTTGTGTGGCCCCAGCTGACTTTTCTTGGGTCAGTGACCCCTGACTCAAAACAGGTTCCCTGCCCTTCTCAAAAATAAAGACAATGCAGAAACTTTTTGTTTGACACAGTATTTTATTTAAAAATGAAGGCTGGCCAACAAACCCTAAATTGGGGCCAAGCCCCCATCTGGCCACAGCATCATAACACTCCTGGACTCCCCTTTCCCCCAGACCCTACATCTGAGCCTGTCATACACTGGAACCCCCTGCCCTGAGCCCCTCACATACCCCAACCCAAATTCCTGAATCCTCACATCCAGAAGTCTGTGGCTTGCTTAGTACCCTAACCCTACATCTGACCCCAACACTGCCCAGCCTGGTGCCCCCTCCCTGAGCCAGCGTCCCCTTATCCACCTTCTCCTGCATCCAGATTTCCTCCCAGAGCTTGCACCTCTCACCCCTTCCCACACCCAAATCCCTCATTCCCACCCCAGAGCCTACACATCCTATCTCAACCCAGCGAGGTTACGGCTAGACTGCAGGAGTTTTTCAGGATTCCGGAGATATCCCAGAAAAACACTTCTGCATCCAGGGATGCATTTGTTCTTTTGCTTCTTTTAGTGGAAGAGCAAACATGATCTTTTGGTCACCCCTATATTCCTCTTTCTACAAGGAATAAGGGGGCTTCCAAAAGAAGGGGTGTTTCTGACATTTGGTCCAGTCTAGACAGGCCAAATGTTGGAAAAACCTTTTCCTACAGAAGAATTGGGGGAAAAAAGCAGACATATAAGGGTTGGAGATAGCAAGTGATGGAGAGGAGGAGACTAGAGGGGGTGGGGCTTCAAGGAAGGGGCGGGGCAGTAGATCTTGGCTTTTTCTGTCATTTAAAAAGTGATCTTGGGTGTGAAAAGGTTGGAGACCACTGCTATATAGGTTTTCCCATCTGAGTCCATCCTACATGAACCAAGTTTAATTACAGTAGCTTTTAATTTCTAATTCTGAAAAAAGGAATGGAATGGAATGACAGAGAACTACAAAAATCAAACCTTGTATACTTTAGATCTGATTAAATATTCAGTAACTATTGCAAGTTGCTGTATATAAACAAAAAATAGACCCAGACACTTGTAATATTATGAAACTGACTAGTGTGAGTTCTCATGTAAAGCCTGAGAGTTTAGGGTGATTTATGCTTTGTCAGTAGTAGCTTTTTGCTGTCATTTCAAGTTTAATGCCTATGGTAGCTATGTACAAGATGTGATTATAAGGAAATAGATGACATAATTGTATATTTTCTTGCAATTACCGGCTCCTACTACATTTAAACTGCAGAGCTGCAGCAGGAGTAGCTCCTGGACTGGTGCAAGCTGGGACAGAGCACTAGGGATGTTAAATTGTGGTTATCTGACTAATTGTGTAATCAATACAATTTGTTTCGACTACATGATTAGTTGATAAGAACTGCTCTGTAGAGCCACAGTGGAGGTAGCTCCAGGAGCTGGCTTGAGCCAGGACTGAGCAATCCCAGCTTGTTCTGGCTCTGGGAGCCACCCGCACTGTGGCTCTGTGTTTTAAATGTAGTAAGAGCCCGAGCTTCCAGGCTCTTGCTACATTTAAAATGCAGAGGTGCAGTATCCCGGACCAGCATGACTGGGACTGCTCCATCCTGGCTCATGCGGAGTCCAGCAGCCCCTGTTTGCAGCTGCTGTGCTGCACCAGCCCCTCTTCACAGTGGACAGGGCTGGTCACCGCAAACAAGGGCTGCTTGACAGCAGCAGCCTCTGTCCACAGGGGGGCTCAACTCTCCGCTGGGAACCCTGCAGACAAGGGCTGCTTTGTAGCAGCTTCTCCTATACCTCTCTCCCCCCACCCCCTCCTCCCATCACCTCTGATAGAGGCAGCAGAGGAGGCAGGCTGCACCGTGGAGCTGGTGCTGGGGGAAATTGGATTTTAAGCTGGCTATCCCCAGCACTGGCTGCTGTTTTTCCCCCCCAACGCTGCCTCTATGAGGCAGCGGGAGCGAGGGAGCAAGTAGTCGATACTCCAGTCAACTACCTGATAAGTTTATGCTTATCAGGTAGTCAGCAACTCGCTAACATCACTACAGAGCACCTTCCCTTATCAACTAATCGTGTAGTCGATACAGTTTGTATCGACTACACGATTAGTCAGTCACCAGTCTCTTAACATCCTTAGTCAAGTTCTTGTTTCAGATTTCTTAATCCAACATAAACACAAGTTCTCCAAAGAAAATTGATATTTAAAGCTTGAAGGCTTACTTTTCCCAGAGGCATCTTTTTTTTTTTTTTTTTTTAAATACTAACGAATGGTTTTGTTCACAGTTTCGCAATCAGTATGACAATGATGTCACTGTCTGGAGCCCTCAGGTAAAATAATATAATCATATTACTTTCCATTTTTCCCTTTCTCTCTTTTTACTTTTATGGTAATGGCATCAAGGCAGTGGCTGTCCTGCTTTGATAGCTCAAGAAGTTTGATGCTGCTAGTACTTCTCCAGGAAGCAATCTTAGGGTGTTTTAAAGAATAGTGTGAATATGGTGTGACACAACAATTTTTGGATCTACTCCTTTATGGCAGTAATAATCAGGCCCTAATGGTGCATGCGGTCAGTCATTGTATTAGAGTCAAGAATATAAACTTTGAAGACTGGAAAGGACTTTGACGCATGAGTTGTGGTCTTCTGTGTCAACCATACAGTTTAGTCAAAAAATAGATATATATGGGACAGCCCATAATGGTTTCAAAGTGCTGTGTGACAGGAAGTGTCTTATTGCTTATTACTGAAATTCCATTATCTCAGTGGAATATAGAGGAGTGTTTCAGAGATTTCTGGTAGATCTTTCATTACTGTAATAAATGTAAAACCAACAAACCCACAAATCCGCTAAAGGTCTAATTGAGACTGAAAACCCTGTTCTTAATTCATCTTGAGTGGAATGTTGGCCCACTGAAGTCAATGGCAAAATTCTCATTTACTTTAACAGGGCCTGGATTTCAGTCTTTGTGTGTCGTTATTGCAGTGTCTCTACCTGTCTTACATGGAGGGTCAATTTTAGAGTTGTTGATTTATTTCATTCTGTAGGGCCGAATTCATCAAATAGAATATGCTATGGAAGCTGTGAAGCAAGGCTCAGCTACTGTGGGGCTGAAATCAAAAACCCATGCTGTTTTGGTTGCTCTAAAGGTAAATTTAAGAAAAAGTGGAATTCCTTTTTTCATCTTGCAGGCAAACGCATGGTAAATCCAAGACTTTATCACTGTTAAAATGTCAGATAAAGGGGGTGGAGAGAATTTCTGCTTGGGTAGATAAATGTTACTACTTTTTTGCTTTTATACTTTAAAAAGTATGTAAGCCTTATTTTCTTATTTTGAGCACTGGTGTTGAGCTATTAATATTTTCATTAATCTATGATACAGTGGGTTTTAATCATCTGGTGGAAATGAAAGAAATTGATTTATGTGTCTGGTTCTAAAGCCAAATACATATTGGTTCAACTGACCCTCCTAAATGAAGTATGAATATATGTATTTTTTTCTATCTCTATTACTTAAAAGCCCTCTTTTTTCCCCCCTTCTCCTCCCCCCAGTGCATTTCTTATTGGTTTACTTACATTTGTTGCAAGGTTATAGATTTGGGGCTGTAAATTCCATCCTTATTGATGGTTCACATTTTTTAAGCAGTGTTCCTGTTGTGACACATTGTTTAAAGTCTACCATAATTGTTATGACTAACATGGTTTTTTTGTGTATAGAGAGCACAGTCTGAGCTAGCAGCTCATCAGAAAAAAATCCTGTATGTTGACAACCATATTGGCATCTCAATTGCTGGACTTACTGCTGACGCAAGACTGTTGTGGTGAGTTTCTTATGATAAATGTGTGCAATGCTCTAGTAACAATCAAGTAAAAAGGCGGACATCTCATACTGTCATTTAATGGGGCTGACTAAGAAAACTTGCCTTTGGTTACTGGTCTTGCACTACTATGCAAGAGACCGGGGTGAAATCCTTATTCTATTAAAGGAAATGTCAAATTCCCATGGATTTCTTTAGGGCTAGGGTTTAACTGCTTCGGCTTTGTTCTTTATCCAATGACTTGCTTCCCCACGCTGGTCAAGACTGAGTAGTCTCAGAATTGTACATCACACATTGGTTACTAATAATTCCTAAAGCTAGTGATAAAACTCGAGAGGTATTCTTTTGAATTCTCCAGCTGGCTATGTGGTTCCAGCAAATAAGATGAATATAAAATGAACAAGAAGAGTTCCTCAGTTGTATAGAAAAGGCATACAAAGGACCACTTAAATATTCATTGCAATAATATTCCAAATGAATATTTTTATTAATTTTTCACTTTTTTCCAAATAACCCCTCTTTACTACATATTCTATATCTCTTTGTTACTTTAATTAATAATGCTTCATCTGTACAATTTGGCATGCAGTCATTTAAACAACAAAGATAGGTCATGGTAACATTTAATTTTATAGTGCCTCTTGGCATTTTTGGTCTCCATAGACCGTTCTGAAACAGTAATAAATGTATACATAAATATAAGCTTAAAGGGGAAAGTGTCAAGTTGGAGGAATGTCCTTCTTTTTATGATCTGTATATTTTTATTTTCTCTCTTTATAGTAATTTCATGCGTCAGGAGTGTCTGGATTCTAGATTTGTGTTTGACAGACCTCTTCCAGTGTCCCGTCTAGTGTCACTAATTGGAAGCAGTATCCTTTTTATGTTTTTTTTTTTATATATACATATATATATATATTTGTGACATTTATTGACTTCATGCTTTTCTTAAAATTCAATTCATTTTCCACTTTATTGACGTGTTTAGAACTCTTATCAAAATAATTTTTTATTTCATTTCAAGCAAACATAGCTTTGAAAGTTACAGGAAATAGATGGAAAGATCTTGTTTGTTCTTTAGGAGGAGACTCTTTCCTCATCCATAGACTTAGTAGACAAGGCAATGAAGTGCCATGCAGAAGAACTACTGTAGCACTGGAAACAATGTTTTGAATACCTTTTACATCCGTAATCTAATGTTACTACTACACTCATTTTAGTGCATTCCAGAGATAGGTAATTAAGTGTTTTGTATGTCCTTTGTACCTGACAAAAGCAAGTGCATCAAAGAGAAAGGGGATTGATTGATTTTGCTAGCGTGGCCAATTTAGTCATTCATATATTACTTCACTGAATACACCAGTCATTTTGTTTGGGGGAAGTTAGCTGCTATAGGTCTTATTGGTGGTAAAGAGCTTAAGTCAGATGATGATATCTGTTTATCTGGAACAAGCTTTTTCACCATAGGAAAGGGTTGACAAACCAGATATCCGAGTAAAACTCCATCAGAACTGCTAAGTATTAATGTGTTGTTTGTGAAGATTTCTTAGCTTGTTTAAGAAACCCAGATACCAACACAGCGATATGGCAGAAGACCATATGGTGTAGGACTGCTCATTGCAGGTTATGATGTAAGTACAGTGAGTGAAAAATGAAACTACTAAAATATTTCATTTTTTATAGCAACTAACATTTTGTTGAGAAAGAGGCTGACAGTAGCAGTACTTAGCAATATCCATATGGCTAGAGGAATCTCTTTCTAGACCCTAAAATTTAGTTCTCATAAATGTTTAAATGAAAGTAATTTTTCTGCAGGCCCCTGGAGCGGGTATTGATGTATATATGTATACCTATGCACATCTAAAGTTCTGTGACTTAAAATGTCAAAAATGGCTAATGTTGGAGACCCAAATGAGACACTCGAAGGGGGCTTGACCATAAGAAGGTAGGTGTTTGCCATTTCTATAAATCAGGCCCCTTTATGGTGTCTCCAAATGGTTATCCAGTTTGTTCTATGTAATACAGACAAGTTGCTGCCCTGACTTTACAGATTAAGTAATTTGAAGGTAGTGGGCAGCCTGATTGATTTTTGCATGGCAAGGTTTTTCCTTGAACAAGAGTTTACATTTATACATCTGGGAAACAATGGGAAATGTTTAATATTTATTCTAGGTCATAGAAATGGGAGTTATTCATAATAGAAGCTCAATACAGTTTATAGGATTTTACAGAGAAATATGACTTTGTCCTTCAATCAAAAATATTTATGCAAGTTTCAATGAATGGCACATCGCAAAAAGGGCCAATTTAGAAAATTGAGGCTTGAAGCAACTATGCAAGAACAGCAATGTGATGCACAGCATAAAACATAGCTTTGTGCATATATAACACAAATATCATGTGACAGAGTATATATTTCAAAAATCTTTTTTAAAACTGCATGCTCTCTGGTGAACACTTTTTTTTTTTTTTTTCCTTCCCCCAGGATATGGGTCCTCACATCTTCCAGACTTGTCCTTCTGCAAACTATTTTGACTGCAGAGCTATGTCCATTGGTGCTCGTTCACAGTCAGCTCGAACTTATTTGGAGAGACACATGACTAATTTTTCTGACTGTGAGTGATGAATCTCTTCTGTTATATTTTCTAATGATCTTTAAAATATATGCTTGCTTTGTTTGTCATTTTTTATCTGGCAGTATATATTTACTACTGTGCAGAAGAGGAAGATATAATAGTTGAATAGAAAAAGACAATGTAAATCAGAAGGAAAGAAGACACTAAATGCAAAACACTGCAAGTTTTCATGTCTAACTCTTAAGTTGTTTAGCAGGCCAAATGGAGGAGAAGGGTCTGCTTTGAGAACTTGAGAAAGTCAAATAGGAAGAATGAATTATGTTTTTAGAGACCATGCTGTTCCTTTCATTTCAGAGAGAGGATAGTATTTCAAGATATACAGTGGGACAGTCCCACTGGACCTCTGGGCAAGGATGGGAGGGGCTCTGCTTTTGACTCTGGAAGGGTGGGGTTAGGGTTAGGCAGCCCTTATTGCTACCTGGAGAGCACTGCACCCCCTGCCCCTGGGGGCCTTCAGCTCTGCCCAGAGTGCATCACACGGTGCTCCAGCAGTGATTTAAAGGGCCCAGGGCTCTGGCGACTGCCACAGTAGTGGCGATGACCAGGAGCTCTGGGCCCCAGGGCAGTTACCCCCTTTGCCCCTCCCCCTGTGGGTGGGCCTGAAGATATGCATGTTGCTTGTCTGCACAATATTTAATTTGTAAATAGGAAGTGGATTTTAAATCCCAAATTATTTTTGTATTAGAAGACTTGTTTGTTTGAAAGGCCGTGTGCTCAGGCAGGCAGTTGGAAGCTGATTAGGTTTGAATAGAAACACCGTGTGCTGATTGGCTGAGCTGTAGGCAGAGGGAGGAGCTATCAGGGAGGCTGAGCACTTAAACCCTGCTGGTAAGCGACCAGGGAGCTTTGCAACCGGGTGCTCGCGAACAGGGTGAGTGCTAACAGGAGGGAGTTTTGAGAGGGGAGTTTGGGGGGAGCCAGTGACTTCTATTGCCCTTAAACTAAATCCTTTATAACAACCTCTATCTGAAACATTTAATTAACCCTCATATATAATTAGAGTAGGAAATGGAGGCAGAAGCCCAGCAGCAGAGTGGGGGCTATCCTGTTTATTGTGTCGAGTGCAGTATGTATGACTACCTACCCTGTGGGTGGGTGGCGTATGTGTGCGCTCGATGCAAGGAGCTCCTGGCCCTCAGAGACCGAGTGCGTGCTTTGGAGGCCAGGGTGGCTGAACTGGAAGAGCTAAGGAAGGCAGAGGTGTTTGTGGATGAGACTTTCCGGGACATAGTAGGGCTGTCCCACCTCAAATCTGACAGTCCTGATGCTGTTACAGAGGATGAAAGGCTCAGGGAAGGAGAGCAGTCAATGGGAGCAGAGGGAAACCATCCCATAGTTGGGACCCTCCTTCCAGAGGGTGATGTTGTATCCTCTCGTGCCGAGGATACTTCTCCGGGGGAGGGAGCTCCAGCTGTTAGGAAGAAGCAGGTTTTAGTAGTGGGGGATTCGATCATTAGAAATATAGATAGTTGGGTTTGTGATGACCGGGAGAACCATATGGTTACTTGCCTGCCTGGTGCGAAGGTTGCGGATCTCTCGAGGCATCTAGACAGACTTATGGGCAGTGCTGGGGAGGAGCCGGTCGTCGTGGTACATGTTGGTACCAATGACATAGGGAAGGGTAGAAGAGATGTTCTGGAGGCCAAATTTAGGTTACTAGGAAAGAGACTGAAATCCAGAACATCTTTGGTGGCATTCTCTGAAATGCTTCCAGTTCCACGCGCAGGGCCAGATAGACAGGCAGAACTTCAGAGTCTCAATGCGTGGATGAGACGATGGTGCAGGGAAGAGGGGTTTAGATTTATTAGGAACTGGGGACACTTTTGGGGTAGGGGGAGCCTATACAGGAATGATGGGCTCCACCTAAATCAAGGTGGATCCAGACTGCTGGCATTAAACATTAAAAAGGTCGTAGAGCAGTTTTTAAACTAAGAGGTGGGGGAAAGCCGATTGGTGCGGGGGAGCACCTGGATCGGACGGAGACTTCTCTTACACGAGGCTCCATAGGTAGGGATTCCCTAGAAGTTAGTCAGATAGGGAACGTGGGAAATAATATATGGGCAAGATCAGATGTGAAACAATCGTGCATAAAAAAATCCAATGTGTCTGTGAAAGGCGGACATATAAATAGTGGTAGTTTTCTAACATGCTTTTACACTAATGCTAGGAGTCTGTCTAATAAGATGGGTGAACTGGAGTACCTCATATCAAAGGAGGAAGTTGACATAATAGGCATCTCAGAAACATGGTGGAATGAGGACAATCAGTGGGACACTATCATACCGGGATATAAATTATATCGGAAAGACAGAACAGGTAGTGCGGGTGGCGGAGTGGTACTATATGTGAAGGATAATATAGAATCAAATGAAGTAAAAATCGTAAAGGAATCAAAATGTTCCATAGAATCATTATGGATAACAATTCATTCCTCTAATATGAATATGGCATTAGGAGTATATTACCGACCACCTAACCAGGACAGTGATAGTGATGCTGAAATGATAAGGGAGATTAGAGAGGCTACCAAAATAAAAAACACAGTAATAATAGGAGATTTCAATTATCCCCATATTGATTGGGTGCATGTCACCTCAGGACGGGATTCAGAGATTAAATTTCTTGATGCCTTAAATGACTGCTTCTTGGAGCAGCTAGTACAGGAACCCACAAGGGGAGAGTCAATTCTCGACCTAGTCTTGACTGGAACGCAGGATCTGGTCCAAGAGGTAACTGTTACTGGACCGCTTGGAAATAGTGACCACAATATAATAACTTTTAATATTCCTGTGTTGGGAAGAACACCGCAGCGGTCAAACACTCTGGCATTTAATTTCAAAAAGGGGAATTACACTAAAATGAGGAAGCTAGTTAAACAGAAACTAAAAGGGAGAGTAATTAAACTAAAATCCCTGGAAGCTGCATGGGAACTGTTTAAAGACACCATACTAGAGGCCCAACTTAAATGTATACCCCAAATAAAAAAACACAGTAAGAGACCTAACAAAGAACCACCATGGCTAAACAGCCATGTTAAAAAGGCAGTGAGAGAGAAAAGGGCAGCTTTTAAAAAGTGGAAGTCAAATCCTAGTGAGGAAAATAGAAAGGAACATAAACACTCCCAAATTAAGTGTCATAATGTAGTAAGAAAAGCCAAAAAAGAGTTTGAGGAACAGCTAGCCAAAAATTCAAAAAATGATAGTAAAATGTTTTTTAAATACATTAGAAGCAGGAAGCCCGCTAAAAAAGCAGTGGGGCCCTTGGATGATAAAGATATAAAAGGAGCGATCAAGGAAGACAGTGCCATTGCGGAGCGATTAAATGATTTCTTTGCTTCAGTCTTCACGGCTGAGGATGTTACAGAGGTTCCTAAATCTGAGCCAGCCTTTTTAGGTGACAAATCTGAGGAACTCACTCAGATTGAAGTGACATTAGAGGAGGTTATGGAATTAATTGATAAGCTGAATAGTAACAAGTCTCCGGGACCAGACGGCATTCACCCAAGGGTTCTGAAAGAACTCAAATGTGAAATTGCGGAGTTATTAACAGTGGTTTGTAACCTATCCTTTAAATCCACTTTGGTACCAAATGACTGGAAGATGGCCAATATAACACCAATATTTAAAAAAGGCTCTAGAGGAGATCCTGGCAATTATAGACCGATAAGTTTAACATCAGTACCAGGCAAATTAGTAGAAACACTAGTAAAGAGTAAAATTGCAAGGCACATAGAAGAGCACGAATTGTTGGGCAAAAGTCAGCATGGTTTCTGCAGAGGGAAGTCGTGTCTAACTAATCTGTTAGAATTCTTTGAAGGGGTTAATAAACATGCGGACAAGGGGCACCCAGTGGATATAATATACCTAGATTTCCAGAAAGCCTTTGACACGATCCCACACCAAAGGCTTTTACGTAAATTAGGTGGTCATGGGATAGGAGGAAAGGTCCTTTCATGGATCAAGAATTGGTTAAAAGACAGAAAACAAAGGGTGGGAATAAATGGTAAATTTTCACAATGGAGGAGGGTAACTAGTGGTGTTCCCCAGGGGTCAGTACTGGGACCAATCCTGTTCAACTTGTTCATCAATGATCTAGAAAATGAGGTAAGCAGTGAGGTGGCCAAGTTTGCAGATGACACAAAGTTGTTCAGGACAGTCAAAAGCAAAAGGGATTGTGAAGAACTACAAAAAGATCTCAGCAAACTGAGTGATTGGGCAGCAAAATGGCAAATGAAATTTAATGTGGGTAAGTGTAAGGTAATGCATGTTGGAAAAAATAACCCAAATTACACGTACTACATGATGGGGTCAAATTTAGCTACGACAGATCAGGAAAGGGATCTTGGAGTTATAGTGGATAGTTCTATGAAGACATCCACGCAGTGTGCAGCGGCAGTTAGTAAGGCAAATAGGATGTTAGGAATTATTAAAAAAGGGATAGATAATAAGACAAAAGATATCATACTTCCCCTATATAAAACTATGGTACGCCCACATCTCGAGTACTGCGTGCAGATGTGGTCTCCTCACCTCAAAAAAGATATATTGGAACTATTAGAAAAGGTTCAGAAAAGGGCGACTAAGATGATTAGGGGCTTGGAAAGGGTCCCATATGGGGAGAGGCTAGAGAGACTGGGACTTTTCAGTTTGGAAAAAAGGCGATTGAAGGGCGATATGATAGAGGTATATAAAATCATGAATGGTGTGGAGAAAGTGATTATAGAAAAATTATTTACCTTTTCCCATAATACAAGAACTAGGGGACACCAAATGAAATTGATGGGTAGTAGGTTCAAAACTGATAAAAGGAAATTTTTCTTCACACAGCGCACAGTCAACCTGTGGAACTCCTTGCCCGAGGAGGCTGTGAAGGCCAGGACTCTATTAGGGTTTAAAAAAGAGCTTGATAAATTTTTGCAGGTTAGGTCCATAAATGGCTATTAGCCAGGGATAAAGTATGGTGCCCTAGCCTTCATAACAAGGGCAGGAGATGGATGGCAGGAGATAAATCACTTGATCATTGTCTTCTGTTCTCCTTCTCTGGGGCACCTGGCATTGGCCACCGTCGGCAGATGGGATGCTGGGCTCGATGGACCTTTGGTCTGACCCAGTATGGCCATTCTTATGTTCTTACGTTCTTATGTTCTTACTTTTTTAGTTGCCTGGGTCATTCAGGGCAGCAGCTGGTGGTGTGGGGATTGCAAGAATCAGGACAGGGCCTTGGATGTGTGGGCTCTAGGCAGGGGGCCAGTGGGGGGGGGGGGTTGGAGGGTGGGTACAGGAGATTGAGGAGGGGCTCAAGGCAGGGGCTGAGAGGTGAGGGACTCTGGGAAGAGATGGGGGAGGGAAGGGTCTCAGGAAACAATCCCGTATATTTCACTGTGTTTCTGATGATAGCATATTGTTTGTAGGTAATTTGAATGAGCTAGTTAAACATGGTCTGCGGGCCCTCAGAGAGACTCTTCCTGCAGAGCAGGATCTGACTACTAAGGTAAACACCATGATTTTCCTTCTTACTAGAAATGACAATGACAGAGTTGATTTTTTTAAGTATTGGGTGTGTATTGTAAGATTTTAAGTGTGGGAGTCAAACATTAATATTTAGGTACAATATACTTAAATATGAGTCTAATACCAAATCCTGTACTATCAGTTCAGAGTCAGTAGATCAGTCTTTCTGTGTTTGACCATAACAAAATGATACTAATGCTAAATAGAAGACTGTTTCCCTTGTTACACAGAAATTCATGAGTTCACTAAGATAGTTTTTCTTTACTTTATTAAATTTATTGATTATTTAAGATTTGTTTAACATAGAAAAATTAGTTACAACATAGAGTAACTCAACTTCATGCTTAAATGTTCGTTTACTCTACAGCATTTAATTGGAATCTGCTGTTGTTTTCTTCAAGATAAAGTATTACCTGCATGTTTTGTGGGTTTTTTAAATGCACAGAACTGTTTCACCTGAAAACTATATAAAGGGGATTGGTATATTGATTCTTACCTTGTGATTCCTATCTGAGATCTTGTCCTTAGGTTTTATGTTTTTTTCAGTGTAAGGAAAATTTTAGTGTCTTAACATTTTTTCTAAGATTTTTTTTTTTTTAATGTAATTTTCGTTGTCCCTTTTCTGGCTGCTATCCCCCATTTAAAACTATTTGGCTTAGCTTACTCTTGCACATTCTTGGGCTGCTGCAGACCTCCTTGAGCATAAAATGGAGCAAAAGGTACTTCCAAGACTTTGACATGTCAAGCTCATGGGAATCCTAAATGGTTATGTTTGTCATCTTTGTTTTTGATGTGCTTTTTCTTTACATTTTTTGAGTTTCACATAATTCATACTTGGAGTGGCATTTTAAAATATCTAAAGTAGTAATGAAATTTATTTGTGCATTCATGCTTATGTCCAAGTATTCATTAAATGTTTTCCATGTCTAGTAGTAGTAGTATTCTTGTACAGTGCAATGCTATTGATAAAAGGCATAAGGCCAATGGGATGCATAGGGATATAGGCACAATTCCCATTGGCTATCATTGTGCATTATATGGAGAACTTACTTTTAAGTAATGTCTCTAATGGGTTTTAAAATAACTAAATGTAGACTTGTGAATAACAAACCATGTACATACACCAGGCATTTTGTAAACCCTTGAATTTTTAGGCCAATTTCCACACCAGTTACTATTACCTTATAACTCTGTCTTCAGAATTTTTTTCCATATCACATCAAATTCTTCAGTTTAATCATTAAGTTTACATAGTTTTGCCATGTTAATTTACTGTTCTTTAATGTGTCATGCCACTTTCTAAGGCTCCATCTCTTTGCACAACATAGGGCCAATTTTAGTCCATTCCTTAAGAAGCTTTATAGTTCCATGTATTGATAAAAATTCTGATACAATTCTGACCCTGCAGGTAATAATTTGACAGTATTTCTATAACTTGTTAACACCTCACCAGAAGTAGCTGAAAACAACCAGAAAAAAGAGAGCTGGCCATGTTATACCTGAAACAATCACACTGCATTTTTGGCTGATACTGTCTTGGAAGATGATAGCATCCTTGTAGGGAGTGAGCCTCCCTCACTTTCTTTTTCTAAGGAAGTCTGCCATAAAGTAAATCTGATAGGAAGGAAGGACATTTTCTGAAGTAGAGCTGCTATGCCAAATGCATCTTCATCTTAGAAGGAAGCAATAGTTTATATATTTCCTAAGTAAAAGCTGCATAAAGTCAGAGATTCACAAGAGACAGTTTCTCAGTTTTTTTTTTTTTCAACACTGTACTTAACAGAATGTTTCCATTGGGATTGTTGGCAAAGACATGGAGTTTACTATCTATGATGATGATGATGTGGCACCATTCCTGGAGGGACTTGAAGAAAGACCACAGAGGAAGGTATGTGACTTAGTTGGTTATTTTTAGAATAGCTTGAGTTGCTTCTGGTTTGATGTCGTATCTATAGTCCTCTGCTAAAAGACTGAAGATGAAGGCCAAGAAGTGTATTTAACCAGAGTAATCTGAATTTCAGAAAGCTCTAAGGGTATGTCTACACTTGCTCCCTAGTTGGAGCTAGGGATGCAAATATAGGCGACCAAAATTGCTAATGAAGCGGGGATTTAAATATCCCACGCTTCATTAGCATGATCTCGCTGGCGCGTTACTCTGCTCAACAGCTGATTCGAACCAGGAAGTGCGCGCCGGGACGTGTTAGTTCGAATCAAACCCCTTGGTTTTTTACTTGGTTACTCCTCATTTTTTGTCTACTCATTTTTTGAGGAGTAACATTAGTTTGAACCAAGGGGTTTGATTCGAACTAACGTGTCCCGGCGCGCACTTTCTGGTTCGAATCAGCTGTTGAGCAGAGTAACACGCCAGCGAGATCATGCTAATGAAGCGTGGGATATTTAAATCCCCGCTTCATTAGCAATTTTGGTCGCCTATATTTGCATCCTTAGTTCAAACTAGGGAGCAAGTGTAGACATACCCTAAAGCTGTTACTATCTTCTCACCTGGGCTGTGCCTGGCTACTGCTATCAGAACTCTCATTCCATAGATCTGCAACAAAAGTGGATATCTCAGTTTCTGAAACCTATCCCTCGATATTAGCCATCTAATCATTACTTATTGAGAGAGCTGATGTAACTGTTCTCTTCTACTTCTACCTTGATTCATTCTGCTAGCCCTAGATTAAATCTCTCCTATCTAGCTGCAGGTGTAGGGAGGGGGTCAGAAGCTGAGGCTGCATTGTTTTTCTGTAAGCATGTGAATGGCAGTTCTTACTGCAGAGTTTTGCATAATCACTGTAGAGTTACAAAGGTTTGTGTAAAAGCCTGTGCTTTGATCGACTTAATGGTTGGATTAGAGTACCTGGATTTGTATAATTGACAGATGTATAGCAACTACTTAATCTAATGCTCTGATGGCTGAAATATTTCTGTTTCCATACACGTATTTTTGCACGAGACTTCTTAGTTCATTAATCCACCATTTAGACTGTGAGATGATGTAATGGAAGCTTGATACAAGCCCAAGATTTACTAGTAACTTGTATAAAGTACAGCAGATTTCTACCCTGTTGGCAAAGTGCTTAGGATATGTCAAGCTCCATACAAGTGTAAAATTGTCATTACCTTGACCTTTTAACTGAGATGTGCAACTTGCAGATACTGTTAAGTCCCAGAAAGCAGTTCTGCCATGCCTCTAATGAAGGTGGATAATTACATTTGGGGCCTGTACACCTTTGCTTGCCTTATTTCTGTATTAATGAAGGATTATGAGAGGCTCATTGCACATCTGTGGAGGGCATTTTGCCACCTCTGACACCTGTTAATTCCAGAGAGCTCTGTGTGTGTGTGTGTGTGTGTGTGTGTCTTCTGCTCTTTTATAGTAAAAATCTTTTTTCTCTCCACAAGCTTGCTCCACCAGCTGAGGAACCTGCAGAAAAGGCAGAAGAACCAATGGAGCACTAATATTTGTGGATGACTCCATGTATTAACCTATATATAACAATATAGGAAAGTTATCCCTTAATCTTTACCCTACACCAAATGCATACTATGTTATACATTATGGGGAATTAGTCCTAAAGTATTTTCAGCTATCCTTAAACTGTCATCAAAGAACTCATACATGGGCATCTTTTATTTTAAAGGAAAGGTGTAATCACTTTTTTTAAAAAGTACCAGAATACTATCTGTTTTGTATGAAGAGCATATTGTCTTGTCAGAGCATCTGGAATAAATTTTTGTTTCTTGAAACTTGCTGTATTGATCTGTTTTTAAAAATCAGTTCGTCAAATTACTTGCATTATCTTTTCATGTATTTTTTTTTTTTTTTTTTTTTCAAGGAACCCATCACAGCAGTGTCTAGATGCCAATAGATATCTAAAAATTTATTATACTAGCTACTTAAATAATAGCTGATCAGTGGGCTTTCATTACTTATTTTAAAACTAGCTGGAGTTACCTGGCGTTGCTCGGGAAACCGGAGGAATAAATATAGAAAAACAGTAGTCCATTATCTTTTTTTGAATGGTAGAAAAGTTGCACTGATTTCTAGAGGGATTAAAATATAGGTCCGCATCATCCCCAGGGGAGTGGGGGCGGGGTGCGACCCCGGGTGGAGGGGAGGTTACATGTGGGAGGGGCGCCCCAGTTCACGCCCAGGGCTGCAAGTGACGCAGGGGGTGGGGCAGGGCAGGTGCCTGAGCCGTTGTGCGCGTGGGGGTCAGGGCACTGCATGCCTGTGCGGGGGGCAGGAAGAGGGTTGCTTGTGTAACTTCATGGGCACTGGGGGCTGCAGGTGGCAGGCACGAGACCTAGGGTGGGCGGGGCGGGGCGGGGCAGCAGGCACGGGACCTAGGGTGGGCGGGGTGGCCCCTGCAACACAGCACGATGGGTTACTTTTTGATTTTTACAGCTTGAGCTCAGGCCCGATCGGGTCCAAAAGTACCTTAAAACATTCTCTTGGATGAAAGGTTATCCCATGCAGAGTTTGGTTGCGGTAGCTCTTATAGTGTCCAAGTTATTAGCGCACAAACTTACAAACATTCTCCTTTTATATATTAGATATATTTAGTGCTCTTGAAAAATACTGATGTGACAAATGGAAAAGGAAGGTCTATTTGTCTTCAGAAGGGATCCAGAACCACTAGGGTACAGCACAAGCTTCCCTGCATATTCTGAATGTCTAACCCTTGACCTGGAAGTCTAGTAATGAGGTTTGTTCACTTCTCTGTGCCTAATCAGGTCTTGGTGTATTTGGTGAGGCCTCCACTCAGTGATCTCCACTTTTACTGATGGTGGTTTTAATGATGTTGGATCCCTGTTCATTTAGAAATGGATTGAATAAATTCATTTCACCAGAGCCACTAAACAGTTATCAGGTAGGTAGGGGTTTTCAGAGCACTAACTGGACTAAAATGAACTGATAAAAGGAAACTTATGTAATAGGCCCCATTTTATACTGAATAAATGGTGAGTTTTGGGATTGGGACGACACCCATCACCGAGCCCCCTAAGTTGTTGTGTCCATGTCGTGACTTAACTGTGTGGATTTGATGTCGTGCCAAACTGAGACCCATAATCAGTATTTAGCCACAGTTTGGGTTTACGTTGAATACCATAGAATTAAAATATAACAATACTTTCCATGACAGTGTTATAGATCCACTTCTCTAGAGTTTCTCATTGAGGTTCCATAAACCATATCAACATTAAGCATTTTATTTGATTGAATAATATACACTTGATAAAGCAACATGAAAACAATTTGCAATGCTAACATTGGGCTGCAATAGGAGACATCTGTAATGAGACTGCTGCCAGTAGCATAGCTATAGATTCTGATATGCCAACTTGAGTTAGTGTGCTAAATGTATAAAACTCAGTGTGATTAACCAGAGGGGGTGAACCTAAGTCCCAGGGACTGGATGCAGCCTTTAGCTTGCCTGGATCCGGCCCCTGTGGCTCGGAGCCCCCCTCCCCCCAGCAATGGGGGTGCTCCAGTAGTCCCACCATGGGCCTGGAGCGCACAAAATCTACTAGCCTAGGCTCTGGTGTGCAAAGACAATGTGGGGAGTGCTTTTCTCCTCAGTTGGGAGCCATGTCAGTGAGGGGTTGTCTTTTTTTCTTTTTTTGCTTTTCATTTGTGTACAGCCCCCGACTGATTTTTCTGTGGATCAGTGGCCTCCGACCCAAAAAAGTATCCCCACGCCTGTGATAAACTCAGCATTAGTTTTTCATTTCCACAGTGTTTTACACTCTTACCTTTTCTATTAGATTTGTTTGGTTATTAGAAAGATATTTGTAAGATATCAAATCTTACTGGGGCTGATTCATTGTCTTAAATGTCAGGTTAAAATATGTTCTTTAACATTTTCTTGTGTAAGTTACTGACAAGTATTGATTATTTGCACTTTCTGGCTCTTATGTACTTAAACACAATATCATGATAGATTTCAATCACTATATGGGTGTGTTTAAATACTTAAAAACTAAAGAAAATATTTTTATTTAAAAAATGTTCTACTCTAATCCATTATCTAAGTCATTAATGAAAATATTGAAAACTCAGACTTAGAACTGACCCTTGAGGGACCCTGACTACATATGCCCTCCAAGTTTGACAGCAAATTATTTAACTATATTTTGAGTAAGGTTTTTCAACTAGTTGAGCACCCATTGTTATAGAAAATTCATCTGGATTGCATTTCCCTAACTTGCTTGTACAAATGCCACGTGGCACTGCACCAAATGCCTTACTTTAATCAAGGTATATAATGTTTATGGCTTCCCCATATACACATATTCCAGTTAAAGAAGAAAATTGGGTTGCTTGGCATGTTCTTGGTAAATCTGTACTGGCTATTCCTTATACTTCTGTTTTCTGCTAGGTGCTTATACCTGGATTATTTAATCATCCATTCCAGATCTCTAAGTCAAGCTGACTGGTATATAATTCCTTTTTGTTTTCCTTTTTAAAGATCAGTACTAAGTTTGCCCTTCTCTAACCTTCTGTGACCTCACCTGTCTTCTATGAGATCTCAGTTGCTAAGGGCTCCAAAACTGAGGATGAATTTCATCTGAATCTGCTGACTTGAATACATCCCACATATCCTAAATAGTGTCCCTATTTTGGCTTGTGTGCCTTCCCCCTGGTTAATATTGTGTTGAGTATCTGGTCACCATTTTACTTTTTAGTGAAGACTCAGGCAAAATACCTCAGACCTTGGCTGCCTTGATGTCAGCAGTTTATTGGAGCTCCTTCCATGCTAAGCAGAGGATGTGCAGTTTCCTTTGTCTTTCTCTTGCTCTTAATGGCTGTATTGACACGACAACAAGAAGTCAGAAAAAGATATGCAAATTGCGAACCACAATTTGCATATCTTTTTCCACTTTTCTTTCGGAAGAGGCTTTCCCAAAATTTGCCACATCTCCACAGTGCCAAATTTTGGAAAAACCTCCTCTTTCGGCACATCCTTTCTTCCTCGTACAATGAGGTTTACAGAGATGGCGAAAGAACATGACCGTTTTTCAAATTTTTTTTCGGAAAAGTGGACATGTTCCTTAGACATGGCTACAGTGTAGATGTAGCTAATTTATTTGAAGAGCTTTTATACCTCTTGGTAATTGTAATGCACTTTGTGCCTTTCTGATATTTTTCCCTGAGTGCTTTTGTATTCCTTATTAATTCATTCATTCCTTATTAATTCATTCATAGTTCCACTTTTTGAGGACTTTGAGCTGAGAATCAAAGAAAAGAGTTCCCAAGGGAGCCATATTGACCACCTACTATTCTTTTTTTCTATCTTTCCATATACTCTTATTGTTAGCTTTTGTGTCTTCAGTATTATCTCTGTGAGAAACTACTAGCTCTCCTTTATCCCTTGATTTTTCTTCCCATGGGATTTAACAGACTCAGAACTCATAGGTATAAGTCTGCTCTTTGAAGTCCATTGTCTTTATTCTGCTATTTTCATCTAGGCTGTTGGATCGAATCATAAAATCTACCATTTCATAATCACTTTAACCTAGCTACTTTTCATCTTCAGATTTGCAACCGAATCCTTGTTCATCAGGATCAAGTTGTAGCCTGGGGGAGAAGTATACTAGAATTTATATGGGGGAGGCTCACCAATCTGGCTAGAAGGTTCTAGGTTTCATCCTCCTTACCCCAGGTCGCAAAAGTTGAGAACTATAAAGCTATTTCTGGAGGTGGATCTGGCAGCAGATCACAATAAAGATAGTGACAGATTGAAACAATTTTTATTATGACAGGTATTAAGATGACCGACAAAACACAGCATACAGCATCGATTACACAGTTTGATTCATTCACCTCTGAGGGTAACATTAACAAAATCTGGTTCTATAAATTGTGCTTATCTAGGTATATAGATAGAATTACCTAACATAATACCATACTCACATACCCTTCTTCCAGATGACTGAGCATGGAAGGATCAGCCTCCCTCCGCTTGTGGGACTTTGGTGCAAGGTCAAGTATGGAAAACTTAGAAGCAAAGACTTAGAATAAGTGAAGCAAAGAGCTTAGATGAACTAAAGTGATACTTGATAGAGCTTGTGCTAGTGTCCCGAGCTTCCTTATTCCCATAGCTTTTATCTCTCTTTTGCATCATGATACCCAGCCTCCATTAACCATGAACAAATTTCTGTACCCTGAGATTTTGTGTGTACACATACTTGAGTGGATGGTGATATTGGGACATCTTTTGAGTATGCGTGAATAAAATCATCTGATGCCCCACCTTGGACTCGTTCCCGGACATGGAAAAAGCAGGAACCTTGCTGTTAGGTGCAAGAAGGCCTGGTTCCTCCTGTTTCCTTAATCCAAAATGTCAGTTAGCTGGGTCTTGCAGTTTTGGACCTATTTTAGATCTCACGAGGCACTGAGTCACGTACCCCATCTGTGTACTGATCCAACTGAAGATTTCACCACAAACTCTTTCCTAATTTCTAAAAAGATATTAAGGTTATTTAATTTCTAGAAGATAATTAACCCTTACATATCACACTACACTACTGTTAAACCCACCTCTTACAGGATAAGTCAAGTCCTGCAGACCTTGCATTACTATTAAAATATAGAAAAGGATACAATAGGAAAAGATATAGCTGGGCAGGCTACAAAGTTTAACATGGCTATCCCTTGGTTACTTCCTCTACTTCCTGAAACAAGAAGCTGTCCCTATTGTCTTCTATGCACTTATTAGGCATTTTGTGTTTTGTCATACTATTTTTCCAACAGGTATCTGTGAACCTAAAGTCCCCCATTACCACCAGGTCTTGTGTTTTTGGACATTTTTGTTGTTCTAGAAATGCCTTATACCCCTCCTGCTATGCTCTGGCATCTTTAACCTTTTGTCTTTTACCTGGTCTGCCTTTCACTTCCTTCTGGCCCTTGGAACAAGCATAACATTACTTCCCTATTTATCATGTCTGTCCTTTTGAAACAAACTATGACAATCCATACCAATTTTTTGGTGGCAAGACTTATTCCAAGTCTCCCTGCTGCCAATTACATACTTGACCTTGTGTACTAAAATTTCCAGTTCTTTCTGTGTATTCCTTGTACTCTGCATTTGTGTGTCAGATGTTGAGTGGATTCCCCCACCATGTTCTCTCTTGTTGCATTTCCATTTTGCCCTCTTCTCCCTCCCCTCCCAAACTCATCTTCTGTTAAGGTCACCTGCTGTTTTTGGTTTGTTTTTTTTTTTTTTTTTTTTTTTTTTTTTAAACCTACCATCAGGCTTTTGTCACCTGCTCACTTTTGAACACTGCTGAAAGCCCTCCTTGATAGGTGTTCATGACTCTGTGTACAAAGATGCTCTTCCCCTTTTGGGGCAAGAAAACCCCATTTCTTCTCAGCAGTTTTCCTTCCCAGAATAGAATCCTATGCTTGAGGAAGCCAAAGCCCTACCATCAACACCATTTGTGTAGCCACATTTTCATCTCCAGGATGCTAGTAGGGACCTCGTGGGCCCACATAAGAGGGAACGTGGCTCATAAGGGCAATCATGCACTACTAATCTACTAGATAAACTTAAACAACAAATAGTCTGGTATCATTTTAAAGACTAACAAAACATGTAAATGGTATCATGAGCTTCTGTGGGCACAGCCCACTTCTTCAGATGACCAGCATCTACTAGAGTTCTTTGAGGGGGTCAACAAACATGTGGACAAGGGGGATCCAGTGGATATAGTGTACTTAGATTTCCAGAAAGCCTTTGACAAGTTCTCTCACCAAAGGCTCTTAAGTAAAGTAAGTTGTCATGGGATAAGAGGGAAGGTCCTTTCATGGATTGAGAACTGGTTAAAAGGCAGGAAACAAGGTAGGAATAAATGGTAAGTTTTCAGAGTGAAGAGAGGGAGCTAGTGAGGTCCCCCAAGGGTCTATCCTGGGACCAATCCTATTCAACTTATTTATAAATGATCTAGAAAAAGGGGTAAATGGTGAGGTGGCCAAATTTAGTCATGATATCAAACTGCTCAAGATAGTTAAGACCAAAGCAGACTGTGAAGAGCTTCAAAAACATCTCACCAAACTAAGTGATTGGGAAACAAAATGGCAAATGAAATTTAATGTTGATAAATGTAAAGTAATGCACATTGGAAAAAATAATGCCAACTATACATGCAATATGATAGGGACTAATTTAGCTACAACTACTCAAGAGAGATAGCTTGGAGTCATTGTGGAGTGAGAGGGCGGTGCCCAGCAGCTGGAGGGAGCTGGGATGAGCCGAGGCTTCCCTGGGCCAATGGATCGGGGAAGGGTGGGCGGGTGGGCAGCAGAGGGCAGGGATTGCTGGGGCTAAGAACTGGGGAGGAGAGAGAAAGTCTGAGATTGGTTGCTAGAGGGCAGTGGGGACTGGAGGGGCTGTCAGGCCAGCTGAGTCTGGGGCAAGGAATAAGATGGGCCCAGGCTGGGAGCCAGGATGGTGTGTGTTAGGGTAGTTTTGACAGGAAGGAGATAAATGGAGCAAACTGGGCTGGACTCCTGGGAGGGGGCCAAGTGCGTTGGGCAGGCTGGAATTGGAGAGGCAGGTGGGGGGATCCTGCTGGGTGTGCTGGGCACTGACTGTGTAATCGCCTCATGGGGAAGTGTCAGTAGAGCCTGAATCTCATATTCCTTTGCCTCACAGGGACTTATTGAGGAGCTGCCTGGGGACTCACCATCTGGCGCTGTCCTCACCAACTCCCTCACTGCTGTGGGCAGGCTCAGGTACTAAGCCCTTCCCATCTGGCTCCCTAACCACAGTGCTGCCCCTCCCACTCTGAGGCCCCCTCCCAAGGCTGGTTTCTCCAGCAGAAGGGGCAGGAAGGTTCCTTGTTTTCTGCCTGAACTCTTCTTTTGCTCCAATAATGCTATGGAGTTCTTGAGGAGAGGCTCCCTCCCATGTCAGATACAGGAGAGCAGGAGAGTCCAGGCCATTGTCTGTCTGGGAAGCCTTCACATTCCCTGGGTCAGTGCCTCAGTTTCCATTTTTGCCTGCCTGGGCCTGTTCCCTGCGGTTTCACATCCAGGTTGGTGCCAGTCCCACTCCTGCACTGCAGTCTAGTATCAACACCTCTCTTTTGCCAGCATCATAAATCCTGCCCTGGAGCCAGAGCTGGAGATGTACTTTCTGAGAGCTGCCCTGCATGCCGTCTTCACCTCAGCTAGGACACCTCCTAAGGGGAGACAGAACTTCAGCTCCTCCTTGCCAGGATCAGAAGTGACCTCTGGTCCCTGCTCCCTTGATTGGCTGGAGCTCCAGAGCTAGGGGTTGGTATGCAGAGATGGAAGAAGCTGCAGTGTTGGATCCTTCCCTCGGGGGGGATCATGTTACCCTCCTAGGACTTCTTCCTTCCTTGCGTAGCAGGCTATGTTTTGCCCAGCTGCCATAGCAGCTTGGGTCTTCCCTACTTTGTTGCCTATGAGGCCCTCTACAGAGCCCTCCTAAGGTCATGGATTGAGGAGCCAGCTGGCACCCTGCCCTGAACCCTTGCTAATTGCATGCAGTGGGATCTGAATGAGCAATGTCAGTACTTTATAGAGACCCACATCCTGTGGCAGGTGTAGCCCAAATTTCCCTAACTCTGACCCATAGCTCTCCTTTGTTTTGCAGACTCTGATCCTGAATACCAGGCTGGGGAACCTGCTGGTGAAGTCCTCGGCACAGACAGACCCTGTGGTAGGGCAGGGAGCAATTTTACCTTAACTCCTGAGGAAGACTGGCAAGGAGAGACTGGAGGATCCATTTCCCACTCTGTCTTCCTAGCTCAGCCCCCAGTGGACTGTCCTGGGTCAGGCAATTGGTGAAATGCATGTGTTTCACACCCCTGGTTCCTTAGCCTCATCTCTGGTACCTCTCCTCTCTGGCTGCTCTTGACCCAAGACTGTCTTTTGAGCTGGGGGAGGGAGGGGAGCAAAGATGTACTGAAGCCATTGCAAACAGTGAGCAGGGCTGGGCAAAGGGAGGGGCATTCCCAGGCCAGCTTGGACAACTGGGTCCCAGCTAGGGTTGCCAGGTGTCTGGTATTGAACCGGACAGTTCGGTATTTTTGTTTCCTGTCCGGTAAAAAAATCCAGAAAATACCGGCCCCCTGAAATGTCCTGTACTGTCTGATATTTTCCCAGACAGGAGGCAAAAAATCCCAGGCTATCCGGCTTAATACAGAGGCAGCCTGGCAACTCTATTGCTTACCAGGTTCTGCAGGGGAACTGTTCAGCCTGACAGAGGGAGGCAAGATGGTGGGTGGCAGCCTGTTAGGGCCAAAAAGCCTCACCATGCATTTCTTAAAAGGGCCACACTGTATTTTTTTGTTTTTTGCTTAACAACTCTCGGGGGCCTTTTTTTTTTTTTTTAGTATTTTTTCTAAAACCGGCTGGCAACTATAGTCCCAGCCTGGCCCAGGGCTCGCTCCCTTGCTACAGCCCCACAGCTCTGGGCAGGGAGCAGGAGCGATGCGGTGAGAGGGGAGTGATGCAGTGAGTGGGGAGTGATGCAGTGAGTGATGCGACTCCTGGGGCAGGGAGGGGAACAGCCATAGGGAAGGGAAGTCACTGCCCAGTTGAAGTGGCTGAAGCTACACAGAGTCAAGCCCAGCAGTGCTGCAATGGGGCAGCTGTGGTAACACAACTGGCGACCAATCAATTTTTCTATCAGTAGTAGGTACTACCAGACAAGTATGTCCTCTTTTTGCTTACTTAGCAAATTCTGTCAGCCAGGATCCTCATCTGTCAGACTCTGCTACTTGCCATGAGGTCAGAGCTGCCCTTCACATCCTCTGGTCCAGGACTCCCCTTCTGATTTTTCTTCTCCAGCCAGGCCAGCCCCTCCACTGTCACTGTATCTTGCTTGATCCTAGGGCCGGCCCACATTTTGGCACTTGAAGCGGGGAACTCAAATGATGCCCCCATGCCCCCTCACTTGGTCCAAAACTTTGAAAGGTCTCAATTCTGCCTTCTTCCTGTTCTACTCCTCCCATGGTACTGCAGACAGAATACATATGCACCAGTAGCAAACACAATTTTCTACACTCTGTCCTCTAGGGGTGCCCCCCACACTCTGGCAGCCACCTCAGTTCGCCTCATGGTAAGGTCAGCCCTGCTTGATTTCGCCCCCCCCCCCAGACGAGTACATTTCTGCCCCCTACTCAGACCCTGCTCACCCACCCGCTGCGCCCTGGCCTCTTCGCAAATTCTCTGAAGAGCAAGCAAGGGCACGTGCCAGGGAGCCGGCTCAGTTCGGATGCGCATGCTCAGTACCCCCCAAGCAGGGCCTTCGGAGCTGGCGCTCGGAGCCGCAGCGCTGGTGTGAGTTGCAGCCGCGCGCCCAGCGCTCTGCTCAGGACACCCGGGGGCAACGACGTGCCTGCTCTGCTAGTGCCTGCCTGAAGACCGCAGCTGGAGGTCGCGGTTACGCGGCGAGTGAGGGCCGCGCATGCGCGGGGTTGTGTTCTCCCCCCCCACACACACGCACTGGAACCAGGCGTCTTTGTGCGTTGCAGCGCGCGGAGGAGGCGTGTCCTTCTGCGGCCGCCGTAGTACCGATGTGGCCCGTCGTGGGGAGTGGTTCCACGTCAGCCACCGACAAGCGGGCAGAGACGGGGCTCCAGGGGTCCCGCCGCGGGCAGCACGAGACGCAGGTACAGCGCTTAGGGCGGCTGCCCAGCGCGGGCACCCAGGGGCTCGGGGCGCCCTGCGGGCCGTGGTCAGAGACCGGCCCCCGCCCCTTTCCGGAGCCAGCGGCCCCGGGTCCTTCGTCGCCAGCGGCCTCGCTCCGCTCTGCCGGGGAGTCCGGCCAGCGCCTGGCGGCGGGGGCGGGGGCGGGGGCGGGTAGCCGGCGCGGTCCCTGCGCAAGGGGGTAGCGCGCCACGGAGCCGGGCCCTGCGGGGTCTGCTCGCGCCCCCGGCTTGCTGAGGTAGCGAGGTTTGAACCGTCCTGAGACTAGTTTTGCCCCTGTGGGCCCGCAGTAGTTACCCGGGCTTCCCGCAGGCTCCCACGCCGCCTGCCCCCAACGCCTCGCATGGGCCGGGGCCGGGGCTGCAGCTTTGCTACGAGTTCACCTCCGCTGCGAAGCCTCGTTCTCTTTGGGCTGAAACTCTCCGTGTCAAGTAAAATTTTGGAGAGTTTCAGCAAAGACCCACTCAGCTGGTGTGTGTGTGTGTGTGTGTGTGTGTAACTTCTGGGTTTTATACGTGCTGCTTGTTGTGATCATGTAGCCGTATTGTTAGATCCATGGCGTTACGGTGAACACAAGAACAATGACAAGTTATAGCTGTGGGTAGCTATAATAGAGATTATGAAGTAAATCTTTGTTTCTGTGTACTATTTAAGTTCCTCATCTTGCAAACATTTGAATAACTTTGTACAGGAGTATTCGCTTTGAAGTTAATGGCCCATGTTTAAAATTAAGTCTATATGAATATTCAGGTTTGGGGCCATGGTATTTTTTATTTTTTGATATAGCCATTCTGTGGTATGTTGACATAGAGACTATTATAGTTAGGGGTGTTAGCATGTAATTGAAGAGTCATGTGACTGCATTAAAATTTAGCAGTTACATGACTATTCCATAATCCCTGGGGGCAGAGCTGGCAGTCAGTTCACTCTGGCCCTACTCGTGGGGAGCCCCCTGCCATCCTGTGCTGCTGCCTCTCAGAAGTAGCAGCGTGGGGTGGCAGATGGGAGCTGGTATGCAAGGGGAGCTGGTTTAAAAACAGAGGCAGCAGCGTGGGGCGGTATACCCTGTATGCTGCTCCACATCCCACAGAGCAACCTCTGTCCACAGCAAGCCTGGATGTGCCGGGACAGGGCGGGGGGGGAGGGGCAAGTGGCTCCACAGAGCCAGTGCTTCTGTGTGTTGTCCCCCCCACCCCCACTGCCTTTGTAGGAGACAGCAAGGAGGGGCAGGCGAGTCCATGTGTGTATTTGGCTTCTGCCTGCCCCCTTCACCCTCAGTGCTGCTGCTGTGCCTCTATCAGAATCAGCAGTGCAGGGGCGGGGATAGGTGGAGTCGCTGCCCACCTGCCTCCCCTTGCTGCCTCTGATACAGAGGCAGCAAGGGGGAGAGAATGCCTGTAGTCAACAGGATCAACCAATGAGCCTTAGTTTATCGGTTAATCGTGTAGTCATCTACATGTTGACATCCCTAAGTATAGTTACTATCTTAAGTGTTTCATTATTTTTTTCATAAAAAATAGGAAAATGTGAAATAAAACATGCGCTTTAAAATTTTGAACTATATTGTCGCTAGTTTTCATCAAGAAATAGTTACTTGGAAAAATGACAGTTTTTTGAACTGATGATATAAGCTGGGGATGTAAAATCCTGTTTAACTGGCTAACTGGTTAATTATATTGTTTAACCAGTTAACCAATTTAAAAGGGGTGAGTGGGGGGGCCCTGCCTGCCTCTGGGTGGAATGTCCTCTCCCCTTCCCCCTCCTCTCCTCCTCCCCAGGCAGAGGCTGCTTCAGTCCAGTCAGAGCAGCCCCTGCCTGTGGCCCTCCCACTGCAGGCAGGTGCTGTATGGGCTGGGAGGCCAGAACATCCCCTGCTTGTAGAGGTCCAGGGTACATGGCAGGCAGGGGCTGTTCTGGCATCCTGATTGGAGCAGCCCTTGCCTGTGGGGTTCACACCAAAGGCAGGGGCTGTGCTAGAGCAGTCCCCTGCCTGCAGTAGGCAGGGAGCTGCTCCACCACCGGTAATCTTAACTGGTAAGCCTCAAATCCCTATTATAAGCAATTATAAATTTACCTTGCAATCTTGATATGTTTTAGCTTATGTCTTCAGAGAATTTTAAAATATGTGCAGTTGCTGAAAAACAGTTATGCAGCTCTGTAATTCTAGGGAATGGTTTCGGGCATTGGTTCTCAAGCAGAGTGCACATACCCCGGGGGGATATGCAGGGGAGGAAGTCAACTCATCTGAATATTTGCCTACTTTTTCAACATGATACATAAAAGCACTAGCAATATCAGTACAGACTAAATTTTCATACAAACAATGACTTATTTATACTGCACTACATGTGATGCACCAAAACGTATTCCAATTGATTTATAACTGGATGGTAAAAATAAAAAAGCAGTTTTTTACTAACTGTTGTGATGCTTTTGTATTTTTATGTCTGATTTTGTAAGCAAATGGTTTTTAAGTGAGGTGAAACTTGGGAGTGTGCAAGACAAATCAGACTCCTGATAGAGGTACAGGAACCTGGAAAGGTTGGGAGCCACTCTTTTAGGGTATGAAATAGGGCTGTAGATAAGATTGGGGCAAAAGAGAATTTCATAACTGCATAGTGTGCAGTTTTATTCTTTGTAGGGATGTAAAATCCAATGTAATTGGTTAACTGTTTAAGCATAATGTTTAACCTGTTAACTGATTTAAAGGAGGGAAGCCAGGGGATGAGGTGGGGTGCTGCTGGAGCCTTTCAAGCTGTTTCAGTCCCCTGCTGGTTAACTATAACTGGTAAGCAACAGCTGGTAAGGTAACCTGTTGATCACATCCCTAATGTGAAAGCTGAAAACGTAAACTGAATAAGATCAAGAAATGCAACAATTATGATTCTTAAACTTAATTTTTATGCAGTTATGAAATGTTTTATATTAGCAATATGTTTTATATACACTAATCAACAATACTTGATTATGCTGTCTATGAAGTCTCACATGGGTCTCAAGACAGGGTAGGCAGAGCAGAACCTTTGTATTAGATGCCATGTAGAAGTTCTCAGCACTTCCTGCATATTTTGTGGCGCTTATGATCATCATAAGCTCAAAATTTCACATTTCTCAAAATGAGTAATTTCCAGCAGGTGAGCTCATTGGGGGACACAAGGTCACATGGGCAGTTGGCATTGATGTAGTCCATTATCATAATTCTGATGCAGCTTTTAACTTCAGCAGACTTTCAGACTTATCACGGTACCCTTAACCATCTTGATGCTGTCTTTTCAGTGCTTTGGAGTGTTTGGAAAAGATATCCACATTGCCCTGTCTCAGAGCCTGAATCCTGATTAGCCTTCAGATCTCTTAGTTTTGAAAGTGAGCTGGGCAAATTTTTGAGTGAAATTGTATGAGGGGTTGCCTGTGATGGTAGTGGGCAGAGCTCAGTAGCCCTGGAGCTCAATTTCAATTTATTTCCTTTGTGCATAAAGCTTATCCTAAAGGGCTTCTGTTTGTCACCAGGATCAGGAAGCAGTTCCCATATCCCCAGTGTATTAGGGAAGAATTAAAAAAAAAAAAATCTCCTAAAGCATCAGACAATGGCCGTGGCTGGAGATGGGACTTGTGGGGGTGGGTTTGGGCCAGGTCTCTGCATGACCTTCAGCTTTCTCTCAGATGCTTGACTAGCTGATTATTGCTCATTTGCTCAGGATCTAACTGACCATTAGGTGTGAGAGCAGGAAGGAATTCTGTCTTTGTCAGATTGACAGTGACATGGCGGGTTGTGCTTTCCTTTGCATCATATGGGTGCAGAACACCTGCTAGGACTATCTGGGTATATCTCACTTGTACATTTTCTGCCATTAGAACATAGGATGGCCGTACTGCGTCAGACCAATGGTCCACCTAACCCACTATTCTGTCCTCTGATAATGGCCAGTGCCAGGTGCTTTAGAAAGAATGAACAGAACAGGTAATCATCAAATGATCCCTCCTTTGTCAACTATTCCCAGCTTCTGGCAAAGAGAGGCTAGGGAAGGTGTTCCTGCCCATTATGGCTATCATCCATGAATTTATCTAGTTCTTTTTTGAACCCCGTGATAGTCTTGGCCTTCACAAAATGCTCTGGCAGTGAGCTCCATGGGTTGACTGTGCATTCTGTGCAGAAATACTTCCTTTTGTTTGTTTTTAAACCTGCTTCCTATTAATTTCATGTAGTGATTCTTAGTTACTGTGTTATGAGGAGTCATGATTTTATATAGACCTCTGTCATATCCCTCCTTAGTTGTCTCATTTCCATGTTGTAAAGTCCCATTCTTACTGAATTCTCCTCATATGGAAGCCATTCTATACCCCTAATCACATTTGCTGCCCTTTTCTGAATCTTTTCCTGAATACTGCATGCAGGTATGGTCAAAAAAGGCACTGGAATTGGAAGTGGATATATCATGAATTTATATAGAAGTAATATCCTATTTTTGTCTTACTTTCTATCCCTTTCTTAATGATTTCCAATATTCTGTTGGCTTTTTTGACTGCCGCTGCACATTGAGTGGATGTTTTCAGAGAACTATCCACAATGATTCCAAGATCATTTTCCTGAGAGGAAGAGCTAATTTTAAACCGCATCATTTTATATAGCTAGTTGGGATTATGTTTTCCATTGTGTAAGATTTTGCATTTGTCAACATTGATTCTCATCTGCCATTTTGTTGCCCACTCACTCAGTTTTATGAGATCCCTTTGTAACTCTTCACAATCTGTTTTGGACTTGGCTATCTTGAGTAACTTTACATCTTCTGCTGATTTTGCCACCTCACTGTCTACATTTTTTTCAGATAATTTATGAATATGTTGAATAATACTGATTCCAGGACAGGTCCCTGGATGACACCACTATTTACCCCTCTCCATTCAGGAAAACTGACACTTTATTCCTACCCTTTATTCCCTACTTTAAAAGCAGATACTGATCCAGGAGAGGACCTTCCTTCTTATTCCATGGCTTACTTTGCTTAAGAGCCTTTGGTGAGAGACCTTGCCAAAGATTTTCTTAATATCAAAGTAAACTATATCCCAGGGATCACCTTTGTCCACATGCTTGTTGACACCTTCAATTCTGGTAAGATGGGTGAGGTGTGATTTCCATTTACAAAAACCATGTTGGGTCTTCCCCAACAAATTCTGTATGTCTGTCTAAAAATTGTTTTTACTATATATAAGCCAATTTGACTAGCTTTTGCCTGTAATTGCTGGGATCGCTTGGGGAGCCTTTTTAAAAAATTGGTGTCATATTAGCTATCCTCCAGTCATCTAGGACAGAAGCTGATTTGAATGATAAATTATATATTACAGTTAGTAGTTAGGGACGTAAAATCCCATTTAATCGGTTCACCAGCTCAGTGGGCCTAGCCAGGGCTGGAACGGTCCCTCCCCCTTCTGTGGTGCAGCATGAATGCTTTGGCCAGGTCAGGCCTGCCATACGTGGGAGCTACTCCAGTCTGACTGGGCTACCGGTTAACCATAAGTGGTAAGCATCACCCCGTAAGGATGATTTGGATTTGAGAACCTCCCTAACAATACTCAGCCATGAAAACCTATTCATAAGAATGGCCATAGTGGGTCAGACCCAAAGGTCCATCTAGACCAATATCCTGTCTGCCAACAGTGGCCAATACCAGATGCCCCAGAGGGAGGGAAAATAACAGGTAATCCTCACATGATTCCTCCCCTGTCATCCATTTCCAGACCAACAGATGCTAGGGACACCATTCCTACCCATCCTGGCTAATAGCCATTGATGGACCTAACTTTCATGGATCTATGTAGCTCTTTTTTGAACCCTGTTAAAGTCCTAGTCTTCATCACATCCTCTGGCAAGGAGTTCTACAGGTTGACTGTGTGCTGAGTGAAGAAAAATTTCCTTTCATTTATTTTAAATCTGCTGCCTATTAATTTCATATGGTGACCCCTAGTTCTTATATTGTGGGAATAAGTAAATAACTTTTCCGTATTGACTTTTTCCATATTAGTCATGATTTTATAGACCTCTACCATATCCCTCTCTTCCCTCCCCCCCACCTTCGTCTCCTCTTTTCTAAGCTGAAAAACCCAAGTCTTTTTAATCTCTCTTCATATGGGACCCGTTCCAAAACCCTCATCATTTTTGTTGCCCTTTTCTGAACCCCTTCCAATGCCAATATCTTTTTTTCAGAGAATTTTTAAGTTTCCTTTAGTGGCCTTGTTTTCCTTGAGTGATTCTCAGTCCCTTCTGTTTTCTGTCTGTGGCACATAATATAGTCTAGTCTCCTGGCGGCTGTAAAACTTTGGTCTCGTTTCAGTTGTTGACTTAACGTGCAAGTGCTTGTTAGTATTGGTGGCCTGTACTATATAGAAGTCATATAATGATCTCAAAGTCCCTTCTGCCCTTAAGCTCTGTGAAGTTTAATCAAACACGTGGTTATAAGATATTGTACGAGTGATTGTTTTTCGTTTAAAAAAGAACAATTAACTACCCTGAATAAAAAGAATACTATGTAAAGCTTTGAATTTGTTTTATGTATGAGTTCTTAATAAGAACTAGGGATCTCAGCATGTAGACAACTACACGATTAACCGATAAGCCTGGGTTTATCCGTTAATCTTGTTGACTACGTGCACTTCCCTCCCCCCGCTGCCTCTGTATCAGAGGCAGTAAGGGGGGGGAGGTGGGAACTGGTGCTAGTGAGGTGCTGGCTTTTAAGCTGTTTCCCCATGAGCACTGGATCCCATGGTGCCCCCTCTCCCCCACTCCTGCCCTGCTGCCTCTGATAGAGAGGCAGCAGCGTGGGGGGGGGGGGCAGGCAGGAGCTGGTACATGCAGGAGGCCGGCTTTCAAGACAGTTGCCCCTGTGTATTTGCTCCCGCAGAGCTGCCTGCCCCTCTGCGCTGATGCCTCTCTTATCAGTGGCAGCAGCGTGGGTATGGGGGGACAGGCAGGAGCTGATACGCGTGGGGAGCCGTCTTTTAAGGCATCTCTTCATGTGTGCCAGCTCTGCAGAGCCAGCTACCTCTCTCAGAGGCAGTGGGGAGCCCAGGGCATGCTGCTGTGGAGCATCCTCTGTCCACGGGGAGCTTGGGCCAGCAGCCCCTGTCTGCTGCAGGCTGAGGCTTGCCTCAGATGGGGGCTGCTCCATGGGATGCCGGAGCAGCCTCTGTCTCTGGGGAGCTCAGGGATAGGGACAGGGGCTGCTGGAGCCCCGGGCTGCTGGACTGCAAGGGACTCCCTAGGAGTGGGACCGGGAGTGCACTGATTGCCAGCCCCGCCCCTGGGGACTATCAAATAGTCATGTAACCATTAAAATTTGATGAGGTTACACAACTATTCAATTACACACTGTCTAACATCCCTAATAAGAACTATAAGTTGAATCTCTGCAATCTGGTTGTGATGGGGTGAGGTCACAGAAGACCCATTGGGGGTGCTTCCTAGGGTGCTAACAAGGCCACTGTCACTCCTTTTCCTGCTCTCTGAGGGCTTCTTGCTGCCCTGTCCTACTGGGCCAGCTCCCTGGTCTCACCCAGCCAAAGCACAGAGCTGAGATCACTGCCCTCCCCCACAGCAATACAGACACTGAAACTCTTCAGGTCCAAGGAAACGCAGTTTTGGGCCCAGCTTCCTGGGATACCACTCCCCAAATGGGATCAGAACGCCAAAGGAATCCTTTAGGTAAGCCCCCTTTAACTATGAAAAGGGAATGTACACACTGATTGCTCCCCCAGATAGTAAATAAAAGTGATTTTATTAAGTACAAGCAGTAGGATTTAAGGGGTTATAATGAGAATAGGCAGAGCAAAGTAGATTACAAACTTAAAATAACAGAAAACGCTTAGCTAATTCTAACACTAAAACCTCAGTACAAACTTATTTCCAATTCACCCTCAAACTGCTCTTGTTCCAGCTAAGCCGTCAAACTAGGGAAGTTCCCTATCACTGGGGTCTCTGGTTCACTTTCTTGGGTGTGCCAACCAAAGACCAAGAAACTCCTACCTCTCTATGGTTTTATAAATTCCCACTTTGGGCAAGAATTCTCTTTCTGCATTGCACCCTTAGAAGGGAAGTTACCTCGCCAGCCCCTACCAATTAGAGAGGTCCCATGACTTTGTAGGACCAACCACTGCTAAGACTTAAGACAGAAGGGACTGTTGACTTACGATTGCTAAACATTGAGGCATCCCAGCGTTGCAGGCACCCTTGCTGGCTTTCGTTTGAACATTTAAAACCACAAAGCAGTCCACATTGCATGTGTCTAATTGTACACACAAGAATGCTACATACACCAAAGTGAGATATACAGACCCAGCAGATTAAGGCATGAGGATTGATTGATAGGTTACATGAAGCACTTTGTCCCAAGCATCTTTGAGTTATGCCTGTGTGTCCATAAGTCCATTTCATAAAGCATAGGTGGGGGGGTCCGTCCCACTGACACTCTCCGGCCTAGCAACATCCCAGGTCTGGCAGGGCCATAGTTATCACTGGACCAGAGAGCCTGGTTAGGAGCAAGGGTGGCCAGGGTCAGGAGCAAAGCCTTGGCCTGCAGCAGCAGTCAGGCGGCTGGGAGCCCCTGCTAGGCTGGTGATTGGGAGCACAGTCTAGGCTGTGACAGCAGCGGGGCCAGCGTGGTGGGGAACATAGCCACGATCAGGGCTGGTGGTAGACTGATGCTCCAGAGCGGCCAGCAGTGGTGGGGAACCTTGACCTCCCCTGGTTCAGCAAACTCCCTGGTTTGGAACCACTCAGGTCCCCAGGGTACCAGCCCAGGGAGGTCCAGCCTGTAGTGAAAAGGACTTCTCTTACACCAAAATGCTCCGTTATTACAACTGATCTCCAGTATGTGTTTTCATTTTTGGGAAAGGCCTAACAAATATTACAGGTTCCTCTCTATAAACTTAAGTTTGTAGCTTCACTGCAGAGTTGGTGTCTCTTAGGTTAGGCTAGTTCAAGTGAGAGCTTCCATATTGCAGAAAAATTCATATTTGGAGGCTGTTCCAGAAGTTAATCCCTCTGATGGTTAGGAAGCCTTCTAATTTCCAGTCAAAATTTGTTCATTACTAGTTTAGAAGAATATTCTTGGGCCAACATTGTCCTTTAGCTTGTATAGCGCTTTACTGTCCCTGGTACATATGCCTCTAATGTATGTATAGAGAATAATCATATGCTTTCCAGCCGCCTTTTTCCAAGAGTAAACAAGTCAGGCTTTTCTTGTCTCTAGGACAGGCTCTTCATCCCATTGATCATCCTAGTCGAATCATAGACGTGTGGAACCACAAGGGACTTTAAGAGATTATTTAGTCCAGTCCCCTGCACTCATGGCAGGAGTACTTAATAACTAGATAATTCCTGATGGTTATTTGTCTAATCTGTTCTCAAAAACCTCTGACAGAGTTTGCAACTGCCCTAGGCAATTGGTTTTAGTTAAAATTATTTAAATGGTTTCAGTAGTTTTTTTTTACTCTAATTAAAATTAATCTTTAAAAGGTTAAGTGAAATTTTGTAATCCTGGTTATAGTATTTGTTACTGTTTTATAATACTTTGGTCTTATCAATCACAAAGTGCTTTGCAGCCTGATTCTCAACTCACTAGACCCTGTAAGACTTGTTCATTAGTAGCTAAGTAATAAACATATTCCATTGATTTTTTTGCATGTTGCTCTTTGGGGATTTTGCATATTTGTTTTAACATTTTAATACAGTGTGTTAATAAGATCATTTATAAAATGAAAGAACATCTTTAAGATATTTTGAGCAGTTTAGAAAACCTTTACATCTAAAATTGTGGTGAAACAATGTTTAATATTTTTGTGGAAATTGCAATAAAATACTTTTGTGGTGTTTTACTATGTAGTTATTAACAAGTTGCATTAATTTCATTTTTTCTAGAGTGCCTGATATCTTTCAGAAGTAGTTATTCTATTAAGAAGGTATTTGTAATCAAGAACAATGACAGCGGCAGAAAATGTATGTTATACGTTGATTAATGTTCCAATGGATTCAGAACCACCATCTGAAATCAGCTTAAAAAATGACCTAGGCAAGTAATATATTTTATGGTTAGCACGAAATTATGTTTCTTGAATTAATCTTTAATAAGATACTTTACTTAGATTCTATATTTTTCAATCTCAAGCTAATTGTTTTATAGTTATTTTTAAAAGTATATAGTTGTCATATTATGTTTAAATAAACCTAATTTAATAATTGGAAAACTTAACTTTTATGCATAACATTGCTATTCTAAGTCAGTAAAAAGGTCAGAATTCAGTTCTGTACTTAAATGCAGGAGTTGAATGGGACTACTCACTCTCTTAAATACCTTGATGAATTTAAAGCACCTATCCGAAATATGCCTTACAATTTGAAAGTAAGAAATATTGGGGTGAAACTATTATTGTGTTTTATGACTTGAATACTTTCCAAGTATCCTCCTAAGACCTATTGGAGGATGGGAAACAGAGTAGTTACTTTATGGTAAAGCCTTTTTGGCGACTCAAACTGCCTATTATACATGAAAAATAAAAACTTTAATACATTTCTGCATTTTCTGTATGTGGAAAGATCGCACTTCCTACTGAGGTCAGTGAGAGTTAAATTAGTCCTAAATGCAGATTTCAAGGAGCGTGCCTGGTTGCAAGTCCTATTCTATCACATCACACATTGAACTGCTGCAACCATTCTTAAAGCAGAGAAAGGAAAGAGTAGAATACCTTTAAAAACCACTTGAAATTTCAAAACCTAGTAGTAGTGTAACCACCATTTCCTCCCCATAATTCAAAAGTACCTATCTTAATGTGTTGTCAGAAGTCTGTCCATTGTGATATAAATGTTTCATAGCCCTACCAATCTCTTCTAATTAAGTACTAACGTATGAAGTAATCTGTGAATTTAGGTTTGCTGGATTAATGTTAAACCAAGCTTTGGTTGGTTCAGGGAAAGTACTATTGACACCCCCACCTTCACCATGCACTTCTTAAGAGCTCTGTGCTGTGGAGCCTCAGAGTGGTATCTAGTGTTTTTGTGGTAACTGTTCACTAATGAAATCTCATTTATATATCCTGTATTTATTGTATCTGAGAGAGTCTCTTTGTGTCAATACTTTCTCTTGTCCTATTTTTATAATCCATGTTTGTGCTCCGTATTTCAATGCATTCCTTAAATCTACTTGCTTCAAGTTTTTGCTGCTTTGTAATTGAGTACATATTGCCAACACTTTGGCATCCTTACTAACTCAGAAGTTACTTCTGAGCACATTCTGTGCCAAAAAAAAAATATACTGTACACAATATTTTAAAATTCTACAGAATTCTGCAAGTGCTGCCAGATAAATGTAGAGTCTCCAGGATGATTTTGGGGAGCACAGGCCACTGGCTGCACTGAGGCAGAGATCACTCTGCAGCTTTCCCCAGGCTGTACTCAACCCTGACACAGCCCAAGGACTGGTCCAGCCCCAGAAACACCACAGGGCCCTGCCCCCCTGTCAGTGTGGGCAGGCAGGATCCAAGTGTGGAAGAATCCAGTTGTGGGCTGAGGGGGTTCTGTGTGGGATAGGGATGTAAGCCACTAGCTGACTACCCAATAAGCATATGCTTATTGGGTAGTTGAGTAGTGACTTCACTAGTCATTTTCTCTCTCCTCCTCCTCCTCCACCCTTGCTGCCTCTATCACAGAGAGGCAGCAATGGGGTGGGAGGGGAGCCGGTGCTGGGGGGAGCTGACTTAGTGCTGGGGAAACCAGCTTTTATCTCAGGGACGGGGGGAGAGCAAAAGAGGCAAAGGCATAGAGGGGGACCGGCGTGAGCCAGGACTCGGCTGATTCTTGGCTTGTTCCTGGTTCTCTCTGCTGTGCTGTCTGTTTATTAAATGTATTAAGAGCCGCCTGATTTAAAAAGCAGAGGCGCAGAGGGGGAGACCAGGCATGAGCTGGGAATAGGCTCTTAATACACTTACAGGTCAGAGCTGCTGCGGGATTAGCTCCTGGACCAGGAGCTAACCCCGCTACGGCTCTGCAGTTTCCCTTTACTGACTAATCGAGTAGTGGATGGAAATTCCATCGACTGTTTGATTAGCTGATTACCCACAATTTAACATTCCTAGTGGGGATTGGGAATCTAGAGGCACATGAACTTGTTGCAGGGAGTTTCGGGTGCAGTGGCAATGGGACTGCAGGCTGGTCCAGATGAAGGTAGTTGGTGCTCAGTGGGTGAGGGGATCAGTGGGATGGGGATCCAACTGCAGGTGGCTCCTTGGGGTGAGCCAGGTGCAGGGTAAATGGGGAGCTCTTTGTTGGGGGTTTTGAGTGAAGGGGGGGGGGGGATGAGGCTTTGTGCAAGTGTCTGGATGAGGGGGTCTGAATGCATGGGGTTTGGGCAGGTGGGGGGCAGTTCCATGTACAGGGATGCTTCCTCCCCCAGAGCAGAGGAACAATAGGTGCAAGTGGGGATGTGGTAGAGCTTCCTGCAGCTTGGGGGAGAAATCTGGGGAAGAGTCTGGATGCTGAGCAAGGGAAGGGGAAGTCCTATCCAGCCCAGCTTGGACTAGCATCTGAGTCTAGTGTATGATAGTAGCCACCAGCTGGGTCTTTTCTAGTCATGCTCCCTCTTCCACAGCAACTTACCTTTCTGCTAACCGCCCCGGGCACCCAAAACTTTGCTGTAGAGCCTCACATGACCACTCGTGTTTTTCTTTTGCTTCCCTGTTAGTCATGTTTTTGTGGGGAAGCAAAGAAAATGGGGGGAAGGGGAGAAGGCGTGTATAAATTCTGTGCATACACAGTGGTGCAAAATACCCCCAGGAGTAAGAGGTACCTATGCAAGAATGACTGCAACACCATAATGCATTGTGATTTCCTGATGTGGAATATGGTCTGTCAGTAATGAAAATCCCTTCATTAGATTTGTGTTATGAATTAACTGAGTTTCAGTGGAAGCTAAATTACAGCAGTACTTATTAAACCTCCCGTGCTCTTTTTTTATTTCTTAAATTTGTGAGTAAGAATTTATTAGTGTACCTTTGAGCTTATTCATGTTCTGGTCTATGACTTGATCTCCAAGATGCTACAGTTATATAAAAAAATAATAATGTGGCGGTATCCTGAAGGGCAAGGTTTATATTATTGGCATGAAGGATCTATACTTCTGTTGCATTGTTTTAACAAGTGTTGATTATTTAAGTAATTCTGGGAGGATCTGTTACTTCCACTTTGTGTATTTGCTGTGCTTACGTTTGAACTCCTCCTTCCCTCTACCAGAAAAAGGAGATGTAAAGTCTAAGACAGAAGCCTTGAAGAAAGTAATTATTATGATCCTGAATGGTGAAAAACTACCTGGACTTCTGATGACAATTATTCGTTTTGTACTGCCTCTTCAAGATCACACTATCAAAAAGCTATTGTTAGTTTTTTGGGAGATAGTTCCAAAAACCACTCCAGATGGCAAGTTGTTGCAAGAAATGATCCTTGTGTGTGATGCCTATAGAAAGGTAAACATGTTTGTTTGTTGTTTATTCTTTGAGTTTATGCCCCATCACCCTTGTATCTGACCAGTTTCTACATAATGCATATCCAGGTGATGTCATATTTTGTTCTGAATAAGGAGTGGGTACACAGCGTTCACTGTCTCAGCGGCCTAAGAACTCTGCCTGAATAGGCCAGAACTGAGGAACTGCTAACCGGAAGATCTGTTGTCAAGAAAATACAAACATTTTCAGTTATGTTGTGACCTTCTCTTGCGATAATTTTCTCTGTGGATTAACAGTGTGGATGAGGAAATATAAGAGGGAGAGTTATTCTTTGAAATAAGTGTATCCTAGGCTACTTAGGACTTTGACAGATGGTAATCAGCACTTAAATTAAACCTGGACTTGAAATTGCAATACCCATGTCCATGTGTGCAATACAGACATATTGGTTTCTTACCTAAAAGATGGTATATGTGCCTGGTCTAGTTGGAACAATCAGAATATCCCTGCATAAAGTTTGTTTTGTTTGTGTAGTTGAGTGCTAAAGGTATGGACAGTTGTAGCATGATCTGCATCTGAGAAGAAAGATGGTAATTTCTTGGCCAGCTGCGGATAAAAGTTGATAACTTTTTTTTTTTTTTCCCTCCCAGTGTTGGTTCAAGGGTTTTAGAGAGACAATGTGGGTGGGTATCATCTTTTATTGGACCAACTTCTGTTGGTGAGAGACACAGGTTTTTGAGCTTAAGGAGACCTGCAGAAGAACTTGATTTAAGCTCGTAAGCTTATCTCTCCAATAAAGCTTATCTCTATTAGAAGTTGGTCTAATAAAAGTGATATGTCACCCACCTGGTCTCTTTTCGGGTATTAATCCAATTTAGCCTGTGAGCTAGCTTTCATCCACACGCTGGAACTTCCAGCAGATAGTTGACTAGTCACATCCCTAATAGAAACAGCTATCAGATAAGCAAAAGCTTTATCAGATGGTCAACACGCTAGTCAGCTAGTCTCTTCTCCCTGCCCCTTGCTGCCCCTGTCAAAAAGAGGCAGTGAGCAGGGGTGGAAGAGGAGGAGGTGCTGGGGGGAGCCAGCTTAAAAGCCAGTTCCCCCCAGTTCTAGCTCCGTGGGAGGGGACAGGGTCGCAGTGGGTGGTGTTCCACCTTTGAAATGTACAGGAGTCCCTGTTGGGGCACTTGTGCATTTCAAAGTGGAAGCACCCGCATGGAGCCCAGAGACAGCAGGGGACTCCCTGCTAGCCCCAGGCTCCATGTGGCGGTTCCGCTTTGCAATGTACAAGAGCCCCAGCAGGGACTCTTGTGCATTTCAAAGGAGGAATGCTGCGCAGCACTTCCATCTTTGAAATGTAGCAAGAGCCACACGGCTCTTGCTACATTTCAAAGTGGAAGCAACCTTATCAACGAATGGAATAGTCGATGGGAAATCCATTGACTATTCGATTAGTTGATTAATCTAATTTTAACAGCCCTAGTTCATATAAATGAGAGAGAGGCATGTAAGTGGGCATCATCATAGAGGTTTACTATGCAAAAGAGGCCTTAATTTCCTGCCCTGTGGGATACCGTGTGGTAACGAGAATGTACTGATACACTGTGGTGCCAGCACATTGGTCACCCAAGTGATGTTAGACTTTTTTTTTTTTTTTACATTGCAAAAAAGGGGCGTTTTAAGAAGTGATTAGAAAGATGGCAAAGCTTTATGGAGGATTCCTCTCCTGCAAAGTCGGAGCATGAGAGAGAGCATCAGAATACTTGATCAGAAATTTAATGAGTAAGCAATGAAGGTTGGCATCATTGGCAAAGCAGAAGGGGATGCCCTCTCAAAATCAGTGGCATAGGTATAATGGAATCAACCTGTATCCATTTTTTTGAGGCGATTGATAGATTTTGTGTCATGTCCAGGTTTGAGACCCAAACGAATATGATCCAGAAAGAAGGGTATTGGATGCCACTTGATTTTTTAGGCATTCTATAACCTATTCCTCAGAAAGAGTTTAGAAATATGGTAGAAAGTGGCAAGTTTGTTTCTGCAGGGACCAGATCCTACAGTGTTGAAGGGTGGTCAGCAGTTTGCCCTTCCTCAAGGAGGCATTAATTATCACTGACAATGAAAAGCACAAACATTTCCGACTAGTTCTCATTAGGAGGGTCATAATTTGTTGAATGAGCATTTCTTTTCCAGCACATTTAAAATGTACTGTTCTGAAACTGTTGGAAGAGATTGTACATTTGTTCCTTTCAGCACTTACACTTCAGCTAGACCAGATTAACATGGCTGCATCTCTATCACTTCTGCTTTGGGTGTCTGAGACTGTCCTGAGTCTTAATTAACATTCACTCTGAAATAATATATGAGAACTTCACTGTCAGAAATATTTGTCTTTGAGATGTAGCTGAGAATCTGGAGTAATGCAGTGGAGTAATGGCTTTTCCAATGAACTCTTCAAGTTACGAAAACATGGATAGTCATTTTATCTAGTTTTATTTTAATTGCCATTTTCAATCAGAATAATGTAGTAATGTAATGAATCAATCATCATGGTTGCTGCTTGATCTGAAAATACTTAAGGAATTTGCTTATTTTTGTTGATCAGGAAAAATAACTACATTGGAACCCTAAAAGTAAAAATAGAAGCTTAAAAACTTGAGCCCAAAGACTGTAACAGTGGTACACAAATGTCTGCTTGTTTTCCATTTATGACAGTACCGAACCTGCCTTCCTCTTTCTTCATGTTCAGGTTAAAGACATTCAGTTTTCCCTTATTGCATTTTCTTCTCTGAAGAGCGAGAGATCTGTAATCCCATATATGGTAATGATTCTAAATCCATCAATGTTTCTACAGTTGTGAAGAACTAAAATCTATATGCAGGGAGTTTTCATCAGTCATTTAAGCTCTTGATCATAGGGCAAATGTTTAACAGCAGGAAATATTGTGAAATGGTAATACTTGGTATTTCAGCAAACACTTGACTTTTCTTGCTTTAGGATCTTCAGCACCCTAATGAATTTATCCGGGGCTCTACTCTTCGTTTTCTTTGCAAGCTGAAAGAAGCAGAATTACTGGAACCTTTGATGCCAGCTATTCGTGCATGTTTGGAACATCGTCACAGCTATGTGCGTAGAAATGCGGTCCTTGCAATCTACACAATTTACAGGTAAAAGTCTGTGAATTATTTAAACCTTTGGAGGTCCAGGTTAATGTCAGTGGATTTCACCTGCAAAGTCCTAATGAAAAACGAGGCTAATATGAGATTAATTTGAAGTTTATTTTTGATCCTGCATATGCAGTAGATTTAGTATATATAACACCTTTTTACCATTACAGCTTTCTCAAATATAACTAAGGCTCTGATCCTGCAAGCCACTTTGAGTGGGCAAACTTCTGCATTTCTGCAGAGCTCCACTGAAATCAGCTTAGTTCTGGTTGTTGGGATGAAAATTGAACAGCTGTTGTGAATACATAGAAAGATGGCCAAGTGGAACAACTTTCAATTAATTTTATTTTTATTTTTTTATAAATTATGTAGTGCAGTGTTATGATTTAGTTGAAAATGCTGTAGTAGCAATGTGAAAGTTGTGTTCTCAAATGAAAACTGTAGTTGTCTGATGGAATATTACAAAAACTAAAATTAAACGCAAACCACTGGGGAAGGTCTTAGTTACGAACGTAACAAGCAAGCAATAATTCAACAAATATGAATGTGTATATTCTTTACATCCATTCATTTTTAATGAAAATGTGTAACCTGCATCTGACCTGTGTAGTGGTATTTAGACCACTTACAACAAAAGGTAAGAACAAGTGAGCTCTAGACAAAGTTGAGAGCCAGCTGGCTTTATAACTCAATCTGTAGAGGCTCCTGTACTAAGCTCCAGAGGGCCCAGGTTTGAAGCCACTGCAGGCGCTTACAAGTGCTTAACTAGGTATAGGTTACAAATGCACAAAGGATTTTTTTTTTTTTAAAGGTGACTATCCTATTTACACTTGACATAAACATTTATGTAGAGCATATGCTGTTAATTATTTAGCTGTATCACTTTATTTTCCTTATGGCTTTTTTAAAAATCCTTTTTTCAAGAAACTTTGAACATCTTATACCTGATGCTCCTGAACTGATCCATGATTTCCTGGTGAATGAGAAAGATGCAAGCTGCAAAAGAAATGCCTTTATGATGCTAATTCATGCAGATCAGGTAAAATTAGATAATTTTCTTATGGTTTTTTTTACTCTTCGAAAATTATAAACTAGAACAGAAATATTTTAAACCGTTAATTATTTAATAAAAATAATACCTGGTACAGGAATTTGAGGTAGGAAAGCTCAAAGGATAACAAGAAAGGTTTGTACAGGCATGTTAGCAATAAGAGGGTGATCAGAGAGGATGTGGGGCCCTTACTGGATGAGGGAGGTAAGATAACCTAGTGACAGATGATGTGGGAAAAGCTGAAGTACTCAGTGCTTTCTTTGCCTCTATCTTCATGGACAATGTCAGCTCCCAGACAAAGGCACTAGGCAACGCAGTAGGGGAAGGAGGTGGACAGCCCTTGGAGGGGAAAAAACAAGTTAGGAACTATTTAGAAAAGCTAAACATACACAAATCTATGGGCTCGGATTAATGCATCCGAGGGTACTGAGGAAGTTGGCAAATGTCGTTGCGGAGCCTTTGGCCATTATCTTTGAAAAGTCATGGAGATTGGGAGAGATCCCGGATGACTGGAAAAAGGCAAATGTAGAGCCCATCTTTAAAAAAGGGAAGAAGGACAATCCAGGGAACTACAGACCAGTCAGCCTTACCTCAGTCCTCAGAAAAATCATGGAGGGGATCCTCAAGGAATCCATTTTGAAGCACTTGCAAGAGGGGAAACTGATCAGGAATAGTCAACATGGATTCACCAAGGGCAAGTCATGCTTGACCAATCTGATTAGCTTCTATGATGAGGTAACTGGCTCTGTGGATATGGGAAAGTCAGTGGATGTGATCTACCTTGACTTCAGCAAAGCTTTTGATACAGTCTCCCACAATATTCTTGCCAGCAAGATAAGGGAATATGGATTGGATAATGGACTGTAAGATGGATAGAAAGCTGGCCAGACTGTCGGGCCCAATGGGTGGTGATCAAAGGCTTGATGTCAGGTTGGTGGTTGGTTTCTAGCAGAGTGCTCCACGGATCTGTTGTAGGATGGGTTTTGTTCAACATCTTTATTAATGATCTGGATGAGGGGATGGATTGCACCCTCAGCAAGTTCGCAGATGACACTAAGCTAGGGGGAGAGGTAGATATGCTGGAGGGCAGGGATAGAGTCCAGAGTGACCTGGACAGATTAGAGGATTGGGCCAAAAGAAATCTGATGAGGTTCAACAAGGACAAGTGCAGAGTCCAGCACTTGGGATGGAAGAATCCCAAGCATTGTTACAGGCTGGGGACCAAATGGTTAAGTAGTAGTTCTGCAGAAAAGGACCTGGGAATTAGTGGATGAGAAGCTGGATATGAGTCAAGTGTGCCCTTGTAGCCAAGAAGGTTAATGGCATATTAGGGTGCATTAGGAGGAGCATTGCCAGCAGATCCAGAGAAGTGATTATTCCCCTTTATTTGGCTCTGGTGAGGCCACATCTAGAGTATTGTGTCCAATTCTGGGCCCCCCCACTATAGAAGGGATGTGGATGCATTGGAGAGGGTCCAGCGGACAGCGACCAAAATGATAGGGGGCTGGAGTGCATGACCTATGAGGAGAGACTGAGAGATTTGGGTTTGTTTAGTCTGTAGAAGAGAAGAGTGAGGGGGGATTTGATAGCAGCCTTCAACTTCCTGAAGGGAGGTTCCAAAGAGGATAGAGAGAGGCTGTTCACAGTAGTGATGGATGGCAAAACAAGGAACAGTGGTCTCAAGTTACAGTGGGGGAGGTCTAGGTTGGATATTAGGAAAAACTATTTCACTAGGAGGGTGGTGAAGCACTGGATTGGGTTACTTAGGGAGGTGGTGGAATCTCCATCCCTAGAGGTTTTTAAGTCTCGGTTTGACAAAGCCCTAGCTGGGTTGATTTATTTGGGATCGGTCCTGCCTTGGGCAGGGGGCTGGACTTGGTGACCTCCTGAGGTCTCTTCCAGCTCTGATTCTATGATTCTCTCGGGGCAAAACAGTACGTTTTTGAGGGGAATGCTTTGTTTCCGTGGTTATACCTTGACTGTTTAACTTGGGACACAGGTACCTGCGTGTTCTGTTTTGACCAAAGCTAGGTTCCTGTGTGGTGTTTACTGCTTGATTATTCAGAATATGAATTTAAACTGGCTTCCAATTTTATTTTTAGAAGAACAGCTTAATAAGTCAAACTTCAAAGATTCCCTGGTTCTGTTGCTTTGCCCATCGGTCGTGTAGGGGATTTTCATTATTTTTTTTTTAGTGCGTGAAAGCTCTAAATGTAGAGCTAATGGAGGTAATTATAAACATATTAAAATATCTGCTGTATTTAACTAACAAATATCTCCCTTCCTCCCTTATTTAAAGACCATGCATAGATTTGGAAAGTATTTGCAAGTGTTGAATAACGAGCTAACTGAGGCTTTTACACGTCTGTTTTCAAACAGTGAAGTCCCCTTATGTGGAAGAGAGAGACACTGGCACTTGCGAGGCATAATCATTTTTAGTCATATGAAAATTTTCCACATTACCTACAATTTTGTAACTTATATTAACTTTTTCTCAAATAAACTTAAAAAACAACACATAGTCTGGTAGCACTTTAAAGACTAATGTTAGTCTTTAAAGCGCTACCAGACTATTTGTTGTTTAAGTTTGTCCTGTACGGACTAACTCAGCTACCCCTCTGAAACTTTTATTTCTCAAATGACATCTTCAACTTGGCTCATAAGCCTTTTGCCTCAAAAATTTGTTATGTAGCAATAATGTTTTTAGTTAAAACGGATTTTGACCTATTTGCTTGGTTGGCAGCATCAAATTAGAAAATATTTGTGTGAAAATCATGTTCTGTATGGCCTAAATGAATTCATTATAATTTTGTAATTTTACTTTTGTATATTGTTTTATGGGCTATTCTAAAGTGTATGAATGTAGGAGAAGGAATAAATCTATGCTTTTAATTTTTCCGATTGCTTCAGAATTTGCATTTGTAGTAAAATCTAAGTGTTACAAGTAATCCTGTTTTTTTTTTTTTGTTTTGTTTTTGTTTTTTCTTTTTAATTTTATCTCCATAGGATCGAGCTTTGGATTATTTGAGTACCTGCATTGACCAAGTCCAGACATTTGGTGACATTCTTCAGTTAGTTATTGTTGAGCTAATTTACAAGGTATGGGGAAATGACTGTAATCATGTAAATAAATGTGCATTTTTACTGTATATGGAAAATGTACAGTTCAGAAAGGTTGGCTGTCTAGTGAGATTTTTCATAAGTAGAAATCTCCTAAGTGAGCAGCTGGTCTGAGAACGATTACTGGTTGTTGAGCTGAATTGAACATCATTTCTCTTGGAAGCAATGGACTGGTCAAGCATAGAAGATGCAAGCTAATGCAATGACATTTGCATGCATCTGCTTTGCTTTTTTTCCCTGGACTGGGAATAAGTATTTTTTGTTTTTGTGTTTTTTCCTTGTTTACTTAGGAAGTACACCATAAGACTAGTTAATGCAGGACATTCTTAACAAGTTAAAGGCGTGCATAATACTCTTGGCTCATGTTGCCTTGTTCCTATCAGTTACAGCAGTGGTGCGCAACCCGTGGGTCGTGACTCCCAAGGGGGTCGTGGATGTCTTTCCGGGGGGTTGCGGCGCTTAGATTTGGCTGCTGGGGGCTGGGCCCCACGGTGCAGCACTTAGATCTGGCTGGTCAGTGGCTGGGCCCAGCAGTTGGCGGCCCCTGTGGCACCTAGATCTGGCCAGCCGGGGGCTGAGCCCAACAGTTGGCGGCCCCCGTGGCACGTGGGTCGCAGATCAAATAAGATTGCGCACCATTGAACTACAGGATGTAAAATCCCATTTAATTAACCCAAAGGTGGAGAACCCTTTTTGGGTTGGGGCCTGCTGACCCACAGAAGAATCAGTTTGGGGCCAACACAAGTGAGAAACAAAAAAGAAAAAACAAACTCTTACTGATGGGGTCCCCGACTGAGAAGCAGAAAGAAACTCCCCACATTCCCTTCCAACACCAGAGCCTGAGGGAGCCCAGGCTAGTAGATTTTGTGTGTTCCAGCTCCATGGTGGGACGGTGGGAGAGCTGGAGCACCAGTGCAGGCTCCCCAGTGCAGGGGGTGAGGGGAGGGAACCCTGAGCCTCAGGGGCCAGATCAAGGCAAGCTGGAGGCCACATCCAGCCCCTGAGCCTTAGGTTCCCACCCCTGGGATAACCGGTTGTTTAACCGGTTAGCTGATTAAAGGGGGGTTGGTGGACTGGAGTGGCCCCAGCACAGGAGGTATTGGCAGGGGGGCTTTGCCAGCCCCATGTGGTTAATTTTTACCTGGTAAGCATAACCTGTTAAGGTTATCCATTCACATCCCTACTATCAACCTAGAGTGAGGCGCTCTTCTCAAAGCCATTCCTGTTTTTCACTGCCTACTACAGTGAAGTAATTAAGGAACTAACAAGGGTTCTTTTACTTTTAAAATAGCTTTTTATTTTTTCTTCAGTAAGCTTTCCATTTATTGTTTTCTCATCTAGGTCTGCCATGCTAATCCATCAGAAAGAGCTCGATTTATACGCTGTATTTACAACTTACTGCAATCATCTAGTCCTGCAGTAAAATATGAAGCAGCAGGAACACTAGTTACACTGTCCAGTGCACCAACAGCAATCAAGGTATTGCAGTGATTTATGATCTTCAAGAATGCTTTAATAACTTCTCTGTTACACTGGGTTAGCATACATTACAGATTATAATATATAGTATCTGACAGATGATGTTCTTTGTCGAATGACTGTTCTGACACTAGAAAAATGCTTGACCATCTTGTGAATATCTCTTTCCAGTGTATGGCTAAAGTGAACCTCTGGATGTTTTCCATTGGCCAGCAGGAAATGAGTTGATGGTCTCTATCTGATTGCCAGTGGACAGATACAAACATTACACAAACCCCATCCACAGTTGATACTGTCTTGCAATTTTTCTGGCACTCTTAGCAATGAATCCAAATGCTGAATAGTTTGGATGAGAACGTAGTTTAATTTCTTATTTGTGGTCCTTTTAGGTTAGGATTGAAGTGTGATAATGGGATAGGGAAGGTTAGAGCAATCTTGTGCTATTGCTGGCATTTGTGTACCCATTTTATGGGTAAACAGAAGACTGTAATATAAATGGCTGTCAGTCTGAAATTAAAATAAATCATAAAACAAACTCTACCTTGAATGGTAACTTATATTATAAACTATTTATTCTACCTTGCATTTTGCGGTGATGCTGGAAGTACCTTTTCTGGATATGAAAAAGAGGTTGGTGTAGCTCGAAAGCATCTTTCTCTCGCCAACAGAAGTTGGTCCGATAATAGATACTGCCCCTGCCACTTTGTCTCTCTTCTATATAGTATCAAAGTCAAATGAAATATTCACTCTTAAGTTGTGGCTACAGTGCAGTGCAGTGCTAGATAGATAAGTAGTTAGAAGCAAGTATTAACATATCTGGTCTGGGTTTCATCTATTGTGGAGACCCAACATATATAGAAATCAATGGGAGACTATTTGTTCATTTCATTGAGCTTTGGATCAGGTCTGTGTATTGTAAATTGCAATCAGCAGGATTAAAAGTGGTTGGGTTTTTTTGTTTGTTTTTTGTCCTGAAGAGTTATCGGAATATCCTAATGGTATGATCTTTGTGAGTGTTCTGTAATGACACAAGTAGCTTAATTGAAATAGTCTATCCTGTGTAAGTATAGATTATTCATTTGGTAAAGATTTCCAAATTGGCTCCTTAATGTGCAGCTGGGCTTATATTTTATTTATTTCCTCTTTTTGCGAGAGGGAACTGTAGAAACAGACCCTATGTTTATTTATATTTGCACTACAAATTTTACAGACTAGTGTTATAAAAGCTGGTGAGATTATCTTTGTGAGCTGGAAGAACAAAGCTAATTTAGATGGGATTTTTACTTCACCATTGCCTTTGAACTTTCTGGAGTTAGGGGGTAGTTACAATTTTTTGGGGGTATTTCTGGCTAGCATCTCTGTTCAATAGTTAAAACTGCCTTGTAGCACACACAAAGCTACCTGTAATGCATGATTGGGTGAGCCCTAAATTGGAAAATGGTTCCAGCAATTGAAATACTAGAAAACTGTTGAAGCTGCCTAGTTTCTCTTATATATTAAAATAACCCATCATACATTTTGGAGTGTGTTCCTTTATTGGATTTCTCCCCAGGAATTGGTGTTTTCTAGGAATGCTTAAAATATTTTTGAAAAGGCTTTCATTCTTTTATGATCATTTAGGCAGCAGCTCAGTGTTATATTGATTTGATTATTAAAGAGAGTGATAACAATGTGAAACTGATTGTCTTGGATCGCTTGATTGAACTGAAGGAGCATCCTGCTCATGAACGTGTGTTACAAGTAAGTCCTCTACTGTTGTTACTTTTTTCCCCTGGGAAAACCTATTTTAGATTTTACTTCAACTAAAATAAAAATAAAGTTCTGTTAATATGGTAAAAAAAAAAAAGTACTTTTGACATTTAAAATCATTGGTGTATTTATGAAACAGCTGGATAGTATTTTATATTTAAAATTACTGTACTTTTATTTGGCAACAGGAGAATTAGCAGTGATAAGGGGTGACTTATTTGGAAAACTTGAATGATTCAGTTTGTTTGAAAGATGCTATATGCAATTACAGTGTATTAGACAAATATTTTTAATTTCCTTAATACAAAGTGAGGTTTCAGTTACTAATCTCAGAACAAGAACAAAGATAAAAATCTTAATTGAGACTCAGAATAATTTTGTCAATATGCTATATACAACTTACACATTTTTTTGAAAGGTGTATTCTGTAATTCTGTACTTTAGCTTGCAATTTTTATATTTGCACAAAAAAGACAATGTAAGAAAATAATTTTTGTCTGATTAAATGTTGGTTTTGAAATTTAAATGTGCTGATTGATTTCAGGATCTGGTTATGGACATACTGCGAGTGCTGAGTACTCCAGATTTAGAGGTGCGCAAGAAAACCCTTCAGTTAGCTCTGGATCTTGTATCTTCCAGAAATGTGGAAGAGGTAAGTACGTGTTTTTCTTTTTGTGCTTTTATTCTACCTTGTTCTTCAGTGAAATGTGGTTTAGTTGAAATTTATTTCATATGTTTTATAGTTGGTGATTGTTTTGAAGAAAGAAGTAATTAAAACAAACAATGTGACAGAGCATGAAGATACTGACAAATACAGGCAGTTGCTTGTTCGGACATTGCATTCCTGTAGCGTTCGGTTTCCAGACATGGCTGCAAATGTTATTCCTGTGGTATGCAAATATTTAATTAGATTTACAGTAAATGAGTTTTAATGTATCTCCAAAATCCTTGCTACCTTTTTCAAGAAAATAACCGAATCTGAGATCTTACCTCTTAATAGCTTCTTAGTAATCGCGTTGTTGTAAGTTATACTTTCATTCCTCTAAAATATTTAAGACTCCTTCATTTGCTGCTTACTCATCTTTTTATAGTGTTGTGGGGTTTTTTGTTTAAAAAAAAAAATTCTTGATGAACACAGATTGGAAAATTGTTTTTATCATTGCACAGTAATCCATGCAAATAGAAAAAAATGTTTCAAGATGCTTATTTATTGGAATGCACAAGTTTTATTTGAAGTACGAATTTATGAATTCTTTGATCTCTAGGGAATCAATATAAAAGATATATAGTGCGCTCTCTACTGATTTAGAAGAGTAGAACTTTGGGGTTCCCAATCTTAAATCAGTTTGTACCTGAATGCAAATTACATGCCAAGTACTATATTCACTTTCGATTCTTGTCTTTGTTCCTTTTGTTGCTGTTCAGCATTTGGTGCTGTAACTATTCTTGTAAAAGTTGTGACCATTTAAAGTTATGTAGCTCTGCTGTTTTGAGCTCACGTTCACTCTTGTTTGTCTTAGTTGATGGAGTTCCTAAGTGATAATAATGAAGCTGCAGCAGCTGATGTCTTGGAATTTGTGCGTGAAGCAATTCAGAGGTTTGATAATCTCAGGTTTCTTATTGTTGAGAAGATGCTGGAAGTCTTTCATGCCATTAAAACTGTTAAGTAAGTTTAAAATATTTTTAAAGAGTACACTGCACATTAACTAAATTTAAGAATTTCATGCACTTTGAAACTCTCTGAAAGGGAATATTAGATGAGAATTTTATTTTGAGCAAACTTCAGAGTACAGTCAGCCCTACTTAAATTGAATTTATATTTGACAGGAAATTATTTCTAGAGAATCTTTTTTCCTTCAAATTTGTATGAAAATCATAATTCATATTGCATTAAGTGAGGAACATTTACTTAAATCTCATTTTTATTATGCAATTGTTAGTTGTTTGCTTTGCATTTACTAGATTGCAGCGTTGACAATGGAGACTAACTCTAAAATGTTCTCTGTTGAAATAATCTAATGTTACCAAGGGATGATGACAACATGATTTTTTTTTTATTCCATTTAAATACATTTGAAGGAAACTAGAAATTGTATACTGCCTGTTACCAGAGAACTCACTGTAAAAAGAATTTCAATCTGCATTGCAGAATATGAAATGAGTGATGGCTTGAAGGAGGCCACACTTCCTTTCCAGGGTACTAAAATTTTAGTATTCTGGTGGACCAGAATTCATGGCAGAAGTAATCACATTCTTTTGATATTATACCATTTTTATTACTGTAATACCCAGCTCACATTTCAGTCATAGCTTTATTACAATCCAGATCTAACTGGAGCCTCCTATTGGAGAGGAGGTGGACTCAGTTGAACAACAGGTGATTGTTTATTCACAAAACCTGCTTTAATTGAAATCTTCCTGGATTATATATTTCCTTATTGACCTGATAGCAGATTTGTGACCCAATTTTTATGTATATGGTTTATTAGAAACAGTTGACCTCACAGTAAAATAGCAATTCAACTAAACATTTGTAAGGTGTTGGAATTTAATTTACATGTTAAGATTAATGTAGCCAGGAATAAATCCTTAGCGGAAAACTCTTCTTGCACAGTTAGTTTGAATATTGAGTTTGTTTAATAATACAGTGGGATATATTAGCTGTGCCAAAAAGCTGATTGTCTTGATCACTCACATTATATAATTTATTAGCTTGTTGAACACTGTACACACAACATATTATCTTTTCCTTATGCTTTAACTCATAATCCTATAAAGCTAGTCAATGGAGCACTTCCTCATTGTGCATTAGAGCACAATGGAAAATGTAGGTCAATTTCTGTAGTGCTTGAAAATGTGCCTTAATTAAGTTTCTTATCTCAGGATTTATAGGGGAGCTTTGTGGATTCTTGGAGAATATTGCAGCACAAAGGAAGATATACAAAGTGTAATGACAGAAGTCCGCAGATCACTGGGAGAGGTATGTGTGTATTGTCTATGAAAACTTTCTGCTTTTGTTTCTATATTTTTATATGGAAAGTGTCCTTTAAGAGAAGATTTAAAAATTGATACAAGATGAAATAGTATTTTGAACTTCAGTAGTTTGCAGGCTCTGTCATGTGCAGTATTGCTCTAGAGCAAAAATTATTCATGACCTCATGATGCATCATTATTTATTTCTGAAAATAGTAAACTTTCAGCCATTGTTGTACTCTCAGGAAGCAGTATCTAATTATTTGATCATCTCATTGTCAGAAGAGGGAAAAAAGAATCCTTATTGGAAAAGAATGACAAATTTGAAAATACAGGATGCAAGTTGACTAGTGTGTATCTGTTTACGAATAGAGAGTATATTATGCTTTAACTTCTAAAAGGCATCCAAAACAACATAGTGATGCAAGGTTTATTCCTGTTTTGGGATGAGCTCCTGAGTACATTTATTTTTGAAAGGGGTGTTAATGTTAAAAGTCCTCCAGGTTATGATTCTATAATTGACATTTCCCTATTTAAAAAGCAGAGAAGCTGAGAAGTGACAATAGTTTTATGAAAAAAGACTACTTTCCTTAAAAAGATTCTTTAAGTTCAAAATCTTTACTGAATTCTTCATTGATTTAGCATGTATGTAATGTCTCTTTTTCTGCAATGTCAGATCCCAATAGTGGAATCTGAAATAAAGAAAGAAGCTGGTGAACTGAAACCTGAAGAGGAGGTGACTGTGGGTCCAACCCAAAAATTAGTGACAGAGATGGGCACCTATGCAACACAGAGTGCCCTCAGTAGTTCCCGACCTGCCAAAAAGGAAGAAGACAGGTAGCTGGGCATTTTGTATTTTAGGGGTAGCTACATTAAAAATAGCTAGAACTCTAAAGCTTTTCCAAATTTTTTCTCTGTCTGAAAAGTAACTTCTGAATGTATTCACCTAAACACTTCTTCCTAGGAGAAGGCTTTAAGTGTGTGTCTGAAACTTTCATTTGCTCTTTTGCGCCCCCCCCCCCCCCCCAGTCCTCCTTATTTATGTCAGTCTCCAATAGCAAACTTGTCGTCTACCCCTTTAGTTCTTAAATGGGCAAGCAAAAAAAAGGGTGGATTGATAATTCACCAAACTATGATGATGTAGTGGCCATAAAATATGGAAATTGCTACCTTTTCTAGTGGTTTTTGCCCTTCCAGAAAACAATGTATTTAGGCTGAAATCTGTTTTTCTGTGAGACTAGTTCTAGTTGAATGTTGTTGTTTTTTAATCCTGGGTTGGTCTGTAGCTTTACGATATGGGCTAGCAGTGGAAATCTGAGGGGGGTTTTCTTCTATTATATTCTCTACTTTCTGCCTTCTCTTCTATCATTCTCTTTCTTTGTTTCCTCCATTTTTATCCATGATTTTATCCATTAATCTTAGTAGTTTTTCCTTTTCTGTTTTAGTCTCTCCCTTTCTGTTCAGTACTGAATTATTACCTGAGTTTTATGGTAAAGACCATTGCCCTCTTGAAGGTGATTATCTTCCAGGTGATACTTTGACCACTTGTGATCTTTAGTCAATATGTGGCACTTTTAAAAGTGTGTAATGTCTTGGCCACATTCTGCCTACCTAAACTTCCCTGACAACTTTAGTTGGATATGGGGTTCATCACTTGTTATCTAAACTGTTGCTCAATATTCCTGTGCTCTGATAAACAGTTTTATGTTCCATTTCATTAGTGGGTGATGAAATGATTACTGTACTCTTACCTATTTCACAGTGGGTTTTGTTTAGCTTAAGTTCATACCTGTACAGATCTGTAAGATCCTTTGATGATAAAAGTGAAAAGTTATTGTCCTTGATGCTTCCTACTTCCCTTCTAACTTCTTGTGTGTGTGTGTGTGTGTGTGTGTGTGTGTGTGTGTTTATAAATATATAAAATGTCACTTAGACCTTGCAAACTGTCCGTACAACACTTGTCTCTCAATATGAGAGTTAAAGTGAAGTATGGAAAAACAGAGGGGGGAGATAATGTCTTCCAAAACTAACACCTCATAATTGGCCTTCTTTGCAGACCTCCGTTACGAGGATTCTTGCTGGATGGGGATTTCTTTGTTGCTGCATCCCTTGCCACAACTTTAACTAAGATTGCTCTACGCTATGTGGCTCTTGTTCAGGAAAAGAGGAGACAAAATGTAAGTCGTATTTCCTCTGGCAGCTCTTACAGATCTGATCATAAGCTTTTTGAGAGAGGCACAGAAAGGAAATGCCTACGTTCCTTGAGTGTTTGATAGATGGTAAGTAATCTGGTCCCAAATATTTCTTACTAGTTTCTGACTAGTATGACTGGTGGGTCTCTTGGTTTGTAGGCAACAAGTCACCGTGACAAATCATCTTACTTACTGAGATCTAGTTTTAACTTTTAATCATAGATTAAAATTAAAATATGTATGCAGTTCTAGGGATATGTGAAACTTAATAACCTTTTTCTCTTTTCTCTCTACCTGTAGTCTTTTGTTGCTGAGGCTATGTTACTAATGGCCACAATTCTCCATTTGGGGAAGTCTTCTCTTCCCAAGAAGCCAATTACAGATGATGATGTGGATCGTATCTCCTTGTGTCTGAAAGTTTTATCAGAATGTTCTCCTCTAATGAATGATATTTTCAACAAGGAGTGTAGACAGTCCCTTTCTCACATGCTGTCAGCTAAACTAGAAGAAGAGAAACTTTCTCAGAAGGTGAGATATTACACTTGAACCTTGAATACAGCAAGCCTGGGAAACGGTATGCTGGAGGAAAGATTTTGCTTGGCCAGGGAGGGAGCTGCCCTGGCATTATGGGAGCATCGTGGAAAAGCCTCAGGAGAAGTGGCTCAGTGTGCTGCCATTCTGCCATCTGGTGGCAACATGCAGATCCACTTTCTGCTCCATTCCGTGGGTGTTCCTAGGCTAGGGAGAACTAGAGTGTGGCGGTTCAAGAGTGTAAATTTCATTGTGTAATCATAAAGTTTGGGGTGTTTGAATTTTGAAGAAAGCTCATATCAAGGGACACTTGAGGAGCTGTATAAAGTTCACTACTTCAGTGTATATTAGAAGATGGAATTAATATCTTGCTTTCTTACTACAGAAAGAGTCAGAGAAGAGGAATGTGACCGTTCAGCCAGATGATCCCATTTCCTTTATGCAGCTTACTGCTAAAAATGAAATGAACTCAAAGGAAGATCAGTTTCAGCTGAGCCTTCTGGCAGCCATGGGAAACACACAAAGGAAAGAAGCTGCTGATCCCTTGGCATCCAAGCTGAATAAGGTAACGTATAATTCAGTATCTTACTTCTGTAAGTGTATTGCTCATTCCTAGGGTCATATCTTGAAGATTGGGTTTGTGGGGGCTAAGAAATCTAATTAAGCTCATCATGCATCTGAAAAGTTCAGTTAGGTTTCCTTGTTGGAGAGGAAGACAGGGAGTCCTGGGAAGTTAAGGGTCTTTTTGCTCCGTGTGCTTCATGATGTTCCTTTGGTCCCATGCTACAGAGTGGAGGAGGTGGGAATTGGAAAAAGGAAACCGGAAAGTTGAGCGGTAATGCTATGTGGAGAGGGGACTTAAGTTTTTTGGATGGCTCAAGAGCCAAGTAAGGTTATTTAGGGCGGTGAAAGGAGAACAGGGAACACCATGGACTGAAAAACCTATTCCTTACTCCCCAAATCCTGAGGCTCTTGTGGCCCCATATGGTGCTGCTTTGCTCCATTTTCCTGCCTTCTGCTTCCCAGAAGCCATTCAGGAGGGTCTAAGGGAAAGAACCCCTACTTAGCTTCTCACTCTGGGGGACCAGGAAGCATAAATGTTTTTTAAAAAATCAAAAACAAAAAACCTAAGCAACTTTCCAGACAAGAAGACTTTCCAGTATTTGGTTTTTGTTTATCTTAATCTTAGCTCAGCATTTCATGGGTTTGTAATGTTTGGCTTTTAAAAAAAATAACTCTAACATCATTGTAAGTTGAAGATGGGGCAAGTATTCTGTGGTTTAGAGTTTTGGGATTTTTTTTTTTTTTTTAAATCCTAAGGCTCTAATACATATTCTGAACTTAAACTCGCGTTTAACAAAACCACGACTGTACATAATGGGGGTCTGGTGCCTATTAATCTTTTTATATCTGAAGACCCACCGTAAATAGTGAATTTTATTAACTTGTTCTTTAACAATTTTTAAAAGGTAATTAATTTCAGTTTCTTAATCAAGTTTCTATAGAGAGGGTAAAGAATTAGTTTTTTCAGAGATGGGCAGAGATTTACATACAAAAAGCTTTTTTTTTCTAAACCAATAAGCTAATAGTACAAAACTAAACTAAAGCTCTTAATTTCTGTGAATCTCTTATTTAATTTGCAGTTTTGTCTTAGACAAAATTTGGTCCCATCAGTCTTAGCAAATATTTTTCTCTTGTTTCTGTACCATCTCTACCATTGTGTGACCTTGTTCAACATTTTAAACTGACAGTGGGCAAAGATGTTTCACCAATTTGTTAATCTTTCCTTGATAGGTTACTCAGTTGACAGGTTTTTCAGACCCTGTCTATGCAGAAGCCTACGTTCATGTCAACCAGTATGATATTGTATTGGATGTGCTTGTCGTAAACCAGACCAGTGATACTTTACAGAACTGTACGTTAGAACTAGCCACCCTAGGTAAGGAATAATCTAGTGCAAGAATATTTGCGAATATAATTAGGTCGTAAGTTAAGCAACAGACATTGTTGAGGTAGAAGAAATAGCATTTCATACTATAAATGCATAAATAATTGTTTAACAGAACCGACAACTTATCTTAAAGTTACTTTAAAATGCCTTTTGAATAATTGATTTTTCACAGGGCAAGTGAACTTTCTTCTGCTAGTACTGATGTGATCATGTGCTTTTACGTAAAATATTTCTTCATCTGGTTTCACGCTGATTTTTGTCACGCTTCAGTTAGAAAAATAGCTCAATTTTCAATTAGTTTTTTTCCCACCCCAGAAACATTGCAGTTCCTCTAGTCGGCTCTGTTCTGTTTGCGCTGCTCCTGTGGTGCATAGGGGACAGAATTGAGCTCAACATTGCAAGCACGAAGGACTCCCCAGTGAACATACGTAAAATCACTTTTCATAAACACTTTAAAGTCAGACTAAAATTTGAAGGAAAAAAATCAAATCAGATGGAGGTTGCTGTGTATTCGTTGAAGGGGTTTTTTTTCTGTCTTTATTTTCCTTCATATCAGTTTTATACTGTTAAATATATTGATATTATTATAGCCCCAGTTACTTTATCCACAAGCTCCAATACCCTGACGGGCAGAAGCCCCACGCCTGTGGGTGGAGTTGGAGGGATGCATCGGGGCTGTTGTCCCTCCAAACTGCAGTCCCAGAGCAGAGCAGTCTCAGGGGCATCGCAATACCTCCCCACCTTTCCTCCTTCTTTACCACCATGTGGCCAGGTCAGAGGTAAGAACTGAAAGCCAGGTAGATGCTGCTCTGGCTTGTTCCATTGAGCAGACAGTCATGGTGCTCCCCCATCTCCTCCTCCTGCTGGCGCCTGGGGCTGCAGCTGCTCCTCAGCTCTCCAGCCCCCTTTGACTGCTCATGCAATGCCCTTCGTGGCTGGCAGAGTCCTCTGGGAGCAATGACCAAAGTGGGAGGCCTTCCCAGCAAACCGTCCTAGGTGGCCTTCTTCCTGCACATGGAGCCTACACCCTTGCTTGCACATAGTCCCCGGTTACCGCCTCCACGCACTCTGCATGGTTTTCAAACTTTTTGAGCTGAGCTCTCCCCTTTAAATTATAGTTTTTGGTTGCACCTCCACCCACTTTGACAGGCTGGGTGGCCTGCTGAGATGAGTCACGGGGTAGAGGTGGTGCTCTTCCCCCCAGACTCCACTATGCAGAGCTGGCCCAAACCTTGGTGGGCCTTGTCCCCTGCCCAAATTAGAAATCAAACAAGCCTTAACTTTTTAATTGAATATATAAATTTCATTTGTTCTTCAGCTATCAAATATGGGGATTGTGGAATCTCCTTCGTTGAAGATATTTAAGAGGTGGTTAGACAAACACCTGTCACAGATGATCTAGACCATTGCTACTCTACTTTGGAAGCTCTGGGGGCTACAATGATACTCACAGCACATGCCGAGGGCCACAACTTAAGCGTGGTTGCCTATACATGCAAATAGCTTCTTTCACACGGACTGGCATGAATACAAAGATTAAGGCAAGACTACACAACACACAGGTCCTATTTAAGTCAGTTCTGCTGATATTAATAAAATGCAGTATTTATCCAATTTCCGCCCATATGACAGCACTTGTAATGAGCAATGACAGTCCAGGAATTTAACTACTAAAACGCATATCAACAGAAGACGGTTATATTAACTACTTTTTTGTTTTGGCTCCCTCCCGCGGGCCGTGTGGTGAGTGCTGCGTAAACCCAAACCACGCCGTGGGCCGCAAACAAATGGCCCACGGGCCATGTGTTGAGTAGCTGTGATCTAGACAATTCTTGGTCCTGTTGTGAGGACAGTGGACTGGACTTGATGACCTCTCGAGGTCCCTTCCAGTTTGTGTTCTATGATTCTATGTTGGTTCAGTGTATTTTCGATACATTGGCTTTATGGCAATTTTGAGAGATTTTTAGAATTCAGATCAGAAAGAGTAATCTTCTGTGTCCTGAAACTGATAATTGGACTTTATCCCATGTCTGTTGGTAAACTTTTCTTTCAAAATTTTTTTAAACAGGTGACTTGAAATTAGTGGAAAAACCATCTCCTCTGACGCTTGCCCCACATGATTTTGCAAATATCAAGGCTAACGTCAAAGTAGCGTCAACAGAAAATGGAATAATTTTTGGTAATATTGGTAAGTAGACAATTTTTTGTACAGTCTTAAAAAATTAAAATTGAACTTTCTGTAGAGAATTATTTTAAAAAAGCATTCAATGCTGGAAGAGAAGTGAAATTTTAAATAAAATTTTAAAAAACACGCTGGTGTAACCCAATGTTTATGGATGCCTTGCAGAAGATCATTAGATCTCAGAAGCATGAGCCTCTACTATCTGAGCTAAAAGGCCCACATCTGTTAATTCAAAGGCTGTAGGAGACTTTTAAACCTCTGATTCAGCTACTAGAAGAGGACAAGAGACCAAAACGCTGCATGTGTTGGTTATACTGGCAAATTGCACTTGAACACGCATTTTGTGTTTAGAAATCTATAGTTTGTAAACCTGTGGTTTGTTTCTTGTTTGCAGTGTATGATGTATCTGGAGCTGCCAGTGACAGAAACTGTGTGGTCCTCAGTGATATTCACATTGACATCATGGATTACATCCAGCCTGCTGCTTGCACTGATGCAGAGTTCCGCCAGATGTGGGCAGAATTTGAATGGGAAAACAAAGTTAGTTTGGTGGTCTGGTGGTGGTCTGTTTGCCGGTCTGTTTGCCATTGTTACCAAGCTTTAGACTAGTACTTTATCTTAGCAATTTGTCAACTAAGACCATCACTGAAAAATGATTTGTGATTGTAACAAATTGGAGTTTTTAACATAACCTAAGCTTTCACTTTAAAACGTGAAGGTTGCTTCCCTTTCCATTCTGTAGATAGCTTGCCATATAGAAGTTAGGGTAACAATTGTCTTCTGCCAAACCTAAGCCATGAAAGCTATCTCCTAATCTCATCATTAGAAAAACTACTCCAGGGTATGAAATTAAGTCCCCAAGCAGTAAATCTGTAGAATGTTGGTTCTGAAAGTTTCATTCTTCTATTGATTTCCTGTCATCTGTTTACTGAAGCCAGGTCTTTATGTATGATGAGCATGTAGAGCTTCACCTCCAATCCAAAGAAGGCTCAATTGTAGCTGCACAAGTTGGCTCAACAGTGGTGCAATACAGTGTATGAAGTCAACCACTTACTTTTGTGGACATTGCAGAAATCTTTACAATGGTCAATGCCTTTCAGGTTTCAGAGAATCCTAGAAATGTAGGACTGGTAGGGACTTCATGAAGTCATCAAGTTCAGGCACCTGCACAGAGGCAGGAACAAGGAAATCTAGACTGTCCATGACAGGTGTTTTTCTGATGAGCTCTTGAAAACTTCCAGTGATGTGGTTTCCACAACCTCACCTGGAACCCTGTTTCAGAGCTTAACTACAGTTATAGAAAGAAAGTTTGCTTAATATCTAAGGGTACGTCTAGATTACATGCCTCTGCCGACAGAGGCATGTAAAATAGGCTACCCGACATAGTCAATGAAGCAGGGATTTAAATATCCCCGGCTTCATTAAAATAAAAATGGCCGCCGTGCTGTGCTGGCTCAGCTGATCGTCGGCACAGCACGCGAGTCAAGACACGGATCAGTCGACAGGGGAAGCCTTTGTCGACCACTCCTGTAAACGTGAAACAAGGTTTACAGGAGCGGTCAACAAAAGCTTCCCTTATCGACCGATCCGTGTCTTGACTCGCGCGCTGTGCCGACGATCAGCTGAGCCAGCACAGCGCGGTGGCCATTTTTATTTTAATGAAGCCGGGGATATTTAAATCCCTGCTTCATTGACTATGTCGGGTAGCCTATTTTACATGCCTCTGTCGGCAGAGGCATGTAATCTAGACGTACCCAAACTTATCTCCTTGTTGTAGATTATGCTCTTAACTTCTTGTTCTCCCTTCTGTGAATATGGAGAACAGTAGATTACAGTGCTCTTTATAAAAGTACTTAACATATTTGAAGACTATCTGGTCTCACACAGTTGTCTTTTCTCATGGCCCATTGGTTTAACTTTTTCTTATGTGAGGTTTTCTAAACACTTCATTGTTTTTATTGCTCTATTCTGGACTTTCTCCAGTTTGATCACATTTTACCTAATGTGAAGCACCCAGAATTGGGTGCAGCCCTCCAAGTAAGGCCTCACTGTTGCCAAAGGGATTGAGACCGTTATCTCCCTTATCTTTCCTCTGCCTCTCCTGTTAATGTGCCCCAGAATATTAGTCTTTTTTTGTGGGGGCATCACACTATTGATTTGTGTTCATTTGTAATCCACTTATATCCCCCAGATCCTTCCCCGCAATATTCTTGCCTACTCAGTTATTCCCCATTTTGTAGTTGTGAATTTGACTTTTCCTTCCTAAGTGAAGTGCTTTGCATTTATCTTCATTGGATTTCATCTTGTAGGTTTCAGATGAATTCTCAGTTCTGTGAGGCAGTTCTGAATTATATTGCTGTCCTCCAAAATGTTTGAAACCCCTCCTCGTTTGGAACTCTGAATATTTGTATAAATATATTTTCCATTCTATTATCAAAGTTATTAATGAAAACATTGAATAGTGCCAGCCTCAGGTTTGGTCCCCGCAGGACTACCTAGACACAGTCTTCCAGTTTGATGACAAACCTTTAAGAGCTATTCTTGAGTATCGTCTTCTAACCACTTTATAGTAATTTAATGTAGAATGAATGCATTTCCAGTGTTTTGCTTGGGAGAATGTCACGGGACTGTCAAAAGCCTTGCTTAAATGTAAATAGATCCTATCTACTACACCTGTAGCCAAAAGACTAGTAACTATGTGAAAGAGTGGAAGCCTCAATAATTTGTAGGCGCTATGTACATTTAACAACGAGAAGTCCTGTGGCACCTTACAGACTAACAGATTTATTGGAGCATAAGCTTTCGTGGGCAAAGACCCACTTCGTCAAATGCACTTTTAATTGGGCAACTCCTTAGGGTCATTACAGAGCCGTCCTTGGGGCCTGGGACATGTATACCAAGTTTCTTTCTTTCGTCGGAGTTACTCCCTCCAGCTCTGCCCATACCTGACCCTTACTCCACCCTCTACCCCAAGCATCCTGTGCCTTCACTCCTCTCCCCTCCCCCTAAGCACTGCTACATTCCACAAAACCACTGATCTGTGGCAGGCAGTAGGTGCTGGGAGGGAGGAAGAGGTGCTGATTTGTGGGGCCCACTGATGGACAGGAGGCACTGGGGGGAGAGGAAAAGGGAGGTTCTTGTAGGGGGGCTGCCAATGGTTGCTCCAGCCCTGGAGCATGGGACCCTCCAAAGTTCAGGAGCTAAGGCAGAGGGATTGATTGTACTGAGGCATGGCTCTGGATCAATAAAATTTTTAAAAATCTGTACAATCCAATCTGAAATAAAACAAACAACAGTTGTACCCAATTAAAATGAACACTAACATACTTTTCAGCCATACTTTTTTCCCTTCATTTTTTTTCCTCTTCTCTGAAACCCCTCTTTGTATTTCTTCTGTCTGGTAATAAGAGTCTAAAACACCAGAGCTGGGAACTCCAAATGGTAGGTCTTCAGCTTTCCTCTGTTGGCCTTGACAGTGGTTGAATTGGACAAAGAGCTGCTTCAAAAAGACTGGTTCCTGTGGTTGGTGGTTTGTACCAATTGTACACTTTTCCTTGGGCACTGCTTTTAAGCAGATACTGGATTTATTGGCAAGGTTTGATCCAAGGTCCTACTTTTTGTGTAAGTCTTGTACTTGGGCAGCTCTTATAAAAAGGTCTTTCAGAGGAGGCTGTATTTTGCATTTCCTGGAATTTTAAGGCAGTAGAGCTCTCCGGCTTGTCTTTTCTCACCTCCCTTAACTACTTCATCCAGACTTCTCTGAGTCCTGAGCCTGGAGTAATCACTGGTCTTGAGTAGGGATATGAAAGGCTCATTGGTTTTGGTTAACTATGGGGGGCTGGAGTAGCTCCCCGCCCGCCGTGGGTAGGGGGCTACTTCAGTCCCGCAGGGCCTGCCGTTTACAGAAGGTGCTCCAGCCACCTGGAGCAGCCCCTGTCCACAGCAAGCCCAGGCACATAGCAGGCAATGTCTGCTTTGTCCAGGCTAGAGCAGCCCTTGCCTGTGGTGGTGGGGGCTGCTCCAGCCCGGCTGTGATGGGTGAGGAGGGGGCCACTCCACTTAACCAATTAAATGGGATTTTACATCCCTAGTCCTCAAGATACAAGATCTAGCAAAGGCAATTCTGCCTTGAGGTATTCTGATATGGGGAAGTTTCCAGCAGTGAAAAGAGGGGAAATGCATGTGCGCACTCATTCACACTTCTCTACACAACCTTTCTTGCAGTAACCTGATCTCTTTGTGGTCCCTTCTGACCCAGGGCTTTTGTTGGCCAATCAGCAAAGTAAACCCATTCTCCCAAGGAATTTAAAGTAACCACCTAAAGCCTCCCTTGTGGACAAGGCCTGAGACACACTGGCATGTTTTAACTCAAATAACTGCCTTTTGTTGACAACAGTGAGAGCGTACACATTACATAACTTTTGTTGGGAAAATATCCCGTTATGGCAACACAACTTCCACCCCTGCTAGAGACTTTTGTCTCTCTCCTCCCTTTATTATTGGCAAAGAGCCAGTGGACTCTGCTGTTTGTTTTAATGAGAGAACTGGCTTCCGCCAGTATCCCACAATGCCTGCCCTGATGGCTCTGCTTAGTGTTTTGTGATCTCTGGTGTCTGGCAGGCATGCGCCCCTGCCCTTACAAAGCTCCAGGAAATATCTGACAGCTGAATGAGCTACTCCATTTAGGGAACAAAGCATTGGAATGCTTCTGTTCTGCTGTGCACTAGAAAGACAGTAGCAGGCGGAGGGCTGGAGAGACTGCTGTGCTGCTTTGACATTCCTCAGCATGGAGAGCTCACAGGAGGGAAGCCCATGAAGCACAGGGATCAGCTGTGTCTTCCCACAGCACTGCACTGTGAGATGCTTACCCACATGGCTTTGCTCTTATCTGTTGACAGGGTTCTAGCAATGTGGCCATGAAATGTTGACAATGGAAGGCAAAACAACTGGTTTGACCAGTTTTCACTTGTGCCGTCCTTTGCATGTTGACAGCACTTTTGTTGCCAAACCTTCCCAGTGCAGACATAGCCTCAGTCATAGGTCATAACTACCTATAGTCATCAAATTTCCAGTGCCACTTCAGCGTATAAGTTATGTCTTTTCCAAATTTCTGCTCTTACTACGATTATCACACCTAAATTTCTGTTGCAGTTTCAACAGAATACAGTACTCTTCTTCACTTTCTATCCTAAATAGTCACAGTATTGTTGTACAGTGTTTAAGAGTATCATAGCATGCAATTGAATGGCTGTTGTTTTCCAAGAGAGAGCTAATTTTTGGGGGAAGGTGCAGTAACCGCTGGCACTGATCATGGTTACTATATGTATCTTTGACTTGACTGGTGTTGTAATTCAATTGTACACATTTAAACTGTAACTAGACTTGAAGCAACTGTTCATGGTAAAGGCTTTTTATATAAGTTTTGCAAAGTATGACATGCATTTACTCTGACTAATATTTAAATATATGGTAGAAAGTAAGAAGCCATCCCTATTTAACCGCTGGACAGTGGAAGATGAAATCTTTATGTAAGATACTGCAACATAAAAGGACTAACAGCCATCAATAAGTACAATATGCTACTATAGGATAAATAACAGTGACTTGTTCTTTCTTTTAGGTTACAGTTAATACAAACATCATTGATCTAAATGAATACTTACAGCACATACTAAAATCAACCAACATGAAATGCCTAACCCCAGAGAAGGTAAGATGCTTGCTGAAAATTCTTCAAGCACTTTTTAAACAAGAGTAAAATGACTGTGCAAGTATGAATAGATTTGGATGCCAAAATATACAAGATCCTCTTCTCCCACCTTTGGAATTCTTCTTGGATATTGAGTGTACTCTTTGAAACACACTTCATCAAACAGACACTCCTGCACACACTTCTCTCTTTAGGGAGAGAGAACAAACAACACACTAAAGATGCCTGGTGCTTAATTCACTACTGAAAGGTACTCAGATACTGATGATGATCAACATAATGTAGGAACCTGTATAGAATAGTATTTTCTGGTGCCTTTTTGGAGTTATTTACCTGGTCTAGTTTCTGAATGTGTAAATCTCCACCAATTCCATAGGTTTTCTTGTTCTGAAAGATTTTAGTATTCTTTAGTATTTAATATAATTTAGAAATGTGTTCTCTAAGAAGTCTAAAGGACAGTTCATATTAACTGAGTCATTTTCAACCAGTTTCTTGTTCTAGCTGAGCAAGAAGCAGTTAATAAAATGTCGACTAGCATGTTGTCTTCAGACTGATTAGCAATTTTTTTTCAGTAGGTTGAGACATCTTTCTTTCAGTAGGAATTAACCTTTCTTAAAGCCTTTTTGCTATGCATTACCTCAGAGCCTGAAAATGCCAGTTATGTCTTATTTAAATGACTTGATTGAACCTCTGTCAGCTTTCATTTTAGAAAGATCTATTAATGTTTCCTTCAGAACCAGAGTTCAGGTATCTTACACAATGCTGACAAGGAGTCCTATGGCACCTTATAGACTAACAGATGTATTGGAGCATAAGCTTTCGTGGGCAAAGACGCACTTCGTCAGATGCATCTGACGAACTGGGTCTTTGCCCACGAAAGCTTATGCTCCAATACATCTGTTAGTCTATAAGGTACCACAGGACGACTTGTTGCTTTTGCAGATCCAGACTAACACAGCTACCCCTCTGATACTTTACACAATACTGTGCTTAGAATGCTAGTTTCAAACATAAAACCTGCTTAGTTGTGCTTAATATGGTTCAAAATGTGTCTGTCAAAGGACAAAGTCTTTTGTAAAGAGGTAAATTCGAGTGTGCTTTCTCCAGGCTCTTTCCGGTTACTGTGGCTTTATGGCTGCCAATCTGTATGCACGGTCCATATTTGGAGAAGATGCACTTGCAAATGTCAGCATTGAAAAGCCAATTCATCTTGGACCAGATGCTCCGGTTACTGGCCACATACGAATTCGTGCAAAGAGTCAGGTAATAATGGCTTCTTTTTAAAACTTTATCTCTAATTTTTATTATGAGTCCTATAAACGTTTGGAGAGCTTGCATTGTATTTCAGGGTTAATTCTTAGTATTGTGTAACAGATTTACAACTTTCAGGAAAGTTGAAGGAAAATATACAGGGAAGGGCAACAAAACTCATTATTCTTCTTCGAGTGGTTGCTCATGTCCATTCGAATTAGTTGTGCGCACCGCATGCACCGCGTCTTCCGGAGCGTTTTCCCTAGCGGTACCCGTAGTGCCGGCAGGGCGCCCGCTGGAGTGGCGCCGCCATGGTGGGGCATAAGTACCCCTGCCGGCGCTCCCCCACCTCAGTTCCTTCTTACCGCCCATGACGGTCATTGGAGCGTGTCTCTGTTACAGCAGTTAATGGTTCCCGTTTCTTCTAGTCTTGTAAATAGTTCTAAATAGTTCACTTAGTTAAAGTTTCTTTGTTTTTCTTCTCCCCCTTCAGGGGTGAGGAGTGCCAGGGCCGCAAGGCTTTAAGGCGTGCGCTGTCTGCGCAAAGTTTATGCCTAAAGGAGACCCTCACGACAGTTGTCTGAAGTGTCTCGGTGAGGCCCGATCTGCAAGTCGTTTAAGCCGTGCACTAAGAGGGAGAGAGACTTTCGTCTAAAACTTCTCCTCATGGAGGCGGCTTTACACGCGCGATGCCCCATCTAGGGACCGGGCCTCGGTGTCGAGGGCTCGGCCCCGTTCTCATTCTCCGGCACCGAAGAGATCAAGAACGTCCCGTGGTAGGTCTCCAAGCCGGAAGTCCAAGTCACGTCGACACCGCAGTGCCGAGTCTCCGGCGCACACCTCCTCGTCTACCACGGTGCGGTGTAAGCGAGTGGGATGACCATCCAGCCCAGGGCAGCTTCCCTTGCACCGCCCCTCCACGCCAGACACTTTTGAAGCGGCGCATGAGCTTATTAGCCTCACTACCTCCCCTCCGTCGTCGGTTGAGGCGGAGAGGTCGAGGTCACCTTCGCTGGAGGCCGTGTTGGCACCGGCTTCCCCGCCGTGCCGTCGTGACCAGACGGCACCGGTCGCCTATGCAGCGGGACCGTCCCCTGTGGGACCAGTACCGCTTGCTTCTACATCGGTGCTCGCCTCGGTGCAGGCCGCCAGGCTTCGCTCGACTGGGCTTGACCTCCCTCGGTGCTGGGACCTCTTCCAGACCCCGTCTTGACTGCACCGGTGCCCTATCACCCAGGCCTTGCGGCACCGTCAACGGCACCATTATCGGTGCCAGCTCTGAGCAGCTTTCCCGGGGTGCGGCTCCAGTCTTTGGCACCGGACCATTCAGCATCAGCCTCTTCGGCACCGATGCAAGTTTCGGCACCGTTACAGGCACCGACATCGACCCTGTGGGCCATGCCGGTGCCACTATCGCCGATAGCGTCGGTCTCTTCGGGATTCGTCTCGCAACCGGTACCGACTTTGACAGCGCAGCCATGCACTGTGTCACCATCGCAAACGCAACTGGCACCGGCACCGGTCCTCCCGGTGCCACAACCAGCCCATGTCTCCGCGCCGGGACATGTACACTCGACACCAGGAACTGTCCTCCCGGTGCCACAACCGGCTCTCCTCCGGGCACCGGGGGCTGTTCTCCCCGTGCCGCCACCGCAACCGGCACAGGGACCTGTTTTCCCGACGCTGGCATGCCCTCATCGCTCGCATGCGAGCAAACCCGAGTCTATGGCCAGGTTTGCCGCCCCCCCCCCCCCCCCCTTGGTGGCAGGGCATTTGTCATCTGCGCCTCCCTGGCCTGAGTCTGACTACTCGTCGGATTCTGATGCGGCCTCGTTCAGGTCAGAGTCCTCAGGAGTTTCCTCGAGTCATAGATCCCGTTCCCGGCACAGGCGTGATCGTCCCTGTATGCAGCAGATTTGGCCACCTCAACCGCAGTGGCCTTTCTGGACACGGTGGGCTTACCACCAGTGGCAGGGGCCTGTGCCCCCCTCTGTAGTGTCCGGTGTCTCGGGGCACTAAGCGCAACCGTTGGCGTCGCTGTTACGACCCCCTCCCTCTCTCCAGAGGTCAGTTTCTGCGGATGTTGCTACTGAGCCACAACCCCCGGTGCCAGAGCCGCCTCCGCAAACGGTGCCGCCTGCCCAGCTGGCTCCTCAACCGGGTCCAGTGCTGGATCCAGTACCGATCCAGGAGTCGTCCTCATCTTCGACTCCTGATGAAGCCCTGGCGGATCCTGCACCGGCGCTGCCTACTATGGATGCTCGAACGCACCAGGATCTGCTTAGGCGTTTGGCCTCCAACCTGGGTGTCCCAATGGAACCAGTAGTCGAGGACACGGACCCCATGGTTGACATCCTCTCGGACGATGCCCCCGCCCGCTTGGCTTTGCCACTTAATAAAACCGTGGCCCAGATTACTAATGCCCTGTGGCAGACCCTGGCATCCCTGACCCCTACCTTAAAGGGAGTCGAGAGGCGCTATCACGTTCCCCAGTCGTGGCATGAACACTTGTACTCCCAACCTGTTCCGGGGTCCTTGGTCGTTCGGGCTGCGGCTCAAAAGGAGAGGCCTCCCCAGCCGGGGCCGTCCCCAAAGGCTAGGGAGCCCAAATGCCTTGACCTGATGGGCCGTAAGGTGTCTGCCACTGGTGGGGTGCAACTCCGCATTGCTAACCAGCAAGCGATGCTGAGTCGTTATGCTTATAATACATGGCAGGCGGTGGATAAGTTTAAGGATAAGCTCCCTGCCGAGGCCCGTCAGGAGTTTGCGGCCATGACTTCGGAGGGCAGAACCATCGCCTGCACGGCCCTTCAGGCTTCCCTGGACGCTGTTGACTCTGCAGCCCGCACCGTGGCGTTAGGTGTAGTTATGCGCCGTGGTGCCTGGCTGCAGGTGTCTGGAATACCTCCGGACGTCCAAACTACGATCCAGGACCTGCCTTTTGACAGCAAAGCATTGTTTTTGGAGCACACGGACTCCAGGCTCCATACACTTAAGGACACGAGGTCTACTCTCCGGTTCTTGGGGATTCACACGCCAGCCCCGCAGCGTTGTCAGCTGCCATACAGACAGCAGGGGAGAACACAGTCCGAGGTCCCTCGTGGGGATTACTGGAGATACCGTCCTCGTGCCCCCATTGGGGATGCGGGGGTGGCTGCGGGCCCCTCGTCCGCAAGGGGTTGTCGACGTCGCCCGAGAGGGGACAACCCCCGTGGGGTTGGTCAGGCTCCTCCCAGCAGCCCAAGCACCAGTTTTGATGGTCTGCTAGAGAGTCGCACACCAGCCTCCCACCCTGGCCCCCCGTTTGGGGCCAGGTTATCCCGGTTTGCCCATGCCTGGGCAGAAATCACCACCAACGCCTGGGTTCTAAAAATAGTCACACATGGCTATACCATCCCCTTCCTGGGCTCGTCCCCTTCCAACTCGCCCGCCCCGTCCCTTTTCAGGGACACCTCTCACGAAGGCATCCTCCGTCAGGAGGTGCTAGTGCTCCTCGAAAAGGGAGCTGTGGAGAGGTCCCTTTACAACTGAAGGGTAAGGGATTTTATTCCCGCTATTTCATTGTCCCAAAACCCAAGGGCGGGGTTCGTCCCATCTTAGATCTCAGGGACCTCAACAAGACGGTGGTGAAATCCAAGTTCAGAATGGTAACGCTGGCTTCTGTCATCCCGGTTTTACAGGTAGGAGACTGGTACGCAACTCTCGATCTCAAGGATGCTTACTTCCATGTGGCAATAAGACCCAGCCACAGGAGGTTTCTCCATTTTATTGTTTCCAAATGCAGTGTCCAATTTACGGTGCTCCCATTTGGCCTTTCAGTAGCACCCAGGGTCTTTACAAAATGCATGGCAGTCGTAGCGGCGTTCCTCCGCAAAAAAGGGGTACACGTCTTTCCATACCTAGAGGACTGGCTGATTCGTGGTTGTTCCTACGAACAAGTGGAGGCCCACGTTTCCCTCACAAGGGCCCTCTTCGTCAGGCTGGGGCTCGTGCTAAACGAGGAAAAGTCATCGTTGACTCCCTCTCAGCACCTCGAATTTGTAGGTGCCCTCCTGGACGCTAGGGTGGCAAGAGCACTCCTCCCCAGATCCAGGTTTCTGTCCATAGTGGAGCTGGTCTCCGAGTTAACCCGGTTCCCCATCACGACCGCCCGGGTCTGCTCGAGGCTGCTGGGACACATGGTGACATGTACGTATGTGGTACGCCATGCTCGAATGAGGCTCAGGCCTTTGCAGGCCTGGTTGGCAAGGGCATTCAACCAGTCCTGGGGCCTCTGGGACACTGTTCTCACAGTGCCTCCGGAGGTGATAGCTTCCTTGCAATGGTGGACCCAGGAGGCGGTGGTGTGCAGCGGGGTTCCGTTCACTGTACCTCCCCCCTCGTTTACACTGGTCACAGATGCTTCCAACCTGGGTTGGGGAACACACATGGGGTCTCTCAGAACCCAGGGTTTATGGTCCCCTGCAGAGCGGGCTCTGCACGTAAACGTCCGGGAGCTCAGGGCAGTCAGGAGAGCCTGCGAGACCTTCCTGTCGAAGCTTTCTCGCCGCTCTTTCCTGGTCCGCCTGGACAACACAGCAGCTGTGTTTTACCTGACCAGGCAGGGGGGAGCCCGGTCGCCTCCCCTCTGCCGCGAGGCTCTGTGCCTCTGGGACCTGTGTGTAGAGCACGACATACTTTTGCAAGCAGAGTACCTGCCGGGTGCAAAAACTTGCTGGCCAATGCTCTGAGCAGGTCCTTCGGAGCCCACAAATGGTGTCTCCAGGATTCGGCCCTTCGTCAGGTCTTCCACAGGTGGGGTTGTCCCCTAGTAGACCTGTTTGCCTCGGCACGCAACACCAAGTGCCAGAGTTACTGCTCCCTGTTGGGGCTGGGGGCACACTCCGGGGGGATGCCATGACAGTGCCGTGGCCGGCGGGCATCCTCTATGCTTTCCCTCCATTTCCCCTAATTCCCAGGGTTCTGACCAGGGTCAAGACCTTCAGGTCCACGATCATCCTGATAGCCCCTTGGTGGCCCAGGCAATTCTGGTTCCCTATCCCGGTGGACATGCTCAGCAAGGAGCCTATAACGCTTCCGCCCGTTCGGGATCTCCTGACCCAACCATGGGACGGGGGGACCATGGTTCACCCAAATCTCAGCTCTCTCCACCTGACGGCCTGGTTTATCCGTGGCTGACCCAACCGGAAAGGGAATGTTCCCAGGAGGTACAGATGGTGCTCCTAAGCAGTAGGAAACCGTCTACCAGGCGGTAGTATGCAGCCAAGTCATGGCGGTTCTCGTCTTGGGCATCCAGAAGGGGAGTGCACCCGTCCTGTGCACCTGTCCCGTCCATTCTGGACTACCTCTTTGAACTTAGGTCCAGTGGCCTCTCTACCTCCTCCATCCAAGTCCATGTGGCATCCTTCTCCGCCTTCCATGTTGGTTCGGCAGGAGTCTCTCTGTTTTCTGACGCTGTGGTAAAAAGGTTCCGTAAGGGTTTGGATAAGTTGTATCCCTCGGTTAGACCCCCTCTCCCCGCTTGGGACCTTAACCTCGTGTTGTCTAGACTTGTGTCGCCCCCCCTTTGAGCCGCTGGCCACGTGCTCGTTGAGGCACCTCTCTATGAAGGTTGCGTTCATTGTGGCCATCACATCGGCTCGCAGGGTCTCCGAGCTGAGGGTGCTAACTGTAAACCCGCCCTACCTAGTGTTTTTCTGAGGCCGGGTGAGGGCGGAGCCTCACATTATCGTTTCTCCTCAAGTTGGTGTCACCGTTCCACTTGTCCCAAGAAATTTACCTCCCGGTTTTCTTTCCAAAGCCCCACGCCTCCCCTAAGGAGCAAGTCTTCCATTCCCTGGACGCTAGACGTGCGCTCGCCTTTTATATTGATAGGACTAAACCCTTTCACAAATCCACACAATTGTTTATTGCTGTCACTGACAGAATGAAAGGGCTTCCCATTTCGACCCAGAGGTTGTCCAATTGGGTCGCAGGGTTTATCAGGGAGTGTTATGCCTTGGCCGGGAAGGTCCCGCCCCGGGTTACAGCACATTCCACCAGGGCGCAGGCGTCCTCTGTAGCTTTTGGGGCGCAGGTTCCAATTACTGAAATCTGCAGGGCGGCCACGTGGTCGTCACTCCATACCTTCACAGCGCACTATGCACTGGCACAGCAGGCTAGGGAGGACGCAGGGTTGGGCTCTGCAGTCCTCAGCTCTGTATTGTAAATATGTATGTTTATCTGTACCACGTTGCACTTTTTCTACAGTTTTTTCTATGTTCAGTTAGTTGAATAAATATGTTTGGATTGTTCAACGGTCGTGGACTTCTCTTTCTGAGTGCTCCGACCCCTCCTCCTTAAAGTGGGGTTGGCTTGGAAGTCAACTAGTTCGAATGGACATGAGCAACCACTCGAAGAAGAAAGAACGGTTACTTACCTGTAACTGTTGTTTTTCGAGATGTGTTGCTCATGTCCATTCGATTCTCCCCTTACCTTCCCTTCGTCGGAGCGTCCGGCAAGAAGGAACTGAGGTAGGGGAGCGCTGGCAGGGGTACTTATGCCCCGCCATGGCGGCGCCACTCCAGGGGGCGCCCTGCCGGTGCTACGGGTACCGCTAGGGAAAACGCTCCGGAAGACGCGGTGCATGCGGTGCGCCACCTAATTCGAATGGACATGAGCAACACATCTCGAAGAACAACAGTTACAGGTAAGTAACCGTTCTATCTGAGGAGAGATTAAGAAGCATGGGGATGTTCATATAGAGCCCTGCACAGATACAGAATTTGTATCCACATTACTCAATAATTGCCATTGACTGTTCATTCCATTAGAAGCATCTGGCACTGGCTAAAGTTGGAAGACAGGATACTGGTCTAGATGGATTGTTGGTCTGAGCCAGTATGGCTGTTCTTATGGGATTTTGTGTATATTCTGTGTACGTATAAGAAATCAACTTATATAAAATATTCTCACTTCCAAAAAAAAAATTGTGCAAGTATTTTGGTCCTTAGAAAACTTAACCTTGAAAAAAAGAAACTAATGTGTAAAGCTTAACATAAGGATTCCTTTAGGACTTTCAGGTTCAGAGGAACCATTAACATTGCAAGATACTACTAGAACAGGGGTGGGCAAATACCAGCACCTGGGTGGGATCTGGTCAACCCCTGCTTCCCACAGCTCCCATTGGCTGGGAACGGCAATCCATGGCCAATGGAAGCTGCAGTTGTCCATACCTGTGGAGATGTGGGTAAATATAGCGATGGTGGCCTGCCAGGGGCTAACCCTGGTTAACCACCACCATTTTATTACCCACTCCTGTACTAGAAGAACTTTTTAATGGTTTTAATAGAGGTGGGTAGCATGTTTACCGTGGAACTGTTACATAAGACACTATGCTCAGTTAAAACTGCCGTGTGGTCTAACCTAGGGAGTAATTCATTATTGGTTGAATGGCAGCTGGAACTTTGAATTTCCTTACTTTTGTTAGTTTCACTGAGGCCCTTTAAACACAGAAATATTATTCTAATTGTGGGCTAATATCATTTTTATGGAGCTCAAAAAGATTTTTAGGGGGCTCAGCATGTTGAAAGCTAGTGTCTGCATTTAGAATTATTTGAATTATCATTTTCTTGAGCTTTTCCAACACTCTGTTTACAAACATCAGTCCAGATGCCAGTAATTGAAAGTGCTGGACTGACAGAACATTTTAAAATTATACTGTGTCCAGTAGGAATGTAAAATCCTGTTTAATTGGCTAACTGGTTAATTGGTTAACCAGTTAAACTTCACATTTAAAGGGAGGGCGGGCTGGTGCATTCCCCACTCTGTCCCCACTGCAGATAGGGGCTGCTCCAGCCAGGCTGAAGTGCCCCGGTCTTCAGTGAGCCCCCACCAGTTAACTGGAACTGGTAAACCTCACATGTTAAGGGCGAGGCTTACCTGTTAACCATTCACATTCCTAGTACAAAGGATTAAAATTCTTGAGTCTTGCTCTTTTGGGATGGTGATAGAGCTTTCTAGTAGTAAAAGAGAGTCTATTTACAGCTCATTTCAGTAAAATGATATGCACAAGCCTAGTTTATTCATGCTTTTTGGAAACTGTACTATATCTGTAGCTATACATAAATGAAATGTTGCCATTGTTGAATTTAGAAATATTTTATTTTCTGTGGAATTAGTTTCATGCATTTTGTATACTGAACTGTAAGTTATTGGTACAGAGGGTTTTTATCGGGTGGGAGGGGATTTTGAGATGGTAGTAGTAATATGGAATATCCAAAGTGTGAACATTTTTCATTTCCTTACAGGGAATGGCCTTAAGTCTTGGAGATAAAATCAATCTGTCTCAGAAGAAAACAAGTTTATAACCTTTACAGATAGCCTTTTCAGATCTTTTACAATTATGTTTTAGGTATGTGACTTGTTGGATTCAGGATATCTTATACTCTTTCATGTTCTGTAATTGTAGAAGCAGAGCTTTTGTGCTTAATGGCTTCCAGCAGATAATTTATAGCTTCTTCTGTCAATATTGAGTAAAACTTTAAAACCTCAATTTATTTTTTCTCTCTTTATCTTAGAAGTCATGTATACTTTTATCTCTCTAATATATATTATTTCGCAGTACAATAAACAAATCTAAGCCAGTGTGGTTTTGTCCCTGATTTATAAATAAACTCTTGATCACAACTTTTGGTATTTCAAGGAAGTAGTGTTATATTGCTTGCAATGTTGATTGTAAATGAATAGCCCTGCAGTGCGTAAATATGTGGCTATGTGACTTTTAAACTAATACTATGATATGCTCAAAGGAATTTAAACTTCAGTGTTAAATCAAAGACTGTCTTTTATGCAGTTGGTTTTGGTAATTTAATCACTTGGCACTGGCAAAACTTCAATACTAAGAGCTAATATGGATTTCATTAAAACTAAACCACATCCTTTAAGGTGATTCTGTTTGAGAGAAAATGGGAATAGTGAATTAGGAAAATCTTGGTGTTTCATTTTTATTTGTTATGAGTGTTTCTAATAACATATTTTGCTCACGTCAGAATACCTAAAAGGGAGAGTGGTGTTTTAGCACTAAGCTGTGGAAATGTAAGCAATGTTTTAACTGGATGCTGTGCAACCGTGAGGACTAAAAACATCATTTTGCTTTAAACAAAACTAGGGATGTTAAATTGCGGGTAATTGACTAATCGAATGGTTGATGCATTTTGCATTGACTAGTCGATAGGGTGTCTCCATCTTTGAAGTGAAGAAACAGTCCTAGGGTTTCTAGGAGCCCAGAGTCAGATGGGGACTCCCCACTGACCCCAGGCTCTGTGCGGTGCTGCTCCTTTGAAATGCCGTCGCGGGAGCCCGGTGTCAGGCTCCCGCGGTGGCGTTCCAAAGCGGCAGTGCCGTGTGGAGCCTGGGATCAGTTAGGGAGTGGGCTCTGTGTGGTGCTGCCGCTTTGAAACATTCCCGTGGTGGTGTTTCAAAGTGGCAACGCCGCACGGAGCCCAGGGTCAGTGGGGGAGTCCCCAGCTGACCCTGGGCTTCAGAATGCCATGTTGATTTTAAACTTCTTTATTTCAAATGTTCCTCTAGGTCGCCCTCTCTCTCCTGAGGTGGGTCCATGTTATCATTTGTGTTAAATATGTGAATTGTCTTCTTGACATGTCTGATGCTTTAAGTTAGCGCGCTTTGGTTAGAATGTTGTTGTAATTAACTCTGTCCTGGGACTCTGAAAATCTTGTGCAGGTTACACCAGTGAAATCCATAGTAGTGGACAGAGTGTAGTGAAGTTACTCTGAATTTATACTGATGTCATGGATTAGAATATGAACCATTATCTTCTATAGTGCATATTCAGATAAACATTCAAGTATTGCTCCTAATTGCTATCTGTTTTGGGGGAGGTACTCCCAAATTAATAAAAACAGTAGTTTCAGAGCAATACATTCAATTATCAGAAAAAATGTTTACAGTCACATCTTAGGAGCAAAGAAAACCCTGGAAGCCAGTTAAAAATGTGCCCCTCTCCTGAATGGGAACAGGATTAGTAGAATATACTTAAGGAAACTGCACCCTACGAATGCTGCAGGCCTCAAAGCTGTGATTACCTCCTGAGCTGTGACTACCAGGACCTTTATTGCCCAAAACTTGTTTGGAGTGTAAGCTGTAATTCTGAAGTTATAGACAGCAATAGAACACCTTGGTGGAAGTCTCTCCCCTTCCCCCCCCCTTTTTTTTTTTTGTGCAGAGCTCCACAGAGCCATTTGCTAATGTGCTGCAAGGGGTATAGGAGTTAGCCTGCTGTGAAATATATTTTGCTGTAAGCATTTCATTTGATAAGAGCATGAAAATAAATGTTCAGCCCTGGTTGTGTGTCTTCAAGAATTTCTCCTGTTTTGAAAATATCACACCTTTTATTATTCCCCAAAAGAAATAAAAATGAAACAGATAATGGTGCCAAACTTTGACTTGAAAAACACACTGCCATAGACTATGTACATAAGAGTAGTGTTCTTCAGTACACTCTCTTAATTTGACAGTATAATTTTGGTCTCGTTTAACAGATCCCTTGGTATGAGCTTGATGAATTTGGAGGGTGTAGTTGTTGGTGGAGTTGGAATCTGAGTCATGTGGAGGTGCCCTTAGTTTTCTTCTGAGCTGCCTCAGCTGTGCATTAATGTGTATTCCACCTCCATGTACTAGAACCCATTATGGTTTGCTACAGACTTTTTTTTTTTAAACAAACATATTCATTCTGCACATGAAGATGTAATTTCTATTTTTTGGGTCTGAGACTACAATCTTAGAGATTTAGCTAGAGCAGGATTCTGCTTTGCATAGGATGGATCACACGTCAGGACAGATCTTGTGGACCACCAATCCTCATATTCATGAGTATGTGGCTTGCCTACTCTGTGACAACTGATCAAACACTGTCCTTGTGACAACCATAGTGATTGCTTATTTGGAGAAGGAATAGTAGGAAAATATGCTTCACTTTTAATGTGAGTTAGCCCCTGGAAATGAGGCAAGCCAGGAACACCAGTGACCAGCAAAGATTCTATAAGCCACAGTTGGAAGACTGCTGTTCTAAAGGCTGCAACGGACGAGGGGCATCTGAGTCATTGGTATGGAAATCTAGGATAGGTTTCGATGGACATGAAAACGGTGTCCTAAGTTCCCAGATCTCAGTTAGCTGTGTTCTAGAAGAGCATTTGTTGCTTGTCAGTAGAGACATTACTCAATCAAGATGACCACTTGAGGATCTGATCAGCTAACATAAAACCTCACACAGTAAATATAGAGAGTAAATGTTTTTCAAAGCCTTGGTTTGTGAAACTCAGAACTTGAGCAACTCCAAGCCAGTGGCATATTTCTGAGAAAATATCTGATGGGAGATGATCCTGTTTGGCTACAAAGGATGTATGGAAAAAAGCAAGAAAATGTTTGTACTTGTGACATGTAGCCTAAATACAGCTCCCAAATTGTTCATTTATTACACAAGAGGGTGCTGTCATACAACTGATTTGAAATTTGGTCATTTTAGTACTTTAAAGCAGAGTTTCTCAACCTTTTTTTGCTCATGGCCCCCTTCTGAGCCTCATTCATCATACGCCTGGCAGTTAAGTTTGGGTGGCCCCCTCAGAAACTTACTGTGGCCCCCCTAATATTCTGGTTTTTTCCATGTGGCCCCCTAGAAGTAAGGCGTGGCCCCCTGGGGAGCCATATGGCCCACGTTGAGAACCACTGCTTTAAAGTATTAGCGAGGAGGAAGGAAATGCCCTTAAAATCTAGGGTGTGTGAGGGGTTTGTTTTTGTTTTTTACACTAAATAGCTACAGAATGAATATGGCCTATAGTTTAGAACTGTTGAATGTTTTTGGTACTTTCATAATGCTTGCTTCCTAAGGAGTGCATGATGGTGCCAGCAGCTCATCTTACTAATACAATGCATCTGGTTCAGTGCTGACTTTCTCCAGAGGGTTTATTTTTCAGAATCACAGTGAGACTGTTTGACTGTGTACATCTGGCATAAGGAATATCTCATGGATGAAGGGCATGACAATGATTTCATTGTAGATGTAGATTAAATTTAAGGAGTCTTAACCATCACTTTGCACATTCATTTTTAGCACTGGCTTAAGTAAACGTGTTTGATTAAAACTGCAAATATACAACTTCTCTGGACCTTTCTCCTGAGGTTCCCCTTCTATGACCATTTTGCATAGTTTATTATTTTAGCCCCTCTTGGACTCTGGAGTATTGTTTGCAACTTGAATGTATTACCTAGAATGATCCAGAGTGGAGTGCAGGGTATGTGGGAGGTTTTTTCCCCCATCATGAGAACATCTGAAATTTCAGATTTAGCATTACTGTGAAGCAAAGACCTTTTAAAAAAATTAGCGAACATATGCACACACATCCTCCCCTGAACAGCCAAGAGCAGGTAGGTTGGGCCCTCACTTGGAATGTGTGTGAAAGTTGCTTTGTTTTCCACATCTACCAGTCTAATAAACTAATCTGAGTGGGGAAGGAGGTTTTCTCTGACCTGAATTTCTGTCCTGGACCTGAGAAATCTTCCTGACAAAAATTTCAGGAAGAAACTAAACTATACATTTTGGTTTTAATGGACTGGTATTTTCTGATTAAAAGAGTTTATCAAACATTTTCTGACCAACTCCAATCCAGAACCACCAATCATACAGAGTTGGTAATGTGGTGGCATCTTGATTGTGTTAGTCATATTTTTAATGTGCCCTAGTTACCCACGGTTGGGTATGGGATCCGAGGTAGGAGAGCAGGGAACCCTGACTCCAAATCTGTGTGCAGAGGTTTTGCCTCTAACCCAGGGGTGGGCATAAGCCTCTAAGCAGGCTGGGGGGACACAAGCCCTTTCAACTGCTTCTATTTAAAGGACTTGTGCCTGCACCTGTCAGGCAACAGCTCCAGGGAAGGCATGAGCCCTTTAAATAGAAGCAGTTGAAAGGGTTCTAGTGTCCCGGTTCCCAGGCAATGCACTAGCAGTGAGGCCAGGAGCTGTGAGCCCTTAAAATAGCAGGAGTTGAAAGGGCATGCAGGTCCCATTCCCAGTTAATATGATGCCTGGGAGCTGCAGGGGAGGCACGAGCCTTTCCAACTCCTGCTATTTAAAGGCCCTGCTGCTTCTATCCAAGGCTCTGCCCCTTCCAGGGTGGCCCGCAACAACTTCAAAAATTGCTTACCCCTGCTCTAGCCTTTGATAGTTTTTTGGAAATAACCTAGAGGTCTTAACACGTTTATGGAAACACCTACAATTTAAATAACCAAGTAACACATTTGTTCATGTATCTTCTTTTCTGATGAGTTGTGATATTAACACCATTTCATTAAAAAATGAATGTTTCCTCTTTTTCTAACTGAGATTCTGTATGGTAGAATTGGGGTGGCGTCATTTTCTAGGTTTCTAATTATTCATGTTCACTGACCGGATTCTTGGCAATATAATTTTTTTGTGAAAGTTTCATATTTAGAAATGTTTGAAAATCAAATCTTCATGAGATGTATTAAATTGTGTATTTTCTGTGTTTCTCATCTCTCATGGTTCCATGGTCTTTCATCTTAACAATTATTGATAGATGTATTAAGACAGGGTTTGCACACACTGGATTGTCCGTAGCTGCGCACTGATGTCTTGAGTACACAGTGCTTATCCCCAAAAATCATAGGTGCTCAGTCCATGGGCTGGAGAATGCCTGAGGAAAAATGATGGGTGCTGAGCACTCAAGTGGTGGCCTCATCCATTCCCTCCATTGAAGGAAAAGGCCCCGGCAGGGACCATTTGATTGTGGGATCCAATATATGGATACACTGGTGGTCTCAGTGAGTGGGCTTTGGCTACAACAGAACTGAAGTTTCAGGAAAGAAGATGATTGTGCTGGGATGGGTCCTTCTACAGAATATTAAGAAGAGACTCTGGACACTGGCTAAACCAGTAAGGAGCACTTGAAACTAAATTTTACGGGGGATGGTGATGCTGATGCACATCTGGGCTCAGGTAATGAAGACAAGGAGAAGGTGCTACATTCTGAAGATGAGACTAGAAACCCACGACTGCACTAAGGAGAAAAACCACAGGGGTGGTCTACAAAATACCTTCCATGTCTGTACACCAATGCAAGGAGCATGGGGACCAAGCAGGATGAACTAGAAATCATGGTATATGAGGAAATTTGACTTTAATTAGCATTACAGAGATTTGGTGGGACAACTCCCTACGATTGAAGTACTAGAGGTTTCACCTCCCAAACCTGGCATGACCACAGAAGTTCCTGTATATGAGTGCCCCAGGGCAGGAGGGGCCAGAAGCTGGGTCTCAGCAGCCTGGGTGGAATGTGATTGGAACTGTCTGCTGCCTGCCAGCAAGGGCCAGGACCACAGCAGCAGGAAGCCTGGCCGGGCCACGTCAGCCTAGGGGGCAGCAGGGCTGCAATAGCCCAAATAGTGGTGGCAGTGGCAACATGATTGGGGCTGCTTGCCGCCCAACAGCAGACCAGCAGAATCTGCACCGCTGGGGACATGTGCCGCCTGGCAGTGGGGTTGGGGCTACAGAAGCCCAGCTGGCCAGCAGTGGAGCTGGGGCTGACCTGTAGACAGCCTGGCCCGGCTGAAGGAGCCGGCAGCAGGCTGAGGGGCTGGTGTCAGGGGACTTCCCATTGTCTAGCAATTTCCCTCATCTGGGACGGGTCAGGTCCCGAGGCTGCCAGACAAGAGAGGTCCAACCTATAGCACTGAGGGATATCGCTTGTTCTGGAAAGATCCCTATGGAGGAAAAGGAGGCACTGCATTGTCACTGCACATAGAGTGTATATACCTTGCTCTGAGATCCAAGAGGAAGTGAACAACAGCCCTACTTGAGCATATCTGGATGAGGATTAAAAGGGGATAAAATAGGTGGTGATGTTATAGGAGGGGCCTCTTACAGACCAACAAATCCAGAAGAGGAAGTGGATGAGGCATTGTTCAAGCAGGTAGCATTAGCAAACACAGGAGCTACTATTAATGGAGGCTTCTAATTTCCCTGATGTCTGTTGGAAGAGTATTACAGCAAAATATATCTTGCACATTCATAACAGATGGAGGGGACAGCTTTCTGAATCAGAAAGCCGAGGAAACAGGTCATCCATTTTAAATCTGTTTTTGACCAACTGGGTAAATTGGTTGTGAACACAAAGTTAGTTGGGCATTTGGGAAGAAGTGATTGTGATTGATAGAATTCAAAATCCAAAGGAAAGGAGAACATAAAACCAGAAAAACAAGGACACTGGACTTCAAAAAGCAATGCATAGAAATGGTAGGCAAGGTCCCGATTAAGAAGAAAAGGAGCTGCAGGAGGTTAGCAATTCCTAAAAGATGTAATATCAAACTATTGCAACGCAGAGCAAAGATAAGAGCCCCAGGAGTCTAAGATGCTTTTTAGCTATCAAAAAACCAAAAGGGATACATGCAGGAAATGGAAGGAGGGGCATGTCACCAACCCAGGAAGTATCCATGGGAACAGTGCAAGCGTGTAGAGACAAAACCAGGTAGGCCAAGCAAGGAACGGGTTACATCAGAAACGTTAAACATTATAGACAGCAAGAAACAAATGTCAGACAAAAGAGAAGGATCAGAGATGATGGGGATCCTTTGCTCAATGGAGGTGATGAGCTGGCAACAGCAGACAAGAGGCAGAGCTGCTCCATGCCTTCTTTACTTCAGTCTTCACAAAAAATGTGACCAGACTGTCAGCAAAGCCATCAGCTATTTTAGAGAGTTTGTATGTCTGTCCATCCATTTGGGAGTCCGTTTGTTCTAGGACTCCTCCTAACTGTAAGAGCTAGGACCACCAAATTTGATATGCATTTTCCTCTTATCATAATGTAAAGCAAGGTCCGGGTTTGGTTGTGCCAGGATAATGGGATGTGTAAGAGTGTGATTTTTCTCATCAAATCGGAAGGGAGGGTGTAACAGTAGGGACAATTGTACTCATGAATGACTACAGGGGGGCAGCAAGTGCCCCAGCTCCAGGGAGCAGCTGCTGGTGAGAAGCATGACCCCTGCCACCCTGGGCTGCCCCCAGTGAGCAGCTGCCCACTCTGCGGTGCAGCCCCTGCTACTCCGGATCAGCCTGGGGAAGAAGCCAGTGGGCGGGCAACATGGCCTATGCCAGCTCCAGCCCTAGGCAATACCAGGTAAGTCGTTTAGCAGACAAAAGAAAAGAGATTCTGATCAGGATAAATAAAGACCACAACAAAGATCTTCTGACTAACTTGAATTAATTCCAATCCGCAGGGTCTGATGCTGTTCACACCAGGGTAAAAAGAAATTTTAGAGACACTGGCAATCATAGAATCATAGGATTGGAAGGGACCTCGAGAGGTCATCAAGTCCAGTCCCTTACCCTCATGGCAGGACCAAATACTGTCTAGACCATCCCTGATAGACATTTATCTAACCTACTCTTAAATATCTCCCGAGATGGGTATTCCACAACTTCCCTGGGCAATTTATTCCAGTGTTTGACTACCCTGACAGTTAGGATAATATTTGCAAACTCATGGATGACAGAATAGCTTTTCTCCTGTCTCCCATGACCTCCATGTCGGGCCTATCTTCAAAGAGAAAGGGAGGGGTGAGGAACTATCGACCAGTCAGCCGAACTCCGATTCTTGGGAATCTACTGGAGCAGTGGCCCTATTACCATTGTGAGCCACATGCGTAGCTCTGCATTTGTTATGTGAGCTGCATCCACACACTCTGTACTGCCTCTATGGGCCTGAGAATTTCACATGGGTTGCAGCTGCGTGCTTATTGGGCTGAAGCAGCCTGCTGGTTGTGGCCTCAGACATACACATGGGAAGTAGAGGTGCAGTGAGCTGCAGCATCTCCCTGTTTTGCACCTACATTCCCTTCCTCTGACTACGCACTCACTTTGCTAGGTCCTAGCCTCTGGGGAGTCTGATTGGCCCCATCGCCCCTTGGGGTCCTGCTGCTCTCGGGGTCCTGTCGCCCATGGGCTCTGCAGCCTGCAAGCCCTGGAGGGTCATCTGCTAGCTGGGTTCTGCTCCTGGCCTTAGCTTTGGGCTCAGCAGTGCCACAGCTGGGGGCAGATAAGGGGCTTGGGTTGACAGCTCTCCCAGACCAGGTGGACTGTGCACCATGGTGTCCAATCTAGGAGCGTTGTCGATCATTGGAGGGGCACAAACAGGTGTAAGGGGTCCATAATATGGCACCCTCACCCTGAAAATTGTTCCAGCACCACTGGGTTCAGAACCACTGTAGGAGAGCAATGTACAAAACATTCCATTTGCAAATACCTGGCGGAAGAAGGGGTGATCACTAGCAGCCAGCATGGATTTACTAAAACCAAATTGTGCCTAACCAGCTTGATTTCCTTCCTTGACAAGATAAATAGTTTGATGGACAGGGGTACGCAGTGGACATAGTATATCTGGACTTTAACAAGTCTCTCCTGCCACTTTTATAAGTAGGCTAGAAAAATGCAGGCTTCAGGCAGGGGGAACTATGATTAAGTGGATACATAATTGGTTAAACAATTGCAAATGGAGTAACTATTAATGGAATGAATTCAGATCGGAAGGAGACCTCAGGTGAGGTCCCCCAAGGATCTGTTTTGGGTCTGGTGTTCAACATAGAAAGTTTTCCCTGAGATTTAATCTAGAATTGCTAACTAAGAACAACTCGCACAATGGAAGGAACTGCATAGAGAAGTTGTGGAAGTGTCAGAAAGAGGCTGGATAGCAGTGTTCGCTGTACGCTGTGTGCCTGTACAGTCATTCAGAAGAGATTCAGATGCCACCTAGCTGATTAGCAAAGCACCCTTAGCTAAGTTTTCTGTTTCTACGGGTGGTGCACCTTCACCCATGTCTCTATGCACATAAAACATTTATTGTCCACACAGATGGAAAAAATTAGAGGGAACATCGCTGGATTACCACTTATCATGATGGTTTACTCACAAATCCTGCATCTTGACAGGGGTTAGACTCGATGACCAGAGCTAACCCTGTGGCTCTGTAAGTGTTTAACCACATGTAGCATCTCTGCTTTTTTAATCGGATTCTCTATAGCATTGACTGAGCTCTGATTTTTCCCTTCCCTTGGTTTGAATATTTTATAATTGTGCCAAGAATGATCTGTCATTTCATACACTGTTCCAGCATAATGTAGCATACTGAATAAAGACACAGTGGTCTTTATGCTGGTTTCTCAGATGAAGTATATCATTTTTCAAAAACATTTGCATACAATGGAGTTACAAATTCCACTGAGTTACAGCCACTGAAATTCACTCTGAAAATTGCCTCTGAAGAAAATCCATATACCACTTAACTCCAAATTACCTTATTTTGAGAGCTTAAATAGGACATTAGATGTATAGAGGACTAGACCTGGACAAAAGCTTTACTGCAAAACTTCTCTGCCGAAACAAAGGTTGTAGGGGAAAATATCTAATTCAAGACACTATATCAGTAAGGGGCATATTGTTTCCATCAGAATAACAATCTTATAGTTGAGTCGCTCACTGACCATGTGGAATACCTATGTTCAGTTCCCAGCTCTGCCGAATTCAGAATAGGGACTTGAAGGTGGGTGTCCTCCGTCCTTGCTGATTGCTTTGCCTTGCTGATCTATTGGCTGTTCTCGGGTGGGTCTGGTTCTGTTTTGTCATTTTAAAAAAAAACAAACCTGTTTGTTTTGTTCTAATGCAAAATGAAAAATATCAGAACCTCTTTTGTTCAAAATGGAATTGTTTTCTGGCCACCGTAAGTCCCGTATTGATTGCCTGCACCAGGGACCATCATTTGGGTGTACAATATGGCTCTCAGTGCCGTCATACAATAGCCATATAACGGGAACCTGAGGTAACATGTCACTACATACACTACATTCTTTCATATTTGGATTATGTAACATGCTATAAAACTGAAGTTCAGTTCCTCAGTGGATTTCCAGTTATAGTTAAGGTCCAGGTTGTCTGCATAACACAATATTCAGAGCTTCATTCAACTATTTAAATTAATCCTAGTAGTGTTGGGCCCTTACATCAGCATTTGTCAGATCTCATCAGATTTGCTTTTCAAAGACACAAGAAAATAAGCCATTTAAAAAAAAAAAAAAAGTGTCTCACCAGGTAATACTCTCATTCTGTAGGAAGTATCTAGAAACAAGTAATGGGCATTTTCCAGATGAAGCGAGTGCATCTTTAACTATAGATAGAATTCTTGCAGGAGTTGTATGCCTGTTCTGTAAGTAAGAACAGTTTGGGTTTTTTTCCCCTATGCCTGTTCTCACTTGTGGAGGAGTCATAAAAGTCCAGCTACAATAATGTATTCAGCCTTAATAAATGCAAATGTTACCATAGAAACCTCACTTTGAGAGGTAATTATGATATATTGGAGTACCAAAGAAACCTGTCAGCCTGCAGACGCTAGTAGCAGATGAAGACATTTAGCAGTAAGTCACTTAAGCAGGTTATTTATGGAAAATGCAAATCACTTCAGACATTCAACTTTATGAATTTTTTTTTGTAATTAAGTGAAAAAAAAAATCAGGGACCATATTAATTCCAGCTAATTCCTTGTGTATTATTGTACAGTACTAAACAAACAAACCTTTTCTAAGTACTTTAAACTTTATACTACTGAAAGGTCAAGTATTCCTTCACAGCTTTCTGTAACCTTCAAAGTCATGAAAGTATATAGCACTTACAGGTTTTTCAGTGTGCACAGTTTGCAGAGAAGAGGATTGAGCTGCAACATTATGTTTGTATTTGCATTTGCTTACCATCAGTGTGTCAGAAATACCACTTCCTGTTGTTGTAAAGGGTTTTCTCTGTGAGGTAAGTAAGTGTTTTTGACAGGGAACATGGAATAAATATTACAAACCATTTTGTGGCAAAATTCTGGCTGTGTCCCATGGGTCCTGTGCTCCTTAGGTGCTATTATATGCCTCAGAGGTTCACTGCGCCCCTCTCCACTACCTCTTGTGTTGTTTTTTTTCCCCTAGAGGTCAGGGTTACAGCTTATTGAGCCATTTTCATCATTGGCTAAATCTGTAATTCCTGGATCTCCTTTTTCCAAAATTATTTCTTTCTGTGGTGCAGGGAGGTTGGGGGGAACTAAGGCCCAGCCACTACTCCAAGTTCTGGTCCAGGGACCCTAGGCAGCAGCAACTGCTTGGGTTTTTGCCTCAGGACAGCAGCCTTTTTCCTAGGCCACTTCCCCAAATGCTCCTTTGGTACCTGACTGAATCTTTCTCTTCTCAGCTTCTCCACAAGCATGCTTCCTCCTCTCGGTTCGGTTCGGTTCGGTCCAGCCCCAGCCTTAACCCTCCCTTGTCTTGGGGACCCTTTTAAAGCAGCACCCAGGCTTTAATTGGCTGCAGGTCTCTGATTAGCTTGCTTCTTCAGGCCAGCTATTAACTAGCCTCAGGTGTCTGCCTGCCTTAATTATGGGACAGTAGACTCTGGGAGTTTATTCAGGGAATAGAAAATTATTTATCCAACACCCTGTTTACTTACCCTCCATTAGACTGTAGCAGCCAGCTAGTCTGGGTCTGTCACAATATGTAAAACAGTGGGATTTAGGGTCTTAAATCATTTAGATGCCTTTGAAAATTGTATTGAGTTCCTACCTGACTTTCAAAAGTTAACTCTTACTCTGCTCAGATCTCCCACAGGCATTTAGTCTGGTGCAGCAAGGTAGAACTGGGACCTGGAGATCCAATCATGTACTAAGCAGGAGTCCTGGAAAAGAGCTATCTGCAAGTCAGATGGTAAAAGGGATCTTTGGCAGAATTTGACCTCTAGTTGGTGGAAGGGTGGCCTAAAAGTTCATAGCCTGAAATTTACATTTTGACATCCTAGTATACGGCTTTAGTAAATTCTGATCAAAGCAAGAATCTGATTATCTTTGGTATTCCTGGATGCAACCAGACAGCAGTACTGCTGCTGCTGTTTTAAGGTAGCTGAATCAGACCCCAATGAAGGAGAACTGAGTGCATTTTAGATCCGTTTTTCAATAGTCAAAGAAAATGAAACTAACCACCGGTGGAAAAAGTCTTGACAGCTGGAGGGGAGGTGTTAGAAGCTATGATGGAAAACATAGTATGATGCATCAATAAGCAACACACTATTGGATATAGTGAAAAATATTTCCTGTCTCCTTTTTCTATTGTTTGTTTTTTCTCATTTACCCAAACAGGCGTGGCTCCATCTATTATTGGGCAGAGAGGGTGACATTCTATTACTGCCTTCCTCTGTGGATTAGTATACAGTGGTTCACTCCAGGGTAAACCGAAGTCTTTTGAATACATGTAATGCAATAGATGCATAGACAAAATGCACTATTGGGCTGCCCCATGAAGCTAATACCTTCCCTTTGGAGAGCACTGATACTTTGTGTGGGGCTAAAGCCTTTCTCCGTAGGATTTATAAAGGTTCTTTTTTTAAAAGCTTTTTTAAAAAAAATCTTGTTATAGCCCTAAGACATTGTGGCACATGAATCTCATGAATAGACAAGAGTTGCTTTTTCTCAAAGTAGCTGACGTTTCTTGAGCCTCCACACTCATGTCTCAAATACATCCACGTCCATTTATTTGTAGCAGCCCTTGTCTTAATGGTTAACTGGCAAGCAATCCTTAGCTCTATTTTTATAAAGGGTGAAGAACTGGTGCTCAATAAGCAATTGTACATTAATAGTCTGTGCTTCTCCTGCACCTCCCCCCCTCACTCCCCCAATCCTTTCTGGAATACCTGTGAATACCTTTCACCCAATTTTGAAAGACACTGCTGCATGAGATTTTCTCCACACCAATACTTTGTGGTGTCACTAAACTGACCTATGCAGGTGCTGGATTGAATGTGGGTTAAGCTATGGCAGTTTCTTTTGTCAAATGATTAGCTGGACAAATGGATATTGTTTGTCCCCATGGGGATAAGAATAATTAAATTGTTACATTATTTGCCTGAAGTTTGGTTCTGTCAGTCAAAACAGTTGAACTGACTCCACAAGCGACTACCATGTAAGATGGTGAAAGGGCACGAGTGACTCATAGGACTCACTTATTTGCAATGTAACAATGTAGCTGAAATCACCAAGGAGATTATCTGCCCCATAGCAACAGTACTAAGATGAGTGCCTCAGAAAGGGGGACAAATCTGACAGTAATGGGAGAAGCATTGGCAAATATAGTCGGTAGGGTGGAGCAAGCCCTTCATAGCTGCAAGTAGAGGAGATTGACATACAAGACAAGTACTGCTGAGTGATCAGCTGGATAGGTCCCTTGTGAAGGTCAGAGACCTCCAGTAACTGGAAATGTACTTTCCTCTGGCATGTGCTGTGAGATACTAATAATTATAGTAAGAATAAGAACATCCAGAAGCCACAAACCTTTTAACATACTGCCCGAGTTTTCAGGTGGAAACTGGATAATGGGATTTTAATAGACAGATGTTGAGAACTGAAGTAAGGTTCAGCCACTACAAGCAAAAAGGTATAACAATTGTAGCCTCAATGGCAGGTATTAACCCACCCTAATTGTTTTCCATTACTGTACATTAGTTTGAACAAATCTTGCCCTATTTACAATCATATTTGCCATGTATCAAATTAAAATGGCTTACTAATATCACTAGGAAGTGATCTGAACCATGCTCACATGTCAATAGAATGACTCATTTTGTTAAACTTTATTCTACTGACAAGGTAGGACTAGGAGTAACTTGCTGACGAAGGGCCTATATTTGGAACACAGGATACTACAGCATCAAAGCCAGGGTCAAGCCTATTACAGAGCCCCCCAGATCATTACAGAATAAGAGAGTATATATATGTAGTGGGGTCTTGCATTATTAACTACTAAACAGGCATTTAGAACCCAAATATATCCATGTGTTTTTGTCATAATTTTAATGCCAGATAGCAATCAGAGACCACAATTTTGAAAATAATTTTTCTATTAAAGTAACTTTTAATTCTTGGGAGGATACAAAGGGCACAATAATTGGAGAAAAGTTACACTCTGGAAACTGGTACTCTACCTCCAGCTTGCTCACTGGCTGGATTCTTCACTGACATGCTGACACAAATATTAAGAAAATATAAATTGTAATGATTAATAATACGCAGAATCACTCTGTGCAGCTGGGCTGCATCATCTCACATAAGGGAGCTCCCATGGGTGATGTAGGTGTCAATCACTTGTCTTTATTCACTGTCTCCTCCTGGGTTTGTTTTCTGTGATTCCATTCTTAGATTAGACGCAACACCTACCTTATGTGTGAGCAATGCACAGTTCTGTCATCTGCAATGTATGTTGAACTGATGTAGGTCATGGGGATGTGCTCTGTGTAGTTCTGTAATAATCCCGCTGGATCTCTCAAATGGCCCTGTGGCAATTCACTGCTTTTTTATCTGACTACTGTATGCAATGGAATACCGTGGCTGAAAGTCATTATTGTGCTTAGAGCCCACACAAGGCCCAGAGCTAGAGTAAGAAAGGGCTTAGGAGATGCAGCTCAGGGCCCCAGGCTAAAAGGGGCCCCTTAGCTTGAGGCCCTGGGCTGCAGCCACTAAAGCCCCTTTGCTCTGGGCCAGACCTTCCTTGTGGGAGGGAGGTAGTTCTGTGTGCTGCTGTTCCTCTCCCCGCACTGGGGTAGAGCTGCGAGGACCAGGCAGCTTTTCCCCCATGCTGCCCTTGCCAGGAGGTTCCAGGAAACACGGCCAATGGGAACTGCAGGGGCAGTGCCTGAGGCAAGTGCAGGGCAGCGTGGGCTGTATGGCACCACCTGTCCCCCGCACGTGCCCCAGAGGGAAGTAGCCCCGGGTAAGTGGTCTGCACTCCAACCCCTTGCCCCAGTCTGAGCGCCCTGCCTCACCCTCCCTCCCAGATCCTGCACCCCAACCCTGAGCCCCCTCGCACACCCTAACACCTGCCTTCAGCTCATTCCCACATCCCAAACCCCTTGTCCCCTGTCTGGAGCCCCCTCATTCCCACAGCGTGGGGGAGGGAAAAAAAAGGCCCCTGGTGGCAGAGGAGGGCCTGGGCAGGGAGAGAGAACAGGTCCCTGGTGGGCTGAGGGGGGAACCCCCCACCCTGAGCCCCTCCTCACTTCACCCTTGCATCCCTCCCACATCCTGGAGCTCCCCACACAGATCCCCAAGGCCCTGCCCCGAAGGATCCAGGCAACACTGGGTAAGTGTGCTAGTGCGTAAATATACTTCTGTGGCTTACAAAGCTTCACTCAGATGGGAAAATCCACATTCATTTTGAGGCATTTCCCAGGGTATAATCTGGCTACAGGGACAACTGTGTCCCCTCAACCCTCCAGCATGGGATATCTTTTACAGTGCTTTGCTGTGAGAGCAACTGCTCCTGGTCCTCTGGGATGCAAAACAACTTCCAGCTTAATTCTATGAGTATAATAGCTAACTGCTTATGAATTACATTATAGGGGCAACACCTGCAAAATCCCAGTCCCTGACTTGTTCCTGGAAATGTGCATCTAGTACTGCCCAGCTTTTTCTATTTGTGCATTGCATGGTCATAGAAAATCCCTTGTTTCATTAATAGAAAATGATATGCACAAACCTCGTTATCCCAAATGGAGATTCTCAAACACTCCAATCAAAACACGTAGGCTGGGTCTACATTGGTGCGATCTTGTGCAAAAGCAGCCGCTTTTGTGCAAAAACTTGCTGCCTGTCTACACGGGCCGCGAGTTCTTGTGCAAGAACACTGACATTCTAATGTATGAAATCAGTGCTTCTTGCGCAAGAACTCTGACGCTCCCGCTCAGGAAGAAGCCCTCTTGCACAACTGTTCTTGTGCAAGAGGCCAGTGTAGACAGGCAGCCAAGAGATTTTGCGCAAGAGCCGTCCAAACGGAAAAAAGCCCTAGTGGCCGCTTGGACGCTCCGTACGCACAAGCAGCTCCGGACTTCCTGGTAACCCGAGCCCCCTTAAAAGCAGACGCAGCCTGCAGAGGCCACGAGGCCGAAGCACCTTTGCCACTTCTGCCACCCAGCTCTGCCCCCTCCAACAGCCACCAGACCACCCAGGATGGCCGCTCCAGGGGGGAACAACCCACACCCCCAGCACAGAAGGCCTCAAGGGGCACAAAGCGGCATGCCCCTTCCTGGTCCCCAGGGGAGATCGAGGCCCTGCTGGACCTCTGGGAAGAGGAAAAGGCCCTCCACAATGTCCATGCCCGTCGGCGGAAAGTGGACATCTTCCGCTGCATGGCCCAGGCGCACTCTGACCAGGGTCATCCAGCCCGGACCCTCGAGCAGGTCCGGGCTAAGGTCAAAGAGCTGCGCCTGGGCTATGTCCGGGCCAGCAAGGGCCAGGGGGCAGGAGCTGACAGCTGCCCCCATTACCAGTGGCTCCATGCCCTCCTTGGAGAGGCAGCACCCCAGGGACCATCGGTGCCGGTGGACAGCAGCAGGCGCCCCCCCCCCATCACCAGGCCCAGCGAGGCGGGGGATGACCCAGAGCTACCCAGTGGGTCAGAGGAGGAGAAGGACCAGGGCAACACCATGACACTGCATCTCGAGGTCCTCTCAGGCAGCCCGGACGTCTCCCGTGCATCATCGGAGGCCGGGGAAGGATCCACTGGTGAGTGTTGCACTTTGCACTCACAAGGGCAGGGGGGAGCCAGGTGCCCGGGGAGGAGGGGGAGGGAGCATCACTCAGGCTGCGTGAGCTGCACGCTGTGTAGCATTACCAGTATGCAGCACGTGCAACCACGTGCAGCCTGGTGACCGAGCAGTACGTGGCCGCGGCAGGCAGCTCCAGGGCATGCGTGGGACCGTGCTGCTCACACACATCCGGGGGACCAGGGGGGAAGGGTGGATGCCGTCTGGAACCAGCCAGGGCCCCAGGGGCTCAGGCCAGAGCCCACACCTCCTGGGAAAGGGTGCAGCACACAGAACAGCACACTGTTCCAGGCCTGGCTGTGCAGCACAGCCAGCTGCTCCTAGGAAAACCGCAGCGACACAGCCCTGTGAGCGTGGCCCCCACTGAGCCCCTCGCCTGCTCCCGGTGCCTTGGCTGGCCCCCCGAGGGAAGTCCCCACTGTGGCCACACATGTCCCTGGGCTACGTGTGTGAAAGCTAGTGGAAGGGGTAGGGGGGAAGCGCTTGGGCTGGCCCTAGGGCCACCTGAGTTTTGCTGCAAGGATGGTACACTCCCCAGTCACTCCTGGTTCCGTCCAGGAGACATCCACGTGATGGGGATCTGAGAGCACAGACCACGTCTGCCATATGTGCTCCCAGGCACTGTGTGGGGATTCATCTTGCTCCCTGTCAAACACCATTGATTAGTCCAAAGCCTCACAGCCTCCACCGGCAGGGAGTTCCACAGGTTAACACAACACATGCGCCCTCCCACCCCCCAAGGGGCCAGGACACAGACCGGTGGTTACAATACATGGAGGAGCACTCTTCTCTGGGGGTGGTCCTGTGTGCAAACATACAACACGGGGGGGGGTAGGGGGGAACGAGTGGGCCCAAGCGACAGTACTGTGGTGTCACCTGGGCTCAGGGGCGGAGGGCATGGGGTGTGGGGACGATGGCCAGGCTGCCTGACTGACCCATCCTTTCTTCTGTTTCCTGCAGCGGGACCAAGCAGGAGCGGGGACCCTTAGCCCCGCGGCAGCGGCAGCACCCCCAACCACCCAGGCGCCAAGCCGGCGGGTCCTGCAGTGGGACCAACTTCTTCGGCGGCACGTCCAGCCCGTCGAACACATGGAGGCAGCCATCACATGCCGGGTGGAGGCGGACCTGGAGTGGTGCCAGCAGGCCTGGGGCCACTTCCAGGCCCAGTGTGACCGCATGGCAGATGCCATCACCGCCCTCACCGCGCACATTGGCCATGCCGTACATTACTGCATGGAATTGCCCCATGCACCCGCCATCCCTCCCATAGCAATGCCCGTGCCCCCTCCTCTTGCTGCTGCTCCTGCTCCTGCTGCTGCCCCTCCTGCTCCCGCAATTCCCCCTCATGATGCACCCCATCCTGCCCACCTCCCCGTGCTGCCTGCCCCGATTCGGCCTGACCCCCATGCCCTGGTCCGCCCCCGCAGAAGTAGTCACAGGGGCCACCCCTCCCAGCAGTAGCTCCCTCCTCCCAGTTCAGAGCCTCCTCCCCCTCCCACCCTACGTCCCCCCATTGTAAATAAAAAGTGCCATACGTTGTTTGTTTTCCAAAAAAAACTGTGTTGGTTGTTTCTTGGGAGGTAAGGGGAGGGGAGGAGGGAAGGGTTGGGGATGGGAGGGAGATGTCAAGGGAGACAGAGGTGACCCTACTGTGGGGCCTGGGAGAACATCTCTGTCAGGGCCTCCCGGATGCGCACCCCATCATGGTGTGCCTGGCGAATGACAGCTGTGCGGGGCCGTTCGAAGGCCTGGCCCTCGCCTGCTATCCATGCCGGGAGGAAGGCCTCCCCCTTCCGCTCCACGATGTTGTGGAGCACACAGCACGCGGCCACTACCTCCGGGACATTCCACTCACCCATCTCCAGACAGGTGAGCAAACAGCGAAACCGGGCTTTCAGGCGGCCGAAGGCGCACTCTACCTGGTTGCGGGCCCAGTTGAGGCGGTCATTGAACCGGGCCCGGTTGTGGTCTGTCCGCCCCGTGTAGGGCCGCATTAACCAGGGCAGCAGGGGGTAGGCTGCGTCCCCCACAACACACGTGGGCATGGGCACATCCCCGACAGTAAATTCCCATGGGGGGAAGAAAGTGCCAACCTCCAGCCTGCCAAACAGGCCGGAGTTTCGTAGAATGCGGGTGTCGTGTGCCCTGCCGGACCAGCCCGCATAAATGTCCAGGAAGCGGCCACGAGTACAATGGAGAAGTACCCCTTTCTGTTTATGAAATGGGCTGCTCGATGCTCCAGGGCACGGACGGGGACAGTGGGTTGCATCCAGGGCTCCCCTGCAGCTGGGGAACCCCAGGGCAGCGAAGCCGGCCACCGTAGCCTCCACGTCCTGCAGGCGGATGACTCTCTGGAGCAGGACGTCATTGATGGCACGGACGACCTGCAGAAGGGTGCAGAGAAACACAGGGGAACGCATCACATAAGGCAGGGTGAGTGCATGCTCCTTTGGGGGGGTCCCCCCCCCCCGTGATGCCCTCTGTCCTCACACTCACACACACCAGGGCTCCCTCGCCCCATGGGCCACACACACACCCCCACCAGCAGGCCAGTGCAAGGGAGGGACAGCCCAAACCCCTGGGTGATGGGGCATTCCCCATCTCCCCAGCCTGGAGTCTTGCCTGCCCCTGGGCATGGAGTGCAGCACCCTCCCCTCTCCCCCAGGACTTACCTGCATGACAACGACACCGACAGTTGATCTGCCCACCCCGAATTGGTGTGCCACCGATCGGTAGCTGTCCGGGGTGGCCAGCTTCCAGAGTGCGATGGCGACCCTCTTGTCCACGGGGATGGGTGCCCGCAGCCGGGTGGTGCTTCTCTGGAGTGCAGGGGCGAGCCAGGCACATAGCTCCAGGAACGTCTGCTTTCGCATCTGAAAGTTCTGGAGCCATTGCTAGTCGTCCCATTGCCCCAGGACCAGCCGGTCCCATCACTCGGTACTGGTGTCCAGTCTCCACAAGGGCCTCTCCATGGTGGGGTGGGGATGCCACAGGGACGCCACTGCCTCCATGGTGACGGAGTCCAGAGTGACCTGTCCCTCGAGGTCCTGGATGAGGAGTGCAGCAGCATGGAGCAGCAGCTGCAGGCACTCCAAAATGGCCAGAAGGGGCCAGAGCAAGCACAAGGCCACCCCTGGCTCCATGGCACAAAAAGAGAGCTGAGGTCAAAAAATCAGCAAATGGCACTAAGGCACAAGGCTGTAGTGTCCAAGAAGGCAGAGGGCAACCACAAGTAGAACTGCTACAGCTGTCAGTCCCTGCAAGAGGTCCTAAAGGTCGCAGCAGGAGAGAAACGGCTGTCCGGGGAGATCCCTTTAAGCACGTGTCTCAAAGGAGCTCCAGCCCCCACCCCCGGAAAGGGCTGGTGCCCTTTTGCCCTCTCCAAAATGGTTCCGGGCTCCTGCTTTTGCGCAAGAGCGTCCCGCCAATGTAGACGCTGTCTTGCGCAAATACTTTAACGCAAGAACTCTTGCATTAAAGAGTATTTGCACAAGATCATGCCAATGTAGACGTAGTCGTACACAGGTGTAGATAAAACAACACAATAACTCTAACGACAGACAAGAAGTTTTGTAATGATTAAAAGCATAGAGGAACAAAAGTCAGAATTGGTTGCAAAGGAAACAAAAGATTAAATGCAAAGTAATACTTCAGTTAGCAAGCTAAATTAATTCAAAGCAAAAGCTTTCCTCGCCGCATGCTTTTTGCAGTCTTTAGGGGCCTGTTAGCCAGGACCCTTCTGCCAGTTCAGTGCTTCTTCAGGTGTTGTTGCTGCCCTGACCGAGAAGAATGTGTGTGAGAGAGAATTTGTGTTGCGTCTCCTCTATTTTTATACCTTTCTCTTCTCTATGAGGATTATCTCCAGTGGGGATATAGGTGACAGCCAATCTGTCACATGATACCCCCTCTCCCTCCTGCTGTTATATTTTGCAATGGAAAATTTCTTGTTCACACCCTTTTTTCTGCCCAAGAATGACCATTTACCCAGGTGGTAGTCTATTTAATTATCCTGACACTTGACTGGGGTGCTGACTAGCCTTTGTCTCTGAGAAATGGGTTTGGGCTGCTTTTCTAACTTTGGAAATATCATGTCAATGTTATACAGCAAAATCCCATAACTTTGCATATAGTGTTGCTACACACTTTTCACTAGGCCAATAACAGGTTGAGTTGTCAAATGATAATATGCAAAGCATAGTCTTGTAAAAATGCTGATTATATGGTACAGCCTGTCATACTTTTGTTTAAGGCAGGCTTGTTTATCAACTCTCTCCTCAGCATATTTTGGGTGTATATTTTCAGCACACTCATAACTCTCCAAACCATGCACACCTTACACAATGATATCAATGACCAGTAGGTCACCAATTTTCATAAAAAAAAGTACTTGATAGACTTTTATAGAACACAAATATTTTATACAATTGATTCAGTCGGTTATTCTTTGGGGCTCAGGACCCTTATTCTTTTGTGATATCTGAACCCTGATTTTCACACTATTGGCACAGTGTTATTTGAATGGAGAGACACCTGAATCAATCAAATAGCAACATTTATTGAAGGAGGTGGGGCTTAGTTCTATGGTCCCAATGGGACCCTTCTAAATATGCATATATACGCACTTACAACAGTCTTATGTGGTGTTTCAAAACAGTTTAAAAGAGCCATTTCCCCCTAAAATAGAAAAACACTCTGCTCTCTGTCTCAATCAAGCTAATAACTTAATGGAAGCAGCCTGTGCTCAAAGTGAAAGATTTCTGACACAAGACAAATGTTGTAATTCCCACTGCCAGACTTATTCCAGGTCTGACCTCACACCGATGGCATTTTAAAAATGCAGGTTCATTATTTTGTTCAGGTGGATCAGTCGAAATAAATTCTTTGAGAATAATGGTAATCAAATACTAATGGTGTTTTGCAAAATAAATGGCTTTGCCATATGCCACCTGGCCTTTCGCTGAGAGTCTGAGGTATTCATTAACTTCTGCCAGTAGCGCTCGCTGTAGAACAGACACGCATTTTCAAAATCATCCAAAGGATACATGTTCCTTACACCCATTTTGACTCTCAGTGTAATCCTGAAGATTACACAAACCAATGTCTTCTGTCTGTGGTAACTGCCAAAACCTTTATCTGTAAAAAGAACTACATTTTTCTTTCAAACATGGAGAGTCCCTTTTTCTCTCCCTGCCCCAGGCAAACTGGATGCTTCTGATAGTAAAGAACCACAGTAGACATCCAAACACTCTGAATAATGTGGAATTTTCCATGTTTCTTATTCACTAGCTCTGTTTATTACCTGTTCCATATTCAAATGTTTGAGTCATCTTTTAATTTCCAGTGGTAACTTCTCCCCTCCAGCCCCATGCAACAATTTGCTCTCTAAAGGGTTTTACAGACATTGAGCAATACAATCTCACAATGGCAGCTTGAGTACTGTACAGATTCATTTTTCAGATGGGAGAACTGAGGGGCAGAGAGCAATGGCTTGACTGTGCAGTCTTGTAGCTTTACAGGGAGTAAGGTGGAAAGGGACCTGCTCTGTCTCCCCCTGCACAGGTGTGCAGTGTGGAAACCAGCCCCAAATGGGTAAAAGTTATGTTCTATAAAGCTGTTGAACCTTAAAGGTGCATAGAGCTTGTGTTGGTCCTCTGAACACGGTGCATTTTACTCTGTATGGGATGGAGAATGAGGCTGGAGTTTGAGAGCAACTGAAATGGAGGCATAATTAAATGTCTGGATTAAAATAACCCAGAATGATTAGGGAAATCAGATTTCTGGTGAAGGTACAGTCTCACTGTAGCCGAAGACCAGATCCTCCTTAAGATGGTTGGAAGTTTGCATTTATGGACCACTGGGAGTTTTGGATACTTTTGTTGAGATATAGTTGCAGTCCCTTCTGGAGACTTCTGGGGAACATTTAACTGGCAGAGAGCTCTGGATAGCTCTATTCATCCCTCACTCCCCTCCCCCCATCTCTGTAATAATCAGGTTCCAGCAGGGCCATCCCTAGGCATATGTCAAATACACAGCTGGTGTGCTTGTATCCTTAAAGATCCCCATGTCAGCTCCTCTCCAGGGCTGCTCTTTCCTGCCAGCAGTAGAGCTTCTCCCTGTCCCCTACTCCCCATGTGTTCCTCTTGGCCAGCAGCTGACCGCTAACTGAGGGCTCTCTCCTGGCAGACTGGGAGCCCTCAGCCTCTGCACCTCCACTCCAGGAGAAGCCCCTGAGCCCCAGTAAAAGCTGTGCTAGAGAGCGGGAGGGAAGCTCCCGTGTGCCAATAGAAGGTGCGGGTGGAGGCGGGGGAAGAAGGGGAGAGGGAAGCCCCCAGCAGAAGCCACACAATAGTGGAGGGCTCAGTTGGATAGGGCCCCATACATTTTGAGGAGCACCCTGGATTCCAGACACTGCAAAGGGAAAACTGGAGGCTTGAACCCTAAAGAGTAACTAGGTGACTCAACTGACTGCATGCAATGTTATCTACTATAGATCTCACAGCGCGAGTCTGCCTGTCCATCTGTGTGTTCAAGAATGCCTCCCAAAAGCTAAGAGCTAGGACCACCACATTTGGTATGTAGCAAGGCTAGGGTTTGATAATGCACAGAGTGGGAGGGGTTGAAGCTCCCCCATGCATACAGGGATGTATACAACTATACAGAAAAGAGACAGAATCACCAGGCAGGTGAAAAGGGTTGGATGTATGTGTGCCCTCCCACTCCAGAACTCCCCCTCCAGCCCTGAGACTCCCCCACCCCGTACCCTTTACAGAGGGCAGGAGGGACTGCAGCTCCCCCTCATTAATACAGGACATCATCAGGGAGCAAGGGGAAAGTGCATAAGTTTGCTCCATTTCTCACTGACTGGGGAGTGCAGACTAACGTGGACCTGCCTCAGCCGGTGGGACGTGCACCTCTCCCTCAGCTGTGCCTGCTGGAGCGGCCGCTGCCATGGACAGGTGCTTCTCATCTGGCCCCAACTTGCTGCCAGACAAGTGAGAGAGGGCTGGGATAGTCCTTTCCCCAGGGCAGCCTGTATGTTGAAACCCTCATCCCCAGTCCTAGCCCAGAGCAATAGTTTAAAAAATGAAGAAAACAAAAATTGAGCTAAGGACCTGAGCAATGATGGGTAAATCTTATAATTGTGCTCTAAAGTATCTGAAGTATGGTCATTTATAACAGCTTCTAATGTTCTAAATGTAATCATTATGAGCCATATACAGGCTCTGGTTACATCTATTTGTGTGCTAGAGAACAGGCCATAAATGTAGGCTCCAATTCACAGCAGGGCAGTGAGCAATCATACAGGAAGGGGTATCTTCTAAGCAAGGTGTTTACATGTCGCTAGCTTCAAATAATATCCCCTTGTCCAGACCAGGAAAAGAGTTAAGGGTGTAAGATACTGAGACATGGCCCATTTCCATACTCCAAATAAACATGAGTCACCATGGACTGAGAGAAAGGGAAAAAAAAGGAGGGAGGGGAAGCCTTTTAAAAGCAGGCTTGTGTCTGAGGCTTTTCATCCAGAAACTGAAGGACAGCCTGCAGGCAGGAAGCTGTCTGTGAAGTGCAGGATCCCCCCTAAAGCTAATGGGTGTTCTGGGACACTGTTCAGAGGCACTAGGTAACAATCAGAGGAGGAGTGTGAGCTAATATGGAAATGCAAAGCCTGTGAAGTTGTGTATTTGCAATGCATGTGCCTCCTCTTTATTTCATTTTTTAATCCATGGTTTTTCTGTTAAATAATCTTTTTTGTTTTTTACCTCAAGCTGGTCCCTGCTGTGTAAACTGTATGGGTACATGTGCCAAAGTAAGGCTGGTTCACACTCTAAGAGGGAAGGAAGAATTTGGAGAGACTTGGGACTGGAAGGGCCTGTTGGTACCACCCAGCAAGGAGTAACTAGGCTGATGGAAGATTGGATAAGACTGTGCTTTTGGGTTGGCTACAGGCACCAGGGATCTGAGACCTAGCCTCCCAGTATTAGGGAACCCTGAGGTTAGTGGGTAGATGGTGACTAAGACTTCTTACTGGGGTGGGTGATCCCCAAAACGGCACTGTTGCCTACCTCTGATTTTCCTATTGCTTTCATGCTCAGAGCAGCCTCTTCATTACTGTATACTGAGCAACTTTCCTGGCCACCTCTAGATCACTTCTGAATTCTCCCCAGCAAGAGCATTATTATCCACACCACCCCCTTACTTATTCTATCTCTTTAAAGTGTAAGCTGCTCTGGACATGGGTCCTCATGGAGAGGGGTGTGTGTTTGTGTAACATTTTGACATTCTTTACCGGTTTAAGCCTCTGCATAAAAGCATAGTTCCCTAGATGGCGGCCATCAAACCTGAAATGGCACAAACTAACAGTGCATCTTCATTTCTAGTTTTGGACATAACCCCTTAAACCTTTGACTTAGAAAAGAGATCGCTGTCCACTAAACATTGAACTTGAATGGCTCTGAAGAAAATGGCAACTGTGGCGCTTCCCCTGGAGCTAGAGTAAGCAGCTAGCATATGCAATGAGATTTTGGATACCAGATGTAGTAATTACCAGAAGCAACAGCATATTTAATCCTCACAAGTAGCAATGCTAACTGAGGCTGATAAGCTGACATTTGAACGATAACACTTCCGTCGTTCAGAGGTGCTAAATCCCCTCCCTCCCAAAAGACATATGTTTTACCACAGCAAGCACCAGTGTGAACAGCACATTGTTAACAGATATGCTCTCCTGATGAGAAAGCAAACTCTGTTTGTTGGAGATGGAAATATTTTATTGGCAACCCCCCCCCCCCCATCCACCCCCACACAAACAGTAGCTAAACTGCCTGACTTTTAGCCACATGGCTGGGCCAAAATGTGTTGCATAGACAAAGCATCAGTATAACATTAGTGGGCATATATGGAATGTTTCATTATATAATGATCAGGGAGGGGTATATTTTCAGCCAGACTGAGGCCTGTTCTCTTGAGTTAATGCCCACACTTTCACTCCTGCAGATTGAACTGTGGAGACCAGTGTGGATTGTCTGGGGGTGCAAATCAGGCACCAGGTGCAAGTACCCACCCCTCAGTTAGTGCAAGTTATACTTGCAAAGAAGGAATCTGTCTTTTTCAAAATTTTTACCTCAAGACTTAAACAACATGTGAGCAGGAACAACTTTTCACTGCAAGATGCTTTGGTTTAAAGCTTGTTGAGAACACAGGTAAGCTTTATGAAGACAGGGACTGCATCTTCATATATATCTGCAGCACAATATTTAGCATAATGAAGACCCAGTTATAACTGAGAGATCCAGGTGATAAATACCATGATATAAGCATCAAATAATAATAGTGTGAAAGTTTTGTTTCCTTTTTACCTAGGCTTATACAGGTTGAAACTTTCTAGTCTGGCCCCCTCAGGTCCTAACAAGTACTGAACCATGGGAGGTGAGTGTTGTCTAGCAGCATTACCAACACTTCCACTGCTTCCTGGGCTCTTGGAAGACATTTAAAACTAAATAACAGCACAGAACACTGAGAGCCAGGACTGGTGGCTGTAAACACATTTTATGGGACAGTGGGAAACTTGGTCACACCCATGAAAAGTGGACATTCGGCTGACTAAAATATTGCCAGAGAGAGGTTCAACATCCCGAAGCTAAATCATAATTGCAGGTAAGCAGGCCAAACACCTATCCAGTCAGTGATTGGCCTGAGCTTTTTCAGGCTGACCCAGGAGAATAATGGGTAGAGGAAAAGAGAGCCTAAATTAATGAGAGAGAAAGATTTCCTTATTTTAATCAGTAGGATGGCTTGTTTTACAATGCAATGGAAAAATGGAGAAAGGTAGGTACTATAAAATTAGGTGAGGGTAAGATTCGTTTTTTCCTACCTAAGTGGTGTTTCATGTCTAAAAGCTAAAACATATTTGGATCTTCTTTGAAGGGCAGAAGTGTTTAAATAACATTTTGTCCAAAATTCTGTACATGAGGAATCTGAAGACTTTTCAGAGGCTGGCTGAGTGTGTGCAATATAGTAGTTTATGATTCAGACCTTTATCAGAATAAAACCACAGGTTACTTCTGCCTGCAGCTTCTGGATCTGAGTCAGATACATGTTCATTAAGTGAACTCTGGCTTCCTCCCTTCCTACTGATCTTATTCATTAATGAATACTATGGGTTCCTTTATTGCATTTTCTTCATCCTGGATCATTATAGGTTCACTAAATTTAATTCCTTCCAGTTAGTATACACTAGCTGCTCTCACTCATTTCAGAATGTGGTGATTAGGGAGGAACCAGAAGTAGCATATGGTTAAAACAATTTAATTTAATTTGGATTCATTTTCATTCAAGGGACCCATTTATGCTCCCACAATGTTGGATATGTTTTTGAGAGAAGATGGCATCAGAGTTTATTTTATTGGAACAATTTCTGTTGGTGAGAGAGACAAAATTTTGAGCTACAGAGCTCTTCTTCACATCCAAAAAGCTGTCTCTCTGATATGCGGGGACATAAGCATGGGAAGTAGGAGCGCTGGGGGTGCAGCACTCCCAGATTTTGCACCCCTTGCCAGGGGACCAGCCCACATTCGGGAGCCCTGCTGCCCCCTGGAGCACTTCCAAGTTCTGCTGCCTCTGGGGATCACAGCTGCTGCCTGGCAGGCTCCCCTGTCAGCTCGGAGTCCTGGTGGCTCTGCTGCAGGCCCCAGGACCCTGACCATCAGCCCCGCACCCAGAGCTCTGCAGCTGCCCCCCAGCTGTGACCCCAGCCTGAGGCAGTGAGGGGTGCGGACAGGATAAGGTGTGGTGGTGGAGGGGGGGGGACACAGCTTATACCTCCACCCCCAAAATTGTTCCAGCACCACCATGCTGGGACCAACACAGCTACATCACTTCAAACAGCAATGGAGTTTATTTTTCTGTTTTACCTAATGTTTTACCTCCTTTTTACAACATATTGCTGCCATAGGCAAGTGGATGTTTATACATTAAAACCCAATCTATTCTTATCTTTCTGTGTAAAAAGTCTGGGCTGAGTTCCCACACGGCTCAGTGAAGGAAATAGCAGCTATGGCTGCTCAGTAACTTCTAGAATCAGGCCCCTATCTATGTGCGTGGGGAGAGCAGTACACCAATTACTGCCCTGTGTTCATTTACTCCTTATACCCTATTTGGCTTTTTCCCTTGTCCTGCATGTTGCTGGGCCAGTGGCAAACACAGGGTAGGCCTGGCCACTGGTAAAATAACTTGCACTCCTCTCCCAGTAAAAGCTGCTTGCTGAAAGCAACAACTCAAAAATACAGTCACTTGAGTCCTTTGGCTCTTTGAAGGGTAACAGCTTCTTGTCTGATTGTAGGACTCCAAGGGAGCTCTACCCAACACCAGTTACAGCATAAAGGAGGCTGTCCTCATTTTCTATTTCAAACTTTCCAGCATGAGGGAGGGGTTTATCTATCTATTTACACCTCTTCCAATGCTCCATTATAGCATACCTCCTCATGCTATTTATATTTGTCTCCAAAATACTGGGAAAATATGCAGGGGTTAGCAATGTGTCTGTCCACAAACACAAGCATCTGTGGTAAAAATGTTGAGGTCTATGGTAAGTTTTCAAACAATTGAATGGCATAACCCCTCCCGAGGTCCATCACTAAGTATGGCAATTTTGTCAAGAGTTCATCATGGTGCCAACCCTTGTTCCTGAAAGTGTGGGCTAATAGCTCTGGGTAAAGCCAGGTGCGCTGCACACTACAGAGAGAGAGAGAGAGAGAGAGAGAGATAAGAAGAAAAAAGACAAAACTCTGAATCTTAGTGATCAGACCTGGATGTGTCAAATGCGTGGTCTGCTTTGGACTAGCTTTATGCCAGGCTCAGCACTGTACTTGATGCCTAGATTTGAAGAAGACGGGTGCTTCATGAATATCTTTGATAGTGGAGGCGGGGCAAATACTGAGCCCTATTTTTCACACAGCACTACCATTGTATTTCAATTACTCCTGCTGTACAGCACATCCATTTTTCAAGTCCTGAGCCTGTATTCATTAGGGAACATCCATTCTGCAGCAGAGCTGTGATGATGACAGATCCCATAAGTGTCTGAGTCACAAACCCACTTCACTTCTGCCTATGCATCAAATTTAAACTCACGTCTCCTGTGAATTAACCTTCTGAACCCCCAGTCTCTAGCCCCTTCTCTAACACTTCTGTTTCTCCAGGAGCTAAATATATGAGGCCTTTAATTCAGGACTTATATTAATAGATTCTGAGGTCAGAGGAAGGGACCACTGTGATGATCTAATCTGACCTACATAGCACAGACCACACAACTTCTCCCAAATCATTCCTAGAATGTATCTTTTAGAAAAACATCCCATTTTGATTTAAAGATCAGCAGTGATGGAGAATCCCTCATGACTCTTGGTAAACTGGTCCAATGGCTAATTAGTATCACAGTTAATAATTTATGTCTTCTCTACAGTTTAAATTTGTCTAGTTTCAACTTTCAGCTACCAGATTGTGTTCTACCTGTCTCAGCTAGATTGAAGAGCCCATTATTCAATACTCATTCCCCATGTATGAATTTACAGACTGCAATCAAGTTACTCTTTACCTTCTCTTTGTCTAACTGTGTGCTCAATCTATCACTCTAAGGCAGGTTTTCTAATCCTTTAATCATTCTCATGGCTCTTCTCTGAACCCTCCTCTGTTTATCAAATCCGTCTTGAAATACAGGCACCAGAACTGGGCACAGGATTCCAGAAGCGGTCATATTATGGCAAAATCCAGCGGTAAAATAACCTCTCCGCCCCTATATGAGATTCCCTTATGTATACATCCCAGGATCCCATTTGCTTTTTTGGCCACCACTTCACAATGGGAGCGCACGTTCAGCTGATTATTCACCATGATCCCCCAAATCTTTGAGTCACTGCTTCCCAGACAGAATCCCCTACCCTGTAAATATGGCCCACATTCTTTTATCGTTAGTGTATTTGTCTACATTTAACCGTATTAAAATGCATATTGTTTGTTTGCACCAAGTTTACCAAAGGATCTCGATCGCTCTGAATCAGTGATCTGTCTTCCTCGTTATTTACCACTCTCCTATTTTTGTTATCTGTGAACTTTAGTGATGATTTTGTTTGTTTTCAGGTCATTGATAACAGTGTTAAATAATATATGATCAGGAACCGGTCCGTGCAGGACACTGCTGCAAATAGACCTGTTTGATGGTAGTTCCCCATTTACCATTATATTTTGAGATTTATCAGTTAGCCAGATTTTAATCCATGTTATATTTGCCTGGTTAACCTTATATCATTCTAGTTTTTTAATCCAAATGATGTGATACCACATCTGACAGACTAAATGTAATACACCAACAACTTTTATCAACCAAACTTGTAATCTCATTTTTTAAAAAGCAAGGCAATATGACAATCTTTTTTCCATAAAGCATGGTGACTTGCATTAATTGCATTATTCTCCTGTAATTGTTTATTAATCAAGTCCCAAATTAGCATTTCCAGTATCTTTCCTGGGATCCATGTCAGGCTGACAGGCTTATCATTACCCAGGTCGGTCCATTTATCCTCTTTAAAAACTGACACAACATTAGCTTTCTTGTGGTTTTAAGATGTATTTCTCTTGTGGAACTAGTGCCCGTATTGACCATTACCCAATATGGACCGGAAGCTGTAAAATGTGGGAGGGTGACAACTGAGATCACTCGGTGGAAACGGTTGAGGAAGCTAGAGATGAGCTAGTAAGACTATCACCGATTGGTCTCTTGGGAATTTTTTCCTCAGGTTTTTTTCCTTGATAACAGTAGTAATGTTACAAAGTGTGTCCGTCATTTCCAAAATCTCTTGTTTCAGATTTAATCACTTAATTTTTCCTTTTTGGAATGGAGCCCTAAGAAAGAGGGCCAAGTTCTATTAAGCTGGCGTAGCCTACGCATCCCTGTGCCTGCAAGGCCCACTTCTCTGCAAGAGGGACCCAGCCCACAGACGTACATGTTGTTTCCAGTGCTGCACTTGCCCAGGGCTCCCTCTGTGAGGATGAGCTTTAATTCCCCCCACAAGTGCCAGAATAGCTCCCCAGGCAGGATCTGCAGTGGTAGAGTGCTAAATGAGCACGTTCCCAGCTGTATTGCCCACTCTGCCTTCACAAACTAATGCCACCTGCTTTTTGGACCGCACCAATTCCTTAATCTCCTGCATTGTACAGAAGACTGTAAGTATACTCTCTCTCTACTCTCCCCAGCAGATTTGCCATTTCTGGGGCCCTCTGTCATGACAGGAAAGTGCGTTTAGCCCAGATACTGAAAAGGAAAAGTCTCATTCACATTAGAGAAGTATGTTCAAAGGAGCTGAGCGTAGACGGGGAGTCAGGAATTCCTGGGTTCAGTTCCCACCTCTTCAGTCTTTCTGACATCAGTTTCCTCATCTTTAAAATAGGGAAATTGCAGCTCATTCATCCACATCTCAAAGTAGTTGTCATGCTCAGTTAAACAGCACAGTATTCATATCACCATTTATTCTAGGGGCAACAGGTTGAGAGAAGAAGTGGGAGTTGCTTCATAAGTGTTATATCAAATCTCCCGGGTGTCAGGAGGAGAAGAGTCTGGCTACATAAAGGAGAAAACTCCTGTTTACCCCCAAATACACTGATAAACAGCAACAGTAAGGAAATGCAGCTGAATGTTTTATGGTGATTTGATAAACTCTTCCTTAGGTTTGTTGGCATGTGGCTGTGATTGTTTTTTAAGGTGGGCACACATGGATCATTTGATTTATTGTCACTCTTGGCTCAGTGGAAAATTACATGTCATATTCAATGATATTTGTCCTTAAGCACAATAGACTTCAAATCTATTCATGAGTATTTCTAATTTCTTATTATCTTTCTCTCTTGAATTGATTATATACATCTGGATCTCTCTCTTATCACAGAAAAGAGCCATGTTGCTTATAGCCTTTCCTTCTACTTATCTGTTTCTGTAGCCGTAAGGTACAAGGGAAAATTCAGCTTCTGTTTTCTTTAATTTTCCACAAAATTTCCTTTGAAGGGTATCTTTCCTGGAGGCTTTAACTGATCCTCATGCTTTTGTGTTTGCATGAGGAGGAAGAAAGGAAAGAAGAGGAAAAAGTGAACAATTTTTCTATACATGTAAAAATTCTTTGAGCCATACTTTCCTCTTGGGGTTGTATTTCCAAACCTGAATTCAACTGCAAATTTCCTTTGCTTTAAAGTGAGGTTCTAGCGTGAAATGTAACTATGTAAAAATGGCACCTTCTCCCATTGTTTTCAGGTTCTCAATTAGCCAATTCCCTTTGGATCAGGTCCTCAATCAGCAGATCTGCTCTCCTATTCTGTCAGTCCTATTCATTTTAACTGTCCTTACAGATAGAAAGTTTGACTAATATCTAACCTGAAACTCCTTTGCTTTAGATTAAGTTGATTTTTTTCCCCCTACTTTTAGCGAGCTTCATCATTAATGGAAATTTAGCAAGCCAGGTCCTCAACACATTTTTACAGATGTACTAGACTGGAATTTAGCCATTTTGATTTTTGTGGTTTAAAATTAGCTTTTGTCATTGTTGTACACTTGTTAGTCTTGCTGAAATAGAATTGTACTCTTACACATCAGCTGAATTATTTGTTCAGTTACTCATGGTTTTAATGTTGACAGTATCCTAGATTCCTAGAAATGGTACATTAATAAATAAACAAGTAAAATGAACTATGTGGGTCCTGATTATTCCTATAGCAGAGCTGCATTCAGATACAGTAAGAGGGGTGGCTGCTGGCAGCCAGTTGCATCTCCTTGATTCAGCCCTGGTGCAAGTTATAGCCTCAGGGTTTTGTGACACTTTGCATCTCTGGGCAGTGCGCTGTAATCCCCAAATTCCTCATTTGTATATAATTGTGATATTGTATATAAACTGTGCCATGTGAGATACTGGGGAAAGGTTATGATCCACTGAAACCCACTGTTCCATCTAAATGTGTATATCATTAATGCATAGGAAACTATGAGAATTGTGTTGCATGGCTGTCACTAAAATATGCTCTGGGTTTGGGAAGCACTCAAAGACAATAACCAGGGGGATAACCAATGCCTGACGGGATGTTGAATAGCCATCAATAGCCATTGTCCAACAAGGGAGCTATTATGCAAAGACTCACTTACACAAGGCCATACCAGGGTAATTGCTCAACCTTGCCTGGTGACTCAGCAGTGCCCGACAGACATGGCTGCAATTGTGTTCTCCAAGCACATAGACCAAGTCAATAAAAACGAACACAGTAGCCCCGTGCTTCTCCTTTTCTCCTCTCCCCCCTCGCACCTGTGCTGCAAGCAACAATGACACCCAGAAGATGGACGATTCCAACAGAGACTGGCCCAGATTTCAAGGGTGAAATCTGTGTACTATGAATTGCAGTAGCCAATGGGGTGAGGGAAAAAACAGGCATATTCTGAATGTTGTCCTGTCTAGTAGAGTTGAGAGTTTAGACTGCGTGCTTCTATTTTGTTTTCCTTTGGTAACCACTCTGACTTTTGGCTATCACTTGTACTTGTTTTACCATTTATCTTCACCAGAGACTTCACCTGAAGTGTTGGATAAATCTACTCAGGTTTAGAAAAAGGCTGGTGTATTTCCATTGAGGAAGTGGTGAACCAATTAATAACTTGCACTGCTTGTCTCAAGCAGTGCAAGACAACATATTCCTGAGGCAGGGAGATGGGGGGTAGATTTGGCCGGTGCCTTTCTCTATGTGATTAGAGTGATGCTGGGAGCATTCATGCAGTCTAGCTGGATTTGGGGCACCACGTGTGATTGTGCTGCATGATAACTCTTCCTAGAGGGGGTTGCTGCTTGTCACTAGCACAGCATTGTGGAGACTAAAGGGGACACGCTGATCCCAGAGTCCTAGGCTGCAGCTGGGGATCCCATCACAGGGTCCTCTCCAACTTAAGCTGTGGGCATAAGCCCTTGCCCAGTGGGGGATTGGCTCTGGTGGAGTTCAGCTCAGCCAAACCCTCGGCTGGCCTTGACACATCATAGGTTGAGATGCCTGCACCAGCTCCACAGTGGTGGTGATTCTCCCTACGCAGAGAGAATTCTCAGCTGTAGCGCTCTGGCTGATTTAAGGCTGTTTTACACTCTACATTAGTGCCAAATGTTCTTAGCGGGAGGGAGACTCTGCACTATAGATATCCAAATTGCAAAATGTAAAGTAAAGTCCTTCCAAAAAAAAAAAAAGTTTGTCAGAGTCCTACCTTATAGATGCTTTAGTGTGCTAATAGTTACCAACCTTCTCACTGTAGAAGCTCTGTGCCATTCTACGCTCGTGCAAGAAGCCAGGCCTTTTTGCCGTAGTAACATCCCACACCACACTGGCAAAGTTCATCTTGATCACTGCTATGTGATATAAAACACACAGGGAAAAGCCTGACTCCACTCTTCTGATGAACAGAGCATGATGCAAAGTCCATCTTTTTGGGTGAGCCACGGTGGGAGGCTGAGACAACTGAAGGTGGGATTTCTGTCTGGTGAGGGAGAGAAGAGACGGGAGAAAGCTACAGCAGGGAGGAAGGCTTCTCCGGATGGAAGGCTACTCTGTCCTACAGGGAAGTAACTATGGTAACAGAATGTTTGGTTGGCAGAGGGGCCAACAGGTTCACCAGGCCCCTGGGCAAAGTAGAGGGGGGTGGCTCTGCGCTCATGGAAGGGGTGGGACTGAGGGCAGCCAGTCCTCAGGGTGGCCTGGAGCATGCTGTGCCAAGGACCCCCTCAAGTGGCCCTCAGAGCTGTCTGGAGAGCATGACCTGGTGCTCTGGCAGCGATTTAAAGGGCCAGCTCCAGTGGCAGTGGCCAGGAGCACTGGCCCCTTTTGAATCACTGTGCCCTGGGGTAATTGCCCCCTTTGCCTCCCTCTGTTGGTGGGCCTACCGTCTGAGGCTGGTACTTGGAGGCCAGCATAATGAGGCAACACTTGAGAGAGGGGGCAGAAAGAGGTATTCCCTTTTTGTGTTAAGAGCTTGTTTCTTTTTGTTTCACTGAAAAATATTCCCGGGGCCTTGCCTGAAGCCTACCTTGCAAATACTGAAGAATAAAAACCCAAGTGAGGAATAAAACCTATCTAGAATAAGATTGATTTACCCCAGGCTCCTACCACCAGAGGGAGAAATGCTGAGCTGGGTGAGGCAAACAAGGTGACTTGCCACGAAGGAGATGGCTATATTTTGCTTGCTTCTAATTTTCTCCCTTTGGTATTGTAATGGACAGGAGGAATGCTGACCAGCACCTGGTGACTAAGGGGTTAAACTCAGGCTATGTCTAGACTGGAGGCTTCTTTCGGAAGAAGCTTTTCCGGAAGAGATCTTCTGAAAAAACGTCTTCTGAAAGAGAGCATCCACACTGCCAAAGTGCATCGAAAAAGCGATCTGCTTTTTCGAAAGATAGCATCCACACTGAATGAACGCTATCTCGCATGTAAGCTGTGATTACCATGGATGGAATGGGCACCAGGGCACCTGTGCTTTTTCCTCTTTTCTCTTCTTTTGAAAGAACTCTCTTCCCCCTCCACAAGTGCTTTTTTCCGAAAGAGCTCTTTCGGGAAAAGGCTTCTTCTTCATAGAAAGAGATTTACTGATGTTGGAAAAACCCCTCTGTTCTTTCGATTTTCTTTTTCAAAAGAATGTGATTGCAGTGTGGATGTAAGTGAAGTTTTTTCGGAAAAACCGCTGTTTTTCTGAAAAACCTCTGTAGTGTAGATATAGCCTCTGATAGTTATCAAAGGTGTTGCCTAGGGGGTCGGGAGAACCAATCAAGATGGAAGGTTGAAATTTGAATTGGATATAGGTTCCTTTCCTGCTTTCTTTATGTGGGAGAGAAAAAACAGGAGCTGAGACACAGTATGTTTTAAACCCAGGCAGGACTGTCATGTCTCCAAGGAATTTGGGGCATGGGAGTGGACTGAATAAGAGAAAACTGGAAGCAAGTAAAGGGAAAAGTGAATCTAGTCGCGCTCAGGGTAATTTTTCTTTATTTTGTGGTTTGGTTTGAACTACTCTGGTCAGTCTATGCCACCCCTTCCCATTTACCATCTAGCACTGTGCCCAGAGACTTTCCTCTGTGTTTTAATTTTAATTTGTTTTCCTTAGTTGTTCTGTAACATCTAGCAACCAAGGGTGCTTAATCAATTTTATTTTCTGTTTTATAATAAAAAAATCACTTTTTTTTAAGGTGATGATTTGATTCTTGTCTGTCTGTGTGTATCTGCATGCCTCAGACTGAGGGTTCAGCTACCAGAGATTGCGGCTTGTTTTTCTCTTTTCTTTTTTCAGGCTCTTGTGGGGCAACCTCTGGGGGGGCTTCAAGTGTTCACTCCTGGTTTTAGGGATGAAATCACTTGATGGTGGCAGCTTGTTTGTTTGTTTATTTCTCGGAGCCAGGGAATCTGTGACTGTAGAGGCAATGTTTTTAAGCTCTGTTGAGGGCCCTCACCTTCTGCACTTGGAGTGCCAGACTGGGGAACAGCCCTGACAGGCATCCCAAAGATGGACAGAACTGGTTGAAATATAGGTATGTAGTCATGGTTTCATAATTAGAAATAGCTATTAGAATTTTATTTTTAATTGCCCCCAAATCAGGAAATGTCTGGTCCTTAAGCACGTGCTTTTGACTCATTAAAATCAATCAATCAGTCAGCACAGATCTAATTGAAGTATGTTACATTAGAAGACTTTGTGTGATTCTTTTGGTACCATGGTATCTTCAGAAGGCGATACTAGGGGAATAATGCAGTTGAAAGCATCGATACTATATCTACTTCAAGCTGTGGAGAGAATTTAGAATGTACTTGCTCAAACTGGAATTTGGCCAAGATACCAGGAAATTCTATTCATATGAAAAGTGTGGAATATTTAAGTAGGACAAATCACTATGCCCACAGTTTATTGTCTCAGCTAAAGCCAAGCAACCTCATCAAAGTGACGCCTTCCAAGCCTCATTCGCAAGTATTTTCTCAGTCCTGACTCAGACATGAGAGTCATTGCTGTTAGCTGCATCATCAACACCACTGCTTTCAGCTTGCATTCCTTGGGGTGGGCTTCAATTCCAAAGATTGACCCAGTGGAATCAAAACACATGGCAAGATTACTGCAGGCTGTTACAAACCATTACAACTTAAATCCTTTGCTTACCTGCAAAAAGCTGAGCTTAGGGTTTTATGGTGCCCTCGGCCCAACAGTTGATGCTGTGACTAATTAGATCTCAAGGAGTACAACTCCTCTGACATGTGTCAGCTGTTGGAGAGAAACACCCAGATGGTGCTTATAGTTTATTTTCCCCTGGTTTGTGTTACCCTTCTTTCTAATACATTAGAAGTATTTGTGTCTTATATATTTACCATATGGGACAGGGCACATTAGACATTCTTAGACATCTGGATTAGACCCTTGACTGCTTTGGCTAATGAAGCTGCTGTTGCTCAGCTCAGTGGGTGGAGGCCTAGGTTGAGTCATAAGTCATGATTCTCTGGATGCACTGAATCAGACATGAAGGATGCAAAGGGTCTATTAGGTCATCTAGACAATCCCTTTGTTAAGTATTCCTTACAAGATGTATGTTTCAGTTTTTCTTGGCACCATCTAAAAAAATTAAGATCAAGGGGGGTGGAGTCACATTCTTTGCAAGATAGGAGCCACAGAGTTATGTAGCACACTAATTTGTGTACTTGGGGGGAGTTTTTTACTTTCATAGGCTCAGTAGATCAGTACATTTTCTTTCCCCTTAGATTAGTGTGTGTGTTGAAAGGCACAATAGAAGATCAAAATGGAAACTTAAAATTGTGACTTTAAGTTTTATGTCACGTGTCTTTTGCTTGTCACTTAGTGACAAATCCCGTACATGGGGCCTTTTCCCTTTCTTTTGTACAATAGTCATCTTTCCATTTCTCTTACACTAGCAAGTGCAGTTATTAAATATTTGTATTACAGTAGCACTGGGACTGAGGAACCATCGCAGTAAGCAGTATACACACAAGCTGCGTCTAGACTGGCAAGTTTTTCTGCAAAAGCAGCTGCTTTTGCGGAAAAACTTGCCAGCTGTCTACACTGGCCACTTGAATTTGTGCAAGAACACTGACGATCTAATGTATGATCGTCAGTGTTCTTGCGCAAATACAATGACTCTCCCGTTCGGGAAAAAGCCCTCTTGCGCAAATGCTTTTGCACAAGAGGGCCAGTGTAGACAACTGAGAACCATTTTGCGCAAAAAAGCCCCAATGGCGAAAATGGCGATCGGGGCTTTCTTGAGCAAAACCACGTCTAGAGTGGCATGGACGCTTTTCCACAAAAAGTGCTTTTGCGCAAAAGCGTCCATGCCAATCTAAACGCTCTTTTCCACAAATGCTTTTAATGGAAAAACTTTTCCTTTAAAAGCATTTGCAGAAAATCATGCCAGTCTAGACGTAGCCACACAGTGAGAGATTGTGCCCTTCCAGAAGAATTTACAATGTAAGGGTATGTCAACACCACACAAGTTTTAGCAGCATGGCTGTGTCTCTGAAAGTCAGGCAATGTAAACAGTGTTTGAGCGCACTTTTGCTGACAAAAATCTTCCACCCTCTACAAGTGGCAGTGTTTACTCTGTTTACATTAGTACTTGCCGCGTGTCATTTGGAGGCGGAGGGTAAGCACAAAGTATGAACAAAGAAAGCTTTGTTGCTCAATTGCCAAAGTAGACAAAGCCTAAATAGATAAAGCAAATGAAGGTTAAACAGAAGCACAGGGAATTCAAGTGACTTTTACATGATGATATAAAGGCAGTGGGAAAGCCAGGATTAGAACCCAGACCTTCTAAATCCCATTTTGATACCCTAACCCCTGGACGGGAGAGATTCCAGAAGACTGGAAAAGGGCAAATATAGTGCTCATCTATAAAAGGGAAATAAGAACAACCCAGGAAACTACAGACCAGTCAGTTTAACTTCTGTGCCAGGAAAGATAGTGGAGCAAGTAATTAAGGAATTCATCTGCAAACACCTGGAAGATAATAAGCTGATAGGTAACAGCCAGCATGGATTTGTAAAGAACAAATCATGTCAAACCAATCCGAGAGCTTTCTTTGATAGGACAACAAATTTGTAGACAAGGGAGAAGAGGTGGACGTGGAATATTTAGACGTTAGTAAGGCATTGCATACGGTCTCGCATGATCTTCTTATCAATAAATTAGGCAAATACAACTTTGATAGGGCTACTATAAAGTGGGTGCATAACGGGCTGGATAACCATTCTCAGAAAGTAGTTATTAACAGTTCACAATCCTGCTGGAAGGGCATAACAAGTGGGGTTCCACAGGGGTCTGTTTTGGGACCGGTTCTGTTCAATATCTTCATCAACGATTTAGATATTGGCATAGAGTGTACGCTTATTAAGTCTGCAGATGATACGAAGCTAGGAGGGGTTGCAACTGCTTTGGAGGATAGGGTCATCATTCAAAATGATCTGGACAAACTGAAGAAATGGTCTGAGGTAAATAGGATGAAGTTTAATAAGGACAAATGCAAAGTACTCCATTTAGGAAGGAACAATCAGTTTCACACATACAGAATGGGAAGCGACTGTCTAGAAAGGAGTACTGCAGAAAGGGATTTAAGGGTCATAGTGGATGACAAGCTAAATATGAGTCAACAGTGTGACACTGCTGCAAAAAAAGCAAACATGATTCTGGGATGCATTAACAGGTGTGTGTTGTGAGCAAGACACAAGAAGTCATTCTTCTGCTCTACTCTGCGCTGATTAGGCCTCAGTTGGAGTATTCTGTCCAGTTCTGAGCACCACATTTCAAGAAAGATGTGGAGAAATTGGAGAAGGTCCAGAGAAGAGCAACAAGAATGATTAAAGGTCAAGAGAACATGAGCTATGAGGGAAGGAATTGGGCTTGTTTAGTTTGGAAAGGAGAAGACCGAGAGGGGACATGATAGTGGTTTTCAAGTACCTAAAAGAGTGTCACAAGGAGGAGGGAGACAAATTGTTCTCCTTGGCCTTTGAGGATAGGACAAAAAGCAATGGGCTTAAACTGCAGCAAGGGAGGTTTAGGTTGGATGTTAAGAGAAACTTCCTAACTGTTAGGGTGATTGAACACTGGAATGGGTTGCCTAGGGTGGCTGTGGAGTCTCATCTCTGGAGATATTTGCAAGCAGGTTGGATGGACATCTATCGGGGATGGTCGAGAAGGTACTGGGTTGCTGTGAGGGCAAGGGACAGGACTCGATGGCCTCTCGAGGTCCCTTCCAGTTCTATTATTCTTTCAGTCTTCTTTCATAGGTCATTTCTCTAGACCTTTAATCATCCGCAAACTTAGTAAGCGTACTCTCTATGCGAATATCTAAATCACTGATGAAGATATTGAACAGAACCAGTCCCAAAACAGACCCCGCGGAACCCCACTTGTTCTGCCCTTCCAGCAGGATTGTGAACCATTAATATAAAAGGGCACTACACTCCTTCCCTTCAAAGAGGCATTGAATAACAACTGAGGAATCTCTCAGAAGGAAGGCAGGTATGGATGGTGATAGCTCTGCTGTTGTTACCTGCACAGCATGTGCTATGTTTGTCTTCCTCCCAGAAGAAAGAAGGGATTTCATCTGCACTAAGTGCAAGCTGGTCACCATTTTGGAAGAAAAAATTAGAGGACTGGAGGCCCAAGTATCGACCCTACGTTCTATCAGAGAAGATGAAGACTTCCTCGATAGAAGGCAGTGTTTAATCCTGCAGCCACAGCAGGCTGAAGAGCCAGTCAGGGCAGTACAGGACAAGGAAGAAAACTGGCAGCATGTAACCTCTAGAAGGAGAAGAAGGCCAACTCAGGTATCCCCCATTCCTGTAGAGGTAAGTAACCACTTTCAGGCTCTCTCCACAGGCACTGTGGTAGAGAATGCTTTGGTAGGGACCTCTCAGGGAAGAAATCAGAACACCATCTACCAGAAGGCATGGGATGCATAGAGTCCTAGAGATGGGGGTTCACGACCACCAACCCCAAAAGAAAACAGGTGGTGGTGGTCGGGGACTCTCTCCTAAGAGGGACTGAGTCATCCATCTGCTGTCCAGACCTGCAATCTCGAGAAGTGTGCTGCTTACCGGGAGCTCACATTTAGGATGTGACCGAGAGTCTTCCGAAAGTGATTAAACCTTTGGATTGCTACCCCTTCCTGCTTCTCCATGTAGGAACTAACGATACGGCCAAGAATGATCATGAGCGGGTCGCAGCAGATTATGTAGTGCTGGGAAGAAGGATCAAGGAATTTGAAGCGCAAGTGGTGTTCTTGTCCATCCTTCCGGTTGAGGAAAAAGTCCGGGTAGGAATCGTCGAATTGAGGAAGTAAATGCGTGGTTGCGCACGTGGTGTTGGAGAGAGGGCTTTGGTTTCTTCGACCATGGGACTCTGTTCCGGGCACAAGGATTGTTAGGAAGAGATGGGATCCATCTAACCAAGAGAGGAAAGAGCATCTTCGCGGGCAGGCTTGCAAACCTAGTTGAGGAGGGCTTTAAACTAGATTCATTGGGAGATGATGACCAAAGCCCTGAGGTAAGTGAGGAAGTCAGACACCGGGAAGAATCACAAGGAGGAATGAGCAACAAAGGAGGACCCCTGATTTGGATAGAGAAGGCAGGGTGATCAGCTGGTTATCTAAGGTGTTTGTACACCAATGCGAGAAGCTTGGGAAACAAACAGGAAGAATTAGAAGCCCTGGCCCAGTCAAAGAACTATGATTTCATTGGAATAACAGAGACTTGGTGGGATGACTTGCATGACTGGAGCACTGTCATGGAAGGGTATAAACTGTTCAAGAAGAGCAGGCGGGGGAGAAAAGGAGGAGGAGTTGCATGGTATGTAAGAGAGCAGTATGATTGCTCAGAGCTCCAGTATACAGAGGGAGAAAATCTGCCTGTTTAGAGTCTATGGGTTAAGTTTAGAGGTGGAAGCAACAGCAGTGATGTTGTGGTTGGTGTTTGCTATAGACCGCCGGATCAGGTGGATGAGGTAGACAAAGCTTTCTTTGGACAACTGAGAGAAGCTTCCAGATCACAGGCCCTGGTTCTCATGGGCGACTTTAATCACCCTGACATCTGTTGGGAGACCAATACAGCAGTACACAGACAATACAGGAAGTTTTGGAGAATGCTGGGGATAACTTCTTGGTACAAGTGCTGAAGGAACCAACCAGGGGACATGTGCAGCTTGACCTGCTGCTCACAAACAGGGAGGAACTAGTAGAGGGTGATCAGAGAGCGTGTGGGCCCTTACTGGATGAGCAGGGCCGGCTCTAGGTTTTTTGCCGCCCCAAGCAAAACATTTTTGGCCGCCCCCCCCTTTTTGTCTGGGGAGGGTGCGCGCGCAAATGCAGCTTGTGCAGCTTCCTGGGGGGTGGGGCGTGTGCTCCGGGAGGAGCCCAAACCCCGGGGCATTTTCATCTCCTAGGACAGTGCTGGGGACTCCCCACGTGAGGACAATGGGAGGGCAGGTTCATCCACAGCAAGTCAGTTAAAGACTTCCAAAGCATGCAGCTGTTCACATCACCTAGCGCTGGAGTCCCGGCCCCACTCCTCACTCTGCAAAGGGATTTTATTATTAGAAGTCTTATAATCACTCATACTCCAACCCCAACACATAAGCTGTTCAACTCTTGGTGTCCATGGACAAGAATCAGCCTCACTATACAATGAGACAGTTCAAAGGGATTAAGAGAACTTTTGTTTCAGCTCCCCAGCTCAACTGTCCAGAACAAGACAGGCACCAGACAACAAAACCCCACTAGCCTAGGATCTATTCCATGAGCACAGCCCTGTGCTTTCTTCTTCAGGGATGGACCAAACAGCCTCTGAAGCAGGGTGGATTGATTTAAATAGCTTTGATTTAAATCTCTAATTTTAATCATGATTTAAACCAGCAAGCAGAAAACCTTGGTTAAATGAGCAATTAATCGTTTAAATTATACTTTTAAAATATTTTCCTAAAGGATGGTTGAGTCTTATTTATTAGCAACCTTTAAAACATGTTGATTTGCAACTAAATATAACCTTTATACCAAATTTGGTGTTTCTATTTACTAACCAGGAGAATACACTCAGTACAGCTACTGACTAAATAAATGCCCAAATAATTGTGTAACTTACATGTAATCAGATTCTTAATTTTTACATTTTTATTCTATTACAAAATGGTGTACAATAGGAACACTTAAGAGACAGGTTTTACCCCATTTATTATTTGCTAAGTGGTGGCTACTTTTTTAAAAACATACGATTTGCATCTACTTCTGTCTGGATGGAAATTCAATTTAAAATAAACAAAACCCGCATTTAATCTTTGTATGAAATAAAACTACCTTAAATGTGAAGGACATAACAAAAAAAGTATCCAAACACATTTTGCATCTAAAATTCATTTATTAAACAAAGGAAATATCCTTAGTGAATTTAACAGATCGAGTCTAGTCATCATGTTGTTCAAAATGTTAGAAAGCTCTCATAACCAGTTTTTTACTGAGAGAAGAGGAAAACAAGTTTTTCTGCTTCGTCATCTCTTGGTTTTGCAACGGTGAATGAACTAATCATTGAATTGAACTAGCTGAATAAACCAAAGTGATAAAAACATTCTCTCTTCACCTGCAGAAGAAGCTACTGCTGATGTAAACACTGGTTCTGGGTACTTACACAGCAAGTTACACTAATGAACTGGTAGAATTTCTTTAAAAGTTGACAGGAGACATGTTCTATTTAATTTTTACATTTAATTCATAAGTTATTTAAATAGGTTATGATAAATTTAGGCCATAACAATTTTTAATTTAATTTTAAAGGTATATTATTTAAAACAACACCTATTTAAATGGGATCACAATTCCTATTTTAATAAAGCTCTCCTGCCCCAGACAGGAAGGGACTTGGGGACATGGGCACTGGGAGTTCCCCTTCCTCAGACAAAGGGGGAGGAAGAATCACCTGGGTCCCAGGCAGGGGTGAGGTTGTCAGGACACAGCACAAGGGGGCTGGGTTCCTGGGCAGGTGTGGGGGAGGAGGGTTCAGGAGAGTAGCGGGAGGGGGGATTGTTTAGAGAGCCAGACAGGAGATGGGGATCCAGGTGGGCAGCAGGGAGGCAGGATGGGGGAGGAGGGGAGAGAAGGGGAGATGGGGTCCCAGCAGGGTTGCAGTGGGCCAGGAGATGGGGTGCGGAGTTTTTTTTTCCAGTCCATCTTTTTATTTTTTTTTCAAAAATTTCCTGACATTACAGAACTAAACTGAAATGTATTAATATTCCACTCTTACATTTTATGACAAACAGAAAACCTCATGAGCCAAAAAAAGGGAAAAGCTAATAAAACTAAGATATGAATCTCAGCATTTCAACAGCTGAACAGAGAATGGAATTAAAATGCTGTAATTAAAAAAAATCATCAGTGGATGGGTAAAGCCTGTAGAAACAAACTAGTTAAAACCTGGAATCTGGCTGCTTAGAAACTACACAAATGGAGCATGGGGATGAACAGCCAAAGGGGTAATGAGGCATTTGCCAGACAGGAGATGGGGATCCCTCCTCCCCCTACTCTCGGGGCCCTGAACCTGCCCAGGAACCCGGCCTCCTAGCTGCTTCCCATTCCACCAGTCTCCGAAGAAAGCCTGACATTAATTAGATACTGGGCCAGGCTAATTCTGGCTGCAGATCCAGTTATGGTACCTTGCCTGTCAGTAGATCCTTCTACTGGATTGGCAGTTTTGATCTGCGCCCCAGACATCTGGCAGATCTCATTGATTTTTGGTGCCTTGATGCCTGATGATGCAGTCAATCAGACCATTTGGAATGGTGAGTTCATGAGAAGTGGTTTGAGCAGATGCATCCAAACCTGCCCAATAGCCTTTCATCTCTGGAGAGCTGGATTCGATGCCACTGAAGGGCAGAAGCCAAGCCGGGGGAGAAGAGCCGGGGGTCGCGGGACAGTGGGCAGGGCACACAGGTAGGGGGGAGGCAGATAGCTGGGCAAAGGCGGTTGACAGGCAGGGGAGTTGCAGGGGAGAGAGCACAGGTGGGAGGGGGGGTCCCACGGGTGGGAGGCGAGGGAGGGGGAGTTGTGGGGGGATGTGCATGGGAGGGGTGGTGGCTGGCCAGGGGGGCACACGGGCGGGGGGGTGCACTCGAAGGCGAAGAAGAGGCCACTGGGCTCAGTGTCACTAGCTGTGGGGTGCCCCGTGCTGCCCTCCAGGAAGTGCCCCAGCAGCGGCCGTGCCTTGGGGCTGCCCGTGCAGAGCTCCCAGCACCCTGGGGCCAGGTGCAGGTTCCGAGCACCTGGGCGCAGGGCTCCCGGTGCGGGGCTCCCACCTCGGGGCGGCCTCCGCGGGGCTCCCCGCCTGCTCCTCCTTGGCTGAATGCCGCCCCTGACAATGTGCCACCCCAAGCACCTGCTTGTTTTGCTGGTGCCTAGAGCCGGCCCTGTGGATGAGGGAGGTAACCTAGTGACAGATGATGTGGGAAAAGCTGAAGTACTCAATGCTTTCTTTGCCTCTGTCTTCACGGACAAGGTCAGCTCCCAGACAAATGCGCTAGGCAACACAACATGGGAAGGAGGTGGACAGCCCTTGGTGGGGAAAGATCAAGTTAGGAACTATTTAGAAAAGCTAAACATACACAAATCCATGGGCCCAGATTTAATGCATCCGAGGGTACTGAGGGAGTTGGCAAATGTCATTGTGGAATCTTTGGCCATTATCTTTGAAAACTCGTGGAGATCGGGAGAGATCCCGGATGATTGGAAAAAGGCAAATGTAGTGCCCATCTTTAAAAAAAGGGAAGAAGGACAATCCAGGGAACTACAGACCAGTCAGCCTTACCTCAGTCCCCAGAAAAATCATGAAGGGGATCCTCAAGGAATCCATTTAGAAGCACTTGCAAGAGGGGAAACTGATCAGGAATAGTCAACATGGATTCACAAAGGGCAAGTCATGCCTGACCAATCCGATTAGCTTCTATGATGAGGTAACTGGCTCTGTGGATATGGGAAAGTCAGTGGATGTGATATACCTTGACTTTAGCAAAGCCTTTGATACAGTCTCCCACAATATTCTTGCCAGCAAGTTAAGGGAATATGGATTGGATAAATTGACTGTAAGATGGATAGAAAGCTGGCTAGACTGTCGGGCCCAACGGGTAGTGATCAATGGCTCGATGTTAGGTTGGTGGTCCATTTCTAGTGGAGTGCTTCATGGATCGGTTCTAGGTCCGGTTTTCTTAAACATCTTTATTAATGACCTGGATGAGGGGATGGATTGCACCCTCAGCAAGTTCGCAGATGACACAAAGCTAAGGGGAGAGGTAGATACACTGGAGGGCAGGTATATGGTCCAGAGTGACCTGGACAGATTAGAGGATTGGGCCAAAAGAAATCTGATGAGGTTCAACAAGGACAAGAGCAGAGTCCTGAACTTGGGACGGAAGAATCCCATGCATTGTTACAGGCTGGGGACTGACTGGCTAAGTAGCAGTTCTGCAGAAAAGGACCTGGGGATTACAGTGGATAAGAAGCTGGATATGAGTCAACAGTGTGCCCTTATAGCCAAGAAGGTTAATGGCATAGTAGGGTGCATTAGGAGGAGCATTGCCAGCAGATCCAGAGAAGTGATTATTCCCCTTTATTCGGCTCTGGTGAGGCCACATCTGGAGTAGTGTGTCCAGTTCTGGGCCCCCCCCACCCCCCGCTATAGAAAGGATGTGGACACATTGGAGAGGGTCCAGCGGAGGGTGACCAAAATGATAGGGGGCTGGAGTGCATGACCTATGAGGAGAGACTGAGGGATTTGGGTTTGTTTAGTCTGCAGAAGCAAAGAGTGATGGGGGATTTGATAGCAGCCTTCAACTTCCTGAAGGGAGGTTCCAAAGAGGATAGAGAGAGGCTGTTCACAGTAGTGACGGATGGCAGAACAAGGAGCAATGGTCTCAAGTTACAGTGGGGGAAGTCTAGGTTGGATATTAGGAAAAACTATTTCACTAGGAGGGTGGTGAAGTACTAGAATGGGTTACCTAGGGAGGTGGTGGAATCTCCATACCTAACGGTGTTTAATTCTCGGCTTGACAAAGCCCTGGCTGGTTTGATTTAGTTGGGTTTGGTCCTGCCTTGGGCAGGGGGCTGGACTTGATGACCTCCTGAGGTCCCTTCCAGCTCTATGATTCTATGATTCTAATTCCTTCTGATGCTCTAAGCACTCTCACATGTCATTTGACCATGATTCAGAGATTAGATTGTAAAAGGGAGCTTGCTTTATGAGATGAGGTTTTCAATATCAACCTCAACACCATCAGGTATTGACTTTTATACAGTTTCTGACTCATGGAATAAGTTAACTGATTAAAAAAAGAGGACACGCAATATACAAGAGAATGAGAAAAAATGATTGTGAAGCAGCAATGGTTGATACTAATAAAGGGGAGATTATGGGTTCATAACCAAATAGGTTTGGGATCTCATAGGAAGATTTTGAAATAAATGCAAAGACCAGAACCTCTGACAATAATAGCACTGAATGTTGCCTTTTTGTGATGATTCATGTATTAGACTAGTTTAATATTAAAAGGTAGATGAACTTTTAGCCAGGTACCTCTTCAAACAAAGACAAGAGGGATGGATTCTCTAGTTTTCCAATTTAGCTGCAGATCTATGTATATTAAAGGAGGTTCCTCTTTCATGCTCTGAAGTATCATTGACAAAGTCTGGCTGTTGAATGGCTCCCACTGATAATCAAAGGATCCTGTGGCACATTGTACAATAGGAACCATTACCATGGTCAGTCAGACCCTCATGTTAAGACCATTGGTTAGACAAATGATGATGAGAAATTCCTTTTACATTCAGTTTTATTTTCTTGTCATCTTGTCTCCTCATCCCCCCACATCCTAGTTGTTTGTTTTGTCCTCCTGTTGCATCCTGTCTGACATCTAGACTGTGAGTTCTCTAGAGCAGGCAATGCCTTAATTGTTTGTGTCTACAGCACCTACCTACTCATGATTGGGATTCCTAGGTGCTGCCTTTATTCAAACAATAATCTTAAGCAGGGAGAGGAAGGATACATTGTTAACAAGATGGGAGTACATCAGCTGGTCTTAGAAATGTCAAGTGCACAGCTGACAGGCACTTTTAGTTCCAAATATACATATAAAATGATGATGGATGGGAGGGGTACTATCCTTCCCTAAACATCCCAGCATTCCATAACTAAATGGTTAAACCCAGAACAGTGGGTAACCAGGAAGTGTTGGCAGAGAGCCAGGATAGCAGATGGGAAGAAAGTGTTGAGATTTGAATTGAAAGAGAATCTGCCTGCTGCTGTTCTTTTGTGTGAGTTCGAACCAGGAGCTGGGGGGAAAAGATTAACTGAATCAGGCAGAGATATTCATGCCTAGAAAAGGAATATCCATGCCTAAAAATGGACTGATCCTGGAAGCAGGGCCTGCCCGAGCCATTCTTGCGCCCCAGGCAGCGGGCACGCAGCGCATGCACGGCCCTGCCCCGGGTGCACGGCACCTGATTGACGTGTACGGGGCGCCGTGCCCCTGGGCGCGCTGTGCATGTGCAGCCCCGTCCCCGGGCGGCAACCTATGGGGGGCACCTGATGCGGCGCCCCTTACCACTTCAATCAGGCTCCCCCCATAGGTTGGCATACCGGGCAGCTGCCTGGCTAGCCCCCCCCTTAATCTGGCCCTGCCTTGAAGCTACAGATATGTAAGTGATAGGGAATGTTTGATTAGACACAAGCAGGTTATTTTCTTTGTTTTGTAGTTTAGTTAAATTCCTATGTGCTGAGTTGATGTGCCTCCCCCCCTTACACTGTGACTAAAATTGAACCCCAGGGAAGCAGTTCTCTGTGCTTTAATCTGTTTTTTTCCCTCAGCTGCTCTACAACACCTAGCAACCATGTATGCTTTACCTAGTATATCTTTTTGTTTTGTTCATAAAATCACCTTTTTAAAGACTATGATCTGATTTTTGTGTCCTGGCAGATAATAGGAGATCTGGATATGCATGCTTAAAACTGAGAGGTCTGTATCAGAGATTACAGTTTGTTTATTTTTTTTCAAGCTCTCTTGTGGTAAAAGAGCTTGGGGGTACCCCCCGGGAAGAAGTTCCCAAATGAATCTTCCTGGGCTCAAAAAGAAGGGGGTGGGGTTTTTTTTACTTGGGTGGTGGCAACATACCACCCCTACTCAGGGAATTAGTGACCTTGAGGAGTTTTAAAAACAAAGGCGTCTAGAGGTAAGGTATTGTTAAGGTCATATATATGTATAACTTGCCTCCAGCAACACAATGAAATAAGGGTGGTGCTTAGATTAGAAAGTGGAAGTGGAATAGCTTGATGTCCCCAGAACGGACAGTTACTATAATTTTCTGTACCATCTGAGACTGTCAAACAAGATTTTTTTCCCCCTTTAGGCCTCTCTCCTGGGAAATGTAAGGGAATGGGAATGTTGTTAAAATGAAAGGTTTAATACTTTTACATTTGAAGTTCTTTAACTGTGTTTCCTTCTACTATATCTTTAACAAAATGCATCATGAATGGGGAGATACCCTTTTCTGGACATTCCAGCCATTCAGTTAACTAGCGTCTTTTCAGTAGTTGACTCTTGAGACCTAACCCTAATTGTCTTGCCTGTAAAGGTTAAAACCATAGACAGTGGGTCCTAGAGAGTCCACAAGTATGCTAGGGAAGCAGAAAGTGAGTTGACAGGAGGCCAGGAGAGCCAATGAAAACAGAATATGGGCTTTTGAATTGGGAACAGTAGCTAAGGGCTGGTGGGGGGGGCCCAGCATGCACCACATGGTGCTGAAGGGCTGGTGGGGGGAGACTAGCCCCAGCCCTGCTCCTTCTGCTTGAGACCCCATCCCTTTTGGGAGTGTGGAGCTGGATCCTTCTACACTTTGCCCAGGGTCCTGGCAATTCTGCCAGCCCCTGTGATTCCTGTGAGATGTGATGGGGATTTGGCAGCGGGGACAGTACGGAAGAATTCTACAAGAAGAACTCATTGTTTAATGAGGGGAGAAGCAGCTGTCAGGATTGCAAGTCTTGGTGATGAAGAGTATAGTGGAAGTTATTCATGGCAAAAGTGAAGGGAATAAATGGAGAAGAATTAAGAGGAAAGATGAGCACTAGGGATTCGTTAGGGGTTGAGCACTGAACTTCTCCTTTGTTGAATAAATTACTGGAACTATAAATATTCACATCTCCAGTCCAAATGCTATGACTTGATTAGCTTCATTAACACACACATCTTCTTCCTTATACAGATTCCTGCTTCTGTAACTTTCAGTCCAATTCATCTGATGAAGTAGGTTTTAACCACAAAAGCTTATGCTCCAATAAAACTGTTAGTCTTTAAGGGTACGTCTACACAGCAGTGTTATTTTGGAATAACTGACATTACTACACAGCAAGCACATTCAAAATAATTTTGAGATGGAAGACTTCTTACTCCGACTCCTGTAACCTTCATTTCACAAGGAGTAAGGGAAGTTGAAGGAAGAGAGGAAAACAAAGTAAGAAAGGATATAGCTGGGGGCAGGAGAATGTACATGAGGAAGGGTAGGGTGGATACTAGTCTAATAGGTCATATTGGAGGTACAATGTCCGTGCCAAATTGGGTAAAGAATGTGAGTGAGGCCAAACAGCAAAAATTAAGATGTTTGTACGCCAATGCGAGGAGCCTAGGTAACAAAATGGAAGAACTAGAGCTATTGGTCCAGGAAGTGAAACCAGATATTATAGGAATAACAGAAACATGGTGGAATACTAGGCATGATTGGAGTACAGGTATTAAAGGGTATGTGCTGTTTAGGAAAGACAGAAATAAGGGTCAAGGTGGTGGAGTCGCATTGTATATCAAAGATGAGGTAGATTGTAAAGAAATAAAAAGTGATGGAATGGAGAAGACAGAGTCTGTTTGGGCAAAAATCACATCGGGGAAGAAAACTATCAGATCCTCCCCTGGGATAGTGCTTGGGGTGTGTTATAGACCCCAGGATCCAATTTGGATATGGATAGAGACCTCTTTAATGTTTTTAATGAAGTAAATACTCATGGAAACTGCGTAATCATGGGAGATTTCAACTTTCCAGATATAGATTGGAGAACAAGTGCTAGTAATAATAATAGGGCTCAGATTTTCCTAGATGTGATAGCTGATGAATTCCTTCATCAAGTAGTTGCTGAACCAACAAGGGGGGATGCTATTTTAGATTTGGTTTTGGTGAGTAGCGAGGACCTCGTAGATGAAATGGTTGTAGGGGACAATCTTGGCTCGAGTGATCATGAGCTAATACAGTTCAAATTAAATGGAAGGATAAACAAAAATAAATCGAAGACTAGGGTTTTTGATTTCAAAAGGGCTAACTTTAATAAATTAAGGAAATTAGTTAGGGAAGTGGATTGGACTAAAGAAATTATGGATCTTGAGGTGGAAGAGGCCTGGGATTATTTTAAGTTAAAGTTGCAGAAGCTGTCAGAAGCCTATATCTCAAGAAAAGGGAAAAAAATTATAGGTAGGTGTGTTAGACCAAGCTGGATGAGCAAGCATCTCAGAGAGGTGATTAAGAAAAAGCAGAAAGCATATAAGGAGTGGAAGATGGGAGGGATCAGTAAAGAAAGCTACCTTATTGAGGTTAGAGCATATAGGGACAAAGTGAGAGAGGCTAAAAGTCAGGTAGAGTTGGACCTTGCAAAGGGAATTAAAACGAATAGTAAAAGGTTTTATAGCCATATAAATAGGAAAAAAACAAAAAAAGAAGTAGTAGGACCGCTAATTACTAAGGATGGAGTGGAGGTTAAGGATAATTTAGGAATGGCCCAATATCTAAACAAATACTTTGCTTCAGTCTTTAATGAGGCTAATGAAGAGCTTAGGGATAATGGTAACATAACAAACGGGACTAAGGATATGGAGGTAGATATTACCATAGCCGAGGTAAAAGCCAAACTTGAACAGCTTAATGGGAGTAAATCAGGGGGGCCCAGATAATCTTCATCCAAGAATATTAAAGGAACTGGCACATGAAATTGCAAGTCCATTAGCAAAAATTTTTAATAAATCTCTAAACTCAGGGGTTGTACCATTTGACTGGAGAATTGCTAATATAGTTCCTATTTTTAAGAAAGGAAAAAAAAGTGACCCGGGTAGCTATAGGCCTGTTAGTTTGACATCTGTAGTATGCAAGATCTTGGAAAAAATTTTGAAGGAGAAAGTAGTTAGAGACATTGAAGCTAATGGCAATTGGGACAAATTACAATATGGTTTTACAAAAGGTAGATCGTGCCAAACCAACCTGATCTCCTTTTTTGAGAAAGTAACAGATTTTTTAGATAAAGGAAATGCAGTGGATCTAATCTACCTTGACTTTAGGAAGGCATTTGATACAGTACCGCATGGGGAATTATTGGTTAAATTGGAAAAAATAGGGATTCATATGAAAGTTGAGAGGTGGATAAGCAGCTGGTTAAAGGGGAGACTACAGCGGGTCATATTGAAAGGTGAACTGTCAGGTTGGAGGAAGGTTATTAGCGGAGTTCCTCAGGGATCAGTTTTGGGGCCAATTTTATTTAATCTTTTTATTGCTGACCTTGGCACCGAAAGTGGAAGTGTTCTGATAAAATTTGTGGATGACACAAAGTTGGGAGGTATTGCCAATTCAGAAAATGATCGGGATATCATACAGGAAGATCTGGACGACCTTGTAAATTGGAGTGATAGCAATAGGATGAAATTTAATAGTGAGAAGTGTAAGGTTATGCATTTAGGGATTAATAACAAGAATTTTAGTTATAAGCTGGGGACACATCAGTTGGAAGTAATGGAGGAGGAGAAGGACCTCGGAGTCCTGGTTGATTATAGGATGACTATGAGCCGCCATTGTGACATGGCCGTGAAAAAGGCTAATACGGTCTTGGGATGTATTAGGCGAGGTATTTCCAGTAGGGATAAGGAGGTGTTAGTGCCATTATACAAGGCATTGGTGAGACCCCATTTGGAATACTGTGTGCAGTTCTGGTCTCCCATGTTTAAGAAGGATGAATTCAAACTAGAACAGGTACAAAGAAGGGCCACTAGGATGATCCGAGGAATGGAAAATCTGTCTTATGAAAGGAGACTCAAGGAGCTTGGCTTGTTTACCTTAACCAAAAGAAGGCTGAGGGGGGACATGATTGCATTCTTTAAATATATTAGAGGGATAAATACCAGGGAGGGAGAGGAATTATTTAAGCTTAATACCAATGTAGACACAAGAACAAATATATATAAGCTGGCTAGTAGGAAGTTTAGACTTGCGATTAGACGAAGGTTTCTAACCATTAGAGGAGTGAGGTTCTGGAACGGCCTTCCAAGGGAAGTAGTGGGGGCAAAAGATCTATCTGGCTTCAAGATTAAACTAGATGGGTTTATGAAGGGGATGGTTTGATGAGATAACATGGTCTTGGTAACTAATTGACCATTCATTATCAGTGGTAAATAGGTCAATGGAGGGATGATAGGAGTTACTATAGAGAACTTTCTGGGTGTCTGGCTGGTGAGTCTTGCCCACATGCTCAGGGTTTAGCTGATCGCCGTATTTGGGGTCGGGAAGGAATTTTCCTCCAGGGTAGTTTGGCAGAGGCCCTGGAGGTTTTTCGCCTTCCTCTGTAGCATGGGGTACAGATCACAGCTGGAGGATTCTCTGCATCTTGGGGTCTTTGAACCATTGTTTCAAGGACTTCAATATCTGAGATATAGGTGAGAGGATTATTCTAGGAGTGGGTGGGTGAGATTCTGTGGCCTGCATTGTGCAGGGGGTCAGACTAGATGATCATAATGGTCCCTTCTGACCTTAAAGTCTATGAGAAAGAGTGTTCTTCCTTTGACTTCCTGCAGAGTAGACAGCGCCAAAAGCCGAATTAAGCTATTTCAACTTGAGCTACACAACTGATGTAGCTGAAATTACATGTCTTAGTTCAACTTTTGCCCTGTAGTGTAGACATGCCCTAAAGTGCCACAGGACTTCTTGTTGTTTTTGCAGATACAGACTAACATGGCTAACCTTCTGAGACTATAAATATTATGCAAGTGAATCCACCCTTATCTTCCAATATATACTCAAGCTCCGTATCAGCTATCGCTTCCAGAGTTTCAAGTGAATGGGAAGAGCTCTAGCAATCTGAATTGGAATTGCATTTGCATATTTGTCCAATGTTGTCATGGGAGCTGTGGTTTCATACCATTCAGTGTTTTGGTTCTGTTCATTTACGTTTCAGCTGCTGTAGGGGTTTTGTTATTTGTATTGTTCATGTGTATTATCCATATTTAGAGAAGAGCAAAGTCCAAGATCACTGGTAACTAATGCTGACAGGAGCCTCTGGGCAGCTCCTGGCTGGAACTGAAAGATTCAAGAAGGCTTGTCCATAATGTAGTATGGATTCCAGTCTGGCTCCATTTGCTTAATTTCATACTGGGCTCTGTATTGAGAGGAGAATCAGGCCTTTTAAAAATGTTTAACAAACACAGACAATGGCAACTGCTCCATACAGTAATTCCAGTACAACTCACAACATCCAGAGGGGCCTGCTTGACGAAAAAGAAACAATAAAGAAACCAAAAGAATTTCTGACATAATACTGGGAGGAGAGGCAGGGAGGGGAGGTGTTGGACAATTGGGGGAGTTGTCCCATCATGGATGGTTATTTTTCAATTACTACTTTACCACAGCTAAGCCACAATGTTTTCCCTTTGTTTTTTTCTGGTAAGGGAGTTGTCTGTGTATCTACCACTGAAGTTAATACACTTTTCACAAAGTGATCATCTTACTGACCTATCAGTTCTGATCCTCAAAGGAAACTTTTCTACTTTCAAGAGACAAACCTAGGAGCTTAAACTCATAACTCTGCTAGACTTGAAAAATCATGGGCTGAACAGAGACATTTTGTTTCTTGGTACTATGATTTCAGAAGTGTTAATAAGCCACACACAGAGGTGTTAATACACCACACTACCTTGAATGTTTTTTTTTTTTAGAACATGGGCTAGCTACTTATGCTGAACAATCTGTTTCACCTTGCCTTTTGCTGTGACTATGGGAGTACCTATCTTTGCCCGACCTGAAGAAGAGTTGTGTGACTGGAAAGCTTGTCTCTCCCACCAGTAGAAGTTTGTCCAATAAGAGAGATTCTGACCCACCTTGTGTCTCTAATTGAAGTTTATAGGCTATCATCGTTCCTGTTCCCACTTTTATTGCTATAATAGAGTCCCATTTTATAGAGGCTCAGGTTCATCTTAGGAAGAAGTATTACATTTAATTTGCATTATCGCCTACTTTTGTATGTACTTGTTTTTAACACAGTTCCTTCTGCTACAAGTTCCTTTATGAAGAAAGGTCAAATCCATCCTGCATTCTTTGAGGTCTGTTGAGTGCCTGCCACTTACCCCAGAGCTGAATTTGCACCCAAAGTACTAGTCAAGGCTATTCCCCACTTTGGCACTCTGAGACTATGTCTACACGACAGGGTTTTTTCAGAAAAACAGATGTTTTTCCAAAAAAACTCGTGGAGCATCCACACCGCAAGCACGTTTTTGCGCAAAAAAATCGAAAGAACAGAGGGTTTTTTTCCGGCGTAGGTACTCCTCATTCTACAAGAAAGAACACCTTTTTGTGAAAGAGCTCTTCTGCATAAAGGCGTGTGTGGATGGGGAAGAGGAGTTTTTTACTCAAAAAGAGGAAAAAGGAAAAAGCATAGGTGCCCTGGTGGCCATTCTGTGCATACCAATCAGTGCTTACTTTCAAGAGAGCGTCCATGCAGTCTGGATGCTCTCTTTCACAAAAGCACATCGCTTTTTTGATGTGCTTTTGCAGTGTGATTATTTTGCTGTTAGTGGGATAAATTCTGCCAGTTTGATGACAGCTGAGTGACTCTGGAAATAATATTCATATTTTACAGTTAATTTTCAACAAAGTCTGGCAATATGGCTAAAGAAGGCTTGTGGAGAATTCAGAGTGGATTGAAGTGGTCTTGAGGCAGCCTCATCCTTTTGTGCATGGTGTGTGGTCTTCCCTATCAAAGTAAAATTGAAGGTTACATTGACCTAAAAGGCAAATTGGAATTGTATTTGTATGTGTTTTTACCCATTATTATACAGTTCCTAATGCTACATGTAGCAAGTATATCGCCTCCTTCCATGGTAGCACTGGGATTTCAAAACCAGAAAACATATCACATTTCTTCATCTCTCTTCATATCACCGGAATTGCAAAAGCCTGTTATTTCTAGTAATGGTTTATTATTATTTATGGCTTGCACCTGTTCCAATTGAACTCAACAGTAACCCTTCTCCTCCCCCCTTCCCCGCCCCCCCCCCCCCCGGGGAGTTGAATGAGTTGATTTTCCCCAAATGGGTGCACAGCAGTCCGTCTGAGGATGATTTGTTGAGTGTTTTTGCTTCCCCCTTCCTTCAATCTCTTCCCTGTCTTTGACCATGCTCACTGCTGATGTCCTGAGAGCGTATGGTTTTGTAAAACAGTGATTTAGAATCAAATTCTACTCACTTTGTCACTACCATTCAATGGGATCGATATAATGAAACAGACAAGCAAGCTTGGACCCTTATTGTGATTTCTGTTTCAAATACACAGTTTATATTTCTGTGTAGTCTGGTACACTGTAATTTACAGAAGAGAGAACTCCTGGGATAGCTTGTTAGAAGTCGCAAGCTAGAAAAGCATGCCTGGTAATTACATTCCCATGCATGTACATGTATTTCTTAATGAATAACTCTCAAGCTCAGATGTATTTTAAATACTTTAAATGAGGTAATTGTTAGACTACCAATTCATTTTCTTCATTGTTGCTAATAAGAAAGCCAAACTGCAAAACATAAAAGCTGTTTATGGGGTGACTGCACTGAAATAGTATAGGATCAGATTTTATAAACATTTAAATATTCATAGCCCTCCGTGACAAATGACTGCTAATTTAGCAATGTTAAAATGAGAAATATCCAATGGCATGTCAGGGGAGATGTCAGTGGTGGAAGTAAATATGAGGAAAGTATTATTGGAGGGTTTTTTCTGTGTAATTTCCATGAAATGATCGGTATAAGACATTAATGAGCTTTTTTTTGTAGGCCACTCATATATATGCCTTATGATCATGTCATAGCAGATTTGTATTGAGAAAGGACAGTAAAAAATACTTAACAGAAGTAGGACATTCTCGTGGATGGCCTATTGTCTTGGTTAATGATCTGTTCCAGTAAAAGGAAGACGCTTAAAATGTCCATAAATGTTTGATATGAAGGAATAGACCATAGTGAATCCAAGTGCAAGAATACAAATAATATGTGTTGCATTTCAACTTACTTCTTTTAAGTGTTATTGTTTCCCTATTTGTGTGCGAAGGGGCCAGGTATAAAAAAGTCATTTCTGGTTAAGCACCACTTAGCGTTGACTTAATGCAGGGGTGGCCAAGCTGTTCCAGATGAAGAGGCACAATGGCAGTGGAGACAGTGTGAAGAGCTGGGGCAAAGTTGTTGAGCAAAAAAACCCACAAAAAACCCGCCACCATGCTGGGGGAAAATAGGTGCTGGTACACCATCCCACGGCTGCTTTTTTTTGGTTTTTTTTACAACTTTTCCTTAGGTCTTCATGGCTCAGCACTTTTTTTTTTCTGGCTCAACAACTTTTCCCCGGCTCTTGACACTGTCTCCACTGCTATTGTGGCTCACAAAAAAAGCACTGGGAAGGGGTGAGAGGTGCAAGCTCTGGGAGGGAATTTGGGTGCAGGAGGATGTGGAGAAGAGGATGCTGGGTCAGGGAGGGGGCTCCAGGCTGGAGAGTGTTGGGGTCAGGGGGAGGGTTGGGGTGCTGAGCAAGCCACAGGCTTGTGGCTGTGAGGGTGCAGGAGTTTGGGCTGGGGTGCATGAGGGGCTCAGGGCAGGAAGGCTGGGAGTATGATGGGCTCAGGACACAGATTTGCAGTGTGTGGATGGTGCAAGTGTGTTGTGGCAGAAGACTGGGGATGTGGTGGTGCAGGAGTTTGGGGATGTGAGAGGCTCAGGACAGGGGGTCCCAGTATATTATAGGCTCAGATTTGGGGCCTGGGGGGGTGTAGGAGTTTTATGATGCTGTGGCCAGATGGGGGTTTGGCCCCAACTGTGGGCTTGTTGGCCAGGCTTCATTTTTAAACAAAATATGTCAAACACAAAATGTTTCAGTGTTGTCTTTATTTATGAGAGGGGCAGGGAACCTGTTTTGAGTCAGGGGTCACTGCCCACAGAAAAGTCAGTCGGGGCCAAACAAGTGAGATGCAAAAAAAAAAAAAAACCTGCTCCAAAACCCCCCAAGCTTCACTAATGTGGCCCCAACTGTGCTGGTGGGAGCAGCAGACAGGGTGCTGGGACAGGGTACTGGTGGGGGGGGGGAGGTCTGGCCAGGGGGAGGGGACAGAGACAGCTGGGGCCAGTACCTGGGAATCCCAGGTCTCAGGAAGTGCACGGACTGCTCTTCCCCTCCTCTAAACAGCTGGTGTGTTTCCTGAAATGCCTGGTCTGTCATTCCACCAGGGACTTCCTTCCCCCCTGCTGCCTGCCTGCACAGGGTGTGTGTGTGTGTAGGAGTCCCAGGACTGCATGCCACCTCCAACTTCTCAGGAAGCGCGCGCTCTTCCTCTGCTCTCCACGACAGCCGCGTGCTTCCTGAGAAGTTGGAGCTGGCATGCAATCCTGGGATTCCTACTCCCTCCCCCATCTCTCCCTGTGCAGGCAGGCAGCAGGGGGAAAAGTCCCCAGTGGTGCAACAGACCCGGCATTTCAGGAAGCGTGCCAGCTGTTTAGGGGAAGGGAAGAGCAGCCTGCTCTAACCCAGTCCCCCTCCCCTTCCGCAAAGCCAGCCACACACACCCCCCAACCCAATCCCCCTCTCCTCCCCTTCCCCAAAGCCAGGCACACACCCCAACCCAATCCTCCTCCTCCCCCCCCCCGCTCTAAACTAATTCTCGGGTCCCAGAGCTGCCGCCGCCGCTACAGTCGCGTGTCTCCCTCCAGGCGCTGGGGCACGCGCACTGAGCGGCCGGCTTTGAGCATGAGCTGGCCGGGACGCCGTGCGCAACCCAGTCCCCTTTCCCTTCCTTTTCCCTCTCCTCCCCTTCCCTTCCCCAGAGCCAGACACCTCCCCTCCCTGCTGTAACCCAATCCCCCTCCCCCCCAACCTTATGCTTGGGTCCTGGAGCCAGAGCCACTGAGCCGCATCCAGGATGCCATGTGCACTGCCCCCTCCCCGCCCGATCCCACTCCCCTTCTCCTGAGCCAGGCATCTCTCCTCCCCAACCTCATGCCCGGGTCCCGAAGCCGCTGCATAAGCTCAGCGGCTAGCTGCTAGCACATGCAGGCTGGGACGCTGTGCATGACCCGGCCTGCACATGCAGGATATGACGCAGTGCACTGGGGGCCATGAGCACGCATGCAGCTCACAGCGGCCCGGCCATGAGAATGTCTAACCTGAGTGGTTCCGGGTTCCGCGAGCCTCAGGTTGGCCACCCCTGACTTAATGAATTGCCAGCGACCAGTAATTTTGTACACAAAAATTAAAATGAAACCAAATATGCTTGTGATGCCTATTAAAAATGCTTAAAGTCAAAAGGAAATGTTCCATTTTGAATCTTAACCCCCCACTTAATTTGATTCAAAACAGTTTTTACCTAAAAAATTCTTGTGAACCCCCAACTTAGCTATATGCACAGCTCTAGTTCCTGTACTGTGGATCTTACAGTCTAAATAGACAAGACAAAGGAAATACTATTATCCCCATCTTACAGGCAGAATATTGAGGCACAAAGAGTGACATCACACAAGAAGTTTTCAACAGAGCTGGGAACTGAATCTGGGTCTTAAGTCCCAGGCTAATGATCTGATCATAAAACCAACCTCCCTTATGCTTGAATGGCCTTGTCTACTCTGTTGAAATCAAACCCATAATTCACCATCCATGTAGCTTCACAGTAGAGGCAACAGTAGAATTTTGTTTCCCTGGATTTTTTTTAAGCAGGGATAATATTTACATGGAAACAGGAAACCAAAGTCATTCCTGGTTTAACTCCACCAAAACCTGTATAACTGTAGTAGGAATTTACTCGCAAAAATATTATGCTCTTACAGCCTTTGTCCATTCCCCAACAGCTGAAAAACAAAGATTCTGCTTTAAAAGTGCACCGGTACCCAGTGACTGAAAAGTGAGGAAACCAGAAAAAAAGCAAATGTGGTTTCAAGAGCCTGATAAATAGCCAGACATATTACTAAAAAGAATGCTTTTTGAATTTTTCCGTGACGTATCATTGTCACTTTAAATGCAATACCTTCTGGTGCTGTCTGCGAATATCTGGCAGAACATCTTGTATGTAATCTGATACTGTTTTTAACATACATTTTTTAATTTTGTCTTATCTGGTAAGTATAGTGTAAGATAAATGTTAAACTTGTTAAGCAACTTCCTACACGGAAAATGAATATATATGTATATAACATTTTCTGTAGTTATCAACTTCGTCTCCCATTAAAACGTTTGCAAAAGTAAAAATTTATATTTTAAAAGATGATTTGAGTCACAATTCTTAGTTGGGACTGAGAAGAGAGGATGAAAAAGATAGAACAGCAACCAGTCAAAAAAAAAAAAAAATAAAAAGAGAGACAAATGAAAATAAAAAGAATAAGCAAGGATGGGGTTGGGTTGCTTTGCAGTGTGGGTGGGGAGTACATTTAAGATAATGGAAGGATGGCCCAAAAATTCAATGAATAGGTCGCCTCAAGGTATGTCTACACTACAGAGTTTTGTCAGAAAACTAGCCGTTTTTCCAACAAAACTTGAGGAACGTCCACACTGTAATCACATTCTTTCGAAAGTAAATTGAAAGACCAGAGAGCTTTTTCCAATGTTGGTATTCCTCATTCTACGAGGAAGAAGCCTTTTTCCAAAAGAGCTCTTTTGCAAAAAGGTGTGTGTGGATGGGGAGGAGGGTTTTTTTCGGAAGAAGAGGCCTCTAGGAAATAACACAGGTGCCCTGGTGGCCACTCCATACAAAGTAATCACAACACTACAGTTCCTGTCTCCTGACCCCTCTTAAAGCTGCAGGCACCCTGGACAAGCTTTGTGGCAGGAAGCCGGCTTCAGAGCATAGCACCCTGACTGCGCAGCTCTCCCTCCCACAGGCATTCAGACCCATGGCACAGCCTCAAGCCCCCCACGACCCAACTGGCCCTCATTGGGAGCAGCTCCAGGGGTCCCAGAACCCACCCAGGGGAACGAAGAGGCACGCCCTGTCCTGGTCTAGCCCAGAGATCCAGTCCCTCCTCGGACTGTGGGGAGAGGAGGAGCATGAAGGAGTCCACAAAAGAAGTCCCCTTCTCTCCACTGTCCTCACCCCCCAGTCTAAGCCATGATCCCGGGGCAGGGTTACTTTTGATCCCCACAGCGCACAACACCCGGAAAGGGTGTGAGGGGGACCTGGGCCCACCCTCTCTCCAGGTCCTAGCCCAGGGCCCTAAGGTGGGGGGCAGTCACCTCCCCCACCTGGCTGACGGGGCTAACTGCCGAAACTCGCCAGCCCACAGGCAGTGCTCCTTCTGCCTGCCCTGGGACACTTCCTCACCCCCTCCTCAGGTCCTCACTCGGGTGTCGCTCCTCCTATCCGGTGGTCCCTCACCTGTCTCCACACCCATCGCCTTCCCCCCTTGCGCTGGACCCTCTCCTCTCATGGGCATCCTGACCCCCAGGGCACATGCGCCGGCATCCTCCGGGTCCGCCCCAAGCACCCTTGTCCTGGTGCTCATGCGCTGGCTTCCTCTGGGCCCGCCCCAAGCATCCTCACCCCAGTGCTCCGCAGCCCGCCTCCCAGGGCACATGAACCGGTGTCCTCCGGGCCTGCGCCTACTGTGCAGGCGCTGTTACTCCCCCGGCACGGGTCAGCTGCAGCCGCTTTCCCCGCCACCAAGGGGAGAGCCGGCCGGCCACTCGCCCCGTCTTCCCAGGTTTTGCTCCCGTCTGTGCGGGGTTCCTTCACCCCATCACACACCTCCCCCCTTAAACTGGGTCCTGTGTGTTCCCCCAGGTCGCTTGCCCTCTCTGTGATTCACGACAGGAAGTCTGCATTCTGGTGGGCCGCCCCCGGTCAGTGCACCACCTGAAAACAATACGGCTGAAGCGCCAAGTACCACCGCATCACCCAGGCGTTTGTTCTTTTCATAGTCTGGATCCACTTCAGTGGTGCGTGGTCTGTGATTAGCAAGAAGCGGTCACCTGAAAGATAATAACATAATGCCTCGATGGACCATTTTACTGCTAGGGCCTCTTTCTCTATCATTGCATAATTCCTTTCTCGAGGAAATAGTTTATGACTAATATACAATATGGGGTGCTCTCCCCCCTCCTCCTCTTGTGCAAGTACCGCCCCGCAACCCCACTTCCCAGGCATCTGCTTGTAGGATAAAGGGCCTCGTGAAATCGGGTTGTATCAACACTGGGGCAGTCACTAGGTGTTCTTTGATGGCACGAAAGGCCCACCTTCCCAGTTCCATCCCCTGTACTCTCTGGGGTTGATTATTCCGTGTCATATCCAACAATGGTGCTGCTAAGGTTGCGAAATCCGCCACAAACCACCGGTAATATCCCGCTAGCTCCAGAAATTGCCGTACATGCCTTTTGGTTGTTGGTATCAGGTAGTCCCGTACAGCACTTACTTTGTCTACCAATGGTTTCAGTTGCCCTCTCCCTACGGTATATCCAAGGTACGATACCTCTCGGTGGCCAAATCAACACTTCTTCGGGTTGGCCGTTAAGCCTGCCTTGGTCAGGGCTTTAAATATGGCTCTCACGTGTTGCAGGTGTTGTGACCATGTCTGGCTGAAAATAATAATGTCGTCAATACACGTGGTTGTGTATTGCTGATGTTCCTATAACAACCGATTCATCAGCCTCTGGAATGTTGCCGCCGCGCCATGGAGTCTGAACAGCATGGTAATGAACTGATAGAGGCCAAAAGGTGAGGAAAACGCTGTTTTTTCCTTGGCCTCAGGGCTTAACAGTATTTGCCAGGACCCCTTCGTGAGGTCAATGATTGAGAGATACTATGCCCCCCCCCAGACGCTCTAAAAGTTCATCTACCCTGGGCATCGGGTTAGCATCGAAGTGGGAGATGGCATTGATTTTCCAGAAGTCAATACAGAACCGAGTTGCTTTGTTGGCTTTAGGCACTGGTACTATGGGGCTGCGCCAGTCGCTCCGTGACTCCTCTACCACCCACATTGCAGCATCAACTGTAGCTCCTGTCTCCCATAATTTCCGGGGTAGGGGTCTGATCGCGTCGCAGATTTTCTTACCTGGGTCGGTATCTATTTCGTGGCTCGTCAGGGAAGTCCTGCCCAGCCGATTGGTCAATACGTGCATGAATGTCTGCAATAACTGCCACAGCTCCTCCTGTTGGATGGCTGTCAATCCATCCCCCACTAGTGGCTTCCCCTCAGTCTCACACCACGGCCCCCACTCTAAATTGGGTGGTTGGGGATCGATGAGGAGGGCTTCCCGGGGTTTCCACTCCTTTAGCAGGTTCACATGGTACACCTGGGTATCTTTCCTCCTCCCAGACAGATGCACCTCGTAATCCACCATCCCGATCTGACATTGGATCTCGAATGGGCCCTGCCACTTCACCAGCAGCTTGGACTCTCGTGATGGTAGCAGTAGCAGGACTCGATCCCCCGGCTTGAATTCCTTCAGGCGGGCCCCCTGATTATACCAGTGCTCTTGTTGATTCTGTGCTTTCACTAAATTACTCTTGGCTAACTCACCCAGGGAGTGGAGCTTCTTTCTTAGGTGCAGTACATATTGGCCCATCCCCTGCGCCCGGGTCTCTTGCTCTTCCCAGTGCTCTCTTACCAGATCTAATATCCCTCTTGGTTGTCGCCCGTATAACAGCTTGAAGGGGGAATACCCCGAAGACACTTGCGGCACCTCCCATATCGCGAATAGTAAAGCTGGTAACAGCTTATCCCAGTCCCGAGGGTCATCCTGCGTAAATTGTTGCAGCATCGCTTTCAGTGTCTTGTTGAAATGTTCCACCAGGCTGTCTGTTTGGGGGTGGTACACGGCTGTGCGCAATGTCTTAAACTGCAGCATTTGGCACAATTCTGCCATCAAGCGGGATGTTACGTTGGTGCCTTGGTCGGTTAGCACTTCCCGCAGTAACCTAACCCTTGAGAAGATCTTTATTAGCTCATTCGCAATTATTGGGGCTGTCATGCTGTGCAGGGGTACGGCCTCGGGGTACCGGGTTGCATAATCTATTACAACCAATATGTATTGGTGACCCCGTCCTGAGCATTCTAGTGGCCCCACTAAGTCGAGGGCTATCCGTTCGAATGGGACCCCAACCACCGGGAGGGGGATTAACGGGGCCTTTGGGATTCTGGCTGGAGCGGTCTGTTGACATTGCGGGCAGGAGTCACAAAAGTCCTGTATTGCTCTATACACCCCCGGCCAAAAAAACCTTTGTAATACACTCTGTTGGGTCCTATCCTGTCCTAAATGCCCTGCCCAGGGACTAGCGTGAGCCAACTCTATAACCTGCCACTTATACCGGGCAGGTACCAACAACTGGTGTGTCGTATCTTGCCCGTCCCCTCCACTCACTACCTGGTATATCCAGTCCCCCTGTACCTTGAACCGTGGGCTCTGGCGTGAGTCTTTCATGGTCCCGTCCTCTTCTGTGGGTCCCTCTGCCTGCTCCCATGCTCTCTGTAGAGACGGGTCCTCTCGCTGGTGTTGTAGGAAGTCGCCTTTGTCGATCTCCAGGTTAAAGGGTTGCATGGTTGTCTCATCGGGACGGGCTCCCGGGGTTCCCGATGTCCCTTCAATGTCTGACTCCATCGCCATTTTCCCCTTGAGCCACCAGTGGTACCCCTTCCTCCGGCATCAGATCTGTGGCAGTCCTTTCCGGCCCCCACTAATGTAACAACTGGCCAAACCCAGGCCAGTCATGCCCTAGCAGGACAGGGTACACCAGGTTTGGAGCCAAGGCCACCCTCCACGTCTCTGTATGTTGACCATCATTCATTTGGACCCCGGCTGTTGGGTAGGGGCGAACGTCCCCATGGACACACTGCATCCATATGAGCCCACCAGTCAGTGGACGCCCATCCACTAAGTCAGCCCGGACCATTGTCTGCCCGCACCCAGAGTCCACCATCGCCTCTATGGGTCATTCCTCTACCTTTATCCGTGCCATCACCTTAGTTGTCGGCAGCCCCGGAGCCCGTGATTCCAGCCACACCACCCTTCTGAAGGTGCAGTCCATCATGGGACGTTCCCTGTGAAAGTGTGCTTCCTGTCTGCACTGGTAACACACTGGTTTACTAGGGGGTCCCCCTTTTCGACTGCTCTCTCTCTCTTCAGGCAGGGTCCCTTTCTCCCCTTTCACCTCGGATGTGGGGGGTCGTCACACGGAGGCCAGCTTCCTTATACCCGGAGCACAAGCCTTGGTTGGCTGCCTCTTCTCGGCCCCGCTACAGGCTTCCCACCCTCTCCTTGGGGCTGGGGCGTTTGCCGACATGCCTCTCCCCGGTGTCTTACCCTTCTCTTCCGCCCCCTCCGCGGCCACATACTCCTTCATCAGGGCTACGGCCTTGTTTACGGTGGAGGGGTGGCGGCGCCGGATCCACTGCTGGCCCTCTGTCAGCAAGATCTGAACAAACTGTTCTAGGAACACAGTTTCTGCCACCTGCATCCCTGTTTTGTTCTCCGGCTCCAGCCACCTCATGCCAGCCTCTCTTAGTCTCTGGGCCACCGCCTGTGGTCTCTCTCCCTGCCCATAAAGCTCTTGCCGGAACCATTGGCGATACATTTCTGGGGTTACCCCCAGTTGGTCCAAAATTGCCTCCTTCACCTTGTAATAGTGTAGAGTGTCCCTAGTGGACAGCCCCCGATATGCCAACTGGGCTTGTCCAAATAAATAGGGAGCCAATAAGGTTGCCCAGTGTTCCTCTGGCCATTTTGCCGCAGCCGCTATCCTTTCGAACGTTCTAGGAATGCTTCCGGATAGTCCTCGGGTCCTAACTTAGCCAGCTGGATTGGCAAGTGTGACCCGACGGCCCCGTTTTCCTCACCTCATAGTGGGAAGTCTCCCCCTGACCGCCTTCCCTCCATCACCTGTTGGAGCTCTGTCAGTTCCTGGACCAGTTGGAGCAGCTGTTCTTGGAACTGGGAAGCCAGCTGCTGGATGATCTGCATCTGCTGTTGGCGTTGGTTTTCCATCAACCACTCTAACAGCTTTGCCACATCTGTCTCCTCAACCACCTTCAAGACACCAAGCCTATTTCCTCACCATACAAGGTCTTGTCGTTTTTGCCCACCCTCACGTCAGGGCTGGATCAGTGCCCATGTTCTCCACCATGTGTGAAGGAGTCCACAAAAGGAGTCCCCTTCTCTCCGCTGTCCTCGCTCCCAGTCTAAGCCATGATCCCAGTGCAGGGTTACTTTTGATCCCCACAGCGCACAACACCTGGAAAGGGTGTGAGCGGGACTTGGGCCCACCCTCTCTTCAGGTCCCAGCCCAGGTCCCTAAGGTGGGGGGCAGTCACGTCCCCCACTTGGCTGACGGGTCTAACTGCCGAAACTCACCAGCCCGCAGGCAGTGCTCCTTCTGCCTGCCCTGGGATACTTCCTCACCCCCTCCTTAGGTCCTCACTCGGGTGTTGCTCCTCCTGTCCAGTGGTCCCTCACCTGCCTCCACGCCTGTCGCCTTCCCCCCTTGCACCAGACCCTCCCCTCTTATGGGTGTCCCGACCCCCAGGGCGCATGCACTGGTGTCCTCTGGGCCCATCCCGAGCATCCTTGCCCCGGTGCTCCGTGGCCCGCCTCCCAGGCGTATGCGCCAGCGTCCTCCGGGCCTGTGCTTACCGTGCAGATGCCATTACTCCTCCGGCACGGGTCAGCTGCCGTGGCTTTTTCCACCACCACGGGGAGAGCTGGCCAGCCACTCACCCTGTCCTCCTGGGTTTCACTCCTGGCTGTGTGGAGTTCCTTCATCCTGTTACAAGGAGACATTACAGAATCCCTGGGCCAAGCGCCGCAACATGGACATTTATGGCCGGATGAGTCCCTGGCCTTAGAACAGGTCTGGAGAAAGGTGAAGGAGCTCTGCAAGGGATATGTCCGGGCCAGAGAGTGCAGCTGCAAGGAGCTCCATGAGATCCTGGCAGGTGGGGAAACGTTTTCCCCACCCATCCTCGTTGGCTCCGGCCTCAAGACCCCCATGATTACCCAGCCAGAGGTCTCTGCGGAGGAGCAACAGGAGGGCCAGGGCCAGTCGGCTGTGGCGGAGGAGGAGGAGACGGGCACCATGACCCTCTCCCTCGAGCTGGTGCCTGTGACCCAGGATGTCTCCCAGGCCGCCTCAGATGCCTAGGAGAAATCTTCAGGTGAGTGGTCTCACTTTGTCACACACACAGGGTGGGGGAGGCAGGTGTACAGGGTGTCGCTCGGGCTGGACATTGTGCTGCGGTCTGTGCATGTGCAAGCACGTGCTGCGTTACTGTGCGGCATGTGGATGCAGCAGACAGCCCCAGAACATGGGTTGGATCCTACTCCCAGGCTCGGGAGGCCACACACGTCCTGCCATGGGGTGGGGGGCTGCCACAGCTGGAAGCAGGCTAGCCACAGGGGCACAGGCATGACCCCACACAGACCGAGGAGTGCCACACCTAGCACACAGGCATGCCTGCATTTGCAAGGCAGCAGCCGCTTCCACAGACAGCACTGCAAGCCACAACTGTGTGTGCGGACCCCAGGGAGGCCCAGGCTGCTCCTAGATTCTCTGCTGTCCATGAGGGGATCCCACTGTGGCCGGACACTTCCCTTGGCTGCTTGTCCATGGGCCAGGGTAGGGGGGTTGGGAAGCAGGCAGCACAGTCCTCTGGGCACATCGGGGGCCCTGTGAGGCATGGCCTGCTGTGCAGGCCCCACATGGCCTTGTTCCCTGGACATCCCTGTCCTCTGGGCCATGGACTGTTGGTCACTGCTCATAGTGGAGGGCCTGGCCTGCAGGGATGACTGACCGCCTCTCCCTCTGTGTGCTCTCCACAGCTGGACCAGGTGGGACTGAGGGCTGAGCCACACCACCGCAGCCACCCACCAGAGCCCAGGGGACCCAAAGGCGCGCCAGGGTCCACGAAGACCTGATGCTCCAGCACATCAGTGTCCTCAAGGACATCCCCCAGACCCTGGCGCACAAGGTCTGTGCGGACTTGGAGTGGCAGGAGCACACCTGGGACCAGTTAATGCAGCGGTGTTGTTATGCTTAAATGAAGCACACGAGATCTTTTATAGAGGAAAAGGCAGTACGCCGCATTTATTGAGAATATAACAGTTGCATATGCTTTTCAATCATACACACACACACACACACACACACATAGTCTTGCCAGACGATGTTATAGTTACCAGTCCAGAGTCTGTATCAATCTAGTGGCCAGCTAGATCGAACACAGAAGGGGAGCTGGGCCTTTGTCGGTCGATCAATCCGATGCTTCTGGAGTGGCAAGACAAACCCAAAGTTCCATAGCAAAGTACCCTGCTTTTATAATCCTTTTCTCTGTTAAAATCCATGGATTCCACTGTCAGCTTGTGACCGGAACATTATCTTTTTGATGTCAGTGTTCCCAAAACATTTTCCAAGGCTCATCCTGTAATCAGTCGTCTTTCAGGGGTGCCTGCTTGCTTCAAGGCTTGTCAATCTGCCAATATCCAATCATCTTATGAGTTGGGATACGCATCGATGGTTATAGATGGCTTCTCTGCCGCCAGGTCATCTAGTCTTCACCCACGCTTGCTCACCCTCCTTCTTTGGCCATCTGGTTCTGAGCAATATAACTTTTGCACCTTATCTCGACACATTCATTCCCTTTCACACACACATAAGCAATATTACAAGGACTCTCGAGGTTACGCAGATACACAGATCTGCATCAGGCAGAGCACAGAGGCATTGTAAATCAAGCAATTAAGGCCTCTCAGCCTTCAACATTCTTCTAATCTCATTGACATAGACACAATATGAGATCCTGTCTCTTCACTTACTAAACTTTAGAACAAGGAAATATAGGAGATATATACTTAACTAAAGAATTTGACTTACTACAACCTTAAATATGATTATATAGTACCTTACATTACTACATTACTAAACCTAAGATAAGAAATATAAAAAGAATAAAACTTTCAGTTCCAACAGTGTGACAATGTGTACCATCATGTCCGCATGACAGCAAATCCGCCTGATGCCTCTGCTCCTGGCTTCCACCCTCCTACCTCCCATGCTATGACCATTCCCCATCCTCCTGCCCCCTCTGCTATGCCTCTGCTCATGCCATGTCTCTGTTCCCTCCCTAGGTGAAGCCCATGCCCCCTCCCCAAGTGATGCCTAGGGCCCCTCTCCCTGCCCTCCTGCCAACCCTGAACCTGCTCCAGCCCCCCCTCCGGTGCACCCCCCCTGTGCTCCCTGGACCCACCCAACCCCGACAAGGTTCCTGCACCCGAGGTGGCACATCAAGCTGCCCTCCTCCCAGTTATGAGCCCCCTCCCCCTGCCCACCTTTTCTGAATCTTTCATTAATACAGACTGCTATTTATTGAAAACGAAATAGGTGTTTTTATTGGGAGGTCAGGGGAAGGGAGAAGGGTGGGGTTGTGATGGAGAAGGGATAGGACCGTAAGGCAGAAGCCCCTAGGGAGGAGGCCCTGGGGAGAGTTACTGGGGTCCTTGAGAGAACCTTTCCCTCAGGGCTTCCTGGATGCACACCTCGGCCTGCTGGGCCTGCTGGATGGCAGCTGTCTGCGGCTGCTGGAAGGCTCGCCCCTTGTGGCCATTGTCTGCCCCCCCACCCCGGGAGGAAGGCCTCTCCATAATGTTGTGGAGGAGACAACATGCTGCCACCACCTCAGGAATGTTGTACTCTCCCACATCGAGGTGGGTCAGCAGGCACTGGAAACGTGCCTTGAGGTGGCCTAAGGTGCACTCCACCTGGATCCGGGCCTGGTTCAGGTGGGCATTGAATTGGTCCCTGCTGCGATCCAGGTGGCCGGTGTGCGGCTTCATAAGCCACAGCATCGGAGGTAGGCTGTGTCCCCCACGATGCACAGTGGCATCTGCATGTCCCCAACGGCAAGTTCACAGCAGGAAAATGTGCCCACCTCCAGCTTGCGGTACAGGCTAGAGTTCCTGAAGACTCGGGCATAGTGTGCCCTGCCCGACCACCCAACAAAAATGTAAAGTGTCCCCAGTGGTTAACCAGGGCCTGCAGCACCATGGAGAAGTAGCCCTTCCTATTAATGTACTGGGCTGCTTGATGCTCTGGTGCTCAGATCGGGATGTGGGTCCCCTCAATGGCTCCATCGCAGTTTGGGAACCACATGGCCATGTCTAGGTCTCCCAGGTGGAAGACCCTCTGCAGCAGGATGGAGTTGTGATGGCCCTCACCACCTGCAGGACACAAAAGAAACACAAAACAGAGAATGAGAGAGGGGGTGCCTGAGCCCCTGGGAGGTGCCCGCCCTGCTCCCCTCCTTTGCCCCCCCAAACACCCCAGGAGCCACCTCCTATGAGGCCACTCCCCCCCCCCCAGCAGCAGGGCTGTGTTAGGGTGTGAGGGTGGCACAAGTCCCCAGGGAAAGGGCTTCCTCCCCACCCCAATCTACCCCCCACAGTCTCCAGCCCCCCTTTCCCAAGGGTTCCTCTTATGCAACACTCTCCCCACCCCTCCCCTGCAGAGACTGCAGCCCGAGAGCTCCTTACCTCCATGAGGAGGGCCCCGACGGTGGACTTTCCCATGCCAAACTGGTTGCCCACCGACCGGTAATTGTCGGGGGTGGAGAGCTTCTCCAGAGGGATGGTGGGCCGCAGGTGAGTGTCACATCTCCGGAGGGTGGGGGGGCGAGCCAGGCACACAGCTCCAAAATGGTGGCCTTCTGCATGCAGAAGTTTTGGAGCCACTGCTGGTCGTCCCACTGCTCCAGGACCAGCCAGTCCCACCAGTCCGAACTGGTGTTGAGCCTCCAAAAACACCTCTCCACTGTGGGGTATGATTGCCAGAATGAACCAGGACGGCAGCTGGCAGAAAGTGCTGCAAAAACTTCAGCATGGCTGTGTGGGGCCATCGCATGCCTGGGGCAGCTCCAGTTCCACGGCACAAAGAACAAAGCTGTGGCATCCAAAAAAGAACAGGGCAACCACAGCAGACTTTGCTGTCCCTTGAAGAGGTAGCAAGCAGGCAGCAGAAGCAGAGAAACGGCTGTCCAGGGGGGTCCCTTTAAGCGCGTGTCTCTGCAAGGCTCCGGCACCAGCCCTTGGAAGCAACTGGTGACCTAAAGCCCTGGCTGAAGTGGTTCCAGGTGGTCTTCTATGCAAGAGAGCGTCCTATCAGTGTGGATGCTCTCTTTCGAAAAAGCAGGTCACTTTTTGATGCACTTTTGCAGTGTGGACGCGCTCTTGCGCAAGAAGTTTTTTCGGAAGATTGAAAAAAGCTTCTTGCACGAGATGTCTGCAGTCTAGACGCAGCCTCAGTTTTTAATAAGGATGCTAATATGGAACAGCAGGCAGGACAGCTGATAGAATTGAATGGTAAGAACTGGACACTACCACATCTGAAGTAGAAGAAAAACTCAAAGAATTTAATGTGCTCAAATTGGGGTTAAGGGAGAATCAGATCATTTCCCTCCCAGAATATGGAAAGACCTGGCACATGATAGTGTTAGTCCAGTAGCAAGGATTTTCAATCCCTTCCATATGACTGTAGAATAGCTAATGCCATACCTATATTTAAGAAAGGGGGGGTGGGGGGAGATGGCTTGGGCAATTACAGACCTGTTAGTCTAACCTCAGTAGCGTGTAAGATTTTGGAATATGTTGTGAAGGAAAGTGATTAAAATTCAAGGAGATAAATGGAAAAAGGGAATGTTACACAGCAAGGGGTTTCCAGAAGTATATCGTGCCAGACTAACCTGATTGCCTTTTTTTAGAAAAAAACTGAATTTTTAGATAAGGTACATGCAATAGATCTAAACTCCTTGGATTTCAGTAAGGCATTTGACACAGTAAAACATGAGCAATGACTAGTTAAAGTAGAGAAAGGGTTTAGTACAATAATTATAAAGGGGATTAGGATGTGGCTAAAGGGGAGAAGGCAAAGTGTTTTGTGAAAGATGAGTTATCAGACTGAAGGGGGGTTATTAGTGCAGTTCCTGAAGTACCAGCCTTGGGACTGATCTTACTCTATATTTTTATTAATGACCTTGTAGTGGGTCTATTTGAAACCCAGGAAGTGGGCGGGCAAAGCCTGCCCACTTCTAAAAGCCCCTCCCCCAGCCTTGAAGGAGGGACGACTGGACCTGGGGTTCAATTAAATACTTGGGACAAATAATGAAAAACACGTTCAGGGGGTGCGGGTCACAGGGTCAAAAGAAGAGAACCGGATGGGGACACCGAGCAGAGAACCCCAGACAGCGCCCACTGCTCCTCAAAGCTATCGATGGAGCCAGTGGACGCCGCCCAGAGGAACTCTGCCCGGATACGTGACGCTAGGGATGAACGAAACTAGGCCCCACAGTCGCAGGGAACCCCCTCGTCTAGCATCCTCTCCCTGGTATTATAAATGGTGGCTTTGGCCAAAGCCAGGAGGAGGTTGACGAGGAGGTCCCGCAACTTTGTGGGGCCACGGATTGGGTGTGCATAAAGGAAAAGGTGTGGGGAAAAGTGCAGCCAGAACCTCAGTAAGAGGTTCTAAAGGAGCCGGAATAGGGGCTGTAACCTGGCGCATTCGAGATAGGCGTGCGCCAGGTTTTCCCTCGCGCCACAGAAAGGGCAGGTGTCCGGGATGGGGGTGAACCGCGCCAGGTACACGCCCGTGCTCACGGCTCTGTGAAGGAGCTGCCAACTGATATCCCCGGCGGGCCGCGGGATTAAGGTGGAATATACGCTGGCCCATCGGGGTTCCCCACCCTCAACAGGTCTTAAGTAGGCCCGCCATTTGGTATCAGGGCGGGACACGAGGGTGGGGAGATGCAAGGTGTGGAGCACGAGCGTGTACAGATATTCTCTAGGCGCGGTTCGAAAGCAAACCGGCTGCAACATTTGCAGCCGGCTGGGGGTCCAAGGGTGGGGAGGCCAGGGGGGCCCGCGGAACAGGGGCCCGATAAAAAGGGACGGAGGGTTTGCAGGAAGGGAGGGGCGGGGGATACCCTCTCGCACGGACCGCTGCAGGAAGTCGAGAGTGGGCCGCGGCAAAGCCGCCTTCACCTCCTGGAGTAGGCGCAGAGGGCTTCTCCTTCTCTGGAGGGGAGTGGGCCAGGGGAGTGGGCACCTGCTGAGCTGGAGGCAGAGGAACCCCTCCAGATGCCATGTTGGGCTGAGGCTAAACCCGCCCTATCACCTGACTGGAAGCCCGGGGGCGGGCCCAGGACTATAAAAGCCCAGGCAGCAGCCTCAGTCAGTGCTGAGCCTGCCGAGCGGCCAGAGGCCTTCTTTGGGCTCCCAGCCTGGGAAATAGGAACTGAGGCCAGGCCAGGCCTGGCCTGGGCCTCCTACTTGCCGGGGCCCAGAGGCCGGCTGTTGGCTTCCTGCCTGGGAGGCAGAGGCCCAGTGTAACCGGTCTACTTTCCCAGAAGCGACGGAGGAGCCGAAAGGCCAGCCTGAGCCTGTGCCCCAGCGCCAGCCCCGGGACCGGGAGAAGCGGCCCCAGCTGCGGACCCAGCTACCCCGACCGGAGGCACCGCTGGGGACTTCCACCGACCCTGACCCGGAGGCCTGGCTCAACCGCCCGAGACTGCCGGCCCCTGGAGCCCAGCTGAGCCCCAGTGACCTGCAAGCGGCCGAGGACTGGACTGGACCACCCCGGTGGGACGAGACTCTCCTGGACTCCCAGTCTCCTCTGCCCGACGTCCAGGTACCGCCCGAGGAGGAGAACGGAAGTGGCCCAGGGGTAGTGGGGGCTGTTAAAAGCCCCTAGGTCAGTGCGTTTCGGGCCGGAGCCCCCGCTGAGCCGAAGCAGCCTGCACGGCTGCCCTAGGGCCCTGGGCCGGGGTGCAGTGGAGTGGGTGGGCCTGCGCCCCCCCCCTGCCACTCACCTATTGGGTGGCAGTCTCTCCCTCCTTGCCACTGCCACAGGCGATCCGCCTGCACCCCTCCTGAACAAGGAGCTACCCACCGGTTGTTTGTTGCCACGCCCTGAACTGAGGGCCTGGCCACTCCTCATAACTGTGTTTGTTTGTTGCCATGCCCTGGACTGAGGGCCTGGCCGCTCTTTGTAACTGTGAGTGGTTTGCTGCTGTCACACCCTGAACTAAGGGCTGGACCGCTCCTGGTGGACCAACGGGGTCGGTCTTAAAGGGGCAGCGCAGTGGGTCGGAGTGGCTGCCCACTGAGCCGGAGGAGGAGGAGGAACCCCTCCGGGCAGGCCAACCGACTACAGACCTTGACACAAAAACTAGAAATATTCGAATGAAATTTGCTGATACAAGTCGGGAGGCATGCTCAATGTAGAGGCAGATCAGAATATTATACAGGAAGACCTGGATTCACAAACTGAAAGCACAACAATGGCATGGAATTCAATAGTACAAAGTATACAGTCACATATACAGTGTCTAATAAGAAGAATTTCTGATACAAACCAAGGCTCACCTGGTTGTGTTAGTCAGTCGCAGGATGACTTTGAGTCACCAATGTGATGCAGCTATGAAAAAAAGACAAATGACACATTAGAATGTTTAAAAGTCTCAGGGGGTAGCTGTGTTAGTCTGTAACTTTAAAAAACGAGTGGTCCTGTCGCACCTTAGGGACTGTATATATATAATTTTGTTAGTCTCTGAGGGTATGTCTACACTACAAAGTTAATTCAAACTAACAGCTGTTAGTTCGAATTAACTTTAATAGCGGCTATACATGCAAACCACTATTTCGAATTTAATTTGAAATAGCGGAGCGCTTAATTCGAACTAGGTAAACCTCATTCTACGAGGAGTAACGCCTAGTTTGAATTAAGTAGGTCGAATTAAGGGCTGTGTAGCCACTTAATTGGAACTAGCTGGAGGCTAGCCCTTCCCAGGTTGCCCTGGTGGCCATTCTGGGCCAAACCAGGGAAACTCTTCTGCCCTCCTCCCAGCCCCGGAGCCCTTAAAGGGGCACGGTCTGGCTACAGTGCTTGTGCCAGTTGCAAGCCTGCCAGCATCCAGCCAGCAGACCCTGCACCTGGCACGGGATGAGCCAGCCACCCGCTGCCACCCAGCCCTCCACATCTTCCCAGGACCAGGCTGGTGGCTCCCAGGACCTTACCTGGGGCCGCAAGAGGCGGGCGCCCGCCTGGTCTAGTGTGGAGATCGGGGACCTCATCGAGGTTTGGGGGGAGGCCTCCAATGTCCACGATCTCCGCACTAGGCACAGGAACGTGGCCGTCTACAGCCTCATGGCTGCCAGCCTGGCCACCAGAGGCCACATGCGGACCCAGGAGCAGGTCCGCTACAAAATTAAGGACCTGCGGCAGGCCTACTGCAGGGCCTCCCAACCAGGGGCCGACCCAGAGGCCTGCCCTCACTTTGAGGCCCTGGACCGCATCCTGGGGGCTCACACAGTCCATGCCCCCCAGGTGGTGGTCGACCCCGGGGCAGAAATGGAGGAAGAGGAGGACGCCAGGAGCCGCAGGAGCCTGCAGGGAGCCTGCCCAGGACTCCCGAGTCATCCCACAGAGCACATCTGCTGTGTCGTCTGAGGCCGGGGAGGGCTCCACATGTGAGTGCCATCATGGTCCCCTTATGTGTATGGGGGAGGGGAGTGGAGAGGGAGCCCAGGGACCATGCACCTGGGCCTTGCCCACCATGGAGCAGTAGCTGGGTGTCATGCAGGGGCCCTGGCCCGTTCCCCACACGCTGACCTCGCCTTGCAGAGGGGGGCTGGGTTTCACCCACTGTGTCCCCAGGGAGAACTGACCACTGCTCTTGTTTCACCACAGCCGCAGCACCTGGGACTGCAGTGCGCACCACCCCGCCTGGAACAGCCACCCGCACCCGGGCCAGCAGGCGCACCAGGAAGCGTACCAGCAGTGGCACCTGTGGCTAATGGGGCAGCAGCTCTGCACCCAGGAGCACTGGGTCCGGGAGGACCTGCGGCTGCGGCAGCGGAGCTTAGAGGCGCTGGAGGATCAGGGCTGTACCCTCAGAGGTCACCTCCAGACCCTGCTGGACAGGTTCCTGTCTCCTCCTGCTCCAGCCCCTGCGGCCACCCCAGCTCTCGCTCCTCCTCCCACTCCTGCTCCCCCTCCCACTTCCTCTGCACCCCCCCATCCCTCTTGCCCCACCCTCCACACCCACTCCCCCCCAACGCCCCCACACCCTCAGTGCTGCGAGATGGGAGAGCCAGCAGGACCCTGAGATTTCCCTTCCCTTCCTCCCCCTTCCAGCTCCCTCCTCCCAGGTTTCCCCCTCCCCTCTCCCACCCTCATTCCTCTCTCCCCCCACCCCAGTTATGTAAAATAAAAAGAGATTTTTTTGTTGCCAAACAGGTGTCTTTATTTGACATTAGGAAGGGGGGTTAGGGAGGGGAAAGGGGAAGGAGGGGAGGGCGGAAGAAGGGAGAGTTCAGTCCTCCAGCAGGAAGCTCTCCCACAGGGCTTCCTGGATCTGGATGGCCCCCCGCTGGGCCTCCCGGGTGGCGGCGGTGTGGGGCTGCACGTACTGGCCAGCCATGCGGTCAGCCTCAGCCATCCAGGCTGGCAGGAAAGCCTCCCCTTCCGCTCACATAAATTGTGCAGCATACAACATGCTGCCACCACGAGAGGGATATTGTGCTCGGCGCGGTCGAGGCGGGTGAGGAGGCACCTAAAGCGTGTTTTCAGTCGGCCGAAGGCCCCCTCGACCACGATGTGGGCCCTGGTGAGCCTGGCATTGAAGGCCTGCGGGGAGGGGGTGAGGTGTCCCGTGTAGGGCTTCATGAGCCAGGGCTGTAGGGGCTGTAGCCTGTGGCACATGGAGTTGCAAAACACCCTGGCAGCGTGTGCCTTGCCGGACCAGCCCATATTTAATGTCCGTGAACTGGCCCCGGTGGTCAGACACGGCCTGCAGGAGGACGGAGAAGTACCCCTTGCAGTTGATATACTGGGAGGCCTGGTGTTCTGGGGCATGGATGGGGATGTGCGTCCCGTCGATAGCCCCCCTTCCCCTCCCCCTGCAGTTGGGGAAGCCGAGGGCGCCGAACCCCTGGATGACCGCGTCTGGGTTGGCGAGGCAGACCACCCTGCGGAGCAGCACCCAGTTGATGGCCTTGACCACCTGCAGAGAGACACACCAAACCACAAATCACTGGGGTGGCTGGGAGTATTCGTTCCCTGGCACTGCCCCACCCCACTCCCAGAAGCAACCCCCACTGCGATCCTGGCCGCCGCGGGCAGCGTGTAGTACGGCCGGGACAGACCGAACCCTCCCGGGCGGGGCACTTTAGCCTCCTCTCTTCCCCCCCCTGTTTTCCCTGGGGTGACCCATCCCCTCCTTGCAGCCCTCCTCCTCCTCCCCTCCCCCCGCCCCCAGCCCAGTGGCCGGTGAGTGCCGTATCTGCATGAGCACTGCTCTGACGGTGGATTTCCCACGCCGAACTGGTTCCCGACGGATTGGTAGCTGTCCGGCGTGGAGAGCTTCCACAGGGTGATGGCCACATGCTTCTGGAGGGGGATGGCGGGCCTCATGCGAGTGTCCCGTCGCCACAGAGCAGGGGCAAGCCACTCGCAGAGCTCCAGGACGGTGTCCATCTTCATCCTGAAGTTCTGGGTCCACTGTTGGTCTCCCCAGTGCTCCAGGACTATGCGGTCCCACCAGTTGCTGCTGGTGACCAGACGCCAGATGTGGCGGGGCACGCTAGCATCTGGGTGCTGCTGCGGCTCCTCCACGGCCCCCAGGGAGGCCAGGGGGAGGGCAGGGGGCTGACATGCACCAGATGGTGCCAGGCAGTCTCCAGCCATTGCTGGCAGGCTTGCAGCAGCAAGTCCAAAAACTGGAGCAGAATGCCCAGGGCGAGCTCTGGCTCCATGGTGCCAACTGTGGTGGCGTCCCCAATGGGAACCACCAACACAGGCAGGCAGAGAGGAAAACGCTTTGCTGTCCCTCAGCGAGGTAGGCAAGCAAGCGAAAAAGCTTAGAACTGGCTGTCCGGGGGGGGGGTCCCTTTAAGCACGAGCCTCAGAAAGCCACACAAAGCAACTACTGACCTGATGCCCTGCCGGAACCGGTTTCAGCTGCCCTTAAATGCGACCCAGCATCCAATCAGTATGGACACGCTATTTCGAATTAGCAAAACGCTAATTCGAATTAGTTTTTGGGTCTAGATGTGTTATTTCAAATTAGCTTATTTCGAATTAACTAATTCGAAATAAGTTAGTTCGAATTAACTTTGTAGTGTAGATATACCCTAAGGTGCTACGGGACCATTCATTTTTAATGTTTTTTGTTAGTCTCGAAGGTGCTACAGGACCATTTGTTGGTTTTTAAGTTATCTTAGAATGTATTAGGCAAATATTAACAGGGATGGGGATGGCACTAAGAATCACACCCTCCCCCCCAAACGCCAGGGTGAGAAGGGGCAGAGGATCAGCAACTGGCAACTAGTGAGGGGCGTGGTGCTGACAGCAGGGGGTCGGGCATGCCCCACACTCACTGATGGTGGGAAGTGGAGCAACCCAGCCCAGCCTGCTCCATTCTGCCAGCTCCCAGTCATGTGGCTCTGGGGAAGGGGCCAGTGGGAAGGGTTGGAACTCCCCCACACTCCCCAGCGGCAGGAAGCGAAGAGACACAGCTGGGAGCCAGCAGAGCAGAGCAGGCTGGGGCAAAGTTGCTCTGCTTCCTACCACCACCAGTGAGTGCAAGGGGGAGGCCGACCCCTGCTGCTGGTGCCAGACACCCTAGTAGTTCCCCGGGCTGCATTGCTTGGAGAAGAGGGTTTGGGGAAAGAGGTGGAGTGGGGTCAGGTGAGGGGCGGAGGCTTGGCGGAAGGGTGGAGTGGGGATGGGGTGGGAACAGGAAGATGTGGAACCTGAGGCAGAGGAGGGATTGTCCTGGGACCTGCACCCTCCTAAGGACGGCCCTCCCTCAGGCTAGGGGTGGCACAGGGAGGAGTTGTGGGGGGGGGGGGGGCAGTCACTTGGCCAGTGCCCCTCTTGTGTCCCTCCCAAGCAGTCGCTGCTGAATATTAATGCCATTATATAAATCACTGGGAAGTCCTCATCTGGAATGCTGCCCAATTTTGGCTGCCCGTGTCCAAGGCAAGGGCATTTCCACTGGAACAGGTGCAGAGAAGAGCCACTAGGACCAGCCAGGAGATGAAGGGCCTGTTTTATGAGAGAAGACTGACAGAGCTTGGGGTTTTTTCAGTTTGGCAAACAGAAGGGTGAAGGAACGTGGCAGTGCTTTATAAATACATTGGGGCGGGGGGGGTAAACACTGTGGAGGGCAAAGAGTTATTTAAGCTAGGGAACCATGTTGTCACAAGAACAAAAGGGTATAAACTGGCCATGAACTAATTGAGGCTGGAAATTAGAAGAAGGTTCCTAACCATTAGAGGAGGAAGGGTCTTAAATAGGACAGCAATGGGCAACCTTGGCTAGTGAGTGGCCCGCGTCAGCAGCCTTCCTTCAGCTCAGTGGGCCACCAGCTGGTCGTAACCCAGACAGTTGCCTAGGATAGGGTGGTTTTCAAACACTTGTGGTCTTAAACTCTGTGACTCCTGCTAAGCACCCAAATAAGAGTCAACACATAAAACAACAAATACTTTTTTTTCTAGTTACTAGGGGGCTGTGCCCCCTACTTGCTATGCTTGCCAACCTGCCTCCTGCCTCCCCAGAGCACCGGGGAGAGGGGAGGCCGCAAGGCTCCTGTTTCTCCCCCCCCCCCCCCAGAGCACTGCGGAGATGGGAGGCAATAGGGGTCCCTCCCCACCCCCTGGAGCACTGGGGAGGAGAGGAAGAAGAAGGCTGTGCAGCTCCTGCTCCTCCTGGAGCACCGGGGAGAAGGAGGTGCAGGGGTCTTCTCCCTCCAAGCACTGGGGAGAGGGGAGGCCATGGGGCTCTGCCCCCCCAAGCATCAGGGAGGGGAGGGAAGGGGAAGGCTGCGTGGCTCCCACCTCCCCCCCCCCCAGCACCGAGAAGGGAGAGAAAGAGGAAGGAGGCCAGGCAGCTGAAGAGGGAGGGTCGACGGGATGCAGAATGACGTGTTGACATCACTCTGTCATCCCACAAGAAACTTTATCTATATATATAGAGAGAGAGAGAGAGAGAGAGAGCGAGAGCAGGCACATTCGATGTACCCACAGGGAACTCTGCAGCAGTTCAGCAAAGTACTTAAATTCTTGTATAGCCTGAAGCATCCGAGGTGACTCATTGATGTCAGCAAAACTAACGGTGTGCTTAAAGTTGTACATGGGCCTACATACTTTGCTGAATTGGGGACCTAGCCAATAATGCCCTGATCCTATACACATTTACCATGGCTGTAGCCCCTTGCCTTCAGTGGAATGACTTCCTTGTACATGAAAAAAATGTTTGCAGGATCGGGGCCTAAAACTACATAACTTGCAATATTCAAAGAAAAGCACATGTGCAATAGTGAACTGGTGGACGAGAAAACCTACAGACACAATTTTAAGTGCAAAATTAAACTGGAACAAGTCTGTTTGTAAGAGATCTTACCTGAAGCCACCACATCTTTGCTGGAAGGGGCAGGTCTCCCACAGGTTTCCAATCATTTTTTCATATCATAACAGTCTTGAATATAGCGAAGCATGATCAATGACTTACAGCTTAGCTAGACAGAAAGCAAAGGTGCCAACACCCAGGCTAGCACATCAGATTTGTACCTTTTCAGTAATGACTTACAAACCAGAGGAACAAACTAGAGAACTCTTGGCACCTCATGAATCAGAATAAAGTTATTTGTTGCCTGCAGAGGTGTGGTCAGTGCTGTATAAAACACAGAGAGACAGCTCCTGCTGCAAGAGGCTTGCAAGTTCAGAACTTAAATTGTCACCTGACCCTGCAGGAGATTGGACAGTAAGAGTCGCCTCCCTGATAGCACCCCAACGCAGGGTCTGCTCGCAGTCACTGTCCTTGTGTTCATCGGAGACTCAAGCTGCACATGGAAATGCTGGCTGGCAGAGAACTGGGAGTAGACACTGCGCCCGCATTGCAAACAGCACAGCAGTGCTGCTCCCCTGTGCTCTGGTGAGCTCAGAGAGATGCGGTGCATCAGAAAGTTGTCTTGATTCACCCTATTAGTTTAAGGGGGATACAGCTTTGGCCCCACCTCCGCAGAGTCCATTAGAGCAGGGTTTCTCAACCTTTTTCTTTCTGAGGCCTCCCCCACCCAATATGCAATCAATGCTACACAGCCCAGCTGTGCCACAAATGTTTTTTTGCATATAAAACCCAGGGGCAGAATTAAGGAGCAGCAAATAGGACTATTGCTCAGGGCTTCATGTCTCCCTGAGAGCTGCTCATGGTCCCTGAAAGTTTCCCAAGTCCTGGTACAGCGATGGTTCTCTGGGACCACTGCCTTATACAGTGAAGCTAAGGAATTGGGTCTGTTGGTTTTACTTATTTGATAATGATGTAGACTTTTTGGACTATATTTTCCTGCTAGCATTAGCACTGGGCTTCTTACACTTAGTGGGTCCTAAAAATACTGCCTGGTGTGTTGGAAATCATGGCTTGGCGCACATGAAGATGCTGCTTTTGGGAAATAAAGTCAAGGGCCAATCATTCCTGTTGCTCACATTGTGTTTGAATCAGCAGCTTTAAGAAAGTTCTTCTGTTTTTTGCACGTCTCAAGCCATCTCATTAGCATCACACTTGGGGACAGTTTCTGCACCTGCCCCTTCATGATCATGAGAGCAGTCCTGAAAATGGGAATTATTAACTTTTAAATTAAAAAAAATAATAAAATTTAAAGGAAATTTCAAAACTAAAAAAATGGTTTTGAATCAAAAACATCAAAACATTTAATTTAAAAATTTCCAAAAACAACCTTTTAGACTTTCAGAATTATTTGTGATTTTTTTTGGGTGAACAGTTCAGCACAAAGTAGTGAAATGTTGGGATGTCATGAATCTTCACTCTTCACCAAAAGAAGCTGCTACTGAAAAAATTTACCCAGCCATAGCAAGGGCAGTTTCTACTATGTGTTTGTGTAGTGATTAGCACAGTGTTTCTTAAACTGTGTTCCGCGGTACATTGGTGTGCCGCGAGGCAGTCGGAGGTGTGCTGCAGAGAACAACAGATTTCAAAATGGCCGCTCTTAAAGGGGCAGGTGACCTTTCTTTTTTTTTTTTTTGGCTCGATACCTTCCCCCCCGACCCTTTTTTTTCTCAATAATTTTCCCCCGACCCTTTCTCCCCCTCCCCTTTTTTTTGCTCAACAAAAAATCCTTGGCGTTCCTCATAAAAAAAAATATTGTTTGGTATTCCTTGGTCTTTAAAAGTTTAAGAAACATTGGCCTAGCAGAATGGGTCCTCATTTCAGTTGGCTGATTTCAGTGATAGGCAAACTAATTTGGACAAAACTAAGAATCGCATTAGACCTTAGCCAAAATCTCAACCTGAACCCAAGCCCTTTGATAGATTGGAACAAGCAATTTCCTTCCCGTCCCTATTGGCTGAAATCCAGCTCAGAGTCTTACTAGGTTTGACAGGCTCTCCCAATGTTGCCTTTAAAACCACGTGTCTTCCAAGGATGACCGTGGACAAGGGGGAAGGATGATATATTCTGAGGCATCTCTGACATCTGTCTCTTAAGAGTGCAAGCTTTGAGAAGACCAGTTTGTCAGAGCTCAGGAGAGATGGGACCACACTTGATATTCTGCCCTATTGAACTGCCACTGAGTTTTATAGGCTTGAGGGGAGGCTGGCTGGACGTCAGGAGGAAGTAGGACTTGAGATGCCTGTTGAAATTGGCAGGGGGAGGGGGGAATTGGGTTTCCAGGGCCCAATGAGGCATTGTAGGCAGGCATTGAGTGCCTTTTGCAGTGTGATAGATGAACCTGAACCAGGAGGTCCTTATGGATAGGGCCTATATAGGGTCAGATGGGGAAACATAGGTTTGTGATCCCATTGGGAGAATCCTGTGGGAGTATTAGAAGACCAGCTGAGGCAGAGCTCAATGGACAGGGAAATTATTGGGGAACACAATGGTCAAGGAAAGATGCAAAGAACTGGTTGGTAGGAGAAAAGCTACAGGAAATGTCACAAAATATTAGCAGCTGAATTTTTGCTTCTTTATCCAAACCAGATGAATGGCTCAGCTTTTCATGTTCATCTTTCACTAATGTTTGTACAGTGAAATGAGAGCAGAAACAAAATATCATAGTCTGAGAAAAACTAAAGTTTTGGTGAACAGCAGCAAAGGTTAATTCTGTAGGCTATAGCCTTTGGAACATAAGCTTGACTTACGGTAGGAACAAACATTCATTGTTATAGTTAGCAAGTAGTCGTGGCCAGGGGTTGAAGCAGACCAAAATAGGAGGGAGAGCGTCTCCAATTTGGGGGGGCTGTCATCATAGACCTTGATGTGTGATATTACATTCTCTTCTAATGATATAGGGCATAAAGCGGACAATGAACACAAGACAAAATTGTATTTGAAAGGTTCCATGATCCTCCAGAGGGTCCATAGTGTAGAAAAATTGTAGAAACCATTTTATGTTTAGCTAGAAGCCATCTTGTACAGCAGAAACCATTTCAGCTTTTTGCCTTTGCACGTAGGCCAGAGTGAACTTTCTATCACCCCATGTGCCAGGCCAAGACAGATGCGCTATTGGAATGTGTTAATTGGGCTGGTTGGGACAGGAGGTGTACTCCCTCGTACCTGTCCGCCATCTTGTTGATAAGGCTTTGTTTTTCCTAGTTTAATTGATGATTTCTGTAATTGGATGCCCTGACGTCAGATTGTTTGGTTAAGGGTATAAATATGCTAGGATTGATTGTATGAGCAGCCTCACTGGGCCCGGCTCTGCTGGGACCATGTTTGGCTCACTTTGCTTTTATTGGCTAATAAAACCATCTGTTTAGCTGCGTAAACTGAGTGAAGTCTTTGCTTCTACAATAGTCAAGCCAGATGCTAAATATATGTATTAGTGGAGCAATGTAGGGGCACAACCTTTCTGCGCTCCAACCCATTTCTGTAAATCCTGTTCTTTTTGGCCTTGCCCAGGGAGGAGAATCTCTGCTGATGTAAAATCAAATAATAATGGGGGATTCTTCCTCCACAAAATTTGGAAATAAATGTTCAATGAAATTGCCTGCATTTCAAAAAAATTTGAGACTTTAGAAGAGAGACTTTGCATAAAATCACAGGTAATTGGAATTATTTATCTGTTTCTGCACACACACACAGACCAGCCTTTTCCACCCCCTTGCGGGAAGATACCTGGCATTTCCTTCTTCCTCTACTCCTTGGAGCCAGCCGGGACATTGTAGATGGGGTGTATACCTCACCCTGGCACTAAAAGGGCTTCTGAAGTTAGAAAGCTTAAGTCACCTGGTGGCATCTGGAGGCTGAGCCAGACCCAAATGAAGATAGAGCCCAGCTGGGGGAATAGATGGGTGGTAAGCATCAAGGGAGGAAGCCCAGATGAGAAAGAGGAACTCTGCAGTGTCTCTTTGGTTGCTAGAATGAGTTAATAGATTCATAGCCGAGGAAGGGGCTCTGAAAAAAAGGAAAACCCAGACTGGAAGAAGTCCAGGGAGGTAGCAAGTAGACCTTAGCTATTTGCCAAAGGGTCTTTGGTGTGGAACCTAGAAGAAGAGCCTTGATTTCCCTTCCAGCCACTGGGAAAAGGTGATGTGGAAATGCCGCAATGGAAAGGAGAGAAGGATTATAGGATCTGGGCCCACGGGCACAAAGTGTTGGCAGATATTGTCCACAGAAGAAAAGAAGGACAACCCTCCAGTACCCAGGAGAAGGTGAAGGGTCTGTGGATGAGTTGTTCTGGGAAGGAATGCAATGCAAAATTTGAGATTATTGGATTCTTTTTTCCTTACTTCATGAGGGAAGGGACTAAATGTGACCTGGCTGGATGACTGCATCATGAGATGAGACAGGCCTCTGCAGGGAATGGTGTGAATATTGGCAGGAGGGGCTAGATGAAAACAATCTGCTGTGCCCAGCTGTGAAGGGGTGTGCCTGCAGTAAAGCTTTCCCTTCTTTAGGGACAGATCTTTCTGCAAAGGAGAGGACTTGGAACACCCATTCTTACCCTTTGCTCCTATCAATTGAGCTCCTACTCCACCTATTAACAGGAAACACTAGGAGACCCAGAAACTCCTCAGCCAGACACTAACTTCTTTTGTTGCTCCCACTTCCTATTCCCCTGCCTGATGAGTCATTGGGGAGAGGGAGGGAGTTCCAAAACTACAGTACATGAATAATAGCTAAGTTAACAGGAACAAATAAAATCTGGAACAGAAAAATCCTTATTTTAAAATGTTGATGGTCTTTTGTTTGGGTCAACATTATCAATGTATTTTAGAGATTGTTTCTGATTTTTTTTATGGAAAATTGATGGATTTGTTTGTACTTATAGCACTCCTTCCAACTGTGTGAAATGGTCAGATTATACCAAATAAAGATCCTGGGAACAGTGCATAAATTGCAGTATTTTACATGTGCTATTTGTATATAATATGCCTAAATATTCAAAAGGGTCCATGCATTTTTTATTTCAGAAGGTTGGAAAAGCTATCGGGGGGAATTGTTCTAGATTTGATTTTAACACATAGGGAAGAATTGGCTGAGAATTTGAAAGTGGAAGGCAGCTTGGGTGAAAGTGATCATGAAATCATAGAGTTCATGATTCTAAGGAATGGTAGAAGGGAGAACAGCAAAATAGAGAGAATGGATTTCAGGAAGGCAGATTTTGGTAAACTCAGAGAGAGAGCTGGTAGGGCAGGTCCCATGGAAAGGAAGACTAAGGGGAAAAACAACTGAAGAGCGTTGGTAGTTTTTCAAAGGGACATTATTAAGGGCCTAAAAGCAAGCTATTCTGCTGGATAGGAAAGATAGAAAGTATGGCAAAAGCTGCTTTGGCTTAACCAGGAGATCTTGCATGATCCCAAAATCAAAAAGGAGTCGTATAAAAAGTGGAAACTGGGACAAATTACAAAGGATGAATCTAAGCAAACAATACAAGTGTGCAAGGGCAAGAATTAGAAAGGCAAAGGCACAAAACAAGCTCAAACTAGCGAGAGTCATAAAGGGTAACAAGAAGACTTTCTATATTAGAAGCAAGAGGAAGACCAAGGACAGGGTAGGCCCACTGCTCAGTGAGGAGGGAGAAACAATAACAGGAAACTTGGAAATGGCAGAGGTGCTTAATGACTTCTTTGTTTCTGTCTTCACCAAGAATTCTGACGATGAAGGAATGCCTAACATAGTGAATGCTAGTGGGAAGTGGGTAGGTTTCGAAGATAAAATAAAACAAGAACAAGTTAAAAATTACTTAGAAAAGTTAGATGTCTGCAAATCACCAGGGCCTGATGGAATGCATCCTAGAATACTCAAGGAGCTGATAGAGAGGTATCTGAGCCTTTAGCTCATCTTTGAAAAATCATGGAAGACAGGAGAGACTCCAGAAGACTGAAAAGGGCAAATATAGTGCCCATCTATAAAAAGGGAAATAAGAACAACCCAGGAAACTACAGACCAGTCAGTTTAACTTCTGTGCCAGGAAAGATAATGGAGCAAGTAATTAAGGAATTCATCTGCATATATCTGGAAGAAAATAAGGTGATAGATAACAGCCAGCATGGATTTGTAAAGAACAAATCATGTCAAACCAATCTGAGAGCTTTCTTTGATAGGATAACAAATCTTGTACACAAGGGAGAAGCGGTGGACTTGGTATACTTAGATATTAGTAAGGCATTGTACACGGTCTTGCATGATCTTCTTATCACTAAACTAGGCAAATACAACTTTGATAGGGCTACTATAAGGTGAGTACATAACTGGCTGGATAACCATTCTCAGAGAATAGTTATTAACAGTTCACAATCCTGCTGGAAGGGCATAACAAGTGGGGTTCCACAGGGGTCTGTTTTGGGACCAGTTCTGTTCAATATCTTCATCAACGATTTAGATATTGGCATAGAGAGTACGCTTATTAAGTCTGCAGATGATACAAAGCTAGGCGGGGTTGCAACTGCTTTGGGGGGATAGGCTCAGAATTCAAAATGATCTAGACAAACTGGAGAAATGTTTCTGAGGTAAACAGGATGAAGTTTAATAAGGACAAATGCAGAGTACTCCATTTAGGAAGGAACAATCAGTTTCACACATACAGAATGGGAAGCGACTGTCTAGGAAGGAGTTACTGCAGAAAGGGATTTAAGGGTCACAGTGGATGACAAGCTAAATATGAGTCAACAGTGTGACACTGCTGCAAAAAAAGCAAACATGATTCTGGGATGCATTAACAGGTGTGTTGTGAGCAAGACACAAGAAGTCATTCTTCTGCTCTACTCTGCGCTGATTAGGCCTCAGTTGGAGTATTCTGTCCAGTTCTGAGCACCACATTTCAAGAAAGATGTGGAGAAATTGGAGAAGGTCCAGAGAAGAGCAACAAGAATGATTAAAGGTCTAGAGAACATGAACTATAAGGGAAGACTGAAGGAATTGGGCTTGTTTAGTTTGGAAAAGGAGAAGACTGAGAGGGGACATGATAGTGATTTTCAAGTACCTAAAAGAGTGTCACAAGGAGGAGGGAAACAAATTGTTCTTCTTGGCCTCTGTGGATAGGACAAGAATCAATGGGCTTAAACTACAGCAAGGGAGGTTTAGGTTGGACGTTAGGAGAAACCTCCTAACTGTCAGGATGGTTAAACACTGGAATAAGTTGCCTAGTGAGGTTGTGGAATCTCCATCACTGGAGATATTTAAGAGCAGGTTAGGTAGACACCTGTCAGGGATGATATAGATGGTGCTTGGTCCTGCTGCGAGAGCAGGGGACAGGACTTGATGACCTCTCAAGGTCCCTTCCCGTTCCAGTTTTCTATGATGCTATGATTTTGGATACGTTGGAGGTTTCTTTTTTTGGTGGGGGGATTAAACTTGAAACTCCTCCAGCGTGATTATCAGAAGTTCTCAGCACCCATAACTGAAGGCATGGAGAGGTGTGGGTGCGTGGCATATTTGAAAATCAGATCATAGGTGATTCAAAGTGGGCACCCAAAATTAGAGGAAACTTTTGAAGCTGTTGGCATTGAATACCTGTTACATAGTACATTTTTTTGTGTCTACATTAGTTGCCTTTGTTGTACACAACATTGCTTTCAGAAACTATATTAAAATAATGCCTTTAAGACTGCAAAATCAAGCATATAAATCTTCACTCAGCTATGAACATTCCAGTCAACAGTTAAAGTCAAAATTGCAGAACTGTGTCCAGAGTATTAAAGCAAAATTTCTATTCTAATCGCTGATTATTTATAAAGCCTTAGAAATAGTATACATATTTGCAGCTGATTTTGGTTTTAAAAAAATCAGTTGGGTTGTGAAGGCCACTAAATTATTTAAGAATATATCAATACCATACACATGTAAAGGTAAAAGCACACGACTGTAAATTCAAACACGAGTTAGGAAATCCAGAATCAAAGTTGCCTGTGCAACCTTAATTCAGCCCCCCTGTGTATATGTATTATGATAAAGTTTATAATTACATAGTTATATGCTGTGTTTTCCTCAGAGAATCCCACCTCATTTTATGCACAGAAGGGACCGTGCTCACCTAATGAGTAACTATTCAGTATTTTATTTTCTTCTCATTCGGTGTGGGGCCCTGTGCCGTATTTCCTGCACACTATTCAAACCCTATTCTGAAGACAGAATTATTAATTTTCTCATGAGAGGGTGCATAGGGTAATATCTTTTATTTGATCAACTTCTTCTGTGGTGCTGTCACCATCATATCTGAGTACTTTATAAATATTAATGAACTTATTTTCATAACACACTGTCCGATTAGAGGGTATTATCCCCATATATCATCTGGGGAATGAGGCACAGAGTGACTAAGGTCAAAAGTAGCCACTAATTTTGTGAGCCCCATCTGAGATGTCTAGGACCTGATATTTTTGAGTATGTAGCTATGGATAGTACTTTATATGTTCAAAGCACAGCTTCCATGTTGGGAGGGATTGCAGGTGTTGTGCAGGATAGGATTAAAATTCGAAATGATTTGCACAAACTGGAGAAATGATATGAAATTCAATAAGAACAAATGTAAAATACTCCACTTAGGAAGGAACAATCAATTGCATGTGTACAGAATGGGAAATGACACCTTGGAAGGATTACTGGAGAAAAGGATTTGTGGTTACAGTGGATCACAAGCTAAATACAAGTTAACAGTGCAACACTTTGGGGGGAGGGGAAGATCCCAGAATGAGGGTCACATTAGCAGGTATGTTGTCAGAAAGACACAAGAAGTAATTTTTCCACTCTTCTTTGTGTTGATAAGGCCTCAGCTCGAGTGTTTATTTCCTTTCCTGAAACATGGCACCTAGAACTGAGGTGGACAAATTGGAGACAGTTCAGAGAAAAGCAACAAAAATGATTAAAGGTTTAGAAAACATGACCTGTGAGGGCAAATTGAAAAAAATGGGTTTTAGTCTGGAGAAGAGAAGATGGAGAGGGGACATAAGACCCTTTTATGTACTTGATAGCTATTAGAAGGAGGGAGAAAAATTGTTCTTGTTAACCTCTGAGGCTAGGACAAAAATCAATGGACTTAAAATGCAGCAAGGGAGGTTTATATTAGACATTAGGAAAAACTTCCTGTCAGGGTGGTTAAGCACTGGAACAACTTGCCTAGGGACATGCTGTCCCTTCCCATACGTAAAACACACAGCTGCATAGGGTGCCATGAAATTAAATGTCATGGTGTTCTATGCAGCTGGGTGCTAAGTATGGGCTCCAGCAGACCCCATCCCCAACCCCCTGCAGTCCCTCCATCCAAGGACTCAGCACTGGCTCATCAGCCCCCATCCCCTGGCTGCCCCCTCCCCTCCAGAGGCTGGTGCAGCCCCTGCTCATGAGGTGGCAGCAGGTGGCATGAGCGCAGGCAGGAGGACTCGGGGTGAGTCTACATTGCAGGGCTTAACTTGAAATAATCTATGCAAATTGAGCCTGCCTCCCTGCCCCTGGTCCATGGGTCCCAACTCTGCTAGACCGGACACCATTGCAGCAAATGGCATCCAGGCCAACCGAGTTCCTGCCCCCCTCCCCCAGCTTTTGCACCCACACCTCCAACCTTGTGGAGTGGTTGCTCTCCCCATGGGAGGTGGGGTGCCAGTGCTGGGTGGATGGCCCTACCTAAGGAAGGTCTCCAGTCTCCATCATGAGAGGTTTTTCAGAGAAGGTTGGACAAACTCCTGTGTGTGTGATGGGGTAGGTTTGCTTAGTCCTGCCATGAGTCCCTACATGGCCTTTTCAGATCCCTTCCAGGCCATGCACTTCTATGAGACCATTGATTTCAGCACTTCTATAGATCAGACCCCAGGGTCTCAAGTCAGGACATGAGAAAATGAGGAATGCACAATTAGTGACCACTTGCGTTGAGTATAAGTGACTTGACTAGCATTATTCAGGATGTCGGTAGCAGAGGCAGGGATAGCATCCAATTCTTTAGGGCAGTGGTTCCCGGCCTTTTTGAACAGAGAGACCCCTTTTCAATATATTAACATTTTACAGACCCCCCCAAACAATATAGTTGTTTTCAAACATTCTAATACTTGATCATCATTTGAAATGTTATCTGAACAAATATATCAGATAACCAGCATGTCCACATTGAAATGTAACAACTTTGAGGTGTCCATATATTTCTATTGAATAAAATGTTATTGGATCCACCCATCCATTTTTGCTAGCAGCCCAGCTAAACCCTTCCCACCGCTCTACTAGTTTTGGAACGGCTAGAGCAGGGTGATGTATTCAAAAAAGAGAAAAAAATGGTAAAAAGCGACTGACCATTAATAAGCCGACTCTAAAGGACAGTCGCAGCTTGTCAGCTTCAGCATGGGCTGAAGGACGTGCAGACTGCAGGGCATGGAGCTTCTCAGGCCCCATTCGCTGCTGTTCGCCCGCGTTGCTTCCTCAGCTCCTGGCTCCTCTGTCCCCTGCCCAGCCACGGAGCGAGGGGCTCTCATGGCCAAAGGGAGCTCTGGAGCTGCCAGCTTCTCCAGGGTGGAATTTCAGGAGGGTAGGGGGCAAGGGCAGAACTTTGGGAGTACAGGGTGAACAGGGGGCAGCAGCCGTGTGCTCTGGGTAACGGCTGGCTTTGACCCCGTTCCTTGGATGCTAAGGGAGCAAGGGGAAAGTAAAGTGCTTGCATCCCATGCATGCCTCTCACACACAAGCCAGGCATGAAAGACATGAATCGCATGGAAGCACTTTCTCTACTCTCCCTTAGCTTCCAGAGCTTCAGGGGGTAGCCGAGTTAGTCTGTTACAGAAAAAAACAACAAATGGTCTGGTAGCACTTTATAGACTAATGAAAATAGACTTATGACACTAAGCTAGGCGGAGAGGTAGATACGCTTGAAGGCAGAGATAGGGTCCAGAGTGACTTAGACAAATTGGAGGATTGGGCCACAAGAAATCTGATGAGGTTCAGCAAGGACAAGTGCAGAGTCCTGCACTTGGGACAGAAGAATCCTAAGCATTGTTACAGGCTGGGGACCAACCAGCTAAGTAGTAGTTCTGCAGAAAAGGACCTGGGGGTTACAGTGGATGAGAAGCTGGATATGAGTCAACAGCGTGCCCTTGTAGCCAAGAAGGCTAATGGCATATTGGCATGCATTAGGAGGAGCATTGCCAGCAGATCCAGAGAAGTGATTATTCCCCTTTATTCGGCTCTGGTGAGGCCACAGCTGGAGTATTGTGTCCAGTTCTGGGCCCCCCACTACAAAAAGGATGTGGATGCATTGGAGAGGGTCCAGTGGAGGGCAACCAAAATGATTAGGGGGCTGGAGCACATGACCTGTGAGGAGCGGCTGAGGGAGTTGGGTCTGTTTAGTCTTCAGAAGAGAAGAGTGAGGGGGGATTTGATAGCAGGCTTCAACTTCCTGAAGGGAGGTTCCAAAGAGGATGGAGAAAGGCTGTTCTCAGTAGTGACAGATGGCAGAACAAGGAGCAATGGTCTGAAGTTGTGGTGGGAGAGGTCTAGGTTGGATATTAGGAAAAACTATTTCACTAGGAGAGTGGTGAAGCTCTGGAATGGGTTACCTAGAGAAGTAGTGGAGTCTCCATCCCTAGTGGTGTTTAAATCTCGGCTTGACAAAGCCCTGGCTGGGTTGATTTAGTTGGGATTGGTCCTGCCTAGAGCAGGGGGCTGGACTTGATGATCTTCTGAGGTCTCTTCCAGCTCAATGGTTCTATGATTCTATGAAACATGTAGATGGTATCATGAGCTTTCGTGGGCACAGCTCACTTCTTCAGATGACCAGAGTTATGAGTTGGGGATATGAAAACTTGAAATAAATAGGAGAGGGAAAGGGGAGGGGGGAGAGAAACAGAGCATCATTAAGTATCTGGAGAATGGGTACTTAAACCTAAGCAGATGGAAAAGTCTGACAGACATGCAAGTAGCTGTCTTGTCACAAACCAGTTCTACAAGCCAAATACACAGAGAAGCCCTGGAATCCCAGTTCATCCACAAATTCAATTCACATGCTAATGGACTCAATCATGATATGGGCTGGTAGGGACTCTACCTACTTAATAACCACTGAAGGTGCTAACAGCTCCCTGAGTGGTATCCTTCCTGTTTTAGGAATCTATCTATTGACTTTGATTTTTATCTGCTTAGTTTGTCCAGATACTTAATGATGCTCTGTCTCCTGCCCCCCTCCCTTTTTTTCTCTCCCCCCTCCTCTTCCCCTTCCCCTCTCCTATTTATTTTAAGTTTTCATATCCCCAACTCATAACTCCAGTCATCTGAAGAAGTGGGTGGTGCCCACGAAAGCTCATGATACCATCGATATGTTTCTTTGTCTATAAAGTGCTACCAGACCATTTGTTGTTTTTTAGCTTCCAGAGAATGGGATCAAAAGCCAGCCACATCCCGGTGCACATGGCTGCTGCCCCCCTACCATGATCCGGGGAGTAAGGGAGAAGAAAAGGAAAAGAAAAGTAAGGATTGAGTCCACTGCGGAGGGCCCGATCCTTACTTTAAAAACTTTCTGCAGACTCCCTGCAGTGCCCTCGCGGACCCCCAGGGGACCACAGGTTGGGAACCACTGCTTTAGGGTTGCATTCAACTTAGGGATGTAAGGGACTAGTCGACTATTTAATAAGCAAATGCTTATCAGATAGTTGACTTGACTAATCGCTTCCCCCCACTTGCTGCCTCTATCAGAGAGAGGCAGCAAGGGTCAGGGGATTAGGAGCCAGTGCTGGGGGGGAACTGGTAAAGCCAGTTCCCCCCAGCACCATCTCCACAGGGGGCAGGGAAGGCAGAGGGACAGCAGGAAATGGCATGAGCGGGGACTGCTTCAGTCCCAGCTGGTGCCAGTTCCCATTGCAGGCACTTCTGCTTTTGAAATGTACAAAAGCCCTGTGGGGGCTCTTGTACATTTCAGAAGCAGAAGTGCCGCAGGGAGTATGGGGCAAGCAGGGACTCAAACAGTCCCTGCTCACCCCGTGTTCTCTGCAGTGCCCCCCCTTGCTGCCTGTCATAGAGGTAGCAAGTGGGGGGATAGGAGCTGATGCTGGGAGGGGGGTTGGCTTAAAAGCCTGTTCCCCCCAGCACCAACTCTGGGGTGCTGCCTATCAGAGGCAGCAGAAGGTTTAGGGGACGCTGCTGCAAAGCAGCCCCTGTCTGCAGGGGTCCCAGTGGGGAGCTGAGCCCCGCATGGACAGGGACTGCCGCTGTCAAGAGACATGGGCAGAGGCTGCTCTGGCACAAGCCCCGGTTCGCAGCAGACAGGGCTGTCTGCTGCAAACAGGTGCTGCTGGACTCAGTGAGAGCCAGGACTGAGCAATCCTGGCTCACACTGATTGCTGTGTGTCTGCATTTTAAATGTACGAAGAGCCCAGGGGTTCTTCCTACATTTAAAATGCAGAGCTGGAGCACGGGTAGCTCTGGAGTCGGCACGAGACAGGACCGCTCAGTCCTGGCTTGAGTCGGCTCTTCTGGAGCTACCCCGGCTGTGGCTCTGCAGAGGCGCTGATCAACTAATCATATAGTCAATACAAATTGTATTGCCTGTACAATTAGCCAAATTATTGCATTTTAACATCCTTATTTCAACTGCTGTAATCACAAGACAATCCTGCTTCATTCACAATGCACCTTTCCACTTTGGCATCAAACAAAGCAGGGGTCAAACAGACAAGCCTCCTTCACTACACAACACCTGATTAACCCCGTCTGTATAATGTAATGATCTTTAATGGCCTTAGGTTTAATTTACCATCTTTTTTTTTTTAAAGGAGGGTCTTTTTGACCATGAGTGACATGGAGATAAATATGGGCAGAATGGCCTTGGTCCTTTGGGTCTCCATTCCCACCCCAACATGGTCCTTCACAATCTATTCAGACCAGTCTCAGGGCTGCTTTAACTAGTGCTTGCTGAAAATGGACCACAGTAGAGCAGTATTTTTTTTTTAACTTGAGAAATATTAGGAATTCAAGTGTGGCTTGCTGGAGGATTGCTTGAATGTCTAGGAGCACATGCAGGATCTCTCACCTTAGTAGTTGAATGGGTCAGATGTTAAATTCTGAACAAAGAAGTCTTTTTCTCCAAATTTTCATTTGTTATTAATCTTACATAGGTGTAAACAAACAAACAAACAAACAAACCCCACACCCATAGAGTTTTAACAGTCTTGTCTAAAAACCCTTCCTTGCTTAATTGCTCAGCTAAGTGCTCACTCTTTTTCTCTTTTGATATCGTTTCACTAGTTTTCTAGTTGCCACTGAGTATTTCAGAAATTTAAAAACAAAAAATAACCCTCAAGCTCCATTTATATTTTATAAGGAAAGCAAAAAAGGGGGCAAGTTCATTTTTACCTTAGCATGTCATCTTTTAAGAAAAAAAGATTTTTTTTGGTGTGATTTAGAGCAGTAATAGGAGATCTGTGTGTGCACGCCTAAGACTGAAAGGTCAGCTACCAGAGATTGCAGTTTGTTTTCTCTCTCTCTCTCTCTCTTTTTAAAACTGTCTTATGGTAAAAGAGCTTGGGGTACTTCTTTCTGGGTTCAAGAAGAAGTGTTTTGTTTTTTTTTTAGTTGGTGGTGGCAGCTACCTCTCAAGACCAGGGAATCTGCAATCTTGGGACGCTTTTAAGCAGAAGCCTATAGAGGCAAGGTATTTTAAGGTCTCTTGTGAGCCCCCATCTTCTGCACTTGGAGTGCCAGAGTGGGGAACAGCCTTGACAAGAGCAATGTTGATTTTTCTTTAGTTACTAGAAAAGGTAGATGGACACCACAATACAAAAAAGTGATCAGTATCAATGTTTATAAATAGTGCTAGCTGGGAGCATCAGAATAGCTTTGCTGCTTCTATCCAAAAGCAAATGTAACTAGGCTACACTCTTAACTTTAATACAAACTGACAAGTGCATCTGGGGAATAATGGCCTGCCTTTCCTTTTTAAACCTTGTGGATACTATGAATGTAGCAAATAATTCAGAATTCTGATGCATAGCAAAACCAACTGTCCTTTTCATTTTATTTTAGAATTTACTTTGTGATTTCAAAGGCAACTCAGCATGTTGTAAAAAAATCTTCCTCTGTATTATACAACTTTTAAAGGGCTTGTTTTATAACTCTGAGTTTAGCCTGGCTGCATTCCATCATCTTATGATCAGCAGAATCCTGGATAGGAAGCTCAACAGAATTCTTTATAAGGTCACAACAATCACTTCTGGGGGTGTTCCATAAGGCCCTGATTCATCAAGATAAGGAAGCATATGCCTAGCTATAAGCACATAAGTAGTCCAAAATCAGTGATCTATGAAGGGACGTAAGTGTTGATATGCTGAGCATCACAGCACTTAAAATGCAAGTGCCTAGAAAATCACAAACACAATCTGGCAATCCCCAAATCTGGGTTTGGTGCCTAAGCTTACTATAAAATGCCTTGGGACAGACAGGCACCTAAGAATTTGATTGACAAAAGCCAGTACACTAGCAGGGAGCTGCCTAAGCTAGTTTATGGTAGATGTTGATCAAAGGGATATATGCTAAGCCCTGTCCCATTCTCAGAGACAGTCACCTAAGTCTAGGCTGCAAGGAAGTGTCTGTCTCTGCTGAGTGCTCCACAAACCAGAACAAGCTGCCTGGAGTCGGGGGGGCTTAGGTGCCTTAAACTGTCTTGAGTCAGGTGCCTGCCTCATTTTACACAAAATGTCTGGAGGTGGGGGTGCTCATCCTGGAACCTTTACTTGGTGTTTAGAGTACTTGCTGGGATGTAGGAGACACAGGTGTAGTTGCTCCTTCTCTGCCAGAGGGGTAGAGAGGATTTGAACAGGGGCACCCCACCTCTCAGACTCTGCTAACCCCTGAGCTTTAGGATATTCTGCTGTGGGTCTCCCTTAGTTTCTCCTGTTTAGGTTGTGTCTCTGTGGATAAATGGTGACTGACTCACTGGTGTAGGGGAGCTAGACTTGGGATCTCCCATGGGTGTCCTAGCCCTCATTTATAAAGTAATCCTCTCTATCATTCTCTCTGGCCCAATGTCTGTCTGTTCCACAGTGGGTGATAAACTCTGACTCCTCCTACCCTTCTTTCCCTCACTTCCTACCAGAGTCCTTGACTCGAGTCCCACGACCTGAACTTGAGTCCAACTTAAGTCGCCTAGGTGACTCAACTTGAGACTCGACTCGGGTTCATTGTTTGTGACTTGAGACTCGACTTGAGACTTGCTAATTTTGTTAAAATCGACTTGGTGAGAAAATTGTCTGAAAATACCAATATTGATGGCTTGTACAAAAGTGACTTGACATTTTTTAAATTAAGACTTGAGACTCGACTTGGGACTTGACTCGAAAGTGACTTTAGGGACTCGAGACTCGACTTGAGACTTGAACTGTAGTGACTTGAGACTCGACTTGGACTTGACAATGACGACTTGAAGACAACACTACTTCCTACATCAGCTTCCCCCCAAAATCTGCTATTCCATCATCATCCTACCTGCCTCTCCACCCAATGCAAAGAAAGAAGGTAATTTTATGATTGATTAACATAGCTGCTAGTCATCAACATGTGTATGTACTTGTGTGTATATCCCTGTTCTCAGCTTTTCATCCATGCATCTTGGGCTCTGATTTTGCAAACAGTAATGCCCAGGAACAATTTTATGTAGGGGGGAGGAGTGTTGAGTTCATTTGGTTACTTCCATGTGTAAAGTTAGTCCTGGTTGTAAGTGTCTACAGGATCAGAATAATAAACTGTAAACCCTCCAGCGCTTCTATGGCACAACACACCCTCATTTGTTATTGGGGGGGCCTTTGTGTCTGACTGTAAACATTATTTAAAACAAGCTATCTGGCATTTTCCATATTTGTTTTTATATTTATTTTCAGTATCTTATGTTTGGCAAAATAGTGCTTTGTTTCTGAAGTTTGATTTGACTGCCAGAACAGACAGATCATAAGTACAGGTTGAACCTCCCTTCTCCGGCACCCTCGGGAGCTGACCCCTCCCAAATGAGGGAATTTGCCAGATATGAGGAGGTCCCCTGCCATTGGCCTCCCAGGATGCTCCCCCCTCCCTGCAGTTGGCTCCACTCCAGCCTGCAGGGATTGGACTTGGGCTCAGGCCTGCTGTTGCTCCCCAGGACGGAACTCCCCAGCTGCCACCGCCCCCCAGGGACGGGGCTTGCTGGCTTCTGCTGCTTACTGGTCCCGCTGCTGCTCTGCCCGGCCAGGGATCCCTGGGGGGGGCGGAGGCTACGTCTACACTGCAGGCTTCTTGTGCAGTGAAGAGATCTTCTGCAAAAACTTCTTGTGCAAAAGCACATCCACAATGCAAAAGCGCATTGGAAAAGCGATGCACTTTTGTGCAAGAGAGCGTCCAGACTGCATGGATGCTCTCTCGCAAGAAAGCTCTGATTGCCATTCACAGAATGGCCACCAGGGCACCTGTGCTTCTTTCGATAGGCTGTTTTTGTGCAAAAAACCCCCATTTCCCATCCACACACACCTTTCTGTGCAATAACTCTTCCGCAAAAAGGAGTTATTCCTTGTAGAAAGAGGAATACCTATACTGCAAAAAACCCTCTGTTCTGTCGATTCACTGTAAATTTTCTTGCGCAAAAATGCGCTTGAGGTGTGGATGCGCCGCGAGTTTTTGTGCAAAATCTCTGCAGTGTAGACGTAGCTGGAGCGCCCCGGCCTCCATGGCCCTGCTTCTCCCTTGCCTGCCTGGGGCTCCTCTGGGATGGGGTTCACACTCCCATACACCAGGGCTCTCTGATCCAGCAACATCTGGACCACGGATGTTGCCGGACCAGAGAATCCCGGATTTTGGAGGTTCAACTTCTAGCAGGAACTGTAACACTTGCATGTCTCTGCCTGGAGTTTCTTTTTTTTCTTTTTTTAAATTTTTTAAAAATATGGAGTGCAACTTACTTTAAATGTTATCACCTTTTAACTCTGATGATCACTCTTTTTTGTGGAATGATGATAAGGTTTCACTGCTATATCAGCAAGAAAAACAAATGAAAGGATGGAAAGTTAAATAGGAAAACTAAAAAAGTAAGGGAAATATAGAGATGTTTGCTTTCTGAATAACTTTAAACTAATGAGGTAAATTATGCAGCATGACACTTACTTTGGCATTACCTGTGAGTGGGCTTGGGGGAGTATTGCCATTTGCCCCCTCTTTCCCTAGAACTTTAGCCAAGGAGCTTAGCAGAGCTCTGTGGGCTGTGTTGGGTGAAATCCTGCCCCTACAGAGGATAGGGTGTTAGTGTTGTGCTTTTTCACATTCCCTCAGTTGTAAGCTTCTGAATAAAATCAGCATGCATGTGCTAAATTTTCTGAAAATTGACTTTGTACTGGTGATTTTTGCAGTGGACAACTCCCAGGGCAAAACTCTCTGATTTTGAGGGAACTAAGATTTCATCCATTCCCCATATGAAAATAAATGTTTTAGTATGATTATCACAGATCTCCTAAAATTCAAGCACGGTTTAAAAACGTTGGAATACCTGAAGATTACTTCAGCTGAACAGGAATTTAGTCATTGCTGTGTGTTCTTTTCTCAATGATTCATGCTCCAGAGTCCAGACATTTGAAATACATTGTTTTACCATGTTCTCTATAGTCCTAGGTCAATGATTATGAGAGGGACATGACACACATAATGAAATTACTAGCAATGTTCCATCAGCTGAATGAAGAAACAACTAAATGTAGAACTCTGATCTGACTGTTCTTCTAGGGGTGTCTTTCAGATAGTAGACATATTTTGACTGGTCACAATGCGCAACTCTGGTATTATAAATGTTGGGATGTTTCTATATTTAATAGCTCTTTATTGTAGCTTTTATGCTGGTGGAGAATAGCCTTATCTACATAGTGACACATTTCAGACAATGCTTGATCTGTCACTTGATATAAACTTTTTAGTATGAAAAAGCAAATGTAAACAATGTTTTCTTTTTCAGTGAAAAGGACTCATGCTAGTGTTCAAATGAAGTAATTTGAGAAAGGGATGATAGAGCCACTGGTGAGATCCTGCCCCATTTTAGAGAGCTAGTAGCAATTCCGATAGTGTTTCCATTGTAAGACCCTGTTTTCAGTTATTGCTAAGTTTGTCAAAGTTGGATATAGGAGTGTTAGTGTTGTGCTTTTTGGCATTCCCCTGGTTTTAAGTTTCTGAATAAAATCAGCAAGCATGTTGTGCTAAATTTTCTGAAAATTGCCTTTGTACTGGGGATGCTGCAGTAAACGATTCAAAGGGCTTAATAGAACTTTTTCTGCAATTGCTCCTCCTAGCAGCCAAACAGCCTGGGGCTTTATGGTGCCAGAAACTGAGAGCAGAAACTGAGTTGCTACTGCTCCAACTGCAGTGCTCTGGGAGACTGTCAAAGGTAAGTGACTGGAATGCCAAGAGGTGATAGAAGTGGGCAGAGGCAAGCTGTGGCAATGGGATGGGCGGAGAGGACATGGTGCAGAGAGAGCCTGTGGGGGCATACAAGGGCAAAGGGAGAGTAGAATCAGGCTGGTAGGGTACAAGATAGGTCTGGCGGCAGAGGGGATCTGTGGAGGGATAGTGAAAGAAGAGTCTGAAATAATTACCAAGCATGGGAATAGAATCTAGAATTTGTCCAGTGGATAACAGCCTACTACTGCTAGCTGTCACTCCATTAGCCTCAGTGATAGGGTTTTGCTATTAATGCAAAGGCTCCAAGTCTGCTGATGCCCCCATTTTGAACATACAGTCGGTTAAAAGTGCTAAGTATTCTAGAAATTGGATTTTAGGTGCCTCCGTTTGGATTCGTGAAATTAGTGGACAGCAAATCAGCAATGATAACTGTGGCTTCAATCTCTTTGTTCCTCTATTCCCTGTCTGTAGCACAGACATAAGAGCGGCGCTGGGGATAAGAAGGTCTGGTGAAGATGAATGAATTCAAGTCAGTGAGGCATTGCTCTGGCAGGTGCTGAGTACCACCGAAAGGCCCAGGCGGGAATGCCGTCCGGTAAACATGGCACCCGCGGCCACCCACTGGGCCAGGTGTATAAAGCTAAACCCTGCGCACCCAGCATGCTGGCTAGTGAAAGCAGCAGGCTCCGGAGCCGCGGGCAGCAGCGGGGCTGCTCTCCATGCCCCAGGCTGGAAGGAGTTTCCATTTACACGGGGGCTATTGCGCGGCCGCCGCATAGCGGGGGCCCGGGCCCGTGGCAGGAGCCGCGCGGGGAGAGCCCACGCAAGCGGGCAGCATAAGGGGGAGGCGCGAGGGCTGCTCTCCGGGGGCACACGCGGGCCGTTTCCACGCTGCGGCTGCGGCGAGCCCGGCTGGCCTGTGGCGCATTAGGGAGCCAGCCCGCCGCGGAGGGGCCGGCCGGCCTGTGCTTGCTGGGAGGGGGCGGCTCTGGCCTCGCGGCCCGCACCCCGGGGCAGACACCGTCCCCAGCTCGCCCGCCACCTGGAGCGGCTCCCTGGCAGCCGGCACCGGCACCGCCCTTGCGTCGTCCTGCCCCGGCTCCCCGCTTCGGCAGCCCCTCATGAATATTCCTCATCATTAGCATAATAAGGAGGCCAGCCCCGCCCCGCTGACGGCCATTTGTAGCCGCGCTGGGGCCGTCGCGCTCACTTGGCCTGGAGCCGCCGCGGAGAGGAGCCGGCAGGGCGCGGGCCGGCAGCCGGATCTGCTCCCCCGCCCCGAGGCGCAGCAGCAGCAGCGGGGCCTGCGGCTCCCAGCCCAGCCTAGCGCAGCCCGGCCCTGCCGGAGGCGGCGGCGCAGGGAGGCTCCCGGACCCGGCCCGGCGGCGCTGCCGGCGCGCGGCGCGGCTCCCCGATGGCCGCGGGCTGCAGGGACGGGCCGGGGCAGGAGAAGTACCGGCTGGTGGTGGTGGGCGGCGGCGGCGTGGGCAAGTCCGCGCTCACCATCCAGTTCATCCAGGTGAGCGGCGCCGGCGGGACCCGGGGGGGCAGCGCCCGCCTGTCTCCGGGAGCCGCGCCGAGGGGAGGCCGCTCTGCCTTCCCCGGTCCCCCACCCCGGCTCCCCGGGCACCGGGCGCTGCCTGGCTTCGCCTCAGAGGCTCTGTCTTGCTGCCCGGGCGCTGGCGTGGGGCGGTGGCTCTATTGGGAGTGGGACTCTGCTCCCCGGGCACTGGTGTGGGGGCCAGGCCTGTCCCCTAGCGCTGGTCCCTGGGTGCTGGTGAGTGGTAGTGCCGAGGAGGAGGGAGATGGCCTGTTTTCCCTGGGAGGGTGGGGTGGCTTTCCCTGGGAGGGTCGTGCCTGCCCTGTTCCCGTGCTCTGAGGGCGAGGGGCTGGACACTCCCCTCTTAGCAGAGTTCAAGGGTGGGGATGCTGGTGAGGCAGTTTAAGCTTGTGCTTTGAAGTGTGCAGTGTTGTAAGAACCAGGTGTTAGACCAATGACTTTCAGTGTGACCTTTAGCAAGTACCTTGGCTGCTTCTTGCCTTAGTTGTCTTTAGTGACACAATGTGAACGCTGCTTTTCCAAGATACTTTGAAGATGCATTGCCAAGTTTAGATCTAGGTGACAAGCAAACCTCACAGAAAGCTTTGGGAGTGAGGGCTACCCCATGTTACACACTCTAGTTGATGTTTTCATAGAGCTCCGTTTGAAAGCTTGGTTTCTTTTCCAAGTCCACTGGTTGGACATGTGTAGTATTCTGTTGTATCTAGAATATTGCATTCTAGATAGGACAGAATACTACACATGTCCAACCAGTTTTTGGGGGGCAGAGGTGTTCCCATTCATGTTTGCATAGAACCAGAGGGGGTTCTCTCTTTCCTAAGGCATTGCATATTTTAAAATGCTTTCTCATTAGAATTTGCTTCTTGTAGCACTGTCTAACATTTCATTGGCCATCTCATCTAATGGTTTTCCCTAGCTAAAAAGGTTACAACAGTGAATGAATGATGTACTGAGGGGCGGGGAGGAGATATTGAAGGATGTCAGTTGTATGTCAGAAGCTGCTACCTGGTAGGCCATAATCACTAAAGATAAACTGGTTGTGGAAAATGAAGAAACCTGTTTAAAACTTGTTAACAGGAAATTTATGTACTTGGAAATGAGCAACAAGAAAATAAGATGGCTGGTTTTATGAGGACAATGGAGGCTTAAGGAAAAAGGGGTGTGTGTGTGTGGGGGGGGGGGGTGGCTGCGGGATATGCATAGCAAAGTAAAGGAGAATGTTGGTATTCTGGCCTCTATCCAGCCAAATGTTTTTATTAAAGTAATTAGTGATTTAGCTAATCGTGTTGACGTAATAAAGTATTCAGCTCAAATAGGGGTGGTTGTTGTTGCTTCTTATCGTCTATATTTAAAAATGCTAAGCATAATATCAGGATCAGATTAGGAAGACCTTTTCTGTAACAACAAAAGTTAGAAGCCTTTAAAAAGAGGATTCTGTAAAAACTGATCAACTTGATGAGAAATACTGGCATGCAGTACTGTTTTCTAGCCCAAGCCCAATTGAGGTTATATCTTCACTAGAAATGCTGTACCTGGGCTGCAGTAGCCTCTTGCTGTAGATATTCACTATGGTGATGGGGAGAGTTCTCCCATGCCTACAGTTGCTAATCCAGCTCTCAGAGGTGGTAAACAGATGCTTCAGTCAGTCTAATGCCATCTACACCAGAGCATAGGTCACCATTTCTCAAAAGCATCCACCAGGGTTTTCCTTGCTGCCATGGCAGCTGACTCAAGGTTCCACATGGGCACTATTGATTTGAAATGTACAAGAGTTCCCAGGGAGGGCTCTTGTACATTTCAAAGCAAAGGCTCCTGCATGGATTGCATGGACTCTTGCATGGAAGGGGAGTCCCCCTAGGGATTGTGGGGACTCAGAGTCCTGCACTGGCCCCAGGCTCCGTGCTGTGCTTCCTCTTTGAAATGCACAAGAGCCCCTGCTGGGGACTCTTGTACACTTCAAAGCTGGCACATGAGTGTGCAGGTCAACTAGGGAGTCCCCAGCTGATTCGGGGCTCTGTGCAGCAGTTCAAAGTGGCAGTGCCATGCGGAGCCCAGGGTCAGCTAGGGACTTGCCATCTGATCCTGGGTGGTGCTGCTGCTTTTAAATTACCCTGCCCCCATTTTCTCCCTCCCCCCTTGCTGCCTCTCGATGAGAGAGGCAGCAAAGGGGGAGGGCTTCTAGTTGACTAATTCTTTACATCCCTAGTGGTTAGCTCCTGCATTAAGAGTCTCTGGAGACACAGGTGGGACACACAATGCTGAAGGAGAAAGGGTGATGGAAGGAAAGGGTGGGAGAGACAAAGGGCCTGGTGGGTGAGTAAGGAAGTGAGCAATAAGCAAACAGCAGGGTGAGGAGACAGGTGGGAGGGCTGTCTGGCTATGGGGGTAGTGAGTAGTGAGCCAGCAAGGAGCAGGGGTTCTCAAGATGGGTGGGGTGAGGGACAGTGGCAGGGTAATTAGTCGAGTGGTGGCTGTGAGAGTTAGCAAGCAGTGGTGGGGGACTGAGGCAGGATGCAGCAAGTTGGAGGTGAGTGGCAGATGCATGGGCAGAAGGTGAAGCCCCCCTTTGGGAAGGCTAGCCCCCGACTCTACCCTTTCCACCCATGTCCCTGGCAGCTGGAGTCTTGAGAACCTCTACTCTGTGGCTGGAGCCACAAGCCCCATACCTGATGAAACACCAAGTGCCCCCCATCGGCTGCAGGAGCCCCAGGCTGGTTAGAGCCCTGAGACATCCCATGTGCATCTGCCTGGAGGAGTCTTTGGTGGCCCAAGCCTGGAGCAATCCTCTACACCCCCAGCCAGAGGAGCTCTGTGTCCTACTTGCTTGGAGGAATCCTTGGTTAGCCGCAGCCATGCCTCCTCTCCCTTCCCCGAGGAAAGCTGCCCCCAGGGAGAAGTTTCTTGCAAGATACTTTTGCTATGTCCCAGGCAGATTGCGGAGCTGCTGAAGCGGCAGTATTTGCTACTTGACTTCCTCTGTCTGATAACTAGATAACCGTGTAACTGCTGAAAATCTTAGCGGTTACACATGCTGCGGACTCTTCAGTACAAAGCTTAAATAAGCTTCATACTGCATAGTCTGCAGCAAAACCTCCCCAGGAGCAGGGCCGCTCTCTCTTGGAGAGGAAGCTTTGCTGCTGACCCTGCTATCGACGAGCTAGTGTGTAAGGTGCAGGGGGCTGGGCCAGGCCCACCATGGACAGACGATGCTCTAGTCAGCTGGCTGGAGCAGCCCCTGCCTGCGTGGGCCCTGTGGGGCTGGAACAGCTCTCTGCCTGGGGCTAGTGGGGAGCTGCTCCAGCCCCTATGGTTAACCAGACCCGGTAAGCTTGCTGCAGCTTGCTTGCTGGTTGACCTTTCATATCCCTACTGGAGTCCAGTCAAAGCATTTTTAAATTTATTTCAGAACTGTTGTACAACCATTTTTACCAAAAAAGCAAAAAACCCAATACATAGGCAAGAATGTGCAAATCCTTTTTCTATTTTGCTAGATCCACTAAAGAACAGAGAATTGTGTATTTTTATTAGTGTCTGAACCTTCCCACTCCCAAAAATTTTACATAAATTCTGATTTAGGTGTCTCTAAGTGCATATAACTTAACTTTAGAAAAAATGAAAGCATTTAGAAAGTCAGTGTTGTGAGAACCCCATGGCATAGGTTGTCCTAACTATACTGCTCATGGCTGTGCATTTTTCACACTGCTGAGGGATATAGCTGGTGTTGAACTAGTTTATAGAGTAGACTTAGCCTGAAGCACATTTAAATTGTTTGGTTTTGCATTGCTGTTGCTGAGTGCTTAAACTCTGCATCATTAGAACCACTATTCTGTCACTTCTGTGCTTCAGGAAAGGCAACCACAGGTAACTGGGTTATGTATCTCAGTTTTATTAGAAATGTTCCCTTTCCTGTTTTGCCTTTTTTTTCTTCACCCATATCATGTAACTTTTCTCCTATTCCTCTTCTCTGTTTTATGGTTTTTGATGTTTGTAATACTGATTTGAAGGCATTTTTTTTTTTTACAGAAAGCTCTCTGAAGCTGTTCACATCATGCCTGGATTCTTTTTAATTTTATCTATTCTACTGGTATGGATGACAGCAAAGTAACATGTTGTAGGAGGGGAAGGCGTATGGGGTGGATTTTTCAGTGCATTAGTTTCCTCCTTTAGGTGGGAGTATGACATTAGTATGTAAAATACTTGGAATCCTAATGTGCATATATATCTACCTTTCACAGGCTTATTTAGCCATGTTAAGTAATGTTCTGGTGGGATAGTAGAATATGCAGTGCAGGCCAAATGGAGTTTTCTGTACAATTGTTTTCTAAAGCTGGAAAGGGGTATTGCCTATGATCTGCATTAAAATTGGTGTATTAAAAGCTACTTATAATAATAATAATTGATATCTTTGTTAGGCAGGTGTGTATTGGGACTATTGGGGTGAGGCATTTTAAGCCAGAATGGAGAAACTAGCAGTAGAAAGTGAAATGCAGCCATTAAATGAGCCATAAGTATCTATTATGATGTAGCTACATCATTTTATGAACTTACTGTTTTTGGCTAGCTGTCAAATTTTATTTTTGGCTGTTAGTATGGAATGCTGCAAGTTTCTGTGCAAATTTTGCAGGAGAGTAATCCACTCAGAGGTGGGAAGATGAAAATAATTGTAAACCTTTTGCTCCATTCTTCCTTGCTTGTACATGCAGATAATTAACTTATCCCTGGGTGAGTGAAGCTAAAATTTGGATTACTGTTCAGATTCAAATTTGATACAGTTGCTGTAGAACAGTGGTCTCCAACCTTTTTACACCCAAGATCACTTTTTTTAAATGACAGAACAAGCCAAGATCTACCACCCCGCCCCTTCCTTGAAGCCCCGCCCCTTCCTTGAAGCCCCGCCCTCTCTGTTTGCTGCCTCCTCCACCACTTGCTATCCCCAACCCTTAAACTGCTGCTTTTTCCCTCCAATTCTTCTGTAGGAAGAAGTTTTTCCAACATTTGGCCTGTCTAGACTTGACCAAATGTCAGAAAAAACCCTTCTTTTGGAAGCCCCCTAATTCCTCATGGAAAGAGGAATATAGGGGTGACCGAAAGATCATGTTTGCTTGTCTACTAAAAGAAGTGGAAGAACAAACACACCCCAGAAAAACTCTTCTGCATCCAGGGATATCTCCAGAATCCTGAAAAACTCCTGCAGTCTAGACGTACCCTCGCTGGGTTGAGACAGGATGTGTAGGGTGGGAATGAGGGATTTGGGTGTGGGAAGAAGTGAGAGGTGCAAGCTCTGGGAGGAAATCTGGATGCAGGAGAAAGTGGATAAGGGAACGCTGGCTTGGGGAGGGAGTTCCAGGCTGGGCAGTGCTGGGGTCAGATAGAGGGTTAGGGTACTAAGTAAGCCACAGACTTCTGGATGTGAGGGTTCAGGAATTTGGGTTGGGGTATGTGAGGGGCTCAGGGCAGGGGGTTCCACTGTATGATAGGCTGAGATGTAGGATCTGGGGGAAAGAGGAGTGCAGGAGTGTCATGATGCTGTGGCCAGATGGGGGCTTGGCCCCAATTGGGGGTTTGTTGGCCAGGCTTCATTTTCAAATAAAATACTATGTCAAACACAAAAAGTTTCTGCATTGTCTTTATTTCTGAGGAGGGCAGGGAACCTGTTTGGACAGGGTGCAAGTGGGGACAGGTTTCTGCGGCTGGGAACGGGAGAGGGGACAGAGGGACGGGAGGGCAGGGGACAGGTTTCTGTGGCTGGGGATGGGAGAGGGGACAGGGTGCCAGTGGGGACAGGTTTCTGAGGCTGGGGAGTGGGGAGAGGGAACAGGGGGCTGGGGAGAGGGGACAGCAGGGAGTGGGAGCAGAGAATCCCCTGCTATCATCTCCTCCCAGGATTTCCCCCCCCCCCCCCCGATGGAAGCCGGCGCATGCCTCGGGCAGCCAAACCTCTGCTGGTGCCTGCCCCAGGGCCAAACCCCCTTCCCGTGGCGGGGCCAAACTGTGGCGGGGCCAAACCCCCGCGGGAGCCTGCCCCAGGGCCAAGCCGCCTCTCCTGTGGTGGGGCCAAACCCTCGTGGGAGCCTGCCCGGGGGCCAAGCCGCCTCTCCCATGGCGGGGCCAAACCCCCCTCCCGTCGCGCGGACAAACCCCTGCGGGAGCCTCCCCAGGCCAATCCCCGCTCCCACGGCACAGGGAAACCCCTGTGCTCAACTCACCCCTACAGGGAAGCCGCTGCACTTCTCCTCCGGGACCGACGCCCCTCCCCCAGCATGTGACAGAGCTGTGGGTGGGGAGCAGCCAGCGCACTTCCGGAGCCCCAGGAAGTGACGCAGGCCTCACCCAGGACTTCCGTCCACCCCGCGCGAAGCCGGCACTACACTAGAGGTAGGTAGTGGGGCTTCTCGGGGGTGGGGGGAAATGGAGGGTGGGGGGCCCCAATGCCTCGCTATCGATGGGTTGGTGACGACAGCTGTAGATAGTATTGCCTGGTCCGCATTGCCTGCACACACAAATTACATAGAGGCAGTGCATGTCAGCCATGGGCATAGTGGTACTACTGCTAAACCAAGCATAATTGCAAGTATGGCACTTGGGATATCACCATGTGATGATATCTATCTTTTGTTTTTTTCTTTTTTCTTTGTTTGGTTTCTTGTATCTGACTACTGTGTGGGGGCATTAATACTAAAGGTATAGCAGGTGCACTTGTGGCCTGGAGAGGATGAGGGGACTATCATCTTTGTAGGATTCCTTAGAGGAGCATTTTGACTCTTAAGGTGTATCTGTGCTTGGAGTTGGGGGTGTGATTCTGAGCACAAAGCTACGTACTTGGCCTGGCTTTCTTTCTACTGTGCTAAAAATGCAGCCTCCAAGGAATGGGTGACCTGATCTCTGGTAAGCAGTGAGTACTTGGGGCAGGTAGCCCCATGTTTCTCAGATGGGGCCACCAGGTGTTTTTCTTGCAGCTGCAGCTTCCTGGGTGAGGAATTTGGGTGTGGTGGGTAGAACAGGGGATACAAAGCAGCAGCTCTTCCCACAGGACCGCTAGCAGGGATTGGGCCTTGCCTTCTAGAGAGACATATGTTTGAGGAACAGGAAGCCAGTGAGTTCCCCACTTTTGGATGATGAGTCTTCAGCTGCTTGGCTTCACGCTCCATCTCTAGGCTCTGGATTTTTGGGCTCTGTCCCTCAGCCATGCAGTAGCGGGCTCCAGCTCTGGTCCAGCAGGGTGCAGTGGATTCCAGCCCAAGGCTCACCCTCTGTTCCCTGGCCCTGCTGCCTCCCTATCCATGTCCAGGGTTTCATTTGTACCCTGGCTTGCCAAGGCTGAGTAAGTCTGCTGTGAAAAGTATGTTAATATCACTTTTCACAGCAGACTTAGTAGCTAGCTGGGAGACTGTGACAAGTGATGTTAACATACAAGCATTGCTTTTCACATCAGTTGCTCCAGGGAGGGGAGTGGGCTGAGGCTGTGTTGCACCTCTTCCTGCTGCAGCCTATGAGTAGGGGGTCAGGCCCCCTGCTACATCCCGGCCCGCGGGCCACATTGTTAAGGGGTGGGGTGAAGTACGGGCAGGGCCTGGGGTGGAGGCAGGGCCTGGGTTGGAGCAGCTGTATTCTACTTTTAGTACGGTAACTCCATAAGAGCCAGCAAGAGTGTCTCTCCTCAAGCTGGGAATTATGCTCACTGCTCCAAGTGTACATATCCTTAGAATTAAAAGCATTTTTTAAAGTTGGTTCTTCATACTTGCTGTATGGTTCTAGGAACAGCAAAAGATGCAGTTTAATGGGTCCTTCATGTCACAGGTAGGGCTGTAAGCGAGTAGTCCTCTACTCGACTACCCGATACGCATAAACTTATCCGGTAGTCAAGTGGCGTACTCGACTACTCGCTTCTCACTTCCCTCCCGCCGCTGCCTCTGCATGAGAGGCAGCAAGTGTGTGTGGGGGGAGGGGGGGAGAGAAGCTACAGGAGCTGGTGCTGGGGTGGCTGCCTTAAAAGCCGGTTCCCCCAGCACCATCTCCATGGTGCTGCTCACTCTCCCCTCCCACTGCCTTTATCAGAGGCAGTGGAGGCAGGGAGATGCACAGCCCCTGTCCACAGGGGTCCCAGTGGGGGAGATAGGGGGGATGGACCCCCCCCAAGAACGGGGCTCCTGTCCATGGCCATCCTGGGCTGCTGAAACAGGAGTTGCTGGACCTAGCGTAAGCAAGGATCGAGCAGTCCTGGCTTGTGTTGGCTCTGGGTGCTACCCCCACTGTGGCTTTGCAGAGCTGCCCTCATTGACTAATCGTGTAGTTGATAGAAATTGTATCGACGACACAATTAGCCAAATAACTGTTCTTTAACATCCTTAGTCACAGGACCAGGCACTAGAAACCAGGAAGGCTGTTGTTTTATAGCAGAAGGCTTCATTATTTTGCTGCCTTTCTGTGGCAAATCAAGTGTGTGTGAGAGAAATGGTTACTAAATAAATCTCTTTACTGTATTAACAATAATCATGTCATTTTTTTAAATCAGTTGCTTCAAACCACTTGCACAGCTCACTTCAGGACTTCATCAGATTAAGGAGTAAACTCAGTTGAGGATTGCACTACCTAGTACCAAATACAAAGGTTCTGTCCCCTCTACATTTGTTACTTGGGTTATAACCAGCAATTAATGTGGCTGGATCTAAACATGGCTTTTGTTTGTATGGCATGGGGTTAATCTCTTAGTAACCCTGGCAGCCAATAGTATTTCACCTCTATCACTGGGCTATTTGGCACTGCTCCCATAACCGGGTTTGTGTGTTGTACTTGCAGTCCAGTCAGGACTGCCTAAACATGTTGTGTAACTAGTCACGCTGGCGGAGCTTCTTCCCAGCACTGTGTGGTAGAATGTCCAAAGCATGTTACTTCACGTGATACTTTGTGTACGTTGTTAGGACAGAATCTGCCCAGATTTCCCAGAATGTATGAATACTTTGGGGGGTGATGCATAGGGGATGTGTGTGCGTGCAGCCCTGCATACCCCCAAAACGGGAGGGGCAAGCCAGCAGCTGGCAGGCTCCTGCCTGTATGGAGCTGCTCCCTGGCTGTGCAACTCTGGGTAGGGGTGCAGTAAGGGTGGGATAGTGGCAGAGCAAGGGCTGGTGAGGTGTGGCCAGTGCTGTCGCCTCCTTCTCCATCACTAGTGGCCACAAAGGCTATTATGAGCAGTCAAACTGCTGTAAACAAAGTAGGGCTATTAGTGTAACCAAGACCATTAGCTGACAAGCATCAGCTTACTGGTTAAAACCGTTATTCTCTAAGTCAGCTCCTGGGAGGCAGCTTCGCTGTGGCAGGACAGCGAAGCCACCTCCCTGGGACCTGGGTAGTCAAGGGCTGGCCTTTCTCCTCCTTGGGGGACACTTCGCTGCCACACTGAAGCCTCCTCTCCAAGAAGCCAGCCAGCAGGGGCTGGTGGCCCCACTCCTGGGGAATCTTCCCTGCAGGCTGTGCAGTATAGAGCTAAGTTAATTAAGCTTTATACTGCAGAGCCCACAGTGTGAGTAACCATGTAACTGCAGAGACTTTCAGCAGTTAGTTACTCAGTTACATGATTTTTAATATCCCTAAAACAATGTGGGCTTTTATTGATTACAAAATCTTGGTTGAAAGTTGTAGTATGGAGAAAGCATAAATGTTGTCACTTAACTATGCTATAGCCTCTAAGCTCACTGGAGACTTACTGTCCAATAAAAAGGCTTTTGCAAGTTATTCTAAAATGCACACATAATACATCTTTTACTTTAGAACTAAATCACTGTTCCTCCATGAAGATCTGGATGTGCTATTACATTAGCATTGCTAAATACATTAATCCCAGTCTTCTTTCTGATGTAGTAACAATTATGGGGATAGGTAGTGGAGGAAGAAAGCTACTGGTTTATCTCTAGCAGAAAGAACACAGTAAGGTGTTTTTTTTGTTTTTGTTTGGTTTTTTTTGTTTTTTTTATTGTGAAGCTTCATTAGTGTTCAGAACGATTTTCTGTTGGCCAATAGTTGGTCCCAGTTACTAATGAAATTGCATTAAACTGAAATATAAATGTACTGTTAATTAGCTCAGTGTCAGCCGGCCTAGTTAGCTTTAGAATGCTCAAGTTGCTTTGATGTCTGCCTATGGATCCCAGTGGCTGGTTTTCTTTTGGCCCACCCGTTCTTAATTTTTGTGTTAGTGCCAAAATGTCCCCATCAGGGTTTGGGGCAGTCATTGTCCTAGGCACCACATACAGAACAAAAAGACTGTCCCTGCCAAAATACTGTTTCTGCCCCAAAGACCTTACAATCAGATCTATACCAAAGATATGATAGGTCATTCTCCCCTAAAGAAATAATTGTTCAGCTAGTTGGAGTACAGGCATAAAGATATCAAGTCTATAGCAAGCTTAAAAATTGATTGTATTTTCATGATAGTACAAAATTAAGGAAAAGCATCAAAATTCAGTCTAAGCTAGAACAGTTTCTCTATTTTTAACTTTTTTAAAAAAGTAGATTGACATAATTACACAATCTGTGCAGAATCTGAGTTTTATAGATCTGATAGGAATATTTTGAGCAGGAGATAACTAATGTGCCATCCCTAGGAATTCTTGAGATGAAATCCTGGCTCCATGGAGGTCATTGGGAGCTAAGCTAGTGTGATAGCGAGTTGGGGTTCCCCCTGATCATGCAGCCCCGTAGCAACAAAAACAGACTCCGCCAGCCAGTAGAGTAGAGAGGGTTTATTGCTTTTCCAGGATACAGCACAGCCTAGATGTGATGTGGCTACAGGAGTCTGGACCAGGATGCCTCAGACCCCATGAGATGGGGTGCCTTGGCCCTTAGACTCCCATCCCCCCTCCTTAGTCTGTCTCTTTCATGATTCCAGCCAGAAAATGACCCTTCCCCCGAAACCAGGTGTTTGTCTCCACCTCCCTCCCTTTGTCTCTTCCCCTGGGAAGTGCCTTCTTATCTGGTCAGGCTAAGCCTAGGTGTCCAGGCCAATACACATGTGGGTGAGTCAGTGGGAATCTTACAGCACAGCGCAGGGGGACACCGGGCCACAGAGCAGACTGCACCCCCACTACGTCACAGCTAGTAACTTACAGTTTACATTAAAGCCCCATTACTTCTCCCTCCCACATCTCATACTTTTAATAAAATTATACATTTCCTCAGGCTTTTCCTTGGAGTCTGTACAAACTCCAGGTCAACCAACGGACCCTGGGGTTCTGGGTTTCAGCTGCCAGGCGGTGTGACAGCCCAGGGCTATAGCGACCCCCCCCCCGCCCCCCGGTCATAGATGAAGTCTGACTTCTGTTTTGTGGGTGAGGCAGTGCTCAGGCTCCAGCTCTGCACAGTGGGGTTCTGGGGATGGAATGCCACCTTGGCTCACCTCTGCAGCAGCCCGCTCAGGCTACGTCTAGACTGCAGTGCTATTTCCGGATACTGGAGTATCCTGAAATAGCTATCCCATGTCTTCACAGCAAGCCTGTTATTTCAAAATATAATGGGCTCACTATTCCGATGTCCCTGTAAACCTCATTCCCAAGGAGTAAGGGACATTTCGGAATAGCGGGTTATTTCAGAATTTGGTGCTGTGTAGACTGTGCCAAGATACAAAATAAGCTATTTTGAAATAAGATCACAATAAGATACACAATTTGCATAGCACAAATTGCATATCTTATTTTGACCTACGGTGCAGTGTAGATGTAGCCTCAGCCTGTCTGGGTTGGGGAGTAGGGCCTGCAACCCAAAATTGTAAATGAAGGGGAGGGCTCACTTCAAAAAAATTTGAAAGCCCCTCATGGTATGGCAAAGGGGTAGATAGGGATTGTATATAGTGATGGGTGTAATTCACGGTGCAGGTAAGAGGTAGCTGTGCACTCGGTAGCACCAGTTGGAGCAGCAGATACCCCACACTGCCCAGCTTTGGCCTCCCATCTCTGATCTGACCAGAGGGCAGGACTTCAGTGAGTGGGAGAGGAGGTGGTGTGGATCTGCCCTTGGACTGCCCTGCTCTATTGGAGCAGTGTCCCCTGGTGTGCCCCTCCAACTCTGTCCATGGACTCAGGCCTTCTGTCCTGCGGGTGCTGGGGCTCGTGGAACTTCTGAAATGCAGACTTTCAGGGGCTTGCAGACCCTGGTTGAGAACCAGTGCGCTAGCATTCAAGTAATGGTAGTGTGCTCAAGTGAAGTTGTATGGCTCTTCTGACTTTCCCCCCTCAGAAATACAGTACGTAGCTGATGACACTGTGATGCAAAAGTAAGCAGGCAGATTCATCGAAACAAAGAGGGCAGCTTAACAGGTTGCAGTTTGGTTGACTAAAATAGCTGGAAATTAGTGACTTGATTTTTGTGTGTGGGGTGGGAGGTGCTGTGCAGCATACACAGCTGTTGCCACAATAGCTTTTCTCCAGCTGTCATGCACTGGCCTGTTACAAATTCCACAAAATACCCCACATTCCCTTCTTACTCAACCCACTGTAACATTCCATGTTTCCTTGCTCAGAGAAATAGATCCTAGTGAATACTTAACCACTCTTTCCACTTGTTTTAATTCTATAGTCTTATAGTTGGCTTAAACTGAGCAATTTGTAGTAATTAATTATAAACCAATGTATTGATGTTCTGTCGGTGCTACTAAAGCTTTACTAGGCACACTTCAAACTACTCTACAAAACAAAGGAAGTATTTAGTCTGAAATATTACAAGTTTAGAAAACACCTCTACAGTACTAGCAATTGTAACAATGTTAGCCACAATTGTTTTTCTCCCAATCTCTTCTTTCACAAAAGGAATGTAATCTGGCATCGAGTATACTGTGGTGATTTACAAGAATTCACTCATTTGTAAATGTCACTTAAACTTTGAGATGGCATTGTTTGGATAACTTAATACAGGTCAGGTTGATTCAATACTACTAACATTTTAAAACATGTTAATGCAACAATATGACTAAGGATGCTGAATGTGTAAAAATACTTCAAAATGAATTTAATTTAGTAAAATGAGTGTGGAGAAGTGAAAGCAAAAATGACTTTGGGTCCTACATAATTTTCTTGTCTTCAGTTTACACGTGAGATTATTCTAATCACTAGAGATACAAATCAAGCTGTGTTCTTTTGCTTCCATAACCACCAGAAATACAGATTTGAAATTAAAACTGAATTTACCATTTTGTTGATGCATTATGTCAGTAGAATGAATTGGGTATTGTCACCCATAGCTTTGTTGGCTCTGTAGTACCAAAACATTTATCAGTGAAGCAAGAATATGACTTGCATACACAGGGTGAACAGGTGTTAAGGTGTCACTACTTATGTTACCACTCTTCTGAGGATAAGTACTCGAAGAATGTGTAATTATTAATGACTGGAACCAAACTAAGACTTATTAAAGTAAGTTATTCAAGAAACTGATTGGATCTGAGTCGGACATGTGCACACACAAAATATAGAATCTGTGGTGAGGTCCTATGTTGAAATTGAGAAGGGGAGGCAGTTATTTTTCAGTCTTAAAGTCAAGTTGACTAGAGTAACTTACTAAATGTTTTGGTGGTCCTGGATGGCTAATGCTTTGTGCAACTTCAGCATGGTATACTCAGTAGTTTTACTGAGGCTTTCATACAATTTCTAGCCTCTGAGTCAGCTTCAGTAACCACCAGGAACATGTCCTTCAAATAAGTCATCAAAATCCAGATGGATGAGATGCCACAGATTCTCAGGCTATGACTGTGTGCAGCATGCCAGTTCTGGCATATTCCTGACACTTGAATTCACAGAATGAACATTTTTTCTTTTGTACAATAGCAGAGTTACAACCCAGGCCACCAGAAATTGCAACTCTCAGGAAACTGGCATTGTAGGCTGATCATGTTGTGCCTTTATAATAAAGTCCCTGCAATAATCATTAATACTGAACAAAAACGGAGAGTAGGCCTGTGACACCTTGGAGACTGACACAAATGTATAGGATCCTGAGCTTTCATGGGTAACACCCACTTCATTTGAGTTGAAATGGAAATAACAGAATCCAAGATATAACCGCAAAAGAAGTACCTGTCAATTGTAGGACCTGTTAATGAAGCTAATTAAGTGGGCTGGATGTGTCCCATTCATAGCTTCAATACTGATTGTTATTACAGTTATCTGGAATACAGGGTGTAAACTTCAACTTTTGTGTAGCCTTAAGCAACTTGGAGCATTGCCAGCTGAAGGTAGTGATGGTTTGTTCAAACTAGCTGTATGTAGGTCCACAGCTTGTCTGACACATGTGGGGGGTCAGAAGCTCTTGGCCATACTTGCATTTGAGGACATAGTTCTTTACCCTCCAGACTTTCTGTAGGAACTGCATGCAGGGAGGGACACTGGGACTTCAAACCAGGGACGTAGCCATGGATGGGCTACAGCCCAGCCCACTCAGCACCCAGGTCATCCTGCCCCCGCCCTTCCTCTGCTCTGCTCCCACCAGGGGGCAAGGGCTTGCCCATCTTTGCCCCATGCTCTAGTTGAGGCAGGCAGAGGAGTGGGCTTGGGGGCTTGCTTTGCTCCGCACCAGTGCCCTTGACAGGGAGTAGAGTTAGGGCACAGACTTGCAAGCCTCTGTGCCCTGACCTGCTCCCTGGCTGGAGTGTTGGCTGGGCGGAGTAGTGGGGCAAGCCCCTGACGCTGCTGTGTGGCTGGGAGCACCATAGGGGAGGGCAGCGCTGAGCAAGTTAAACCCTGGCACCGTGACCCTGCTCACCAGCTGGGGACACTGGGGGAAGGGTGCAGAGTGTAAGCAAGCCCTGGCACCCTGACTCCACTCGCCTTTTGGGAGCACTGGAGTGGGGGCAGAGCAGGCAAGCCCCAGATCCCCCCTCTCTGGCAGAAGAACCCAGCAAGTGGAGCAGGACAAGTCTTGAGTGCCCATGAGTAGGAGGGTGAAGTAGGTGGTGGAGGGGCAGAGTGCACATTTTTCAAGGGCTCCTGGTCAGACCATCTATCCTTCCCCTTCTTCCAAGGCCAGCTGGGGTGGGGAAGAGGTGACCCCATAGCACTCACCCACCACCTGTCCTTTTCTGGCTACACCATTGGGGTTCTGGTATGTTTGGTGTACAACAGGTGAATGTTTGCCAGTAGCTGCCAAGCCATACATTATAGTATACTGTGAAGCATGCATGGAAGTACATATGTAGGACAATGCAATGGAACAGCTTCAGGGTGTTGTGCCTAGTAAATGGAATAGGTGCCCCAGATAAGGAACGCAGTGACTGTGGATGTTCTGCTCTGTGCAGTTGCACTGGCCTGTATAAATTAGGCTCTTTAGTGCAAGTGTGGAGTTTATCAGATTACTACAGAGAGATTGTTACAATTGATGTTGAACAAACACATCTATTAAGGCCCCCACAAGTGGACTTTGGCCCTGTGTAAAGAACTTCCACAATCCTATGCCTCAACAAACCATACTCTGAGAACTAATGAGCTAGCTGTGCTAGAAAGTTCTTCTGACACTACTTGATTTTTTTTAATCACAAATACAGAACTTGAAGTACATTGTTTAGCTTACAATATCTGAGGATAGCTGTATCCAGCCTGGCTTTCGTGTAGGAAGATGTGCATCAAAGGTAGTTCAAGTCTGAATGGATCTAAGATGTCATTTTTCCCTGAGCTTTCTTAGTGATACTTACTCAAAAAGACAATTTTATTTACTGAAGCACTTTTACTGTTTGAATAAACACTATCTCTCTCATTAAATTAATTTTTAATGGTGATGCCTGCTTGTTAAAGCAGTTTTGTATTCAGATGAGACAAACACTTTTCTTCACTTACGGACTAAACTTGCTCAGAAAAGTCAAATGGTAGCATTTCTTCTCTCTCCACAATTCAGCTGGTTTTTTTGTTTTGTTTCCAGCTACAATAGTCACGCTGCCTGTTGTCATACTTTAACAGAGCTTTAGGTTTAAGAGCAATTTAGGTATAGAAGGGCATCATTTTTTTTGTTGGACTTTACATATTTTACCTTGATTAATGGAGCATGTGAAGTAAAAGTAACTACCTTTTAAAGTCACACTCCTAATTCTCTTATCCAAAGGTTGCATAACTTGAGAGACACTATTCTACTGCTTTACAGATGACAGTCCGTGCCCCAAAATGCTTTCAGATCTAACACCAGGAGAGCCAAGTATTAAAAAGGGTATGGCACAGGAGGAGAGGACAAACATTATACAGTAAGAACCTGTGGCTTCTTTGTCTAGCTAGATATGTTGCTTAAAGGTTCTTTTTGTTTAGACTATTGAAAATAAGATGCAGAGGCTGCTTGTTTTTATTTGTCAGCTGTTTAGAAGTCTGAGGCTGTGAAACTATTTGACCTTGAAAGCTGAAGTCCTACCTGTTCTGCTTGTGGGCTGCTTTTTATTTCAATTGTCTAACAAAATCTCCTTTTCCCAACCACTGTTGTGCGCACTCAGTATTCTGCTCATGTTCTTCCTGCCATCTCTGTGGTTTCAGTTTAGTGCTGGGCTAGTTGTAAAATGTTCTGAGATGGCAGATAGCGTAACTGTGAGAGCATTGATTTGCTCTTTGTATCATTTAAAAACTCGCAGCAGTAAACAAAAATAGATTTACTTAAGCCGGGCTGGTTCCCTTGACTTTATCTATTCTCTATGCTTGAATATGTCATACTGTGTATTAATCATGTAATCACATGCAGAAATAAAATGCCTTTATGCATTTCAGAAAGGGTCTTTAAACTTGTGAACAAGCAAGGTCTATGCATTAGTCTTTAGCTTACTTGAAAATGCCTTCATTAAAAAATACTTTAGTGTTTCCTCTCTACAGCATTTCCCAAATTATGGGCCGCGGCCCGGTACCGGGCCGCAGGGAAAAAAATACCGGGCCTCAGCATGGTTGCCGGGGTGTTCTGGGCTCCCAGAGTGCCCATGTGGCACAAGGTCCACCAAGCCCTTGGTTGGCTTGGGCATAACCTGCAGCCTGATGTTCCAGCTCCCGGCAGAGGTGTAGCTAGGGGAGGTTGGGAGGAGGAGGAGGGGAGAGCCGGCCACCGGAAGCAGCACTGGATAGGCCTGGGGATTCTGTTGTGCCCCCTCCACCCGCTCGAGTCGTTACAAACTGTCTGGCTAGTAGACACACTCATGCAGCCTGAGCACATTTAGCAGCCAGGCAGTTCAAAACTACAAACTGATACATCTAGTAATAATAAAACGTACCTAATGAGAAAATACCAGACATGTTATATGTCTGGTATTTTCTCAGTTCGTTTTTTATGTGTTTATATTTTTGGGCTGCAAAAAACAGTACTGGAAAAAAAGGGTTCCAACTACAGTAAAAAGTTTGGGAAACCCTGGTCTAACCAGCTTTCTGTCTATCTTACACTCCATTTATACAATCCAGATTCTTTAACTTGATGGCAAGAATATTGTGGGTGACCATACCAAAAGCTTTGCTAAAGCTGGCACTGGGGGCTTTGGGAGGACCAGAAACAACTTATTTGAATATTCATCATTTGCTTAATGAATATGCAAATGAATGTTACCAGTCCTCCAAAAGTTTGTGAATGGATTTACTGGTCCCCATGCCAAAAAGTTTGGGACCCCCTGCTATACTAGTTCACTTCTTGAGTGACTGACTAATATAGCTCATGTTTTGTGCTGCGGGCTACACAGACTGCCTGAAAAACTTTTTCAGACTGTAAACGTGTTTAAACCTTTCTAACATAAGAGAAATCTTAAAAGGAGGAGCTAAGTGGTGATGTCGCAGCACATTGTGCTGTCCCCTCTCTCATGAAGCGGCTGAGACAGCATTTGGCCTGTGGTGTGCTCAGGAACTTCAGTGGAAAGGCCCTTGCACCTCTCAGGACAGCTCTGTGAAGCTTCTAAGGCCTCAGATAGCATGGGAGCAGGGTGGAGTAGGGATGTTAGCTAGCGTGTGATTGAATATCGTGTAACCTCATGAACTTATCAGTTACACAACTATTTGCTAGTCCCTGGGGATGGGGATGGCAGCCAGTGCACTCTGACCCCATTCCTGGGAGCCCCCTGCCACCCTGCGCTGAGGCAGCAGTGTGGGATGGCAGCATCCCCTGTCCCTGGTGGGGGGGGCGGGGTCCAAGCTGCTTTGGGGCAGCCTTCCATTTTCCTTCCCCTCACCCCCTTTCAGCAGCGTGACGGGGGGGGAGGGGCGACACCGCAGAGTTGGTGCTGTGGGAACCTGGCTCCTGTCTGCCCTTTATAGGAGGCAGTAGGGGGAGCAGGCAGGTATGTGGGACCTGATAGGCATGGGGAGCTGGAGCCTAGCCTTATCGGTTAATTGTTTACTCAGATATACGCTAACATCCCTAGGGTGGAGATGAGTCAAGAGGTGAAGAGGAAATAGATTTTAATGCCTTTAATCTTCCCTAACAATGTGCAAGGCAAGCAAGCTGTAGATCTCAGCATTGATAAAAAGAATGAATATATACACAAGAGCTTGTATATGTGGTTCAGTTCTTGTCACGGTAGTGCTCCACAGTGCTAGTTCTGGGCCAGGACCTCACTGTTCTATGTGTACTGTATGGAGAGAAATACAATCCCTTCTCCCAAGAGCCTACAATCTTAAAACAATGAGGCAAACTTGGTTAGCATAATAGCCCCCTGGGGTCATCTCCTGCTCTTGTTTCAGTGGCAAGATGGTTCCCTAACCATAGTTGACTTTTTTGGTTTTTTTTGTTTTGTTTTGTAGGAATCCTAACAAAGGAGACTTACTCAAGGAAATCCTTCTGGCATAGCTTGGCAGATGTTTCTAGAGAGCTCTTTCTAGGCATGAAGAGCATGTTTTGGGAAAGCATGAGAGGTACTTGTTTGATGAAGGTTGGTGTTATGGACCAATCAGAGGCAAGAGTTGACGTTTCAGTAATGGATGAGAGATGATGGGTGGGGCTAGGCTATGGAAAAACCTTGACAGTGAGGATTGGTAACTTATATTTTCTGTGATCGAGAAGAGGAAGATGTGGGTTGTAAAGAGGGCAGTGATATGCTTAAAGCCATGGGCTGGGACAGTAATCTTTGCACCAGCATTCTGATTTGGCATGAGCAGAATAAGTTTTCATTTCTTAAGATCCAAAAATAACCTTGCAGTAACTGAGACATGAGTCTGGACAAGAGTTAGATGGACAGGAAAAACTGTGCTTTACTATTGTTAAGAAGATTTTATGATCTCCTTTTAATAAAATTTCAGTAGTCGGTAATAAGTAGTAAAAGCTACCTGGATGCCAGAGACAGACCAGTGGTGGTATCCTCCTTTGACATAGCAACTGGGAAGGACTCTTCTATGAGCTTAAGATATAAATGCTGTAGTTCTTGTGAAAAGCCCTATACAGGAGACAGCTGAGGCAGTTTCAGTTGTTGAGAATCAAAGCTTGGGTATTAGTGGTTCTAATTGTCCCATGAAGCTCTCTTGGGTTCACATTTGTTACTGAAAACACTGTAATCATAGCTGGTAAAATGATAGTTCATTCAGGAGCTTCCTTTAGATGTAGGGAAATCCTTGCAGTATTGCATGGTGTAATGTGGAAAACTTCTGTTATCTTGCAATTGCAGTTTCTCAAAATACTAAGATCTAAGGTTAACTTCAGTTCTTTCTGGTAAATTTAACTCTCTCTGGTTTTCGCCCGGACAGTTGGGTAATTGCATCTTCTGTCAGGTAAAAAATAAAATAAAATTTTCTGTTTTTCTTGGATGGTAGGCCAGTGGGGATATTTTTCCCCCTGCCATGTCTAGCGGTGGTGGGCGTGGTGGAATTGAAAGGCGCAGCAACTCTTTTTTTTTTTCTTTCCCCCTCAACCAATTTTTTTCCCCTCACCATGTTTGGGATTTTTTGTGAAAGTACCTGGCAACCCTAGTTAAACTGCTGTTAAACCTGGCTACTGTGGTCTTAATTTAATCTGTCAGAATAAAAGGTGAAAAAGTAGACCAGTGATAACTACTAGTATATGAAACCCTCCATATGCAGATGGAGGCGGCAGTGGTTATTAAATATCTTCTGCTAAAATAATTGTTGTCACACTACGGCGAAAATAAATAGATTGCAACAAGATATGTGGTTGGAGGTGATGATATGGTTTAATGCCATGAGCAGTCATTTCTGTTACTTTTTTAGAAGACTCCCTTTATTGGTCTTGTAAACCTGAAACGTTCTTTATGGTAAGCTGCAGATGATAGAATTTTTGTCAGAATTAAGTCTGTGTAGGAGGGCTTTCATTCAGTAGTTCACACTTGCAGCTATTTTCTTTGGGTGCCATAAGGAGATGGCAGGAATTGATACTTTTTTACATAAAGTGATGTATGATTTAGAGTGAACTAGTGCATGCTGGATAATACTGACTGAACAGTTGTTTACTGAAACACTGATAATAGTATGTACATTTGCTCTTAAACTCTTAGTACAGAGGTATAGACCAGGGGTCTGCAACCCTTGGGGCGGGGGGGGGGGGTCCATGGGGCCCTGGCACCCTCCCCATGGAGTTGAAACTGGGGGCAGAATGGGGCAGAAACTTTGAACCCTTGGGCAGAGTTGAGGGGGCATGAAGGTGTTGCCTTCCCAAACAGCAGTTGCTTACCCAGAGTGGGGCACTTCAAAGTCTCTTCCCCTAGCTCTGCTTAGGCCCTGCTGTCTGGGCAGGTCCTAGGTGGGTTGTGAGAGACAGGCAGTGTGGGGCTGTTGCTTCTCTGGTTGGTGTGCCATAGAGTGGGCCTGTGACAGGGTGCAGTCAGAGATAGGGATGTTAAATTGCATTTATCAGCTAGTGGAGTAGTCAATTGAATTGCCATCGACTACTCAATTAGTCAATAAGGAGGGAAACGGCAGAGGCACAGCATCTGGGACTGGGTGCGAGCCGGGACAGCTGATTCCCAGCTTGTGCCTGATCCCCCTGCTGCACTTCTGCATCCCCTGCCCTTCTCCTCCCCCCCCTTATCTGCCAAGACAATGTTGGGGGGAATTGGCTTTTAAGCCGGCTGCCCCCAACACCGGCTCCTGCTCTCACCCTCACTGCCTCTCTCTCATCCCTGGTCACAGAAAACCCCTTGGGGTGCTTCCTGGAATGCTGAGTGAGCCACTGACACGTGCCTCTTTGCTCTCTGGGGCTTCTTACCACCCTGTCCTGCTAGGCCAGATCCTCCCTGTCTCCCTCAGGGAAGGCACAGAGCCCCCCCTCTCAAAAGGAACAATACGGAGACTCTTCAGATCCGAGGAAAATGCAGTTTTGGGCCCAGCCTCCAGGGAAACCTCTCCCCAGATGGGACCAAAACACCGAATTATATAGGTGTAAGCCCCCTGAAAGGAGGATGTACACCCTGATTGCTCCTCCAGGTAACAATTACTTATACTGGGCTTGATAGTAAGTAAGTGATTGTATTAAGTACTAACTGTAGGATTTCTGTGATTGCAAGCAGTGTCCCCTCTAAGCAGGGCAGCCCAGCATCACAGGTGATTAATCAGCCCCGCCCAGTCAGAGGCTTAGGCCTCTGCAGGGAGCTGACTGGGTGCAGTTTAGAGGGGAACGCTGGTTGCAAAAATCAGGCAGAGCGAACTAGATGACAAATTTAAAATAACAAAATGCATAGCTAGTTCTAACACTTATCACAAACTTACCCTAATACTGTTCTTACTCCAGCTAAACCTTACTCCAGCTAAACCTCCAAGCCAGGGAAGCTTTTTTCCCTGAGGTCTCTAGTTCATTCCCTTGGGAGTGATATGCCAGACCAAGAACTGAAAAACTTAGCATTTGAAATAACCTTATTTTTAGGCAGGGAATTCTTTCACATTCTCCCCTTCCATGGAAAACTACCTGATCAGACCCTACCAGTTCCGGGTGGGGGGGGGGGGGTGTCACATGACTTTCTAAGCCCAACCACTGCTTAGACTGGGGGGGGGGGGGGGGGGCAAAAGAGCTTTCATGGACCGGATCTGGCCCGCCAAGTGCGTTGATCTGGCCTGTGGAGGCCCTGCCGCTCCCCTGTCCATAGGCCAATCAAGGCTTGGAGGCAGAATGGGGAGCATGCAGTCTCCTCCCAGCACCAGTAGTATGAGTGCCTAGGGGGAATCTCTGGGGTGAGTGGGGGGAGAAAATCATGGTCTGTGGGTGGGGAAGCAAGGAAGTGTCCTGGCCTTGCCCCTTCTGCCTGAGGCCCTGCCCCTTACAGTGCAGCCCAGGACCACTTCAAAAATTTCTGAAGTGTGCCCTGATAAAAAATTATTGCCCACCCCGGCTTAGACTTAAAGGTCAAAGGAGGCTGTTTACAAGCGATCAACCAGACATTGAAGGAAGCACCCATGATGGCTTCCATTTGCACACTTCAAACCGTAAACCATTTCATACTCCATATCTCTAACTTTACGTGCAAGAGTGATACATACTTCAAAATAAGACTTACACACCCAGCAGACTGTGATATTAAAATTGATAGGTTACATGAGGTATTCTGTCCAAAGCATCTTCGAGTTATGCATATTTGTGTCCTTAAGTCAATTTAATAAAGCATGGCAGAGGAGGGAAACCATTACCGGGCCACTATAGCATCCACCTACCTGCTGCTGGTGCCTGGGGCTGCAGCTGTTCCTCAGCTGCCAGCCCCTTTGACTACTCATGCAGCTGGTCAGAGCGGCTGCCTGGGCAACTCTGGGGTCAGTTGAGTCTTTGGGAAGCAGTCACTGGTGCACAGCCTCAGATAGATGGGTTAACCACCTGCTGAGGTGAGTCAGTGTGAAGGTGGCACTCCCTCCCTGATCAAAATTGTGTAGAGCTGACCTGACCCTTACTGGCCTTTGTGCGTGTCATGTCGTTCTCTCCCCCCCCCCCCCCCCCCAATCCTCCCAGTAGAAATTACAGCTATGCACAAGGGGCTACCCCTGGCCCAGAGAGACACGACCCCAATGCATCCTGGAGTTTTTCTAGGGTGTTGAGGGGGAGACTCAAAGGGAAAAGGCTGAGAACCCCTAGTCTAGTCTTTCTTGCATAAAGAGTAGCTTTCTGAGTGGAAAAGTCTTTCCATGGTTCCATGCATGGAAATCCTCACTCATTTTTAATTTGATCATGAACTTTCCAGGTATTAGAAATGACTAGTGGTAAACCCTGTTTAGTATATGCTTTTTTCAAGGCATGCTATTATAAGTCACTTTAACCAATGGATTAACACAGGGTATTGTGTACCATGGATACAGCCATCCTGTGGAAGCCTTAACGTGTGAATAGGATCCTTGAAATCTAAGTTCTGTGTCATTTGTCAAGTAAATACAATGTCCAAATTACTGAAGTATTGAGTGAATTCAGTTTTGTTTCCCAAGACACTAACTGATGAGGCCTATGTGTGAGCAAAAGAGCTATTCCAGTATTTGTTGTTACCATATGGTCCTAACTATTGTTTAGTAGGATTATCACTTGAGGGCAGTGTCCAGGCTCATACAATTATTTGTCAGTGATGATAGCAGCTGTCAGTCACAAAACCCGAGGCTTTTGCAAAGTAGATACTAAAATTGTAGTTCATTGCATGTTTTTTTAACTTTTATATTTATAGAATAAGTACCTAATGACTTCTACAAATCTGAATAAGCTAAAATATGTAGTACACAATACAAAAATAAGTGTACATCACACTTTTCTGGCCTGCCCTGAAGCTTAGGAGTCTGAGCTATGGATTGCTCAGTTTCACACACAGCGAGCAATATCCAGATCACTGGTTTTCAAAGGTGTGTGTTTTGTTTTTTTTTCTCATGACTCAGTTGAAGAAAATTGTTGATGCCCATGACCCAGCATAATTTCACTAGAGTGTGGGCTCCGGGGTGGGGCTGAGGATGAGAACTTTGGAATGTAGGATGGGGCTCCAGCTTTTGGGGTGGGGAGGTCAGGACTGCGGCAGAAGGGGCTTACTTTGAGCTGCTCCTGGTCAGTGGTGCAGCAGGGGTGTTAAGGCAAGCTTCCTGACTCTCCTGACACCGCAGACCATGCTGCACCTTAGAAGCAGCCAGCAGCAGGCTTCCAGCCAATGGGAGTGTGGAGCTAGTGCTCAGGGCAGGGACAGTGCGTGGTGCCCTGTGTGCTCTCCCCCACCCTCTTACCTAGGAGCCAGGCCTGCTGCCACTGCTTCTAGGGCACAGTGCAGTTTGCAGTACCAAGACAGGCAGCTGCCTTAGCACACCCACTGGTCACCTGATCACCCTGCAGCAACAGGACCCAGTGCCTGACATTCTAAGACTCAGTACTGGGTGATGACCCATAGCCTGAAAACCATTGATCTAGATTGTCCAGGTAGAAAACAAAACTAGAGACCTGAATGAGATGAGATCCTTTTCTAGTCTTGGAACATGGGGCTCTGTCAATCAGGCTGCATATATCCATGACAGAAAGAACCAACTTGCTGGCTGACAATTTTCAGTCCTTTTTGGAGGCAAGGGAGTGAATGAAATCAAATGCTCTTTAAATTAATAGAGATGGTTTCTCTCTCCTTCTCCTTTCAGGGTAGACCTCTCTTCTGTTGGCATGTTGGGTATTGAAGAGAACTTTTATTTTCTTGGTTACCCTGGCAGAGAGTGGATGTGCTATTTTAGGTGTTCTGACTTAGTTTTCTTCTTGACAGATTGACCTGCAAGATAAATTGGGGCAAAGTAACAGTAATATATATATAAAATCCCACCGTGGTCTATCTGCCTGATATTCCATAGCATTCTTCAAATGGCTGTCCCCTTGAATGCTTTGTCTCTCAGGAAGTATTTTATCCCTCCTGCTCCCGTTGTGAATTTTTTTAAATCTCAAATTTAGTATTACACTGACAAGGCTTAGTACAGGCTAACAGTAGCAAATACTCTAAGGTTTGTTTTCTTTTAGTTCTCATCTTGTATACTAACTATCCATATCATTATTTCAGGTTGTGTGAGCTACACTATTAAACTTCCAAAAGCTTTGGTCACAGTGAGGTTACCAGTGTGTCTTCCTGTGTTTTGTATCAATGGTGAGCTTTAAATAAAGCTGTTCTGGGGGAGTATCTGTGCAGCTGACAATTGAATTCTGTAATCAAACAACTGGAAGGGACTAAAAAATTTCACACTTACAAAGCTATCAAGTTTTTTGTCCTGCTGTTTGATATATTTCACTGTTGACCTCTCCAGATCAGTGCAGTATCACATCTCTTCTCAATATAAACCTTTAAACTTTATTACTTATTTGAAATTATTGAAGGAGAATAGTATCTCATCTGAAGAGCCCTCTGAAGCAGAAGATTGTGTCAGTAGAGAGTTGTTTAAAAGCAGCTTTACCATTATCTGACCTATTTGAAGCGTATGGCACCTTTAGTACAACTGCTGATGAGTTTGTAAACAGTCTGGTTCAAATGCTCAGGGATTTGCTGTTACACAACCCTCCTTTAGTTTTCCTTAGCATTGAATACACAAATGCCTCCCTTTCTATTTAGTCGTCTACCTACCATCTTTGGTTCTGACAGGATAATCTAAGCTTTGCCTGTTGGGTACGAATAACAGGCCTGTCTGAGAGAATTTGTATGATCTTAATGAGGGTCTGTAAAACTTACCCAACTTCTCAAAGCCTATGGACTAATCTTGGGAGTCAGAGTACAAAAGGATTGTGCTGTTGTGCCCAAAAGACTCCTTTTTAATTCTAAATACATAGAACAGCTGCGTGTTACTGGTGCTACATCTAAATTGGTTGATATATTTCTCTCTCTGTCCCACCCTCCCCCCAAATGTTCCTTACCATGTCCCTTGCCTTTGTTATAATTGTTCTGTTCCTGGCTTCACAATCTTCTGCCATTCATCACTTTTGTCTGTCTTTGCTTACATGTCTGTCAAGCTCTTCCCCAATATCTTTTGTCCTCCCTCTACCTCCTCAGATTTTTCTGAATATCAATCTCTCCTCAGACACTGGTCTTAGAAATATAGCTAGACACTAAATATAACTAGCTGAGGATTGTTGCAGAAAGTGAAGGAAATGCATATGTGAGAAGCTGGAATTTCTCCAAGAGTGTGGACTCTGGAAATTGCACAGGGGAAAGATTTCCATCTTTTGTATTGGACTCTAGCGATTAAGTGTCTGATAAATTTGACACCCCTCTGCCCTTCTCTGGCTTCAGGAAAGAAAGTATTTTTTTTTCCGTGACATGGCCTTTACAGTGCCCCCCTGTTGACCTTATGTAACCAGTTTAATGGCCTGGGCTCATCTGTTAACCTTCACGGTTACCCCCTGTGCTGCTGCCTCTGTATCAGAGGCAGCAACATGGAGGGAAGTGGGATAGGTGGGAGCTGGTGCGGAACAGAGGCAGCAGCATGGGTTGGGGGGCAGGCAGCTTCCCAGGAGCCACCGTGTGTGGGCAGCCAGCTTAAAATCAGGTCCTTGGTGCACATCAGCTCCTGGGGAGCCTCCCACCACCCCCATGTAAATGGGTAACCAGTGAAAAATTATGCGGTTACACGTTCACGTTAATAAACAGATTTGAACATCCCTAGTCCATAGAACAAAAACCCATCCATGGTGATGGCTTTACTGGGTTTTACTTGCTACTGATACTTTTTCTGAAATAAATGTGGTTGCAGCACTAAGTACCAACTGATAACTCTGAAGTTGTTGTGGATGACCATCAAAATCTCACGCCTAAATGGTATCTTGAAACCAAATTAAAAATATTTTGAATGGCTAGTCTTCTGACTGTAGTTCAGTGAATTGTTCACATTTTTTCCAGCAAAGATGCAGATCTGATTCTGAATTACCAAAAAAAGCTCACACTGAGTGTGCTTAATTTTGGAATAAGTCCTGTTGAACTCACTGGCACTTCTGCTTTTTTGAGAAAGCGAGTATAGGATATGGTTCCCTTGGGAAAGCTGGGTTATGCTGAAGTAAAATAGGGAATAGACTTAGAGCATTGCCATCATGGTCTGTGACCATGATGTTGCAACATAAGGGGCATGTATTATGTAACATAAAATAAGAGAATGACCGTGGAAATTGGCAACTTCAGAAAGCTGCAGTAAGAGAAATCTATACTGTACTGCTTGGGTGATGGAATCTAAGTCCAGTTAAATAGTCATAAGTATTAGCTAAGCTAACCTATTTTCTAGAAACATCCAAACAGCTTGGGAATTTACTTGTTAGATCACTCCTACACTAAAAGGGGAAGAAAGTCTTGAAGAGTGATGCATTGCAAAAGTGAATTATTTAAGTTACTAATCAATTGATCCACATTGTTCTTGTGACATAGCCACATCTTCATTCATATTGTTTCCTTCCAATAAGCTGTTTCCTTATGTTTCATTTTTGCAGCTAGGCCCTGCTTACACTTAGCAAGTTTTCCTTTTTTACCCAGGGAAGGAATTTTATCAAAGTATACCCAGAATGGGTGTGTCATGCTCAGAAGCCAGGACAGTTTTTCCATGGCATAAGTGTGGGGAATATAGGAAGCTGTGTGTGCTGAATGTCTGCCTTTGTTCTTTCCAGTTCACTCCACTGTTACTTTCTATTCTGCCTCTGTCCTTTCCTATATATTATGTCTCTCTCTTAACAAATGCTTCTGCCTTGCTTGGCCCAGCTTCACCATGACATAAGCTCATAACAGTAATCCTATCCTGGCTGTGTCTCTTTCTTTGCACATGTGACTTTAGTCGGCTGAGAAACAGAAACTGAAAGCTCAACTTTCAAGAAGTGAGAGCTGGCAGTTAGGCTAGACTAGAGCTATTAATTGATTTTTTTTTTTTTTTTCTGTAAGTATAGGTTTCACATGTTTCCAATTAGTTTTAACTGTAATTTATTTTTAAATGGCAGAAATTTAGTGTTTGATCTACAAATAAAAAAATCACTTTAAATGTACCTGACCTAGCAAATTTTTTGTGTTGGGTGAAGTCTCCTTTTTCATAAAGGTTGACAGGGTCTTACTTTTTCACAAATATTTGACATTCAAGCTTCTAGCTAATATTAGTAAAGAAATGCTAATGATAGCTTCAGCTTTTCTGTGTCTGTGGGGAGCTCTGACTTTCCATCCTGACAGCTGACATAATACAGGATACTAGAGTGGGCTGTCTGATCTGCCACCTCCTCAACAGGTTGCATGCCTTACATTTACTAGCAGCTGCTCCTTCTCTGCTGCTTTGAGTAGTGGGTGGGGGGAGTGTTTTAAGACTGACATTTTGACATGGAATTAGTTACCAGTTTCCCTTCCTGATAAGTGTGATACTAAGAGAAATGAACTCTTATTTGCTATACTATATAATACCTTTTTTGTGTGCAGGGTATTGGGAGTAGCTGAGGAGGTTAATACAGTAGGGAGGTGAACATGAGCAATCTAAACCTGCAAAAGTAGGGCTAGCTCTGAATGTAATTTGAGTGGTCTGAAAAAACCCACCAGTAATGAAAGCAATTAATCTCCATAGCATTTCTGGACTTAAAGCCTTTTTAAAAAAGTTGTTTAACTAAAGAGCATTTGTATATGAAGAATGAGTTTTGCAGTTCATGTTTTTTCCAACCTGGAGAAGGAATACAGGTTAATATGGAGTCTGCCGAGTTGAGTCCGTGCCCCTCTGCTTGATTCATAGTGGATAGGTTTGTATGCATTATGATGAATATTAGGTTTTTTTTATATGGCCCTTAACAGTGTCCTCAGGCTCTTTAGTTAAAATCGTGTCCCATTCAATTCTATCTGAATTTCTCTGCCATGTATAATGTTGAGAAGAAACTGTAGTCTCCTGCCAATCGAGTACTAGCTGCTTTATACCTTTTCGGAAGGGTAGGGACTAGGGATGTAAGAGTTGACTACCCGATAAGCCTAGGCTTATCAGGTAGTCAAGTTGACTACTCGCATTCTTTCCCATCCCTTGCTGCTTCTGAGAGGCAGCAACTATGTGTGTGTGTCGGGAAGCAGGAGCCAGTGCTGGGGGGAGCCAGCTTAAAAGCTGGTTCTCCCCTGTACTGGCTTGGTGATGGGGGGGAGGCGGGAGCAGCCTCAGGGGGAGCAGAGATGCAGCAGCAATGTGGCTCTGCCTTCTTAAATGTAGTAAGAGCCAGGTAGCTCTTACGACATTTAAAAGGCAGTGCCACAGCAGGGTTAGCCCGGCTCCTCCACATTTAAACTGCAGTGCCACAGTAGGGTTAGCGAGTGCCCCCTTATCTACTCATTGAGTAGTCGATGGAAATTCCATCGGCTACTTGATTAGCTGATTATCTGCAATTTAACATCCCTAGTAGAGACTGCAGAAAAAAACGATCCTATAACCTATTGTCCTGTCTCACTATTTGATGTATTTTGAGTATGGGAGAGGCAGCTGATGGACCTGTTTCCTCTAGTCAATGGAAAGGGAAATGCAATGACTTGCTTCCCCACACCTCTCTAGCCCCTATGCTGTTTGGGTTTGTCTCCTTGTCTGTCTGAAGGTGGATGGCTGTAGCTGCTCCAAGCACTGAAAGGTGGTGGTAGGTCGAATGAGACAGCATCTCAGCTCGAGATAAGGAAGCAGTCACATGTAGCGGGGGAGGGAGGGGAGGAGGAGAGGAGAGAAGGGGCAGTGGTTTCTAGAGCCAGATAGGGATGCTACAAATTTTGGTGTCTTTCCCCCCTCCAGATTGTTCTCATCAGGCATATTGAGTAGTCCAGGTCTAGGACTGGCACATAACAGAAAACCTAGGACTATCCCAAGTAAATGGGGACTCTTGCTCAGAAGGTGTGACAGTCTCATTAAGCCAGTGTTTAAAAAATATGTATCTGCAGTTACAGGTGATTTGTTCACATTCCCTGAGTTACTAAGTCTGTAGCGCTCAAATAATAAATGGGCTCTTGCCTTAATTACGTGTGGATGAATATTAGTCTTGCTAGCACTAACTATCCAGATATTACAAAGGGAAAGAAGAGATATTGCAGCTTTGAGGGTCATTTGTCACATGACCAGTGTAGTCCAATAAAAATGTCTTTGCAGTCTGGACAAATAAGATATAAAGGACTAACAGAATGTGTTTACTTTGGTCTTGTGTGCTTTCCATGTGTGATCTTGTAACTCAGATGAGTATCTAACACCTGTTGTCAGCCTGTGTAATGAGTAGACTCAGCTGATGGAAGATACAAGTGTATTCATTGTTCTCCTTGCAGTTGTGCTTGTCTCATTGGAGACACATGTTGAGCACATTAATTAATCTGCAAAGGAAAGAAAACAACTGTAGGAAAAACATTTGGCAATGGCAAAATAGTTACTAAAAGCATATATTGGGCTTGTCCACATAAAAGGATTAAATCTTTTTCCACTCCTGTAGGGACTTAGTGATAATGTTCTGAGCTCTCTCTGTGTGTAGAATAAGCAGGGCTGGTATCATTCCTTATTAAGGTTGCCTGACCGTGCTCCTTAAGTTTTCAGTTGAATAACTTTGAAAAGCTTTAACTATTTGGCCTGACACTTTTAATGTCTCTCTTCCTCCAGCTGCTTTTTTGGGAGAGGAGGGGAGGCAAACAGAGGAAGCTTCAGTCCATCATTTTCTGGGTCAAGGGGGAATAAAGTTGAACTTGGCATTTAATTAAAAAACAAAGCAAAACCAGAACCTCTGGCACCTTTTTCCATTGGAAATAAAAAAAATCTAGTGCCTCTGTGCTTTGGAGTCATTTGGGATGTGCCTTTTGTCCCTTGGGAACCATGGAACCAATGCCACCCCATTCTTCCCACTGACACCATCCACGCAACACACTGATTTCCACAACAGCACATACAGCAACGTATTCTCTGTGTATGACTACTCATTCCTCACCATCCTGTCTTCAACACTTGCTTTCTATAATGACCCAAGCTGAGCCAGCTGATGAGGATGATGACTTACATCACTCTGAGTTGGACAGCTCCTCACTGGTTCCCCAGCTGTCAACTTCTCTGGATGAAGAAATTTTCTAATCATCTTCCTCTCTACTTGCTGATGACCTGAAACAATTTCAGGATTTATTCAAGGGAATGGATCAGTCACAGGACATTCACTGCAAGAAGTGCAGGAAAAACAACACAAGCTACTTTAACCAGTGACATACTCTAAGAGAGCATTGCTGATCAAGAGGCTATAATGGAGCCATCAAGAGGCCCTCCCTCAAACACCAGCCTCTCCCCCTCCTACTAACCAAAGAGCAGATAGAAAATATTTCGTCCCAGTCAAGAGGATGGATTTTTTCTCTTCTCATGTCAGCATCCGAATTCACTGCTTGTGGACTCCATCCATCATAGATCCAGATAGTTTTGGTACAAGGCCATGCCTCAGAAGAAGGGGCACAAACAGTTGGATATCTTTGGCAGGAAAGTCTATTCTTCTGCCACTCTCCAGTTCTGAATATCAAATTACACCACTTTCCTGGCTAACTATGACCACACCAACTGCACTAGATGACAGGAGCTGCTCCAAGACCTCCCCGAGCAAAAAAGGCCCTAGCTCCAATCCATAATGAGGGCCAATCAATAGCATGAACAGCCCTTCAGGCATCTATGGACATGGCTGACACAGAAGCCAGGGCTGCAGCGACTGTGATAGTCATACGTAGGGCATTGTGGTGGCAATCTTTCAGAGTCTCAAGTTACAAATGAAGGTAGAAGACCTCCCCTTTGACAGGAACCATCTTATGTAGGACTTCCGCATCACACTGAGAACCTATGTACACTCCACCTAATAGAAGGAGCGGATATACTCCATAACAGAGACTGAGGCACTCTTAACTACCATAAACAGATACAGAGGCCATATGACAACAGACCCAAACAGCGCTCCAGCAGAAGGGCACAACACAATCAGTCCCCCAACAACCAATCTACTACATCCAAACAGCAAATTTGAATATGTGGTTGAGGGTCTGAGTGACCACCCCACCGATCCAGTACGTACCACTCCTATTTTCCATTGCCATTTGAGGCCCTTTGGTCACCAGTGGGCCTTTATCACTACAGGCAAGTGGGTCTTCGTGATCATCAATACTGGCTACGCCAGTATTGAGTCCTCCCCTTCAGACTTTCCATGGGTAAAATTTTCCAAGACTCTGGCTGTGGTCACGGCATTCCTCAGGAGGCAGGGCATCATTATATTCCCCTTCCTTGACTGTCCTTACCCCTCACATCAGCAAACACTAACCATGACACATACCACCAAAAACTGCTTCTCTTGCCTGGGTCTACTCATAAACATCCAGAAATCTACCTTAGAGCCAACCCAGAAGATAGTTTATTGGGGCATTCCTGGATGCCATGGCTGCCAGAGCCTACCTTCCAATATAGCGGTTCCAGATGTTGTGACCTTATCGAGGGGATCAGGACCCTTTCATGACCGCACGCATACGTCTTCAGATTCTGGGACACATGATGGCTACTGTCTTCATTGTCTCCCTCGCCAGACTACATATGCAATGCCTATAGACTTAATTTGCAACTGTTTATGTTCCCAAATGACACAGCCTTTCAAGACATCTTAGACTTCCACCACTAAGCCTCCAATCTCTCCAATGGTGTACCTCCCCACACAATCTCCTTGCAGGCATACCTTTCCATCGCCCAGATCTATCAGCTTGATGACAACCACTACTGGGTTGGGGCGCTTATTGCGACACACAGTCCAGGGTGGATGGTCCCAATCCAAGATGTGGTTTCATATCAATATCCTGGAACTCAGGGCCATCCGCAAAGCACGTGCACACTTCCTTTCTCTTATGGGGCAGAACCATACACGTCCTCAGACGACACCTCCTCTATGTTTTACATCAGTCAACTGGCGGGGGGGGGGGGAGTGCCTAATCATGCTCACTATGTGCAAAAGTAATCAGGTTCTGGATGTGGTGCCTGAAGAATACAACTTCAGCTACATGTGCATGTACATACCAGGCAGAAAGACCAAGCAGGCACTTCTTGGGACACCCCACGTGGGAGCTCAGCCTAAACAACATTATCCTCGCAATCTTCCGACAATCGGGGTTCCCTATTATAGATTTGAGACAGCAGCCAAATGCCACTGCTTCTGCTCCCGAGTGGGTCAGGGCAAGAGATCAGAGGGAGAAACCTTCACCATACCCTGGACCTCTCCCCTACTGTATGTCTTTCCGATGATTCCCTTACTCTCCAGGGTGATCAAGATTTGCACGGACTGAGCCACAGGATTTCTAATAGCTCCCTACTGGCCAAGATAACTGTGGTTCCCCTAACTACACCAGCACCAAGGCAAAACTCTCCATCTGAACCTCAGAGCCCTCAAACTCACAGCATGGCTTCTTCATGGTTCCAAAATGAAGAACTTACCTGTTCAGAGAGAGTGAAGCAGAGTCTCCCAAATAGTTGTCGCTCCTCCACGAGGTATACCTACCAAAATAAATGGAAACATTTTCAAGAGTGATGCCACCATCGTCAATGGCAACCAAACACGGTTCAGATGCCTACTGTGCTGGAATACCTGATAAAAAGGTCAGCGTCACTGAGATCCATTAGCTTTATTTGTATCCACCTGACTATCACAGCCTTCCACAACCAGTTGACGACTTTTTGCTCTTCACACATCCTATGGCAAGATGCTTCTCAGTGGGTTTGCAAAAGAAGTGTCCAAGTGTACGCCCACCGGTACTGCTTTGGGACTTAAACCTTGTCCTCGAAACTCATGAGAACACTCTGAGCCCCTAGCTACTGTCTCCCCACAACATCTAAATATGAAAGTGACCTTCATAGTGGCAATAACTTCTGCAAGAAGGGTGGGGGAAATTGCAGCCCTCCATGGCTCATCGACTGTATTCTACTTTCACTGATGATAAAATTATCCTCAGACCTCACCCCAAGTTCCTTCCTAAGTGATATCAGACTTCCTCCTTAATGAGCCCATCTACCTGCCTGCCTATTTTCCAAAACCTCCCAGCTCACCGAGGGAGTCGATGTTACATACTCTAGATGGTAGCTGAGCCCTTGCATTTTACATAGACAGGACCAAGGAAGTCAGGAGGTCAGACTTTTTTTTCTTTTCGTTGTCTGGTCCCTACAAAGGGGCCGTCTCATGCAGCATGACTCCAAGTGGATCGCTCATTACCTATAGGCTTCCTGCCAGCTTCATAGGAGGGAACCACCACAGATGATCACAGTTCACTTCACCCATGTGAACTGCTATCCTGTGTGCCGTACCCCTCACGGATGTAAGTAGAGCGGTGACATGATCTTCCCATCTCACCTTTGAACAGCATTACACTCTACAGCAGGGACCTAGACCTACTACTGCTTTAGCCAATGTGGTCCTTGCCTCTTCTTGCTAGGGATGTGAAGAACTAGTCATCTGTCTGATAAGTAAATGCTTATTGGGTAGTCGACTGGTTGCTTTGCCCCCTCCTAGGGTTGTTGCTACACTTCAAAGGCAGAGCTGCCCTAATGACTAATTGAATAGTCGATGCAAAAATGCTTTGACTATTCAATTAGTCAGTTAATTGATACTTAACATTCTTAATTGTCAGTCTTACAGAATAGCAGCAGTAAAAATTGACAACGCTCTGGTCAATTTTTTTGCTTTTACAGTTGGACAAAGCTGTGAGAGCAGAGGATTTAGAGCAGGAGTGGCCAAACTTCTTAGCCTGAGGGCCACATTAGGGGTCAGAAATTGTGTGGAGGGCTGGGTAGGGCTTCCACCCTGCCAGACTCTGTCTTGCAGGACTCCTGCCTCCCATCTAATTCCCCTGCTCTTTCCTTGAGGACCCCATAATCCCTTCTGCTTCCTGCCCTGCCTGGATCATGCTGCTCCCTGACTCTGCTTCTCCGAGCAGGAGCTCGGGCCAGACCCAGGGATCCGTAGGTCTGGATGTGCCTTGTGGGCCATAGTTTGGGGCCTCCTGAATTAGAGCCATCTGTTGGAAGAGGTAAGAAAGTACTACATGCTTGCATTTTTGGAGAATGTTTTATTCAACCATAAGTGCTAGAAATTTATTTTTACTTTAAATGAAAATTTATATTCTGCAAAAGTTATAACTGAAGAATATTACTTGTCCTAGAGAATACATTTTTTTCAAGCCCTCTGTAATTGTATTCAATATGACAAAATCCAGACTTTCAAAAGTATTCAGCATTTCACAGCTCCTGGTTTCATTTAGAGTTGCTTGGTGCAATGCACTTTTAAGAGTCTGATCACATAATTTGAGTGAATAAACACATTTTATTTGGAGTCCCTGGGATGGCTTTTGAAAAAGTAGAAGTGGCAGTTGGGTGCGTAAGACATTGAAAATTTACCACTTTAGCATAAATAAGCTTCTGTACCTAACATCAGCGGAGTCAACGGTCAGTGTGGTCATCTTTTTGAGAAATTTTGCACAATGACGGACCACAAACATTCCAGTTCTACAATGGTAGCAATGTTGGGGGGTTGCTTCAGGGGTCAGATACTTACATCACTGTCTTCCAGATCCATGCTGAAAGTACTTGACCTCTGCTTGCTGGTAATGAGCATAATACTGAATAGATGACTATTCTGGAACGTGTTGCTAATCTCTAAAAATATGAGAATTTAACTTGCTCTGCTGTGGTTTTAAGCACCTCAACTTGGTTGCTGGTATATTCCATGCTCTGTCTTCTGTTCAATAAATGCCTTTACCACAACTTCACAGGCATATGTGAGCGGAAATAGCAATAGGCAAAAAAATCCTCAGATGTATATTTTAAACAGCTCGTACTACAGAAGGTAAACAAACCAAGAAGTTTCATACTTTACAGACTTCTAAATTTCACACATTTAGGGGACAAGTTCACATACCGAATATTTGCTGCTTGGTTATGCCTTTAAATAGAATGTATATGGGGTTTATCTTCTGGAGGAACTGGTCAAATAATACTATATTTAAACAAAGTAGTAGTTGGTTGCTTTAATGGATTAGTTACATTTGTTAAGGGAGATGATATACAAGATACTTTTTGTCAGAATTTTCCTGTCTCTTAAAAATGGTGTTTTGGGTAGCTCCTTTCCATTCTTCGTTTACTTTAATGAGTGGGACGGGGACCTGAAATGCAGTTTCCTCCTTGGCCCTCATTAAGCTGTTGCTTTCTATTTCACTTTAATCTGCTCACCCCACACACCTTGTTTCTATGCATCTGTTCCCCTCCCTTGTTCCTGCATTTATCCCTTTCATCTTTTTCAATATCTTATGCATGTATTTTTTTTCTCTTGCCTCTGTTACTCATCCCAAGGATGCATTTCCATACATGTAAGACCTCATGCTGAACATTGGAGGCAATAAATGTCTCTACCACTAGTTCTTTGAAAGTTCCTTCTCTTTACTGGGTGGCAACTGCTTACTCTATATTCTGCTCCCATTTCTGTCTCATTACCCTGTGCAACAGCATCTGGTCACACTTGTAATCTTTCTTGCATTTTGAAACCTAACGGCACCGTTAGGTGAGAGCATTACTTATTAGGCTCTCCGGTTCTTGCTCTGTCACTCTGTTCAGTTGGGTACTATTTGGGTGATAGGTAGTCCTGGGTAAAAGAGATTACTGCTTTCTCATGTAGAAATAAAAAAAGCCCAGTCTTCTTGCCTTTTAAAGACTAGCTGGGTTATTTCATGTAGAAAGAAATATCTGTGAAATGCGGAAGGCTTGGTATTGTATTATTTATGTTGGACACATGCTAATTTCCCTGTCCTCTTCCTGATCATCTGGTTTGTGTTAGAGACTAGTCAGTACAAGCTTGACAAGTAACTGATATATCTTGAAATGTAACTTTTTTCATTAATGTCTTTGAGCAAAAAGGACTAAATTCCTCCTTCATACAGTAGCTGTCCACAAAATCTACTTTTATAAATGTGGTTTTTTAATTACTGTATTGTTAAAGTTAATGTGAAGCTTCAAGAAACTGAGTCTGTAATCAGTAACTCCTTGTGGTTATGAGCTTATCAGTTACCCAGACAGTTACACGCCAGGTACTGGGGAGCCAAGTGCTGCCCCGCACTGCTTATTGTGGATGCGAGTCTGCAGCGCGAGGAGCCAGCATGTAACCGCTAAAATTTTTAGCGGCTACATGGTTACAATAATAACCTTTTTTTTTTTTTTTTTTTTAACATCACTAGTCAGGGCATGACTTATGGCTGGTTCCTGTTAGGGATGTAAAATCCTTTTTAATCCGTTAAAGGGTTAAACATTATATTGAACTAGTTAGCTGTTCAAACAGTGGGGGAGTGGGGAGTGAGGGAGCAGGCTGGTGCTCGCTGTGATATAGTGGGCCTGGCTTCCTCATCCCCACCACAGGTAGGGGGCTGCTCAGGGCCCAGACTGCCATTTAACTGTAACCAGTAAGCGTCATCCGGTAAGGGTGATGCTTACTGGTTAGCCATCCACATCTCTGGTTCCTCATGGTCAGGTGTTGCCTGGTGGCTTAGCTCTTTGGCTAAAACCTTCTGGAATCCTACCCTTTCTAGGGTATTAATGTCCAAAAGAGAGAGAGAGCGAGCAAGCTCGGAAATCAGGGACGTTTTGAGGATTTGTTGGCAGGATGCTGCCTCTGTCCTGGGCTTGTTGCCATGTGGCTAGTCCATTATCTTTGTGGGCTTAGTTATCCCATTCACCAAATGGCAGGTAGTGAGTTGCCTTAGACTATTGGCTGGAACCACGCTGTCCTTTTTGAAGGAAGTAGCAGTTGTGCTCTTTTCTGGATGGCTTTCGAGACTGGCTAGATCTGCTCCTTTAACTTCCGTCTCCACATCTGCCATTGGACACTGGGGCTACATCTAGACTATACCTCTCTGTCAACAGAGATGTAGATTAGGCACTTCAAAATTGCTAATGAAGCAGGGATTTAAATATCCTGTGCTTCATTAGCATAAACATAGCTGCCACTTTTTTCAAAACGGCACTTTTTTGGGAAAAAAAAAAAAGGCAGTCGAGATGGATCTGTCGAAATAAACCCTTTCTCGAAAGAGCCTGTAAACCTCTTTTTGAGGAATACAAGATCTTTCGAAGAAGGGTTTATTTTTTTGACAGATCCGCATCTAGACTGCCTTTTTTCAAAAAAGCTCCGTTTCGGAAAAAAGTGGTGGCCATGTTTATGCTAATGAAGCACGGGGTATTTAAATCTCTGCTTCATTAGCAATTTCGATGTGCCTAATCTACATCTGTCAACAGAGGTGTAGTCTAGACACAGCCAGGTATAGCGGAGCAGAATAAGCTGTGTCAACAGGCTTTCTCTTTAGACCCTATGCTGGCAATGTGAGAAGGTTATCTGTCCCATCACAGGACCAATAAAAGACTTAAAACACCAGATCTGATCCCCGCAAGGTTTTTGTCATGTTAGCCATATGCTTTTCACTTTTAAAATTTAAAATAAAAAAAAAAGCCCCGCATGGCTTTTTAATCACTTAAACTCAGATCCTTCACTCTTGAGTTGTCAGTAGTAAGCTTATCTTGTGGATCTGTCAATGCTTCAAATGCTTGGTAAGCTTTTATGGCACAGCCAGTTTGTATGGTGAGTGTATTTGTAGGTGCGTGGGTTGTTTAAGCAAAGATTATGCATCTTAAAACTGCTCATGATACTCTTGACCCAGTGGGTTTTTCAGATATTTATGGTTTTCTCCAATTGTCTTTCTGCTAGAAATAATTTTACACAAAGAGGTCATAATCATGTGGCTTGACACACATTCAGTAAGAGTTCCTGTTGTAAGTGAGTTTTATGCAGGCTGATCACTGCTTGCAAGTTTAGAAAACAGGTTTATTTCAGAATTTACTTTATGTAAATTATGATAAGAAATGAGAACAGATTAGGAACAGAAATGAATAAGGGGGAAAGCACCTTACTGGAAACCCCCTGCTTTAGTTGTTTGAAAGATACTTACAGCACTGTACTGAGGAATTTGAATTTGGAGTTTTTAGCTAGAGTTCAGAATCTTAAGTTTGTACAGAGCCTGAAATGGGTTTTGAACAAATCTTTGGAAGGAGACGGAACTGTTCAGCCGACTTCCATTCTAGTAGCACAAAGTTTCCTGGCTTTTTAATGGCTTGGTGGGTTTTTTGCTTAACTTCTAGATATGTTTTTATCTCTTGAAGTTTTGAAAGTAGTCAGTTTGTCATGTGGAAAATGCACACCTGGAATTTTTACTGAAGTCTGAAAATGCTTTAACTGCAGTTAAGAGAAGTTGTCATGGTAGACTTATCTGCACTAATAGAAGATAAGACTATCTTGTGGATCTGTCAATGCTTCAGAGCACCAGGTCCAGATAGGAGTTGCTATACTGTGTTTAGGCATGTGCTTAGTTCCTCGTTTTATTAGTGTTTATCCACATTGAAGGCAGGTAAACAAAGCTACTGAATTTGGAATGAGAGGTTTGACAGAGCAGAAATACACAGGAGCCCAGGGAGGTTAATCTTTATGAGCAGAACTTCACAAAGTAATATTCAGCTGATATATTAGTGTGCCTTCATCGAAGGGTTGGATAGGGAGGGAGGGGGGAAAAAACAGTAATTCCAAGTGCCAGGGTTGGAAAGTACTAATGGTGAAAGATTGAGAGATTATTCTGATGTCTGTACCATGCCTTGGAGATTTAATTTCACTAGGAGTGAGACAGAGAATCACCAACTTGGAGGTGTGCAAATTATGGAAATATTGCTGGGTGTAAAGGAAGAACTGTGGAGAATAAATCTGTCCTAATTAAGATAAATCTTGTTTCTGAGATCCATTGGATTATAGAATAGTTCTTAATGGGGGCATCTCTGAGATTTAAAATTGGACTGAATGATGCTCTAGAAAATACACTGGAGGGAACACTTCTCCATTGGCAGCGGGATGGGTGAGACATAAAAAAACCCCCCAAGTTAATGATGGCAAAACTTGGGATGCCAATGTATAGACTATACAATTAACCTAGGTTTATCTGTTAATCCTGTCAACTACACGTATCAGAGGCAGCAAGTGGGAGGGGAAGGCAGGAGCCAGCATCCTTGGGCATCAATGCAGAGGATGACTAGGCAGGCAGAAGTAGATACACATGAGGAGCTGGCTCCACAGACTTGCCTCTCCCCCCCGCACCTACTGCCTCAGGTTGGTGGGGCTCCCTGGGAGTATGGCCGGGAATGCGCTGGCTGCTAGCTAAAGTTTGATGTGGTTACATGACTATTCAGTTACACGCTATCTTATATCCCTAGGAGAAACCTCTTTGAAACATCTCCAAAGGTCATTGGCATATAGACTGACAGCTGCCTAGGATGCCTTTTTAAAATGCCCCTTATCTTTAAAGTACCAGTTAAACATTTTATCAAGCTTATGTAACAAGTAGGAAGGAATGCAAAAGTTGAAGATAAAACTGTTAGTTTTATTTGTGTATCACAAGGGCCTCTATAAAGTGGGTTCTGTAGAACCAGTTATAACACTTGAACTGCTTAGAGTATTTAAGGAGGTGGTTTTTTGCCATCACTAACATTTCCTTCAGGTATAGTTTAGAACTTGAGACCACCATACTACCCTACTTAGGTGGGGTCATGGTCTTGAAGCTAGTTGGAGACTTTTTTCTGAATTCCTTTGAGTCAAAGGCATTATGCTTGGCGCAAGGGCATTTTTGAAACGGGCCCTGACTTAACACTGTATGTCTCGTGTTGGTTTGGTTTTACGGCTCAACTGCAAGTCTCCTCTAGTTAAACTTCACTGTTGAGACTCTGGGGAATGGCGAGAGATGCATTTACAGTGGCACATCAGTCCACAGTACAACTCTCATCACAAAGTTTTACTTACTGTGCCATGTTAGGGGGCACTTTTTATCTTCTGGAGTGCATACTTAGTTCAAACCATGAACTCAAACGTCGTTCATTAACCAAACTTTGCTTTCTTATGCAGAGAGAATTGATTGCACTTGAGCTTCGAATGATTTATTTAGCAAAATATTAAATTGGGTATTTCACTCATTTGCAAGTGAATATGTAGCTTTTGAACAATACAGTCCATAAATTATTTTATCCTATCTTTACTCTTACTGTCCCCCTTAGTTTGTAAGTTAAGTTATTGTAACTGGTTTTTCATTTATGGAATCATTTTACATAAATATGCTGAGAGAACGTAAACTCAATTCACTTTGCTCTTTTATGAAAAATTGTGTAACCTACATGACTGTTCCTGATGAAGGTAAAAGCTAGGACTGATCAGAAAATGTGGGAATTCTAGATTGCAATGAGAGAAAATAGCCTATGATAGATGTAGTATTTTAAGGCAAATTGTTTCTTTTCATTTCCTATTTGCAACGAGCTGCTGTTGGTTAAAAGAAAAAAATGAAACTAAATTTGCTCAATTTTCCTTCTGACATCTTTACTTCTACCATAAATGGCAATACTGTAAAAACATTGGTTAAGCACTTCCGGTGTGTGACTATATAGAGCTGTAGTTGGATGTTTACTTGCAGTTTCTTCATGTGGCTCGCTATAGATGTGGCTTTCTGTAGTAGGAAAGTAGACATTTGCACATAAAGTGACAGTGTAGCTTGTGAACTGTCTCAAATTCATACCCACCAAGTTATTTTTCTGTCTCAACTGTAACAGTATCTGGAAGTCAGGATACTTACTGGAAACTAATGCAGGAGGTCAGAATTAGATGGTTGGTTGGGTGAATGGAATTGGACAGCTAAAGGTGACAAGACAGCATTGCTAGTTATTAACTGGTTACGTCCACTAATGGGAGAGAATTAGAGACAACACTGATTTAAAATGTCCAAGTTGTAGTTAAAACTGTTGCTGCATTAGCTGATTTAATGACATGGATATCTAGACACTCCCCAGTAACCACAGACAACCCCCCCTTGAAAACTCTCTCAACCCTTGCTTAATAACAGCAGAAAATATGGCTCTTGTGCTTCTCGTACCCATGTATACTCCTTCTTCCTTCACCCAGTTCCCCATGATCGGTCGGTCCTTGTAGTCTGGAGTGATAGTGACTAAGAGCCGTACTAAACTACCTGCAGGTGCAAAAATGAAGGGGAAGAAACATTGTCGGTTGATTTTAGTATAAACAAATGTTTTGCTGGTAAGCTCTTTTTTTTTTAAAGGTGGAAAGTGGAGCTTATTTAAGTGTATAGACCAGTTGAAACCCAAGACCATAATTAATTACCCAGTGAGACACACCATTTAGAAAGTGAACAAAAGGTTCAGCTTTATTGAATTAAACTAGACACACATTCTGTGGCTAATGGTTACAGGTGGTAGTTGCAAGGGAGATGAGGTAACAGTAGTAACCACCGTAGCCATCTTCCTTTCTCATTCCTATTATTTATAGAACAGGTTTTGAGTTGCCAAAGTAGGCCCAAGCTCCTATGCTGGGAAATCCTGTTAGTGCACAAAGATTGGGATGTGTTAATAGATGCCATCCCAGTTCAGTTTCTATAGAGTTGCCAGACACCTGGGACTTTGGTATCTTTTTGGTCAGCGCTGCATTAGTCTGGATGGTGGTGCAGTGGGATAAAACAGGTTCACTGTCACTCCTGGCTCTGTGTGGCTCCCAGAAGTGGCCAGCAAGTCCCTGTGGCTTAGGGATCAGAAAAGTGCTGCATGTTGCCCCACTCAGAGCACTGCCCCCACAGCCCATTGGTGCACTGCATAGAGCTGCCTGGCCACCTCTGTGCCTGAGTCAGACATGCTGGTTGCTTCCTGAAGCTGCACCTAGCTCCACTGCATCACTTACTGGGAGACATCTGTGATAAGCACCACCGGGCTGGAGCCTAATCCCCATCATCCCAACCCCTTGTCCTGGGTTGGTATCCTGCACTTAACTCTTTCCCATAGCCCCCTTCTACACTATGATCCCTTCATTTCTGGACCCACCACAGCACTGCACCCATAGCCAAATCCCCCCCTCACTGCGCTGGGACTGGGGTTTGAGGTGTGGGAGGGAAAGTGAGTGAGGGTGGGAGAGAACAAATAAGGGCAGGGCTTAGGGTGGGGCAAGAGTGTTTTGGTAGGTGATAGCCCCTCCTTGGTTCACTTTTTGAGAGACCACCTTCAATCAAGAAGCTAATCTAGCTCCTTTTCTTAATATTGCAAGAAGAGACCATCTCCTTTTTATGAGCAGTGCCAACCTGTCTGTCAAACTCTGCTGTGAGTAGTACTGGTATTGACCAGTGGCAGTCATTGCTAGAAGGTGCATATGAAACTGGCTTATGGAACCACTTTTGAGTAGGGAGTGTTGTTCTGCCCTTCCTTAGAAACCTGAGGTAGGTAGTTCTGGCCAGTGACATTTCAGGCACTAGCATTGGGTTTCACCTACATTTTAAAGTTAGATAATGGGCAATGTTCAGTTTGACAGTTGTTCAGTTAAATGTAAGCATGTGAAAAGAATGCATTGATAAGGATATGTAGGTACTTCATAAATTGGGCACTGCCAAATTCACAGTCCATTTTGGTCAATTTCACGGCTATAGGATTTAAAAAATAAATTTCACCACTTCAGCTACTTAAATCTGAAATTTCATGGGGTTGTAATTGTGTAGGGACACTGACCCAAAAAGGGTGCCATAAGCTTATTGTTGGGAGGGAGGGGATGGAACTGTGGTATTGCTATGCTTCTTTGCTGTCACTGGCAGTGGTCCTGTCTTCAGAGCTGGGCAGTTGGAGAACAGTGTCTTCTGGGTGGGATCCGAGCTCTGAAGGCAGCCCTGCCACCAGCAGTAGTGCAGAAGTAAGGATATTGTCACCCTTATATTTGTGCTGGCCTCTCTCAGCAGTCACCATTCTCATGCTGCCCAGCTCCAAAGGCAGCAAAGTAGAAGTAAGGGTAGCAGTGTATGGTATTGCCACTCTTATTTGTCTGCTATTGGGGCATGGTCTTCAGAGCTGGTTGCCCGGCCAACAGCAGCTGCTCTATGGCTGCTCAGGTCTGAAGGCAGTGCAGGAAGAAGGTTGGCTATTCTGAACCTGCCCCCCACTACAGACTTTGCAATTTCCCCCCTGCAAATCCCTTTTTGATTGGAACCCCCGATTTGAGAAATGCTGGTCTCCCCTGTGAAATCCTTATAGTATAAGGTAAAAGCACATAAGACCATACTCAATGAGCGGAGACCAGACTTCTGTCACATGGTTTTTTTTAATGTCTGAATTTGATAGGGACCTGTTCATAATAGTTTAAAATACTAATTCCAACCTCAAATGCGAACTTTTATGCAATACTAGGTTATCTAGAAAGTCACAAAAATACTAGGTGGTTAAAATTCATTCCCAGCAGAGGGTCCCACAAATGCTGCTTAAACACTAGGATGTAAGTATGGCATAAAGCCTTGTACAGGCCTTCTGGTGCCCAAAAGAGAGGGGTATATGTGTGTGGTTTTTAAACAACCCTAGGGTTTTCCTAAAATCTCCTATCGATGTTGCTGCTGATGGCTGCAATGGAGAGAGCCCTAGTACAAGGTTGTGACTTTTGGTAGTGGAAGTCTGCAGGACTAGTGCAGGGTATTTCTAGTCAAGGCTTCTCCACATCTTTGAAATGTGCTTCTCCAGCTTGACTGGCAAATGTGATTGCAGAGTTTGAATTAGTTTCAGAAGCATATGTAGTGGTATGTGTGTGTTTGGTTTTTTTTTTTAAAGCCTCCTATATTGGCTTTTACAAAATATATCCAAATAACATATTTGTATGGCTACAGTGCTAGTGGGGCCAGTTTAGGTTTTTCAAACACTTTTTTATTTTAAAAGTAAAACATTTATCCAGAGTGTCCATGGGTCCTATTGTCCCCACCCACTATAAGAAAGCTATGTGCAAAGATCTGTTACCTTTTTTAGGTTTAGTGGTGGTTTGCTCAACAGACTACTAAGATATGGAACGCATTCATTATTGAAAGTGGTAGTTTTCTGGTTTTAGCTGAGAATCCTAGATTTCTCAAGCAGACTTAATTCCTCTCCTAAAGACATTGTCTAGAAGATATCACTTGTTGCACACTTGTCAAAACCCAAATTAAGTTGGGAGGCATACATCTATTGGGGAGAGGGAAGATGGCCCCCAAACGTTCATGATCATCCCCTGTGCTTTACTGGAGACTAAAAGTTGCTTTTAATACAGAGGCATGCATAACAAGAAATAGATTTGGTAAATTGGGAGGAATTTCATTGTCCAGTAGCTGAATTGTGTGTCACTCTTAGTGCTACTAAATTGGATATTTTTTTATAGCAGTCTTGTGGGCAAGAGGGGAATTGATTTAAATCAGGTTTATTTAACTCCCTAGTCAAGAAGACTTGATTTAATCATGGCTTTCTACATAAAAGTGCATTCCTGTTGGTGATTATAGCCTTAATACATATTCTTCACAACTCAGATGTAGGTTTCATTTTTAGAAGGTGTACACTATAAATTTTTAAACTGATTTAGTTTGAAAACTTTTCAGGTTAGTTACAGCTAATCAGAAAATGAATGATTATTTCATTTAGCAAGGTAGATATTTATGAAATCATTGGGAGGTGAACGATCTCCAGTTCAACAGGTGAATCATTAATATTTGAAGGGTTTTCTTGCCATGCTGTATTAGGAAAAGAACATCGCCAGACAGATATTTAAACTGTTTTACTTTACTAAAATAACACCATTATGTATTCTGGATTTTTTTCTTCAACAAGCATAATATTTTAACCAAAGGCATATGTTTTCAAATTTAGTTAAACATTCAAGATTTTTTTAAAAAATTAAGCTTGTTTTTTCTTAACTAAAATAGTTAATTGAATTTTTATTAAAACAAAAATTAAATTGACCGTAAGCCGGGTCAACATGAGAAACTTAAAATATTAGCCTTCTGTTCACTGAACTTTTTGAAACTTTGCACCCTTAGAGGAAAGGGATTGACTCTGGGTACACAAATTTGCAGAGGTACAATAGGATTGAGGTCTGCTTTCTCACCTCTTAACAGCAAAAATGTTTTTAAATATTAACAAAACTGTTATTTCTGGGGAGGCAAATCCACAGTTTGAGAACTGCATGTCTGATGGTACTTTCTAAACTGAGTACTGAGTCCCATTGGGTAGATAGAAAGCTTAACCTTGATCTATACAGAAGGTTCTGGAGCTCCCTAAGATTGGGTCCCTAATCCATGAACCATTGGAACTCATTTACAAAACTTTTTTTAAAAACTTTACATGAATTAGAATGTATAATTCCTATTCCATGATCTCTTTCAGATGAGGTATCTTAATTAAAAACTCTTTCCATAGGTTTTTTCCTCAAAGCATTTTATCAAAAAAATCTGATTTTAAAAAAATCATTTTTATTCGCCATGCCTGTAGGATCAATAACCTTAGCTTTTCTTAACACCCAGCAAAACCCTGCATCTGTCTAACGTGTGGTTCCACTTGAGATGTTACTGTAACAGCTAGGTTGGGATTTTCCACTGCTCGTGCCAACACACCATATGTTAAAAATACTGCTTTTAAAAAATCCAGTGCTCAAGGATGGTAAGAATCATAATTTTATGCACTATAGAGGGGAAACTGACTCAAATTTTGATTATTAGTAGTGCTTCTCATAACTGACTTTCTTCAGGTTAGATGGCTCTTACAAGCTGATCTAAAAGCTGGTTTATTACTTGTATAATATTCTTACTTGTGAAAAGTACTGAAGCCCCATGTCCATCTCCAGATGAGATAATTATGACTGCATGTTGTCTTCCAAAGCACGTCAGGCCAGTCCTGCAGTTTTAGTACAAGTTGGACCTCTCTTGTCTGGCACCCTCGGCAGCTGACCCGTCCCAAATGAGGGAATTTGCTGGATATGGAGAGGTCTCCTGCCAGTGGCATCCCAGGACGCTTCCCCTCCTGCAGTTGGCTCCACTCCGGCCCCAGGGACTGGACTTGGGCTCCAGCCTGCTGGGGCTCCACAGCCCCACTTCTCCCCTGCCTGACTGCGGATCCCTGCCAGCGATGGGGCTCGCCTCTCCCACTGTTGCCCCACCCGACTGGGGATCCCCAGGCACTGGGGCTCCTGATCCAGCAACATCTGTGGTCAGTCTGCTGGACCAGAGAATCCTGTGTTTCAGAGGTTCAAGCTGTAGTAAATTTTCCTTCAACCGTGTTTGTTCCTTGGCATCTCAGCTGAGGCCACCAATGAGTGCTGAATTAAGTGGCTTAGTAAGTGGACGCTTGCACACTAGGAACTGCATAGTGACTGCCAAGTTACTTCATGCAAAATAGCATCCAAAAGCTATCACTGTCTGATGGCTATCAATTTAAATCAGGCTGCAGTTGAGCTAGGATGATAGACTTTGTCCTGTTAGCCATTTAGTTCAACACCTAGATATTAATCACTGAATTTAACACAGAATCAGTACCCTTGTATTTTAACATTCATGGAAACACCCAGATTCTTATGTCACATTGCAACAAAGTAGAACAGATGAATTGCTTTCAAAGTTCAGTGTGTGCGCCACTCATTTTCTGTGTCTCTACACTCATTTAACTTTTTTCCTGTTCAGAGTGAATTTTCTAGGGTTTTCTTAATGCTATTTCTATTGTATTCAGTTGTCATTTCTTAGATGAAACATGATATATTTTGCTGACTGAAGCTTTAATAGCTCCATGTAACTGATAAGATTCAAATAGCTGCCACTTGGGTTGTGAAAGGAAAATAGCATCTCAAGTATTCAACTGTCTCTTATTGTAAACAGAATATAGGACCCACTCGTGTAATTTTACCGTTCACATGTATTTGATCGTAGTTCAGGAAACCCATTTGAGTAATTATGCTAAACATACTGTCAAATATGAAGAAGTCATTATCTTGATCTGTGTATCTGTTGCTATAGCAATAAACGAATAGATAGAGTACATTAAGCCTATGAAGGCATTGGGAAAGAGGGAGGGGTTTCATGTCATTACAGCCATTGTATGCTAAAGAACAAGACATTCCTTTTTGTTATAGCAACTGAGCTAAGATTTGATGGTTCCATAGGGAATTGCCCGAGTTCAGTTAAGATTTGAGCACCTTCATTATGCATTTCTATGCCGTTTGAATTTCTGGGTTACTTTAAGTCTGAGTTTCTTGTATTTTTAGGGTTTGTGTTTTGATGAAGACTGTATTACCCAAACTCTCATATCAAATTGTATATGACTGGGGCTTCAGCTTGAAATGCTAATTGACATAGGGCATCCATATGCACTCTCCCTCAGTAGGCACTCTGAAAATCCGTTCTGCTAATCTGCCAATTCCATATGTCTTGTCACAGTTACAGGGCTCGCTGTATTTCCCATCCCCTTCTGGCCTCTCTGTGTATGCCCCCCTTAGATCTTACGTGTTTACTTATCCTGTGTGGCATTTCTCAGTTCTCCCAAGGTCCCATTGTCTTCTCAGGTCCCATTGTCAGCTGATCTTGCCCTTTGGTCTATCTGAATTCAGACACCTATGCCAGTTTGCACTGTGGACAGTGGTAAACAATGATCAGAGGGTGCTCTTAAAATCAGAGTATTGTTTGTTTTACTAGTGGGAATAAAGTTTGAGGTAAAAGCGTGAAGCCAGCTGCATATATTTGTCTTACCTAAAGAATTGTCATCCTAACCAACACCCCAGTGGAGTGTTCTCTCTTTTTCAGGTTGCCCAAATAGTGACCTTTCCCTCTTTGGTGTGCCTTTTTAAACCTGACAGAATTGTTTTTTACTTTTGCTTGGTCACATTAGAGAGATGCTGTTGCCATGGGGCATATGCAATCCAATGTCTGTTCTGTGTGCCGATTCTGCCACCATCGTTCCCCTGAACATGTGAGAACATATGAAGATTCCAGTGCTGTTAGCCTCTGCCATGCAGGGTATTGAAGTCACTACGCTACATGCCTTTTTATTTGGTGTTTTAATGATTCTGTCACCGAAATAGCAATATCTATGCCCTGCTGCCGGTGTAAGGACTTTGACTGAGAGAAAACTGTTGCCAAGGTGATGTTTTCACTTACCAGAAGATTGACTGGCAGTCGATTGTCTGGGGTTAAAGTTGGTGGGGGTCTAGTAAACACTCACTAAATTGAAAACTGAGAGCACCCCCGTTGACTGGGGTGGTACTCAGTCGCGAGGAGTAAAGAAAGTCAACGGGAGAGTTTCTATTGTTGACCTCCCCCTGTGGGGTTGCCCCAGAAAATCGAGGTGAGGTACATAGAGTTCAGCTATGCATTTGTTGTAGCTGGAATTGCGTATGTTAGGTTGATTTTTCTCCACCAGTGTATACCTGGCCTAAGATAACCAGATCTGGTAGTGCAAGACCTGATGGGCATGGATCGAGGTGGGAAATAGTTTTCATTCCTGCTGCTTTCTCTCACGTGTGGTGGTGAGTCATTTCCCAAAGTTGTCTTAGCCCTAGCAATCAGGAAACATCCTGTCATCGTTTTCACCACCCTCCATTTTCATCATAACTCTCCTTAGCACTAAGGAGACAACTCAGTTTCCACAAAGAGGTGGGAAGAATATTGACCAATTTCCCTTGTCATATAGTTCATATAGCTGGTATCAGGCAACAGAATGCATGATGAGGGTATCCAGATAAATGACACGAAATCTCTCGAGCATCACTGTTCCATAGAAGCCTTTTGCAAGGGAAAAAGGGGCAGGATTTTTTTGAAAAGTTTCTCCAATATTTTATTAAGTACTTTTCTGAAGTCCACAGACCATTTTGATGAATGACTGAATAACAGTGACTGAGGTCCCAACTAAGCCTTCTCAATTCTCATAATTGGTCCTGTGGACTAGATTTGTAAAATCTTTCAGTTAATTATCACCTGATGTTACCTAAAGCCATTTTTTGAGACCAGGTGTAGCAAATGATTCAGAACTTTCAAAATATGTAGTAATTTTGAAATCCATCTTTCCAAAACAGATGTTGTAAATCCTGAGATTTGAGAGAGAATTCACTGCCTACCTCCAAACCTGTGGCATGTTTGTGGAACTGACTTTCTTTGGATTTGGGGTTTAGAGAGACAAATAAGTTTTTAATATACAAAGCAAGTTTTGGGCTGCTCTGGGGAATGGTTACTGCCCCTCAGTCTATTTTAGAATAAATATACAAAATGAACTCAGTGCTTGGAAAAAATATGGAATGACTGGTTTAGCAGTTCAAGTATTGTGTCCAGAGAAAGTGTACCAGGAGGTCACATACACACTTAATCACAGATGTACAATAAATTTAATGCAGACAAGCTGGTTCATGAAACTTGCATGCTCTGATGCTGCTTCATGAGCTGTATCAGACTTCTCCCTTGGAAGTCAGGGAAATGTTGGGGATTTAAAACAGTATTGTATTGACAAAGAACTTTAAAATGGCAGTTACATTGTTGCAGTAGGGAATCTTAACTTTTGCTTGTAATTTGGACAGGTGCCATACAGCTCATCTTTTGCTGCTGCTTGTTTTTTCTTAACTGTCATTACGATGAAGTATTCTACTTGCCTTAGCCACTTTTAGCATTACAAGATGTGCAGTGGTGTCTATTAATGCTGCACATAAAATCTGAACTACAGCATTTCCTGAATTTGCTTTTGTCTTACATATAGTTACATAGCCCTTTTATGTGTCTCATTGTATAAAATAGACTTGTATAAGTGTTTTGATGTAATCATAATGCGGTTCACTAACTCAGTTTTTTCAGTCTGTCCTTGTAATGACTTTTGCTACCTGAGGTAAGTAAAACAATTGCATCCTCTTTTCCTTCAAAACGAATAGAAAGTGTCACATTGTATTGAAGTTAAATCGGCTAACATTACCTAGAATGGTAGTGGGCAAAAATGTTGCTTAACCTGTTGGTATTTCTGTTAGTTTCCAGGCTTTAAGACTGCCTCTGTTACAGAACTCCCACAGTGCTAGACAGGAATTTGAATTCCTGAGGTAGCCGTGTTAGTCTGTAACTTAACAACAACAAAAAAAGTAGCACTTTTGTGGGCAAAATCCTGAATGGTTAACCAGTAAGCATTACCCTTACTGGGTGATGCTTACTGGTTATGATTAACCGTCAGGGGCTGGAGCTGCCCCCCACCCTGACACAGGCAGGGGGCTGCTCTTAACCCTGTCCTGTTTAAGCAGTTAACTGATTAAATAGGATTTTTATATCCCTATGCTAGATGGGTTTCCCAGGACCATGCACACTCCAAGTCAATTTACTTGTGCTGCAGATTCAGACTATACTATGCCTTGTTCAAATTCTTTATTCCAGTTAGTCTTGCCTGTAACTTTTAATAATGAAGGTATATGCGTTTCTTGTCATCAAGAATGTCATGTTTACAGCCTCTAACTTCAGTTCAGATGCAAGAGCACTAGAAGTTGGCCAGAAGCTGTGAACATCTTACCCTTGCCACTAGAGGGCTCGTGGGTTATATATGCATACTGATGTATTGCAGTAAGGTGCCATTGCATAATTACAAACTTTAAGAAGGTTTATTCTCTGGAACAAACTACGGTATGCCTCAAACTGGATGATTTGGGTTACTTAGCGGATACAGAATCATTACTTTCAAATTTGGAACCTTGTTTCCCAAGGCTCTTGACATCTTATGGTCATCTCTACCAGATACCTGAGTGGAGGATATTTCTCATAGCAATAGCTAGAGCCACAGAGTGGTGAGCTACAGATCAGATGTGTAGTCCTCTCTCTTAACTACATTTCACATGGGAAGTGTGGCTGGGTCATTTTCAACTCATCTGTTGCCATTTCAAAGAGGCCTCTTAACCTGCTTGTGTGTTTCTCCAGTATCTTGTACACCCTTAAGATTTACCAGATGTTGGTTCACCTGGATATTACAAGTATTCAGCTAATTTGAAGACTACATCCATTTGTGGCTGTTCATTTGTTTGTTCGTGTAACTTGCAAAGTTGTTGCTTCAAGCTTTGTGTATATTGGAGTCAGATGTGGGAGGATATTATGGTTGCTTCCAATATATTCTTGGCCTGCAATCTCTAGATGTTGCAAAACCACCAAAATGAATCCTTGTTCACTAGAAGACCATTTTCCTATGGTATACTAATCTCTTACAAGTGGGAATATCTATACCTAGAGGCTGTGTCTAGACTGGCAAGTTTTTCCGCAAAAGTGGCCGCTGTCTAGACTGGCCACTTGAATTTGCGCAAGAACACTGACTATCTAATGTATGATCATCAGTGTTCTTGCGCAAATACTATGATGCTCCCGTTCGGGGGGGGGGAAAAGCCCTTTTGTGCAAATGTGTTTGCGCAAGAGGGCCAGTGTAGACAGGGGAGGACTGTTTTGCGCAAAAAAGCCCCGATGGCGAAAATGGTGATCGGGGCTTTCTTGCGCAAAACCGCGTCTAGAGTGGCATGGATGCTTTTCCGCAAAAAGTGCTTTTGCGCAAAAGTGTCTGTGCCAATCTAGACGCTCTTGTCCGCAAATGCTTTTAACGGGAAAGCTTTTCCGTTAAAAGCATTTGCAGAAAATCATGCCAATCTAGACGCAGCCAGATATTTTTCTGTCTATAGAGTGGTGTTTACCTAAGGTGCATACATTGTTGTACAGCCAGAGTTGGTTGTGATCTTTTGTTCATGGAAGTCACAGTGTCTGCTTGCCTCCTTAATAAATCTTCTTGGGTGTCTGCATCCCCAGTTGTATCAGAATAAGTCTTTGTCTTTGTCCCTTGCTAGCTGTTCGGTCTCGTGCTCAAAAAGCTTTCACTATGGGATGATAGTGACGTTATGTATCCCACAGCCCCTCGCCTTGCCCTGAGCCATGTGGCTTCCCACCTCCCCGGTGCTCCAGGGGAGCTGTGAGCTATAAAGCCAGTCCAGCTTGGGCCCTGCCCCTCCTGGCACTCGTGGATGGGGCAAAGCCAGGCCTGGTGCAGCTTGGGTCTGGTCTCTTCTGGCAGCTTGGGCGGGGGGGGGGGGGTCAAAGAGCCAGGGCCAGGTGGAGGGTTTCCCAAGAGCTGGGGCTGGCCAGGGCAGCCTTGGGGCTGGGTGGCCTCAGCCTGGGTCCTCCCTGGGGGCAGGGAGGAAGAGCTGGGATCAGGGTGGCCTCAGACCCTCCTCATAGGTGAGGAGAAAGGGGGAGAGGAGCTGGGACCTCCCCAGCTGAGAGGGGGGGTTGGTGCACATAGCAAGCCCCCTAGTTTCTTGTATATTCCTTTTTGTAAGTTTCACAATGTCTTAATCAGCATTTGACTCACTCTACAAATAGACATGCATTGTGACAGACACAATGACCAGAAAGAGAGACCAGCATCTTCTGTCTTCTGCCTAAAACAAATCTGTCCAAGACACATCGGCATCTGGTTATCTGCCTAAAGAACATACAGTAATTTTGAATATGGACATGACTCCTTAATAGCTGAACATTCATTTTGCAGGATCCCTGTAAACCCCCCTCTGCTCTCTTCCAGTTGATATGAGGTCTCTGTGGGTCACAGGCACTTGTGGTCTCCGTCAGTCTTTTGCAAAAGTTAAAAGCACTTTATAAAGCTTTTGTTTCTTAGGGGTCATCTTGATACCATTAAGCCAGAGGATATTGTTCTGGGGAAAGGATTTCAACATCTTGTGAGACTGAGTTTGTGGCAGTTCCTAGATCAGGGCTACTCAACATGCAGCTTGCAGCCTGTTTGTTTGCAGCCTGCTGTGGTGTGGTTTGGGTTTATATGGGGCTCAACACATGGCCTGTGGGTGGGATCCTTTGAATGTGGCCTCTACTGGGAATACGCTCCACAACAGTGAGGCGTTTCCCAGGTGGGGTGAGCACTGAAAGACGCAAGTGGGCGGGTTGGCTGGCTGGAACACATGGATATAGGGTGTCAGCATTTCTAGCCCCCGGGGAGGAGGTGCCGGGAGTGCTAGGGCATTTTGGGAAGTGCTGGCTGCTTAGTCTTGTGGGCAGAGCCTGAGAGGTGCTGACTGGCTCACACTGGCCACATTTGGGTCTGGCGCTGCAACTTGAGGCTTAATCTTTGTATTTGTGCCCATCACTGAGAGAAGCTGTTGGCATATATTTGCGTGTATATGCAACCACACTTAAGTTGCGGCTTTTGGTATGTACTGTGAGTATCATTGTGGCCCCCGGACTCTGAAAGTTGAGTAGCCCTGACCTAGATGCTGAGAAGATCCTCAAGGTTTTTTTAAAAAGGAGGTAAAGACTTCTTGTGTGTTAGTGCACATGTGCGTTAGAGAATGCAGAAAAAATAGAAACAAGCCACGTTTGATTTTTGTTGTTGACTTCGTTCTACATTGTATTCCTGAAATGTATAATTCAATGAAGTCACATTCTTTAGTGTGTGCTCCAGTTTGGCTCACTGATATGTCTTGAGTAAAGAGCTGAGAGAAAGTTGTCACCTTACAAAATGTAAAGAGAGAAACATGGGGCCCTAGAGCTGCAATTGCGAGATTCTTCTATTTAACCCCAAAAGGACCACTGTGATTAATCCAGCCTTGTACATAACATAAACCATGGAATGTCCTTGAAATAATTCCTATTTGAATTAGAATTCAGTAGTTCCTGAATGCCACCTTTTTATTTGTTAGGTGGAATTTATGGCTTGTGAGATTATGTATTGGTGGGCCTTGGGTGCAGAAAAAACCCTCTCGTGTAGTATTGCTGCATCTGTTGCACAAACTCTGAGTTTCCCATGCATTTTTGTTCTTCCAGCATGTTGGAGAGGGATTTTAATAAAGTTAATTGAGTTTTATGGCAGGGCAATTTATGGTTTCTTCAGTAGCTTGTGTTCTTATTTCTTTACAAACTCCAAGTGAACAATGGAAGACTAGAGGGATAAACAGTGTAAAGTAGTTGCAAAATTGTTTGTTGCACAATAAGTGTGAAGTGCAAACTGGTAGTCCTGAATTAATTAGTTGTGGAAATAATTAGAAACAGAAGCTCTATTAAATAATTACTGGTCCTAGTTTTGTGGGGTTTTTTAAACCATACTCTTGACCTTTAATTATGTTTTGAACTTACCTAAGGTTCGTTCTTTTAATTTAATAGATATCGTTTTTCTAATTAATGATTTAAAACCATTCTTTTTCCTGATTAAAATCTAAAATTGCCTTTCTGAAGTTGGTATGCATTTTAGCAACTGAACTTCAGTGTTGGCTGTCACGGTTATGTCCAGAACATTCAGATTCATCTGCTTTGTCTGTAATACTAATACTGCAGTATGTGTTACAGGCATCTGTACTGAAGATTCTTAAAGAAAAATTGACTTAGGGAATCTCCCACTGAGACTTGAAATGCTGTGCTCCTATCCTTAGCCATGTGCTCCTATTCTTAGCTTTGTCTAATATAGTAATTGTTTAACGAGGCCTATCGTCTTCTCTACCTGGCTTTCTCGTTCTATTTTGATTTTTACACTGAAGTTATCTGATAGCTTGTTGCCTTGGAACGTGTTTATTATAAATACCTCCCTGTGGCTTACGTGTGAGATGAAGAAAAAGATGAAGGGCTGTAGTGAAAGAAACCCTTGAACAACCAGTACAAGTAAAAACATGAAGAATAAATACAAGCAATGGGTTGCTTAAGTTATTTTTCTTTTAATTGGAAAGTCTCTTCAAGCTACCTTTTCTCCATCTGGGATTAAAACCTCTTTGCATTGATTTATCTCTTGGAGCATAGAACATTGGCTATTCAACACAAAGAAGTTAACAAAATATATATATATATAGATTTTTTTTTTTTGCTTTCATTAAAAAAATAAGGGCATATCTGCAATATAATGGTCTGTATTGTAACACTACAGGCTGCAACTATGTTGCTATTGTGTAAATGCTTTGGATGTTGTCTAAGGTGCGCCCCCCCCCCCCCAATCAAGAGGCACAAACTAGGTTGATGAGAGAGTTCTTCCATGGACCTAGCTGCACCTACAGTTTAGGTTAGATCAACCTCACGATATGGCACAAAGTGTGGAATTTTTCACATCTCTTCCAGAATATGATCTGAGGAAGTGGGTCTGGCCCCCAAAAGCTCATCACCTATTAAACCATCTTGTTAGTCTTTAAAGTGCTACATAATTTATCCTTGTGTTTTAGCTAACCTAAGTTTTAGATGTAGACAAGGCCTGAGACTTTGATCTTTCAGGTACAGTTCTGTGTTGGGGATTTCCTCCCCCAGGTCCACACTGTCTTCCTTAAAACATGATGCTTGAAATTGTTTTTCCTTCACCTTCAAAATGCCTTCCCTACTCTCTTAACAGTGGCAATTTGATTTCAGGATTTATGTGCCTCCTAAACATTGGCATCTTATGTTCTCTACTTCAAAGATGTTTCTGCCTTACGCTATTGTATGCCTCAGTATTTCTGCTTTAATGATGGATCACAATCTTTTTTATAAATGTTAATCTTCATATCACACCATGTTTTAAATTCCGATAGGGAATTTGTAAATTTGTAATGTGATAAGAGGGAGAGATTTTGGCTACTTAAGTAACCAGTCTGAGGAGATCCATTTTGCCCAACTATCTATACTGTTTGCTTTCAAGTTCCCAAAATAATTCAGTTCAGTAACTTGTGAACCAGACTTGCTGTTCGTTAGTGCTTTGATACTTTTTTCAGATAATGAGCAGCTCCTATTTTAAATTTTACTGCTGAAGAGTGACCCTTAAGTAGCGGGAAGGAAGGAGGTGCCTAGATTGTGAAATGTACACCTATATTGTTATATAGGTGGGAATTTCCATAGTCTAGACAAAACATAGTTTGGAGACATCCAGGTTACAGGTAAGCTAGCTTAGTATTTGCATGTGCTCCATCTTACCAATTTGAGCTCAGTACTGAATGATATGGTATTTAATATGCTGACTTGAATTGCAAACTCTTAAAGGCTGACACTTGTGTGAAAGCTCATATTTCAGAATATGACAGGCATCTGAGGGTGTAATGTTAATTACAAGCTCTGATCTTTTTTGAGCAGTGTATGGGGAGAAATAAGCTATCTTGTGAAAGAGGGAAGTGTATATGTAATACCAAATCTTCTAAATATTAATCTTTTCTGTCTTAGAAACACTCTTGAAAGCTCTTTTCAGACTTGACTCTTACTCTGAGTTAAACAGAAAAGAAAAATGAGTCCAATATTTTCTTTTGCCCTGTAAGGCAGATATTACTTTTTATATCCATAAATTATGCTGTATGTTGGACATGTTTGGTTTTTTTATTCTCATATTTGACTAAATGACAGCCTGGTAATTTGATTTATTCACACAGTAAAGTTGCATCTAAAAATGTGCATTAAAAAATTGACCCCCTTCCTCTTTTCTCTTACACTATATACTGGAGAATAAGTTTTATCTAGGCTTTTCTCACTGTCACAGTTCTAAAATTGTATATCCACTTCTTAAAACTTGCCTGAGTGTTGCAAAGTACAAAGCTGAGACAGTTTTAGTACCATCTTATTTTTATAGGGTTGCATGAATTTGTGGTCTGGAAACTATAGATGTGGCAGACTTAATTATATAGGTGATATTTCTGTAAAATGCTCTAAACATGTTGATATCCATGACTGTGCTCAAAACCCAGGAAAATTTTGATGTACACAATGTGAAAAATGTCAAATCCTTCTATTCTTGCAGACTTTTGATGAAATTATCTTGTGACTTCATTTTGAAAATACCCGTACATCTGTTGTTGTTGGAAATGCATTTATTTCATTTTTTCCGCTAAGATATAACATACTTTATGCTTTATTTGACAAACAGTTTAGACTTGAGATTGCATAAGTGTGGTTTTTTACAAGAGCTCCGGGTTTTTTTATTAATGTTAATGACAACTAATATTCATGACTTTACATGCAGAATGGGCTTAGCTGTATATTGATCAGTTAGTTTCAAACAACCTCAAAATGCATATAATCAGATACATGGAAAATAATAGTTCACAAATGGCTTGATAGGAGAGTAATACTTACTAAAAATATTACACAAGATACTTTTTCCAGGTTTCTGGTTTCTAAAGAAACTAGTACTTAAATGATGGATCATATGCTAAACATTGATCGTAACTGAGTCAGTTGACTTTGGGGATAGAAATAACTCCAGATATACGAATGATTATATCACCCAGAAAACAGTTGATTACATGTTACAACACTATAATTATAGGTGGAACCCAAGATGGTATCTACAGTTAAGGTTGCCTAATGGCAGTGTTATAAGACTCAGTTTTCAATTGGCTTGTAGCTGCATCTAATTTTTAACAAATATGTCTGAAATTCCATTTGCTGGAGGTCTGCCTGAGATTTGACTGGCTTTAAACATTGTGGTTAAAATTGAGGTTAGGAGAAAATGAATATTAGTTGGCCTCTGTTGCCATTTTGTTGACAAGCTCTAGCACAGTGGTCCTCAGAGTGGGGTCCAGTGGGGAGCCTGTGTTGGTGCTCCACCCTTGCTGGCCCCAATAAGGTTAGAGTGCCAACGCCATTTTCCTGGGGAGGGGGGGAGAGCCCTGAGCAATCTGGCTCGAGGGAAAGAAGTGGCTCTGCATGCTGCTGCTCCCCTAACCCTCCCCCGGCTGGGGGAACAGCAGGGCACAGATGTGCTGTCTGGAGGCCTTCCCTGCAGTGGCCAATAGGAGCAGCAGGAGGCAGCATTACACAATGCCTGGGAGTGGCAAGGAGCATGAAGGCAGGTAACCCCCCCCCTCCTTCTCCTCATGCCCAGACCCTGCATCCCACCCCTTGCATTGAGACCCATCACCCCCAGCTCACTCCTGCCCCCTCCCCCGGGCTAAACAACCTATCCCCACCCTTCACCTGACCCCTTCTCCCAACCTGCTCCTGCACCCTCATCCTACTCATTGGCAGCCCTGTCCCACACACTGAACCCCTCATTTTGACCCCATCCCAGAGCTCGGAGTTCACAAAATGTACTAACCCCTGCTATGCTGTGGGTAGGAGGGGTACATCAGACCACCAAAGTGACCAGTCATGTCTGCCACCATTTAAGTGGTTAACTGGTTGAGTGATGAAACAGGATGTTACATCTGTACTAGAACCCCACTCTTCCTATGCCTTCCAGCCCTCCTAGCACTTTTGGAGCATACAAATTGTGTGATTCATGCTCCGTTCCCACTCTCCCTTTCCCTCCCAGAGCTGGCACACAGTGAGTCACCTTACAGGAGAAACAAGGCTATTCATATGTCATTATCTTAAGCATCGGGCAATTAAGTACCTTGAGTGCTACTAGTAGCTTTCACGAGTGCATCTAGATATGTAAACAGGTTGGTTCATATTTCTAATACATGCGCACAAATAAAATGTGCACATTTGGGGATTATAAGCTCTCCAGTGACTGGTTACATGCCACATTTTGCCTAAAGCATATTTGAATTAGACGTACTCATATTAAAATGTTTCCATAAAATATGGGGCTGCAATGTTAGTGTGCATTGTCATGGAGTGATGAACATAAACTTCCAAAACATGAACACCTTAAACATAACTTGTAATTCCAAGTTTAGTAAGATGTGTTTCCTGCCCTGAAGAGACCACATTACTTTTAGGTTATGAAATCCAAACAGCCCAATTGTTCAGGAAAGGAAGGGTCTTGAAATTTGGTGTTGGAGGAAGAAGGGAGAGGAGGATTTGTTGCTGGATAAAGGGAAAATTTTATTCCAGACTCCAAGTGCTGTAAGTTCCATGAACTAGGGATGTTAAAATGTGTTTGTGTAAACATGTATCTACTGAAAATTTCAGCAGATACAAGTTTACACTCTGGAGGGCAGGGGGAAGAGGCAGGAACCAGTGCTTGTGGGGAGTCAGCTTGAAAGCTGGCTCCCCGCAAGTGCCAGCTCTCATTCTCCCCTCCCACCACTGCCTCCGTCTCAGAGTTAGATGGGGAGTGGTGGTGGTGGGGGGGCATTCAGTTCAGTAGAAGCCAGCTTCAAAGCCAGTTCCCGCTGTGTATCCACTCCTGCCTGCCCTCCCCTGTGCTACTCTCTGAGGAAAGGAACAAAGAAAAGTGGGAGACAAATTACAGTAGTAATGTGAAAGGACTGGGAAGAAATGAGAAGATGGTAAGGTAAAACTATGTGGGACCTTAATGTAGAGCAGAATAAATTTGATAATGCTCTGAAATTTAAGAGTGTTTTTTTTTTTTAAGGGTATATCCACATGGATGGGATTTCAATAGTCTTACCATACTCATTAGGATGCAGTTTTGCTTGGAATTACTTTATTGCCCTTTTCACAATGTGGAGGGGACAGTACTGAGATACATTTCAATGGATAGTTCATTATCCACAATGAAAAATGATGAAATTGCAATGCCTATTCTATTCTTTAGGCAGTTAAAACCATTTTCTTGTATATTTCTGATTTTTCCTTACTCAATGACAAAGTAGCAGACAGTTGTAGCCGTAGTTGCAAACTAAATATAGCTGATTTTCTTTAGAAACCATGATAATTTTGCTTTTATACAACAGTGGGGAGTACTGTAAACTGAGGAAGTGGCAGTGATTGCATAGCAACACCGACTGCCTTAAATGTAGAGCTTCAGAAGAATAGAAAGAATGGCTTTCCACTACTGCAAAGAAAAAAATATGTTCTTTAGGGATTTATGGGATAATTGGACTAGAGTATACAACACTCCAGAAGTGCAATTCTGGTTTCTAACTGCAGTTTAAATGTTATAATTGGTTGGGAAGATGCCAAGTCATAATTGTAGTGGAGTTCTTACAATAGCTGTCCTTCCATGGTATAATCCTCTTTGTTTTTTTGCAGATTCTGTGATCTTTGTTACTTACTGATACTTGTAATTCTAGTGCTTGGGATTTTTTTATTCTTTTTAGTATTCCCAGTGATCACAAGGGATGACTGGGCTTACATCTGTCAGACACACTTCAAACTGGCCCATTACTTGCTTGAATTGTCTATCTAGCAAAGGAAGCAGAGGACCTCACAATTTTTTTGGTAGCCTCAATGTGTGGCAGCCCATAATTTTTCCTTAAATACTTCATGTTTTTCAAAAGTTAATTTTCATATACATTACGATTTGGACATGTAAAATATGTGGGTGTTTTACAGACTCAAATAATACTGTACAGTTGTGGAGTCATTGGCTTCTTCTGCACTCTGGGGGTGCTCAATAGGTTGTATAGGGTTAACAGGTTACTAGGGATGTAAAATACACAACTACGATATAGTTAGTTTCATAGAGACTTGGTGGGATAATACTCATGATTGGCATATTGGTATAAAAGGATACAGCTTGCTAAAGAAGGAAAAAAAGGGAGGAGGTATTACCTTGTATATTAAGAATGTATACATGTGGACTGAGGTGGAGAGGTACGTAGGAGACAGACTTGTTGAGAGTCTCTGGGTTAGGTTAAAAGGGGTAAAAAATAAGGGTGATGTCATGCAAGGGGTCTACTCCAGACCAAACATAGGGAGGAACTGGTTGAAAATTTCAAAGCGGAAGGCAGCTTGGGTGAAAGTAATCCTGAAATCATAGTCCAAGATTCTAAGGAATAGTGGAAGGGAGAACAGCAAAATAGAGACAATGGATTTCAGGAAGGCAGATTTTAGAAAACTCAGAGCTGGTAGGTAAGGTCCCATGGGAAGCAAGATTAAGAGGAAAAATAACTGAAGAGAGTTGGCATTTTTTTTTCAAAGGGACTTTAAGGGCCCAAAAGCAAAGACAGAAAGTATGGTAAAAGACCACCTTGGCTCAACCAGGAGATCTTGCATGATCCAAAAATAAGAGTCCTATTAAAAAGTGGAAACTAGGTCAAATTACAAAGGATGAATATAAGCAAATAAAACAAGTATGCAGGGACAAGATTAAAAAGGTAAAGGCACAAAATGAGCTCAATCTAGCTAGAGACACAAAGGGTAATAAGACATTCTACAAATATATTAGAAGCAAGTGGAAGACCAAGGACAGGGTAGGCCTATTGCTCAATGAAGAGGGAGAAACGATAACAGGAAACTTGGAAATGGCAGAGGTGCTTAATGACTACTTTGTTTTCGTTTTCACCAAGAAGTTAGATGGTGACTGGATACCTAACATAGTGAATGCTAGTGGAAATGGGGTAGGTTTACGAGTTAAAACTTACTTAGAAAAGTTAGATATCTGCAAGTCTCCAGGGCCTGATGAAATGCATCCTAGAATACTCAAGAAGCTGATAGAGGAGGTATCTGTGCCTTTAGCTACATCTTTGGAAAGTCATCGAAGTCAGGTGAGATACTGGAAAAGGGCAAATATAGTGCCTATATATAAAGGGAAATAAGAACAACTCAGGAAACTACAGACCAGTAAGTTTTAACTTCTGTGCCAGGGAAGATAATGGAGCAGGTAATTGAGGAATTTATCTGCAATTATCTAGAACAGGGTTGCCAAGGGTCTCTCTAAGTGGCTCTGCCCTCCCTCTTCCCTCTGTTTGAATTGCCTTGGGTCACCAAGTCTTCCTGAATTGTCAAAATGAGTCCCCATCTGGAAAAGGTTGGGAACTGCTGATCTAGAAGGTGATAGGGAACAGCCAGCATGGATTTGTAAAGAACAAATCATGTCAAACCAATCTGATAGCTTTCTTTGATAGGATATCAAACCTTGTGGATAAGGGAGAAGTGGTGCGCGTGGTATACTTAGATATTAGTAAGGCATTTGATACAGTCTCGCATGACCACCTTAGCAATAAACTAGGGAAATACAGCCTAGATGGGGCTACTATAAGGCATCTGCATAACTGAGTGGATAACCTTTCTCAGAGTGTAGCTATTAACGGTTCACAATCTTGCTGGAAGGGCATAACAAGTGGGGTTCCGCAGGAGTCTGTTTTGGGACCAGTTCTGTTCAATATCTTAATCAATTTAGATGATGGCATAGAGAATACACTTATTTAGTTTGCAGATGATACCATGCTGGGGGCGGGGGGGGAGGTTGCAAGTGCTTTGGAGGATAGGGTCATAATTCAGAATGATCTGGACAAACTAGAGAAATGGTCTGAGGTAAATAGGATGAAGTTTAATAGGGACAAATGCAAAGTACTCCATTTTGGAAGGAACAATCCGTTTCACACATACAGAATGGGAAGTGACTGTCTAGGAAGGAGTACTGCAGAAAGGGATCTAGAGGTCATAGTGGACCACAATCTAAATGTGAATCAGAAGTGTGACAGTGTTGCAAAAAAAACCAAACGTGCATGATTCTGGGATGTATTAACAGGAGTGTTGAGAGCAAGACACGAGAAGTCATTATTCCGCTCTACTTTGCACTGATTAGGCATGAGTTGGAGTATTGTGTCCAGTTCTGGGCATCACATTTCAAGAAAGATGTGGAGAAATTGGGGAAGGTCCAGAGAAGAGCAACAAGCATGATTAAAGGTCTAAAGAACATGAGCTATGAGGGAAGACTGAACGAATTGGGCTTGTTTTAGTTTGGAAAGGAGAAGACAGAGGGGACATGATAGCGGTTTTGAGGTATCTAAAAGGGTGTCACAAGGAGGAGGGAGAAAAATTGTTGTTGGCCTCTCATGATCGGAAAGAAGCAATGGGCTTAAATTGCAGCAAGGGAGGTTTAGGTTGGACATTAGGAAAAACTTCCTAGCTGTCAGGATGGTTAAACACTGGAATAAATTGCCCAGGGAGGCTGTAGAATCCCCACCTCTGGAGATATTTAAGAGTAGGTTAGACAGACCTCTGTCAGGGATGGTCTAGAAGGTGGTTGGTCCTGCCATGAGGGCAGGGGACTGGACTCAATGACCTCTCAAGGTCCCTTCCTGTTCTAGTGTTCTATGATTCTGTGAAAATTCCGGTCAGTTAGTGAACCAATTAAATGTTACATTTAACCGATTAAATAGGGGCAGGCCGGAGTTCCCCCTATCCTCCCTGCAGGCAGTGCGCTGCTCCTGCCTGGCTGGGCCCACCCTGCCGTGGGATCGGGGATAACTGGTTCAACATTCTGGGATTTTACATCCCTAGTGCTTGATCCCTGCTCAGCCCCAGGCTGCCCCCACTCTGCCTCTTTCTGCCCCCTGAGCATCTCCTGCGTATGTTGGAACAGTTTGACAGCATCTGTGAGGGGCTGGGAGGGAGTGAGAGAAGTTTGTCAGGGCTGTTGATGGGCTGGAGGCTCTGGGAGAGTGGAGGGCAGCTAGCTGCCAGTGGGTGCTAAGCACCCACAGAATTAGCACTTTCAGTTCAGTTGTCTATTCTTTACTGGACCTACACAGAATATAAACACACACAGAATGCTTTGCATGTTGTCTGTCTTAGGTTTTTTTTACCTGCCCCCTTTTTTACACTTGCTAGCTAATAAGTCTCCTGTGAAAAGTAATACTTTATATTGAATATTGCTTCCCCCTAGCTAGCAATCTGCTGCTGCAAGGAGGCAATGAGAAGGGACAGTAACAAACATACAAATACTGCTTTTCACAGCAGACATAGGGTATGTCTACATTACAAAGCTTCTAGCCACAGGGTTGTGTCAACACAGCTGTACTAGGCAGTGTAAACACAATTTGTCAGTACATTTGGCAACAAAACTTCCACCCCCTACTCTTGAGTGGCGTTTACACTAGTACTTGCTGCAGCAAAGCTTTGGTGGTTGTGTGTGTGTGTGTGAGGGGGGGAGAGAGAACCCATGAACAATACAAGCTTTGTTGCTCAATTAGCAGTGTAGACAATGCCTTACTCAGCCCTGGGAAGCTGGGAGACCAAGTAAGCCCTGGATGGGGAGGGGCATAGGTGATAGGGGTTGGTGAGCCTGGGGCAGGAGCTTGAAGCCATGCAGCTAGAGCTTGCCACCTCCTACTCCATGGCTGAAGCTGGAAGTCTGAGCCCCACCCCCTCTAGGAATGTGGGGGCACTCTCACAAGCTGCCTGGTGTGTGTGTGTGTGTGTGTGTGTGTGTGTGTGTGTGTCCAGAAGGTGGCAGAGCACAACCCAATTGCCTGAGGCCCTGTGCCCTGCTGCTGCAGGGTTTTTGCAAAGTAGACACACAAACCCATAGTGAAATTAGGCAAGCAATATGTGTGCAAGATTTGTGGGGAAGGTGTGTTGTAGAGAAAGTTAGTGGGTTTTTTAAATTGCTGGCTCTCCAGCTTTTAAAAGGCTCACATTCTATTTAAAATATTATGTTGAGGTATTGTAGCTTTCATGCTGACAAGGCTGATTCGAGGGCTGATGGAATACACTTTTTAGGTTGATTTTGTTTTAAATATGGGCTTAAAAGGGTACGGGGTGTGGTGATTGTGAATCTGGAAGTAAACAAGGGACTATTCCCCACTAGGGATATTAAATATCAGTTAATTGAATAGTCAAGTAACCTCATGAATTCTTATCAGTTAGTCAACTCTTCTATAGTACCCAGGGGTAGGGCCAGCAGCCAGCGCACTCCGGCCCCACTCCCAAGGAGCCCCTGGCCACTCCGCACTGCTGCCTCTTTTTCTGTATAGAGGCAGCAGCGCAGGGTGCCAGGCAGGAGCTGGTCTGTGAGGGGAGCCAGTTTAAGAACCAGCTCCTCTCACAAATGGGCTGACTGTTGCCCCATGCTTCTGTCCGGGGGGGGTTGCAAGCCGGAGTTGATCTGTGCTGCCTGACACGTAGCTCCTAATGCACTTTAAATGCAGCCCTGCAGCGGGGTAGGTGTCGGACCTATCATAAGCCACAACTGAGCTGGGTTGATGGCCAGCCTGTTAAAAAATTTACTGGCGGGGAGGTGGAAATGCATGTAGTCTTAGCATTAACCTATAAGCTTTTGCTTATCGGTTAATCGACTATCCTATTACATCCCTATTCCCCACCATTATTCTAAATGTCTGTTTTTAAGTGATCTACAGGTTCATTCAGCTTATTGGCAGCAAGAGGCTTTTAATTAAGTAAAAGCTAATACGTGGGCTGTGGAATGCTTAAAGAATTTACTTTTCACTTAAACAATAAAATTGATATGCATGTTGAAATAGGCCAATGGGCCCAAAAGCCAATTGTCTCTTTAAATTCCCTAGTCCATTTGAAAGACTTCTGCCAAATCATTTAAATATCATACTTGACTTCTAAATATTCTAAGAACGTGTGCAAATTGTGATGGCTGCTCCATTGAGACTAGATTTGGGGGTTCACAACTGAAGTTGGAAGGTCACATATCTGTTTTCCTGCTAATTTCATTTAAGGGGTTTTGCTCATTAGTCACGATTAAGAATAAAAGTCTTATTTTTAGAGGTGCACTGTGTCTTGTATAGTATTGTCAGAGCTGCTCTGTTTCACCCTGAGGATTTTATCACTATACTCATGAATTTGGTACTTCTACCACTGTTGTAATGGTTAATGGGAGTAGTGAGGCGGAAGGCCGAATAAAGAGCCAGACTGTTGTTGGCATTAACAACATCGGGGTGAACTTGGTTTAGCGTTTCTCAAATGGAAAGGGGTGAAAGTGATGCAGAGTTTAAAAATAAATGTTAGTGGGATAGGGTGGAGGAAGTAGGACTGGCATAGCAAAATTATAAAAACAAGTGTAGTTGGAAGGAGAGTGGATCAATGAAACTCTCAAATGCTTGCATAATTTTGGAATATTTCTCAAGAAAACCAGCTAAAACTCATGTGCTTTGAGATAAGAGTATTAGTGCAAATGGTAGTTACTCCAGTGAATGTTTAGTTTAGATTAGTTATTAACCTCAAAGGGAGTTAATATTAGGGATGTGGAAGTTTAGCCAGTGATCGTTACCATTAAGTGGGGATGCTTACCAATTCCACTAATGGGTAAGGTTGGAGCAACTTCCCAGCTACCTGCTCCAGGCCTGCAGTGGCCCCTCCCAAACTTGATTTAGCCGGTTAAACATTAGGTTAACCTAATGGTTCACTGAGAGCGCAGGATTTTGTCCTTAAAGAATGTTACCATGTTAATGACAATGTATCCAGGATTCATAACAAATGCCCCCTCAGATGTTTGCCCATGTCAAGCCATTGCCAGAGATTGCCATATGACTCTTACCCTTTTTAGATTTATTGTCTAGTCTGATTTGGGTGTGGGTGTGGGTGGGTGTGGTGGGTGTGTGGTTTTTTTTTTTTTTTTTTTTTTTTTTTTGTTCAGTGCAGAAAATAACTCTGACGTTCAATAGGCCATGAACTTTCCCTAGTTTTCAGTTTGATAGACCACAAATAATAACTTCATTAAACAGTGTGGTGTATGTGCACAAGACACACACATACATTCTGTTTTTTTCTGCAGTCCTACTTCGTCACAGATTATGATCCAACAATTGAAGATTCCTACACCAAACAGTGTGTGATAGATGAGAGAGCAGCCCGGTTGGACAGTAAGTGTTTTAAAGCATAATCAAATATTGATATTTAAACAGTCTGTAATGGTTACTTGAACTTGAATTATAAAAGGCTGGTACTAGATCAAACAGTATTGTGCTATGTATTTTGATTTATGCTTTCATGATTACCCATTTAAAAACTTACGCTCCAGTCTTAATGGCATTCACTGACTATCAAAGACCTGATCAAACTTAAAACTTTATGTAGGTTTAGTGCCAATTTAAATGCCTAACAGAAGTAATGGCTCTACAAGTAAATAAAGAGCTTCTTTCTTTAGAGATACTCAGCACTTTCAGCTTCTGTTCCCTAAAGGAGTCAAAATCTTATTTTTTGGGCCTTAATTTCTTAGAACACGTTGCACCTCTAAAATCTGGGATTCTCTGGTCCAGTAGTGACCGTGGATGTTCCAGGATCAGAGAGGTCCTGGCATGCTGCAGGGGGTGGGGGGCCCGGGAGCCAGCGCACAGCTCAGTCAGGCTGTGAGGGGGGGAGTCAGGAGCTAGCAGGGGGCAGGGCGGAAGGTACCTGAGCTGGTGTGCAGCTCAGCTGGGCTGCGGGGGAGGTGGGGCAACGAGCCGGCAAGTGGCTCATCTGGGCTCAGAGGGGAGCCAGAAAGCCCATGGGGGAGGATGTTGAGGGGGAAGGGGGCGGCAGCAGGGGGCTTGAAATGACCTCCCCCGGTCTGAAAAATTTCCTCATCTGGGACCAGTTGGGTCCCAAGGGTGCTGGACCAGGGAGGTCTCATCTGTATAAGCCTAGCAGAACTTCCTCAGCTCTTGACCCTTCTGAGCAGTGGCTCTGGTACGATGTACTGTTGTGTGTGCTACCCAGGTGGTGTATAAACTAGTCCATTGAGACTCTTGTTAACCAACTATTTTAGGACACCCATCCAGGTACTCTTCAACAGCTATTTTAGCCTGGCATGAACTGGTCAAAAAGGGAGACACGTGTTTTCAGGTCTGGTTTATGCAGACTTAAGGCTTGTGATTGAGCCACTGCCATGAAGAGTCCTTGAGTTAGCAAGATTCCAGTGGGACATCTATCTATATCTTCATTGGAAATAAAACTTCAACACTTTTATTAATGACCTGGATGAGGGGGTGGATTGCACTCTAAATTTGTGGATGACACTAAGCTAGAGGAGAGGTAGATATGCTAGAGGGCAGAGATAGGGTCCAGAGTGACCTAGACAAATTGGAGAACTGGGCCAAAAGAAATCTGATGAGGTTCAACAAGGAAAAGTGCAGAATCCTACACTTGGGATGAAAGAATCCCAAGCATTGTTACAGGCTGGGGACGGATGGGCTAAGTAGCCGTTGAGCAGAAAAGGACCTGGGGATGACAGTGGATGAGAAGCTGGATATGAGTCAACAGTGTGCCCTTGTAGCCAGGAAGGGCATTAGGAGGAGCAATTCCAGTAGATCTAGGAAGTTGTTATTCCCCTTTATTCAGCACTGGTGAGGCCACATCTGGAGTATTGCGTCCAGTTCTGGGGTTCCCATAATAGAAAGGATGTGGACGCATTGGAGAGGGTCCAATGGAGGGCAACCAAAATGATTAGGGGGCTGGAGCATATGACCTATGAGGAGAGGCTGAGGGATTTGGGCTTATTTAGTCTTCAGAAGAGAAGAGTGAGGGGGGATTTAATAGCAGCCTTCAACTTCCTGAAGGGGGGTTCCGAAGAGGATGGAGAGAGGCTGCTGTCCGTGGTGACAGATGGCAGAACAAGGTGCAATGATGTCAAATTACAGTGGGGGAGGTCTAGGTTGGATATTAGGAAAAACTATTTCATTAGGAGGGTGGTGAAGCACTGGAATGGGTTCCCTAGGGAAGTGGTGGAATCTCTATCCTTTGAGGTTTTTAAGTCTCGGTTTGACAAAGCCCTGGCTGGAATGATTGACTTGGGGTTGGTCCTGCTTTGGGCAGGGGGCTGGACTCGATGACCTCCTGATGTCTTTTCCAGCCCCAGGGTTCTATGATTCTAAAACTACAGATAAGTCATTTTTCATATGCTGGGGACGTTTAGAGGGTTTTTTTTTTTTTAAAGAAGTGATCATGTTCCAACTGGTTAAGGAGGTAAAATTTTACAAACTAGGAGCATAAATTTAGTAATTAGTCTTTCTACTTTTGTGCAGTTCTGGATACAGCAGGACAAGAAGAATTTGGAGCTATGCGAGAACAGTATATGAGGACTGGAGAGGGCTTTCTCCTTGTCTTCTCAGTCACTGACAGAGGGAGGTAAGTCCGAAAGCAACCATGAAAGTCTGAGCCAAAACTACTGCGAGTTTTTAGTAGAAATTGAGCTGCCTAGGTACATCTCAGCTGGGACCAGCAGGGGCAGGTTGCTACTTGTGGGGAAGGTGCCTGAAGTGAGCTTCTCCTGAATCCAGCACGCTGAACCCTTCCCATGTCTTAACTTCCTACCCTGTGCCCTCTCCTGTATCCATACTCCCTCCCTTTTAGTTAGTTTTTCACTTACTGGCATTCCCCATTTCATCAAAATGCCAGATAAAGCTTTTGTTGTTCTTGGATAGCCCTTTCACATTACTTGTGTTTCCAGGCAACATGATTTTCTTCAAATTGATGGTGTTTTATAATTAAAAGCAAAGGTTTAAAACATCAGGAGTGCCCATGTAGACTTTGTTGGGAAGATTAATTTGGCTTTGTGAACGCTAGCTGAAATTTTGGACTCTGTAGTCCTGTTTGCATACAGTGAGTGTTTTGGCTAGCAATTTAAAACCTGGGTGCCTAGAATTAAAAGCCTAAATCATATCTGAAAAAAAGAAATTAAATCGTCCTATGTGCTTTGAACATAAGAATAAAACGTGTATCCTTCATAAATATATGAAAACTAGCAAAAGGCTCGTACTGCCATAATACAATCTTCTGTTGTCTTAAGTAGGAATACCTTTTCCAGCACATGTATACGCATAGCTGATACTAATACTGAGTGGCCATTCAAGGAAAAACAGATATCTGTAAAGTTGTATCAACCCTAGTCTTAGGTTAATTGGGACAAGTTACACTTCAATTCTCTAAAGCAGTGTTTCTAAAAGTGTTCTGCGAAATCACTTTTAGAAACACATTAACTGGCCACCCCAGTTTATTTACTAGCGCTGCAGCCACGGAGCCTCGTAGCTCCCATTGGCTCTGTTTCATTCTTTGCAGCCAAGGGCAGCTGCGGGAAGTGGTGGACTGGCCCATGCCATTTCTCCCGGTTCCCCTTGGCTGCAAAGTATGAACGGAGCCAATGGGAGTCACACGGCTCCGTGGCCACGGTGCCAGGAAATAAACAAACCGGGGCGGCCAGTTTAATGTGTTTCTGGAAGTGATTTTGCAGAACACTTTCAGAAACACTGCTCTAAAGGATCAAAATAGGTCCTATAAATTACACGGTATTGAGATGTGTTAACGTTCATTTTAATTGAGTGAGCTAGCTTAGGGGTTCCCTAATTGTCCCACATACTGATACAATATTTTATTTTAGGATACTTGCAACCCCCTCTCTTCACTTAATCATACCCATGTAGGATGGGTGTAATTCCACTTGAATTTTTCATGACACCATAGGTCATGAACTTGTGTATATATAAATCTTCCTTACCTTGCTTTTTCAGTTTTGAAGAAATTTACAAGTTTCAAAGGCAGATTCTTAGAGTTAAAGACCGTGATGAATTTCCTATGATTCTAGTTGGTAACAAAGCAGACCTGGATCATCAAAGACAGGTAAAAACGCTTGGCATTATTCATTATTGAGAATCCTAATTCTTTGTACATGGCTTTTATAGGAGTTGTCAAGATGATTGACTTCAAATTTTTAAAACTAGTAGTTGGAACAAATGACTTTTTTCATGCAATATTTATAATTAATCACAATGGAAGAGAAATAAAGGCAATTCAACAGCTGCTATAGTTGAAGTTCTTAATGTTTGGGGACAACTTTCTGGATCAAAATATTAAATTCTTGCTACAGCTACTTCTCTTACCGGCTTCTGGAACTCAGGCGCAGGCTAAACTTATTCATATATTGGGTTGAGAGATTTCAGGTGTGAGCAGGTCTGATCCTCATAAAATTTTCCATCTGCTGTAGATTTGAGAGAGTTTGTGTGTCTGTCCAAGAATGCCTCAGTAAAGATCTAGGATCGCCAAATTGAGTATACAGCTTCCTCTTGTCATAACTTAAAGCAAGGTCAGGGTTTGATTGTGCCAGGACAATGGGATGTGCCTGGAATGGGATTGCTTCTCAGAAAACCATCCAGGAAAGAGACACTCACTAAGCAGGTGAAAGGGGATGGCTGGGGCCACCCCACCCCCTGTCCAGCACAACCCCAATGCCAAACCTTGCACTCCCCAGGTACCTGTTAGGGCAGGGCTACTCAACTTTGGAAGCCTCAGGGCTGCAATGATACTCACAGCTCATGCCAAGGCCCACAACTTAAGTGTGGTTGCATATACATGCAAATAGCTTCTTTCACACTGATGGGCATGAATACAAAGATTAAGGCAAGACCTACACAACACGCAGGTCCCATTTAAGTCAGTTCTGCTGATATTAATAAAACGCAATATTTACCTGATTTCCACCCATATGACAGCACCTTTAATGAGCAATGACAGTCCAGGAATTTAACTACTAAAACTCATGTCAACAGAAGACCATGATATTGACTACTTTTTTTGTTTTGGCTCCCACCTGCGGGCCGCATATTGAGCCCGGCGTAAACCCAAACCGCACCATGGGCCCCAAATGAACAGGCTGCATGCGGCCCGTGGTGAGTAGCCTTGTTTTGGGGAGTTCAGGAAGCGGGGTTGATGCTTCCCCCCCCCCCCCCCCAGTCCCTGATTCATTCAAGAACATTGCTGACTGTTCACCTCCATCAGGGAGTGAGTGAGTGGAGAGTGCACAGTTTGCTGCATTTCTCACTCTGGCTGGGGAGTGTAGGGGGAAGGCAAACTTGGACCTATGTCAGCTGTGGGATGTGCTGTGCCTTCTGGAGCTGCAGTGGCCATGGACAGGTGATTCTCACCTGGTCCCGAACTGCTGCAGTGAGAGAGCTGGAGTAGTTCTTTCCCAGGATCAGCCTGCTACTGAACCTCTCATCTGCAGCCCCACCCAAGAGCAGTGATGTAAATGAAGCACATACATTTTCACTTAATTTTCCAAAAAGAAATAACCCCAAAATTGAGCTCAGACCCCAATAAAATACATTACGCACATCAAACAGATTGGCTCCTGAAGTAGACTGAGAGGGTCTTATCAGAGCTTGAATTGGGCAGTTATCTGGTAGAATATCTTGGCACCTTTCCCAAGTTCACCAGCTATGTCTTTTTGATATCTTTAGAAATATTTAGCAGTTATGATGGCAAAGACTACTTTGGATATGTAAACAGAATACAGATATCTGCCTGAATGTACGGAGGATGGGATAGTACTTCTACAGTGTGTGAAATGTCCTTATCAGTAGATGCTTCCAGTGTTGTTGTTAATATCAACATCATGAGAGAGAGAGAGATTAACTCTTCTTCTTCACCAGGTGTTGGAAAACAGTATGTCAGCCCTCATTTTACGAGAAGAAATTAGTCTGGTTCTAGACTAAGGCAGATTCTTGGATCATAGCCCAAGAATTTTGAGCAGTGTTCTTAGAGAATCTTTAATGGTACTTGCTAATTTTATCAAAATTACGAACTGCCTTGTTTTTACTGGGATTTATCATCTTGAATTAGCTGTCTCAGGTTAAGAGCATGCCCCTTTTCCCCCTTGAGCATAGGGACTTCATTGGAAGAGAGGCAACAAGTCAAGTTTAGATTAAGCCTGGGCAGATGCAGTATTATTCAGCCAAAGTAGTGAGACGCTTCTGTGGATTTTGCGTGACCTTCTGATCAAAAGAATGATCGTCAGGATTTTCATTGTCCTACAAAGAAGTGTGTCCTGACTTTCCTGTGCCACCTGAACTCTACAGTAGTTCACTGGTATTTTTATGAAACATGCTCTCCAGGCAAGAACCTTTGGTTATGTCAGAATTTATAGCTTGCAATAGTTTCTGTGGCATCTTGCATAGACCATTTTCCTTACAGAGAAGACATTGGGGGAAGCTTTCTTTATAATGTGAGGAAGAGCCTTTTTGTAATGGATCATAGAACAGTTAATATCCATATCAGAGAAAGTAAACTGTAAAAGTAAGAAAGTAACTTACTTTCGATCAGTGGCAGCTGTTAATTAACCTGTGGTACTTAATTTTCTGTAGCTTCCCAGCTACAGTCTAATAAGAGTAATGTTCAGTTGATCTAGCTGTACCATGCAATTGTTTTGTGTGTAAACATAGGTGCACCTCCGTGTTTTTACATGAATAAAAACCCATTTTGTATTTTGGGATGTGCACAGGAAAGTGTTTCAGTGCCATAAAATACAAGCAATTAATAATCTGAGTTTTGTGGCATCTGGCTTTCAGCAAGTGTTTTTCAGCCTATTGCACAGGTAAATAACTATGAGGTTCAAGGAGGTCTAGTGTAACCTTGATAAAACACCACTAGCTTAGTGGGTTGTTGCTATAGGCATTGATGGAGTGGGTATGAGGAAAGACCAGCCCTATAACACTGAGCTGTTTGAAGGACTTTTTGGGCAGTGCTAATGGAGTTAGACCTGTGGCAATGGTGGGTAGGGTACACAAATATGTCCACATTGGCTGCCTGATGAAGGAAGAAAAAATACTTTTGAGTTACAAAGGAATATATAAATACAAAACTACAAAACACCCCTGTGAGGTAAGTAATGAGGTTTCAGCAGTGTTACTGGATCCTTCTGTAGTTTTGGGGGTTCCAAGGTAGCCATATATATGCACTTAATTAGATTCCTGGTCCTCTGGTCATTATTTCTAGGCGCATGGATTTAAGAGGTTGGAGTTAATATAGGCTGCAAAACAAGTCTTCAGATTGTTAGTACAGCCAGTCACAGCTTGGTAAAAATACCTCCAGTTTGGCACACGACTTGGTGAACATTCTATTCTCAGCTGCTTGTTTATCATAAATGTATGCTGTACAGTAATTTCTCAAAGTGCTGTATTAATGTCACTTTAATAACATTGATTCCCTTTCAAAAGAGTTGAAAGAAAACATCAAGTACCTAACTTAGCAGCTTTTTCCAGTAACATGATAGGGGCAGCCTTATCAGCTGCTAATCACAAACAAAATGGGGTCAGGCGTTCATGAGCCTCTGGATGGAACGCTTTCAAGGAAAATCCAGGGTGCTGCGGGGAAGTGGTTTGTGGTTTAGTAGGGTGATAGTTTTCCTCTGAGTCAGTACTTAAGTAATGCATTAGCACAGCACTGTGCTGCCAGAGGTGCTGTTTTTTGAGGTGAGACTTAAACTGCACCATGATGACCTCTTTTAGGAAACCAAATTTTTCCTGTCTAAATTCACACTCCATTTGAACATTACTGGTCACTTTTTATGAACTTTTGTGTACTAGTGTGTTAAACAGCTGCCACATTCCACCAACAAATGTAGCTGTAGCTTATTAGGGGACAAAGTGACTATAGTTAAACTTGTGTGAGTTTTGACTTTTCTGGATTCCCTAATTAATCTATAGTAGTTTGGCAATACAGTCCTTTCAGATTTGTTTTTCAGTTGATAGAGCAAAATGGACCTCCACACAATAGCAGAGCTCTAGTCTTTTCATGTGTATTTTAAGAGTTTATGTAGCATTAGAGGTACTGGGAGTTGTGAATGCACTCTAGTCCAGATAGTGTCTTGTAAGGAAGGGAAGATTATCCCTAGTTTGTGGGGGCGGGGAGTTAGATGTTCTGTTGACTGTGCTCTTCAAGCCATGCAAGACTATGACTTGGGCTATGTACAAAGCGGAGGAGCAGATATTCTCGTGAGGCCATTCTGTAATGTTTGACTATTGTAGGACCAAATGTGGTTTGAGTGCTTATCTCAGTGCAGCATGCCAAGCATGTGTCACCTTCTGTTTGGGTATAGAGCTCTGATAGAGAATGAACACCAGACACAATACATGAGAAGATTTCTTTTGCAGTAATTTATTCCCTATAATGACCTAATCCAGAGCTAATGGTAGACATGAAGTCCCCAAGGATCATGATGTGAAAGATTGGCTCAAGCTCCAGGGCTTGGTATGCAGATGGCAGCTTTGTTCCCCTGGCATGGTGGCGCTCTTCATAGCAAAGGTAAAATTCCATTTTCTGTGGAGAGTGTTTCTTGTTACTAGTCTTTGAATGAATTTCCACAGGAATTCAGTTCCCCAAACCTCATGTCCTGCTGTCCCAAATAAGAGGAACTACTCTGGCCTTGCTTTTGCTAAAAAATACTTAGTACCATGCATGCAGAGTTTATTGGGCTCTTTTTCCAATAGCCTAGCACAACTTACTGTGAGGATGGGAAGAGAGAAAAAGATCTGCACATGACAGACTTGATCAGGGTGGGCAAATTCGGGCCCACTGAACATCCTGATCCAGCCCACCATAATATCCTGGGCTACCAATGTCCTACAGCTCAGCGGTATCCTAGGGTAGGCTTCCTGGATATTGTGGCCCCACAAGCTGCTCAAAGCGGCTGCCTGCTGGGGACAGTGCGTGCATCTCTGCATGGTGCGTGCTCCTTGGAGGGGGAGATGTCCACATGCTGTCCCTACCCCCAGTACAATGCTTGCAGCTCTTGTGGGTAGGAAACTGGCCCAGGCAGCTCCCATTGGTCATGCTTGTAGGTGTGTGCAGCATATAGAGACCTGCTTTGATGCGCCTTCTCCCCCCAAGGGGTGCACCACGCAGAGCAGACAAACATGCTGGCTCCAGCTGCCACCCACTCTGAGTGGCTTGTGGGGCCATGGCAGCCAGGGAGCTTGCCCAAGGGTGCTGCTGGCCAGGAGCTGCCTAAGGAAAGCACCTCTTGACTAGAAACTACACTTGGCACCGTAATCCCCTGCTCCACTCCAGATCACAACCCAGACCCTCTGCACCACCCTCCGACACTGCTCCCCAAGGTCAGAATTCTCTTTTCCCAGACTCTGCACCCCAGTCACCTACCCCAGCTCACCATCCCCTCCTTCACCCAAACATCTTGGTAGACCCTACAGCCCCTCCTGGACTCCAGTCCCCTACCCTGAGCTTCCGCCTATACCCAACTTCCATCCCAGAACCTGCACCCCCTCCATTAATATTCTAAAGTGTGGTCACTGACCACTTTCCAAATTCTTGGAGTGGCCCCCCTCCTGTCAAATTAAAACCCCCTCCCAAGACTAGGTGATCACAATGACCCCTTCTGGCACTACTGGCACTTCACTACCTGAACTTGGATCAAATATTGTGGTGATGGTGGCATGTCATTTGATCAGAGTCCTTGATAACAAGACTATACGTTCATGGTATGCACATAGCAGCCACCCAGTTATGTTTGTATTAAGAGAGCTAAGACTACTGGTTGATCCCCTCTGGTTCAGGATGCTGTGGTCCAGAGAGTTCCAGTGGCTGTCAGCTGAGAGTTTGGCAGCTCCTGGGAGCCAACAGCAGAGCCCAGCTAGCAGCCCCTGGTGGTTGGGACTAGGGATGTTAAATTGCGGGTAACTGACTAATCGAATGGCTATTTGACTAGTCCATAGGGGGTGTCGGCTTTTGAAGTGCAGAAACAGCCCTAGGGAGTCCCCAGCTGATCCCGGGCTCCATGCAGTGCTGCCACTTCGAAATGCCGTGTTGGGAGCCCAGCGTCAGGCTCCTCCCAGCATTTCAAAGCAGCAGCGCTGCATGTGTTGTATAGAAAAGCCTCCGCCTGAGCTTGCTTGATTCATATACATGGATTTTCTGAAACTACACCAAACTAAGGTCTAAGGTTTTAAACTGCAACTTATTGTGATCCTTGTCAAACTTTGTAATCTGTGTAACTCTCAGAAACTTACTGTAAGCTGCAACTTTGTAATCTTTTTAACTTTCAGCCACCTTGCTTGTAACTTTCTCTAAAGCTGCATTCTCCCCTGAATGAATGGAGAAGGAGTGTGTTTGAAGAAGGCTTGGAACAATGGAGCACATTTCAATGAGTCATCTCAGTCTGGCCATTGTCAAAGTTAGACTCAGGACTCTCAATTTCGTAGACCACTCTGTTTTATTAGCAAAGCGCTTCGCTAATACAGCCAGAAAAGTGAGACCCCCATCCCAAACCCAAGCCACCTTATTTATACAGATAAAAGGAGGGTGAAACAAAGGATTGAAAAAGGGCGCGAACTGACAAGGTTACCTGGGATCAGTCACATCCCCTATTTCCTTATTAACTCTCACCAATCTCCTGTTAATGTCTCACTATCACCCTTAAGTGGAACCATTGTCCTTTTCTTTAACATCCTCCTTCCTGCTTACACACAAACAACTTTACCTTAACATCTCTCTTCCTGCTAAAGGAACAAACAACATTTCTTTAATTCATTCTACTTTTACAATATAATTGTCTACTTTCACAGCATGCTCCCTGCTGGATAAAGGGAAGTCTGGGCATGCTCCCTGACGACAAGGTGAATGAGTCACAGGAGCCATTCAGACAGTATATAAAGAGAGAGGGAGCACATGTGAGACTCTCTTTTTTCCTTCCCCTGCTCCTGAGAAGCTCCTCTCCAGTGTGTCTACTCGTGACCAGCTTCCCCAGCTATGATGAGCAGACAGACCCTCCAGGATCCACATGCCTTGGCTCCTTCTGCAACCCATATGTCTGTGTGAGTGCCTGAGGGCAGGAATGAATGGGTGTGAATGAGTGAATGAATGGAGGGGGTGGGTGGGTGGGTGTGTGTGTGAGAGTTCTCTCCTTTAGTTTAAACCTTTGGTGGCGGCTTTCTCGTCTTCAGTTTTACCTAGTGGAAATAAACCCATACTAGTGTAACCCTGGGTGGTCTCCAGTGAGAATATTTTTGGGGTAACAGCATGGAGCCCAGCCCAGCTGACCCTGGGCTCCATGTGGCACTGCTGCTTTGAAATGCCGGGAGTCAAGCTGGGCTCCCGCGGCGGTGTTTCAGAGGCAGTGCTGCATCAGCGCTACTGCTTTGAAGTACCCTCTTCCTTCCCCCACCTTTGTTGCCTCTTTCTGAGAGAGGCAGCAAAGGGGGGGGGGGCAGGAGTGAGTGACTAGTTAACAAGCTTGTCGACTATAACCAAATGCTTATCGGATAGTTGACTAGTCCTTCACATCTCTAGTCGGGAGTGGGGCAGGCAGCGAGAAGAAGAGCCAGCTGGGAGCCCTGACCTCCCCTGGTCTGGCAAACACCCTTGTTCAGGTTCTGAGGGTGCCAGACCAGAGAGGTCCAACCTGTATTATTAATGTTTCCTCACACTTGGGTGAAAATGGTGTCTGCATGCAAAGGACAGTAGCTCACACCAATCCAGCTTTTAACAGTTTAACAGATTTTATTTCCGTGCTTCAGATTGTTACCTTTTTTCCTTCCAAAATGGGAAGTTATATTGAATTTTACCTGAAATTACCTCGCTAACAATAGTTCAGTATTATGTACCAATGGCATCTAATATCAAACAAGGATTTTTTTAGAATAAAGGGAACAGTAGAGCCCCAGATACTATTCATTTTTGTGCCTTTCAAAATTGTACTAAAAAGAGGAGAAAAACTGATCTCTCCTCCTTCTCCTGGCCGCCTTCTGTATATAGCTGCATTTTCTGTTAGAAGAAATATTAACGCTTGCAGTTTACTTCTGGCAAGCTTGTCAGTGTTATGGGTTTGTGGTTAAGAGTAGCTTTTCCTGTAAACAGTGGTCTTAAATTATCCACAGTCTGCTGAAATATGTTTTGAGAGCAAAATCTGCTTTTCCATGTTGCTAGTACAGGTTGAACAGCTCTAGTCCAGCACTTTCTGGTCTGGCAACATCTGTGATCCAGCATGATTTTAGTTAGCTGGATGTCCACTCATCATGGATTTGGCCAAGTTTCCTACGGTCCCATAAAGTTTGTTTACAACCAGTGGTCCTGGCTCAGTGTTCTGTGCTGCTGTTTAGCTCTAATTTACCCCCAAATGTCTTCTAAGAGCCCAGTAAGAAGTGGAAATGGTGGCAATCCTGCAATATTCACCTCCCATTCTTTAGCAAATGCTCTGGTTCAACACAGGTCAGGTCCAGAAAGTGCCAGATTAGAGGGATTCCACTGTACAGAAATAATGTTAATTAACCAAAAAAACCCCTAATTTACCTTACATTACTAACATTCTGCTGTCAGTGTGCTGCTTGCATTTTATTTACTTTGGGGAAGGAAAATATATTGGTTAGCTTCATTTTCAGGTGGTCCTACGTTGGCACATTTTTTGCAGCATTTATAAACTGCCAAACAGGTTCTACTTTATTAAAAATCTCACAGTTTAAGAAATATTAAGCCACTTGACAGTGCTTTTCTACAATTAGTCTAGAAGAAAAGCTCTGCAAGAGTTATTTGCATATTAAGCAATTGCTGTACATTGATCTGCTACACCAAAATATAAAATAATAAACAAATATAATAAATACTCCAGTATTGCTTTATTTGACTTAAACATGCAATTTTTAAATTTAAGAAGTAAAAGTAGGTTATTGTATTAGCATAATTTTAGACATATGCTTTTTGGTATGCCGTAGTCCATGCTACTAATTTGTCTCATCTTCGTATAGTCTTACTGAGGTACAAGATGTTGTTTCAGTGTTTTGTGTAAATTATAGCCTTTTAACTAAATTTAACACAATGCAAGATATTTCTTATAACATGTCAGTTCATTAAATCCCCTAGAGTAAATTAGTCATCTCCTTGGTGTACTATCCTTTTTTCTTTAGACTTCACACTTCTTAATGTTTTATAAGCTTTTCTGCTTTTGACATAGTTTTTTCGTGTACGTTCACCCCATCAGGTCACTCATTTATTGTAGACTTAAATAAGTATTAACATCTTAATTACCAAAATTATCAGCAATTTGAGCCATGATGGAGGAAAAGAGTATTGTTGGTATAGCTGTAAAAGCTCAGGATGAGAAATTCTCACTGTGTCATTCCCTTTATATCCAGTAAAAAGACTTGAGAAGTTTTATAAAAGGTACTTCAGAGCTCAGATTTGAGCTATGGAAGGATTCCTCTGGTAAAAGCATTGTAGAAGATTCCATAAAGCAGCTTCACAGGCCCTAGCATAGAGGGCATGTTGGTTGAGGCTATATGAATGCTAGGGTGGGGCTGCAGCATGCAGTGCTGTGAAGATTTTAGTACAAAACAAACTGCCATAATGTAGGCAAGCCCCTAGGGCTTTGTAAGTTTAGATTAGGGCTTTAATACGTTAGCCCATTCTTTCTCCTGTGCTTAGAGTCCTGTGCTCTGCATCATGCACAGAATCTCATATGAAATGTTTGAATGAGTTAGCCGTGTTCATGTTCAGAGCACTTTTGTATGGTAACTGAAGCATTATCCCTTTATTTCTTCAACTTGTTATATCTGCCATTGAGATGCTCAGCATCAGATATGCATTGTGTACTCCAATCACAACAGGTATCTTCATAATACTCCCTTCAGGTAAAAATCTGAATAAATAGCTAGCTAAGCCTTGTGCCTTTCAGGATGTTGACAGATTTACAACATCCTATAGTACTCTGAACAAACTTTATGGAATGAAAAAACTATTGAATTGAGGCTTAATTGATATTTTTTGATTGAATTGATTTAAACTTAATACCTTTCGGTTTATAATGCAATAAAAATGAAATTGTGTTTGTGCTGTAGCATTGTATGTGCATATTCAGTTTGAACTAGTATGCTCTATGAACAACTATAATAGACTTGGGTTTTGTCTGCATTGCACATTTGTCGTTAATCTTTTGTCACTCAGGTGTGAAAACACCCCAAACAATAAAAGTTTAACGACAAAAAGAGCCAACATAGGCAGTGCTTTGTCAACAGGTGTCACTCACTGATGGACAGAGTTATTGACCCTTGTTGGAGGGGAGAGCTTTTCCTGTGACAAAATAAAACCTTTTCCTGGCAGCAAAGAAGGCTCTAGCACTTCCCTTACACTGGTGTAGCTGCAGCGTTGTAAGGTGTGCAGTGTAGACATAGCTTCAGATGAAAGCCTGAGGTTTACTATATGGTGATATACCTATCTGCCAGGAACTGGAAGGGACCTTGAGAGGTCATTGAGTCCAGTCCCCTTCCCTGACAGATTTGCCCCAGATGGCTAAATGGCCCCCTCAAGGGTTGAACTCACAACCCTGGGTTTAGCACGCCAATACTGAAACCACTGAGCTATCCCTCTCCTCCAACTAGGGGGGGGTCATGTTTCTGATTCAGCAGATGGCCAGGACGGTCCACAGTGGGCCCCAGTCCTTATGGAAGGACTGGACCTACTGAAGTCTCATATACCTGTGTGTTTATCCTGTGCTGGAACTTTGATCTTGTAGCCATGCTAAAAAAGCCAACCCCCCATTAGGGTGGGTATAGGGATGTTAAATTGCAGTTATTCAACTAGATGATTAGTGGATGGAATTTCAAAATACTACTCGATTAGTTGATGGGGGGGGGGGGCCTCGCTACCACCCCCCCACCCCCTGCTGCTACTATGCCATTTAAATATAATAGGAGCCCGGCTCTTACTACATTTAAACTGCAGAGCCGCAGTGGGGTTAGCAGTCCCAGCTCACACCACCCCCGCAGCTAACCCCCACTGTGGCTCTGTATTTTAAATGTAGTAAGTGCCTGGCTCTGGGATGCTGCAGCTCTGACCTGCCCCATGAAGATGGGGCTGGGGGGAGAGGAGGGGAGGAGACTGGCTTTTAAGCTGGCTCCCGCTTCACGCTCCCCTTTGCTGCCTCTGACACAGAGGCAGCAGCGGGGAGGGAGGGGGGAATGAGTAGACGACTCTACTCCCTTACATCCCTGGTGAGGTGATGCATAGTAGGTGTATTAGCATGCTTGTAAGGTGCTTTTATTTTCAATAAATGTTTTCTCTATGACATGTTTCCATTTCAGAATAAAGAGATGTGCCTAGAAAGAACCGTGTGGTAACTTGTGTCTGCAGCAATCTCTCCGTTATCAGCCTATGAAAAGAAAGCAAGCAGATCCATTTAGTGTGGCAGACCATCTTTTTTGGGAAATACATAGCGAAGGCAGGGAGCTGTGCAGCCTGGACACATATCCTGGTCTGAAGGGAGTGAGATGCAGGTCTCCACCCAAAAGGCATCAGGTGGGGAGCTGGAAGCTTGAGAGTGAGGGCCCTTGCAGGATCAAATGGGGAAAATTCCTGAATGGTGGACACCTTGTCTTCCTACTCCAGTGTGCCCTAACTTTTAGACATACAGATCTGGGAATTGCACACAAGGAGCGTACCAGCTGAGCTCTGTTGTGAAGCTGCTACACGTGGTTTGGGCCAATATTGTATTGTTAGCAACTTGATTACAGCAGCTAACCAGGAAACCAGTGAACTTTTCAGTTCCACTGAGGCATCCATTAGAATGTTTGGAACAAAGTATAAAATCACTGCTGATATTAAAAAGAAAAAAAACATGAAGAGGACCTAAATTGATGAAGTGGTAAAAGATAGGTCAGTTAGAGTAGTCTAAATTGCTGGATAAACTGTTTTTGAACATTTGAAAGGACCCATGTGTTTGGCTGTATTTATATTCATGAAAAAAGAATGTGGGCCCATTTACAGGGTGTGCGGGGAGGGACTGTTTCCTGGAAAGCAGTGACTTTGAAAAGGACTTGGAGGTCATGGTGAATAGCCCACTAAACATGAGCGCCCACTGTGATGCTGTGACAGAGAGCTCAAGTGAGCTTTGGCTGTGTAAATGGGCCTACTAAGTAGAAGTAGAGAGGTTGTGCCACATGCTGTGTTAATAGCAAGACTTGCTGAGAGAGTGTTCTGTCCTATTGTCAGCACTTCAAAAAGGATGTGGAAAAACTGGAAATTATCTACAGGAATAGTTGATCCAGAAAAACTGCCTCAGAGACTTGAGACTCACAATCTTGCGCACATCCAATGAAAGAGTGAAGGTTGGCTTGATTGTCTATAAATGCCTGTATAGGGAAAAGATTGGTTGAGAAGGGTCTGTTTTACTTTAGCAGACAAAGGCATAACAAGATCTGATGGCTGAAGCTAGGCGCATTCATGCTAGAAATAAGGCACACATTTCAACACTGATGATGATTAACCAGGGAACGTGGCATCTGTCACTTGAAATCTTTCTAAAAGATGCATTGTAGCCCAATCAGAAGTATAGGTTCAATACAAGAATTACTGATGGAAACTCTGAAGGCCTCGTATACAGCAGGTCAGGCCTTAAAAAAAATCTGTGAAAAGCATGTTCAGTCTTTCAGCTTCTGTACTCTTCATGTTAACTGATGTAATTTATCTAAGAAGCATTATTATTTTTAATTTGTCTCCTATCTGCTGATCACCCATAAGTTTCCCTTTTTATCCCTGCCCTTCTCCTCTGTCCAGCCTCTGATATCTCTTTGAGATTGCAGCTGGACATCTAGTTAAATCTCTCCTAAATGACATTTTATTTTTTCTCCTTGACTTCTGTGTTTCTGCACCCTCTTGCCACTGATTACATTTTGGCCTGATAAAGAATAGTTATCTTTGGTGGTCTTCCTTTGTAGCCAGTGTTTTGCCAAGATCTGTTTCTTCTTTACCACTAAAAATCTACTCTTCCTCCCTTTGTGGCTGTCTAATATCTTGACAGGTGAAAGGAGATGCAACAAAGTTGGTCCGTCAATAGTACTTAGCAATGCTCTGGGAAAAGAGACCAATACAAGAGGCATATCTTTCCACAGTGACTATAGGTCCAGAATTTAAAGCACACTCTGCTTTCCAGCTTGCCTGCTGAACTGTCTGATGGCTCTTTTTGGGGACTGCAGTCTGAACACGACTTCTCGAGACTGAATGATTTTGGGGCAGGATTTTCCCAGTTGTCAGTGGAAATGCTGAATATCTTGAGTCTTTGCTTCAACTTGTTGCTGTATCAGACCTTTGGCCTTTCTTTGAGTCATGTGCATAGAGCACAGCCTTAGACAGTCGTGCCACGTGACCCAACCAGCAAAGCCTGCAAATGTACAGTGTAGACAGCATGGTCTGTAGATCGGTTTTCTCAAGGATCTATTACAGGTGATCCACTGGTCCCAAGTAATGACAAGGATTTTTCGAAGGTATCAATGATGGAAACTGTTCAGTCTCCACTTGTGCTTGGAATGCATGACCCAGCTTTCATAACTGCAAAGGAGGGTACAGCCGCTCCCCAAGTTACGTACACCTCCACTTACAACCATCCGCACTTATGACCAAAGCGGTCGTAAATGCGGATCCGAGTTATGAACGGCAATCCGCGCTTACGAACAGCGCGGTCGCAATGTAACTTTATGGGATCCGAGTTACGGACCAAGTGTTGGTTCGTAACTCGGGGAGCGGCTGTACTTGGGAGCAAGGCTGATTTAACAGATACCTTTGTGTTCGGGGTTAGAAAATGTGTAAGGTAATTTGGCCAGAGGCAACAGCAGCATTGTTGATTCTTGCATCAAGTTCCCTATCAAGATTAAGTGAGCTGGTAAAATTGAGCTAAGATAGCAGAAGCAATCCATGTTGTCCAGACCCTCTGATGCTGCTAGCAGGAATGGTATCTATAAGATCTGTTTAAAAAATGGCTGTCCACAAAAGATGCTCTCCCTATTTAAGCAGTTCCAGGAGGGAAAGAATTGAAATGAAACATCATCATAGTGATATGAAGCAATGCTCCATCAGAGCTCCCACTGGCTTTGTCGTTATCTCCTCTGTTCTTACGTGTGCATTTGAAAATGATCTTGTGTATTAATTGATTCTGTGATGGATGGCAGCTTGTTCAGCATCAGATGTTTCCAACATAGAAGACATGTCACCCAGCTTACTATTCAGGATCTGCTTGTCACAGATGAACATTTTGGGCCGCATTGTGTGTTGCCATTAGAATATTTTTTTCACTGAAATGTTATCCTATCAAGGCAAAGCTGCTCAATTTTTTTATGGACATTTCTGTAATCTGTGTATTCACCTCTCACTTCTTGGAATTTCAGTTATATTTCAAAACAGCTGTGCATTAACATCATGCACACTTAGTTCTTATCTAACAGCAGCTATTTGACGTTTGAATCTTGATAGTTTTGATTCATAGAAAACGTAATTATTTTGCTTTATTATTGCAAAACCTAAGTGATGCTGTGTACTGTTCAGGTGTGGTTGGGCTGGTGAAAAGAATAGGTTTTAACAGGATTGACAGCACAGTCGATACTGCTGGGTTATCTAGAAGATTGTAGTTAGTATCTGAGCAGGGTTTGTGTACTCAGGCTTTCCTACTTAAGGAGGAATACCTGGTCATACATGCTGTTGCACAGAATTTGAAGAGTATTTAATAAAATGGAAAGTGTGGAAATTGTTTAAAGACTATCTATGGACAGAGCTTTGGTTTTTATGCTCTTCACACTAAAAATTTTTAACTTTTATATTTTAAATTTACAATTGTGGCTTTGGTGGATAGCTTTACTTTTTGAATTCCACACTTGAGAACTTGTACTCAGCACTTTTTGAATTTTATCCCTGAGGGTTTCAGTAGTTGATTACCTACCAATTAAGGTAATTCAAATGCAAATTTAGGGAAACAGCTACTTACTTTTTTCATATGAAACAGTGTTCACCATGTAATGTGTACACAAATCAGGGTATGTCAGTGGACTACTTGGAGCTTATTTTTAATAACTGCTTTGTGTTTCAGGTAACACAAGAGGAAGGCCAGCAGTTAGCACGACAGCTTAAAGTAACATATATGGAAGCCTCAGCAAAAATGCGATTGAATGTAGACCAAGCCTTTCATGAACTTGTCAGAGTTATAAGGTACATCAGTTGTGCTCTGAGGAAACACAAAGAATGTGTGAACTTTAATAGATGACAAAGCGTTGTCTTGGAGAGAGAATGCAATGCAGGATAACCAGGGCAAATTCTGTTTGCACATCTGTACCTCAAATGTTAACTGACTGCTGACCGTGTGGCAAATGTGCATGTTAGATGTGAATATTTGCATCTGTATCAGCCATGTGGATTTGATAGAATCTTTTTCCTTAAACCTTCAAGATTTCTGGTGCCTAGGTATTGAACATAGTCCATGAAATCTGCTGAAGCTTCAGTGTATATAGCTGGCATTCAGCAGTTGAATACTGGCCTGGTGTAAAAGGCATGATACTCTTTTATTATCCCCCTTAAGGGACCTTAAAGGGGTTGTAGATCAATCAAAAGAAAGCAGGCTAGAACCTTGTTACTAAGCTCTCAACCTAGGCTAGCAGGCTGCTTGGTTCAGCACACAACCCCCAAAACACTACAGGCACAGCAGACAAGCATAAAACAAACTAGACTGACCAAGTATTGATCTTCTGTCACAATGAAAACTGCATTGTAAAACTCCCATTTGCTGCTCCGGTCTGGCAGGTGAATCCCATGATGTTAGGCCCTCTTTAACCCACAAGAAGGCCAAAAAGATACTTCCCAGAAATTGGGTGTGTATTTATCCAACAAGTTCCAATCTCGTGTACCAAAAATACTGTTTAATCAATGACAAAACTCAATGCCTCCTGGAAGTTAAATGCATGTAAAATATTTTTCCTTTTTCTCCCAGTTAAAAGGCTGAAAGGCTAGTCAAATTAGATAAGCCTTGAACAGAGTCTGTTAGACCAAAATGAGGTGCTTTATTGAGCATACTTTTGCTTCCACTTTGTAGATTTTCAAATCTTCTTTTCCTGCAGACATACTCTTCCTGGCTTATTGATCGTTGGTTATCCAGGTAGCATAAACACTGTGGGTTTTCTTGTGTTTGTAATCTGGTCTATAGTGTGGTCATAGGGCCAGAGACGACAACTGTGTTTTCAAGAGCTGGCAAAGATTATGCTTTTTTGGCTAGAGGCAGAGAAGAGTAAGACAGAGCTTTCGTTCATCCTCTACCTCATGGATTTGACTATTTTATTCATAAAACTGTAATTCAGACTTGATTTTTAATTTAAATGGTACTCAAAAACAAACATGTCTCTTTCATTTCTCCAAAGAGGATGAGTTATGCTCTCACTTGGATGCTGAGTAACTTCAGAGTAGTATCTTGGAACTCTACTTGTTACCTATATTCATCAAGCTAGCTTCAAACCCATTTTGAACCATTTAAATTGCATCCGAACAACTTACTCTGTCTCATGGAATTTCCTTTTTAGTTAAAGGAAAGCCCAGGTGTTTTGATTCAAATATTTGATGTAGCTTCTAGAACCAGGCAGGAATGATGATGGTTAATTAGCCATTGATACTGAGATTCCCTAAATCCTATTCTTCCCAGGGGTCATAAGCAATAATATTAACACACACACACCATCTCAGATTTATTCACAAACATGGCTACTTAAGGTTATGTAAGCTATTATCATTGAGGTACAGATACAGGCCCCATTGTCCAGTATTTGGTTACAGGCACAATACCTTTTTTACCTTTGTGCAAGCCCATGAGGGTAACAGTCTAATGTTACCTGGAAAACTTGCTAGGTCTGACATGAACTGATATATGCCTATTAAGTATTCACCAGCAGTGTTTGTGGTATGTCTGGACAGGGACTCTTTATGTTTGTAAGGCAGCTAGCGCATAGTCTCTAGGTGCAGCTACAATACAAATAAAAATCGTGGAATGTGTCTAGTTGACCCAGGTAATGGTGGTTAAGACTAATTTTGCCAGAGCAAGTGTATCATAAATAGTTTCTAAAATGGATTTGAGTTAGACTTGTAGATGACCTGAACTTTCTTTCTTTTTTTTTTTTCCCCCCCATAGAAAATTTCAAGAACAAGAGTGCCCTCCTTCACCAGAACCAACACGGAAAGAAAAAGACAAGAAAGGCTGTCATTGTGTCATTTTCTAAGAATCCCATGAATCAAGCTATCGACTGCCAGATTAATTTTTCTTTCCACCATTTTGCATCACTTTGGGTATGTCTAGCCTTTTGTGCCATGTCCTATAAATGGTCACCAAAATAGCCTTAGTCTAAGAAGCTGGCTGAATATAGTCCTAGAAGACCACTCAGTCATCTCAGGGCAGACTTCAAAGCAAAACACTAAGGCTGCTTCTTTAAAATCACAGTTCCTATTTTTCTCCCCTTAAGAGCTCAAACCTTGTGGAATTTTATTCATCAAGGAGATGAAACAAAACCTTAGAGGACAAGGTGTTCAAATGAAGCATAAAAGTTGTCTTTCTTTAATTTATTTTCACTTCTGACATTTCATTAGCTACTATTATGAGGGAGACCTTTAATCAAAGTGTATTTAATAATAGATATTGGCTTTCTGCCCTTCAGCTAAATTAGATTTCAGAGTTCAGCTAGCCTTAAGAAACCAACACTGAATTTCATTGTCAGCAAAAAGTGTTTCAGCTTTTGTTTATGCTGCAGCTTCTTTTCCAGTGGCCAAAAGTCTACTTACTGTATTTATTTTATGGATCCAGAAGAGCTACAGGATTATTATTATTATTATTATTACTACTATTATAATGTGGCCAAACATCTGGGCTTATTCTGGACTAGCCATTTCAGTTTTACAAAATTTCACATCATTGTTAGGGGGAAAAAATTAATGTCTTCCTTTGATGTATTTCTGGGTAAGGGATTCAAGAAAACTAAAATTGTAGCTGTTTTTGTTTCATGTAATATAAAAAGATGGATTTGATCTTTCCAATGTCAGAGATGATTAAATGTTTTTGCTATATACTTTTATACATTATTTTCTTATCAAACTAGTTAACAAGTATTTTTATATGTTTGTAAACAAATATGCTTTCACAGCATAACTTGTGTATATGTAAAGATGAATATTTAATTCTCACGGTTCACATTTAACTGACAAAATAATACAGGATATGCTGAACTGTAGTGGAACTTCTCCTTATTGTCTTGGTTATACCCAGCAATGGCCAATCATGTGCCTGCCCAACTTACCTCTAGAGAGTAAAGTTTGGCATGCTTTCAAGTAATGTTCAGTGTCCCTTATGAAAGACTGACTATTATGTGAACTATATTAAACTGTAAGGCTTTTAAATGACTGTTTAGTTTAACTGTGGGTGGCTTTTGAATTTTGAGTTCTGTGGATTGTGTTTAAACAATTCAAGAGTATGTTCCCTAATTCTGAAGTACGCAGTGGTATTGCACAGTTGTCACCTTAATTGAATGTGTCCAACAGTTCTATGAAGTGTGGTTATTAAGCATACCTTTGTACAACTTCAGGTGCTAGAATTAAAGATGATCTAACCATTACCAAGAGGTGAGCACATTGCACCTTTGTTTCTTTTAACAACTGACGCTCTCGTTGGGAGGAAGGGTTAACAATAGCTGGAAGGGGAGATAGTAAGTTTGCCTGTATTGTCCTTAGATATGTTCAGCCTGACAGGAGCTTGACATTTGATCTATAGTGATGATATATGAATTGACTTAAAAGCAACTAAGTAGAAATGGCTTCCTGATTCAACTTATGCTGTGACCAGTGGCTGACATTAGAGAAATATGGAATGGTAGTTCCCAAAATAAACCATTCAAAATCAATGTCTCGTTCTTGGCTATGTTTTGATATGGTAATTGTTGATTGCTCTGCAAATAAAGAAAAAAAACTAGTTATCTTGAAGACGGCTTGTTACACAGAATCTAGTTAAGTTGATACTAGGAGTGACACTAGGAGACTCATAGAAGAAATTAAGTTGCTTTAGGAAACTTGGGTTTTCTCATTGACATTGCATACATACCATGGCTATTTTTCTGCAAAATGACTTCATGTTTTACAGAAATCTAAAATGCAATCAGTAGGCAATGGGTCATTATTTAAGTAACATCTAGAATTTTTGAAATAAAGGTCCTATGGAATGATTGGCAGATGTTCCATCCTCAAAGTCGAAAATTGATGGCCTTTAGCAAAGATGGTGGGGATTTAGTTCTGTAATGCCTTCTCATAATCCTGACGTGCTTTATACATGTAATGTAAGTTATTGCATTCTGTTAATAAGACTAAGTTCTCTGGAGAATTTTGCCTATCAGATGTATGCACAATCTTTAAAAAGTAACACTGCAGGATTCCTCTATCTCTATTTAAAAAAAAAAAGTGTATGTGGGTTGACAGAGTGATGTAATCAAGTCAGTGGCAACAGGCTGGGGGGTGGGATTAGCAGGAGCCGAAGCAAAAGGAACCCCATGGGCAGCATGGACCACAGCAGCAGGACGTGGTGAGCTCCCAGCTCACCCTACTAGCAGTTTTTTCACTCTTGCCCCTCCACCCAGCCCCCTCACTCACCAGCTCCAGCTCAGCACCCTCCCCGCTGTGTTGCTCCTGCAGCAGGGAGCCCATGCTGGTGCTTGAGCCTCGCCCCTCCCTCCCCCCAGGTTGAAGTGCCAGTGCTCGCTTCCTGTGGGGCGATGGGGGGAGAATGCCCCAAGCTTCCCCACTGAGTCTGGCTTGCCAGCTTCACGTGCTGTGGTTTCCCTTCCACCTCCCCGGCTGGGGGAACAGCAGCATGTGGACGCACTTCCTGGAGGCTTTTCCCCGCACTTAGGGTTGCCAGGTGTCAGGTATTTTTGCTTCCTGTCCGGTTTAAAAAAAAAAAATCGGAATACTGGACACCTAAAATGTCTGGTGTATTCTGATTTTTTAAAATTTTTTTTAAATTTTTTCCCTGGCCAGGAGGCAAAAACGCCGGGCACCTGGCAACCCTACAAACACTCAGTGCCCAGCCTCCCTCCTCCCCCAGCCCCCATGCTTACCTGGTTCTGCAAGGCTGCTGGCACAAAATGGCTGCTGACCAAGGGGTCTTAGTGCTCAACTGCTCCCCTGTTCCTATCCCTGCACTCGCTCTTAAAGGGGACATGCTGTTTTATTTTAATTTTTGTCTCAACTTTGGTCTCTTCCCCCCCCCCCCCCCCCCCCCCATTCCTCGGCCTTTTTTTTTTCCCCCTTCAACAAAATTTTTTCCTGGTGTGTTTTTGGAGGGAGCGGGGGTTCGGTATTTTTGTTGCAACCATCTGGCAACCCTACTGCTGCTCCACTCACTGCCTGGTAGCGGGGGTGTGGTGTGAGAACAGGTGTGTGCCCCCCACCCCCTCATACCCAGATGCTGCACCTCCAGCCTGCTCCTGCCCCCTACCTCCTGGCCAGACACCCTCACCCCATCCTGTTCCTTACCTCCCACCCAGGCCTGGCACCCCATCCCTATCCCACTTGCTGGCAGAGGGAGGAGGCCACTCAGTTCTCACACACACACACACCCCCCCCCCCCCCCGGCTCCCAGAGCACTGGGTGAGTGGGCCCTGGGGGGGGTAGCAGTATTCCACCCCCAGACACCTGCATCAGGCGTAGTACGGGTGGAGTGTGGGCAGGGCCCTGCTGCTGACACTGATGACATGGGTGTCCTTGTGTTCTGTCCGGAAGACACTTTTTTATGTAGAGAGATTAATCATGTCAATTATCAATCGTAAGTTGTAGATCTTCAGTCATGCAAATGAGCACTCTTATATGGCTCTGTTTGACCTTGTTGTGAATTTTGATGTAGTTTGGCTCTTTGGTTTGAAAAGATTGCCAACCCCTGCAGAGAGAGGGGGGGTTGGTAAGTGTAGTGAGCAGGGGGCATAGCCCCCAAGTCGTCTTAATCACTTTTTTGAGATGTCCCTTTGGGACTGCCCCAGCCCTTTGGGGACGGAGGGGGCTGAACCTCCCCCTCCCCCCCCATTTGTAGAGGGACATTGCTGGCTGTTCCCCTTAATCAGAGTGAAGGGAAGTGCACAGTTTGCTGCATTCCTCACTCTGGCTGGGGGAGCCCAGGGGCAGACAAACCTGGACTAGGCCTAGCCAGGGGCAAGCACCCTCCTTCCCTGGCTGTGCCTGTTGGAGTTGCAGCAGCCATGGAGAGGCACTTCTCACCTGGCTCCAGTCGGCTGTGATGAGTGGGCTGGAGTAGCCTGCATCCTGAACCCCCAGGCCTGCCTCAGAGCAATGATTGAAAAGAAGAACATTTTTTGAGTTAGGGAACTGAGTAACATCCAGTAAATTTTGTAGTAGTTCATAATGGAATAATGCTGCACTTGCTAGCCTAGGGCAAGTGAGGTTGAGGAAAGACCTTCTAAAAATGCTTGTCATTCCTTGTGGTTGGTTGACTTTAAGAATTCAGATGTCATTAATATATAGACACAGACCACTGTCTGTTCACAGCTGATAATTACTTAATCTAACACTTTGCTGAGATCATCACATAATTAGGTAGAGCTGAAATTCAACTTCAGCAGGCTCGATGTGGACAGAGGGAAACACTTCCAAAGGTTTGCTCTTCTAGTTCAGTCCACGGATTCCAGGAGACACATTGACAGATCCTCAAGACGGTCCATGATGTGCGTGTTGCTGGGCACCTGAACAACTTCATACTCGCTGCTACTCTCCATCCTTGTTAAACTTGGCCTGGCTCCTTGTTTTCAAAGCTGTGAATGCCCTGTTCTTAGGACACTGCCTCTCTTCATGGAAGCTCAACCCCTGGGAAGTCATGACCTTTCTAGAGCAGTGGAATGCTGGTGCAAGGGGCAGTGTGGAGGAATTTTTACCTTAATGGCAGCACATGTCTGCAAGGGGGTGGTGCTTTCTCTGAGATGTGCCTGAAACTGTGCAACATTGCTATGCTCCAGGAACTTGTACATGCCCCAAAGCTCGGTATGCTGTGATGAGATGTGAAATGCACTCATTACCTTGCCGTCATTCAGAGAGACACAAAAACATAAGTTTGTGCTGCTAATCTACATGTTGTTTCCCCCACCCCCTCAGTGCAGGGGGGGGCATGTAGTGAAGAAACTCTGACTGAGAAATACTGGCCGCCACCTTTAGCTCTTGTTCTGCAAGGCGCTCATATTAGAAAGCGGGCCATGGTATGAAAATGTGAGTGAACCAACTGGGTTAGGGATTTCTGCCAACTTGCTCACACCAATGGGAGTTGCTGTGGCAGTTTGTATTTCAGCTCTTAAGCACTCTGTCCTCCCACAGGGCAGCTGGCACTGCTTTGGTTCCGAGCACTACGACAAGCTAACCTTTCTGCTCCAGACTTCAAGTAACACGTTGTTGTATGGTGTTGCAGAGCTGTGCAAAGGAATGGGTGGGTGATCATCTTCTACCTATTCAATCTACCCATTTCCAGCACTGAGAGATTCGACTATCCTGCCTGGAGCATTGGTGGACTGCCTGTAGCCCAGATGAAGATGTCAATTTTAAGGATAGGGCAAAATAAATCTGACTAAAGAACTTCGGCAAGCTATTCCTTTTCTTAGATCACCTTTTTAACTGGGATGATCCCTGTTAGGTTAATAGGAATCCTTGCTTCAGGCCCCAGGGCTTCAGCATGCTGCTGCTGTCCAAATAAATCCACTGTCCTTGCAGCTTGGCATTTGCTTGAAAGTTTTCCTTGGTTGCATTGCCAGTCTCAGGAGAGGGGCACCCTAAGCATTTTCAATAAGTGAAACTGTCCTGTCGTTCCTCCCCCCCCCGTATCCCCTCAATTAGTTGCCATAAAATGCATGCAAGCACTATTACATGGCTGATATGCTGCAGGAAGGAATAAGCGTCTATGACAGTGGTCCCCAACATGGTGCCCGCCAGGGCATTTATGTGCACTCACCGAGTGACCAGGGCCAGCCCAAGCCATTCTTGCGCCCCTGGCTGTGTGGCGCGTGCGCCACTCCTGGGCGCCCAGCAGCCCCAGAAGGTTGGGGACCACTGGTCTGAACTGCTGAATTGCTTCCTGGGATTAAAAGTCCAAAAGTTGCCCACTTTCGCAATAAATTTTCTGCCATTTTCCCATGTCACAGCATTCTAAGCATTAGACAGCCACAATGGACTGTTACAAGATAGACTCTCCCTTTATGTGGAGCAACTAAAAGCTTTTTAGAAATTCTGTTTTTTTTTTTTCCCCTCACGTTGAAATAAGCACATTAGATTAACTCCTATCCACAAGAGCTCTACTACAGCAGTGGTCTTCATTTCTTACTGCTCTTTAGCAGGAATGTTGCCTTAAATTCCATCTAGCATTTACCTTAACGGGGAGAAGGTTAAGAGGTGAGTTGATCAGTCTGTAAGCACCTAGATGGAGAATTTCCCACCGTAAAAAGGCTTTTTACTTGAGCATGAACAAAAGCTGGATCCAATAGCTGGGAGCTGAAGTCTAGTGCGCACGCGCGCGCACGCGCGCGCACGCACACACACACCTTTTTTTAAAGTGAGTATTAAATCTGGTGAACAGCCTCAGTAGGTGCATGGATTCACCACCATTTGATGTTTCTTTAAATCAAGAGTGGGTGGATTTCTTGATAGATGTTTCTACCTTAACCAGAAGGTTCAGGCTTAATTTGGGGTTTTCTGGTTAAAGTTCTATGATCTGTGCTACTCATCAGGTCAGATTATAATTCTCTTCTGGTGTTATACTAGAGCCTGCTTGTAATTTTTTATCTTTCATTAGAGCTCTTGCAGTGAGATTAATTAGCCAGTCCATTCCCCTGATTATTTTCAGATTTGAAACAATTGCCTCCAAGCAGGAGCATGTTTGGGAGCGGGGTAAGTGAAGTGAATTCAGGAGAGGGAAGACTTAGCAGTAAGTTGGGGAGGAAACTGGAAGAAATAATAAAGGGAATTAAAATGAGAGGAAGGAACAGCAGTCTGGGTGGGGGGAGTTGGAGCCATTCAGACTCCCCAGATGAGTGACAGTGAGGCAAAGTCAGGTGAGGGAAATGGAGGAGGAAGTGACTGTCTTAGATGGAGAAAAGGAGAGACTAAAACTGAACAGGCAGATGTGGAATGGGAGCAGTGGTGTAAACCAAGGCAAGAGGAAGAACATAAATTTCAGGACGAACAGTAAACACAACATTGCTTTTGTATAGAAAGCCTGGTGCCAGAGTGTGACAATCATTTGAGTGTTTGCTTCAGATCTCATGGGTGCAGTTCTGTTTGGAAAGGCCTGTCAGGAGTGGCAGTGAGCGCAGCAGTCGAAGTCTTGGCATAGAGAGAGGTTGAATATTCTTGCCATCAACAATATTCCTGACCCAGTCAGCACTCACTGCAGAACAAAGAGAGCAGGTTACTAGCAAGATGCCTCAGAAGTGACGGGCTGATTCTAAGCCTTAAATCAGATCTGCCAAAAGGTAGGTATCTAGTAATTGTATAATCATTGGTAATTGGAGTAAGTACTTTCCCTCAACACTTCACAACTACCTAATTCTCAAAACACCTCCTGAGAAATAGATATTATGCCCATGTTTCAAATGAAGAACTTTTAAGGCAAAGAACTTAATTTACCTAACACTATAAAGTAAATCAATGGCAGAGCCAAAATACAACAGGAGTTTTTCCTATTCTTTTTGCACAGCTCTCTAGGGTAATTGGAGAGGAAGCTTTTATGTTGCTAAAATGCAGGGTATGTCTTCACTACAGGCTGGAATGATGGGGCAGCAATCGATCCAGCAGGGGACAATTATTGCATCCAGTATATGCGTGATAAATGGCCTGCTGATCGCTTTCCTGTTGACTCCTGTACTCTTGCACTTCTTGAGTCAGAGGAGTAAGTGGAAGAGCATCTGTAGTTGATGCTGCAATGAAGGCACCATGGTATAATAAGTAGCTCTGAGTACATCAACTCCTGTTATGACTTTCATGTAGCTGAAGTTGATTCTCAGAATGATCTCCCATGGTAGTGTAGACCAGCCTGCAGTTAGCATCTATAAATAGAAAAAAAATCTGGCAGAAAAATAACTTTGAATACATACAGTACACTAGGTACTGCATATTCAAATAGATTTACTTATTTTAATGGTAGGTTAAATTTTCTTGTACTTTTAGCAGGACTATTTCTTTCAGACCAACTTATTCTTGTAATTTTCTTTCAAATGATGCATGAGAACTGATTTAATTCACTTCCTGTAGTTAGTAGGTATTGTATTACAATATCCAGAAATGCTGCACATGCTTGTGACTCTTACATTGACAGCCACTGGATGTCACTGTTGCTAGACATACAAAAATGTTTGAAGGGTCTCTATTTGCTTTTGTTACCCTTTATTTTGAGAACCTTTTACCAAATTAAATAATTTTCCTTTGCTTTCTTCCCCTTCTTTAAGCAGAGAAATACAAAATCAATCTTGCTACTAATTACAGTCTTCGTCAAAAGGCACCTGTCAGTAGTTTTCATTACCATCTTGGGCTATCATCAGATTTCATACATTGGGGGCTGGTCTGAAGCATATACAGTGGGATATGTGTGCAGTTAAACTACTACTGAGATGCTGGTGTGTGAAGTGATTTGTGGTCTGATTGAATGGCCTTTTGTCAGTGAGTAGTACTGTGGAAGTCTGTAGGGCTACTTATGAGCTCAGGTTTTGCATTTGGACACTAAGGCCCTATTCCTGCAAACATTTAGGTACAGGTGTAACTCTAGCCACTTGTCTCATTTGTCTTGAACAGAACTATTCCTACTACACAGGGGTGTAACAATGTATTTGAAGAGAGTCTGAGATCTAAAACCCTTGCAGCAGAAACCTGCGGTGAGGCAGGGCCTGCTCACAGAATCCATCAAGAACTGGGCTGATACTGCAAAATTACATTCCTAAAGTGCTGGTCACAAAGGACTCTCTCAAACACTTTCTGATACCGAGTGGTACCAAAGCATCCCAGTATGAAGGATGGTACAGAACCAGTCCCCAAGGATAATAGGAACACCCTGGCTAAGGTCAGGGTGACAATATGTAAGAGGTGTTTTGATTGAACCAACATGTACAGGTTGGACCTCCCTGGTCTGGCACCCTCAGGACCTGACTGGTCCCGGATGAGGGATTTTTTGCCAAACCAGGCGAGGCCATTTCTAGTCCCACCCCCTGCCCTGCCTCCCCACTGGGCTTCCTGCCTCCCTGGCAGCCCAGCTGAGCTGCACACCAGGCTCCCTGTTTCCCCCTCAGCCTAGCTGGGCTGCACAGTGTTCCCAGCTCCTCCCCTCCTCCCACCCAGCTGAGCCACAACCCAACTGGGCTGTGCACTAGGCTCCTGGTGTGTGTGCGTGCGTGCACGTGCACACACACACAGAGGTGTTAGCACCTCCCACTCCCTGCAGCATGCCAGGACTCTGAGCCCGGAATATCGGCTATTGCCAGACCAGAGAGTTGTGGTTTATAGATGTGCAACCTGTACAAAGTAATGTCAAGGGCAGCAAGTATGTCAGAAGGGCAGTACTAATGTGTTTGCATCAGGGTATAAAGATGTATCTCAAAGGGGTATGTTTGTCCAGCCAAGGGGGAGATGCAAAGTCTCACCATTCACTGGGCTGCATGCATGTTTTGGTATTTTGTCTGCCAGGTGCTATTACCATGCTTTGCCAATAATAAACCTGGCCTGGTGCCTTTGTCTCTTTAATGGAACTTGTGGTCATTGGGCAGTTCACTCGATGTCTGTCATGCCAGCAGTGTACGCAGAGCTGGGGCACCACGCAAGGCTGGGATGCCCCCCCCCACACACACACACGTATGAACATCTCATCACAACCTGCTTTGTTTTCAAAATAGGTTACCATTTGTGAATTATTCCAGGAATGTAAATGTTATCACTTATGCAAGAACAGCTGGAAATAGTTTGAGAAATTAATTGCGGCAGAGGCAGAACAACTTCTTGTATAAACAAGAACAGTTATGTGGGAACTGGAAAGTACTGAATGTTGGATACAAGAAGCAGAAAGGAATATCCCTGAGCCAGTGTTCCCTGTAAGCTGTGCACTTGTGTGGCTGCTCAGGAGAGCTTCAAATGCCACTCAGCTGATTAGCAGAACACCTATAGTTAGTTGGTTTTTTTTGTTTGTTTCTATAAGTGGTGCACATTTGCACATGCCTAGATACACACACAATTATTCTGCATATTGATGGAAAAGATTAGCGGGAACATTGTCCAAGGAGTAAAAATGGTGTTCCTTAAACCAGTAGGTCATGAAGAGTAAACAAACAAACTCCCATGTTGACCTTTTCTGAATGCAGATCTGATCTTGCAGTTCCAAGTAAAGATCATAATTCCAATTAGCACCTTGTGGAGATGAGATGTTCGAAATATGTGTACTAGGAAAGGTGCTCTCAGATTTGGATAGGTCTTTCACTAGCAAATTTGAGTAACACTAAGTGTCTAAGGGTGCCTCTACACAGCACTGCAGCTCAAAATAAGATACACAATTTGCGTAGCTCAAATTGTGTATCTTATTTCTATGCTATTTTGAAATAGCTTATTTCATCATTTAATTTTGAAATAAAGTGCTATTCCGAAATGTCCCTTACTCATAGAATGAGGTTTACAGGGACATCAGAATAGCAAGCCCGAAATAACAGGCTTGCTGTGAAGATGTGGGGTGGCTATTTTGGGATACTCTGGTATCCCGAAATAGCATTGTATGTCTACACTTCCCTAAATGATGAGCAAGTCAAGTAGTGACAGTATTGTACTGAAAAATTGAGGCTTTCTAGCTGTACCTTTCAAAGGTTGCCTAGTGATAAATGTCTCAACTTCTGGGTGCTCAGCTTGAGACTCCAAAGCCTAACTTTTCGAGAATATATAGAAGCCTCGTACCAGTTAGTCCTGGGAATTCAGCTCTTATGAAAATCAACATTTTGATGTTTCAAGCTGGGCAAAAACTAAGGTAATCAACTGACAAGAGTTTGTAAAACTCATCTAAAATTCCAACAAGTCACAAATGCCTCTGTCTGCCTATTTCAAGGCAAATATAAGCCAGCGATTGATGCAGTTAATCTAGTTTTCTGTTAAATAGTGCCTTCTCAAGCTTGGGTGTTTCTTCCTTGAACATTAAGGGCTGATAAGTGCTGTAATTTTCAGATTGCCCAGCAAATTGAGATTACTCTTATGCATCTGTATTATTTGAAAAATCATTGAGATGGCAAACATGGGGTCCTTTTGTTCTCGCATGGTTCCATTTTGCCTGAAAAAATATAGTTTCTAACAAAATGACTTCTGTCAAATGACTTCTGATAGACTAATAGGTCTATTTTAAACAGTCATGTGAACAGCAGTAATTTGTGCACTCCAGGAGGCTAGATGGAAGGTTACAATCAAACTGCAAATTCAGCTATGTTCTAAAAAGGTAAGTGCTTTTCTTTAATATTTTTTAAGTGCAATACTTGTCCATTTTCTTTTCAAGCTGCTAAATGTCTGGGAGGTTCTCCTGCAATTAGCCAGAAGGTTTGTGGTACCCAAAATGAAGCTACTTTTGTGGTGGTCAATTAACTAGGAATTTTCATCTTTGGTGTTTATAAAACACTATCTCAATAAATGTATAAAATAGCTCAGATACATAGACATGCCAGTACACTAGATACCCTCAATAAAACTTATTTAATCTACCAATGCTAATTCACATGGGTATTTGGATTTTTTCACTTACCACATATACCTAGGTGCTGGTCTCAGGGCCACAGATGATGATGTTCTTGTGTGTGGGGTGGGGTTGGGGGGGGGGGGGGAGAGAATCTCCAACTTGTACTTACTGCTGTTGGTGAAAAGGTCTTATTTTGAACAAGAAATAAAAGTTCAATTCTAAATCCGTTTCTTAGGGTTTCTGCTCCTTAATGAATCCCAGGAACAGCCTTTGCTGCTATATTTAAAGCAAAAATAAATAGAATGTGCTGCTAGTATTTGCCTTATGATTTTAAAATTTAAAAACTCGCTCAGAATGATGTACAAGTGGGAAATAACACAATAAAATCTTTCCCACCACAAGTTACCCCCTGCCCTGGATTTGGGGATAAGTAGCTGTGAGGATAAACGAGTTCGGCAGCACACAGAATCTGAAGGACCAAGTCAGGGGAGTGACCTCCGAAGCTGGGGATTCCATGCGAAGGCCATTACAGAAGCTTTCTTGCCTTTTTAAACAAAGGGCAGCTCCACTGTGAGCACTTCTGAAAACCTCATCTGCTCCAGTGTTGCCTCAGGTAGTTGGTCTCAAACCATATTTTGGAGCTTTACATGTTAAACCCAGCACCTTGTGTTCTGCATTTCCTGCCTGCCAGTGTGAGTCCCAGAGTACTGGTTTGTTTAATATGATCCATGCTCCATGTAGTTTCTAAATGATTTCAATGAGTGTCTCCCCATGTCAAGTGCCTTCCTGTGTGCTGTCTAGGTGATAATTGCGACATTCAAAGTAACACTTCTTGCCAGGATTTTTTTTCTTCAATTCTCCTGATCATCCAGGAGCAAGCCAGGACCTGATGCTCCTCAGTTGTGCACTTGCTTCCGAAAAGCAGTCGTGTTCATTCCACTGGAGTGTCCAAGTAACTTTTACGAGCTCTTCACTGTTTTCTCTCAGTCCATCAATCTTGTCTGTTTTACCTAGGGTATGTCTACACTACAGAGTTTTTCCGGAAAAAATGGCCATTTTTCCAAAAAAAAACTTGAGTTACATCCACACTGCAATCGTGTTGTTTTGAAAGAAAATTGGAAGAACAAAGGGGTTTTTCCAGTGTTGGTCATCCTTTTTCTACGAGGAAGAAGACTTTTTCCGAAGGAGCCCCTTTGCAAAAAGGCGTGTGTGGTCAGGGAAGAGGGAGTTCTTTCAAAAGAAGAGGAAAAAGCACAGGTGCCCTGGTGGCCATCCGTCCATAGTAATCACAGCTTAAATGTGAGGGAGTGTCGATTCAGTGTGGACACTCTTTCATGAAAGCAGATCGCTTTTTTGATGTGCTTTGGCAGTGTGGATGCTTTCTTTTGGAAGAAGTTTTTCCGGAAGATCTCTTCCAGAAAAGCTTTTTCTAAAAGAAGTCTGCAGCCTAGACATAGCCCTAGAGTCCTGTAGCACCTTCAGACTAACCGATTTATGTGGCCCTCGGCTTTCGAGGAGAAACACCACAAAAGCTGATGCCCAAATGAATCTGTTAGTCTTTAAGGTGCCACAGGACTCCTCATAGTTTTTGTAGATACAGACTAACATGGCTCCCCCTCTGAAACCTGCTTTACCTGGATTGTCACAGCCAGAGGGAGAGATGCTAAGCCTCCCTCTGGAGTACTCGGCACTATTACCACCGAGGGCTCTCACACCAAAGTTAGATGGTCGACTTGAGGTATTTCCCCAGGCAGACAGCCCCCCTATAGTCCAATATAAATCCCTTCCAGGGTCAGAGCAAGAAACGCTAAGTTCTCCTCTTGTGCTCAGCCTTACTACGACCGAGGGTGTATGTACCTAAAATCTTCCGGTTTGGAGCGAGGATCGCTAAGTCCTCCTCCTTCTGCCCAACCCTACTATGACCGGGGGTATGTACACCTGACTCGGGGTATTTCCCTAGGCAAACAGCCCCCCCTTAATCAAATTTCCCCCAGCAATCCGGGGTGGAGAGAGGGATACTAAACCTTTCTCCTGTTACTCAGCCCTGCTGCGACCGAAGGTAGGTATACCAATAATGCAAACAATGCATACAATAGTGATCACAATTAGTTCCTTCTTATTAGCTGGTATCTTCTGACTGGGGTGTGCACACCTTTTTAGCAATATTGGCAATAATTACAGCATACTTCTCCCCCTTTGCATTCTCCACCGAAAATGTTATGCTTAAACGAAGCACACAAGATCTTTTATAGGGGAAAAGGCAGTACGCCGCATTTATTGAGAATACAGCAGTTGCATATGCCCCCCCCCCCACACACACACACACAGACACAGAGGGAGAGCAGGGCCTTTGTCGGTCGCACGATCCGATGCTCCTCTGGAGTTGGTGGCAAGACGAACCCTAAGTTCCATAGCAAGGCACTCTGCTTTTATAATTCTTTTCTCTCGAAGTCTATGGATTTCGCTGCGTCAGTCTGTGAACGGTGTGTTATCTTGGAGATGTTTTAGGAATGATCAACATCAACAAGAGACTCATTCTGTCCTGGATTGTTAATCAGTTGTTATTAGGGATGCCTTCACCTTTAGAGCTGTCAATCTGCCAATCTGATCAATTCTTGACCGTGGGTATGCACTGATGTTTTCTCTGATGCCAATATGTCTCTTCGCAGTCTGTCTTTTACAGTTTGTCTTCATCCTGCATTCTCCCCCTTCTCTCTGGACCATCTGGCTCTGATGACCTTCACACCGTATCTCATTCATACAAAAAGTCTTTCACAGAGATACAAACAGTGAAGTATTATATTGAACAAAAGCAAACAGCATTGTAAATTGCCTTACTAAATTTTGTAATTAAAACAATTCACACTGAAGGCTCGGGCCTTCAACACTCCTCTAATCTCATTGGCATAGACACAATATGAGATCCTGTCTCTCTAATTATTAAATTTTAAAAAATATACGTATATATCTTACTAAAGGGCTTAGTTTAATAAATATTAAATGTGATGTTACCTTACATTTGCTACATTATTAATCCTAAAATACAAATATAAAAAGAATAAAACTTTGAATTCCAACAAGATACTATCCAAAGCCACAACTCATATACACCAGGTGATATTTGAGTAAAATTGTCCAAAGTACTTCAATTGATTTTTAAAAAAAGACTAAGTCAGTATGACTTGGGCACTTCAGAAAACTGTACTCTCATTCCAATTCTTCATCTTGGCCTGCTGGGTGGCGTTCCTTTATGGAAACCATGGCAGCCCATCTCTCCTGTGAGACTTTTAAAAGTAACAGTCATTCAAAACACCTGTTAGTGAAGCAATTTTAATCTACCTAGGCCCTCTTTGTCATGAAGGAATTGGATTTCATATTTAGTGGATGTCGATTTGAAAATTCTTATGGAATTGTACAGTGTTGGAGTGAATAGAATTTAAAGTCAAATAGGAAATTAGTTAGCTAAACAATAGTGCTGGTAAAGTTTACTCGTGTTGGCCGGACTCTGCTCTCACTGACGTGACTGTCTATTGTACCATTGGTTTCAGTGTGTCCAGAGTTAGGCCAACACCGAGGACTTCAAAAAAAATCACAGTGATGGGTTCGATTGCAGAGGCCCCCTTGTGGCTGTCGCCCAGTGTGCTGATCATGTCACTGAGCCTGCATACCTGCCCTCTAGGGCACCCCCCCCCACCCTTCTTGCTCTGGTCTCCCCCAGCCAAGGTGCAGAGTTGGTAATAGCAGAGCAACATGGACGCTGAACTAGCTCAGCTCTGGACCAGTGGTTCTCAAACGTTTTGGCCCGGGGCCTACCTGACTCAACACAAACCTTTCTTTCTGTGGCCCACCAGTTGCTAATGGAAATTCACGTTAATTACATAATTATGCCTGAGCCATTTTGCTAGTGCTGCAGCTAGGGAGAATTTAAATTAAGTAGACTAAGGGCTTTAACTTTCTCATGTTAGTTTATCAAACTTCATTTTAAATACAGTAAAATATTAATTTATGTCCAACACAAAGTTTCAACCCTGTATTTATTTATGGTAGGGGTGGGAAAACTTTTTTGGGTCAGGGACCACTGACGCACACAAAAATCAGTTGGGGACCACACAAGTGAGAACTTCCAAAAGCTCCCAACCCTCACTGACATGGCCCCCAGCAGAGATGCCTCACTCCTCTGGCACTCCAGCCCCACTGGGGGAGGGGGAGGGAGGGGGGTAGGATTGAGGTTCAGAGCTTCCCATAGGCCAGATTTACTCTTCTGGGGTTCCAGTGTTAGTGGATTTTGTGGACCCCCCCCCCCCAGGGTCTGAGATTGGGACAAAAATGGGGGGTTCAGTGTGTGGGACAGGGCTGCCAGTGAGAGGAATGGGGGTGCAGGGGGTGAGGTCTAGATGGGAGGTAGGGTGCAGGAGCAGCCTGTGGGTAGGGTGTCAGGCCGGGGGAGGGTGTAGGAGCAAGGGCGGATACAGGAGTGGGCTGGGGGCTGGGTATCTGGCCAGAGGAAGTATGCAGGAGTAGGTTGAGGAAAGGGTGTCTGGATAGGGGGGAGGGTGCAGGAACAGGCTGGGGGGGGGCAAAGGTCTGGGCATGGGAGGGGCACTTGCTTGCCTTTGCGCCCCGCATTGCTCCCAGACCTGGCCACTCGCTGCTCTTGTTGGCTGTATTCTGGCCAAAGGGAGCAGCGGGGAAAGTCTCCAGGCAGTGGTTCTGTGCGCTGCTGTTCCCCCAGCCGGGGGAGTGGGAGCACTTTTTTCCCCATGAGCCAGATTGAGGAGCGAGGCTCGGGGCTTCTCTTCCCTCCCCTCGTGGGGGGGGGGGAAGGAGAAGGAGGAGGCTGAAGTACCAGTGCAGGCTCCCCATTGCAGGAGGAAGGATGGGGGGGGAGCTCAAGCCACAGACCACCTGGAAGGTGGCTGCTGAACCACAGTTAGAGAACCACTGAGCTATAGGGATGTTGTTGGCACCCAGGAACACAACCCATCAGAGACCAAAAGCCCAAATCAGTCTTACTCTGAAAGTTTTACACAGAGAAAGCTCATAAGGTTAGCTGCCTATATCAATGGAGGAGAGATGAACAGTGGTTGCTCTCCCCTCCCCCTCAGGTAACAATTGTTGATTACAAATCCATGGTAAACAAGTGTGTTAAGTATTAAAAGTAGGATTTAAGAGGTTGCAAGTGAAAAATGAACAGATAAAAAGCAGTCACTAAAGCCAGACTAATTGGTGTGTCTTGTTTAACCGTAATATGCTAAGAGAAATTGTTTCTAAAGATATTCTAAGAGGTTCCTCACACTTGTCCTTACTTCAGGTAAAATCCTTCAAGGCGGAGTCTTTCTTTGGGCTGGGTTTACAGCTTTTAAGAGATTTTAGAGTTCTTTGTTTTCAGGTTTCTTCTTGTGTATCCTCTTAAAGTGGGAAGGCAGTTTCAAAAGCCAGCTGAAGACTAAAGACGGATTGCTTTCCATTCCTTTTCCCAGGGTGGAGATACTTTGTTTTATCTCCCATCCCCATGGGAAAATACCAGATTCAAGATGGATTCCAGCATCAGGTGGCATGGTCACATGTCCTTCTAGGACCAACCACAGTTTGGGCTTACAGGAAAACAAGCCCATTTACAGATCATGATCTTGAGCACCAGGCCGCTAAGTTTCTTTAAGTACCCCTAACTGCTTTCACTAGAAGACTTAGATTAATAAAATAGGTTTACAATTCATATTTCTGACTTCACACACACAAGTGATAAATGTACAGAAATAGAATATACACATTCAGCAAACTGCAACGTTAAAAATGTCACATGATGCAGTTAGGGTTGTCAGGTGTCCAGTTTTGAACTGGACAGTCCAGTATTTGAGCCTTCTGTTCGGGGAAACAAATTGAGAAAATATAAATGTTAAGTATTTTCTAAATAAGATGTAATGTCAAGTGTGTCCGATATTTTTGTTGAAACCATCTGGCAATCCTAGGTGCAGTTTACCTGAAGCATCTTTGAGTTATGCATATTCATAAGCCAATTTTCATAAAGCATGGGAAAAAACTGATGAGTCTTAATGCAGTGAAGGCACATGTGTGTCTGAAGCGAATGATATTTGCAATATCTATTAGAAGAATTTGGTGTCAGGGTTAAATGTATTGAGTGGATTGAAATCACCACAGAAGAACTGTCAAATCCTACCCTTTCAAAATAGTTTCTGCTGGCCTCTGGCACTAGGCACAGGCGTCCATGAGCCTCAGTTTCACTTGTTGTAATGGTCAAACACTTGAACTGGAAAAATAACTATTTTTCCTTCCTTTCCAGTCTTGCAAGTTAGGCTCTGATATGCATATTCCCACTGAGATTCATTTGAAGGGTCAGCTAAGGCTTGTCAATGCGCTTCAGGGTTTTCTCAACTTGTAGTTGCCATCTGAAAACAGCATCCTCCCTGCAGGGAATGTTGGGGAGCCAGGAGAATGAGTCAAATTTTTTTCAGTTGTGTGCATGGCCCTAGTGCAGCAATGCACGTAAGTGTGTGTTTAAGTGCTTTCCTCAACAGGGGTCTGTATCAGTCCATAGCACACAGTGACCCAATATCTTTCTGCTGCAAGGTTGCGGGTTCAAATCCAGTACGGATATGAAGAAAAAATAAGTAACTGTCGGACAGCCACTGACTGTGGCCTGCACAAGTGGCGTTGTTTTGGGGTGAGTTTCATGGCTTCATTCTTGTTACTATTGGCGAGGTGCTGCTAATGCAAACCAGCCTCTTAACTGACAACTGGAACCCATGATAAGTCTTGCCAAAGAATGCAAAGTTGAACGGCAGGGAAACAAAATGAACCATTCCTCCTTAGCAGGTCAGGATTGAGGCACATGGGTGAGGCGATGTGGGATGATTTCACAACAAACTTGAGTGAATCAATAGAGTATTTCAGTCTTTGGTGTTATCAATCCTGTCATTCATGAATGGGACATGAACACAGAATATTTAAAGAGTAAGTTGGTGCCTAACAAGTGTCGCCTTCTGGTAGCTTATTTAATCAGGCTGAGTTTTGGTTCTATGAGAACAGGCTAATTCTTAGTGACAACTTAACTTTCTGGCCTGACGAAAAGCTCGGCCATCCTGGGCCCTTTTGAAAAGGTGCAGGAGAAAGTTAAAAGGATGGGGATTTTCAGAATCCTATGGAGCAATGATAAATGCCTTGGAGAGCAATTGAGGTGACACCACAGTCTCCTATGTTGCATGTTGTCAGCTGGTGGTCGGGGCAGTGTGTGTGTGTGTGTGTGTGTGTGTGTGTGTGTGTGTGTGTGTGTGTGTGTTATACACCGGGGTCCCTTCGCAGCGGGCAACCTGGAGAAGGTTGACAGGCGCCCCAAGAAGTTTTACGTCCGTGTCTTTGACCGCTAGGACCAGGGTCCCTTCGCGGTGGGCAGCCAACAGGCTGACAGATGCCCCAAAGTTTACAGGGAGAGCTTATTACACTTCAGACTTTGACTGCTAGGACACATGATCCCTTTACAGCGGGCAGCCTAGGGAAGGCTGAGAGGTGCTCCTGTGGATCTGTCCCCTGGAAGCGACATGATCCAGATGCCCAGCTCTGCCTGTATCTGTCCCTTATGACCAGCTGGAGTTTTTTTAAATTGTGCTTGGTTCTGTTACAGCAACTGAAGGAGTCAGGTTAAGACTTAACCAGTTACAGGTTTATTAAGCAGGCTTATAAAGCATGTGGTTACAATGGCTATTGTTCTACTTCTTAACTGCAAGCAAATACAAATCTTAAAATGGTTACAAAGGAAAAGGAAGATGGGAAATAATGGTACCAAGTGACAGCTTAATCTTTAAAGAGCTCTGATACTATGTATATACTTAAACAAAGGACACATACAAGTACAATTTTTACCCCCTTCTGTGCCTCTCGACTCCAGTGTGTCAGACCAGGGTCGGTCCCTCAATTCCTCGGAAAGACGAATACGAGGTGGGCGTCCCCGTAGAACCTCGGGAGGTCAATCACCTAACCCGACCAGCAGGTAGATGGCAGATGGACGCTCAAAGTGAATGTGCTGCTGGACCCATCTTTATACCCATAGGGGCCTGTATCCTCTTCCTTATCTAAGATGCCAAATTGTATCTGGCTTCAAGATAAAGCTAGATGGGTTTATGAAGGGGATGGTTTGATGAGGTAACATGATCTTGGCAATTAATTGACCTTTCACTATTAGTGGTATATAGGCCAATGGTGGGAATATAGGAGTTGCTATAGAGAACTTTTTTCTGGGTGTCTGGCTCGTGAGTCTTGCCCACATGCTCAGGGTTCAGCTGATTGCCATATTTGGGGTCGGGAAGGAATTTTCCTCCAGGGTAGATTGGCAGAGGCCCTGGAGGTTTTTCGCCTTCCTCTGTAGCATGGGGCACGGATCACTAGCGGGAGGATTCTCTGTGTCTTGGGGTCTTTGAACCATCGTTTCGAGGACTTCAATATCTGAGATATAGGTGAGATGATTATTCTAGCAGTGGGTGGGTGAGATTCTGTGGCCTGCATTGTGCAGGGGGTCAGACTAGATGATCAAAATGGTCCCTTCTGACCTTAAAGTCTACGAATCTGAGTCTTTGTGATGCCAGTTCTTACAAGGGAGTTTCAAATAATTTACACTTGTAAGAGGGAGATAACTAAATTAGGAGTACCCCCCCCCCACCCCCGGACGAGTGTGTGATCGTATCAATATGGGTTTCAGTCAAGGGCACTCCTCGGCAGCCTCTTGGTCAGCGATTAGTTTGACCACCCTCTTATCTCTGCTTACAGTTGTCCAGGGTCACTGTGAGCTCGCATATCTGGGCCTCCTGTCAAGGCTTCAAAGACTATGCTGGTTTTACTGCTCTGTGTGCCCTGTATTTTCCAGGCAAGCAAAAATGGATGTTACAAGGGGGTTCCTGTCTGGCTACACATGTGGACAAAACATGAGCCTGGGTGGAACTGACAAGTATGAACTGATCAGTTCTTTTTAGTTGGTTTTGTCAGTTGCTATTATCTAAGTACAGCCGTTGCACTATCTAGCAGGGATTTCCCTACACCCCCCATGGGGGTGTATACCTCCCCTGAATTTCCCCCCCCCCCCAGTTTTGTGAACTAGTTACATGCCAATTTAGTGATTGTTTGGAAATTTGAATTGAAATTGAAACATTAATACACACTTTAAAAGCATATACAGTGTATGATAAGATATCTGTATCGGAAAAAATATAATAGATTTGAAAAGTATGAATATAGACTAGCTTCCTTATACAGCTGTTGTTTTATATGACAATGTCAGTGCATTCATTTTGGTGGTGATGGCCAGCCTAATAATTTCAAATTATGATTTGTAAGCAAAGTCTAAATGAGCTCTCCCTGACAGCTAGTGATGGGCTGGGGGGAAAGGCTTCAGGACCAGATTGTATTTACATTCACACCTAATCTACCTTGGTATCCAGCAAACAGAGCTGTGTTGCCCAAGTGATAGATTTTGGCTGGGGTTGGGTTACAAATCACTTGAATGGGGGGGGGGGGGAATTATAGAACCATCGAGCTGGAAGAGACCTTAGAAGGCCATCAAGTCCAGCCCTCCTGCCCAAGGCAGGACCAATCCCAATTAAATCTATCTAGCCAGGGCTTTGTCAAGCCGGGCCTTAAACACCTCTAGGGATGGAGACTCCACTACTTCCCTAGGTAACCCATTCCACTGGTTCACCATCCTCCTAGTGAAATAGTTTTTCCTAATATCCAACCTGGACCTTTCCCACCACAACTTGAGACCATTGTTCCTTGTTCTGCCATCCATCACTACTGTGAACAGCCTTTCTCCAGCCTCTTTGGAACCTCCCTTCAGGAAGTTGAAGGCTGCTATCAAATCCCCCCTCACTCTTCTCTTCTGCAGACTAAATAGACCCAAATCCCTCAGCCTCTCCTCGAAGGTCATATGCTCCAGCCCCCTAATCATTTTGGTTGCCCTGCGCTGGACCCTCTCCAATGCATCCACATCCTTCCTGTAATTGGGGGCCCAGAACTGGACACAATACTCCAGATGTGGCCTCACCAGAACAGAGTAAAGAGGAATAATCACATCTCTGGATCAACTGGCAATGCCCCTCTTAATGCAACCTAATATGCCATTAGCCTTCTTGGCTACAAGGGCACACTGACTCATGTCCAGCTTCTCATCCACTGTAATCCCCAGGTCCTTTTCTTTGGATTCTTCCATCCCAAGTGCAGGACTCTACACTTGTCCTTGTTGAACCTCATCGAATTTCTTGTGGCCCAATCCTCCAATTTGTCTAAGTCACTCTGGACTCTATCCCTGCTCTCCAGCATATCTACCTCTCCCCCTAGCTTAGTGTCATCCGCAAACTTGCTGAGGGTGCAATCCATCCCCTCATCCAGGTCATTAATAAAGATGTTGAACAAAACAGGTTCCAGAATTGAACCTTGGGGCACTTTGCTAGAAACCGACCACCATCCTGACATTGAGCCGTTGATCACTACCCGCTGGGCCTGACCTTCCAGCCAGCTTTCTATCCATCTTACAGTCCATTTATCCAATCCACATTCCCTTAACTTGCTGGCAAGAATATTGTGGGAGACCGTATCAAAAGCCTTGCTAAAGTCAAGGTATATCACATCCACTGACTTCCACAGTCATATCCACAGAGCCAGTTACCTCATCACAGAAGCTAATTGGATTGGTCAGGCACAACTTGCCCTTCATGAATCCATGCTGACTATTCTTGATCACCTTCCCCTCTTCCAAGTGCTTTAAAATGGATTCCTTGAGCATCCCCTTCATGATTTTTCCAGGCACTGAGGTAAGACTGACCAGCCTATAGTTTCCTGGATCGTCCTTCTTCCCTTTCTTAAAGATGGGCACTACATTTGCCTTTTCCCAGTCACCTGGGATCTCTCCCGATCTCCATGACTTTTCAAAGATAATGGCCAAAGGCGCTTCAATGACATTTGCCAACTCCCTCAGTACCCTCGGATGTATTAAGTCCGGACCCATGGATTTATGTACTTTTAGCTTTCCTAAATAGTTCCTAACCTGTTCTTTCCCCACCAAGGGCTTTCCACCTTCGTCCCATATTGCGTCACTTAGCGCATTAGTCTGGGAGCTGACCTTGGAATGAAATGTTGTTGTTCTTATTGTATGAGTAAAGGACAGTAGAACTGTACTTAACCTGTACTGATTGAGGACAGCGGGGGGGGGGGGGGGAGAGGACAGGTGTTTTTGCTTGATGGTCTGAGTCACAAGTACTATTTGACCTGCCCCTCTCCACTGTTTAAAGACAGAGCTGATTAGGCTCCCTATATAGAGTTTTGTTTTGTTAAGGGACCACTACAGCTGAAATCACTGATAATCAGGTTTAAGTGCTTAGTCCTGCTGTGGGGACAGTGTTCCTGTGGATACAGTGTTTTTGTGTAAGAGACAGCCCAGACTGCACTAGCAACGAAGTTCTGCCACTGAGAGCTCAGCTTAAATCACTGAGAGCTGGGTGGAACCTCAAGAGACCAACTCGCAGAGGTCACAGTGGCAGGTGGCAGCAGAAAGTGACGGTGCAGGGCCATTGGCAACAGAGCGATGGAGTGAACGGTGGCACAACGAACAACAGTGGCCAGAGTGAACAGTGAGCAGCTGGAGGAACAAGCCAGGTGCTTTCTTGCCCCCCACCTGGGAAGTGTACTCACCTGAAAGCACCTCTGAACTCTGAGTCTCCACTGACCAAGGACAACACCGGTGAGTGGGATGAGGTGGAGGGAAAAATGAGGGGCACGTTAAATAAACATTTGTTTGTTGGACTATATTTTAGTGACTTTGCTCCAGAATGCTAGATTTATGACTGGGAATGGAAACATATAAATGTGTTTCCTAGTAGGCCAAGCTTTTTAAAATTCATTATTTGCCAAGTTTGTTAGCAACAATGTGAGAGATCTTGAGAGGTCGTTCTGTTGTGGAGTTTCTGTACTAAACATTTTTATTATTATAATTAATTTTTACATAAGAATGGTCATACTGGGTCAGACCAGTGGTCCATATAGCCTGGTATCCTGTCTTCCGACAGTGGTCAAGGCCAGGTGCTTCAGAGGGAATGAACAGAACAGGTAATCAAGTGATCCATCCCCTGTTGCCCATTCCCAGCTTCTGGCAACAGGCTACAGACACTCAGAGCATGGTATTGCATCCCTCCCCATCCTGGCTAATAGCCGCTGATGGACCTATTCTCCAGGAATTTATCTAGTTCGTTTTTTAATACTGTTTTGGTCTTCACAGCATCCCCTGGCAAAGAGTTCCATGGGTTGACTTTGTTGTGTAAAGAAGTATTTCCTTTTGGGTTTTTTTTTAAACCTGCTGCCTATTAATTTCATTGGGTGACTGCTAGTTCTTGTGTTATGTGAAGGATTAAATAACATTTCCTTATTCACTTCCTTCACACCAGTCAAGATTTTATAGATTCCTTATCATAATCCCCCCCTTAGTCGTCTCTTTTCTAAGATGAAAATTCCCAGTCATTTTAATCTCTCCTCCTGTTTCATACCCCTAATCATTTTAGTTGCCCATCTCTGTACCTTTTCTAATTCCAGTATATCTTTTTTGGGATGGGGTGACCAGATCTGCACACAGTATTCAAGGTGTGCACATACCATGGATTTATATAGAGGCAATATGATATTTTCTGTTATGTATTTTGGTGTATTTTGCATTATCCTTAGGTTAAATTTGCATTATCCTAACAAAATATTTAATTTATTCATATCTCTTTTATACGTTGCAGGTCAAAGTGAAAATGAAAACACAAAAAAACAATACAACAATTTTTCCACTCAAAGGCCTCAAACTAACCAAGGTGAAGAACACATCAAGAACCAAGAATATATCAATATGTCATCTGAAGGGTCAAGTGGTTTCAGGGCTGGACTGAGGGGGTGGCCAGGGGCACCAACCGATGGGGGGACACCTGATGGCAGCTGTAAGGGGCATGCGGCATCCCTTATAGCTGCCATCAGGCACTGCGCACCCAGCTCCCGCAGAGCTGGCCCCATGGCGCCGGCCAGCAGTGCTCTTCCCCCCCCACACGGCCACGGGGCTCTGCATGGCCCGGTGCGCCCGCCAGCAACGGTGGCTGGGCTGGGCTGGGCTGGGCAGTGCATGTGCCATGCGCCCCGGGGGTGGGCCCCGGGCTGCACACCAGTGGCCATGGCTGGGCCGCGCATGCATCGTGTGCCCTGGGGGCGGTGCTGCGCGCCCGGGCCCTGGGCACCAAAATGGCTCGGGCCGACCCTGAGTGGTATATCTACATCTGACCAGCCTGAAGCACAAATACAGCTACCTACTGAAGAAACAGTGTCTCCAAAACCTAAAGGCAGTTCCCGATGTTTGTCGATCAAAGTGTTCCCATTTATTGAAGTTACAAAAGATGACTACTGGTGCACCTCTTGCAAAAAAGCTTACGAAGAAGGAAAGCTTTCCAATGCTATAACTGGTAAAAGTGGAGGAGCTTGGTTTGTCAGACCGATCAGCAAAGCCAATGTTGACAAACTACATGAAAAGGCAGCAAAACACCAGGCCTCTGGACTGCATTAACATGCAGAAAGCCTTATAAGCCCACTTTCAAAGCCAATTTTAGAAGTACTTAATGAGGCTGTTAAGAATGTTGGAGACACAACACAGTTCATGCGAACAAATATGGCTGTGGCATCATACTTTCTATTTAAGCAAGAGATACCACACACAACATTGGCCTCCAGTTTGTAAACTGCATTGTCACTTGTTCATCCTGAAGTTGAACACTGGTTCTGAACAAGACCAGCAAATGCTCACTATCTTTCTGCAAGAAACTCAACTGACTGGCTAGAAGCATGCGGTGCAACAGTGAAAGACTCAACAGTTGAAAAAGTGAAGAACTCTCTCACCACATTCAAAAAATTTGCATACATGGCTGATGAATGCACCGATGCAAATGGGTATCAAGTATTAAGTCATTGTGTATGTTATCTTGATGTCAGTGGTAGGCCAGTAGATGCATTTCTAGATGTTCAAGTTATAGAAAACACATCGGCTGCATCTGTGACAACCCACATCTTAAGAGTTAAATGCTTGTTAGTTGGACTCCAAACAGATGGTTGCTTGTGCATTTGATGGAGCTGCAAACTTCTCTGGAAGACATGGTGGGGAGTACAAGTTTTGCTCAGAGAAAAGTGTAACCCTAATCTCTCCTATACACACTGCAGAGGCCATCTACTTCAACTAGCACTAGTACGAGCTGCAGAATCTTCAAAAGACATTACAAAAGCTATAAATTTAATGTCTTCATTATATTCTTTTTTCAGCAAGAGTCCAAAAAGATCAAATATCTTGGAAAATATAGAAGATACCCTGGGATTGAAGTTCAAATTAATCCAGCCTGGGAAACTCTCTGGTTTTTCATGAGCGATCCTTAGCTGTTGTCTTAAAATTACTCCAGCCGTTATTACTGGCTTTGGAAAGTATCTACCAACATGGGATGGATCTAAGTAGTGAGGCTGGTGGATTACTTTTGCTACTATATTCAGAGAAGACTATTGCCATTCTCTCTCTTGTAAATCTACTGTTGAAACCACTTGGGTCATTAAACAATGCCATCCAGGCATCTGCTACGACAGTAGTAGATCTTTGTCCAGCAATAGAAGCTAAATTTGGATCAATCAGAGAGCTATCCATTGGAAAAAGTACTGGAAGAAGCAAAGATTTCAGTCCAGAAGTTGACTAATGAAGACATTTATATTGAATCCTTAAGTGAAGAGGACAAGAAGTGTTTAAGACAAGTGAAAAAGTACACAGACTTGATTCTTAATCTACAACAGCGACTTCTAGATTCTACTCAACCTCTACGTAGCTTTTACAGATGCCTGTCCTATAATACAGTGTTTCTCAACCTTTTTTTGCTCATGGCCCCCTTCTGAGCCTCATTTACCTCTGTGGCCCCCCTCATAGCCGCTGTTAGTTGGAAAATAAGTACATAATTTACCTAATGTTCTGTTTTTTCCATGTGGCCCCCTCGAGGTAGGGCATGGCCCCTGGGGAGCCATATGGCCCACGGTTGAGAACCACTGCTATAATACACTAACAGTTGAGTGGAGTGAGGCACTACCAGCAGTGGGGCTGCCATATGTTCAGGACAGAATAGAGAACTTGAACACAGAGTGGAATATCATATGACGAATGAATGAAGATTTAACTTCAGCTTCTTTTTTTATCATCACTAGTGGCTCGACCGGATCTTTGTGCTATGTTTCCTGGGATAAAAGAAGTAGGAATTCATCTCTTGCTACTCCCAGTCACAACAGCTACAGTTGAGTGTTTTTTCATCATTGAATAGAATTTTGTGTTCTGAAAGAAGTCGCCTTCTGCCTGATCATGTGAATGAGCATATCAATTGAAGGAATGGAAGTACTGGACACATGAGACGCCACCGAAGATGAACGCATTGCATTTGAGAAGTTCATTAACAGAATTGTGCAAAATTATAACAAGAAACCAAGAAGGATGTAGATGTAGTGCTTCATAGAAAGCTTGAGTAGCCAACTTTAATTTGTGTGATTTTTAAAACATGAGTTAAATCTAATAAAATGGTCATGAAACATTTTTCAGTTTTTACTATGGTGCCATACAGCCCACCTTCACCCTCATGGTCTCACCCCTCATCGGCCCTGACACCCCACCCTGTAAAATTGAACACCCCCCCCCCCCCAATTTCAATTCCTGGGGAAAACACTGACAGCACCTCTCAGACCACATTTTACTTCAACACAACTTCTTTGCATGGACAGATGACATTCACACGTTCTTCAGCAGAGGGAGCCTTCTCAAAACGCTGCAGGCCAGATGAAGAATTTGTACTTGATTAAGCAGTTCGGAAAATGCTGGGGTGCCTTTTGGGGACTGGCAGCCATGGCATGTTAACGTGTCTCCCTGCCTACAAACACTGTTGCTGGAGTCCCTTGGGGGTGGGGAAGAGAGTTGAGTTGACCAGGAAGTGTTTGTACCTTTCTAAAATTTCACTCAGCTTGAGTCAATGAAAATAGCCCAGTTAGCTCAACTGTAAATCCTAGTGAGTCATTAGCTGGTGCTCCTATACTACTAGCAATACTATTTGGGTTTGGATTTAAAGAGAACATGCAGTAGTGGAAGCCTAAGGAAACCCCCCCCCCCCCCGGCTTTGTCTGTAGTTAAAATAATCATTTTGTTTATAGATCATGTTTTGTAAGCAGCCAGACACCCCCCCCGCCCCGGCCTTCTGCTTTTCAACTGACCTAAATGACTAATTTTTTCAAAAGGTTCCTGAGGTGCAGAAAATCTGTCATCTCTGCAAAATGAATGATAGGAAACAAGTCAATGGCAAAGCCAGCTTACAACTGTGGCTATGTCTCCTTTATATACCTGCTGCAATCAAGTTGCTGACACATGCTAGGGATGTGAAAGGTTAAGTGGTAAGTATCATCGCCTCGGGGGCCTGCCGCAGACAGGGGCTGCTCTCCTCCAAAGCAGTCTCAGTTCACAGGGAGCCTGGGCACCCTATAGGCAGGGCCTGCTCCCATGCAGCACCAGGAACCAGCCTAGTGCAGGGCTGGGGGCAGGAGTCCCCCAGGCAGGAAGCTGCTCCAGCCCGATTGGAACTGTCCCCAGCCCAGATCCCACTTTAGTCAGTTAACTAATTCAAAGTTAGCTTGACCTAACATTTAACCAGTTAACTGCTGAATCAGGATTTTACATCTCTGCCACATACTAGGGCAGAAGATGCCTTGTCTGCTTTCAATATTAAAGGAAACAGAAAGGCCAAGAGTTGCAAACCTCTTCTCTAAGGGGGCTGACAAGAAAATCCCGGTCATTTGCAAATGCTAGAGATTGAGAAAACCCTTAACCTTTTCCCTCCAAATTAATCATTCATGTCTTTGCCCAGGGCTTGTTGGCACAAACGGGATTCTTGGCCAGGCTCAGGAAGATGGAATGGTCCATTTCTGAAGCATTTGGGAAAGAAAATGCGCCAGAAATAAAATGCCATCTCTGGTTTTCTCTTCGCCAGTGCCTAGAGATCTATGCTGCAATCAGTGTTCACCCCCATGCCTTCTCTTCCTGTAAGTGCGCACACAAGTTTCATTGGGTCACAGTGGGAGCAGACATCATGCGAGGATCACTCCCTCTGCTTCTTCAAGCACCCTAAAGTGGTGGATATTGTCACAGGCCAGGGGTGCTCCCCAGCTGCCAAGCATTCAGTGCCATGCCTGGTCTCCTTGAGGAAGGTTTATTATCCAAAAGTGGTGCCTGACCCCACCCTTTGTCCTAGGGTTTCACGGCCTGCCCTCCCGGGGGAAGGGGGAGTTCTGGTGATCCTGCTTCTTTCCAACCCGCTCGGCTCCCTTTCTGGAACACCAGCCCCAGGGCTGCCTTTCCTGACTGCTTGCTCCAGGGACCCAGCCCAGGAGCTGGCTCAACTCCCCAGGCATAGACTTGCCCCTAGTAATGCCACCTCTCCCTGCCCTCTGACAGACCTATATAGCACCAGGCACAGCTCTGCCTCTCTTAATTAGTTCCATGAGGCTGGCCTACCCTGACAGAGGGGAGCTGGGTGTGATCTACTCTCAGGGACCAATGTGATATTTTTAGGACCACTGGTATTGCAGACAGAAAAGCCTTTGGCATTAGATCACTGAATTGTTCACCTGCCCTGCCATGATGGCATTCAGGCGAAGGATACAGCCTATCAGGGTGATGCCATCTGTGATCTTAACCCAAGGGCCAGGCGTGGAATACTGTACTATGAAAGCTTCCTCCCCATTCTTTTCCTGTTTGCCTCCATGTTTCATTGCCTGTCTCTTTCTCTCCCACATTACATGCTCTTCTCCCTTGCTCATCTTGGAACTCGGTTGCCTCTTCCTCAAGGCCAGGTCTACGCCGTGTGATAAATTTGATTAAGATGCACAACTCCAGCTATGGGAATTGTGCAGCTGGAGTCAATGTACCTTAAATCAAATTTCTTCACTGTCCCTGCTGCAGGAGGCTAATGGGAGAAACTCTCTCCCTGATCCCCTTACTCCTCATGACCCCATGGTGTACTGGGGTCCACAGCAATGTTCCCTCTAAACTGTGGGATAGCATAGATTAATCAGCTCCACCCAGAGACTCAGGGCTCCCTGCAGGGGGCTGACTGACTGGGCGGGGCTGATTAATCACCTGTGAAGTTGTGCTGCCCACATTTTAGTGGGAACAGTGGTCAACGGGTGCCACAAGAGTTTGATTTAGTTGGTCCTTACTAGATCTGCTAAATGGAACCCCGGAAGATCAATCTCCGGATCCTCAGCCTTCCTGTAAGGATAGTGCAGTCAGGCCTGCTCTAACTCTGTAGTGCAGACCAGGCCTGACTCTGCTGCTCTAGGGAGTTTCCCCTCACCTAGCTTTTTTCTCACTTAGCCATGTTGGGAAAGAGGCTGGAGAGGAGGCAATTGTGGAGGCTGAGAGCCTTTCTGCCTCTGTGCACCAGCACGTTCAGCCAGAGGCCATGGCTATGCTACAGTTGACCTAAGGTATGTCAGCATGCAGTCACTGCAGTAATTAAATCATTTTGCTTGTCCACACTCCTCCTCCTTGCTTTGGCTATGCATCCTCGCTTGGAACACCCCCACTGTCAGTGGGGGACGGCTTCTGAGAGGCAGCAGCAGTTGTAAGCGTGTCCGGAGTTTGCATTGACATGTTTACCATGACTATGCAGACTTAAGCACTATGCCTTTCACAGAAGTTATTAGGTAAGTGTAGCAGGCAACCTGCATCGGCAGGAGCAACGTTGTCATGTAGACTGGTGGTTCTCAAACTGTGGCTGTGACCCCATTTTAATGGGGTTGCCAGGGCTGGCTTAGACTTGATGGGGCTGAAGCCCAAGTTTCACCATCTGGGCCTAGAGCTGTAGCCCCAAGTGGTAAGGTTACAGGCCTCTGCCCAAGGTGGTGGGGCTCGGGCTTTGCCCTCCTCATCCAGGTGGCAGGGCTCAGGCTTCAGTGCCATCTCCTGGAGTCACACCGAAATGTTTGTTGCCAGAGGGGGTTGCAGTGCAGTAATGTTTGAGGTGCCCTGGTGTAGGCGCTGACAGAGTTCAGTTGATGCAAACTGCCTGGCATAGACGTAACTCTGTAGTGCAGACCAGGCCTGACTAAGCTGCTCTAAGGAGTGTTTCCCCTTTCCTGGGTAACGCAGGCTATGCTAGCAGCTGGATCAGATACGAATATTCTTTTCCAAAGAGGGAAACTGCTGCCACTTCCCACACCCCTGCTAAAACCACTGTGTGGCTTCCTTTCCTGACAACCCAACCTGTGTTGGGATCCAGTGCAGAGTTTGGAGACCCATAGCACAGGGAAGGCACAGCCATGTTTTTAAAGAGGCTCAAGGCCCGTGTGCAAACATGCTTACAATTTTGTACTCCTGTTTTTCCATGTGGATAGCTAATAAGGTTTTTTTTTAAGTAACTACTTTAATATTCCAGAACGGATAAATGCGAATGCACCTCCATTTGCATATTCATCACAGGCCTCACTTTAAACATGCAACCCTAACATCATCTCCATCCTCATCTATTGTTCCATTGAAAACCCTTCACAAGATACAACTCATGCAGATCCACCTGCATGAATGCCTGTACTCTATTCTCTTCCCTATATCAAGCTTGCAAAATCATGGTGTACTCCATGTGATCCTTCCAAAGGGTCATCTATTCAAACTAGCAGAGCTCTGTTAAGCTGAAGGAGATCCCTCTCTTCTGCAAGAGCTACAGATGCAATGAAGTTTAAAATTTACTGGTACCTCAAATATCATACCTGAATCTACTCCATGGGCCCAATCCAGCTTCCGTGAAGTTGGCTCTAGCTTCACGTTGGCCACAGCATGACCACCAGCCGGTTCTCTAGTCCTCTATATATGAAGCGGCCAGCTTTTCATTCTGCTTTGCATTAACGTGTCTCCTATTCTTAATCTCATCAGAAATGGAAGTGAAGTTTGATATATGCAAAAATGTTTGCCCTTGGGCAATATCTTTCTAAGCTCTTTATGGACATGAACAAAGTCTTGACACCAGTGTGAGATCCACTTAGTAGATGGGGAAACTGAGGCACACAGGTAAAGTGACTGTTCAGAGTCTCAAAGTAAACCAGTAGCAGAACAGGGTATACGACTAAGCAGCAATATTCCCTCTAATCTCTTATATCCATGTGCAGTTTTTTCCATATGTGTGGAATAAATTTTATGTGCACCGAGGCATGTGCAAATGAGCACAAGTAGAAACAAAAAACCTAGCTGTGGGTGCTCCATTAATCAGCTGAGTGTCATTTGAATCTCTCCTGTGAGGCCAAACAAACATGCAGTTTACTGGGAACACTGCTCAGCAGTCCTCACTTTCTGCTCTAGTCACTTTTGCACACTCTTGCTGTGTGACTGAACAAAGTTATTCAGCAAAAATGCTATAAAAAATGAAACACTCCTATTTAGATATCAGCCTACTGCTAAGTTTCATTAACAGCTGTATTTCTTAAAATAATTTGGAAGTAAGCAATTTAAGGAGTCTGGCATGTTGCTTGTACACTAAATTAAGAGGTTCTGATCATAGTTTGCATGCTGATCCTTAGACTTTTAATTTTGATGCTATTTTTTATAAATTCAACTATGATTGAGCTTCAAATAAAAAACAGCTAGCAATAGGCAGCGATGTCTTGCTTGCTGTCAGCAATCTTGTTTTGCTAGAGGCCATCTCTGATTTTGAGCCACAATACTGCTACATTGTAAATATTCCAGGAATTAATTTACATCCCAAGTCTACACCGAGACAGCCACAATATATATGATGTTAATCTTTAATAGCTTTTGGCTGCAGTGGATAAAAATCATAATGTTCTGATGCAGGCATGCCTTTAGTGAGTGCACAGTAGATTCATTTCTAGGACTCGGGAATGAAGGAAGGGAAAAAATACAAGATTAATTTTTGTTACTGAGAAGCACAAAAGTGAAAACAATAAAAGTATGTCAGGTATGAACACTAAGATGTTGGCACTTGGAATTGCCAAAGTATTTATCTTAGCTGTGCTCTTTAGCACCACTGTTTAAGTCAGTTATATTCAGAGGTTTTGATTGTGTACCTTTTAGGTTCAATTGGGCTGCTGGCTAGGAAAAGGGGCTTTTCAATTAGAACATGGACTTTAACCTGCCACAGGCTCTGTGTTTAAACAGCCACTCTGACCTATTAGCACACTTGAAGCATGTGGCCCTCTTGATAAAACCGAGGAATTAACAAATGGACGGTTTCACTTTCCTGACATTTGTGTGTAACAATTAGGATACCAGTTGATAGAGTGAGTGTAATAGGACAACCAGCCAGCAGATGGACTGTGGTAATAAATTCGAGATACCAAGGCACAGTATAAGGGACAGCTGACTGAGCCACTCATGTTGTTTTGCTTTCTCAGACAGGTGGTAGTTTTTTTTGGCTGAGACCTGGGTTTTTATTGTTTTGGTTCCTGCTTCCATGGTAGATGCTTCTTTATACTTCTGTGTTTCTGGCTGCTATAAGTATTTGTTTTCCTTCATCCCAAATCTCCTTCTTAAATACTTGCTTTTAAAAAAGCAAAATATATATATATATATATATATATATATATATATATATATATATATATAATTTTTTTTTTTTGTTTACAGTGAGTAAAAAATATGAGAGCTCCCATATGTCCTGGGATTGTAAAGTAGTTTGCTGGCAGTTTAAAGGCATTGAGAAGTTGGTTTTGTGCATACGTATGTGAGACACACACACCTCTGAGATGGTGAAAAACACCCATTGGTGAGTTTAGTTATACAGGATAAGGGCCAGACTCCTCCACCTTCAAGGAACCTCCCCCTCCACCATATAAACACCAAGGGGTGGAGAGATGAGATGCTATTACACTGATATACTTGTGGCAGCAGCTGAGCTTTCAGGGTACTGGATGCGTTTTTTGCTGGTTTTTTGAAGAGGGGCTTTTGTTGAGGGGCCATTGCCTGAGTAGGTTCCCTGCTCTAACAAAGGCCTAGGGGAACAGCTATTCCAAACAACCAGAACTGGTGCTGGCATGTAACAGGCTAGCTAAGCACAGCAGCAATTACAAGCTGGTGGAGCTGCAATCTGGACTGAGAGCAAGAAAAAATAATTGGGAATAACTGGCAATTGCTTAAAAACATTTACTAGGTGTGAACAAAAAAATCACAATCAAGGAAGAAGACTATATTGGTTATCAAAAGGGTCTGGTTTAGAGACTGAAAATGCAATTATAATATACAAAACACATGGAAGAAAGAGAGCCAACAATAATAAACATAAATCAGAAGTGTCAAATTGTAGAACTTCTATAAGAAAAGCAAAGGAACTCAAAGAGAAATGCCAGTAGAGGTAAGAACAATAAGGAATTTTTGAAGTACAGCAGGAGCCAAAAAATATCCCAACAATAGAATTGGTCCATTACTAGGTAGTCTTGATAGAATTGTCAATAATAATGCAGAAAAGGCAAAAAGTGGTTAATAAATATTTTCTATTTGGGGAAAAAGATGTTTTCATGTCCTGTGATTATTAAATACCTTGTGCTGTAACCATAACTAAAGATCATGTTAATCAGCAGCTGCTAAAGCTAGACATTTATAAATTTGCCCAGTCAGATAACCTGCACCGAAGAGTTTTAAAAGAGCTGGCAGATAAATCTGCTGGAACATTAATGTTAACTTTCAGTAAGTCTTGAAACATTGTATAAATGCCAGAAGCCTGGAAGAAAGCTAATGTACCAATGTTTAGAAAGGGTTAATGGGATGACCTGGGTCATTACAGGGCTGTCAGTCTGACACTGATCCTAAGAAAGATAATGGTGATGTTGACATGCAACTCAATCATTGAGAATTAAAGGAGGATAATGTAATGAATGCCCATTAACATGGATTCATGGAAAACAGATCCTGTCAAACTAACTTTAATTTGTATTAAAAGTTTGGTTGCTATGTAGCAATGTTACTGTAATAAACTTACTTGTGTGAACTGTTTGACTTAGAAGTGCACAGCATTATGGTTAAAAAAATTAGAACAATGTAAAATTAACATGACACATTACATAGATGAAACCCTAGCTAAGTGTTAGGTCTCAATTTCATTGTAAATAGGGAATCATCATCATGTAGGTTTCTAGTGGCATCCTACAGGGATTGACATATGGCCCTGTACTAGCTAACATTTTTTATCAATGACCTGAAAGAAAATATAAATTGGTCACCGATAATTTTCAGATGCCCAAACTTGGAGGTGTGATAAATAACAAAGAGGACAGGTCACTGAAGAACAATCTCGATTCCTTGGTAAGAGGGGCTCAAGCAAGCTATATACAGTTTAATATAATGAAATGCATATATATCTAGGAACAAAGAACATAGGCCACACTGGTAGCATGAGCAATGCTATCTTGGGAAGCAGTGACTCAGAAAAAGATTTGTGGATTATCGTGAATAATCACCTAAGCATGAGCGCCTTGTGTGACACTTGCCAAAAGGGAAATGTAGTCTAGCTCTGGTGTCCACAGTCCAACAAGGATATTTATACAGTGAGAGAGGTCCAGAAAAGAGACATGCAAATGCTCAGAGGTTTAGAAAACATGCCATATGGTAATAGTTAAGGAGCTCCAGGGCCGGCCTTAGGCTGATTCGCCCAATTCCCCCAAATCGGGCCCCGCGCCCTGAACCTGGAAGTGTGCCGGGCGCCATGGGCGGCGAGTTAATATTCAGAGCCGGGAGCCCTGCTCCAGCAATATTTAGAGCTGTCTCTCTCCCCCAGCTCTGCCTGGAGCAGGCCCTGGACCCCCCCCCACCGACCCCCCCGCGCATTCTCCCACCCCGCCCCAGAGCGTCCCCCTCGGCCCTGGACCGTCCCTGCTGTATGTGGCTTTCAGTGTGGCTCCCCCTCGCTGGTGCGCGTTGCTGCTGCTGCCATGCACGGCGTTTGCAGGTGAGCGGGGAGGATGCCCGGGCATGATGTGACGTCATGGCCCGGGACTTTAAAACTCTTCGGAGCCACGTTGTCGCATGGCCTGGCTTTGGGTTCGGAGTTCAGAGCTCGAGCGCAGACTCCGGCCCTGCAAAGTGGAAGACAGAAGGTAGGGGAGGGGGAAAACTAGGAGGAAGGGGCTTGTGCGGGTGGGGAGGGGGGGGGAAGAAGGGGCTTGTGCGGAGGGGGAAGAAAGGAGAAGGCACCAATAGACAGGGTGGAGGAGAGACAAATGCCAGGGGGCCAAGTGCAGACAATGAGGAAGAGGGCAGGAGGGAAGGTATCAGTGGGAGGGGGGGGACAGGGTGATGCTGGGAGAGGAGAGGGGAAGGGCATTGGAGGCTACAGGGGGGAGGAGGAAGTGCTGGGAGAAGGCTTGAAAGAATGGGTGGGCATGAGAGAGGTGGGGATGGAGTGAGTCATGTGAGGGCACAGAGGGGCAGAGGGGAGGGGGGCAGAGAGTGGTGGGGGGTGGGCATCAGGGAAAAAGAGGGCAAAGGGGGAGGCACCAGGAGGGTGCAGGGGTAAGGGAAGGTGCAGGTGCCAGGGGATTCTGGGGTGAAGCAGAAGGGCAGACACCTGCAGGGGAGGGACCAGCACCAGAGGAGAGAGGCAGGGCAGGTTTGTAGAGGGAGGTGTTAGAAGAGGGGATGAGGAGGGGTAGCTCACATGATCAGAGTGGGGCTAGTGGAGGAGTGGGCACGGGGGAAGAGAAGGGCTGGTGGAGGGGGGCAGGCTGCAGGAGGGCTGAGGTCAGTTAGAAGGGCAGGAGTCAGGACAGCAGAGGAGGGTGAGGAGTTGGGGGGCAGCAGGCACCAGGGGAGCTGATGGAGCAAGGGGAGGAGACATGGCAGTAGAGAAAAGGTAAAGGTTTATAAAATATGTATTAACTTGGGTGCCACAGTGGCACATCCAAACAAGCCACATGAACTCAGTACAGGTGCACAACACAAAATCCATTCTGCTCATGGGAGGAAACTCTTAGGCTATGTCTACACTGGCGGCTTCTTGCACAAGGGTTCTTGTGCAAGAAGTCTTGCACAAGAACACGTCCACACTGCCATGTGTGAGCTGTGCTTTTGCGCAAGAGCATCCATGGCAGTGTGGATGATCTCTTGCGCAAGAAAGCTCTGATGGCCATTTTAGCCATAGAGCTTTCTTGCGCAAGAAATCCGTGCCGAGCATCCACACTGCCCTCTTGCGCAAGAGAGCTTTCACCTGTTAGAAAAGAGCATAGCTCTTGTGCAAGACGCCCTCTCTTCCCACGCAGTACTGTAAATTTTCTTGCGCAAGAGCAGGTGGGCAGTGTGGCTGCTCTGTGGGCTCTTGCGCAAGAACAGCTGTACTTGTGTAAGAAGCTGCAAGTGTAGACATAGCCTTAGAGGGAACACTTCCCCCAGTCTCTCTGCCCCCGAGTTAATGTCACACACGTTGGGTTAATGGAATTGCAGGATAGTTGCATGAGGGGGGTTTGGTGGGGGCCAAACTAATCCCTGTTGGTAGGATGGTGGGAAAAGTCCTTCTAGAGGGGTGACATGACACCTTTTACTTCTGGTCATGTGTCCGTCTTGCCCCGAGCGTGTTACGTCCAGAGGCCTGGTTAACGGAGGTCAGGAGGTGTGGCTAATGGGGCACCACCAAAAATTATACAAATCTGCTGGCCCCCGAGGAGGAGTGCGTCGGCTGCCTGAGCCACAGGAGGTGTGAGTTTAGTGCAGGGTTCCCCTGTGCCGCGGGAGGGTAAGGGGTGGGTGGGTGGGTGTGTGTGTGTGTGTGTGTGTGTGTGTGTTGGCGGGGGATTTTTTTGTTTTTTTTTCTTTCCCTCAAGCTTGTGTGCTTTTTTTTGCTCAACCAAAATTGCTGTGGGGCCCCATCGAAATTGCTGTGGGCACTTCCTAAAGCCGGCCCTGAGGAGCTCAATTTATTTAATTTAACTAAGAAAAAATTAACAATTGATTTTTAGTGCAGTTTATAAGTGTTCACATGCAGAACAAATACCTGATATAGTATTTCTTTTCTCTGCTAGATTGGATAATACAATTCCATGGCTGGAAGTTGAAGCTAAACAAATTTGTAAATTTTTAGCCATGAATGTAAGTAACTATTGAACAATTTCCCAAAACTTGTGGTGGATTCTCAGGCGGTGGCAATTTTTAAATAAAGGTGGGATGTTTTTCTAAAGATAAGAATCATTTGGGGGCAGTTTCATGGTCTGTGGTGTACAAGAAGTCAGGCTAGATAACCACAATGGTCCCTTTTTTGACCTTGGAATCCATGAACCTGTTATAATGGCCCTGCATTTTGTTCAGAGATGTACACTGTCCCATACTGAGTCTAATTATCTGCAGAAGAATTAATTAAATTACATGTTTATTTGCTGCTTCTAAGAAATGAGCAGATCTTGTAATGGGCCATTAACATAGTCTGGTATTTGAGGTACTAGATTTCCTGCAACCATAGGAAACTCACAATCAATAGTGAAATTAAGTGTGGTTTAATCCCCCCCTGTTGCTGCTTAACTAGTTTCAGTGTAATTAGGGTGTTACACATGAAAAAAATTGCTGTTTCTCTCCTGAATGTGCAGTCTGGGAAATGCATAGATTTAGAGGAAAATTTACCAGATTACAATCTATGCTACTCTGAATTGTCTCTGTGGGTTTGGTAATTGTAGCAACTGCTGCCCATTCTTTAAAAACAAAAACCCATCAGTTACCTGTGAGTGCTAAGCTGGTCACCTTGCCTAGCAATAGCATCACCATTAGCAGATCCAAATTGTATAGTTGCTAAGCAGTGGCTAAATTGATGTTTGGGGAGGATATACTGGCAGCCAGCAAATCCAAGTAACCCCCACTGGGAGTGTGCCAGCTCCCGGAGCCTGCCGGGGATCCTATCCTATGGACAACAATAATCAGTCACTATTGCTCTCTCAAACCATTTCCTGGGGGAGTGGCGCAGAAGGGACTAGACACTTCCACAGAGGCAATAGGGGTGCATAGGGTGATGTGAACAAGCGGTTTGCTGGGATGGATCAGCCTGACTTAGCCTAGTTTAGTTTCAGTTTTAGGCTTTGAGGTTGGTCTGGATGCTGAGAGAAGCCATACAGGTACAGCCCAGGGGGCTACCAACCCTCCAGGATTGTCCTGGAGATGCCAGGGATCAAAGATGAACCTTTAAAGAAAATACCATGTGATGAATCCTCCAGGAATTAATCCAACCCAGGCTGGCAACCCTACCTCGGGTTAGTTGGGATTGGTCCTGCCTTGGGCAGGGGGCTGGACTTGATGACCTTCTGAGGTCTGTTCCAGCTCTATGGTTCTATGATTGCCTTTGTGGGGAGTAGGAGTTAATCTTGAAACTGATATGCGGTCTAGTGCACGAGTCAGGCCGTTCCACCTCTGCAGAGATCAGGGTTCAGAAAGGCAGAGATGCGACCCGGGGCTGGCTCCTCACAGCCTGTTGAGACCTTCACAGCACTCCAGCCAGCGGAGCCAGGAGGCTCCCTTTGCCCTGCCTGACTCAAGAACATGAGCGGCGAGTTCTATGGGCTCGTGGTGCCTATGCTCTAGCAATATCCAGAGCCAGGGGCCCTGCTCCAGCAGCATTTGGAGCTGGGTCTCGCCGGTTCTGCTTGGAGCGGGCCCCAGCCCCCCCGCGCATCCTCCCACCCCAGCCCTAGAGCGTCTCGGCCCCGGCCCCGGCCTGTCCCTGCTGCACGCAACTTCCACTCAGCTCCCCCTTGCTGGCTGCTGCTGCCATACGCGGCGTGCTCAAACAGGTGGGTGGGGAGATGCCGGGCGTGACGTGATGTCACAGCTCACGACTTTAAAACTACTCGGTGGTGCGTTGCGCCGCGTGGCTGAGTTGCAGATTTGGGGAGTTCTGGGGCGGAGCGCAGACTCTGGCCCCGTAAAGTGGAAGGCAGAAGGTAGGGGAAGGGAGAAAACTAGAGGAAGGGCTGGGAGAGGAAGGGGCTTGTGCAGTGGGGGAGGGGAGAGGGGGAAGAAAGGGGAAGGCACCAAAGGGACAGGGTAGAGGGGAGACAAATGCCAGGGTGCCAAGTGCAGACAAAGAGGAAAAGGGCAGGAGGGGAGGTGTCAGTGGGAGGGGGACAGGGTGATGCTGGGAGGGGAGAGGGTAAGGGCATTGGGGCTGAAGGAGGAGGTGCTGGGAGAAGGCTTGAAGGAAGGGGTGGGCATGAGGAAGGCAGGGATGGAGCAAGTCATGTGTGAGGGCATAGAGGGGCATGAGGGGAACAGGGGCAGAGGGTGGTGAGGGGGTGGGCATCAGGAAAAAAGAGGGCAAATGGGGCAGGGGCAGTGAGGGAAGGGGGAGGCACCAGGAGGGTGCAGGGGTAAGGGAAGGTGCAGGTGCCAGGGGATTCTGGGGTGAAGCAGAAGGGCAGACACCTGCAGGGGAGGGACCAGCACTAGAAGAGAGAGGCAGGGCAGGTTTGTAGAGGGAGGTGTTGAAGAGGGGATGAGGAGGGGTAGCTCACATGATCAGAATGGGGCTAGTGGAGGAGTGGGCACAGGGGGGAGAGAAGGGCTGGTGGAGGAGGGCCGAGATCAGTGAGAAGGGCAAGAGTCAGTACAGCAGAGGAGGGTGAGGAGTTGGGGGGGCAGCAGGCACCAGGGGAGCTGATGGAGGAAGGGGAGCAGACATGGCAGCAGAGAGAAAAGGTAAAGGTTTATAAAATATTTAATAACTTGGGTGCCACAGTGGCACATCCAAACAAGCCACATGAACTCAGTACTGGTGCACAACAATTCATTCTGCTCATGGGAGGAAACTCTTAGGCTATGTCTACACTGGCAGTTTCTTGCGCAAGAACATCTTGTGCAAGGGTTCTTGTGCAAGAACACGTCCACACTGCCATGTGCGAGCTGTGATTTTGCGCAAGAGCATCCATGGCAGTGTGGACGCTCTCTTGTGCAAGAAAGCTCCAATGGCCATTTTAGCCAGAGGGGTTTCTTGCGCAAGAAATCCCTGCTGAGCATCCACACTGCCCTCCTGTGCAAGAGAGCTTACGGCTGTGAGAAAAGAGCGTAGCTCTTGTGCAAGATGCCCTCTCTTCCCACACAGTACTGTAAATTTCCTTGCGCAAGAGCAGGCGGGCAGTGTGGCTGCTCTGTGGGTTCTTGCGCAAGGACGGCTGTAGACATAGCCTTAGAGGGAACACTTCCCCCAGCCTCTCTGCCCCGGAGTTAATGTCACACACATTGGGTTAATGGAATTGCAGGATAGTTGCATGAGGGGGGTTTGGTGGGGGCCAAACTAATCCCTGTTGGTAGGAGGATGGTGGGAAAAGCCCTTCTAGAGGGGTGACATGACACCTTTTACTTCTGGTCATGTGTCCATCTTGCCCCGAGCATGTTACCTCCAGAGGCGTGGCTACCGGGGGGGGGGGGGAAGGGGGAAGAGGCAGGGAGCGTGGCTAATGGGGCACCACCAAAAATTATACAAACCTGCTGCCCATGCTCAAGAGCAAAGAGGCTGTAAGAGGATGCTGTCAGTAAGCTGTCCAGCATTCAACCAAGCTCTGGACTCCACCTTAGCCTACCTTCTGCTTGGGAGGGAGCTGGGGCTTAGACAGAGCTGTGAGGAATTGTTTTGTTAATGGTTAGTACCTGTTAATGAACTCCAACCCTTTCCTTCTCCAGAGACTCATGTCCTGGTACCAGTGAAGTTCCTCTTTGCTCTATTGGGTTTGGTGTTGTCCACATATTTTTGAGGGGTTTGTGACACTCACCTTTTCAGGTGCATTAATCATGGGGTGCTGAGCAGCAGGGTGCTGCAGGAGGCATGCAGGTTCCCTGCTGGGCTCCTGGTGGGGCATCTGCATTCCAGCCTGTGCTGCCCCTCTCTTGGTACAGTTACTTTCACCCCTGGTGATAGTCTTTTCTGAATTGAGTAACAAAAGTAGACCACCAGCCTCATTGCTCAGATCGGTCCTATCTTGGTAGATACTTTCCAAAGCCAGTCATAATGGCTGCAGCAATTTTAAGACAACTGCCAAGAATCGCTCCTGAGAGAGCCAGCAGGTTTTCCTGGACTAGTTTGAACTTTATCCCCAGTGTATCTTCCATCTGTTCTCAAGACATTCAGTCCTTTTGGACTCTTGCTGAAATTTATGGCTTTTTAGTGTCTTTAGAAGCATCTGCAGCTCATTCTAGTGCCCAATGGTGTAGATGTCCTTTGTAGTGTCTATGGGAGAGATTAGGGCTACATCTAGACTGCATTGTTTTTTTGGGATCCCAATGATCCTTCCTTTGTTCCAAGGGTGTCTGGTCCGTCCATCACCATGCTTGTATTGGGTGACCCCAGGTTGGGTGGGTGGGGCTTTTTTGAAATTTTTTTCAAAAGAACGGATGCGCTCTTTCACCATCCCTGTAAACCTCTACAAGGCATAAGGGATGGCTTGAAAGAACACTTTTTTTCTGAAATTTGGCACCATATAGATGTGCCAGATTTTGAAAATGCCTCTTTTGAAAGTAAATTGAAAGTGTACTGCAAATTGCGTATCTTTTTCCAATTTAACAGTGCAGTCTAGACGTAGCCTAGGGTTACACTTTTTTTTTCTGAGCAAGGCTTGTTCTCTACTGTGTCTTCCACAGAAGTTTGCAGCTCCGTCAAATGCACAAACAGTCATCTTTGGGGTTCAATTTATAAGCATTTAACTCTTCTAAGAGCTGTGACTTTTATAACCTGAACATCTAAAATAAATCTAATAGCCTACCACAGAAATCAATTTAACTTATGCAATGACTGAATACTTGATGCCTATTTGCATTGGTGCCTTTGTCAGCCATGTATATGTGTTTTCAGAATATGGTGAGAGATTTCTTCACTTTTGCAACTGTTGAATCTTTCATTTTTGCCCTGCATACTCCTAGAGAGTGAATTGAGGCTTTTTTCCCTACAAAAAGCGCACATTTGCCAGTCTTGTTCAGACCCGGTGTCCAACTTCAGGATTAACAAGTTACAATGCACTTACCATTGGCCTCCAGTTTGTAGTGTGTGGTATCTCTTGCTTAAATTGAAAGTATTATGCAGCAGCCGTGTTGGTTCACATAAACGGAGTTGTCTTTGCTGAAAAAACTGATGAAGTCCTCCGTACCAGCAAAGATTCGAGGACTACATTGAGAACACTAGGCATGTACATGCCTCCATTCCAGCACAGATGCTACACCCCATATCAAAGACATCGACCCTTCCCGTATTCTGCACCTCAGCACAGGGGATTCGACCAACTCTGTCCTAGACAGTGTCCACAAAAACAGCCCCCCTAAAATACCCGAGTGCCTAACCAGCAGAGTAACCGGCAGCAGGTAGGGTTGCCAGGTATCCAGTTTTGAACCGAACAGTCCAGTATTTGAGCTTTCTGTTTGGGAAACAAATTGAGGAAAATATAAATGTTTGGTATTTTCTAAATAAGATGTAATGTAGATTGTGATGTAATGTCAAGTGTTTCCGGTGTTTTTGTTGAAACCATCTGGCAACCCTAGCAGCGGGTTTGATGTGTTGGTTTTGAGAGTCTGCAAGCCACTTCACTTACTGGTCACCGCCAAGAAGATGGCTACATATTTCATCACCGCTTAAGACCATACCAGCGATGGTGGGCTGCCATCACTACCGATCGCTGGGTCTTAGAGCTAGTAACATCCAGCTACTCAATTCCCTTCGCTTCCTTCCCTCCTCCCTCCCCACCCTTTCTGTTTCTCTTCAGGGCCCCCTCTCACGAGATCGTTTTAAAACAAGAGGTTCTGCGCCTCCTCAACATCAGAGTGGTAGAGAGAGTACTGGAAAAATTCAAGGGCAAGGGCTTTTATTCCCATTATTTTCTCACCCAGAAGAGGTCGAGGGGGATGGAGGCCTATCCTAGACCTCCATTGACTCAACTGACATCTTTCGCAAGCAGAGATTCAAGATGGTGACTCTACCATCTATTATCCTGGCTCTTGACAGTGGGGACTGGTTTGTGTCCCTCAACCTACAAGACATTTATTTTCATGTCACAATTCATCCGGTGTACAGGACTTTCCTCAGATTTATCTTCAGATCTGAGCATTTTCAGTACCGGTCTTACCCTCCGGCCTGTCTTCGGTGCCCTGGGTGTTTTCAAAGACACTTGCCGTCGTCGCTGCATACCTGCGTCAGGCTGGGATCATTATCATTCCCCGATCTCAACGATTGCTTGATCAAAGGTCCATCCTTCGCAGACATGCTCCAATCCATCAATACGATGAGAGCAGTCTTTGAAGCTCTGGGTCTTGTCTTATCATTTTCCAAAAGTCTTCCAGGACGCTGCAGCAATCCCTAGAATTCATTGGTGCGCGTCTGGACTCGTCGACTGCCTGGGCCTACCTGCCCTCACATAGATTCCAAACCATTCAGGATCTCACACAGATCTTTTCTGAGCCCACGGTTCCCATACTTTTTTAACCTGCACTCCAGCTCATGGGGTTCATATGGTTTGGCTAACCACATACGTAGTGGCTCACCCAAACATGGCTGCATTCTACCGTTAGCCTCCAGCGATGGTGGGCTGCCATCACTACCGATCGCTGGGTCTTAGAGCTAGTAACATCCAGCTACTCAATTCCCTTCGCTTCCTTCCCTCCTCCCTCCCCACCCTTTCTGTTTCTCTTCAGGGCCCCCTCTCACGAGATCGTTTTAAAACAAGAGGTTCTGCGCCTCCTCAACATCAGAGCTGTGGAGAGAGTACTGGAAGAATTCAGGGACAAAGGCTTTTATTCCCATTATTTTCTCACCCAGAAGAGATCCAGGAGGATGGAGGCCTATCTTAGACTGCTGTCGATTCAACTGACATCTTCACAGAGATTCAAGATGGTGACTCTAGGATCTATTATCCTGGTGCTTGACCGTGTGGGCTGGTTTGTGTCCCTTGATCTACAAGACACTTATTTTCACGGCACAATTCATCTGGTGCACTGGCGTTTCCTTAGATTTATCATCCAATCTGAGCATTTTCAATACCGCATCTTACCCTTCGGCATGTCTTCGGCACCCGGGGTGTTTTCAAAGACATTTGCAGTCATCGTGGCATACCCGCGTTGAGCCAGGATCATCATGTTCTCCTATCTCGATGATTGCCGAGTCAAACACCCATCCTTCACAGATATGCTCCAACCCATCAACACAATGAGAGCAGTCTTCAAAGCCTTATCAATTTCCAGAAATCTTCCATGACGCTGCAACAATCCCTGGAGTTCATTGGCGCATATCTGGACTTGTCTACTGCCCATGGATGCACTCAGCAGGTACTTCGTTACAGACCATGAGTAGGAATTACACCATTGAGTACTCCAAGACATTTTCACCTCTGGGGGCTTCCGATCATAGACCTATTTGTGACACTTCGCAATGCCCATATGATTGTTCCAGAGTGGGAATGGGACCACGGTCCCTGGGGGATGCCATTTCTCCTCGATTGGAGCAGGCAGTTACTCTACGTCTTTCCTCCGACTCCTCTAATCCTGCGAATTCTGGAAAAGATCTCCAGGGATGCTGCAACAGTAATCCTCATAGCCCCCTTTTGGCCCCATCAGACCTGGCTCCGTTACCTCTTTCGGATGTCTCCTCACCCACCTTATCCTCTCCCCAGATGTTCTGACCTGCTGACTCAACACCAGGGTACCTTAGTTCACCCTCAGCCCGACCTCCTTCACCTCAAAACATGGCTCCTATTTGGTTCCGGGATGAAGAAATGAGTTGCTCCCACGACGTCAAGCTGGTCCTACTACAAAGCAGGAAACTCACCACCCGAACCACCTACTTGCATAAGTGGTGCAGGTTTGCATTGTGGAACATGGACAAGGGTCTGGACCCAATGTCTGCTCTGATCTATCGCATTCTTCATAATATCCTGCACTTGAAATAATCAGGACTGGCTCTGCCATCTCTCAAGGTCCACCTTGCTGCGATCATGGCTTTTCGACACAAAGTGGATGGATATTCGGTGTTTGCTCACGCCACCATCAAAAGGTTCATGAAGGGGTTGGTGAATCTCTATCCACCGCACAGAGCGCTGCCATAACAGTGGAACTTAGAACTAGTCTTGGACGCCCTCACACAGCCCTGCTTCAAACTTCTGGCCACTTGCCCTCTACCACTATTAACTACCAAGGTTGCTTTCTTACTAGCCATAAGATCTGTGTGCAGAGTAGGAGAACTTGCTGCTCTTTCCGCTACACCTCCTTATACCGTGTTCACAAGCCACGGTGTGATGCTCCACCCTCAACCGGCCTTCCTACCAAAAGTGAACTTTGACTTTCACATCAACGAGCTGATCATCCTTCCAATCGTCTACCTGAAACCACACTCTTCCCCACAGGATGCTATGCTTCACACACTGGATGTACACAGGGCACTGGCCTTCTACATCGGCAGAACTTGACCTTTCTGCAAATCTCAACGGCTGTTGCTTTCTGTGGCTGACCGTTCTAAAGGTGAGTCTCTCTCCTCACAATTTATCTCCAAACTCCTCATTTCATGCATTGTCTGATGCTACTCCATACATAACAAGCCTCTTCCAGAAACCAAGAGCCCACTCTACCAGGGCAGTAGCAGCTTCTACAGGCTCCTTCAAGGGAGTCCCTTATGAGACATTTGCAGAGCTGCTATGTGGTCTTCTAACCACAAGTTCACTATGTTATCCACAACAATGTCAGTAGCGACTCAGCAGTTGCTTCCGCAGTACTATCCACAGCAGTGAAACGATAATTCTGAATCCCGCCTTCCTTCTTGTCTGGACACTGCTATTAAGTCACCAACAGTGGAGCACCCACAGGGACACGACTTGAAGAAGAGGAAGTTACTCACATTGGTGCAGTAATGATGGCTCTTCGAGATGTGTGTCCCCATGGGTGCTCCACAACCCGTCCTCCTCCCCACTTTGGAGTTTCTGTTTTTACTTGTGTTTTTCAGACACTGTCATCAGGAGGAACTGGCAGGAGCTGGACCGCATGCCTCAAGAAATGGCACAAATGGCATGAGGCGCCTAATGCGCATGTGTGGTCCGGCTGACAACTGCTAATAAATCTCCAATCTCTGGCACTGGGACGACCCGATACCAACAGTGGAGCACACACGGGGACACACCTCTTGAAGAACTGTCGCTACTGCACCAAGGTGAGTAACTTCCTCTTCCTGGGGCAACTCCCTCAGCTGGGCGCCCACAATCCACCCACTAATGAGCTGTAAGCCCAGAGCAGGGAGTGGCCTAGCCCTGCAGCAAACAGTATTTTCCTCCTCTTACTACTGTATTCTACACTTTAAATGATTTAAAGCAGTGTTCTATTTATATATATATATACTGCTCTTTGTCTGGAAAAATTAGTTGGAAGTTAACCCCCCCCCCCCCCCATTACATTAATTCCTAAAGAGAAACTGGATTCATTTAATATTGTTTTGCTTAAAGTTGCATTTTTTGAGGAAAATAACCATTGTGTTAAGTGAGGAGTTACTGTAGATTCCATATGAGGAGAGATTAACAAGACTGGGACTTTTTTCTTCTTGGAAGAAACAACTAAGAGGGGATATGATAGAGACCTGTAATATCTTGACTAGTGTGAAGAAGAAAATGAAATAAGGAAGTGTTATTTACCTCTCCTCTTAACACAAGAGCCAGGGGTCACCCAAATGAAATGAAATGAACAGGCAGCAAGTTTAAAATGAACAAAAGGAAATATTTCTACACAGTCACTAGTGGAACTTTTTGCCAGGGATGTTAAGGCCAAAAATGTGAGAGTTCAGAAAAGAATTAGATAGTTGATGTAAGTTAGTTCCATCAATTACTATTAGCCAGGATGGGCAGGGATGCAACACCATGTTCTGTGTACCTAGCTTCTGTTCACCAGAAGCTGGGAGTAGACAACAGGGGATACATCAGTCAATGGTTCCCTGTTCTGTTCATTCCCTGTGAATCACCTGAAATTGTCACTGTTGGATACTGGGGTAAAATGGACTCTTGGTCTGTCCTAATATGACCCGTCTTATGTAAAAATGAATTGTAATAAAGTTTAGTAGAGAAAGTGACTTGCAATCCAACACCAGCCCAAACCGATTGCTTGGGCAGCACAGCTCTGTCTGCTGGATACTGAGGCAGCATAGGTGTGCGCATGTTAATACAATCTAGTCCTGAAAACTCTTCACCCGCTACTAGCTCATCGCTAGTTGTCAGAGGAGAGCTCAGTCAGACTCTGCTTACAAATCATAATGTGAAATGATTCGGTCCATGTAGCTGAAACAAATGCACGACATTGTCATAAATAACAGCTATATGAGGAAGCTAACCTTTGTTCATACTTTTCAAACCCATTGTGCTTTCTCAGGTACAAATATGTTCTCCTACACTGTATATGGTTTTAAAACGGGTATTAATGTTTCAGTTTCAATTCAAATTTCCAACCAGCAATTAAATTGGCAACACTGCATGTAGTGTGTGGCCGAGGGAGGGGAGGAAGGTTGGGAAAATTCAAGGGGGTCTACACCCCAGTTGGGAGGATCTAGGGCAATCCCTCACCTTGGGAGTCTCCAAGCACCACAAAAACGACTTAGAAGCTAGCCCATGTGAGGAGATGGGAGAAGCCACTCCAAGTAGCAAGCACCGGGGAAGAGGCTTGCGCCTCCCATTGTGGGCAGGGCTACATGAGGGTTGTGGCACTCAGCAGTGTGTTCCAGGGTAGGGGATGGTTCCTAGGGCTGAGCTATCAATAAACCATTTCGCCCCTAGGTCACAGACTTGAATCTGGCCAAGGTGAGTCATGAACAAAAGTTACGACAGGTTGAACCTCTCTGGTCAGAAGCATCTGTTGTCCAGAATGATTTTAGTTAGCACTTGTCATAGGTGTGGCCAAGTTTCCTGTGGTTCCATAAAGTTTGTTTACAGCCACCAGTCCTAGATCTGTGTTCTATGCTGTTATTTAGCTCTAATTTACCCCTAAATGTCCTCTAACAGCTCAGTAAACAGTGTAAGTGTTGGTAATGGTGCTAGACAATATTGACCTCCTGTGGTCCAGAAAATTCTTTTGTTTGGAACCAGTCAGGTCCTGAGGGTGCCAGACGAGAGAGGTTCAACCTGTATCTCATGTGTTACTTTTCCTGGACTGTGTGACAACAGTAGATTTCACTCTACTTCTCAATGGACTTGTCTACATCCCACAAGGTACCACATTTAGCAAAGGCTGTTGACTTTTTTGGTAGTCTTACTTAAGAGGTCAAGGACTGAACAAACCTTGTGACTATAACCTCTAGCTAGGTGAGAAGAGATTTCCCTGTCAGTGTTGGAAACCTTGCATTCACACTGTCATGACTCTGGCATGTGGTTATTTTGGTCTGCGCAATGTCCAATTGGGAATGTGTCTGAGCACCAGAAAAATCAGGACTGTAACATTTTCAAACACAGTATCAAACTAACTCCTAAAGCACAGCCTGCATTTTATTTGTGGCTATTCTGTATTCTAAATGCGTCCTCCTGCAGGATAATGGTGCCCAAAGTTATGTATTCCTATCACCACACTTATGTCTGTATGACTTAAGTACCTATCACTGTGACAGCTAAAGTGTGTGCTTTGCTATTAGCATGCAGTGTAGTTTACAGGGTACAAATCACTATAAGAAAAAAACAGTACTTCATTAAATGCCTTATGAGTGATTATCTCTATGGCCCAGTCATCCCCTTATGCCAAGTTCAATTCAAATCTAAAACATGGTCAGATAAAACCAAAACATATTGACTCTACCCATGAAGTTTTGGTAGGAGATTAACTGAGCCTATATCCCAAATGGGTCTGGGCCTTCTAGGTACCTTGTCGGGGTATTGCCATAACTCCTCACCCCATAAACAGAAAAGGGCACACTTTCCCCATCCCTATATCTAGACTGGGATTCAAAGGAACATTGAGCTGCAGGTGGCGCAACCAGAGGCCCGTTTAGGCTAAAGGGAGGCAGTGCGGCCTAGTGCAGAAAGCATTTAGGACTCAGGAGTCCCAGCTCTGGCCCTGGGCTGTTGGATGACCCTGGGGCCATGACTTGCCCCTCCCGGAGCCTGACTTTCCTATTTTGTATAAAGTGGACAGTGATGCTGACCACCCCTTTGGAATGAATACTTAGAGCTAAGGATGAAATTTATTAATGGATTTATAACAGCAGCCTAGACAATTCTAATGGACGTCATTTGCAGGAACTCCGTAGGCTCTAGCATCCTTTGGAAAGATTAAAAACAGAAGAGTTGTTATGTATAGCTATTAAAGTACATATCCTGGTGCCAGAATTCATGTACATAAATGGCAAAGCTTTATGATCCATGTGTACTTGATTTTTCCATTATCGTATGTAATAGGAAGCTTACTTTTTTATTGTAAATCCCTTCTTCCCTTTTCCCCGTTATGTTGCATTTTATTATTTAAGAGTTTTTGAAGAGGCTTGGTTTAATAGCTGGCATTGATCCCAGGTGGCGTGGAATCTGTCGTCTTCATTATTGAATTGTTATGCAGTGTGAGATTGCTTTTAATTATGGCTAGACACACTTCAGTAGCATGGACCTTTGTGTGCTACCCACTTTCAGCTGGATGGGTTTTAGAACATTCTGCCCTGCAGCTTGTCTGTCTGTCTAATGTCTTGCTCTTAGCAAGACGAAATGTGCTTAGCATTGTTTAAGTCTTCCTCAGAGGCTTCAGTGTATAAAAAGCAGCCTTTGGGATGAGGGAGTTCATTATCTTAAAATACTTGCAAGTAACACATGTCACATCGTGGTGTAATCAAGTGTTTGCAATGCTGCGGGGACAGTACATTATGCACAAAGGAAATTGCCCAGTAGAAGCAGAGTTTGCAACTCCTGAACATGTTGGAGTCTAAATTAGAGTACAGGTTGAACTTCTCTAGTTCAGCACTCTCAGGGCCTGACCGGTGCCAAATCAGAGAATTTGCTGGATCATGGGAGCTCAATATTGTCTAGCAGCATTACCAATGCTTCACTGCTTACTGGGCTCTGAGAAGACATTTAGGAGTAAATTAGAGCTAAATAACAGCACAGAACACTGAGAGCCAGGACTGGAGGCTGTAAACCAGCTTCATAGGACTGTGGGAAACTTGGCCACACCCATGATAATTGGACATCTGCTAACTAAAATCATGCTGGACCACAGATCAAAGAGTGCTGGATTAGAGAGGTTCAACCTGTACTGGCAAAAGGTACTAATAATTTTTGGATATCACTGATTTGCATTATGCTCCCAATTCAGCAAGATGCATAAAAGCCTGCCTACCTTTCAGCATGTGATTAGTGTCACTGAGTCAACCGGGCCAGTCATATTTAAAGTTAGATTCATGTGTAAGTACCTTACTGAATCGCAGCCTGAAATCTTGAGTCTGCCACTGGAAACATACCAGTATATTTGCCAGGGTGATATAAAATTGCTAATGAGAAAAGTGCAGGTAAGGGAGGTTTCAGTTTGACTTGTTTATATTTTTTAAGCAATACACCAAAGGGCAATGCCTGTACAAGGTTGGGTGTTGCTTTATTATCGTGAATAAGGCTGTGGCCAAGAGCGGTTATTTCTCACATGGAAGTAGACTTATTTTCCCTAGGGATACCACTTAAATGGAGTTGTTTTGATGCAATAGCCTCATGCTATTTTCTCATAAGATTTACTTCGTGATATTATCTGAAACCTTCTTGGAGTGAGGCAACGTGGCAAGTCAAACCATGTTACATTGCGATCTATCCATTCCATGTGGTGATCAACAGGCCCACAATACTTGATCCTGCATGTTCTTTAAAAAAGTTTTATTATTATTATTATTATTATTATTATTATTATTATTATTACTATTATTATCTTTTTTGGTGGTTCTTAGTATGCTGTTCATTCCTTTGTGTACAGTGCATTGCTCCTATTTCATGGAATTTAATTTTTTTCCCTTTGGAACTGTTCTCTGAAACACAAAATATCTCCCAACAAATAAGGAACTGTCTACGTAGTCTGTTAGTGGACAAGTCTGAAGTGTAATGGGTAAGTCCTCTAGCCTGCCGCACACTCACTGGCCACGTGGACCTGCACATTTTGAAGTGTGCTTGGACATAGGATCCATATGAGTTAGTGGCTGGCCAGCCAGGCTGCTGTAGGTTCACAACCTGGCTTGTTGTCTATGAACAGACTGTGTAGATGTGCCTGAAGTCAAGTAAGTAGCCTCTTGATAACAATGAGCGCTGAGGGTCCTCAGTGCATTCAGGGCTAGGGTCAAAGTTTTTCATGCCTCTGCTAGAATTACCCATTCCTTCCTCGTCGGCCTCCCTTCTAGAACGTAAGTATTCCCCCTTCATTGGTTTGACTTTCTCCCCCTGCTTTCCCCTTTCCCTGCCGCTTGCCTATAATTGATTACATTTCGGTGGCAGATCAAACAGTAAAGGAACCGACAGTTTGAAGGACTTGTCGTACCCGTTTCATTTTCTGCTGCTAATAGCACTGCTTATATGCTCTTTGGCAGCAGTTGCATTAATTTGCATGAGAGCCACTCCATCTAATTTAGAGGCATAACTGGTGAATCCAGTATCTGTAGGAACCCAATATTTCACTGTCTTGTACAGCTTTGTGTATTCAGTGACTGCTCATATCTATTCCACACCAGGCAAGTAGGATACATGTAAAATGGAGCACATGCATGCTTCTCCAAGAACTTGCGTGGCTATTCCGCTGGGATTGAAGCAGCCTTTAAAAGGTTGTCAAAATACAAATTAGCTGTGTCAAATATTGAATACGCAAGAAAATTAGCTGTGTAGTAGGCATTCCAAAGGCAACAATGAGTTATTGTTGGGCATTTCTGCAGAGAGCTTCATTCCTGTGTGTGGCACCCTGGCTTGACCTCTCCAGTCCCTGGAAATGTTGCGATGTTTATCTGCCGGGAATAAGGTTTTCTAGCCTCTTTTTTTCTTTAGCTGGCTTTGTTGATTCTCAGAGAACTCATGGGCACTAATGAGCTTGAGCATAGTAATTGTGATGTGAGGAAAAAATTCATAGTCTGACAATGTGTGTATCCATTGAACACCTTCATCCAGGCTCTACTACTGCACCTGATCAGCCATTACTCTGTTTTCAGAGGGACTTTTCAATGAGTTGGCTACACTATCTCAGGACAGTGTTGGGGAGAGTCATGGGTTCTCAGTCCCTTCATAATAGGTCTGCTAGAGTTATTTCCCAACTGTGGCGCTTGCATTGGATGAGAAGGACAACCTACGCAAGCCCTTTGAAGTAGCATCTCATTGGGCCCATCCAAAAAATCACATACTGGTCCAAAATATCATTTTATTCATCTAACCGTGAACTCTACCTCTTTTGATCGGCAACCCATCCGCTCACACTGTCCTGATTGCAAAGGATGGGACTTGAGTTATTTTTTTCTGCTGTTTTTGGAGTGTAGGGATATGGCTTGATAGTGAGGAATTGGGTAGGGAGTGTGTGAGGACCAAACCAGCAGTTGGTGGTGAAAGAAAGGGAGAAAATGAGCTGCACATTCCCTTCTCCTGCTTGGCCTCTTGCTACATTCTAATGCCCCATGAATTTTATTTTTCTTTCGACTGATAAGCCGTACCGTAAGATTTTCTTTTTATCCCAGTGCCAGGGAATCTGCTTTAATGTGAAAAACACTGTCCTGCCCAACTCATGAGCAATTCTATGGCTCATATTCCAGAAAACTCGGATTACTTGTGAGTATGATGGAGCAAATTGCACCCGGGCTTAGTTGAGTTGAGGTTAGTGAAGCTCAACAATTTGTCCCTTTAATGTTTCAGTTATAGTACAAAAAGACTTTACTTAAATGGGTGAGGTGTGTGTGTGCATAGCAGTACCTCAGCCTACCAAAAAACCAAGCCCAATCTGCTTTTCAGGCACTAATTCATGTTTGTAAATGGGTGAGCAGAACTTGGATGGAGTAGAGCTGCCAGAGACACGGGGTTCCATGTCAGTTACTCCATTATACACCCATGTCATGTACTTACGTAGCAATTCTTTTCCAGGAGATTTAACACACGGATACTTACTGGTACCCTGACAGCTAAAGCCATTAAATTGGAAATGCCAGGTGTAACATCAACCACTCTGAATATAAGCAAAGCTGTATTAGGTGACATAACATGATAAATATGAAGTGTATGTGTCCTTGTTAGCTGCATTTTTGTTCTGTAGAGCAGGATAGTTTGGGGTTTTGCTTTGTTTAGAACCATCAGAAATGCTCCTCTCGGGTAGTGCTAGAGGATGCAGTTGCGGCACTTAGTGGTATCTCTGCTTTATTTGAAGAGGCAAAGAGGGATCTCCCCAGTAGGCATTTGAATTAAATGTTTCTAACAATGAGAAAATTGTTTTAAACAGTCTAAGTGAAAATGGTTTTCCCCTTGCATTTGCTCAGGTTTCACTGGCATGGTCTCTGTTACCCTACTAGCTTGTCAGTAATTATATTCTTCTCAGAGAAACATGGTAGGCAAAGCTGAAGTTCCTAGCGTAAATAAAAGAGCTAGAGCAATTCCCAGCTTCCCCCAAATTTCCACATTTTTTGTATTGTATAGAGGGCACAACTTCTGTGTGTCTTGTCAATTTTAACAGATTGTATTGCAGTGCCTGAGCCTCTGATATGCTGTGTGTAGGTGTAATTTCTTAATAAAAAAAAAGAGAAGGAATATGAGCCACCTCCATTCCTGAATCCAGGGGGGAAGTGGCAGCAGTGATGTATCCAGGTGGCAGAGGAGAGAGAAAGTGAGTTCTAGTGAACAAAGGGAACTAACTCAGGCTGCTGAACCCACATGTGCCCCGAGTTCCTAGCCTGCAGGAACCTAGACCACACAGTGTTACTAAAGTACTGGCCTGGCTGGAGCACTCTACGTGTGGATTGTTGCCCATCCAACAGTAACAACTGCATAACTGTGCACATGCTGGCACATAGTCTGAGTGGGGTAATGTGGCACCTCACAGGTGGGAAAAACATCCAAGGATCTAGTGGACAAGCTGGTGTATGTTTGTTTCCTGTTGGGTAGGAGTCCACATAAAACCCAGCAAGCACTGTAATCAGCTCTAATTGGCACTTTTTGTCAGCCTTCCCGGTACACTAGGCATAGGGACTATCCTTTCCCTGCTTTGTCCTACTAACTCAGAACTGAACCACACTGCTGGATATGTTGCTGCTGACCGAGGGGCGCCTTGTCCGCAGAGAAGTAGAAGATTGCATTCACCGAGGCTGGAGTTCCATTCCTCTGACCAAAATTAGCGGATGTATGGGGAGAGGGATTTAAACTTCACAGCGTTGCAGGAATATATACAGCCCAAGAACTGATTTGTCTTTCCCCTTCCCCTCCTTGCTGCTATCAAGCACTGAACAGATGGTTCACATACATTATCCACACTCCACTGACTCTGAATCGTGTGTGCGTCAGTATTGTAGACACTGGTGTGGAAATGCAGAGAAACTGACCACTGCTTCATCTTCGTCTGCCAGTTTAATTATCTCCAGTACTCGGATAAGTCAAGCTCATTTTCCAGGCAAGATGATGTATTTTCTGGGAAGAGAAAATAAATTTCAAAATGACGGATAACTCTGACCTGTTTCAGTATTTAGCACAGTGCTTGCCCCACAACTGAGGAAGATAATTGGTGTAGGGCACTGTACAAACTGTATAATATAGAAGGGGAATCAGGACTTTCTAGTGCTGAAATGCAATAAGGCTTTTGACCAAAAAATTCAACTCCTTCTGAATCCTCAAAATTAATTGAGGCAGGGAACATCCCTATGTATATACAGTGCCTAGTATCAAGGAACCTCAGTATAATTTATCAAAGTCTCCCAATATAGCAGAGCAAATATGTTATAATTTTACGTTGATCATCCTCAATTCATTTAGAAACCATTTAAGCTCTCTCACCTGCAAGAAAATAAATCCAGTAGCATTTTTACCTAATAAAGTGCAACACGATCTAGAATTTTTAAGGGAAAACTTCAGGTCTGAAATGCATGTGTTTAGCAATTTAAAACACTGATGGGCAACCTAGGCTAGTGAGTGGCCCACTTCATCTCAGCTGGTGGCAAGATTGTTGTAACCTAGACAGTCTCCCGGGCCAGGGTAGTTTTGCCAACTGTGCTTGTGCACCTAGAATTTGTGGGGTGTGCTGATTGACACCCATACATGGGGTGTGTGTGAAGTGTGTGAACGCACCTCCCCCCATGATCCCCCAGGCAAGGGTGCTCTGGCTGGCTGGGGGAAGACTGGGGCTGATTTCCCCACCTTCCCCAGGAGCAAGGCTGGGGGCAGGGCTGAACCTCACTCCTGGGGTGGGGGAATCAGCCCCAGCCTTTCCCCGGCCAGCCAGAGCATGGGGGAAGGTGGCTCAGGCAGCATGCTGCTCCTGCCTTCTCTTGGCCGGCTGGAGCACGCTTACTTGGGGAACCAAGGGGGGGGGGGGTATGTTTACACCCTTGCGGTCCACATTTACAAAAACAACCCCCCCCCCCCCGAAATTCCTGCGTACGGACCTGAGATTGAACCATAGCAGTGCTTGGGCTGCAGAGGAAGCACAACTCTCACAGTCAGTGTTGTATGCAATGTACTCGTACCTCGCTGGTGCACCCTCGCTTTGTGTATGTGTCACTTCAGTAATGCTGGTAGGAAAAAATACCATACTGACAGAAACGAGCAGAATCTGGCAATCCTGTGCATAAGCAACTGTTAAGTCTTGCAAGCCGCACACAGAACCCTGATGGGCTGCATGCTGGCCACAGGTTGCCCACCACTGGTTTAAACGTTTGATATCAGCACTTGAGAGCTATCTTACTGGTTGAACTGAGTGGACCAAATTTTCCAAAACTAGCTTTTGAATGTCCACTGGAAATATGAAAGTAGCACCTGCAGAGACTACCTGATTGATGTCTGTACTTGTGGTATACATGCAAATTCCTACTGCAAGATGTTCGATTTGGAAAAATCTGTCGGTCGTAGCCTAAAATATTTGCTGCTCCTGTTCCTTGGCTGAGCCCAAATGACTGATTCTGAGCACACACAATGCCAAAAACTGCATGGAGGGTGCTTTGTGTGAGTGAGTAGAACAGAGTTTGGCTCAAAATACATTTTAAGAAGTCTTTGCTCATGCCAAGCTGCATCGGACATTTCTAGTCTGTGGTGGTTTTGCATTGCTCTCAGTGAAGTGAGAAATGTTTTTTGAGCTTTTCTGCACCCAAAGTGGGATTCCTGGTGTACAAAATTGAGGTAAGGTGTGTTTTATCAGTTTGCTAAATGGATGGTGTTTTTAAGTCAAGTTTGGGATATAAGAAAAAATCAGGTGAAAATGAGGAAAATTGTTTATCTTCTCGTATTTATTTAATCATGGTCCTTACCTGCTGGCTCTACAAATTTAGTTCATTCATAATGGAAACTCAGGCTTTTGAGGCTTTCCTCCCATTTGACTTTATTAAGAAACTAGCTACTAAGTCTAATTTCTTCCCAACACTGGCTGCTGCTAGGGCTAGCTATCTCAGGACTCTAGGTTCCCTCTTCCTAAGGGGCCTTTACCATCTCCCTTAAAACTGAATGCATCAGAAGAACCCACTTAATTCTTTTCCACTAGAGTCAGTATCTGCTAACAGGGGAATTACAGGCAAATGATGCCAGCCTGTTTCAATCCCTTAAATACTTGCTGGGTTATCGATACCATTTCTTGTGACAATGTGTTAGTCTCCTGTCATGTTCCACACAAAACGTCTGGAGGAGGAGCAGGTGGTGTTGGTGGCTGCAGCCCTCACTTACTAATTTTTAGCCCAGGAGATACAGCATGCACATGGGATGTGGGAGACCCAGGTTCAATTTTCCCTCACAAGGGCACCATTTACAGGAGGCGTGGGAGGTCAGTAGCCCCTGCTTCCAAGTTTGAATCTACTGGATTTTATATTTCAGGTCTGCTTAAAGCTGCATTTCCTGACTCCAGAGGCAGTTCTTAAATGGAACAGAGTCTGAGCTGCTTGCACCTTTGCCTTTGGAGCTGGGAGTTCATTGTAAAAAGAAATAGGTGGGTGATTAAGAATAACAAAAGGCTGGACGTTCCAGTAATTGAAGGATTGCTAGATCATCATGGCTGGGTACTACACTTAAAAGACAGAGGGGGAATAGTAGGAATGAGTGTTGTGCTGCGGGGATTTGCATTTGGATTACTGTGTTAAACTTACAAATGTTCTTGAAAAAGGGGTGGACAAGGACTAATCCAAAAATGACTACAAGAAGCTACAAAGGGATTTCACAAAATTGGGTGATTGGGCTAGACAAAGGTAGATGGAATTCACTGTTGATAAGTGCAAAGTAATGCACATGGAAAAATGTTACCTTAACTATAGATACAAAATAGCTGCTACCACTCAGAGATCTTGGAATCATTGTGGTAGTTCTCTGAAAACATCTATTCAATGTGCACTGGCAATCTAAAAACTAAAAAGCTAAAAGAATATTGGGACTCATTAGGAAAGGAATATACAATAAGAGAAAAATACCATAGTGCTCCTACATAAAGTCATTGGATGCCCACATCTTGGATACTGTATGCAATCTAATAAAAGATGTATTGTATTTGGGAAAGGTACAGAAAGGGCAACAGAAATTATTAGAGGTAAGGAACAGTTTCCATATGAGGAGAGATTAACAAGACTGGGACTTTTCAGCTTGGAAAAGAAATGACTAAAGAGTGGCGGGGGGATATGTTAGATGTCTAGAAAATCATGAACGGTGTGGAAAAATAGAGTAAGAAAATGTTCTTCATTCCTTCACTAACATAACACAAGAAGCCTACCCAATTAAATTTATAGGCAGCAGATTTGAAACAAACTTACTAAATGATTGTGAAAAAATAAACTTGTGCAACTCTTTGCTGGGAGGTGGTGGAAAGGCCCAGACTGTAACAAGGTTCCAATAAGAACAAAATAAGTTAAGAGGAAGGTCCATCAATAGCTACTAGCCAGAATGGGCAGGGATGTGTCCCTAGTTTCTGTTTGGCAGAAGCTGGCAATGAGCAACAGGGGATGGATCATTTGATGAATGCCTCTTCTGTTTGTTCCTTCTGAAGCACCTGGCATTGGCCACTGCTGGAAGACAGGATACTGGGCTAGAAGGGCCTTTGCTCTGACCCAGTATGGTCATTCTGATGTCCTTATATAGAGCTGAAATGTATCTGCCTTCTTGCTGTAACCCAATAGACTCCACATCCCTTCCAGAGCTGAGGTAGAGCCCAGGCGTCCTGATAGGGTGTCTCTCTCCACAGAGTTAGTAACAAAGTAAGACTACACATTCAAATGTTAAAGCTAACCAGTGTCCCTTACGTGACTTGCCACAAGATGTCAGATTATTAGTGAGAGAGCTGAGTGGGTCTAATATTTATTTAATTTTCTTTTTTATATAGGAATTAGATACAGTGCTCCTGTCAGCTAACTACTAAGTTGTCTACCAAAAAAAGTAGTTTTCCAGTACCTTGGTAGCCCCTGGATAGAAATGATGCGTGTGGGGTGGAGGACAAATGGGGTTGGTTCCCTCCTTCCCCATTTGGTGCTTAGCTTGTACAGAGCATGCTCAGTAACACTGCTGAAGCCTCTGTTCTCAGTCCACACCCCCATGCTTTTATTCCCCCCCATAACAGCATGCACAGGTTGCCCCCCCACCAAAATCTGAAATTGAGCCCCAGTCTCCCCCCTTCTTGAGGGAGTGAGAGGCTCTGGACAGAGTTCTACCACTGAGCTGTGGGATATTTTATGTGGTTCTCCTGTTCCACTCCAGATAAATATATAAATAGTCATTGGGCAAAAGAGAATAGGAGAGAGACTCTGATCTGGTTGTTAGGACACCCATTTATCAGAGCCAGAATTTAGTCCCCCTTCTCCAATCACGTTTCATTATTGATCGCCAGTGGAACCACCTCAGCAGGAGAGGCTGAGGGAACTCTGCATCAGAATAGCTTGTAGCAGAGGGCACTCTGTGGTGAGGTCAGAGAGCCCTGTTCAAATCCTTTGCTGCCCTCTGACGAAAAGGGGAAATTGACTCAGGGTCTCTCCCACAGCCCAGGTGGATGGCCCCACTGGGCTAAGAATTGTAAGGTGGAGAGTGGCATCACCACCTCTGGCCAGGTTTCAAATAGGACCTTATCTGGTAGGTGTGCTCAAAAGCTACCTACCAGATTGAGTCCCACTTGTGACTAAAGCAGCTAAATGCCTATCTTCCCCTGGTTTGTGGATTGCTCTGGGATTAAGGTAGGAGAAGGCACATGGCTGTCACGAATGAGGCAGCTGCGCTTTAAATTTAGGTGCCAAGTGAGTTTAGGCACATACAAGGTTTGGCAGGAATGTATGGATTGCCGTCATGCCAAAACTACTGAGTTGGATGCCTACACTCAGGATTGAGGTGCTTAAATGTGGGGTTTAGAGACCTGACTACATTTATGGATCTGGACTCTGCCTAATTCTACCTCTGAATTATCCTTATAGCTTTTTGAAGCTAACTTTCCCTTAATTGGTGGATTTGTAGTGTCTTGTAATTGCAGTCAGTTTGGGAACATTCTTAATGCTCCATTTTCCTCTGAGGTGGACCACATATTTGGGACAGACTTAATAAAGGTTTATTTTAATCTGTGGGTTATCTAGTTTGTAACTTACTTTAATTTTTTAAAGAGGAACACTTATAAAACCTATAGTGCCACATTTTGCAACTTTCTCTGTTAACTCTAGAAATTTTCCAGATTGCTACCAAAATAGCATGTGAACAAATATGATAGTGGTAAATGGGAAAAAATAGAGAGTTCAAAAGTGCATGTCAATTTGATGGAATTTACTTTCTGCATTAAGTACTCAGGTTCCACCTGTGAGGATCTTTGGAAATTTCAAAATTATGTATTCAATTGTAAAACTTGGGCTTCTCAAATTGCTGAGTTTTGCTAGTCATCAGGGAGCAAAGAAAAAAAAAAAGCGATGCAATTTACACACAAATCAGCATGAATTGTAAATATTCACAAAGGATTTGCCAATGACTATTTATTTAAAAGCTTTCAGGTTATTTATTTTGAATAACTAACACATGTGAGAGTTTTACAATTTATCAGGGTCAGTTTGCAAACTAAAACACCTCATATGCATTGTTTGCTTGTCTGCTATGGCCAGGCTGTAATGCAGTCTTCACAAGATGTAATTGTGCCTCTGGTTTCAGTTGTTTTTTAGATAGATAAGCAAATGACATCTTATTTTAATAAAAAGAGGAATTAGAGAAAGGTTAAGGAACTTTTCAGTGGTATGTTACATGTAATAAATTTGCTTTTTATGAATAAATGAACATAGAATCATCACTATTGATTTGGGAAAGGGCTTCTTAATCTAGGGATTGTGATTTTTTTTTTCCTCCTTAACCCCTTGCCTCAAGGAACTGGGTCAATAGCTCGTAAGCAGAGGGGGGTGGGCCGTGGCAGTGCAAGCCTCTGTGGCAGACTGCCCTGCCAATGTGCCTCATCCTAGTTCTGGAGGGACATGAGGGTAGTTGAAACCTCTAGGGTCTGAGAGGGCAGTTGAGTCTTTGACCATTGTTTCTTTATTTAGACTGCTAATAAGGGTATTAGTTAATGCTGTCTCCAGAATATCCCTGTAATAGGAATTGGAGCAGGAGCCCCCAACTCATTTACATGGGTCACAAAATAGCCCATGTGTGATATTAGTATTCATTTTTTATGAACAGGCCTGACAATGGGACTAAAAATCACCACTAGAGCTCATTTTTAAGGAAATTGTGCTTTTTAAATGGGTAATTTTCTAATATTCTAAATTTAAAATCTGAATTTATTTTTAATACTTGCATGATGTTCCTTGATTGATGAGTTTTACATTAAAGCAGAAGTCAAGCTGCATTTTGAACTACCAGAAAATCCTGACGTTGTTGTATACACTTTTTTATTGTACTAAGCGTATCTAAAATGTTTTGGGAATTGGAGTAGTTGACCTAACAGATCATTCCCAGTCTGATTTCTATACTAATTCACATCAACCATTCAGATCCACCATTGATTTAAGCTTTAAAATAGTAACTTTTCTGAAGTGCAGGAATGAGAAAATAGGAATGACCCTTTGTTATAAAAAGAAATGTGTGGCTAAATATATGTTGCATTTTGAACAATCTTTTATTGAAGGTGTTCTAAAATCAACATAATAAAGAAACACTGGCTAATTTGATCATATGCTAACTGGAGTATAAATTCAAATAATCATCTATGAAAAAAGAGAGGAAGCCAAAATAAATCAAAACTCAGTTCCTCAAAAAGTTAAAGTGGAAAAAAAAAAGCAATCTATTCCATGAATAAATCCATAATCTGTAGATTCAAAGAATATTCTGGCATTATACCATTAGGCAAAGTCAACCTTCTCCCTAAAATAAAACGTCTCTTTCTTAATTCTTTCATCTCTCTGTGTCCCAATAATCACTCCCCATCAGCTTCTGCTGGAGATCTGCACCTGCTTTGTAGCCTTATCTACATGAATTGGAGACAGGAATGGGAACGGCCGGAAAACAGGCTGCATCTCATGGAGGCCACTTTCAGTATCTCTTCCCTGTATAATTGGACCTGCACTCACCTCCATCGAGCGAGGGGAATTTTCTGTCTGAATTATTTTGCAAGAGAACAGGCAGTTTCTGCAAATTGAAATTTCCAAAACTTCTTTAAAATTTTCTATTCTGATTTTTTGGATAATGTCAAGAAAGTGAACTGAAATATTTTGATTTCAGGACTATCCAAGTATTTTGATTAGAAAAGTGTGTCAAAATAAAACCTTTTGCTGTCTTTGAACATAAGCGTTTAAGAGTTTCTGTTCCCCTGAAAATTTTAAAATGTTGACTTTGTTCTGAGGCGAGATGAAAACAAATTTTGCAAGTCAAAATTTAAATTCCTTTTCAGTGCGCTCTAATTCTCAGCATCCTAACAGGAGATGAAAAGAGACAGACTTAACCCACTAGTTAAACAGGAGAAAAAAAGGTGGAACAGTGCAACAAATTATAAATTCATAGACGTGAGAGAGGGGAATGTGAAATAATAATGCCAGCTCCCGCCTCCTCAGGCATTACTACTCAGAGGCACCAGTACTCATCACGTTAACTCTATCAGACTCGGATCCATCCAACAGTGGTTTGAATTACATGATGTCTGTAATCTGAGGGAAAGGCCATAATGGTATGGACCTGCTTGCAGAACAGAATAATTAGCAGCATCCATTGAAATCAACTGAGAATGTGAGCAGGAGCAAAATGTTACTTGATTTTATTTTGCACTAAGGCCCCTTTTGTAACCTTCTGGCACTATAAAAAGGCCTTAAAATGGGGGCAAATTATAGGGAGCAGACCAACCCTTAAACCCCTTTGCAGTGCTAGAGCAATGTAAACCTTAGTCTTAAAAAGACTTAGGCCTGGCTTGTGGCCTGATGCTACAGGGCTAAAAACAGCAGTGTAGATGAGTCTGATGGATAATCATTTTAGTCTGTAACTTTAAAAATGAGTAATTCTCTGGCACCTTAAAGACTGACATATTTAGGACTCCTTAGTCTTTAAGGTGCCAGAGGACTACTTGTTTTTAGCCATGCAGATGTTCAGGCTTGGACTGGGTCCTGGGCTCTGGAACTGTCCCCTTTCAGTGGGTTTCAGGGCCCCAATGCCAGCCCGAGTGGGACCAGCTATAACTGCTATTTTTTGCTGTGCAGTTGACCTGGGCTTTGAGACCTGTATCTGTGGGGAGAGGAGTGAGGCAGGGGGTTGCAACTTTTTTAGACACTATGTATCTGCTCCTGGAAAGATCCCATGAGTTCTGATAAATTAAACAATCAACAGGCTTGTGGAAGGCACAGTGAGGCCATTTGTGGTGTCAGGGCTCAGAACCAAAGCTGCGAAGCACAGTGGCAGCCGGGGGACAGGGCCAGCAGTGACACAATCCCTTCCTGGTCTGGGTGATCCCCCAAAATGTGTCCACTCCAGCAAGAAAGTCAGACCTGGAACTGAACAGCACAAGTTCTTTCTTCCAGCCCCATGCTTAGTCCACTGCATGATGCTGGCCCCTTGCAAATTGTGCTTACAAGCCATGTTCATTGCTCAGTAGAGCAGTTGGCTTAGCAGGGAGAAAGCTTGCAGTGACCCTGCCCCATTCACCCTTCAGTTACTGTTGGTTATCTCGGTGGCACTGCTGACCCTGGTTGTAAATCAGCCTGCGGTTCTTCCACAACCAAGGGACTTGGGAGCATACGTTTCATGGGTCCTACAGCCCTGGACACTGTGAATAGCCCGTGATCTTGAGAGATTTTCAAGGACAAACTTCTGTAGCACTAACTTGGTTTCCAAGGCGATGTCCATATCTTCTGTTGGCATGGAAGCTGGGAATATTCCCCCTAAAACCTGGGGGGATTTCACAGGCAGTGGGGGCTCTAAAGGCTGTCTCTACTTGGAGATGAAGGGTATTTTAAGTTGTTCATGGCAAACTCATTTTAGTTTTTGAAATCTAGCTTTATGGGTACCATCTGTAATGTTGGCACTACACAGTCTTCTGAAGAGGTGGGAAGAAATACTGTGTGCTTGGAAAAGCCATCCAGAGTGCTCATTGTAAATGGTTCTTCCTGATGAGTGTTGTGAGAGCCACATTGGCCTGAGCTCAACTCCTTGCAGTGACTTAGTGTTAGTCAGCAAGCCTGTGGAGGAGCGAGACGCCCCCGACTGATGGGGCTCACTTTCAGAAACGAATCCTTCCTGAAGCAAATGCATTCTGCAGCTGGGGACTTCAGCATTGGAGTAAATTGTATCTATTGTACATTTGCAAAATGGAATCTCCTGGTGGAATGTGTTCTCTTTCAATCCAGAGGCAGTCACAGCAGCCTGCTAGAAATGTGCTGATGCTGTCCTATAGGAAACATGGGAAGATCTGCCTTCTGCCTACTATGCTTACGCTGTATGAAACAAGTGAGCAAAGTGTAATGTGCCACATGTTTAAAGAATTTCCACTCTAATTCCAGAATGGCGAGAGCTGAAGAATACTGGAATACTGATTGAGGGCCTGATCTCCTTTGGCCTCAAGGGACTTTGGATTGGGACCCTATAAGCTGGCTCTTCTCATCTGAAATGGATCAGGCTGTCATTCTCAGATATGTTTAACTGACTGGGCTCTTTCTGCCAGTGAGGGCGGGGGATCTTTGCAAAGCTGACACACTGAATGCTGCCACTGATGTTTAGAGGTCTGTACTTCTGTACGCAGAGAATTTGATTGTCTGTCTGCAGGATAATGTTTGAAAGATCCAGGGATTAGGCTATTGGACAGAGGGTGGGTGATGTCAGAAAGATGGAGCTGTATCTGTGGAAACAAGAATAAATAAAAAAGAAATTGTGCTGTAGCAGGAGGTACGTGAACCATTTCTATTCATCCTCATTTACAGAGGATCTTTAAAGCAGCTTAGCATCATTACATGGGTTTCACCTGAACACAGCTGAGCCTGACAGCCTGCTGAAAACATCCTCCTGTTGTTTGCACAGAATATAAACTACAGCTAGAGAGCAATTCCCTACCTCCTGAAAAGACAATGGTACATTCCTTAGATTGAGAGTCCCAACTGAATCAGTGGCTGTGCATTTAATTCTGGTCCCACCTTGCACAGCTGTAGGTATCATTCAGCATCCTTGCAATCGGCTGGTTTTCAGAGATAAGTGTCATCTTTTGTAAACAACAACCTTCTTGGTCATCCCTCTTGCTAATTCTCATAGAAAGTCAGTGGCTGTGTGCAGGAAAATCAGGTGATAACAGAAGCACTGTAGCTGACACCCAGAGAATGGATGGTGTCAGCAGCAACAGGACAATGTCGTACAGTCGATGGAGTTATGACAGGTATTGTGCGTCTTAATTTTTTACCTTGCTTCTTTCTGGTATGATAAGCAAGGCAAAGCAATTAGACTCCAATTATTAATAATGACTACTATTGCCTTGAAAATTAGAATCCTACTTTAGGAATACGGGTCTTCTAGGTAAGCACGGCTCTTTCTGTTAGACCTGACGTTCATTGAAAATTAGAATGTTTGTTTCACCTATTCTTTTAAAGTGAGGTTAGTTCCACTAGGGTAGCACAAGGTAATGATTATATTATTTGATGTGGGGTTAGCTATTTCCATACAGATATTTCCTGGACTTGTTCAGAACACACTTTGTGGATTTGATGACAACTGTTCATACAGACCTTGTCAGTTTCAGTTCAGAGTTAATACTTGGACTTTCCATCATTAAAAATGATAGAGCCTAAGATGTGCAGGTTGCAAGGACTTCAGGTGTTCTAGGTTGTGGTGGAATAGTGATACTTTCAGGCAAGAAACTGGAAACATTCTGTATCACAAATGTGCAACCCAGAGCTGAAAACGCTGTTCCAGGTGCCCCCAATGAGGCAGTTAGAAAGGTTTAGACTGTGTTTTGTGTCAAGATACACTAATTTACATTTTTGTTTTCCTCAACCATAGAATGTATGATGTTAAATTTTTGTCCCATTAATTTGCTTTTTATGTGGATACAAGGTAACTTGCACAAAGAGAATTGAGCATGATTGTGATTTGATAGTCTTTTAAGGTTTAGCTTGAAATAAAAAACCCCTCCATACTTAAACAATTTTAAATTTGTAAATTGTATACTTTGGGCTGGATTTAGGACTGTCACCACAGTGCTTCAGTGTGACAAAAACAATCTAAGAAATAATCCTTGAAAGGTCTCTGAACAGAAAAACAATTCATTGAATACCACCCCTGTTACCTATGTGTAAGGTTAAATGGTGTATGTATACATACATACATACATACATACATAGTGTGTACCTCCTTAACTTGGACTGAAATTCCAATATACATCACTAGAAATGTATGCATATCATTTTATATGTGTTTCACAATGTCTTCGAGATCATGTGAAGGAGACGGGAAATGTGTGTATATAGATATATTTATGCAAACACACATTTGAAAGGATGGGTTATACAACATGCTGTGTTTGTATGCATGTAATCCTGGTGATCTCCCTCCTCTCCCTCCCCCATAGACAGCAGACACTTTTTCATCTCTTATGCCATGTCCTAAGTAACGGCGTCACGGCACTGATATACTTGATTCTAATCTGTGTGTGCCAAGTTTTGCAGTTGTTGTTCTACCTTCATCTCCTAGTATATTAACAGAAATTTCAAGAGAAATAGTCTTAGATGTGTTTCCTTTGTAGCGGTGCGATTGATTTAACCACGTTTAGTGCTTTAGAGTCAGTTAGCCAATTCACTGTCACAAATGAAAACTGGAAAGTCTCTATTGCTATTTATTAGCACTGCATTCAGTATGTACACTGTACTCATGTCTGTCTAGATTCTTTGCTTGCTGTATTATATTTTGGAAAGAAACATAATATTTCCATGTCTCACTTGCCTTGTTATGAAAAATTTCAGAAACACAAGATATATGAGCCAATGTCTGTAATTTATTCCCACCCAGTTGGTAATGCTGGAGGGTTGAGGAAGTAATTGCTGCTTTTTCAAGCATATCTCCCTGCTGAAAAATGGTGCACAGATGTATTTGTACATTGAAACTACATCCATCTTATGCCCTCTACAATTATAACAAAGATTGTTTCTTTCTGATATCACCTTATTGTACTGTTGGTTGTATTTGAGGCACTGTACCTGATCCATTTTTGCAGATCTCATTGAATGCAAAAAAAAGCTCTCAGGAGGAGACTACTTATTTCTATTAGCATAAGAAGCATGTCAATGAATAAGCAGGTTCTATTCATGCTAATACAGTATCATTTGTTCCTATGGCTATTTTCTATTTGTTACATTTACACAAGTGACCAACCAGGGCAGAAGTCAATGTGGAATTGCTCAATATAGGTCTGTGCTGTTTCCCTCTTACAAGTGAGAAACACACCAAATGTAAGTATGGAGAGTGTTCCAAATGTACTTTTCTGGTAGACTCTTCCACCGTCTCCCCTGTTTTTATATCAATCTTATGTTTCCTTATGGGCCTCCTAGAATTTCTACCCTAAGCATTCAAAAATCACGAGTCAGGTCTACAAAAAGGAAAGGACTGTCTTAAAGATCATTACATACATTAAAAACCACTTGAGGTACTTTTAAAATTTGGATTTTGAACATTTAGAGTGTTCTTAGGTCACATCGTATTGAAAAGGTTGAGAGAGAAAAATTATTCTCTTTAACTTATGAGGATAGGACAGGAAGCAATGAGCTTAAATTGCAGTCAGGGAGGTTTAGGTTGGACATTTAGGAAAAGCTTCCTAATTGTCAGGCTGGTTAAGCACAGGAATAAATTGCCTACCGGGGTTGTGGAATGTCCATCTCTGGAAATATTTAAGAGCAAGTTAGACAGACACCTGTCAGGGATGATCTAGATGGTGCTTGGCCCTGCCGTGAGGGAAGGGGTCTGGACCTGATGATCTTTGAAGGTCCACTCCAGTTCTATAATTGTCAAGCTTTTCTTTGTGGCCAAGCGGGCTAGAAATTGTTAAAAAAAGAGAAGATTCTCTCTAATCACTTGCCTACAGGAACCGAGCCTTTAAGAAACACACTCAATATGTCAGACTCATGATGAAATCGTGGGTTTTGGACACACTGGTATAGGGGGAAGTTCAAATTCTACTAGTACTGGTAACTATACTTGATTTCTACTGTGGGGAGGCAGTATGACCTTGGGCAAATCAGCTCACGACACTCTGCCTTGGTTTCCCTCTCCGTAAAATGGAGATACTGATCACAAATTTAAAGCACTTTTGAGATCTACCGATGAAGAGCACTGTACAACCATGGGGTTTTTATTTCCCCTTCCAATAATATGAAAAGGTAAGAAAAATGCCACTATTTTTCAGAGAGGAGGGGAAATAAAAGGCCTACTGCTCAACTACTACCAATGGTTAGGAAACATTATGACTGGCTGTCATGGTAGCTTCTCACTCCCACAATAAGTGTACCACAGTAATTCAAAAATATAAAGACACTTTTCAAGTGTGGCAAACCTTTATGTAACAAAGCTGAAGTCACTGGCTCTAGGTCTCCACAGTTCTGTAAGAAACCTTTTAAGGTAAATGTCTAAGGAGAGTCATGGTTCAGTGGACAGAGCAGAGTCAGGCCCAGAACTCTTAAGCGTTAATCTCAGTGGGTATGCCTACACTGCCCGGCTACTTTGAAATAAGCCATTCCAGAATAGTTATTCCGAAATAGCTTATTTTGAAATAGCACGTCTACACTGCAAGGAAGCCTCAAAATTAGTCTGGGATAGGCTTCCCTAAAGTAGACATGCTATCTCGATTTAGAGCCTCAGGAGGCACTGGGGAGGAATAACTTAGAATGGCCCTGGTGAGGGGCTATTTCGAAATAGCAGCAGTGGAGAGTCTACACACACCTTATTTTGAAATAGCTATTTCAGAATAGGCGTTATTCCTCATAGAATGAGGTTTACAGATTTCAGAATAAGTCATCCATTGTTTCAAAATTATTTCGAAATAAAAGAATGGCTGTGTAGATGCTCACATTATTTCGCAATAACACTAGTTATCTCAAAATAATGGTGCAGTGTAGACACATCCAGTGTTGACACTGTCTCCTGTGACGCTAAGTGAGGGTATGTCTGAACCACAGCCGCCGGGTGTAATTCCAGACTGTGTAGACATGCTTGAGTTAGTTTTAGTTTAGCTAGCCCTGGAGCAGTCAAGCCACAGACTAGCTGCCTCTGTAATTATCCACGGTTCTGGGCAGAATTGTACAGCTTGCATGAAAACCTGAACTGCTGCAGCTTCCCTGTTCTGGTACGCAAGAGAGATACATTACAGCTAGTTTGAGTGTGTCTACATGAACTGTCCGTGCACTCTGACTTCAGTGTTAGCATTCTTTCCTTTCCCCCATCTGTAAAATGGGATGGCAACAATACCTGTCACCCTTGTAAAGGTGTTAGGAAAGTTAGTTAACGTTTGTAGGTGATAGTTGTTGTGACATTTCTCATTCTTTCTACGTGGGTTTCTCTGTGCTCCTTTATTTTACTTTGAATTAGCAAACTTAAATAGCCATTTCAGAGGAAGAAGAGAAGTCAAAGGCAATACTAGAGTACTCAACCTTAATACATTTCCTTCCCAAGCCTATTTAATTATAGGGGTTTTCCCTGCTGTGTATGTCATTTGAATTTTAGTTAGGCCTCTTCTCTCACACGATAACTTTGCAGATAGGGGACTCCTGTTGAAGTTAGTAGTGTGCATATGATTTCAGAGATTTTTTTTTGGAGATATTTAAAAAAAAAAAAAAAAAGGTTCTGGAGCCCAGCTAGAATGTCTGACATGGGAGATTACCAGCAGCAGTAAGGTGGAATGAACATATCCGTCTTCTCAAATGATATGATTTGGGATTAGAATGCAAGTCCCCTGTTCTGCCACCGACTCACCGAGTGACCTCACAAAAGCAACTTCTCCCTGAGTCAGGTTCCCTATATGTAAAAATAAGGGTTTTAACGCTCTTCTCACCAGGGTGGGATGAGTTAAGGTCTGCACTGTACTTTGAACAATTAACGCTGATTTAATGTGGAATATTGCTATTGCCACATTTAAATATCACCATGTGTTTTCTGTTGGGGATAAACACAGCATTGTCTTTGGTGAAAAAGCAAGAACATGGGGATAGGCTGCAGCTCCCATAAATACTTTACTTTCATTTATTTATGAAAATATTTATTTATGGAACTCCTGCCAGAGGATGTTGTGAAGACTAGGACTTTAACAGGGTTCAAAAAAGAGCTAGATTGATTTATGGAGGTTAGGTCCATCAATGGCTATTAGCCAGGGTGGGTAGGAATGGTGTCCCAAGCCTCTGTTTCTTTGGAGGTGGGTGGTGGGTGGGATCATGTGAGGATTACCTGTAGTGTTTTCTCCCTCTGGGGCATCTGGTATTGGCCACTGTCGGCAGACAGGATACTGGACTGGATAGACTGGTGTTCTGACCCAGTATGGCCGTTCTTATGCTAATGATGATAGAGAACACTGGTCATTTTTCAACAGATTACCTGACAATCAGCAGGCACTGAGCAGATTATTTGGATGCGTTCCCACATTGTCCCTAAGTGCGCTACCATGTCCCTTCCTGTCATTTGCAGAAGCGTCTCTTCTGAAAACCTGAAAGGGACCATGTGACAGTGAGGGGGCACATGACTGTAAGTGCAAAGGACAGTCATGCACATTGAAAAGTAAGCATTTTGATCATCAGAATGTTGCTGCACATGATTAAATCATGGGACTGCTTAGTTCTTATTATGGGTATGCATGGGTTTTTATCTGCAAATTTTAGTTGGTTTTTTCAAATGTGCTCTCTGGAGTTACAAGTTCCAAACTTCTTAACCCACTACTTTGAAGAATTACTGTGTAGGAACAATAATGCTCATTCCCGTGTGTGCTCTATGGGCTAAAAAATAGGAAAACTCAGAGAGCGCAAATTTTCAAAGGATGGCCAGTAACCATTTGACACACATGGCAAGGAATGTATTTCAATGAAGACCATAAATGAGTAAATATGGAATCCATATTTCCCAACTGTCCCTTCTTTAGGAAGAAGGGAGGGAATTGTGACCTGGAGGAGGTGGGGAGAAGGGATACAGAGGATTTGGGTGGTGGCCCAGGACAGGTAGTTGAGGGGGAGGGGCAGGTTCTGGCTGGGAGCTGCTTACCTAGATAGCTTCCAGTCAGCAGCTCTGCAGGAACCTGAGACAGGCTCCCTGCCTGTGTACTAGGTGAGCTGTTCCACGTGGCTCTGGTCCAGCACAGAGGGGCAGGGAGGAGTGAGGAAACTGCATTTGCTGCCCCTGTCTTCAGCAAAATTTCTCAGCTCCTGTTGGCCAGAAACTGGGTGGGGACAGCATGGGAAGCTTTCTCCTCCTTGCCCCGACTGCATAGCAATTAGCAGCCTGCTGTTTAAATGGCTGCAGATGCTCTGTAGTAAGCGTGCTGGTGAGGCGGATGCAGGCTGGGATCCGGTGGCTTGGCAGGCCAGATTTGGCCTGCTAGCTGCCTCTTGCCCGCTCCTTGCGAAGATCATCCCTGGTAGATCTCTATCCATCCTGCTCTTAAATATCTCCAGTGACGGAGATTCCAGAACCTCCCTAGGCAATTTATTCCAGTGTTTAACCACCCTGACAGTTAGGAAGATTTTCCTAATGTCCAACGTAAACCTCCATTGCTGCAATTTAAGCCCCTTGCTTCTTGTCCTATCATCAGAGGCCAAGGAGAACAATTTTTCTCCCTCCTCGTTGTGACACCCTTTTAGATACAGTAAACTTCCGATAATCCGGCACCTATAGGACCCAGGGGGTGCCGGATTATCAGATATGCTGGACTATCGGAAGGGGGGGCTATGAGGGGTCTGGGGTGGGGTGGGGGGATGGTTTCTGTAAAGGGAAATCCTGTCTTACTAATCTATTAGAGTTCTTTGAAGGGGTTAACAAACATGCGGACAAGGGGGATCCAGTAGATATAGTATACTTAGATTTTCAGAAAGCCTTTGACAAGGTCCCTCACCAAAGGCTCTTGTGTAAATTACGTGGCCATGGGATAAGAGGGAAGGTCCTTTCTTGGATTGAGAACTGGTTAAAAGTCAGGAAACAACGGGTCGGAATAAATGGTAAATTTTCAGAATGGAGAGGGGTAACTAGTGGTGTCCCCCAAGGGTCGGTCCTAGGACCAATCCTGTTCAACTTATTCGTAAATGATCTGGAGAAAGGGGTAAGCAGTGAGGTGGTGAAGTTTGCAGATGATACCAAACTGTTTAGGATAGTCAAGACAGAAGCAGACTGTGAGGGACTCCAAGAAGATCTCACCAAACTGAGTGACTGGGCAACAAAATGGCAAATGAAATTTAATGTGGATAAGTGTAAAGTAATGCATATCGGGGAAAAATAACCCCAACTATACGTACAGTATGATGGGGGCTAATTTGGCTACGACAAATCAGGAAAGAGATCTTGGAGTTATCGTGGACAGTTCTCTGAAAACTTCCACGCAGTGTGCAGCGGCGGTCAAAAAGGCAAATAGGATGCTCGGAATTATTAAGAAAGGGATAGAAAATAAGACCCAGAATATCTTACTGCCCCTGTATAAAACTATGGTACGCCTACATCTTGAATACTGTGTACAGATGTGGTCTCCTCACCTCAAAAAAGATATTTTGGCCTCGGAAAGGGTTCAGAAAAGGGCAACTAAAATGATTAGGGGTTTGGAACGGGTCCCATATGAGGAGAGGTTAAAGAGACTGGGACTTTTCAGTTTAGAAAAGAGGAGACTGAGGGGGGATATGATAGAGGTATATAAAATCATGAGTGGTGTGGAGAGGGCCGATAAAGAGAAGTTATTTATTTGTTCCCTAAATAGAAGAACTAGAGGACACCAAATGAAATTAATGGATAGCAGGTTTAAAACTAATAAAAGAAAGTTCTTCTTCACACAGCGTGTAGTCAGCCTGTGGAACTCCTTGCCAGAGGAGGCTGTGAAGGCTAGGACTATAATAGAGTTTAAAGAGAAGCTAGATAATTTCATGGAGGTTAGGTCCATAAAAGGCTATTAGCCAGGGGATAAAATGGTGTCCTTGGCCTCTGTTTGTCAGAGGCTGGAGAGGGATGGCAGGAGACAAATCGCTTGATCACTGTCTTCGGTCCACCCTCTCTGGGGCACCTGGTGCTGGCCACTGTCGGCAGACAGGATACTGGGCTAGATGGACCTTTGGTCTGACCCAGTACGGCCATTCTTATGTTCTTATGGACAACTGGAGTTTTACTGTACTTGAAAACTGCTATCATGTCCCCTCTGTCTTCTTTTCTAAACTAAACAAGCCCAATTCTTTCAGTCTTCCTTCGTAAGTCATGTTCTCTAGATATTTAATCATTGTTGTTGCTCTTCTCTGGACTTTCTATCAATATTGCTATATTAGAAAACAAACTGAAATATTTTTCTAGGTTATACTTTATAACACTTTCTTTGTCTCAGTCAATTTTTTAAAATTGTGTTAGCGGAGTCGAGAAATTATTACAGAAATATTTTTAAATTGGAGCGTCACAGTTCCACCAATTAAAGTAAGGGGTTAGTATAACAAATTTTCCCTTTCTCTACATGTAAAAAACAGATTTCTCAGTAAACACCTTCTCCCCACGGTTTGTAGAAATCTGATATGCTGGGTCAGCTATTTTAATCACAACATTTTTTAATTGGGCGAGGAGAGTTGTCTCTTCCACCAACTGGTGATTGTGATTTGTGCTGTGGTTAAGAAACAGGTAATCGGCTCCTTTGTAGCTGTACAGCATTGATTTTTTTAAAATTAAACATAAATACTGAATTTCCCAATCTCTTTCCAAAATGTCCTAATTTTTGGACAAGTCCATCATACATGACACAATCTGCAGGTTTCATTACTCTCTCTCCAGGATTTGCCCTATCTCTGTAGCACAGATGTATTTAACTTTAAAGGGTAGGGGAAAGAGGTATCATTAGCAGAGGATTTTAATATAGCTTTCTTTTATAAGCATGAATACTTAAGTAGGGGACTGCTGATGCAAATACTTTCCCTGTTCTTGTCCTTAATTTCCATGCTGAAGTCCACGTGTCCATGAATGTGCACTCCCTCTCTCACATAACTTAAAATTGTATAGTAGGTGAGAAATGATACTTAAGTTTCATGGGTGTGATGAGTAATTTTTTTGAAGTTTAACAATTTTCTGCTTTTCTTTCTAAGTGGGTGGATTGAAATGTGTTTCAGTGTAGGTATTGGTATAATGGGACTTTAGTATCTCTGGCAAGATACTGAACCTCTTCAAACCATCCAAATGCAACTTCTCTAGATAATCGACCACATATCATTAAAACCTGGCAGCATTATCAGTATTAAGTTTCCAAAGGGCTTTTTTTAAGACTGAGTTTGATATTATCTACTTTGGGTGTAAGAAGTGACAGATATCGGCTTTGTTTTTCCACAAATGTTATCTCTTGCGGCTATTGTTGCACGCTCATATTATTTTTGGCCTAGAGATTTTATTCCCCAAGGAATCCTGTGGTCTTTGTCAGACAATGCTCTCCTCCCAACTTTATCCAGTGCTTATTATAATTTAGAGTTATTCAATACATCATGTATCTGATTTGGTTTACCCAGTAATAAGATTTATGGTAGGTAGAGCTAGTTCCCAAATTTGCCAAGTTCTCTGTAGGTTTCTTGTGTCTGCAAATGCATTTGCTTATCATAGATTGCCAATCTGCAAGGAGTTTCCCTGGGTTTGATGACTGGTAACTTTTGGAAAAGAAAAATAAGTTGAGGCAGAGATTCATTTTGACTACTTGAGCCTAACCATGAGATTTTATACTTTGACCTGTTTTCCAACACTATCATACTTTTCTTAGTCAGAGGTGTGTAGTAGGGATGTAATAGGATAGTCAATTAACTGATAAGCAAAAGCTTATAGATTAATGCTATAGACTACCCACATTCCCCACCCCCCCCCACTTGCAAGTACATTTTTTCAGCAGACTGGCCAGCAGCCCGGCTCAGTCCTGGCTTGCGATGGGTCCAGGGCCTACCCCCGCTGCAGCTCTGCATTTAAAGTGTATTAAGAGCCGGGCGGGCAGGCAGCCCAGCTCAGTTCTGGCTTGTGCTAGGTCTGGGAGCTCAGACCACAACCTAGACAGGGGCTGCTGCCACCCCACATCACTGCCTTTATCAGAGGCAGCAGCACAGGGTGACAGGTAGTTTTCAAACTGGCTCCCCTCATGGACCAGCTGGCACCCCATGCTGCTGCCTCTGATACAGTGGCAACAGCATGGAGTGGCAGGGTTCTTCTCGGGCCCCACCCCCAGGGACTATAGAATAGTGGATTAACTGATAAGAATTCATGAGGGTACTCAACTATTCAATTAACCAATATTTAACATCCCTACGTGTAGTATTATAGACCACATGATAAAAACACATGAAAACGTCCTTGTATTTTAATGAGGACTCACCCATTCATAATTATCATTTACGGCTTTTTTGCAAGTCAGGATCCTCAGCAATGACCAGAATTCATACTTATCATAAATCTATTTTAAAGCCTGAAAAGCTACCAAATTTCAGGTTTTTCTCTTGCAATTCAGGTAATATACCTGATGGTTTCTTTCAAATGTCATTATATCATCTGCATATCAGAGTAGTTTGGCTGACCTGTTTCCTGTTTTTATTCCATTTGTAATATAACAGCATCATTACCGGAATGACAAAAGGAGGTGATATCTTGGTGTATATCCCTAGAAAGGGGAAATCTGTTGCTGTTTTGTCTCAGAGGGGAAGCCGTGTTAGTCTGTATTGCAAAAACAATGAGGAGTCCTGTGGTACCTTAGAGACTAATAGATTTATTAGTGTATAAGCTTTCATGGGTAAACCCACTTCATCGGGTGAATTGAAGTGGCTTTTACCCACGAAAGCTTATACTCTAATAAATCTGCTAGTCTCTAAGGTGCCACAGGACTCCTCGTTGTTGTTTGTTGTTGTAAATCTGACTGCCATTTCAGCCTTCGCTGTTTATAGAAGGTTTAATTTACCTCTAGCTTCAATTAGTCTCTTGTTCACACTCTGGGTTTGTTTTGTCTGATGTAGCTCTGTCTTTCTACTTCTCTCAGGAGGTTTGGCTGTTGCTTCTTTTCTAACTTTGATAACATGGGATTCATTGCTGAATGTATTACGCCTGAGCTCCAGAGAGTGCTCTTCTTAACCAAGCCCATGTTCTTTTTTTCTGAAATATAATTATTTCTCTAATGTTGTGCATTCTCTCCTGATCACATAAGAGAGGAATGTTTAATTCCCATATGTTTGTTTTTTACGTGAACCCTCTGTTTCTATTGAAGCGCATGATCAGACCAACAGATTCACCCTTATTTAACCAGAATAGCGTGGTTAAATGTTCCTTTTGGAAGTTAATAGCATATTGATTCATGTTTGCATTTGCTGTTGGATTGAATAAAAAGAATGGTCTTTCATTTGCGCTGGGGCATCTTCAGGAGTCACATAAATCATATGTACCTACTAATAGTTTCAACTCCTTGCCTTACTGTTTCTCTCACTATTTTGGGATCTGATATGTCGACCTTTAGGATCAGCACACAGCTATGACCCCACAAGCTGTCGCAATATCCCCTTCTCCAAATTCTTCCAAGAGTTTAAAAAAGAACTGACCTTTGCTGCATGGGATCCTTCTGAAAGTTATTATTTTTGTTTCCAATTGCACCTTTAATCAACAAGCATTTACTGTGTTGGTGATTATTATAAATAAGTGTTTACGGTTGTGGTGCCTAAGGGCCAGCAAAGACTGGGTCTCCACACTGCGAGGCACTGCACAAATATAGGCTTGATCTCCTTAAGATTTAAAAAGTTAGGACAACATAGCTATGATGGCCGGGATGTGGACAAAAAATCCCCACTCCCGTAGGAATACTGCCTCCTCAAATCAGGTTAGCTAAATCCTAAGTTCTCTTCCTTCAACACAACTTCATCTCATTTGGGGGGTATGTTGGCATAGCCATGTAGGTTAGGGGAATGAGATTTATTTCCAAATCTCTGGCCAACGTAGCTGTGCCAATGTAACCCCTTGAGCAGATGCAGCTGTGTTGATGAAACAGGCAGATTCAGATTGTCATTTGATGAGGTAGTTTTCCTATACCACTGGAAAAGCTCCTTTTGTCAGTATAGGCTATATCTACGTATAGGGTTATTCTGGTATAGCTGCATTGACGTTACTGTGCCGGGTAGCGTGGACATAGCTACGCAGCAGTTGACAGTCCCTGTCCCAAAAAACCTTTCCATTTAAATAGCCAAGATACTCACAGGGCTGGGGGGGAGTAATATGTAGAGGCCCAGTGAACAATATGATATCAGGAAATATGTTAGTTCCATGATTTTGAGGGGGTGGGCTTACTTAAAAGAGAATCAGCTAAATGGGGGACAGAAGAAGAGACTGAAGCTGGCAGGGGAAGAGGGGCAGGTGAGGAGCAAAGCTGAGATAACAAGGCTGTCAGGCAGCAGGAGGGGGAGGGTTGGACCAAATGACCAAAATGGTGGGAAATTCTCTGAATGTCCAAAGGTCCCTACCTTGGGGCTTCTTTACCCCTGCCAGGTGGTTAACACCTCTCTGCTGTTTTTTCTCCAAGGCCAAGTAGCAGTATGTTGGGGGACACCATGATCTGGACAGCATTACCAACTCTCATGATTTTTTGATGAGTCTCATAACTTTTCTTAAAACCTGGAGTCACATGGCTATTTCAGTCGTCGTATGACAATGGAGAGAGTTTCACCCAAGGCACCTAAAGGCTCAAAAAGATGACAAATAAAAGAATGCCAAACCTATTAGTTTGTCATCTCATGATTTTTGAGTCAGTCTCATGATTTTTGGTGAGCCTGACTCATGGTTTTTGGACATTTGGGGTTGGCAATACTGCATGGGCCCTAGTACTCCCAGAGTGAGAGAGAGGTCTCTGCATGCAGGAAGGAGGGATGAGGTAGGGATCTTTTAAATGGAATGATGCATGCCTGGAGATCATTGCTACTCCTTTGTTTGTTTCAAGGCCCGGGGGAGACATAGGATGTAGAACCAACTGCCCATCATGTATTTGATATGTTTCACCTTGAGGTGAGTTTCCTGTAAAAAACCAAAGAAACAAACAAAAAACAGGCATCCAGAGCCTCAGCTTTAATGGTTTGAAGGACTTTTCTTTTCATACTGCTGCTGCTCCGTCCTTTTATATTTGTTGCAGACCAAGATTGTGAAGGCCTTACACTTCTCTCAGCGGGATAAATTTTGACAGCTTGATCCAATCCATTCAGATATTTCAGAGACTGTTTTAGGTGTCAATGACCAGAACTCCATTGATTTTTGGGGGAAAACTGGAAAACCAAAATGGGGGAGGAAGGTGGGACACATGAAGCCTCACCACTTCATTAGCACAGCCACAGTTTCTATTGTCTACAAGTCTCCAGTGATGAAACATCTGGCCAACGGCAACCAGTAACAATTTCTGGAATAATGATACCCCATCTCAGGTCTGCCTGTCACTGCAACAGCGTTTAACATGTTGACACTCCAGAATTACTTCTGACAAATATTAGTGGTGAGTGTGATGTTGCACCCACATAATCTAAATTGAAATATGCTTTTGAATATGAATATGCTGAACTTAACATGCTTTATTCTGGCTCAGCAGGATAGGGTAGTGAGTGCCCCAGGGATAGGTAGGCTGGCTCAGTGATATGATCAGCACTGACAGTCTCCAGGGGATCTCTGTGACCAAACCTGTTGCAGTTAGGATGGGAAGGGCTGGGTGCACACAGCCCCTGGACGTATGGGGAGAGGATGAGGGACCCTGGTATGCAAGGAGGGAAAATGTGAGGGCACATAGAACCACTGGTAGTGGGAAGCACAGAAGAATTCGTAGGGAGTCAATGGCACAAAAGACAGCTTGTGAGGTGAAGGAAGTAAGTCCTGGTATATGCAGGCTGAATATATTGCACAAGCTATGAAGTGTGTGACCACCAAGGATGGAATTTAATTGTACTAGGCACCGTACATTCATACAGTGGGAATTTCCAACTATCAGATGACCGTGTGTGTCGGATAGTTTTCATTCTAGTATCTTCACTATTATCATGTTTGCTGAACAATAGATTAATACCAGTTACATGATTGTTTCTACAAGGGAACTTTATACATTTTTACATCATAAACATCATGGCGCTTGTAAGTACCATTCAGATTCTAAGATTAATACTATTGGCTGAGATCTGCATTTTAAAAAAAGTGTACTCCCCAAACTGCTGCTCCTGCAATGTTACTTCTTTTTTTCCAGTTCCCCCTCAACAGAATCAGCACAAACATAACAAAACAATACAGCAGGTTTTTTGTTTTTTCCAGCTTCACCCCACCCCAAACTCCCAGACTACTTATATTATAAAATCCCATGTGCACACATCTTTGCCTACAATGTGGAGATTTCCCACAGCCTTAGATACAGCCAGCTGACTAGCACATTCTACTGCTGTGGTGAACTCTTTTTTGGATCACAACTCCCCTGCTTGGCTGGAGCTGAGACAGTTTTCTTGAGAGAACAAATGTCTGGGATCTGTTGCCCAGAGCCATATCTCAGACCTCTTCCTCCTTTATAAATTCTGGCTTAAATCAGGTGTATGGTGCCACCCTGTCTTCACCCCCTTTCATTGTTGTCACTCTGCACAATTCATATTCTTTCTCCCCAGCTTCCTCCTGGTGTATCCATAATACCTGTTCCATAAGTGGGTCTTTTCAACTTAAAAAAGCCTGTCAAGGATGACTAAAAATTCAAGGGCCCACTTCTTTCCTCATGACAGTTACCATCTTCTCTTGACTAGCATTTGGAAGTGTAAATTGAAAAGGATACTATGCTTGGTATTTTAACTCGGCTGGTAAAGATGGCTGAAAAAAGCCTTTGCTCTACTTCAGATTTATCCTTCACCTTTATGCCTGGCTTTTCTGTTCCTGTCTTTTATCTGTCTCCTCCTCCCTATTTAGCAAGTTGCCTCTCTGTATTTTGGGTCATGAATCCTCTTAGGTTTCAGGGCTACCTTTCTTTAGATTTAATTTCATGAGGTTTTTAACCCCTTTGCTTTTCTCCCATATGACATGTTGCTGTCCTTGATGCATACCTGTGTGTGTCACCATTTCAGGGGAACAGCACCTGCATTCCCTCCTCCCCCCATAGGCCATTCCAGGAGTGCCCAATGAGGTTGCAGCACTCTATCCATCACCTGTCTCTGGGCAGGGATCCATATCCCACTTCCCTCTGACTGAGGGGCTTAGGGCATCCCAGCTCCCAGCCTTACACTGTGATAGGCAGACTGGCTTGCAGTGGATAATGGTCATCCCCTGTGTGTTACTTTCTGAGGACTATATATTGGGTACTGCCAGTGGGTGCACGTTCCCCCACAGCTCTTTTTAAGTAAGTGTGTTTTATTTGAAAGCGAAAAGCATTACAGAGAAAACATGCAAGGAAACCATACGAATTCCTATCCACATGCTAAAAGCTTACCAGAGGTCACTCTTCAATCTCATGGCCTGCTAGTGGGGCAAAGTTTTTCCAACCCATCTACAGTGGTTGAGGATCCCCACTGGACAGAAGCATCTGTTGGATCAGAAAGAAAACTGAGTCAGTTTGAACCTAACCATTCTTATCCATTGGTCTCCAGAAAATCAAGTTTGAACCAATATATGCAAGCGTCTGCAGAGGTTGTACCTTTCTGGAGATGTTTACAGCCTAAGTGATTCACCTTGATCCAGGCAAAATATGGCCTGTGGGCTGCATCCGGCCCACCAACCCACTGGATCTGGTCCACCGGCACAGAGGGAGCCTCAGCCTAGTTCCTGCCTGCCCTGTCCCATATGCTGCTCAGAGTAGCTCTCTGAACACTGCAAGCCTGGGGTGAGAGGTGGGAGAGGCTTTGCACACTGCCCCTTCTCCCAGTGCAATCTTTCAGCTCCTATTGGCTGGTTTACAGCCAACTGGAATTGCCTATTTGCAGGACAGGCAGCACACAAAGTAGCCTTCCCCACTCCCCCGGACAGATGGAAAAATGGTTGCATCTGTTGCAGGGAAGGAGGAGGCAGAGAAGTGCAGGGGTGTGTGTGTGTGTAGGAGGAGGGTTTGAGGAAGGAGTAAAATATGGCCTATCAGCAGCTGGTATTGTGAATGAGGTTCAATTAGGTGGAGAAGTAGAATTGCTTGGTAAGGAACATGGTAGAACTGAAAGTGAAGAGAATGTATTTGTTAATGGAGGAAGTTAGCCTGTCCATGAGAGTGCTGCCAGAGATGCTGTATGGTATGAAAGCAGGAATAGAGGAAGCAGATGTTGGAAGTGAGCTGAGTTTGGGATTGGTGGGGTGAAGACTTTTCAATGGGAAAGAAGGGTTTAGGAGTCCAGGGAGAGGAGAGTTCAGAGCATAATCAACCACCATATCAAGTGACAGGGTGAGGCCAGAGGGCTAGATTAGAAGGGGAGAGAGAGCTCTAGAAAATAGAAACAGCCCTTGCTAATTAGGACTGGGTTACTTCAGGGCAGCCAGGTGCAGCTGACCCAGAGTTACCTCTCAGGAGGAGAAGGAGCTCCAGAGATGGGCCTGCTATAAATCAATTAAGGCCAGCTGCTCTCTCTTGGAGCGTGGGGGGGCCTTTTTAAAAAAGTTGTCCCTGCTGGGGGAAGGTGTGGAGAGTGGGGGAGAGGAAGATGGAATGAGCCAGAGAGTTTAACAGACAAGGAAAGACTCAGAGATGCTGATAAGGGGAATGCCCTTCTAGTGGAGGGACAGAAGCTCAAATCCTGGCAAGGGCAAGCAGGCCCCATGCCTCAATACCTGTGAGAGAGTGAACTAAACAGGGATCTGGAGCCTATGGGTAGGACTGATCCTGCCACAGGAGGTAAGAGAGCTGAAGAGAAGCATAGAGAAATTCTGCTGTAGCTCTCTAAATTTATATTGGATTATATTTGTCTGTCTTATGAATATTCTTATCAGAATGGAAGAATGCATTATTAATTACATTCTGTGTTTAATAACACAGGTGGTGACAAATCTGCGTCTTATTTATGATAGTTTTAATCAAAACTTTGTTTAAAAAGATATCAATCGTGGTGGCGATCCATCCTCAGCCATTACTGATATCCTTGTTTGAAAGAGCCTCTGTACTTTAAAACAGTTCCTTGTCGTCTTGGAAGTAAATTCCACTGGGTAAGATAGAATGCCTATAAAAATACTGCCTCTCTTCCAGGAAGGAGGAATTTTAAAAGGCCAGGAGTGAATAAAAGCTAATTTATTTCTCTTACAATAATTGGGAACAAGCCTTAAGGTTATTTAGCAAAAGCCATTAATGTGAGTGAAACGATTCTCATTGTCTTTAATGAATTTTGGATGAGTCTCTTAGCCTGAAAGTTGAGGGTTTTAATGATCTTTTTTAATTTTCTGAATCTTCTGAATTCAGAGTTTTTCATCCAGACAAAGATACTGTGGAACACAGACATCTGACATTTCAAGGCCAGGTTTGTAGTACTCTGAGTCTGATTACACTGTAAAACAGGAATAGTAGCATTCCATTTAAAAACTGTCCTTACTATTTAAATATTTACTGAGCTAAAACCAGGAAAAGTAACAGGTTAATTCTAACACCTGAGAAACTTGCTTTTGATGTTTGAATAGCAAAATCCCTAAATTGCCAAGAAAAATTGAGGAACTCTATGCCAAGATAGAGCTTGTATTAGATAACTTCCCTCATACTCCTGGAGAATCTGCTACAGTGGATTTTTTGATGGTTCATGGGGGGGAAAAAAAAATCTGTTAAAAGCCTAAAATGAATTTGAATACAAGTATTTGCAGGGGCAGTAGTTAGTGCACCGGCTTGTTATTTCAGCAGAAAACCTGGGGTTAAATGGGATGAATCCAAAAAGTTTTCATTGAAATGGAAAATATTTGACACACCTTATTTGGTATTAATCTTTTTGAAAACTCCATCAAATGTCACAACTTCCACCCTCACCATTTGAAAACTGACATCTAAAGAAGCCTCCGCTTTCATGCAAAGGTGGCTTTCAGGGAAAATATGAAAACACAGTTGTCACCATTACAAAGGCAACATTTACCAGCTGTTATCAGTCTATTGCATCTAAGATCCCACAGCTATTTCCTAATCTCAGTATAAAGAAAACCCCATTACATCTTAGTATCTAGTATGGTTATTGCTGAATTTCCAGTGGTGACCACTGTAGCCATTTAGCTGAATTTTGCAACTAAGCAATAAGTCAGGGAGTTAAAATTACCCAGCATAAAAGGGGGAAAATATTTGTGTTTAAATGTAATGAAAAAATAGCAGCTGGTTTTGATAAATATTTACATGGATGTTCATGTCTGGAAAGAAAATGGTTAAAGATTTTCATTGGCAAACAAACAGAATTCTAGGTTAGTTATACATTATCATGAATGATACATATAGCATGAATAGTTTTGTGTTGTGTTTGGTTTTTGCGCCCAGTCCCAGGGAAATCATGTTTACTTTTTTTTTTAAACTTACTGTAGGAATTAAGATAAGTAATTGCCGTTTGTCTATAAAGAATCATTTAACACACACATTCTGTGGTTTTACAGCATGCTTGAAAAGGCTTGTAATTCTTAGTCAATAAAGAGGATCATTGCCGCTGCTAAGAGTAGCTTCTATAATACGGAGTATTTTACAGCTTGAAAAGACTTACTGGGGGGGGAAAAACGTGAAAGCAGGTTATTTTTTTCTTAATTGTAACAAAGGCATTAGTAAATTATCTGGATTATATTTACTTTCTGCATTTGTTTCTTTGAATTCCTGTTCACCATTAATACCACTCTAATACCCCTGCTACTGAGCAGGGTAACTACAAGCTGGCACTGACCCCCAAAGATCATTCTAACTATTAATACTAATTCTTTTTTACCAGTCTTATTGGCATATATAACAGTTCAGGGTGATCTGTTTTCATGGCTTATATATAGTGAATAGTTAATACCTAATCTGTATCACTTAATATTAAATTGACTATTTTTCTTGGGCTGAATACGGTTCAACACCACAGGGAGATCAAGTGATTGCAGCCTTCACACATTTGGCCACTATTATATTTCCAACCATTCATCAAGGGCTTGTGTGTGTTTGCCCACCCCAATATTGCCAGATTCCTCACGGACTTACACAGCTGGTTTCACATTGTACAGTCCTCAGTTGAACCTCAGTTTAGTCTTTGGTGCCCTGAGAGAACCCATCTTTGAACCTGCTCATCATCTTCTGCCTGCTCTCTCCTCCACCTCTCCCTCAAGACTTCATTTCTTAGAGTCATCACTTCATTTAGATGAGTGGGGGAGCTTGATGCTCTTCTTACTGTCATGCTGTTTGCTGTATTCAGTAGATATAAGGTTATATGGCACCCTTCCTAAGGTCTCTGAGGAAAACCATATTCACCAAGAGATCCACCTACCAATGTTTTTTATTCTTATGCCCCCAGAGACCAGGCAGCCTACATATACTCAATGTCAGACGGGTTCTTGCTTTCTGCTTTGATTGGTCTAAGACCTTTTAGCCCTCCTGCCCCCAGGATTATTTGTATGATTTGCACAGTGGACAAAGGGACGACCTGTTTCCACTCACTATCAAAGTAAGTTATGGGCTGTATTTTAATCTATTGGGACTCCTCTCAGATGTAGGCCACTGACAGTGACCACATGATCACAATAACTCATTCCACATCTAGAGCTCTACGGAGAGACTTTCACGTAACAGAAATATGCAGGACTGCAGCTTGGTCTTCCCTCCATATCTAGGCCAACCCTTATGTTGTTTTACCCACATCCAGAATGGCACTATCGTCAAACTGTCTTGGGCTTGCATCCTTAGCATGCTCTGTGATTTATTGCTTGATAGTCTCCTACAGGGGGGTGCTGAGAGAGACAGGTACCCACATGCAGAAGAGAGGTTGAGTGTAAGTTGTGTTGTCCCTATGGGTGCTCCGCCTCCTTATGCTCTTGTCTGGAGGAACATGGTGCTGCTCTGCGCAGGTGCAAGCCCGTTGATGCTGCTCTGCATTCTCCACTTGAGTGCACTATGCACTCATCCAATGGTGAGGCACCCATAGGGACAAACCATCTGGAAGAACCCAGTTCGCTGTAGGTATGTAACGTCTCCTGTCCGCAAAGGCTCTACCAAGTGAGGACTTCTTCAGGGTGAGTTTGGGGCTTTCTAGAAACTGTGACCTGAAGTGATACACCATGTGTGTTATGGTTGTGCTTTGGCCCCCCCACAATTTCTGATGGACTGTCACATCTGAGGCCAAGTTTGGCTGCAAAGTGCTTGATTTCATTTCTTGAACCTTAATATAGAAACTAGGGTATTTATCTATATATGTATTTACTGGAAGATTTACCTAGCAATTAATATTAACAATTAATGTTTGTTTTTTGGAAAATAAAAAGGAAGTGTGCATGCTTCATTTAAATCATTGCTCTGCAGTGGGGCTGGGGCTGAGGGGTTCGGTAGTCAGGCTGCCTTAAGGACAGAGGATTCCCCCAGCCCTCTCTCACCTCAACAGCTTGGGTTCAGGTGAGAAGCTCCCCCCGCCCCACCCGCTGTGCCTGCTGTTGCTGCAGCAGCCATGGAGAGAAGGGGTGCATGTCCTCCAGCTGGGGTAAGTCCAAGTTAGTTCTGCCCCCTGCTTCCCTTAGAGTGAGAGATGTACAGTTTACTATTTCTCTTCATCAGGGAGCAAGGGGGAACGGCCAGCAATGTTCCCATACAAATGGGGGTGGGGAGGGTGGGAACCTCAGCCCTTCCACCCTCCCTAAAGTGCAGCTGGGGGGTGGGAGGCTTGGGGCTAGTGCAGTGTCAGATGAGGGTGGGGGTGCTCCCCCTGCCAGCCCATTTCTCCTGCCTGGTGATCGTCTCTTTGCTGTATAGTTTGACACGCAGTCCCATTCCAGGCACAGCAAAACCTTTATTTTGCCTTAAGTTATAAGAGGAAGTTTTGCACTGAACTTGGTGATCCTAGCTCTTACCGTTTGGGAGTTCTTGGACAGACAGACAGACATACATACACACAAACTCTCTCAAATATATAGTAGATTTTGCAAGAAATATGTCTGAATCAATAAGATGTAGGGTTTATAATCTGGTCTAGTTTCTGAAAAACATTTCAGAACAGTTATCCCACACCTGTAACATTGTGTTCAGGTCTGGGTGAGTTGACTAGAAAGATGTAGTCAGAGAGTTCAAAGAGAAATTACTGTGAATGAGTGGCTGGAGGAATGAATTTATAGAGTACTATAAAAGAGCTAACTAAGTATAGCTCAGCTAAGCAATGACACTGGGAAGAGCATAAATCTGCAGTAGCTGAGGAGTACAATAAAGAGGGAGATGAATTATTAAGGATAATATTAATGGAATGAAAATCTGCAAAGAAAGTCTAAAAATCAGGAAACATCTTAAAATACATGAGGGAATGAACAGAACAGGGCAACTTTTTCAAGTGATCCCGCCCCAGTCGTACAGTGCCAGAGTCCAGCCATCAGGGAGTTAGCCACCAGAGCACGGGGTTGTGTTCCTGTCATCTCTCTCCTCCATGAACTTATCTAATTATTTTTGAAGCTTGTTGCACTTCGGCCTTCAAAACCTCCCCTGGCAATAACTTCCATAGGTTGACTGTCTGTTGTGTGAAGAAGTACTTCCTTATGTTTGTGTTAAACTGGCTGCCTGTTAATTTTATCAGGTGACTCCTAATTCTTGTGCTATGTGAAGGGGTAAATAACACTTTTCTATCCACATTGTCTGTTCACCATTCATCTATCCTTACCCCTCTTAGTATCTTCTCTTACAAGAGATGAGTAAACTGACAGTCCCAGTCTTTTTAATCTCTCCTCATATGTTTCATACCACTCACAATTGTTGTTGCCCTTCTCTTTCCCTTTCCTAATGTGTATATTTGCAATGGGTTGACCAGAACTGTGCTTAGTATTCTAGGTGTGGGTGTACCATTGATCTATATCATGGCATAATTGGTACTTTGTTGTACTATCTATACCATTCCTAATGGTTCCTACTGTTCTGTTAGCTTTTTTGCCTGCCCCTGCACACTGAGTGGATGTTTTCAGACATGTTTTCCACAATGACTCTGAGATGACTTTGCATGGTCACAGCTCATTTGGACCCATTTCCTATGTATACTAGGGATTGTTTCCAATGTACGTTAATTTGCATTTATCAGTATTGACGTGCTTCTGCCATTTTGTTGCCCAGTTACCAGGTTTTGTGAGATTCCTTTGTACCTCTTTGCAATTAGCTTGGGACTTTGTACCATCTACAAACTTTGCCACTTTACTGTTCACTCCCTTTTCCAGATCACATATGAATATGCTGAAAAGCTCTAGTTCTAGATCTGAAAGGGATCTTGCTATTTACTTCTCTTCATTCTGAAAACTGAACATTTATTCTTTGAACCAGTTACTGATTCATGAGGAGACCTTTTCTCTTATCCCATCACTGATCAGTCTGCATAAGAGCCTTTTGTGAGGGACCTTGTCAAAGGCTTTAGGAAGGCTGCTGTGGAATGAGACTAGTATTGTTTGTGATGTTCATAAACTAACCCTAGTGTCAACTTGCAGATGAATTAGGATTTAAATATACCTACATTGGCAGGATAACCTTACTCTGGGCTTTATTGAGCCTAGCATGTGTATGATAAAAAGCATCCTATTGTACACACAAAATGTATCCTTTAGGCAAATTTGCCTTCCTAATTCATAATGTGGATTTTTCTGTTGCATGTTTTCCACTCATTCTGTGCACAGTAACTTTGCGGATACCAGCAAGAGCTTCACAAGTACAATATGCACTGAGAGATGCATCATGAAAATCCTTGAGGAGAATTTGACGTTCTCTTGGAATTCATGCCTCCATCTCTGATGCAATGAGATGCTGGGTGAATTATGGCTCTGCCATCCCTAGTTCTGCCTGGAGCCTCTCTTCCTTGCATAACCCAGTCCATCAAACTGAATTTGTCTCCATGGTTTTACACTACAGAAATTTGTTGGTCTTCAGAATGCTTTTGGAACACTGGAAAAAGCATGTGCTGTGGTAGTGTTTATGGGGGACGACGACGACCCTTCCCCCCCCCAATAGTCTCTGTGAATTTTGAAACCTAAATTGTAGACCTGTAAGAACATTTTTGCTTATAAATTGTCCCTGTCCCCTTTGTCAGTCTGTCACTAACACTGACCTCAATTGTGGGGAATAATGATGTGTATATCCGTTAAGAAGCATCAAATAGTTTGTCAGTAAAACTCGAACAGGGCCTCCAGATGCTTTTGTAGGCCTACTTCCTCTTCAGCAGATACTACTTTTACCAAATCATTCAAATTTACCTTCACATTTGCTGTCATTTTGCATCTCAAACTCAATACCACTGAGAGTAATGTTTTGAATGATCTGTATGGTGCATAAAAAGAACAATGTTACAGTATGTTTTAGTGGTAGAGTATATGGCAAGCAGATTTTTAAAATGGGAGTTTAAGGTGTTACGCTGAACTTCCAGTGGATTGTTGTTGTTAAGATTGTGTGGCTTGTGTGAATCTACCACGTGGCGGTGGTAGTGAAGGGGTTATTTGACTGAGGAACAGGTTGGATCCTTTAACTGTTCATTTGCATTGCTTACAGCGTTTTGATTTATTTGAAGGCATAGAATTGTAGTAAAGAGAGTCCCACCATGTCTCCCTAATGCCATTTAAGTCAGAATTCAGCTTATGTACTCATACTGACAGTTACTTCTATTTATTCCCCATACTCTTTGCATTTATGTATAGCTATCTAAGAGGCTGATCAGATGTCTGCACTAATTTCCCTTGTCGCTCTCAAGACCCTGTTGTCATTTTCCATGTCCCTCAACCGCCCAACATCTAACCCTCTGCTCAGGTCACTTGGTTAATATAAACCTGTGGGGTGTTTTTTGTCTCCTTCTCCCTTTGAACTTAGTTTAAAGCTCTCCTCACTAGGTTGGCAGGTCAATGCAGGAAGATGTTCTTCCCCTCGTGGCTAGGTGGACACCATCTCTTCCTAGCAGACCAGTTTTGTGGAACAGCATCCCATGGTTGAGGGAGCTGAATCCCGGTCATACATTCATTTCTGGGATGCACAGGTCCCTGCTAGAGCCCTGATCCTCAACAGAGAGGCTGGATGACACCACAACATATTTAAATGCTTGCTTGATCAGGAGCCAAAATTTGGGTCAAGGTTTGGGTTCCGATTTCAAGCACTCTGTAAAATTGAGGTGGGTTCAGATTTGGGGTTCCAATATGGCTCATTAGCGTCCCTACATGAAAAATTTGGATGAGGGTTTGTGTGTGAATTTTGAAAACCAAAACTCTCCCCTCCAAGTTTAGATGAGACATTATCTTGAATATTCACTTTATGGTTATCCCAGTGGGTGTGCTGCATCTAAAAAGGATGGCAAGTCCTTCTTTCTTTGGGTGAGAGATTTGGGATTACTGGTAGCCTTAGTGTTTTCTGTAGTAAAAGCTGACAATTATATTCATATGAGATTTGTGTGCAAGAGAATAGCTAGTAAAAAGAGACCCAAGGGTAAAATAATCCAACGGTAGCTGGACTGATTATTTTTCTTAAGATTGGTTTAAAAAATCTCAGACAAGCCCTACTCCATTCTAGTGTCCTTCATGTGCCAAATTTCAGCTATAGTGAGTGTTCACAGCTAAATCCCTGTTTATGAAAGCATATAGCATGTGCCTATAGCTATCCCTAAGCATGCTCTTACATGCTGGTTTGAATAGAGAGATTTGCTTGAGTTGGGGCCAGAAAGAGACACCTTTCAATGGATCCCCAACAAAACCATTAGGGAACCCCAACAAAACCATTATTTCGATCCATCCACAATATTACAATGGTTGGCATTTTTCTGCAATATTGTTAATTGTTTCTGAATCAAACCCTGAGTCTTAATGACACAAGAACTGGTTCTTCTGCATCCCCTTGGTAATGAGTGCTGTTGTCACAATTACAATGATTCAAGACCAGACCCGGCCAAAGAGTTCGCAGGCCCAAGGCAATGTGGCTGAGCTGCATGGCTGTGCAGCTCCCAGTCAGGGCAGCGAGTGAGAGGGGGTGGGAGCTGGGCAACGTGGGGCACAAGGCAACCACCTCACTTGCCTTGGCCAAAGCCCGGGCCTGTTGAAGACCATGTTCAGGGAAGCAGCTTTCCCCTGGGCTTTCCAGTGGCACTCATTCATGCACCAGTCTGTTCATGAGTCCTGTTCATTATCTCCGCTCTTCTCAGGAGAAGAGGAGACTTTAGCCAACACTTGAATACCCAGCATTTTACCACAGAGAGCAATTAGATATGAATGATTGACTTGCAGATGATCAGTGCTCCTCTACCTAAGACTGCTACTCCCTGTGATGGGGTGTATGCCCTGCACTGGCCCTTTAAGGGTTAAAACCCAGCCCTGGGTGAGGGCTGGAGCCATGGAGCAAGCAGCTGTGGGCCGTATAGATAAGTGCTGCAGGAGGGAGGAAGGGAGGGAGACTCTTGCTCTGACTGGGGAGCAGGAGGGACCTGGCTGCCAGGGAAGCAGATGACACTACAAATGCTAAGCTGGTTTTTGTTGATGTCATGGTTTGAGCTTGCACAGTACTGATGTAAGAAGTAAACATTGGGACTGTTGATTTCTGCAGTTGGGAACTTACTGTCGTCATCTTTATAATTTCTAGTTCTCTTGTTATCAACTCTGAACTTCTTGGGTTTATCCTCCTCCAGGCTTCCCCTGCACCTATTGCCATTCGTCTCTTTCGTGCTCTTCCCTTCTGATTCAATGTCTGTTCTCCCTCCACTAGGGTTCCCAAACTGGGGGGTGTGCCCCCTGAGGGGGGCCTGAAGAAATTCTGGGGGGGGACACAAGGCGACCCAGCCCCCCAATCAATCTCTCCCCCCCCCCCCCCCCGAAAGAGCCCGGTCTGTCCATCTGCTCCAGTTGGCTGGGGCAGACTTCAAAATAGCTGCCTTAAAAGGGCAATGCCTGCTCTGCTCTTAAAAGGCCAATTTTTTTTCTCAAGTTTTGCTGCTATTTTTTGCATGGGGGCGTGAGGGTTTCTCAAATCAAAAAGGGGGCATGATGCTGAGAAGTTTGGGAACCACTGCACTAGACACTGGACTGCCGGCATGAAATATCAACCATAATTCGATGGCATTTTCACCCATATAATCTGAGACATCCAATGGTGATGACACAACAGTTCATCATATTCAGCTGTACCCAGATCTCAGATTGTCATGTGGAGGGTTGAATCCTCCTCTGGATTAACCTGTGCCATTCTCCGAGCGCATTAACAAGCAGTTGGCCAAAGCAACACAAACTGTAGACATGAGTCATCTTCTGAAACAATGTTGCTTTGTAGCCACCTACTGATTGATTTAATCATTTCACGCTGAGTGGTGACCAGTATTTCGGTTGCTGAGGCATTGCTGACTAACGCATATTTATCCTTGAGAGACTGAAAATATCAAACCGGGTTTTTCCCTGTTTTTTGAATACCGTGTTTTAATAATCCTACATATTCTCCACTGGGAAACCCCAAGCCATGAAATGCTATAACATAAGATGACCCTGCTTCTTTTTGTGGAATCTGCTTAATAAAAGACAACCAGTGCATGACAATAACCTTTTCTGCTGGTTTTGACCAAGTGCTTAGTCAAAAGCAAAGGATATCGTGACTGGGTTTATATGGTGCCATTAAATTATGAAGGGCAATAAAATATTTTATCAGCTTTATGAGCTGTACATTTAATTCTGAATAATAAATCAGGCAATATAAATGGACATCAGTTTGGCTTGTAAATAGCCTGGATCCCGGACCTAGATCCTGCTTTAGTTGGTTAACTGGTTAGATGTTAGGTAAACCTAATGTTTAGCCAGTTAATTGATTACATCCCTAATAGGAATTTGATCAAGCATCAATGCAGTATGAATTTTTTGATATTGATGCTTTGATTTTTCCCCCAGATGGAAAAATTACTTATCTAACCTTACTTCACCCATAACAAAGCACAACTCATAGGAATACTAGCCAGCTAATGGAGATGTATTGAATAAGACACTAAACCTAGTCTACCTATCTGTATAGGTAAGTGAAGAATAAAATAGATGGATTTTCATTAGCTCATTATTAGTCCTGTTGAACTTTTTAGAATTGAAATCTCACTTTCCTAGGCTCATTAAAGGTTTTATCCTAACACATGCTGATAAAAGTGGGAATCCACTTTCTGATCGATGATGAGGGGAAATATTATGGTATAAACAAACACTGCATTATCCACACTAGGTCAGGTGTGAATGGGTAAAGGTTATTAGGCATACTACAGTTGTACTTGCTCACAAGTCGGTTCAACCCAACCTGAACATTTTCAGCCTTATGGGTAAATTGAAATGTTTAGTTTCTAGGTTTTAAAAAAATCTCTTAAATAGAGAGGACTAAATGGACAGAAGAGGCAATTACTCAATAGCTCAGTGATGGGGGCACTCACTTGGGAGGTAGCACTCTAGAGCAGTGGCTTCAATCTCGGCCTCCTGCCTCCCAGGCAAGTGCCCTAACTACCCAACTGCTGGGTACTCTGAGGTGCAGGGCCAGCCCACAACATTTTGGCACCTGAGGCAGGGAGCTCAAATGACACCCCCATGCCCCCTCGCTTGGGCCAAAACTTTGAAAGGTCTCAATTCTGCCTTATTCCTGTTCTACTCGAGAGCAGAGAGAATACATATGCACCAGCAGCAGACACAATTTTCTACACTCTGGGTCCTAGTGGAGCCTCCCCTCCCCCCCACCAGTCTGGCACCTGAGGCGGCTGCCTCAGTTCGCCTTATGGTAGCACCAGCCCTGCTGAGGTGGGTCTCAATCTCTCCTGTCAAAGCTGTTCCATTTGGATTATTTGTACTTTGGGGCAGTGACTTCAGCTTGGGTCTTTTCCACTCCAGGTGAGTCCCCTAATCTCTGAGCCATAGACTTTCCCAATTGTATGTTCCGTAAGACAAATGAGAGACTCACCTCAGAAGTGTAATCTGGTAGACCTGAGTAAGAAAAGCAATTGCATCTGCAGGGACCAGGATAAAATTGCTACGGAGGGCACTCATGCTGTAGTGCAGAATGGGCCAAACTCTGCACTCCTGAGTCACTGACAACACTCATTACAGCCTGGGGGAATTCTGCCTGAGTAGAGACTTCAGGAAGCAGCTACGATGGCTGTAAATAGTATGTCATCCGAGAGGGATAATTGATCTCTATAGCAGAACCTTTTTTTGGGGTGGGGGCTGCTGACCCACAGAGAAATCAGTCAGGGGCTGCATACAAGTGAGAAGCCAAAAAAAAAAAAAAAAAAAAACCACCTCACTGACATGGCCCAGGACTGAGAAGAAAGACATTCTTCACATTTCCTCACATAGCAGAGCCTGGGGGCCCCAGGCTAGTATTTTGTGTGCTTCAGCCCTGTGGGGGGTGGGTGGCAAGAGTGCTGGAGTGCCAATGTGGGCTGCCCAATGCTGGGGGGAGCCCTGAGCCCCATGGGTTGGATCCAGACAAGCTGGGGGCTGCACCCCCAGCCTGAGGTTCCCTACCCCTGCCTTATAGGGGATGCCAGGATGTCACAGCGGAGCTATAAAAACAAGAGCAAACAACTTGAGCTACAGTGTGGCTTTGTCTCTTGAGCCCAAGACATGTCAGTGAGAGAAAACCAGGACACGGGGTGGTCATGTTAAGAATTTGCTTGCTCTATTATCGAATATGTGAAATGCTTCAGAGTTGATACTAATGCAGTGCTGTCTTGAGTGTCTCTTCCTTAACAGACCTCCTCTTACACCTGCCTGGTCAGTAAGTCAATTTAATATTTTGAACCATCCAAAAGAACCCAGCAAGTGTAAAGACCTGGCAGTGAGTCTTCCACTCTGACTGGTGCCCTTGCTGTATAGTGTATTTTAGACTTCAGTCATAGTGATGAAGAATTGGCTAGTCCATGTGGAGCTAGGAATGCCTCCTGCGTGTTGTGTGTCACTGTTGGTTGGAAGCCTGACCTTTGTACTTCTACTGAGCAATCATGACAGATACGTTTATCCACTTAAAACAAAAATTGATGGATGTAATTTGAGGAACTAGATCTTCCTTGGCTCCAAAAGGGTGTACAATAGACAACTGAAATCATAATCGCTGGACCTTCTCTAAAGTGTCCACATCCTTCATGTAATTGGGGGCCCAGAACTGGACACACTACTCGGCTCTGGTGAGGCCACATCTGGAGTAAAGAGGAATAATCACATCTCTGGATCGACTAGCAATGCTCCTCTTCTTGCAACCTAATATGCCATTAGCCATCTTGGCTACAAGGGCACACTGTTGACTCATGTCCAGCTTCTCAACCACTGTAATCCCCAGGTCCTTTTCTACAGAACTGCTACTTAGCCATTTGGTACCCAGCCTGTAACAATGGTTGGGATTCTTCCGTCCCAAGTGCAGGACTCTACACTTGTCCTTGCTGAACCTCATCAGATTTCTTGTGGCCCAATCATCTAAACTTAACCCATAGACTCTCAACGTGCTTTTCTCCTTCTATATACTGGCGTTCTGAGCAATCATACTGCTCTCTTACGTACAGTGCAACTCCTTCTTTTCTCCCCCATCTGTTCTTCCTGAACAGTTTATACCCTTCCATGACAGCACTCCAGTCATGTGAGTCATCCCACCAAGTCTCCATTATCCCAATGAAATCCATAGTTCTTTGACTGGGCCAGGGCCTCTAATTCTTCCTGTTTGTTTCCCAGGCTTCTTGCATTTGTGTACAAACACCTTAGATAAGCAATTGTTCACCCTTCCTTCTCCATTCAAATCAGGAGTCCTCCTTTGTTGCTCGTTGCTCCTTGCATTTCTTCATGGTATTCGACTTTCCTACTCACTGCCCCTCAACAAACTTAGTTTGCAAGCCTGCTTGCGAAGATGCTCCTTCCTCTCTTGGTTAGGTGGATCCCATCTCTTCCTAACAATCCTTGTGCCCAGAACAGAGTCCCATGGTCGAAGAAACCAAAGCCCTTTCTGCGACACCACCTGCGCAACCATGCATTTACTTCCTCAATTCGACAATCCCTATCCTGACCTTTCCCTTCAACAGGGAGGATGGACGAGAACACCACTTGCGCTTCAAATTCTTTGGTGGTCTTCCCAGCACTACGTAATCCACAGTAACCCGCTTAAGGTCATTCTTGGCCGTATCGTTAGTTCCCACATGGAGAAGCAGGAAGGGGTAGTGATCTGGAGGTTTGATCAGTTTTGTAAGCCTGTCAGTCACATCCTGAATTTAAGCTCCCGGTAAGCAGCACATCTCTCAAGATTCCAGGTCTGGATGGTAGATGGATGACCCAGTCTCTGTTAGGAGGGAGTCCCCGACTACCACCACCCGTCTATGAAGAGAGATTAAAAAGATTGTGACTCTTTAGATTAGAAAAGCGGAGACTAAGGGGGGAATATGGTAGAGGTCTATAAAATCATGACTGGTGTGGAAAGTGAATAAGGAAAAGTTATTTACTTATTCCCACAATATAAGAACTAGGGGTCACCAAATGACGTGAATAGGCAGCAGGTTTAAAACAAACAAAAGGAAGTTTTTCTTTACTCAGCACCCAGTCAACCTGTGGAATGCCTTACCAGAGGATGTGGTCAAGGCTAGGACTTTAACAGGGTTCAAAAAAGAGCTAAATAGATTCATAGAGGTTAGGTCCATCAATGGCTATTAGCCAGGATGGTGTCTCTTGCCTCTGTTTCCTTGGAGATGGGTGACAGGGGAGGGATCATGTGACGATTACTTGTTTTTCCTTCTCTGGGGCATCTGGTATTGGCCACTGTTGGCAGACAGGATATTGGGCTAGATGGACCTTTGGTCTGACCCAGTATGGCCGTTCTTATGTTGTTATGCTTATACCTATGAAATACAGTAGGTCAGTGAGTTTGTCTGCTGACTGGTGTCGGTAACTGGAAGTCAGGACTTATGGGCTCTATTCATTGCTCTGCCTCTGACTAGATATCTATCAAAGTTACTTGACTTTTCTCTGTCTGCATACGGTGGTACAGTGGTAGCTTATGGGGAGTTGCAAGGCATAATTCATTTATGCTCATGCATTGTTCTGCGACTAGTGCCAATGATGGTGTGTAGGTGGAAGGTAGTATGATCCTGTTATATTCCTTAAGCTGCTTTTAATGTTATGTTCACTTGATGATGATCCACTTTGTGGCTTAGACTTCAATATTCATAGCAGAACATTTGGTCCAAGTGAGAACAGTTCAGTTGCCTCAGTGGTCCAATAAATTAAGACCTGAAGGAGAGGGCTAAACCCTGTTCTGCAATACACATCACAATCATGGGTATAACAGTTCAGAGTTCTCTGAAGCAGACTTTCCAGAGGGAAGTTACCAATAACCATGTAGCATCCTCCACTGGCTACCTGATTCTAGTCTCCTAGACGACAGCTTTGGAGCATCTAATGCAGATGGGAAGCAATCATATGCCAGTTCTCCTATGCACCCACTCCATGGTGCTTTGGGTTTGTTTGACTGTGTAACTTCAATGAAGCCACTGAGCTGATGAGCTGTTCCCAAAGATTCTGCTCTAGAGTACTCAGTCATTGCTGCTTCAGAGCACCAGAGAAGATGTCTGGCTTAATGTTGTGTGCTAGGGAGTAGTTTCCATAACTCGTAGACTTTAAGATCAGAAAGGACCATCGTGATCACCTGGTCTGACTACCTGCACTTTGCAGGCCACAGAATCCTATAATAGACTATAACCTCTAGCTCAGTTATATAACTCCTCAAATAATGATTTAAAGACTTTTAGTTATAGAGAATCCACCATTTACATTAGTTTAAACCTGCAAGTGTCCCAGGCCCCATGCTGTGGAAGACAGCAACCCCCTCTCTCCTCGGGTGTTTGCCAGTTTGACTCTGGGGGAAATTTCCTTCCTGAAGCCAAACATGGTGATCAGTTAGACCCTGAGTATGTAGGTAACAGCCATATACCTGGTGCACTTACTCAGAAGGGGTCAGGATTTACTGCGGAGGTGTCCTCACTGGTCTCTGGCTCCGCTGATAGTGATAACCAGAAGGCTGCTTGTGTGTGTGCTCAATGTGTGCTATGTTGACTTGTGCACTTAGTTTCCACAGCAGACCCCAAGAGAGCCCCCCTAGACCACAAACCAGATAAGAATCGAAGTTGCCAGGCCAGGTTTATTGTTAAGCAAAGTACAGTTGTCAGTAGACTCTACTGAACCACTATACATATATACCCCGTAAGAGTAGAATGACTCAATTTCTGTGGGAAATTTCCAGTGCCCCCTAGAGATTGTCCCTCCAAGACACCACTTTATATACAGGTGCTAACAAGTTACACATCACTGCTGAAGTGTCAGGTTGCCACCCTTTGACACTTCTTAGATATCACTCAGCACCTTTTGGTTTGATTAGATCATCTCTATCCATCATGGAGTCATTTCAGACCCTTTTCTGAACCTGGATCTATACCTGTGGGGAGTTTGTACCAAGGTTTTTTTTTTTTTTTTAATGAGCTGGTGGTACCGTGGGCTTTCAACTTATAATCTGTACCAATTACTGTTCCACACCTGGGCCCATTAGCATTTTGCACTCTCAGCCCTGTTCGTGCCAAGTTCTATAAGCTGGGGCCCGTCTCTTGCTCGCAGCTTAGCTTTGCTTTATGCTAGCCATGTTTTATCTATTGTAGCACAGGTCTGGTTTGAGGCCTGAGGTCTAGCTAACATGGGCTTTTGTTTTAGGCCTCCATCTTATTACACCTGGGATATAATTCTTGGTAGCAACTCAGAGCCTTCCCCATCTAGGGTTCTCATCAACAGCTATTGGCAATATCAGACTTTCTTCAGAAGCCCCCTAAAATAGTCTTCTGTTCCAGTAAGTGTCATACCCCAGCTTTACTGCCGGGGTATTATGTTGAACTTGGTCACAAAATACTTTTCCTAGACTCATTATTTCTGCACTGAGAACAGGTTGCTTGCAATAATCAGCAGTGCAGCAGACTTTTTCATGCCAGGGCAAAACTTTCAATAGGAAGAAACAGAGGCCAGTATCCTTGGAACTGAAAGGTATTTTCATGTTAATCAGATTAAAAAAAAGGGGGGGGGGAGAAGAAGAGGGGATTTCTTTAACACATACATTCCCTTAAATAATTGGTGGGAATCTCTGGTCCGTGGGCTGGATGCAGTTTGTCAGGATTAGCCAGTGGCAGGCTGTCTACTGGCAGTTCGCAGTTCTTGGCCAATGGCAGCTGCAGGAAGCAGAATGGGCCAGGCCATCACTTCCCCCAGCCCTCATTGGCCAGGAACAGCAAACTGCAGCCACTGGGAGCTGCAAGCAGTCGTGCCTGTGGATGCTCAGGTAAACAAACTGTCTGGCAGCCCACCAGCGGCTAACCCAGACAAGCCATGTCGGGAATGTGGGCTGGAGGTTCTACACCCCTGCCTTAAATGATGCTTCTTTTTGTATTTCTTGAGGTTACCACCGCCATTGGTATGCAAGGACATCCCAGAAAGCTTTGTCATTTTTCATTAATTCTGACTATTCTCACTAAAATAATGGCAACACAAACTGAGCTGCCCTTGTGTACGGGGTATAGCCAACACTGATTATTTTTTTTGCACTGTGTCTGTCTTTTGTGTGGGAAAAGTGTGATGGATGAATTTGTTTCCATTACAGTAGCATTTAGAAACTCCACATATGAGCAGGGCTTCATGTCAAACACAGTGCCTGCCTTGATATTTACAATAAATTCAACTAAGATGCACAAAAAATAGTGCAGGGGGACCAAGGCAGATTAAGTGAGTTACCCAAGATCACACGAGGGCTCTGATGGACCTAGGAAATGAATCCAGATCTCCAGACTTAACCATGCGACCATACTTCCCTCCCATTCTCCCCTTGACCCTCCACCAAAGAGGGGAAAAAACCCTTTGAGCCTGAAATGCCTCTTTCCATCTGGGTTCATTTTGTATATTGGTTTTATTAACCTGATGTGGAGTTTTATGTTAAAGGCTGTGGTAGCACAGTCGATGGACGGTGCATCATTGTATGATATACTAGTAATATGAGGAAGCACTTTTTAAAATAATGCTTTCATACATTTGAGTTCAGGGTTGACTTGTTTCCTAACAACTGGGTAGATGGGGGTTGTTCCTTAACACGTCAGTTGCCTAAGTTAATTAAATAAGATTTGAGTTTTCTCTTCTCCCTGCTGATAGAATTCAAGGACAAGTATAATAAGTACAGGGGAGTACAAGGGAACAGGGCAGATAAATAGGAGAATGAATAATTCTGAGTTGGCTTGGTAGAGCTCTAGTAATCACATCCTACAGGATTTTATGGCAGGCTTTCCTCATAATTCCCCAGGGTGCAATTATTACAAAGCTTGTCAGGCGTGTACACTGCATTTTAAGATTTCAAAGAACCAAGCAGCAATAGTAAATGCTCTGTGGTTTCATGAAATCTCAAAAAGATTGAGCAGTGAGTCAAATATATTTATCTCAGGAATCACTTTTGTGACTTGCATATACAAAAGGCAGGAATCTGAAGATAAGCACTAGCGGTCTGGCTATAGTATATAGAATAATTGTTTCATTGTCAAAGAAACTGTTTTTCTACCTTAAGTTTATACATAATACCTGACAAACACCTCTAAATATATCAGTCTTTTCAGTGTCTTCCCCCTCATCCACTTGTACTGGCTCCTGTTAGTAGCCTGTCAGGTTTTGGTTTTTTTTTTTTTTTTTATAAACACGAATTCTCAAAAGTTGGCCTACTTCATTTGAAATTTTCTTTGTTCCTTAAACAAGGGACCAACACAAAAGTAGCCTGTTTGCTTGAATGTCACTGACAAATGAAATTACTTCACTTGAGGAACATGTTAGCATTTCCCAACCTGATCTTTTCACATGAGTTGGATTTAAACTCCAGTTCACTTGGTTTTTTTCTTATAGCACAGATGAGTCAAATGAAACTGTAATGATAGACCCTTGTTATGTGAACTAACCTAATCCCCGTGGCTGATTGAGTCACTGAATTACAGTACCATTCTGAATATCTGTCTTGTAAACGAGCAGTTGAAAGCTTCCCAAATGACCTATCCCTAGACTACATAAGAACAATCCAGGAAACTACAGACCAGTCAGTTTAACTTCTGTGACAGGAAAGATAATGGAGCAAGTAATTAAGGAATTTATCTGCAAACACCTAGAAGATAATAAGCTGATAGGTAACAGCCATCATGGATTTGTAAAGAACAAATCATGTCAGACCAGTCTGATAGCTTTCTTTGATAGGATAATGAGTCTTGTGGATAAGGGAGAAGCATGGATGTGGTATACCTAGACTTTAGTAAGGCATTGTATACAGTCTTGCATGATCTTTTTATCAATAAACTAGGCAAATACAACTTAGATAGGGCTATTATAAGGTGGGTACATAACTGGCTGGATAACCATTCTCAGAGTAGTTATTTATGGTTCACAATCATGCTGGAAGGGCATAACGAGGGCGGTTCCACAGGGGTCTGTTATGGGACTGGTTCTGTTCAATATCTTCTTTGACAATTTAGATATTGGGGTAGAGAGTATGCTTATTAAGTTTGCAGATGATATGAAGCTGGGAGGGGTTGCAACTGCTTTGGAGGGATAGGGTCAGAATTCAGAATGATCTGGACAAACTGGAGAAATGTTACTGAGGTAAATAGAATTAAGTTTATTAATAAGGACAAATGCAAAGTACTCCACTTAGGAAGGAACAATCAGTTTCATGCATACAGAATGGGAAGCGACTGTTTAGGAAGGAGTATGGCAGAAAGGTATCTAGGGGTCATAGTGGACCACAAGCTAAATATGATTCAACAGTGTGACACTGTTGGGGGGGGGGGAGCAAACATGATTCTGGGATGCATTAACAGGAGTGTTGTGAGCAAGACACAAGAAGTCATTCTTCCACTGTATTCTGCACTGATTAGGCCTCAATTGGAGTATTGTGTCCAGTTCTGGGTGCCACATTTCAAGAACGATGTGGAGAACTTGGAGAAGGTTCAGAGAAGAGCAACAAGCATGATTAAAGGTCTAGAGAACATGAGCTATGAGGGAAGACTGAACAAATTGGGCTTGTTTTAGTTTGGAAAGGAGAAGACGGAGAGGGGACATGATAGCTGTTTTCAGGTATCTAAAAGGGTGTCACAAGGAGGAGGGAGAGAGATTGTTTTCCTTGGTCTCTGGGGTTAGGACAAGAAGCAATGGGCTTAAATTGCAGTAAGGGAGGTGTAAGTTGGACATTAGGAAAAACTTCCTAACTGTCAGGATAGTTAAACACTGGAATAAATTGCCTAGGGTGGTTGTGGAATTCTCCATCTCTGGAGATATTTAAGAGCAGGTTAGATATTGATTGGGCCACTTGGAATCTCCACTTTAGAACAGCTTTTGGCACCAAACACAAGATATGGGACCATAAATCCATCACTGATCAAGGACTCTTGACTAATCAGTGTTTCAGTCCAATTTCATTGTGGAGAATCCATTCTGTATTTTGAGGAAAAGGAGGCTGCGTAGGTGGTGGTAATTTTTAAAAACCAACTCTTTGAAACTGCTCAGAGAGATGTGATATTGGAGTCCCCACTGTGCAGAATGCAGGTGAGGAAGGCAAGGATGTCTAGAAAAACAATATAATTTTAGAGCCATGTCAATCATTTGTGTGGTGTGATTTTTTTTTTGGGGGGGTATGAATGAGAAAGTTAATTGAATAAAATTACTGAACCATCTACTCAATGACTTTTAACATTTTTAATACATCGGGGAAATCCGTTATTGACACAGCTTCTAGTGCTGGCTGAATAATTTACAAAATTATCAAACATTTTAAAAAATCTGAAAAATAGTTTAAATAAAACTAACTGTATTCATTAATGGTTCTCCCCCTCTCATATGCCTATTTATATATGTACATAATTTTCCTAAAAGAGCAAATACTTAAAAAAAAAAAAAATTAAGGTGCAAGAAACATTTAAAGTTGGTAATCACACTGATGCATTTGTTACAACTTCTCTGCTTGAGAGAGAGCCTCATGGCATTTCTCATGGATACAGCATGGTTTTAAAAATATAAAAATGGCACTGCTTATTAGTTAACAGCAAACACAATCTGAAAGCTGTTGGCATGTCCAGGGACTCTGGCAATGTTTGACAAATGACATTTCTAATATCTTTACCTTTTTTAATAACATTTTCTTTACTCCTGAAATGCTAAGAGGGATGAGTTCAGTAACATACTGTGGCATAGAATCATAGAAATGTAGGACTAGAGGGGAACTCAGTACACCATTGAGTCCAGTCCCCTGCACTGAGGCAGGACTAAGTATTATCTAGACCAGCGATAGGAAACTCTCCTCAGTTGGGAGCAGTATCAGAGGAAGATACTCCCCATGTTCCCCTCACACACCAGAGCTTTGGGGACCCAGGCTTGTAGATTTTGTGTGCTCCAGACTTGCAGGAGGGAACCCAGAGCCGGGGGGAACCCGGACCCTGGGGGGACCAGATCCAGGCAAGCCAGGGACCACATCCAGTCCCTGTGCTTTAGGTTTCCTGCCCCGATCTAGACCATTCTAGGCAAGTATTTCTCTAACTTTTTTTTTAAACAATCCTCTAACGATGGAGATTTCCAAAACCTGCCATGGTAGTTTGTTCCAGTGCTTACCTACCCTGACAGTTAGGAAGTTTCCCTCAAGACTAACCTCAATTTTCCTTGTAGCAATTTAAACTTCTTCTCCTGTCTTCAGTATATGGAGTACAATTTATCACCCCCCTCCCCAATAACAACTCTTTACGTACTTGAAGACTATTAACATGTCCCCACTTAGATTTTTCTTTTCCAAACCTACTTTTATCAATCTTTCCTTGTAGGTCATGTTCGCTAAACCTTTTGTTGTTTTTCTTGCTTTCCTTTGGGCTTTGTCCAGTTTGCCCACATCTTTCCTAAAGTGTGATGCCCAGAACTGGGCACGGTACTTATCAATTAAGGCTGAATAGAGCGGAAGAATTATTTCACGTATCTTGCTTACAACATTCCTGCTAATCCATCCCAGAATGTTTGCTTTTTTGCAATAGTGTTACATTATCTCCTATTTAATTTGTGATTCACCATATCCCCCAGATTTCTTTCTGCAGTATTCTTCCTTAGCTAGTCATTTCCCATTTTTTTTTATATGGGCAATTGATTATGCCTTTCTAATAAGTGTGGTACTTTGCATTTGTCATTATTGAATTTCATCCTGTTATTTCAGACCATTTCTTCAGTTTCTCAAGAGAACTTTGAATTCTAATCCTACCCTACAAAACACTTTGCAGCCCCTCCTATCTGTATCCTTTTTCACACTTCTTAAGTGCATTCTCTGTGCAACTCATTTATGAAGCTACTGAATAGAAAGAGAGCCAGGACAGATCCCTGCAAGACCCCTCTTGATATGCCCTTCCACCTTGACTTTGGACCAATGCTAACAATAGTTTTCAAGCACCCACTTCATAGTAGGTTCATCTAGGCTGTATTTCCTTAGTTTGTTTTATGCAAATTTGATAGTATCAAAAACCTTTTTAAAGCTTAGAGATATCACATCTTCCACTTTCCAACTATCCACAAAGGTTTGATACCTGTCAAAAATGGATATTGGGTTGTTTTGATATGATTTGTTCTTAACAAATCCATGCTGATAGCTGCTTATCACCTTCTAGGTGCTTACAAATTGATTGTTTATTTGCTCCATTATCTTTCTAGGCACCAAAATTAAGCTGCCTGTTATATATTTCCCTGGGTTGTCCTTATTCCCCTTTTAAAAGAGAGGTATTATATTTGTCCTCTTCCAGTCGTTTATCGTCTCTCCAGTCCCCCATGAGTTCTGAAAGTTTAATCACTAATGCCTGGGCCTTCTCACTCTGCAACAGGAAGAAAGAATCTTGAGAGTAGGAGCTAATTTGATTAATTCAATAGGGTTTAAGAGTCTGTGTAAGTGTCTGAATCTGAGCCTCTATTTTTCAGCTGTGAGCTCTTCTCTCTTTTCCCCTATCTCTGGGCTCTAGGACTATGTCTACAATATAGCTGGGATTGGGCAGACAGACTCTGCTCCTGGGGCTTGAGCTAGCACACTAGAAATAGCAGTGTGGACATTACCGCTTGGGTTCTCAAGCCCACCTACCCCATTGGCTTGAGAGACAGCAGCTAACCATGCTGCAAGGTCCGTGCTGCTCCTCATAGAGTGCTAGCACAAGTCTGCCTGGGCTGAGTCACTCACTTCCAGCTGCAGGGTAGACATTACTCACTGGTTTCAGCTTCCTTCCATGGTGGAGTTTTAGGCAGAGGAGAGATTTTCTTACTTAGCAGAAGTGTTGGCTTCTTATCAGCTCTCTGAATGGTGCTCTGTTCCCTTACCACCTGAAAGCACTGCCTACCGAGCCTGTCTCCCCCAAGAACCTGAAAATTGCGAATCTCAATCTCTAAACTAGACATGGCTCAGTTATAACGTTCATGCCTGGACTTAAACCGCCTCAAAATTCAGGACCATCGTGGATGTGGGATTTTGTTCTGGGTCCTTTCTAAATTTGACTAATTTGAGACTTTTCTTGTAAGGGTTGTGTAGTTTGTTTTTAAACAGAATCTAAAGACTGGATTTTGTGTTAGGGACACTGCAAATTTTACTAGGGGCGAGGCCTCATCTGTGCTATCTATAACTGGGTTGTATTCATGCTCTGCTTGGCTTGTAAATGGTGAATTTTTTTCTCAAGATGTTATGTGAAATCACATGTGTAAATGCCCTTATTTGTTTTTCATACACACTGAGCAATCTTATTTCCCAGCAGAATGACTCATTAAAAGAAAAGAACAATCCAGAATAACAATAGTAATATTTCCATGAGACCACATCATGTCTTATTTTGTAAGATGATGCATCTAATGGTGTCTTACAAAATGGCATTTTCCTGTGTAGACTGTAGACTCCTAGAAATGTCAAGTCAAGGGCCAAAATAATGTTACATAGCCATTTCCTAATCTGTTGTGCCTAGCTATCATTTTTACATTCATAGTGTGTTTCTTAACATGTTAGTCTTGCTCATTGTTTTTAGTCAGGCTCATGGTGGTGTTTGTCTTCAGATTAGCTGACAATACTCTGTTTAGCATTTTCCCTGTCTAGTCAAAAGGCTTCTGTCTCTTCCAGCTTATTTTTTTGGAGGTATCCTATAAGTCCTGAGGGCTGCTTCTCCTACAGGAAAGTGCCTTTTGATAATGACAAATCCTAGGTGTGGCTAAAGACCATTGCCCTGACAATTAGCTGTTGATGAATCAGATGTGTTGTCAAGGCAACAGCCTTCAGCCCTAACTGGAAAATGCTGAGACAAGGCCAGAGCCTTCAGATTAGACAGACTTCCAAAAGCTCCCCTTTTACACTTGTCTCTTTCACACCTTAATGTCTTTTGGCCTGCACTACAGACCAAGCAGAACCCAGAACTACGGTGCAATAGAACAGCAATGGGAAACACCAAACACAAACAAAAGCTAGAAGTGAATGTGCTCACCACAGGGCAGTAATATGCAGTTTGTATGATGGCACAAATGGGATTTGTGAATTCAAGTGTGGATTCAGGAAGATAAAGGGTACACTGAGTGCTATCTGGGGTCCTACAAGAGCACTGCAACATCTTATTATCAAATCAGAAAAATTGTCTAAGAAATAACGCCATCCTCTACTGTTCAAATTTACATTAAGAATAGCTTAAGATGCAATACAGCCAACTATGGTACAATAACCTCAGAAAAGGGAGCTTCTCTAGTCTCTGCAGGGCTTCTGGCATCTTACAAAGAAAAATGTGCTCAATTATTGGGTGTTAACTCTGATGCTGTGTAAATAAATATTATCCATAGTGCTTTACGGCCAATTAGAAAATGACTGGTCCCTGTCCCAAAGGGCTTACAGTTTTGGGGCTAAATTTTGGACTTCCATCACTGAGGGTGAAAACGTGTGTATAACTCATGTGCCCGTGCTTTACAAATACAAACGTAGGCACATGCCCTTTTAACTAGCCTAGCACAAGTCGTAAAATTTTCATTGTGGACAAAAGTCTCTATAGATGAGTATTCTAACACGTTTGAGTCTAGGTGTTCTACTTACTTGAAGTGTCTGAACAAACAGGTGTGTGTCTGCTAGGGTTGCCAGGTGTCCGGTTTTGAACCGCACAGTCCGGTATTTGAGCTTTCTGTCCGGGAAACAAATAGAGAAAATATTTTCTAATTAAGTTTTTATTATCATGAGTATCAGTACGTAGTTGCACACTGCCTGGCTGGTAGACACGCTCACACAGTGTGAGTGTGTCTACCAGCCAGGCAGTACACAACTACGCAGTAGTGAGGAAGGGCTGGGGTGAAATGGAATCCCTGGGGCCCGGCCTCGCCTGCGTGCCTCACTGGGAGCATGCGTGGGATGGGCAGCACCCCGTGATCTGCATGCGCCCTGCCGGCTGGTTCCCCTCTCCCCCACTGCCAGCCCTGCTCCCCAGCGGCCGGTTTCCCACTGGCCAGCCCCGCTTCCTGCTGGCCACTTCTCTTCTCTTCTCCTTCCCCCCCCCCCCCCCATCTCCTCCAGCCAGCCCCGCTTCCCCCTCCCACCTGGCTGGTTCTCTCCCCTCCCCCTCCCCCTCCCCCTCCCATCAAGTGTGTCCGGTATTTTTTTTTAAACCATCTGGTAACCCTAGTGTCTGCATCATGCAAAGTTCGGGTGGGTGGGGGTGTGTGTGCGCGTACACATACCAGGGGCTGCCAATGGCCCACCAAGCCACCGGATCCAGCCTGCAGTGCCTTGCCAGAACCCTAGAGCAGCTCACACTTGAAAAAGTCAGCTGTTCTCAATTCTGGATGGCTGGGAAGGAAGGAGGCAGACCTCTCATGTTGTTCTTAGCTCCCATTGGCCAAGCTCTCAGTTTCCAGCCAATAGGAGCTGAGAAGTTTTGCTGGGAGCAGGGGCAGTGTAGGAAGCCTTCTCTCTTCCTCCTTGACCTCCTCCCGCTCTTTCTCATGCCCAGAGCAAAGCCAGGTGGAGCAGCGAGCTGCCTGCAGCAGTCTGCCTGCATCGGGTTTCTGCCTCCCAGCCAGAGCCTGCCTCTGGCATCCCAGCCTGTCCCTAACCCAACCCTCTGTCCCCCTTCACATTCCCAAATCCTCTGCTCCCTCTTACACCCATACCGCCTCCCCGATCTGGCACCCTAATCTCCTGCCCCAGATCCCAATCCCCTCCTACTGTAGGTCACATCCCAAACTCCAGCATCCCAGTCCCCTGCCCTAGGTCACAATTTCACCCAAACTCCCTCCCAGACCCCATTCTTCCTCCTGCACCCCAATCCCTTCCCCCAAGCTCCCTTCTGCACCCAACCTCCATCCCAGACCCCAGAATTCCTCCATTAATATTCTGGAAGAGTGCGGCCTTTGACCACTTTCCAAAATCTTGAAGTGGCCCCCTGTCAAATTATTACCCACACGGCTGGGTGGGTGGGGGTGGGGTCATCTGCTAAACTCTGGAGACTCTCCATATATGAACCTTATTGTACTGATCTGACTTGATAAAGTCGAACTTAACACTGTTGCTATTACTTAATACTCAAAGAAAACTTCCCTACTGTTTCCGCTATAGTGCATATGGCTATTCTATTCCAGTGCTTCCTAGGAGGGTGGTTGTACTTGTTGGTTTCTGAAGTGGAGTTCCAATTTTGTAACCAATCTGCTGTTCTAAATTTCTTCTGATATGCTGAGTCATTTCGAGCAGTCTTTATCTCTAGATAGAGGCCCAAATTTCCCTAAGGAAGCTTAAAGAAGATGATAGTGAAAAGCATCAGCTTTAGCAAAAAATAAAGTACTACTTTTTTCTATTTGAGAAGCCACTACGTGGACAAAAACAATGGCTACAATAGCTTAGAAGAAAAACCAGTTTTAAGCATACCTGAGGTTAAAAGAATTTTTTTTTAAATTAATCATACACCAGCTACTGAACATAATAGACCAAGGGTCAGCAGAGGCATAGCGAGGGTGTTATGTGCCCAGGGGCAAAGGAAAAATTTGCACCACCTCCCCTGCCGCCATGTGGCACGGCCCAGAACCTGGTGCACAGCTGAGGGGAACTTCTACTGCATTTTCCCCCACCCCCTACAGTTTGGGGCTGGGCTCCCGCATGCACTAACCTACCAGTGGAGATGGAGGAGGGTCGGGTTTGGAGCAGAGAGGCAGGGAGGAGGTTCCAGCTGCTGGTGGCAGGCGGAGTAGGAGCGTGTGAGCTGAAGGGATAACAGGGGGAGCAGAATGGGATTAAATTGGCGCCTCCCTAGCATGGTGCCCAGGGGCAACTGACCCCTCTGGCCCCCTTGCTACACCACTGCCCCCCCCCTCCTGCAGATCTGTCATCTTATGCATGTGAAAATCTGTGAGAGCTGTCCCATGAATCTGCAGTTAGTGTCTGTGGCGTCTGCTTCTGGGTGGTGTCTTAATGCTGCCACATTCACCTCCAAAGAAGGGGCTTCCCAAAGCAGGCCCTTGATATTGACCCCCAAGGCATCCACAGATCCGGTCTCCTTTCAATGGGCCTACTTTCCAGGGCTCATTGATCTTGGATCTGGCTTCCATTCCCCTCTCCAACCTTTGCAACTGCCCAGAGGTGCTCACCTTCTGCCTTATACATTCCTACCTCATTCACCCCACAGGGACAGTCTCTGCCTCACTTGTCCTAGGGACTATTCTACCAAGACGCAATACAAAGTTTCCATGTAAAAGGACTCAATACAAAGCTAAAAACTTCAATGAGAGAATGATTAATACAGAGATGTGTCTACAGCTGCTGCAGGGAGACACCTCTGCCTGCCTCCACCCCTCTTCCCCCAGAGTCTACAGCCCCATTGCAAAGCGGGGGAGGGGAAGAAAAGAGGCTGAGGCCCATCGGCTGGGACTGAAGCAGTCATGAGCAAGCCATGCCCGGGAGCCATTCTCCTGTCCATTGCTGGTGCTGTGTTGTTTCAGGTATGCTGAAATGCAGTCACTTCTAGGGTGGGCTGGACAGCTGTTTAACACCTGCACAAGGTTTCAGGCAGGGGCCAGTGCGGGCTGCCTTCCTGCAGAGCCCCCATCAGAACCACTGTGCCCTCCTGGCTTAGGAAAAGAATAAACAGGAGGACTGGAAATTAACCCGCCCAGTCTCATATCCCCGAGGCAGGGAATGAGCCATCTACATTAGGCCCCAGCTGGAGTATCATGTCCAGTTCTGGGCGCCACATTTCAGGAAACGTGGAGAAACTGGAGAAAGTCCAGAGAAGATCAGCACAAATGATGGAAGGTCTAGAGAACATGAGATATGAGGCAAGGCTGAAGGAATTGGCCTGGTTTACCTTGGGAAAAGAGAAGACCGAAAAGGGACATGAGAGCAGCTTTCAAGTATCTAAAAGAGTATCCTGAGGAGGAGGAAGAAAAATTGTTCTCCTTGGCCTCTGAGGTTAGGATGAGAAGCAATGGGCTTAAATTGCAGCAAGGGAGGTTTAGGTTGGACATTAGGAAAAACTTCCTGGCTGTCAGGGTGGTTAAACACTGGAATAAATTGCCTAGGGAGATTGCGGAATCTCTATCACTGGAGATATTTAAGACCAGGTTAGACAGACACCTGTCAGGGATGAGCTAGGACAACTCAACTTTGGAAGCCCAGGGGCCACACTGACACTTACAGAACATACTGAGGGCCTCAACTTAAGTGTGGTTGCATATGCAAGCAAATATATACAAATAGCTTCTCTCACACTGACAGACATGAGTACAAAGATTAAGGCAAGACTACACAACATACAGGCCCCCTTTAAGTCAGTTCTGCTGATATTAATTAAATGCAACATTTACCTGATTTCTGCCCCTGTGACAGCACTTTTCACGAGCAATGACAGTCCAAGAATTAAATGCATATCAACAGAAGATCATTACACTGACTATTTTTTTGTTTTGGGTCCCACTTGCCGGCCACGTGTTGATCCCCACATAAACCCAAACTGCACCGCGGGGAGCAAATAAACTGGCTGTGGGCAGCATGTGGCCCACGGGCCATGTGTTGAGTAGCCCTGGGTGCTTGGTCCTGGTGGGAGGGCAGGGAACTGGACTTGATGACCTCTTGAGGTCCCTTCCAGCTCTAGTGTTCTGTGATTCTATACTGCCCACATGGGGTTAGAGGGGGGGCTGGTGCCCTCTGGAAGGGACGGATCCACAGAGCCCATCCATACCTCCGTGAGCCATCCCGTGCCCCCTGCCCTGGGACTGAACCGGAGCCAGCGACCCGTAGAAAGGCCCTGTAGCCTCCTGAGCACCAGTGAGATTTTGGTGCTAGGGCCCTCCCTCAAGTGGATCCCTTGAACTGGGGGTCAGGTCAGGCCCTGTTTTCTCCCACACTGTGGGGCTCCAGGGGCCAGGCCGTGTGGTGCCTCTAGGCTGGTGTTGCAGCACGAGGGGAGTGAATTGGCTAGGTATGAAGCATTTCCCCCACAGGCCTCAGCAAGCCTGGGGGCGGGGCTGAGTGGATGGGAGAAGGGGGGGCAGGGGGTGGCTGCCGGGTATCAGTCTCTGCCCTTTGCTGCCGTTAGTTGGGCTGCACTGTGGGCCAGTGGGCAGCTCCCAGGACTGTCTCCTTTTGAGCAGGGGCGGCTTGATCGCAGCATGAACGAGACAGGGCATGATTGCTGAAGCCCCCCCGCCCTGCCGTTGTTCCCCACATTAATCAGATTGCAGCGAGCTGGGTTATGCTGGTCTGTGCTGCAGTCACATCTTTGCTACCCGTGTAGATAGCCCCTGAACCACTGGAAACTGAGCTTCTAGTCCAGCTTGGTGTGTGACCTCAGGCATGTCACAGCCCCCACTGTACCTCCGTTTCCCCAGCTGTAAAATGGGAACAATGTTGGCCTCCTTGGGAAAGCCCTCTGAGTGTTATCAATGGGCAGAGCAAGGGCTGGCAAGAACAAGTCTTGCCTTGGTCACGCGGGCTTGGTACTATTCCAGTGGGCGGATGGTGCCATCAGTTGCTTGATCGCGCTTTGTGTCCGGATGAAGTCAAGTGAGGCAGTCCAGTGACAGACGGGTGAGTGGCTGAAAGTCAGTGCGTAGGGAACTGGGTGCCAGGTGGCAGGTCACTGGCAAATTCAGGATACAGGGAAGGGGGCTCCCCCCCCGCCTCTGCTCCCAGCACTTGCGGGTGGAGTTCACCAATGACAAAGCTCTTCTCGCTTCCCCACCAGCCAAGCCATCACTTTACTCCGGGTCTTTAACACATGCTGTCCCTTGTCTTGGCTGGGCACTGCTCCAGGGCGGACCCAGCTCTCTTAGCCCAGAATCACAGAAGTGCCCAAAATGTGGGGTTGGGGGGCACAAGCACCCAGACCCGTGATCCCCCACCCTGCTGTTCTTGCCCCAAGGCTTCCCCCCCCACACACACACACACTGTCCCACCCCCCAAAATGCTCCTGAGCTACTTCTTCCTCTCAAGATCCACCTCCCCACTTGTACTCTCCCCCTGCCATTGCCTGCCCTTGCATGCCTCTGGCCCCCCACCCCCTGCTGCATGCCCCTTGGCTCTGGCCTGCCCGACCAGGGGCTGCTGCTGGAGACTGGCAGGTTTTCTACCAGCTGATGCCAGAGCCAGGCACCCCCAGCACCTCCCACAACCAAATCCCTTTCCCTCAGACAGGCAACCCCAGAGGCTCCCCCGCCCCCAAATCCCCCTCCTTCAGAGCCAAGCAACCCCAGAGCCCCCCCTCCTTCAGAGACTGGAAACCCCAGGGCCCCCCCAACCAAATCCCCCTCCTTTAGAGACAAGCAACCCCAGAGCCTTGAGGAACCAGTCAGGCAAGTTAATCTTACTTTTAAAAGAGGCTGCTCCTGCTGGCTGTGTCTACTCAGTGCATTCTGGGTGGCAGCACGTGGCCCAGCTGCTGGCTCACTGATCGAGAGTCAGGTGAGCCTGCACAGCGTGCGCTTGCTCCCACCCCAGCCTGGTGCCCCCTAGTGTGGCGCCTGGGGGCAATTGCCCCCCCGCCTCCCCTTCGCTACACCTCTGGGGGTCAGCAACCTTTTCAAACCAAAGAGCCAAACTACATCAAAATTCAGAACAATCCGAACAAGTGGTCAACAAAGAGCCAGTATAAGAATGCCCATTTGCATGACAGAAAATATACAATTTAATATTATTGATGATTGACTTTATTGATAACAGCATAAATGAAACATTGTACTCAGATGTTATTTAATGGGATGTCTGCTGCTGGGGGTGCAATTTGTGGATGTGGGGGTGCAGGAGTCAGAGTTGGGGTGTATTAGGGGTTCAGGGCAGGGGTTTGGAGTGTGTGGGAGGTGCAAGGGGCAGGGAAGGATGCTGGAGGTGGGAAGTAGAATATGTGGGGGGCCCTGGAGCTGGATTAACTTACTTGGCCAAAGCTGGGCTATTGTAGCTGGGCAGCAGTGGCTGGATGAGGGTCTGGGCCAGGATTGTCTCAACCAGATCGTGGCCTCCTCTCCTACCCATGCCATAGCAGGAGGGGGGCACTGCTAGCCCTTCCTGTGGCCAGACAGGGGCCAGAACATGGGGCCTTCCCCAGGATCTGGACCAGGACGCTGAGGCCAGATGGGGGCTCAGCCCTGATTGGGGCCTTGTTGGCCAGGCTGCCGCAGACAGAGCCCAGGCTGGGCTGCCTTGGCTGGGCTGTTGCAGCAGTTGTGGGGCCGTGCCATAGGGTCTGACCCAGGAGAACAGTGGCTGAGGACAGACCAGGGCAGTCAGATGGGGGCTGGAGCCAAGCCTCTGCAGCCAGATGCATCTGCCACCACCAGTCCTGCTCGCTATCCCAGCTTAGAGCGTACACGTGTTCCGTGGAGCTCACCCTCAGACAGCCCTTTAAATGAGCAGTCTCCCTACCAGCTCTTGTCGGAGGGCAGCCAGTTCCTACTGGGGTGCACTGCCTCATTTTCACCTCTGGTGAAATGTCTTCATGGCTGAGGATATTGGGGTGATCCCCAAACCTGAGCCATTCTTTTTAGGTGACAAATCTGAGGAATTGTCCCAGCTTGAGATGTCATTAGAGGAGGCTTTGGAACAAATTGATAAACTAACAGTAACAAGTCACCAGGACCAGACGGCATTCACCCAAGAGTTCTGAAAGAACTCAAATGTGAAATTGCTGAACTATTAACTGTGGTTTCTAACCTATCCTTTAAATCAGCTTCTGTACCTAATGACTGGAAGATAGTTAACGTGACACCAATATTTAAAAAGGGCTCTAGAGGTGATCCTGGCAATTACAGACTGGTAAGTCTAACGCCAGTACTGGGCAAATTAGTTGAAACAGTAGTAAAGAATAAAATTGTCATCCACATAGATGAACATAACTTGAGGGGGAAAGTCAACATGGTTTCTGTAAAGGGAAATCATGCCTTACTAATCTGCTAGAGTTCTTTGAGGGGGGTCAAAAACGTGGACATGGGGGATCGAGTGGATACAGTGTATTTATATTTCCAGAAAGCCTTGATAAGGTCCCTCACCAAAGGCTCTTACTTTACTTAAGTTGTCATGGCATAAGAGAGAAGGTCCCTTCTTACCTTTGCGTCTCCCCATAGAATTTGGCCCTTCAGCCAAAATAAAATGTACATGGCACCAACCACCCCGAGCTATTTGGAGGATTTTCTTGAGCCACTATTGGTTCAGCTTACATTTAGAGACTCATCCAAAGCCCATTGACTTCCCTGAGCTTTGGATTGGGTCCCTCATGTTTGTAGTTTTATGCTCCTAGGGGAAAACTTCAATCCTACCTAGTTGTCGATCAAATGTATAAGAAGACATGGGATTTTGATATTCCTGCAGCATTCAATGGGAACAATAGTGATTTGTGCAACAGTTTAACATGTGGTTGCTGCTTTCAAATGTGCTTGATAGTGTGTTTGCAGTTAAGTATAATCAGATCTGTTTTTGTGGAATGTGAAGCTACTATAGCACTTTAGGATTTCCTATATATATTCTAATGGAAGTTTTAAAAGCCTTAGTCTTAATAATGCATGACAAGGCAGATATACAAGTAGTCATAATTTTACATCAAGTAATGTTGTTTTCTAAATTCCTTTTCAGTCAGCTTTATTTATTTCTCTTTCTATGTGACTTTCAATAGTGCTTATTGCCGCTGCATTATAATTTTGGTTGAAAATTGCTTCAGCAGGAACTTCTTGTATGTAAAGTAAAATAAACACGTGAAATCTGTTGATGCCTGGAATAATATGAACTGTGTGAGGTGGTAAGGTGTCGTGTACCATAATGGAATAAGCTAATTATAGAGAAGTGGCAAGGGAAATTCTGAAATCCAAATTGCACTTCAATGAGGCAAGTGCCAAGTCTGTACATCTTGGTTTTTTTTGAAAATCCACATTGCAATACTAGAGCAACACTAACACAGTCGATTAACATAATGAGGCGTGTAGTCTGCATTCAGTGCAAAATTAGGATGCTAATTAATCTGTTGCCATGAAAGAATGTGGTGCTTCTTTTCAGTTAGTGTTAAAAGCATTTGCTTGTTAGTCGAGGGACTCGCTTTAAATATCCCTTGTTCTTCACTTCATGAACTCAGATGTTACATAGTGTTCCCATGGTCTACTTGGCTGCAGTATGTCACCCCAGAAGAGGCTGCATTTCAGTGGTGGGTGCAATGATCCCTGTATATAGATTGCTAAACAATTTGGAATTAAAGGGGCTGCCTAAATAAAGGTAAGAGATGTCTAACGTGGTGCATTTGATGTGAAATAAGTCTGAAGACAAGAACAGCAGCAGTTTTCAGAAGCTATTGACTTTCTTGCACCTACCTACAGCTTACGATAAAGAGCCCTGTTCCGTAGACTGTATTGGGGGTACATCTACACTTGCTCCCTTGTTCGAGCTAGGGGTGCAAATGTAGCCGACCGAAATTGCTAATGAAGTGGGGATTTAAATATCCCGCGCTTCATTAGCAGAATCTCGCCCGCGCGTTATTCCGCTCAACAGCTGATTCGAACCAGGAAGTGAGCTCCGGGACGCGTTAGTTTGAATCAAACGCGTCCCGGAGCTCACTTCCTGGTTCGAATCAGCTGTTGAGCGGAATAACGCGCGGGCGAGATTCTGCTAATGAAGCGCGGGATATTTAAATCCCCACTTCATTAGCAATTTTGGTCGGCTACATTTGCATCCCTAGCTCGAACAAGGGAGCAAGTGTAGTCGTGCCCAGGGTGGTTTGCCCCACGTGGCACGTCTGCACTGCAGTTAAAAACCCACAGATGGCCCATGTCAACTGACTCAGGCTCTTGGGGCTGAGGGACTGTTTGCTTGTGGTGTAGACCTTCGGGTTCAGGCTGCAAGGTGGAAGGGTCCCAGAGCTCAGGCTGCAGCCTGGCCCCGATTATCTACGCTACAGTTAAACTACCCCTTACCCTGAGCCTGAGTCAGCTGGCACAATCCAGCAGGAGGTGTGGAAAGAGCTGGAGCTAGCCAATCCTGATTACAGAATGAGGCACACATGGGTTGGATGAGAGAATTCCCCACCCAGGGCAACAGTCTGCGACAGTGAAGGGAGAAGCTCAAGACATTGTGGTAGTCTGCAGGGACTGATGAAGGCTTCTGCAGGGAAGCCCCGGAGACCAGCACAGCTGGTCCAGGCAGAGAGGCCCAGGTGGAGGAAGGGAGACTTTCTGCTATGTGGATTTAGGAATGAATGTTGCAGGTTTTGAGTGTTACTTTAGGTTTATTTTATATTAATAAGCTTAGTGCCAAATAAAGGTATTTTTGACCAATAAACAGTTGGAAGGGAAGTTTTAATTTGAACAATTCAAAAAGGCAGGTTTCCTTTGGTGTCTCTTTAGGCCATCATAGGCACATCTAGTCTATATTTTACTTTCGAAAGATACGCAAATTTGCATATCGTCTTCTGATCGCTTTTTCAAAAGTCTTTGCTTTTTCGAAAAAAAAAAAAAAAAAAGCAGTCTAGACACAGTGCTTTTGGGGAAAAAAACTCCTTTTTTCAAAATAATTTGTAAACGTCAATTTTTGAGGAAGGAAGGGTCTTTCGAAAAAAGGGTTTTTCTGAAAGAACCGTGTCTAGGCTGCTTGCTTTTTCGAAAAAAAACTCTTTCAAAAAAGTGATTGGAAGAAGATATGCAAATTCCCGCCGAATTTGCATGTCTTTTTTTCTAAAGTAAAATGTAGTCTAGACGTGCCCAAAAGAATGCATGGGAGATGGCCAGCTTGAACAGGGCTACCATTGATCCGGGTTTGTCCTCCAGTTTTCATCCAGGAATAGTTTTGAACTCTGAACAAATGCCTGTGAGTTTTCTTTGCCTGTCCTTTTCCCAGTATCAGTTCTGACAGAACTTCAATTCCTGTTGTGCCACAATAGTGGTGGGCAAGTTGACTGATTTGCCACCCTTACTTCAGAGCTGTTTCTCACTGTTGCACTCCTGAAAGGGATCCTGCTTGTAAAGTGCAACTCAGGCACACCTCTTGCAAAGACATTCATGGCTACTTGATGAGCCATCAGCCGCTGCTGAGGGAGATAAGCTTTGCAGAGAATCTGTATGGGCACAACAGGAAAGGACTGAGCGCATGTAAAAAGGTTCATTCAAATTTGATTTATATTTTATTGAGGTCTTTACACTTGTTGTTTATAAGTGCTAGTCAAAGTAGAAAGAAATTGGTCAGTAGATACTATGCCCCCATAAGCATCAGATCTAGTCCCAGAAAGCCAGCAATGGACACTTGACTTCCTTATTGTAGCAGGTGTTGGAAATAAGGGTGCAGGGCTGCAGCAGCACCCCCGGGCTTGAAGTGGTTTCCATCATATACAGGGTTTACAGAGTTGGTTCAATGGCTTTCAGCGACCTCACTACAAAAATTGTTCCAGTGCCTATGCAATGTGACCTCCTCAGCCAGCAATGGACATTCTCCTTACTGCCTTGCTTAATGCAGCAGGATGTAGCGGTGACCACTGAGCTAGACACTATACATGTTCTCGTAACTTTTGACTGAGGGCCACTTCAAAAAATTTTGAAGTGGCCCCAGGTTGCCTTGGAAGGGGTGGGGCCCGGACACTTCATGCTTCCCCGCCCACAGACCCTGATTAATGTGTGGGTGGAGGAGCGTGTGAAGTCTTTGCCCCTGTGCCGAGGTCAATCAGGGTCTGGGGGCGGGGAGAGCACGCAAAGTCTGCCCCCCCACCCTGCAAGGGAGCACTGTGCTTAGTCACCTACCAGCTGAACAGCAGCTGGCGGTTGACTCTAAGTGCGGAGCCCCTGGCAGGGTGGGAGGAGACTTCACACACTCCCCTTCCTCCCCGCCCCCCACCCCAGGCTCTGATTGAAGTCTCTCACACTCTGTCCTCTGGTGCATGGCACTTAGTCAACTGCCAGGGTTGGCTCTAAGCATTGTGCGCTCCCCTGTCCCTAGGCCCTGATTGGCCTGGAGGTGGGGGAGCAGCAGGATCTCCACAGGCCTGATCAGCATGCTTGGCAGGCCAGATCCAGCCTGTGGAGGCCCTTTTGCCAAACCCTGACTTATACTTTGGTTCAGGGTGTCAGATTTGCACATGATTTCCAGCTCAGTGGTTTCCCTCTGCAGTCTGTTTTTGAAGGTTTTCTATCACAGCATGGCAACTTGCAAGTCCCAAACTGTTTGCCCAGGGAGGTTAAATGCCCTCCCCTCCCGGGCTTTTGGATGTTGCCATTCTTAATGTCTGCTTTGAGTCCATTATTCTGTTGCATATGGACAGTTCGGTTTGTCCGATGTACATGGCGAAAGGGCATTGTTGGCACAGGATGGCGCATGTGACTGAACCTTTGATGGGATAGCTTATGTGACAGCTTGATTTCAGACCTGTTGTGCATAGCTTGGTGGCCATGTTTATTGTTGTCAGAAAGATGTGAGTGAGAACCTCAGAGGGTGTAGCATGGCATAGTTCCTATGTCGGTGACAAATGGAGGATGGGCTGAAGCTCTGTCTTGTCTCTCTCTCTTGTCAAGGATACAGCGTGTTGTCCAATTATATACTATATAGCTGTCATTATTTCTTTCTTCATGGTAGTTTGACAGATCCCTGCAAACACATCTTGACTGGCTGACAGTCGTGACTACTGTAATAAGTGTGTTTTGCAGGTTAGGAAATACACCGCAACTGCTGAACTCTGTCCCTGATCTGGGAATGCCTGTGGTATGGAGCAGGAGGCGGCCTTGCTCACTGGTGTTCCCCCTCGCCTCAGCTGGGGCAACGGCAGAATGCAGAGCCACTTCCCTTGAGGTTTTCCCCACTTTCCTATAGCAGCGGGGGCAGGTGTGCCTGGGGGCAGTGGGGAGTGCAGAGCCATATGTGTCCCCGGGAGTGGGGTGGTACTTACTCCCAGGACCTGCAGTGCCCTCCCTGGCCTGGCAAAATCTTTAATCTGGCATACCCTGACTCGTAGGGTTGCCGGATTAAAGAAGTTCAAGTGTGGTTTATTCCACTGCAGGTACATTGAATCTTTTCCAGCTCCAAGCTCAGACATCTTTGCCAGGAGTGAAGTGAAGGTCTAAGCCCCAAGGCTAAAAGGTTTGTGGGAACAGAAATGCTTTGTTTCCCTCTATAGGTGACATGGGCAAACTGGTCTGTGTCCTTACTGGCTGCTATGTTAATTTGCTTCTCATCTTTTTCTATTGCCCGAATTTGGTAGGGCCACATTCTGTCCGTTTCTTGCCTTAGGTAAGTACCTGGACTGCTAGCCACACTGAGGTAAGTTACTCTTGTAGGAAGTGTGTAGTGGAGCCAGGACTTGAAACTAGATCACCTATTGCCAAGGCTAGGATCCTACACACCAGATCAACCTTCCTTTCTAAGGTACAGTTGCATAAGGTTAGTTTCTGTCAAAACCACTTAGTCATGGAATTTTCTGATCTTTATATCTCCATCCTGTAGGTTTCTTTGTGGGAGGGGAGTCTAGTGCATTGTTTGCTATTTGCTGTTAGGAAACAAACCTTTAAGTACACCAGACAGAGTAAATCCCAACATTTCATCTAAGCTGCTGTATGTGAGCAATAAAAGTAATTTCTTTCTAGTCTCAGAGATTCAACTTGATACTTAGCGTGGAACAGGGTTGCCTGCCCATGCTTTCTTTGAGGCAACTGTTGTGCTCCAGAATGTAAGCTTTCTTTACAAAGACACATAAGCCTCCAGCTCTTCAGGTTGGAAAGAGAACCTTCTACATTTTAATGCATGGACTATCCCTTACAAATTTGTTCTTGTTCCCTTCTAAGGAAATATGATGTCTGGGAGTCTGAATCTCATTGTTTGATTGTGAAATATTTATTTTACAATCCAAATCAATATTTAGCCTGGGAGAGCTTTATAGCTGAGCACGAACAGTTCAAAAAAGAAATTTCAGTCCCTCATCTAACGTACGAAGTGGATCAAATAGTTGCTTTGTGCTGCTCTTTACTCATAAAACTATGTCTGATTCAAACTCAGTTAATGGAATATGTCAATGCCAGGAGAGCAAATTTTTAAAAAAAATAGTGCAGTGCAGTCAAGTTAACTGGATACAGAATTAAATTGCCTTTTGTTTTTTAGTAATAAACTATATACTAGCAGCACCAACCAGTATTATCATCAGAAAGGAGCTATCCATTTCCCCCCCCCATACTTCACAATTTTAATGTCAGTCTAATTTTGACTACAAGAAGGCCTCATGGGTTACATTCTCCAGTGTGCTAAGCACACCCCTCATTCCAAGCATTTGAGTAAGCTCTTTGTATTGAAGAGAAATATTAAATTCAGAGGTTAGTGAACCTGCTTCTCATGCTTTTAGGTAGGCATACGTTAGGTACCTTGTATAACTGGGTCCTGAATGATTAAGTTTTCAGGATCAGTAGTCTCAGTTTAGAAAAATGATTTGCTTAAAAAATTAGTGAAGCCACTTCAATTTCTAGGAATGTGTTAAGGGTTTTTGTTTTGTTTTGAGGGAAAATTAGGCAGCAGACCTTCCAAACCATTTAGGAGCCCATTGATTGAAATGGGAGTTTGATGCTAAAGAACTTTTTAGGATCTGGGCCATACTCTTTTGACCTCATAACTTGAATATCTCTTTTTTTTAAGTACATTTTACAGACTAATTGCATGCAATTTCAAAAAATTTTTGGTGAATGGGCTGGAGGAGAATAGCTAAATCAGACAATGTTTAAGCTATGGTAGTACCAGTAACCAACTAATCATTTTCTTCTGCTTCTAAAGTACGCTCTTCATGATATGCCATGGGGCATTATGCAATTTCATAATATATGTAGCTGAAAAAATTATACTGCCAGTTAGATCTGAAATATGAAATCATGCTGAACTTGAGCTTTGTGAAAAGCGCCCTTACAATGTGAGTAGTTATAATGATCTTATTACTATAACGTCTTTTATCCCAAAATGCTTTAGAAATGGAAATATCCAGGGCACAGATATCCAGTTGCCTCGGTATTGATGTCTGGTCAAGTGTTTAAAAGGAACAATTCACAAATCTGTGTTTAACATACTTGTGTGCATCATAGATGTTGATTCATATAGGGTGTGTCTAGACTACAGCGTTTTTCGAAAAGTGGCCTTTTTTCGAAAACTTCCCCTGCATCTAGACTGCTGCCACTTTCTTTTGAAAGTAAATCGAAAGAACATGGTGGCTTTTTCAACTGTGGAAAACCTTTTACGAGGAATAATGCCTTTTTTCGAAAGTGCTCTTTCAGAAAAAGGTGCTATGTAATGCAAACTGTGCTTTTTCAAAAGAGAGCATCCAGACTGCCTGGGTGCTCTCTTTTGGAAAAAGTGGCTTGCTTTTTCAAAAGTACTGGTTGTAGTCTAGATGCTCTTTTTCGAAAGAGGTTTTTTCGAAAGATACTTTAAAAAAAGCCTCTTTCAAAAGAGGCTTGCAGTCTAGATGTAGCCATAGTGACTAAACCAATGCAGTTGATTCTGCACTGTATTGAGTTCAGTGGAACCATGCTGATGTAGAATTGGACCTGATCCTATTTGGCATGACACCCAAAGGACCTGCTCCAAGGAGCTTAAAAATGCCGATTTAGTTATGATAGCGAGGAACACCTTTGTCTGGTTGAAAATGCAGTGGGGAATTGGAAAAAAAGCAGTGGAAACTGAACAGAAAAATGGGAGTTACCTAATAGGCAGAAAGTTCCATAGAATCTTTCATAACCACAAGCAGGCACGAGAGTTGTCTTACATCCAGTGTAAAAGAGAGGCTCTCCAGTACTACAATGCCCCCTTCCAACATGCATAAACACTGCCAGCTCTGCTTCTTTCAGTACCTTGGTGTTTTTTTGAGGTTTCTCAAGCAAAACCAGGCCTAACTTTGCATCACTACTGAGCTCATCACAGCAAAAGGTGCAGATGCATTTTACCATCAGAGTTTTAAAAATCAAAACAAAATGTGTTCAAAGTCAGAACAGTATTCTGCTTTGTTTGGCTAATGATGAAACACGCTATTTTAATTTCTCAATTTCTCAGGCTACGTCTACACTACATGCTTCTTGCGCAAGAAGCCTTTTGCACAAGAGTTTTTGCGCAAAAACTTCTTGCGCAAGAGCACATCCACACCTCAAAGCACATCGCAAAAGTGATGTGCTTTTGCGCAAGAGAGCATCCACACTGCATGGATGCTTTTGCACAAGAAAGCTCTGATGGCCATTCTATGAATGGCCATCAGAGCACCTGTGCTTTTTCCCTCGGGAGCATCCACACTTGCCTTTCTGAGCAATAGCTGTAGTGCAAAAAGGAGTTATGCCTCGTAAAAGGAGGTTTACCTACGCCGGAAAAAGTCCTCTGTTCTGTTGATTTACTTGCACAAAAGTGCATTTGAGGTGTGGATGCTCCACGGATTTTTGCTCAAAAACAGCTGTTTTTGTGCAAAAACCTTGCAGTGTAGATGTAGCCTCAGTGTCCTGGCAGCTCTACAAGGAAAGTAAATCCATACATTGCAATTAGGAACCAATCCATGTTACTTCATAATCTATAGCAACCATTACAAACTGTGACTGAACAGAATATTTGTTAGCAAAAAAAGATCACCTTCCTAATAAAAAAGGCTCAGAAAACCTGAGCTACAAAATCCATCTTCTTTACTTTGCGTCTCAGAATTTCACTCTGCATCAGCAACATGTTCATCACCTTGCTACATTCTTTGCTATAAAATATTTATATGTTAAATTAGTATTGCTGTTGAAGAGGAGGTAGCAGTTATATATTGTCAAGCTCAATGCAAGACGTGGTTTGGTTGTCGTGGCCATTATTTCTGAAATGTATCTCACTGTGTTGCCAGCCACGTGACTGGAGTAGATTCTGCTGTGTCATAGTAAGTAAAGATAAAGGCTCCACCCACTTCACCAAAGCAGTTAAGCTTATGACTTCAACAGGACCTCAGCACATGCTTAACTGCTTCACTGAATGAGGGCCAAAATGCGTTAATACAGTCTACATACAGCCACCCAGGAGAGATTCAAATGCTGCCCAGCTGATTTAGCAGAGCACCCACAGCCTACCACATCTGGCAACATGTGTTTCTACTGATGGTGCACATCTGCACATGCTACAGTGCACATAACACAATTTATTCCATACATGGAAAGAAAAAAATAGAGGGAACTGGTTCAGGTGTCAGTGCTGTTGACCATATTCATAAGTGATCTGGAGAAAAGTAAACACTAAGGAAGTATACTTGCAGATAATTATCTTGAGTAATTTTGCATTAAGTTCAAAGATTGTGAAAAGTCACAAAGGGATCTCATAAAACTCTGTGACTGGGCAACTAAATGGCAGATGAAATTCAGCGTTGATAAATGCAAAGAAATGTACATTGGAAAACATAATCTCAACTGTTCCTACAAACCAACATGGTCTAAATTAGCTGTTACCTCCCAAGAAAAAGGTAATCATTGTGGACAGTTTTCTGAAAATATCCACTCAATGTTCATCAGCAGACAAAAAAGCTAACAATGTTAGGAACTGTTATGAAATAGATAATAAGACAAAAGATCACAATGTGAGCATATAAATCCATGGTACGCCATACCTTGAATACTATGTGCAATCCTGGTCACCCCATTTCAAAAAAGATGAATTAGAACTGGAAAAAGTGCAAAGAAGGACAATAAAAACGATTAAGGTGTGAGACAGCTAGCTTCCCTATGAGGAGAGATGATAAAGTCTGGGACTGTTCCTCTTGGAAAACGGACAACTAAGAGGAGATATGATAGCAATCTATAAAATAATGGACGGTGGGGAAAAACTGAGTAGGGAAGTGTTATTTTCTCCTTCACATGACACAAGAAGTAGGAATCGTCCAATGGAATTAAAAAGCAGCAGGTTTGAAACAAGCATAAGGAAGTCCTCCTTCCCACAATGTAGAGTTAGCCTGTGAAACTTGTCATCAGGAGGCAAAAAATATAACTGAGTTAACCTTTATCCAAACTCCTAATTTTTTTTTATGTCCATCAATGCGTCCCTGGCCAACTTGGCAAATAGCCAGCCTCATGCTCTAGTTGCTAAGCCTCTAACTGCTAGAAGCTGGGACTGGACATCAGGGGATGGATCACTCAAGAATTGCCCTGTTCTGTTCATTCCCTCTGAAGCAGGGGGATTTGGTTCCCCCAGATTTGGCGTCTGCCATTGTCGCAAGGCGGGATACTGTGCTAGATGGACCTTTGGTCTGATGCAATATGACTGTTCTTATGTTCAAAGTAACCTACAGCCCAAGCTGCTTGGAATGGTAGAATTTGCCTTCAGCTTTTTACATCTTATTTATTTTGACCTTGTATTCCAGATACAACACAAACAGACAGTAGCCACATTCTGGCTGTTCTTGGCAGAACTTACACTTAAATAAACAGACTGTAAAAACATGATTTTTTTGTTGGAGTCTTCTATTTATTCTCTGCCAGCAAAACTCCAAAGTCACTAATTACTTCGCAGAACATCAGTGCCAAATCTTAGTACAGGAGATTGACTTCAGTGAGTTAGACCAGGCAAGGATTCAGCTAGATACTGTTAACATCAAGATGAAAGACTGATTCCTTTTCTTCTCTATGTAATCTAGGGTGACTTGTGTAAATAATTTCTCTATTTATACAAAGTATGGGCTTCAATGAACTATGACTAAGCTACAAGTCTGCACCTTTTTTAAATAAATATGTGAAGGAACAACCCAATTTTAATTTGAAATGTTACATTTAGGGTTACTTACTGTGTTAATAGTGATATTTACATTTCTGATATAGGCACATCAATAAGATCTGACTTTTAAATAGAGCGATCACTGAAAAGTTTCGGGGAAAGATGATAGTCCTCTTCTGTCAAGCCCTTTTACTCCAGTCAGCAGGACTGGCTAAAATTTGCATCCTTTTTACTCCTAAACTTCCTCCCAAAAGACAAATGTTTGCATTGTTGATTTTTGTTGTTAACCGGGTGGGCATATGCTAATTCAGTTAGTGCTGTGGTCACCAACCAGTAGATGGGGATCTACTGGTAGATCTTGGAGCCTCTGACAGGGGATCCTGAATGGTATGGCCAGGAAGTTATCAAGCAGTGGCACTTCAGTTGCCCCTCTACCCACCGTCATGCGCCTCCTGCCCTCTCCCTTGGAGCTGCCCCCTAGGGAGCCTCTTGCTTGTTGTGCAGCATGAGGGAGGGAGAAGGAGGGGGAGCTGATCTCAGGGTGTCCCTCCTCCCCCCACCCCACTTCTGTACCCTGTCTTCACACAGAGAGAAGAGCATGGAGAGAGCTTGGCAATGCAAATCTCTGTTACTCTCTCACACTGGGGGTGTCTCTCTGTCATTCTCACAAACACACCCACTGTCCTCGCCTCTCATCTCCGGACCCAACACGTACATGGGGGGATTGTTGTTACATCTTTTACTGCTTGCAAAGTTGGTTATTTTGGTTTTGACTGGTCTGTGCATTTCATCATTTTCATTTCTCTTATGCTTAAATTTAATTATTTGAGCAGTGAGTTCTAAAACGCCCAACCTGTCCTGGCTGAAGTCATTATCCCCGTGGTAGTTGTGCTCCTGAAAGTGGCTGGCATGTCCTTGCAGCCCCTGAGACACGCAGAGCAGGGGGTCTCCATATGCTGTCCTTGCCTGCAGACACCACTCCTGCAGCTCCCATTGATTAGTAATGGGGAACCATGGCCAGTAGAAGCTGTGGGCTTAGTGCCTGTAGATAAGAGGCAGCACATGGCACCATGAAGCCATTGCTGTATATACCAGCTGCTTTCAGGAGTGGTGCAGGGCCAGGGCAGGAGTAAACCTGCCTTAACCCCACTGCTCCACCACCCGGAAGTCATCTCAGTTAAACGGTGCCCAGCCAGGACCTGCTTCCTTAACCCCTGTCCCAGCCCTGAACCACCTCCTATACCCAACCTCCTGCTCCAGACAAGAGTTCCCCTGCACCCAAACTCCTTCCCAGAGCTTGCACCCTGAACCCCCTCCTGGACCCCAATTCCCCACCCTGAGCTAAGCCCGCAACCCCTCCCACAATCCAAATTCCTTGGCCCAAGACCAGATCTTGCACCCCAACCTCCTACCCCAGCCTGGTGAAAAAGGATGGAGGAAGAAAGGAGATGAAGTGAGCAGGGTGAGTCCTCAGAGAAGGGGTGGAGCAGGGGCAGGGCCATAAAGAAGGGGCGGGAAGGAAGTGGGACAAGGGCATTTGGGTTTGAGGTAAATCTTACATTGCACTTAAATTGAAAAAATGATCTTGTGGTTAAAAAGGTTGGAGACGCTGAGCTAGTGCACACTCAATAGCATTTTTGATATCTTCAAGAAAAAAAAGCTGCTATCCCTCATGGTCATCTCTTCTCCTGTAGGACTGGCCCTCACACACAGGCGTGGGTAGTATAGTTGTTTGTTCTAAAGCTTCTCAGCTGCCCCACTGACAATGGGGGCAATTGTTCAGCACTGTCAAAGGTTTTCTTCTGTTCTAGTTTCCTGGCATACAGTTCTTGGATAAGGTACCATTAATTAACCCTGGTGTAATTCAGAGGTTGGTTATATTTTGGTAGGAAGGCTTTTGTCCTTCTGTCCAGGAGTCTTTAAATTGATGACTTCTCCAGTTCGGTGAGATGTTCAATAACATTACAATACTAGGTGTGTGCTCATCGAATGCATTAAGGCTTTTTAAAATCAAGCCCTTTATTTGTCCCAGCTCTTCCTTTAACTCATTTGATTGTACGTAGTCATGGCTTGATGTGGTGTTGTGTTTGAACTGATATATCAAAGAGAATTTCCAGATTGTGTAGACTTAGATATGCATTGGGTAGGGACTAAGGAAAAAAGTATATTTTCAAAGCCCCACAGAGAAGATAGAATGACCTAAATTGGTCCTTTTGCCTCACTGTGAAAGGGCGAAGGGTAGTGTTTCAAGACTGTATCTGGAGAAAGTGTATGTATATCTCTATGAAACACATTATAATAACCAAATTTTCTGTTTTGCTTCTAAACCCTGATTTTGTGTTATGTGGAAGTCCTCTCTGAAAACACCCACTTAGATACAGCTTTCTAGACTTCTTTCAGGAAAAGAATGTGCTCTGATAGTCTCCATCCCAGTCAAAAGATACACTGTTATATTTCAGTAATTCTTTCAAAGAGCATATCTACATCAAACCAAGTGACCTAATGGAGTAGTTCAGTTGCCCACCTCTGCTGAGAAGATTCAGCATATTTAAGATGGACATAGCATCTTAAATTTAATTGGTCCTCAGACTGAGACTGAATCAGTGTATCTTCTAAGAACCACTTTACAGGGACCTGGAATTATAGCCTTATAAAAAACCCTACAGACCATTCCATGAAATTAACCTTATTAAAGGGATATTGCTTCCATCTGTCTTTAAAATACTACTGTAGAAACTTTCTGTATTATAACTGTCCAGTCTCTTTACTCTCTCTTTCAGAGGAAATCTGGTTTTTATTATTCTTTTTAAGCTTAATCACTTCTCTGTAGCTCTTCCCTGGCTTTTAATCCCCAAACGGAAAGTGGAGGTTCCTGCCCTTAAAAAGAACCTTTACAGTGGGGAGATGGTATAGCTCCTGGGTTCTTTTCTTTGCTCTGCCACTGACTGGATATGTGACTATCATGGTCATGCTATGACCATGACAGTGACCATGAGCAAGGCTTTTTTTCTGCGCCTCCATTTATACATCTTGAAACCCAACTTGAACCTCATCAGTTTCAGAAGATGGAAATAAGAGTTTTGATCTTTACAATAAAATGACAGGAAGAATTAGTGTTAAAGGTACATTTTTGGCAATCTCTGGCCCTGATTCTTCATTGCTTGATATCTTATGATGTTATTTGCACTTGTGTGACTCAGGCTATGTGTACACTGCACAGTTATTTCGGAGTAAGCTATTCTGGAATACTTATTCCAGAATAGCTTATTTCAAAATAGCACATCTACATTGCAGGGAAGCCTCAAAATTAGTCTGGGGCAGGCTTCCCTAATGTAGATGTGCTACCTCAGTTTAGCGCTCTAGAAGGAATAACTTAGAGTGGCCCTGGTGAGGGGCTATTTCGAAATAGCAGAAGTGGAGCTCATGCCTTATCAAAATAGCTATTTTGGAGTAAGCATTATTCTTCTTTGTTTACAGAAGTCGGAATAAGCCGTCTGTTATTCCAAAATAACTATGCGTCTACACAGCAATTCCGTTATTTTGAAATAACAACCGTTATTCTGAAATAACTTTTCTGTGTAGACACACCCTCTAAGTGTAAAATGTGGTGGTGGGATGTGGTAGTTTCACAAAGACTCTGTAGTTTCAGTGACTGCAAAGGTCAGGCACAGTAGAAAATACTGTCCCTATTTTTCTATTGTTTCAAAAATATTTTTTCTTCCCACGGTTGCTCTGTGAAGGAGCTAGGCCACAGGAGACACTGACTATACAGAGGAAGCAGAGAAACTACTATGTACAAAGTTTTGTCAACTGCACAAAGTAAATCAACCTTCAAAACAAGAAAAATATTTCTTCTATACTTTGGTGGGGCTCTTGTAACAAGTAAATGGAATATTTTTATGAGCAAGTGGGTGCTTTTGAGCTGTGTCCTTTTAACCACTTTATAGGTGTGTTGTGAGCTTTAATGTTTGTACAGTGCTTTGAGAAGGAAAGATGCTACATATGCCCAAAATCTTAATGATGAACAGGGAAACTGGTAGCCCCTCTCTCTGTGATTCATGATTAGTCCTTTTAGGATTGGAGAAAAAATAGAATGTGTTTACAAGGACAATTTTAAACCATGTTGAACTATTTGAATTTTTATCTCTAGCAAACAAATCTTCTAAGCTTAAGGTGTAGATCATTAGGCATTAGATTCAAGGCTGACTGAGTGACTGATGCTGCCAGATGCTATTCAACACCTAGAAATCTGTTTGGTTTCCATGCTGTTTCCAATCAGTGAAATCAGTATAAAAGGGCAGTACCAGAACTGGTTCCTTCCCTCCCACTCCATCTTAGAATCTGTCAGTTCAGTGCCCTGCAGATAGAATTCAGCTGGCATTTGTTGCTAAGAGGAAAGACTAGACATCTGTTCTTCCAGGGAATGGGAAGGAGGCCCTCATGAGGAGGGGAAATCTAATCCGGTTATTATGCAAACATATACTTGGTGATAACAAGATCAGTACGTTAAGAGCAACGTGAGATGACCAAATCAAACTCTATTCCTGATTTACAGACAGCCTAATATATAACTGTTTCTTTAGATTCCTGGATGTTACATGCCACCATAGATTCAGAAAAACTCTATGCCTATTTTAGTCGTGCAGTATGGACCCATAAAATTGTGGACAGCTATAGGAGGAATGGCTAACAATTAGATTGTAAACTTGTCATGGCAGGGATTCTCTTTGTTTGTATATCAGCATCCAACAGCCCCAATCTCAGATGGGGTCCTCAGTGCTACAAATTGTAAATAAAGGCACAATTTCAACAGAGTCACATGGTGGAAAAGCCAAATGGTGTGGGGTTCTGACTGTGCCTATACAGATCTTAGACAATAGAAATAGAAGATGATGTTCTGAACAGAGCAAGTCAACTTTCAGAATTTTGACGTTTTTTATTTTATTGCATATTTGATTTTTGGCCTTCCCGTCCTTCACTAGCTGAAAAAGCTTTTCAGCCCACTAGACAGCTGGCTGAAATGTCTTGACTACCAGTGTTTTTCATTTCATCACCCTTTGGAAAAATTCCTATTGCTGCTGTTCTTTTCAATCAGCTGTAGCCCAGGGAAGCCCATCGATATTAGTTAGGATTTTGAGAGAGAGGGAGGTGATTGTGTCTAGGGTGTTGTCAGAGCAGAAGGAATTCCAATACAATACTCCTAAAAACTTAAAGATAACTTGTTGAGCTCATGAGCCTGGTCACATTTGTGTGTGTGTGTGTGTGTGTGTGTGTGTGTGTGAGAGATAAGACTGGGTAGCCTTAAAACAGGAGATGAGAATGGCTTTAAATAAAAAAGAAAAGCTCCTTTCTTTTTCTCCTCCTGACTAGATAACACACAGGCAGGATCTTGAGAAAAAGAATGTTGCTTGTGCTAGAAAGTCACAATAGGTTTTTTACTGCATTTCAAAATGACTCCAACATTATACAAAATGAAATATTCCTCCCTTTGACACGGATTAAGCCGTGAACTAAAAAATAACCTTCAACCAGGCTCGTTGACAAGGGGGGCAAAGGGGCCAACTGCCACAGGACCCAGAAATTCACAGGGACCTGGGGCTCCTCGTGGCAGCAGCTGGAGCCCCAGGCCCTTTAAATTTCCTGCTAGAGTGCTGTGCCATGTGCTCTGGGTGGCACTGATGGCCGGGGATGGGGCGGCGGGGGGGGGGAGGAGAGAGGGATGGTACTGAGGGCTGGCTGCCCCACCCCTGGCCTTTCTGCCTAAGGCCCCACCACTTTCAGGGACATAGAGCCGTCCACCCCCCTACACCTTACCCAAGGGCCTGCAGAAACTGCAGCTCCCCTACCTTCGATCCTCCCTTCCTGCTGGGAACCAGTCCAGAGGCGTATGAAGAGAGGCTAATGAAACAAATGGTTGGTCTGAAGCCCCAGCTGCCATAGTTTGATAATGAAGAGTGGAGGAAATAACCTGGCCCATCACCTTCCTCCTGTGGCTCTTCTCTCTCCTTACTTCCCTTTAACTGCAGCACAGGTCGGAGAAGAGCCGAAGGGCTAGTTCAGAATGCCCTCTGCTAGCTGACTCAGTAAATTGGATATGATGGAAGTAAATTGCAAATGCTGCTACTGTGTCATATGTATTTTAAGATATTTGTTTAAATAGCAGAGTCTGCATAGATGACTGTCCCTGTACCTCAATGTGGGGACTGGTGCCAAAGGCACCACTGAACAATTGTTAAGCTAATGGCTCAAGATGCCGGTTTCAAGAAAGGACTGTACAAAGAGGGGTGATATCCAAAGCATACTGTGGGGAGAAATGGATCATTGGTTCCTCCTCCCTTGCCCAGTGAAATATGTTTGGTGAAAGTGTGCTGCTCTGCTCAGAGGCTAATTTGAGATTGGACTTGAAAACCGACTACCTCCAGCTTTCACCTTTGAGATGAAGATGGAGAATTTGGGGGAAGGGAGAAAGAAGTGCCGGGCTCAGAGAAATCAGCCAATAATTTTCTAGACAAGAGGTGCTAGACGAGGTCAATGGGTATGGAGAAAGGCCAAAGACAAAGGAGTGACGGATGCTGTTAAATGCCCACTACCATGATCAGGGGAGACCAATCTAGCCATATGCCATTCTGCTACATAGATCAAGGAAAGTTGGCAACTCATTCCAGAATTTTCATTGCTTACTGTAAAAAGACCTGGACGCTCACATCCCAGGCTGATACCTTTCTTCCAGTAGGTACAAAAACTTGTCTTGATGTTCAAGTCACATTGGAAAATAGGGTTAGACTATTCAGAAAGCCTTAGCTGTCTTTGCCTCAGGGGCCATTGGGGGCCTACAAAGCCTGAGGATTTAATAAGAAGTAGTACCTGTAATCATTGTATTGTTACAAACCTAGCAATGCTGGGGTCTTAATGGTGTCATTTGCATCTTCCTCCTCACCCTTCATGAAAGCTTTGCTGGAGAGGCAGTAGTAGAGTTTCTGGGTCACTCATGGCTCATGTTGGCAGAGGAGTTCAGTTCTAGTCTCCTGTAAACATGAAGCAGCTCAGGGAGTGTAGCATTGAGTCAGTGAGTGGGATACACTCTCTGATGTGGAAGCAATGCTGGATTTATGCACAAGATAAGATACAGTTTAGGGCCCAAGATTGAGGGGCCTCTAAATTAAAAAAAAAAAAAAAAAAAAAAAAAAAGAATATTAGTTGCATCTTCACCTATGTACTCATGGATATGCAAACACAAAACTTTATTTCTATTTTTGTTGTCCTTTTCTGTTAGCATTACCAAAAATGTGTATTATTCTATAGGGCCTCTTAACCTCTGCCCAGGGTTGGATTAAGATATGCTAAGGTCCTATGCTATTCAAGATATCAGGAGTAATCCCCACATAGGCAAATGCCAGTTTTTGGGGTGAAAGGAAGCAAGAGTATAATAGTATTATTGCATGTGGTGGGAGTGCAGCACAGGACTGAGAGTATCGGTGTTCACCCATGGGTGAAGGGGTATCAGTTGGATGGTACAGCAAGGCTGTTACTCTGAGATATAGGGGTTCCCAAATTGCAGTATGCAGGTGTGGCGGCACGTCGGGGTCCCCCGACTCCTGCACCCCCGTAATGGCACGGACAGACTCCACCAGCCAGTAGAATAGAGGGAGTTTATTGCTTCTTCAGGATACAGCACAGCACAGATGTCATCTGGTTACAGGAACCGGGCCTAGGATGCCTCAGCCCCCCTTGAGATGGGGGATGCTGGGCCCCTAAATTCCAGCCCCTTTCCCTAGGCCGTCTCCTCCATGATCCCAGCCAGAAACTGCCCCTCTCTTCTAGCCCTGTCCCCCTTGCCAGGCCTGGCCTCGCCCCCTTCCTTTGTTTCTCTCCCTGGGAAGTAACTGGTCGGACCAGTTGAGAGACCCTTGCATAATGACTCATCCTCTGTCCTGCTGGGCCGTGCTTTGTACAAACAGCTGTCAGCGGGGGGTCACTCACAGCCCACTGCCCAGCATAGCAACCAGCAAGGTACCCACACTACATCACAACAGGACATCTCCAGGGGGCACGTGGGAGAAATTGTATAATAGTGGATTTTATTTATTTTATGTATAGCATTTTTCATACTAGGCTCCTTAGACAAAGCTTTAAAACTCTGGGAATTTTTTTTATAAAATACTAGAAGATTTATCCAGCATTGCTTGGGTCCTTAATTCAAATAAGATTTTTGTTTTTTCTTCATTTAAATCATTGTTCTGGGGGTGGGACTAGGGATGAGGGGTTCAGTATGCAGGCTGACCCAGTAAAGAGGAAAACTCCAGCCCCCTCTCACCTTAGTAGCTTGGGGCCAGTTAAGAAGTGACTGTCCATGGCCGCTGCAGTGGGCACAGCCAGGGGAGGGGCACTTGTCCCCTAGCTGGGGAACGGACAGACAGACACAAAAATAGACAATCTCTCTGAAATATATGGTAAGTAGCTGTCCCTTTCTCCACCCCTGCCCTCTGCTGGTCCCAAGGGGTTATAGCTGTCCCCATCTCCACCCCCTTGCTGTCCCCTGTGGTTATTTTGCAGTAGAACACCCTCTTACCAGACCCTTCTCTTTCCATGTTATGAGAAACAATCAAATTCCACTCCTATCCCATTATCCTGGCACAATCAAACTCTTATCTTGCCATAAGCTATGATAAGAGGAAACTGCATACCAAATTTGGTGGTTCCTTTACTGTTTAGAAGGGGTTCTTGAACAAATGGACTCACCGAAGCACATTTCTCAAATACAGAGTAAAAAATGGTAGCTAATTTACTTAAAAATGTACCAATGAGAACACAGACCCAGATGTATAAAGCCCTCACCTCCAGTCATGGTACAGTGCTGGTTCAGTTGCTAAGCAACTGTCCAGTCTCCTGAGCTCAGAACTTAGGGTTGTTTTTTTCCTCAGTTGTATGTGTTGCACTGTTAATATATCTGTATGCAATAGTGACACATGGACAGATGGCTAACAAAAGGCAGTGTGAAGAAGAACACAAAGGCTCAGAGATGAGGGCAGTGGCATACAGGTGGCTGTAGATTTGGAAGGGACTATGAAATGAGAAATGTTTGATAACTTCTGATGGACACAGTTCTACTTGGCTTTTTATTTGAGAGGGATGCTTTTGTTGTCCTATACTTCCATTGCCAGTAAAGATCTGTAGCCAATGGCCTCTACAGATCAATCTTTTTTTTCCACCATATGTCTTCAAATTGTTTTTAAAAAAAAAAGCTACAGTCTTCACTTGTAACCTACCTAACAGGCAAGTTAAAGAGAGAAGTCACATTTCTCTGCTCTTGTGAGACTAGAGTCTGTAATGGTAAAACAATGCAGCTATGCCTATGACTTCCCCTCCCAGAAGCTGCAGAACGGTTATTTTGTGCTACCCTTTGATTATGATTTACAAAAGAAGCTGGTATGAGAATAAAAGCTCCACCACTAACAGTAGTTAAGGCAGGCCAGGTGGAAGGCTGAGGCACCAGCTAGAGAGCTGCAATCACTGGCATTATTTGGAGAGTCCCACTGGCTGGTCTGTCTGCCTTTTTTTTTTTGTACTGCAAGCTCAGGAATAAACTCAGTAACAATATAGTAACAGCTATATGGGGGACACATTTTCAATTGTGTGTGTGTTTTTGTGTGTGTGTGTGCGTGCGTGCGTGTGCGCGCGCGCGTTCATTTGTTTCCCCATGTTTCATCCATAAATCACTCTGCAATTAAGAACTGTGCCTGATGTCGTCTTTTTCCTCTGGCTTGGAATTTTGCCTCCATCACCTCCACAGATACATCATGATGCCACTTTAACTTATTTACTTTTGACCGTGTCTAGCAACAGACACGTAACAATGACAGAGCATTGGCAATATGGGAATCATATTACTTCCTTTGACTGTGCTTCTTGGGAGCTTTAAAAATTGCCTCTTTTGCAGCATTTGTTTGGAATATCTTTTCAGTGTGGTTGTGAATGTTGTGATTAACAATAGATGAGTCAGAATCCTGGGACTTTAAAATTCATGAAACGCCTAATGATAAACTTGAAAACATTTCACCCAGAAGCATACACTTCCATTGCTATAGGCACAAAGTGATGGATACCGTACTAAACACATTAAAGAGGCTACCAAATAGTAAAAAGTATTCTTTTAAACTAATCCATAATGGCAGTAAGTAATCTCACCTTTCCTGATCAGATGATGATTGACTGAAGGGCTGGGTTTGTTGCCAGTTCATGTCCTAGACTTTAAGGCCAGGAAAGATCACCTGTTGATCTATGCATTACAAACATAATTTTCAATTTTTCTATAGTGCGGGCAAGCTCCAATAGTCACTGAATGCATCATGATCTAATAAGTTGACCAGAGGTCTCAGATCATAACATGACCTTACTGGGTCTGACAGTTCCTGGGTCTGACCTTCCACAATCATCTTGGTCAACTCTGAACTGAAGTCAAAGATCAGACATCTAATGCATGAGTTGAAAATCAAGGACGCACTGGTGTGTGACCATGGTTCCTGACAGACCATGCACAGGGCTCTATCTACTTGTGATGGGGTGTGCATACCCCGCACAAACCACAGGGCCGGCTCAAATGCTCCCTCGCTTGGGCCAAAACTTTGAAAGGTCTCAATTCTGCCCTCCTTCCTCCAGCACAGCACTCCTCCATCTCAGTGCATCTAGAGCAGAGAGAATAGATATTCACTAGCAGCAGACACAATTTTCTACACTCTGGGTCTTAGTGGCACCCTCCCCCCACAGTCTGGCACCTGAGGCAACTGCCTCAGTTTGCCTCATGGTAAGGCCAGCCCTGACAAACCAGGTGGGGTTAAAACCCTGTGGTGGAGGAAGTCCCACTCTTCCACCCAGACAGGGTATTCTCCAAATGCTGGAGCAGTATAAAAGAGAGCTGGCCACCAGAGGAGAAGCATCTCCAGTAGGAGCTTGAGAGCTATGCCAGACACAAACCCAGATGACAGGAGCCAGGAACCCCGGAGACCACTGTGAGCTACCAGTGCCAAAGGAGCTCCAGGGAGAAGCAGCTTCAGGGGAACCAGAGGAACCAGAAACTACATGGGGCACCACCCCACCAACACCAGTAGTGACCCAGGGAGGGTGTCAAAGTGGTGTCTCCCAGCCAGGGGAGCTCGGCATGTTTTGGTTGGACTCCCCGCCGAGCGAGTGGTAGAACACTGTGCTACTTACAGGGCCCTGGGTCAGGATCCAGTGGAGGAGGGTGGGTCCAGGTCCCCCTACCGGGGCTGTTGCCTCCAACTTATTGATGCTGCTCTGAGCTAAGGGCTCCCCTGTTATTGACTCTGGCTGTTAGACTGCGTTGCCTTGTGTTAAAGGGCCACTCCCTATTGACTGTGCTCAGTAGGCCATGCTGCGCTGAGCAAAGCACTATCCCACTTCATTGACTCTGGCCATAGGGACGTGCTACACTGACCTAAGGCTTGCCCTGTGAACGATAGCCTTAAGGTTGTACTACCCTCGATCCAAGGGGTATTTTTTCACCGATTAAGAGACATTGCCAATGACCTGGCGATTGACCAGGCGGCATTCACACCCCGAGCACCTGCACCCAGCAAGCTGGGGTGTGCATATCAGCGACACTACTGCTCATTTTATAAATATGAAAGTGGCATTACTGTAATAAATTCTGCTACTCCTGATGTAGCCATTTGGCCTGATCAACTTCAGGTGAAATTAGTTTCTGCTCTGAAAAAGAACTGCTCCAAACCAATGGATCATCTACCCTAGTAGTCTGTCTTCTGACTATGCCAGATGGTTCAGAGGAAATTAACAGATCAGGGCAATTTCAAGTGACCCATCCTGTTGTCCAGACCCATCTTCTGGCAGTCAGAGGCTTAGGGACACCTAGAGCATGGGGTTGCATCCCTGATACCTAATTCTTTTTTGAACCCATTTACACTTCTGGTCTTCACAACATCCCCTGGCAACAAATCATGTGAAGAAGTACTTCCTTCTGTTTGTTTTAAACCTGCTGCTTATTAACTTCATGGGGTGACCCCTGGTTCTTACGTTATGTGAAGGGGTAAATACCAATTTCCTATCCCCTTTATCCTCTCCATTCATGATTTTATAAACTTCTATCATATCCTTCCTTAGTCATCTCTTGTCTAAACTGAATGGTCCCAATCTTTTTAATCTCTCATATGAAAGCTGTTCCTTACCCCAGTCATTTTGGTTGCCCTTCTCTGAATCTTTTTTCCAATTCTAATGTGTCTTTTGAGATGGGGGTGACCAGAACTGCATGCAGTTTTAGGGGCGAGCTGTTGATTTAGATAGTGGAATTGTGATATTCTCACTCTATCCCTTTTTATAATGGTTTCTAAGGTTCTGTTGGGTTTCTTGATTGCTGCTGTACATTGAACGAATGGTCTCAGAATAGCATTCGGGATGACTCCAACATCATTCTGGAGTGGTAACAGCTAATGTGGACTCCACCATTTTGTACAGGTAGGACAGGATTATGTTTCCTAATGTGCATTTCTTTGCATTTATCAACACTGAATTTCATCTGCCATTTTGTTGCCCAGTCATTGAATCAATGAGATCCCTTTGCAACTCTTCACAGTCTGTTTGGGACTTAACTAACCAGAGTAATTTTGTATCAACTATAAACTTTGCCATGTCACAGTTCCCCCCCCCCCCCCACACACACACACTTTTTCAGATCACTTTTGAATTTATTGAACAGCATTCATCCGCAGGAAACCCTGCTATTTACCTCTCTGGATTGTGAGAACTGGCCTTATTCCTACCCTTTGTTACCTGTCTTTTAAGCAGTTAATGATCCATGAAAGGACCTTCCCTCTTACCACATCACTGCTTGCTTTGCTTAAAAGCCATTGGCTAGGCCCTTGTCAAAGGTTTTTTGAAAGTCCAGGTACACTATATCGATTGGATCACCATTGTCCAGGAGACATTTTTATAAGGACTTGATCCTATTAACAATTTAACATGCATGTCCTTGATTTTAATGAAACTACTCATCAGGTTAAAATTAATCCTGTGCATAGGTATTCAAAACCTTAGGAGTTAAAATTATTTTTATTAAAAACTTTCTAGTGGCATAAAAATCTTAGAGGCTGTTTGCTGTGAAGTGACAGTGCTAACAATGAAAAGTTATTTAGACCTTTAATCCACTAACAAAGTTATTCTGAACATTTTTACAAACAGGCCAAAATTTAGGCTCACAAGTCCATATTTATACATCCAAATAAATTTCAATGCACAAGCTCCATTGACTTCAAACTGCAAACAATGAGACAGTATGGAGTGCTCCTACCTCTTGAGACTTGTTGGAGAAGTTCAGTATTTTGGAAAATGGTTCTGGTGGCAAACACAGCACTTGCCGTGTGCATTGTCACCTTTGGGTTGTGTTTTCTCAGTCAGGTTGTTCTTGGATTTGTCTTTGTCTGCACAGATGCTCATTTTAAGCAGAAAAATACGTAAAAGCTGAAAGTCTACTAACAATTAAGAAATTAAAGCATCCATTTAAGGAATTTAAGACTATAAAATGGGAAGGAGGAGACTAACGACAATTAAATCTGCTTTAAATTTAAATCTGCTTTAAATTTTTAAAAATAGATTTCTTTAATGTTGTTTTTTTTTTTGGAGGGGGGGGGGGGACTTTTTTTACTGTGGGGCTGGGAAAAGCTTCTCTACCAAGACAGTAAAGCTGTTTTCAGTCCAAGTGAAAACAGGAAGTGTCATAAGTCTCATGAGAGCTTGTTCTTGCAAGATTTTTCAGTTTAAGTTTACAGACGCAAAACAATCTCAGTAGTCTGGCTAATGTCCAGATAATCACCTGAATTTTAGCTGTTTTTTATCTGACTAGAATGGCTAACCCTCTGGAGATTTGCCCAGCAGGTTGTACAACACTGTGCAACAGAGTGCTGCACACTGTGATGTTTTCTGCTCCTGAAGATCTTTATCATTTTCACAATGGACCTGTTGTAACTGTGAATGATGAGCATCCTCAACTATTGGCCTCATCAAGAGTTAAGGGAACTTGCAGCTTGTAGGATTTTCCTAAGAAAGCAAAATATCTTCATATATTGTACCACAGTTATCAAATTGGAGTACACAGTATAGCAATCAAGGGAGCAGTCTGGCTGCAATTACTCTTGGGTATACTTTTATAAGTAAGATTTAGAACACAGGAGCTGTTAAACTAGGTGTGTTGGACCCAATTCCAGAAATTGGTATCTCAGCAGAGCAGGTTATTGGTGGCCAAGCCTAGTGGTCAAAATAGAATTGGATCTAAAGGCCCATGCCAGGGGTTGAGATGGAGTCGGAACCAGGAAGCTGGGTTGAAGGTCAGCACTGGAATTGGAGTCCAAATCCCAGAGCTATAAGACCAATAGAATCAGAGTCAGAAGCCTCAGCCAAGGCACCCTAAGTCACTAGTCAATTCTGAAAATGTAAGAAATTATCTAGCAATGCAGTCAGACTGAACAGAAGAAGCTGGTGAACATGAGGTGACAAGAATGGATCAAAGGCTGCCCTTGAAAGAGTTACAAGTTATGAGCCAACTGTTGCAACAAATCTATGATCTCCCAAAAAGAGCACGTAGACTTTACATCCAGAAGGGGCCATTGTGATCATCTAGTCCAGTGCTTCTTAAACTGCAGTCAGAGGTATGCTGCAGAGAACAGAGTTCAAAATGGCCACCCTTAAAGGGGCAGGCGACCTTTTTTTTTTTTTGGCTCAATAACTTTTCCCCTGATCCTTTTTTTTTTCTCAACAAAAAATCCTTGGTGTTCCTCATAAAAAAAAAAATTGTTTGGTGTTCCTCTATCTTAAAAAGTTTAAGAAATACTGATCTAGTCCAACCTCCTGCATATCTCTGACCACAGAACTTCACCCCACCCTCTTCCTGTTACAGACCCATAACCTCCGGCTAAGTTACTGACACCCTCCAATCATGATTTTCAAGATTTCAAGTCAGAGAATCCATCATGTACTCTAGTTCAAACCAGCCAGTGACCTATGCCGCATGTTGCAGAGGAAGGTTAAACAAAACAAAACAAACAAAAACCCAAAACCAAACAAGGTTTCTGCCAATTCCATGCCAACCCTACATATTGTGAGCAGTTAAACCCTGAGCATGTGGGAAAGAACCACCAGGCAGATACCCGAGAGAGAATTATGAGTAGTAATTCAGGGTATATCTACACAGGGATAAACATGCAGATGGCCCAGGTCTGCTGGCTCAGGCTCACAGAGCTCCATCTCTGGAGATGAAAAAATGGTGTAGATGTTTGGGCTGGAGCCAAAGCTCTGGGGATCCTATCAGACCATAGTAATAAGTCTCATATTGTCCCTCTGGGTTAGCAGCTAGCAGACAGGGGGAGCGGGGGTAGGGCAGTTTACCAGCTTGGCCCAGCAGTGTGAATATTTACTCTACACTACTGTTTCAACAGAGGCTAATTTTTAATTTTAAACTGGCCTGGCTGCACTTCTGCTGGCTTTGAGCAGCTTGCTAGGTGGTAGGCACAGTCCTGTAGGGCCAGGGCCAGGGTTGGTAACAGGGCTTTTAGCCTGTCTTTTCAGCAGAAAATTCTGAAGGATTTTCAAGTGGCTGAAGTGGGATTGTCCTAATTCTGCTCTGGGAATGGTTCCAGCGGGAGCTATGACTGTGCAAGGGTTGCAGGAATGAGCTCTCCATGCTTTATCTAAATAGTAAACAGTGGCATTTTCTTGTCTGATAAGTCTGCCTGGAAGCTGGTTTACTCACTCTGCCATTAGAGACCAAGTCCAGCTGAGGGCATAGGTGAGGTGGTTATTTGGCAAGCTGACCCTTCTCAGGACATGACAAACAGTAGGGGGTCCGATATTAAAAATCCCCTGCATAAAAATATTTTCCCCTGCATTCCTCAGGTCTAGCTCATCCACACCTTGATTCCTTAGCTCAAGCCTACCCTTTCCTCTTTGGTTGCAGCTGTCCCCAGCTGCGTCATGGGAAATGCTAGGAAATAATCCTGTGCTCTCCCTATCTCGATCTTGCACTCAGACCTGCAACTGGAGTTTGTATTCAAAATGTAACAACCCCAGTTTCAGTAACTAGGTGACTAACATAACCAGTTCAATAGTTCAGATAGCTCTGCCTCAAGTCGACATTCTACCTACAGCACAAAAGGCCCAAGGCGATAGAAGAAACTTCTTTTGATACTGCGTATATGTCATATCCTGTTACATTCAGGACTGAAAGGTAAATCTTTTGGCTGAGTTAAACCTTTTCATAGTCTGTTTGTTTAAAGGTTAGTGATGAGTTGGCATTTATTTGACTTGTTAAGCTATTGTATGTTTGTAAATTGTAAAGAGATGCTAGCTTTGCAGCAGACCAGGTTGAAAATAAGCAGTTTGATAGAGCCAAATTTTGAATATAGCCCAACAAGGTGCTTGAAAAGCAGACACATTTGTATTGAAGGAAATACTGATAAGAACAAATTTGCTCACTGATGTGTGGTGGTGTTGCTGCTGGTCTCGGAAACTCCTGTGTACGTGACACCAGCAGAGTGTGTGGTTTCCTGATTGATAAAGACCACAGGCTTGGTTTGGTGGTTAAGGTGTTCGGCCAGGCTTATGGTTGACAAAGCATGCTCCTAGTACCCCAGCTCAGTGGTTGTAGGCACATTGATGTGTGTGGCCGTGACTAAGTACCACCTCATCAATGGAACAAATGCCGTTCCTTAGGCCACTACAAAGGCTATGTCTAAATTACATTCCTCTTCCAAAAGAGGAATGTAAATGAGCCCAATTGAAAATGCAAATGAAGTGGGGATTTACAAATCTCGCGCTTCATTTGCATAATCACTTGAGAGCGCTTTTTTGAGAGAGGGTTTTTCGAAAAAGAAACTGCAGCCTAGACGGAGTTCTTTCGGGGGAAAAAACCCTTTTTCGAAAGAACCCATACACCTCATTTTTTCAGGAGTATGAGTTCTTTCGAAAAAAGGTTTTTGTTTTTTTGTTTTTTTGTTTTTTAAAGAACCCCATCTAGACTGCGTCTCTCACAATTATGCAAATGAAGCGCGAGACTTGTAAATCCACACTTCATTTGCATTTTCTATCGGGCTCATTTACATTCCTCTTTCGGAAGAGGAATGTAGTTTAGACGTGCCCAGAGAGATCAGTGATTTCCACTTTGATAGACTGGTACAAACATGTTACATATTGCACTCTAGATGCTAATTACCACGTTATACTTAGTACCTGCTAGTTTGAACAGAACATTCTCACCATTATCCTGTCATTCCTCCTTATCCTATGAGGGGTCTGTGTGTCACTACACCATCTTCTAGGAATATGACTACGCAGATATTTGAGACCTCTGGCAATTTCTGTACCATCCTCTCAGGTCAGGAATGTGCTTACATATTCAGTGTGTTGCTATTCTGCCAAGGCCAGGCCTATTCTAGTTCACAAACCTTGGTTTATACTGTTAGGTCTTTCTAGGGGCCCAGCAATGCTTACAACATGTAGTAGGCACCTTGTTAATAATGTGGAATAGTGCTTATTTAAGTGCAGACCTGAAATACATTTTAGCAGCGATCATGCTCCCAATATTAGCCCTGGACTGTAAAGGGTGTTTTTACGTTAAGAGAAATTTATTTGCAGCTAGTATTTTTTTCAAGATTTTTCCCCGCTGCTGCTTAATTTTTCCTTGTGTATGAAATAAAACCTGTTTTTCAATAAATGATTTTAAATATTGATAAAGAGCTATTAGTGTAATGCAGCCACTGCACAATAGATTGGGATTTGGATTCCGAAGGAGGGGTGGGGAAGCAGCAGACTGTTCAGGAACTATTACTAATGATGGGAAATAGCACATTTCTTAATCACAATAGCTTTATATTGGGCTTTCCACTACAGGCTTCTAAGACTGATTACTGTCCAATGGCAGCTAAGTTTGCCTGTGAAAGGGAGAAATGAGCATTTTTAGTGACCCCTTCATATGTGTCTAAAGATACATTCACTTTGGTGTCATCAGATATCTTGGCACTAGCACCTTTCACAGGAGTTGCTGCCATTTGGGAAGGAGAAATAGTGCCATCTGGAGGCTACTGTGTGATTTACCGAGATAAAAATGCAGTGGGAAAAACACTCCTCCATGTGTCACTGGTGCACCTGAAAGTCTCTTTGGGTTCTGCTCCAAAGGAATGTACGTGGTGAAGTGCACAAGTGCACGCCGAGGTACTGCAACAAGTGTTCTTGTTAAATGCTCACATCTCTCCTAAAAATGTGATCAACACTTGGGCAAGCCAGTTACAACAGGGTCCTACCTTTTAGTGCAACACAATTAAAAATTAACCAAATAGTATTAAAGACGTCGTTTTACAATGTTGTCTGAAATTAAAGGCAACCGTATTACTTATGTAGACATTATATAGAGCAAGGGTGGGGAACCCCTGCTCGGGGTCGTTGACCCACAGGAAAAAAAACCAGGGCCACACCCAGCCTGGGGGTGGGGGAGGCAGAGGCTCAGGGCTTCCTATAAGCTCCAGATTGGGGCCAGAAATGAAGGTTTCAGGTGCCAGAGGAGGCTCTGGGATGTGGCAGGGGGTTGGGTGTGGGCTCTGGGGGAGGGAGGCCTTGGGATGAGAGGTTTGGAGTGCAGGAGGAAGCTCTGGGCTGGAGCCAAGGGGTTTGGAGTGCAAAAGCAGGCTCAGGGCTGGGGCAGGGAGCTGAGGTGTGATCTGTGGGTGTGGGATCTGAGGGGGGTCAGGGGGTTGGGGTGCGGAAGGAGGTTTGGAGTGAGGGCTCCGGGAGGGAGTGAGAGTGCAAGAAGGTGTTCTGAGCTAGGGAGAGGATTGGAATGCAGGAGGGAGCAGAGCCAAGGGGCAGGCGCTGTAGGTAGCCTCATTCACAGCTGGTCATTAGAAATACAGTTGGATAGTTCTATTACAATATCTAAACTGGTGGGTTGTTTTAGCTGAAAGATGTGCTTATGCTGTCTGGAGTGGCTCATGACCATGAATGCCTACCTCGGATCAGACTATCAAAAACTGGGCAAGCCACCCAAACTAGTGGGATTTCACCAAGCTAGTAACACGTGTGAACTCCTAGATCACTACACCAGTCTTACCAGGGAGTCACTCTCCCTTAGATCATGGGTTTTCAAATGTTTTTTTTCTCGTGACTCAGTTGAAGAAAATCGTTGATGCCCACGACCCAACATCATTTGACTAGAGTGTGTGCTCCAGGGTGGGGCCTAGGATGAGAGCTTTGAGGCATAGGAGGTGCTTTGGGGCTGGGGAGCGGCTCAATGCTGGGGCAGCAGGGGCTTACCTTCAGGGGCCTACAGCAAGTTCCTAGCCAATGGGAGTGTGGAGCTAGTGCTCTGAGCAGGGGCAGTGGGCAGAGCCATGTGCACTCTCTTCCCCACACACCACCTGGGGGCCGGGCCTGTTGCCGGCAGCTTTTGGGGCTCAGCTCAGTCTGCGGTGCCAAGACAGGCAGGCAGCTGCCTAAACACCCCCACTGGTCACCTGATCACCCTGCAGCAATGAGACCCAGTGCCTGACATTCCACGACCCAGTACTGGGTCACAACCCTAAGTCTGAAGCCTGCGACCCAACATCATTTGACTGGAGTGTGGGCTCCAGGGTGGGAACTTTGGGGCCTAGGAGGGCACATTCACATTGCTTCCAGTCCCAAGAGACCAGTCACTTAACTTCAGATCAGTTGGTACCGAGGTTTTACATCAGACGGTGCCTGTAGCCCATCCTGTAATAAACTATTTCCAGGTTTATTTATTAGGGAAAAGGAACAAGAGAGTTATTTACAGGTTAAAGCAAACAAATACCTATATAAACACATGAGCTACTCTCTAAATCCAAAGTGTGACAGAGTTGTGATGGTCTCTCAATTCCAAGTGTCTTTCGGGGGCACCCAGGACGCCGGCCCTGAGGGTCTCTGGCTTCAGTTTAGAGTATCTGGCCCTTCAGAGTTCAAACAGCCAAAAAGATGAACATTTTTCCTTTAACTTTGTTTTATTTCCTTCATACAGATTTCCAAGTCTACCAGATGAGCTTCCTTGCGGGTTGCATTTCCCAGATGAAATAGGGCCATTCACCAATCCTGTGCATTGTGTTGTTCCTTTATGATCCATCTGATTTTGATAGCTCTTCTGGATGGGCAGATTCCCATGCTCAAATTGATAAGTTCAGAGGCAGCGTTTTCAAAGTTACATTGCATGGAATATAGACATTGCAAGTGACATTAATGCATCTGGCAACTTGTAAGCATTTCATGGAATCGAAACACTAAATACATTCTTGTAAGACTAATAGCTATTTCGAGCAAAACTAATATACAGATGAACTGGGTTGGTCTCCACTTGAGTTTGTTAGTTCTTAACTTATGCCTGCAGCCTGGCTGAGACTTGGCATCTGGCCTGCCAGCATCACAGATGTATTTTTTTTGAAAATACTGCAACAAAGGTGGGGAAAGTCAGGGAGAAGAAGAAAGCAATTCCTGTAGACAGTGGTGAAGCTGGTGACATCTGTAGCTCCTAAACATTAAAGTTTGGGGGATGGAGCTTTATATCTTCTTAGCAACATGCAACTAGACAACTTGCAAGTAAATCACCAGGTCTGACGAGCAATTATTTCAGCATGAATAAAAATAAACATACAGAGCAGAAGTCTCGAGTATGACATGTTATTTTTAGGTGTTTAAAGGCTTTAAAGAAAATTAATTGCATTTTAAAATGCTGTCAACTATAAAAGCAGAACAAAGCTTTCTGTAATGACTGCAGCATTCTAAATCCAGCGTAAGCCCCTTTAAACACTGTAAAAACAACATAAGCAATTCTGTTAGTTAAAAATAAAGGGCTAAAACCTTTACTAAAGTTACTTTGGTTTGATGAGCACTCCCTACCTCTATCTGCTCTCCCCGTAGTCCTGCATGGTGGACTGCTCATATACTTCTTACAAAAGATTCTATGTTGCAGCAACTTCGCTTAGACTAAAGGACAGGTAGATGGAATTCCTTTGATTAGTTTCCTAAGTTGACAAAAGCAATTGCTGCAGAATGATGGTCTTTCCTGCTGGGGTCAAGTTTGCTAGTCAGTCAACATGTCCACCATGACAGATTTGTAACCAGACTGTGACACGGGTTGTGTACAGTGTTGTTAATCAGGTGACCTGTGTTTCACAGAGGCTACACACCTGCAGGTCCCACTTACTTTAATGAGGTGGCAGATGCTTAGCATCTTTGAAAATTAGGTTGTTTTTTTAATGTCCAAATAGGTGGGTATAAATGCCTAAAAGGCACCCAAATTCAAAGCTTTGGGTCATTGTTCCTAACTGCATGGGTCCACTGGATTTTGTTACTAATTGTAAACAGGATGGGAATGCATTTGCCAGGCTGAAACTTGGTTCCACTATGGATGGGACCGGCTGACCCCATCTACATAACCAGATTATATGTTCTTCTTTCCACTCAGGTCTGACAGTGTGGGGGGCAGGAATGTCCCAAAGTGACCATGTGACACTTTGTTATAGAGCACTAGAAACTGAGACACTATGGGCTAGCAAACATGAGCCTGGTTCTTCAGCTATTCTGCAGTGGAATCTCTCATTGTTTTCAGTGGGAGCTCGGGGAGCATAACAATTGGAGGACTGACCATTAAAGATCTGAGAAATCAGGGTTTGGGAATCAAGAAGTTTTAAGCAGAAACATCAAGTTGAGCACTAAACTGCAGTATTGCCAACCCCAAACATTCCAAAATAGCCGGTCCCCTCAACATTGCAATTTTGAAAAAGTTGGGTTTCTTTTATTTGCCTTTTAGTTGAAGCCTTTAGGGCTTGTGTTTTGAGGCTTTGCTCTGCAACCACAAGGGCTACAAATGTGTTTAAATGAAAGCTGAAAGTTTCTCACAGTCACATGACTCCAGGTGCTGGTGCTTTAAGGAAAAAAAACCCTCAAGAATCATGATGAAAATCATGAGCAGTGAGATTACTGGGTTTCCGATTACTACCCCGCCCCCGCCCCCTTTTCTAGAGTGCAACATGTACTTCCCACTGTCCCCACCCAGCTCTGCTGGCTGGTGTGGAAGGGAAAGAAATTTACCCCCACCTTTGCCCAGCATTAGCCTTCTTCCCTTGAATTCTAACTGCCTGCACTTGGCTCCTCCATTCTGTTTGCACTGGGAGTATAAATACTCGGGAAAAGGATGGTCTTGAGGCACTGCACTAGAATGCTTTCATATAGATTTATTCCAGGCTCTGCCACATTTTTTGAGGAGTACAGGATCTTTTCAAAAAGGGTTTTATTTTTGAAGGATCCCTGTCTAAACTGCCATTTTTCTATCAAAAAGCCCCGTTTCGAAAAAAACCGTGGCTGCCATTATGCAAATGAAGCATGGGAAATTTAAATCCCGACTTCATTTGCAATTTCAAAGTGTCTAATTTACATCCCCTTTTTTAAGAAAGGGATGTAGTTTAGACATAGCCTTAGAGAGTAACAAAACATGTAGATGGTATTATGAGCTTTCGTGTGTTGCACTTGTTAGTCTCTAAGGTGCTACAAGACTATTTGTTGTTTTTTAAGTTTTTCCATTTACAGACTAACTTGGCTACCTCTCTGAATCAAAATTGCCTCGTATAGCTCTTCTTTATAGGACTCAGAGCAGTAGCCATGTTAGTCTGTAACTTAAACAACAAATAGTCTAGCAGAACCTTAGAGACTAACAAAACATGTAGACGGTACCATGAGCTTTTGTGGCCACAACCCACTTCTTTAGATGAATCGAGTAAGGGGTCCAAAGTACAAATAAATAGCAGAGAAAGAGAAGGGATGGGGAGGGAAAGAGAAGGAAAAAAATACCATAGTTGTTGTCATCTGAAATGGATTGTGCCCATAAAAGCTCATGATCAGTGTTCCCTCTAAGATTTTCCATCCATGAGCAGAGTGAGTTTTGTCTTGTGCACCAATATTGAGGTCATGTGAGCTTGTTCGGATGTGTGACACCATGGCACTTAAGTTATTAACAAATATCTTATATATGGAAAGTCAGAGGCCTCGTCCAGAATCAAATCATGGATGGTAGAATTGGTGAGGAATTTTGTGATGGAATAATATTCATTGTTTGCAGGAAAGGGTCAGTTTTAAGTAATTTTTCAACTTGTAAAATTATGGAAAAATTTTGAAATGATCAATGTTACTTTGACCTTTTCTAAATACAAAAGTCCAGTCTTCTGGTACAGAATAACTTTTCATCTCAGTTTGTAAGTGAAGTATAGTAAAGCAGTTTAAAAATAAAAAATGATCAAAACAAAACATTTGGAAATCATGAAAACAAAAGTTTCAGTTGACTTCAGCTGGATTTTTTTTCTCCAGGTTTTTGGCTTGAGAAATTTGAGATTTCTGTTTTCACCCTGAGTTAGAAGAGGAACATCTTCAGATATTTCAAATTTTCATAAGACACAAAACTCATTTCCTGCCTAGCTCCAGTGGATAACAGTTATATTATCTACCTTGCATTACACAAGATAAATCTTAAAGTATGATCTCTTAAAAAGACATCATCACAAACCCCTCTAAACTGTCTATTTATAGCCAATGAGATAGAAATTAAATGTCAATTTATCTCGCATTTTCCCCTTTGTCTTTGTGTCAGGTCTCTCCCTGATCATCATAACAGGGACTTTAGGATTCAATGCTCCAGGAGTATTCCCTTTCTCCCATTCAGTTGCCATACTCCTTCCTAATAGCTATGCAAGCAAATAAGACAGGTAAGGTAAAATCTGTAATACAGACTCCTAAATTGCAGATTATCTCTTTATTGGCTTTCACTGCTGGAAATACAAACTGGAGATACAAATGCAAATTCATCCGAGGTGTAATATGACTGACATCCATGAAATTATTACCAGTGTTTAATTTGGCCAATAATATTCCCTTTGGCACATGGAACATTTTAGAGGTAGAGATACTGATTTTTAAAATGGGTGAAAGTTGTAAAAGATGTGGACAATATTTATTGTTTTCATTAGAATTAACTAACGTCACTATTAAAAAAGAACCCAAAAATTAAATGTAAAATATCCAGCTGTTAAAAATCAAGCCTAAAGATGATGGAAAAACATTTCAGGAAGATTTCAAGTCATACAGAAGTTAATCTAATCAACACAGCAAACTGCATGCCTCCCTTCTTCCCCACAGCTGCTTTGGCAGCTTTAAAAGTTCCATTTTTGCTTCAAACAGTTTTTTGATCACTGTTCAAAAAAGCTGTTTGAAGAGAAAGTGAAGCCTTTAAATGTTCTGAAACAGACACTTGGATCACTTCCTTTTATTGACAAGATCCAGGAAAGCAACTCTGTGGCATGAGCGTGGACTGTCGGGATTCCTGCAAAATGGATTGTATGGGGCTTGCATACCCACCCACCATATTTTTGAGAACACCAGGAGTGTAAAATGATGAATGGGTTGATATGTTATAGAACTTACACCACATTATACCATTAACTCACATCATCCGCTGCCCTTCCTTCAGCAGGGGCCAGTAACAACCAAATAACACTAAGCCAGACAAATCCCATTTCTATAAACAGAGTTTTAAAATAATGAGTACTATGTATCAGAGGGCTAGTGTGTTAGTCCATGGAGTACTGTGATGAAGCAGTGTTATGCTCATTATGGACTACCACTTGCATTTGAACAGCTCGATTCCTATTAGCTCTCGTGCTACCTCCCAACGTGGCCTCAGCCCCGGCAGCAGCCCCCCAATGCAGCCTTGGCCGCCAGAGCAGCTGCCCCACAATGTGGTCACGGCTCCAGCCCTGACCATGGGAGCAGCCATGCCCCTCACCTTCCAGGTCTAGCAGGAAGGTGAATGCTGCTGTGCAGCTCTGAGAAGGTGGGCGGGCTTAGAACTTTTTGTGTGTGGCCGCGCAGGCTCAGGGAGAACCCTGATCACGATACCATCTACGTTTCTTTAGTCCCTCTAAGGTGCTGCAGAACTATTCGCTGTTTAAGTTCTTTATAGGAGGCTGTGATTTTCTAATATGATAGAAAGTCCCTCAGAAGTCTAGAAGCCAGTTCACTCACTATCACTGGAAGAATGGGAATCACTATTTAAAAATGATGCATACTGCCCATTTGTTTCTCAGCTTGTGAGATAACGGAGCAGAACATTGCCATTTGTCCTAGAGAACAAATTTTCTTGTGTACGTCAGACAAGTGAAAGTTTGGTGGGAAACTTAGTAGTTTGTTGGGAAGATAGGGGCTTATTTATTTATGATGCCTGTCTGAGATGGTGACCATTGACCTGTGTCTGAGTGTCTCAGCAATGCAGATGAGGCAGTGAAAGATGTTCAACAAATGGAAATCATAACATCCCTTATGGGAAAAAAATTATAGAATTTTAACAAGGATGAAGCCATTAAGTTTCATTTGTAGAGGGAAAGTTAATTATTTAGCAATTCTTTATATTTCTAGAATTTAATAGAAGAAGATAAAACTTTTCTACAGAACTTATGAACTTTGCTATGGTACTTAAAGGCAAATTATATTTTCTGTAGAGGGATACCTTGGATAAAGTTTTCTCATATGGAATAACTCTCCAGTTTATTCACGATTGCATAACTGGAGTCTTATGAGTAACGTGGTAGCAGATATGAGCACTTCTGCAATCTTGTGTGTATGTATATGGCCTGTGCATAAATATCTGGTATGTATAGTGTTTTTTTAATCACCATTAATCTACTGCAAGGATTTATTCTATGTAGTTTATAAGCTGTGCATTGTTTGATGTCTTTAAAAGGAGATCTATACAACAATAGGCATGAATCCTATTCATGAACACATGCCAGTCTTGTAAAGTGAGGGCATTGTCTTCCTGCACGTATTGCCCTTAATTTGTTACCATGGGAACGTCTCAGCTGCAATCATGCATGCCTTTAACATTTCCATGGAAACTAGAATCAGGATGCCACCCAGTGGATCAGCTATGCATCTGCAAAACTGGCAAAGGCTGCCATTATCAGCTTGAATGTGTTTATATATAAGCAGAGATGGCCCAATTCAATCAGCATTTAGGAAAAGGTTTGGCAGAAGCTCCTCCTGTCTCTTCTCAGTTTTAAAAATCAAGCAATTTCCTGTAAGTAAATATAAAGTTACAGATTCCAAGACAATTTGATGGTTACTTTGAATCTTTGTTTGACATGAACACAGCTGGCAACTGCATTTGGATTGAATGTTCAGTGAAAAGGGATGAGGGGAAAACTTTCTCAAACGATTTCTATTGATGTCCTCAGTGACAACTGTAGTATTTGCCAGGCAACTTGTTAAAGGGATACTATAACGAAAATCCTTTATCATTAATTTCCCTACTGTTGTTTCTAACACTGAAGATTATTAAAATAATTTGAATATACTTAAAAGCCAATTTTCTCTTAGTACTTCGCTTATCTTGCTGTAAATGAGAATAGGGTGTGGTAGATGCAAGGTGAAGAACAGCATTTTTGGCTGGAAAAATCACTTCAGCCACAGAGCAGGAGTAACTGCCTTTCTAGACAGTTACTCCCTAGGGAGGAGTTGCAAGTATGGGGTTGCTTGTGTTTTTATATGTGCAGTGGTGATGGTGGGGTTCTCAGACTTTATCATGATATCCATATGGCAACTTAGGTATGGTCTATTTCCTCTGCCATTTGTGACTGACCTGGTCTATCTTTCCCCAAACTCCTTGGCAATTGCTTAACCTGCTAACTAGAGCAATTGATTATATGGAAAAGTAGTACTGGTAAATATAGTTACTGAGTTATTAGCCTCTTTCTGTACAGCTTAGCAAGTGGGAACAAAGAAGGAGCAAGCACCAGGTAGCCAGCCTGCTTCATTGGCACATCAGCCAGCATCGTGGTCACACCCCCAGGGCTAACTTGCCCAGGTTTAGATCAGTATTTCATAACATGTGGCTGAGAGTGCTACCACAGCTAATAACCAGTCACTATGGGATAAGTGGGTGCAGCTTGGATGAGGCCCTTTAGCGCCATTGAGTAGGCCATTTGATGTTGACTTCAGAGGTGTAGTATGATGAATGGAACCGGAGAAAGACACTCAGGTTTCCAGTGGAACCTAGTTTGGTGTGTCAGCAAGAGGAGCAGTAATATAAGCAGTGCCCATGCTGGTATCTGCAGTATTTTATTTGTTATAATCCATACCACACAGTGTCTCTTCCTCTGGTGGCTGGACCAAGTGTAGAGGTTGAGCCTGCTATACCCTTGCCTTAGAGGTTGGTGAGCCTTCTTGCGGCTGACTCAAGCAATAGAGGCCTACACCTCAAGCTGTAGAAATTCTGGTTTTGATCCCCACTATTGCTGATCCAGCCAGAGTATGGCTTTTTCATTATTAATGTTTGCTGTCTGGCCACTAGGCAGCACCATAAAGCCCTGTTCTGTTAGGTACTGTATAGAGTAAAGCAGCGTCCCTGCCCTGGTATGCTTACAACCTAAATACACTAAACAAAAGTTAGAGATAATGGATGGAACATACAAGCAGAATACAGAGCATCAGAATGCATGACTGCCATTCAGCACCCTTAAATAAAGATCTCTTTCCTACAGCTCTGTCTGCCTTTCACAACATTTACTGCTAATAAAAATTTGGGTGCAAGATAGGGCTCATTGATTTCCTAGTTTATACAAGGACTGAACTTAGATGTTGGCGGTATGTGGACGGAAAGGCAATACGATTGCAGGGTTGAGCTCTATTGCATTCCCCTGGCTTCTGGCAAATCTCCTGAGATCTTTGAACATGTCTGAAATTGACAAAACAGGAAAGAAAAGATTTAGAGCACCCTGACCCCTGGCTTTTCAGAAGTTTTCCTCCCTCGGTCTTGGCAAGTTGTAAATCTTCAAATATTTTCCTACAAATTGTGTCTAATAGGCAGCAGCTGTCATCAGAATTGGCCCTGACTTCACCGGTTGTGCATTTTGCAGGATCTGTTTGCATTCTGCCTGTCCCCTCACTCCGGATGACATTCATTCTGGAGAACGTTTAGTCAATGGCTATGCTAGACCAGGGATGCCAACTCAAATTCAAGGGGAACTGTGACATTTGGAGAAGGATGTCATTTATTTTAGACAGTGGAAAACATCCATCCATCTGCCACTAGAACACCACAACGTCAGGATGGCACTCATTAAATGGATGTTGTCTTTTCTTGCACTTTGGCATCTCCATTTCAGTCACACACAATACAGCTCAGCGCACTAAAATGTGTCAAATTATTATCAATCATAAGTCAATTCACATTGACCTCAATATGCAGAAATGCAATAAACCTCCTCTTTCACCCCTCACCATCACATTTCAGGGCCCCCCCCCCCAAAAGCTTGTTTTTAAGTAATGTGATGGCAGAATACTGGCAAAGGTATATAACTGAAAAGCCTGCGAGACCAACACACACGGATGTGGGGGCCTTGTCAGGAAGCTATGGATTTGTCACATTCTCTGAACCAAAGCCTTAATTTTAAAAACACACAGAGAGCTTTCTTCTCCCCATATACATCTTTTGGTCTGAAATACCAGCCTACCTTTCAGCTTTTTCTATATCAGAAGAATTCAGCTTTCCTATCCCCATGGTGGATAACTAATTAGGAAACATTAACTCTTTGATTAGTTGTCAGGAAAGTGGCACTTTTTTTCCATTTTGCACCATTTCACCCCCCCCCCCAAATTTGTGTTCAGCCATGAAGCCCCCAAATACATTGTTTGGAAATTTCCTTAAAATGTCTGATCTATGGCTGCTAGCTTCAATACTGCTAAACCTAAGCAGTTTCATTGGCCAGACACACCTGCCTCCCTTAGTGTGATGGAGATGCAGTGACAAAGTCACAGAAATTTGGCACTTTTAAAACATACCAACACACATGCAAATACACTCTCAAACATTTGCTCTGAGTACAGATTTACTTGAAATTCTGGCCCAGTTGATTCAGTTAATTGCAATGAACAATATGAGCTCTAGATTATTTCATAGCATAACAAGACGAAAACATAATTGACTAGTACCTTCAGTTACTATGGCTCTTTTAACCTACATCCTAATTTTAGAAAGAAATTTTTGACTCAGATGTGCATTGTATTTTTTTGTCACATACTCACTAATCTGACACTAACCCTTTGACACCCAGAGAAGATTAGATTGTTATGCTGTTGATTCAAGCCAAGTTAAGAAATGAGCATTAGATTATTACATACACAAAACCACAGAATACAAGAAAATCAAGACAAAAGCCAGCCTACTGAAGCCAGGGATACTCTACATTATAATATCCAAAATATTTTATATTATTTTGGATATTACAATGTAGAGTATCCCTGGCTTCAGTAGGCTGGCTTTTGTCTTGGTATTATAGAATATTTTGGATGTAATTTGTTGTGGCAGGGTCAGTCCCACTTGTGGGCCCCTGATCTCTGGTCAGTCCACATACTCGCAGTCTAAGTACTGCAGCACAGGTCCTGCTTGTCCATGTCGGCATTTGGGTTTCTGTCCCTGGGCTAAAAAGGGTGTTGGGGCTGATGCTCCTGGTGAGCCTGGGCTGGGTAACTAGTCCTCCCCAGCTGTTGGCTGGGCTCTCAGGATGCTTGGATAAGAGAGTCCAAACACTCCCTGCTGGAGCGCCTCGCCTCTCCTTCCCTGTTGTCTCTGGCAACGCTGCTGTTCGCTGTATCGGCTTCTCTTCTTGTCAGTTATAGCTCCTCTCCACTTAACTCCAAACTTCTCTTCCCCCTGCCCACCCCGCTGGGAAGGCTTTTTAAAAGGCCCCATGTCTGCCTGAAGTCAGATCAGCTGGCCCTTAATTGATTTATAGCAGCCCAGTCCCAGCTATTTCCATTCTGCCCTTAATAGCCCCAGGTCAGCTCCTCCTGGCTACCCTGAAGTAACACCCCCCTCCCCACATGCAATCTAGCCCTCTAACCTGCCCTGTCACATTGTTTATTGAGAATTAAGTAACTGATACTATTTCAATCATCTGTTTGTACTATTCAAGAAAAATTCCCCACTTAATAGAAAATAATTATGAAACACTAAACTATATGCTTATTTTTCTGTTAATGATCAAGACAACATGCTGTTTAAAGTTGGTGAGTAATTCACTTTTCTCTGATAGACAAACTGGCATGGAGATCTTCTTATTGCCCATTTTTAAAAATTTCATTCCTGAACCATTAATTGCATTATCTGTATGGAGTTCAGCTACCCATACACGTCTTGGGTCTCTGTGTGTCACCACTCCCGGATTTAAAAATCAACCTCAACAAACACAAGCAGAATTCATAAGAACATAAGAATGGCCATACTGAGTCAGACTGAAGGTCCATCCAGCCCAGTATCCTGTCTGCCGAGAGTGGCCAATGCCAGGTGCCCCAGAGGGAGTGAACCAAACAGGTAATGATGAAGTGATCTCTCTCCTGCCATCCATCTCCACCCTCTGACAAACAGAGGCTAGGGACACCATTCCTTACCCATCCAGGCTAATAGCCATTAATGGACTTAAGCTCCATGAATTTATCTAGTTCTCTTTTTTAAACCCTGTTATAGTCCTAGCCTTCACAACCTCCTCAGGCAAGGAGTTCCACAGGTTGACTATGCACTGTGTGAAGAAGAACTTCCTTTTATTTGTTTTAGTTGTCAGTCACCTTGGATGATGACTTGTAGAAATTAGACAGTATTTGTCACTTTAAAGTTCCGCGTGCCTTTTTTTGGTAAGAGAAAATGCAAACTCAGACTGGGAAAGTACATACTTATGTTCAGGGCTCGCTGAGAGGCAGCGAGCCCCACTTGCCAGCCGCGCGATTTTGTGCGGTTCTGCGCTTTGCGCATGTGCAGATTGTTCTGCGCATGCGCAGATCGCTCTGAGCCGGCTCTTCCAGGTTGTAATCTACTTGCCACAGGCGAGTAGATTACATTATTTGTCAAGCCCTGCTTATGTTATCAGACAAGTCAGTGTATGAATTTTAGTTTAGTTTAGAGGAATATGAGAGATGGAACCAACCAGAAACTCAGGCTGAACATATGTTTATGGAAAATAGAGCCTGTCAAACTAACTTGATATATTTTTGATAGATTATAAATTTGATTGATAGTGTTGACTTGGAGAAGATACTTGATTTAATACTGCACCATATTTTGATTAAAAACTAGACAATGTAAAACCAACATGACACATTAAATGGATTAAAACATAGTAGCTAATAGATCTGAAAGTGTAATTGTAAACACATAATTGCCAATGACTGGGGCTGTTTCCAGTGGGGGCCAGCAGGGATCAGTACTTGGCCCTACATTATTTAACGTCTTTATCAACGATGTGGAAGGAAACATAAAATCATCACTGATCCAAGTAACACGACACAAAAGTTGGGGACTGGTAAACAATGAAGAGGACAGGTCACTGATGCAGAGCGACCTTAACTGCTTGGTAAACTTGGCAAGCAAAAAGTATTCATTTAAATATAACTAACCATAAATGTATCCATCCAGAAGCATACAACAGAGGGTAGAGTCACAGGTTGGAGGGCTCTATCTTGGGAAGCAGTGTCTCTGAAGAAAGATTTGGTTGTTGTGCAGCCGGTTTTGAAGGTAGTGGGGCTAGGAGAAGCATGGATGACCCAGGCCAGGGCAGATGGGCAGCTTGTTTTCTATGGTTCCTTTACCTCTGTGCATGTGGATGGTCCCAGCCCCTGCTAATTCTGAATCTCCTGTGACCCTGCTTCCATAACAAGAGCATTCAGGAGATGCATTCTCTCAGAGGCTGCCAGGAATATCCTCTTGTTGTTCCTCTGCTGCTGTGCTGCACCAGGCCCCGATGGTGATTCCTGAAGTTGCATCCTCAGGAGATGGGGTGCAATGGTTGGGGGAGAGAGTAGGGCAATGGCAGGAAGGGGCAGGGCTTGGGCCTGGTAATGGACAGGTCCATCCTCCCACCTGCAGATGAAATAAACATCCTCACCAAAGATCCCTGGCCAATTTGTACAATCTCTCCGACTGAGGGTGGCCTGCGGGCTGGGAGTTGGATACCCCAGGAAGGGCTGTAGAGATAAGACGCAGCACTGCCCCTTTGCTTTCAGGGTATGTTTCCTAGCTTGCTTGTACCTTACAACTTAAGGACAAGGGGGGAAAAATGAACTCCCCTTGGAGAAACTACTTTTGCCTTTGAATCTCTCCTCCAAGCAGATCAACCCTAGCACTGAGATAGATCAGGCCATTCAGAGACTAGGCTCTTCGTAGCTTGAGACTGTGTTCCACTGGATTGAAGAGGTAGCCCGGTTAGCTCAGACATGATCAACAACTGTGTGGCTGGTGCTTAGTCGACAGCACATATCCAGGCTATGCCATTTGGGACAGCCTGCATTGAATGTAAGACCATATGGGTGTGGAGTGGAGAGTTAAATTAAGCTCTAAACTATTCCTTTTCTATGTCACGGGCACTCTCTTCCCTTGGTGATATCCATATAGTTATTACATTGTATTACTAGACCAAGCTTGGCCAGAGCCTGGTTCCCCCCTAATTCAATGTCTTGCAATAAAACTCACTCATCATTTACCTCAAATATTGTAGTCCAGAGCTGAGTTAGACTAGAATATAAAATTGCAATAGACAGTCACTTTCTTGCCTTCCTTCCATTAGGACTATTTACAAAATGTCCATCAAATGCTATTGGTTTCAAAAAGAGACACAATGGCAGCTTTTCTGTAATGGGAGCTCCATTATTCTGTATTTGAATGTGCCAGTTAAACACTACAGCATCTTTCAAATGGCTTGATACTATGTGTTTTTCTTACTCTAGCTGCTTCAAAAATTGATTTCTTTTGACTAAATTGTTACTTGAAAATCTAGTTCTTCTTGCTTTAGTTTATATACGATGTACAAGAGAAACTGAGAACATGTGCATTTGGCCTCCACTTAGAAAAATTGAGCAAGGCTTCTGTGCTACATCAAAGTAGATGCAAAACATTTCTATTATCTTTAAGATAATAGATACTTGATTTAATACTGCACCATATTTTGATTAAATATGGATGCATTCACTCTATTATCTGTAAGATAATAGAGTGAATGCATCCATTTTAATATACTGTCACATGAAAAGTAGGGTAGCAAAATGGAGTAGGATTTTTAATAGGGAGGTTAATGGTGTCAATTTGATATGAGTTACTTAGAATAGATTCAGCTGATGATTCTATTTTTTTTCTAGTTAACTCTGAAACCTTTGAAAAGTATTTGAGCTGGACTAACTGGAAAATGCTAATGCTATTTGCCCATTTGCAACAGGGCAGGTAGTACCCTGGTATGCAACTGTAATGAGGCGGTGTGTCATCCCTCTGAGGCAGAGTGGGAGGAGCAACTCTCTCTTCCCAAGTGGGTGGAGTCAGGCTGTGCTCATCTCTCTCACTGGAGGTTGCAAGGCAGGGCAGGAAGTATAAAAGGCGGAGCCCCTGGCTCAGTTGGGACAGAGCCAGGGAATAAGGCAAATGAGTGTTGCCTACTGCAGGCTGCCGGCATCTGCAGCAGATGGACCAGTGACTGAGGCATCTGCCTGGAACTTGAGACACTTAGTTTCAATTCCCAGCTCCACTGCAGACTTCTACTGTGGCGAAGTCACTTAGCTTCTCTGTGTAAAGGTCAAGATGAGAGATCATAGAATACTAGGACTAGAAGGGACCTCGAGAGATCATCAAGTCCAGTGCCCTGCCCTCATGGCAGGACCCAGTACTGTCTAGACCATCCCTGATAGACATTTATCTAACCTATTCTTAAATATCTCCAGAGATGGAGATTCCACAACCTCCCTAGGCAATTTATTCCAGTGTTTAGCAACCCTGACAATTAGGAACTTTTTCCTAATGTCCAACCTAAACCTCCCTTGCTGCAGTTTAAGCCCATTGCTTCTTGTCCTATCCTCAGAGGCCAGGAAGAACAAGTTTTCTCCCTCCTCCTTGTGACACCCTTTTAGATACCTGAAAACTGCTATCCTGTCCCCTCTCAATCTTCTGTTTTCCAAACTAAACAAGCCCAATTCTTTCAGTCTTCCTTCATAGGTTATGTTCTCTAGACCTTTAATCATTCTTGTTGCTCTTCTCTGGACCTTCTCCAATTTCTCCACATCTTTCTTGATGTCAGAACTCGACACAATACTCCAACTGAGGCCTAATCAGCGCAGAGTAGAGTTTAAGAATGACTTCTCGTGTCTTGCTCACAACACACCTGTTAATGCATCCCAGAATCATGTTTGCTTTTTTTGCAAAAGTGTCACGCTGTTGACTCATATTTAGCTTGTGGTCCACTATAACCCCTAGATCCCTTTCTGCTGTACTCCTTCCTAGACAGTTGCTTCCCATTCTGTATGTGTGAAACTGATTGTTCCTTCCTACGTGGAGCACTTTACATTTGTCCTTATTAAATTTCATCCTGTTTACCTCAGACCATTTCTCCAATTTGTCCAGATCATTTTGAATTATGACCCTATCCTCCAAAGCAGTTGCAACCCTTCCCAGCTTTGTATCATCTGCGAACTTAATATGCGTACTCTCTATGCCAATATCTAAATCGTTGATGAAGATATTGAACAGAACCGGTCCCAAAACCCTGTGGAACCCCACTTGTTATACCTTTCCAGCAGGATTGTGAACCGTTAATAACTACTCTCTGGGAATGGTGATAAAGATGATAGTGATTTCAGCGGAACTTGAATTGAAGCTGCAGGGGTGCTGGAACAGTTTGTATAGTGGGAGTGCTGAGAGGAGCCACTCGACCAAACTGTAAACCCTGCATATAATGGAAACCACTTCAGGCCAGGGTGCAGCAGCTCCACCAGCATCCCTAGCTCCAGCACCTATGTGAAGCTCTCACATTCATGTGCTGGATCCAAATATGCAGGCAGGCCACGTGGGACAGTGGGAAAATGTCTCTCCACCAACTAAATGGGTGGGAAACTTGAGGTGGCCAGTCAGTAGCAATTGGGACAGCAGTAGAATGGAAGGAGAACCCATGCTGAGGGGGCATAGGGCTGGCTTTCCCATTTGGAGTCTCTCACCATTGGCTGGCTTGGGGAGAAAGGGAGCTGATTGGTCCCTTCCCCTCCCCTTTCATTAATGTAAACCCTAATCTGCCCCCTGTGGTGCTTCTCTTTGCTTCATTCCATAGCGCCACCCACCTCCTCTTGTACTCTTAGCCCTGATGCTGTGTTTTGCGACTGCTGCAGGTCTGACTGATTGCCAGCTTGAAGGTGAGGAAAGATTTTTTTTTTTTTTTTTTTTTTTTGCCTTCCCTATGAGCCAAATTGGTAGAGGTCTGAAGAATTTCCCGCCTTCCCACAGCACCGTGAAGGCACGGATACATAAACAGGAATAGGATTTAATAATTAGTTCTAGTACTTAGTAAGGATGTTTATTTAATCACAACTTGCAGCCAGTTTCCAGTGCAGTTAAAAGGAACAGTTCCCAGAAATAAATGACCTGGGATTTCACTGATGGGCCTTGCATTCATGAAAGAAATGATGAAAGCCACAAGGTCCCCTGAGATTCCCCCTTTTATTACAGTCTGCTGGGCCCTCGTTCTTGTGAGTCCTAGGCGGTAGGCTGAGGAACATTCAACCCTAGTTATGTGATAGAAACACCATCATTGGAACTACTTAAAATACCTGGTAGGTGAGAGTCTGAGTGACAGGGCAGGTACTAAGCACCCTTCCCCTGTGTGAAGTGTAATAAAGTTACAGCTGATGAAAATCCATGTCTGTGTTTTCCTCATTCACTGCCACATACACATCAGTTCAGAATCAAGGAAGAATCCAGTATCAAGAAAGCTAATGGGAGACCTGAGAAAAGGATGGTAGGACATGTTCGACAAGTAACTTTTGTCATGAGTAACAGAGTGGTTATTAACTGTGTCAGTAGAGACATTTATTTAGATATGATCAGTTTAAATGTGGTGGTTATAGGGAATGGTAGAGATAAAATGTCTAAGGGTACTTCTACAATGCAGCGCTATTTCAGGATACTTCCAGTGTCCCAAAATAGCTGTTCTGTGTGCTGACAGTACACCCATTATTTCAAAAGATATTTCAAAATAAACGGGCATGCTATTCCGATGTCCTTGTAAACCTCGTTTTACGAGGATTAAGGGACATTTCAGAATAACGGTTTATTTCGAGATTTGGTGCTGTGTAGACAGTGCCCAATAACGAAAAAAGCTATTTCAAAATACACTTGAAATAAGCTACACAATTTGCGTAGCTCAAATTGCATAGCTTATTTCTAGCTAAGGGTGTAGTGTAGACGTACCCAAACAAAGAAGGTAGAATGAAAATTGAAAAGAGAACTTGTGAAATGTCTGTTAAAATAGATGGTTAAAATCACTACTTCTTCTCATAGTCTCTTTCCATCTCTCACATTCTTCCATCTTCCCACCAGCCATTCCTACTCCTTGTAAATGCCGCCCTGTAGAGAAGAAGAAAGGATGGGCCAGTAACTGAGGCATCTGCCTGGAACTTGAGACACCTAGTTTCAATTCCCAGCTACACCACAGACTTCCAGCTTGGCAAAATCTCTTCTCTGTGTAAAATGGTTACTCTGAGGGAAAAATACATTAAACATTTGCTAGGTAGTCAGGTCCTACAGGTCTGGCGGGAGGTGGGGAGGCATATAATAGGAGTACCTTAGTTATCATTCCTTCCTTTACTTGATGATAAATCGGTTCCTAGAACAGATGTTCCAAAAAGTATAATAATCTATCCTTACTGGGAACTGCTTTTAAAATAGATGCCTGTGTCACATTACTGGATTTTAAGGGAAGCAGCCAGATCAATGCTGCACCCACCGGGGGGGAGGGGGGGGTGGTGGTGGTGGTGGTGGTATTTGCCCCAAAGTGTATACAAAGGAGGTCATGTGATGTGTCACATGAAAGCTTACGTTCTACTGATTCTATATATGCTGTTCATGTATGCGTATAATAGCTGTATGTGGAGTTATAAATATGTAATCTGTGTTGATGCTGGAAGGTTCTCTGTCTGAGGCAGAGCAATGGGCAGAGAATGTTCAGCCAGTGGCTATGCTAACTAGCAAGGCCACAGAGACAATGAATCTGTAGGTGCCAATACACACCTCAGGAATATGACTGGAACATGCAAACCAGCCAGGGCATAATGGCTGCAAGCATGTGAAACAAGGATAGATCCCTGAACCATGTGACCTATTCTAGCCAGGAGGATGCCAGGAGAGGTATATAAGTGCCATGTGGCACTTATATACCATCTTGTCTTCAGTTTAGCTCCTGATCTCAGATGCAGCCTTGCAGGGAACCACGAGCCAGAAAGAACTGTGGACCCATCTTGACATAGGATGTACACCAGAGACTTTTAAGATAGCAGTTTATAACATCTTTGCTAAGAGCCTGCATCGAGAACTGGGTGATTCGATGCATGTAATGTATTAGCCTCTAACAACCTTACCCTCATGCTTTTCTTTTAGTAATAAACCTTTAGATTTTTAGATTCTAAAGGATTGGCTCAGCGTGATCTTGTGGGTAAGATCCAGAGTGTAAATTGATCGGGATCTGTGGCTGGTTTCTTGGGACCAGAAGAACCTGTTTGGGGAAGGTGAGATTGGGTTCTATAACCCCTCACCAGTGTGTTAGGCCCGGGGCTGATTGGGGCACAGGGAGAGCTGGGGTGTCAGAAGGGTTTTGCTCGTGAGGCTTCTGGCTGGCCAGATTGGAAGCTGAAGCGCTCGGTGTGACTGGTTTGTGGCCTATTTGGGAAGGTCTCCAGTCTGGGGCTGTAAGGAGCCCCGAGTTTGAGCAATTCGCCCTGAGCGGATGCCCTCAGCCATGCCCAGATCCGGCCTGGTCCGTCACAGCCTGACATCACTTGACTGATAATGAATAGCCCTCAAAGGATAGCAAGATTCCTATTGGATAAGCCAGATCCATGGCTAATCTTCTGAATGCTTCTCCACCTTTTCAGTTCTGATCTTTCTTCCATTCTGAATCCAGAGGTTTCCTTCCCCAGCTATGAAATTCTCTTTATATCACCCGTGCTTATCGCGAAAATTCTTACACTAGGAGCAGAGGCAGGATTGGGAAATATGGCGAAGGAGAGGGCGGTCCAGAGAGAACTGGAGGCTGGAAGCATTCTGGTACTCCCCAAGGGCACTAAAACATCAGGAGTTAAGGGGCAACATCCACAACTAGGCTCTTTGAAAGAGAACTCCCTTCCCCCCCCCCATTACATACACTTTGATTTCCCCTCCTCTCATGTTTGAGAGAAATATAGAGGATCAGCAGATGTCGCAGTTGTCACTGGAACTCGGAGATACTAACTCCTATCCAGTAATCAGGGCTAGGAAATAGCAATCTCTTACCAGGACCATGCATGTCACACCTTTTCGTACATAATGTTGGCAAAATACCAAGTCCCTGGCAAGAACCGTTACTGAATCCTGCAGTTGGAAGGGAACCTGGCAGAGAGCTGGAAAAATTAGCTGCAATGTTTCCAAAGATTTCTGTAAGCATGTGGTATAGAAGAGAAATTAGAGAGGGTGAAATCCCCCACAGTGCTATAGGTGGCAGGCCCAGCGGTAGTGGAGATACCACTAGGAGGGGAGTATGAAGGGATATGCAAACTCTTAAGCAACATCTTTTACAAATTTCAAGATTGCATAGGTCTATGCAAATTTTACTTTTGCGTAAAGCATCTTGAGTCAAATCCTCACTCCACTGACTTCAATTGAATTACTTCTGCTATTGACTTCAATGGGGCCAAGATTTCGCCCTTTCTTCACCAATATCTCCTTCCAGGTCACACATCTGGGAATTATTATAGCAAGTGTCACTAGGTGGTGCTGTTAGACATAGTCTTGCAAGTTCTTTTTCTTTGTGTGCAAGCAAGTTTTGACTCTTGGAAAGACACACCATGCTGATGGGTTATCTCATTTCAGCACTGGTATATACATGTAAGCAAAACTAGTTATGCTTAGAGAATACTCAGTCTCTGTGTTACTAATTCCTTCACCAGTCCACCGACAAGCCAAACTACAAAGCCCTGGACATCTGTTGCCATGTCACAGAGAGGAAAGTTTTGTCTCTGAAGAAAAGGCAACCGTATTTGGCTATGGACCTATATACTATAATAATTACGCTGTGTATTTGAACTGGAGAGCATATCTGACTTCTCTGCGGGTGGCCCGCCTGGATTGCCCTCCTGCGGCAGGCTATGGCTTTACAGTTTCCCCGTGCTCCAAACATAAAAAGAACCATCTTTTCCCAATGTCCACTCAAAATTCCACCTCTGAGCATAACTTATTCAGTTATATAGTCCATAGAACTCTAACTGCAAACAGTTTCCCCAGTATCATTCAGCCACCGTGCACTGGCTTTCTGGCTCAGGAGGAGCTTCTGGCTAGTCCCTCCACAAGCATCCGAGCCAATTCCTACCTCTTCTCAGAGAGGGCCTGTAGAGCTTTCTACTCTCTGCAAATTCCACCCTGGGCAATTCTCGCTTACCCCCTGTTGTTTGCTCCACAGCTATGACTCTGTGCTTTCAGCCTTCTCACTCCCTTCCTCTCCCAGCTCACTAGGCCCCATTCTCTTGTGCAAGGACACTATCCCCTTACGTTCTCCCTGACTCTTCATGGTCCTTTCAGATGGCCAATAAGGGAACACCTGCTCTGATACAGGACAGCTTGACCCGCTTCATTTAAAGGAGCCAGCCACCCTGCACTATTCTTCTTTTCCCTTCCCCTGTGACAATAACTGGGGGCATGGGATTATCTGCTCCTCTGCCCCCACTCCTCCTCCATCCTCGGTGTCCAAGAAACAGAGGTGCCATAAACACAGATATTGGGGCTGTGTGCATTAGTACTGATTTTCATTGGTATATGTTCACGTGCCACTCTGCTTGCTGGGTGGTTTGGGCCAGTTTTTTCTATACAATCTGGCCTGCTCTCTGGCCAAAAGTGACATAGAATATATTGCTTCTGCAGGCCTCAGGCAACATCAGAATCTGAGATTTCAAATCAGCACCTGGGCCGGCAGAGGATCTTTTTTCCCCCACTTTGGATACTTGCGTATGTCTACACTACAATAAGACCCATGGTGTGGATCGGCTGACGACTCTGGCTACGCAATTTAGAGGCTTGAGCTCAAGCTCGGAGACCTTGGGAGAGGGAAAGGTCTTTGAGCCTGGGCTAGGGATGTAAAATTTTGATTATTTCGCTAATCAAATAGCAATTTGCTATTCGATTAGTTGATAAGGATGCTTCCGCCTTTGAAGTGTGGCAACAGCCCAGGGCTGTTCCTACACTTCAAAGGTGAGAGCACTGTGGGGAGCACGGGACCAGAGGGGGACTCAAGGAGTCCCCAGCTAACCCTGTGCTCCCCATAGCATTTCAAAGCGGCAGTGCCACATGGAACTTGGGGTCAGCTGGGGGGAGGGACACCCACTGACCCCAGGCTTCATACGATGTTGCCGCTTTGACAGTGCCATGTGCAGCCCAGGCTCCCAGCTGGCCCCAGGCTGCAGACGGCATTTCAAAACAGCAGCGCCGTGGGGAACCCGGGGTCTGGCCCCAGGCTCCACATGGCACTGCTGCTTTGAAGCTCTCCCTCCTCCTTGCTGCCTCTTTCTGATAGTCTGTCAACTATCCAGTAAGCAATTTGCTTATTGGATAGTCGACTAGTCAACTAATGGTTCACAATCCTAGCCTGGGCTCCAGTTCAAATCCAAATGTCTACCCCGCAGTTTTTAGCCCCGCAGTCTGCACCCCACAAGCCTGTGAGAGCTGACTGGACTGCATGCCACAGGTTTTTATAGCCGTGTAGACATAACCAGAAGGTAGATGTAGGCTAGAGCTTGTAGAACTTGCTTGGGCACAGAAAGTGGAAGTGAGGGGGTGCTGCAGCTGAGGTCCCAGCATGCACGGAGGGGCATTGTTCCCTCAAAGCTGAGGGGCCACACAGCTTCACAGGTGATTCATCAGCCCCGTCCAGACAGAGGCTCAGGGCTCCATGCAGGGAGCTGACTGACTGGGCGGGGCTGATGAATCACCTGTGAAGTTGTGCTGCCACACAGCTTAAAGGCAGCACTGCCCAGGGGCCCTGCTGCTGCAGTTGGTCCCAGATGCCATCTCCAGGGGGTCCTGACTGCCAGCCCTGCAGCCTCTCTGAGTCCAGGCCACCAGCCTTCTGGGCACTACTGTTGGCTTCAAGGTTCCAGGCACTGGGAGCTTTACTGCCGCCCGGAGTCCTGGCTGCTGGCCCCAGGAGCTGTGTTGCAGGTCTCAGGGCCAAGTATCAGCCCTTTGCCCAGGGCTCTGCAGCCGCCCACAACTGTGACACCTAGTGCACATCCCAGCACCTCACCCTATTAATTGTTCCAGCACCAGTGGTAACTTGAGTTAATGAATAGCCAATTAACTTGCTTTAACACAATTGCAAATGCTGTGTCTAGACACTTCATAAAATATTGTTCCAGGATGCAAATGTTGTGATTTACTACAGAGCTGAGTTAAAATTGGATGATAAAATCTAGACCAGTGTTTCTTAAACTATGTTCTGCGGCACACTGGTGTGCCGTGGAGAACAACAGAATTCAAGATGGCTACCCTTAAGGGGGCAGGTGACCTTTTTTTTTTTTTTTTTGCTCAGGAACTTCCCCCCGACCCTTCCTCCCCCCCCCCATAACAAAAAATCGTTGGTGTTCCTCGTAAAAAAAAAAATTGTTTGGTGTTCCTTGGTCTTAAAAAGTTTAAGAAACACTGCTCTAGACATACCCTTAGATATATAAACTTTGAAACAGTTGTAATAGAATAATCACACTTTAAAAGCACTGAAATGCTGCAGAAAATTCAGCCTTAGCACATCTCAAGTGAATACAAGAATAGTTGTATCAGGAATGAATTTGGCAGCTTTCTAAGGATGTACTAGTTCAGAAGGGTTTCATTGGGTGGTTCAGCAATAAAATGTAATTCAAAGCACCTTTCTAATTATTTGTGTTTCATTTATAGAATGTTGCGATATGGTATATAAAATATTAGTAAACATCCTTCTAAATAAGAAATCTGAAAAATATTTCTTTCATGGTAATTCTGTTTTATGTTATATGAGAGAAATAAACTGCATAATGGCTTATAATTTTTCTTTTTCTATAGTTTTATTGCATGCAGTTGTTCTGCATTGCAGATTTAAGAGTAATTGTCACTTTTCCCTGTCAATTATATGAGCCTCAAGAGATGGCTGAAAACTTAACCTCTGGGTGTATGTTAAAAAAAGATAAAAACACAATTTAATGATTGAAGGTATTTTGGCTGGGATTCAATTATCTGATAAGTCTTTTGAACCCTATGAGGTTTACAGAAAGAAAAACATAAAATATGTAGTAATTGTCGGACCATAATGTTTTTATTCTATTCTTGCATGTAATTCTCTAAATAGGTAAATTATATTTTTGTTACTTAAAATTTTAACTGGGAAGAAAACTACTGCAGCTTATCTGTATTAAGGAATATATAAAAAAAAGAGACTTTGTCATATTTATAGTAGCCAAAGGATATAAATACTGGAAATAAAACCAGCCAATTGGTTTTAAATTAAATGACAGAATATGCAGGGAAATCTAAAGACAAGGCAAATTGTCAACCCTTTCTCTCCATCCGCACTCAGAAAATGACTCCTGGTGAGTCTCAGGTAGGAATAGAGTGGATAGAACAGCAATCACAAGTAGTGCCAGGATCTGAGTGGTTATGAGAACTACATCACTCACAAAAATTGGCCTATTGAGATCTCTAATGCTGAATTCAGTCTTAAAACCTTTGTTTTTATTTGACTTTCTGCTGGCTCCCCTCAGCTATCTTTCACCACTTCTTAAGCACTTGCAGACATCTCCTTCAAACACTTTATTTAATACCTCCAGGATCATTAGTTTCAATCGAAGAAGAGAAGAAAATCACATTTGGCTTCAAATCATTTATGACAACTGAATTAGGGGAAAAAAGTGTATATAATAGGATAGGACAGTCCTTCTTAAAGTCATGTGTTTGGCAGCCATGTGCAAATGTGCAGCAGCAGTAGAAACAAAGAACCAAGCCGTGAGCGCTCTGCGAATCAGCTGGGTGGCGTTTGAATCTTTTCTGAGCAGTCGCACAAGCACATGGCTTATAGGGAACACTGACTGCCATCCTTTCTTCTGTGCTGCTGCCTGTAGAGCTGGACCCTCAGCCAACAGCCACCTGTTTCTAACTACCCCGCTTTGAAGGCAGCATAGAAGTAATGGGGCCTAGCTATGTGAGACGCCAAGAACTCTTGGCACCTGGTCTGATTGGGCTTTTACATCCTAAATTATTAAGGCACGTGAGCACATGCTTTAATTAATCCCCTTGCAAGTAGACCTTGCTGACTCAGGAGCATGTCATGTCCTTAGCACGAGAGAATCAGGAAAAGATTTTTTTTTTTAAATTACTTATAACTACTCTGGCAGAGGTCATCTTCTATGGCTTAAGAGACTGTCTTTGGGGAATCACCTCCTGTCCACTGGTCATTAATCCCCAGGACCTGCACTGTAACCGTTATTGCTTAGTTACAGCAGTACTTCTAGAAACATTCAGCTTTTCCAAAGGACTTTGTTATGATGTGCCAATGAAAATGCTGATGAGGTCCACGGTAAGGGAGTGAGGGACCCTTCACTGAAAGACTCTGTACAGAGCTGGGATTAAAATACATGCCACTTGCAATGGAAGGAAAGAAAATGAGACCCACATTGGATAAACTGGAGTGGATTCCAAGAAGAGCCAAGAAAATGATTAAAAGATTAGAAAACTTGCCTTATAGAGATAGATGCAAGACTTAACAAAGAGGAGGTTTTAGTGAATACTTGAATACTGCCTATATGGACAACAAATATTTATTAATGGGCTCTTCAGCCTTGTACAGGAAGGTAAATCACACTCCAATGGCTGGATGCTGAAGCTAGGCAAATTGAGACTAGCAGTAAGATTACTTTATAAGAGTTTGTGTAACCAACCATTGGAACCATTTACCAACAGTCATGGCAGATGCTCCACCACTAACTATGTTTAAATTGGATGCTTTTCTAAAAGATTTGCTTGTGATGGGGTGCGATCACAAAAGTCCCCTTAGGTTGTCCCCCTGGGTGTGTTGATCATGCCGTTGATACTCGCCTGCCTGCTCTCTGGGGCTCCCCACCACCCTGTCCTGCTGGACCAGAACCTCTGATCACCCCCAGCCAAGGCACAGAGTTGAGGCTGCTGTCCCCCTTACCGAGCAGTGCAGATCCTGAATTAATTCAGCTTTGGGAGGACTCTGAGGGCTCAGCACCCAGGAAACCAACCTCCAGACAGGACAAATACCTCAAATAAATTCATCTTACTCTGTGTAAAACTTTTACACAGAGAAACCGCATAAGGTTAGCCATTATCAATGAAAGAGAGTGCTTCCCCCAGGTAACAGTTATTTACACTTGGCCTGACAATAAACAAAAGTGTTTTTTTATTAAGTACAAAAAGTAGGATTTAAGTGGTTGCAAGTGAAATCAGTCAGATCAAAGTTAGTTACTGACTTAAAACGAATAAAAACTGCATAGCTAGTTCTAATCCACTAAGAAACTTGTTACATGCAAATTCTTACTCTAAATAGCTGTTCTTATTTCAGGTAAAAGCTTTAAATCAGAGTTGATCTTTTGCTCTGACATGGGCCAACAGCTTTTTCAAAGTTCTTTGTTTCCTTTTAGGGTGTGCCAGGCAGTTTCACAAGCCAGCTGAAGACAAAGTGATTGCTCCCTATTGCTTAAATAAACTCTCCCCCCACCCCTCCCCAGGCCAGAATCCTTTATTTTGCATCTCCCACTCCCATGGAAAATTACCAGGTCCAACCTGGATCCCAGGACCAGGTGGCATGGTTATATGTCTTTCTAGGACCGCCCACCATTTGGGCTAACAGAAGAAACAAGGCTGGTCTCAGGTCATTGATTTGATCACAGTCATTAAGTTTCTGGGCACAAATAATGGCCCTCCTTAACATGTTTATAACTATCAAGAGGTTCACACTTCATATTTCTAACTTCAAATACAAGAATGATACATGCGCCAATATAGGATGTACAGAGCCAACAGATGGTAATGTTAAAATTGATAGTTTACATGAGGCATTTGTCTTTGAATTCTGCATATTCATATTCACAAGCCAATTCTCTTAAGGCATGGGAGGGCATCACGTTGCCCTAGGAATTACTTTGGGGATGTTCTATGGCCTGTGTTATGTAGGAGGCCAGACTTAGATGATCACAATAGGGATGTAAGTAACTAGTCAACTATCTGATAAGCAAAAGCTTTTCCGACAATCGACTAGTCCCTCCACGAGTCGCTTCCCTCCCCCTTGCTGCCTCTGTCCAAGTGGGGGGGAGGGACCAGAAACAGGTGCTGGGGGAGGCAACTTAAAAGTGGTTCCCCCCAGCACTGTCTCCACAAGGAGCGGGGGTGGCAGGGACCGGGTGCGAGCCAGGAATTAACTGATTCCCGGCTTGCACCCAGGCCCAGATGCTGCACCTCTGCCTTTTAAATGTTTTAAGAGCCTGCTGGCTCTTAATACATTTAAAAATCAGAAGCTCAATGAGGGGGATCCGGTGCAAGCTGGGAATCAAGTGTCCCAGCTCACACACAGTCCCCCCTGCTGCTCTTCAGCCTTTTAAATGTATTAAAAGCTGGCAGACTCTTAATACATTTAAAAGGCAGAGCTTCAGCAGAGTTAACTCCTGCAGCCGGGAGCTAACCCTACTATGGCTCCCCCACTTATCGACTAATTGACTAGTTGATGGAAAATCCATCAGCTAGTCGATTAGTTGATTAAACAAAATTTAACAGCCCGACATCACAATGGCCCGTTCTGGCCCTGGAACCTATGGAAGAATGAATCTTGACTTGTGAAGTACTTCAGCGTTTCATTTGCATTTAAACTTTGGATCCATGTGTTTGCAATGTAAAAACTAAACTTAAGAATATAAAAGAAATGTAGTGGAAAGACCTACATTCACTTCAGTGGGCATTGGCTAAATCCTACAGACTTCTTTAATAACAGTGCTAGAGCATAAAGTATAGTTTTATCATCATATCAGTCCTCTTTCTACCTGAAAGGGCCAATACGCAGCACCGTGTGAAGGCAGAAACAAATTGTTGTATTCTTTTCACAGTGAGGGCTTGTCTGTGCATTAAGAGGCCCCATGTACAGTATGTCCGAGATACCGTATCATCTGGATTTTCTGTGTGTGTTTGGCAAGTGGAGAGTACAATTTATTTCTGTGTCTGAAATAGTATCCTCAGTGCAACTAATGGTCCTGCTGTTCAAACTGATGATTACAAAGATTGCAAGGGAGTATAGATATTAAAACAACAAAATAGGGGCCAGCTGAGAAGATGCATTATCAGAGAACAAGCCTTGTGTTTTGTTAAAGCACTATGGCTGCTCCAAACAGCAGACCTGGGCTCTGAGGTAGGCAGCAAGTTCTCTTCTTAATTTAAGTAATGGGATGATGACATGCCCAATGAGAGGGAAATACTGCAAAACTCCCATTTTCAGAAATAAATTAATAGCTGAGGTGTAATGTGGATAACATTGAATAGCCAGAAGACACTTCAGCTGTTTGGCTGGGATCTCATCACAATTCATTGTGCCGCCTAAAAAAGTTTAGCTGTCAAGATGTGAGGGAGGTGCAATTGAGGTGAAGTGGAGAAGTGTTTGTTTACTTGATCTAAAACAAGACAGTGGTTGTGGGTGGGTTTTTTGGGGGGGAGTTTGCTTTCATTGACAGGTATAAAAACAAACATGAAACAAAGTGCTTGGAGGGGGGAAAATAAGAGGTATTTGTGTGCAGTTCTAAGTCCAGGCTTCTCTGCTTTGCGGCTGTGAGAAAAGGGATGTTGTCATTTCAGGGGCATGCACAGTGTTCTGAGTTCTAAATAATGAAATTAGTTAAATGAATTGTATTGCCTGACTAACTTAAAACTATAATTGAATAAAGTCTTCTGGGTGTTCCTAATTTAGAACTAATTAGACTAGCCTAACCTGCATTAAAATGAAAGGTGTGGTGGGAATTGTGTCTTTTCATTACAGCTTTTGTTGTAAGGGACTGTCTTTGGATGGCATCCTTCTATAACTGAAATTAAATACATGGATCATGAATCCATATATGCACTAAAATTAATCTGCTAATCACATTATCTCTTGAAGGTAAGCTGGACACAATTATTCACTTTTCTAGAAAAGAGAGGAGGAAGCACCCACTCAAGATCCGCAGCTATTCCTATGAGCGATGCCCTCCTACTTTCACTCATCATTCCTCTTTGCACTGTGAAATGGTAAAGCTAGGAACTGAAAAATTAAAGATGAGGCAAGTGTGACGCTGTATAAAATGAAACTAAATTGAAAATGAAAGAGAGCCACTGTTACTAAATTGCAGTATACCTGATACAAAGTACAGCATGCGAGAGATCATGGAAAATTGACTGCTAAATATTATGTACATACACTGTTTAAATACATGTGTCATCTTTGTATATGAAGTTATGAATATTTGTTATGTGTTTGTATCTGAAACGTGTTGTTTTCTTGGGTGACATCCATAGACCTGGAAAGTAGGACTGCAGGGGGTGCTGCAACACCCCAAGGTTTTGTACCTGGTTTCCCCATGCTAGGGGCTGGGCCTGCTGCTGACCTGCCACTGGCTTTGCCAACCCTGGGTCCTGGTCTCCAGGCAGTCCCCATGCAGTCTTGCCAGCTCCACTGGTTTTGTCAACCCCAGGGTCCCACTGGCTTGGTGGGCTCTGTTGGCCCTCAGGATCCTATTCTCCATTGGCCTCACAGCCCCCTGGCCCCGGAGTCCAGGCCACCAGTCCTGGTGACTTGGCAGCTGCATGGGGTCCCACTGCTTCTGGCCTTGGCCCAGGGCTCAGTGGTTTTTCCCAGTTGCAGCTCCAGCGAGGGTGGGGGTGGGGTGGTTTGAGACAGGGCTAGGGTTACTAACTCCCCTGGACTGTACACCATTGCGGTCAATGGCATTCAGTTGGTTTGGTCCAGGAGAGTTGGCAACCATTGGAGAGACACAAACAGGTGAAGGGGATTGACTCAGAACCACCACTCTAAAAATTGTTCCTGCACCAGTGGTGACCGTAGACTGGCCAGCCTTATTTGCTGGACCATTAAGGAGAATCCATTCACCCAATGAGCCCCTCCTGGAGACATTTCGGAAAGCACTGAGGCAGTATCTGTCCCATGATTCTGATCTAACACTTCATCTTTTGCCAGTGACTTTCCATGCAGTTTGGGCTGAAAGTATAAAAGGAGACTGTGACATCACTTCTTTGTCTTAATTCCTGCTCCCCATCTCTGGACATGATTTCTAACAAAGAGTTTTGAACAATGGATTGATGACCCCCAATCTAATGGGTGAACTGGAGAGACTTACTTCAAGCTAGCCCGTTTAGCATCACTGCTATTAGCCTGACCGGCAAACTCTGAAATGAATTGTAGTGTATAAGATTCCTTTAAACAATTAATAACTTTCTTGACTATAAGCATGGTATTTTGGTAAGATCTAAAGGGTATCTATATTGACCTGAGGGAGTGGCTGATCCGTTGGAATTGGAAGAATCTGATTAATCTGGTTTTATCATAAAGATGGTATGTCTGGGTGGTGATACAGGTTGGCTTGCCTAAGGGTACAGTGTATTGGATTCTTGTTAACTAGCACGGTAGTACAAAGGATAAATGGATATAAATCAGACATCAAAAATGGTAACATACATAAACCTGTAGGAGAACATTTTAACCTGCCTGGTCATTCAGTCATGGATTTAAAAGTAACCATTCTTCTACAAAGGAATTTCACCAGCTAATTAGAGAGTCTGCAGAACTGGAATTTTTCTATAGATTTGATTCCATTATCCTGGGCTTCAACAAAGACATTAACTAGTTGGTTCATTATAAAGCCAATTTCTCCTGCCATTAACATCTGCATTTCTACATCAAAAGCTATGGATGGGACACATTCAGCCCACTTAATTAGGACCCGTGTTAATGAGGCTACAACTGACAGCCACTACTTCTGCTGATAGATATCTCTCTTGGTTTTTGTTATTTCCACTCCAAATCATCTGATGAAGTCAGTTTTATCCATGAACGCTCATGATTCTGTATATTTTGGTTAGTCTCTAAGGGTATGTCTAGACTATATGCCTCTGGCGACAGAGGCATGTAGATTAGGCTACCCGGCATAGGAAAATGAAGCGGTGATTTAAATAATCGCCACTTCATTTAAATTAAAATGGCTGCCACGCTGAGCCAATCAGCTGTTTGTCGGCTCAGCGCACTAGTCTGGACGCTCCGCGGTCGACATCAAAGGCATTTGTCGACCGCCCCGGTATGCCTCGTGGGATGAGGTTTACCAGGGAGGTCGACAAATGCCTTTGATGTCAACCGTGGAACGTCCAGACTAGCGCGCTGAGCCGACAAACAGCTGATCTGCTCAGCGTGGCAGCCATTTTGATTTAAATGAAGCGGGGATTATTTAAATCGCTGCTTCATTTTCCTATGCCGGGTAGCCTAATCTACATGCCTCTGTCACCAGAGGCATGTAGTCTAGACATACCCTCAGTGTGTGTCTAGACCACAGGGTTTTGTCGACAAAAGTGGACTTCTGTCAACAAAACTATACCTGCGTCTACACTACCGCCGAGTTCTGTCGACATAACGTCGACAGAACTCAGCAGTTTTGTCGATGGTGGTAAACCTCATTCTACAAGGAATAACGCCTTTTGTCGACGGAGTTCTGTCGACAGAAGGCGTTATTGCATCTACACTGTCCTTTGCGTCTACGCTCTCATGTTGACAAAGCAGCTTGCTTTGTCGACGGAACTGGATCTAGTCTAGGCACTCTTTGTCTCTGTACTGGTTTTGCCTCTGTTGACAAAAGCCTGTCATCTAGACGTACCCTAAGGTGCAACAGGACCATCTGTTGATCTTATCTAATTCACTTATAAAGGCTAGAGATTGAAAAGGTTCATACTTTGTTTATGGTAAGTCTTATTTCAAACATATCACATGCACATACATTCATAGAGATTAATCCTATAACAAGTTGGCTCAAGCTTTAGTTTAAAAAAAACACACTTGGTTTTCAGATGTTTGTTTTAAAAAGGGTTGTGCACTTTTGTTGAATTTGAACTCATGTATGATGATCTGAGGACACTAATTCACTCTAAATAAATGTATGCGCACACCAAACGTTTCAAGTGTAGATAAAGCCTTAGTGAGCCTTACTACAAGTTTTGAAAAAACTGGAACTACAGGTTGAACTTTGCTAGTCCATCACATTCTGGTCCAGCAACATCCATGGTCTGGCATGCTTTTAGGTAGCCAGATGTCCACTTATCATGGGCATGACCAAGTTTCCTGTGGTTCCATAAAGTTTCTTTACAGCCCCTAGTCCTGGCTCTCACTGTTCTGTGCTGTTATTTAGCTCTAATTTACCCCCAAATGTCTTCTAAGAGCCCTGTAAGCAGTAGATGTGTTGGTAATGCTGCTAGACAGTATTGAAATGGTCTGGCAAATTCTTTGATTAGGTCCCAAGGGTGCCAGACTAGAGAGGCTCCTCAACTTGTACAAGTTTGGATCCTATTGCATTCAACTTGGCCATTTATCCTTCTCTGGTGGATAAAACTGAGGTATTACCTTCATAGAAGTTAGACTCCATGGTGACTTATGAGAACGTAGGTGAACTTGAATCATGTGTCCCCATTTTGTGTTGCAGCATTTCATTCACTGCATATCTATTTGGATGCTGCCCTCCGTCTTAGAGATGGCTGCTTTTCAGTCGTGTGGTGGGTCCTTTGCGTATAGAGAGTGAAATGATTGTCCCATTGAAGTCAGTGGGAGTGTCACCTGCACTCCTTAGTGCTTTGAGAGCCTATGGAATGAAGGAGTAAGTTGTTTTTATGGCTGAGCATCTAGTGGAAAAATGATCTGCAAACGTTGTTTGAAACTTACTAGCACAAATTCTCATAAAAACCTCATTTTTAGGTTAAATATTTTCCCAAAGTGTATTTGCAGAGTCTAAGCTATCTGAATACATTGAAGTGGCTTTTTTTTCTTCTTGGCTTTGTGGAGGTTGGTGAATTTGTTTGTTTGTTTTAGTATGTTGGTAAACTTGTCTAAAGTTTTGGACAGGAGTTTGCTGCTTAATCTTTTCTGTTCATCTAAATTAAATACAGTAATCTGACTGCAGAATTTGTATTCTCTGTAGTGGTTAGTTATTTCCAATCAATGAATAGAAACAATATCACCTGGTATATCTAATGAAATGCAAATTGCAAATATTTGTAATGAACACTTCAGAAATGATTTGCCAGACTTAAGGGTAAAACCCTCTTTCTATTGAAATAATCCCATTGACTCCTGGGATTAGCCTCTCAAAATTCTCATTTGACTGAAACAAATTTTAAATACTGAATACGTTTTCGAATTTTTTGAGAGCTTCTGCAGTACAATTCATGAACAAAGAAAAGGAAAAATTCTTTGACATTCTTAATTTTGATTTCTTTCCTTGACTTTTATTTTTGAGATTGTTAAACAATGAGAAACTATTAATCAAAACACACTTATAACCTTTGCTCTTTTTGACATATTGTTCACAAAGATCCACACTTTCTCACGTGGCTATCTTTCACTTTTCAAGATGAATATACAGAAGGATAATGATTTAGTGTTGCAAGACTGAGTCAACTTAACTGCAAATTACTGGGTAATATTTATTTAGTTCAGCTCTTTGCACACTGTTAATTTACTTGCTCTACTGGGTATGGATTTGCTCTTTGTAAAAAGCAGACTCATTAATACAGTAACGGAAGATTCTTTATCACTCCTTGAAACATATTGAGCAGTTTGAATAGCAGAGTATTTATAGCTGTTAGAAGCCATGAAACACAATTTGAAGTAGTTTTACTTTGAATTATATGCAAGCTCTTGCTCAGTTGCCATTCATATGAACCTTCAAAAGGCCATGCTAATTAAATTATTTTCTAAGCATAAATATTAAGTCACTGGAACAAAATTAAGACAATGACATTCAAGAAAATATGCTCACATGATGAATTTTTGGACCAAACGACTCCTGATGCAAAACCTAGACATTTTTAGGAAAGAACCGCCCGGTGGAGCCGAATACAAGTGTATTCTGGACAAATTATATTTCCTAGGTAGTAGGCCATGACCTTTGAAAAAATTAGCAGCTTGATATTATAATATTAATGGTTGCAATCTAAATACATAGGTGGGTAGATACATAAAGCTACATGCCTTTTTTCAGGCATGACTCAGTTTAAAAATGAGCACACAGAAAACCCCAAATACCTGCATTAGTTAAAACAATCACAGTAACTTCCGGGAAACAATTCTTTTGTTCCAATGACTTCTAATTCTGCATTTGCACCAACTTATTACAAAAGATTTTTTGTCCACAACATAATTATTTTAGGGAAAGATAACTTCCAGGTTTTCAATGTTGGGAGCATAAAAGTACCTGAAAATCAGCTCTTCCATTATTTAGATGCCCTAATAAACATTTAGATGTCTAAAGTATGGCACTCAAGCTTAAATTACTCTCACAATTTGGGGCCCAATTCTTTACCTACTGAAGTCAATAAGAGTTTTGCCATTGACTTCAAAGGCAGGAGTACTCTGTATGTGTATTTTTCACACTCTGGTGTCTTAATTTGGCATCCAGATAATACTACAAATCTGCTATCCTTTTGATTTACGCAGAAGAAGTTGTTCAATTATGAGTTCACTCTTATTTTTTATAAAAAACTTATTTGTTTTACTCCATTCCTTTTTATATTTGTGGAAATGACAGAACTGAAAGTCCTGAGATGGAAGAAAAGATCTGAAAACCTGAAAGAAAAGTAAATAATGAGGAAAAACTGCTGTGCAAGTAGAGCTATGATAGACAGACAGGCATTGAAGAGCAAAATGTGTAACAAGATCAAGAAAGTTCTCATTAGGGGATTTGGCAATGACGTAAAGAATAAGCACTTCAGAAGAATGCTAAAAACCAAGTATAGTTTTTGTATGTGCAACACATGAACCACTTTGATTAACACTCTCAACAGCAGTCACAAAACAGAGGTATTGATTTCTTGAGAAATGGGTCACCTGGATAGTGTCTTCCTACTCAGTACTTTTTAGTACAGCAAAATACCACCGTTAGCGAAACTGTGAGGGGTTGGGAAAAGAGAGGGCATAAGCAGGCAATGCAGTGTACACTGTGACACCAAATGGAACTAGGAAGGGCTATAATTAGGCTTTTAAGCCACAGCCCTTGTTTGGCAAGACGGATATCAGGAGGCCATGTACAGCAAAAGACAATATGCACAGAATGTCTCTGAAGTGCATGTTTTGGGGTGTCATTCAGGGTGCCCTTCCTCCTGCTCCACACCCCAATGCATCCTAGCTTTGCTCCGCTCTCCTATGTGGGAAGGAGAGATGCATATACCCCCTACTAACCCTGCTGTCAGTCACTGATGCAGCAGTTGCATTCAAGACACCTGAATTTGCGCCTATGAAATTAGCGCCCCTTTTTGCCAGCAATTTCAACAGGAGTACAGTTGAACCAAAAGATGGGCAAGTCCTTATGTTAGGTGTAAGGTAGGAAAGCTCTTTGTCTACCTCCTCCCCAGTCTGTATTGCACAGCTGTGCAGCACCAGCCACAACTTAGCCCTCTGTGTATTCCTAAACGAAGCTTGGTTTCTAACTTGGCCTTGGTTACATACAATCCCAAATCAAACCAGAGAATCCTTTTTGCAGGCACTGTAAGGGCAAGTGTACACAGCAGGACTGAAGACGAAATAAGCTATGCAACTTGAGCTACGTCAATTGTGTAGCGTAAGTCAAAATAGCTTATTTCGGCTCTTGGCGCTGTCTACACAGCAGGAAGTCTGAGTTAGAGCACTCTTCTTCCGACTTCCCTTACTCCTCATACAATGAGGGTTACAGGAGTCGGAGAAAGAAGTCCTCCAGCTTGACATTATTTCGACATTATTTTGAAATAACTGCCTGCTGTGTAGATATGGACTATGTTATTTTGTAATAATGTCAGTTATTCCAAAATAACGCTGCTGTATAGACATAGCATAAGTAGCTGTACTTAAGCCTAGACAAATTCATTACTGTGTGGCAAACTTTCAAAAAAGCTTGTGGCTAGATATTCAAGTACTCAGTATCCACATTTGGGGCTAACCATTCCAAAGCCTGGTTCATTCTGAAGGCACCTAAATAACGGCCATACTTTCAGAAGTGCTCAGCTCCCATTGGCAGTGGCGATCAAACTTTCAAATGAATTCTGAAGTCTTTTGAAAATCTGTCTGCTTAATTTAGCTGTTTACGTAGAAGCTGAGCAGCAAACATGAAATTCTGGTGCCAGCTGTGGATAGGGAAATTCTTTTCATTGGTGTTATTAGTATTTAACATAAATAAGAGATGGCAACCAGCATGTTTCAATCCACTTGAATGATGTTGTCATTTGATATGTACGTACTTCAGAGCTACACAGTATCATTTAAAGTCAATGGTCTCCAGAAAGTGGCATTCTCCCTCCTTTATTTAAGAAAAAGGACACAATTTTTAGGTCTGTGCCGACCTTTAGGATTCAAATTGTGGGGTTTGTGTGACCTTGTTTTTCAGTTTTTCTCAGTGTGGGTTTGCACCCTTAATTTCTTTTTGAGTTTTGAAATTCATGTGTAATCTGAAAGTGGAGCAAAAACTACCACATTTCCCCTGATTTTGATGCAACCCCAGAGAATGATCCAGGTTCGCAAACGCAGGTTATCTAAGGCTGTCTTTGTAATGTAGAATGAAGCCCAAAGCCAGGTATCTCACTGAGTTTCAGATTCACTTGAGAACATCTTGCAGCAATCTAATTACAAGTAGGATGACAGTCATCACTTTAAACTGGATTTTAACCCAATTTTACAACTCCCTTTTGACAGACTAATACATGCTTTGGAGCTTCTGCAGACTTTTGGCATACTGGCATGTGCCTGCTTATGGGCATGTTTGAGTCTCTTGGTATTTACCCTCACAAAGTACAGATCTAGTCAGACAAACCACTTTTGAAAACCACTGTGCATTTGCAGTTGCATATTTATCCATCTCCAGAGCTAGCGTGTAATAAAACCAAGACAAAAAATGAGAGCCTTAGACACATGACACCATACAGTTGAGCCCTCTGAGGCTTCCCCTGTAGCTGGAAATCCACATGTTACCATGTATTTTTATTACTGGTAGTAATTCTTCCTTCCTTAGCCTGTAGAAAACCATGCTCCATCAAAGGAAACTCCTCTGAAAGCATTACCAGGGCAAAGCATGCCTAGGTGAAGGCCCTGAAAGAAGTAGAACTGGCATAGTTCTGCATAGGAAGTGCCAGGGTGCTGAGAGATTGCACAGGGGCCTTCTGTGCCATGGGCCTGTGCCACAGAGCAGTACCTCCATTTTGGGGGTGAATTCAGACGAGGGGGGGATTTGGCTGGAGGTTGGCTGATTAAATACCCTGCTTTGTAGCAGAGGGGCACAGCATGCCTGGCTGTCACTGGACCCCTTGCATTACTGTAGTAGCCTATGGGAGAAGAATGGATTCTATCTCCCTACCCTTGAATAGGCATTCAGCATACAGCCATTTGATGTGTCCGTTGTCTTTTATTAGTATGATGATGTGTACTACAGTGTTATCAAGAAGCCCCAACTGAAACTGGGACCCCATGGTGCTAGGCCCTGCACAGTCAGAGGAAGAGGCGAGCCTGCCTCTGATAAATTGCAATCTAAATAGAAAAGACAAAAGACGGACGAGAGGTGAAGTGACTTGCACAGGGACACAGCAGACCAGTCACTGAGCTAGAACTAGACTCCAGGTCTTCTGATCCTCAATCCAGAACTCTTTTTGCGCTGGTTTATAATGCCTCTTATATGTTATGTCAAAGATTTTCCAATGCTTTATGTCAGTGTTAATAATCATATTGTAGGTATTACATTAACACATAACTGCAAGTGGAATAATAGTAATCCAAATACCCTAGATCTTGCATCTTTCTCCATCCCATGCTTTTCAGCACATTGGATTACCCACCTTTTCCATGCTTGCCAGCCATCAATGTCTTCTGTTACAAATTATTTGCAATAGAGACCTTACTGCAGTCATTTTTCTGACCTCACAGTTTGTGTTTCTTTCCTCATCGCTTACTCCTAAAATTCTCTGTAAGCACTTACGGTGAAACACATCTAATTTCAGAGCATCTGTTTTCTTAGGTTGCAGGTTTCACTGCCATAATAGGATGGATAAAAAGATGTGTTTTGACTACATCTTGTCTTTTTCAGTGTCAAGCCTACAGGAAAGGCCCTTGCACAACAAATTCAATAAAGTAATTATGTGTATAACAAAAACAAGCCAGCTCCTGACTAACTCCTATTATGCTCTTCAAGTAATATACACATGTCTTCTAGCTGGTTCTTTTATATAATCCCACATAAAGGGCATTTTATTAGTACTTGTGATCATCCTTTGATTCCCAAAGATTTGCAATGAAATTAATTTGTCCAGTATAATTTAGAGCAACAAGCATTTTCCTGGTTTTTTTTAACTTAGGAAGAAGACACCCCTCATAATGTACCTTGTGAGTGCACAGATTTCCCCTACTAGTATGTCAAGGTACCACTGTGTAATCAAAACATTCCAGAAATGATTAAAGAATTACTTGTGTCTTTGTTTTAGAATAAGAAGTAACTTTAGATCTCTAATATCTGATGTATTACCTGACTGGCCATGTTACCATTGACTTATCCAAGCAACTGCTTATTTTCTGATTTTCTTCACTCCTCCTATTACTCCCATTGCTCTTCCTGCTCTTCTTCCCACCCACCTGTTTTTTATTGCCAGTTTGTCTTGCATCCTATGACTAGGGGTCATAGTGGACCACACGCTAAATATGAGCCAACAGTGTGATGCTGTTGCAAAGAAAGCAAACATGATTCTGGGATGCATTAAGAGGAGTGCTGTGAGCAAGAGACGAGAAGTCATTCTTCTGCTCTACTGTGAGCTGATTAGGCCTCATTTGGAGTATTGTGTCCAGTTCTGGGCACCGCATTTCAAAAAGGATGTGGAGAAATTGAAGAAGGTCCAGAGGAGAGGAACAAGAATGATTAGAGGTCTCGAGAATATGACCTATGAAGGAAGACTGAAAGAACTGGGCATGGTTAGTTGGGAAAGGAGAAGACTGAGAGGGGACATGATAGAGGTTTTCAGGTATCTAAAAGGGTGTCACAAGGAGGAGGGAGAAAAATTGTTCTCCTTGGCCTCTGAGGATAGGACAAGAAGCAATGGGCTTAAACTGCAGCAAGGGAGATTTAGGTTGGACAATAGGAAAAACTTCCTTAGTGCCAGGGTGGTTAAACACTGGAATAAGTTGCCCGGGGAGGTTGTGGAGGCTTCTTCTGGAGGTATTTCAGAGCAGGTTAGATAGACATCTATCAGGGATGATCTAGACAGTGCTGGGTCCTGCCGTGAGGGCAGGGGACTTGGACTCGAGGTCCCTTCCAGTTCTAGTGTTCTATGATTCTATAATCCTTGTGACAAGACCCCTCCTTTGCCTTGTGGGGCCTCAGTGTTTCTCCCTCTGGTGGCAGGTGCCTGAAGTAAATTGATCCCACTCTAAAGGTTTTCAATTCCTCACTCTTGTGTATTTTCAATGTTACAAAAGGGGGCCTTGGGGTAGGCCTGAGTAGTACTCTTAAGCCAAACAAAAGAAATAAACTCAAACATGAAAAAGGAAGAACCTTGCCTTGCCCTCTTTATGGGAGTTGCATTACAACATTGGCCAGCAGTTCACTGCATTGTTTCCCCTTTAGGGAAGAGAGCAGCCATCCATCCAAGGGAAGTCTTTTTCCCTGCTGCCACTCACCTTACTGCAGCTGATTTCTCATCCCTCCTTCCTCTCTTCCTTGCCAGAAGAGGGGCTTTCTAAAGGTCCCTGGCAGCCCATAATAGGTCTTGGGGGTGTCTCATTAGCCGGAGATAACCTCTTTTCAGTTCATAGGATAAAGGGCTTTCACCATTCTGGGCATGGGCAGCTCATGAATCTCTGGCTGAGGGAGATGAGACCCCTGGAGCACTGAGAGGGAGCATGTAACTTCCCAAGCCCCAGGAAGACAGACGGTGTGGCCCCAGTCCCTCAAGCCCAGTGGCACTGACGAAGTGGGGCCTTGGGGGTGGAGTGTGGGTGAGGCCACACTTGGCTGTTGGGAGGACCCTTTACTGTGTTTTAGAATGATCCACATCCCATAAGGCCACCAGAGGAAAGATTTGAATTCATTCACCTATCTCAGGCTCTTTCTTTCTACCATCTACCCTCTTTGGACACATTTCTAAATGTTTCCCCCCAAAAGGTATTTTCATCATGACTTTGTGGTCCTACCTTCCTATTTTTCTCTTCCAATATTTGAGTTGAGGTTGGCTGTAGGATGAGGCCGGTTCTACAATACAAACTGAGGTTGACATAAGCTGCCTTAAGTCATAAGAACACAAGAATGTCCATACTAGGTCAGACAAATACTTTTATTCTTAAAGATGAATTGATGATGGCCTAAAGCTTGGTTTAAGGGACATCTGAAACCTTAGACAGAACAGAAAAATATCACTGGTAAGTGAATTTACCAGTATTTACTTAGTATGTCACTGGTAAGTAAATTTGATATTATGATCTCCTAAGAATAACCAGTGACTTACATCTACTTACATCTTGCCCAGATCTCTGTTTGAGAGGCTCCACTTATTTAAAAGCAGATTGCAACGTTGTTACAACAAATAATAGATTCGTTGGCGTTAACATTCTAAGAATGGAACAGCGAGCACCAACCATTACCAGTTTTCTGAAACGCCTGACTCCTAATATAAAGAACATAGGAGCTAAGCATACAGTCAGCAGCTGGTACCAGCTATTACATTCATTACAGTAGTTATTATTAGTAGTACTATTAATATTTCTCATGCAAACTTACAAGAGAAACCAGATGAAAACACTATATCTGCTCCCTTGGCAAATATTTGTGTTCACACAAGCCAGAGCAAGAGGTGTCACTGATGCGTGTGGGAGTTCTGCGTGCAGAGGACCTTACGGGATTGGAGCCATAAAAATAGTCAATTCTTAGTATGTCACTGGTAAGTGAATTTGATATTATGATCTCATAAGAATAACCTTTCTCATGTGAAGGGTATGTAGATCTTCACATTTTCATGACCGTGCAGGCAGCTGGTTTAGGATCCAATCACCTACTGTCACAAAGACCTGAGTCCAGCCTAATACTCTCACCTATTGAAGTAGGAAACTTTCTGGACTGATTCACTCCCCCTCCCCAGCATAAGTTAGAGCAACCATGGGGCTGCTGTAAATTGCATCTAGGTGCAATGACTTCCAAAACTCTGCTTTTGGCAAGATATTACCAAATACAAGCAATGTGGCCATTCCCCCTAGTCCCAGTTTACTCCAACACACTCACTATATTAAGGCGTAGATGGGGGCGATATAGTTCTGACTTGGTCAGTGCCCCATCACCCAGCATTTTCTTCTATCAAAGCAACCTTGTGTGCCAGGATCTGACTTCTTGTCCTGGTTACTTAATTTATTTGGTGCCCGTTTATAGTCTCCTAGTTCAATAGTATTGAATCAAAGCATTTCCGTTCAGAAATGCCAAATATTATTCACATCAAGTGGCTAGAAAAAATGTCTTAATTTCATTTTTTGTCTTTTATACAGAACCATTCTCATGGAAGATGCTGCTAATTTAAAACACTCTTATTCATCAGTATACTTTATACAGTCGCTAGGCAGGAAACATTTAATTCTTGTGCTGCATCTCAGGAGAAAAATGTAAAATGCTGGAGCATGTTGCAATAAGTGTATTTTGTGGCCTAATCCATTTTCACTTGCCATGGAAAAAGTTATTTAAGACAAATCATATTGGCGGTGCAAGTAAATTCATAATTGTGAAATGATCCAGTACCATGTAACAGCTCGTTTCCAATGCAGCTGCCATGTTCCCACTGCAGAGTTACTATGACATACATTATGTCATAGAACCTAAAGGTTTGATTCCATATGCAGCACACTGCAAATGCTTAATCTTAGGCTTGTGAGTAGTCTCAATGAAGTTAGCTGGCCTATTTATGTGCTTGGGTGAATTCCATTGTTGATCACACTCATGTTTTTATTGTGAGTGTCATGATGTCTGTCTTGAAGCCTCAGCACCTGGAATCATGGGCTTGTGAGTATTGCTGCTGTCATGGACAAGAAAAATATCTAGCACGTCTGAAAAGATTGAAAACATGAATCCTAAAGAAGAACAAAAAGACCCTTACATTTTTAAACCAATGGGGGTAGTTAACTCACAATTCTTGAACTCAGATGGCAGGAAGGGTGTGAATACTTGCTCCATATTAGCAAAATTTCCTTGGGCTCCTGTGAAGGAGAAGTTTTAGGTATCACAATTGTAAGTGTAAAGAGAACCTCAGAAATGTAACCAAGTGTTAGCCAATTGCTAAGGCTAAAAGGAACAAGCAGCTGGGTGCCACTTCTGCAGCATGAGGGTGCAGGGGCAGCTAAAGATTCTCATCTCCCACACGCATTCCTTTTATGCAAACGTATTTAAAGTAAAGGGTGTGTCCCCCAAGAATTCTCTCATGAGCATTCCTCAAAATCCTGAGGCTGGTGATAGCTGCAAGATAATGGAGAGAGATCTGTTATGTCTGAGATGAGGCAGGGCAAAAGAAAAAAGCACCCACCAGTTTCACTCAGAACTGCTAAATGTAGTTCTGCTTGTTAATATGTTTAGCTACTGAGCTGGCTACTGCTGACTCCAGTAGTTGCCACCCTGTAAATGCATCTGCTACCAGGAGAACTCCTATCCTGTGCCTGCCTCCAGGGCCTCTTCAATGTGCCCTATGAAGTCTGCCACCATGCAATAGGCGGGGGAGGGGAGGGACTGCTGTTGCACTGACCAGGAGTCCTGCATTTCCACCTTTCTACTTACTCTAGTCACCACTTTCTGGCTGGCTACAAACAGTCTGGAGTATAAAGAGCTGGTATAAGATTGCCTGGACACCACTTCCCCCTCACTGTTTAGAGATAACCTTTAGAGACCCTTCCCCATGCCTCTCAGATCAGCTGGAGGAAACGTGTACACACACACAAAGGGCTGGAGAAGAGCACTAATTATCAGGGATGTTCAGCCTAGCACAAGAACTGAAGGGGACTCCCCCACCAAAATGAACTCCAGTCCGTGACCAGAGGGGACTTGTTTCCCAGCTGACTAGCCACCCCGGATCCCACCACGTGAAGAGAGACACACACTAATGCTAGCAGAGGAGACGTCTGGAGAGTTCTGCTATATTGTGTCAGATACAGCTGTTGAAGAAGTCACCATTAAGGACTGGGGGAAAGAGGAGAGTGCACTGAGAGGTACAGTAATTACTCGTTTAACACATGCCCGCTTAATTTTTGCGATAGCACGATTTTTTTTAGGGAATGTTTTTTAAAAAACATGACCGTCCCCGAAATAACACAGAAGTGCTCCGGTCAGCCGCTCTCTCGGCCGGGCTGCTGTGAGCCACTTGTGCGCTCGCGGCTCCAGCCTGCACTTACTAGCAGCCGGCCACTGAGCACAGGCAGCTGCCTTGGGACCGGGACATAAGGTTGGGGGAGAAAGGGGACTGGGTTACAGCAGGGAGGGGAGGTGTTTGGCTCTGGGGAAGGGAAGGGGAGGAGAAGGGAGGGGGATTGGGTTGGGAGTATGCCCCTGTGACGGGTCTGCCGGGACCCGCACTGCGTCCGGAGAGGGGGGTTGGCGTGGCGAGTGGCGAACCCTCCGCCACTTTGCAGGGAGGCGGGGGAAGCCCCGCACAGCTGCCGGTGACAGGCCAGCTGGGGAAACCCAGCCGCTGGCCTGCAACAGGGGCAGAGGAGAGGGGGCGAGGCGCCCGGAGGGCTGCGCGTGGCTTCCCGGTTCCAAGGCAGCTGCCTGCACTCAGTGGCCAGCTGCTAGCAAGTGCAGGCTGGAGACAACTCAGCACCAACAGAAAACTGACTTTGACACCACCGCTTGAAACACAACCCCCACCTTTTCCTTTATTTTCAATAGGAAAATTGACCCCACATAACACGTTTTCGCTTAGCACGATCATTTTCTGAAATGTATCTACCGTGTTAAATGAGGAATTACTGTAGTCTGCTCAGTGGAGGGTGGAAGAACATGTCGATTTGGATGAGGAGTAAGATGGTGGATTTGTATGGATGGACAACTCTGGTAGTTATGGTTTTTTCAGAGGTGTCAACAGATGTGGATTGATGGATTTTGTGAGAAACAGAAGGAAAAATATAAAATCGATGGATTTTGAGGGGGAGAGTTTTCCTCGGGAACTTTCACATGAGGTGCTGACTGAAGGCAGGCAATTTTGAGAGAGACCTTTTAAAAATGTTAGCAGCCCATCATTGCTAGTATACCCATTGTGTTCTATGATAATTTACATGGTAGCACAGCAAGACTAGGCCAAAACTTCAGCTCATGTCAGTCTGCATCATTCCCTTGAAAAAACAGTGATGTTATGTCCAAACACACCTGCTAAAGATTCAGGTCCCTGATCTTGTAATGTGTTAGATTCACTGCTTTTGTTATTAAATATGACAATCTTACTCCAGCTCCTACAGATTTGCAATGTACTTTTTAAGTAACCTAGAAGATGTTGATGATTTTTTCAGAAACGAAAATGAGCGTTGTCTCCTAGAAAAGCAAGTGCACAACTTCATGTTGCTAATGCAATCAATAATACCGAGGAAGTCCTGTTGTCATGGCATTAGTTCCACCACCAAAAACATTATGTGAAATTTATCGTACAACAGCAAATTCTGTTTTTTTCCAAATTTCATGTCTCGGATGTGTTACCCGGCTAATTTAAGTAACGTATGAAGTCTGTCAACTCCGGAGAGCCAACGTAGTATAAGTCTAATGATTAGCCTAATTATTAATTTCAAGAAGAAAGCAAATGCGGACACTCTCACCCACATCTATCATCATTGGGTTTCTTTACAATAAAAGGCACGCGGCACAATACGGCGCTCGAAATAAAAACTGAATAATTTGGTAAAATTTAGACGACAAGACTATATTGTAGACCTCTAACGCACAAACAAAGTTAGTAGGGGGCAGTCCCCTTTTACACTATCTTAACTATAATTACAAGAGGGCAGTCCTCTTGCAATCAGTTACATAGTCTAGCGGCGCAGCAGCGATTGAGGAGATGCTGGCGACCTACAAGCTCTTGGTCCTTTTGGGCCTTAAGCGAGGAACAGCCAGGAGTCCCAAGTAGGAAGGCCGAAGTCTGGCGACCTCAATCCTTAGGTCCTTCCGGGTTCTCGGAGAAGAACAGCCAGGGCGATCCCTTGAAGGCTGGTCGAGTGCGAAGACGGCCGATACACCTTCCGTGTAGTCGTCTGGTCTTCGGTCCTCTTCCTGCTCTTCGGCGCAGCTGGAACCGGCGATGGAAGCTAGAACTATCTATTCTAAACTAAATAAAATCCTATCTAAGATCGCGACGCGCCCGACGTACAAGCTCGATGACGGCCGATAAGCGGTGCCCGACGCAAACCTGACATACAAACACGGCGATCTCTACCCTATCTAAACCTACCTAAGCTAACTAAACTAAGCTAAACTAAACTGAGATAAGAGGCATGAACCTGCCGTCCAGCCACTTCTCAGGGAAGTACTTTACAGCACCTCACTCATACCAATCTAAACCTAACATGATGAAGGACCCGACGAACCCGACGCAACACCTGTAACTGGTGTTGCGGGCTCTTAAAAAGGTTGCGCTCGTGCATATGCATGAGGTTCTAAGTTTGAATTGATTGGATAGAAAAAGATGCTAATTTACATAACTTTAAACTGATTGGATGGTGAATCATAACACATTAATATTTATGAGGTACTGGTCTCTTAATACATATTCATAGAATTTTAAACCTTCACAGATCTGTTTACAGATACGTGTGCTACGTGCTAACTAACAATAACATCATGGTTTCTTAACTTGATTGACAGGTATATATACATGATGGACAACTGAATTTTATATACATTTAAATGAATTCTATTACATCAATTTACAAGCATGACAATTAATAATACATTTTAAGCAGATTGCACTTAGGTGAATACAATTGCAACAGAGGCTTTTAGCATTTATACAATTCTGCTAAAGTTGGTAACAGATGTTAGAATACCCAGAACTACGTAGGTATAGGAGTGTCTAATCAGTCCTCAGTTAAACTGTGCAACGTTACTTGCAGGTTACTAAATTAATCCATTCATCTGCAAAATGAAATGCAGGGAACTGGTTAACTGTCATTGTTTTACTTCCATCATTACATTTTCATCTAATTTCCTCCTGCAGCTTTCTGTCTGAATTAGAAACGTAGGGCTTACTCCTGAGAGCTGCTCTACTTCCACAGTGCAAAGCAGGCCCAGCTCCTTTGCTAGGGATTTTCCTGGTGTAGGCCCCACTAGGTAGAGGCAGCAGCATGGGGGCCATTGTCACAGCATTCCTGAGGGAAGAAGGGTGTAACTGATTTACTATTATGCCTGGTTGGTGAATAGCCCTTGGGGACAGAGCCAACAGGGTATAATTTTGAGTAGCCTGGATGAACCAGTCCCCTAGCTATTCCAGATCAGGCAGATACAAATAACTGAAACCCCTAAAAATATGGGTGAAATTCTCTGTGTAAATTTTTGGGTACACAGGTTTTCACATATAAGGCATTGGATGCACATGCAAAAAAAGCCTTGATATAAACAGATCAGACCGCTACATAGAGTAGAGGAGTCCTGTCTAACTGCTCATCCAAACGCAGCATACAGCTCACCAATCCACATCACTGTAGGCCCAAAATCTCAGACACGTAATTTTGAACCTGCTGTGTTAAAGGTGACTTTTGAAAACGTTGCCTTTTAAATATAAATAAGGATTGCACAAGAGGGGAATTGAAATATAGTTTATTTCCCCCCTTAATTTGGAATGTTTTTTAAATAGATACAATTAGCTTGACTTTAGCTAGCTGTTGCCCTGCCTGATTTTTAGAAAAATTCTGTCCCTGAAATGATTGTTTCAAGACTGATGCAGACGCTGTTTCTTAAGATACTGCTGAACCATCTTTAACTTCTAAGGGCACGTCTACACAGCAGGGCAAAACTCAAATTAAGCTACACAACTTCATCTACATCAGTTGTGTACCTTAAGTTGAAATAGCTTAATTCGGCTTTTGGCGCTGCCTACACAGCAGGAAGTTGAGGGAAGAACACTATTCCTTCGACATCCCTTACTTCTCGTAAAATGAGGGTTACAGGAGTTGGAGTAAGAAGCCCATTATTTTGAAATTATTTCAAAATAACATGATTGGTGTGTAGACACGCTCTTTGTTATTTCAGAATAATGTCAGTTATTCCAAAATAACGCTGCTGTGTGTAGACATACCCTAAATGTCTCTCTAAAATAAGCCTGGGCTTTATCCAGGAAACAAGTCCCTCCTCCTTATTTCCATAAAAGTCTTTAAGCAGTAAAAGAGGTGGTTCTACCAGACGTAGTTTTCAATTATTTTGCTTTGAACTTTTGTTCTCATATTAGATGCTTTGCTGCCATAGAGCATTTATACTACTTTGACTTGAGATGAAAAAGGGTCTGGTCTCTCCATTCATCTCTCTGCTTTCTGATCTGTCTGCCTGCCCCTCTTAAATAAATCAGTAAATAAAACAGCCTTGGCATGGAAGGCAGGGAGTGTTAGGCCTGTATTGATCTCTCTCATCCGTGCACGCTGCAGAAGCCTCTTTTGCAGAAGAGGGGCAGAAGGCTTTGGATGTGGGCTGGGAAGGAATGAAAGAGGAGGGCCAAACACTATGGTTCAGGAATGGGCAAAATACGGCCCGGGGACCAGATCCGGCCTGCCAAGCCACCAGATCCAGCTGCAGATGCAGCGTGAATCCTCAGGCAGACTCCCTGTTTGCCCCTCTCCAATCGCTCATGAAAGCGGCTGCCGCAGCTTTTTCTCTTTCACAGCTTGCTTCACGCACTGCTTCTGCCCCCTAGCACAATCCCATTGGCCGATTTCTGGCGAAGTACCACTCTCTTCTCCCCTCTGGCTCTTATTCACCAATGCATGTGGCCCCTGCAGCCTGTGTGGGGGGGGGGCAGGCAGGGAAGCTGCCTGAGAACCCTGCTGGGCTGCTGGCTGAGTGTCACCCAGGTACATATCCCAGCCAGAGCCTGCCTCTGGCACCCCAACCCTCTGCCCCCCACTCCTGCCCCCCTACCCCACATAAGACAAAACCTCTGTCCTCCTCCTGAACTCATGCCCCTCCCAGACCCTATACCCCAGTCCCCTGCCCAAGATCACAACCCAAACCCCTGCACCTGGTACCGCACCCCAATCTCCTGCCCCAGGTCATAACCACCTCCTTCCCCCAAACGCCCTTGTAGACCCCCACATCCCTCCTACACCCCAATCCCTTTCCATAAGCTCCCTTCTGCACCCAACCTCCTCCAACCTCCATTAATATCATGGAAGAGTTAAATTTTCCAAAATCTTGGAATGGCCTCCCATCAAAAATTATTGCCCACCCCTGCTACGGCATCATCCCTTAGAGCTAGATTTGCTAGAATTCATAGTGAAATTACCAGTCAATGTTTTAACGGCCTTACTTGCCTTTTCCCCTCACCCCATTTCCAGCTGTTACTTTGCAGATTTGCAGGACAATTCAGATAATGACAGGCATGTTGCCATTTGTCAGAAACATAGTGAGAGACAACTGCCTACTCCAAACACCTCCTGTCATTGCAGTTCTTGTAGGTCCCTTTAGTTGGGTGCTCTAGGACCCATGGAATGGACTCATTCCTTGCTGAATTTTCCTCTCTTCCCATAGACTTTTTTAAAGGAAATTATTTGCCCTCTCACCGTGTTTCATACCACCCAGAATCCCTTTCATCCATTGCAAAGGAATGCTGTTGGCATTTCTTTGGAAGAAGTCAGGTATCAGAGATGGGGGAACAATTTACTTCAAAATGCCTTTTATATGGTACAATGGGAGGATTACTCTTCCTACAAGGTGTATTGGTTAGTAGTAAAATAGTGTTTCAGTTTGTGTGAAAATTAAATTCTCCATCCTCACATTGTCTTTATTTTTTCTGAAGTATATTCTGTATTTTATAAGCGCTGCTCCAGCTAATATGTGTAGCCAGTCTTCCCCAGCAGAATTTACAGCATGTTTATCACCATAAATGAAGGACGGATGCTCATTCTTCAAACACAATCTCGGCACTAACTTGTCTTCGGCTCAAAATGGTCAGCAGGTATTAATGGAATCAAGCGAGGCTGCTAAGAGCAGATGCTGGCGCTGACATTTTTTACAAAGAACTTGTCGCATCCAGGATAACTGAGGAACTGCAGATGTACTGGTAATTTGGCTGAGACACAACCTCCTACCCTCCTTTTGAGATTCTCCTTGCAATCATCAGCTGATTTCTGCCTCCTTAGGCTACCTCGATGCTATGAGCTAGGGGTGTGATTCCCAGCTTGCATGAGCACACTTGCTCCAACTCTCATTTGGACTGGTATGTGAGAAATAGCAGTGTAGCTGTGGTAGTATGGGCAGTGGTAGTAGTGGCCACCAGGGTCCAAGTGCATGTGTATGCAGGGCAGCCAGCCCAGGCCACTGCTGCCTATCCTACCCCAGCTACCCTACTATTTGTATTGCGCTAGCTCAGATGACAGATAACACGAGTATGTCTAAGCAAGCTAAGAATCATGTTCCTGACTTGTAGTTTACATGTACCCTAGTTAAATAATCGATTTGTTTTTCCATTCTCCTCAGGCAAAAGCCATTTGGACTTACAGTCTAACTAGACAAAACAAATATCGGGAGGGGAAACAGAGGGACAAAGCAGGTCTAGTGACTTGCCTACTATCACCCAGCAGGTCGGTGGCCTAGTCAATAATATCATTTAGCTCTTCTGAATTCCAGACCCTACATACTAGCCCCTGCTGTCTCCCTGTTTGCTGCCTTATGTGGTATTGTGTTTAGTTATTTCAAATGAGTTTGGCTCATTAGGGTTTTATTTCTGTGTTTGTAATCTTACAGTTCTAAGAAATATTTTATTAAAAAAATGAGGGATCTGGATGACTATAGGATCAGAAAATGGAACAAAACGTTCTGTGAACATTTTCAGTGGGTAAAAAAATCCCTGGCTTTTATTGCCCAGGAGTTTTTACATTCTGAACCACCACTTTGGGGAGGCGAGCCTGCTGGCCCCATCCCTTCTGCCCAGGGCCCTGCCCCCACATGCCAGAGCCCCAAAGCTTCCTTGTGATGAGGTGTACCAGCCCCACACTGAACAAGCAGGGTTTAGCCAGGCTGTCCTGGCTGGAGGAGCCTTACCCCCACAGCCCTGCTGGGCATGCTCAGACTGTAGCCCAGGTATAAAAATCTGGGGAGAGGCTCAGTCAGGGCTGGCGGTTGGAGGTGAAGGACCTCTGTTTAGAGCTCCAGAGCAGTAGCAGCCAGCCACCCGAGCTGAGAGCAGAAGAGGCCCTGGTGATGGTGGGAACGCTACTCCAGCAGATTCCCAGGGATAAGTGGCCCCCGAAGAGCCAGAGGACCCAGCTGCTACGTGGGACATTGACCCAGCGGATCTGGTAGGAAGTGGCCCAGGGAGGGTACAAGAGCGGCCTCTCCCACCTTGAGATCCTTGGTGTGTTTCGGTTGGATTCCCCACCAAGGGAGTGGTGGACCATTGTGCCACTCACAGGGCGCTGGGTCGGGACTCGGTGGAGTAGGGTGGGCCCAGGTCCCCCTACCAGGGCACAACCCCCACCCCCCGTGACTCTGGCCAGTGGGTCATCCAGCCCTGCATTAAAGGGCCAGCCTTTGATTTTAGTTTACAGATGCTGGCTATCCAGCCCCACAGGGAGGGGTCTAATTACTGGTGTTTGACTGATCGTGCAGGGTGAGTGACAGACTCAGACAGCCCAGGGGACCCAAGGTCCTACCCCCTGGGAGAACGAAGAGAGAACCACCCTGTGACACTCCCCCATAAAAAGAAGAGTCCCAGGTGGCTCCCCAGACTAGAGAAGCCCTGGCCTGCCCATTCCAGCCACTTCGGGCCAAGCCAATGACCCTCCCCTCCCCCAGCACCAGACTGCGCTGCTCTTCTGGCCCCCGAGCGCCAGGCCAGTCCTAGTGCCTGACTGAGCCAGCAGCCTCCCCGAGCACTGGGCTGATCCTAGTATCACCAGGCAGGCTGTGCCAATCTGTGAGGCCCCCCAAGCACTGGGCCAGCCCTAGCACTGCCATAGTTGGGCTGGACCCAGCATTGGTCCAAGCCAGCAACTTCTCTACGTGTCAGGTTGACCACAGCAGCAGCCTGCTCAAGAGCCAGCTCTTCTTTCTCTGAAGGCTCCTCCCTTCCCTCCCCTCCATTGAGCTACCTTCTCTAGCAGGAGGGGGCATGCGGGGACCTTCTGGGGTGGAAGAGGTAGTGGGATGTTCAGGCAGGGTGTGGTACTGCGGCAGTGCCAGGGAAGGCTGCCACCCATGTTAAAACTTGAAAATTTTCTACCAGCTCTACTCATGGGGTTGGCAATGGGATACAGATACCTCCCTTTGTATCTGCTTGGAATTCAGCTCAGCTCAGTAGAGAATGAAAATCACTTTTGATCTGATGACTGTTAAGTGGCCAGTATTAAATGAGTCCATAGTCTCCACCTAGTTTTAAGTGAACAGGCATCCATCTCACTGTCATTACTACTGGCACTACTTTTTCACTTTTGATGCTTGCAGTTTAGAGGCAACAAACAGTTGAGCGTAAAGAGAAGACTAAATTTTTCCTCCAAAGGGTGGTCAAATAAGGTAGTGATGGACTGCACGGTGGAAAGGTGATATAGAGATGTCCTGGATATCTTCTGTGGACAGTTGAACTTCAGTCGTCTAGAAAAGAATGTTTTTGAAAATAAATTTTTTTCATGGAAGGGAATTCTTTTTTCTAATTATGATTAAATCACAGGGATCATTATCAAACACTTAGTGAAAAGAGATGTCTGCTGGCCCTTCAGAAAGTTTGAAAATTCATCAGCACATTCCTTAAGGCAGACAGAATTAACATAATTCCCGAATCTGATTTTTTTTAAATTAAATCTTAACAAGAAAAGTTGGTCCTTGTGCCGTGAATAAGCGGGTCTTGAGACTTTCTAGAATGATCACATTTTTCTCTCTCAAATACTTTCATGTTAGGTTAGCTGCAGGCTAAATGTGCATTAATCTTTTGAATTGCTCTAGATACTTGTTTTAGAATTGTCTATTTTTCCCTAGGGTCTTTCCATAGCGTCGTTTATACCTGAGCCACAGACTGCTATGATCTCAAAATGTCATGCATTTAGATATGCCTAGGATGCTGTTTATACAAACTGGTTTATATAAAAATGAAAAAAAAAATCAAGCTATTCCTCTAACATTTAATAGTTAAAACCCATAGTTCAATACTGCAAGCTCTCCAAGAATAGAACTCCCAGTGGCTGGAGTGCTTTCGGGAGGTAGCTCTCAGTGAAATGATAACTTAGCACTACACATCTTTTTCTATAAACAGTCTGACTTGAAATCAAATTTTCCATTTCAGAAGAATACACAGTATTTGTTTTCTTACAGGCATAGACCTTTCCCTCTTTAGTAGATGTGTTGTGTAATACGAGATCCAACAATACAATTCAATGCCAGTAGGAAGTGAGAAGCTGGCAAACACAGAAACACTTTCTGCTATGGTTTCACGTATGACTTTTCTTTAGGTGCTTCATCTATGACTTGCTTCTAATTATAGTAAAATGTATCAATGGCTGGTATAGCCCATTGTCTCTTGGAATATATATTATTTTCAGTGCTTTCTGAATCTTTATCTTTATTGCTTTTTTTTCAGATTGCTGATATAAATGGTTTTCAGGGTAGTTCCTTTAACTGTCTTTAGATTATCCATTACCCCCATTCTTGCCATCTTGACTTCTCAGTCTCCCTTTCCCCCTTATCTCTGTCATCCTTTCCCCCTTCCCATTATCCTTTACCTATTAACCTTTTGTGAACTTTTTCCATGTCTGAAATATTGATTTTGTTCTTTCTGTCTGCTTCCATTTCTGCTTGACTTTGTTTCCTTTTGTGACTCTCTTTTTTTGGAGGCTTGTCGAGAAGACAAGCCTGCTTGCTGTACAGATCTGCTGTGCCTTGCACACTGAGCCACAAGGAGTGTCTGTAAGTCTCAGGGATAGAATGTCCCAACACATTTTTCTGTTGCTACACTGCAATGTAGTGTCATCTCCTAATAGATTGCTCAAACCGTTACCATAGTTTACAGAACATCACACTTAAATCCATGGAAAGTTTGTGTCTACCTATGTATTTGTAAGCAGGGTCCGAATGAATGCTTCCCTGACAACTAGTTGGAATCGGGGAGAGACCCAAAGGCTGTGTCTACATTGGCAAAATTTTGCGCAAAAGCAGCTGTTTTTGCGCAAAATCTTGCCGCCTATCTACACTGGGTTTTTGGTTGCTGGACTTAAGAACCTAAGGGGAAAAGGACTCTGTCTAACCTACTCCCAGTGGGTCTTTTACTCAGGGTTTATGAACCCTGTTTGCAGTGTTTCCCCAAATTAATGCAAGTTACTTCCCCCCCTTTTATTAAAAGTTTCTTTTCTACGCTCAGACTCTGTGCGTGCGAGTGGGAAGCATTGCCTCTCAGAGGTGCCCAGGGTGCTGTGTGAATTTCCCAGCTTGTTGGGTGGAGGCTTTATGTTGGATCAATGGAGAGGAACCCCTAGTTATTGAACCCAGCCCTGGCTGCTGCTGGCTCCAGCTACCAGCAAGATTATTTATTGTAATGAGTGCAGACTAGGTCTGATGAGTGCTGTAAGCACTGGAATGGGGAAACTGGTCAGCTATTCCTGTAGAGGAGGCAGGATTTGAAAAAAGCAAACTTGATTCTCTGAGGTTTTGTAAAACAAAATGTGGAATGGGTGAGATGCACCGGGCCAGGCTGTTCCAGGTGCAGCAGCAAAGGACTGGCACACTGCAGACTTCCACTGTGAATGCTCAAACTCACTTTGTTTTACTGTTATGCTCACTGTCTGTATGGCCTACACATGACAATATGTCTTGGGATCAGGCCTGAGCCAAAGCCAGTTGAAATCACTAGCAGCCTTTCCATTAACTTCAGCCCGTATTAAATCAAACTTTCAGTAAACGTCACTAAATCCAATATTTTTCCTCCAAAACCCACTCACATCCCAAAGCAGGATCCCTTTTCTCCTGCCCCATTTCCCTCCCTTCAACTTCCTTCCCCCCCAGCCGCTACTTTTTCTCCCCATCTCTAGATTCTTTCTGGTTTATCTTACCAGCCAAAGAGGACTGAAGATGGCTGCTTCCAGAGCTCATCTAGGCCATCTCGGCAGGAGGTAGGGGTGCTGCAGAATCCCTAGCAAACCTTGCCTTAGGGCTCAAGCATAAATTTTTCACTAGCATTATTGTGTGTAATTCAACATAAAGCACTTTGTGACTGTTGTTTGAAAGTGGCAGTTTTATAAAGAACTTTTCCAACGTGTGCAGAGACATTTCTTGTGCCTCCGTGATGCAAATCTTCAGAATCTGATTTTACATGGTCACACCAGAAGCATAAATCTTATATGCAGGTCCTTTGGGACAAGGGTGTGTGAAATACATTTTCTGGTTTTGCTTTTGCAGCGACAGTTCATTGTAGGTGAATGGAGTTTTCCCTGTCTCTGAAGCTCAAGTAATCACAGCTTGTTACTAAATGGTCAAATTGTAGCTGACCCTGAACATGGGATGGAGACAATGCAAGGAACCTATGTATATAGCTTTGTAGTTTGTCTATGGCAGCCCCCTGCCTGTGGCAGGGCAGAGAGCTGCTCCAGCCCCTGTTGGTTAACTGGAACCAGTAAGCATCACCCATTAAGGATGATACTTATTGGTTAACCCTCCCTAGTTTGAACAGTGGGCATCAGATATGTACTTAGAATATGTACTCAGTACATAACCATCTGTGCAACTCTAGAAAGGGTGGTGGAAGGGGAAATTTTGCTTGCCTTACTCTCAGCCACCAAACTGTGGGTTACTCATTTAAGTAGGGTGAGAAGGATTTGGCCTAGGGAGAATGGGGCTTATAGTGGAGAAGGAGTTTTTGAAAGGACTGAGAGTCAAAGAAGAGGTGCTGAATCAGATCAGAAAAGTTAAGGAATCCCAGAAAAACCCCTGTAATAGTCTAGGAGAAGCTTGATGAGGTCTGAAGTGGAGGTGAAATGCCAAAGGAGGAAACATCAAGATTCATTTAAGACAACTTTTGGAGTGAAAACTGATATAAGTATAGATTCCGACCTGTCCTTTTATCTGTAGATTTTATTAAATGCACTGTGTTGATATATAGAAACTAACATTTGATTTCTTTTTTCTTCATTATCTCTTTCTAGCCTAAAGCTGCACGCGATATGTTGCTTAGTCTTATCTCCTATTATGCAAAAAATGAAAATCTGCTATTTGAAAAACTTAACTTTTGAAAGCAGAAATCTTATTTTCATGCATCCCTTTTGATTTCTGTTGTTCAGAAGCACTGAATACAAACTTTGCTTAGTAATTAATTGTTGCTTAAGTACTTGCAATGCTATGTCTAAAGGGGAAATTTTAAAAGCATAACTTCCTATACGTGTGCCAAGAAAGATATATCTTGCCAACAATTTTCTAGCTAACTTTTTATAGAAGAGTAAACAAGACTGCTTTGATTTTTTTTCCCCTCACAGAAAATGGCTGGTTGAAACATTGGAAAAACTTGCGTATTACCATATTACTGGTTGCATTTTTGGCAGTTTGGGAGGAATGCTCTCACCTCCTTATTAATACTGATCTAAGTGACCGTGTGTCTGAGAATTGCTGTTTTGCATGCAGTGGCCCAGGAACACACTCCCCTTTGAGTCAGTACTGACTTTACTACCCAAGAGCTGTCCTAAAGGGAGTCAATTTTACAGTATGTTGGTCAAAAACCGAGCTCCTACTTACGATTTATTTTTTCACATCGTGAAGAGTGAAGTGAACTGCAGTGGAAAAACAAACAACAAAAGCCATTTACTAGTCTTCTATATAACAATGAGCTTAGTCTGAACTGTAATAACGCCCTCTGGCTGCCCTCCAAGGTCTCTGAGCAGCTGCAGAAAAACCCAGCCGATAGCTGAAGTGAAGTACTGGACACATGTTCTTGGGAGTGGGTGGGAAGCTGCACAGAGGGGCAGCCAGCCATGTGAACAACTCCTTATGCTGTGGATTTATGGTATCCCAGTGATCTACAAGTATAAGACTACATATACACTGCAGGCTTTTTGCGCAAGAAGCTTTTTGCGGAGGAGATCTTCCACAAAAACTTCTTGGACAAAAGCACGTCCACACTACAAAAGTGCATCGGAAAAGCAATGTGCTTTTGCGCAAGAGAGCGTCCAGACTGCATGGACACTCTTGCGCAAGAAAGCTCTCATTGACATTAACAGAATGGCCATCAGAGCACTTGTGCCTTTTCCGATAGGCTCTTTTTCCGCAAGAAACCCCTGCTAAGCATCCACGCACACCTTTTTGCACAAGAACTCTTGCGCAAAAAGAAGTTATTCCTCATAGAAAGAGGTATACCTATACCGCAAAAAGCTCTCTGTTCTGCTGTTCTACTATAAATTTACTTGTGCAAAAATGTGCTTGAGATGTGGACGCTCCGCGGGTTTTTGCGCAAAAACGGCCATTTTTGTGCAAAAACCTTGTAGTGTAGACGTAGCGTGAGAGAGAGAGAGAGAGACTTAATTCCTTGTCTCTGAGAATACTTCCCCCCTGTAGGGAACTATCCAAAGGAAACACCACAGAGCTAAGCTTGTGGAATTTTTCAGCTTCCCTACAGCTCTCCTTTGGAACCTGGGTTAGTCTGAACAAGTGCTAGTTAACTCTGTTGTGGCTCACTCAGTTGTAACTAGAAGTGGATGGGAAATGGTTGGTGAATCTTTAAGATTTCATTTTTTTTAATATTATGCATTGGGACAAAACAGAAAGCGACACCTACTAATAGTCAATAGCCTGGTGGTCTGGGCACTCACTTGGGATGTGGGAGTCCTAGAATTAAATCCTTATTGTCCATGATTTGGAGCAGGGATGTGAATCTGCCTACCACATCCCAGGTGAGTGCCCTAAGCACCAGGTTAGAGACCAGTGGTGGGCAATCTGCAGCCCACGGGCCGCACGCATCCCGTTGTAGTCCACTGGTAGGCTGCGGGACGTTTGGCTGACATTGACCAGTCAAAGGCACAACCCCCTGCAGCTCCCACTAGCCACAATTTGCTGTTCCCAGCCAATGAGCTGTGGGAAGCGGTAGGCCACAGGAATGTGCCTACTGCATTTCCCGTTGACTGGGAATGGTGAACCATGGCCAGTGGGAGCTGCGTCTGCAGACAGTCAGCATCAGCAAAATGTCGTGTGGCCTGCCAGCAGATTACTCTGTTGGGACCATTGCTACAGGCTGTTTGGGTTGGGGGGGGTCTCTCCTGTCCTAGAACTGAGAAATCTTTCCTGATGAAAATTTAGTCAAAACTTCACACATTCCTGCAAAATGTTTGTTTAGACAGATCAGCATTTTCTAATTAAAGTCATTTTTTCAAAAAATGCCTAAACTGCTCTAGTGTTAAGCTGTTAAACCCATGGTCAAGCCAACTTATAAATTTTTTTAAAAAGCTCTTTTAACAGACTGGACTGAAAATTGTGTACCCCGTCACGGGTAGTGTCTACATTTACCTCTCTTGCCTTCTCGTGTCTTCACTACGTGGAAGATTGATGCTGCTGCAGTTGATCGTTTGGAGTTCCATTTAGTGGATGTAGTAAAGACCAGCTACATCGAACTCAGAGGGCATCCCAATTGGCACCAGTACTCCTGCTCCTCGCAAGGAGTAAGGGTAGCCAATGGGAGCTAATGGTCCCATCAACCTTCTACTGTCGATACAGCACGGAAACTCGAATTAAGGTATGTCAGCCCCCGCTACATAATTAACATTGCTGGAGTCGCATATCTTGATTTGACCTTCCTCTGTAGTGTAGACCTGGACTTTGTCACTGTCTCAATATGACTGAGATGTGTGTAATTTTTACCAGTATTATGAAACAACAGAATTTATAAATCTTGCAACAAGAAGTAATCAGATAGCTGGTAAAGCTAATTTATTCTCTCTCTCTCTCTATATATATATATATATTTGAAATATTCAGTTACATAGGCTATGTTAGGAGAAGTACAAAATAGCAGCGTATTTTGTTTGAGCATTTATACTAGGATATGTAAAGAGCTAAGGCAGTGTTCGCCATGCTGAACTCCCCTTACTTTTATACCCACAATAGGGGATATATAGTTACGTATATTGTAAATGCGCAGAGTCAGTATTCCATTTAATAGTATGTGTAAGTGAATAATCAAGTACGAGTAGCAATAGAATGATGTATACTTTCCTTGGGATTTAAGCAAAAGGTTAGTCAAGAAGAGAAAAAGGACAGAGCATCAGAATTAAATTCCGAGTTTAACCACAGACTTCCTGTGTGACTATGGACAAATCACTTCATCTATTCTGTGCCTTACTTCCTCATCTGTAAAGTGAAGATTGTACTTTCCTGCACCATAGAGGTGATGTGGGGATAAAACAGATTTGGGGGTGGAAGGCACTCAGGTAGGATGGTGATGAGGGCTGAGTGGAACCTCTGTATTGTGAGGAGACTGTCAAAGCAATAATTTAAACACACTTTCACTTCACACAGTTTCTTACTTCAGACATTTCCAACCAAAATAGCAAACAAAAGAAGTGGCAAAATGATGAGAGATTTCTCAATCTTAACTGTCCTTTAAAGACACTGGAGACTGAGAGCTACAATACTACATATCTCTGGTTATAAAAGCTCAGTCATTCTAAATTCTCTCCCCTGATTTTCCAGTGACTTGTCTCTCCAATGTGAACACAGTGGAACTGATGTAATTTCTTTTCTTGTACACTGAACTCAATCTCCTTTTCAATGTGATTGCAACTATATGGTGAAGGGTTCCAGGATATGTGCTTCTTCCAACATCTTCAGTTTGTTTCTGAGGAAGCAGACCTCTTTCACTAATCATGTTCACTGGGAGAAAAAATATAAAGGGTATAAAATGAGGTCATTATATTGATGTTCCAAGCTAGCATTTATAGCAACACATTTTCAGTTCCACCTATTAGTTCTGCAGGGAGCACTTCAATTTTCAGGTTCATTTTTATGTGAGGCTAACAGTTTTTAAAAGCACATTGTTATAATCGGGGTTGAAAAATCTGTGGATTTGAAACCTCTTTGGGAGAAATAAACCTGTACAGAATTACCTTCTGGTTTCAAGAGCTTGTCTCCTTCTTTTATTTATTTTTGGAAGGTACAATTTTGTTTTGAATAGCTGGATTTGATTTTGAAAACAAATGTATAACTGTGTTACAAGCATGATGGCCAATTACAAGCAAGTACATAGATGCTGGGTACACAACAGTCACTTGAAGAGAATTCAGTAACCAACCAAATTCAGGATAAGTAGAGCAGTATAAGAAGATGAAATTGTCAATGTAAAAACCATGGCCACTGACAGAGGGCCAAATGGAGCAGCTGCCCTGGGACTTGGCAAATCAAAAGGGCCTGGGGCTCTAGGCAGCCACAGCCAGTTACCATGGAAGCAGCAGCGGTCGGAGCCCTGGACCCTTTAAATCGCTGCTAGAGCCCTTTGTGGCCCAGGTAACACCGAGGGCCAGGTGTGAGAAGCTAGCTCTCAGCCCCACCCCTTCCACCTGAGGTCCTTACCCCTTCCAGGAAGCCTGGAGCTAAGCCCCTTCACCACCTTTCCCAGAGCCTGGTAAAGTCTGTCACGAGCCCTGGTAGAAACCCACCTTGTCCTTCTAATATCCTGGGACCAACATGGCTGCCACAACCTTGTGATAACCAATAATGTAAAACTCGATTACTTAAAAGGTTCACTGGCCAGAACAAACCTTTTTAAAATAGAAGCTTTGCAAAACTTGTGGAAGAATAAGATATGATAGCTGAATTTGCCACTTATACAATACTCAAAAATAAAATTGAACCAATGTGAACAATTAATCATTTTAGGGCAGGTCTATACTATGGGGGAAGGTCGATTTAGGGGGTAAATAACATAGCTGGATTCTATATACCTTAAACTGAGCTAGAGCACTGTCCTCACATGCTCCCATTGACTTCCCTTACTCTTCATGACAGCAAGGAGTACTGGCGTTGATGGGGGCACCCTCAGCGTTCGATTTAGCATGTCCCCATTAGACCTGCTAAATGGAATGCCGGAAAATCAACTGCCGCAGAGTCAATCATCCTGGTAATATAGATGTGCCCTTTAGATAAGCAGAAAGTAGGAGCAGATTAGCATGAGGTTAGGACATGCAATAGATTACACGTCTAATAATCTCAGTGGAAAAGGGGTTGAAAGGTTTGGCAAATCTGTCTGATGATCCTTCTAGTTCACCATGTGGGACCTCATTAGCTGTGTTATGGGCTGTGTAGGTCAGCCTTATTCTTTATAAGTGGTTGTGATGAGTCTTACAATTGTCTGATGTTATTTCCTATGGCCCATCAGATGATTCCCATCAAAATATTTTGTGACAAGAGTTATCAGCCACTATACAGAACTAAAATTAAATAACAAGCATCAAGTAACAATTAAAAAACACTGACTAGTAGTGGTAAATCTATGGGCTACTATGACTTCGTGATGTACAAGACTAGGTGTAGAGTGCTGGTGGTGTTAGCTGAATCCCTCAAATTTAATTTTGGCAATACAGTACTTATGTAGTTTATATAAGCATTCAGGTTAATTCAGATCATGTTGACTTGATTTTGTTTTCTAAAACACTGGTAGTAGGTAGAACTGAATGATGCTAAGCAATTAGAACTGAAGCAGTTACAATGAAAATTACTCCGACTGGCTAGGAAATTATGTTCAAACTCTGCAGAATAAAGATACTATTCCAGCATATTACTGATGAATATCTAAGCTTTCCAGCATCACAATAAAGAAATAAAAATGTACACATTGGCTTGATGATAGATGGAATAAAGCAAAGAAAAGTGACCCTCTGCGTCTGTCCAGGAAAGCTCAGCCAAGTAAAAATTGCAACAAATCTTTTTTCAGAGAGATTTATGTTCCTTTGCAGAATTTCATCTTCAAATTACTCACCTTCACTGCATACTTAGAAAACTGAAATGTCACAACGCTGGATTTTCCTATCACTAGCAAAACAAGCAGAAAGATTTAAACCAGGACTTTCTCCTTCCACCTGTCTTTGTGCAGAAAGAGGTAATTTGGCCTAAATGTTTTGAGGCCCCATCCAAAGGCTACCATGGTCAATGAGTATTTCCATCAAGACTATGGTTCACATTGAAATTTTATGGTGAAATTACATTCAATGTTTTGATTTTTTCAGGATTTATAGGAACATCTTTGTTGATGATCCATGTAGGTTTTGATGCCCTTCGCTGTCTCTCCATGCCAGACACCCTCCCCCCACCCTCCTGACTGGGAGACTGGGTGCCAGGGGAGAGATAGTGGGGCAGTAGTGGGAAGGGGTGTGGTTTGGGGGGGGGTTGGGCATTCCGCCGCCCCCCCCCCCGCGCTGCCTGGCCTCCTGGCCCAGACTGCAAATATGCTCTGGTCTGTGGACAGCCTGCAGGCTGGGAGTTTGAGACCCCTGGTAACGTGCCATAGACTTAATGGAAGTAGGATTGGGCCTTAAAGCAAGGAAAGCTCAGTGGTGTGGATAACTTCTTTGCTTTTTGTTTCCAAGATTACCACTAAAATTAAGAAGCTGCAATAAGAGAGGCTATCTTTGTGACAAATCAGACTGAAATTTTAATTCAAGGCAGGGACTACAGTGATCTAATTCTTAGAACAGTGACAAATCAGATATACTGATTTGAGGATCTCTATGTTTGTAGCAGACTGTCTCTGTACAATGTATTCTGCCAGTCTAGAAACAAGAAGCAGTTGGCTTATAGGAAAGAATAAATAAGAGTATGAATGGAATAAAAAATCCACCAAACCCCTTTTGTGTCCTGCAAACTGATTTCCAAATGAGTACATATATTTAATATCTGTTTCAAGGATTAAGTCAGCAGACTGAGGTTTCATGCTTCTGTGTTAGACAATCTCTACTCATTGCCCAAAGGGTTTTGTAACAAATTCAGATGTTTTCAACTGTTAGATAAAGCTGTGTTGTATTATTCATCATCTCAAGCAATGATGTTTTTGCAGGACAGCTGCCTTACATGGAGGACAAACTAGGAATAACTGCTCAGGTAATATTTCTGTATGTAGAGAGAGTTCTCAGTGACTGACAGTTTTGCAATGCATGTGAGTTTGCAATATTAGCTACAACATTGGCTTCCCTCAGTATTATAATACACTGTTGTGTTTATACATCCCTTAAACTTTTAAACATTCACTTACTTTTTGTTAGTAAGTCTTGCTCATCAGCATGGTGAGTACGACTAATTAAACATAAAAACTAAATAGATTTTGATGGATGCTGTTCTCTTCCTAGTTACCAGCCAGCTATTGTGTTGCTTTACAGATATTCCTGCTTTATTACATACAATAGTTACTTGTTAGGTGCAAGTGTTTTGTCTTGTTTTGTATAATAACTGTCAGGAAACTGACCACTATAAAACTCCAACTCCAGATTGAGCTGTTGAAAATTGGCAGCAGGTTAAATGAGTATTTATGCACCTCAAAAGCCATCCTGAGCTTTCTTGTACAATAAGGACACTACCTTGACTTTCCCTTAGCTTCCCAAGGACTGGACTGTCCTTTTGCCCTCAGAGTCAGATCCTTATGAAGTTTGACTCTAGACACATCTCTATAGGCAGGGATCAATGCTCCCACTAATTTTTCTCTTCCATTCTCTCTACTTCATGCACCCCACACTGAAACCATACCCTGAAAACTTCCCCTCTCCCAGTGTAAGTGTACCAGTTTTTTACCTGGAAAATCTGATAGCCCTTTGCATTTTTTATTTTTACATATGAAACACTATCTCAGGCTATTAAACTATGGCACATGCTTCCACCAATTCAAATAGCTCAGATGTTCACAGTGACCTTTTTCATGTTTACATATGAACTAGTTATCAGACACTATTACTTAGAGCTTTTTTGACAGCACATGTTCTATTGACATCACAAAGCTTGAGAACATTTGCCTTTGAAAAATGCATGAACTTCTTGTGTGTTTTTGCTATGTTCTGCAATGGGCACACTTTTATAACCCAAACCAGCTACTGCCACACAAGCATGCAGGTATTTTTGCAGCCGATTCTGTTCAATTAAGTTAAGATTTTTCTAGTGATGAAAACATGGTTTGTTATGCATAGGAACATAGAAATTGCCAACTAGGATTGGACCTGAGCGTATTCTGTCTCCAGGAATGTTCATCACCAGGAGCTCCAGAGGAAGGTACAAAAACCCTGCAGTAGGCAGATGTGGGATAATTTGTCCCTGACATTGGGTGTCATCCTGATCTCTAATAGAGATTAATTTAAGACCTGAATAATTAGATTTAATATTCCTTCAAAATTCTGTCACTATTTATTAGTCAGCTATATAAATATCTATTGCCATTTTGTGTTTTACTAAATTCTTGGCCACAACAGCATTCTGTGGCAGCAAGTTCCATAATCTAGTTATGTCATGCATGAAAAGCTTTTGTCCATTTTTAATTCACCAACTTATTTCAGTGACTGTCTCGTTCTTGTATTTATGTATAGTATATTATTATACAAAATGGTAAAGAGCAGGTTGAAGCATTTTTTTAAAAACCACACATATATATCTGCTCTTATTCATCTTGTTTTTAAGGTAAACAGTCTTAATCTTTTCATTTTCTCTTCTGCTGAGCTTTTCTATGCCATTAATTACACTTATTGCCTTTCTCTGAACCACCAATTTTACAGCATGCTTTTTGAGACCGTGCCCATCAAATGCAAAGGACTTGCGTTCACCATGATAATACCGTAACACACAGGGACTGCGTGATGATTTTGTGCTAGGGGAAGGGATGTTAACAAACTGGCTTTTTCTACCTCTTCTCCTCCCTATATGTACATTCTTGTCTCTGATATCTTTTCCTTATGTCCTGCCTGATGATTCCATCCATGACTCCTTTTGCTCTTATCAGTATGCTCTCTCCCACAAGCTGTCCACAAGGAACCTCCCTAAATTGATCCCTAAGGATTCCTTTCCACCTTCAAACTGGTCTTCCAGAAATATACTTAGGCAGCTGACTGTAGTTTAGGATTCTTTTTCAGCAGGACTGAGCACCTACAATCCTCCTGAAGTACATGAAGGTTGTAGGTTCTTTTCACCTCTGGACTTATGTAAAGTTTGGAAGTCTTAACTGTGGGACTTGACAAAGGAGTCTGTGTTGGCCTTGGACTCTGTTTCTTTTACAGCAAGTGGATAGGGCAGATGAAACCTGAAGAGCACTTGCTCCTACATGCACCTGAAATGAATGATCAGTAATGCTGTTGCTTGTGTTCCAGGAGCACTACCAGCCTCTATCTCCAGCTCAAGTGAAGTAGTGATTGCAGCACGGGGCGACATACCTAGGCGCGCTATAATCAAGCAAGCACAGCTCACAACCCTGGCAGTGTAAACATGGCAGACTAGGTTTCAGCAAGAGCTGACAACCAGAGTCAGTCTCCCTCTCCACCCCCACCCCCCCCCCCCCCGGGCAGACTGGGTACCACACTTAGGTTGCTGACACATGGCATCTAGCACTCTGCAGGGCGATCCGTGCACAGGAAAGGGTTGGCTGCATTTCAAAGGCGTGATTTTCCTTTGGCTTCCTCTGTTTCTCCAACCGAAGCGAGGCCACAGGCCTGGCTGTAGAGAGATTTGGGCAGGTCCGCCAGGGCTGCGAGAGCGAGGAGTGGCATCAAAGCCGCGGCTACGGCGAATGCGGCAGCTGCCGCAACAAGCTGTGTCCTGTCCTCCCCTGCACCTGTCGCCCAGCTTGTCCCTGCGCACACATCCCTCTGGCCGGAAATCGGCCCGGGGGGGGAGGGGGGAGAGATACACGAACGGCACCTCTGAAAAACCCAGCCCCCTTCTTCACCCCCTTCTCTGCCACTCTCCCCCCTTCCCTCTGCTCCCCAGTGGCCTCAGCCGCCCCCCCCCCTCCGTGCAGCCGCGGCCGCTGCCCCCGGGGAGCCCGCCCAGACCTGGGGCCGCGGCGTGAGTGGGGGCCAGCCGGGGGCCCGGGCTGCGGGGATTGGGCGGCGGCGGCGGCGGCGGGGGGAGCGGGGCCGGCCGGGCTGCCTGTGGAATGGCCCGGCGCGCGGCTCCTCCTCCGTGCAGCGCGGCCGGGGCTGAGCCGGGAGCGGCGGCGGGCGGGGTGGCCGCCAGGGCAAGCGGGCTCCCTCCCTGGCCTGGGGCGGCGAGAGCTCCCCCTCCTGGACCAGTCTCCTGCAGCCGCCACCGCTGCCAGGCGGGCACGGCAGAGACGAGCGGGGCTCTATGCTGCCCGCCCCGGCGCTAGGAGCCCGCCCCGGGGGGCTGCTGCCGCTGGGATCGCCGCCGCCCGCCCCGGCCGGAGGATGCTGCCCGGGTCGCGGCGGGCTCTGACCAAGGGACCAGCAGCGGCGTCCTCTCCTCCGGCTCCCGGCCCTCGCGCTGCCCCTGGAGCAGCCGCCTGGCCTGGGGAGACATGACTTCCAAGCACCAGGCGGACTGGATCCCCTACAGGTAGGGCAGGCGCTTCCCGCCCTCCGGCCAGGGAGCCAGGGGCACCGCTGGGGGGCGGGCCGGGCGGCTCCCCCTCCGCGCCTGCAAAGTTTTCAGGGCCGGGCCAGGGGGCGCCCCCTGTGCGTGGAGAGGAGCGCTCCACGCCGCCAGTGTTGCTCCGCTTTGGGGCTGAGCGCGCCGCTGGGGGTGGGCGAGGTCCGGAGCAGGGTTCGTTCCCAGCCCTTTTGGCCTCTTTTGCGGGAGTTCAGCAGGCTCCGCGCCTTGGCTGCCCTTGTGCTTAGGACCGCAATGGGCTGGGAGCTCTACTCTGATCACACCGCAGACATCTCGAGGGGCACCCCAGGTTTTCTAGGGGAAAGCGATACTTTCCAGCTTTTGTCTCCCAAATAGAAGTGGGAGCACCCCAGCAAGCGATTGCCGCTTGTCTCCTGCTCCCAGCCCTCTCAGATTCAGATGGGCGCTCTAGGATGTCAACGCTGGGGAGGTGAGCTGAGATGGTCCATCTGAGCAAGAGTCCACATTTGGGGCTCAGCCCTGCTCCCATTGAGCCTTACCTCTGACTTCCGTAGGAACAAGGGTAGACCCTTTGCTCATGATCAATGAATGTCTCTGTACTATCTTCTTGGCAGTTGTGAAACCTGCTTTTACTTTGCAGCTGAGAAGCTTTGTGATGGTAACCCACGTGCACTGTTCACAGGCACTAAGGGTGTTTACAGAAGCAGCTGACAAGCTTTTTGGGGTACCTCGGGGGTCAATGCAAAATCGGTTCGACAGTCCATTCCTGTGCTATTTTCTTTGTTGTTTGCATTGCCCCATGAGTCCTGAGTGCATCACAGGACTTGTGTCTCTGTCATTTTGTACTGGATGAGAGGATCCTATTGAATAAAAGGGACAGTCACTGGGGGAAAGAAAGGAGTTTGGAGCAAGTTTCTCTGACAGATTAGGCACCTAGCAGAGCATCTTTAGTTTGAATCACTTGCTGATTTGGTGTGTGTTGTAGGTGTTAATGGGAAAAACAAAATAACCTTTTGTATAGGATGCCTCAAATACTCCCTTTCTTCTTGCCCCACTGTGCTACAGCACAGACACATTATGGCCCATATAGAAACCTGGCAGTCAGTATTAGCTGCCCTCCCTGCTGCTGCTGCTGCCATGGAGAAGAGCTGTGATTGCCATGGCAGCGCCAGCTATCCCTCTCTGTCATTGGTTCCTTGGTTGCCATAAGCTACCAAAGTCTCTGTCTCCTGGCTCTCTTTCTGGAGAGGTGTGTGCGTCAAAAGTGTGGTGGGCAGTCCCTGCTACTCTAGAATGGATCCCCTTATCTCTGAGGGCTGCAAGACAGACTGCAAATTGCAATCAGGGCTTGTGGGATAGTGGCACTGTAGGGGTTCTGATCCTGGTTTGTGTCTCAACTGGCTGTGTGGCTGAAGTCATTATGAGTTTGGGTGCACAAGAAATACAGGCTAAAAGGTTCCAGAGGATTGGTATAGACGCGCAGGCTCCCATTTAGTCCCCTTTCCCCGTGGTAATTGAATTAATAAATAAAGGAAGATGTTTGGAATAGAAATTCATTTATCTCACTTGATTAAAAGAGGGTAAATTGAGTTGTGGTATAAAACTACTATGAAAGTGATATTCATTTGCTTTATTATTTTTAACTTTATACCCTTAAAAAAGAAAGAGTTGCCTCTGTCCTGGCAATAACAGCATTACTGGTTGCTGATGTTGCATCTACAGATTCATTTTGTTGTTGACCTTATGCATTTGCCATGTTTGCCTTTTGAATGTTTTATTTGATTTTATATTATCCGTTTTATTTGGATTCCAGTTGCTTATGTAGTGCTTTGAACAACACCTTCCATTATTACTTATTTTTAAGAGTGTACTTTGTTTATCTGACTTCAATTAAAAATTTCTGAGTTTTTAAATTGAAGAGTTGCAAATAGAAAAAGTATGAGAATTTTACTTACTTTAATATAGTGACTTCATTGTATAAAGTGAAATTTCAGGACTTCAGTTACTGTATAAGTAGTTGTTGGGGATATAGATGAAGTTGTTTAGTTTGGATAGTTATACTCACAACAATTGGTAGCACAATAACTATTCATGTTTCACCAGATTCTGTGTATATCAATTCTTTATATACAGCTGAAGTACTCAACATTTTTGGGAAGATACCCCAGTTTTAAAAGTTCATTACAGAACACATTTTAAACACTGGTTTAAACAACTTCTGGTTTGAAAAGTATTGGAGGGAACCGGTGCTTTGCTTCTTTTATTATCCTTCTTATGTGAGTTACAGCTATCCTAGTGGCTAGACATCATGGTGACAGATGAACTATAAAATGCAGAAGATGAATAACTCAGTCCCAAACATGGAGTAAAAATAAAATGGTTAATTATGCAACTGAAAACTGTAATATGTTTCTCTTGGGAGATCCGTATAGATTATAGTCCTAGCGAACATAAATATTTCAGAGATTGAAGAGTTTAAAAATGTAAGAATGTCAGCGTTGAGACGGAGAACAAAGGAAGATGAAATATAGTTCCAAAAGCCACTGGCTGAGTCTGTTATGTCATTGGAGTCATGTAGTAAAGAGCAATGTTCCACAGAATCACGTTGTTCCATGACTCTTCCCTGCGGCAGCCTGGCCATTTCTCTTTTTTTATACACTAGACAGGTGATGCTAAAACTTTGCAGAGTGGCTATGGAGTGGAAAACAAAGCACGATGTGTTGTTACATTTTCCTCCCACGCTGCAGTTTTGGTCTATCTGTACTTCACAATTCACAGAGGCATACTACCTTTGGTAGTGGTTCTTCATATTTGCCTCTTGATATTTATCACAGTCTGTCCAGTTTTATTTTTAATGCTCTTTTCTTTTCTATTAAAATTAACTACTGCTAAAAATAATCAAATTCCTTTTGCTGTGAAGTAAATGTTTTGTTCTGATGTATGGTAATGTTATTATGATAAGTTAACCATGATTTATTAAAATTACCACAAATTAAATATTAATTAATATTAATAACATTCACGTTGTCCTACAGTCACATATTATTTTTCATTGGACAAATGGCTGTACCCTGAGTGGTGGTAAGCACCAACACATCCCATTAAACTCTGTTGCGTTCAGTATCCCAGGGGATCCAGCCGAAAATTTGTTTATCCAATAAACTTGAATCTCTAAAGTGTGTTTTATTTCAGTACAAGTAATATATATGAAAAAGTTTTCTGTAAATTGAGGCAAAACTTGCTCTTGTCAGAGATTTCGCATGCACAGCAAGAGAATACCCTAGAAGTTGTGTACATCTTGGACTATGTTCTGTCTGGCAGCAAGACTTACACTGGCTGATCTGCTTGGAGATATGATTAGTTATCTCCTATCTCCTTTTGTATTATGTCCTACTTTTAGTGATTGTTAGCTTTTAAAGCTGAAAGGTAGGTTGGATACCTACTGTTGGCTGTCAGGCACCACCCCTGCAATACAGTGTCACTGCTAGCTTGGGGGAAGAGCACAGGACAGTTAGGATGCTGCAGTCCATAATGACATGTCTATCATGGCCTGAGATTTACTGATGCAAAAGCTGTAAGACACTGCAGAATTAGAGAAGAAATTATAATTTTAGTGTGGGTTCTAAAATAATGATCTAAATCCATCACTGACATTGCTCATCTGACCAATCTGACTGTACCAGTATGTAGATGCATATCTGGACTGATTCAAGCTTAGAGGCACTTCTGTATAAAATGTCAGGCTGCTCAATAGATACACTTTTTTTTTGAAATGGAATGAATCAGGAAAGGACTACTAAGCAATTCACAAGTCCCCAAAGCGCCTAATACATTTGAGTATAGTTGAGATACTGAACAACTTTTGAGCAGATTAACTAAAAATATGAGAGACTCCTTCCAGGACTAATGTGAGTTTTTGCTCCTCTTCATCTCCAGGGAAGAAAATTCAAATTATTTTTCAGGAAGAATTTAAAGTATATTACATTTTGCCTCAAACAATTCTATTCTATTCTATTGCCTCACTTGTAACATTAACAACTGATTGACTTTGGTATTGATGACCAGAAATGTGTCACTTGTTCTCTGTAGTCCAGTGGTCACCAACCAGTAGATGGGGATCTGCTGGTGGATCTTGGAGCCTCCGATGACATGTGATCCTGACTGATTTGGCCAAGAGGCTATCAAGTGCCAGCAGTTTAGCTGTTCCACCCCTGCACTGCTGTGCACCTCCTGCCCTTTTCCTTGGAGCTGCTCCACCCCCCGCTTGCTGTGCAGGGCAGGGCAGGGGAAAGAAGGGGGTGCTGATGTCAGGGTGCCCCCTCTCCCACCCTGTAGTCTGTCTCCACAGAACAGAGGGGGGCACAGGGCTTGGGATGGAGGGAGTTTGCTGGCTGCTTTTGAGAGTGGTGCTGGGCCAGGGCAGGGGCCACCTGGAGCAGTGTCCAGCTGGAGCCCACATCCTGAACACCTGCCCCAGTCATGAACCCTTTCCTGCACCCCAAGCCCCTGCCCTAACCCTGAGCCCCCCCCAGACCCAAATTCCCTTAGAGAGCCTGTACCCTGAGCCCTTTCCTGTACCCCAACTCCTGCCCTAGGCTCAGCTCAGACTCCCTGTCACACTTCAAATCCTTTAGCCCAAGACCAGAGCCTGCACCCAAACCCTCTGCCCCTGCCTGATGAAAGGGAGGAAGGATGTGGGAGGGAGGGAGAGAGGGAGGAAGGAGGGAGTGAGCAGGGGTGGGGCTGGGGCCTTGGAGAAGGGGCACAAAGGAGGCGGGGCAAAGGTATTTGGGTTTGAGGTAGATCCTGGATTGCAGTTAAATTAAAAAAAAGTGATCTCATGTTTAAAAAGGTTGGAGCTCACTGCTGTAGTCTAATGCGATCTAATTTGAACAAAGCTGTAAAATAAAATAAAAAAAGCTTCAATTAGAAATGTAAAATCCTGTTTAATCAGTTAACAAGTTAAACGTTACATTTAACCGGTTAACTGATTAAGTGGTCCCCTGCCTGTGGCCTGGTGGGCCCAGTCTGGCAGGAACAGCCCCCAGCCTGTGGGACTGCTAGCTGCCAGCCTTTGGCCCCAGCCCATGGCACAGTGGGCTCAGCTGGGCTGGAGCTGCCCTCCCCATGGCATGTCATGGACAGGGTTCTGCTCCCAGGCGCCAGTTAATCAGTTACCCGTTCACATCCCTAGCTTCAATGAGACTACTCCTGCAAAATTAAAAATGTGAGTGAGTCTTTATAAGGATTGGGGCCATAGGTGAAGCCATAAATAGGTAATAAAAAAATTGGTTCAGGAAAGGGACGGGCATGATAGCAGGGACAGTTATACTCATGAATGACCACCAAGGGGCAGAATGAACCTAGTGAGCAATCCCTGCCTGGCAGCATGGCCCTGACAACCCTGGGCCGTGCATGGCCCCCCTGCCCCCAAGCAACCTGTGCAGATCTCCCTCCCCCTTACCCCTGGGACAGCCCCGGGGAGTGCCGGCAGGTGGCTGGCATGCCCACCCACCTCAAGGCAGCCTGCATAGCCCTCCAACTCCAGACTACCCACGCTGTAAGGTCTTCCCTGACCCCATGCCATGCCCAGGGAGCACTGGCGGGTTGGGTGCACCTCTCCCCTCTGCCCAGATCTGACCCCAGGGAGAAACCAGAGGGTGGGGTTCACAACCCTTCAGTGCCAGCCCGGTTCCAGGGAGAAGCCAGAGGGTGGAATGTGTGACCCCTGCCCCGCCCTGGACAATGCCAGGTAAGTCTTTTAGTGCCTAAATATTTTGATATCCAAAATGTCTGTTGGGGAGTCTTGACAAACATATATAGTGTCTTAATTCGTAAATAGAGGTATTTAAAATGTGGATGCAAATTTTGCATTGAGCCCATTGCTATCTTGTCAGATCTATGGTGCTTGCATGCTAGTTTTGTTTAATCCTAGCTAGGAGAAGAAACCTTGGATGAAATAGTGCGGTTTCTTCCCTACGACTGTGTGCAATTCTCATGACTACAAAATAGACAAGTGTAGCCAAGGTTTATAAAGTGCAGTTTTTACATCAGAAAAATATAGTACTGCCCGATCATGGGGAAATTTTTATCCCTAATCTTCTGAAGCTCTCAGCAAAGCATCTGTGCAGTTCTGTTGAAAACACACAGAGTTCTGCAAATAGTCCCATAAACTCCAGCAGGATCCTCCAGTATGGGGGACAGCATTTTAGCAGATAACTCTACAGCCACTCCCCGACTTACGAACACACCCACTTACGACCCATCCGTACTTATGACCAACCTCCCATTAACCCCATTATAATATTTTCTAGTCGAGAACCATGTACGTCAAGATTTTCGAACAGTGCGGGCAGCGCGTTTAAGGGTATTTCCGACTTATGACCAAATCGAGTTACGACCACGTGTTCAGAACGTAACCCGTTTGTAAGTCAGGGACTGCCTCTATATAAACATACTTATGCAATACAAGAAATATACATACAGTAGCATTAAATATTGTTGAAAAAGACATTTGGAATCTGTTACTTAAATAGATTTGCCATGAAATATCTAAATTGTGCTTAGAAATGGTCACTCTGTAGTGACATTACTGATTTGTAAGATAAATGATTTATTTGAAAAACATTGTGTGGGATAAGTGCCGTGTCATAAATTCACAAATATTGGTAATTGGGGTGGTTAGAAAATTTTGTTAGAGATGGCAGGCAAATAAACTCTGTAAGAAGAATGTTGTCGAAGATGAAGGTGGCCAGTACTTGTTCCTGCTCTATTAAGGGTAGAAAGACATTTACTTGAAGTATATTTTCAGTCTGGCCCTTGTGCACCAAGCATTGCGAGGTGGCTAAAAAGGTTAAACTTCTCACCTGAGTCTGTTTGTGGTTGTGAGTAGGGGTGTTAAAGTTTAACTGTTTAACCAATAAGAATCAGCATACTTAAACAGTTGAACTCACTGGCTGGGAACTCATGGCTGGCAGCCAGGAGTGGGGCCCGCTGCTGGGACCCCACCAGCAACTGGGAGCCTGCCAGGAGAGGGGCCTGCTGCAGCGGCGGTGCCAACAGCTGAGAGCCTGCTGGCTGCAGGACCAGTTTCTGGGAGCCCATCAGCAGTTGGGAGTTCGCCGGGAGTAGGGCTGGCTGTGGCAATGGGGCCGGCAGCTGTGTCCCCAGGAGAGGGGCTGACTGCCAGACCTGGGAGGGGGCAGAGCCTGTGGTGAGGAGCAGCAACCCTTTCCTCCCTAGTGCTACACCCCTAAACGTTTAACCATGTTACTGACAGCTTTTCGATCGGTTACACAGTTAACGTTTTTCTACATTTTTTACATCCCTAGTTGTGCATGTATGGCAAAACATGCATATTGTCACTCAGATGGCCTGGCTGGAGGAGGTAGGGTTTGATGTTTGAAAAAGGACTGCTCTTAAGGAGCAGTGTGCTTAGACCCCATGTCTACTGCCCACCAGATCAGACTGATGAGTCTAGTCTGTGGATTTCTGTAGGGAATAAAATTTAACATGGTCTCATCCTTTAAACGTTTCACTTATACCTCTACCTAAAGTGGACACTGGCCTCTTCATAGATGTTATAGACTAGAATCCAACTGAAATCAAAGCTGCATTGTGCTGGGCCTTGTAGTAACACATCCCTGCCAGAGCCGTAACAAGGGTGGGGCAAGTGGGGCACTCGCCCCAGGCGCAGTACATTTAGGGGCGCAAAATTTGAAAGTTAAAATCTTATTTCATTTAAATCTTTACTATCATCTATTTGCAATCTCAATATATGTGCAATTAACAACATGTGCAATGAGTAGTCATTTTTGTGACTATTCCTGTTTTTATTTTCTGTTTATTCTCCTTCCAGACACTGTTTCTTTTTAGCTTGTCCATATTTACCTCTGATCTTTGCTTCCCCAACCCTTGTTTTTCTCCTGTTTCCTTTCACTCTCTGTTCTCCCTGTTCTCTTGCACGATATATTTTGCCCTGTAACATTGCTTGAGATATTTTCTATCATCATCTTCATTGCACAGTGATTCATTGCTATGCTTTCAGGCCATTCAGAAGTCTTTCTCCTAGCAATCCCTGGATGGAATGCAGCCCCACAAAACAGGTACGTTTTGTTGTGTTACTATTGAACCAGGAGGCACTGAGGAGACCTGTATGTAAAGGGATAATGCATGTGGGTCTGGAAGGGCAAGGGTAGGTGACAGCTGGAGATGCAGCCTTCTTTTGAGGATAGCTGGAGTCATGGAGCTTCCTGCAGTCAGAGGAGGTTCCTGGAGATGGGTCTGACCTGCCCCGAGGGCAGCTCTTACAGGGGAAGAGGAAGCCTCTTTCCTCCCCATCTGAGACAAAAAGCTGGGACAGATTTCCCAGGGGCAATCAGATTTCACTCTCCATGATGCATTTTTCACAGCTGTTTATTTGGTTGGGCCCTACGTATAAGTGAATCAAATCATGAAAACACTTTAAGTCACCATAAACTACAGTGTTTTATTTGCATTTTTATATAGATTGTCAGCCTGTTTATGCAAATAGCGTGGTGATCTGTTTAAACACAGCATGTCTATATAGTAAATCTGTTCCTCTAACAGGTTTATTACCTTTAATTGGGATTTTATTATGTATAACTCTTAAATAATAAGTTTCAGAGGAGGACTAGTCGTGTTAGTTTGTTTTAGCAAAAACAAGGAGTCCTGTGGCACTTTTAAAGACTGACAAATGTATGTGGACATGAGTTTTCGTAGGCTGCAACCCATGACAAAGTGGGTTCCGCTCATAAAAGCTTATGCCTAAATTAATTTGTTAGGCTTTAAGGTGTCCGAGGACGACTTCTTGTTTTTTCTTAAATAATAGTATCACAATTTATTATTTTAATAGGTCAGTAGTTATACCTTTTAAAATGAACTGAAATTGTTCATTCTACATATTCTCAAATCTTGGTGGAAAATTGTTCAATTGTGTTATTGCTGATTACTCAAAGATAAACTTACACATGCATATTTTTATAAAAGTAGACTTTTTTTTAACCTTTCCTCTGCTAACTAATGCCACTGATACTACTAATGCTATGGTAGGTAGGTGCCAAGTGTAAGGATTAGTAGGGTCTAATTAGGAAGATATTCCCACAAGTGGTAAATTGTGCCAGCTAAAGATTTGTGAAAATGAATCAGAGTCGGGAGCAAAAGAAGTATCTCCTTGGGTTTTTGCAGCCTCAATCTTTACTATGGGAAGGCCGCTGCAAAGAGGGAAGTCTAGTGTTGAGCTCTGCACGTGGACAGATGAGGCCAGAGAATTCTGCAGCAGACAAGAGTGCCCTGCTGTAGACTCCTAGGAGTTTCACTGAGAGCTCTGTTTTTTGTTATGTTACTGTAATACTTTACAGATATGTGGGGAGGCTGTCTTCCGTGAAGAACTTATGATAAAAAAGATAAGGAACAGCAGACAGGCCAGGAAAAAGGGTACACCATGCCAACAAAGTTACCAGAGTGATCATTCCCATACATCTTGTTACTTCCATTGTTATTGATTTTTTTCGTTAAGGCTATATGATCATCATCTGTCCCTCTGGTTGGCCATTATTGACTGGCTGATTTCCTGTATGTATTGCTCTAGAATTGGGTTATATCGGAGGCAGGGGAGGAGAGAGTGGTGATCTTACAGTTGTGATCAGGAAAGGAGTTTGTAAATGTGTGGCTTCAGGTCAGCCCTACACATGCCCCCTTGCCTCAGTTTCCCTTTTGATTCCTCAGATAAACTCTGTTCAGCTTTTAGAGTACACAAATAGCCCTTGCATGGGGTTAATTTATTATTGAACTCCATCACCTCTGCCATAAACCAGACACCTTCCCCCCTCCCCGAACAACTGTTTCTCACTGGTCCCAACAGTCCAGCACCAAGTATGGCTCTGGTATGTCTCATCACACCTCACTCCAGCTCCTCCTGTTGGGGTGTTTCTCTGCCCTGTTTCCTTCCCACTTGGGGATCATTGGGCTTATCCCTCCATCATTCCCGAGTCTTCAGCTGTCTCTGGCCCTCCAGCTTCAAGTCTGCGGCCCTCTGCTTTCAGCCCTCTCTGTCCTGGGGAAGTTTGCTCTCGTTTCTGGACTGCCTCTCTGAACTTCCCTCTCAGAATGCTGAGGGGTAGCCCCAGCCTTCTCATGACGCCAAACTAGGGCACACCTGGTCAGGAATAGGAGACCATTCAATTTAAGGGGCCAACCATTCTGTTACAGGGTTCCATGAATAGGTGGATGGAACAAAATGAAGAGAGGAGTGTGGGAGAAGCAGATAAATGGGGGACCTTGGCTGGAGTGATGTAGAGGGATGACCCAGAAATCTCACAAGAAAGTAAGCAGGGAAAAAGTTGTTTAGGGCCATGAAGGCAAGGATCAGCACTTCAAACCAGATGTAGTGAAGGAGATGCTGGTGGAAGGAGTGAAAGATGCAGTCAGATTAACAAGCAAGGATGCTAATCGTAATGGCTGTCATTGGTATGGACTGAAGGGGGCGTCATTGAGGTTGAATTGGATTCACGACTCCTTCAAGATCATGCTGTAGCTGAGGGAATGATGGAAATAGTCAACAATAATCTCATTTTGAGAGAGAATTTAATTTGATAATATTTGAGACTTTCTTGTATTCACTGTCCGAGCAGTTGAGTTCTTCAGCTTTCTTCCGTGAAGCTGAATTTTAGCTTTAGCTCTCAAATGTTCCCTCATGCTGAGTTCTGAATGGTAAGTTTGCTCGTGCTCAGATGCATGTTAACACAAATCTGTGACTATTATAATTCATAATTAGTGATATAAATCATCTAACAAAGGTAATGAAGTCTCAGCGTGAGTTTTGATGGTATGTTTGATTGTAATCACAATTTTAGCTACCTGCAAATGAGGAAATATATTTTGACGAAATTCCTTGATTGATTTCAAATAGCATGTTTGTGGATATGAGTGAATATAAGTGAAGTACTTGTTCCCTGGTTAGAGGTCAGAGCAATACAGTTCTTTGTTTTAATGGTATCACTTTGAATGGCAGAATGGTACAAAGCTAAATACTTTGCTCAAATAATGACTGTGCCAAAGTTAAAGTAAAAGGAAGAGTAGCTGAACTTCTTTCAATGTGAGATTCCAGCTGGTCATATCTTATGCAGCCACATTTTCGTTGGCTTGTAAGGACGGGAAGACACTTTCTCCCTGTACGCTACAGTTCTAATAAAACAGTATGAAAATTAATGCAAATAAAATGGGTTGGCTGGAAGCTGACTTAGACTAACATGTTGGTTTCCTAGTTGCCACTTATAGTGCTTTATATACTAAAAAGCACCCCAAATTTTGGGTGTGGGGGATAGGAAATTCCTCTGAAAATGGGAGGATATTCCTCAGAAAGGGGAAGGAATTTCCATTAAATAAAGTTTTAAAGACCTTGGTCCAGCATGTATTCTTATATGCCTAGCTAAACTGCAGGGTAGGCATATGGAGAGGTAATTAATCTTTTGGGGGGACAGCATCTATAAAGCAACTAGTAAATAAGATTTAAATTGCTTCTGCACACCTAATAACTGAGCCAGACTCTAATAACTGATTCTTCTAAGTTAGTGAATTTTAAATCACTTCATCTGCCCCTGGTACAGTTTTTAAAAGGAGGTAATGTACAAAATTGTAGGGAAAGTTTTCCATACCTGCACTGGAATAATACTAGCATTTTTTTTACAGTCCTGTATATTAGGCCTAAGAACCCTGTTACTTGGCATATAACTATATATCTATTATATACTTTAGAGAGTTTGTCTGTTGGATCAAGAACTCTTCCTAAGTGGTAAGAACCCTTTCTAAACAGTAAGGGCTAGTTTGGATCACCAAATTCAGTATGCAGCTTCCTCTTATAATTTAAAGCAACGTAAGACTTTGGTTGTGCCAGGAAAATGGGATGTTCCTGGAATAGGCTTGCTTCTCATAAAACCAAACAGAAAAAAGACAAAATCACAGGAGCAAGTGCAAGTCTCAACGTTAATATAACTGAGCGAATGTTGAAAAAGACTGAACTAAGATGAGCTGGAAAAATAGGACGAACCTGGAATAGGATTTTTTCTCAAAAAAACTTACAGAAAAGAGATAACACAGAGACATTTGAGTAGTGCTCTGTTTTGGCACAGCTAAATCAATGCTTAAGGTTTGTAAACTAGAAGACAATATTATCAGAAATCAGATTGACTATAGCCCTTTTTTTTGCTAAAACATAGCAAATGAGAAGACTATAGAGATGAAGAAACAAAATACACTTGATGAAATTCCTGAATTACAGACCTGAGCAATGCCTGGTAAATTTGCTAGTATGCTATAAAATAAAAATGGTGAGTCTTATTCCTTTGTTTGAGGTGACATTGGTTAAGTATCTTTTATGCTATTTGATCTCTAAGTCTGAAATTGATTACATAGGTTCCTGTGAGCATTTACCCCTGGTTTCAAAGATAAAGTACCCTACCATGAGCCATCTACTCTAAACTTTCTTTTATTACAATTTTCTTCTTGAACCAGAATTGTAATTTTCAGAAACATGAGAAATAAATTATCACAAACTAAGGGTGCATCTACCCAGCAGCATTATTTCGGAATAACTAGCATTATTCTGAAATAACAATGCAAACATCTACACAGCAATTCCATTATTTCGAAATAAATTCAAAATTATGGACCGCTTATATCGACTTCTGTAAACCTCATTGCACGAGGAATAATGCCTCTTCCAAAATAGCTATTTCAAAAAAGCGGTAGTGCGGATGTCCCACTGTTGCTATTTCGAAATAACTCCTCCCCAGGGCCATTCAAAGTAATTACTCCCTGTGATTCTTGGGGCTCTAAATCGCGGTAGCGCGTCCACATTAGGGGAGCCTGCCTTGGACTAATTTTGAGGCTTCCCTGTAGCGTAGACGCTCTATTTCGAAATAAGCTATTTTGGTGTATATATCTTCCGGAATAGCTTACTCCAAAATAAGCATGCTGTGTAGACGTATCCTAAATGTTTACGTTTATTTCGGGACATCCAGAATAGCAATCCAAAAAACTAGGCAACAAATTTGCATTTTTGGAGTGTAATTTTAATTTAGAATTTGCAGGCTTTGTATTTCTTTGACAGCAAAATTCCTTTGAAGGATTTCATTTTCTATAAATAAATGAGGAATATATATACCATGGTAAGTTTGGGTTAACAGAGTATTTCTTGTGGGTGGGAACATACAGTCAGGCTGATTCATTTAAAGTACTGGGCATCTGGAAAAGTATTTAACTTCTATATCCAGTATAACCACATTCACAGAGCTTGAAATCCTAGTCTTATTGAAGTCAGTGGTAAAACTCCCATTGATATAAAGGAGGCCAAGATTTCACCCATAGTCCTAAAGATATAGCAACTCCAATCTTAAAGAAAGTTATAATTAAAATGAAAGCAACATTATTTTTCATATGAAAGATATGAACCTGAAGCAGTCATCAGTTGTTTATTTGTATAATAGTGACTATGTGCTTGGGATTATACAAAATAAAAACCATCCTGACTCCAAAGCCTTTACAATGTTACAGTATATAAATTAGGATTACAGGTAAAATAGTAGCATTTGAATTTTAGGCTAATATATACCTACAAAAAATACAACGTTTTGGGGGATTAAACATATTAGAAATGATGGGTGGTATTTTCAAAAGCACGCTGAGTTCTAATTTTGTTCTAATTGTTAGCCCAATACTGAGTTCTTTTGAAAAATCTTCCTGTATAAGTACTACTGAAAATGCTTATTATTTGGGGGGTAGGACAGGAGGGAAAAGTTGTTCTGTTGATTCAAAATGGCACACAGCATATATCTCTGAGATGCAGCCTGTTTTCGTCTACTCCTTAGTAAGAACAATTTACTCTCAGCACAAAATGATTATCAAGGAAAAAAAAAACCCAAAATACATAGGCACAAAAATACTATGTTTTCATTGTATGATGGATGGTGCATATGTTCAGTTAACAATACTGGGAGTTCTCAAATTAGTTCCTTGTGCATTGTGATGTAAATTCAGCCCAAAGGGTTTTAGTTTATGTCTAGCTTTTTAATTTCTATTTTTCTGTGAACAAATGTTTGAATTAATGATGCTACAGACCTTTCTTTTTCTTTCTTTCCTTCTTAATTTGGAATCAATCTATTCATTTTCACACAAACCATTTTCCTGTGCATTGCAATAGTCATATCACTTCTTCATGAACTGTACTGAATTTTACCTCAGTGACTACTTTCCTTTTCAGATGAAACCTTTGTGGCTGGAAAATTGCTTTATGGTATTCTATCCTTCTTGATAATTAATATTTCATGGTTCTTTTTGGAAGAGTTGGCCACATTCCAACCAGGGCAATGAGTTCTAGACATGACATGAATTAAATGTAAAACTTGTCATTAAGTTATAGTATTAAGTCATTAAGTATAAACACCTGTTCTGCTTGCAGTACTCTTGGTATTCATAAGTTACTAATAGTCCTAAAACACTCAAATGTTTGAGCAAGAATATGTCATGCCTCTGCTCCCAAGTGAGTACGTTTGGAAACTTTCAATGAAAATAATCCTAAAATAGCTAGATACCGATCTATGTAAGGCTTTATAAATTAGAAACAACACATTGACTTGTACCTGGAAACAGATGGGAAACAGGCACATTCCACAATAATTTGCTCACAACAGCACTCCATTAAGCAAGCAAGTTGTCACATTGCAGTAATCCAGTGTGGAAGTGACGAGGATATTAATGGGTTCTGTGATGATTGCATCAGGAAATGCCTGCATGTGGCCACAGTAAAAAGTAAACCTGGACTGATAGGGTACGTCTAGACTACAGGCTTTTGTCGACAAAGCTTCTGTCGACAAAGAGCATCTAGACTACATCCAGTTCTGTCAACAAAGCAAGCTGCTTTGTCAACATGCGAGTGTAGACACAAAGAACAGTGTAGATGCAATAATGCCTTCTGTCGACAGAACTCTGTCGACAAAAGACGTTATTCCTCGTAGAATGAATGAGGTTTACCGCCGTCAACAAAACTGCTGAGTTCTGTCGACTTTATGTCTGGGAAGTCTGGGCATGCTCCCTGATGACAAGGTGAATGAGTCACAGGAGCTATTCAGACACTATATAAAGAGAAGGAGCACATGTGAGACTCTCTCTTTTTCCTTCCGCTGATACTGAGAAGCTCCCCTCCAGTGTTTCTCCTCCTGACCAGCTTCCCCAGCTATGATGAGCAGACAGACCCTCCAAGATCCACATGCCTTGGCTCCTTCTGCAACCCATATGTCTGTGTAAGTGTGTGATTGCCTGAGGCCAGGAATGAATGGGTGTGAATGAGTGAATGGAGGGGTGTGTGCTTGCTTGCTTGTCTGTGTGTGTGTGTGAGAGAGAGAGTTCTATCTTCTTTAGCTTAAATCTTTGGTGGCTGCTTTCTCCTCTTTAGTTTTACCTAGTGGAAATAAACCCATACTAGTGTAACCCTGGGTGGTCTCCAGTGAGAATATTTTTGGGGTAACCTTCTCTCTCCCTGTTGGAGGAAGTTTCAAGGGATAGTGATACAGGGGGTGGCTGTACAGGGTTATTAAATCTGGATGATTTTCTGTTCAGACACAGACATTTTAGATAGTAATCTGGCTCCCCGCACAGGAAAAGTGGTTTGTCAGAGGAAGGATAGCCTGGCAACAGAGTCACCTCTTAGGAGTCTGGGAACACCTGAGGAAGCTGATCTGGTAGTCACTTGATAGAGGGACTGAAAGGCTATGGCAGGACAAGAACTGATTGCTTTGGGGATTTTGGTCATTTTCTCAGGCAGTCCCCCAGTCTCCCTAGGGAAGAATGAGCTGGAGTGCAGTGTGCTGCGTACAGGACATTTGTTGGTTTTGAAATGTTCTGTACTCCCTTGTACTACTGAGTAAAAGCAATGGTGCTTTAGTATCCCGTGCAAAGTTTCTTTGTGTTGTGTATTACACCTATACCATACATGCCCTCCAAGAGTTAACCAATGACCCCAGAGCACCTACATGGCCGGAGTGGTTAAGCTCTGAGACAGTGAGTACTAGCACCAGGGGTGAGGTAATTTGACTGCAGGGTTAACAGACTCTATGCTCTCAGAAGAAGGTTCTAAATGGAGGCTTAGCACCCTGAGATTGTGCCTAAGGAGCCCATGTTAAGGGCACCATGTGGTCTCTGTTCAGACTCTGAAGGTTTAGAGCAGAGGGGATCTAGTGGTGAAATAAGTGCCTAGGAGGGAGCATTGACTGGGTCTGATATGAATTTCATTTGAGGATTATGGATTAGGTTACAAAGGAGGAGAAATATTATTATCCTGATGCGATGGAAGGGGCCATGGCCACTTGAGACATTGTGACTTTCAGTAACATTGGGAGTCAACGACAGGATCCAGGAATAGACCACAAGCTTCCCGTTCCTCTGCCCTCTATAAGCTAACACATTCCCGTTCCTCTGCCCACTATAAACCATGCTGCCTATTGGAGTCTTTCACTCTAAACATGGACAACTCCACATACAAACAATGACAGGTTTGTGCATATATCTAAGACACAATTAACTCCAGAAAGTTACTTTATGGCACCCAAGGCTTAAATGTTTCTATTTCTCTTTGTTTTTGTTAACAGTAGTAAATAGCTGTTGAATGATCAATGCAGGAATGCCAAGGAAAAATAAGGAATACTTTCTATTCATGTTAAGTCTAACTAGACACTTAGGGTGTGTCTAAACTACACCCCTCTGCTGACAGAGGGATGTAGATTAGGCACATCACTATTGCAAATGAAGTAGGGATTTAAATATCCTGCACTTCATTTGAATAAAAGTGGCTGCCGCTTTTTGCTGACGCGGCAGTTTGCCAGCAAAAAGCGGCAATCTAGACGGGGATCGGTCGACAAGGAAAGCCTTTTCCCACTGATCCCTTATGCCTCGTGCAACGAGGTTTACAGAATAGGTCGGAAAAGGCTTTCCTTGTCGACCGATCCCCGTCTAGACTGCCGCTTTTTGCCGGCAAAGTGCCGCGTCGGCAAAAAGCAGCGGCCATTTTTATTCAAATGAAGCGTGGGATATTTAAATCCCCGCTTCATTTGCAATAGCGATGTGCCTAATCTACATCCCTCTGTCAGCAGAGGGGTGTATTTAAGACACACCCTTAGAGTACATCTACAGTATGTGGAAGATTGATGCTGCCACGATCTTCCGGGGTTTGATTTAGTGGGTGTAGTATAGACCCACTAGATCGAACTCAAAGGGCACCCGCCACCCACACTAGTACTCCTGCTGTTTGCAAGAAGTAAGGGAAGCCAACAGGAGCATTTGCTCCCATTGACCTCCCGCTGTGTGGATGGTACGAAAGCACAATGTAAGATACATTGACTCCGGCTACGTAATTTACATAGCTGGAGTTGGGTATCTTACTTCAACCTTCTGATATAGTGTAGACCAGTCCTGAGAGGCCTACATCTCCACCACTGTACATTTAGCACCAAAATATATAATGCACTTGCTAGAACTAAACTATTATTTTTATGACAAATGTACTAAATGCTGTTAGTTTTTCGCTATTTTTTCATGCAAGTTTTCCCCCCTCTAAAATCAATAGTCATCTTATCCCAATATTATACATTTCTATCATTTTTCCATATTTTAATTGAAATTTTCTATATGAATGAATTAGCTGGTTTAGAAGTGTGTTCACTGATGGAACCTCTTGTAGGCCTTTAGTCCTTAGAAAAGAATTATTCTTACTGTAATTGTTGCCTCTGTTGCTGATAGATATTATGGTGAACAAATTGGAATGATTAAAATGGCAGCTGCATTCATACATTAATAAAATATGAAAGTAGAAAAGCCCTTTTTTGAGTGGGACTATGCTATCCTTACACCATCTATTCACTGTTGCTATCTGATTTTGCAAGACAGGTAATGTATATATCAGGGCTGGGCAAAATACAGCCCCCGGGCCAGATACGGCCCACCAAGCCACCAGATCCAGCCCACAGATGCAGCAAGGAGCCCCAGGCAGGCTCCCTGATTGCTGCGCCCACCCACACGCCACTGAGAAATTATCTTTCACAACTGTGAGCCCGAAGGGGAGGGGAAAAGGCATCATGAGCTGCCCCTGCCCCCAGCATAATCCCATTTGCCAGTTTCTGGTCAGTTGGAGCTGCCTGTTTGAAAAGCACCAGGCCCCTTCCCCTCCAGCTCCTAGTTATTCACACATGCACATGGCCCCTGCAGCCTGTGCAGGGGCAGGCAGGGAGGCTTTCTCAGAAGTCTGTTGGGTTGCTGGCCAGGAGTCACCCAGGTCTCTAGCACCTCCCACCCCCAACCCTCTACCCCCCACTCCTGCCCCCTTATCCCACATATCCCAAGACCTCTGCCCCCTCCTGCATCGATATCCCCTCCTAGATCCTGCACCCTCATCCTCTGCACCAGATCATAACTCCTCCTGTCTTACGTCCCAACCCAAACCCCTGCCTCCCCTCCTGTACCTCAATCCATGCCCCAGGTCACATCCCAAACACCTGCACCCCAGTCCCCTGCTCTAGGTCACAGCCCAAACCTCTGCACCCCAGGTCACAATCCTTTCCTATCCTAGGTTACAACCCAAACCCCTGCACCCTAGTCTAGTGCCCCAGGACACAACCGTCTCCTTTACTCAAACTCCCTCCTGCACCCTTACCCCGAGTTCCCTTCTGCACCCAACCTCCATCCCAGACCCCACACCTCCTCCCCAGTGGCTCCCCACCACCGCATGCCCTCAGTCCCCGTCCCCCAGTTGCCCCCCTCCCCCCCCCAGCGCTCTGCCTCAGCCAGTCCCGGCATGGAGGAGTCGCCTGCCGCACCACTTACCTTCCTGCAGGAAGGTGAGTGCTGCCGTGCAGTTCTGCAAAGTAGGTGGGTGGCCGGAGAATTTTTTGTGCACGGCCACACAGTCTCGCACCTTAGCGGAAACTATGCTGTCAGGGATGGTGCTTGGTCCTGCTGTGAGGGCAGGAGACTGGACTCGATGACCTCTCAAGGTCCCTTCCAGTTCCAGTGTTCTATGAATCTATGATTCTGTGCCCCCCAAACATGCTGCATGTGGTTGCAATATCTGTCACACTATGCACTTAAAAAGAATAGTAAGGAAAACTGACTTTGCCTAATTGGTAAATGAATTGCAGTGTTTTCAGCATGAAGATTTAGCACAAAAACACACATTAGAATTGCAGATCTTACTTTCCATTTTGTTTCAAAGCACTGACGATCATACAGTTTACTATCCTATATAATTAAAATCTTGCCAGCATTCCAAAGAATTGCTGTTCTTATCAATATCTAGAATATAACATTTTGATATAAATTTTCGGTGCAGTTTATATGGTGGATTAGCAGCACACCTGTAATGAGAACTGTATTAGTAATTCTACTCTTATTGTGCTGATAATAGATCCTGCTTTGCTTAACTCAAAACTAGTTGCTAGAGGTAAACATTTTATGGCTAGTGGAGGTTGTGCAAGCAATTTCTCAGATAGATATCATTTAGTTTTTAAAGCATGTCAAGCTATTTCCAAATAACAAAGAAAGAGAAGATTAAGGACTAAATCAATTAAAAATGACTTAAATGATGATAAATCCAAAATTCATTCATTATTCTAATAAATTGGGATTTTATGTAGCAGTTTAGGGTCTGAAGGTTATTTTGATACTAAACATCATTTCCATACTTGGAGCTGTGATAACACCACCTCCCCCAATTTTCTTGCATGTTTTGTTTTGAACAAATGTTTCCCTCTTAAAATATATGCGCAATATTAATTATATGTTAAATATTTTTATAGAGGTCCGTCAGATTACGTATTGGGTTTTTTTTCCCTTCCTTTGTATATTACTATATGAAAATGTTGACCATCTGACATTAGTGTGTTTTTTTTTAAAAACATAGGCAATACATTAACTTTGACAGGTTAATTAGCCTCTTCCTTGACAGCTTCAATTTTACACCCACAGTGTTATTGCCGCTTCTTTGACTTCTGTCTATGCAAACACTTACTTACTATTCCCACTGAGGCCAATAGGTTTACTCATGTATAAAAATAAGACGCATTCAGAAGCCTTTGCAGATTGGGATCAAAATTTTAATTGACAAGGCACTTAATACCATCCCCTAATTTCAAGTACTTAGAATTCATTTAAAAAAATCCAGTGGCCTGCAAACTTCCATATTTGTTGTCAACTGAAGTGTGGCTTAAGGGAGGTTTGGTACAATTCAGTTCCGAATGCCTTCAGAAAGTATCTTTCAGGCCTTAAGTGATTTTTTTTGAGAGGAGCATAGTAATTATAGACAATACCAACTGGGTTGTTTCATCCAGGTTCCTGATATCGATAGCAAGATTATTTAAACGATTTTGTTCAACAGCAACAATAAACTATGTTTGCAAACTCTTAAAACAAGTGACCTAAACTCTTAAAAATGATTCTTATGGACCCTAAAAACTTTTAAATTTATATTACAAAATTATGAACCATCCAGTGGAAGGAAAACCACATTTTGAAGCAGGAACTGTTTTAAACATCTTACAGTGATTTGGGAATAACACATATTAAATTTAAAAAAACAACACATAGTCTAGTAGCACTTTAAAGACTACCAAAACATGTAGATGGTATTAAATTGAGTGACTTCAAAATGGAAGACTAAAAAGGAAGGGGAAAAGTATTCCAAAGATCCATTCATGGAGTTACTGACAGATGTTCGTTCACAGGGGGGACCATGATGGGAAGTCCGATGTCAGGGAAACTTGTTCCCAGTACTGTAGAATTGAGAGCCTAATCACTATGGGTGCATCTACAAAAAACCTTTACCTCGAAATAAGCTACGCAGTTTGTGCTATGCAAATTACATACCTTATTTTGAGGTAATTTTGAAATTTGGTACTGTCTACACAGCACCAAATTTCGAAATAATGCGCTCTTCCAACAAGTCCCTTAACCATTGTGGAACGAGGGTTACAGAGACACTGGAATAGCACTCCCATTATTTCAAAATATATTTTGAAATAACAGGCACATTTAAAGATGTGGAATAGCTATTTTGGGATACTTCTGGTATCCCGAAATAGCGCCGCTGTCTAGACATAGCCTATGTGGCTTCCCTTCCACACAGCTTCCCAGAAACCCCTTCCTTCCTAGCAACTTCTGTCAGTAGAGTATGTGTATACATGTGCTGAGAGCAAAGTTTAAATCTTCATATGAAAGCTTGGTGTATCAGGTGACAGCCAAAGAAATTGAAAAATATTTAAAAGTCAAGTCATTCATGTAGGCAGTAATTAATTTCTATATGTCATATAAGCAAAGGAAATGGAAGATTTCTAGACTTGTCATTTTATCTACAGCATGCCTTTTTAAAAGTTGTGAGAAAATTGGGGCTGCTTCTACACAGTAGCTTTAGGTGTTTTCTTTCCTAATCAGAAAGTGTCTATTATCCAGGCAGAGCAATGTGTAATGCTTACATTGAGTCACTGTGTTGCCACTGTTTCATATGGATCTCTGATTCCTCCATACAACATTTGAAAAAGTACTGGAAGAATAATCAGAATAATTGTTAGAATAAATTGTAATTTTTCATGTGATTCGCTAGAGGCAAGCTGAGAGGACCAAATGGAGACAACTCAGAAAGAGGTTAGATATACCATAACATATTCCATGTCTATGTTTATTCTTGATTTCTTGCTTGGCAAAGAATTAACAAGAAATGTTTAGAAAGAAATAAATTCATATTCAGTAGCTTACATAATATTGGGTAAAATCACTGGGAAAAACTCTCTCTATTTACATGGCTTACTTATTGTAATTTCTCCTAGTCAGTGATGCTGGAACAGTTTTTACAGTGGGGGTGCTACAAACCATGTATATGATGGAATCCACTTCAAGCCAAGTGTTGCTCCTGTATCCCCCAGCATCACTAGTTTGAGAACCCTTTCAGGCCACAATATTTAAGAGATGAATCAATAGCTCAAACCTGAAAAATGAAAAATGAGTGACACTGCTTTGTCACTGCTTCTTATTGACTCTACTCCCTCATCTACTATATATTGGAGAGTTTGTCTGTCTGTGTCTGTCTGTCTGTTCAAGAACTCCTCCTATACGATAAGAGCTGAGACCACCAAATTTGATATGCAGCTTCCTCTTGTCGTAACTTAAAGCAAAGTCAGGGTTTGGTTGTGCCAGGAAAATGGGATGTGCTCGGAATGGGATTGTTTCTCATAACACCATACAGAAAAGAGACAGAATCACCAGGTAGGTGAAAGGGACTGGCTGGGGGCATGGCCCCCTCTGGGACTGCAGTGGTCATAGAAAGATGTTCCTCACCTGGCCCCCAAGCTTCTGTGGTGAGAGAGGGCTGGGGTAGTCCTCTCTCCCTGAGGCAGCCTGCACACTGAACCTCTCTGCCCCACCCCAGAGCAATGATTTAAATGAAGCATGGACATTTTTGTTTCATTTAAAAAATTAATTGCATTAAGGACCCGAGCAACGCTGGGTAAATCTTCTAATTCCATATTAAATCGCTTTGTGATTTTTTAATTGTGGCTTTTAAATTTTTTTGTAGAACACTGTATACTTCTATAATGAAAATTCCTTCCTTATTTCAAAGAGTTGACAGACCAAGGTCCTAGTCCTGTGAAGGACTTATGCACCTGCTTAATTTTGTGCCCTGTGAATAGTCCTGTTTGAATTCAATGGAACACTCTCTGATGGTAAAGTTAAACACGTGCGAGGGTGGGGCCCAAGCAATCTTCCCTCTCATTGGTTCCATCTGTGTGCAGAATAAATTTTGTTATGTGTAGCAAGGTAGTGTGAATGTGCACCACCAGGAGAAACACAAACCTAGCTGTGGATGCTCTGCTAATCAGCTGGGCCGCACTGGAATCTCTCCTGAGCAGCTACACAAGTGCACAGCTTACAGGGAACAATGGACCCTAGTATGGCACACGAATGGTATTAGATACATTTCACACCACCAGAGCTCCAGATGAAATAACAAATAGCTTTTCTGTGTACAAAACACAGGCCAAATAAAAATGTTTGTACAGAATGTTGTAGGCTTTCTCAAATAAGGCTTTGTCTACAACAGGGCTACTCAACATGTGGCCTGCAGGCCACATGTGGCTCATGGCCCATTTGTTTGTGGCCCGCGGTGCAGTTTAGGTTTACATGGGGCTCAACACACAGCCCGCGGGTGGGATCCTTTGAACATGACCTACACTGGGAACACGCTCCACAATGGTGAGGCGTCTCCCAGGCGGGGTGAGCATTGAAAGACACAAGCGGATGGGCTGGCTGGAACAGATGAGTATAGGGTATTGGTGTTTCTAGCCCCCCGGGAGGAGGTGCCAGGAGCACTGGGGCATTGTGGGAAAGAAACTATTTGCATATCTATTTGTATGTATACGCAACCACACTTAAGTTGCGGCCCTCGGCAAGTGCTGTGGCCCACGGAGCTTCCAAAGTTGAGTAGCCTGGGTCTACGCTTACAAGTTGAAAGCGCAGCTGGAGCAGTGTTTTACATGGAACGTGTTGCCACAGCATGAGCACTCCCAGTACTTTATGTAAATCACTTCCATAAGGGGAGTAGCTGATCATGCTGGGAGCTGGGCTTCCAACGCTGTAGTCCAGTGGTCTCCAATCTTTTTACACCCAAGATCACTTTTTAAATGTCAGGACAAGCCAAGATCTAGCCAACCCCTTCCCAAGACCCCACCCCTTCCTGGAGGCCTCACCCTCTCTGTTCCCCTTCTCTCCATCACTTGCTATCCCCGGCCCTTATACACTCTCAGGGTATGGCTACACTGCCACTTTTTTTTAATCCTTCTGTTGGAAGAAATTTGTCCAACATTTGGCCCATCTAGACTGGGCCAAATGTTGGAAAACCCCCTTCTTTTGGAAGCCCCCTCATTCCTCGTGGAATGAGGAATACAGGGGCTGCCAAAAGGGCGTGTTTGCCGGAAAAACTCCTGCAGTCTAGCTGTACCCTCACTGGGTTGAGACAGGTGGTGTGGGCTCTGGGGTGTGAATGAGGGATTTAGATGTGGGAAAGGGTGAGAGGTGCAAGCTCTGGGAGGGAATTTGGATGCAGGAGGATGTGGAGAAGGAGATGCTGGCTCAGGGAGGGGGCTCCAGGCTGGGGAGTGTTGGGCTCAGGTGGAGGGTTGGGGTGCTGAGCAAGCCACAGGCTTGTGGATATGAGGGAGCAGGAGTTTGGGTTGGGATGCATGAGGGGCTCAGGGCAGGGAGGTTGGGCGTATGATGGGCTCAGGACACAGATTTGCAGAGTGGGATGGTGCAAGAGTGTTGTGGCAGAAGACTGAGGATGTGGGGGTGCAGGAGTTTGGGGATGTGAGAGGTTCAGGACAGGTGGTTCCAGTGTATGATAGGCTCAGATTTGGGGTCGGGGTGGGAAGTACAGGAGTGTTATGATGCTGTGGCCAGATAAGGGTGTGGCCCCAACTGGGGGCTTGTTGGCCAGGCTTCATTTTTAAATAAAATATTATGTCAAACACAAAAGATTTCAGCATTGTCTTTATTTATGAGAGGGGTGGGGGACCTGTTTTGAATCAGGGGTCACTGACCCACAGAAAAGTCAGCCGGGGCCACACAAGTGATATATAAAAACACAACCCCTCGAAACCTCATTAATGTGGCCCCAACTGTGCTGGTGGGAGCAGGGGACAGGGTTCTGGGGCAGGGGACAGGGTGCTTGTGGGTGCTGGGGAAGAGGACAGGGTGCTGGGGCAGGGTGCCAATGGGTGTTGGGGCAGAGGAAGGGTGACAGTTGGTGCCGGGGGAGGGTGCCAATGAGTGCCGGTGTGTGCTGGGGCAGGGTACTTGTGAGGATCTGGGTGGGGGGAGGGGACCGCTACCGGTACCTGGGGATCCTGCAGCTGTGCGCCAAGGCCCTGGAAGTACGTGGACTGCTCCTCCGTCCCCCAAACAGCGGCGTGGTACCTGAAATGCTGGTCCGTCGCAAGCCTGATGCCTGCCTGCACTGGGGGGAGGGGGAGTCCCAAACAGCGCCAGCCCCAACCGCTGGGGCAGCGCACGCCGCCCGAGCAGCTGGAGCCTGCACGCTGGAGACTTTATTCCCCCGCTGCCTTCCCGCGTGGGGAGAGGGAAAGTCCCGGACCGCGCCAGCCCCAACCACTCAGGCAGCGTGCGCCTGGCTCCTCCGCTCCCCTGGTAGCATGCGTCGCCCGAGCAGCTGGAGCCGGCGCAGTCCTGGAGCCCCAGCCGCTCTCCCACATGCAGGAAGGCAGCATGGGAACAAAGTTTGCAGCGCGTGACAGACCGCCGTGTTAGGTACCGCGCCGGCTGTTGGGGGGGGGAGAGAGCAGCCTGCCCACTTCTGGGACTTGGTGCACAGGTGCAGAACTCCCCCCAACCCCGCAGGAAGCTCGTGCTACCTCCATAGTCCCTGGAGGTAGCATCAGCGCGGCATTAATTTTGGGGGTGGAGGGCAGCGAGGGGGGGGCCCAAAGCCTCTCAATCGACTTGTCAAGCCTCCGGGATCGACCAGTCGATCACGATGGACGGGTTGGTGACCACGGTTGTAGTCGGTGTTTCTAGCCCCCAGGGAAGAGGAGGGGGTTATTTTTTCACATCTGTGAGCCAGAAAGTTACAGTGCTGTGGAGTATCAGTGTTGATCTAGCCTAAATGTCTGTTTGAAATGAACAGTTTGTTCTCGTGGCAGAGAAACAAGTAAACTAGATTAGGAATGTTAAGCGTGTGATTCATTAATTGTGTACCCAACAAAAACTACATGATTAATTGGAAAGGGTTAACACTGCTACCACTCAGTCCCAACTCGTGTTGGGTCCCAGCATCAATCCCCACTGCGGCTCTGCAGTACAAGCCCTTTAAGAGCTGGCGCATGGGCAGGCTGGCTCTATCTTTATGCTGGGACCTGGTGTGAGCTGGGACAGGGCCAGCCTGCTAAAAAATTTACTTGCTGAGCTGCGGGGGGGGGGGGGTGTTTGTTGTGTGTAGTCAATAACATTAACTGATAAGCACTCACTTCTTGGTTAATCGTTTAGTCAACTACACTATTACATCTCTAAACTAGATGTGGTTCACCAAAAGCTGTTTCAAAAATTTCCACTTGGGCGTAAGATAAATATAGAGAATGAAGTCCAAGCAGCATTGAAAATTTTCTTTTTTCATTCTCAGAAAATATTATGAAGATAGCATTTGTATGAAACACGTGTTAGATAATGAAATTGATATGTTTTGCTACTAACCAGACACACTGTATCTGCCCATGGAGACTGTATTCTAAAATAAGACTGCAAACCTCCTTTTAAAAAATTACATAGAAGCTAGTGATTTATCACTTTACAAATACAGCATAGTGAAGCTGTAATTCTTACTATATTTCCGTTCAGCTTTGATTACTTAAGCACCTCAGGAGTTCTAGCTCTCTCCTTTGTCATTTTAAATGAATAAACAGTAGCACTTTTCACATCATTCAAATAAAACTGAGAAACAACATTTTTTTTACTTTATGTCCTGAATTACACAGGCGTGCTCCATTATGTGTGAGATGATTATACTTCTCCCCAGATATGGTTGCTTTTCACAGGGAGAGATGTGATCTAGGCTGTGTCTACACAAGCACTTACATTGATTAACTTTTGATACTCATGAGGTGTGAATTAGGGATGTTAGATATCAGGTAACTGAATAGTCGTGTAACTGCATGAAATATTGTCGGTTATATGACTATTTGATAGTCCCCAGAGACGCACTGCTGCTGCTATCAGGCTTGCCGGAGACAGAGCATCCTCTGTTTGCTGGGAGCTCGGACCCACACGGACAGGGGCTGCTGCCACCCCACGCTGCTGCCTCTGTATCAGAGGCAGTAGTGCGGCAGCGGGTCTGCGTGGGGAGCTTGCTTTCAAACTGGCTCCCCTTGCGGACTGGCTCCCAGCTCGCACCCCACACTGCTGCCTCTGATGAAGCGCAATGGCTGCCACCCCCGTCTCTGGGTTATGTCAGCGGCCAGCTGCAGCCTGGAGGTGTTAGCTGCCTTTCTACACTAGACATGGTCCAGGGCAGCACTTCCCACCCTCCTTCTCCCCTGGGGCTGGAAGCAGCTCTTGTCCCTTCCCTTTTGCACAGCACCGGCAGGCTGCTGCTGACCACTAGGGTTGCCAGGTGTCCAGTTTTCACCCGGACAGTCCGGTAATTGTGTCTTCTGTCCAGTAAAAAACCCCAGAAAATACTGGACATACAAAATGTCCGGTATTTTCTGTTTTTCTTGGATGGAAGGCTGGCAGGGACATTCTTCCCCTCCCATGTCTGGGAGAGGCGGGGGAGGGGAGGGTGTCCCTGGGGCCACTTTAAAAACTTCCCCCAGCCTCTCCTGCAGCGGATACTTCCGGTTCCTCTCCTGCATGTGGGAGAGGCGTGCACAGGAGATCTGGCTGGAGGGAGAGGCTCCTGCGGCATTTCAGCGAGGCAGCAGTGAAAAAGAGGCCACAGATCCTTCCCAGGCTCAGGTGGCTGCAGAGGCTGCCAGCAAAACTCCTTTTGCCTTGAGCAGGTGTGTGGGAGGGGAAGAGAGGAGAGGGAGGGAGCCCCTGCGCCCCTTCCCTGCATGGGACACCTTTTGGAAGGAAGGGGAAGCCACAGCAGGATCAGCTCCTCCCTCCCCCCCCCACACACCTTCCCTGAATAGGCTGGCTAGCCTCTGGCAGTCTGAAGCCTTAACAGTTAAGGCAGCATGCGGGACTGGAAGGAAGGTGGCGGGGGAGGCGGGGATACCTTGCAGGAGTGGGAAGGAAGAGAATCAGCCCCATCCCCTTCCCTGCATGGGGTGCATTTAGGGAGGAAGGGGTGGCCACATCTGGGCAAGCCCCAGAACTCCTTCTCTGCAACAGGCTGGCTGCTGCAAGGAGCAGTGTCTTGTAGCCCTAGCTAGCCCTACGCTGGCCGCAGTGCCTCCTTAACAGTTAAGGAGGCATGCCGGGCTTGGGGGGAAGGGGGCAGAATCCCTTGCAAGAGGGGGCGGGAAGCCCCCCACCCCTTCCCTGCATGGAGTTAGGGTTGCCAGGTGTACAGTTTTCACCTGGACAGTCTGGCAATTGTGTCTTCTGTCCGGTAAAAAAACCCGCAAAACCAGAAATACTGGTATTTTCTGTTTTTCTCGGATGCAAGGCTGGCAGGGACATTTTTCCCCTGCTGTGGCTGGCAGGTCTTTTTTTTTTTTTTTTTTGCTCAACCAATTTTTCCCCTGTCATGTTCGGTATTTTTTGTGAAACTATCTGGCAACCCTACTGACCACATTCTGGCGTGAACCCTGGCAGAAATCTGAGGGAGCATGTGAACATGCCTGCCCCTGCCCCATGTGCTGCCTTGGGAAGATGCAGCACCTGGTGAGATCGGTCTATCCTGGCCAGGGGGAGGGGGCCCAGCCAGGCACAGAGGGTGGAGAGTGGTGGGCAGAGAAGGTCAGTTGGTAATTCACCCTGCCCCTCTGAGAGAGAGAGAGGGGGGTACGGTGTGTGTGACACCCTTCTCTGTGTGAGACCTAACATCTGAAAGCAGGTAAATAAATGGACTCCAACTATGCAGTACTTCTTTTAAATGGAGGTCAGTCAAATCAACTTACTATTGATCTGAATGTCTGTGAGGCCATCAGACTCACTTGGATCAGAGGAATGGTGTAAGGTGGGGAAATATGGTCACCCTAATTAAAGAGGCACAAAAAATGAAACAGGAAGTAGTGACAGTTGACCTTTAAAAGAACAGCATATACTTATATAGCTTTTATCCCAAAGTTTCCTAAGGTGCTTTACAGATAAAAATCCACATATAAACTATGGGGATGGTCCCTTAAGGCAGGGATGGGGAACATTTTTTGGGGGGGCCACTGACCCACAGAAAAGTCAGTCAGAGGGTAGGAAGTGCTGCCCTGGACTATGTCCAGTGTTGAAAGGCAGTTAACACCTCCAGGCTGCAGCTGGCCGCTGACATAACCTCGTTGCCTCCTGTCCCGTCGCTCACGCATTGTGCACCGGAACTCAGGGAACCCGACTGCAGGCGCTTCTGTGGGCACAGAGTCTGGCCAGTAAGGTGGCTCTATCAGGAGGGGTTGCCTAAAGGTCAAGCTGCTCTGCGCTCCCTGGGGGCGAGACCCAGGCCAGTGGGGGAGGAAGGGAGGGAAGAAGGTGCTGAGCCTCTGCAGGTTTGGGGTGGGAAATCACTTCCCTCTCCCCACTCCAGAGCTGGCACACAGCAAAAGATGCAACGGTGGGCCAGCAGGAGGACTGGCTTGGCCCTGCGCTTCACCCAAACACCAGCCTTGCACACCCACCCTCCGTCGTCAGCCACCGGACCTCCCAACTCACAGCTTGGTGAGCAGGGATCCACCCAGCAGTAGGACTTGCTGATGGCGGAGGCGACAGAAAATACAGGACAATTTTGCCCATTTTTTAAGAAACAGCCAGGATGCCTGCAAGAGGCCTTCAGTGTGGAACAGTCTCTTCTAAGGATGTGAATGGTTAACCAGCAGGGGCTGGAGCAGCCCCCTGCCCACCGTGGGCCAGGGGACTGCTCCAATGCCACAGGCCCCATGCTCACCTCGGTTTAATCGGTTAACATTATGTTAAATCCCTAATCTCTTTAAAAACAGGACATCTAGTCGCCCTCTCTTTAATTGTCTCAGAGAGGCTGCCGTCATAGTCTGTAACTTTAAAAACAATGAGTAGTCTTGTGGCCAGTTCAGATTTTTTAAAATTTGCTTCAATTTTCCTTTATGTCTCTTTTCCCTGATCTATTTAAAGTTCAGTCTACCTAATCTCATGCAATATCCCAAGTCTGTTCTGTATTGGATCTCTACCACTCATGTTTCTTATATACACCTTCCCTTATGATTTTTGGAGCATAATCTTCATCTCGCTGATACTGCATTCTGTGAGAGAAAAAACGAGCCTAATCATCTGCTTTCTTCTCCGACTTCATTTCCATTACCTGTAATTTACTGTTATGTGCTTTCTCTCAGTCACCTGTCTGTAATTGCACAAATATGAGTTTAATAGATCTTTCAAGGTAAATGGTGGCTTGGGTCTCTTAAAGCACCCAGGTATACTATCGGAGACAATCCCGTGTTACTATTAGATCACCTCATTTTTTTGTCTTGCTAATTGACAGTCACCAATCCAAATATTTCACACAGGCTAAAATAACCCCAAGCCTATTTTGAAACGCTACCTTGGAGCCCAGTCCTGGTGAGTGCCTTCCTTTCTCATTAACTTCATTTTGGGAATATCAGCACACTTGTCGTCTTTTGTAAGATTGGGCTCTTATTGTCAGACTATTAAACCAAAGCACATAAATTCTCTGCCTACAGTTCCTACCTATATTCCAATAGAGAGATTGCATAGGATTGTTTTGCCATTCTGATTAACTGGTAATGCTACTTGACTATACACCCCATAATACTCTACTCCTGGAACTTAGTCTTAGCCCATTTCTACACTGGGAAAGTTTGGCAACTAAAATGCTGTCAACATGCAACAGTCGCCAAAAGCAAAAACCAGTAAAACCAGTTTTTCTGTCTCCTGTTGTCAACATTTAATGGCCACATTACTTGCACCCTGTTGGCAGATAGAGAAAAGCAATGTGGGTAAACATCCCACCATGCAGTTTTGCAGAGCTGATCCCTGTGCTTCTTGGGATTCCCTCGTAGCTGAGGTCTCTCCATGCTAAGTAACGTCAAAGCAGTCTCTCCAGCCCTCCCTGGCAGCAGCAGAAGCATTGCAATGATTTGGTTTTTTTGTTTGTTCCTCAAATGGGAAACAAAGCTGACACTCAGCTGTCAAATCTTTCCCGGAGCTTTGAAAGGACAGGGGTGTATGCCTGCAGGGCAGCAGAGATCATGATGCACTGATCACGGCCATCAGGGCAGGCATTGTGGGATACTGGCGAGAGCCAGTTCTCTCGATAAAACTAACAGCAGAGTCCATACTGGATCTTTGTCGACAATAAAAGGAGGGGAAAAGACAAATGTCTCTTGCAGGGCTCGAAGTTTTTTGTTGCCAAAACCAGGTTTTTTTCCCCAACAAAAGTTCCATTGTAGTGTAAACGCTTTCATTGTTTTGTTGCCAAAAGGCAGGTTTTGGTGACAAAATGTGCCAGTGTAGACGAGGCCTTAGTTGACTTCTTGATCTAAACATTTGTTCTGTGTGTGAGTTTTACAAAAATCTTATTTGTACATTTTCAGCTCCTCCAGCCATACCCAGAGATATGTATCTTGATGAATAATGTGAGTTAAATTTTAAACAAAACTATGAGTTTTACAGGTTACTCTGGGTATTGCATGTATCCTTGCATATTTGGTTGGAGTTTAGTTTAATAATTAGGTACTTGGAATTAAGGAAATAATTGTGAACATATTCTTGTTTTGATATACTGACCTTTTCCTTAGTTAAATCCATTGGCTGTGTGAAATGCAGGGAAATATATCTGAGTCAAAATGTTGACATTTCAGCTCTGTGTGCTGTGTGATTTCCAGAAGGTGGTGTTGCTAAAGGCTATTATTATTGCTTGTGGTGGCAGAGGAAGGAAAATACCACCGCCAGACCCTCCCCCCAAACCCTACTGTATATCGACTGATTTAAAGTATAGAATTCCCAGAGTAATCCTAATCCACAAATACTGGAATGTTGGAGTTCAACAAATTATGACTCTGAATTATAGACTGAACAGTGAATATTCAGATAAGCCACTCTGGTGCTAGCACTTCAAACAGAACATTTGTGGAGTCTTCTAGGAATGGTATGGTGGTGATTTTTAAATGATTGTGCCCACCAGTTTTTTTGTTTTTAAGAGTACCTGAATCTGTAACTATTAGTACAACGGCAAATCCAGTCTCTGGTTCTAGCCCACGGGCCTAGAATAATTCTTTGCACATTAATACATTGTTCTCTCGTCTTCATTTACTTGTATTTACCCACTGAATTGGTGCTGATAATTCTGACGCAAAGATTATACATGCAAGGTAGCTATCAGCATATTTATTTCTGCCCCTCCCTTTTGTCCTCCTCCAGCTTCATCTCTTTGGGTCTTTTTGGAGGTCTGTGGAACAGATGCACTAGAAATGATTATGCTGCACTCCTTTACAACAGTGCCTTTATTTGTGGTGCGAACTAAAAATTGAAAAGGACAATGAAATTCTAGTCAGTCTACTCTGAAGTTGGTATTGTGGCTTAAGAAAAACATTTACACATGGGAGTGCGGCCCTTCATTACAGTTCCTGGCACTAGCAGAAGACTGGATTCCTGCTTTCTCTTTGGTACTTATAGGCCTCAAAAGAGAAGTTTCCCATCCTATTATAAGAGGTGGTTAATGGAGACTCTTCCTTAGATCAAGGGATAGAGCAACTACTCTTGGTTTCTAGGGTCCTGGTAAATAACCCAGCCTGAGTTGATTCTCACATACATTAAAAGAAATGTATCCAACTAAAAGGACTCCCTAATTACAGAATTTATGCAGCATAGTCATGAGGACTGCTAATGTTCTGCCAAGTGACTTCTAGGGGGCTACAGTATACAGGCTGCATCAGAGTACAGTCCATACATTATGTGGGGGCTTTTAGCATCCGAGTTTTTCATAGCCTTCTGAGCTTGATTGGCTTGGGAACTTACTTAATTTAACTTGCTTGAAGGAGCTAATTATCTGGCAGTCACTGTGGAGCGCACATACGGTGTGGGAGTTCCCCGAGCTTGTCGCCGGACTTCTGCAGAGGAAGTAAATGCAGGTCAGTGGTGCTGCTGGAAAGCTTTCTGCTAAGCTCTGTATGGTAATGCTTATCTAGATTTTATCACTATCTGTTTAATGAAGTGAAGAGCTTGTCACCAAACTATTAAAATGTAATTGGGCAAATGTCATGGAAACAGGTACAGTAAGCCAAATGTTGCCATTCCATAGGTTTGTAGTTATTTATTTAATATTAAAAAATAAACACATACCATTGATATGTCAGATAGGACTCTGAAAGTTTTAAATAGCTGCTTAAATTACTACCAACTCTTGTCCTTCAAGTCCACCTTGATCGAAGAACTTCTACTTCTGTTGTTCATCTTTGTGTTTGCTTTTTTCCCAAAATACAGATAAACTCCAAACAGTAAGATTTAAGAACTCTTAGGCTATGTCTACACTGCAGCCTATTCCACGTCTTTTGAGCATGCCCATTATTTCAAAATATAACGGGCTCACTATTCTGACGTCCCTGTAAACCACAAGGAGTAAGGGATGTTTCGGAATAGTGATTTATTTCAAAATAAGTGCTGTGTAGATAGTGCCAAATTTTGAAATAAGCTATTTTGAAATTGACTTGAAATAAGCTATGCAGTTTGCGTAGCTCAAATGCACCCTTAGTGCTTGCTCTTTTTCTCTCTATTATGGTTCTGCATGTTATTTGAATTGGTATTTGTCATTCTAATCCTTTTTTATTTTGCCCTGAAAAAAGGTGAAACTGTGCACCACTTAATTTATTTTTGCTTCTGCTCCCATCTGGAAAATGGGGGTAATATTTACTTTTTCAGACCCATGTCTGATACTGAGCCTAAGACAATGGCACTCTCATTTTCTTGGCACATTTAGGTGCTACTTCAGTGAAAATAATTAATTGTAATATTTGAAAAATGGGAAATTCAAAGTTGACACTTTGAATCTGTGTGTGAAGTATCATATACTTAGTATATTTGCTTGTCTGAATGGGAGCATTTGTCCTTGCAATTTGTGCATCTCTTGACAGCTTGGCTACACAGGCAAGTTATAGGTCTGGTGCTTGTAAACCTGTTTCACTGAAAATACTCCTTTCAGTGAGTGGAGCAGATGCAAAGTCAAGAAGTAAAAAACCTTTTCACAGCTTGCTTTCTTTTTAAAAGAGATCTTCACTTTGAATAATTACTAAATACGTTCATCTTGCACTTTCTAATAGAATACATTTGTCATTTGGTTTTTTTTCTTGTGGAGACTTACTGAAATAGGAACAATTTGCACATTTAAAGAGACATTTTGTGAGCAGAAGTTGAGAATTAACTACTGAGAAATACATTACTTGCATCAAGACACTGCAGTTTTACATTAAATTGAAATCCAGCTGTGTAAAATTACATAAATATAGTGAGAGGTTTATTTACTGAACCTCTTGACTGTATGCTCCGAGTTGCAAATTGAAGGAATTTTTGTTGTTGTCTGAATTAAAGCTTCCATTGTATATTAGCTAAAATCTAGCTCTTACAAAGTACTGGCTTCTCACAAATCTTGTTTGGGGCATTTTTCAGATGTTGGAATATTGCCTGTAAAGGAGACTCTACACATATTAAAATTATTATCATTGATTTTTTTTGTTTATTTTCATTATTATACAGAACTTAAAAAATGTGAATTTTGTCTAGGTTGTGCTGAGACATTTGTATCATGCATTGCTGAAGAAGCGATACCAGCCTCAGTAGTTTGGTGAGATTAAAATGAAACATGGTAAATCAAGCATGGTGAAAGAGGAGGAAAATATTAAAATTAAATTACTCATTTAAAATAGGAGGTCATCCATTTTTAAATGTAGGGCTTGAGCCAGTGCTCAGTAAAGTCAATTAATAGACTCTCATTGGCTTCAGCGGGCTTTGGATCAGATCCTTATCACAAATCTCTCAAATATTGAATTATCTGCCTGATCTTGAGTCCTCTACAAGGGATATACCCGCTGACCTGAACAAAGAGTTTACCTGAGTTAGAAGTAAAGGATAGATCCTGTGTGGAAAATTCTCTAACCTGCATAAATGCTAAATCTTTAACTTACTTGAATTAGAACTGTATGGGAGCAAAACTGCAATAAATCTTTCGATACTTTACATATCATGTAACTGCCTTTTCTGATAGACTGACTGTGTTCAGGAACTAGCAAAACCAGCTACCAATATGGGCTGCTTAATCAAAACTGAAATAGTTGATTGTCATGTTCTTGTTCTAATTTGCCTTATGGTTTGCAACTGTTTAATATATGTAATTATTGTAATAATTTGTACCTAATTAAGACTTACTATATCTGAGTGTATTTGTGTGGCTGAGGATTTTCTGACTTGCATGTCAAAGGTGCAGCTAGATTTAATCTAATAACCTGCCTCTATATATGCAGCTACTGTCTCTAAACAGCCCCACCACAATATTTCCATCAGTTTGGCCATTGTATTAATCACAGACCTTCTCCATTATTGCTACCACTGATCAATTAAACTGTATCTACTTTTTCATTCACAACTGTGTTTAGCAACAGTCTTAAGCCTAGTCTAAGCTCCAGAGGTAGGTCAACGTAGATCAGTTTAAGTCAACATAATTTAGGGTGACTTAATTTTATAGTGTGGACTTGCCGTAAGTCACTGGGTCCTCTGTATGTAATGAAGGGAGGGAGAATATGAAACTTTTGTATTTCCTCCGTCTGCAGAGGGAACTGGAAGATGCTGCTAATGGGCGGTGCATCTCCCACAGGTTGGGAAGGAAGAAGATGCCACCGGGGCTTCTGAACTTTCTTGTTTCCTATAAAATGGTGTGAAAAGAATCCTTTGTAGTTTGATACTCAGGACCAGAGCATCTGTATACCAGGAATGCCAAGTGTTGTGGAAGATCTTCTGCTAACTCTTATAGTGGGTTTTCATCTATATCTGTCAAAAGTCACTTCAGTGCTGGCAAGAGATCACATCCCAGGATTTTCATGCAGGCATTTTTAGGGCAGTATAGCAAAGTACGACCAGAGTTAACCAGGCATCAAAAACCTGTTTTTAAGATTCCACATGTCCTTTTAATGGCATATCTGGTGGCTCATTATGCCTCCTTATAATTTCTTCTGTGGGGAGTTGGGGATATGAAATAGAAGTCATTGGCCATTTGCTCCTGGGGTAACAGCTGTCCCTTAGAAAATAATAATGGGTCACTATATTTCCAGCTGATGGTGACCTACTAATATAACAGTAAAACCCCAAAGGCTAAATTCTACCCTAATTTTTATCATTGACTTCTTTGGGGAATACCCAGAAGTGAGGGCAGGATGCACCCCTAGGCGCTGTTGTTGGCATTCTGTATTTAAGAATGAAACCCGCTGTGTCTAATTAGGAAGGATTTAAAGGTGTGATACAGAATGTGTTGGCTAACGTGTTCCAACATATCGGAACAGTCTAGTGCAGATAAGGTGCACTGCCCTTCATATGTGCTAAACTATTTGAGATAAACAATAGGTTTTAACTTGACCATTTTAGCATATTTTAATGTATTCGCTGCCATATTTGAAAATTCTAGTGTCACCTTGTTAATTAGAACTCAGCTAATGTATTCTAACATCACACTTTTAAATCCTAGCCCAGGCAATGTCTAAATGATGTCTTGCAGTGTTGAGGATTGTCTGAAAATGAGCGGTAGGCATTCTTTAATGGAAATATTTTTCTAATACACTCAGTTTAAATCTGGAATATTTGGCTCTCCAGAGTGCTTCCTAAACATTAAGCTTCATGTTGCCCCTTTGAAAGGAGGGTGGGAGAGATGTATTCCAGTCCACATTTCACAGACCATGAGCTGAGTGGCCAAGAGGAGGCTGGCATGTTCACATTCCAACAGGACTTGCTTGCACAGAAGATGACCCGTGGTCAGTTTAAATTAGATGGTTTGAAGTTTAAACACCCAAGGGACAAGGCTTGCAGTTTACACTTATTTATACAAGAAATGTGGAAAACAGCCCAGAAATTTAGAAAATAGTCATCAGGCCATAGAGAAGGGTCTATAGAAGAAGCAAAAGAGCTATATAAGTTGTTGGCAAACAGATCTCAGTCCCAGCTGTGGCTGCATATTCTTAGAGGTTCTAAAAATAATCTCATCCAACAGGAAGAGGGTATGGAGAGGTGTCTTAAAAAGCTTGATAGTCACAAAACCTGTCTGGAGATCCATTACTTTGGGCTCCATTCAGCATGTAAGGCAGTTGCTTTGAATGCATTGCATGCTAAATCAGTGAAAATTATATCTGTTTTCTGACCACTTCCCATATACTATGTAATTTAAACCATCATTTTTAAGACTGTAGGTTTGGGACCAGACTTCTGTAGGAGTCACTCTTGTTTACACAAAATCTGGATTTAGCCTGTTTAAACGAATGAATCATAGCTAATGTTGAGTGTGGAATTAAGGAGGCCAGCCATCTACTCCTCTGCTCTGGCCACTAGGCCATGCTAGGATATTATGATGATGTGCGCAGTAGAAAATCCAAAATTAGATCCTGGGTGTTTAGCTACTATATCTGTGGTACAACACTTAGCATCACAGACAAACCAGGATATTCCTGGAACATAATGTCTTGCAATAATAATTCAACTGTTTATGTGGAAAGGTATATGATGAAGTCTGTAGCTCATTTGCTCTATTATCTGAGAGAGGCAGAATGGTCTAATGCAGTGGTCCCCAACCTTTTGGGGCTGCCGGGGGCGGGGCCGCACATGCACTGCGCACTCAGGGTGCGGGCTGCGCATGCGCTGTGTGCCCGGGGCTCAGGGCGCAAGAATGGCTTGGGCCGACCCTGGTCACTCAGTGAGCACCATGGCGCCCACGGGCATCGCGTTGGAGACCACTGGTCTAATGTAGAATGCAGGAGATGATGTGAATTCTGCCAATGACATGACTGTATACGTCACTTACCCTCTGTGGGCCTCTCCCTGTGCACTGTTGCCTATGCAGTTCTAAAATTCTGGACTGTCAACTAATTGTTAAGTACTCGGTTTAAATCTCAAAAGGGGATTTTTAAGTTCATGCACAAGGAATGATTGATACTTGCCTTTCACTAATGTCATTTGGCCAGAAATATAACTGGGCTTGTGTAGCATGAGGAAGGATAAATATTCAGGAGAATGCAGACAATCTGGGATAATGTTTATGTATTTTTCCTAATGTGCTCTGAGTTTCTCAAAAGAAAGATGCTAAGTACAAATTATTATCTGTTGTAGGCCTTTTGTTGCAAAATGGCAGCAAACTTTGCTGTTGGTGCTCAGTGTCTTTTGGAAAACAAATACAGTACATTGCTTGGTTCTTTTGAGAACAATGCCAAGATCATAAACTCCCTACGACAGGGACATGGATGACATTTTCATCCCTGCTATGGCCACTCTACAGTCCTGTGCAATGCATAGGGGTTATAAAAGCCCTGGGGCCAGAGACATGAGAACTCCACCCAACAAACTAACTGTATGGGATAGGGTCTCAAGTACAAGCCCTGGAAGAGGTTAGGGGTGCGTGCTAGGGGCATATGAGAACTAGGAGAGTGTTGAGCTATAGCATTTTGTGTTATTGGGATTTGGGGCAGTACCATGAGTTGGGAGGTCGTATGTAGCTAATGCCACCTTTCCCCTTTCAGCCTCAGGGCTGCAAGTTTTGTGCTGTGCCTTTTGGAAGCACTGCACAGACTCTCACTCAAAGTTATCTTGTGTGTCTCGTCCCAGGCTGGGTGTGCTGTCAGTGTTTCATAAATGAGAGTAAGAAACTGATCTATACAGTTGACATAGCTAAGTGACTAATACCTGCAGGGTGTTTGGTTAGTGGTAGGAAGGGTCCTCTTGCCAGGGATCCTAAAGCTAGTTTAGAATTTGACAACCACAGATGACACATTACTGTGATATGTTTGACGTGCCAGACTCTTTTAGCCTCTTTCACAGCAACAATGCAATTTTGTATGTCCGAAACATATGCTCTACCGCACAGATTCACAAAATGAATTCTCTGCGTGGTACCCTGTTTTCTCAGACACATTTCCTTACGGGTCTGGCACAATCTTCACTAAAGAAACAAAACACATTTCTTTTTTCTCACACCCACAACTCTGTGTCCTTCATTCTTTTGCGGAATGAAGCAGTAAAAGCACAGGCGCCAGCTTCCTCCAGGCCGCAGGGGAGCTTGGGCCCCCCTTGCACCTCAGGGCCTCCCCCTTCTCCCAGGCCCTTGCCTCGTCTTTTCCTCCCCTCCCCCCAATGCCATCCCCACCCCACCTCTTCCTGCCCAGTTTCATCTCCAGCTCCAAGCATGCTGCATCACCACTTCTCCCCTCTCCTCCCCAGCACCTCCTGTATGCCGTGGAACAGCTGATTGTGGCAGGCAGAAGGCACTGGGCCAGAGGGGAAGTAGCTGATCAGTGGAGCTGCTGGCAGACAGGAAGTATTGGGGGGAGGGGAGGGAGTTTGACTGCTGGTGGGTGCTAAGCACCCACTAATTTTTTTTTGAAGTACCGAGGGTGTCTGTGTCTACGAGTAAAAGTTTCAAACAGGATTCAGATGTGACTGAATCTGCCCAGGTACACCTCAGATCAAATGATCCCAGCTGACACCCACTCAAAATTTGCAAGTATGATAAAGTTCACTTAGATGCCTGGGGTCCAGACCAGTGCATCTGTCTTGCCTTTGACTTATCAGAGTTAGATACTCTAAGGAAAACTTAATGGCAGCACAGCTGGTGGCATAGATGAGTAAAGACTTTTTAGAGGCCACTTTTTATGTCTTGGGTACGAGCTTTGAAATTCAAACCATTTCTCTCTTCGTTGCTTGGAATGCTGCATGGGCTTTTGGCAAGTGCTATCCTAAATGCAACACAGCTAGCATTAGCTCCGCCAAAGACCACAAACTTTTACATCTATAATTTTTCTTAAGCACAATTCCAATTCCCATTGTGAAACTCGCTTCATTGTGCATCCTTTAGCATCAGCCTTTCATAAGATAGATATAATGATGCCTGCTGCAGATCTTGTAAAATGCAGATGTTATGCTACATGCCTCCTTACATGTCTTTTTTTCTTTATTTTCTGGAGGGTGAGAGCTCCAGAGGTTGTTCCTGTGTTCAGGTTCCCCACTTAACTCTACACCATGCTGCCTGCAACCAAGTTAATGATCACAGAGTGCTCTGAAATAATATTATGTCATGTTTCAGGTATTTTGAAATAGGTGTAAGTGCAGAAATCATTTCTGGCTCTCTTGTTCTGTGCTTGCAATTGTCAAGGGTACCAGCATAGGATACACATTTTTTGTTGTTACTAGCCAGCAAAGGGCAACTTAGGCTAGTGAGCAGGCTGCAAGAGTGCCCATCAGTCATCTCAATGGGCCACAAGATTGTTGCAACCAAGATGGTCTCCCGGGACGGGGAGCTTTGCTAGCTGCACTTGCGTACTTAGAATTTGTGGAGTGTGCCGATTGCACCATAGCAGCACTTTGATTGGATGCAGCGGGAGCGCACTTCTCTCACAGTCAACATTGTGTGCAATCAGCATGCACCTGACCTCATGTGCTCTTGTTTTAAGTGTGTGTCACGTCAGTAAAACCCAGTAGGGAAAAAAAAACTACATGGAGGGAAACCAGTGGAATCTGGCAACCCTGCACGTGGGTAACGATAAACAGAATGTCTCGTGGCCACACATAGAACCCCAGTGGGTCACAGGTTGCCTGCCACTATGATAAGCGGAAGTCAGATGAATGTAGTCAATATTGAAGTATGTTATATTTATATCTTTTGGTAGTCTATATTCACTTGCTTAATTAAATCTATGAATTTATTTATGTACTTTACATATTTAGTGATAATATTGTTACAGCATGTAGAATTTGTTCCCCCCAAAATAAGGTGGATTTAGTCATTTTATCAAATGTATTATAAAGGTTTCTGTCTTTTATTTCCATCCGACGTCTAATTAATAAAAAAGACTGAATCTGGCATGAGCTAATCTCCAAACCAGCAACAATGTACAATCACCTAGAATCAGAGAGAAAATTATAGTAATTGGTAGAAAACAATAATGTTTGCATTGCAGATCTCTGATTTTTTGAGTGCAGACACTAAATTAGAATCTCTTGTAAATATAATTCTTCTGATTTTTTCAGGAGGGAAACAGTTCCGGTTCTCACCCTGGAGAAACTTATACCATTTATTTTCTCAAACCAGTTTTAAATACTGATGATTTGCTAAACTGCTCCTGAAACTCATTACCATGTTATGTGCTTTATATATAAATTTACATTCAAATAGCACTGCTGTGCGTGCCAGTATTTTTATTGGAAGGTTAGGGAGAACAACGTATTTTGTACTGAGGGCATAGGACCCTTCTGAAACACATAGATTTGTGTTCCTTTATGATCTGGCTGAATCTAAACTTTAGCGCATGTAGACATTATACACAGAACTTTATTTATATTTCATAAGTTGCATTTAATTCTCTTGAAACTACTTATGCAGGTTTAGTTAGGCAACACTTCCATGGACGGTTGTGGGAGCTTTGCCTAAATAAGGTACACTTCCAGTAATTGCAACTTGGTGTTCTGTTGACTGACAAATATTTTCTAATGAATTCTCTTTGTCTTTGCAGTGTTTTAGATGATGAAGGCAGCAATCTGCGTCAACAGAAGCTTGACAGACAGGTGAGATCTTGGAGTCTGCTTTCGGCCTATTTCCTTTTTCAAGTAGGGCTTGCTTAACTGAATTATTGTGGGATATGGAGACCTCCTTTCATTGACACACAAGGCTGATCAAGGTATCCTACCAGAAAATTACATCTTGAAATATTAGTTCTGTGGCCTTCCAGGAGTGTGCTATACATGCATAAGTTGTGGAAAGTAAAGGATTGTGAAGATTACGATTAGTGTTAACTTTTTCTTATTATAGTGATTTGAGTGGTTTTCATTTTTGTTGACTTAGAGATGCATTACGATGACTTAGAATGTACTGTTCCTTTTGGCAGACTAGAGGAAAAACCAAATGGAAAAGCATAAGGTTAATAGCAGGGGCGTTAACCAGCTGAGAATTAACATGTAGTTTTCAAAATATTTCTCTTTATTCCCACATCATAGTTCAACAGTACCTTAGCCTGAGCCCTGCGAGCCTGAGGCTCAGGCCAGCTGAGAGTTTTTAATTGCAGTGTAGCTATAACCACTGTGGTCAAAGGGAATGTTACCATTGGCTACAGTGGAATTAGAGTTTCACTCCTTATCTTTAATTTACCCTCTTTCCAAATACCTTTGGCTCCCTTACAACATGCTCTGAGGCCTGTCTACACTTCCAAGTTTTATCAACAAAACTTATGTAGAAACCCAAAAGTCGTCAATACAAAAATCCCCAAATGGTGTTCACACTTGCTCCCTGTCGATAGGTCATGTCCGCACCAGGAGCACCAACATCGACCGTGTGAGCCATACACGGGTGTACGTATCCCACAGTGCAGAAATGTGAGAAGGCAGAGCTGATTGCTGCGCATGTTGGGATTGCCCCCAAGTTCTCTCACAGCCTCATGAGTAGCTCTGTGAGCTCGCCAGGCTGAGATTTGTCGAAGCAACATGGCAACCTGTCCCTTGTCCCGCGCAGCAAGTCTGCCTGCCGCTGTGTTCCTAGTGCAGGGCAGAACAGGAGTACTCCAATGATTTGTTCTTTGTTTATTCCCCAAACAGAGCAGCTCACTCAGCTGTTAGATATTTCCCAGAGCTGTGATAGGGGAGGGGCACATGCCTGAAGGGCAGCAGAGATCAAAACACTGAGCCGAGCTATCAGGGCAGGCATTGTGGGATGCTGGCTGAATCCAGTTCTGTCGAGAAAACAAACAGCCTTGTCTACACAGGCTCTTTGTGGATAATAAAGAGAGGGGAAGAGAAAAACATCTCTCAGAAGGTGGACATTTTTTGTCACCAAAACTGGGCATTTTCCCCCTCAAATGTCGTACTGCAATGCGTATGTTCTCGCTATTTTGTTGCCAAAGGGCAGTTTTTGGCATCAAAACTTGGTAGTGTCGACGAGGCCTTATTCATTAGCTTTGAACTTCTGTTCCATTTGCTTCCGTTGTAATGTCCATGCCATACCTATCATAGTTCCTTCAATGTATGCCCCACTTTCAATATTAAATACTTGCTGTCTGTGCCATCTTGTCTCTGACTGCAGTGTTGTTACAGCCATACTGTTCCCAGGATATTAGAGAGACAAGCTGGGGAAGGTAATATCTTTTATTGGACCCACTTCCATGGTGGAAGAGACCAGCTTTCGAGCTACACCGAGCTCTTCTTCAGGCTTGGGAAAGATACTTGGAGTGTCACAGATAAATGTCAGGTGAATCAGATTATTTAGCATAAGTAGTTAACCCATGTTATAAGGGATGATTGAAGGTGAATTGGCCTGTTAACATCTCTGGGAAATTAAATTCATATCTTTGCTAGACACTAAAAATCCAGGTCTTAATAAAGACACTGGATTTATGGTTTATTACAACACTCAGTAGCTCCCTCATTTTCCTATAGCTCCAGTGGTGTTCATGGGCTATTTCACCTTGAATATTTCCTTATAATATGTGTTAACTACTTATGCTAAACTGACTGATGTTGTTCTTGCAGATAGAGACTAACACGGCTACCCCCTGAGACTTATCCATTCTCTGTGTTTTAGCTGTGACATGCTGAGTACCTTTTCCAGGCCTGAAGAGCTCTGTGTAGCTCCAAAGCTTGTCTCTCTCAGCAAGGTTCACCCACCTTGTCTCTCATGTTGCGTATGAGTTAGACTGTAACCTCTAATTCATGTTGAGTAGCAGCTCAGCGTTGGTGGAATAAAATAGTACTCAGCATAAGGGAAGGCTGTCGGAAACTGATCCTCTGTGGGTATTCCTCTATTTTAACCCAGCCCTTTTGATTTCACTCCATGCTGTTATAAATAGCAAAAGACAACCCATGTACTAACAGCTCAGTTTAGAGGAAGGGGACAAATAAGACATTGGGTTATCAAAATTAAACCCCACTAAGTCCATCCCGTTCTTGAGGCTGTTCAGACTGCTTGTGATAGTGGTACCTCAGAAGTGTACGATGGCATCTATCACATTCTAAATTTAGAAACATCTGAAGGGAGAGACCCATGCAACCGCAAAGACAATCTCCTGCCTTCTAGAAGTGATACCTGCTTTTCACCTGTTGTAAATGAGAATTGAAATTGAAAATACAGTATATAGTTAAAATTCAGCATGTGTCATTGTTCCATTGGGCTTGTGTCCAGTCTTGTCACTTGATTCGAGTTTACAGATTATTTTTTCTTGATTTACAAAAACATAAATCAGTATTTTCATGCCTCATGCTCTTGGTTATCATATTGGTTCACAGCCAGTACTCCCACGCTATTGGCATCCCAAAAGATGTTGCTTTTTATCCAGCTCTGGCAGCCAGTAGACCATCTATTTTACCTGTTTGGTACTTTTAGCAGCAATTCTATGGCCTGGCATCTCAGTGTCTCTTTAGACTGTGCTCTTGCCTCTTGAAAATAGCACACAAGATGGACTGCTATTGCTGGACATGTAAGGATGTCTGTTGCAGTTCATTGGAAATTCTATAGTATGAAGCCAAATAACATTCAGTTAAACGGAGTTTGCAGAACAGAAGCTGCATGCACATGTATTCCCCTAAATATGGCGTTTATTTCACAGTAAATTATTTTTCTTTGTATTTCCCCCAGCGAGCACTGCTGGAACAGAAGCAGAAAAAAAAACGTCAGGAGCCACTAATGGTTCAGTCCAACGTAGACAGCCGTACGAGAACACGCAGAACGAAGCATTCAGAGGAACAAGCGCCGTTGGTTGAATCATATCTTAACAGCAACAGCAGCACCATTTTTCATGGTATTTTGATGTGACCTATTGAATGCCTGTTTACTGCTAAAAGACCTGTTATTTTGTTGAAAAAGGAAATTAATTAGGGAACAAGAACATAACCTTTTAAATGAACACTTGAAAGCTTAGCTCAGCTGTGTCTGGGGATGAAAATAACAATAACTATGCAGAATTCCAAAATAATCACTATCATAACTTTAAAATGAACTTTTTTTGACAGTGGAAACTTTGGGCAGTGTACTCCTTGCTTGGCTGTTCTCCATTTAATAATCTGTAATCTCCATACTTTATGTTCTCCCTTTGAATCTGATTTCAATATGTGAAAAGGATTGTTGATTTTTTTCTCCAAAGATAAAACACGGTAGTGTACTATAATACTCAGAGGACCTAGGAGAAATGCAGGTTTGAGTCTCCATGCCACTCAAAAATGTGGGTAATTTTTTTTCTTTTCTGTGGAATTTATTCATAGAAGTTCCAGAATGCATCAGTTATGAATAAGGGTTTTGAATAGCAAACCTCTTTTAACAACCATGCTTCTGAAAGCTGTTGAACCAACAAAGATTCAATTTCAGATGAAGAAAAAACCCCCCACATTATTTTCTCTCTTAATCAGAGAGAAAAACATCTCAAAAGAGACTAATTTTTCACCATGCTGTCTAGGAAGTTGATTTTGTGCAGAATTTTATGAAAATGTTTTCTTTGGAGATAGAAAACTTTCCTTTACATCTTTCTCAGCACAACTAATCAGAGGGGCGAAATCTTGTCCTAAGAAATGTTATTTTATGATACACTACAGCAATTACCCATACGCTGCCTTTACTGCAGACTTGAATAACACAGATTTCAAGTCAGCTATAGCCCAGAGAAACCAGACATCGTCTCACAAACAGTCATGAAATCCTTATTCATACTATACTAAATCCTACAATGGCTTGCACCTTGGGCAACCCTTCTGACATCTGTGAGGTTGCCTACTGTGTTACCTAAGGCAGAATTTGGCCCTTCTTATCACATCATATCCATTCTCTCTCAGTTTCTTTTTATAAATAATCCTTAGCAGGTGTTGGAGTTCTTCAAAGTGTTGCAGAATGATTACCTCTAATCCGCTGTGTAACTAGGATGTAATCTTAAACTAAAATAGAGAATGAATAAAGTAAGAATTACTTAGACAAGTTACATGTCTTCAATTTGGCAGGGCCTGTCAAAATACTTCCTAGAATAGCTAAGTAACTGACTGAAGAGGTCTCTGAACTATTAATGATTTTCTCTGAGAGCTCATGGAGAATGTGAGATCCCAGAGGACTGTAAAAGGGCAAATACAGTGCATCTGTATAAAAAGGGGAATAGGGACAACCCAGGGAATTATAGACCAGACAGCTTAACTAGTACCCAGAAAGATAATGGAGCAAATAATTAGTCAGTCTGTTTGTAAATGCCTAGAAAATAATAAAGTGATCAGGAACTATCAGGAACAAATCATGTCAAACCAACCTTCTTTGACAGGGTAACAAGCTTTGTGGGTAATGCGGAGCAACATCTATGAAATATCTCAGCTTCAGTAAGGTTTTTCTGATACAGTCCCATGTGATCTTCTCGTAAGCAAAGTAGGAAAATGTAGCCTGGAAAAACCTGCTATGAGATTGGTACACAACCAATTGGAAGTAGTCAAGCTGGAAAGTCATATTGAGGGTTCTGTCCTGTATAAAATTTTATTCAGTATCTTCATAAATAATTTGGGTAATGGCATTTAGAGTAGGGATGTCAAATCCTATTTGTGTAGTTACCCAATTAAACATTATGTTTTACCAGTTAATTGATTAAACAGGGGCAGGCGCGGGCCAGCTGGAGGCTGGGGTTGGCTCCTGCAACCTCAGCCCCCTGGGAGGAGCCACTGCCAGAGCAATATCACCCTCTCCACCACAGTTGGTCCCGGTAAGCTCCCTCCCATGACCTCCCAGCCCACTTCCCTGACCCCCCCCCACATCCCTCACCCTGCCCTGAGTCCCCCACCCCCTGCTCTGAGCCCTGTCACACTGAACCCTATGCCCTGAGAGCCCCACCTCCTGCTCTCACTCCAGCATCCTCCACCCCCTGCTCTGAGACCCCTAACTCTCCCAACCCCATGCCCTCACTCCTTCACCCTCAACCCGTACCTGGAGCCCGCATCACTGCCTTCCCTAACTCCAGCACCCATCACCTCCTGACCTCAGCTTCCTCACCCAAAACCCTGCCCTGACTTCTGCACACACCCCCTACTCTGGGCCCTCCACATACCTCACAGCCCCCTTCCCTGATTCTTGTACCCCCACCCTCTTGCCAGAGCCCCCCACAGCTACCAGTGTCCCTTGCCCTGAGCCTCCTCCTACACCCAACCCCCACCCAGGGCCGGCCCAAGCCATTCGTGCGCCCCGGGCCCCAGGAGCCAGGTGCCACCCCCGGGAGTGCGACACATGTGCGGCTCCGCCCCCGGGTGCGTGGCGCGCCCAGTGCATGCATGGCCCCGCCCCCGGGCGCCCGGCGCATGCGTGGCACCGCCCCAGGCGCATGGAGCATGTGCGGTGCTGCCCCAGCCCGGCCCGGCATCCCTGCGCAGTGCTCCCTACAATGGGGCGCCCCGGGCGGTAGTCCAGTTGGCCTGTACCTTGGGCCGGCTCTGCCCCCACCCCACATGTCCATTTTCCTTTTAGTTGAAAAATACAGCCATTGCTACAGTAAAGGACCTGAGCAATGCTAGTCACTCTATTGTCTATTTGAGAGAGTCTGCCTGCCTGTCTGTCTAGAAGTCTCAGAGAGGTAGCCGTGTTAGTCTGTAACTTTAAAAGGAGATTCTGTCTGTTTGACTGTATGTTCAAGAACTCCTCCTAAATGCTAAGAGTTAGAACCACCAAATTCAGTATGCATCTTCCCCTTATCATAACTGAAAGCAAGGTTTAGTTATGCCAGGAAAATGAGATGTGCCTAGAATGGGATTGCTTCTCAGAAACCCATACAGAAAAGAGACAGAATCACCAGGCAGGGTGAAAGGGTCTGGATGAGGGGTGTGCTCCCCTCCCCAGTGACTGCCCCAGCCACGAGCCTCCTCCCATCCCCCAGGCTAGTCTCCCTGCCCCCGATTTATACGGGAACATTACTGGCTGTTTCTCTTTGTCAGGGAGTGAGGGGAAAGTGCACAGTTTGCTGCATTCCTCGTTCTGATTGGGTAGTGCAGGAGGAAGACAAACCTGGACATGCCCCAGCTGGGGGACATGCCCCCCTCCCATGACTGTGCTCATTGGAGCTGCAGTGGCCATGGAGAGGTGCTTCTCACCTGGCCCCAAGCAGCTGTGGTGAGAGAGGGCTGGAGTAGTCCTCTCTCCCCCAGGACAGCCGACATATTGAACCCATCATCTCCAGCCTCACCCCAGAGCAATGATTTAAATGAAGAAAAACAAAAATTGAGTTAAGGACTCAAGCAACACCGGGTAAATCGTGTAGTATTATATATGAGTGAACCTAGTTTTGGTGACAGGCACTAGAATGTCAGCTCTGAAAGTCTTTACCCAAAGAATGAAAAAGAGCATGGCCAGTAGCCATGTATGCTTCCCTAGATATTAACGAAATGATGTGATGTAACTCTTAACAGAGAGGAGAGAGACCAGTTTGTTATGCCCATTCATTTCTTGGTGTGTGCTAAAACTGCCACTGGAAGTCCCCATTAGAACCCTTAGGCCATGTCTACACTAGACCTGGCAGCTCAACTTAAGGTACTCAGCATATTCTACATAGCTAGAGTCATCTTAAGTGGGAGGCTGACGGTAGCGTTTGCTCGCTCCCATTGGTTTTCCTTACTCCTCATAGAAGGAGGAGTATCAGACATCAGCGGGGGCTCCCCCTGAGTTCAATTTAATGAGTCTTACCTAGAGTCACTAAACCGAACTCTTGAAGATGGATCATGGCAGCAGCAATCTTCATTTTAAGCGTAGACAAGGCCTCAGTGTATTGGGTGATGAACATTCCTCCATTCAAAAAATGGACCGAGACCATAAAACTCCTTTTGCATATGTCACTCAACACTGAGTAGCTGATAATTATTTTTCGATCTCCATTTGCTTTTGGCCTAGGAGTGAAAGGTGGTGTGTTCAGAGCCCATCTGTAACCCCAGATAGATCTTGATGTTTTTCATTTGTCATTCAATTACCATATTAGCAGTGGTAACAATTAATACTACAGGATGACTTCAGAAAGTAACATTAACTGTCAGGAAAAGGCAAACTCCAGGCACAGTGAGGGCTTCTAACATCAGTGTTCCAGTCCATTGAGCCGAATTGAGCCAAGCAATTAGTAAGGGACAATGGCAACACTGAAAGAATCTTTCCCCCTTGAGTATTGAGTTGAGCTACCTCTAACAGTCCAGCAACTGTATTATTTCCACATTAGATGGCCATTGTGGCTGGACCATTTCAGACCCATCTTGCCCTTGTACAGATTTTTAAACTCTTACTGAAATATCAAGCTTATATTTAACAGCAGTACTTGTGGACTGGTGATCTACAAATGGGGCCTTTATATGAAAGAGGAGTTTTGATTCATATTACTGTTTGGAATAAATTACAATGTTACCTTTTGTTTCAAAACATTGCAGATAAACATTCATCATTCATCACTATAACTGCTTAACAGTTTTCAACAATATTGTTTTTCTCATTATATTTGCTTCATTATAGAAGGATTAAAAAAATAAAATAATTCTCAAGAATGTCTGCCCAGAAAAGGCTGTTTATTAACTACTTTTTTTCTTTCTCCCTGTTTGTTTCCACTTAATATCCCTTGTAAGGCATATTGGTACTAGTTAATTTAAATTGTTTACTTCCGAAATCCTGTTAGTAATTTGGGAACATGTCTGCTGGCTTATTTTCAGGTATCTTCACATCACATATTGCTTTAAATTTTCTATAGAATTAGGCAAACATATGAGATCCTCCAAATGTGTGATAGCAAAATTCCTCAATGTACATCACACTTTTCAGGCTATTTAAAGTATTGGAAATATCTGATGTATGTTCCAGGATATTGTCATTGGTTTAAGTAAAGTGGGGAGTTGATATTTACATACTTGCAATATTTGCTTTTATTGCAGTAATAGATTTGTTTTATTATAGGATTTACTAAATCATGGTAAATTCACTAATTTATTTTGTAATAAAAACACCAAATGGTCTGGTAGCACTTTATAGACTAACAAAACATGTAGTCTATAAAGTGCTACCAGACCATTGTTGTTTTTTTTCTGTAACAGACTAACTCGGCTACCCCCTGAAGCTTATTTTGTAATGATAGTCCTGCATGTATTGAAGCCAATGTGAGTTTGACACACATATAGGATTGGGGGTCTGTATACAATAATGTACAGCAACAGTTGAGTTTTAAATTATCATTAGATCCCAGATTTGTGTTAACTTAGTAACCACCCCTATGCTGATGTAAAATAATGCTTTCACAGATTTATAAAGAAGTGGCCTTTTCTACTGCCTCCTTAAATTTTCTGCAAAAGCAAAAGGCAGTTTTCATAAGCAAGAAGGTATACTTTTTTTTCCTGTGAAAATAGTGAATTTCCACTTGGAACAAATCCCTTTTTTCACAATTTTGAGTGAGGCTAGAATCTGAACAAGGTGAAGTCTGCTTTATTGATGTTACTTTTTTTGCAAGTGTGGCTTTGGTATGTTTGGAATTAAAATGTTTTGAATTAAAAATAGAATAAAATTCTCCTTCAAGTAATTTCACAACAGCTTTTGATTTAGAAATTTAGATTAACCATGTACAAGATTGCATATGGCTACAGAGAAAGTAATTTTGCTGTGTTGCTGTAGCTGTGCCAGTCCCAGGGTATCAGACAAAAGCTTTCCATCTCACACAAAGCTCTTCAGGATTGCTTAGCACAAGTAGTTAACACATACCCCCTCCAGTCAAATGGGGGTGGAGTGGAGGATGGGAAGGAAAAGGTCGAGAAGAAAGACAGTTGGGCGCTGAAGCAGGACTGTCCACTATGTCTACTTTGAACTAGGGATGCAAATATAGGCATTAGAAATAGTCAGTGAAGTGGGGATTTAAATACCCCACACTTCATTAGCATGATCTCGCCGGCGCGTTACTCCGATCAACAGCTGTTTCAAAAGTGAAAGTGTGTGTCAGGACGCGTTAGTTCGAACCAAACCCCTTGGTTCGAACTAACATTACTCCTCATTTTTTGATATCCTGGGGCCAGCACAGCTACGGCAACACTGCGTACTTTCTCTTTGACATTTGTCAGCAGGGTAAAATGAGATGTCTGTGTTTTGTGCCAAACTGATTTCTGATCACAAGTCGTCTGAGTTGTTAGATTTGACATGTCATTCTGTTCTGGCAGGATAAATGTGTGTGTGTGAGAGAGATATTGTGTTTTCCATTGAATGGAAAATTGTTAGATTTTAAGGTGACATCATTTAATCATTCATTTTAAAATTTGTGAGCATGTTCGGTGAAATGTAACAGTTTGGATCCTGTTTTCTATTGACTTTGGTCTGAGAAAGTCTCTGTTCCTTTTTGGGAGAAGGCAGGAATTATGTCCTCTGCATTAGATTATGCTCTTGATTCTTGGAAGTGCTGCCTTACCTCTTAGTAAGGCGTGGGAGAATTTTGCATTAGAAGATTATAATAATATTTAGAAACTCCAAGGATGTGTTTCAAATGGCAGCATGAGACCTCCAGCACATGTTCCCAGTATTGACGTTTCCCCTGCTAATGCAGTTTAAAAAAATAAAAAGATTGTAGGTAGATGTTTGAAGAAGTGCTCATTCTGTTCTCTTGTCTGACTTGATATGTAAGAGAAACCACCACTAGCTTGTCTTGTCATTTACGACTTGGTACATTGATCCATTAGCATTCCAGATCTGTTTTTTTCTAAATTGTCAACAGCCCTAAAGTAACGGCATGTTTGATACAGGGTATGTCTGCACGGAGAGCTGGGGGTATGATTACCAGCCCACGTAGGCATATTTGCTCTAGCTCCCAACAAGCAAGCTAGTGAACTAGAAAATGGAGTTGAGAGAGAGCATGCTGGGCTGAATTCATACCCTGGGGGTTCATGTGGATTTGTACTCAGCACAACTAGCCCATGCTGCTGCTCACCCCTGCCTGTGCCTTCCCAGCTACGCTACTTTTTTTAACCTGCTAGTTCGATGAGAGCTAGTGAGAATGTGTCTGTGCAAGCTGGGAATCACACTTTTAGCTCCAAGTGTATATGTAGGCATAGAGTGCGAGCCCTGATTCCCTTCTGCTCACTTTTTCTTTCCTGAATAAAGTATATCCAGCGATTTTAGCATGCCAGTCATGTGACCCATCCCACCTGGTGTCAGGAATGCCAGCCATATCAGATTTGTTTGCTAATTCCTCTATTCAAAAGCCCCAATGCATAACACATGTAAAAAGGGGGAAGTTGAGAGCAATAAGTAAACATCAACAGTTAGGAGATACAGGCAATTAATAAAGGAAGCTAAAAGTAGTTTTGAAAAGATCTGTGGCCAGTAGATTTAAGGGATGATAATAAATTCTTCAAATTTATGAAAATCCTAACAATAGTATAAGTCTGATGCCACGTAAGAATGATAAAGTTGTCAGTCATAATGCCAAACTGTCAGTCATAATACCACAGAAGTCTTCAATCAACATTTCTGTTCTGCATTTGAAAAGAAGCAGTATGATGTATTTATATCTTATAGTGGTAAGGAAATACAACCTATTCCATTAGTAACTAGGAAGGATGTTAAACAGCAACTATTAAAGTTAAACATTTTCAAATCAATGGGCCCACGTAGTTTACACCAAAGAGTAGTAAAAGAATTGACTAAAGAACACTTTGAAACATTAATGTTGCCTTTTCACAAACCTTGAAATGCTGAAGACGTTCCAGATGACTGGAAAAAGTTAGCACTGAACCAGTATTTTAAAATGTTAAACAGGATGACCCGGATGATTATAGGTCCAGTTAGCATTACATTTATTCTTAGAAAAGAAATTGAAAGACTGATATTTGATGCAATCCGTAAAGACTTAAAAGATGGTATCATAGTTAATGCCAATCAATATGCTTTTGTGAAAAATAGATCTTGTTAAATAAACTTAATATTTTCTATGAGACTATAAATGTACTTGACAAGGTAACTGTGTTAAAATATTTTTAAACTTCTGTCAGGCTTTTGACTTAATCCCACGTGAAATTATGATATACAATATTAGTAGTGTACAAAATCAGTCAGTTAAAAACTGATTGACTAATAGATCTCAAAAAGTAAATGGAGAATCATAATTCTTTACGGGTGTTCCCAGTGGAGTCCTTGAGGGATCACTTCTTGGCTTAGTGCTATTCAATATCTCTATCAATGATGTGGAAGAAAATATAACCGTTGCTGATAAAATTTTGCAGATAACACAAAATGATGGAGCAGTAAATAATGATGGAGACAGATCAATTTACTGTCTGACCTGTATTGATTGGTAAGGTGGGCTCTTTTGAACAACATATGTTTTCGTACAGACAAATGCAAGGTCACCTTCTCTCCCCCGAAAAGGGTCAAACCTAGAAGATGGGAGACCGTATCCTGGCATGCAGTGACACTAAAAGGGAATGGTAGATAACTAACGGAATAGGAGCCCCTCCAGTCATGCTGTAGCAGTGAGAGTGAAGACAATCCTTGGATGCATGAGGGGGGAATATCAAGTTGGAGTTGGCAAGTCCTGTTACTGGGGTATATTGCATTGGTGAGACTATTCCTGGAATATAGTGTTAATTCTTGTGTCCATATGTGAAAAGAGATATTGAAAAATTAGAAGGAATTCCAAAAAGTTACACACAAGTGTAACTTTTGAGGTCCGGAAAACATGCCTGACAGCAAGAGACTTACGAAGTTCAGCCTTTTTCATTTACCAAAGAGAAGGTCAAAAGGGGACTTGATCACAATCTGCCCACCAGCATGCACAGGAGAGGGAGGAAGAGTTTCCTGATAGTGCATAGGTTTTTAAGGGTTTTGGTCTCTCAGGGGACTTCCACACTTCTCTAGGATACTACTCCTCACCAAGATTTCCTTGTCTTCCTTGCTGGATCGCTCAGTGTTGTACCATATCTGTCCAGTGACTACTGAAATGAAATATATTCCCTGCCCCACTGGGTGACTGAACAAACACCCTGTGGCTGAAGCTGACACTATGGTGTTGAAAAATAAAGAGTATGGACGAGCCTCTGGGTTTGCAGCAAAACCGCTTTTCTTCGTGTTGAGAATGCCGAGGATTTTTGTAAGCTGACATTCATGTTGACTCACATCTTTTTCACTTGGGATTGGGCCTGCAATGAATGCCTGGATACGAACCCTGTCTTGAGGGGGCATGCGGACTGGACTTCCTTGCCCTGGTTCATGAACCCAGTGACAGAAGTGTGCACGTTGAACTCTGAGCTCACTCTCTGGGGATATTCACAGACACATGCTGGACCTGAAGTGATTGGGATTCCAGATCTGAAGATGTCAGGCACTGTCCTGAAGTAAAGGACTGGATGACTGGCATTCCCCAGACCTTGACCAAGAACACTTAAGTCTTGAATGCTTCTGCTAAGGAGGGAGACTACCATTCCATAAGATCCTTTCCCTCATGCAATGACCTTCTCCACTTTTCCTACTGTATCCAATCTATCTTCCTCTCCTCCTTCATGGGATTCTCGTAATTATTATATTATTCATGCTCACTGTCACAAGACTTGACAGCCACGGTTGGATGGACCACCTGGAATATATCGTGTCCCAAATAACCCAAAAAAAGAAGGTCTTTGGGTCTTGAAAAATAGCAGAAAAAGGCATAACAAGATCCTGTGGTTGAAGCTGAGTATGTTGGAAGTCAAATTCAGACTAGAAAGAAGATGCACATTTTTAATGAACAGAGTCATCCAGTCAACCATTAGGACAACTTACCTAAGGGATGTAGTGGATTCTTCAACACATGATTTCATTAAATCAAGGTTGGATAACTTTCTAAAACATATCTTGTAGCTCACCCAACACTCATCAGCTTGGTACAGAAATTAACTGGTTGAGATTCAGTGTGCTGTTTTATGGAGAAGACCAAACTAGATGATCATAATCTAGTAATTAGAAACCCACTTAAGGGAATGATTCTGTTACCTTTGCAATGAATAGTTCCATTGAAGTTGATAAACATAGAATCATAGAACCATAGAGCTGAAAGAGACCTCAGGAGGTCATCAAGTCCAGCCCCCTGCTCTAGGCAGCAACAATCCCAACTAGATCAACCCAGTCAGGGCTTTGTCAAGCTGAGACTTAAACACCTCTAGGGATGGAGACTCCACTACTTCCCTAGGTAACCCATTCCAGTGTTTCACCACTCTCCTAGTGAAATAGTTTTTCCCAATATCCAACCTGGACCTCTCCAACCACAACTTAAGACCATTGCTCCTTGTTCTGCCATCCGTCACTCCTGAGAACAGCCTTTCTCCATCCTCTTTGGAACCTCTCTTCAGGAAGTTGAAGGCTGCTATCAAATCCCCCCTCACTCTTCGCTTCTGCAGACTAAACAGACCCAACTCCCTCAGCCTCTCCTCATAGGTCATATGCTCCAGCCCCCTAATCATTTTGGTTGCCCACCGCTGGACCCTCTTCAGTGCGTCCACATCCTTTTTGTAGTGGGGGGCCCAGAACTGGACACAATACTCCAGATGTGGCCTCACCAGAGCCGAATAAAGGGGAATAATGACATCTCTGGATCTGCTGGCAATGCTCCTCTTAATGCAACCTAATATGCCATTAGCCTTCTTGGCTACAAGGGCACACTGTTGACTCATAACCAGCTTCTCATCCACTGTAACCCCCAGGTCCTTTTCTGCAGAACTACTACTTAGCTGGTTGGTCCCCAGCCTGTAACAATGCTTGTGATTCTTCCGTCCCAAGTGCAGGACTCTGCACTTCTCCTTGTTGAACCTCATCAGATTTCTTGTGGCCCAATCCTCCAATTTGTCTAAGTCACTCTGGACTCTATCCCTACCCTCCAGCCTATCTACCTCTCCCCCTAGCTTAGTGTCATCTGCAAACTTGCTGAGGGTGCAATCCATCCCCTCATCTAGGTCATTAATAAAGATATTGAACAAAACCGGTCCTAGAACCAAACCTTGGGGCACTACGCTAGAAACCGACTGCCATCCTGACATCGAGCCATTGATCACTACCCGCTGGGCCCGGCCTTCTAGCCAGCTTTCTATCCATCTTACCGTCCATTTATCCAATCCACATTCCCTTAACTTGCTGGCAAGTATATTGTGGGAGACCATATCAAAAGCCTTGCTAAAGTCAAGGAATATCACATCCACTGACTTTCCCATGTCCACAGAGCCAGTTACCTCATCATAGAAGCTAATCAGATTGGTCAGGCACGACTTGCCCTTCATGAATCCATGCTGACTATTCCTAATCACTTTCCTCTCCTCCAAGTGCCTCAAAATGGATTCCTTAAGGATCCCTTCCATGATTTTTCCAGGAACTGAGGTAAGACTGACCGGCCTATAGTTCCCTGGATTGTCCTTCTTGCCTTTTTTGAAGATGGGCACTACTTTTGCCTTTTTCCAGTCACCCGGGATCTCTCCCGATCTCCACAACTTTTCAAAGATAATGGCCAAAGGCTCCTCAGTGACATTTGCCAACTCCCTTAGTACCTTGGATGCATTAAGTCCGGACCCATGGATTTGTGTACGTTTAGCTTTTCTAAATAGTTCCTAACCTGTTCTTTACCCACTAAGGGCTGTCGATCTTCATCCCATCTTGCGTCACTTAGCGCATTAGTCCGGGAGCCCACAAATGCTATTCAGACTTTTTTTCTGTGGCAACCACTGAAGTTAACAGGGCTACTCATCAATCAGATGATTCATGACTAAGGGCAGTGCAAAATCATGCCCTAAAAAAGTAAATCCTAGAACTATAAGATATGCAGCCTTAATTAATGCAAACTAGTGATTTTATTGCAATCTTACTCTTATGTTTGCAGAGAGTTTTCTCAGATTCTTCTGAAATCTATGGGCACTGGCTCCTATTGGATTAGGATCGCCCCTTTGGACTGTAACCTCTCTGGGGAAGGTGAGGTGGGAGGGTCCCAGAGCTCATGTCCCCTGAATATCTACATCTCAGTTTTAGAGCTGCAGGTGTTTTATTACAGTGTAGAGGTAACCTAAAAGTTGTTCCTGCGATTGTTGCATAGGGTCCTACCCTGTAATCTTCTCAAGCACAGAAATACACTCACATGGATTGCTTTACACAGTTGGGTTCCTACATTGTAACGTTGAGGATTAGTTTGACTGAAAAACACAATATAGACCTCTAGGCTTCAAATAATATTTGTGTTTAAAAATAGCAGATCTCAAATTGCAATGGAGTTAAACCTGGCATTATCTGTTAATTAGACATAGTTTTGATCCTGGTACTTGACATATTAGGACATTTCTACAAGGAGTTATGCTCAGTTTATGAGGGGCCATGCTATTTTGAATCACAAAAGTGATACTCCTAAAGCAAGTTAAAGAGTAGTTATTTTTCCCACTATTAAATTCATTGGCATTCTGTACAGGCCGAGCAATCTGCCTGCTCACTACCAGTTGCAGAGACCTTAGACTATAATCTTTTGGGGAGGACACCCCCAAAAGTATTTGAACAGTACCCAGATAGAGACCCTGATCCTAATGGGGACCTTTGGGCATTACTTCAATCATTCAGTTTTATAGGCTTTCTACAAAACTGGTAAAAATTGCTGCTCTTTTTCAATGAAATTTAATATTTTTACCCTTCTTTACTTCACTAGAAATGATGCAGTGCTAGGAACATCTCATCTTTGTAGACTAGTTAAAAGGTTGTAGTTTAAGTAATGTTGAAACAATTTTCAAATAGCTCAGATACAATTATAGTGGATCACTGTCCAAACAAATAGTACAGTCTCAACAGCCAAGAAATTACGGAGAAAGGTGCCAAGCCATTTTAATGGAGATCCGCGAGAGCACATCAAACAAGTAGGCAAAAGCCAGTGTATTTATTAAACTGTTGTTTAGTTTTCTTTGCTCGATACTCACTCTGGTTTCACTTTTCATGAAATGAGAAGTGTGAGAACTTTGATAAATGGATTGAATGGTTGCCTAGTAAAGCTGAGTGAATAATTTGCAATGAATAATTTATCCAGCTGTTTAGCCTCTCTTTCCGCTCGTACGGTGTTTTTTCGAGCAGATTGCAAATTCTTCAAATGCATTCATTATTCAAATAAACATTGCCAGGTTTTTCTTAACTTGCTACATCGATCCAGAAGAGTTCTCTGGGGGTATTTAATATTCACTACATTGTGTGTGTTGGTTCGCTGCAATGGAGTAAACGTAAGTGGTATTGTTTCAATTATCCAGTTGTTGCTACTGGGCATTGGTGTGCCTTTAAATGTCATTTTGTTAGTTCTACCACTTGCCCTTGATTGCGCTATCTTTATCAGATGCACTCTGGTGATGTGTGTTCAAGATGTCACCTAGATGGACTGCCTTCTTGGGCTTGTGCATAGAAAGGTGGAAGGAACCTTGAGGAGGTTGCATCTCGGTCTTAATATTCAGGCATCTACTGCTGACATGTGCCAGCTTTTTAAATCTAATTCATGCAGCTGCAACCCACACTAATAATTATTTAACTTCAGGCTCTTATTAGTTCTATCAAAGGCTAGCTGAAATGATGGCAAGCAGTTGGTCCTAAAAAACTCTTGAGTTTTTGGTTTTTCAGTTAGTAATATCAGAACATTCCATCCCATTTTGATTAAGATCCATTTTAGACTCCTTTAATGGTGTTTGAGCTGAACATACGGGAATATTAAACAAAATTTTAGAGTGGCTTTAGAGTCCTGGCTAGTTATTGATCAGTTGTTAGGAAAATACTGAATTTTACTAACTAGATCATCATCATGATGAAAGAAACAAAACCAGAAATAACCTCCCTTGTTTTAAAAAGGAGAGAGAGACAGCTGCAAATATAGAACAAAATTCCTAGGCATGTAAATGTAAAAATTATCATCAGCAGGGGCGCTTTGCTGCCCTTGTTAATCAGAGGCCTTCATGACTGGTTAAACAGAGCCTACTGTGCTGCATTTCATAACATTAATCTTGCCATCCTCCCTGAGGGATGGAGTAATTGCTGCCTCTGTTCTGTCTCGTGCATTGTCCACAGTCTTCTCTAATGCTTTGCAAAGGCATTGCTGCCAATGAGTTTGTAACTAGACTGTATGTAGAATGAGGAGTGTTGGTAAAACAGCCCTATTGGCCCTTCTGATGATATATAGAGTTCTGTAGATTGAATGGGTCTGTTATGTACAAGTGCATTATAACAGAGCTCTCTCTCGTAAAAGAAAGAAAATGGTTAACTCACAGTGTGTTGTAAATTTAATGCAATTTATAGACTTTTGCATTGCAAGGGAGGAGATATGAGCTTACAAATGATTTTTATACATCTTTAGAGCCCTGCAAATCCACAGATATCTGCATCCGGGGATATGGCTGTGGATATCTGTGGCTCTTTTTTGCACATATGGTTGCGGATGCAGACGCAAATTTTGTATCTGCACAGGGCCCTATTTGCCTTATTTGTGTGAGGATGCTCACTGAAGTTAATAGAACTACTCCGGGATTAGGAGTGTAGGGTTTGGTCCGTAGTGGACTTGTCCCATAACTCATGAATTTGGAGAGTGTTTACATTAGTGGTTCTCAACTTATTTATTGTTGTGGGCTGCTTATGCAGCTATCTCTGTGTTTTGTGGGTCAGAGTCACACAATGTATATGCTAGCTGTAAGGGCCCAGGGATGCCACATGGGCCTCAGCTGTGTGTTGATTGGCTGCAAGTGGCCTACAATTTGAGAACCACTGGTTCATATCTTCTGTGACAGAGACTACTGGGTCACACTGGGCCTTATCTGTTTACTGGAGCTTGCCAATGATAATGTGAATGATCTCGTGAGCAAGCCAATTCTTTCCTTGGGGCAGCCTCTTCCCAGTTGGGCAGAGGAGGCAGGACTCGAACCCACCACCTTGAGCTTCTGAGGTAAATGCCCCACCCCTCTATCTCTGGCAGGTCCCTTCTCTTGCCTTTCTAGTGTGGCCATATGGTCTCTTTCCAAATGTAGCTTTTTTCCCTTCAGGAACACTTTTTTGTTGTTTCTGGTGAAGGTGAGTGCATAGTAATGGTCAATCTTTTAAAAAAGTGGAGTTGTATGAGATTCATGTTCTGTAGGGTGGATTCTGTACAGCTCTCAGGCCAGATTCTCAGCAAATGTAAAGTATCTCTGGAGTGTCCCTTGCCTTTGTTTGCCAGAAGCTGGGAATGGGTAGCAGGAGAGGTTGATGATTGTCTGTTCTGTTCATTCCCTCTGGGGTACTTGGCACTGGCCATTGTTGGAGAACAGGACATGGGGCTATTAGTTCTACTTAATATGGGCTATTCTTATGTTCTTGTGCCATAATTCCATTGGTGACAGTTTACAAAATTTGAAGATCTAGATCTTCGTCTTATTAGCCTTCTCAGTGCTGGTATGTTTGGAGGCTGAAGGGCTTGATCATGTATTTGTATGTAGTTTATGATGATAATTGCTTTAAATGTGTATGCAAAACCCTGAAAAGTATACAAGTCACTTTAACAAAGAAGTAATTTTATTTTACTTAAGGGCTCATTCTAGCTAGAAAAAAACTGTTGCATATTTATATGTTTTAACAAAATTAAATAAGTCCTCTGGCAGCACTTTATAATAAATAGTAAATCTCTATTACTTTGAAAGTCTCTGCAATCACATGATTATACTGGCTTTCACAGTGAATGCTCTATTCCATTGAGATTTTTATAGAACGAACTACTATGCAGAATGAACTTTTAAAATGTGAGCAATTTTTTTCACTTTAAATGGTTCTATTAAGTCTCTATAAACTAATGGGCCACTCTTGCCAAAGTTGACTGTGATGTGCCTTATACCATAAGAAGTGAGTTTTGTGAAGTTCAGCTTCAGATGATGCTTTTGGAATTAGCTGTATAGTTAGGGCTGAGAACTATGAAAAAACAAACCAGCTATCATTATATTATTGAGCTGGCTCATGCGTAGGGGCCTAACAAATTTAGGGTCTATTTCAGTCAATTTCACAGTGATCAGAATTTAAAAATCATCACATTTCATAATTTCAGCTATTTCAATCTGAAATTTCACAGTGTTGTAATTGTAGGGACCGTGACCAAAAATGGGAGCGCTGTGTGTGTGTGGGGGGGGAGGGGGCAGTGTTGCAAGGTTATTGGAAAAGGGGGGGAGGGTTGCAGTATTGCTATCCTTACTTCTGCGCTACTGCTGGTGGCAGCACTGGTTTCAGAACTGGACTGCTGGAGAGTGATGACTGAAGGCACAGCCAGCCCTGGACACAGCCCCTGTCAGCTGCAGTGCAGAAGTATGGATGGCATGTTACTGCCACCCTGACCTGTGCAAAGCCTCCTGCAGGGTTGGGCCCTTAGTCAGCCGCTACCAGTCTCTGGTTGGCCAGCTTTGAAGGCAGCTGTGCAGAAGTAAGGCTGCCATGAGATGATATTGCCTCCCTTATGTCTGTGCTGCCGCTGCTGGTGGTGGTGGTGTTCTGCCTACAGAGCTGAGCGTCTGGCCAACAGCTGCTGCTCTGCAGCCACCAACCTTGGAAGGCAGCGCAGAAGGAAGGATGGCAATACTGCAACCCCTTCAAATAACCTTGGGCCCCTCCTCCAATTCCTTTTCGGGTCAGGACCCCCGATTTGAGAAATGCTGGTCTCCCACCTGAAATTTGCATAGTATAGGGTAAAAGTGCACAAACGACCAGATTTTGTGGGAGGAGATCAGATTTCATTTTGTTTTTCATGGCCATGAATTTGGTGGGGGCCCTACTCATGGGGCTTGAACACTGATCAGCACTCATATAGCTTTAATAGAGTGAAATGTGCTGCTTTTAGTGCCTCAGCAGCATAGTTGCATTGATGGTGGTATTTTGGGTCTAATGCATAGCAACCAATACATTGTAGGAGTGGAAGAATGGGAGAAGATAAAACCCTAATCTTAACCAATCTGTCATTTAAAATTCCATTGGAGCTCAGCAATCCCTTGTTTAGTTTAATTTCCTCCCTGAATAAACTGAAATGTCAGCTAAACCTTACACTTTGCTGCACTTGCATTCTTTTCTGTGGCTTCATGGAGTTTTCATTTCAATCTCTCTCTCTTGTTTATTTTCTTTTCTGTTTTTCTTTTTTGGTGGGTGCCCTGAATCTCTCAAGCAGTTCAGGAGGCCGAGCGGGAAGATGTAAAGGTGGTAGCAGATGCACAAGCTCCAAAATCGACTAAAAAAACCAAGGCAGCAGCTGCAAGCTGTCAAACTGGCAGTACAAGAAAGGAGAAAAAGGGGAAACACAAAGGTTAGCTGCATGCTGCTGAATATCAAACATTGGGTTGAGTGGCAAGTTGCTTCTGTAATTTTTAAAGATTCTTTGAATGTTTGTGATGTTGTGATAGCTGACAACTGTTTGAAAAATATTATTATACAAATGCTTGCACCAGATGGGGAAATTTGCACTGCTTGGTCCTATTTTAGCACATGCACATTGGATTGAGGGGTGGTCAAGATTTGTCATCCGAATGGTTTTACAAAGCGGTGTATTAATGTAGCCTATAGTAAAAGAACAAAGGAACAAAATATGAATATAATGAGCATTTAAATGCTCGAAAGGTTTTAGGAAATTGTCTGCAGAGAGCCATGTTCCACTAATTAATTTTTTCAGGCCACTCTGCATTTGCAGGAATCAAACTTCAGTTGCAGAAACTTCTGTCCAAATTTATACTGAGTTTTAAAAGCTGTACAAATCGAGGGTCATGGCCCCTTTGAAGTATTGGGAGTTTTGCCATGATTGCAACAGGATCAGGGATTCTAGTGGAATTAAAACGGATCTAAAGTTATTTCAGAGCAATTACCCCTTGTAAGGTACATTTAAGTGTATAAGTAAGCATCTTTATGAAATAATTCTGGATGCTAGCTCATAGACAAACTAGTACTTATCCTGAAAATGTAATCTCTAAAGCTGTTTGCAGAAACAAATACCCACCACAGAAACTGTCAAAATATTGAAGAGAAATTGAATTACTGCCAGTATAAGGGTTAACAGCAGAATTACTTGAGAATAAACTGAGCAAGTGAAGTGAACTCATTAAAGATATATCAAAGACTTGGGTTTTTTTGTGTGTCAGCATATGTATTTAATTTACTCTATGATTTGTATCCTCACTATGTCCCTTTAAGCAGCAGGATGTATTGGCAAAGATGTGAATTCACATTGTACTCTACAGTGACATGTTTTAAAGGTTTCTCTGATGTTTTATCTCTGGTGCAGATGACATTTCTGAGCATGGCTCATCCCTTTGTGCTAAAGAGACCAGATTTTATGAATAATAAGCTAATTCAAACCTAATACATTTGAATTATATATGAGCAGCACTTGAATCTCTGTTGTAATGATTGTATCTGATGTGTAATGCTTCTCTGAACGGCTCCAAGAAAGATGAAACTGTGATCAGAACAATGTGATAAAGATGACCATGAGGGAAATATTAGGCTTAACGAGAGATGGCAGGAGAAGCAGCCATAGGATGAGACTAATTGCTTATGTAGAGCTAATGGTTGCATCAGAGTTTTGGGTTAATAAATTCTGTGGATCTATTCTATGTATTACAGTGCTTAAGAGCTTAGTCAAGACCTGTGATTATTAAGGTCTTTCATGCCTCTCCATGATAATTAATAGTCATTGAGCCTAATTTTAAAAAAATATAAGCCTTCACTTAAGGAGCAAAATTAATTGTAAGCACAAACACTAACAGTTAATAGCACCTTAGCTACCTGATTAAAATGACGAATCTGGCAATTAGGCAGCTGAACGCAAACATTTGGACCTGCAATTAATCGTTGGGTGCAAAACTGATTTGGGTGGGGAGAGGAGGGGAAGAGGCCAGGTTATGGCCACTTTAAAACTGTTAAAAACATCAGGACAAATTTTGTCTTGACTTACCATCCCATGCTGTTATGCCAATGGGGTGCATATTGGGAAGAATTTGTCTTGCTTTTTATGTATCTGATTTGTAGTGTTTCCTGGAGGAGCACAAATAGACGAGAAAAATAATTGAAATCAACAAGTAGAAAGAGTTATGAAAAGTGAGTATTGTACAGTATTATCACACTGGCAAACACAGACCCTTAGCACATTCTTTAAACACATACATTATTTTTAAAATTTTTAGAAGTATTATACACACATTAGTGTCTCTATTTCCCACTAAAGATTGCCAAGAGTAGGGATTGATAACTGTTTGGAAAAATGTTTTATCCTATATCCGGTGGACTAAATGGAAATAAACGAGACAGATTAAAAACCTTCTTACAAATATTCAAACCCATGACTTGACTCTAAAGCAAAAACAGAGTAAGGGTTTTCAAGAGCAAGTCAGTTTTATGATGCTACATCCACAAATCTCACACACTTGGCATATAAATAATTTAGACATTGCTGCAGTAGTGCGCTAAGTGCCATGGGAAATGCTGTTTGCCTAACAGAGATTTTGAACCCTGAATCTGCACTCTGGAGGTATTTCACATCCTGCCATCTCTCTCATTTTATCTTTTGTGTTCAGTTTATTTCATTTATTCAGGCTTTACCTGGTGCTGTGATTACAGCCCAACAGCAGAACAGGCTTTTCTGATGTCTGTGTGTGTCTACCACAGCAGTTCTCTTCGGTAGGATGGGGTTTTTTTTTGGAGGGGGACGTGATTTATTTCATGATGGTTATTTCCCTCTGTTTTTCTTCCATTTCTTTGCTGTGAATAGCCCATCTTGTCCTACCTTTATGTAACATGGAATTGTGTTAAAATAGGGCCGATAGGAAGTCATTTCCACTTATAATGGAAGAGGTTCCATTACTCCATTTCCTCATTTAATCGGAGGAGCTTAGCTCATTTAGACCTGCTTATGAAAGCAGTGGAACAGCAGGAAGAAAAAATAGGCTTCATCTAGGAAAATCCTGTTATCTCTGGGCATGAGAATACTCTCTAGACTGTCCTTTGGCCTGAACGTGACTGTAAGGAAATCATGATGGTTTCTGGTGCCAAACCAGGCACTCTTAGAGTAGAGACAGTGGAAGTGTAGTCACTCGTGGAGTAGATCTTGTCAAGACCTTTATAGGAGAATGGTCAACAAATATTGTAAATGATAGAATGGAAGATTCACAAACTTAATTTTAGTGATTTTTGTCCTAAGCCAAATGTCTTAGTTATTGGCCCAAAAAACACCTAGGAGAATGCACACATCTTGAACAAATGGCTCTCCAAATTCTGGCAACTTGAAAGTATTTTAAGAGTCATGATGGTCTTCAAAATGGATCAGTAGTTGTTTTGATTTACACTTTTTTATTTAAAAAATATTCCACTTCTTGGCAGAATTCTTCAAAGGCAAAGTTTCAGCCCATAGTGATTTTTTTATACATACAGCCCAGTTGCAAATTCTTAAAAGGTATTTTTAAAGGATAGACTTCGAGCCATAGCTGTGTTACTGTAACTTATTGAACAGTTGCTGAGACAGTACTTTTTAATTATACTGAGTTATGTGCTGATAGATGCAAGACTAGTATTGCTGGTAGAGTCATTAACACCACTTTGTCTCATCACAGTTCCAAAAGTAAGCTCCATGTTGTGCTGCCGATTTGAAATGCCACGCGAAGCCTGGGGTCGGCTGGGAACTCGGCAGCTGACCGCGGGTCCCGTGCAGCATTTCCACAGAACCCAGGTCAGCTGGCCCCGGGCTCCACTGGTCCCCAGTAGACCCGGGGCTCCACGTGGTGCTGCCACTTTGATACGCCATCTTGGTGTTTCAGAGTGGCAGCGCCGCACAGCTGATCCCAGGCTTAGCTCTTTGAAGTACGCCTTCAGCCCCCCCCTTTGCTGCCTCTGTCTGATAGAGGCAGCAAGGGGGGAGGGAATCGACTACTCGACTGACTATCTGATAAGCATTTGCTTATCGGATACTTGACTAGTCCTTAACATCCTTAGTTTGGCCTGTTTATTTTAAAATTGCAAATCAGTTGAGGAAAATGTAGACTCAAGGTTTGTACTGAATGAAATCCTTTAAAGGTTGAAAATCCGTTTGTTCAAATGGAAGCTTAATAAAAACAGCTGCTGCACTTTTTTTTAAATAAAGGATTCCCTTTGTTGATAAACTCAAAATCTCTCCATCTTTGATTTCAAAGCTGGCCAGCATTCCTTTGATGTATTCTACCACCACCCTCAAGTCAGATAAGGAGCAGCTTTGCAGTGCTTCAGAATAGTAATTTGCAGATGTGTTCCCTCAGTACATACCAACCTCTCTAACGTAAAAGATATCAGTGAGAATACCTGATCAGACTATTGGCTCATTTAACCTGATGTCTCATCTCTGAAGTCTCATCTGAAACCATTATTACACACCTGTTCAACTCCACTGATGTCAGCAAGTTTGGAGAGGAAGGAAGGGCTTGTGGTGAAACACATCAGACAGCAACTCAGTAAATTTAAAGTTCAGGTCTCTGCTCCACCATAGATTTCCTGTCTCACCTTGTGCAAGTTCTCGAGGCTGATTTGGCAAAGTGCTTAAGCATGTGCTTGAAGTTCAGGAGGTGGGTCATCCTGTTGCATTTCATAGAATCATAGAACCATAGAGCTGGAAGAGACCTCAGAAGGCCATCAAGTCCAGCCCCCTGCCCAGGGCAGGACCATTCCCAATTAAATCAACCCAGCCACAGCTTTGTCAAGCTGAAACTTAAACACCTCTAGGGATGGAGACTCCACTACTTCCCTAGGTAACCCATTCCAGGGCTTCACCACCCTCCTAGTGAAATAGTTTTTCCTAATATCCAACCTGGACCTCTCCCACCACAACTTGAGACCACTGTTCCTTGTTCTGCCATCCATCACTACTGTGAACAGCCTTTGTCCATACTCTTTGGAGCCGCCCTTCAGGAAGTTGAAGGCTGCTATCAAATCCCCCCTCACTCTTCGCTTCTGCAGACTAAATAGACCCAGCTCCCTCAGCCTCTCCTCATAGGTCATATGCTCCAGCCCCCTAATCATTTTGGTTGCCCTCTCCAATGCAACCACGTTCTTCCTGTCATTGGGGGCCCAGAACTGGACACAATACTCCAGATGTGGCCTCACCAGAGCCGAGTAAAGAGGAATAATCACATCTCCGGATCGACTGGCAATGCTCCTCTTAATGCAACCTAATATGTCATTAGCCTTCTTGGCTACAAGGGCACACTGTTGACTCATGTCCAGCTTCTCATCCACTATAATCCCCAGGTCCTTTTCTACAGAACTGCTACTTAGCCGGTTGGTCCCCAGCCTGCAACAATGCTTCGGATTCTTCCGTCCCAAGTGCAGGACTCTACACTTGTCCTTGTTGAACCTCATCAGATTTCTTGTGGCCCAATCCTCCAATTTGTCTAAGTCACTCTGGACTCTATCCCTGCCCTCCAGCCTATCTACCTCTCCCCCTAGCTTAGTGTCATCCGCAAACTTGCTGAGGGTGCAATCCATCCCCTCATCCAGGTCATTAATAAAGATGTTGAACAAAACAGGTCCCAGAAACGAACCTTGGGGCACTCCGCTAGAAGCCGACCGCCATTCTGACATCGAGCCTTTGATCACTACCTGCTGGGCCCTACCTTCCAACCAGCTTTCTATCCATCTTACAGTCCATTTATCCAATCTACATTCCCTTAACTTGCTGGCAAGTATATTGTGGGAGACCGTATCAAAAGCCTTGCTAAAGTCAAGGTATATCACATCCACTGACTTTCCCATATCCACAGAACCAGTTACCTCATCATAGAAGCTAATCGGATTGGTCAGGCACGACTTGCCCTTCATGAATCCATGCTGACTATTCTTGATCACCGTCCCCTCTTCCAAGTGCTTTAAAATGGATTCCTTGAGGATCCCCTCCATGATTTTTCCAGGCACTGAGGTAAGACTGACCAGCCTATAGTTTCCTGGATCGTCCTTCTTCCCTTTCTTAAAGATGGGCACTACATTTGCCTTTTTCCAATCACCCGGGATCTCTCCCGATCTCCACGACTTGTTAAAGATAATGGCCAAAGGCTCCTTAATGACATTTGCCAACTCCCTCAGTACCCTTGGATGTATTAAGTCCGGACCCATGGATTTATGTATTTTTAGCTTTTCTAAATAGTTCCTAACCTGTTCTTTTCCCATCAAGGGCTTTCCACCTTTGTCCCATATTGTGTCACTTAGTGCATTAGTCTGGGATCTGACCTTGTCCGTGAAGACAGAGGCAAAGAAAGCATTAAGCACTTCAGCTTTCCCCACATCATCTGTCACTAGGTTACCGCCCTCATCCAGTAGAGGCCCTACACCCCCTCTGATCACCTTCTTCTTGCTAACATGCCTGTAGAAACCTTTCTTGTTACCCTTCACATCCCTTGCGAGTCACAATTCCAATTGCACTTTCTCCTTCCTGATAACTCCCCTGCATTCTCGAGCTATACATTTATAACCTTCCCTAGTCATCTGTCCAAGTTTCCACTTTTTGTAAACTCCCTTTTTGTGCTTAAGTTCACCAAGGATTTCCCCGGTAAGCCAGTCTGGTCTCCTATCATATTTGCTTCTCTTGCTACACATTGGAATGGTTTCTTTCTGTGCCTTCAATAAGGCTTCTTTAAAATACTACCAGCTCTCCTGGGCTCCTTTCCCCTTCATGTTCGCATCCCAGGGGATTCTGCCCATCAGGTCTCTGAGGGAGTCAAAATCTGCTTTTCTGAAGTCCAAGGTGTGTATTTTACTACTCTCTTTTCTTCCTTTGGTCAGGATCCTGAAATCTACCATCTCATGATCACTGCTTCCCAGTTGTCACCCACCTCTACTTCCCCTATTAGCTCCTCTCTGTTTGTGAGCAGCAGGTCAAGCTGCGCAAGGCCTGTGGTCGGATCCTGCAGCACTTGTTCCAAGAAGTTATCCCCAACATTCTCCAAAAACTTCCTGGATTGTCTGTGAACTGCCATATGGTCTCCCAACAGATGTCAGGGTGATTAAAGTCGCCCATGAGAACCAGGGCCTGCGATCTGGAAACTTCTCTCAGTTGTCCGAAGAAAGCCTTGTGTACCTCATCCACCTGATTCGGCGGCCTGTAGCAGACACCAACCACAACATCACTGCTGTTGCTTACACCTCTGAACTTGATCCATAGACTTTCAACAGGCTTTTCTCCCTCTATATACTGGAGTTCTGAGCAATCATACTGCTCTCTTATATACAGTGCAACCCCTCCTCCTTTTCTCCCCTGCCTGGTCTTCCTGAACAGTTTGTACCCTTCCATGACAACGCTCCAGTCATGCAAGTCATCCCACCAAGTCTCCATTATCCCAATCAAATTTAATGCAGTGTTTCTCAAAATGGTCCGCGAAACTGCTTTGAGAAACCTGCTAATGGGCTGCTCCGTTGTGTTTATTTACTGTCTCCACGCCCACAGAGCCTCGCGGCTCCTAATGGCTCCAGCTTGCCGTTTACAGTCAAGGAGAGCTGTGGGAAGCAGCAGCCCGGCCCACACTGCTTCCTGCAGCTCCCCTTGGCTGTATACGGTGAACCGGAGCCAATGGGAGCCACCAGGCTCCATGGCCACAGAGCTGGTAAATAAACCGGAGCGGCCCATTGGCAGGTTTGTCAAAGTGGTTTCACGGACCACTTTGAGAAACACTGGTTTAATGGAACAATTTAACATGCTGAATTGGAAGCAGATGCTTAACTGCTTGTCTGGATTAGAGCCTGAATTTTTCTGGGCCTCAGCACTCCAATATGTAAAATAGGGGTAAGATTTTCTTTCTCTCCCAAGTGCACTAGCTTGACCATCTCTGCATTGAATTTCATGGGCCATTGTGCTACGTATTCAATCCTATGAAGAATGTCCTAGGAAGAAAGATTACTTTAGTAAATAAAAACAATTCTTATAAGTTCTTTAAAATTAAAATTAATTAAACATGCTTTTATGCTAATTGAGTACAATAAAACTTCTCTTACAGTAAAAGAATTTGCTCATCATTCTTTCCAGTTTGTAGCATTGTATGTAGTACTGTATCATTTTTAGATCTACGCACATGATCATGTGAAAGAAACAAGATCATAGGATATTTGCTTGGAATTTTTTTACAGCAAAATATTTGAATCTGGTTTGCATAATGGGTATAAATATGATCTGATATTCTTCTGGATAGATCTGGTTATTAGGGATTCATATGATAGATAACTGATGTTTTGGAGAGCTGACTCATTATGCTTATGCCTCTAATGTGTTTCTGCCTACAGTAATTTTCAGACTGTAGTACTTCAATAACTTTTGCAATGTATGTATGGTTGCTACTTTCACATTTAGGACCTGTAACTAATTTATTCAGGTTTAATGGCAAATAATATGAGATACCATTTTCCTATTTACTATTGTTAGGTAAGTTTTCAGGACAATATTTGTCTCCATGTTATGTCTAGTGCTTAGATTTTATTTATTGGCTCTTCTAGAGCCACTGTACATAAACATCATGTGGTTGTGCATTTGAAATGTATTAATTTTTCCTTCTTTTAAAAATAACTTTCCCTAGTAATCTCTGAAACAATTAAAACTTTAAAATGATCATTTTAATTTGTAAGTCTTTAAATTCCAGTTTTCTGTGATGAAATCTTCGTAAGATTTTCTAGAGAGCCCATCTGGGTAATAGCTAAGTTCTGTCAGAATTGACCTTCTATACATTTGTTTTCTCACATCTGATTTCAAAGATCACTGAATTCTTTCTGTTTATTCCCAAATGCTTTTATTATGATAATTATTTATCATAATATTGAATATTAGTTTTAATTATAGCCAAATAATTGGGAGTGCTCCAATTACAAACCAGTCAACTCATGGAATGGGTGAAAAATATGTCAATAAATACTTCCTGACCTTGCAGTTCTTTCCCAATGACAACTTCCACTAGCTTCACAACTGTCTCAATTCAAAGTATCCAAAAATGCATGATCACTACTGCCTCACGGGAGGCTGACGAGATTTATGTTGCTCAGGCCTTTTGAAGGTAGACAGGTCTAAAGCAACATCACAAAAAGCTTGAACTGGGAAAACTGATTTGCCTCCTGTGCATCATGAATATTTCAGCAACATTTCTTCATGTAGCCTCCTTTCCAGTGGTTACAGTAACAGCTTCCCTATTTTCCTGCTGTAATCATTTGTTTCTTTCCACTTCAGGAGAGAAATTATAATTGTTTCAGTCTCTGCTTATTGTCATGTTCTGTTCAGAAGTCTAAGATTCTGTTAACAACGACAACAAAACCCAGAGTGTAGTAACCAATCTAAAAAAATGCAGTGGATAATAGTAATAATCATAATAATAATAATTAATAAATAATAAACACCTTTATAACTCATGAGCTCTTCGGAGCAGAAACCGTTTCTTGTGTGCTTAATCAGTGCCTAGAACATTGCACATACTACCCAAATATACAGAATAACAGTTTCTCATTGGCTGTTCTGATGTTTCCAGCCTTTCTCTTGAACTCTGGGCTTCAGCTTCTGTTCTCAAAACCAAGGAGTGCAAAGGCATGAGAATGTCAATTTTAACCAAATTGCTCTTGCTCGCTCGGTCTCCCAAAGGATTTGGTTAGCATTTAGGTCAGATCACATTTTTTTCTGCACTGGTTTCCTCTTCATGAATAATATGAAGAATTTTGCTTTCAGCATCATTTTAACAGGAAGGCAGAGACTTCTGCATCAAGGATACTGCATTCTGCACTTAGGAGATACAATGGCATTAAAGACTTTCTTTCTTTCCTCACAGTCTACTGTTGGCCTTTGCCACCTTAAATCCATGCTCTCGAATCACAGAAGATACAGGAGGCTATAATATTTTCCCCTTGCACAATTAGCCACTCTTTGGGTAGGTGGTAGAAGGAGCAGAGCCCACAAAGACTAGAAAGTCAGGAATATAGAGGGAAGGTATGCATCCTAAAATTGTAATGAAACATCAGTCAGGGCTACACAGCTTTTGACATGCTTTAAGAAATCAAATAGGTGGCAGTAAAACTGTTTATACACAGGTGTCTTATGCATTTACATCATGTGTGTCTGTGTGTATTACACAGACACACACCCTCTCATTCTCAAATAGGGTTCATTCTTATGTGAAGATGAGTTCTCCCCGAACACTTCCTTTGCTTCATAAGGCTTTCAGCATCAGACATTTTCAGTTATTTGTGTACAGTATTCCCTGTTGCTAACATTGTAGAGGATTTTGTTTCACATTTGTCTTATCTTTTTTCTGGATACATCTTCCATCCCCAGTACAGAGTTAGTTCCTGGGATAGTTTTTAATATGTTGTAATAACACTCTGTACTAATAATGCATTCCTCTGAATGCTGAAATTGATTTTCCTCCTCTTAATGCATGACTTGCCAGTGTAAGGTTTGTCCCAATGCCTAATATGTGACGGCCCTGACAGCATGGGATGCAAACACTGTTGTTTTGTGTATATCAGAAACAGCATCTCTAGCTTGATTAGTCTGGACTATATAACATTGTTGGAAGCATTTAATCTGCCACAGATCAAAGTCTGCTCAGGAGGAAAGTGACCAATATTTTTAAAAATTGGATGTCTGCAGTTAGGTTCCTAAGTACAAAGATAGGTGGATAAATAAATGGCTAGGTACGCAAAGGTGGTGAGCATTTCATTACCCCATTAATTTCAATAGACCAGATGGGAATGGACTTTTGAAAGTCAGGTGTCTGGTTTTAAAGCCTAGTTTCGGGTACTGATTTTATAAAATGTCAGTTAGCAAGCATGTGTATATGTGTAGGGAGATAGGAATTGTCATATTGGATTAGACCAGTAATCCATCTAGTCCAGTGTCCTGTTGTGACATTAAGAACAGCCCAAGAGCCAACATATTTAGATATCTGGTAATGAATTGCAGCTGGCTTCACCAATTAACATGTATCCCAGTTCTTTAATGATGGGAAATACATGTGTAACCCTTCTGCCGGGTAGGCCTGGCAGCAACCAGGGCGGGTTCAGTATCTAGAGGTCCATCTCGCACAGAACCGGCTCGAGCCCCCACCCAGTAACCTGGGAAATTCACACACCCCTGGGTGCCTCTGAGAGGCAATGCTTCCCCACTCGCAAGCACAGAGTCTGAGTGTAGGAAAGAAACATTTAATGAAACAGAGAGAGAAGTCATACGGCATTAACTTGGGAAAATACCACAAACAGAGTTCATAGCCCATACATGAGCTAAGCGTCCCCCCCCAGCCAAGAATCACCCGAAGTCCCAAAGTCTGACACCCCAAAAGTCTCTGTCCCTGGTCAGTGCCGCCCAGAGTCCAAAAGTTCACCCGCAGGGTTTTACCTCCCAACCTGGGTAGAAATGGGGGTGGGAGGATAGATAGGGGGCACCTTACGTGGTCCGAGGCCGACGGCCCCACCTCTCCTTAGGGTTCTGCTGCAGTCTTTAACGGGAGCCACTCCACCACGCTCCACCAGCTGTCTCGTTCCACTCCACCGGACACTCCGCTGGTCGCCTGCTGCCGCTCCTACCAGCCGCGCCGCGCCACTGGTTGCCTGCTGCCGCTCCTACCAGCCGTGCCATGCCGCTGGTTGCCTGCCACCGCTCCTCGCCTGCCGCCGCGCCACACCACTGGTCGCCACTCCTCGCCTGCTGCTGCTCCTACCGGCCTCCTGCCAGTGGTTCCCACCAGCCACTCTTCTGGCCGCCGCTGCTTCGCTGGCTGCAATGGGTCTGGCTCCCGGCCAAACCAGTGATTTCAGCTCTTAGTGATTTCAACTCTTTAGCCACCACCTAGACTGGCAAAGGATTCTAGCTTCTACTGGACTAGCAAAAAGACTCCTCATGGAGTCTGCTTTAGGTCTGTCCTTAAAACAAAGGGGGAAAGGGGCAGGTTGGGCCAGTCTTACAGCTCACACCTGGCAGGTGTGAAGCAGGCTGACTCAAGCCCTTTAACCCTTCACCCCAGCTCAGTTTACTCAACTCTGGAAGGGGGGAGGCTTGTTCCTTGGAGACCTCTTACAATGATGGTGTCTCCTGCAAGCACAATTAGGGGTAGCATGACCCCTACAACAGCCCCAAATTATTTACAATGCACCACATGCCATTACAACACTGATCCTCCATCAGCCCTGGCTGAATTGGATTTACATAGCCACACCTCATATTCCCTCCCCCTCCTGGCATGAGCTGTATTTACATATCAACAGTTAACAGTTAATTATCTTGCAGAGCTAAACAATTGTAGTGGGCACACCCACGCCCAGGACAGCTCTCTTCTTTTAGCTGGCTGATAGCAAGCAGCAGTTCAGCCCCTGCTTACACATGTGATAGGTGTCATACAAGGTGTTGATGAAAAGCACATGACTCACGAGATTTTAATATTATTGTATACTGTAGATGCAAGCAGCTGATGCAAAGGTATGGAAAGAAACTGACCTTTTAGTTCTTAAAACGTGTTTGCCCACCAAGACATAGAAACAGTTGAAGAGGAAAAATTAGTAGCATTCACTAACTTAATTTGACCGTGCTTGACCAGTTTTTTTCAGCCGAAGATATTAAAGAACCGATGTTGATCCCACAAACACCAGCCATTAGTAATCATTACCAAGTCTCCTCTCTGTTGTTTATTAAAGAACTTTGTGGAGCAGCAAGCTTAAAGAGGCTTTTATTATTTATGGTATCTATAAATGATATTATTACAGCTTTTAGGAATGTAAATACACTTTTATGTGGCTGACGTAGCATACTAAATCTTAACTCAAGAGTTAAAGTTCATTTACAGTCTAATGTTGATAACTTGCTATCCTGGCAAAAATGAAATTGGCTTTCTATAGGGGAGGACTAACATCTCCACTATTAGGCCTAATTAGTGATTTATTTATAGTTGAGGTGAGAGCCTGGTAAATTGTGCCACTCTGAACACATTCTTCTGAGGCAGCGAACGTATTGTTCTCTTCCTTTCTGCGTTTTGTTCTAACTGGGATTTTCTCAGATTTCGGCCACATCTAGACATTGCTTAAACATAACAATACCTCCAAGTGTTAGAGGATGCAGCACAATCTAATGAACAGGAAGCACTGGACTAAGAGTCTACTGACTTTAGTTCTATTCCTGAGCTGGATCTTGGGCAAGTTATTTCACCTCCTGCAATTTGTCTCTTTTGACTCTAATTTCTTTTGGGGATGGACTTTCTTATTATGTGTCTGTTTAGTGCATAGCATAAAGGGCATCTAATCTCATTTGGGGTCTCCTAGGTGCTGTTGTAATACAAATAATAAATTCACAGACTCATAGAATTAAGGTCAGAAGGGACCATCATAATCTTCTGCATTCTGCATGCTATAGGCTACAGAACCTCACCCACCCTCTCCTGTGGTAGACCCATAACTCTGGCTGAGTTACTGAAGCCTCAGATTACCATTTAAAGACTTCAAGTTACAGAGAATCCATCATTTACTCTAGTTCCAACCAGAAAATGCCCTGTGCTCCATGCTGCAGAGGAAGGCAGTAACCCCCCAGGGTTTCTGCCATTCTAACTGAGGAAAAATTCTTCTGGACCCCCAAATATGGTGATCAGTTAGTTGCAGAGCATGTGGGCAAAACCCAGCAATCAGACACTTGGGAAAGAATTTACTGCAGTAACTCAGAGCTCTCCCCCTCTAGTGGCCCATATCTGGCTGTTTCCTACAAACTATGGTAGACAACCAACCGTATCATACCATCCATTCCATAAACTTACCAAGCTTAATCTCGAAACCAGTTAGATTTTTTTTAAAATAATGTAACAATAATACAATAGAGGTTTTAATATTATAATTCTTCTTGGTTTATAAACATCAACACATCAAGTTGAACAACTAAATCTTTATGGGCCTAAATAACCATATTAGGCACCTACTAAATAATTTAGGTACCTAAATATGGTACCCAATATCATAAATAGACAGGCTTTCTCTTCCCATTAGGGTCCCTGCTGACAAATGAGCAGTTTGGTGGGGTCCAGCTAGAAGAAGACTCACAATCGTTTTCGTGAAAAAATTCACAAGCATGAACAATTTTGAAAGACGTCTGCTGGAAGCTTTTAACAAGCATGCTTAAAATTGGTTTAGTGTGTGAAATTCAACTTATTTCTCACTTTTATGTGCTAAGAGTCTAAGCAATGTCTGATTGTGTTATACCGCTGAAATACACATGAAAAGGATGTGCTAGACCTCAAGGAAATGGATATGCTATAATCAAAGGGGAAATCACCAAATCATTCTTCTTGCAGTGCTCATACACAGAGAGACATACACACTTTCCATTTGATTCAGCAGTTCCGAAAACCACTAGTGCTGTAAAATAGCTTTTTACACTGGGTCCCACACTATAGAAAGGATGTGGACGCATTGAAGAGGATCCAGCAGAGGGCGACCAAAACGATTAGGGGGCTGGAGCGCATGACCTATGAGGAGAGACTGAGAGAGTTGGCTTTGTTTAGTCTGCAGAAGAGAAGAGTGAGGGGGGATTTGATAGCAGCCTTCAACTTCCTGAAGGGCGGTTCCAAAGAGGATGGAGAAAGGCTGTTCACAGTAGTGGCAGATGGCAGAACAAGGAGCAATGGTGTCAAGTTACAGTGGGAGAGGTCCAGGTTGGATATTAGGAAAAACTATTTCACTTGGAGGGTGGTGAAGCACTGGAATGGGTTACCAAGTGAGGTGGTGGAATCTGCATCCATAGAGGTGTTTAAGTCTCGGCTTGACAAAGCCCTGGCTGGGTTGACTTAGTTGAGATTGGTCCTGCCTTGGGCAGGGGGCTGGACTTGATGACCTCCTGAGGTCTCTTCCAGCTCTATGATTCTATGATTCTAGGGCTTCAGAAAGCTCTACATCAGCATCAAAGAGAGTATTTGTTGAGGCAGCATCAGCTGTGGATATTCTGAAGCCAAGTGGTTTTTGCTCCATGAACTCCCATGTATACCAATACTCCGAACACTCTCTTCTGGGTCACAGAGCTAATCTGATCTCTGGGAAGATATCAAAAGGGTTGGGATTGCAAATGATTTGCTTGTCTTGAAGACCATTTTAATCATTAAAATGTAATTGCCGGTAGATTGCTGAGCTTTGTTTCTTAGATGGGATGACATACAAATATTTCTGAATTGATAGTGATTAGCTTTTCAGTAATTCTTTGACTAGGCTTTGCTGTTGTCTGACAGGAATTGATGGCCCTGCTGCCTTTCAAGACGACATTCAGGAGGTAGGAAGTCAAATTCAGATTCTTACTGTGGGGCAGTCCAGCCACAGTGAAGATGACGGAGAGACAATGGCTAGTGGCCAACAACAAAGCAGGCAGGATCTTAGAGTAACCATGCAGAAAAAGGGTAAGTAGCCAAAGCTACCTACTTACGCTCCTTGTTGTTTACACCTCTTTTAGTCTGGCAACTCCTTCTACTCCCACGGGTAGCCTGGTTCTAATCTAAGACATAGTCTTCATGTTCTTTCACTATTTCACTCGAGGTCTTTCCTTCAGTGAGTGATCATCATCCTTCTCTTGTTGCTCAGCTGTTTGACCTCCATAATAGTAATGGAGTTTCCCAATGGCCCATGCAGCAAGAGACCTATGTGCACTCTGGGATTTGGCTTTCCCATATTTCAGTGCAACATTGCAATCAAAGTGACCGGTGTGAAAGCTCTCATTCATGAATTTTTACTGTCTGATTTGTAGGATCATAGAAATCCTCATACTTACGCATCAAAAAGGTGGAGGAGAGCTGTGAAGGCCACATTTAAATCAGAAGGCAGAACATTAACTGTGGTGATAGTATCAGTTCACAAATTCACATCTTACGTTCATCCTCTTAAAGGTGAAAATGACACCTCTGTGTATTCTGTGACACTTCTTGGCAGCATATTTCTCAACTGTTCTGGGTTTCTTCAAGGGCAGCCCTGACTTGGGATGAAATGATTGTGTGTGTGTGTCTGTATCTGTCTTCCTTTCTGCAACAATGTTATCTCTTAGCAGCGGTAGCTTAGGAAGAAAGAAATCCTAAAATCTTCACATTGCTTTCCAGAAGCCTTAATGGCTCTGCTTTTTGAGCATGCAACCTTTGAAGTTAAGATGGCTTTGGCCAAAGTTGCTCTGTTGGGAAAAACTGGTGTTTTAAAAATATACACATAGTCCACAAAGAGCAAAATTTAAGTGAGAACTTGATTTGTGGAGAATAGATTGTTCTTTTCAAAATGCCGGCTTCTTTTTGTAGAGCAGCTCTCACTGAGATTCATTATCTCAAAAGTTTCACACTGTGGATGTGAGCAGTGCAGCCTGAAATGCACATATTTCCCCCAAGTCTGATGTTTCCTGGGTATTTGGATCTCAGAGACTGTTCTGACCAGCTTATTGGTTGCCCCTTAAATCATGGCTCAAACATTTTGAGCCAATCACTTGGCTCACAAAAATTAGTTGATATAGAAATTATACATAGAGCTGGGTGAAAAAAAATCTTCTGTTTCCTGATAAATTCTGCAAATTTAGAAAAAATGAAATCTGTTCTGAAACAGAAGGCAAACAAAATTTTCTGAACTTTTCTCTTAAATCAAATTCCAAACAACATATTTCATTTTGAAAAATACCACCACTCTATTCGGATTTTGACATTTATTTTTTTGCATTTTAATAATATAAAATAAAAGAAATGCCAAATAAAAAGTCATTTTGAAATGAAAAACAGAACTGTTTCATTCTGACAACATCAGAATGCGGTGTTTCACTTTTTCTTTTTTTTTCCTGGAAATGAAATTTTGTCCTAATCAGAAATTTTGCACACAATATTTTGCTCTTGAAGAATTGACAATTCCTTAGGGGAAATGTTGCTGTAGAAAATTTTAACCAGCTCTAATTATAAACCAATTTTTAAGTTAAGTTGAACCACTGGGATCAAACCACTGGAATTTATTATTTGGGGGCAGTCTCCTTTTTGATGTTAAAACTGGCATGCTGGGTAGGTAGTAAAGGTATGCCCACCATGTGCATTTCTTATGGCAGCATGCAGCGTAGCAGTCCTAGCACAGGAATAAATAGTGGTGTGACTGACGAGGCCTGGCTTAGGCAAGTAGAATAAAGACGTGCCTTTAAGGTGTGGCTGTATCTGCAAGTACATACCCTAATGTTCTCACTGCACCCAAGCTATGCCTCAGGGGGAGGGATAGCTCAGTAGTTTGAGCATTGGCCTGCTAAACCCAGGGCTGTGAGTTCAATCCTTGAGGGGGGCTATTTCAGGATGTGGGGCAAACCTGTCAGGGATGGTGCTTGGTCCTGCCATGAGGGCAGAGGATTGGACTCGCTGACCTCTCAAGGTCCCTTCCAACTCTATGAGGGTATGTCTATGCTTGTTCCCTAGATTGAGCTAGGGATGCAACATAGCTGACTGAAATTGCTAATGAAGTGGGGATTTAAATATCCCATGCTTCATTAGCATAATCTCACCTGCACATTATTCTGCTCAACAGCTGATTCAAACCAGGAAGTGCGCTCCAGGACATGTTAGTTTGAACCAAGGGGTTTGATTCACACGCACACATCCTGGAGCGCACTTCCTGGTTTGAATCCACTGTTGAGTGGAATAATGCACAGGTAAGATTATGCTAATGAAGCATGGGATATTTAAATTCCCACTTCATTAGCAATTTCAGTTGGCTACATTTGCATCCCTAGCTCAAACTAGGGAGCAAGTGTAGATGTACCCTGAGATAGGTATCCCTCTGTTTTTAGCAGTGCAGTGTCCTGTGCTGCTGGAGCCTTTCTCCTTCTCTGAGTGGGGGAAGGCTCTGACAGCAGGGAGGCAGCAGAGAAAGAGTTGGGCTTCTCCCCGCTGGGGACGACTGGCAGCAGGAAAAGGCTGTCAGCTCCCTGCATCTGGGGACTTCCCCTGCTGTCTCTCTCTGGCTGGCTGTTTGTAGAGACACACGCCCAGCACGCTGCCAGCAGTAGTGTGCAGAGCACACCTCACCTAAAGGTTTATGCAGGAGACTTTTTAAATTAGGTCACTGGCATTTAGCTTCATCAGTGGCTTACACCCCACCCTATGTGGGTACAAAGCACCAGAAGCTGGTTTCAACCAGCAGAGGTTCCCTGGGATGTTCTTGTTGGATGGTGGGGTTTGCCATCCCATCAAGTGAGAAGGAGGCTTGTTAGCCAAGTCTTTCTCATCCTGGGAGGTCCCAGTACCCATTGGGGCACTTGTTTAGGGGCTGTGACTTCCAGGTGCAGACCCTGTGGTTCCAACTTGTTCCCTGTTTTTTTTCCATAGTCATGTCACCATGACACTAAAGAACCATGCTCCTGTGGGACTGTTGAGAAGAGTAGTTGCCCATAAGCCACTTTCCGTTTGTTTATGGGTAGGTGGGGAAGGGGAAGGGGAAAGCCACATTAGGGCAAGGCTCACTGTAGGAAAGGCCTTGCCGATTGTCACTGGAATTGCTTAGGCCTGTTTTGAAAACATTCTGCTGTTTGACAGGAACTTTGTGGTGAGTGTCCAATAATAACAGATGCCTGTCTGCTCCCCCAGGAACACCCAACATGTCTGTTTCAGTTAGGAGAAGAGAGGTTATAGAATACATTAGTCGCAGAGGCAATACTCTCTTTGCAAGGCAATACCAAATGTTTTATTTGATTTCCCCATCTGCTGGAAAGTGCCACAACTAGAATTATTCTCTTCCCGTGAGAAATATTCTGCCCTTTTGATGTTGATATTTTTAACATTGAGCCTTCCTTGTCACTGAATGAGTCAGAAGGACACACACGCACTTCCTCGGGTTGTAGCAAAAATCAGATGAAAATCTAACGTGTAGCTGCACATTTTTCGGTTTCATTAATGCCACTGTAATGATTGTGACTGGAACAGTCTGAATAGTCTTAATTCTTCATTGCCAGCTGGAGGTACAATTGCGGTTGCTTTGAGATTGAGAGAAGGAATAGATTTGTGCAGTACTTCAAGCAGCACACAAAATTGCTTTCTGGGAACAAAGCTGAAACAGGAGATTCTTTAAATCATTCTCAGGATGTTTCCAAAAGATGCTCCAAACATTAGCAAAGGTTTGCTGGTGCTTATACCAGTGAGACCTGGGTAATGTACAATGGGTGTAAATACAGACTAAAATAAAATAGCTGTGCATGTCACTGCATATTAGTGTGCTCAGCTCCCTGCTTATTTTTATGCACCAGTGCCCATATGGGCCATGGAATGCTGAGGTTGCCCTCACAAATGTGGGATATAATTTGCATGTCAGTATTTGAAAAAATGCTTTTTTAAATCTACCCCAGAGCTGCTTTGCCAGACATGGGCGGGAACACAGCGCAACATTGTCATTAATTCCAGTGCTTGACTTATTTCTCCATAAAACCCAGCCTGATCATGCCCCTGTGTATAACATCCTTCCATCTAATTGGTGGTCAGACTGGTGTTGATTGCGTCTGAATTATTTTCACTAGCATCCTATCATTTCTTTTGTCACCTGCAGTGTCCCAAGCATTGTAATTTTTCCAGTTGTAGCCAAGCCTGTATACTGATTTAACATCCTCCTCTTCTCCTAACCTCTTCAGTCATCTTAAAATCATTTCACTTCACACCTGCCATATTTCATCTTTATTGCTGCCAGCCTTCTGGGCCACAGTATAATATCGTTAGTACACTGCTTTGATACATTTGCCCTTTGATACCAAGTGCAGTGTTTTTAACAGTGCATAATTCCATCAATTTCCAGGCAGCACTTGTGGCTAAGACATGTCTCCTTTTAACCTCATCCTCGATAGTGCCATTGGCACTGATCGAATTCCGAGGTACACACGAGATTCTACTTGTTCTATGACTTTGCTGCAGCTGCATTTTAGCTCTTTATCTTTCATCCCTTTCCAAGATTCAGCTGTTTCATCTTTTGGCATTTATAGGAACTCGATATGTTGACTACACCAATTTTCCAAGGTAGCAAAGGATGTTATTACTAATTCACATACGCTAACGCTAATGAGCTTAACTTCACATGGTTCAGTGTCATGCCCTCCAACTCATCTAACGTTCTTAATATCTGTTAGAAAAGCAACTAATTCCTGGCTCTGGTTTGAAAAATTGGCTTAAAAAAGCTTTTAAGGTTCTCATTGGGAATCAAAGAATGAAGAGGGGCATGTAATCACATTCACTTCAGGGAGTTCGTATTCATGTATGAGGATGGTATGTAAGCACCGGTCTTTGCAATGTGGCCAAAAAGCCAGTTAATCTATGAGCTCTGACTCCCTTATACACAATGGCTACGTCTAGACTGGCATGATTTTGCGGAAATACTTTTAACGGAAAAGTTTTTCCGTTAAAAGTATTTCTGCAAAAGAGCATCTAGATTGGCACGGATGCTTTTGCGCAAAAAGTGCTTTTGCGCAAAAGCATCCGTGGCCAGTATAGACGAGATTTTCTGCAAGAAAGCTCCGGCAGCCATTTTCACCATCGGGGCTTTCTTACGCAAAAAATTCCTTCCCTGTCTACACTGGCCCTCTTGTGCAAGAACACTTGCGCAAGAGGGCTTGTTCCCGAGCAGGAGCATCAAAGTATTTGCGCAAGAACACTGACAATCTTACATAAGATCGTCAGTGTTCTTGCGCAAATTCAAGCGGCCAGTGTAGACAGCTGGCAAGTTTTTGTGCAAAAGCAGCCGCTTTTGCACAAAATCTTGCCAGTCTAGACGCACCCAAGATGTTGTTGGAGACTCTTTTGATGCCAGTTTTGTTTTTTTTATTTCCAAAGTAGGGAGAATGAAAGCAGTGGATGATGGGACCACTCCTGTTGCATCTCTTGGGGGTACTTAGCCATGGGTATGCATATACTTGACCCCTGTGCAATTGAGAGAGGATGAGCATTTGAAGTTTTTGGAAGTAGCAACAAAATACAGGAAAAAATAAAATAAAAACTACGTTGAACACAACTGCAATCAGGGTCAAAATTCACACCTAAGAATATTGTCACAAGCATTTCCGCTAATATATATGAGTCTATGCACTAGTTTGGGTCAGTCTTTGCTTGCTGTAAAATAAATACTTTTACTTTATTGAATAAATGTTCTTGTTGAATCTGTGTGTACCACTGAATTACACACAGATGAAGATGACAGAGGAGACCACAGACTCCCAAGGAAGAACTCAGCCACAGAAGGTTTACAATGTGACCATGATTAATACATTTTGTAACCTCAGTTCTATAACCCAGCTCATTCTGCTTTAATTCAAATACTGAATGGGAGGCAACACCAGATACCATGGGCCTAAGATAAATTTGAATCTTCAACCAGGGGTGGCTTTTATAAAGGAGACTGAGAGTTATGGTAGCAGAAATGAGAGCAGCAAGTCCATACTGCTTGCTGTGTGGGGCCTGTCCTCTCGTTAAGTAAGGATTATTCATGTGATTAAGGGTTTACAAAACCAAGACCATGGATTTTTTCCTTCCCCAGATCCCCATGCAAATACATCCTGGTCCACTTCCACCTCCCAATCCAGCCTTGTGGCCCTGGATCATGTGCCAGGTAAGTACAGAAGGAAGAAGTTAACCCTGCTCTACTCTTTGTTTGGCTGCAAGGATCTTTGTTTTGTATCTATCTTGTTTACTCTTCAGCATTTGAATTAACGATCGTGGAAATTCTTCACCAAAATTATGGAAAACAACTAACATTTTTGGAACATATTGTATAATCAAGCTGTAGTTTCAGATTTGGGCCAAAACTGGAAGGTGGCTTCATCTACGTAAAACTCTCTGGGAAAACCAGGCCTGCTAAACTTCCTAGACCCTTCCCCCCCCCCCCCACCTACCAAGACCTTCTGCTTGTGAAATGGATCAGTGATCTAAGGGATTCCCTTGGAAGGATCTGATTTTTGCATACAAACACATACATAAAAACAGAGTTTGATTTTATATATTTTTTTCTTATGTCAAGAGCTGCCCTCAGGATATCATACAGAAATAGCTAAGGCCCTACTTGAATTGAAGGATTATTGTCAGACAATTGTGGCAGCATTGTGGACAAAACATAAAAAAATCACAGAAAAGTAATAATGGACTTTTATTAATTGTGGTAATCTGGAAGAGACAAAGAAGACCTATTTGTTTAAGAATAATTTGCCGGAACAATACTAACATTCAAGTGTTATTTTGTGTCCGCTAATTTTTTTGATAACCAGACATTTTGCTGAAACTATATTACACCCATTAATGTGTAGGACTGACAGCGGGAACCCCTACCCTGCGCAGGGTTGAGAGCCTAAGCCCCACATGCTATCAGCTTGGATAAATGGGGTTCTACTGTATTAACAGGGGAAAAGTGTGTGTTTCAAATCTCAAAATGTATGCAAAATTGTGGATAGTGCGACATACGCGAATTAAAATCAAAATTGTGGAGGTAGCCTAATATTGTGGGACCTGAAAATTCTGTAATAGAACAAATTAAATAGGACCTTAGGAATAGCTAATTATTAAATCTTACTAAGGTGAGGTGCATCTTCCAGTTATTTAGGTCCCAATGCAAGGGGCTGCCCTCACCAATACAATTGTGGGATTGGTGCTTTTATGATCTCAGATTTAAAGCACTCAACTTAAGAGATCTGGATTCAGTTCCTGGCTCTGCCACATGCTTCTTGTATATTCTTGGGTAAATCACTCACTCTCTGTAAAATAGGAAGAAGACACTTCCTTTCCTCTCACCTTTTGTATGTTTTGTCTGTTTAGATTGTAAAGCTTCTCAGGGCAGGAGTTCCCTCTTACGATATGTTTGTACAGTGTCTAGCACACTGGGATCCCAATCTGACATGGGGCTTCTAGGTGTAATAATTGAAGAAATACTAATCATAGTTTGTATTCTGCAGACAGGTCTGCACAGCTTTAGTCTTTTCACATTTCATATAAACCTGTTTGCTTGCTCCTCAGGCATTTCAAGCAGCATGAATTTTGATGAAGAGGATGAGGATGACGAAGATAGCTCAAGTTCCTCCCAGTTAAACAGCAACACCCGGCCTGGCTCTGCAACAAGCAAGAAATCAAACAAGGTTAGAAGGCAAAAGCGTTGCCTGTAGATTAATATGAACTGTGGCATTTCTTTCTAGACAGCGTTTTTAACAGGGACATTTTTTTTTTCACATCTTGAGAGAGAGAGTTGCTGTGATATATATCAGGATTCAGACAAGCAAGTAATGAAAAAGTTGAGCAGAAGAACATCTCCAAAAATAAGGGATGGGTGAAATGGTCTGAGATTTCATTGATTCCTTTTTACCAGTATGTGTCCTGTGCAGTTGGCATAGGAGACTGTTCTACCAGTTTTACACTGGGGTAGGGGGCAGGAGATTCTGATCATTTGCATCCAAATTCCACCCCTTTGCAGCATCTGAGAGGTGTAAGGAGACCAGAACAGAGAGAAGGCAATGCACTATACAATTGCCACTCTAATTTTTTTTTAAGGAAAAGCTATTGCTGCAGTGCAGCCCCTGGCATGTTTCTTTAAAATACTGCATTTTCAGTCTTTCCTTTGTCATTATAAATTAAACATGAAGTGATCTTTCTTCCTCTTCTAGGAGGCAGCCTCAGCTCCCAGCCCTTCCACAAATGAGCCTGTTGTAGATGCTGATGACTTGGAGGAGTTTGCCGTGAGACCCGCTCCCCAGGGCATCACTGTGAAATGCCGAATCACAAGAGACAAGAAAGGAATGGACCGAGGAATGTACCCTACCTATTACCTCCACTTGGAAAGGGAGGACGGTAAAAAGGTCATAAAATATTCCTGGATGACGTATCTGTTGCACCTGAATTTAAAACGATGATCAGAATTTTTATGTGGCCAATAGAATGACACATTTTCTTCAACTGAGAGTTTGGTACTATGCTGTGCATTGCCACATTATATTTACTTTCCTATTCTTTATCTTACTATTTGGTCTTAAGATCCATGTCTGGCAGCTAAAAATCATTAGCAATTGAGATTCCTTGTCCTTTGAGACTTAAAGGCTTCTATTTTCACTTCCCTTTGAGGAGCCAGTACAAGTTAGAATTAAACATTTAACAAAGCATATCAGGTTTAATTATTTAAACCATAAATAATGGATTGAAGAAGCAGTCACTGCGCCTTACTGGTTTTTACCCATTTTTGCTAAGTCTCGGGTGACTGTTTCTGCTGATGATGTTAAACCTCAGGAACGTTGCCCATTTATTTGGTGGATGGGGTGTTACACATTCTGTGACATTCTAGAATGTGACATTTTCTGCATTCCTTAGGTATTTCTATTAGCTGGAAGGAAGCGAAAGAAGAGCAAAACTTCTAATTACCTCATCTCTATAGACCCTACTGACCTGTCTCGAGGTGGTGAGAGTTTCATTGGAAAACTAAGGTAAACATTTTAAGCATGAGAGAGAGAGAATCCCCGCTTCATTAGCAATTTCGAATGCCTGCATTTGCATCCCTAGTTCGAACTAGGGTGCAAGTGTAGACATACCCTTGGTTATATCACGTGACTCTAGGTGCTGGGTAAAATTTTCAAAAGTACCTAAGTCCCATTTACCATTTTAAAAAGTGATTTAGGTATATAGGATCCTAAATCTTATTTCAAGTGAATGGGGAATGCTTAAGAGCCATTTTTGAACTGTTTAGGTCCCTAAGGGGATTTTCAAAAGCATCTAAGCAGATTAGGTACCCAACTCCCATTGCTTTGAGTATAATTGAAAATCTGCTCTTTAGGTCCTTTTGAAAATTTTAGCCCTTGCTTCCTGCCCTTTAACAAAAGTCTTAAACTGCATTTATTTACATGTGGAGTAATTTTTATAAAACCACGTGCTGCCTCTCCCCTCTTATCTTACTATTGTTAATATACACTTACGTCTCATTTTTTGCTTGGATTATAAATTCTATATTATATATTAAATTATGTGTGTCTACAGTACCTAGGGCAATTGGCTCAGATATTTGGCTTCTACTACTATACAATAGGTAATACAATAGTAATAATTAATAATGTTCAAATTATATTTCCACACACATTTTTATGACTTTTATATAAAAGGGGGAAAAACTGATTTTGTTAAAAAGTTATTTAGACACACAGTGACGTATGATCTAGACTGTAAGAAGGAAATAGCGACTAGAATAGCGAAAGCAAGAGCGAGTTTGAAGGCGATGGATAAGATCTGGAAAAGTAAAGTGATTAGCTTAGGAACAAAGCTGAGCGTCTTGAAAACATGTGTATTTAGCAGCATGTTGTACGGATATGAAACATGGGTGATAATGAAAGATTCAAAGAGGATATTGGCGTTCGAGAGGAGTTGTTATAGAAAGATCCTGAGAATAGGATGGATGCAGAAGTTCACCAGTGAACAATTATATAGGAAGATACAGCCGAAAAAGAACCTACTGCAGAAGGCTATACAACGGAAGTTACAGCTATTCGGGCGTATCTGCAGAATGAACGACGAGTGAAAAGTTGAGGCCCTGGTATTCTGCATAATGGATGGTCTAAATAGGAGAGGCAGACCCCACAGAGAAAGGGTAGATGATATAGTAGATTGGTGCAGAGCTAGTCTACAGAAACTAAGCCACTCCACACTGGACAGGGAAAGATGGAAGGAAATAGTGAGGGAGGCATCGGACACCAATGGGCGTTGAGCCCATAGTTGTTGATGATGACAGTGAAAAAAACATCTGCTGTCTATTAGGACTAATGGCTAAAAATTGGATGCAGTATTATACTTCTTTAAAAATTTTTTTATCAATTCTAAGAGAAATTGAGTCACTGGAAAGTTTGCTCTTCAAAGGAAGCCAGGCTTTAGGGGGAGGCAGTTAGGGTGCTCTCCCAGAGCCCCAACTTCCCAAGTTGTGACCGAGGGGACAGCACATTTTTGTTTCCTTGTTTTTGTTTCTTTTGTTCTGGCTAGTTAGTTGGCTGGTTTTTGGTTGAACAGTCAGAAGATGCTGAAACATATTCAGCCCTTGGTGGCAATCCTTTTATTTCCAGACTTATGTCAAACCTGATGTGAATAGTTCAGTGGCTCATGGTGGAGTAAATATGTTTCATTGCACAGCTTTCTCATGAATGATATATGTTACTTCACACACATATTTTTGTTATTTATGTCTTTAGATTTCTACAAAAATATACAGAAAAATACCTATTTGTTGTTGTAGGCACCTTTGATAGATCTTAAAAAGAAAAATCCAACTAAAATACCAACTAACCCAACAGAAGTTCCCAACTCAGCCTCATGAGCATCTTAAGCACCATATATGATAGTCAAGTTATTTAACTCTTTTTGACAGATGATATACATTGAAAATGGCACTGTAGATTAACTGGACATGTTAATCTTTTCTAGCTGATGTATTACTTCTTGATTCTCCCAGCAATAAGAGGGTCAGTCCCTATAACATGCATCTTATAATATCCTGCCTCCCAGGGGTGTGTGTATAGTTAGGATTTCAGATGGCTCCTTTATTTACAGTTATTTGAATATTATGGGTTTTTACCACTTGAGGCTCTGATATGATAAGGGACTAGATAATTCAGGCTCTATTGTGGAGAAAAGTAATTTGTCTTTCTGTTTTTCAATAGATCAAATCTTATGGGAACTAAGTTTACGGTATATGACAGTGGAATAAATCCAATGAAAACAACATCAACCCTAGAAGCAAGTAATCTGCGTCAGGAGCTAGCTGCTATTTGCTATGTAAGTAATGCTCGTTTGCCAAGACTGCAAGGAGTGGGAATCCGTTCCCAAAACCTTGAGCCTGGTTTTCTTCTTGCTTACACTGGTGTAAGTCAGTATTCACTCCCTGAGCAACTCAGACTCCCAATTTTGTGTCTCAGGAAGACCACGGAATTTAGCAGGAAGTAGAGGTAAGAAACGTATCCACCTATACTCCTCATCTCCAGCCAGATTGCCATCTGACAGCCACCCCCCTCCCATCTCCATTCATAAGACCTCAGAGCTATGGTACTATGGAGATAGAATGCTTTACACCCCTGTATGCAACTTCTGGGAAAGGCCTCTCTCAGTGGGAACTGTGACTGCGGGGACAAGAGTGCAATCAGTAAGACATAATAGCTGCAATGGCATCCTGGAGATGGCGGGTATGATCCACCAGAGTTCACAGGGAGCTGGGCAGGTAGGTCTAAAATGATCCCTCAGGGAGTAAGAGGAAGCAAATGTCTCCCGCTGAAGGAAGCAGGCACATCCAGCCTTCTCCTGCCTCTGGCTTCAGTATGATGGGGCCCAGCTAGCCACACCAACCCCTACCCCTGCAGTTCAAGAGGCTGAGCCTCATGCTATAAGAAACAATCTGTCTGGAGCAGTGGTGGGCAACCTGTGGCCCCTTGAGGTTCTATGTGTGGCCCACAAGATGTTTTGTTTACCGTTGCCCATACACAGGGGTGCCAGATTCCGCTGGTTTTCATCCACGTAGGTTTCTTTCCTACCGGTGTTACAGAAGTTACATGCACTGAATCAAAGGCGTGTGAAGTGAGGTGTGGGCTGATTGCACACAGTATTGTGAGAGACAGGCGCTTTCTCTGCATCCAATCAAAGCCCTGCAATGGTTCAGTCGACACAGCTCACATATTCTAGGTACACAAGAGCAGTTAGCAAAACTACCCTGTTCCAGGAGATCATCTTGGTTACGACAATCTTATGACCCACTGAGATGAAGGAGGGCCACTCATGTGGCTCACCCGCTAACCTAGCTTACCCTCACTGGTCTGGAGTGAAGAGTGGTGCGTTGAATGACCTGGAGGATCGACAGCATATGACAACCAAAAAGAGGGGCTCCTCCACTTCCTTGGGCTGACTCAAGGCAACAGTGTCAGTAATATTCCCAACATTAATATGGCTCTTTTATTGGGACATGGGGTTGGTTCTGTCTTTGTGCAGATACATTTTCCCAACTAATCACTCCCTCCTTCACTCTGTTGTCAGGCCCCCTCAGACCTGTCCCTTCAGATTTTTAGCCAGCACCTTTCAAATCATAAACCCAAGCATTTGACTTCAGTTTATATTTAGACTTCAGTTTCATGTCTAGTGAATTATTTTTACTGACTATTGCGGCATTACCTTTATCATATCCTAAAATATGCGAACTGAAGCATTGCATCATTTGCTTGTAATCACCTGCTATTTTGACCTTGCAGGTAAAACCCCTACTATGTTCAGTGGAGTTAGCACCTACACGCATAAAAGTAAAGTAAGAGGGGAAAGTGTACCCACTGTTGCGGAGTGTGGCTAAAATAGATAAATGAGTTTGCTATGTCCCTGTTAAGAGACCAGCATGTTTAAAACTTACGCACACATTATAAATAACAATTACATAATTAAGACTGCTACTTGTTTCATTGATCTTCTAGTATTTCAGAAAAAAGTTATGAGATTTGCAAATGTAGTATGATTCTGGCCACAGTACACAAGGAGATCTGCATTTGATTTGATTAATGACACTGCCTATTGTGTTTACTGATTGCAGCACAAATGCAGTGCGGTAAAGTACCACACAGAGGGCTTCCAAGACTTTATCCTAAAGTGACCTTTTTAATTCCAGCCTTGGGTTTCCCTTGACCAAAAACTACCTACTGTAACAAGCATCGGCTGTCCAATATGAAAAGGATTGCTATGCACCCAATTCCTCCTTAATGCATATTAAGTTGCCTAGGGAGGTTGTGGAATCTCCATCTCTAGAGATATTTAAGAGCAGGTTAGATAGACATCTATCAGGGATGGTCTAGACGGTACTGGGTCCAGCCATGAGGGCAAGGGACTGGACTAGATGACCTCTTGAGGTCCCTTCCAGTTCTAGTGTTCTATAATATTGATCATGTCTCCTGGAGAAAGCTATGCCAGCATACTGAATCTGACCAGCAGGCCTCATTTACCCAAGCAAAATAAAAAACTGGCAATCACATCGTTATTAATTGTGAGATAAGTGCACTGAAATCCCTAATTGTGCAGATCCCCTCTGTGTTATGTTCCCAGCACTATGGCTGAAGTAAGAGCAAATGCTGATTTTTTTCAGTGTTTGTGCACTCACCACTGAAACTCTCATAGTGACAGCAAAACAGCTGATTAATAAATCTCTAGCAGCACCTAAAGGCCAATTTCAGAATAGCTGTGCTTTTGTAAATGTATCTGAAATAAGATTTTAATGAGAGGCAGAGGTCTGGCTATGAGCATTAGCAGCAAGACTGTTTGCCACACTCAGCACTCCTTTAAGTTCTGAATAGCCCACAAGTCAGCTTGCCCCCAACTCTGGAAACTGGGAGCTCAGATCATTAAAAAAACAGATCCAGTTTCCATTGTAGTCCTTGAACAGATGCCCATTCACTTCATTGGTTGTTGCTTAGGCTCTCAGTCGCTTGCATAGTGAGGTAGAGAGCACACCTTCGTGTGCTTTGATGTTGCGAGAGTTTTGGTCACTGGTGTGTATATGTAGTCCAGCCAGGAAGAAATGAAACCAAGGAAAGACAGTAGCTGTCATCATTCCAATTTTTGTATTCCCTATGGAACTATTTGCATGGAAGGAGTTGGGGTGTGTGGAACGTGGATTTTAGTGCTACCTGTATCATTATAACAAAACACGTGCTAATCCACATGTAAACTGTGTGGTTTTAAAAGCTAGAGCACGGAAAAGTTCTACACTCTACTGATTAAAAACATAAATCACCATTATACCTTCCCCAGGAACAACCCAATAGCAGACGATCCATCACCTAAATACACAGGGGCAGCTCTTCAACTGATTTAACACAGTCTAGCTGCAATAAAGTGACTGGAGCTATTGCCATTGACAGGCACAAAAGAACTGGGTCACAGATCCTCTGTTGAGCTCCTTTGCATCCATGTAAATGGAGTTATAGTTGGGTCTGATCCAATTTTGTTCCATGTCCCTCAAATAGCACTTGTCAAGGCCCTGGAATAAAAACATATTTATAACAAAAATATTAGGTGGAGTCGAGTGAGAGGAGATACAGGAAATTTACTTTATTTGGATGATATGTTGGGAAGTTAATTTAAGCTCCTTTTCTTCCCTATTTGCTTTATTTATGTATTCCATGTTTATGCAGAACTGAATTTTAATGTTGCAGCTTGATGTTGGCAAAATGATGACATCCATTGATAGACGCTTTCATAAAAGCCTTTTAGTGATTTACTCATCAATGGTATAATTTACAGTGTGAAATCAGTACTTTCCTCCCCTCAGTTCCCTTTTCATGTAGCAAAAGCATTAATTTTAGTTTTGAGTAGAAAGTCTGAAGAGTTGTAGTACTGACGTTTCAGGGGGATAATGTAATGTGACACAGCATTAGTGTTTAACTCCAGCTTTCATGGTCTTCAGCCACATCGGTATCTCAATGGATTGTATATAACACAACTGCTGCTTGAAAAGAAATGCTCAAGACGCTGAATAGAAGACCAATAATTTCAACAATTAGTGGAAGATAAGCATAGGCACAAGTCTCATTCACAGAAGATGGCTCATGCTACATTATCTAAGCACTCACTGGACTTCAAATGCTTTTGGCAAATGCTCTGTTTTGGGTCTCACTATCAGAAAGGTATCAAATAGAAATTCCCAGCTGAAATGATGACCTTTTTTTTTTACTCTGTCAAAGACCTTCACATAAGCTTTTTGTAAAATTGGCGGAAAACTTTCAGTTACTGTTCTGGAAACATAAAAATCCATTTGTGTATTATCCAGCATGGCTGAAAATCCTTTGCAGGACTGGTAGGAAGGTACGGGGAAGCTCCCCGGAATGTTTTTTCAAATAATGGAGGTGATTTTCGAGATTTGGAGTATGACAAAGGCTTCATCTACATGTGGGAATTTTAGGCAGACATTTTCAAAAGTGTCTATAGATGTGGCATACCTTAATTTTTGGGAGCCCAACTTGACACATCAGAAGGGACTCTGATTTGCCAGGGAGAGTCACTCTCAGCCCTGTATCAAAAATCAACCCATTCCTCTCAGCCCTGTATCAAAAATCAGCCCCTTCCTAGTGTTTCCAGTTGTGTGCCCAAAAATGAGGCAAGTAAAATCATGGGTCCCTTGGAAATTTCCACTAGTTGAGTTGCACCTGTCCTCGTGTAGACAAGGTTCTTGGCATTTTCTGATGTCTCACTGTGGTCGATGAACTGAAGGTAATGCTTGCCTCTGATTTCAGTAGCACAGAGATAGGCCACAGTGGAGTGACTGGAGAATCTCACCTTCACAGTTTATTGCCCTTGGAAGATAGGAAGGGTGGAGATCATAGCTCAAACTACCCGAGGACAAGTTGGAACTGAAAAGCAAAGTCAGACTAGTGGCCTGTTTTGATTTTGGTTCTTATCTTTTGAGAGACTCTTGGATATGACAGCAATGGGAACCATTAAAACCTGGGTAGATAGAGGGCAACGTTACATTTAGCATGACATACAATATTTTTCATGGACATACCTTGCATCAGTGTGTTTTTCTCCATCACCTCTGCCTCTGTAACTAAAAAAACTTGCCTTCATGATACCACGTGTGTTTGTTTTGCCATTCTCATCTCCAAGTCTAACACATCTGAAGACTTTACAAATCAAATCAGTACTAACAGATGCTAACATTGGCAACTCTTCCTCTGTTGCTTTTGTACTGGCTGTGGAATGAAAGGCAACTAAGCTCCTTTTCTCTTTCTCTCTGACCATTAAGATGTGTGTGCACATTTAGTGGTTATGAAATTATAACTGCAGTTTATTGTGATAACCAGAATATGTGGTTATCACTAGTTCTTTCATATCTGTTTCAACAGGGAATGAGTTTTACCTACATTCATGTAGCATGTCCTAGATACTTTGTCACAGGAGACTTTATGGCAGACTATTTTATTTCCATTTTTTTTGTTGTCAGTACTTTTAAGACAAAGCGTTTATTAGTGTTGATGATGCAAGCACTTCAGATGGGTTTTGAGTGAACTAATAATGGGTGGATGACACAGCTTTATCCTCTGCGCTAAAGAAGTTAACTTCCAAGATTTAAAAGAATTACAAATATTTTTCTAAAAAAAATTATAGGAAACAAATGTCTTGGGATTTAAAGGACCTCGCAAAATGAGTGTGGTCATACCAGGAATGAATATGGACCATGAAAGAGTTTCTATCCGACCACGTAATGTAAGTCACAATGTCTCTCAATAATTAAAATTATTTAAAGATGCCCTCTTTCACCCAGTTTGGTTATGTTTCTGCTTCTGAAAGGTTGAATATTAGAGATTCATTCTGTGTTTTTACAACCCCCAGCACTGGTCTATGACTGGGGCTCCTAGACACTACCATGTTACAAATAATAAATAATACATATCAGAGGGCAGCTATGGACTAGGATTTTCAAAGATGCTCATGGGATTTGGATGCTGAATTCCAATTAAAATACTTTACATTTCTTTGTTTTGTTTTTATTTGGACTGCGATATGGGAAGTTCAGGGGGACAATTAGGAAGATACAGGTGAAGTTGTTAACCCCCTTTGCCCTCAGAGAGTGCTAACCTGAAGTTTGTATGTGTGATGTATGTAGGAGCATGAAACACTTCTTGCAAGATGGCAGAACAAAAATATAGAGAGCGTCATTGAGCTGCACAACAAAACTCCAGTCTGGAATGATGACACCCAGTCCTATGTGCTAAATTTCCATGGTCGAGTCACACAAGCCTCTGTGAAAAACTTCCAAATTATTCACGACAATGATCGTAAGTGTAGCTCACCTGGCTAAACGGATCAAATGCAACGCTTGTTTGGTGCATACTCTGACACTGATTCTGTGCTGACAAGTCAGATCAGGTTTTACACCTTCTGGGACAGATTTTTTGCTGTGCTCACTGAAGTACAGGGAAGGGGTAAAAGTTGCTTTGTGCCACCTTTCTCCCCCTGGATTCCGGGCTGCTGCAGAGGCCAGGTAGGTCCCCAGTGTAAATTAAAACAGGCTGTCTTGATTTAGAGCAGCCTCCTTGGGGCTACCTGTGGACTAGGCAGCAGCCCAGGATTCCCTGTAGCATTCAGCATGGTGCCATTCCCTGGACTACCCCGGTACGCTCCTTTCCACAAGAGTCCTGCATTAATCCTTTGCTGGAGAACTCCCATTCTGACCATTTGTGGCTCTTTCCTGGCCCCGCTGTGTTCTCAGTGTGGCATATAGGGGCACCTGGGGGAGGCGGCAGAATGAGCTGCATTATGCACTCACTTTCCACAGGTGTAGATGACCCAAGGAAGGTGCAGATGTATCAGACCAGTGTCTTGTCTAGGAGAGTGAGGATGTTGAAGGCTTGGTAACTACAACATTGTGAAGTTCGTGCATGGGAACTGGCAGTGTCAGCCTCCGAGAGCTGTATGGTGTTTGAAACCTTTGAGCAAGTATTGGAAAGGCTCCCAGAGCAAACCAGTGACAGCCCCTCACCATGATCATAGCACAGCATGTCACTTTAGGCCATGAGTGAGGCTGAGTTTCGCACTGCACAATTACCCTGGCAAAGTTTCTGTGTCAAGTGTGTGCATTCACAGTAACAAAAAGCTACACCCCTACTTGCTCCCTCTCACACTTTTTGTCCCAATCCTCTTTGCCTGTCGTCCTGCCTGAACTTGTTTCGGTTGATGTCAATGAGAACAGAATTACATCCTGTCTGGTATGAATGAAATTCTCGCCTGTGCAGGTTGTCAGCACACAATGTCTGCATGATGTCTGCATGGGTCTTGTCCAGGTATTCTACACAGAGGTGAATGTCATGCTTATGAGTGCAAGAGACCAGCAGCCTGACTTTTTTAAAACCCATTAGTTACCTGAATAAAATTTTAAAAGAAAACACACATAAGGCCTTGTCCTCTTTCAAATTATCCTCGTACAAATAGCCCAACTGAAATCATGACTGCTTGTATGAATACATGTTGCAGCATTTAGTCTATCTGTCATGGGGACGGGGGGGTGAGAGCAGTGGGTTGGTATAGAGCACACATATATTTAATAGGGGTTGTAGACAAAAATAACACCTTGTCACTTTTATGATTTTCATTGCAGCTGACTATATAGTGATGCAGTTTGGCCGTGTGGCTGAGGATGTATTCACCATGGACTACAACTACCCAATGTGTGCACTGCAAGCCTTTGCTATTGCCCTTTCCAGCTTTGACAGCAAATTGGCTTGTGAGTAAAAGGAAGTGGTAGAGTCGCCACACAACTACTCAGTATGCCCCAAGGGGAAACAGCATTGATATCGTTTATGGTTCACACAAAACAGGCCAGGGAAAAATCATTTTCTGAAGGACCATCATATTGCTGGGGAGAAAATAATGGGAATCTTTAAAACATTCAGGACATTCAGGAAATATTGTTTTATCTGTTATATATTTTTCTGCAAGTGGCATCAAGTTTCTGTAAATAAAAGTCGTATCTGATATTCTAAGCTATGTTATGGAGATGAGCCATGGCTCAAGAAACACCATTCCGAATGGTGTGTCTTTTCTAAATCCACAAAAGTGATCTAAAAAAAAAAAGGTCAGTTTTTCTGTTTAAGAAGTATACAGAGGCTGTGATCATACCTCAAGATTGTGTTGAATACTTTGAACTTCACATCACCCGACAGGAGAAAAGATTGCCAAAAAGATGCACTTTTTGAACAGACAAGGACCTAGTGTAATATAAAACCAAGCCTGAGGGCGGAAGGCCTATATTGGACTGAACTTGATTTGTTGCTATTATTTATGTGGAGGAGCAGGGTGAGTTTTAATTGTAGTAGGAGAAAAAGGAGAAGTAGAAAGCACAAAATAATGTTGCACAAGTCACTTGAATTCTAAAGTGTCATTTTTTTATGTTTTAGCATCTATTTGCTTTTATGTTTTGTTTCAAATGAAAACCTATTGGAATTCTAGAATGCGGGACTTAAGGGGGACTGAATACCAGCGGTTCAGCATGTTGGGTCTTTGTAGTTCATTCTAACAATTCAGATACTTATTTTGTATCAAGTGATATAAAATATTTGAATGAAGAGTTCCTCACAGAGATGCATCATTATTTTAAGCCAGTTGTGTGAGTGGCTGAGATAGGTAATAGAGATAATATATTAAATTAATCTGTCCTCTTGTGATTATATTTTGGATATTGAATTTTGTCAAATCTACAGTAACAAACAATTTTCATATTTATTTCTCATTGTAAAAGTCCTTGATATCTATTCAAATCTATTTTATATTATAATTAAAAGCACCAGCTACTGAGGTAAATTCTTCTAGGCAAATTCAGTGTACCTTACAGACAAATTCAGGACACACAAATAGCTTAAAATAGGAATTTTTCTTTTGTTTAAACTTTTCTGATAGGCCTGGGAGGTATAAACAAAAATTATTAAAGGTCTAGAAAACATGAGCCATGAGGAAAGACTGAAAGAATTGGATTTGTTTAGTTCAGGAAAGAGAAGACTGAGAGGGGACATGATAGCAGTTTTCATGTATCTAAAAGGGTGTCACAGGGAGGAGAGGAGGAGGAGGGAATTGTTCTCCTTGGCCTCTGATGATGGGACAAAACCAGAACAATCTCCTGATTGGAGAGCAATGAGCAGTGAGTTCCTACAATGAATGATAAACAGGAATCGACCATGACTTGCCGTTTTCATTAATCAGTACTTTGCTGGTACCAGACCCCAGCAACTAGGTATGTTCTCTTCTCTGCTAACGGATGCGCTTTTGCACCACACTGCACTCAGCCTCCTCCAGTCTCAGATTTTGAATGTTAAGAAAGAAATGGCATTCATGTTATTGCCGGACAGCTTCTAAGCTTACTCACTCCAGCTCTAGCTAGAGTTTTGGTTCAGCCCATTGCAAAGATAGGTACAATTTGCTGAATTTGGATTTGGTTTGGATTTCCAAGGTGAGAAAGCATTTGGAGTCTGGGGGTTTGATTCTGGCCATCTCCAGTGACAATTATAGGCCCCTAAATAGCATGGAGCATTGTCATTTACTTCTCTCTATCTGTAAAACCCACTTAAAAGACCAGAATGAACTCTTAGTCCATTTTCTTTTAATTGGATGAGAAAATGGCTTGCAAGTTATGCTAGAAAGATTATTGACTCCAGCCTTCCTAATGTTATTTCACAATATCATGCTAACTACTAACTACAAAATACCATACTAACTAAGTACTAGCTAACTAGAAAGGAAATTACCTTTACAGTAATCATTAGGAGAGGAATACCTTGTATAAAGAAGGACCTTTGTTGCCTAGAGCACCCCAAAGCAGCAAAGGGAATAGAAAACATTCCAAAAATTCTGAGATAACTGACTCAGCAAGAAACACCAGCCAGAAGCATTATGATTAGAGTTTTTCAAAGGCGTCTCTAGGGACGAGATGCCCAAAACTTACTGAAATCCTGTGGCATTTTTTGTAGGCATTCACTCTGATGTCCTTACCCTTGCCTGAAGATTGTAAAGCAAGGTGCTGTGCTCTGTTATCTTCTGCCTCAGCAGTGACCACATTTGAGTGGTGACATTTCAGGATGAGACATTCCTACATATGGCTATTTTTAAGTTCTTCTGTCTCCCCAGATCCTTCATTCTTGCCATCCTCCTAAGCAGGCAGATTCTTTCTACACAAAGTACAATATTGTGGGATTGTGTAAGTCCCAAGAAAGTAGTTCATGTCTAACACAATAAAAATACATTTTAAAATATTTTCAAAGGTATCTGCCTTCCCAAATAATCTGTTTGATGGGTGTCCAAATTAGACACGATGGTAAAAGAACACTAATACCAGTATCTCCTGGAATTCCTTCATATCAGCTATTAACAGAGCATAAACATGGGCCTTTCAGTATGATAAATGGAATAAAAACAATATCGAATCATGTAAGTTCACTATGATGTCCCAGTGAGAATTTTGTTAGAATTGACTTCATGTTGTTGAAGCTGTAAGTACTGATGATTTAATCTTGCTTTTGTTATTAATTTTGGCAGGGAGTCATAAAGAAACTCTGCCTGAATTGTTTATTGGCTAATATCCTACTCTTTAATGTGCTTCTTTATTTAACTTGTCACTGTAACAACTAGCTGATTGACATCAAATCATTTCTTCCTGGCCTTTATCCAACTTTTCTCATCTGTGAAGCTCTTATATTGCTGGCCCACCTCCTCTCTCCCCATTATCTTTTGTTCTAAGATACATACGCCAAACTTGTTTGTTTTGGCAATATCATTCGGTGGATCAGCTGAATAATGCCATCTGGTGGGCATCTGATGTTACCCCCACAATGGGGAGCTTTAACTGAGGGCTGCATCTGGCCCTCTGGCTTTACACATTAAGTGGATACAAAGAGCTTGTCTGAAAGACAATCCGAGTTTCAGAGATTTTAGAAACATAGTGATAGCAGTTCCCAAGCCAGGTGGAAATCAGTGGGCAACACTACCCAGCAGGCTGAAGTTTCTGTTATGGAAACTCTCTTTGTAGGATTGTCTTATGTGTCCTTCAGATAAGGTCGAAAGTGATTGGATAAAATGCAACGTGTCAGTGCTGCTAAACTGAGCCTGCATCTTAGAAGCTAACTATCATCCCATTCCCAGGGAATGAATCTCACTTAGGGGAAAGAAAGGTTGAGTAAAGCTTCATTGTACAGTAGCAATACCCAGGCCTTTATTCTGAATTCTGAAACCACGGATATCCATTTAAGTGTCTTTCCAATTCATTTCTGTCCTAATCACTTATTTTTCAAGATGCCTTACAAGTGTATTGGGATCTCCAGATCGTTATGATGGCACAGCATCATAAATGACCAAAGTGTTCTTGCTCTAGCAATACATTTGTACATACAGCCTACACGGGGTCCCTTACGAAAATCCTGTATCTCAGCACCCCACACTTTGGGTACATCTAGATTACATGCCTCTGCCGACAGAGGCATGTAAAATAGGCTACCCGACATAGTCAATGAAGCGGGGATTTAAATATCCCCGGCTTCATTAAAATAAAAATGGCAGCCATGCTGTGCTGGCTCAGCTGATCGTCGGCACAGCGCACGAGTCAATACGCGGATCAGTTGAGAGGGAACGCCTTTGTCGACCGCTCCCTTATGCCTCGTGAAACGAGGTTTACAGGAGCGGTCGACAAAGGCATTCCCTGTCGATGATCCGCGTCTTGGCTCGCGCGCTGTGCCGACAATCAGCTGAGTCGGCACAGTGCGGCGGCCATTTTTATTTTAATGAAGCCGGGGATATTTAAATCCCTGCTTCACTGACTATGTTGGGTAGCCTATTTTACATGCCTCTGTCGGCAGAGGCATATAATGTAGACGTACCCATTTGAGAGGGTTTGGAATCTCATAGCTCTGGAACCCAATTCATGCTGACCATTGTTTGTATAATGCTGAACCAAACCCCCGGATGTAACCCATCTGGCCCATCTCTAGCTTTTGATGAATGAATTTTCAGTGAACTTAAACCAGCATAGACATTATGGGTTGGATTTTCAAAAGCGCTCAACATTGTAGCCCCATGAAAAATCTCACCCTGTGCATTCACTGCCAGCTGAAGAGAATGTGATCAGGTTAACCCATTCACTTAAATAGATACAATGTGACCTCTTGCATCTTAGCAACTTAATTAATTTGTTTCACAGTAGATTTAGTCTTTGATCGTGTTAATACAATAGGATGGGACAAGTCTTTCTTCCTGATCCTGCAAAGAGCTGGTGAACTCTTACCCCTAAGCAGTGCCACTGATAGCTGAGAGGTACTCAGAGATACAGGGCTTTGGCTGTCTGCACAGCATAAGAGTCGGCCTGTATTATTGTTTTGCAGCACTGGAACCTGATGCTGTCAGTTTCAAGACTGGCTGAAAACACATGCTCTTGTGACTCAGGAAGAAGCACACCTACATTTGTACCAAATAGGTTCTTGCCTATTCTGAAAAGACCTCTTCTAATAAATCTGGTTAGAATAGCACACGGTGGCTGCCCTTATTAAAAGTATATTTTGATTCTCATATTTCTTGTCAAATCTTTGTATAGGACATGTTTGCAGTTAATGGAAAAACATTGCTCTCCGTTCTCAGATAAACCTCAGTTTGGCCAGAGAGCTTCCTGCAGATGAAGCCTATCCATGTAATTAGATGCCATTGATTTTCCTCTGTCTAATCACCTCGACCTCTACAGATGCTGCCCATGCGCGTTGCTCTGTGAAAATACAGTCCGGCTGTTTGCTTCTGTCCTGACTTCCTTTTAGTGTTCCTAATCAATAGCCACCTAAAATTAATCGTTTTGTTCCTTTTTTAGCGTTTGCTTTGATGTTGCAGCTGGCTGATGAGGAGAAAAAAAGATTTGTGAAAATGCTTTCCATTTTGTTTTTATTTTTCAGAAATACATTTGTGTTAGAAGAAATTGTATTAATGCTTTTTAAAATGTTGTCTTTTATTTAACTGCCAAGAAGGTATGACTATTTCTTTTTAGATAGGTGTATGTTTGTCAGAATCCTTTGTAAGAAGACTTGAACTCCATGAGCTTTCTTGAAAACCTGTTTATAAGGTATTTGTTGGTTTTGTCAACTTGCTTTATGTAGACAATGCACTTAAGACAAGTTAAGTTAAATTGTTGAGGAAAACTTTCTACCTGCTTTATAATTTGGTTGGCCAGTAACTGTTCTAACAATTGCCACACAATGAGTACGTTTTATGTAAAACTATGGTAGCACTTTAAACAACCACACTTACAAAACCTTGCTTATACATACATAGGAATTTTTTCAAGCTCTGCTTAAGAGTCTGATCCTATAGATCGCGAGAATAACAGGTTATGTTGCATGTGGTTATTGATTGCACACCAATTGAAAAATGTGCCCCTAAAAGTCAAAAGCTGTATTAAAATTGGGCTAAAATTGTAGTGTTATGTGGTAGTTAGAGCATATGACGGGGAAGGAGGAGGAGCTGGGTTTTAATCCTATGCTGACTCACTGTGTGTCTTCAGGAAAGTCATGTGATCACTTTGTGCCTCAGTTTCCCCATGTGTCAAATGCTGATAATTGTCATCAGACCTTCCTAGTTATGCTTTGAGACTTAATCAGTTGAGTACTTTGAGACCCTTGGATGGAAGATACTATTTATGTGTGAAGTATTAAATTTCAGTTGATATTGCTGGAAACATAGAAGTGTGAATTATTTTCTGTTACCCATGCACATCAGAGAAACTTCTTAGCTAACTAAATTGTTAGGGTAAAATCTTTGCCCCATTTAGAATCCATGGGAGTTTTGCCACTGATTTCAGCGAAGCCCAGGCATTCATCCTCAGTGTACCCCTGATTATCAAACAAGCAGAAAAACACAGAAGTCAGAGATACTGGGCAAACAAGTTTTCCTTTTTTTCAAAGTGATGTGTAGTTGTATTTTGATACACATGTATAAGTCATTACAAAATCAGCATTCCTGAACATATCCTGGTAACTCTCTTCATCAGGTTGCCTGTTTGCCTTTTATTCAAATCTAGCAAATCTAGCCCTCACTATTTGTGGGGCACATTGTCTTTGGCTTACTTTTTATCTGACTCAGCCATTAACAATTGTTACCACAGTCAGTCTGTCTGCGGTGCATGTTTTGTTTAAAAACCAATGGGCCTTTATGAACTGGGACTGACATCTTACCTGTATGGGATATTTACAACACAACTTACTTCGGACATGTGAACATGCACACGCTGCTTCTTCCAGCCCACTTATTAGCCTCATTAGCACCAGAAATACAGTTGATGGGTAATTTTTTTCTCCCTCTCCCTTCTTATTCTGAGGGTCCCCCTTTTTTTCTCCACTCCGGATCATCTCATCTCATGGGTTTTGCTCATGAAAGCTCGTGATACCATAGCTATAGATATAGATATAATTGTTTGTTAGTTTCTAAGCCCTGATCTACACTACCAAGCCTGTTATTTCGAAATCATGAGCTGGCTATTTTGAAATAATAAATCTTGCTTTCCACGAGGCATAATGCTCATTTCAAAATAGCTATTTTGAAATGAAGGTAGTGTGGAGGATTGACTGCTGCTATTTCAAAATAACTACTCTCCAGAGTCATGCAAAGTAATTACTCCCCCGTGCTTTCTGGGACTCTAAGTCGAGCTAAGCATGTCTACATTAAGGGAGCCTGCCTAGACTAATTTCTAGGCTTCTCTGTAGTGTGGATGTGCTATTTCGAAATAGCTATTTCAGAAGTTATTATTTCAAAATAAGGCATTTCAAAATAATTTTCTAGTGTAGACATGCCCTAAGGTGCCACAGGACTACTCATTTTTAAAGTTACAGACTAACATGGCTATTTCTCTGAGACGTCTCCTTTTTAGTTATCCTTACCCACGGATGGACATTTATTTATCATTTAGGAAAGTCACAAGTAACCCTACATTGTAAAATCAACTTTCCCAGAAAAGCAGAATGAGAATGGTAAGTCATATTTACTTTTCAGTGTTAAGACCTGGTTGATTGTTAATATTTGTTCATATGATGAAATCATAAGGAAATTGCTTGTCCAGAATTTCTAGTTGGAAGTTTGTCTTGAGGTTTGAGCCTCGTTTAAATTATTCAGAGAAACATTAAGACCGTGATCCTGCAACTGGCACCATATCAGTGGGCCCTGATACCCAGACATTGACTTTGGCTGGTACCAAAGCCTGCTAGTGCGAAGGCAGTTGCAGGATCAGAACCGAAAATGTAAAGACTGGGAGTCTTATAACTGACTAATGGAGTTAGAAGCCAAAGTACCATTAGGAATTGAGCTCCCAACTCCCTTAGGCACTTTTGAACCTTCACTCCAAGCCACTTACTAAAATCACTGTATTAGTTAACAATTGCATGATCTTCTTAGACCCCTTTGATTCTTCAGGCTGTTCTGCACTGGCTCAGATTATCCCTTTCCCCTATGTTTGCCCTTGAGCCATGAGAAAAATCACTGCTTCTGAGCAGTCATTTGTGTAATGCAGAAATACCCCAAAATGTATTAAATGTGAATGGATTTTTGTTAATAGTTCTGCTTTAGGGACCATCTACATTAGAAAAATTATACTTGAGGCATGTTTATCAGACATAACTGCAGCCTACCTACCTTGCACCAGTACTCTTTCTTCCCAGTATGGGATGTCCTAAGTTTTGACATGGACCAAAAGCTGGTTCCCTAATATAGAAAGGATTTCCTGTCTACCCTAGAAAAAATCCTATTATAATATTGTTTAGCCTCAAACGTCTCTAAATGTTGTTCTAGCACAAAAAACAAGGGTGGCCTTACTTAAAACATTCCCAAAGAAAAAGGTAGGGGCTAGACAAACCGTGATTTCTGTGTAGCTATAGACACACTAACTTGGTGCTGCTGAAAGAAAGCTGCCTTTGCTAGCAGCCACCCTTTCCCAGGCTGTGAATATGTATTTTAGATGCTACTCTTAGGGGAGTTACTATGACACACCTCTGATCTTCTCCACCATATAGACTCCATGTCACCTCTTTAGTTCTGGACATCAGTATTGCCAGGGCTAACTGCAGATGGGTTTGTAGTAGAGCTGGTCAGAAAAATGCAATGTTTATGACAAAGAAATGATGCAATCTCTATTACACTTCTTCTGGATCTCCCTTCACCCCCATGATTTTGAGCAGCTCTAGTCTGGAGTCTTAGGGTGTGTCAACTCAGAAAAATTATTTCGGAATAATGGCTGTTATTCCAAAATAACTATGTGAGCGTCTACACAGCAATTCCGTTATTTCAAAATAATTTTGAAATAACGGACGGCTTATTCCGACTTTTGTAAACCTCATTCTACAAGGAATAACACCTATTCCAAAATAGCTATTTCAAAATTAGGCATGTGTAGACACTCCACTTCTGCTATTTCGAAATAGCCCCTCACCAGAGCCATTCCTAACTATTCCGAAATAGCTTATTGCGAAATAACTGTGCAATGTAGACATAGCCTAAGTATTTGGCATTAGGAAATAAACTTCTAATTCACACTAACACATGGATGGATGGATGTCATCATCAGTATTTAATATCATATCACCTGTCTTATCAGCTGTCAGTGGGATGCACCCCAAGAAATGTGAACCCTGTTATCAAGGAATCACTTTGGCAAATATTTAACTATATCGTAAGTTTGGAAATTCACCCCAGTCATACTCTTCTTTCACTAAAAAAGGCCTTTGATTGTGTCCCTTGCAATAGTGTTCTATATAGTTCTGGGTTAGCTTATGTTATTGGGCTAATAAATGTAAAAGCTCCTAAATAAGCATTGAGAAAATAATAACACTGTAGCATTTCACAAGGACTGTACAAATTAGCTTATAAAACAGCCCCAGAGTGGTAGGTAAATATTATTCTTATTGTTTTAGGGTACCTGAAACACTGAGGCTGCATCTAGACTGGCAAGTTTTTCCGCAACAGCAGCTGCTATTGCGGAAAAACTTGCCAGCTGTCTACACTGGCCACTTGAATTTGCGCAAGAATACTGACGATCTAATGTATGATCGTCAGTGTTCTTGCGCAAATACAATGACTCTCCCGTTTGGGAAAAAGCCCTCTTGCGCAAATGCTTTTGCGCAAGAGGGCCAGTGTAGACAACTGAGAACCGTTTTGTGCAAAAAAGCCCCGATGGCGAAAATGGCGATCGGGGCTTTCTTGCTCACAACCGCGTCTAGATTGGCACGGACGCTTTTCCACAAAAAGTGCTTTTGCGCAAAAGCGTCCATGCCAATCTAGACGCTCTTTTCCACAAATGCTTTTAGCGGAAAAACTTTTCAGTTAAAAGCATTTGCAGAAAATCATGCCAGTCTAGACGTAGCCTGACAGATTAAATGACTCACACTAGGGCAAACAGCAAGTCATTGGGAGAAACTGGAACTACTGCTAATGATTAAAGTACAGGTGATGAACTTCTGAGTGTAGGTACCTAGTATTTAGCTCATGCTGATAAGACTAACCTCTTTCACTTTATCAGGAAATCACAACTAAGATTTCTCATCAGGAAACTGACCATCATACCAAAAAGCCAGCTTCTGATAATTTAATCCCATAAACCCTGCTTCGGGTATGGCAGGAGTCTTTGTGCAATAGCCAGAGTAGGCAGGACATGCTGTGCATAGAATGGGTCAGGACCAGAGGTTTTAGGAATTTTCAACAGTCCAGAGGCCATATTTTATGGCAAAACAGTTTCTGCGTTGTGGTCTCTCCAATATAAGATAGACCCTACATTGTCTTCCTTGCACCACATCCAGCAAATGGCTTGTTTCTCCATGGTATATGGGAGGAATGAGAAAATAATAACACGTTAGCAGTTAAGGTTCTTTTAGTCCCTTCAGCATTGTAGAAAACCTTCCATGTGGGTGCAATTTTTTAAAAATAAGGTGTTAAATTGGGGGGGCCATATTATTCCCAGAGAGGAGCCTATAAAGTTGCTTTTGTGTAAGTGTCTGGAAATGGATTAAATCAGGTCAGCCAGCTACTGCTGAGTAAGAGAATACTGGAAATTATGGTCAGTTTCCAACCCTTTCAGTTATTTTCAAGAGTTAACGTACTTACGCTGCAAGTGCAATTACTATCATTGACAAGCATTCTTAATGCCGAGTCTGCATGCAGCCTATTTGCATGTGGCCCACAAGGCACATTGGTTCCTGTTGCCCACACACAGGGTTGCCAGTTTCTGCTGGCTTCCCTCCATGTAGTTTTTTTCCTACTGGTATTACTAAAGTGACATGTATGTAAAACTGGAGCACATGCCCTGAGGTGCGTGCTAGTTGCACACAACATTGGATGCAGAAGGAGCACACGGCTCTCAAAATCAATCAAAGCACTGCTGCGGTTCAGTTGGCACCCCCCGCAAATTCCAGGTACAATTCCAAGCACAATTAGCAAAACTACTCTATCCTGGAAGGCCATCCTGACATGCTTGCGGCCCATTGGGATGAGGGAGGGCCACTCATGCAGCCCACTCACTAGCTTAGGTCGCCCATCACTGAGGTAGAGACATGGCACCAGGATGCCTTTTTTATAGATTTATAACACTGTCGTGCTACAAAGCTGTGTTGCCCACCACTGGAGAGAAGAGCATAGAACCTGTCATCACAACTTTTTCAACTGTATTCCTTTGTTCTTTCTAATTCCAATGCTTTCAGATGTCTGGCTGTCTTTTCCTAGAAGACCAAAGACACCCACAGGGGAGTGTAGTTACAAAGAACCTAGAAAGTAAAGAGCTCATGTAGAGTGGCGGCAGAGTTTCATTTTGTACACAGAATGGTGTAGCAGTAATAGAATGAAAGCTCTGAGTGAATAGTTGACAATCAGTGTGAGTTCTGTGTCAAAGCTTTGGCATGCCATTTATTGGAAACCTTTCCTCGAAAGCAAAAGACATCTACAAGGAATAATAATAGACTTGTATCCTGCTTGATGTAATGTTAATGAGAGAACTTGGGAACAATTCTCTCATCTCACATTCATGTATTGCCCCAAAGCCTGTTGGAGTAAATGTGATTTTCCTCTGACTTGGAGGGACTTTGGATCTATCCCCTATATGGCACCCACATACTTATGTAACGCCATAAAGATATCCATGGTTTTTTTTTAATTGGGCTGACCTTAACTTAGAGCAGTGGTTCCCAAGCAGTGTTCCACAGACCCTTGGGCTATGTCTACACTCGCGGTTACTTGCGCAAGTACGGCCGTTCTTGCGCAAGAATCTGCAGAGTGTCCACACTGCCCGCCCGCTCTTGCGCAAGGAAATTTACAGTACGGCGTGGTAAGAGAGGGCTCCTTGTGCGAGCGCTATGCTCTTTTTTAACAGGTGTAAGCCCTCTTGCGCAGGAGCTCTTGCGCTAGAGGGCAGTGTGGACGCTCGGCAGGGATATCTTGCGCAAGAAACCCCTATGGCTAAAATGGCCATCAGAGCTTTCTTGCGCAAGAGAGTGTCCACACTGCCATGGGCACTCTTGCGCAAAAGCACAGCTCGCACATGGCAGTGTGGACGTTTTCTTGCACAAGACTTCTTGCATAAGAACACTTGCGCAAGAAGCCGCCAGTGTAGACAAAGCCCTGGTGTTTCACAACGGTACTGCAAGGGGATCTGTGGAAAGTTTAAACATAAGGCTCCAGCCTATCATGGTGGGTCCTGTCCTTACTTTACTTTTTCTTTTCCGTCTCTTTTTTTTCTCCCCTAGGGGTCATGAAATTTTACTAGATTGAAAAGGGGTCTGGATGCACAAAAGGTTGGGAACCCCTGACTCAGAGAAATCACGCACTAGAGGGACTTCCATAAATACTCTTTAAAATAAACTGGACATACATAAATTAAGCACCAAAGTATATTCCATGAAATCTGATGAAAGAGGTTACATCAAGACTATGTCATTGCAGAATTTGGCCTGGTTGTGTGCAATAAAACTCTATTTTGCCACCAAATGTGTTATGGAATAAAACATATCCTGTAAGTAGTTGTGCATGGCTGAGAAACTAGACATGTTGCACACCCATATCATCGAATAATAGAGTAATTCCTAACTCACCAAGGAAGGCTTCCTGAGCAATAAATAATAATACTATATGGAGATATACCTATCTCATAGAACTGGAAGGGAACTTGAGAGGTCATCGAGTCCAGTCCCCTGCCCTCACGGCAGGACCAAGTACCATTCCTGACAGATTTGCCCCAGATCCCTAAATGGCCCCCTCAAGGATTGAACTCACAACCCTGGATTTAGCAGGCCAATGCTCAGAGCTATCCCTCCCCTAATAAACAACTAAAATGCCGTTTAACCACAAATTCTAAAATGTCCATGAAAAGAAAATAAATGCTTGGCCTTTAAGTTAATTTTGCTGGCATTTTAAAGCATTCGATGTCTGCATGAAATTTAAACACAGGTCGTCTTTCAAAAACCACTGCTGAGACTTTCGTAAAGTGACAAGAAAATTAGGGTACCTATGTATTTTACATGTACCTTAAAAAAAAAAAAAAACACATACATATCCTAAGCAGCTTTTATTTTGTTGTTTTTCCAACAGGCCCCAATATATTTTATGTAACTGCAAAAGAAATATCAGTAGGTGAAATTTAGTTTGATCACACTTGAGTGCGCCTGCTTGCGCTGAGCGCATAAACAGTGTTGTTAATGTGTCTTAGGGTTGACCTATAAAGAAGACAATTGACAAGGAATTTTCTGACTTGATTTGACAAGCATTGCACCTAGTGTCAAAGATAACTGTCACTTAAAGAAAGTTACAAGAACTATTTTATTTTTTCAATTTACGTAGCGTGTGCATATGACAGTAATGATGTGTCCAGTCAACAAGTAAGGCCCCCAATCTTCTGCACTGACTTCCTGTGAGGTTCTGTGTACAGCTTTTTATAAACATGAACAGGGAATTGAAAAAAAAAAACCCCATAACTTTATCCACGATATGCTTAGGACAGCTGGACCGCAGAACAAGGAGGTTTTTGCAATTACTCATCTTCCAAAAATTCAAGTTTATGTTGAGCCCTTAAATGAAAATGCTGCTTCCAGGCACTAGTGTGAGCCAGCTAATGCCAGTAGAATATTATGTGTTAAGCTGTGTTGTGGCTATTTGGCTCTGTTAAGGAGAAGTAATCTTTGTTTCTAATTTCTGTTTACTTAAACTTACAGAAAATGGAAATTGTAGCTACTACATGTTTGTTTTGTTTTTCCGGTAAAGCAAACATACCAGGTTTACTATATGATTCTTTTCCCTCAGTAAACATTTTCTAATTTATCACTGTGCCTTTCATAAAACAAACCAATGATTATACAGTAAAATTTGACTATGTTACTGTCTGGATTTCCTTTAACTGTGAGGATCAAAAAAGGGGAAATAATCAGACTTGGAAAAGTTTCTGTTTTATTCTTAAGAACAAGTATTTAACAGTCTTTTTTTTTTTGTATGCTTAGAATATGTATGTCTGTTTGTACCAGACTATTGGAGCCTGTTTTGCGTGGTCAGGCATCTTTTTGTTGTTGTTGTTCAGAACTGTATGGCATTTTAGATAAATCTACAAAAATGTGCTTTTCTGAAGTAAATTTTTAAAGAAATTATTTGGTATTCTGGAGCATATGTATTTATCAGTATATGTAAGAACTAATTTGGTATTTTTCACAAATACATTGTGTATGTTGTAGGGATTTCAGTGTTTGTTGATACAACAGCTACAGAAAAATTAAACTTGCGTTGTTTCAAACAAATATGACCTTTTGTAAAAAAAAAAAGTTGGGGAATCTCTTCTGAAATTACCTGCACAGGAGTAGCTAGAGCACTGGGTAGGCATTACCAGACTGGGTTCCCTGCTCTGTTTGGTTTCATGTTTAAAGCAAATACCACCCTCATCAATTGTAATGGGCCCATTTCAGTTCCCATGTAGGCTCACTGACTTCCATGGAGCTGTGGTCACTTGTAGCATCGCAGGTTTCTACTGAGCTGTACCTTATGCACTGTGAACACAAAGACTTGTAATTCTTGCAGGAAGTGCAAAAGCTTGTCCCTCCTCTCACCAGGTATGGGGAAGACTGACCTCTAGAGGCCCTAACTGGCCAAGGGAAAGTTTGCAGGCCTGAAAGATGTCTGATTTGCTGCTGTCCCTTCTATTACATGTCGAACTGGGACCACATTGGCTATGATGCAGGGGGGCTAGAACTGACTGCTTTCTCCTCAAGGAGCATACTGATCTGCTTCTCCTGGCCAGGAGCCGTGCACTTTCAGCCCTCTGCAGAGAGCAGTCTGGTGCAAGCAGCAGAGAGACAGTCAGCAGGTTTGCTTATGCAGCCTGTCATGGGAACTCTAGGGTCAGGCCCTGGGTGGTGGGATTGGTTGATGCCTGCTCATCCTACATTTGTTGAAACTTTTGTATATAATGAAATGAAAAATCAAAGAAAACACTGAATAAAATTAAAATAAAAAAAAATTCAACAACCTCTCAAATAAAGCACTATGAACACTATATTACATCACCTCCCTGTGTGGCACTGTGACCCCTCACATGGGGGGGAAGGGAGAGAGAAAAAAAAACAGCAGCTGACTCCAATTAACCACTCCTCTCAATGATTGCTGAAAGCAGAAGATGTTTGTGGTCAATATTAACCAGGGAGGAGGAAACACCCAAGAAACCCTAGAAAGGGGTTGAGGAAAGGCAACCATCATGGGGAAAAGTTACTGGGTCTGGGGAAGAGTGGGGCATAGGTGGGACCTGCCTCCCCTAGGAAATTTTGAACTTCTTCCTCTCTCTCACACACATTACATTCTGATGTCTGATTCTGTGCTGGACAAGTCATCCTGGCCCAACAGCTGGCACCATTGGGCATTGAGGGATTTGGGCTTAGGAGAGGGCCAAGTCACCTTAGTAGTTGTCTGCTGAATTCCCTGGACTTTGTGAACATCCCCTGCTTCACAAGATGGCAGCCAATTAGATTAAAAATGGTGGCATTTCCCATGAAATAGAAGTTCTGATTCTCCTGCCCACCCCCACCAAGGTGTGAAATAATTGCTACTGCTACAGTGAGCTGAATGCCAGATTCGTCTCCCTCAGCTCTAATTTCTTAAGCGTGTAAATAAAAGATTGGGTCTTTACCCACACAATGGTATTTGTCTGTGATTTACTGCTGTGTATATGCAACTTAAAATGGGTCAGTGCTGAAATCATGGATGTAGCAAAGGACCGTTTTTAAAGTCTTACCTGGTGTATCCCTTGCTGTTGAACCGAGAGAGATGGAGGGCAGTCAGAGAGGATTGTCTTTTTTTGGGGTAAAGTAATACTTAGCAGAGATTCATACTCTGCTGGGCCCCTATGGCTTAAACGTATATATTGCACTTTTTTATGTCATTGAACTGAAAGAGAAAGAAACACAACAAATGGGACTTAATGGGTATCAGTGAGTGATAGGGGTGGAAAATTACTTTAGTGTTTAACTGCTACCCACATGACACTTCATTTGTTCGATTTTAAGTATTCTACGTACCCAGCACTGATCTGGTACGCCAGACGTCTGTCTGTAGTCCACTTGCTATGCCTGTAATTGTTGGCAGAGGTAAACAAAGCACCAGAAATAGTTGTGTGTGTGTGTATATAATTTTATTGGAACAAAAGGTTTAATTTAAGCAAGATGCTTGCTACTTTTAAGAAGATGTATATTAAGTAATGTGGGTGCTTCTGTATCAATACACAGCAGTGTATTTTGTGTGTGCTTTCGACAAACCCCACAGCATTGGAAAAATGACAGTGATTGTGCCTGGTTGTGCCAAAGTCACCCCAGTTTTACCAGGGTCCCAAGTGAGAGGGTGTCGGCATCTGAGATTTTGACTTGCCCAGTTACAGAGGTAGGCACTCCAGTCTACGTTCTGATTGGGATCCAGATAAGCAAAAGGAGCTGTCTCTATTAAGAATTAGCAGAAGTAGCAGTGATGCCAATAATTAAGGCTGCCAAACACTTCCTATTATAAGACCCTATTTTGAGGTGCTTATATATACACTTATCTATAAGAGGAAAGTAGGCACATTAATATAAACAAATCAATTAGTGGAGATAAATGCATATTATGTAGTTCAAGCTTTGCCTGCAGAAGGAAGGCTTGCAAACTGATTCGGGGAGAGGGCTGAACTACAGGTTCAGGACTATATACTCCCTTCAGTCTGCTGCAGGCTTTCAATTGATGACAAAGGGAGGTTTGCGCAAAGACCATGGGGAGATGCAGCCTTTATGTAGCTATTCCACTTCAGCTGCGTCTAGACTGGCATGAATTTGCGCAAATGCTTTTAACTGAAAAGTTTTCCTTTAAAAGTATTTGCGCAAGAGAGCGTCTAGATTGGCATGGACGCTTTTGCGCAAAAGCACTTTTTGCGCAAAAGCGTCCGTGGCCAATCTAGACGCGGTTTTGCACAAGAAAGCCCCGATCGCCATTTTAGCCATCGGGGCTTTTTTGCGCAAAACAAAACTGAGCTGTCTACACTGGCCCTTGTGCGCAAAAGGACTTTTGCCCGAACGGGAGCGTCAAAGTATTTGCGCAAGAAGCACTGATTTCTTACATTAGAATGTCAGTGCTCTTGCGCAAATTCAAGCGGCCAGTGTAGACAGCTGGCTAGTTTTTGAGCAAAAGCAGCCACTTTTGCGCAAAAACTGGCCAGTCTAGACACAGCCTTCATGTATTGTTTATGTGCTACCTTACTAAGTTCCACTTAGTGAGAAAATATGGTGCCCTTTGGGCAGTTTGTTATCTGTCTGCAGTCACATTCTATCCAGGCTATAGTATTTGATTTATTTCCTATTAGAGGGAATAGATCACGCCTATAACTCCTTTAGATGCACACTGGCAAAGTCTCTAACTCTACTTGTTTGGTACCTAAAATGGACGTCACTTCCTAAGACTGGCACCTACACAGAAAATGATATTCACTTAAATACTTTTAAATAAAGTCTATATATGTACAAGTACAGTATTATTCCAATTAGCTGAATTACCTTTAGCTTAAAATTGTCCCCTATGTTGGTTACTCACCTGCTAATAACTTCACAATTAACCTCTTAGCACCTATAAGTGTTCATCACTGGCTTTGTATTTGTATAGCCATTCTGAACGGTTGCCAATCTTGTTTCAGCAACAGCAGCTCGGCAGGACAATGTGAAAAAGAAAATGATCTATGTTTGGATCTAACACAGCACCTACAATTCTCAACAACTCTTTATTAAGCAACATCAGCATTACTCCCTTCATTCCCTATATGTCTAGACCAGTGAGACTGCAGCCCAAAATAGACCAAAGCTTGTGATAAATTGCATTTACCATGCTTAGTCATCCATCTCTGCCAGGGCTACTGCTAATGCTCTAAGCATTTTTAACCATCTGTCAACTCTCAAAGAAAATAAATTGAACAACCTGACAGTTGTTTTTCTTCTAGCCCTCCACATTTGTTATTTCCCATCACATCTACATTCATCTGTGATGGTCAGTCCTGGACCAAGGCAGATTTAAAGTCTAGTATCTCATGAGCTGTTAAGCCTAGGAATATTTAGAAACCTCTCCCCTTTCCACAAGTAGCTTTTGCTTCTAGCCATGGTAGAGCCCAAGTTATCAGATTACAAATGTGGTTCTGGCCTAGGATTGACTACTGCCCTAGTTGGGCCTTAATTAAATTCTGAAATATTGTTATAGGTTTTTTAAAGGCATTATTAATATTTCATCAGTTATTTCTCTTCCTTTGAGGTCTGGTGTTAGGCTAGACTTTATAGCATACTGGCTACAAAAATAGTACCAATGTGTCTTAAATAATTAAAAAACCCCTCCCATAGTAACATGTTATATTTTATTGGCAAATGTTTGAGATACTTACAAATTATCCACTATGTCTTTACCTGTCCTTAATTAGCCATCAAAAACGGGTTCGTACCCTGCCTTCCATATCACTGTATATATAATCTATACAGTATAGTGCACATACAAGTAGACACTTCTGGGCAGTATGAGCAAATTAAAACTCTTTGCGATGACAAGATTCTGACATGCTACTTGACAGTTTGATACACAGAGTGTTGCTCACACGATTGTTCTTTCTTTGGGACTTTCAGATGATGCCTTTGGTTACGGAGAACTGAACTGACTTTAATAACATTTAATGCTAAAATGCAGGAAGTTCTTTGGAATAGTAAAGTGAGTTAACTCTACTAAAATGCACAGGGCACTTTTAAAGAGTTTACATTTGTTTTGAGATATATAGCAAATGGCAATCAAAACTCAAATAAAAACAAAGATCTGTTTAATTTCATAGACATGTATTTATAAATAGTAGGGACCTAAATGCCATAAGCACACCTTTGCAGACAGAATTTCCTAAACCCAAGTTCTCATGACCTGATGGTAAAGTCTTATTTGTGCTCAGAAACCCAGACAATCTCTGTTTGTCACGATACCATTTGGGTTCCTGCAATGAATTAAAATCCACTATGTCTAAGAGACAATGACTGCTGCTGATGTTTAGTCAAATATATTACTCCTAGAAATATATATGGGAACTCAGCAATTCTGTGCCTACAAACTGTGCACACAATATTTTAGAATCCTGCAAAATGTTGAATTTTGGGGGGATCAAAAATAACAATATAATCACAATAGTTTCCATTATTTTGGTAATTTATTTCAAAATACATGTAACAATACAGACAAGAAAAAAGATCCAGAAAACATTTTGACAGATTTCTTACATGACATATTAACACGGATCTCAGTAATAAATTCGTTTTTCCTACAGTACAGAAATATATTGCGCAGAAGCAGTGAAAAGGCCTGAGGAGTTGGGGTAATGGAGGAGCTGAGGGGGGCGGGGGGAAGTAGCTGCTAGGAAGGAGGGAAGGGGAGAGAAAAGGGATTCAGATTCAACGCTGCCTGGCAAAAGTGGGAGAAGGAATTGGAACTTAGGTTTCTATGCTTTCAGAATAGTTCCCTGCCCATTGGCCTATGGGATATTTTGAGCTAGACTGGCCTCATGCTCCCCTGTTGAAGCTGTTTCACTTTATCCCAACTATTTATTGTGCAGAGAGCAACAACTGAGTCTATAATTCAGTGGTTAGGATGCTTATCCTTCCTACAATGACAAGTGGCTTGAGGAGCTTAAAACTGGGTTCAATTTCACAGAACAAATCATGCAGCTAGGGACTGGAAATCAGGTCTCTTCCTCATGCACTGTTTTGGGTGGGCCCTACTCCCATAGACCTAAGCACTGAGGCATCCCCAAGGGAATACTAGCGGGTCAAGCCCCACATGCAGAGAAAAGTCTACTTTGGAAAGCCCATGAGATAGAAACCACTAAACACCTGCTTACCAGCAGAAAGGATTCTGAGTAAAAACTTAGGTGATTCTGTCAACCGTGCCCTGCTAACCTGCCACCTCACCCTGTTGGCACCTAAATCGCCCCTCTCCAGAAATCCTACCTTTTAATAAAGTTTGGTTAGCCAGTGGTACAGCATTATTTGCACTGTCCACACATCACAGGAATTATGTCACCAGATCATAAGAACATAAGACTATAAGAACGGCCATACTCGGTCAAACCAAAGGTCCATCTAGCCCACTATCCTGTCATCCAACAGTGGCCAATGCCAGATGCCCCAGAGGGAGTGACCAGAACAGGTAATCACTAAGTCATCCCTTCTCTGTCATCCATTTCCAGCCCCTGACAAACAGAGACTAGGGACACCATTCCTACCCATTCTGGCTAATAAGTACTGATGAACCTAATCTCCATGAATTTATCTCGTTCTTTTTGAACCCTGTTAAAGTCCTGGTCTTCACAACATCCTCTGGCAAGGAGTCCCACAAGTTGACTATGTGCTGCAAAAAGAAAAACTTCCTTTTGTTTGTTTTAAACCTGCTACCTATTAATTTCATTTGGTGACCCCCTAGTTCTTATGTTATAGGAACAAGTAAATAAATACCTGTCATGATTTTATAGACCTCTATCATATCCCCCCTTAGTCTCCTCTTTTCAAGCTGAAAATTCCCAGTCTTTTTAATCTCCCTTCATATGGGATGCGTTCCAAACCCTGAATCATTTTTGTTGCCCTTTTCTGAACCTTACCCAATACCAATATATCTTTTTTGAGATGAGGTGACCACATCTGTACACAGTATTCAAGATGTGGGTGTACCATGGTTTTATATAGAGGCAATAAGATATTCTCTGTCTTATTTTCTATCCTTTTTTATTAGCAATTCCTAACATTGTTTGCTTTTTTGATTGCCAATGCACACGGAACGGATGTTTTCAGAGAACTATCCACAATGACTCTAAGATCTTACTTAGTTTCCACCATTTGTATGTATAATTGGGATTATTTTTTCCAAGGTGCATAACTTTGCATTTATCAACATTAAGATTAATTTGCCATTTTGTTGCCCAATCACAGTTTTGTGAGATCCTTTAGAAGCTCTTCACAGTCTGCTTTATTCTTAACTATCTCAAGAAGTTTAGTACCATCTGCAAATTTTGCTACCTGTTTACCCCTTTCTCCAGATTGTTTATAAATACATTACAATAGGATTGGTCCCAGTACAGACCCTTGGGGGACACCACTAGTTACCTCTCCATTCTGAAAACTGACCATTTATTTTTACCCTTGGTTTCCTGTCTTTTAACCAGCTATCAATCCAAGAAAGGACTTTCCCTCTTCTTCCATGACAACTTACTTTACTTAAGAGCCTTTGGTAAGGGACCTTTTCAAAGGCTTTCTGAAAATCTATGTAGACTTTATCATGTGATTTGCAATGTCACATAGACAAACTGGACACCTCGTCTGAGGTAATTAGGATGAAATTCAGTAAGGACAAATGCAAAGTACTCCACTTAGGAAAGAACAACATACAAAATGGGAAATGACTACCTTGGAAGGAGTACTGAAGAAAGAGATCTAAGGGTCAAAGTGGACCACAAGCTAAGTATGAGTCAACACTGTGATACTATTGCAAAAAAAGCAAACATCATTCTAAGCTGTTTTAACAAGTCTCATAAGCAAGACACAAGAAGTAATTCTTCTGCTCTACTCTGCACTGATTAGGCCTCAACCGGAGTTGTGTGTCCAGTTCTGGGTACCACACTTCAGAAATTATGTGGACAAATTGGAGAAGGTACAGAGAAGAACAACAAAAATTATAAAGAAAACATGACCGATGAGGGAAGACTGAAAGAACTGGAATTGTTTAGTCTGGAGAAGAAAAAGACTAGGAGGGGACATGATAATAGCTTTCAAGTATCTAAAGGGTACGTCTAGACTATGGCGCTATTTCGGTACTGGAAGTATCTCGAAATAGCAATGCTGCATCTTTAAATACGCCTGCTATTTCCCGAAATAGTGCCTTATTTCAAAATCAGCTCTTTCAACCTAGACTCGGAAAAAGCTGTGCAATTTGCGTAGCACAAATTGCGTAGCTTATTCTGACAGAGGGGTGCTGTCTAGACGCACCCTAAAAGAATATCACAAGGGCGAGGAAGAAAAATTATTCACGTTAACTTCTGGTGACAGGACAAGAAGCAATGGACTTAAATTGCCACAAGGAAGGTTTAGGCTGGACATTAGGAAAAATTTCCTGTTGGGATGGTGAAACACTGGAATAAATTGCTGAGGGAGGTTGTGGACTCTCCATCATTGGAGATTTTTAAGAGCAGATTAGACAAACATCAGTCACAGATGGTTTAGATCAGGGGTGGGCAATAATTTTTGATGGGGGGGGCCACTCTAAAATGTTGGAAATTGATCAAGGACCGCACTCTTCTATGATATTAATGGAGGAAGGGCAGGGATGGAGGTTGGGTGAAGAAAGGACCTTGGGGTAAGGGATTAGGGTGCAGGAGGGAGTGTGGGGTCAGGGAGGGAATCCACACTTTACAATGAATGCATTTTAAAAAAAGTAAAAATAAATAAATTCCAAAGAGAAGGAGGAAAGGGTTTACAGTGTTTTCTCTTATGGTTTTTCCCTTCCACTATAGACTATTTTCACAGTAGGAAGCTATCATAAATAACAACATACAATGCAAACATTAGAGTACCCTTTGTGAGGGATTTAAATTAAGGAGCCACATGATAAAGGCAATCAGCTGAGCATCTGCAGTCCTGAGACACTGTTTTCACTCCTGAGGTGCATGCAGGCATTTGGCCAAGAATGCCCCAGTGGTCAAGGAATGCATATCCTGTTCTGTCGGATAGATTGATCCTTGTGACAGTTTCAATGTGGTTGAAAAAGAAGTGTTGTTCAGAGAAAAGAGCAGCTACAAACATAATACTTTCCTCTCCATCTTCCTAAATAATCGGATACAAGTGGTCTTGTTTTCATAACTGATACCTGGATAGCTAGCAAAGTTTGGACAGTTGGGGCGGGAAGTCCATTCCCAATACTGGTAGGCTACCGGTACAGTTAACATTTCAGACGAAAAGGTGATAATTCAGCGGCAGCAAACACACAGGCTTAAATAAAAACAATATGTGGATAGTTGAACACAATAACCTTCATAAGAACATAAGAACATAAGAACGGCCGTACCGGGTCAGACCAAAGGTCCATCTAGCCCAGTATCCTGTCTGCCGACAGTGGCCAGCACCAGGTGCCCCAGAGGGGGTGGACCGAAGACAATGATTCTTCTGTTCCCTTTCACAGCCATCTCTAGCAATCTAGTGCTGGAGGTAATAAGCAATTAAGTGACTCAAAGGGGGCCGTTAACTTCCACTTCAGGTGGTGATGGTGGTGTGACCATGGCCAAGGGAGCAGAAATAGCGCCAAGTGCTGGAAATAGAGAAGATAAGCGTGAGTCAAGAACAAAGAGCACAGCTGTGAGAGTTTGTGAAGTCTTGCTATCACTATTATGCCCACACACGGTGGCCTCCATTACTCCAGTCCCTTTGTGTTTCGCTTTCGCAGCGTGCCTACTGCATCTGGATCATTAGCGTTTTGGCTCGTCAGTCCTGCATTTTCGTCGTCAGAATCCGTGGAGAGATCTTCTTTGGTTGTGTCGTCAGCCTCACTGCAGCTTTCAGTATGGAACCCAGCGTTCTCTGCTATGATAGCAGGATCATCCTCTTCACAGTGGCAGCAGTAGCACTTCTTAAAGTTATGGCTGTGATGGAGGATACCGGCTTGGTCACTGAAGCTGATCTGCTGGTCCTTTTTCTGTGCCATATCATGGCTTTCACACTCGGTAGAGAGATCAGACAGCAAGTGGTCACTACTTAACTCATCCTCATCTTCCATAGCCTCTATTCTTTCAGCTATCTCTTCAGCAGAGGGCTGGTTCAGATCAGGGTAATCCACAAGGATTGTGTCCTGTCTACGCTTGTAGCAATCCGAATGATCATACAGAGGATAAGTTTCTTCTGGATAACCTTCGGAATAAAAGTGACATGCACCTTAAAATACTAATTTTGATTTTAAAAGAAAGATGCTGTACTGATTCAACCCTCTTGATGACAAATTTGTTCAAGGAATGTAGAGCTTACCTTAAGAATTTTAAAGTCATAAGGAGAGCAACACTTAGCTTTTTTCTCTGTTGAGGCTCCCTAAAATCAGCTGTTCCAAATTAACACCATCCAAAACTTTGAGGGGATGGGGTGAAGTCAAAGGCAAAACTCCAATTGACAACAGTGGGGTCAGGACTTCAAACATTTTCAAAAGTGCACCACACCCACCTCTGGGGCTAGATTGAGAGCCCCTGGGAGTTGCTGGCTGACAGTCTTTGGAAAATCTGGACCTAGATGTTTAAATAATAAAATTCTGAATACCTCAGTCCCTTCCAGCTGATGCATGAAAACATATTTTGAAGATCTCAGATACAGAATTAAACAACATCCTTTACATAGCTGGGTAACGAGATAAAAAACAAATACTTTTGTTTATTTCATGTTTTAAAAAGCATCAAGAACTAGGGTAAGAAAGCAGAGCCTGAGGCTATTATTTATGTTTTGAATGATTCTGAAAGCTTCCTAAAGGGCTAAAATATTAAATCTCCTGAAAAAAAGCCTTTAGAATTCAAAAGTTAACACCACCATCAGGATGGCTTAAAAACATAAGCATGCAACACTTACAACAAGAAATCAAAATAAGCTTATAAAGCAGAATTTTAAAAAGACAGAACTCCTGGAGTTAATTTCACCAATGTTCTTTACAATATTAGAGCAAACAAAGAAACAAAACCAAAATGAAGTAAAGAAGGCACAATAATTTGGTTCTGATTTCCAAGGGTATAATGCTGAAGAAAATAAAACCAGGCCACATTAAGAAAAGCAAAGAAATAAATCTGTCAGGCAAGACAAAGTAGCAAATGGGGTGGACTCAAGGTCATCTGCCAATTTTGGCAACAGATGCTGTGTTATCCACGCAATGTGAAATGCCGGATAGTTCAAAATCCATGTGCTCATTAACATAATTGGAAAAGGAATCCTTTTTGTAAAGTCTTGCTGGCCATCTTTCTGAGAAGATATGAGGCACCTGGGTAGAAGTCTGTTTGCATCTGGAGAAAAATAATCTAGTTCTGGCAATATTACTTTGTTCAGATGACAGTAAAGAAGAAATAAAAGACCCCATTTACCTTCCCAATCTTCCATATAAGGAGCTTCTTCAGCTTCCTTTTCTGGGGAGATGCCATCTATGAGTTTTCCTTCCTTCATGACCCTAGTGATCTCTCGCAGCTGCTGGAGTAATCTCTTTTCCTGGTCTGTTGTAACATTTTGAGCCCTGCTAGAAAACATCAAACACCACTCCTGAAGGAGTCTGGATAACAGTAGTATCAGTATTTCATATCTGAGTACAATAGGATGATAACAACAAGCAAGAAGGATAAGAAAACACCCTACACAAACTAAGGTTGTGGAGTTGCTTGGTTGGTAGAGAAAGCAGCATGGTTATGGTAAAGCAGGGGTGCGGAACCTACGGCCCAGGGGCCAGATGTGGCATCCGGCTTGCTTGGATATGGCCCCAGAGGCTCTGAGCTCCCCCCAGCATTGGGGAGTCTGCAGTGGCACTCCAGCCCTCCCCTCCCCTACTGCAGGGCTGGAACACACAAAATCTCCTAGCTTGGGCCCCCCCCCGCCCAGGTTCTGGCGTGTGGAAATGTGGAGAGTGTCTTTCTCTTTCTTGTGTAGGTTTTCTTTTTGTTTGTTTTTGGTTTTTTTGCTTTTCACTTGTGTGAGCCCCCGACTGATTTTCTGTGGGTCAGTGGCCCCCAACCCAAAAAAGGTTCTCCACTCCTGTTCTAAAGACTCCTTTTCCCCTTTAAGTTGAATGTGACTTGGAATATCCTTGTTTGAGAAACTACAGAAAAATGCACATCCTGTTGTGTTGCTTCATTCAGGCGCTACACTAAGTTTTAAACGTTATGTAAGATAGCACGTAGAGCAGTAGCACTCCATAAAAATTCCTTGCTGACAGCATGGATGGTTGCTGAAGCAGCTACTTAAATGTTGCTTTCACAGTACTGGAGTCTCATTGGCCAGTTAAAATATTCTATTTGCGGACTCACAGACATCATTAAGTCAGTTGGCTAGCAACATAATGTTATCGTCAAGCAGCACTGGCAGGATAGCTCCCCTGGGCAGGAGAGAGATGAAAAATTTGTGTGTTTTGAGTTTAACCTTACCTGTGGCATCTTGATTTGAATGGGGATGAGAGAAATTAGGTTATTTTGGGATTAAGTCAAAAGTATAATTTCCACAGGTGTATCCTGTTACATTATTTACTGATATATTTCATTACACAGTGAATAGAAGCTCTTTGCCATTATAAGCACTTTACTATATAATGAGCAGTTACAGCAATCACACATTCTTTTTCTCCTATAATAGCCCGATAGCATTAGTGGTCAGTGGGAAAAAAAAATCAGGGAGCAGTCTTTTCATATCTCCACCTGTTAGTTGAAACGAAGTGACTCATTGATTTGGCTGTCAGTTTCTCCCATGCTGATTAAATGCCAGGAACAGAGAAGCACTTGGCCTCAGCAAACTATTTTTGTTACTGTCTTTCGTAAAAGGTAAACAAGCAGCCCAGCTGTGATTTTAAAAAAACTTTGCCTGATTCTGATATTACTTATACCAGTGTCAGTCAGGAATCACTCCCCTGAAGTCAATGGAGTTATGTTTCCACAAATGCAATGACACATCAGAATAGGGCTTTTGGTTTGCAAAATTGGCAGAGTGGTTAGGGGTTATGGACCAGATACTGTTCTCAGTTACGCAGGTGTAAAGACAGAGTAAATATATTGATTTCATCTGAAAAAGCAAATACAGTACTGTGTTAAATGTAAACTACTAAAAAATAAAAGGAAAAATAAAAAGAGTTTTGGCAAGTTAAGGAAACTTGTTTGTGATTGTTTAATTTAAATTCAGATAGTTAAAAAGCCGCATTTTACTTCTGTCCGTAAAGTTTCAAAGCTGTGTTCAATTGTATATTTCTGAAAGAACCATAACAGTTTGTTCAGAGTTATGAATACTCCAGAGTTACAAACAACCTCTGCTCCCATGGTGATTGTAACTCTGCGGGTGTGTCTACACAGCAAAGTTATTCCAGAATAACGGCTGTTATTCCGAAATAACTGTGCGAGCGTCTACAGAGCAATTCCGCTATTTCAGAATAATTTTGAAATAACGGGTGGCTTATTCTGACTTCTGTAAATCTCATTCTATGAGGAATAACGTCTATTCCAAAATAGCAATTTTGAAATAAGGCCTGTGTAGATGCTCCACTGATGCTATTTTGAAATAGCCCCTCACCAGGACTGTTCAAAGTTATTCCTCCTGGGGTTCTAAATCAAGGTAGCACGTCTACATTAGGGAAGCCTGCCTCAGACTAATTTTGAGGCTTCCTTGCAGTGTAGATGTGCTATTTCAAAATAAGCTATTTCAGAATAACTATTCCAGAATAGCTTATTCCGAAATAACTGTGCAGTATAGACGTAGCCAGAGGGCCCCGTGAAACAGCGGCTGGATGCTCCGGCTGATGCTATTATTTTTAAGTGCTCCTGTAAGATGAATGTCACACTTAACAGGAGTGCAGCATCTAAAACCACCACACGATTAGGGATGCGGGGATGGGGAGAGGAGGATTCTCTCCATGGCTTTCTTATTTTGCACACAACTTTCACTCTGGTATATCTGTTCTTGGAAAGATGGGAGCTTTAAGCATCCATTGAGAGTTCCCACATCTCCCCGCCTCATGTACACTCGCTTACTAGCAGAAGACACTTGTTCTTCACTGAAACGCTTGTTACAGTTAAAATTCTACATACAGTCTGACATTAGAAACCGTGATGTAATGTTTACAGAGCTGATGGATTTTATGATAATGCTTTCTCATTATGACTGTGTCAGAACTGCTGCCCATAAGTTCCATTTCCATTGCTAAAATCAGAGAATAGGGCATTTCCAAACGGCAAGTTTTTATGGACTTGACCAGTCTTGTTTCATAAAATTGCACCATGCTGGTATAAATCAGTTAGGGCCAAATTGACCTCTTGGTCCCACTGAACTTTGATAGAAGAATTTGCTCCATAAAATTCATCTGGGTCTGAGATGACAAGTGATAAATATCTGAAGTGTGCAGTTGTGGAGTGTGAATACATGTATTTGAGATGAATGTTATGTATCCTACAGTAAAAAATGGATTTTGTCAGTTGTCTACCATGGGCTGTAGCTGAAAGAGAGCTGCTAGCCTAATCCCCTTTTTCCAAAGACAAAAATATATATAAACTGAATAAATATCACCTGTATCTTGAGACGGCAGCCAGACACCGAGAGCCGACATGAATTGGCTAAGGCAAGGTCCTAGCACATGGAAAAGTCTATTAAAAGGTGTTCAGCTTTCTATACAACTTGTATTTGAAACTCCTGAGTAAGGTTCTACACTGAGGCTTTAAATGGCTTGCTCAGACAGTGAAATTCACCCCATGCAGAAGGGTAGGCACAAGTCCTATGAACTATTTACATGCCACCAAAGCCCTCAAACTTGGACTTAAGTGAAACTTAAATGCTGCATAAACTATGGTGCTGGTCTTCTGTACAGGTAGACGTCCACATGGGATACCCTGACTGCCTGGACACTGCGTAGGAGGAGGCGGCAGACAGTTTACTGTGGAAGAAATGATCATTTCAGAGAGCAACGATGCTTCATTCTTACTGTGCTTGCTTGTAGCTCCAAAAGAGCTGTTACAATTTGTCATGTCAATGAAGCACATGCTGCATTGTGGTGTCCCAAAATACTCACTGGCAGATACAACGTTTTTATATACATGCACTGAGATCATAACAGTTCCTAAGGAGCTATCATGATTGCAATGAAAATCTGTAATCTAACTTAAGTGTCTCAAACACTTCAGTTTGGAGCTTTTGGTCTTCATCTTCATATATAGGCAGAAGAGGTACTGTAAAAATGGCTTCCTGGAATTTTATATTTATTCCCTCTCAATTTCCACAGCATATTTGTTCAGTTTATGGAAAAAAGATGGTTTCTGTAAACATGATTTTGTAACTTACAAAGTAGTTGGGTCATTTCTACCTCATACCTAATTCATCAGAAACAAAGATTTTGTAGCTGAACAGAGCTGAGAATTTCATTGATGCACTAGCCAAAAAATAAATAAACAAATAAAAAAATCCAGCTCTTTAATTGCATTGACTCTGCACTGCTGAGAGAAAATGAGATTTTTTTTTTTATTAATAAACAGATGAGATTCAGAGAGCTGGTGAGTTGGGATTCCAAAATGAGTTTCCCTCAAACTACCTTTGGGCTTTCAAGACAGCTCTGCGCTAACAGGTGTATCAAACAGACATTTGGGCATATCAGTGCTCACCTGAGTGGAGCTATTTGTTAGAATCAGATATCCAAGTCTGAAAAACATTCCTACTGGAGCAGATATGCCGAATGAGAAATATACCATTTTCTACATTCTTTAGCTAACTATAATTAAATAAAAGCAGAAGCAAAATTTACCTATGAGTAAAGCAAATTTAAGACTAAAGAAAATTTAAACTGCAAAACTATGTCATCTGAAAATGCAGCTCTGCTATGAAAAGTAACTAGCAAATGCAGTTTCTTATCCTGCGTAGCTGCTCCCTGTGTGAGAGGCAGAGATGTTTATTAAAATGTTAAAGAATGATTTTACTGTTTGTTATACTCATTTCTGCACAACCTCACTTTAGGAAAAACAGATACATTCTTTGCTGGTCTATGCATCAACAACAGAATATTTAAATGAGGGTGCGTTTACACAGCAGGGCTTAACTCGAAATAAGCTATGGAAATTGAGCTACATCAATTGCGTAGCTTATTTTGAAATAGCTTACTTCGAAATTCAGAGGATCTACGCAGCACTTATTTTGAAGTAGAGCACTCTTCCTCTGACTTCCCTTACTCCTTGTACAATGAGGTTACAGGAGTCGGAGTAAAAAGTCCTCCAGCTTGACAAGATTTCGACATAATTTCGAAATAACTGCCTGTTGTGTAGACATGGACTAAGTTATTTCGAAATAATGTCACTGAGTAGACGTACCCTAAGTTCCAGTTGTAGGATCAGTCCCCCAATTGCACTTCTGCAAACCTATTAATTTTGGTGGAACCACATAAATGTCTAAAAAGGATATAACATGAGGCCAGTGGGGCTGCACAGGTATGACTGAGGACACTTGACCTTTCCTATGGGTTATGATGCAGTAGCCTGAACACAAGGGTGGATTTTTGGGAGGGCAGTTGGGGGAAGCAGTCATGCACACTGGGGCTACATCTAGACTGCAGGCTTCTTTTGGAAGAAGCTTTTCTGGAAGAGATCTTCCAAAAAAAGTCTTCCGAAAGAGAGCATCCATACTGCGAAAGCACATTGAAAAAGTGATCTGCTTTTTCAACCATTCAGTGTGGACGCTATCTCGCATTTAAGCTGTGATTACTATGGACGGAGTAGCCACCAGTGCTTCTTCCTCTTTCTTCAAAAGAATTCCCTCTTCCCCGTCCACTCACGCCTTTTTCCGAAAGAGCTCTTTCAGAAAAAGGTTTCTTCCTCGTAGAAAGAGGTTTACGAAGACTAGACTGTTGGGCCCAATGGGTAGTGATCAACAGCTCAATGTCAGGTTGGCGGTTGGTTTCTAGCGGAGTGCCCCAAGGATCTGTTCTTGGACTGGTTTTGTTCAACATCTTTATTAATGACCTGGATGAGGGGATGGATTGCACCCTCAGCAAGTTTGCAGATGACACTAAGCTAGGGGGAGAGGTAGACACACTGGAGGGCAGGGATAGGGTCCAGAGTGACCTGGATAGATTAGAGGATTGGGCCAAAAGAAATCTGATGAGGTTCAACAAGGACAAGTGCAGAGTCCAGCACTTGGGACGGAAGAATCCCAAGCACTGTTACAGGCTGGGGACCGAATGGCTAAGTAGCAGTTCTGAAGAAAAGGACCTGGGGATTACAGTGGATGAGAAATTGGATATGAGTCAACAGTGTGCCCTTGTAGCCAAGAAGGCTAATGGCATATTGGGGTGCATTAGGAGGAGCACTGCCAGCAGATCCAGAGAAGTGATTATTCCCCTTTATTCGGCTCTGGTGAGGCCACATCTAGAATACTGTGTCCAGTTCTGGGTCGCCCACTATAGAAAGGATGTGGATGCATTGGAGAGGGTCCAGCGGAGGGCGACCAAAATGATTAGGGGGCTGGAGCACATAACCTATGAGGAGAGACTGAAGGATTTGGGTTTGTTTAGTCTGCAGAAGAGAAGAGTGAGGGGGGGATATGATAGCAGCGTTCAACTTCCTGAAGGGAGGTGCCAAAGAGGCCGGAGAAAGGCTGTTCATATTAGTGATGGATGGCAGAACAAGGAACAATGGTCTCAGGTTACAGTGGGAAAGGTCTAAGTTGGATATTAGGAAAAACTATTTCACTAGGAGGGTGGTGAAGGAATGGGTTACCTAGGGAGGTGGTGGAATCTCCATCTCTAGAGGTGTTTAAGTCTCAGCTTGACAAAGCCCTGGCTGGGTTGATTTAGTTGGGATTGGTCCTGCCTTAGGCAGGGTGCTGGACTTGATGACCACTTGAGGTCTCTTCCAGCTCTATGATTCAATGTCAGAAAAACCCCTCTGTTCTTTCAATTTTTTTTCCCGAAAGAACGCGATTGCAGTGTGGACGTTAAGTGAAGTTTTTTCAGAAAAACGGTGTAAACATAGCCTGGGACACGGCTTGCTTTTCTTTCTGTGATGGTGAGCCATTCAGTCTTTGTTTAATCCTGAGCACCATCAGCTCAGGATTAAACAAAGACTGTGAATGGCTAGTTAACTACAAAAGCAGCTTCTCCTCTCTTGGTATTCACACCTCCAGATCAGCTGCTAGAAGTGGGCCTCATTCTCCCTGATTGAATTAACTTCGTCATCTCTAGCCTGATTCTGGCCTGCATATTTATACCTGCCTCTGGATATTTCCACTACATGCATCTGACGAAGTGTGTCTTTGCCCACAAAAGCTTATGCTCCTATACATCTGTTAGTCTATAAGGTGCTACAGCACTTCTTGTCGCTTTTGCAGATCCAGACTAACACGGCTACCCCTCTGATACCCTTGCCTGAAAGATCCTAGCTTGACCTTCAGATCCCAAGTTGAGTTTGTAGGATGAGCACTTGGAAAAATCTTTTTAATTGTTTCCTGAGCAAATCTGATATGAAAATCACTTTTCAGAGTTAAGCTGCTCTTTAAGTTCACGAACAATACTGCACAGGCTGCAAAATCTCATGGTAAGATCCAGTTAATGAGTGTTTTAAATTGTTCTTTTTGAGAATTAAAGATAGATTGAAGATTGTTTGTTGCACTATTTTTATGGATTAATATGTGAATGCTATAATAAACTAGGAAAGGACAATAAAATAAGGGTATATGAAGGTGACAGATATAAAGAACTTTAACAAGGGAAATTAAAATTTTCCTGTAAACAGTCTACACTATGAGACAAATCAGACAAACTGGGAATGGATTACATCTGTACAAGAGAGAAGACTGAGAATTTTGAGATCGTTTTGAGATTGTTTCAAAGCTTTATGATTCATCATGCCCTTAATCAGATAATTATCTAACAATCTATATTATGTAATAAATGTATTCTGTTGTCTAACCCTCTTCCTTCTCAGATCCTTACCTCTCTTTCTGTTAATATTTACCAAAAAAAATCCCTTTACTCCTTTAAAAGTCTTCTGTTTCTATGAGCGAATAGTCCCTGTACAACATGCATGGTTCTTGTGCTGTCCATGATTTACTCTACTTTATTTTAATGCTCCTGACTTCTACTATCCATTGTCATTTTGTTTGCAGTTGAATGGTTATCTTTGTGTTCCCCCCTTTTGTCTGAGGGTATGTCTAGACTGCAAGCATCTTTCGAAGGAAGCTTTTTTGGACGAGATCTTCTGAAGAAACTTCTTCCAAAAGAGAGCGTCCACACTGCCAAAGTGCATTGAAAAAGCAAGTCTGCTTTTTCAAAAGATAGCGTCCACAATAAACGGACGCTATCTCACATTTAAGCTGTGATTACTATGGATGGAGTTGGCACCAGGGCACCTGTGCTTTTTCCTCTTTCCTCTTCTTTTGAAAGAACTCCTTCTTTCCTGTCCACACATGCCTTTTTCTGAAAGAGCTCTTTCGGAAAAGGCATTTTTCCCAGTAGAATGAGGTTTCGCAATGTTGGAAAAACCCCTGCATTCTTTCGATTTTCTTTCGAAAGAACGCAATAGCAGTGTGGATGTAAGTGAAGTTTTTTCGGAAAAACAGCTGTTTTTCTGAAAAAAAAAACCACCGCAGTCTAGATGCACCTTTAGCTAGCTCAAACATTCTATCTTCTAGTTTACTGACCCTTTTACTTATTCTAGCACAAACTTTCTGTATTTAGCCTGCAGGTCTAGTTACCTCCCAAATCCTGTCTTCCACAAAATCTCCCATATTTAATTACTCAAATCAAGACAGGCCTACAAGAAGTACTATAATGTACTACTAAACCCAGAGATTTGTGCAGAGGGGACCTAGGGGAGATCAAAATTTCAATCCAGAAACAAATTTTACAAATCAACTCTATTTTTACAAAGGCCCAAACAAAAATTCTAGTTCTAAATCCTAGTTCTGGAGGGCTTTTTAAATCTCATTCTGGTCTCCCACTGACTTCACAGGGCATTGGACCAAGCCCTTAAAAATAACATATAAACAATTAGAAACAAAATTAGAGCAGTGCTAAGGTTTTTCATTCTAGATGTGAAGAGTATACATTTAAAATTATAAGGAAATGGGAACAGATTACAAAATTTATTTGTAATTCTATAAAATTTGTAACAAAATCTCAACATACTCAACTTTCATATTACAGCCAAATACAACTCTTATTTCCTGGAGTTGTAATTCAGCTTTTTGTGAAAGAATCTTCAATCATTATTTCAAAATAATTGTAAACATAGTATATATATTAAGAAGCTTTACAACAAATATTAGTGAGCAATGTAACAAAGAAAAACATTTTCAAACACTAATTTAGAAAATTTTCTTTTTTCATTTTTATTAACTAAGTGGGTTTGCAAATTAAACTAGTGGAAATTGCTTAATGTAGCCTTGCCCCTAAGGAAACATTTTACAGAGATTCAAAAAGGTATATATACTATATAAAGTATAACCACATTATTGTTTTATAAAAATACTCAACACTGGAAGGTAACAGAAAATGAAGTCATCTTGGGTAATATTCAGAAAATTCATTGGCTATGGAAGATGGTGTATTTTTGCTTTGCTTTTGAGCCCAAGATATTTTCATGTTCAATTTAGACATAGCTATCTCCCAAATTACATAGTACATACAATGGGGCGCAGGTGTTCCCCTTTAAGGAAACTGACTTCGGAAAAAACAATTTAATATAGAACTTGAAAAGAAAAATGTGAACAACAGAGCAAAACTGTGTGTCAACACTATGAAGCAGAAGCAATTAATATGCTGACATATATAGGGGTATGTCTACACTACCACCCTAGTTCGAACTAGGGTGGCTAAAGTAGGCATTCGAAGTTGCAAATGAAGCCCGGGATTTAAATATCCCGGGCTTCATTTGCATCTTGCCGGGCGGGCGCCATTTTTAAATCCCCTTAGGTCGAACTCCGTGCCCGCGGCTACACGCGGCACGGAGTAGGTAGTTCGAATTAGGATCTCTAATTCGAACTGCCGTTATTCCTCGTGGAACTAATTTGAACTAATCCTAATTCGAACTACCTACTCCGTGCCGCGTGTAGCCGTGGGCACGAAGTTCGACCTAAGGGGATTTAAAAATGGCGCCCGCCCGGCAAGATGCAAATGAAGCCCGGGATATTTAAATCCCGGGCTTCATTTGCAACTTCGAATGCCTACATTAGCCACCCTAGTTCGAACTAGGGTGGTAGTGTAGACATACCCTAAGAGATTTACATTTTGATAAAAAGCAAGTTTAATTTATTTACTCTTCTTCTTTAAATTCCTGTAATATAAAACATACCTGTCACAATTAGGTCCTACTCTATTGATTAATTTTTCCATAGCCTCCTCAGTCTCTCTCAGCTTTTCTTGTAGTTGTGTGAGCTCATAGTCAGCTGAAAAACAAACACAATCACTATCAGCTCTGAAAACATACTCCTCTAGTAGTATTACAGAATGGTTGTCTCAGCAAACACTTTATCAAGCCAAAACTTGATCTCTGAGGGATCTAAGAGGAGCAGATATATTTCAGTCTCCATAAAATTATAGGAAACATTTGCTTTCACTTCTCCAGTCATAATAAAAGGAGTAGAGAGGTTCCCAAAAGGCACAGAGACGTATAGAAAGCATCTTCTCAAATGGCTAACAAGCAACCACTTGATATGTGAACTGAAGTGATCCGATGATCTGAAATGATCTTATGTCATCAAGGAAATATATATTGTTATAATGCCTTGTTGTAAAATCAAGAGTTCTTCACCTATTAAATTCTTGTGAATAAAGATTCAAAGCCATTCAAGTTAACACATGTTCTGCTGTCAGATACCTGGCCCTTCATGGATGCAAGGATATAGAAAGACAGCTCAAGGAACTTGCACTTTAAGTTGGAGGCCCAACTTAAATGTATACCCCAAATTAAAAAACACAGCATGAGAACCAAAAAAGTACCACCATGGTTTAACAACCAGGTAAAAGAAGCAGATTCAGATAAAAAGACATCTTTTAAAAAGTGGAAGTCAAATCCTTGTGAGGAAAGTGGAAAGGAGCATAAACTTTGTCAAATTAAGTGTAAAAACATAATAAGAAAAGCCAAAAAGGAGTTTGAAGAACAGCTAGACAAAAACTCAAAAAGGAATAGCAAAATGTTTTTTAAGTACATCAGAAGCAGGAAGCCAGCTAAACAATCAGTGGGGCCCTTGGACAATAGAGATGCTAAAGGAGCACTTAAAGATGATAAAGTAATTGAGGAGAAGCTAAATGAATTCTTTTGCTTCAGTCTTCACAGCTGAGGATATTGGGGAGATTCCCAAACCTGAGCCATTCTTTTTGGTGACAAATCTGAGGAATTGTCCCAGTTTGAGGTGTCACTAGAGGAGGTTATGGAACAAATGGATAAACTTAACAGTAACAAGTCACTGGGACCAGATGGCATTCACCTAAGAGTTCTGAAAAAACTCAAATTGGAAATTGTGGAACAATTAACTGTGGTTTGTAACCTATCCTTTCAATCACCTTCCGTATCTAATGACCGGAAGATAGCTAACATCATGCCAATATTTAATAAGGGCTCTAGAGGTGATCCTGGCAATTATGGACAGTTAAGTCTAACATCAGTACTGGGCAAATGAGTTGAAACTATAGAAAAGAATAAAATTGTCAGACACATAGATGAACATAATATGTTGGGGAAAAGTCAACATGGTTTCTGTAAAGGGAAATCATGCCATACTAATCTACTAAAGTTCTTCGAGGGGGTCAACAAACAAGACTCTTAAGTAAAGTAAGTTGTTATGGGATAAGAGGGAAGGTTCTTTCATGGATTGATAACTGGCTAAAAGCCAGGAAACAAAGGGTAGGAATAAATGGTAAATTTTCTGAGTGGAGAGCGGTAACTCGTGGGGTTCCCCAAGGGTCTGTCTTGGGACCCATCATATTCAACTTATTTATAAATAATCTAAAAAAAGGGGGTAAACAGTGAGGGGGCAACATTTGCAGATGATACTAAACTGCTCAAGATAGTTAAGACCAAAGCAGACTGTGAAGAGCTTCAAAAAGATCTCACCAAACTAAGTGATTGGGCAACAAAATGGCAAATGAAATTAAATGTTGATAAATGTAAAGTAAGCACATTGGTAAAAATAATCCCAACTATCCATTCAATATGATGGGGACTAATTTGACTACAACTACTTAAGAGAGTGATTCTGGAGTCATTATGGACAGTTCTCTGAAAACATCCACTCAGTGTGCAGCGGCAGTAAAAAAAGCAAATAGAATATTAGGACTCATTTAAAAAGGGACAGAGAATAAGACAGAAAATATCTTATTGCCTTATTGCGTATGGTTGTGGTCGGCTCATCTCAGAAAAGATATATTGTAGCATTGGAGAAGATTCAGAAAAGGGCAACCAAAAAGGATTAGGGGTTTGGAACAGGTCCCATATGAAGAGGTATAAAAGACTTGGACTTTTCAGCTTAGAAAAGAGGAGACTAAGGAGGGATATGATAGAGGTCTATAAAATCATGACTGATGTGGAAAAAGGGAATAAGGAAAAGTTATTTACTTATTCCCACAATATAAGAACTAGGGGTCACCAAATTAAATTAATAGTTAGCAGGTTTAAAACAAACAAAAGGAAGTTTTTCTTCACTCAGTGCACAGTCAACCTCCATGAATCTATCTAGCTCTTTTTTGAACCCTGTTAAAGTTCTAGCCTTCACCACATCTGTTGGCAAGGAGTTCCACAGGTTGACTGTGTGCTGAGTGAATAAAAACTTCCTTTTGTTTGACCTCCCATTTGACTAGTGACAGATTCTTTAACTGCCAGGAGCTCAGTTTTGAACTGGAAAATCTGATTGAAAGGGGGACTGACCATGACTGGGCAGTATTACTGAGCAAACACCCAAATTTTGGTTATTGAGAGCAGGGAAAGTGGAAGGTGCCAGGCTATTACCTGCTAAGCCCTAGTCAGCCAAGTCTGTCCCCGACCTATGTTGGATGGCTGCAGCTCCCAGACACAGCTCAGCAGGCAAGCCCTTCTCTCTTGACCCAGATGTGTGGGATATGTGTCTGCAGAATAGCGAGGAAGCATAGGCACTGGGGAGAGGGAGGAAGAAAAGCAAATGGGGGGTGGCATCTCAGGGGAAGAGTTGGGACCTCAGTGGGGCAGAGGAGGTTCCGACACTCCTGTTGGAGTGTCCGATTTCTAATTACTACCAAGTTGCCAACCCTATTTAAAAATAAAGAGAAGAAAATAGAGGCAACAGATATTATTTATTCTATCATTAATATTGGTGATTCTATGCAGTATCATGATGTACATTTATGTCATGATTATCACAACAGTGTTATTTGAACCCTTTGATAACACTGGTCTACAATTTTTTAGAAGTCGTCTGCTTCAGAGATCAAATGTGCTATTTATTATGTATTTTGATGTGCTGAATTCAAATATGACAATTAAAACAACTGATTGGCTACTGTTTCCAAGATATTTAAGTTTTTACATTTTACGTCTATGTATATTGCGTAGATAGTAGAGTTTTAATCATAAATTGTAAACCTAGGTCTTTTCATGTGTTTATGGTTGCTTTACATGATAATATTTCACCTGTCCTGTTTATGTAACACTTTAAAAATCAGCAAAAGGGTTATATAAATAAAATTTATTATGAAACAAAAGGCAAAAAACTATTATGTATATAGTTTAGTCCTATTCAGTGTCTCCTTAGCGCTTCTTGGCTTGTCTCTTATATTCATTAAATGGAGCATCTCTTGTCACTGTCCAGCAATAGTCTGCAAGCATTGATGGGCTCCATTTGCCCTGATAGCGTTTCTCCATTGTTGCAATGTCCTGGTGAAATCGCTCGCCGTGCTCGTCGCTCACTGCTCCGCAGTTCAGTGGAAAAAAATCTAGATGAGAGTGCAAAAAATGTATCTTTAGTGACGTGTTGCAACCAAGGCTTTTGTATGCCTTGAGGAGGTTTTCCACCAACAACCTGTAGTTGTTTCCGAGAAAATGTATTGCCACTAACTAGAAGGCTTTCCATGCCGTCTTTTCCTTGCCACGCAGTGCATGGTCAAATGCATCATCTCGAAGAAGTTCACGAATCTGAGGACCAACAAAGACACCTTCCTTTATCTTAGCTCCACTTAACCTTGGAAATTTTCCACGGAGGTACTTGAAAGCTGCTTGTGTTTTGTCCATGGCCTTGACAAAGTTCTTCATCAGACCCAGCTTGATGTGTAAAGATGGTAACAAAATCTTCCTTGATTCAACAAGTGGTGGATGCTGAACACTTTTCCTCCCAGGCTCCAATGACTGTCGGAGTGGCCAATCTATCTTGATGTAGTGGGAATCTCTTGCACGACTATCCCATTCGCAGAGAAAACAGCAGTACTTTGTGTATCCAGTCTGCAGACCAAACAAGAGAGCAACAACCTTCAAATCGCCACAAAGCTGCCACTGATGTTGGTCATAGTTTATGCACCTCAAAAGTTGTTTCATGTTGTCATAGGTTTCCTTCATATGGACTGCATGACCAACTGGAATTGATGGCAAAACATTGCCATTATGCAGCAAAACAGCTTTAAGACTCATCTTCGATGAATCAATGAACAGTCTCCACTCATCTGGATCGTGAACGATGTTGAGGGCTGCCATCACACCATCGATGTTGTTGCAGGCTACAAGATCACCTTCCATGAAGAAGAATGGGACAAGATCCTTTTGACGGTCACGGAACATGGAAACCCTAACATCACCTGCCAGGAGATTCCACTGCTGTAGTCTGGAGCCCAACAGCTCTGCCTTACTCTTGGGTAGTTCCAAATCCCTGACAAGGTCATTCAGTTCACCTTGTGTTATGAGGTGTGGTTCAGAGGAGGAGAATGGGAGAAAATGTGGGTCCTGTGACATTGATGGTTCAGGACCAGAAGTTTCATCCTCTTCTTCTTCCTCGTCTGACTCAAGTGAGAATGATTCTGGTGCATCAGGAACTGGCAGTCCTTCTCCGTGGGGTACTGGGCGTATAGCTGATGGAATGTTTGGATAATGCACGGTCCACTTTTTCTTCTTTGACACACCTTTCCCAACTGGAGGCACCATGCAGAAGTAACAATTGCTGGTATGATCTGTTGGCTCTCTCCAAATCATTGGCACTGCAAAAGGCATAGATTTCCTTTTCCTGTTCAACCACTGGCAAAGATTTGTTGCACAAGTGTTGCAGCATATGTGTGGGGCCCACCTCTTGTCCTGATCTCCAATTTTGCAGCCAAAATAAAGGTGATAGGTTTTCTTAACCATAGTGGTTATACTGCGCTTTTGTGATGCAAAAGTCACTTCACCACAAACATAGCAGAAGTTATCTGCACTGTTCACACAAGTACGGGGCATCTCTGCTCACTTTGGCTAAACAGCAATGTGTCCCTTTGCAAAATCAAACACTGACAAATAAGAGAGCACGACACTGTATGATTTCTAGAGCTGATATAGGGCAATTTGTTCAGCAGAGTGATGTAAGCTTCGTTATGATTGCATCATCCATGACTTCTAGGAATAACATGATGCAATTCATATAATGTATGACGCAATACCAGCTTCAGATTGCATCATTCATTGTTTTGCCAAAAAGCAAGTACTGTCCAAACCCAGTCATAGATTTATTCATAGATCCAGTCAAAGATGTATTTTAGTCATTTCTGGTTTAAATTGAGATTGTTAGGACAATGGCGGGCCCAGAAGGAGGCCAAGGCAGGAGAGGTATGGAAAAGTTAAATTTCCTTTCGGCCCCTGGATGGCTTATAGTCCTATCCGCCCCCCCCTTTATTTCCCCCACAGCTGTATGATAAGATAAAAATATGGTCTGGCTTGCACATTCCTGTTTGTCAGGGAGCCATAGATCAGTAAGTGAGGAGGCGGGTTCTGCGAGACGAAACGTTTACACCACTGTATAAAGATTGCTTGTTATGAACATTCGGGGTGCCTCTTCCTCTGGCATGAGTCGAGGAGAGCACCCGCTCAGCTGATCGATAAATAAAGAACTTGGTATCTGTCCTCTTGCTTTCCGTGCCTCCTTGGGGTAATTGAGTGGCTCCAGGGAGAAACGAGCCCGTTTGGCTAACAAGATCCCTTCCCTTTATAACTCACTTATCCTCCGCCATTCCCAAGTCAAGGGTCGTATATACTGACCCAATAGCATATCTTAAAAAACTAGAGCCAATCAACAATTTTATGCATCATTTTCGTTCTCAGTGACCCAGAATTAGTAAAGTTTGACTACATTTATTTCAGAAGCATTTTGGCTGTAGAGCAGTGTAACATTGTCTTTGTAACACTCTATCAAGTATTTGTTTTCTATTACAATCTAGCCAACTGAATAAAGTGTCTTTAAATGTTATTACAAACAAGTGCTCACCTGAGTTTTAAAGCTAATGTATTAAATTCTCCAACAAGTGTGTATATTTAAAAACAGATTTGTTATTTATATTGTGACCATTCAACTTGGGGAAAAAGAAATAACAAGAGCTGGGAGGGAGTCGGCTGTTTCAAACCTGTCAGCTATTTAAACAGTGTGGCAATGGGAAGAGAATGTTACAGACGGCCTGGTAACTGCCCAGAACATTCACATTAAGAAAAGGCATTTAGCTGGGAGAACTTTGCTTCTCAGCTTTTAACATTCTCACTTAGACTGAAAGCTCTTTTTGGAGCTAGATCCATTAAAAAAAGTATTTGGCCTTTCAGCATTTTGGTCTGATATAAAAATTCAGTGAAGTCAGCAGAAACTCCCATTCCTTTCAATGACCTTTGGATCAAGCCCATACTCAACAGACTCAGTAGCTAAAGTTTGTTCAATGGTTTGAAGGTGTAAAATGCTACCATAAACCAGCGCTGCTATTATTCTAAATAGGCAAGGTGGAAAAATATTTTATTTACTGCAACTTTAAATGATGAAGTTTACTTTGTTATAAGTTTGATTGACAGGTTTCATAAGTGATCATTAGGGACTTGGCAAATTCCTTCCATGCTTAAGGGGAGCTGGAAACACCTCTTTCTATTGTTACCCCCCAATCATGCAATTTGCTGAGTCTGTGTGGAATGCCCAATTAACTTTATTTTGCCTATAGGCAATAATTTTTAGTGGCACTTTGCTGTCAAGTGGATGGAGGACTTTGTACTTTGCATTCTATATTGTATTATTTGTTGCTTTGTTGATGGAGTGTCCTTTATACTACTAATGAGCACCGGCAACATGATGGTGCTTTATTTTTTTTTAATTCTCCTTACATTATTGATGCAAGTGAAACAAATGAAGAGAACAGACATTTTTTGTACCATGTTGTGTCACTCCCATCCTTTACACATTTCACCTTTTATTGTAAATATCTCAAGTCTTTAAAGTTTTGATTTTACACATTAATTTATAAAGTGATGGAGGAGTCACCTGCTTTATAACATCTGCGTTATTTCAACAGCAGCACATAAGATAATGTTTGCTGCTGTATATTCCTATCTGAACAAATTCTGAGAAACGAGGGGTTAAAACTCTAACATTAATTTCATATGGAACAGCAGTTTTACTATGTGTCCAGAAGACAATGACACTGTAAACGGTTATGTGGGTAATTTCTAGGCACCTTGGAAATAATACTTACTGATTTTCCTATTCATGTTTCCAGGGATAGCAGCAGGAGATTTCCGCTCCACTGTAGTGGTTTTTCCCTTGGAAGAGAGCTGTAAGTGGAAAAAATTATTATTGTAAAAGTTACAGAACAGCAGTACAGAAACTCAAAATGCATCAAAGCAAGAAAAGGAGAGAAAGCTAAAATTATACTAGACATTAAACATGAAAAATACCACCAGAGGAAAAAAAAACAGACAAAGATCATGAAAGAAATTACGGAAACCTTGCTAACCAAAACCTGCTATCATGTATTTATAACCAATGATTTTTTAAAACCAGAATTAAGGATTAACTGATAAATACCACATTTACATTTTAAAAATATGAATATTACTCCAAATGGCCCAGTCCTATATTCCATCTGTATACAGAGCACCCACTACTACAAGAGGCTTTGCTCGGGGCAAAACTGGCTCTTCAAAATACTGGGGGAAGGAGAGAGGGGAGAATTCATTCTAACCCATTTGACTCTCTCTCAGCCAAAACCTTTCTGCCATTTACGTACTTCACTGGCTTTGTACTAACACTGACAGAAACACAGATGTAATCAGGATCTACCAAAAAGCGATATGCTCTTAAGTCACTGCCTTTCATCTGTATGAGGTTAGATGCCGTTGAACTGTGCTTAAGCAGCCCAGCCAACATACCTTTCATTGCCTGCAAAAGCACTTCTGCTCTTCTGAACATGGGGCTCTCCAGAGCAGAAACTACCAATTGTTCTGAGCCATGGTTCAGCACCTAGCTTACCCCTTGTTCTATGGGGAGAAGCAAGTGACACAAGTCCTTTATGCATGGAAACTGGTTTCTCTCTCATGCAGGCTGGCACAGTGAGTGACTGGAATCAAGGCAATGTCTATTTCAGCTCACCTGCTCCCTGCCAGTCTGGATGGGAAAGGATGTAACAGCCACAGAGTCTGCTCTCACTCCCCATCTTGTAGCCTGTGATGAATGTAGCCTATATTAGGGTCGCCTTACACCTACTGTATGATCACGTAGTATGAGCCACGATTTTCTCCAGTTTAAGTGTATGTGGGTAAATATTAGGCATTTCTGCGTAACAAGTATCCATAAAAAGTACAAGCTACCTGAGACGTATTTAATTTTTTTTAAACTTCTCTTTGGGCCAGAACTTCAGCTAGGAGAATTCCAGGGAAGTCAATGCAGCACTGCTGATTTACACCAGCTAATGTTGTTTTCTTTAATTAATTAAAAATAGATTTAACTATTTCTCTCAGACGTTGTGGAGAAAAAAAAGTGTAATCCAACTTAAAAATAGTGGGAACTAAATTATAGAAAGACCCTTGATGCAATTTAAGTATCAGATCTATACTGAACCAGCAAAGGCTGCATTGTCACACCCCAACTGCTATTTTTAGCAAGCTAGCATGAGTACATCTACACGAGCTTGAAGTTACACCCACGGCTGTAATGTAGACATATCCTTACTTACAGTATTTGCTATTGTAAAAGCTATCATGCAGAATATTGCCCATTTGTCGCTATTCCATAAATTGCTGACTCACTAATTTGTATCTTCTTCTGCGCTGGGTTGAACTAAAGATATTTTTGTCTAAATGATTTTTAAAAACAAACACAAACTTAGAATTTTCAGATTTCATGGGATGCATTAATGTTTTAAAGACAGATATTTATTCTTACCTTAAACAGAATGTACAGTATGTATAAAAGGATTCCAAATCCATAGATAGGTATGATCTGCCCCACGAGACCTCTCCCACTGCCACTTCCTCCTCCACTACCCTTGGCCTTAGCAACTGCCTCTGCCAGGTGAGACCTTGGAAAATGAGCACCAGAAGACCTGCCCTCAGGGGATACCTGGTGATGCATCATTGGAGGAAAATGACTTGTCTTCCCTGAAAAACACATTGAAGATTTTTCTTCTGTTATTTTGTATACATTCTTATGGAAGTGAAATAGTTTGCATGGATGGCTTCATCTCTGTGTTTTTAAGTATCACATTTGCATCACTGAAAGGGGGTAGCTTGCTAAAGATAAAATTGTGAATTATCTTTCCAATAATTCTCTGTGCAATATTGTCAAACAGGTAATCATAATTTCTGTCCTCATGTTACAGGTGAGAAAATAGAGATATGAATATAAAATAAGAACTGAGATAGACTGATAGATAACTTGTCCAAGGCCACGAGGAAGTCAAGGTCAGCGACTGCATTAGAAATCAGAAATTCTACTTCTGGTTCTGAGCTCAAGAGGCAACTAAACACACATCTTTCCTGGGACAGGCCTAATTGTGCAGCAGAATCTGTTAGTGTAGATGCAGTATACAAGTACTTCAAGGAACCCTGCAGGAGTCCATAGTAGCAGATCCTGTTGCAGTATCAGAGGGGTAGCCGTGTTAGTTTGAATCTGCATAAACAACTAGAAGTCCTGTGGCACCTTATAGACTAACAGATTTATTGGAGCATAAGCTTTCATGGGCAAAGACCCACCTCATCAGATGTATCTGATGAAATGGGTCTTTGCTCACGAAAGCTTATGCTCCAATAAATCTGTTAGTCTATAAGGTGCCACAATTCTTCTCGTCGTTGTTGCAGAATTGTGATCTTATTTTGCACAGTAAACTATACTGGATTATTTACAGCTCATGTAAGAAATTAGTATTTCTGATCTCATTTTAATTACTAACCTCTAATCCAAGGAAGATGTAGGTTGCACGAAGAATAGACTTACAAAATTATTAATGGAGTGATAGACTCAAAGAGCAAGACAATGTGAGAATGGAAACAGTATAGACAGGACCCAATATATTCTGCTATCCCTCAGTCACAAAATATTGCTTTGCAATTCACATCTTGCTCCATAATTGGACTACAGAATCTATTTTCACTATTTAAGAAAAAAACACATTTCTCATCTTCAGGGCTGGGGAGATAACCCTGAAAATGTGAATTTAGCATACATTAAGGAACTGATGCCTGCCTGTGCTTAGTTCTGCAAAGGTGAACTCATTTGCCTCAAGCAAGTTCCATGAATGGAATTTGGTATTTCTGTAAGATGTCACAGAATTCATCATTTTTGCCATGGATTTTGTCATTTTTCTGCATCAGAGGAGGCAGTGGAATGAAGGGTATTTCATGGAAATTGAATAAATTAACATTGCCACTGAATTAAGGGGTGGTTGGCCGGCCCCTGCATCCCATTTGGTCACACAAGACCGGGGGGGCCTTGAGTAAAGGTTATGGATTACAGTGAGTAGAAAGATTTTTAGTGGAAGTTACAGAATTATTTTAAAACTAATTAAGCCTTTATTTTAAAAGTTGCTGACTGAGCAGCAGGTGTTTTTTTAAAGAGTGCTGGGCATGAGTGTATCACTCACCAAAGAATTCTCAATCTAACACAGCTCTAACAGCCCTTTCACTTCCTATAGTCCATTTTATTGAATTATTAAAAGTGTACCTTGTAAGACATCTTATTTACAAGAGTCTTGTAGATACAGCAGGGATGTCTTGTAACAGGTTTCTGTGGAAACAATTAAGATTCCATACACAAAGCACTGCCACTTCAAGTGGGGAGTAAGCCACAGGAGCCGAAAAACTCATAGGAAACAGATCTCATTCACTAAAACGATCTTTTAAAAAAAGATCAGTTATGGGGTGGAGGGGACAGAAATGTGTGACACAAACAGAAGTATTTTTCAATTGATAATTTTTCTACCTTTCCAAGGAAGCTTTGACCACGCTTTAAAAACTTTAATTTACATAAAGAAATAAACTTAGACCTAAATGGACACTGGCAACTTGAAATCTAGTCATTTAAAAAAAAAAAAAGGAGCTGAAATAGATTCTGTCCTGGAGTTTCATTGTCTGTATTTATCATTTTAAAAATGACATTTTCTAATTTTTAAAAAAATGCTTCCCCATCCTTTTCCTTTACTTTGCAGAAAAAACCCACACAAACAGGAAATTGACTACACAAGCGAAAGTGAAATGATGGAGTGCAGAGTGCTGTCAAATCCACAATAAATAAAGAGAAATATATATAGATTTTTTTTCTCCAATCTCTTTCAGCACTAATAATCTTTGGTGCCAATAGTAGGTAAAAAATGACAGTAGTGCAGTGATTTCCAAGGTCACCATACTTCTTTAAAAGCTACAATTTCATTCCGAATGCGTCTACCTCAATTATTTAATCAATCACTAGGATCTTTCTACACAATAATATACAATCATTTTCTTTATGTTAAGTTCTATTAAAATCAGTGCACAAGTATTCTGTGTGTTGCAAAAGGAAGTCAGAGTTATAACAAAAAACAATGAAAAGTAGTTTTAAAAAGCAATATTCACAAATATATAACATAAAACATTACTTCATATTAGATATTAGATGCTTATAAAAGACCGTTTCCACACTAAGCACTTTTGTGGCAAGAAAATATAAACACATATGTATGTGCCCATCTCAATGGGAAAAAGATTTAAATTAACTGGATTAAAATAATTTAAAATATGCACAGAGCCAATATTTCAGCCCAATGCTACTTGAAACAGTTCCCTAAAAATTAGCTGTTTGTGAAAATTACAAGAAACCCACATACACTGGGGCTGTTACCAGTTTTTATTGCACTGTGTTATGTGAATTTAGTGCTTGTAAAAGATGCCTCATTGACATGACTAGAAAATGAAATCCTCTAACCACAGAACAGCTACAATTGACACTCTTCTAGTCTGAGCTTCCTCACCCAGCTCTGCCATGGGATGTAGTTCAGCTTCCATACTCATTCACTCCTTGACTTCTCTGAGGAGACTATCAACCAGACAATGTTACCATTGTACCGGGTTTTATCATATGGATAGTCATCCCTAGACAACTGGACTGAGACCACAAGATTTCAGAGGCTGCTGAGCATCCTACAGTAAAAAATTAAATTCACTACTGGGCAGGATACAAACCGATGACTGGTGAAAGGTTCTAGATTTCATTACCTCAGATGGATCCTTTCGGTTACACTATTCACATTACTATTCACATATTAATTTAATTTCTCCAGGTCCCTTTATGCCACCCAAGAGGGTGAATGAATATTTATTATTTGCATTGCCCCAGTACCACGCTACGGCTATGTCTATACTACAAACCTCTTGTGGAAGAGCAAATGAAAATGGAGTGCTCATTTGCATAAGGTCGCGCTTTCATTTGCATTTCCTCTTCCTTTCCCTTTTGCACAAGAGGTTTTTGCACAAAAAAGCGCTGTGTAGACAGCGCCTTTTTGCGCAAAAACCCTTTTTGCACAAGAGCCATTCTTCCTCAAAACCTATGCAAATGAGCGCTCAATTTGCATTTGCTCTTCCGCAAGAGGCTTGTAATATAGATGTAGCCTAAGTGATATACAAAAAACAACATATTGCACGTACCAATATCCAGTATCTGAATGAAAGGGCGGTGATGATGAATGTAAAGCAGATTAGAATGATAAGCATACATCTTGTAGTGCCACATCTTTGTTTGGAACTTGTCAATTGTTAGGTGTCCCATTTACCTTCTCTGTACCACCCATTATTTTGTATGCTTTGTTGAGGTTTTCTTTCTAAACTACTGTATCAATATTTTCAAGCACTCGTCAGATGGAAGTTCTTTATGTCTCTACTATTTTTCCTTGTCTGTCTTTGAAATGTCCTTGCTTCCTCACAGACACATGCAGAGCATTTGTTCTGAGACAGGTGACCATAAAGATCTCAACTGCCTGTGTGATGGTGTATCACTGGTTTCTCTAATGCAGTGTTTCTTAAACTGTGTTCTGCGGCACACCACTGTGTGAACAGAATTCAAAATGGCCACCCTTAAAGGGGCAGGCGACTTTTTTTTTTCTCTCAACTTTCCCCCAACCCTTTTTTTTCCCTGAATAACTTTTTCCCCGACTTTTTTTGCGGGGGGCTTGGTGTTCCTTATAAAAAAAATTGTTTGGTGTTTCTCAGTCTTAAAAAATTTAAGAAACACTGCTCTAATGGTATTATAACACTGTCACTATTTCCTATGCTATTCATTGTGCACTCCAACATCATTTTTTAGACTATGGTTGCACACTAGCAAGTTTTTGTTGAGCTATCTTCATTGATGCTTTCTTTCCTGAATGGTTGCACTTATTTTAGAACCCATCACCACGTAGGTGTACTTGGACCCTTTGGGCCTGTCAAGACTGTTCCTTACCCTGGCATGTCAAGTGAAGAAAGTGGGGGCCTGAAAGAGACTTTAAAAATATCTTGCCTTTATAGGCTTCTGCTTAAAAACTCCCCAAAGTCACAGATTCCCTGATCTTGGGTGGTATGCTGCCACACCCACATGAAAAAAACAAAACTTTCTTGAACCCAGGAAGATTCACTTGGGAAGTTCTTCTAGAAGAGTACCCCAAGCTATTTTACCACAAGAGAGCTTGGAGGAAAAAAAAAGAAAAACTAATCTCTGATAGCTGACCTCACAGCCTTTGGCTTGCATACATAGACCTTCTATTACCTTCCAGGACACAAGAATCAGATCATAGTCTTAAAAACAGTGATTTTATTAACCAAAGATATATCTGGTAAAGCATACTCGGTTGCTAGGTGTTATAAAGCCACTGAGAAAAAACAAATTAAAGAACAGAGAACTGCTTCCCTGGGATACAGTTTTAGGTACAGTGTATGGGGAGGAAGGGACGTGCACATGGACTCAGCACAGAGGAATTTAATCAAACTACAACAAAGAAAATAACCTGACTGCGTCTAATTAAACATTCACTTACATATCTGTATCTTCAAGGTCCTGTCCATTTCTAGGCATGGGTAATCCTGCCTGGTTCAATTCATCCCTCCACCGCCCTTCCCCCCCCGCCCCATTTAAACACTCTCTCTCTTTCACTTACACACACACACACACACACACACACACACACACACACACACACACAATTTCCTTTCAACTCAAATCTCAACAGTTTCTTTCCATTGGTTCTCCTGGTTACCTGCTTTTCTGGGATTAATCCTTTAGTTACTGAATGCTGCAATGTTTAAAAAAGGGTAGTACCACTCCCATCCATCACAGGGCCAAATTTAGAAGTGATGCCCTATGTGACGTTAGTTAGACCAGAGGCTTTCAACCTTTCCAGACTACTGAATCTCTTGTGAGGTCGGTCTTCTGGACCCCAAATTTCACCTTAAACTTCTTATCTACAAAATGAGACATAAAGGTACAAAAGTGTAAGAGCAACTATTGCTGAAGAATTGTTTACTGTCTCATTTTTACCACAATTATAAAACACTGTGATATAAATATTGTATTTACTTTTCAGCATACAATATATAGAGAAGTATAAACAAGCCCTGCTTTGAAATTTGTTTGTCCTGACTCTACTATTGCTTTTTAATTAACCTGTTGCAAAACTAGGCAATTTTCTAGATGAGTATTTGTTCCCTCTGCATACCCCCAGGGATGAGCATACCAGTTTGAGAACCACTGGATTAGATCATCAAGCTTAACATCTAGACAGACTCCATCAGATTCACTTAGTTCTGCTAGATTTACTTACACCTATTTTATGCTAACCTATTTCAAAAGGTTAATCTTTCCAGATGAGCACCAGTCAAGAGGATGCCAGAACAGTTCTTGATAGCTATTCTTACAGGCAGCAGGTAATAGAGGACTTCTGCCTTCCAGGATAATACTTTTCTTTTTTTTACACAAATCTAGAACTGAAGCACACAGCAGCTAAGTGATTTAAGATGCTGTGCCAGAGAACATAAATGAACCCAACCACTCCACACTATGAACAATCAAATAGTACTAATTAAACACACACAGTGCAGCACTAGGGACAAAAAGCCTCAGAGTCAGACTTTCCGAATGCAAGTTCTAGTATTGTGAGAAATCTAACTATATACTTATGCTTCTTTACACTTACAGTTTGCATTGTTGACATTTACGCTTTTTGTGGGTTTTTCACCATAGTGAGTAAAGAGCAAGCTGTTTTTCAATCAATTAAATTAGGAATTAAAAAAACAGTTCATTTCCCTCCCAGTTGCTACAATGTATTTTCTCATTTTGTCCATCCCAGTACTATATTTTATAAGCCAGGGTACTTCTATCACTTGCTTTTGAGTCCATTCAACAAACTAATGCACTTCACTATTCAGCAGTTTTTCCTGATATTTAATCTAAATTTTCCCTCCAGCCACCAAATCATTTTTATTGCTTTTCTCTGAACTCTCTCTAGTTTGCTGATATCTTTCTACTGGGAACTGAATGCATTATTCCAGGTAGTTAAGCCAAATAAAGATCATGGCCCCTGGGATACCTTTGCCTATATGAGGCCCAAATTATGTTAACCTTTTTCAAGCCACAAGCTGATATTTAAATCACTGATCACTAACCAACCTCTGTCTATTTTCTAAGTTTTCAACTCCCACTAGATTTGTGTTTTGCTTATTTTTCTTCACATGTGCTAGTTTACATTTTATTTCAATATGACTTGTTTTATTTCTTTGGCACAACTTACACCACTTAAGCTGTTGCTAACTCTTAAAGCAATAATGAGGACACAACTATGTACACTTTTGATATAAGCAACCAGTGTAAGTTCTCCTCAGGATATACTGAAAACAGCATCAGGTATTTATTATATAAATCCTGCTTATGACTGCTTTTTAGAAAAGGGACCTTGCTGTGTTCTTAGACATTTAAAGTTGGGAAAAAACAATCCAATTTAGGAATATGCCTTATGAAATTGCCACCAGATGACACATTTAATAAGATTAAACAAAAATTGAACAATGGAAGAAGGAGCAGGATGGAAAGAAGGGATAAAGGACAAGATAGTTATCTTAAACAGAAAAAGTTCTTTATCTGGAAACCTCCCTGACTGAAGGAAATTCAAATGCTAAGTGTGTCAGATCCAGTTGCTCAAAAGACTGAACCAAAAAAGAAAGATGATTTTATGATTCAGAATTTTTAACATGGAATTAACTGAAAATTGACTGCAAATCCATTGCTTGGGAATGTTTGTCATATAGACATCAATGTATAATTTAATTATTTTAAACATATATTAAACATATTAATTTAGTTCACTGTTGATTATTGTAGCAGAAATACAGTTTCCATGTCCTTTAGTCTCCCCATGAAAACTTCATAAGAAAATAAGAATGGCCATATTAGGTCAGACCAAAGGTCCATCCAGCCCAGTATCCTGTCTGCCGACAGTGGCCAATGCCAGGTGCCCCAGAGGGAGTGAACTGATTAGGTAATGATCAAGCAATCTCTCTCCTGCCATCCATCTCCACCCTCAGACAAACAGAGGCTAGGCACACCATTCCTTACCCATCCTGCCTAATGATGTCAGATCCAGTTGCTCTTGTCCTTTACCTCTTCTATCATGCAGTTATGCATTATCAATTAAAAAAATAAATCCCTGTGAAAAAAGGAAGTGTGAAAACCAGCAGAGTTAATAAGGAATTATTTTGGGGAAGTTCTATGGCCCAGTGTTACACAGGTCAGACTAGATGATCATATTGGTCCCTTTTGGCCTCAGTGTCTGTGAAACCATTACTGAAACTGCTGTACTGATTATATGATTCAGTTTCATATTTAACTCCGCAAAAACCTCCATTTTAAGATATGTCGTTGGGGGGGGAGGGGACGGGGGTTGTTTTTAATAAACAGTAAATTAAATGAATCCATGTAACAAAATACATAGGATACAATATAGAGGGCTATATTTTAAAGTAATTTTTAAGCATCAATATAGGCTTTATTTCTTTTCCCTAACCAATATCTTTTAGCCTTTTGCATAATGGCAAAGTGGACATCAAATATACGACACCCATGGGGCCTAAGCCCTACTGCTATGTGGCTTATTGCTTTCTTAAATGAAAAAAAATACTTCTGAACACAGCTTTAGCGTTACACTAGCTGACATACCCATACTAAGTTATAGACTTGTCTGATAACTCACTCTTGAATAATGTTAGATTTTAACAAATAGCAGAAAACTTTATGCATGTTTTATTCAGACTAAAGTTGGGGCATTTCCTTTAAGTTTAAAAATGACATTATTTTATTCAACTTCAAAAGTATTTAAACACTATTCGCTCAAGAGGACAACTAGAGACAAGAAAATGAATCATGGTTATTTAATTGATATTTACTTTATTTTTTCATAAAAATATTAAGAGCTTGGTCTAGTAACAACTGCAATGAAACTGCTGCCATGAAATTGAGAAATGGATCATATACTCTAAACTGAAGTTGTGCAACAGAGGTTACATCCTCATCAGTGTAAGGCATCTGGTTTCAGTCCTACAGGCTGCTTAGCATTGTCCATGATTCACCACAACTTAAAAATTCATGCTTAAATTTAAGAATGAGAACCTACTCAAGTCAAGTACTTTTTGCCTAAATATACCCTAAACGAAGCAGGTTGGCTTAAAGTACGCCATCCAGCTACGCAAAATGGTGTAGCTGAATTCAGCTTTCCTTAAGCCACACGGCTGCAGCAGCTACACTGCTGGAGGCTGACAGGAGCATACGCTCCTGTTGGCTTCCCTTACTCCTCGCAGAATGAGGAGTACAAGACGCCAGCGGGGGCTGCTCTCAGCGTTCGATTTTGGGGTCTATACTAGATCTGCTAAATTGAACGTTAGAAGATCAACCTCTGGAGTGTCGATCTTCCCTGTAGTGTATACATGCCCTAAGTACTGTGATGGCATGGAGGCAGAGAACTCTGCACTTTGTGAGATTGAGTCATTAATGTGCTACCCCAAAAGAGAGAGACATTTAAGCATGTTTTATCTTCCATGTTGAAAGTGAAATAACAAAACAACTGTACTAATCCTAATTATATGTCATGTAAAAATGTTTGTTATGAAAACCTGGTAAATTGGTAAAAAAAAAATCAGAAATAATATTGGAGTAGGAAACTAAACAATGTGATTCAAATAAACTTTTATTTCATATGACACTTCAAAAGCAAAATAAAAAACAAAAGAAAATCTCTTTCAAATACATGACAGAACACAGTGAATGAAGGATACTGTAATGTGATCTCCCTTGACATTTGTCTGAGCTACTACACACATTAATTAATAAAACTCAAATGGAACTTGGGACATCTGATTAAAAGGTATTTGGGATCAGAGATGGGAACACTGAACTATGACTTCGCCTCTGAAAATCCACGGTATACCAAAGATCTCTGAAATGAGAACAAGAAAAGGTGAGATGGAAAAAATATTTGGTGAATAATATATATACACAATATTTTTCATTTCAAAAGCCACCAACATATTTTATACAAGAATTGCACAAACAGCACCATTGAAATGAAAACAGCAATTGTGGGGGGAAAGAGCTGCAGCCAAAGTCACTATACAGTACTGTGGGGGATTTTTTGGCCAAGCAAACACATTCTTACAAAACAGTGCACCAAAATGGGGTCATTTCGACGTACAAGTCTGCAGATCCCATTGTACATTACACCCAAAGCTCACAGACAGCAGCAGAATCAATAGGTCCTATACCTCCTATGCCCTTGCAAGAGATTCAATGCCCATATGGAGATTTTTAAAGTTGATGGCATTACTTTAACCTCTCTCCTTCAGGACCCTTGCTAAAAATGTGGATAATGTTGCACAGGGATGTTGTGATAATCAAGAGTGTGTGTGTGTGTGTAAGATGCTTTGAAATCCTGGCACAGAAGGTAACTACACAAACACAAAGAATTATCTTCAGAGAGATAGACAAGTTAGTCTTTAAAGTGCTACCAGACTATTTGTTGTTGTTTTTAGTTTTTCCTGTTACAGACTAACAAAACATATAGATGGTATCATGTGGGTACAATCCACTTCTTCAGATGACCAGAGTGTTGGAAGCTCTGATTCTATGCCTCAAGCAGTAAATTAAACTTGGTATCTACGTTTCTATTACTACCTGTTAATGCAACGTGTAACTCAGTATGAGAATCTTGGACTTATAAACATTAGCCACTGAAATGCACAAAGTTTCCAACTGTATGCTCCCGAGACCTGGCCTTTTTGCCAGGTTTGTGCAACCATGAGGACTACAAGGCCTTGGTCCAAATCTAGGGCTCCTAAGCAGTAGGATAAAATGCTCCCAGTTGTGGCTGGCCCTGGGATCGGGCTAATCAGTCTAACTGAGCTTCCCTATGGTCGGATTCGGGAACAGAAGCGGCCGCCCTGCCCTGCACCTAAGAGAGACTCCAAGAGGAGGGTGGAAGCCCCGAGCGCAGGGTGGCAGCTGAGCAGCCCAAGTCCCATTAGGTATGCGAACGGTCGCCACGTCCCTGGAGGGCCCAGGCCCAGGGGAGGCCTCTTACCCTCGGGCGTCGCGCTGCCGGGCTCCTGCCTCCCGCCCCGGGACAGGAAGGTCCTAGGCAGGAGCAGGGAGACGCACAGCACCAGGCAGGAGACCATCGCCACCTTCCGGACGGTGGGATACGCCATAGCCACCCCCAACGGCCGCACACGACGGAGTCAACCCGCCCACCCCGCCGCCGACCAGAAACCGCGGCGCACAACCGGAACCGAGCCGGCTCCCGGCGCCACAACCGAGCTGCGTGACCCCTGACGTACTTCCGGCGCGTGCTGCGGCGGGGTAAGGCGTAAGCTCTGACTCCCCTTTCCTGGTCATTGGCCGATGACTGAGCGTGCGCGAGCGGCGGGAGCATGCGCATTAGCGGCTGGCGGCGCTGCTCTAACTGGGCGGGGTGAGCCTCTGCTGCTCCCGGGCCCGGGGGGCGGGGCGCGCTGGAGCCCCGCAGGACGGTGCTTTGGCCGGGGCGTTTCAAGAACAAAAGAAACGCGCCTCAAGCCCGGGCTCCCAGTCAGAGCTTCGTGGGGCCCGCCCGTCTGCTCCCGCGAGTCGCTGCTCTGCCCCGGGACGGGAGCCACTGTCCAGCGAGCAAATGCTCATGGGACAGTCCGCAGGCTGCTCGACTCCTCGCTCCCCGCACCTCCCCTCTGCTGCCTGATCAGAAGTGGGGCCCAGGGGAGGGTACTTCAAAGCGGCAGCACTATGTGGAGCCTGGGGCCAGAGCCCAGGCTCCATGCGCTTTGACACGCCCCCTGCAGCCCGCAGCATTGGCTTCAGGCTCTTCATGGCACTGTGGGGAGTCCAGCTGACCCTGGGCTTCACCTGGTGCTGTCACCTTTGAAGTGTAACAGACCCTAGGGGTGTTGCTATACTTCAAAGGCAGAGGTGCCCTATCGACTAATGGAATAGTCGATATAAAATGGATCAACTATTCGATGAGTTAATTAGCTGATATTTAACTTCTTTATCCCCAAAATCTAGCCTTCCTTTCCAGGAGAGCCAGTCCAGCTGGCCAACAAGCACCACCTCAGGACTGCAACCAAACTTCCCTCCTGCCAAGCAAAGCAGAGCTCTGTTCTTCCTAGTCAGCCCTTGTTTTAAAGCCCTGGTTTTGGCAGGTGTGGTGGAGCAGCTGGGTCTACAGCCATTCTCAAACCTTTTCATTGCTAGTGGAGAGCTGGTCTGCCTCCTCAACCCCTTCATTGCCTGTGTGGGATCTCTCTGGCTCATACAGGAAGCTGTGGGTTTTTCATTCCCTTAGCCTTATTTAGGTAGGGGAAATTATTTGGGTGTAAAGCAGGGGTGAGCAATAATTATTGAGGGCGTTTGTGTGTGTGTGTATAAAGCATTTCCTGTGAGTTGCTGGGCAGCCCTGGTTCTTTTTTCACTTCAGTAGGATTTTAGGAAGGACTCAACAATATGCAGGTGGCTTTGAGCTCCTTTCTGGAATGAGCCTTGTCTTCTCTTTTAGGCTATGTCTACACTGCCTCTTTTTTGAGGAAGAGGCAATGCAAATGAAGTGCTCGTTAGCAACTTCTCATGCTTCATTTGTATAATCTCTGCCCACAGCTTTTTGCACAAGAGGTTTTTGTGCAAAAACTAGCAGTGTAGACGGATCTATCTTGTGCAAAACCCCCCTTTTGCACAAGATTCTTATGCCTCAAAAAAACCTCTTGCGCAAAAAGCCTTCATTATGCAAATGAAGCATGAGAAGTTGCTAATGAGCGCTTCGTTAGCATACTCTCTGCTGGCAAAAGAGGCAGTGTAGACATAGCCTTAGAGAAGATAATAGAAGCATTCATTTTGCACATGCATATAATGCATGAGGACTATGTGAACAAAAACCTAAAACTGGGTATATCCGCTTAGATAAAAATGCTTCTAATTATTTTAGAATCCAGTAGAATATCTTGTAGCAAGTTTTTATTTAAAATTTACTAATTAGTCAACAATAACGTTATTGCCACTTATGTATATTCTATTTTTGGTGACAAAATATCCAACAAAGTTCTCAGTAGAATGTCAGTTCAAATTTTGAAAACACTATGGATCATAATTTTCAGAAGGAACGGTGCAAGGAAAAAGTGCAAGAAAATTATAGCAAGGAGTCATTTTGGATCTACTATTTACAAATATTTACAATACAGTACAATACAATTAATGTATTTATGTATTATGTAGGCTGAAATGAAAAGCAACTGGTTTTTCCTTTTGAAGATGTCCTATTTCATTTCAGCCTACCTGGACATAGTCTTAACAACCTTACTACATGCATCTTACTTCAAAGAGACTTTAACACCAGATTACAGAGGGAAACTTCAGAACTTTCTTTCAGCCTTAAATCTGGCACTTTACGAATGGGCCTTAACAAAGATGCTAATTACCTTAACCATTACAAAGATAGCTTCCCACTTATCACCCCTGATTAGCCATTCATTGACTCAAATAGCTATTCCCTCCCTCGCTCCCCCTCACCCCACCTTCTGTACTAAATCTGATTTGTCAGTTTAATAATGTGTTCACTTTTTTCATTGTATTCCTTTGGTATATATGGTCATGCCAATTCTCTTCCAGAATATGATCTGAGGAAGTGGATCTGGCCCACGAAAGCTCATAAACCATCTTGTTAGTCTTTAAAGTGCTACATAGTTTTTTCTTTTGTTTTAACAAGATCAGACTAACTCGGCTACCTCTCTATTACTGCTCTAGAACTGTTATTGTTACTAGCACGGCTGGAACTGCTATGGCAGAAAAAAAGAAGAAAAAGGGCTAATTTAGACAATGACTTGTTTCTTGGGGCCCTCAACACTGTGGGTAATTATTAAATCCTTCTGTGAGTGCATTTATTTAAATATAAAAGTCAGAAAAAGAAATGTGACAAGCAACACTAAAATCTTTTAAAAATCTGTCCCAACTACTAAAAGTGCCAAAAACTTTCTGGAATATATTTGGAGTGATGGGAGTTTTTTTCAGGAGGAACTCTGAAATCCGAAGATTAGAAATAATTCATAGGCTTGAGTTGCTATTGTGTAAATTGCTACAAATGTGTGTCATGCTACATTTCTAAAAAACTCTGCTTTTGTGCTACTACTAGGGTGAGAGAGTTCTGTGTTTATACTGGTTCTTTCTCAGAATCAGGCAGAAACTGTGACATGTCAAATGTAATGGTTTGGTATTTCCATTATATTTATATTGCACTAGATTGCTGTAGCTGAATTAGATTATTTTGCAGCGGGACTAGGTTGTGGCGACTATTTAACTGACTTTCCACAAGGGTATGTCTAGACTACATGGCTCCGTCGACGAAGCCATGTAGATGAGTTTACTAGACATAGCAAAATGAAGCGGCGATTTAAATAATCGCCGCTTCATTTACATCAAAATGGCCGCCGCGCTGTGCCGACGATCAGCTGATCGGCACAGCGGGGCAGTCTAGACGCGCTGCGGTCGACAAGGGAAGCCTTTGTCGACCACTCCAGTAAACCTCGTTTCAGGAGGCATACCCGAGTGGTCGACAAAGGCTTCCCTTGTCGACTGCGGCGCGCCTAGATTGCCCCGCTGTGCCGATCAGCTGATCGTCGGCACAGCGCGGCGGCCATTTTGATGTAAACGAAGCAGTGATTATTTAAATCGCCGCTTCATTTTGCTATGTCTAGTAAATTCATCTACATGGCTCCGTCGACGGAGCCATGTAGTCTAGACATACCCCAAGTGTTACTATACTAGTAATTGGATTTGAACTGAGAACAGAAGAACTGCTTTTCACTAAGGCCTACCAGACCAATATGAAGGCACAATCCTGAAAGGTCTCAAGTTACTAGGACTTCTGAACAGTTGGAGATCATTCTAAAAGTTCCAGTAATTGTTTTTACATAACACTTCACCTCTGGGAAGAGGGCAACCTTTATCTGATCTTCCATTGATGAGAGACCCTGTTTCCTGGGTTTGCTTTCCTGGTGAACTCCCTCACTAGCTCTTTGGAAAATTCTGGCATCCCCTGACTGAGGGCTGGCTACCCTGAGTCATCTCTCCAAGATGTTTCATGTATATGACAGAATGAATCCCTGCAGAAGCCACAGATGAGACTATCTGGGAAGGACAAGGAGAGCTGGTTATGACAGTCATGTGTTTGCTGCTACCGTCACAAAGATTGTATGGAGGATGGATTGGAAACCATACACTAGTAAGTTTTCCACTACTCACTTAGGTCCAGATTCTGCCACCCTCAATGTTAGAGTGAGGCCTTCTCTTTGTTTGTATTGAGACTGTCTTCTAGAGGTGTAGAATTTCATTGACTTCATAGCTACATCACACAGTCCAGGGATCAATTCTTGGTAATTCTTCTTTATCTCTGAAGATTAAAAGGTAATGTGCACTCAACGAAGTATTGTTTAAGCTTAATTAAAATGCAATACACCGAGATGATCTGTAGAATAAGTTTTTTGTGATTATGAATAAAAATATAGTATTTATACATTTTTCTGGGTGGGCATTTTCCATCTGAAATTAGGTAAACTTTGTGCAGTATTCCTGAAAATTATCAGCGTAACAGCATTGCGCAAGAGGGTTTTTCTTGCGCAAGAAGGGGCAGTGTAGACGCTCCTTCTGGCGCAAGAACCTCTTCCACAAAATGGCGGCTCATTAGATATGCAAATGAGGCTCGGCGATATTCCACGCTTAGCCTCATTTGCATATTTCTGGCGCAAAATTGCGCCAGTATAGACATGGTTCAAAGATTTCACACCATGGCTAACTTGTAACTTTTGATTTAAAAACTGTTGGAATTCTGTTTGTTTAGAGTTGAAGTGACCACGTTTCTATGAAGATGGAAGTAATGTCTTGTGTGATCAGTTGCCCAATCCCATTCCTAAGAATGTGGATAATTTAGAAACAATTCTTGAACAATAACAAATAAAAGACCGAAGATCAGAGCCAAAATCAATGGGGGAATCTTTCTGTTTACTTTAGTGGGCTTTGGATAAGGCCCTAAATCTGCAATTACTGGTAGTCATAGTGGAAATAAATAATTCAGCAAAACCTTTGACACAAATATACAATTTTGTATTGTTAATTACTTTGTATTATGACAAAAACAATGTTGAGACACTTCCCTTTCAAAGGCAGCTTTTATGCAGTTTTCCTTTTTGTACTTGAAAAAGTTGTAGCCATCCTACCAAACTGGATGACAGCTTTGTATGTTGAGCCACCACAAATACCTTCCTCAATGGTAATAAGCTGGCTATGATATCTTGTACTAATTTAGAAGAATCAGCTTACCAGAAGGTTGTTGTTTCCCAGGACAACAAGCCTTTGCCATTCCAGAAGCAGTCTCAAGTCAACTTAAACAGTATGTCACCACTATTTCCATTTTAACTCTTTTAGCACATGCACATGAGAGAGAGTGAGACTACCTATAATAGGACACAGAGGCAACTAGAAGAGCTGTAGCGCCTCCCGCTGCAATGAGTAACCGGCAAGAGCCAATTGCGCTATTAGCAGTCCTGTGAGTGTTACTGAGTCAGTGATGGTTAACATGGAAAATCAGGGGCTTCCTCTGCATTTTTCATGAATTTAACAGCATGAAACAGAGGGCAGTGTCGCTGTCTGCAAGTGGACTCTTTTTGACGTAAGTGGAAAGAATAGAACATTTCTGGCAAGGGTCACTTGTTTTCTAGCTTCTCCTTCCTTACTTCTCACAACAGAGAGGTATGGAAATACCCACTATGCTCCAGAACTCATTTTCCACATTGGATAATCAAATCCCCAGCCAGACTATGGAAGCACTTGTACAGTGACAACTAACACAGCATATGCTAGCTGTTGCAGCTCACATTGTAAGGAAAAAGAACAAGTTGGGTTCATTAGTACATCCAAAAAGGTTTTTCTGAAATAAGTGTTATTCTAGTTTATGTAGTTGGAGCAAGACTGTTGCTACACATTTTTTATCATGTTTTATTTAATATTTATTTAATACAGTCAGCAAATATCCAACAACTAGTAAGTGGAAGAACACTCAAACATAACAAAGAAAAAATATATTGGGAGGGATATCAGGACCAAGCTTTGGCTACATCTAGACTGCACTCTGAAGTCGAAAAAAGATACGTAATTTACGCTATGCAAATTGCATATTTTTTTAAATTTAATTTTGAAAGAGGCTATTTTGAAATTTGGCGCATCTACATGGCCCCAAATTTTGAAATGAAGTGCTCTTTTGAGCCATCCCTTATTCCTCAAAAAATGAGGTTTACAGGGATGGCAAAAGAGTGCATCCATTATTTCGAATTTTTTTTCAAAATACTGGACTCATTCCTTGGACATTCCTTGTTGCTATTTCAGGATATTTCTGGTATCCCAAAATAGCAATGCAGTCTAGATGTACCCTTTCTGACACCAAAATTATAGCTAGAAGAACAATCTTCCTACTTCACCCAAATACTCATTTATTTCAGTAAAAAATGTAGGTGCATGAGGTAGGTGGAATCAAACCCAAAGAGTGTTAGGGTCAGGGCTTATCCCTCGTGGGGTGCACAGCCTGGGACAAATCAGCTTGTATTTCTAATCTGCTGGGGGAATGCTCCCCTCCAGCTCCAACCAGGGCCTGCCCCCACTCCACCCCTTCCCCAATGTTCTGCCCTGCTTCTTTCCAGTCCCACCTCAACCCTTCTCTCCCCCCCCCCCCATGGTCTTCCTGTCCAGTTCCTCCCCTGAGCACACTGCTCCCTTGCTCCTCCCCCAGCACCTCCCGAAACCACAAAACAGCTGATCTGCCGGTTTGCACTGGGGGGAAGAGGGAGGTGCTGATCTGTGGTGCCTGCTGGGGGGGAGGAGGCATGGGTGGGCAGATGGAGAGGCATTGATAAGGGACTGCCTGATAGGTACTTCAGCCCTGGAGCACCCACAGAGTCAGCACCTGTGGCTGCCGCTTCCGAAGACTGAGCCCAAGTCTCGCACAACACACACACACTGAAGCGTGTTCCCTCCCTCCCATAACACAGGGCCCAGAACAGTTGTCCCAATTCACTGCACCCATAGGACAGCTTTGATTAGGGGCCCAATCCTACAGCCACTAAAGTCAGTGGAAAAGTTCCCATAAACTAAACTGAGAAGAGCATCTTGTCCGTATATACAAATATAGATATGGAAATAGGATCCTAGTCAAACAGAATGAGCAAACAAGATGAAAGTCTTGTAAATACATGTTATTGTATTTACTTTGCCTTCTGAGTATAAATATTACCCAATACAGAGTTTCATTACTATGAAGACACTGATTATTCCCACAACACTTTTATAAAGGGTTAACCTCATGAAGTGAGTTTTTTACGGTCGCTGTACATTGGATGTTGCTTGCCATCAAGGAGGTGTTTTTAAAGAAGTGACGTCTGCACAAGATTTGATATTTATCCATGAATCTGCTGTATTGTATGGTGTTCCAAGTATAGTTCTTATAGTTTTCAAAATAAAAGGATTTATGTGACAAAAAAACTTTCAGTTACTGTAATGTGTGCGTGTTGTGTATGTGTGCGCATATAATGGATATTTATAGTGATACTTCCAGCCATTAAGCCAAAATAGTTTGTCTCGAATATCTAAAATTACATTTTAATGCTTTTTTTTATTCTTTATTTCTTTTCTCTTCCTGACATTCACCCCATCCATTTTCTCCCTCTCTGTTGATCCTTGCTTTCCAGTCCTCCCAACACTTCCCAAATATTGGGTGAATACTGAAAACACAATCAAGAACATTTGTTCCCTTAAGATGCATGCATTTGTTTTGTTGTTTCATGCTTTTATTCATTTGCTGAAAATACTTATTTGGTATTTTTGTTTGCAGAAAAATTCATAGAAACAGAGTGTGCTAATACGTATGCAACACAAATATTTACACTCGATATTTGAATACTCATGCAAATATGTGTTTGCCCAAATGTTTTCTCCACAAAATACTTATTCAAGCCGTTTCTCTCTTCACTAAAGTTTCACTCATCCAACAAGCAGAAACACTTCCATGTGATTTGTGTCATCAGATAGCACAGCGTGAAGCAACAGTAATAACAAATAACACATGAACAATCTATCGGCTGGTATCTGATCATGTAAAACATTAATTGAATGTTCTTGAATAACAGCGAAATCCATACAAATCAAAGTTCAATTGTTGATCATTTGTGAACACGAACATGGTGTAAAATTAGTGAATGTTTCATTTCATCATATTTGACAGGGCACTTAAAAATCTGGGCCTAATTTTTCTCTCATTTATACCAGTTTAAATTTATACCAGTTTAAATTTAATACAAGTACACTGATGTAAATGTGACCTCAGTGAAAAAAGAACCAGGCTCAGTGTTTCCCAGTGGTTTGAGTTTCCTGGAGCGCTGTCTTTGGTCTGTAGTCAAGTACCAAAACTTACACAGATTTGAAAAAGGCAAAGCTAGCCAAGATGAGTGGCAGGGTAGAAAAGAAAAGTCCAAGTAAAGGGCTAAATTGGGCAGTTCTTACTAAGGCCAAACTCCTAGGAAAATCATGGAAGCCTTTACCAAGGCCAAATCATGGAGCAAGGACTCCAAAGCCCTTAAAAGCTGTGGAAATGATAACATTTGTGAATATGCTGCACCAGCACTGTTGCAGAGAAGCTCCCTAGCAGATTTCTGCAGCTCCTTTGTAAAGCCAGGATTGAGGGCTAGGTCCCTAAACCCCTTTCACGGAGTTACTTCTTCCCCATACTAAAGACTGAAAAATTTGGCCCCAAATAAGTAATGATATAGTTGCAAATTCCCTAGAGACTGCCTGCTTTTCTGATCCTGGAATAATGAGCCCAGGATCAGAAAAAAAAAGAGTGATGGAATTCTATGGGTAAAATATGACGCAGAATGAAGACAATGAGTGAAAATGGCTGGCTATGTTCTGGCAAGTAGTGAGGTAAGGACTTTCCCCTCTACCTTCTTTGCCAGTTTCCTTTGCTATGGTTAGTGGGCAGAGAGAAAACTCACAATTGAATTCCTTGGGCTCTTTTGTCACAAAAATAAGGAAAATAGTCTTCTGCCCCAATTAATTAAATAAATGGATATAAAGTCCTTGCTTAAATCATACTTTGCATATCCATAATCTCTGCACTACATTTTATGTATTCTTTACCCCTGGGTAAAAATTTGTGAGCATAAAAGTGCTTTCTCATATAATCTTGCTAAAGCACACTCTTGCCTATAAATATTCATACCACTGCCAAAACATTTGCAGGCTTTCCCCAAAGGTGAAATATGTGTAATGTACTTTGCCTTCCGGGTATAAATATTATCCAATACATTCTGGTTAATATGAATACACTAATTATTCTTGTAACCCTTTTAAAAAGGGTCATCCTCATGATGTGAATTTTAAAAAAATGTAATTACAGTAATTGGATACTTAATCTAATTAAAATTGGCTTTATCTTTAATGGGAATTTTTCTAAAGAGGCAGAATGACAATTGACTTTTTGATTATCACTGTTTTCCTTCAGCTAGAGGATGCATTTAGTACAGTAGAACACAGAGAACATGGCCTCTATACCATCTGCCCACCATGTCAACCTAGAGTTTTATCCATTATTGGCAAAACTTTCACTTTAAATTATAAGAAAAAAGAAACTTTAAGTTTTATGATAATATTGATTTTTCATTGTGGCTGAGGTACAGTTAATTAAAAGCATCCAGTTAGTGCTAACTATAACATAAAGCCTTTCTTAAAGGAAAGGGCTTATCTCATGGACAATAAGATAGAGCAGCTAGATGCTTCTCACAGGCCTCATTCCTGTGATTGGTTTGATGCAGATGTACCTCTGCCCTGTATGGTGCCCCAGTGACTTCAAAGAGTGCCCTGGCAAACCCCTGCAGGTATATGACATTTCACTGAAGTCAACAGGTCTCTGGGCACAGGAATCCTCCTGTATGGATTTAAATGTAGAACTGTGGCCATTGTTTGCACTGTGCTTTCTACAGGCATCTCCTCTGTAGGATGTGACTTTCCTGACTTAACGTGGTATGTGTAGGCGAGTCACATGGCTGTACAGGGGCAGCTGAGTTAGCGTTGTTATCCATGCATCCAAACTGTGAATGCTAATTTGTACTTGTGTGGCATTTGTACTTGCGTTGAAGACATAACGCTCTAAGGATGTTGACAGTGTAGCCAAGGAGTTTATTTCAGTGTCGGGCTAATGCTAATGGCTATATGTGAAAAGAACTGAAAGGGATCTGTCAAGATCTGCTGGAAGGCAGAAAAGAAAAATGAGTCCTCAAACTGTTTTGAATTTGTGGGGTAAAAAAATTCTTCTCGGAGGCTACATCCAGACAGCGGGGCTATTTTGGGATACTGGAAGTATCCCAAAATAGCAATTCCGCATCTTTTAATGCACCGGTTATTTTGAAATATATTTTGAAATAATAGACACACTATTCCAGCATCCCTGTAGCTCTCGTTCCATGAGGGTTAAGGGACTTGTTTAAATGGTGCTGTATAGACAGCGCCAAATTTCGAAATAAGCTACGCAATTTGCATAGCACAAATTGTGTGGCTTATTTTGAGGGAAAGGTGCTGTGCAAATGCACCTGGAGAGAGCTTGGAGACTAAACTAAAAGGAGAGAATGTCCTGAGCTAGGCCCTCCACCCACATGTGGAAGGAATCCAGGATTTATCCTGTATAGGAGTTTGAGGGAACAGGTAATGTTTTGTGACAATGCCAGATTCTCTGTCCCATGGCAGCCCCTTTGTGCTACTGAAAACCAGGAGCAACACCCTAGTAGGTGCAAAGCTGCCATTGCCCCATATGTGTACTAAGTCAGGGTGGTGAGGAGCAGGGCCAGAGCACACTGGACTCAGGCTGTCTCCATCTGGTGAGCAGTACCAGGGAAGACATCACCAACTAGCGGAGTGGGGATGCTTCAAAACTTAAACATTCTTGATGCTTAAAATGCCAGAGAACAATGGAGCTTTAAATGGCCCCTCCCATTGCTTGCTGCAGCCAGTGGTGTCTGTCCTCTAATTAGCTCATCCATCAAATTGAGACTGCAGTGTGGTTACGGTCACCTCACCTTATTTTATGATATGAGATTCTTTGCATTGCACTTCAATAAAATGTCTTTTCCTGAAGCCAGTATGGCCAGGATTCTGGTGGTTAAGCTCAGGGCTAAGCATTGCTGGACATTCTTGAGAGACAAGAACTGATGTAACAGCTTGAGCCCTCAGCCAGGAGATTGTCTGGGCGGGATCCAGGCCAAAAGGGAGGGGCAGGACAAGACACTTACAGTGGTCAGAGCAAAGACCATGATGGGTGCAAACTTAGTGATAAGGGGACTCTAAGAATTTGTTTCCTAAAATACGATCAGGGAGCACTCAGAGGTAGAAAAGACTCATTAAATCATTGTTATGCTCCCTGGGAAAGGCATGATATAGTCTCTCTCATGGGTGGCCCCAGACTGGAGTGCCCTCCTGTGACAGGCCATGACATAAATGTACCAGTTTCCCCTCCGTTCAGCCATAAAAAGAGAAGTCTTCTCACTATCTGATTAAATAGTGCTATTTTAAGGCATAATTTATTTGTGTACCCACACATAGAATAGTCCATAGAACCTGCATGGTAAAACCCCTTGCCCAAGTCCCACAATAAAACATACAAAAGTACCATGATTTCCATTTCCCCTCTCCAAGGGCATCACTTCCAGGTCATGCTCCCATTAGTCCACCAGCACACAGTTCCCTCTTCCTTTATACCTTCTTCCAGGGCTCCACTCTCCTGATTCATCTCATGGCTCTTCTGCCCAATGACCTAGCACTGGCTATTCAACTCAAGAAGTCAGGAAACCAGCCCCTCTGCTATAGTCTCAGGCAGTTTGCCTTTCCTTGATTCCTTTTTTCTATGGCCCATGTGCCTTCTCTTAATCTCAATTGGTAGATAGCCAACAAATCACAGGTGTACTAGACCCTGATCCCTCTTAAAGGACCAGTCACCCCGTGACATCATGCAGAGACATCATGCCTGCCTCTGATGTCCTGTATAAAATGCCTGGGAGAAGGTCATCACTCCCAGAAGTGCCTGCACTGTTCCAACCATACAATGCAAGCAAGATGTGACTGAGCGAATTGCCTGAAGACTTTTCTGTATGAGAAATCTCTCCAATCAACCCGAGAGGACTCTCCCGCTTCACCGAGAACTCAAGAGGGGGAAAAAATTCCAACTTCAGAAAAGAAACATCCTTCCTCATCCTCAGACAGGGCAAAGGCCAGGACATCTCAGGCCAGATCCCTGCCCCAGGCTCCGAGCTCCTCTAGAGCCAGCACTGCCAATAAGCCCGGCACCTCTGGCACCGTGCCAGCAAAACATAGCGCGCCACACAAATGGGCATATTCTGAACCCAGGCACAAGTCCTCGACACCGGCATCAACATCAGCACCAATGATGCTACTGCATGACACAGCACCGAGGACCACACCAAAACTGCCACTGAAGAGAGCATCAAAGCCTACCCATGTCGACATGCTGCCTCTGAGGGCACTGACACCGATGCTGTCTCCGGTACCGACAGCACCACCAATGGCACCCACTGAAGTGGCACTGAATAAGAGCGCACTAAGACATACCTCAGCACTGACCAAACTATCTCAGATGTTCAGTAGGCACCTCACTCACTGGCATCGTCAGCCCATTCAATCTACACCCCTGGATCACCAACACTCTCAATATCACTTAGTGAGGCAGACGCAGGACCACAAGCAGGTTCTCATCCCAACACTCCTCACTAACACAAAGACATCCTCCCTGGGAGTCGCGCTCATCCAAGTCCACCCATCTGCCTCCCTCTCCCCGCTGGTACGATCATCACTGGCCATACCAACCACCTCTATACCTGAACTAATGGTCCCCATGGGATGCATGGTCGGTTTACACGAACCACCACATTATGCCTTCAACTCCTGTAAAAAGTCCTGCCAAGTCTCCTCCACGTCAGACTTGTGATACTGCACCCACCTCACCTGAGCTACCACAGTCTGAAGAGGAAGAGCCCATGTCAGTGGAAGATGACAGATCCCCCCCATCACAACTCATTTTCATCCCCTGATGAAGAATCCTACAACCCCAACTCCTACAGACGATCTACAACATTTTCAGGAGTTATTCAAATGAGTAGCCAATGCACAGGTGATAAATCACCAAGAAGTACAGAAGAAACAACACAGGCTTCTTCACATCCTACATCCTTCTACATCCTCCAAGATAGCTCTCCCTGTGGATGAAGCCATTCTTGACCCGGCCAACACCATTCAGCAGAAACCCACCTCAATCATGCCTCAATCAATAATTATAAGAAATATTTTGTCCCTGCCGAGGGGACGGACTTTCTCTTTTCACATCTGCCTCCAAACTCCTTGGTGGTGGATGCTGTACATCACAAAGCCAAGTATCCCCAATTCCAGTCTACCCTCCAGGATAAAGACCATAAGCAGCTCGATATCCTCAGCAGAAAGGTCTACTCTTCAGCCATGTTATGACTGCATGTAGCCAATTATTCGGCACTCCTGGCTGACTATGACCTTGCCAGTTAGTCAAAACTGCAGGACCTCATGCAGTTCCTCCCAGAGCATAAGAATAAAAGAACGGCCATACCGGATCAGATCAATGGTCCATCTAGCCCAGTCTCCTGTCTGCCGACAGTGGCCAATGTCAGATGCCCCAGAGGGAGTGAACAGAATAGGGAATTTTCAAGCAATCCCTCTCCCAGGATATTAAGTTTTATTACATTATGGTCACTATTTCACAGTGTAACCCCTCTCCCGATATTGAGCAGAAGCATCCCCAGCTTCAATCCATAATGCAAGAGGGCCGCACTATCACCCGCATGGCACTCCAGGAAGCTCCGGATGTGGCAGATACCGTGGCACATAGCACTGCTTTGGCAATTGTGATGCACAGAGCTTCATGGCTCCAAGCCTCGGATATACCAAGGGAGCTCCAGCTTAAAGCAGAGGACCTTCCATTTGACAAGTCCCATTTATTTGCTAGTAAAACTGATGAGGTTTTACACTCTATGAATGACTAACAAACTACCCTGAGAACACTAGGGATGTATATGCCGCCTAATAAGTGTCAGAGATACAAATCCTACTCAAGACCATGGGAGTCATACAGGCAGTCCCACAGACCCTATGACTTTTGACAAAGACAGAGGCAACAAAAGCGCAGACCACAGCGTAAACATCAATCCAGCATGAACCAACTTTCCACATCTAAGTAGCAAATTTGAAGTTTTGGGCAAGGGTTCGAGCAACATGCCCACCTATACCACCTTCTACGCTGTCCATCCTTCAGTTTACCCATCGCCTACAGTGCATTTTTCCAATGATGGACCAAGATATCATCCGACTGATGGGTTCTAGAAATCATCAGTTTGGGTTACTCCATACCTTTCACATCGATTCCCATCCCTTTTCAGGGACCCCTCTCATGAGAACTTGCTAGAACTAGAACAGTTTAACATCTGCTGCAAATCGGAGCCATAGAACCAGTCTCTTTGGCCCATCAAGGAAGCAGGTTCTATTCAAAATACTTCCTCACAGAGAAGAAGATGGGGGGGGGGCGGTGAAGACCCATACTAGATCTCAGAAAATTCAACAAGTATGTAACAAATTGAAGATTCAAAATGGAAACATTAGCAACCACCACACCAGCATTAGAAAGTGGAGATTGATTCTCAGCCCTTGACCTCCAAGACACTTATTTTCATATAACTATTCATCCAGAGCACAGATGTGTCCTACATTTTATGGTAGGAACCAACCATTACCAATACCAGGTTCTCCCATTTGGGCTATCAACGGCACCAAGAGTCTTTTCCAAAATGCTGGCAGTAGAAGCAGCAAACCTCCATCACCCAGGAGTGATAATCTTTCCCTATTTAGACACCTGCCTTATCAAAGGCACATCCTACCAAGTTACTCGGGATATGGTCAACATGACTATTGCGCTACTACTCAGCCTTGGATTCTGTATCAATTATCAAAAATCCACATTGCAACCCACACAGACTCGAATTCATAGGAGCTTGACTAGATTCCATCACAACCAGAGCAACACTACCCGAACACAGGTTCAACTCACTGCCCTCATAAACACAGCACAAACTTCACCAGTTATGACAGTAAGCAGCTGTCTTCAAATACTTGGCCATATGTTGGCACATACGTTGTGAGACTAGCCAGACTCCATATGAGTTGCTTCCAAGCATGGCTGGCTATGGCTTACGTCCCCTCCAAGGACTCTATAAACAAAACAGCATACCACACCACATCCTATCTTTGCTACATTGGTGGACACAGCCGCACAACATGCTAGAGGGCGTTCCATTTCAACAACCTTTTCTGATGATTACCATAACTACAGATGCCTCCCTTATGGGTTGGGGAGCACACCTGGACTCCCATACATTGTACAGGGCAAATGGTCTTACCAAGAAAGCAGACTCCACATCAACCTCCTAGAATTAAGAGTAGTACATTATGCATACCATCATTTTCTTCCATATATCAAAGACAAGGCTATTCGCATCCTAACAGACAATACATCATGTATGTATTACATCAACCACCAGGGAGGAGCATGGTCCAGCTCCCTTTGTACTGAGGTGATGAAACTTTGGAACAGGTGTATACAGTACAAGATTACTATAGCGACGTACCTACCGGGAGTTCTCAATGTTATGGCAGACAATCTCAGCTACCTATTTTCAGACCAGCAGGAGTAGGACCTGGACACAACAGACCTCCAAGAAGTGTTCTCCAAGTGGGGTTAACCCAACATTGACCTCTTCGCGACCCTATCCAATTGCAAATGCTACCAGTTTTGCTCCACGGCAGGCCTGGGGAAGGGATCTCTAGGCAATGCATTTCTCCTCAGATGGGAAGACCCACTGCTCTATGCATTCCCACCACTACCCTTGATATATCGAGTAACTATGAAAATCCAACAGAACCAAGCATGGGTCGTACTAGTAGCACCTCTGGTTTCTGTACCTGCAATGATTGGCAATCTCCGCTCCTCATGCATTCCCACGATGTTACAACCTTCTATCCCAGCATCACAGCAGGACTCTCCATCCAGATCCGGTCACGCTTCACCTCAAGGCCTGATTCCTTCATGGCTCCATGCTTCTGAAACATCCTGCTCTGACAGGGTAAAACAAATACTAATCAATAGTCAACGAGATTCAGATGATCAGATGAATGTCCAAAGCAATAATGATAGCACTCATTACAACTTTGGAGTGTGTCTGGTTTCTCAAGGGTTCACAATAAACACTAATCCATCTGAATGGAAACAGGAGACATAATTTAGCAGCAGATCATTTCTATTACCTCAATTGTATACTATAATTAATTTTAACTACACATGTTCACATTGTATGTTTCCTTTCACCCACACCCACTTTGTATTGTAGGGAGAGGTGTTACAAAAACTACAAATATTTACAGTAGCCATTAAGTAAAACTGAACATTGAATCCAATTACAGGGGATGGAGTAACGTTTCTTGCAGTGCTCATAAGACCTCAGCCAGAAAAAAAAAAAAGTGAAAATGAATAAGGAAGACAGCACAGCACCAGGTACCGTTTTTCTACCAGGAAAACCTATACTTACAAATGGAAGAGATTCTCTATGTGGATACAGGAAAAATATAATTTCTCAGTCCCCCACCACTCCGCTACCAATCATATTGGACCACCTCCTGTGGGAACTGTGGGAATCAGCTCTCTCTTTTAGCTCAATAAAAGTCCACACAGCAGCAATTGCAGTGTTTCATGAACTGCTGGATGGGGTCTCTCTCTTTTCGCACCCCATGACTAAATGTTTCTTAGCAGGCCTACAAAACATGTTCCCCATAGTAAGACCACCAACCGCTTTGTGGGACCTCAACCACATCCTTAAGAGTTTCACAAAGCTGCCTTTTGAACCACTCGCCACATGTTCGTGGCTACATCTGTCGATGAAAGTAGCCTTCCTTGTAGTTATCACTTCCAGCAGATGGGGTGGGCAAGATGGCTGCTTTGATGGCAGATTCTCTTTATACGCTTTTCAGTAAGGACAAAGTCCCACTCTGACCTCACCCAACATTTCTCCCGAAAGTTCCCATACCCTTCCATATTAACAAACCTATACACTTCCCTGCATTCTATCCAAATCCACATGACGACGCAGTTCAAGTGGTGTTACATACCCTTGATGTCCGATGAGCAACTGCTTTTTATCTAGACAGGACTAAGTCCTGGAGGAAATCCACAAGACTTTTCATCTCCTTTGCCGAATGCTTGAAAGGACAAGTTGTCTCCTTGCAATGAATATCAAAATGGATCTCTTCTTGCATCCATACTTGTTACACCATTTATAACAAGCAACTGCCACCTGTTATCATGGCTCACTCTACCAGAGCGGAGGCGTCAACTACAGCCTTCCTCAACAATGTCCCACTTGGGGACCTCTGCAGAGCAGCAACCTGGTCCTCTGAACACACATTTGCCAGACACTAGGCTCTAACATCTGGCCCAATCCCAACAACATCAGCGGGACACACTGTCGTCTCTACTGTCTCTGAGACACGGCTCCAAAACCTGCCTCCATGAGACAGACACTGCTCTTCAGACACCTAGAGTGGAGTACCCACAGGGACATCACCTAGGACTCACCTTGTGCAGTAATGAGGGTTCTTCGAGATGGGTGTCCCCTCTCTCTTCCCCTACTTTGGAGCCTCCTTGGGGTACGTCCAAGGTAGAGAAAGAATGGAAATACCACACCGTGCACGCAGTCAACAGACACTAACAGCATGAGAAGACACTACTATGTGTGCGCGGCACAGCACAGCAGGGCACTGCTAGAAAAGATCTCCGATGGCTGGCACGAGGACACACCAGCACCTAGAGTGGAGATCCATAGGGGCACACATCTCGAAGAACCCTCATTACTGCACAAGGTGAGTAACGCTCTCTTTTGTATTAACAAATAAGTCAGCAGCTATTTTACTTCCTTGGCTATTAAAAATTAACCCCCTCTTCCAGTGTCTTCTTCACAGAAACCTAGAAAATGTGCAAAGCTGCAGTTTCCCCAGAAGATGGCAGTCCCAGTACAGAAAACCACTAAGCAGTGGAGCCTCTGAAGGAAATTGTTTTGTAACTTGTCAGCTCAGAATTGATGTATAACAGGTTTTAAATATTTTTTAAAAAGAGGCAGATGATCAGATAATTATACTTCAGTGAATGTCCAAAGCAATAATGATAGCACTCATTACAACTTTGGAGTGTGTCTGGTTTCTCAAGGGTTCACAATAAACATTAATCCATCTGAATGGAAACAGGAGACATAATTTAGCAGCAGATCATTTCTATTACCTCAATTGTATACTATAATTAATTTTAACTACACATGTTCACATTGTATGTTTCCTTTCACCCACACCCACTTTGTATTGTAGGGAGAGGTGTTACAAAAACTACAAATACTTACAGTAGCCATTAAGTAAAACTGAACATTGAATCCAATTACAGGGGATGGAGTAACGTTTCTTGCAGTGCTCATAAGACCTCAGCCAGAAAAAAAATAAAGCGAAAATGAATAAGGAAGACAGCACAGCACCAGTTGCCATAATAGGCTAATTACACTGCTAAATAGATTGCAGTACAAGTTGTCTGTAATTTTCAGGTTGAGCTTGATTTCTGATTATTTTTATCATGTTGTGTTTGTGCTATGGTAATACATGTTGAACCGCTCTAGTCCGGCACCCTTGGGACCTGACCGGCGCCAAATCAGAGAATTTGCCAAACCACAGGAGGTCAATATTATCTACCAGCATTGCCAACACTTCCACTGCTTACTGGGATCTTAGAAAACATTTATGTGATAAATTAGAGCTAAATAACATCACAGAACACAGAGCCAGGACTGTTGGCTGTAAACAAACATTATGGGACCAAAGGAAACTTGGCTGTACCCATGATAAGTTGACATCCAACTAATTAATATCATGCCAGACCACAGATGTTGCCGGACTAGAGATTGCCAGTCTAGGGAGGTTCAACCGTGTATCTAATATATAAAGGAGAATGTTTGTATGTTTGTGTTCTAATAACTTGGACACTGTAAGACCTACTGCAACCAAACTTTCCATGGGATAACCTTTCCTCCAGGAGAAGGTTTTAAGGTACTGTGGGAGGGAAGAGATGAGAGACCAATGCCTCTCCCCGGGGCTGCACGGAGCTTGGCAGTGCAGGGAAAAGTGACTTCCCTGCCATTGCTGGAAGCATATGGAGGCCCATCTTCAATACTGTGATTGGCTTGGGGCCCGGCGGCCGACCAATGGGTGGGCGGGTTGCTGCTGGGGCTCGCTCTAGGCAGAGGGGGTGTGGCTGGTGTTACCGCTCAGCTGCCACTTTGAAAAAATGTCCGGAAGGAGGAGCATCGGGAACCTGGAGGTGAGACCGGGGGGGGGGGGCGGGGGGGGGGGGGGGAGGAGAGGAGGGAATGAATGGGGGGGCTGGTCCGGGGAGGCTGGATTGTTGGGGCGCAGGCTGGTCCGGGGGGCCTGGACCGTTGGGAGTGAGTGGGTGGAGGGCAGGATTGGGGGGGGCTGGACCGTTGGGGGACACATGGGGGGGAGGGCAGGATTGGGGGGGCTGGATCATTGGGGGTCAGGCTGGTCTGGGGGGGCTGGACCACTGGGAGCGAGTGGGGGGGAGGGCAGGATTGTAGGGGGATGAAGGAAGTGGGGCTGGACAATCCTGCAGGGAGTGAGTGAGAAATGAAGCCCATGGTGGGGGGTGGGGGAGGGTCTCCTTTGAGGGGCACTGGCCCGAGGGGCAGCACTGGATGATGCTGGGTGGGTGAGAAATTAATCCAAGGCCGGGGGGCGGGGGGGGGAGAATCCCTCAAATCTGGGCACTGGTCCTGGGTTTGATACTGGATGATCCGGGAGGGGGGCGGGGCGGTGAGAGATGCAGTCCATGGGAAGGGCAGCTTGTCAAGGGGGTGGTGCTGGGGGAGGGACTGTAGAGCTGCCAGCAGGCTCAGTTAGTTGACTCATAGTTTCATCAAAAAAGATGGGAAAAGAGTTTGTGGTGTCACCTTGAAATCTCTCAGATTCAGTAGGGCCAGCCATTGATTGACGCATCCCTATACTCAGCTCTTGGATGAGAATTTGCAGACCCAGCATGCCTATCCCCTACTTCCCTACCAAAAAAACCATTAGCTTCTACAAGGATAATTAGGAAAAATACCATCTGATAGGAAGCAAAACATTGCACTATTGAAGAGGGGCCTCCATATGCTTCCAGCAATGGTGGGGAAACAAGCCATGGTGATTGGGGGCTCTCCCTTCCACTGTGCTTTTAATGGCTCTAAGGCTCATGACATGGGAAGAAAACAGAGACATAGTTTCCATTGTAACTTTTGTATCTAAGTTTGCCAAGTCAAATAGCTCTGATTCTCAACATTGCAATGCCTCTTTTTTGAGTCTGAGATTTTGCTTTATGCAGCAGTAGAAAAGCATGGGGGATTACTCTGCCATAATGGCCAGATGTCAGGCACTGGCAGCTGCGGTGTGGCTGGAGGCTGTCAGGACCAGCTTCTGTTTTTCTAAATTTTGTTCCTCCGGTTTCCCGGGCAACACTGCGTAAGTCCAGCTAGTGATTTACTAAAAACAAGTGATCAGTGAAAAGGTCCAAAGCTGATTGGTCTTCTTTTTCTATTCAATTATTATATTTTAATATGTCTTTGATTACCAAAAATCTCTTTTCACAATAAATAGCTAGACATCATTTCAATGGGCAGTGAAGAGACATTCCATGTATTAAAAAACCTATTTAAACAAAATTAATCCCATTTTATTAAGGCCCTTGGTTAAGAATAAAAAATTAGCAAAGTTGCTGTTAGAATTACTCTGTCTTGAACTGAAAACCAATCAGCTGGATTCAAACAGGCCAGAAAACTAACACTTTTTTTGGTGCCAGTAGTTTATACAACTGATCCTGCTGATACCAACAACTAAACTTTTTGTAAAAGCTTACAACATAAGTCCATTTGTCTCAAAGAATGGGCAGTCAGTTGACTGGGGGAACAACATCTTCTGCTCACTGGTGAGCTCTGCAAAGATACATATGTTTCATTTGGTCTTCAAAAGACACTTGATTTTTTGGGACATTAATTGTACTGAGGATAAATAACTCGTGACTTGATCCGATAACACCCACGGAAGTCAATGAAAAGATGACCTTTGCCTTCAGTGAAGTTCACGTCAGGTCCTGATTTGTTAGCAAGAGGTACCAGGAGGATATTGGTAGATCAACTGAGGTTGTAAATATTAAGATATAGAATTTGCAGGCAAGCATGAAGGAAATTTAGGTGCTCTTGGCTGTGGGAATTTTGTCATTGTGTTTAGGAAAGCTTCCCAAGCAATGTTTATCAACATTCTTAGGAAAGTCAGTGGGCCAAATGCTGATTTTTGTCAGACCCATGCAACTGCCTTGCTTTCAACATGGTTACAAGAGTTTAACAAAGAGCAGAACTCAGTCCAATGACCATCCTTTTGACATTACTATATAGGGAGTATTTGCATCAGCAACAATCATGTCTATTGCAGCAGCAACATACCTAATGGGCCTGACTGGCAGATAGTTCCAAACTGGACTTTACAGTGATAAGCAGTCTCACAAAGCCATCATATTTATATCCTTCATATTAAAAGGCATTAATTCCAGCTTCATGCCAGTCAGGGAAGTGTTGCAAAAGCTGTGAGTTTGAACTCATTGGGAGTAGCGTCAGGGAATTTTTAGCTGCATAATCAGGAGTTTCTACAACGAGTAATTCAAATATTATTATCCACAGCTACAGCCAATTTTGGGTCTCACAATAATAATGCTCTTTCATAGAAAACAGAAATAGCCAGTTAATTAATCAATCTCTTGCATTTAACACCCCAAAAACTTTACAATCAACTGGAAACAAAACTCAAGGTCAAGTCAGTGAGTCTTTAAGAAATAAAAGAGAAGGAAATCCCATAAACAAGAATTATAGCATCATGTCCCTCCTTCTAAGGAAGGAAAGCTAATCTGCTCCAAAAAATATTATCTGTGGTCAGGTATGAATCAGTAGAGGTGATACATGTATTTGTGCAATAAAATCTTAAACCTTATTTGGTTTTTCCCACAATGTTGGTGGGTACCCCACAATGGCAAAGTGATGGAAATATTGGTTCTCATGTATGCATTACAAGTCTGAAAGAAGTAGCATGGAATCCAAAACTGATGTAGAGAATTTCCACATCGAACAGGTTATTCAGTGTCTTCTCTGGCATTCATATATGACAACATACTGTAGTACAGTGAGGTTTTTCCGATGATGACTCTGCAGACTCTACAATTGGATATAGATTTCAGCACAATGTTCCATATCAAAGTAACTTCAAAAGTTGTGTGTCCTAAGAGCAGGACAAATAATTCAGCCATCACAAGGAACTAATCAAGAAGGAAATCAGATATGCACACTAATGCTGCCCATTGTGGGACAAGTCTGCATTCAGCCTTGTCTGCATGTAGTTAGAGGACATTCAAACCACAATTTTGCACTCATAGCCATGTGACTCAGAGAAAACCAACATTCAGTTGGCAGAGATCAAAACAATGGGCCAACTCCTCAGCTGGCAGAAAACTGCACAGTTGAAGTCAACAGAGTTACTCCAGTTCACCAGCTGAGGATCTGAGCCTGCATAGCTATGTGATGGTGAAATTATATACAAGTGACACTGAAACCTGCAGTCATGCTATGACCCATATTGTTAAAAAAAAACCCAAATGAAATAGGATCTAAGCTAGATCCCTTTGGGACCCTTCAAACAATCTGAACAATGCTACAAGTGTGAGGTCCCACAGTGATAAACTGTGAGCCCAGGAGAGAGTAAGATTTAGATAAGACCAGTGCAATAGCAGATAAATTTGAAGATGTGAAATAGTGTTACAAAGGAAATGCAAAGTTAGAGAAAGAACAAAATTAGTGAAATTTTCTTCCTGAAAACTTGTCTTCTTATGAATGGAGGCCAGTGCTGCTGTTCCCAAGAAAGATCTGGATTCTCCTGGGGGAAGATCCAAATAGTTCTAACACAAGTCTCAGGAGAGCAGAGAGCAGCTCAGGGAACATAACTGCATCAAGATTATCTACAGAAAACCCAATGTACCTGTAAACTTACTACATGAGTAAAACCAATAGGGGGCAGTAGCACACATATTCTTAATGCCCCCCACACACTATCTACAAAATTATTTTTAGGAGTCTAAGGAAATATCCACTGGCTGCTTTCAGACCTGGGCCTTTGAGGAGTAAGGGGAACACCAGTGATTCTAAACGAGATGGCAGAACAGTTTACATTTACCCTAAGTTTGCGGCTTCTGCCAGCATAGAGACAAGTGGCAGCCCCAGACAGTGGGAAGTCCACTAGAAAGGGTGCATGTGTGTTCTTTTGTGGGGGGGAGAACAGAGGTGTGAGGCAGTGTATAGAAAAGCGTATTGTTAGAGTCTCTCTGCTTGTGGCTAAACAACTGGAAGTCCAGGTCCGAAAGAAGGTGGTGTTATCCAGCAAAGGGGCATGACCAGCGTGGCTGAGGGAGGCACTGTTTCGATTAATCTGACCGTCTATCAGAAGAAAACTGTCTATTTAGACTAAGGTAGGACAGGACAAAACACCCCTTCCTACCCAGAACTAATTAACCACCCACCTAAATACTGAGTTTGTCTCAAGGGCAATTGTGGATTTTCATTGACAGCAGCAGCTATCACTGGTAGTTTGTAGGTGAGGATAGCTCGGAATTTCACATACATGTTGAACAACAGCTCTGGTGACTGGCAGCTGCTAAGGACAGTCACCAGTAAGGCCTGTTCTCAAATCCTGCAGCAAATATCCTCACTTTCACCAGCACTAGAGCAGTTCCTCCTTCTTTACAGTCAACCTTACCCCAGCCTTCTTCACATTTGTCTAAGGCCTAATTATTACCATTTCTTCTGTTTCTGGCCATGGTGCAGAAATGATTGGGGGAGAGGGGGCATTGTTAAGAGTTGCAGGTATCTGCATCGTTTACTCCCGGTGGAATTCTGTGCCATTGTGCAATGCAGAATTTACAGAAATTAACATGGTGCATGTAGAATTTTCTTTCCCTCCAAAGAAATGGCTGCAGTGCTGCTAGTCACCACTAGGGTTCACTGGACTTGGAAGAGCCCAGCTTGCGCATAGATGACACTGGGGGGGGGGGGGGGAACAGGATGCGGGAGTTAGAGGGTTCCTGGAAGCTGCCTTGCGGTTGGGCTGTGGGAAGGATGGAGTTCAGTGTGTATTGGAAGATATTGGATGGATGGAGCCAGCTGTTGTGCTCCAAAGGGGGAGGGATTGTAGATGTTTGTCTCCCTAGTTGGGCGAGGGTAGGGGGTAAGCAAGCAGAGAAACAGGAATTCGGTTGTCATAGGGATTTCTTTTGGAACATTTGTTTAATCGCAGTTAACTCACATAATTAAAATTAATCTTGATCAATCGCCCTGTTAAACCATAGAATATCAATTCAAATTTATTAAATATTTTGGATGTTTTTCTTCATGTTCAAATATATTGATTTTAATTACAACAGAATACAAAATATACGGTGTTCACTTTATATTATTGCAAATATTTGCAGTGTAAGAATGATATAAACAATAGTTTATACAATAAAAGTAGCATTTTTCAGTTCATCTTATAAAAGTACTGTCGTGCAATCCATCATGAAAGCATAACTTACAGAAGCAGATTTTTTGTTAAATAACTGCACTCAAAAACAAAACCATATCAAACTTTCAAGCCTACATATCTACTCAGTTCTACTTCTTGTTCAGCCAGTCGCTAAGAAAAACAAGATTATTTACATGTACTGGAGATAATGCTGCCTGCTTCTTATTTACAATGTCACCTAAAAGTGAGACCAGGTGATTACATAGCAGTTTTGCAGCTAGCGATGCAAGGTATTTACATGACAGATATGCTAGCAATTTGTATGTATCTTCATGCTTTGGCCACCATTCCAGAGGATATGCTTCCATTCTGATGATACTTGTTAAAATAATAATCTGTTAATTAAATGTATGGCTGAACTCCTTGGGTGACAATTGTATGTCTCCTGCTCTGTATTTTACCTATATTCTGCCATATATTTCATGTGTTAGTATTCTTGGATGATGATCCAGAACACTGTTCCTTTTAAGAACACTTTCACTGAAGATCTGACAAAACACAAAGAAGATACCAATGTGAGATTTCTAAAGATAGCTACAGCTCTCAACCCAAGATTTAAGAATCTGAAATGCCTTCCAAAAGCTGAAAGGGATGGGGAAGGGAGTATCTCTGAGACATCTTAAAAGAGCAACAATCCAATGCAGAAACAATAGAGCCTGAACCACCAAAAAAAGAAAATCAACCTTCTGGTGGCATCTGACCCAGATGATGAAAATGAACATGTGTTGCTCAGCACTGCTTTGTATTGTTATCAAGCAGAACCCATATTAGCATGGACGCGTGAACTCTGGAATGGTAGTTGAAGCATGAAGAGACATATGAATCTTTAGTGTATCTGGCATGTAAATATCTTGTAACGTTGGCTACAACAGTGCCATGCAAATGCCTGTTCTCACTGTCAGGTGGTGATGTAAACAGGAAGCAGGCAGCATTATCTCCTGTAAATATAAACAAACTTGTTTGGCGGAGTGATTGGCTGAACAAGAAATAGGACTGAGTGCATTTGTGGGATCTAAAGTTGTATATTGTTTTATTTTTTAATGCAGATTTTTTTACATAATGCTACATTTGTAAGTTCAACTTTCATGATAAAGAGATCACGCTTGTATTAAGTGAAATGAAAAATATATTGCTTTTATGTTGACTGCAAATATTTGTGATAAAATATAAAGTGAGCACTTTTCACTTTCTATTCTGTGTTGGACTTGAAATCAATATATTTGAAAATGTGAAAAAATCCACAAATATTTATATAAATGGTATTCTATTATTGTTTAAGAACACAATTAATCACTTACTTGTGATTATGTTTTTAAATCTCTTGATTGCCTCTTTAACTCTCTATTCCTGAGGGATGTTTTGTGTGTGTGTCTGTATTGTTATAGACATACTTGCTTACAGGTATTTTGAAAAAAATTACCAAAATAATTGAATAATTGAAACTGGAATGAATATGTAGTATTATTTTGACAATAAGATCTGTAGAATTTAGCAGAATTTTAAAATATTGTGCACAGAATATTTAATTTTTTAATTCCCACAGGAGTAGTCATCTCCCCTTACACCAGTTCCACAAAAACATCTCCAGGTATACCATGCGGCTGGCTATCAGTGGTCTCAGAAGCATGGAAGTGGAGCAGCAGGTCACTCAGGCTACCTCTATACAGCTTCCCTCTTCCGCAAAGGCCTATGCAAATGAAGCGTGGATTAGCATATTGCCACACTTCATTTGCATAATTAATCAGGAGCCATTTTTGCGCAAGAGGTTTTTGCGCAAGAGTGGGGGTTTGCACAAAAAGGCGCTGTGTAGATAGCACCTTTTTGCGCAAAAACCTCTTGCGCAAAAATGGCTCCTAAATAATTATGCAAATGAAGTGCGGCAATATGCTAATCCGCACTTCATTTGCATAGGCTTTTGTGGAAGAGGGAAGCTGTGTAGATGTAGCCTCATTCTCTGTATTCTGGTCCCTCCTGCCCCAGCAGGTTAAAATATTGCTGGCTCAATTTGTTACATTTATTGCAAGTGACAGAGAAACTGCATTGGCACTAACATAGCAACAGTCCATGCACATTTAGACCAAGTGAGCCATAATGGGTGGTAATAGGAACCAGACTCATCAATTGCCATATTTCTGTGTTAGCTGCCTGAAAGTTGCTACTGTACACTGAAACCCAGCATCAACAGAGTGGATTTGATTCCTCACAGCCTACCCCCAGATTTATGCTGGGGTAACTCCATTTGCCAGTGTTTGCAGGTATAGCTGATGTAAGCTACTATTTTTAAAGTATCTAAGAGATATTTTCAGTAGTTTGTCTACATTATAGAATATCGTGTTAATACATTTATTAAAAGAATAAGGTTGTAATTTTGGTGTGTTTCAGCAATAAATAACATCTGTATAGAAATACTGTTCTAAAACAGCATATAAAAATCATTCCCCATGTTGATGTAATGAGGTCTCCCCCGTGCAATTATTTCTGACACTAATTAGACAAGATTCATATCTGGCTTAATAAATAGCAGATTGTTTATTTGGATATTTTTTTTTCATTTATAGGCACTATTATCCTTTTAATATTTCTGGTTTAATATGCACAGTCTCATTTTCATTCACAAATCTGTCCCCTGAAGTGCTAGTGGGGAGTTCACATGCTACTCCACACTTCGTCACTTGACTAAGAAATTGTGTGTGGCTAGGACTTTCAGAGGAGCACCAAGGAGTTACATGCTCAACTCCTATCTGGTTTTAGTGGCAGCCTCCTTAGAAAACCAGCCTCAATGGATTGATAGTGACAACTCTTTAAGGCTATGTCTACACTAGGAAATTATTTCAAAATTAGTAAATTTGACTTAACTCCCAATTTAACAAACTCGAACTAGCATGTCCACATTACAGGGAAGTCTTGAAATTAGTCTGAGGCAGGCTTCTTTAATGTGGATGCGCTACCTTGGATTTAGAGCCCCAGGAAGCACTGGGGAGTAATTAGTTTGAATTACTCTGGGGAGTAATTATTTCAAAATAGCAGCACTGGAGCGTCCACACTACCATTATTTTGAAATAACTATTTGGGAATTAGCGTTACTCCTGAGGAAAAGCAGGAGTACAGATATTGAATTTCGCGGCCCATTATTTTGAAATAATGGGCTTGGTAGTGTGGACACTCTTCTTATAAATTTGACATTGCGGGAGGGGAGGTTATTTTGAAATAAAGTTCTAGTGTACATCAGGACTAAGAGCAACATTTATGGCTCCTATTTCTGCTAGATGTAGTTATCTTACTATTTATTTTACAAATGTAAAATCTGTCTGTCTGTGAGTCCATTTGTTCAAGAACTCCTCCTAAATGATAAAAGCTAGGACCACCAAGTTTGGTATGCAGCTTCTTCTTCTTATAACTTAAAGCAAGGTAAGGATTTGGTCAAACCAAGACAATGGGATGTGCCTGGAATTTGATTGTTTCTCATTAAATGGAAAGGGAGGGGATCTGGTGGGGGGGAGTTATACCTTAGAATGACCACAGATGGCAGCAAGGGGCCAGAAATGGAGCCCGGGAGGGCTATAACCCCATTGGGCCTGCAGGGAGCAGGGGAGGAGAAAGGGGCAGCTATCTACTATATATTTCAGAGAGTTTGTCTGTGTGTTTGTGTGTCTGTCTGTCCCCCAGCTGGGGAATGTGTAGAATCATAGAATGCTAGAACTGGAAGGGACCTCCCCTTGCCCTCATGGCAGGACCAAGCACTGTCTAGATCATCCCTGACAGGTGTCTGTCCAACCTGCTCTTAAATATCTTCAGTGATGGAGATTCTACAACCCCCTTAGGTAATTTATTCCAGTGTTCTACCAACCTGACAATAAGGAAGTTTTTCCTGATGTCCAACCTAAACCTCCCCTTGCTGCAATTTAAGCCCATCGCTTCTTGTCCTATCCTGAGAGGCCAAGGAGAACAATTTTTCTCCCTCCTCCTTGTAACACCCTTTTAGATACCTGAAAACTGCTATCATGTTCCCCCCCAGTTTTCTCCTTTCCATACTAAACAAGCCCAATTCCTTCAGTCTTCCCTCATAGCTCATGTTTTCTAGACCTTTAATCATTCTTGTTGCTCTTCTCTGCACCTTCTCCAATTTCTCCACATCTTTCTTGAAATGTGGTGCCCAGAACTGGACACAATACTCCAGTTGAGGCCTAATCAGTGCAGACTACAGTGGAATAATGACTTCTCGTGCCTTGCTCACTACACTCCTGTTAATGCCTCCCAGAATCATGTTTGCTTTTTTTTGCAACAGCGTCACACTGTTGACTCATGTTTAATTTGTCATCCTCCCCTGGCTGTGCACACTGCAGCCGCAGCAGCTATGGGCCAGTGATTCTCCCCTGGCCCCAAGCTGCTGCAGTAAGAGAGGGCTGAGGGAAGTCTGCATACTGAATCCAGCCCAGCTCCAGAACAATGATTTAAATGAAGAAAAAGAAAATGTATTTGAGTTAAGGATGTGAGTAACGTGGGGTAAATCTTCTAGTAATATATTTTAATAATAGTGAGGTGTGACTTACTGGTGAAATTCAATGTGGCAGTACATGATCTTTGTTTTCCCTTTATCCTCCCAAATCCTCAGGGGCCGAGGGCCGCCATCTGCTTCTGCCATTTATTTTGATCTTATGCTGATCTGGTCTGATCAGGCTTCTGAATATCACGTTGATGGATTTGGCTTCTCTCTCTGCAGTTCTGAGTAATTTGTTTCAGACGGGTAATTGTGTTAGTCTGTTTCAGCAAAAACAACGAGTTCTGTGGTGCCTTAAAGACTGACAAGTTTATTGGGGCATAAAGTGCAGCCCCCAAAAGTTTGTGCCCAAACTTTGTTCGTCTTTAAGGTGCCACAGGACTCCTTGTTGTTCTGAGTAATGTTTCTCTAGGGTGCCCACTTCATCTCATTCCAGGTAGTTTCCATAGTATCGTTTGCCATAGAAGTGGTGTTGGTGGCATCCTTAAAGCAAGGCCTAAATATATGCATCATCATCTTCTTACCATATTTGATACCTTAGATGGGCTTGTTCAACTTAATATTTCTGAAGTTGCAAGAAACTCTTTCCATTGGACTCATGCGTTGACTTTGGAATGAGTTGTTCTTATCAATTGCTGCAGAGTTCTATGGCCCTGTGCCATAAAGGACGACAGACATTATCCTGGTGTTAAAAATAAGTATTTTATGTCAGTATCAATCATGCTACTTTTTCACAGGGATATCACATTTGTGAATTATACCATGCTTAGAACTAAGTAGTGCAACACTTATACATAGGGCTCTACTAAATTCCCTGCCTGCAGAACATGTCCCGGACTGTGAAATCTGGTGTCCGCTTATGAAATCTGGCCTTTTGTGTGTTTTTACCCTATGCAGATTTCAGGGGGTATGGGGGGGGATGACCAGCATTTCTCATACTGGGGGTCCAGACACAAAATAGAGTTGCAAGGGAATTACAAGGTTATTTTTAGGAGGGTCACGGTATTGCCATCCTTACCTCTGCGCTGCCTTGAGAACTGGGCAACTGGAGAGCCCTGAAAGTAGCAGCATTGCAGAAGTAAGGGTGGCAATACTATACCCATGTTGCCCTTACTTCTGCACTGCTGCTTTCAGTGCCGGGCACCCAGAGAGATGCAGCTGCTGACTAAGGTCCCAGCTCTGCAGCCAGCAATGTAGAAATAAGGGTTGTAACACCATACGTCTTTACTTCTGTGTCTTTTAATAATCACTAAGGGTAAGAGATTCTAAAATGGGTAAGTATCATATTTATACCAGTCAAAATGACAGTGAATAACGTAATGGTCTGCTATACTAGCATGAACATGTATAATATGGCAGATAATGAAAATGATGAATAGTCACAATATCTGCACATTAATTAATAACTCTTTTTTTGAAGCACCACTCAATGTAGAATTGAGCGCAACAATTATTGTAGTAACATGTCACTGGCAATTATTAAGTATATGGTCTATATACAGTAGCTATTTTTCATTGATGTGTAATTTTATGGTCTTGTGTTTGGCGTAACGTTGGTAAATGTTCAGTGTAAATTCTAAAATTGTACACGCAATCTCTCTCTATATTTCAGAGTGCGTCTGTCTGAGTCCAAACCCTCACTGTTGCGCACACATCCCAGTCCCCAGCCTCCTGCATCCCCCTCTCGCTCCCCCACGTCTTTAAGGCCCTGCAATGAAGGACACGGGCAACACCAGGTAAGCCTGCTAGTTTTCCATAAAATGATCCTTTCGGAGTGGAATTTCAAGAAGCATGTCAGCGCGTGCATTTCTTCCTCACCTACCAGTCCCTCTTCTACATGCCTGATGGCAGACTGAGGTTTCTCCTAGCTTTGAGCACCACATCTTCTCTACCTTTTCAGAGTGTGGGACTTAAGGTTCTGATGGGGCTCTGTGCAGGCATAAGGTCCTGCTTTTCCTTCTCTGCATGCAGGAATGGCTAATTTGTTTTGTGTGTGCAATTCTGAAAACACAGTAATTTATTCTGAGCAAAACTGTATGCATAAATGGGATGGCTGCCATCGTTGGTGGAAACCAGGGATTGAACTGGGCCCCTCTAGAGTTAAAAAAAAGTATCAGCCTCAACAACTTGAGGTAAAGAACCAGTCTTGCCCATAGGGGACTATAACTCACATCCTTTGTGAACTGGGCACAGAGGAAGGACACAGAGTACATAAAGAACAGTGGATTATACATAAAGTTAGAGGCCATGCTGAGGCCCTGTTGAAAACATGGTCTTAACTGGCTAAGGGAAGAGGTCGCCATTGAGTGAGACACTGTTTCCACCCTTGCCACCATGGCGAGGCAATCTCCTACATTGTAGTACAGAGCACATGGACTTCAATGGAAATTTAAAATTCACCCACAGTGGTTTTTTCCCCTTTTTTCCTTTACATTGCCACTATTACTGCCTTAATAACTCGAGCCCCTGGAAACAGTTTACACCTTCCAGAGCTATGGTTTCCAGCTGTCAGCAGACTCAGGCAGATGTGTCTGTGTTGCTCAATTACATTTAACTCATGCTTTAAAACATTTCCCCCCCCCCCCCTGCAAAGGCTAAAAATGTCCTTTAAAAACAAGAAAGGCAAGATTCAGATATGATCACATGACTCCTGGAACTGGTGCTCTAGACACAGGCCTGTGGTGCCCAGCTGGTAATATGGCCCTGTGCACAGATGCATAGTTCAAATTACACTCTAACTTCTCAGTGAGTGCATCTGTCCCCGGCCATCCTAAATAAAGGGCAATTTATAGATTGAAGCACTGAAGATAATGGAAGGATAGTAATTTAAATTATAATATTTAATTGCACAGAAGGATTCCTAACACCCTCTTACTTTCCTAATTACTAAATTACTTGAGAATTATTTTATCCTTAGTCTATGATATAAAAAATTACTCAACATCAGCTCATTAGTTAATTAATTATAGGAAAAATATTGAAGCTAAGAGTAAAATCAGGGTCCACATTTCAGCTTGCATAAAATGCTTGTAACCTTTGTAAATTGGTATTCCCTTGTCCAGCTACATCTGTGGTCTGGGAGGACCACGATGTTGCAGGACCGGAGAGTCTGGTGGAGCACTGGTACCTGGCTGTCTGGTGGAGCAGGAGCCTTGATGGGCCCCAGAGCGCAGCGTGCCTCAGCGGAGCTGCCTGGTAGGCCACAGCAGGGCTGCATTGTGCGCTCCAACTGGGCTGCTGGGTGTGACAGACCAGGGGGGAATTGGGACCGGCAGGGCAGTGGGGCCTGTGGTGGGACCACAGCTGGGGGATGATAGAAGAGGGTGGAAGATATGACCTCCCCTGGTCGGGCAAAATCTCTCATCGGGGACCAGTCAGGTCCAGAGGGTGCCAGACCAGGGAGGTCCAACCTACAGTTGAAGCTACATAGAAATGATCAGACCCCTACTGACCTGCACCTTGGAAAAATAGCTAAAGTGGCAGATCCACAGTCCTACTACAGCTTCTCTGTATCATTCCAATGATCTCTGCCTGTCCTTGCTACATGGGGCATGTCCAAGGGAAAGGGGCCTGACTGAGACATTCCTATCTTTCTTGGGGCTATTGAGAAGGGGTGGAATATATGCCTCCACCCTATTCTGCTTCGCAGTAGGGAATGATCCAGCTTTTAGCTGGCTACTCAAAGCCACTTTTTTGTAGCTTCCCGTTCTTGCACTGAGAACCGATCAGACAGACTGGAGGCTCTACAGGCAACATTGATGATGTAGCTAACTCACACGTAGCAAGGGTCCATAGGACATAGTAGCATATCCTGCACATCCTCACTTACGCAAGTCTTTCCACAGAAGTCAATGGGACTATTCAGATGAGCACTGTAGTGCAGAGTTAGTCCTTTGTCCAGGTCAGAGGTCCACAGAAGTGACAGGGAAGTTACATTCCAATCTAGTGTTTATTTTCCCACAACAGTGTTTCAGCAGGTAAATACATTTACCTGTATCCCTTCTGTTACTGTGCTTTGAGCCACAATTTAAATCCCTTCTCTGCTCACATCATCTACTGACCAGAATGACCCTGCCCTCTTCCACATACTGAAAGATGGGTGGTTTCATTTTTTCACCTGCAATCTTTACAAGTTGAGCATGACTTCTGTTGGGATGGCCTCCTCTCCTCTCTTATCTGTGGTCCAACTGCCTTCATCTCTCTGGTTATAAGATGAAATAGTGTCTTTACTACTGGAGAATATCTAAGCAGCTTCTCTGGAAGAGGAAAATGTATATTTCAGCTTATCAGCCTTTCAATTTATTATCTGCAGAGAAACCCAAACTCTAGTTTTTGCTTCATGCTAATTATCCTGCTGAAAAAAATGCCTATTTTTACCCTATTCTTTGTTCTTTTTCTGTCTGCGTAGATAAGCTAGGAGTAACTTTAAATTACTATTTCACCTCCTTTTAAAGACAAAAGTTAATATTTTCTGAAGCCACAAACACTATTGAAAGTAGTATTTGTACCATCTCTTTCCTCAACACCCCCCCCCTACTTCTCAGGGTTTTCATGACATGATTTATTGTTAAATAGAGCATTTTCTACCACAGAAAAAATGGGAGGGGGGTGGAGAATAAACCAAACTCTGGTGACTATTCAAAAATGTAATGCTTCTTATCGCAAATAATTTTTAAAATGCAAGACCCCCAAATTGCAGCTCAGAGGCCCACTTGAGAGATCAGTTAAAATTTACTCCTTTATACACATGCCAACTCTGACTTCAAAAAGACTTTATTCCCAAGGATAAACAACCCAATATTTGTGTAATATAATTAAGTGAAGGCATCTTTAAATGTCATACCAGCTTGTGCCATGCTTTAAATTGTTATGCATCAACAGAATTTAACGAGATGGCCAAGGATCCTGCTTCCTGTGTGAATGCGATAAGCCACAAATACTGTATAGCTCTTTAATAGATTGCCAAAATAAAGCATTTTGTATGCAAATTATTCATGGAGTGGCAAAGCTAATACAGTGCCAAAAATTACGCCCACTGGTCCTCTGCAATTAGTAGTTAAGTTGAAGTATCTTCAAACTGCAGAATTTCTTTCGGTGTCTTGCAATACTTGAAACCTCTTTTTCATTTATGAATATATAAAATAGAAGCTTTCCTTTCTTATAAGGTTTCAGATACTTGTGCTTTATAGCAGAGAGGTAGCAACTGCGATCTAATCTGAACAATTGCACACAGGCGATACAGGAATTAAATACAACAGTCTGATGACTCACAAGAAAGTTGTAAAAAGATTGATTAACAAAATTCTTAGTCCTGCTAAGCCAAGCTAAAAATAAATAAACAAATAATGAACCCCTGCTTCCTGCATGAAAGAACAAAGAGAATAAATGTAAACAGCTGGATCACAGTTTCCGGAATGCTCATAGTGTCTCACACAATCCCCATTTTAATCTCTTTCATATTTCTCCTTGTCCAAATGTACCTATGTGATGGTAATTGTTTCAGAAGAAAGCCTCCTTTCGCATGTGTCTTGTCGGAAGGCAGACGCTACAAAACAGTAGCACACTGAACTCATTTAGCCTATAGATTAGCCCTGAAAGAAGCTCTCCGAAGTTACTCTCTGTTAGCAGAGTTGCATACAAAACTATCAATTTTTAGGCATTTCTAATTTAAAGCTAACTACACAGAAAGCCAACAAGTACAAAGCATGTTATTTATGAAATGCTTGTGCAATGCTCACAATTTTCTTTTAAAATATTCATCTTCTCTCCTGGGCACTGTCAGCAAAGGACTTTCACGGGGGGCAAAAATATTCTGAGACGGAACTTTTAGTGAAACGTTCTCTTTTCAGCTCTCCGAGATCATTTATCAAACTTCTGGAGAAAAAAAATAAATAAAAAAGAGGAATTGTTCCTGCAAGAAGAAACATATTTTTTGGAGAAAAATATGAAAGATTACAGTAGGGAATTGCTAAGTGTTTTAGGCAACTTTCATGTTGTTTGGTATAATATCTCTTATAATCCTGAGCTAAAATTAGGCCTTGCAAAGACCTAGATAGGTAGGAAGGTAGTACTGTAGATCATGTTCATTTTCTGTAGTGTTAATGCTGACTGTATTTTTCATTTACAATCTAATCATCAAAAGAGTATATTACATGTCAAGGGTCTGTGACAGTGATTTAAAGAGCCTGTGTCAAACTGCTTGGGCCTAAATGGCCTTTCTAAACTAACCTAGAAGATTTACTATGAACTAAACAAAACTCTAAGTCTGATCACAACTATTTTATACATTTTTGTGGAATACCATAAACAACTGTGTTCATTGCAGTGAACTCCAAAAGTTGTAGTAATGGTCCAAACATCCCCACTTTGATTGTCAGGGAGGAAGGAGATAATTGGCCTCACTGTGGAGAGCTGTAATCACTTGGATAATTAAAAAGGCCATAAGAAGACTGATGTTGCATTTTGCCCTTTGAAAGCGACTGTGGTTTAACATGAGAATAGTAAAAGCAACTGTTACCCTAGATCATCTGCCAGACAAAATCTGATAAATATATTAAAGGTTTATTGGGGCCCCCAGCATCTCATATAGACGCATATGGGGCCTCCAAAATCAGAGCTGAATAGTAAATAAATCCTATCCTGTCATGACTATTTAATAGATTCTATTGGTCAGCGTCTTGCATTGACAAGTTGTCATTGACTTGGTGGAAAAAATGGCAGCCAATGAAAATCAATCTTCTGATGCTCCACTGCCTTAAATACCAGTAGAGCAAACAAACAGCCCTAAACAATACAGCAGAAACCATATATCAATTACGCTAAATGCTCAAGCATTTTTACTTCACAGCCTGCAACATACAAATGTGGTATTCTCACCCACTGCAATGGGATGATAATGGCACTGCATTGTTCTAAGACATCTGGCAGCTAGATAAGGACTGCCTGTACTTAGATGATAATGAAAGTGGGCAGACTTAACATTGTGATTTGAAAATTTCTTGGGTCTCAGAAAAAGGTTCTATTAAGCCCACTGACCCCAATTGAATATTAATTAGCTAATTAACAGATTTATTGTTCCACACAATTTCTGGAGAGGCAATTTTTTTCAAGTGCCATTATTTTTTTAAATTATTTTTTGCATTGTGTATAATTGAATCTTTGCAGCTGCCAGCATCTTCTGCATGATTTGGCAAAAAAAAGGAAAGAAAAGCACTTATGTGTGTGTGTGTGTGTGTGTGTGTGTGTGTGTGTATATATATATATATATATATATTTAAAGATATGTTTCCAGTCCCTTCAATTAATGTTTGGGGATAGAGGAGAAGGAGTAGGAAGGAGATGGCTGATTTATGATGCACTCTACAGATTTATTTATTTTTAAAAAGCTTAACTTAAAAATGTCTACAATCTTTTTCTTTTCCTTTGATGAGTCACTGGTCTATTTTTTAGCCTGGGGCTACTACCGAGTGCATTCATTATTCCCAGGAAAGGAACAGAAATCTGTTTCCCTTCTTTCTTTATACATCCGTTTTAATACAATTCTGCCCTTCTTCACACCTACAATTTGTTCACTTTTCTTTTTTCCAACCCTTGGTGACTTCCTGCATTCTTACTAAAAGCCTCCCACTACTTTGGTAAGTTGCTCTTTGTCTGTTCAGCAAGGGGATACTCTTGCACAGGGTGACTTTTTTTTCCTCAGATACATTCTGCTCTGTTCCACACTTAAAATTTGGTGCAATCTAGCTACATCGCTCAGTGGTGTGAAAAAAATCATGCCCCTCAGTGCTATAGTGAAGGGGACTATATTTTCTGAACCAAAACTGGGAACACATTAGCCACGCCCCCTGAAACCGCTAGCCATGCCCCCGATCCTTTAGGCCCCACCCCTGACATTGCTAGCCATGCCCCCTGATCTCTTAGGTCCCACCCCTGACACCACTAGCCATGCGCCTGGCCCCTTAGGACATACCCACCTGCCACATGAAGTCCCACCCCTAGGGGTAGTATTTCCGGGGTCAAAATGGACACATGACCAGACCCCCTATGAACTCCTTCCACAATCCTCTACCAATACGGATGGATTTAGGCATGATAGGAGCCCCCCCCCCCCAGGCAATTATACTGCAATTGCATTAACTCAGGCCCCAGACCTAGGGTCCCATGACATCACAACTCTAGGGGTCCAACCTCAATTCAAGATGAGATCCAGGATCTGAGACCTATTACCTTGCAATGTAGATGTAGCCCCATTTGACTCAGGGCCTGAGAGCCATCCAGAACTATTTCATGGGACAACTTCCTTAGTTTTCTTAACAGATGATACTTACCGGTTCCAATTAATTGGTAATCAGAGGGGTCTGAAGCAGCTCCCCACCTGCTGTGGACAGGAGGTTGCTCCAGCCCTGCAGAGGGCCTGCTGAAGACAGAGGTTGCTCTTGTCCGGAACAGCCTCTGTCTGTTGGGAACCCAGGGGTCCTGCGGGAAGGGACTGAACCAGTGTCCTGAGCAGCCTCTTTCCATGGGGAGTCCAGCCTACTGTGGACAGGGGCTACTCCAGAGGGGGCTGGGAGCTGGTGGCAGCCCCAGTGTGACCCAACATTAACCGGTTAACTGATGAATGGGAATTTACATTCCTAATGAGATGTACTGCAACTGCATTTTTTGACGTTACTGCAAAATTATCAAGTGTCCTCTGTTTCCACAAGCCAGAATGACAATACTGAACTAACCATGACAATTACAGGGTGGAGAAGACCATGTCACCAACCCTCCCCACCACTGCTTGAAAAGTACATTGCCCATGGAGGTCAATGGAGCTGGGCTATTTTATATGTAAAGCTTTTATATGTATGAAGTGTATATGTCAATACCATGATGGCAATGCCTATATTATGTAAATAATACCTAATAACAATTGCCAAATGAGATCACTTCCCAACCTGCTTACAAAGCTCCAGATCCAATTTAAATTTTAAGTTAGGACTGGGCCCAAAGCAATCTGTTGACATGACCCAAAAAGATCCAGTTAACATTTAGTCACCCTTCAAAAATATAAGGGACCAATCAGTAAAAAGCCCCTCTGTCTGGTAGAGGTGATCATTGAAGAAAATTGGAGTCTTTGAACTGACTTCTGACAGCAGCGTTTTCTCTCACTGGACATGGGGTCTTTAGCACAGGTTTCACTTTGTGTGTCAGAATAACTCAGAAATGCCTTGTCACAGCTAACTCCATTCAGGTCTAGGCAACGTGCAGCCCAACGACAGAAGAACAAATCCCTTGAATCTGGAAGTCAAAACATCTCACCTCTTCCCAGAGCTCACAAAGGGCTTGTTTACCCAGACACACAAGTCACAACAACCCTCTCTGAAGAGAGACGATACATCCTGCCTCTCTGTGGATGCGCCAAGTGTTTTCACGTGGCATTTTAACATGCTATTTAAATCTCAACTGCTTGGATGAGGAAGACTCACAGAGAGTCTGTCCATCATCCACACTGGAGTGACGCAGTGATTTCACTGCCGTTGTAACAGACCCAATCTCTCTGTGGGTTCCACCAATTGCTAATGGAATTCACTGTTAATTACATAATTACACCCAAGCCATTTTGCTAATGCTGCAGCTAGGGAGAATGGTTTAACTTAAATTATTAAACAGTGTTTTAACTTTCTCATGTTAGTTTATCAAACTTCATTTTAAATAAAGTAAAATATTAATTTGTGTCCGACACAAAAGTTTTCAATGTTTTGTTTATTTATGAGGTGGGGAACCTTTTTTGGGTTGGGGGCTAATGACCAACAGAAAAATCAGCTGGGGATCATATAAGTGAGAAGCAAAAAAAACTCCTCCAAACCCCCCCGACCCTCACTGATGTGGCCCCCAACTGAGACACCTCACTCCTTTGGCGCTGCAGACTCATGGGGTGAGGGGAAGGGAGAGGGACGACTGAGGTTCAAGGCTTCCCATAGGCTAGATTTACTCTTCTGGGGTTCCAGAGTTAGTGGATTTTATGGAACCCCCCCCCCAGACTCAGGAGTGAGGACAAAAATGAGGGATTCAGTGTACAGGACAGGGTTGCCAATGAGTGGGATAGGGATGAGGTGCAGGATCTGGGAGGGTGATGAGGTGCAAGGGGGAGAGATTGAAAGGTCTGGGTGGGAGGTAGGGTGCAGCAGCAGGCTGGGAATAGTGTGTCTTGCAGGAACAAGGGAGGTTGCAGTGTGTGGCCAGGAGGGAGGGTGCAGGAGCAATGGTGGATGCAAGAGCAGGCTGAGGGTAGGTGTGTGGCCAGGAGGGAGGGCGTCTCACCGGGAGGAAGGGTGCAGGAGCAATGGAGGGTGCAGAATTTGGCCAGGAGAGAGGGTGCAGAAGCAAAGGAAGGTGTAGGAGCAAGCGGGGAGTGCTAGGCCTTGGTGGGGGAGGGGAGTGAGTGAGGGGTAGTGGGGTGTGGGGCTCTGGGCATGAGGGGGAATGCTTAACTGGGTTTGTGCGCCTTGCAGCGGGGAAGCTACTGGACAACACGCTACCATTCCCCCAGCAGGGTAGGGAGCTGAAGGGAGCTCAGCCCTCCCCACACAGCGGGGAGCCGCACAGCTGCAAGGATGTAGCACCACCTCCGGCTTCCTGCTCTGAGGGTCCGCGGGAGGGGGAGGGAAGGGCAAGAAAGCACCGACCCCAGCAGACCCCGCTGGCAGCGTACAGTGGCAGAGCGAGCAGCTCCATGCGCTGCCGTTCCCCCAGCAAGATGGGGAGGGGCGGGAGAGAGAGAGAGCAGCAGTGAACGGAGCGCACCTGGTGAGCCCGAGAGCGCCTCAGCCAGGCTCCGCGCGGCCCCTGCCAGGGCTCAGGCAGCAGCTGCAAGGTGCCAAGGTCCGAGAGAGGCGCCTTGGTGCATTTTGCCTTGGACCCGGCAGCTCCCCTCCTCCCCCCAGCAGCGGCAGCCACGGTTACAAAGAACAAGCTGCTGCCTGCAAGTGTGGAGGAGGAGGCTGCCCTGCATGGCAAAGGCAGTCCGGCAGGGGAGGGAGAGGGCCATGCGGTGCACGGTGGTGGGGCGGGAGGTGGCAGGAGCTCGCCAGGCAGCGCGCTGGAACGCGGGGAATGCCCCGGACCGCGCACCACCAGAAGCCGCCCCAGCTGCCTTCTGGCAAAGAGCTCAGGCAGGAAGCCGGCTACATGCTCTGTTTGTGTGGGTGGGTGGAAAGGGTGAAGGGGGAGACCGTTGCTGCTACATCGTGCTAGGGGGTAAGTGTCTGTAAGCTATGCCAGCCGAGGGAAGGGAAATGGTGGTACACTGAGTTATTTCTAGCTTGCCGCTTCTCTGCAAGCTGGATGCTTTTCGGGACATTTTAGTATTTGATGGGGACAGCGGGACATAGTATTTAAATTCGGGACAGTCCCAGAAAATCTGGGACGCGCAGCTCTAGTTAAGCTGACCTAATCCTCAGTGTAGACATGGCTAGGTGGAAGAATTATTCCATTGATCTAGCTATCACTGCTAGGAGAGGTGGATTATCTACAGCAATGGAAAAAACAGTGAAGTGCTACAGCCCCTGAGCTATCCCACTGTAGCACCCATGAGGCATGTCTACACTAAGGAGAAGATCGACCCTGTGGAGGTCGATCATCTAGCATTCCATTTAGTGGGTCTAGTGTAGACCCCCAAATGGAACGTTGAGGGCAGCCCCACCAGTGCTCTGTACTCCTCATTCTGTGAGAAGTAAGGGAAACCAACAGGAGTGGGTGCGCCCATCAGCCTCCCGCTGTGTAAATATTGTGGTGGTTTGGCTTGAAGTAATCCAAGGTAGTGTAGACCAGGCCATAGTGTCAACATGCTCTCAATTTCCACTGGTTCAGAGACTAAAAGCCCTAACATTTCTCTTAACACCTGAGGTACTGGTAAGGAGAGTTAAGCTTCCACACCACCTTCTGAGCTATTTCTCATGATTTCTATTAATATTCTCTTTTGGAGGCTTGAGGGGATCACTTTTAACTCAACAATCTGTTGTATGGGCTCATCCATGGGATGTAAGTAGTGTTCCAAAAGGCATGCATGAAGTCAGCATTACCACAAACATTGCTGAATTAAATTTTATTTCTACATAGCCAGTTTGTGTGACTTAAATAAACCATCTATTAAAATCACCAATCACGATATACTAAGGAGGATATAAAGTTTAGTGGAACTTTATAAGGAAGAGTGAAGAATATGAAAAAATGTTTAAAATGACTGCAGCGGGAAATAGAAAATACAAGGCCCAACTGTGTGATTAGACAGAGCACTCAAGCTCCATTAAAACAAGTACTAATGTGCCTAAGTCAGGAGTGGGCAAGAGGCAGCTAGTGGGCCGGCTCTGGCCCGCATCCCCCTCGCTAGCACTCTTACTACAGAGCACCTGCAGCTGCTAATTGCTGTGCAGTCTGGGCAGGGAGCAGAAAGCTTCAAGTCATATCCCTGCCCACTAGCAAAATCTCTCAGCTCCCATTGGCCAGTTTCCGGCCAACAGAAGCTGAGAAATGTTGTTGAAGGCAAGGGCAGCGAATGAAGCCTCCTTATTCCCCTCTTGCCCCTCTCTCCCTGTGCTGGAGCAGAGCCACATGGAGCCCGCCTAGCACACAGGCCTGGAGCCTGTCTCAGGTTTCTGCAGAGCTGCTGGCTGGGAGCAGCCTAGGTAAGCACCTCCCAGCCAGAACCTGCCTCTGGCACCCCACCCTGTCTCCCCCCAACTACCTACCCCAGGCCATCACCCAAACCTTCTGTATCCCCTCTCCCCACCTCCAGGTAATAACTCCCTCCCAGATCCTGCAGTCCTTCCTACACCCCTCCTCCAGGCCAGGGCACTCTTTCAGGAGGGTAGGGGGAGCAGCAACCGTGCGCTCCGGGGAACAGGATGAAAAGCAAGATGCATCCTGGAGTGCATGGCAGCTGTCTCCCCTACCTTCACAAAATAGCGCCCTGGCCTCCAGGCCGGAATCCTCTCCTGTACCCATCCCCCTCCCTGACCCTGCACTCCATTTTCCTGTCCCATGTCACCATCCAAACCCTCTGCATTTCCTTTCCCCCTTCTCCCAAGTCACAGCTCCCTCCCAGACTCTGCACCCCATTCTGCATCCCTCCCGCAGGCCAGAATCCTCTCCTGCACCCATAAGTCCTCCTGGAATCTGCACCCCAAACCCCTGCCCCAGATCATAACCCCCTTCTTCACCCAAACTCCCTCTCAGACCACACACTCCCTCCTGCACCCCAGTCCTCTATCCCAAGCTCCCTTCTACACCTCGTCCACCGTGCCAGACTCCGCACCTCTTCCACAGAAGTGCAACCCTTGACCACTTCCCTAAATCTTGGAGTGGCCCCCCCATTAAAAATTATTGCCCACCCCTGGCCTAAGTGCTGATCTGGCCACCCAAATGTGGAATTTGCATGTTGGTTGAAAATTGGGTCCTGCGTATCAGGAAGGAATTGGGGGAGAAGACATTTTTTGTGTGTCAAACCACCAACATGCATTTAGAAATGTGCAGTACAAAGATGCACACATGCATCTTGTCTCTAATTTGTTTTAAAGCCTCATTTGTTATTTTTTAAATATTAAAAACAAAACTGTTCTTTCACAGGCTCAAGCAGAAAGGATGGATTCCATGTTGCATGTCTCTCATGATTATGGGGAGTCTCCTGAGATTAGCCTCAGCTCCTAGAGGTATATCCATGGGTATGGAGACAAGCTTGAAAACATAATCAAGAGTAAGCTAAAGGCTCAAAAGATAGATGGCAAGTACAGAGCTCAAAATATATTCTTATTTTAATCCAGTCTCATAATTTATTTGAGGCCTGACTAATTTTTGTGAATGTTTGGGAGAACAATGCTAAGATTCTCACTACATTTCTTCAGATAATATTATGATTGATCCTGTACAAAAAGACAGCAGAGAGCAATTAAGCCCCTTTGTGGCAGCCATTATGGCTGGGGCTTTCAAAACAGCCTAAGGGAGTTAGGAGCACAGTTCCTACAGGTGGATAAGCAAGCAGTCTAATGGAGTTGGGGGCCAGGAACACAAGCTAGGTGTGTTGCATAACTGTAAATGTTCATAGTCTCAGCAGTTAGTGGTTGCTCCCAGCCTAACTAGTGCTTACAAAGGTTCATTGCTTCTTTGTTCAGTGGGTTGTTGTTGGGTTTTGATTAGATGAAATTGCAGAGTCATAGAGCAAGGATATCCCATTGCCCTCTTGGGTGGAGCAAGGGCATCGCAGCCCTGCGGTTAAGTCCACCAGCCTACCCTTAGCCCTCAGGGCAGTATGGCCCAATGACCAGAGTCACTGTGGTTGCCCTTGTCATCAGGGCATCTGACTATGGCCTAATAGTCAGAGTCAATGTGGTCACCCTTGTCCTTAGGGAAGGCTGGCCTAATAGCCAGAGTTAGTCTAGGCACCTTGCCTGTCATGGTGGTACATCCCATTGGTTGGAGTCAATATGATTGCTCTTGCCATCAGGGCAGTTCAGGCTAATGGTGGAAGTCAGTATAATCATCCTCTCACTAGGGTATTTGTATTATGAAGGCTCTAGCTGGTTTATGATTTTGATGGTTTTCTCATGGTTATGATCTGAGAAACCCAGGTATGTCTGATAGCCAATTATTTTATTTAAAATACGAGGCGAAAAATTACAATATAAAAACAAGAAATAGGATGTTTGTTTTTAAAAATATAAAGACTAGGAAGAAGGAAAAAACAAGCACGTCACTTGGATTACTGAGATATGTAAGACTGTGCTAGTAAAGATCCTGTGCTAGACTCACTCATCAGAGGGTTGGTGGATAGTATTTCATATTGACTTTGACCTTCTACTCTAATGTAATTACTAGGATCATTTTATAAAGAAAGAAATTTAAATAACTTTTTTTTTCAGGGAAAAAAAGCAAGCCTTTTCCATTGCTGGAAACTGGAAAACAAAATGTTTGATTGAGGTCATCTTGACATCCATTAGTGTGATAAATGAAGTGGAATTCAAGGCTGTTCCATTATCAAGGTTCATTTTCGTTGTTCAGATCTGTGGGGTGTTTTTTTTTTTTTTTTTTTTTTTACAACATGGCCTCAGACTCAAGGCTGATTACAATAATTACATTTTCTACCCATAATAGTACAAATGATTCAAAGAGTTATTCAGAATGTTTCAATGTCAGCACTTAGATAAATGCTCATTCTTTCATAGGGATTTCATTTTTTTTATGCAGAAGGTTAGTTAGTAGCTGCAATAACGGTATAGCTGTCAGAAAGCAGTGAATTTACTTGCCCAGTAACTACATTCACAATTGTTTGGAACTCTGCATGGCAACAAAACCGAATGGGATACTAGATAATTTATAACTACTTCCCAGTACAAGGAGAACAATTACACTGTGTGCAGTATAAAATGGCCATTATTTAGCTCAGTTTTTAAAAATTATTTGAACAAAATGCCTATCCTTTCCAGGGCTATTTTCTTCATAGTTCTAATTAGATACCCTAGGAATACAGAATGCGTAAATTTTAGCCAGCAAATATATTTATGGAATTTTAATTTGCTTCTTGTATGTATTTATTCTGCTCTGCCATAAACCCTCTAAGCCTCATCTCAAAGGTTTTTAATCTTGAAGACAAAAAAATAGGAACACAATAGTTGTACACAGGGCAGCTGCCATTTTTTCTTATGAACAGCAAGACTCTCACTGTATGTCACACCTCTGATGCCATGAAATTATTGCTGCCTGGTTTATGAGAGCAAGTTTTGATAAATTGAATCCTACCAGGGATTTTTTTTAAAGCTTTTCTTAAAAACAAACAAACAAACAAACAAACCAAAAACTGAAACCAATTGTTTGGGCAGACTTGGGTCAACAGGTCCTGCAAAACTCTAGACAAAAAGCCTCCGTCCAATTCATGCTGAGGTCTCTGGGAGTCTGGGTTTAATGGGATATGGATCAAACCCTAAAAGAGAAATGTGCACCAGAAAAGCCTCCAAACTTGCACTTATGTTGCATACATTATGCACTTTTTCTCAATGTTAAGTGTCTTAAGAAAGAATAATTCAGAAAATTATTAAAATCAATTTTTACTAGTATGTTTCACATTATCAAAGAGAGGAAGAACATTATCTGTTCAGATGCAAATCTGAAACACTCACCTATCACAGGACAATTCCTTTTTCCTCTGCAGCAAGATCACATGTAGCTGATCATCTCAAAAGGCCCAACAGTCAACGTCGTTTCCCAGAGCTCTTTGTCTTGACTTCACTGTGTTTTGCCTGAGGAAGCAAAATTTGACCTTCCAGGAGCCTTTGTAACAAAAGAGTGTAACTGGGGAAGGGTTTACCATGTCCTAGTTAGCCTCCCCAGCCTCCCTTCCTACTCAAAACATACAGTCGCAGTGACTTTATGGCCCAAACTGCTCTACTGCCTTCTGACTGACGCCTACTCCAACTGCTGTAGTAACCTGAGTTATGGGAAACTCAGTAACATTGGTTCAGAGCGCAAAACTTTTCTTTGTTTTCAGTTCCTAAGGGATTCAGCTGAACTCTCACCTCCCTTTCCCTCTCACATACAAACAATTTCAGAGTTGAGTGAAGTTCCAAACTCAGTTAAAAGTTCCACCTTCTGTAAGAAAATTACGTCAAAATTGGAGTTCAGTGAAAAACAACATTAACCACCCCAGATTTGTTTGTAACAGGGCACAGGTTTGTAACAAGCTTGAAACTTGGGGGGGCTTTCCTGTTTTGCTTTTTATGACACCTTAATATTTTTCGTATTTTAATTTAATCTATCTGCCTACGAATTTCTACTGCACTTATCACCGTGGTATCGGAGTACTTACAACATTACATTAGTCCTTACTTTGTAAAGGAAGAAGTTAAGTAGAATGCAGGATCCAAATGATTTAATGGAATAAAAATGGTAATCTGTAAGCTAAAAGAAGGAGTAGTAGTAGTAGTTATCCTGTTGAATGATCACAGCCAGAATAGAAGAGTGAGGAAGGAGCATCCACACTGAAAAAGGAATGTGCTACTTTTCTCCTAAAATGGAGTGTGTGGGAGTGAAGCTAAATAACTAAAGATCAGAGTATTTAGAGGAGAAGTGTGCTCCATGTGCTGTTCCATCTGGTGCTGGGATAAGCTCAAAAAATTCAACATCTAACATCTAGTGCCCACACAACATAGTGATAGGTCCATTAGAAAGTCAAACAGATTTTAGAAAGCCAAAGATGATTTTAGATCAAGTTTTGCTGCATAAGGTTCCTGCACACAGTAATAATTATATTTGCGTCCGTCTAGTTAAAGTGAAACCAACCCCATCTCACAATCCTCTATGGCGCATAATATTAGAGCAACTCGGGGCAGAACATGAGAATGGCAGTTGCAGGGATGTCCTGCTTGTATTTTAGCCATGGCCTCCCTTCAGTATTTTCCACCAGCCTTTTGCCCCGATAACTCCTGGGTGTATGTGCTGTAAGAGTTGTGGTGTGAGACTGTAGGGAATCAATTCATTTATTTTTTCCATTTCAAGAAAAGTTTTCTCACAGCCCTAATGGAGGAGGCAGGCAGAACCACATGGCAAAGAAACGTAATACTACTAAGTGGATGCCACTGGAAATGTTTATACGTTGTCCCTATGAAATGTTTATGCTATAGCAATGTATTTAACTTATCAGTTTGAAGGAGAGTGGCTTTCTTATTCTAGGAACATTTGGTAAAGGCCTTTCACTTTTTCAGCCTGGTCCATTCCAAAGCCAAGGGTAAGTCATATCTGGCAGGTATCCAGAGCAGTGATGTGCTTGCTGGAAGGAGCCCTTTGTTAAATACTTGCCACCAAGTTAAAGGGAGGATTTGGAGAGATTTCCTTGCCTCTCATGGAACTTGTCCCTCTCTGGATTCTGTGAAGTCACCCGGCCAGAGCTGACTTATCCCTGGGCCTCAGAAAACAAGGATACAAAACCAATATTTTGCTTTTAGGAATGGACAAGATTTCCCCAACCAGCAGTTTTTTCAAAAAAACTTTCCTGGAGGATACATCCAAGACATACACACTCCTTTTATGTCCCGGCTTCCCACCCCTGGTCACCATGCCCAGCTGCACACTGTGGAGTGCCACATAGCAGCAAAGCTTTTAGGATTAAACTATTCACATATCCAGCATATGCATTTCATAGACACTTTCTTGACAAGTGGTTTTGCCTCCTTCCTTGATTATTTTTATGACAAATCTTTTTTATTTACAAGGGAAAACAAATAACTAGAGTTCAGGCACTAAGCTCTAGAACATCCAGGTTTGGTTCTGCCTGTCAGTGTTACACTATGAGGTATAGCATGAGGCAAATTTTGCGGAGTCCCCTTGGTGGCAACACTTCCATGATCCCGAGAGGTTTGATGCAGCTTATGTACTCATTCAAGTCTGGGGCAATTCAAAATTATGTAAAACAGCATCACAGATCAACAGACTTTCAGTCCAGAGGCCATTGTGATCTTCAGATCTGACCATTTGCGTAACACAGGGCATGGAATGTCACCCAGGAATTTTTGCATCAAGCCTTTCTCTTGCCCATGTTTCCTCCTAAACAGTGTCACCATCCTTTGGCTCTTTGGCCAATTGCTAGAGGACAGGCGTTACCATCACAAGAGCCTTTGGCCCTGAGAGCCTCAGCTGGCACTCCAGCTCCTGTTGTCCAATTATACCAAGGGCTTAATGGGCATCAAGAACTACCCTCGAGAGATGGTCCCTATAGACAGGATCAGGGCATGCTGCTGCTGCCCACGTTCTGTAGAAAAACAGAAGTCCTTCGCTCTCCAGGACTTGCCTGCCACCAGTGTCAGATTCCACAAAATGCAACTTTAAAATGATATAAGATGGTCAGGACAAAGGTTATGCCTTCATATATGCCACCACAGTGCCAAGCACAGCTTGGGGGCTATTGTCATAAATTATCATAAAAACAAACGGCTGATCCATCTGCAGCAGGTTAGAGAAGAGAACTGAATAGAGCGTGTGCACTTGAACGGAAGAAAGTCCCTCAGAAGGTGAGGAGGGCTTACTAGCAGTAGAACCCAAGCATTTCTGATGTGCAAAATGCAAACAGGAGAATTTCCTGTGAGCCATGGGGCTCAGCTCCTCAGGGACTCCCTGTGTTTTGCTCCATTTAGGGGAGGCTGAGGTAGACATGCAGGGGGTGGAAATGGCAGTTGTACTGCTATGCAGATCCTCTGCTCTTTCTTCTCTTTTGGGAGGAGGAAGGAGAGGCACCAGGGCCAGGTAGGCCAGGCCAATCTTTAGGCTAGTTCTACCCCCATTCAATATCTAGCCCAGTTACTTGGGCTGGATGTGGAGAAGCAAATTCTTACCCAGTGCAGTTATCTAGATGTAAGCCTGACTATTTGTAGAGATCCATGTGAACGAACACTGAAATAAACACTAGTGATTTTCCTTTTAGAAACCAAATCACACTGCTTTCATTTCAGTGTGATGTTGTGTAAAAAACCCTTGGGTGTGGCACTAAAAGATATTGGCACTATATTTCAAGGGCTGTCCACTGTATAAAATGACATGTCCCTTAATACCCGCTTGCATAAGAGCAATATATGTCAGTTTGCATATACTGTGATATTCAAGGGGAATCCTATATATGCATGCCCCAATTTGTTGATAACTCGTAATCTTTAAAGAAAATATTAAATGCCTTCCTCAGATAATCCGCCCTTGGCTTTGATTTAAGATGGCTGTTGTTTTGCTAGGCTATTCAGAGTATTCTGACAAGGCAACAGAGTGGGACAGATTACATAATTCTCTCCAGATTACATCCTATTAAACCTTGTGTTGTGCATATGTTTCTGTAGTTACTTTGTTTAAGGCAACTTAAAACCAAGATCATCCTGTTTTCCTTTACAATGATCCAGATGGCCACGAATATTTAAAAAAAAAAACCCAAACAACCTGTGGCCTAGTTACCAAAAGCTGTTTATGTTTCTGGAGGAAAAGGTTAAGAAAAAAATAATAAAATAATATAACTTAAAGGGCTTGGGGAACAAGGGTGAAGGTGCCAGGTTGTGTGCTTGTCTGTTCTCCTGGTTGAGGGTAAGGAGCCAAGCAAAAGCCCTGTGCATTCTGGCTGCTCAGATGGTGTTGATGGGAGGGCCGTGGCTTTCATGACCATTGGATGCTGTTCTGAGATGAAGAACTGTTGGAAGGCACCTGAGCAAGAAAGGAAAGAGAATCTTTGGGCACCACTTGCCAACCAACTGAGGAGGGCTTTATACCAGGTGCCAAAGGAGCTGATGACAAAAGTCCACAAGAAAGTATAAAAAAAAGGGCTAGATGTTGAGGGGCATGTGGGAAATTACGGTAGGATCACAGGCGCAACAAGAGGGAAAACAGTGGGGGAATCTGCTCAGCATCAAAGATGTCCAGAGAAGGTCTAGAGAAGAGCAACAAGAATGATTAAAGGTCTAAAGAACATGACCTATGAGGGAAGACTGAAAGAATTAGGCTTGTTTAGTTTGGAAAGAGTTTGGTTTGGACTGAGAGGGGACATGAGAGTGGTTATCAGGTATCTAAAAGGGTGTCACAAGAAGGAGGGAGACAAATTGTTCTCCTTGGCCTCTGAGGATAGGACAAGAAGCAATGGACTTAAACTGCAGCAAGAGAGGTTTAGGCTGGACACTAGGAAAAATTTCCTAACTGTCAGGGTGGTTAAACACTGGAATAAATTGCCGAGGGAGGCTGTGGAATCTCCATCTCTGGAGATTTAAGAGCAGGTTAGACAGACACCTGTCAGGGATGATCTAGACAGTGCTGGGTCCTGCCATGAGGGCAGGGGACTGAACTCAGTGACCTCTCGCGGTCCCTTCCAGTACTAGTGTTCTATGATTCTATGTCTATATACAAATGCAAGGAGTCTGGGGAATAAACAGGAAGAAGTGGAACATTTAGGACATAAGCTACATTATGACCTGTCCTCATTGGCATTAGAGAAACTTGCTGGGATAAATGTCAGGACTAAAATATTGGAATAAGGGGGCACAACCTGCTCAGAAAAGACAGGCAGGGAAAAAAGGAGGAGGCAGAGTTGTCCCGGGGGGTGGGGGGAGGGCTGCAGGGCCCAAGGAAACTCCCTCCATCCACCTCCACCCCGCCTCTTCTTGCCCCTGCTTTGCCCCCACTCTGTCCCTTTCCCCAAGTCCCCTTCCCAGAGCAACACGACCTGGAGATTAGTGGGGGCTTGGTGCTGGCAGCAGGGGTCAGGCCCACCCATATTCAGCAGCAGCAGTGGGGAAGCAGAGCAATCCAGTCCCAACTTGCTCTGCTCTGCCGGCTCCCAGCAGTGTTGCTTGGCTTTTTGCCACTGGTGAGTGCAGGGGGCAGTTCCACATCTTCCCCAAATGCCTTCCCCAGGCGACACAGCTGGGAGTTGGAGGAGTGGAGCAGGTTAGGACCAGGTTGCTTCACTTTCCACTGCCACCAGTGAGTGCGGCGGCAGACCCAACCCATGCTGCCAGCGCCAGTTTCCTCCCCCCCCTGCTGCTGCCAGACCCCCTGCTAAGTCTCCTATTGTAGGACCCACAGGGTTCCCCAAAATGCCAAGCCAGGGCTAATTGCCTCAAACCGTCCAATGGATGGGATGACGCTGGGAGGAGGTGTCACATTATATATCAAGAACATTTGTTCTCGGGTCCAAAAGGAGGTGAGAGGCAGACCAATTGAGAGTCTCTGGGTAAAGATAAAAGGGGGAAATAGGGTGACGTCCTGATAGGGGTGTACTATAGGCCACCAAATCAGGAAGAGGAGGTGAATGAGGTATTACTAGAACAAAATAAAAGAAATATCTAAAACACCAGGCCTAGTAATAATGAGAGACTTTAACTACCCAGACTTCTGTTGGAAAAGTAATACAGCAAAACACAGAAAGTGCAATAGTTCTTGGAATATATTGGAGACAACTTTTTGTTTCAGAAAGTGAAGGGGAACAACCAATTTAAAGTTGTTTCTGACCCAAAGGAAGTAATTGGTTGAGAATCTAGAGGTGGAAGGCAGTTTGGGTGAAAGAGATCACAAAATGTTAGGTGTAATGATTCTAAGAAAAGGAAGGAGTGAAAGCAGCAGAATAAACACAACAGACTTCAAAAAGCAGATTTTAACAAATGCAAAGAACTAGCAGGCAAGGTCCCATGGGATGAAACATGTAAAGGATAAAGGAGTTCATCAGAACTGCCAGTTTCTCAATGAGACAGCCAAATATCTCAGTGAGAAGGAAAGCTGGGAAGAATAGTAAGAAGCTAGTATGGCTCCATCAGAAACCCTAAATTGACCTGAGAATCAGAAAGGAATCCGACAAAAAAGTGGAGATATGGACAACTTGCTAAGGAGGAGCACAAAAGAATAGCACAAGCATGTAGGCAAAAATAAAAAATCAGAAAGGATAAAGCACAAAATGAGTTACACCTATGGAGGCACAGAAAAGGCAATAAGAAAAGGGTTTTTTAAATACATTAAGAGCAAGAGAAAGATGGAGAAAAGCGTAGGGAAGAAGAGCTAATAATTGATGGCAAGAAGGCTCAGATGTTTAATGCCTAGTTTGTTTCACCCTTCACTAAAAAGGTTAATGGTGGCCAGATACTCAACACAGTTAATAATAGCGATGGTGAAGGAATACAAGCAGACAACCAAAGAACATGTTAAAAATATTTATATAAGTTAGATATTTTCAAGTTGGCAGGGCCTGACAAAATTCACCCTAGGGTACTTAAGGAACTGGCTGAAGCAATCTTGGAACTGTTAGCAATTATCTTTGAGAACTCATGGAGCATGTGTGAGGTCCCTGAGGACAGGAGAAGGGCAAACAAGATGAGACCTATCTTTAAAAAGGGGAACAAAGACGACCCAGGGAATTATAGCTCAGTAAGCTTAAATTCAAAACCTGGAAAGATATTGGAACAAATTAGAAATCAACTTGATAATGAAGTGATAAAGAATAGTCCGTATAGATTTTTGAAGAACAAATCATGCCAAACTAAACTAATTTCCTTCTTTGATAGGGTTATTGACCTAGTGGATAAGAGGATAGCAATAGATATGATATGTCTTGTTAAGTGAGGCTTTTGATATAGTCTTGCATGATTAGCAAGACTGATAAGCAAAAGTCAGCAAAATTAAATTACTATAAGGTGGTGCACAACTGGTTGAAAGACATTACTCAGAGAGTAGGTATCAGTGGTTTGCCTGGAGGGCATATCTAATGGGATCCCATAGGAGTCAGTCCTGGGTCTAGTATTATTCAGTATTTTCATTAATGACGTGCATAATGGTGTGGAGAGTTATGCTTATAAAATTTGTAAATGAGACCAAGCTAGGAGGGGTTGCAAGCACTTTAGGGGACAGGAGACATTTAGAATTCAAAATGACCTTTGCAAACTGGAGAATTAGTCTGAAACCAACAAGATGAAGTTCAGTGAAGACAAAGTATTTCACTTAGCAAGGAAAAATCAAATGCACAACTATAAAATGGGGAGCAGTAGTTCTGCTGAAGAGGATTTGGAAGTTGTAGTGGATCATGAATATTCACCAAAAATTTGATGCAGTCATGAAAAAGGCTATCATCTTTCTGGTGTGTATTAATAGGAGTGTTGTATGTAAGACAAAGTCATCATCCTGCTGTCCTGGTGAAGCCATCACTGGTATATTGTGTCCAGTTTTAGGTGCCATATGTTAGGAATGATGTGGACAAATTGGAGAGGGGCCAAAGAAGAGCAACAAAATGATTTAAAAAAAAAAGTAGAAATCTGATCTATGAGGGATGGCTACAAAACTGGGCCTCTGCAATCTTGAGGAAAGAAGACTGGGAGGGGAGGGGGAGACCTGAACATACTCTTCAAATATGTTGGACAATGATCCTTGTCTCCATGTTCATGGAAGGCAAGACAAAAATAATGGGTTTAAACTGTAGAAAGTTAGATATTAAGGTATGTCTACACAGCATTCCTCTTTCGAGAGAGGAATGAAAATGCAGCTGAGCAAAGTTTGAAAGCACGGATTTGAATTTCCCGTGCTTCATTTGCATAATTGCATCCGGCCGCTTTCTCAAAACGCCCTATTTCGAAAAAAGAAATGCTGTCTAGACGTGGTTATTTCAAAAGAAAACCCTTCTTTCGAAATTACCCTTACTCCTTATAAAATGAGGTTTAAGGGTAATTTTGAAAGAAGGTTTTCTTTAGAAATAACTGCATCTAGACAGCGTTTCTTTTTTCGAAATAGGGTATTTCGAAATAGCGCCCGGATGCGATTATTCAAATGAAGCAAGGGAAATTCAAATCCGCGCTTCATTTGCAATTTCGCTCAGCTGCATTTGCATTCCTCTCTCAAAAGAGGAATGCAGTGTAGACATACCCTTAGGGAAAACTTTTTAATGATAAGGATAGTGAAGTTCTGGAATAGGCTTACATGGGAGGTGGTAGAATCCCTATCATTTTGAGAACAGACTGGACAAAGACTTGCCATGGATGATCTAGATTTACCTCAGCACTGAGGGCAGCCCTTAATGACCTCTCACAGGAGCCATACATTTCTAAAATACCACTAATATTATTCAACTCTGCAGCTCTCAGACTTTAAAACCCCGATTAACCACATCTGAAACTCAAATGCATGTTATGTACCACCCTCGCTCTAGCTGCCCTCTGTGCTGATGTCCCCTCAAAGGGCACTGTCTCCCCTTTTTCAGTGCCACCCTGATCTCACAGGCATCCTCTCCCTTTTCCAAAGTTTTATTCATCAAGGCCCACTCCATGCCCCCACCACATGCTTTCCTCGTTCCCACCTCATTCCCAAGGTTCCCATCCAAAACCCTACTCTCACCGTACCCTTCCCTCTCTTTACCTGTGAAGGAGGAGATAGTGAAGATGCTGCCAGGGAGCCGGTAGGAGGAAGCCAGATACTGTCCCCCAGAAATCCAGCACTCTACAAGTTGACAAGTGATAGGCAGGGGTCCAGGCAGGGAAGGAAACTAGAGTTGGATGTTCCATTTTGTGGGAAATTCTGCAGATTATTTTTTTTTTAATGCTCTGAAATAAAGCAAAAGGAAAATAAAACCATTCAAAACACCCTGCAAAAATCACAGTCCAGGGCAAAAATTGTTTTCGATGAGTACATTTTAGCTGATTTGAACATTTAAATTTAAATCATATGAAATGCTTTAAAAAAAGATAGAAAAGGAAAAACTAAAATGTTCCATTGTGAAAAGGCTGAAACGGTACAATACTAGCAGTTGCCACAAAATGCTTCCATTTCAGCAAAACTGTATTTCCTAAAAGGAAAACAAACAAACAAACAAACAAACCCATTCCCCTAGAGGAAATGAAACTAGTTCCAGAGAATAGACTCAATGGGAGCATCCTCTCTGCACAGCACAGTGACAGACAGGCCCCTATAGGCAGCCTTTTGTCTTCTCCCAGCTCGGCCTCTCAGCACCAGTATGGCAGGTGATGAGAAGAGAGAATGGGCGTTTTGAGGGCTGCTGCTGCTGCCCTGTGCCTCAAGCTGGTCTGGGCTCCTCCTACCACTCCAGTGGGGGGAGCAGGAAATGGCACTCATTTTTTTACAAAACCAGTCCAAGTAGCATCCTTCTGAATATACTGTCTGTATATTATGATGTGACTTAACAGTCTATTCACCGTTGAGCTGTCATACGCAGGAAGAACTGGAGTAATGACACAGTAGTTAGTAAGCAAAATATCACATCTATTTATTAGCAGAAGAGGGTACACAGACACCCCTCTCCCTCTGACTCCTGCTGCTGATCGTAGTGTTAGCTGATGTGTTGCCAGCTGACCTCAACATGGCTGTCATGCTACGAGGGATTTTTCTTAAGGCTCTGGCACCTGGACTCGTGTGCATGTGAGAATCTCAGTATTCTTAAAAAAGGCCAGTATATTTCTAGCTCTCAGGGTGGTGAAAGAAGAGCTTGGAAATGTGAACATGGAAGACTCCAGTAGCAGAAGACAAACAGAGAACCCATCATGATGTTTAAACCAATGTCATAGGAGGGTCCTAAGTCCCATTTTGGCCAGAACAGTCCCTATTTTTAGCCCTTAAAAAGGGTGTCCCAACTTTTTTTTTGCAAAAGCGGGCCTTTGTCCTGTTCGATTCTTTGATCTTGCCAGCTGATTAAGCTAGCAAGAGCACACAGGCCAAACACCCACATTTGTAAAAAAGTGGAGGCATGTGTGTGGGAGGTGAGCGGGGAGTGAGCAGCAGGGAGCAAAACAGGGCTCAGGTGAGCAGTGATGCTAGGACAGTGCTGTGTACTGCGGGGATGGGAGCTTAGCCCATTTCCCTGCAGTGGGGAGGTGTTGGGGTGCTCAAGTGAAAAACTAGGGGCAACCACACAGGAGGGCTTGGGCTAGACCCACACAGTGTCCCATTTTCCCTTTGGGAAATATGATTGCCCTACTGTCTCAAGCTTTGGGGGAACTTATCTCCTGTTTTGGGCTTGACAATACTGCTAAGATTTTCCTCTCATCCAGAAAGAACAGACATGCCCAGGAACTTCCTCTCAGAACTGAATGCTGAGTTGGGGTCCTCTCTCTTGGAAGAGTCAGGCCCTTTAGGGGTGGTCTTTGTCAAGGATACTGCCAGAGGGTTGCTTCATTCAGTATCTGAGCTCTAACTGGCTGAGCATAGCAACAAGATTTTCACAGTGCCCTGCTCAGGCTCTCTTTTTGGGGCATTTGGCCCTGAAAGAGACAGTCCTCAAGACACAGATGCTAAGGAGCACTCACTGTTCCAGCTGGCAGAGTAATTAGTTTGCCAGAGGAAGTGCTGTGTATATGTTTTCTCATATATGAAAATCACTGTTCCTCATACGTAGAAAGACAATCAGCTTGTATTCAGGAGAGGTCTGGGTTTTACTTTTTAATTTCTAAGCTGCCTCATTGTATCAGTCCCGAACTGTATACTACTGGACAATGCAGACCAGCTGACGGGCAAAACAGCAGCTGTCCTGGGGTTCAGTGATCTAAAAGGGCCCAGGACTCCTAACTGCCACTATAGGAGCTTAAGGGCTGGATGGCTGAGATTAGCCCCAGCCCCACCCCTTCCACCCAAAGTCCCACCCCTTCCGGGGCCTGGAGCTGCCCCTCACCTTGCCCAGGACCTGTCGAATTTTGGGGTGGGATTGAGGTGAAGCTGGAGGGTTTGATTCACCTAAAATTTCTCTGGTTATCTGTGCAATGCTTAATAGCACAGCGAAATCTTGCCCTTCTCTTCTTAAATTGGTGAAGTAATGGTATCTTCCCTGCCACCACATCCTCTCTTGGCACCTGTGTCTTCCCTACCTGTTTCAGGTGCATGGTATACAGAGAATACAGTGACAGTGACCTAGCTTTCTTAGACCTTCATGACATGTTAAAATTTCAGCTCTGCTGAACATGGCTGCCCTCAGTGGGCTTCAGCTGGCACACTAGGCCCAGCTTGCTATTGCCTCTTCCGGACATCACTTCTTTGGCTTTTCTCAAATTCTGGTGAAGATTCTAGTGTAGGTCTTTCTGGAAAATTTCAGTAAGACATTAAAAATGAGCAATGAAAGGCAACAGGTCACACATTAATCAAACAAGATTCAGGTGTTAAAGCAATACAAATAACGATAGTACATAATAGCCAGGCATCTAATCATAATCCCTACAATCATGTCTGAACAAAGCCACAAAGACTCTGTCTTTTCCTTGGTTATGGGTAGGAGCACTAAATAGAAAAGAAAATGGAAAAAGTAATAAATTGCTCCCTGTTTTGATATGCTGACCTATTTATAATACATTAAGGGGTAGAATTTTTGTGGGAGCTCCTTGTTAAATTATTAGTAGCACATCCCTTGCTCTTAGTGTAGGAGACTGGTACACTTGTCAAAACAGCCTGTGAATCACTGGCTCACTGTATCCATTTAAATAAAAAGTAATGGCTGGAAAGTATAGTGCTCCATATTACATCGGAAACTAAAAAAATATTGACAATTTTTCTCCCCATCTTTCATTTAATATTCCCAGAAAAAGGCCCTTTGCCAAACGAGCACAGCTCAGCCTAATATTTATATAGAGAATTATATTCGTGTTTCCTATAATTTCAGTATCAACATTTTTCTCTCTTATTTTCAAATATAAGAGGTATCATTATTCAAACAAGACCTTTCCTTTTATAATCTACCTCCTCTCTCCACCATTTCATGCAATAGAGTCATTATTCTGTGCCTGCAATGTTACAGTAATTTCCATGGCATCAGATTGTAATGATACAAACATTGAGTGGATAGGTAGAAGGGGGATGAGGAACAAAGCTCTTGTTCAGACATGAATTGTTCAGTAATTAGCATTAATGAGAAGGGAACTGCAGCACATTTCATTGAGGGAAAATGAATATTTTAAACCATTTTTAAGGGTTGCGTCAGATTTGAAATAGCTCGTTGAAATACTTTGGAGAGGTTAAATAATTAGCTTTCTTTTCTAATGCAAGCAAAAGGGACAGGAAAGGGAATTCATTTAATAAAATTCAGAGAATTGCTGTTGACATCAGTCACAAACAAAATGTAGGATAACAACGAGTAGCTCCAGTAACTTGAATGTTGGCTGCTAGATTTTCCTTATAAGTCCCATAGCCGGGCTGTGTACGGAGGAGATCTAACATTAGGGGCCTGTTTCGCAACTGATGTAAATTAGCGTAGCTCCATTAAAGTGAATGGAACTGGGGTATTTATTTTAGGCAAATTGTGCCTCATTTTCAAGAGTAAAAACTCTTTAATAGGGTTTCAAAATGCATTTGCCATGAATTGTATAATTATACCAAAAATTTGGCCCCAACTTCTGCCTTGTGTGTCTCCATCAAATGGTTAATTATGAATGCTTTTTAAAGCCTATTAAATGTCTGATGGGGTTTTATCTTCTTTAATCCTTTTAAACTTGAAACTAGAAGCCATGGAGGAACAGTATCGTTTAGTAGCTAGAGCAGGGATTGCAAGTCAGGAGACCTGGGCTCTGTTCCCCTCTGCCGCTGACCTGATTTGGTGACCTTGGGCATATCACCTCTTGCTTCTTCTTCTACCTCTTGTCTCTTTAGAGGATAAGCTATTAAAGGCCGGGATTGTTTCTTACTCTGTGTATGTATGTAGCCTAGCACAACAAGACCCTGAATGCAGCTGGGGCCTCTAGCTTCTATTGTAACACAAATAAATAATAATAACTATACATTGTGCTTTTTGTTTTATCTAACGTAACCTCATCCAGCTCTTTCTTTTGTATCACCCTTCAGGAAAGCATCAACACACCACATGCATAAATTAAAAACATAGTTTTCTATTTGAAAGGGCCTGAACATTAATCTTTTCTTTGCTTTCACTGTTCCCCTTAGTATTCTGGCTATGTTTCCAGAAGGGATGCTGCTAGTTGTTTTGCATTTTTCATGACTGAAGTAAAGCTTGAGCAAAGAGAAGTGTCATGAATTGTACTCCGAAGATCGTTAGGACTTGGACATATGAAGATCTCTGTCAGTAGATCTCGAACACCCAGCACATGAGAGTTTTATACTAGATTCCATCAGCCACAGTATCGCCACCACTGCTGTCACGGGAGGGATGAGCTCTCCCCCCACTGAAGGCTTTAATCATGACACCAAGACTTTGAAAAAGATCTATATCTAGATAGGGAGATTTTGCTATGGTCTATTGTGCTCATTCAGGTAGAGTAGCTGAATCTGGAGTCAATACAGGCAAGAGTCACTGGGGCACCTGAAAAGTAGTGGTATATAAGTTGAAACTCTATGGTCTGGGACTTTCTGGTTTGGCAACACCTGTGGTTTGGAGAGCCCCAGTATCAGAGAACCCCTGGATCAGAGAGCCCCAGCAGTGGGAGGAGGGGCAGCCTGGAGCAGGGCTGGAAGACTGGAGGCCAGAAGAGGAGCCCGGTGTCCAGGGCCAGCCGTCTAGAGGCAGGGAGCAGGGCCTGGCCAGCAGCTAGGGCCAGCAGCAGAGTTAGGCAGGGGGTGAGGAGCCTGGAGGGGAGCTGTGCTGGGTCTGCTAATTGGCCCCAGGAGAGCTCATAGCCCATTAGCAGACAAGCTGGAATTGATCTCCCCTGCTCTGGCAAACTCTCTCGATAGGGACCAGTCAGGTCTTGAAGGTGTGGGACCAGGGAGGTCCAACCTGTAGTCCCTTGGCCAGTTGGAATAGAAAACTGCATTTCCCCCTATCCCTGCTACATGAATAAGTTCAGCAAAAGGCATATAATAGTCTAGTCAACTGTGGATCCCATTTACTTTGTTCTCATTTCCGTTGTTGGATTTAGTGTGAGGGTCCTGGGTGGTGTTGATGCCCTTTAAAATACAGGTGGTCCGAGTAGTCAATTCAGTGGTCCCTTCTGGCTTTAAACTCTATGACTCAGAAGATGAAACTGCACCACGTTGACAGGCAAACGGCAGACACCTTTGACAGAAAGTGAAGTCAAAGCTGCAAATAGTTTCTCAAAATAATTTCCCATCCAATCAGCCCCACTTTTCTTTCCCCTTAGATTGAACTTGAAGCAGCTACTCTCCATTCTCATCTCTCTCAGTCTCAGGCACTGGGATATTTCAGTAACAGAGCTGTCCATATTTCACAAGAGTGAGCTATAGAACTGGGTGGCACTGAAACTAGTTGCATGTATCCCCATCTCACATAGTGTTCTGAAGAAAGGAAGTGGAGAGAGGCCGAACTGCTGTAGGACACCACCAATTATTGTTTTGTGGAGGCAGTTCAGCTGCCCATCATGAACCTCTGGGATCTAGCCAAGAGCAGTGAGCAAAAAGATTAATGCAATTCCTTCATCTCTTCCTTGGCCTTGGAGATGAGTCAGCAGCATCTTCTCATCAATTGTGTCAATAGATAAGTTGTATGAGCAAAGATGTATCATTTAGAGAAATATGGATCTCTATGTACCCTCTCTCCCAAGCAAGAGATATACATATTTTATAAATGCCTTCTGCTCATTGGAAATTGTACACTCATTCCCTTTACAAAGAGCTGAGATTTATAAGGCAAGATGGGGAAAATGCTAGGTAACACAACTGAATACTGTTATATTCCATTTGGAATGATAATGAGGTGGTTAATAGAGACACAAGACAGTAATAAAGCACTGAATTTTACAGATCACTATATGAATCTGAATCATTATTTGGAGACCGGGAAACAAGTACAAACGTACATGTGGCTTTGTCCCCATCTCATCTCTGCCAGGTAAAAGCAGTAATCGCAGAATTTCTGCCTCACAAGAGATTGTGCAGGCAATAAAGGCAGTAAATCCACTGTAGATTCTGAGAGAGTGTTTTTGTTGGACAGAATTTTATTATGAAGTATATGGATCAACTAATATCAATTAAATACGTTCCTTTTTAAAGAGGATGTATCTTCTCTTCCACACAAACGATGCTAATTTTTAAATCACTTAAGCATGTGGAAAATTCTACCTTGTAGCTCAAGATGGATTAACATGTACTGTAGCATCAATGAAAGGATTGGAAATAATGTTTTTGCTTGTGGGTGAGAGAGTTAATTACTTGCAAATGATCTGCTTTTAAGTAACAAAAATAACTAAACTAACTTTAAATGTTCATATCTTTGAAGCTCAGACTCATGGAACAATTGAGACATTCCATTTATGTGGGGCAGGGGATATACTTGGTGTACAAGAATTAAAAAGGAATGAAATTGTGTCTCGTGCATGTGTGATTTTTGAAAGTCAATAGTGATTTTGGATGCCTATCTTGAGAAACTTCAGAAGGGCCTGGTTTTTGGTAGGAGCTGCCCTTTGAGATTGTTTCAAGTTGGGCACCAGCTTGTCACTTTTGAAAAAAAATTTCTCTTTTTTCTTAAAATTATTTGTGAATTCAGATGATATTTCATTAAGGTTTCCATAGTCCTCCACTGATCCTTCTCATTTCAGCTATTCCATTTACAGCTGGTAATCATGAAGAAAACAGTACAAAACCTGGACATCTTCTACCTCCACACTGCAAATTTCCTGGATTTTATGGTGACTGAAATGTATGAGGATTTATATGAAAGAAGGGGTGAAAAAGATAAAATGTTGCAGGAAATGGTCCAGAAATGCTGAAATAGAAATGAAGGACAGAAATAATCTACAAATACTTGGCAGTATAGATATAAGAAAAATATTGGGTTTTTTTATTGAGAATCCTTTTTCTTCCCCCCAAAAATTGTTTATGCAGAATCTCCTGAGAAGCTTCATTCTTTATTTATATAGCCATATATCTGAGTGGTGATAAATTGAAGTCCTCCAAACAATCACTTGTAAATTATAATCTTTCCAAGAAGCAATATATATTCACAAATCAGTCCCAAGACAATGAAATTATATGTGAAAAGGTCTATTTATATCACCCCGGACATGGAAGGAAAATGGTTCAGTTTTGTAAGAAAGAAAATTTCTTTTTAACGCATATAGTTAATTGGATAATAAAAAGAGAAAAACCCTTTAAAAGACCTGGGATGATGGGAGAGTCAATCTATTGAACTCTTGAGCAAAGTGATTTACCAGGATAGAGATATTTCTGCTTGTTCATACTGCGCAATGTGCAGATTTGTCAACCATACAATACTGCGTGCACACGAACACACACACACACACACACCTGGGCTACGTGGCCACAAACAAGTGTTATTATCTTGCTTAACGTATTTTTGGCATATGTTTAATAGCTGAGCCATTCATGCTCTAGAAATTAAGTCATAATAGCCACCTCTGTTAGAAACTGTTCTTTTTAGGGGTTTTTAGTAGGAGTTTAAAATGTGGTTGGGACAAACTTATTTAGAAAACAAAATCTATGTAGCTGTGCTTTTAACTTACAGGAGATGTTCTAAACCAGGGTTACTCAATAACAGCCAGCAGCCCACATGCGGCCCATGACCCATTTGTTTGCGGCCCGCGGTGCGGTTTGGGTTTACGTGGGGCTCAACATGCGGCCCGCGGGTGGGAGCCAAAACAAAAAAGTAGTCAATAGAATGGTCTTCTGTTGAGATGCGTTTTAGTAGTTAAATTCCTGGCCAGTCATTGCTCATGAAAAGTGCTGCCATATGGGTGGAAATCGGGTAAATATTGCATTTTATTAATATCAGCAGAACTGACTTAAATGGGGCCTGCGTGTTGTGTAGTCTTGCCTTAATCTTTGTATTCATGTCCGTCAGTGTGAAAGAAGCTATTTGCATATGTTTGTATATATATGCAACCACACTTAAGTTGCATCCTTCAGCATTTGCTTTGAGTATCATTGTGGCCCCCATGGCTTCCAAAGTTGATTAGCCCTGTTCTAAACAATGGTAAGATGTTTGCTTTTCAGGTGACCACCGTGCCTTAACATCCAATCACAAGAGGCAACTGTTAAACTTCAGGTGGAAGTAATTTGCCTGCAATATGTGAGAATGAAGGACTCATTGTTTGGGTTATTACTTTATCAAAAAGATAAGTCATGGGGAACTTCCCATCTTAATTCTCTAGAGAAGAGTGCAGCAGGGGACCGCTTTAATCACAATCGTAGACACACAATAATGGACAGCAGAGGTGTTTTCTTCACTCAGTTGATGATCTGATTTTTGAAAACTTCAGATCTCATAGCCTCACATTTACTTTTTCTTCCTGGTAGTTCCCCGGTGCATGAGTGGTGCAAATACCAGGGGTGAAATACTGGCCCATTGAATAGCAACATTCCTAGGGTGTGTCTAGACTACAGGGTTTTTTTGAAAAAAGGCCTTTTTTGGAAAAAAATTCCCCTGCATCTAGACTGCTGCCTCGTTCTTTCAAAAGTAAATCGAAAGAACACGGAAGTTTTTTCAACCATGGAAAACCTCGTTTTACGAGGAAGAATGCCTTTTTTCGAAAGTACGCTTTCGAAAAAAGGTGCTATGTAATGCAAACTGTGCTTTTTCGAAAGAGAGCCTCCAGACTGCCTGGGTGCTCTCTTTCGAAAAAGCGGCTTACTTTTTCGAAAGTACTGATTGTAGTCTAGATACTGTTTTTCAAAAGAGGCTTGCAGTCTAGACGTAGCCCTAGTGATATCAATGGAATCAGGATTTCATGGAACTGTTTAGTCAGCTGAGGAAGCACATACTGCTGGTAGATCCTGAAGGTGCTCAATGGAGTTCCCCAATGTGATTTGACTGTTCAAGTTAGCAAAGAAAGGCCAGGAGATAGATAGTGTGTGTGTGTGTGCGTGCGCACATGCACACACGTATTTTAAATTTATTCTCAACTAAAATCCTTGCACCACATCTTCAACTGGTGTAAATTAGTGTGGCTTCATTGATTTAATTGTAGTTACTCCAATTTCCACCAGTGGAGGACCTGGCCTTTACGTAGGCTAATAGTCAAGGCAGTTATTGTTGAGAAGTTGTGAGTTCATATCTTATATAGCTTGTGCATTTTTTTCTCCTCTGACTGAATTCGTATCAGAACCTGGACATGAAGCCAGCAAGTGATATCAATTTTGAAGGACACTGCAGCCAGTGTTCACCTACATTGTGAATGTACTTTATTGAGGATAAGACATCTTTTTGCAGCTTGCCCTTTAGTAAATTTCTTTCTTGACTCTCCCCATGAACCGTTGAAAGTTGTAAATGAAACCATGACAATCTCTGTGTAGTCTTATAGCTATAACATATTATTAGATGACTCATTCTCCCTGATTATTAGGGAGATGCCCCCAAGTGTTCATTTTTAAAAGTCGCTGTAGCTCTGCTTACACTTATTTTGTGTTCATCTTCTCATGGACATTTCAACAATCACATTTTACTTGCACAAATGCTTGTAGAACATGAATGTTAAGCTTGCACACATGAGTATTTGTACTTGCTGTATTTTCAACGGAATATGACATTTTGTGACACCTTTGTCAGAGTCTTGGCACAGAGACAATACAATGAGTCAGATTCCAACATGACAGCATGCTTTGCAAATAGAATTAAGCATGCCTGCACAGTTACTTTGTGTCTAGGTTTGCAGCGATGACAGAACATTAAAGACCTGTAAATGCACTAGAGTTTAGTGTATTTTATGTGGCACAGTATGCCATTTGACACAGAGGTTGGCCAGTGTTGCCTGAATCCTTGCACAGGGACAATTAAAGTGATCTAAACAGGTATCTGGTTTCAGCTTTCACAACTCGGGCCAATTCACACACACAGCTATTTTGTGTAAAGATGACATGATACATTTTCATTTCATTGTGTGCTAATTTCCCTAGGAATAATGCTTTAGGAAAGTCTGTGTGACCCTGGAAGGAAAAGACATGGCATTTAATCCTGTCTTCTGGTACCTCTGCCTGAGCAGCTCCTGTAAGTCCTCTCCCTGATTGAATGACTGTAATTTATATAATCAGTGGTAGAAACGGTATCATATAAACTTACATGGCAAACACAAGTAACCAACAGCTCAGATTTCAATACTCACTGTAAGCTGTCCAAGATGCATCCACAGAAGAAAAAAAATGTCCAGTACATTTGAATTCTGAACAAATTCAAGGAAATCATGATCTTTTTGTGGGCATTTTGCTAGGAGGAAAAGAGGCTATATTTGTCAAAGAAATGAGTCTCTGTGAATTATTTGTTCTGCTAATAAACTGCTTTCCTGAGATATCAAGATAGATAATGTGATTATGTATCAAGGGCCTGTCTCTCCTCTCACTTTCTAGGGTATAAATCAGGACTCACTTCATTGAAGCTAATGGAGTCACTGAAATTTTACACCACTGTACATGAGAGGAGAAAACATCTTCCTTGCCTTAGGACTAGAAAAGTATGATGACAAGAAAATATTACACTGTAATATCCAATCATTTTGCCTATTTTGCACATTGTTTATATAAAAGGTTCTTGTAAATAAATACAGCAGCAGCTTAGCTTTACAAAGTGGAGGTAACTGTTTTTTAAAGTATCTTACAACATGGAATTGTTCACTGAGCACCAGATACCCCGGTGACTCTGGCCCTATTTGTTTCTTTCCCAGGCCCTACTGAATTTTACAAAGCCTTTCCGAGAGAGTTCAAGTGAAAGTTGCCCTGACTGCATGACCAAATAAAGGTTAAGACGTTTTGATCAAGACCAAGGACCCAGTGTCAGTCAGATGGTTACTTTGAAGATCTCACACATTATTAAAGAAGCAGCATGGAATCAGACTTGTGTGAGCTGTAAATCAAATGTCCTCAAAGAATAAAAAGTGAACCACCTGGTGCTGTGATCTGAAGCTCAGACATGATAGTATCTTTGATAGCTTAAAACAAAAACAAAAACAAAACAGAACATATGTGGGCTGTAGCTACAGAATAAATGAGAATATTGTTATTGCTTTAGAAAGTTCTGCCGAGAGCAGATGGCTGAATTTCTAAACATGTAAATAAAGATAAAGGTAACTTTAAAAGCCTGTGCTCTTTATTTGGGGGTTTCAAAGTCTGAAAATCTGACTGAGTCCCTCTCATTGTGAATGAATTAATTCTTGTGACTCCTTTGGTGGTGAGACAAGTTAATTACATGATTTCTGAAAATGACAGGTTATTTCATGGAATACAATATGGTAATTCCATTGGAAACAACAGTGATAGCATAGCAATTCTTGTTACTGTATGAGAACTATATAATTAAAACAGGCTTGAACTTTGGGCCAGATCTTGATGTATCGTGTAGCTGCCATTATTGGCCATAGAGCCACTGTAACCAGCCGTTGAAGGGTTATCCCAGTGTAAGGCGATCCTCTGATGCCATAAAGTCAGAAATGAGGGTGCTGCACGATTCTCCTTCCTGTGGTTGTGTAGGGCTATAGCCCAGGAGAGAAGACTTTGCCAGGGGGAAAACAACGTGGCTGGGATGGCTGCCCTAGAGATTTCTGGCTCTTTTATTGGCCCCTTGGGATTGCTGGCCGACAGTGTAATTTAGAGGAGCCATCACCATTTCAAGAGATGTTAAGTAACAATGTTATTAACGGTTGCTGTAGAACTTTAATGCTCATTCTATCCTCATAGTAGAGCCAACACCAACAGCATCAAAGTCATTTTGGCATGGTTGGCAATTGGTAAGAATTTAACCATTAATCGGTCCTTTGCTCAGTGTTCTCCAAATCCTTGCTGTGCTGCAGTTCCAGACACTGATGAATTTCAAGTTAAAAAGGCCAACTGGATTTACTGTCTTCCATTTGTCCAGTACAAGTTATTTTTAAACAGCATCTCTCATGCAAATGACGACAAAATGATTCACAATCAATTACAGCTGTTATGTACAAATCCAAGTCCTGTAGTGTGTATTCAGTAGATAACGCAGAGCTATGCTGTCCCCTTTTGTTAAGGTGCAGTGGGGTGAATATATTATCATCTAATCTAATCTATCTATCTTTTAAAGTGTATCTGTCTGTCTGCCTGTCTGCGAGTCTGTTTGTTCAAGAACTCCTTCTAAATGGTAAGAGCTAGGGCCTCCAAATTTGGTGTGCAGCTTCCTCGTCTCCTAACTTAAGCAAGGTCCAGGTTTGGTTAGGCCAGAACAACCAGGAGCCCCAGGAAAGGGCCAGTTTTCAATAACATGCAAAGGGAGGGGCTGCTGTTCAGAGAGATGTGATATGAGAATGGCCATCAGGTGGCAGCGAGCCTGCAGGGGAGAGCTACCCTGCAAAGTGTTCACTGGGGGCAGCTATACCAGCAAGGGAGGCTACCTCCAGACTGCATTCCTCTGTCGGCAGAGGGATGTAGATTAGGCACTTTGAAAGTGCAAATGAGCCCGGGATTTAAATATCCCGGGCTTCATTTGCATACTCACGTTCGGGCACTGTGCCAATCACACGCCCTTTCGAAAGTTAAAGTAAAGTCTAGCCGTGGCTCTGCTGACAGTGGGCAGCTTTTTTGGCAGATCCTGTACTCCTCATTTTTTGAGGACTGGGGCTCTGCCATCTAAGTAAGAAGTCTCCCTGCCAAAAACCCTTTCCCTTCCTCCCAGCCCTTGGACTGATCCCATAGTCCCAACAATCAGTTGGGTGTTCCCAGCTCACTTTCCAGCACCCAGAGGCAAAGAAAAAGGAGCTCAGGCCCTTGACTTCCAATTTGGGTCTTATTTACAGTCCAGACTCTTCCCTTACAGCCTGTGGTCCCAGAAGCTATGGTCAGTCTCTCCTTCACAAGGACAAGAAGCAATGGGCTTAAACTGCAGCAAGGGAGGTTTAGGTTGGACATTAGGAAAAACTTCCTGCCTGTCAGGGTGGTGAAACACTGGAATAAATTGCCTAGGGAGGTTGTGGAATCTCCATCATTGGAAATATTTAAGAGCAGGTTAGACAGACACCTGTCAGGGATGATCTAGACAGTACTGGGTCCTGCCATGAGGACAGTGGACTGGACTCAATGACCTCTCGAGGTCCCTTCCAGTTCTAGTGTTCTATGATTGTTTGATTCACTCTCCCCCTGCTTGCCTGCCAGAGTCTCCCTTTAAGCAGGCCCTCTGTTTGGTGTGCCGACACCAAGGTGCAGGGCCTTTTCAGCCCAGTCCTGCTCCATTACTCTTCCCGCTGTCACACTGGGAAATGATAATGGATAAAGGCAGAGGCCTGGGTTACAACAAATACCAGTAATGGACATCAAATTGCGTTGTGAGTGTGAGTTTTGGTGCTGAACAAAAAACAGCTTAGAGAGAATAATGGAACATATGGAAGCTGGGAAACAGAGCAGGCACACACCATATACTCAGCTGTATAAATCTGTATTGAAATCAATGTAGCTACGTTGATTTATATCAGCTGAGAATTCAGTCCTACAACTTAATTGATTTATTAGAAAAAGTCAGGAATTGTAGATCAAGGGGAAGAGATGGTTCTTGATACGGGATTTGAAGGGAACTAAGGGGTTAGATTAAGTGGGTCTAATCAAGATGGTGAGGAAAATGTGGAACATTTCTATTGCCTGCTGTGAGGAGAATGGGGCGACAGAGAGAAATGTAGCATCTGGGATGTGTCAGGAATGTGCTAGCAGTGAGGGAGAAAGGACATTGAAAAGGGGAGGAGAATTTTCTGGTGAATCCTTGAGGTAACAGGGAGTAAGAATGTGGAGGACAAGAATAAGCAATGATTTGAATGGAGCTCTGATTTACACCAGTTTAGGTTCTCCCCCAATATATTATTTTCCAGAATGAACTGTAAACAATTCCAGCAAAAGGACTTCATACACGTTTGTTTGCCAAGTGGTGCTGTCTTTCTCCTGGGCTGTGATTGTAAGAAAGCATTTTTGCTGCATTAGAAAAGCAGATGAATTATTCCTCTGTCTCTTTGCAGCACATGCACCCTTGGGACACAGATGAAGGGGGGGAATTTTTGTGGAAACACCTCGTTAAAATATTGTCATCACATCACTGAGTCACTCTCCTCTCATCCTGAGCAGTTGTTCCTCCTTTCCTAGTGGAATAATGTAGTGGTAATGGAATGTCCCTTGTTAGTCACAAAAATAAAGGAGGAGCTTGACAGATCAGACAAAACTAGGATTGCAACGGTGTCCAGTACTTTGTCAGGCGTGGGAGACCAGGCAGATTAGAAAGTTACTTTCTTCTGCTGTCAGCAGTTGAAACATGATGAAAATGGAGAGCCATCTTCTGACTGCGGACAGCAGAAATATAATCATGAAAAGACATGTTGCCTGACCCAGGAGTACTTAATTGCTGTTTCAGATCTTTCTTTTTTCATATGCTGTACATCAATGGTTTTCAAAGTGTGGGTCATGACTCCAGTACTGAGTCACAGAATGTCAGGCACTGGGTCGCCTTGCTCAGCACCCAGGGACCCTGGTTACCAACTAAAGGCTGGGTCACAACCCACACTTTGAAAACCCTTGGCCAATCCCTACCTGTTCTGACATCATGCTGCGCCCAGGATGTGGCCAGCAGCAAGGCCACAGGGCTATCCACACTGCCCCTGCCCTGAGCATCGGCTCCACACTCCAGTTGACCAGAAACCAGCCAATGGGAGCTGAATAGGGTCAGTGTCTGCAGGTGAGAGCCGTGTGTAACTGCTGGCATGCCTCCACCTACAAACCAGACCTGTTGCTGGCTGCTTCTGGGTCAGAGGTGCCAAGACAGGCAGGAAGCCTGCCTGCGAACCTCTACTGATGAGAAGCCATGGGACGTAAGCCTATATCCTAATCCTGTGTCCCAATCCTCTGCCCCAGCCCTGAACCCCTCCAAACCCAGAGTCTCCTGAACCCTAAATCCCTCATCTACAGCTCCATTTCATAGCCTGCATCACCAGCCCTGATCCCATCCTGCACCCCAATACCCTATCCGAGCCCAGAAACCCTCCTATACTGTGAACCCCTTATCCCCAGCCCCATGCCACAGCCCTTACCTCTGCCCCCTAGCCCTCTTCCCCAACCCTAAACCCTTTCTTGCAGCCCCAAAGCCCTTATCCCCAGCTCCTCGGGGTCTCAGGCATCAATAATTTTCTTCAATTGGGTCACCAGAAAAAAAGTTTGAAACCCACTGCTGTATATCCCTCAGAATTCTAGTTTCATAAGAGATTTTTCAGTCTTTCTTATGGGGAGGGGTGGTATGTGCATACATGTGATATTCCCACGTTCTTATTGGTAGAAGAGCTTTACATTTTTACCATCAGTCATCAGTGCGGTGTCCTTAGAAACACACTTTAAATCATACCCAAAGTCACATGTGCTTTTTGTACAGAATGGCACTTTCTTCAGTCCAAATGAAAACATAGTGGGGCTAATCTGAGAGGTGACCTGCTTTGTCCAATCTTTTCTGTTAGCTGCTGCACCCACTTCTGTCTTCTCAGCATGTGGGCTGCCATTGCTTCACACTCCCGATGAATGCCAACTCACTGAAAGTAGCGTATTGTTACCATTTAGGGGTCTGGATTTTCCACTGCTCTGCATCTGCATAGTCATTTAATACAGCTATGCAAAGTGAGAGCAAAGTAGCTGCCATGTGCTCCTAAATCAAAATGGCCACTCTTTTAGCTGCTTGGTATTCAACTTTGCACAGGTGCAAACATCTACATAAGGTGCAGGGCTATGGAGAATCAGCCTTAAAGCCTTTACCTGACTGAAGGCCAAAAATCCACCTTCTATTGAGCTACATCTGCAGGTAATTAGGTGGAGTAGAAAGGGCGGGTTTTAGTTCATACGTTTCATTGACTCAGAGCAAGATTTTGAATGCCATGCTAATATGCTTATCTGCACAACACCACTATTTACAATTCTTTAAATACTACAGCATCAAAGTGGTGCGAGTGAGAACACACTGCAATAACTTGGCATGCATGGGATGTAAAGTGAAAATACTGGAGAGAAAACTGAGTTGCTCCAAAATATATAAAAGAAAATGTATAACCATGTTGACAAATAGGATATTGTCTTGCTAAATCTAACAGCATCAGGCACTTCAAGATATTTGAGATAGTTATCTTATTATAGCAAAATTAAATCCTTATTTGATACACCAACTTAACAACAATGCAATAATGAGTAAGATAATATATTAAAACTGCATAACAGGAACCAAACTCTCTCACACAGGACATGAATAAAAGAAGGAAATAAAACCCACTTGTGTAAAATTACCTTTTTTTTTCTTGAATGGCTGAACTTTTTTCCCTGGCATCTTGAAGGTCTTTTCTATTAAAGTATGTGGCTTTATCCAGGGATTGGAACTTAGCTGTTAGTGTGCCCTTCAGATTCTTTTTTTATAGGTGCCATATTATTAGACAAAACATCAGCTGCTTCAATTTAATTTCCCTTGACTGTCTGCCCCTCCGCAAATAAATAAATAAATAAATTTCAAGGATCATGAGGGTCAAGTTTACTGCTGATAACTTTCATTTTTATAAAACCTAGTCAACAAGAACCATAAGGGATCAACAGTATGTGGAAAATCAAGTCAGTGAAGTTGGTTGGCTATTTGAAATGAAAACAGAGGAAATGACTGTCAGTTGACTATTTGCAGTGAAAGACAAAACAAGTCTCCCAACGGGCAGGTTTCATTTCTTGCAGCAGACTTTTGTAAACGATTAACCTTCATGCTAGAGAAAGGCCAAGTGCTTTTTGGCCAAATTCACTCGCCGGCATTTATTGGCCTCCCCACCCTGCTTAATACCTGGCAACACAAGAAAATGTCAAAGAGAGAGAGAGAGAGAGAGAGAGAGAGAGAGAGAGAGAGTGTGTGTGTGTGTGTGTGTGTGTGTGTGTGTGTGTGTGTCAGTTTTTTCAAGAACTCCTAAATGGTAAGTGCTGGGGCCACTGAAGTTGGTGTGCAGTTTTCTCCTCTCCTAACTTAAAAGCAAGGTCAGGGTTTGGTTGGGCCAAGACAATGAGAGCCACAGAAAAGGGACAGTTTTCCATACCATGCAAAGGGAGGGGCTGCTCTTCTGAGGGACACGATATGAGAGTGGGCACTGGAGGCAGTGAGCCTGCAGGGGAGAGCTATCCTGCAGAGTGACCAGTGAGGTCAGCTGTACCCAAGGGTGGAGGGGTCAGCAGCCATGTACTCTGGGATGTGGCTAGGTTTTCATCCTGTTCCACGGACGCTAAGTGAGTGAGGGGAAAGTGTTTGCAATCCATGCATACCTCTCACACCTGGCTAGTGAGCTCCCAGAACTCAATCTAGTTATTTACATTGTATGAAAGTTTGTCCTTCCGCTTAAAGTTAGCCATGGCACTGCAATTATGGGCTATGGTACAAAAGTGAAAGATACTATGGGATTATAGCTGCACTATTTTTTGTACAACTAACTTACAAGTTTCTCAGAACAAGCACAGGGTGTGGGTTTTTGTGTGTAGCATTTATGATAGAATAATATGCGATGGCAAGTTGTGGATAAGATTTTTCCTTTTTCCAAAATTGTCCATTAATTCCAAATATTTTCCACTTTTTTTTTTAACTTTTAGCAATTATGGCTATGAGTTTCTGCTACTTATTGATTAATTTGAATGTAATCCGTTTGCAAGATGGACAATGCTACCAAAGGAAAATAAACTATTAGCAAGCTCATTCTCTATTTAAAATCTAAAATGAAGTGCTTTTAGGTGGAATTAAAATTACCAAAGTCAAGACTCCTGAAAGATAGGAGTAAAGTGCTAAAGTTTGTGAAGTAAAAGCCCACTCCTTATTTTCTCAGAGTTAAAGTCATCAAAGCAGATCTTCCAAAAATCAAAATCAGCATAGTAAGCAAGTTACACTGCCCTTGAGCAGTGTAAAACTGCCGGGGAAAAGTCTTTCTTACGTGACCAAATATTATAGCTTACAAAGACCCAAACTAACAAAATAATACAAAACAGAAGAGACTATATTACTGAGGTAAATAAGAACATACGTAAGACCATAAGAACGGCCATACTGGCTCAAACCAACAGTCTATCTAGTACAGTATCCTGTCTGCCGACAGTGGCCAATACCAGATGCCCCAGAGGGAGGGAATACAACAGGTAATCCTCACCTGATCCCTCCCCTGTCACCCATTTCCAGACAAACAGAGGCTAGGGACACCATTCCTACCCATCCTGGCTAATAGCCATTGATGGACCTAACATCCATGAATCTATCTAGCTCTTTTTTGAACCCTGTTAAAGTCCTAGCTTTCATCACATCCTCTGGCAAGTAGTTCCACAGGTTGACTGTGCGCTGAGTGAAGGAAAACTTCCTTTTGTTTGTTTTAAACCTGCTGCCTATTCATTTCATTTGGTGACCCCTAGTTCTTATATTGTGGTCATGATTTTATAGACATCTATTATATTCCCCCACCCCTCTTAGTCTCCTCTTTTCTAAGCTGAAGAGTCCAAGTCTTTTTAATCTCTCTTCTTTGGGACCCGTTCAAACCCCTAATCATTTTTGTTGCCCTTTTCTGAACCTTTTCCAATGCCAATATATCTTTTTTGAGATGAGAAGACCACATCTGTACTCAGTATTCAAGAAGTGCACATACCATGATAAAACCATGGTTTTATATAGAGGCAATAAGATATTTTCTGTCTTATTCTCTATCCTTTTTTTAATGATTCCTGACATTCTACTTGCTTTTTTGACTGCTGCTGCACACGGAGTGGATGTTTTCAGAGAACTATCCACAATGACTCCAAGATCTCACTCTTGAGTAGCTGTAGCCAAATTAGTCCCCATCATATTGTATGGATAGTTGGAATTATTTTTACCAATGTGCATTACTTTACATTTATCAACATAAAATTTCATTTGCCATTTTGTTGCCCAATCACTTAGTTTGGTGAGATCTTTCTGAAGCTCTTCACAGTCTGTTTTGGTCTTAATTATCCTGAGCAGTTTGGTATCATCTGCAAATTTTGCCACCTCACTGTTTACCCTTTTCTCTAAATCATTTCTAAATAAGTTGAATAGGACTGGTCCCAGGTCAGACCCTTGGGAGACTCTACTAATTCTCTCCACTCAGAAAGCTTACCATTTATTCCTACCCTTTGTTTCCTGTCTTTTAACCAGTTATCAATCCATGAAAGGACCTTCCCTCTTATCCCATGACAACTTACTTTACTTAAGAGCCTTTGGTGAGGGACCTTGCCAAAGGCTTTCTGGAAATCCAAGTACACTATATCCACTGGCTCCCCCTTGTCCACATGTTGTTGACCCCCTCAAAGAACTCTAGCAGATTAGTAAGGCATGATTTCCCTTTACAGAAACCATGTTGACTATCCCCCAACAAATTATGTTAATCAAAATGTCTGACAATTTCATATTTTGCTATAGTATGCTATAGAGCCCTTATTAAATATTGGCGTCACGTTAGCTATATTCCAGTCATTAGGTACGGAAGCTGATTTAAAGGATAGGTTACAAACCACAGTTAAAAGTTCTGCAATTTCACATTTGAGTTCTTTCAGAACTCGGGTAAATGCCATCTGGTCCTCGTGACTTGTTACTGTTAAATTTATCAATTTGTTCCAAAACCTCCTCTAATGACACCTCAATCTGGGACAATTCCTCAGATTTGTCACCTAAAAAGAATAGCTCAGGTTTGGGATTCTCCCCAATATCCTCAGCCATGAAAACTGAAGCAAAGAATTAGTTTAGCTTCTCTGCAATGACTTCCTGCTTCTGATGTACTTAAAAAGCATTTTGCTATTACCTTGAGTTTTTGGCTAGCTGCTCTTCAGACTCCTTTTTGACTTTTCTTATTATATTTTTACACTTAATTTGACAAAGTTTATGCCCCTTTCTATTTTCCTTGGTAGGATTTGACTTCCACTTTTTAAAAGATGTCTTTTTATCGCACACTGCTTCTTTTACTTGGCTTTTAAGCATGGTGGCACTTTTTTGGTTCTCTTACTATGTTTTTTACTTGGGGGTATACATTTAAGTTGGGCCTCTATTATGGTGTCTTTGAAAAGTTTCCATGCAGCTTGCAGAGATTTTACTTTTGTCACTGTACCTTTTCATTTTTGTTTAACTAACTGTCTCATTTTTGTGTAGTTCCCCTTTCTGAAATTAAATGTTACAGTGCTGGGCTGTTGAGGTGTTTTTCCCACCATAGGGATGTTAGATTTTATTACATTATGGTCTCTATTTCCAAGCAGTCCAGTTATATTTACCTCTTCAACCAGATCCTGCGCTCCACTTAGGACTAAATCAAGAATAGCTTCTCCCCTTGTGGTTTCCAGAACCAGCTGCTCCAAGAAGCAGTCATTTAAGGTATCAGGAAATGTTATCTCTGCATCCTGTCCTGAGGTGATGCGTACCCAGTCAATATGAGGATAGTTGAAATCCCCCCCGTTATTATCGAGTTTTTTATTTTTATAGCCTCTCTTATCTCCCTTAGCATTTCATAGTCACTATCTCTGTCCTGATCAGGTGGTTGATATCCCTACTGCTATATTCTTATTATTAGAGCATGGAATTATGCTCCATAGAGGTTCTCTGGAACATTTTGGCTCATTTAAGATTTTTACTTCATTTGATTCTATGTTTTCTTTCCGGGATAGAGCCACTCCCCCACCAGCATGACTTGTTCTGTCCTTCCAGTATTATGTACCCTGGTATGACTGTGTCCCATTGATTGTCCTCATTCCACCAAGTTTCTGTCCACCAAGATTATATCAATATCTTCCTTTAAAACTAGGCACTCTAGTTCACCCATTTTATTATTTAGACTTCTAGCATTTGTGTATAAGCACTTCAATAATTTGTCACTATCTGTCTGCCATTTCCTGATGTGTTAGACTCTTTTTCATTTGATTATGTCTTATCTGATCTGACCAATACTTCCATCCTCTTCTCCTGACTAGAACACAGAGAATCTCTATTAATAGACCCTCCCCTAAGAGATGTCTCTGTCCGATCCATGTGCTCCTCCACACCCATTGGCTTTCCCCCAGCCCTTAGTTTAAAAACTGCTTTACAACCTTTTTAATGTTAAGTGCCAGCAGTTTGGTTCCATTTTGGTTTAGGTGGAGCCCATCCTTCCTGTACAGACTCCCCCTAACCCAAAAGTTTCCCCAGTTCCTAATAAATCTAAACCCCTTCTCTCTACATAATTGTCTCATCCATGCATTGAGACTCTGATGCTCTGACTGCCTACCTGGCCCTGCATGTGGAACTGGAAGCATTTCAGAGAATGCTACCATAGAGGTCCTGGATTTCAGTTTGTTTCCTAGCATCCTAAATTTGGCCTCTAGAACCACTCTCCTACCCTTCCCTATGTCATTGGTACCTACATGTAGCATGACCACTGGCTCCTCCCCAGCACTACACAAGTCTATCGACATAGAATCATAGAGCTGGAAGAACTCTCAGGAGGTCATCAAGTCCAGCCCCCTGCGCAAAGCAGGACCAATCCCAACTAAATCAACCCAGCCAGGGCTTTGTCAAACTGAGACTTAAAAACCTCTAGGGATAGAGATTCCACCACCTCCCTAGGTAACCCATTCCAGTGCTTCACCACCCTCCTAGTGAAATAGTTTTTCCTAATGTCCAACCTAGACCTCTCCCACTGTAACTTGAGACCATTGTTCCTTGTTCTGCCATCCGTCACTACTGTGAACAGCCTCTCTCCATCCTCTTTGGAACGTACCTTCAGGATATTGAAGGCTGCTATCAAATCCCCCCTCATTCTTCTCTTCTTCAGACTAACCAAACCCAAATCCTTCAGTCTCTCCTCATAGTTCATGTGCTCCAGCCCCCTGATCATTTTGGTCGCCCTCCGCTGGACCCTCTCCAATGATGTCTCGAGAGATTTGCAACCTTCGCACCATGCAGGCAACTCACCATATGGGTTCGTCTGGTCATCACAAATCCAGCTATCTATGTTTCTAATGATTGAATCCCCCGTTACTAACAGCTGCCTTTTCCTAATGACTGGAGTTCCCTCCCCCAGAGATGTATCCTCAGTGACAGAGGATACCATAACATCCTCTGGAAGGAGGGTCCCAACTATGGATCATTTCCCTCTGCTCCAGTTGACTGTTCTCCTTCCCTGAGCCTTTCATCCTCCTTACCAGCACAGGGGCTGTCTGACCAGAGGACAGTTCTACAGTATCCTGGAAAGCCTCATCTATGTACCTCACTGCCTCCCTTAGCTTCTCCAATTCAGCCACCCTGGCTAAGGCTTATGAATAAAATAATATTAAAATTATATAATGTAACAAACAATAATAAACAGACAATAATAATTTATTTGTATTATGGTATAATTTAGAAGTCCCAACCAAAACTGGGGTCCCATGTGCAAGGCACTGGAGAGTCACCATAAAGACAGCTCTGAGCTGAAGAGCCTGCAATGTAAATCGACAGGAGACAAAAAGCATGGGCCAGGAAACAGGCAGGTGAACTGATTTATTCTAGGTCCACACAACTGGTCTCCTAATTTCCTAGCCCCTGACCATGTTTTGCAATGAAGAGAAAGAAAACAATGGGGATGCTTTGCATTAATGTATGTAAATCCTTCTATAAAACCCGTTTCAAGGTTTCATATTTGAAGCCAGTGTTTGAAGAAGTGGGTTGTACCCACGAAAGCTCATGATACCATCTACATGTTTTGTTAGTCTTTAAGGTGCTGCAAGACTATTCATTGTTTTTTAAGTTTTAACAATTTTACTGTCATTGGAGCACAATACTCATCTTCCCTGAACCGAATGGAAGCTTTGCCTAACAATTTCAGGGCTGAGTACCTTATCAGTTAGATAACAGCACTGAGGTCAATTTGGTTAGGAGGCATTAGTAAATGGATTCAGAAAGGAACACAGCACAGGGCTACATTTTCAAAAGTGACTGGTAAATTTGGGAACCTGACTGAAGACACAGGAAAGGGGCCTGATTTTCAGCACTTTCAGAACATCAGGCCTCTTAATGGGGGCTCAAGTTGGGTATCCAAATCACAAAGCACCCTAACTCATTAGTCATTGACAAGTTAAACCGTGGTTCTTAAATGTTTTGGATTGTGAAGAGAAATAAACATCATGTTGCCTAATGGACTAGATATGCTTATCCCTGGTTTCCCATGGTCAGTTGACCATATATAAAGAAGAAAAGGTGCTAGTGGATGGTGTCAGAATTGTCTTATAGGGGGTTAACATGTGTAAGTACAATTTTTAAATTAAAAATATAGTTCTGCAGGAAAGCACTGGCAATAAAAGAATGTTAGCCTAATGGGAGACTTGTTTTGTAATGCAGTATGAATAACCAGCTGACAACCCAGTTTTCTGTTTTCTCTTTGTATGGCCAATGGCCAACAGCCAGCCAACTTTATTGTCCTTGAAATGTCATGATTTTGAGTATGCACAGAATTCTTAACTGCCCAAATTACTGCATAACATCCCTTTTTATTATATGGCAACAATGTGATGCTGGGCTCAAAGACTTACTAGTTAAGAAGATTATGTGTTTTTCTGTTTTGTTAAAGTGCCAAGTCTTGCATTTTTGGCATCTTCTAAAGAATAAAATGTCTTCTGAAATATTCTCTCAGAGCACAGAAGTTACCTCAGAGGAGCTCAGAAATATAGGGCTTTTCAATAGTTTCTCATTTTCTCAGAAGTTCAGACACAATTTTTTTCCTCAAAAGCTTCGCAATTTTGCTGCTTTGTCTGCTTTGACAGCAAAAAAAATTGCCCTTCATAAGTTTAATGTTGCTTTAATTTGGTGCCATTAATTTATTTCTCTTTTTAAAAATTTGGTGAATGTTTATGCTGATGAGACTGGCCAAGTAGTTAGAGTCATGCATAGAACAGGCAGGTGGTAAACAGGCTTTTCCACATAGCTCTGCCAATGCAACTAAACCCTAATCTGCAGCATCCATATTAATCATAGTACTAAACTGATCCTGTGAAGAAAGTGCTTACCATGCCAGATTATGGAACAGTTTTTGTGTTGGGGGTAAGTGTATAGCTCACTAAATTCACTGTACTGATATCATAGTACTCCCCTCCAGCAAAAAGAAAACCACCACACAAGGGGAAATTGCCAGTGCAAAGTCAGCCTCTAGGAATTTCCGCTAAACAATTCCCTATAGCTGGAGTGCTTTGTAGCCTTGTTGATAGGATGGAGGCAAGTTGCCTTCATGCATGCTGTCTGGCCTGCCTCTGTGTGCTAGAAGAACAACTGCTTAAAGGAGTCATGCTCTTGTGGGATTCCTCTCCCATTTATGCACAATAATGGAAGCTGATGTTGATTGACCCACATTAGTTGGTCAAGCATTTCCAGTGAATAATCTGTGGAGGCTTGTGGGGAGCATGGCATGGAGAATGTTTGTGTCATGCTTCAGTTGTAGGAAATGGATCATGCCCTGAGCATACACAGAGGCTCATGTTACATGCTGAGCCCAACTTAACACTTGAGCAACTGGCATTGCACCCAACTAAGTCCCAGAAGGGACCTCTCCCTGTTTCTCCAGCTTCACTCATCACACTATAGTTCCATCCTTGAAGTTCTTCAGAGCTTCATTGTGTAGTGCAAGGTGTTTAAGCAGTCTCTGGTGGCAAAGAAAATGCACTGCACAACCAGATCTCTCCATCTTCAGAGGGGCCTGTCACCTCCATGGCAAATTACTCCTCTACTTTCTCCTGTGTGTGCCTGGCAGCAAAGAGGAGCTGCTAAGCCTGAGTTCCCAAACCAGATTTGAACCTAAGCCTCCATTAAACATTGCTCAAAGCAGTTTCCTCACAAATTTTTGTTTGAAGGATAGTCAATGTAAATGCATAATTTATATCAATGCAAACGACAAACTAAAGATATTAGGGCCAAAGACAGCCCTGATATCAGTGGGAACTGCACCTGCTGATATGAAATGAGGCCACCGATAATCCATTCTCCATTTATTGTGGCAACAGTACCTACAGTTAGGCCAGTAAAATGTAGCAAGGCAGCACTATGTTATAATATATCCTTTTTTCAAAAATCCCAAGAAACAGTTTTATTTTTCAAAATTGCACTTGTGGCCTAACTTTAGATGGCTTGTTCTTCTGATGGACTGCAGCCTTGTAAATGTGTTTTTACCAGCTGACATTTAAGTATGAATAAACAACTCTTATGAATGTACTAAATATTCATGTTTTACAACATTGCCATTAGACTGAAGAATTATTTATGAAGCTTAGTGTTCCATGTCAGCATAAGATTACATAGTTGTATATGACCAGAAACAGGCCATAAGCTCTTCAGAGCAGAAGCAGTTCAATAGTAACTGCTGTCTCCTAATTGTGTGGGTTTTTTTCCCAAAGCCCCTACATGATTTAGGAGTAGAGCTGTGTGAATAACAGCTTTTTGATTTACTGGCAATACCACAAAAGGAGGGAAAACAATAGTTTTGGTTCCAACCCAAACTGATTAAAAAAATTCATTGATTCCAAAGAAATTTGAGGTTGAATAAAACCTTTTGTTTGACAAGCCGGAAACATTCTGTTTCGAGTCTGACTATTTTAAAACACCCCTTTTCAATAAGCAATGGGAAATTTTGAAACAAAAAGTTTTGAATCAAAATATTTTGCTTCAAAACTGTCAGAATAAAATGAAATGCTTTAATTTTTTCCCCATCTGAAACAATTCTGCAAAACGAACATGAATCTGTGAAACTTCTCCAATGTCATCAAATCTCACTTTTTCTTCAAAAAACAGTTTTAGCTAAAAAATAATTCTCACCCCTATTTAAGAGCACACAACCCATTGAAAGTTATTAGTGAGGAGCTGCTAGTTCCTTAGCTCTTTTGAAGATCTAGCCTTGGTTCTCAGCTCTATTGCAATCTGGTCCAAAACCTTTCAATAAAATTTATGTTAAAGGCAGGGAAACCACACACAAAATGTAATAGTAACCAAGAAAAATCCCATATTGATGAGTTAATGTAAGAACAGAACTCTAATCCAATTGCAGTATTTTAAAATTATGAATCCCCACTGTGATTTTATGATGGATTTGGATAATAAAATATATTATGGTATAAAATTATCAATGGCACTAATGTGTGTTCCAGTTACATTATGGTATGTGTTACAGCGGCAAATAGTTTCAACACATCCAGAGTTAGTCAAAAACCAAACCACTTTATCAGAAATGACGATATACTGCTGTAGAACAACATCAACAATGAAATTAAATATAAATCTTCCTTCAACAGCAATTCAATTTTCATGGCTTTAAGTCAGATGTGAATGTTAATTTGAAGGCATTCTTTATGTTAACTAATAGACTGGTTGGAAAGAAATGTTAAAAACAGGTATAATATTCTCCTCATACAATACTTACTTGTGCCATTGGACAATAGAAATCTATGGACAAGCACAGTCAATCTGCAGACTTTTGCAAGAAAGGATTACTGTTTCAAAACCGGCACAAGGGGAATACAAAGGAACAAGCAAGAAACAACCATAGAGACACCTAGCTATACACTAAAATGTCTGGCTTTTCTTTGGAGGCGGGGGCTAGCATATTTCTTGTCTTTAAGTGAAGCAAAATGGAAAGGATTGTGGTGCTTGTATGAGTGAGTGGCCAATAGCTTTGTCAGAGGAAAGGCATTGCATAGGCATGTGTTGCACAGTTCAGAGAGGACAGCGAAAAAATAGACAAGTTATCTTTAGTTCCTTGGAATGTGCAAGGTGCTAGTAGGGTCTGATCCAAATGCTACTCGTGTCAAGGGGAGTTTTCCCATTGACTTCAATAGGCACAGGAACAGATTCTAATCTGGGCCCCATTCAGCAAAGTATTTAAGCACATGAGCCATTCAGTGTAGTAAAGAGACCTATCCACATGTTTAAAGTTAAGAATGTACTTAAGGTTTTGTTGGATTGGGCCAGCGTACTCAGCCCTTTGAGGAACAAGATGCTACAGAACAAGAATGGGAAACCACGACATTGCTTCACGGATCCATAAAACCTGGTTGTTGGACGATCAGAGAACAGATGACAAACTAGTAAAAGAAAAGAGGTGAAGGCCAGATAGGTGGGCCCCAGTATTTCAAAGGGACTCACATTCATGACCTCTTGAGGTTCCTTCCTCTTCTAGATTGCACCAGACTTACACCCATAACCATTAAGATCAGTGAGACTTCAGTCAGCTATAATGTTTTATCTATATCGCACCTCTTGCTAAATCAGGCCTTACTTCTTTAAGGCAGTAGCTTATAATAGTTATGATGATCTCACAATGTTTTCCAACATGTGTGGTGACAATTCAACCCCTGGCCGTCTAGCTACTTACATGTGTCCATCACCACAGGAACTGAGCACCTGCCAAGTCCATAAAAATCACAATAAAAATAACAGTCATTTTTCTTGTTTCCTTTTTGACATGTAGGAAAAATAGCTGGATTACTGTATATTTTTTCTCTTTGTTTGGCATGTGTGTAGGAGTGTTGTATGTCTTGTCTCTGTGTGTATAGAAATTACTGAGGCATAGCTAAAAAAGAAATTAGTTTGCATTTACTTCTGAAACTGGATAGTTCCATGAATATCTTACTTCCTGCAGCTATGAGTTCCATAGGGTAGGTGAAAGTTCTGTCTGCTACAACCCCTGTTGGTCAGCAGCTTTGTTTTTATCTCTGAGGAATACAATTGCTCTTGGTGGCCATGGAGAGAGAAGCAAACTCTTGGGCAGTCAGGGCCAGTCCCAGTCAGGGCTTTGAATTTTAGGCCAAGGACTTTGAATTGTCTATTGTCACTCTGCAGTGGGGACTGGCACAGAGTACCAGGGTGACATGTCCCCAGCAGCATGCTAAGTTATGGCCTGCTGCTGTTTTGTACTAGTTGAGCTTCGTCAGCGTTTGTATCTTTACTCTGACATAAAAAGAGTTGAAATAAGCCTGAACTGGTCACAAATGAATGTATCACTATGATTAGGTAGGTACCTGATAAAATTGGGTGTAATAATCTGGAATGGAAATGGAAGGTGTTTTTGATTTTTAGATGACATTGCTATTTGGACTCTTGCTTCCTGCTGGATGCTTTCTCCTAGTGCAGGCTGAGTTATATACATAAACACACACACTTCCATATTTAAAGAGATGCTTTGTTGCTTCATTTAAGATAGCTTCATCCTCTGTTTTGTGTTGTTGCTGCTGGAAGGAAGAAAATGACATTTCAGAGCCTGTATAACCAGTCTTGCTTGGGCCAATCAGAGTTTGAAGCTGGGGCCTGACAGTGCTAAAAGTGGAAACTGCTATTGGTTGAGATAAGAGCTAAGCCCGTTTGCTAAAAGTAGTAGCAGATTCAAAACCATCTAACATGAACCAGCTGCTACTTGGCAACAAAGATCCACAATGTTCTTAGCGTTGGTTCACCCGCATCGACTCTTAGGATCTGCTCAGGATATGGTGATGCTTTCTCTGGTTCTCTATTTGTGGGGGAAGGGCCTTTCCTATCTGTGATTGCGGCCTGAAGCAAAGATAATTAGATCCCCTGTGACAGAATGTGCAGAGAAAAAAAAGGAGGTGATGTAATACACTGCTTCAGTGTTTGCTGGCTTTTCCTATCAATGGACCATAAGTGAAGCAATGGACTGGCATGTTACACTGCAGAGTGAAATCCAGTTCTTAAACGCTTCTGTGTCAGTTTTACAAAACTGTTGTAATTTTATCAGATTTCTACTGAGATAGAGGGACTCCTGAGTAAAAACACACAAAGTTTTATCTGAAAGAATTAAAATGAGAACACCTATCTAGTAAAAAAAAGAAAGTTACTCATCTTGTGCAGTAACGACAGTTCTTCAAGATGTGTGTCCTGTTACCCCTGGGACCTGGATAACACTCAAATATAGCCTGTTAGTGAACCCCCATTCAAAACACCTCCCCCAAGGTCTATCACCTATTAATTAGGCTGATAAAGAAAAACAGAGTCAAATTAAGAGTGAAAACAAAAGGAAACTGTATTAGGGATTGTTATACACTATCAAGGGGAAAACAGGGAAGAAATCTGATGCAAACTAATAATCTTTAACCAAACAGTAGAAGTGAACAGTAAAACCCTTAATGTCCCAACTGGACTGCGTGAAAAAAAATTGGTAAATTATACCCCAAATACAAATGGTTACTTTACTCTTCTGACTGGTGTGACTGAGCCAGAGGTGTGTTGCCCAGGACCTGCAATCTTTGGGCTGATTGAGAACCCACAGGCAGGAACACTGGGGAGTCCCTCGCAGATGGTACAGGAATCCTGGAGAGGACCTCAGACAGATGACACTGGCACTGATGGCAAGCAGCAGATGGGATGTCCTCTTCTCTCCCTCTGGTTGGTTTGCGGCTGGATTGGATCCCTTGGTGGTTTCAGGAGAGAGCTGATGACCTGCGCAAACACTGCCACTCAGATAGACAGCGCCCCTTATGGGCTGTGTCTGGACTTATCAAGCCTCGAGGGCAGAAAACCCCTGAGGTGATTTTACCGTGTGTCCCCTCAGAGGGGACCAGTTCTGAGGTAAATGGAGAAAGGCAGGGAACTCTGGTCTATGCCGGTTCTTGTTTACCACTCTGAGGAGGAGAGCCCCTTCCTGCTCTGAGGTAACCGGGTATACAGACTCCATTTTGTTTTTCATGAACTGCCCAGAAATATTGTTTAACATCAAATAAACATACAATTCTTATAATTAACATATTTATATGATTGATTACTATTACCAGGAGGTCAGACTACAGTCCCCATGGGTGCTCCACTGTTGGTGTCGGACTTGTCCTGGTGCCGCAGATTGGAGTCTTTTTTTCTAGCAGTATCCAGTTGGGCCGTGCATGCATGGGGGAGGGGGGTTGCGTGCCTTTCTCATCTTTGGAGATTACGTGTGTGGCCTGACTCTCCTCAGTTACTTCATGTACGCCCTCGACCACAGTCAACAGAAGAACAGGGGAGGAGGGACGGTCATGGGGCATCCACAAGGACACACATCTTGAACAACCATCGTTACTGCACAGGGTGAGTAACTTTCTTTTCTTCTTCAAGTGATGTCTCCGTGCGTGCTCCACTGTTGGTGACTACATAGCAGTACCCCCAGATGGCAGGTGGGCTTTGGCTAGGTCTTGCACACAGATGAATGGACTGCATCTGCTATGGCAGAACTTGTGTCTGCTCGTGTGGAAATTGCATAGTGCCTCATGAAAGTTAGTTTGGAAGACCAGATAGCAACTCGGCAGACATCTTTGAGTGGTACTCCCTTGAGAAAGGCTGTTGATGCTGCCCATCACTCAAGTGGAATGTGCCTTGGGGGGGGCGTAGGGAGAAGTTTACCTTGAAGTGAGTTACATTGAGTGATGCAGGATGTTATCAATTTTGAGAAATGTTGTGACGAGAGTAGCATTCCTCTGGCACGCTCTGCTCGTGAAACGAATAGAGTCTGTGATTTTTGGAACAGTCGGGTATGGTCTGTGTAGAATGATAGTGCCCTTCTGACATCTAGAGTAGGTAAAATACCTTCCTCTTGGAAAGCGTGAGTCTTTGGGCAGAAGGTAGGGAGAACAATAGGTTCATTAATATGGAAATCCAAACAGACTTTAGGCAGGGAGAAAGGGTCGGAGGACAACTTTATCTTTGTGAATGTGGTGTATGGTGGTGATGCAGGGAGAGCAGCAAGTTCACTAACTTGCCTTGCAGATGTGATGGTCAGAAGAATCACCATCTTTACTGTTAACAAGTAGAGCGTGCATTTGGCCATGGGCTCAGATGGCAGTCTGGAAAGTGTTTTAAGAACCAATTCCAAATCCCAGGTGGGTGGTATAGGTCTTTGTGGCTGATTGAGATTATGTGGGCCTTTGAGAAATCTCTTAGAGATCAGGTGAGCAAATATAGAAAACCTGTCAATTGGGGGGTGAAACACTGCGATCGCAGCCAGGTGCATCCTGAGTGATGAAACTGACAGACCATGTTGTTTCAGGGACATGATGTAGTCAAGGACCCTGTGAAGAGGTGCAGAGATTGGCTAGGTTTCATTACTCACACACCAGGCAGTAAAGCAGTTCCACTTATATAGTAAGTATTGCGAGTGGTCTAACATCTACTGTGAAGTAAGACATTCTTTACTTGTTGCGAACATCTCTGCTCTGCCTCTGAGAATCAGAGAGAAATCATGCTGTCAAACGTAGTGTTGTGGCTACAGGTGGAGAAGAGTGCCCCTGTTTTGTGATAAGAGATCTGGAAGGTTCAGGAGTGGGGAAGGAGGTTGGAAAGACATCTGATAGAGATAGGGAAAGCAGGTCTGCTTGGCCCACGCTGGGGCTATGAGGATGCCTAAGGCATTGTCCGACTGTGTCTTGTATAGGACTCTGGGGATGAGCGGAATGGGAGGAAAGGTGTAAAAGAGATAAGTATTCCATGAGATAAGGAAGGCATCTCCTTGCGATCTGCAGCAAGTGTGAATACTTGGTGTTTCGGCAAGTTGCAAAGAGATCTACGGACAGCCAATCCCATTGGTGGAAGATGTTGTGTAGGAGCCAAGTTTGAGCTTCCCACTTATAGGCCACTGCAAACTGGTGACTGAGGGTATCTGCAATAGTCTTCTTGACTCCAGGTAGGTATGATGCAGTGATGTTGATGTTGTGTATACACCAGTTCTGCAGATGCATCACTTCTGCACAAAGGAATCGAGATCACACACCTCCCTGCCACTTGATGTAAAACATGGTAGTTACATTGTCAGAGAAGATGTGTACCGTGGAGCCCTGGATATGATGGAGAAAGTGTTTGCAGGCATTGTGGACCGCACGGAGTTCCAGGAGATCAATATGGAGCGTGGACTCATGGGTGGACCATTTGCCCTGAAAACAGTAATGATTGCAATGAGCTCCGCAGCCAAGGCGCAAGGCATCTGAGGTAATATGAATGGATGGCTGCACCCAATGGAATGGGACACCAGCAAGAAGTTTCTGAGGATCAGTCCACCAACGTAACAACGATAGGATCCTCTGGGGCATGGATACGTGTCTGTGCACGTGATGTTGGGTCAGTATGTACCGAGGCAAGCCAGTGCTGCAGGCAGCGGAAGTGCAGGTGTGGGACCACATACGTGGTAGTGGCCGTGTGGTGATGAGACGAAGGCAAGTTAGCATTGAGACAGTTGGACTCAACATCATGCCTGAGATTAAACTTTTTATGGCATCAAAGCACTGATTCAGCAGGTATGCTCGTGCTGTTGTGGAATCTAGATGAACTCCTATAAACTCTGTGGATTGGGTGGGACATAGGGTAGACTTCTGTTCACTGATAACGAGGCTGAGGGATTCGACAACCCCTTTAATGAAAAGAAGCATATCCCTTATGACTTGCTGCAAAGGGCCTCAAATGACGCAGTCATCCAGGTAAGGAAAAATCATGACTCCTTTGCGGCGCAGGTATGCTGCAACTATTGCCAGGATCTTGGAAAAGACTCGGGGAAGACATAAGGCTGAAAGGAAGAACTCTGTATTGGAAATGGTCTGAAGCCACCATAAAGCAGAGGAAGCATCTGTGTTCCGGGTGTATGGTTACATGAAAATAAGCGTCCTGGAGGTCAAGGGCTGCAAACCAGTCTCTCTCATCCAGGGCCAGGATGATTGTTGCCAATGTGACCATCTTGAATCGCTGTTTGCAGAGGTATTTGTTTAGATGATGAAGGTTAAAGATGGGCCTCCAACTGCCTGTCCGTTTTTCTGTGCGGAAGTAATCTGAGTAAAATCCCCTGCCCTGATATTGCTTGGATACCCTCTCTATGGCTGCTATGTGAGGGAGGTGGTGTACCTCTTGATGAAGTAACTGTTCATGAGAGGGGTACCTGAAGAGGGACAGGGAAGGGGGGAGGTTGGTGGAACGGAAACCAGGGGGATAGAATAACCAGACTTGACGATTTCTAGAATCCAACGGTCCGTGTTACTACTGCCCATTGATTGTAGTAAGGACATAAATGGTGATGGAACGTGGCAAATTATAAGGGACTGGTGAAGTAGAGAGGTCATGAAAACCCCTGAGCAAAGTCTCAAACCTGCTGTCTAGAGGCCTGCTGGTTGGACGAGTGGGTGTTAGGAGCCTACCAGTATTGGTTCCTTGTCCTGGAATGGTTTTGATAGAATGGTCTTTGCTGTTGCTGTCAGACAAATGAGAAGTCTCTCTGCCTCTGATAGGGAGTGTACTGTCTCCTACAGTTCGAGGATGCGTACATCCCTAAAGTATGCAAGGTGGTCCAGGAATCTTTGCTGGAATGAAGCACTTCATCAGTTTGCACTGCAAAGAGTTAGTCCTTATCAAATGATAGGTCTTCAACCTTAGTTTGCAGCTCTTTGGAGACACTTGCTGCTTGCAACCACGATGAACGCCTCATTACTATCCAAGCAGCAGTAGCCCTTGCAGTGGTATCAGCGGAGTCTAGTGCCATTTGCAGTGCTGTGTAACCTTCCTGCACTACAGATTTTAATATTGGCCTTTTATCATATGGGAGATCTTGTACTAGCTCCGTAAATTTTGCATAATTATCAAAATCATGATTGGCTAATAATGCCATGTAATTGGCTATTTGAAGCTGCAAGGTCGAGGAGGAATATGTTTTCCTGCTGAACAGGTCTAAACGTTTGGGGTCTTTATCATGAGTGGTGGATCTAAATTGCGGGGTCTTGGACATATACTGTGCAGCGTCTACAACTAGTGAGTTCGGCTGAGGGTGAAGAAACAGAAAATCCATGTGCTTGGAGGGAATGAAGTACTTTCCATCAGCCCTCTTATTGGTTGGCGGGGCTGTGGCTGGTGTCTGCCAAACCTCATCTGCTGCTTCCATAATTGCTTCATCTATGGGGAGAGCAATTTTGGATTTTGAGGCAGGTTGGAGGTTCTTTAAAAGCTTATGTTGTTTTTCTTGCACATCTGATAATACCACCTCTTGGCTGGGTAGCGACTCTTTTGAATAGGTCCTGAAATGGTTTAAAATCATCAGTCAGTGATGGGTCATCAGGAATAACCAACTGCCTTGTCTGGCGAGGAGCAAGATTTATCCATCGGTGACACGTCAGGTTGTTCAGCTTCAGGATCATCAATAATTTGCTCCTGCTCTGTCTCTGGATCCTCTGTTGGCAAGGGAGAAGTATGAGGATGGGAGGGGGGAACTGACATCTGGGCAGGGGTTGACGGTGCCATTGCTGGTGCCCTGGGGGCGCACAGTGTTGGTATGGGGCCAGCAAGGTGGGTAATGAGGGTGGTACCATTCCGGATACCACAGAGGATGGTGAGAGTATTATGGTTGCTGTCTTTCATATAATGTGTGAGCCCGTATTGCAGAGGAGTGTTGGAAAAAGAAAACTCTCCTGCGATCCTCATCATAATCGCTGTAATGAGGAAAATACAGGTGATTGTGGTAGATGAGGAGAACCACGGGGTAATAAGGGAGATTGAGAATGATGCCTCCAAGAGTGGTCGTATGGAGATCTAGGTCTCAGTTCCGGACCCCACACCGGCACACTGTGGCCTTGAGAGTGAGCAGAAGGATGATGATGGCTTGATGGAGGCTCCTGTGGTGCTGGTGAATGCAGTGCCGGTGACAGTGGCATTGGTGCTGGAAAGGATGGCATCAACTCCGGGCTCAGGATGTGAGGCAAGGGCTTGGTGGATTTAGACCTGGCCTTCATCGGCACTGAGGTCTTAGTTGGAGCCGGTGGTGATGGAGTCTTGTCTGGTTCCATGGCCACCACGGTCTTCGGTGCTGGGGTCCTCAGTGCCAGTGTCTGATTAGACCGTGATTTTGATTCTGTTACTGATGCAGTGCGGGGACGTCCAGTGCTGGAGGTGCCCAGCCTGTTTCTCACACTAACTCATGGTGGTAGGGAGCAAGCAGGAGAAACCCTTTTCTTAGCCAGGGGCTTAGGTGAAGGGGTGCTCGGGGTCTTCTTCTGCACCGTCCTGCAGTTTGGGGCGCTCGGGGTCTTCTTCTGCACTGTCCTGCAGTTTGGTGCCCTCCTTGTTTGATGGGGCTTGAGTGCTTTGTCAAATAATATCATGTGTAGGCTCAGCTCACTATCTTTTTGAGCCTTCTCTGTGAGGCTATGGCAATGCACACACTTCTGGGGAATGTGTCTCTTCCAGGCAGCCCCATGGCCATCAGAGGCAGGCACGGGGTCACGGCATTTTCCACATTGTTTGAATCCGGGGGAGCCCAGCATTCTGTTGAGTTCTTTTCTTCCTTTTTTTTATGACAGAGCTGAAGATCGTGGCTGGCGATGCTGGGACATCACAATGATAAACTATATAGATAAACTTTATTGTTTACATCAATAAACTATATATATATATATATATATATATATATAACACACACACACACACACACACACACAGAGTGCTTTCTTTGTGACAATATGCACCGGTATGGCATCCCCCAGCCAGTCCTGGGAGCACTCGCACTGCGTCAGACTGAAACCCGCTCAGGACACGCAGCAATTAAAGGGGCTGCGACTCCCCCTTTTTTTTAAAAACCATCTGGCAACCTTAGTACTGGCACCTTTTTCTTTTTTTAACAAAAAAAGCACTATATATGTATATATATATATATAGTAAAAAAACCCAAACCTAACTACTACTAACTATGAAAATGAAACAACAACTTTTGAACTAATTTTAACTCTATTCCTGTCTAGAGATGACTGAAGAGGAGGAGAAGCTCGAGCTCCGTCTGCAGCTGAGGGTGGCAACAAAGGAACTGAGGGGAGTCATGCCGTGCGCGCAATCTCCAAAGGCAAGAACAGCACCTCTCCTACCCCCCGTGCATGAGTGGTTTGACTGGATACTGCTAGAAAAAGACTCTGATCTGCAGCACCGGGACAAGGCTAACACCAACAGTGGAGCACCCACAGGTAATCACTCGAAGAAGAATTGCTCACTTACAAAGGCTGGAGTTGTGTTACCACAGTTTATTTGCAGGCAAGTTAGAATATTTTTTAAAAGCATTAACCCACATACATCTGCACATACCAAATCTGCCACATAATTATTGTATTACACAACCGGCAGACTTTTTTCCAGACGGGCAGTGAAGAGAGGTGAAGGATCCCCACTTGTTTCAGGGAAAATGTCCAGTAGCTCCCGCTGAAAAACTATGTCTAGATGTAATTGTTCTCCTGACCAGCCCCCTCCTCTTTTGTGTATGAGGCACAGATGTATAATTTAGGCTTTTTTCCAGATTCATTTCTCATCAAGTGAGACACGCAGCACTGGTGACACTAAACAGGGTCCTTCTGTTTGTAACAATGCCACCAGCAATAGTGAAAAATATGCTGTGAATGGATGGTTGGCAACTCAGGTGTATTTAGGCTTACCTATTCAAAGCCCATGTCATTGCTTAATATGCCAAACCATCCGCTATGGCATCTGTAGACCTTTCGGCATGGAGCTGTTCTGTCTCTGATTGACGAGATGAATGAATTTGCCTGGGTAGTCAGCTTTCATCCACAGGCATGATGACAATTTGCCCAAACTATGTATATCAACAATTTTTTGTTCTTGTCAAAATGAATTTATTCCAATTAGTGAAATTTTCATTCCCTCAGTGTTCCAGGAAGTTATTCTGTGTCAGGTGGCCTGTGAGCTAGAGAACAGGATGATGATGGCTGATGTTTTATGCATTTCTATCTTGTGCATACAGGCTCAGTGATTTACTGGTGAAATTATCTATTCTGCAGCCTATAAGCAGGTTACTATACTGTATGCATGCATGCAGTATAGCTTTAGGTTGGGCATGGAGCAGTCAATGTGATCAGTACATCTATTATTCTCTTTCAGCAGGTTGCTGATTCTGGAGCCCAAGGGCTGATGAGAATCTAGGGCCAAAGTTCCCATGGCATTCCCTAGCTTTGTTTACCTCCGGTTTTGGACGACCAGTTTAAGACACTTTGTGCCTGATTTGCTGGGTGCTGAGCAGAACTTGATGCTCTTCAGCATCTTTGATAAGCAAGCATAAGGGACCAGATTCTCAGCTGATGTAACTCAGCATAGCTCCACTGATTGCAGTGGCTCTACACTGATTTACACAAAGTGAGGAGGGAGGGGGCAGCTGTTTCAACCCGAGTAAGTACTTCAAAATTAGGCTGCCAGGTTTTTCTGCTGGTGTAATGTAATATTGGCTCACAGACAGTCTTGGTAAAAAAACTGCACAAGAACAATGACATAGCTCAGGCTCCTGACTACTGCTGACTTCCTGTGTAGCCAGTTCAAATGGGCAAAGTAGCTAATGTGTTAACTAGCTGTCTAAGCTAAAGGCACCCAAATTCCCGCCAGTAGAGGTGAGGATACCTGTCTTAGGCCTGCCACTACAACAAGCACAGACCTTTTTAGTTCTTCTAAAACCCTCTTAAACATATTTTCCTATAATTTGTCCATTGTTACTGACTTGGAAAGGGATACCTATCCAGTGAGGGCTCAGGCTTTTTCTAGCTGCTATGCCTAAGCGGGGCTAGACTGCAGGGGTTTTTCGAAAAAATGGATGGTTTTCCAAAAAAAGGTCACTTACATCCACCCTGCTATTGCATTCTTTCGAAAGAAAATCGAAAGAACGCGGGGGGGTTTCTGACATTGGTAAACCTCATTTGATGAGGAAGAACGTCTTTTCCGAAAGAGCTCTTTTGGAAAAAGGTATGTGTGGACCGGGAAGAGAAAGTGTTTTCGAAAGAAGAGGCCTCCAGGAAAAAGCACAGGTGCCCTGGTGGACATTCCATCCACACTAATCACAGCTCTATAGTTCGTGTCTCCTGCCAGCTCTTAAAGCTGCAGGCACCCTGGACTAGCCTTGTGGCAGGAAGCCAGCCTTGCAGCAGCACCCTGAGCACATGGCTTTAAGTGCTAAAGGCCTGCTGACCCATGGCACAGCCACAAGCCCCCTTGAGACCTCCTGGCCCGCACAGGAAGCAGCACCAGGGCTCCAAGGACCCACCCAGGGGCACCAAATGCCAGGCGCCCTTCTGGTCCGGGGCGGAGATGCTGTCCCTCCTGGAGCTGCGGGAGGAGGAGGAAACAGTGCAGGATCTCCGCTCCCAGAGGTGAAATGCCGACATCTATGGCTGGATGGCCGAGGCTCTGGCCCAGAGGGGACACCACCCCCGCATCTTGGACCAAGTACAGAGCAAGGTGAAGGAGCTCTGGCAAGGGTACGCTGGGCCAGGGAGCACAGCTCTCGCTCTGGGGCAGGACCCCACTCCTGCCCCTACTACAAAGAGCAGCACCAAATCCTTGGGGGTGGGGAAGCCCTTTCCCTACTCGTACTGGTGGACTCAGGTGTGGCGACAACTGTGCTCACCCGCCCGGAGCTTCTTGAGGAGGATGGCAATGACGACAAGGAACAACAGCTGCAGAAGGAGGAGGACACTGGCAGTGTCGTCACCCTCAGCCTGGAGCCGGTACCTCAGGCCCTGGAGATCTCCCAGGCATCATCTGACACTGGGGAGGGATCATCAGGTGAATGCTCTCAGTTTGTCACACACACAGGGTGGGGGAGGCGGGCTCAGAAGGGATGGGGTACGATAGTCACTCGGCATGCTTGGCCTGGACAGCGTGCAGCTGTGTGCACCACGTGGTCTCTGGAGCTAGCCCCGGAGCACACAAGGGTTGCTGATCACAGCCTGGAGGGAGGCCCCATACATGTCCGACCCCTGGGAGGGACGTCCTCCCCCCACCAGCCACTGCTGGAAGCAGGCTGGGCACAAGGGCACACGCACGACCCCACACAGACCAAGGAGTGTCACATATAGCACACGCCTAAGCCTGCACGTGCGAGGCACCATCCGCTCCTGCGGGCAGCACTGCCAGGTGCAGGTGTGTGTGCAGGCCCCAGGGAAGGCCAGGTCTCTCCAGGCCCCTGTCCCGCACATGGAATCCCACTGTGGCAGGACACTTCCCTGGCCTGCTTGTCCGTGGGGGGGGGGGGAGCGGGCAGCTTGGTCCCCTGGGCACCTTGGGTCCCCTGTGAGGCAGGGCCTGCTGTGCAGGCCACACGTGGCCTTGCTCTTGGGACATCACCGTCCCCTGCTCCAAGGACAGTTGCTCGCTGCTCACAGAGGAGGGCACAGCCTCAGGGCCAATGTCTGCATGGATGTCTGACTGCCTCTCCCTCTTGTCCTCCACAGCCAGACCAGCTGTTGCTGAGGGGCGAGCCACGCCATCACAGGCAGCTGCCCGAAGCCAGGGGAGCCACAAGCGCTGGAGGGTCCATGAGGACCTCATGAGAGAGCATGTTGCAGGCCTGCGTGATATGCAGCAAACCCTGGCCCAAAAGGTCCACGATGACGCCAAGCGGTGCAATTGCATGTGGGACCAGCTTGTGCGGCAGGGCGAAAACATGTGTGCCACCATCTGGAAAGTGATGGCACACCCAGGTGCTGTCCCCACTCTAGCCCTCCCTCCTCCCACTCCTCCCACTCCCCCTGCCCTGCCCATCCCCCCTCCCCCTGCCAGAACTGACCCTGCTGCAGCCCCCCCTCCTGCCTGCCCCCCTGTTGTCCCAGGCCCCACCCAACCCTGAGTTCATCAAGGTCTCCGGACCCGAGGCGGCACTTGCAGCTGCACCACTCACTGCCCTAATCCCCCCTCCTCACTCCCCCATCCAGGTTCTCAGCCCCCCTCCTCCCCAGTTACTTTTTGTTAAAAAAATATACAAAGTTTTCATTGTTCAACTCACAACTGTTGTTTTTATTGATTGTACAGGGAAGGGAGGCAGGGACGGGTTGTGGTGGGGAAGGTATAGAGGTGCAAAGCACAGGCCCCTAGTGGGGAGGCCCTGGGGAAAGTTACTGGGGTCCTTCAGAGAAACTTTCCTTCAGGGCCTCCTGGATGCGAATCCCCCAACTAATGAGCCTGGCAGATGGCAGCTGTCCATGGCTGTTTGAAGGCCCTTTCCTCCCGGGCAATCTCTGCCCCCATCCCGGGAGGAAGGCCTTCCCTTTGCTCTCCACTATGTTGTGGAGAACATAACATGCCATGACCACCTCGGGGATGTTGTGTTCTCCCACGTCAAGGCGGGTCAGGAGGCACCTGAACCTGGCCTTGAGGCGCCTGAAGGCTCATTCGACCTGCATGCAGGCTCAATTGAGGTGTGCATTGAATTGTTCCTTGGTGGGGTCCAGGTGTCCAGTGTACAGCTTCATGAGCCACGGCATTAGTGGGTAGGCCATGTCCCCGACAACGTATGGTGGCATCTGTAGGTCCCCCACGCGAAAGTCCCGCTGGGGGAAGAATGTGCCAGCCTCCAGCTTGTGGTAGAGGCTAGAGTTCCTGAATATGCAGGCATTGTGTGTCCTGCCCGACCACCTGACAAAAATGTCCAGAAACTGTCCACAGTGGTCGACCAGAACCTGCGCACCATGGAGAAATAGCCCTGCCTGTTAATGTACTGGGTGGCTCGATGCTGTGGTGCATGGATGGGAATGTGGGTCCCATCCATCATTCTTCCACAGTTCAGGAAGCTCAGGACAGAAAATCCAGTCACGATCGAGTCCAGGTCTCCCAGGCAGATGACCCTGCACAGCAGGACGGAGTTGATGGCCCTCACCACCTGCAGGAGGAGACAAAAAAACCACAAAACCCCTCCTCCCCGCCCGAACCCTTCCTCCCTGCTACAAACACCCCAGGAGCCACCCCCTATAAGGCTTCCCACCCAGCAGCAGGGCTGTGTGAGGGTGGGACGGCATAACCCCTACAGGAACGGGCCTTCCCCTGCACCCCCACACCCCTTTTCTGAGGGTCCCCCTTTTCCAGGACTCCCCCACCCCTTCAGGGGCTGCAGTCTGAGAGCTCCTTACCTCCATGAGGAGGGCCCCGACGGTGGACTTCCCCCATGCCAAACTGGTGAGCTTCCATACGGCAGTAGATACCTTCTTCTCTAGGGGGATGGTGGGCCGCAGGTGGATGTCCTGTCGTCGGAGGGCAGGGCCAGCCAGGCACACAGCTCCATGAAGGTGGCTTTCCGCATGCAGAAGTTGTTGAGACCCTGCTGGTCGTCCCACCACTCCATCACCTGCCAGTCCCACCAGTCCGAACTGCTGTCCAGCCTCCAGAATCATCTCTCAACCATGGGGTGAGGGGGCAAGGGCCTTTCTCCTGCATCCAGGCAGAGGTACTCACAGATGAGCTCTGAGTCGAGCTGGGCAGGATCATCAAGACGGTCTGCTGAAACTGCTGCAGAACCTGCAGCGTGGCTGTGTGGGGCCATCGCATACCCTGGGGCAGCTCCAGCTCCATAGCCAGAAAAAAAAAATAAAGCTGTGGCATCCAACAAAGCTGGGCAACCAGAGCATGCACTGCTAAAGCTTTGCTGTCCCTCAGAGAAGTAGCAAGCATGCAGCAGAACCTGAAAACAGCTGTCCAGGGGGGTCCCTTTAAGCACGCCTCTCAGATAGCCTTAGGCAACAGTACGGGGAAGTAACTGCTGACCTAATGCCCTGCCAGAAATGGCCCCAGGTGGCCTTTTATGCAAGAGAGTATCCAGTCTGGATTCTCTCTTTCGAAAGAAGAGAGCAGATCGCTTTTTCAATGCACTTTTGTGTGTGGATGCTTTCTTTCGAAAGAAGTTATTCGGAAGATCTCTGCCAAAAAAGCTTCTTTCGAAAGAAGCCTGCAGTCCAGACGTACCCTAAAGCTATAGATACTCCATGTCCACTAACGGTACATACTCGACTTATGTTTTCTGTATCATAATTTTCACAAAGTATATGCAATAGACTATAATTTGATATATACTCTGTGTGAGTTTCTGTAAAACCTTGCTCTACATAAATCATGCATGTGGTATATCACCTAAACTTATTTCCTTGTTATGGATATGAATTTAATAAGAACTTAAAAGATAAAATTCAGCCTAAGCTTTCTTCTCAAGATTGTCACGGCTTGAGTTTTCTACTTCTCTGTCTCTGTCCTTATTACCCTCTGCCACAGCTAGATGCTCCAGCCCCTATTTCAGTTTGTCTAGATCTAACAAGTTCCATCTACCAGTATGAACCAGAAAAAATTATTGTGTGCCTCGATACAGGTTTCTACCACCTGAGTTTAGTGGGACTCCGTAGAACAGTGGTCCCCAACCTTTTGGGGCTGCCGCGCGCCCGGGGGCAGGGCCGCTCACGCACTGCACGTCTGGGGGTGGGGCCACGCATGTGCCGCGCGCCCAGGGGCGGGGCCGCCCACACGCCACTCTCCTGGAGCTGGCACCACACATGTGCTGCACGCCCGGGGCAGGGGCCGCCCACACGCCCTGTGCCTGGGGCCGGCACCGCACAAGTGCCGCGCACCTGGGGCAGGGGCCACCCACGTGCCCTGAGCCCGGGGCCAGCACCGTGCATGTGCCACGCGCCCGGGGAAGGGGCCACCCATGTGCCACATGCCCGGGGCTGGCACCGCGCATGTGCTGAGCGCCAGGGGCGGGGCCAGCCCAGATTATTCAGCGGGAGCACATAAATGCCCCGGTGGGTGCCAAGGCGCCCGTGGGCACCGCGTTGGGGACCACTGCCATAGAAGATTAAACCATTCTGCCAAGTCCTAGAACCTGCAATCTTGTTATATCCTGTTTGGTATAATGAACCCAGTATACAGAAATTTGTGCATGAGCCACATTTCAGATGTATACTGCATTTCCTGGTGCATCGTGTTGTCTAGGGTACTTTCCAAAATACTTCTGTGTAACCTGGTTACACTGAAGCAGTCCCACTGTGTTTGCATAACTTAAATAGGTGACTATGGATGATGAGATGAACCCAATCCTCTTCTCAGCTCATTTTGGCTAATGTGTTAGATTCTGTGCGCATAAATCTGCGCAATATCATTTTTAAAAGAAAAAAATCCAAGCAGGAATGTGCTAGCAGAGTCATCAGCTTGTTCAATGGTTTGCTGGACAGTATATTCAATGGCAGCATCCATGCACAGATTTCCTCTGTAATGTTCTTACTGCAAATATACAGATGGTTCATTCACCGTGGGCTTCATTTCCACAGCCAATATTTCATGCTGGTTTGTTTGTCTTGGACTAAGGCTTCTCAGTCACATTAAGGCCTCAAAAATGTGTATGTTGCTCATGCAATGAACCAAAATGCACCTTCTAGGGCAGCACACCTATTGTCAATTACCATAATGCAGCAGTGAAAGGGGGCCAGAGGACTGCACCCTGTTGGTGACCTATGGAGAAACAAGCATCTTGAATAGTCTTGATGCACCTATATCCTTATAGGGGTCTGCTCATCATGTCACGGCATAAGCTTGCAGATAACTGGCTTCAATACTGTAGTCACATAACTTTCACTTAAGCGTTGGACATAAGGGTTTGGCAAGGAAAGAAGAACTGTGCAAAGGTGCATTGCACTAGGATGTGATGAACTCCATGGGCACACATATGTTCATGGAAATCTGTAAACTAATTTCGAGATTCTCAACCTTTCATTTTCCACAATCCTGAAAATTAGAAGTTAAATTAGAAAATTAGACAGGCTGTCAGGAACACCATCCCTAATGCTGCACACCTGGGGTACGCCTAGACTACATGGCTCCGTCGACGGAGCCACGTAAAATAGTTTATTCAGCATAGTCAAAGAAGCGGGGATTTAAATAATCCCCGCTTCATTAAAATAAAAATGGCCGCCGCACTGTGCCGACGATCAGCTGATCCGGCACAGCGTGGCAGTCTAGACGTGGCGCGGTCGACAAGGGAAGCCTTTGTCAACCGCTCCGTTATGCCTCGTGAAATGAGGTTTACCGGAGCAGTCGACAAAGGCTTCCCTTGTCAACCACGCCGCGTCTAGATTGCTGCGCTGTGCCGGATCAGCTGATCGTCGGCACAGTGCAGCGGCCATTTTTATTTTAATGAAGCGGGGATTATTTAAATCCCCGCTTCTTTGACTATGCCGAATAAATTATTTTACGTGGCTCCGTCGACGGAGCCATGTAGTCTAGATGTACCCCTGGGTCCTGAGCTCTGTGACTTTGTCCTTCCTCACAACTATTTCCAATTTGGAGACAATTTATATCTTCAGGGTAATGGCTCAGCTATGGGTACCCACATGGCCCCACAATATGCCAATGTCTTTATGGCTGACCTTGAATGTTTCCTTAGCTCTCGCCTCCTAGCACACTTACTCTACTTAAGTTATATTGATGACATCTTCATCATATGGACCCACAGGAAGGAGACCCTTGAAGAATTCCACAGGGATTTCAACAACTTCTACCCCACCACCAACCTCAGCCTGGACCAGTCCACACAAGAGATCCACTTCCTTGACACTACAGTATAATTAAACGACGGCCACATTTCCACCACCTAATACTGGAAACCTACCGACCACTACACTTACATGCCTCTAGCTTCTATCCAAGATGCATTTCCCAATCAATTGTTTACAGAGAGGCCCTAAAATACAACCAGATTTGCTCTAATCCCCTAGACAGAGACAAACACCTACAGGATCTCTATCAGGCATTCTTAAAACTTAAATACCCATCCAGGGAAGTGAAAAAACAGATTGACAGAGCCAGACGATACCCAGGCATCAGATTCTTCAAGATAGGCCCAACAAAGAAAACACCAGAACACCACTGTTCATCACCTACAGCCCCAACTTAAACCCCTTCAGCACATCGTTAACAATCTACAACCTATCCTGGAAATTGACCCCTCACTCTCACAGGCCTTGGGGGACAGGCCAATCCTCGCCTACAGACAACCCCCTAACCTGAAACAAATTCTTTCCAGCAACCACGCAGCACACCTCCATCATACTCACCCAGGAACCTACTTCTGCAGTCAACCCTCACATCTATACAAGTGACATCATCAAGGACCTAACCATATTAGCCACCACATCAGAGGCTCCTGCAACTGCACATCCACCAAAGAGATCTATGCAATCAAATGCCAGTAATGCCCCTCTGCCATGGCTATTGGTCAGACTGGTCAGTCTCTGTGACAAAGGATTAATGGACACAAATCAGATATCTGAAATGGTAATACACAGGACCTTGTTGGGGAACATTTTAACCTGCCCAGGCACTCATTAATGGATCGAAAAGTGACTCTACTATTACAAAGCAATTTAAAAAAACAGCTGGAGACAGAAGCTGTGGAACTTGGTTTCATTTACAAGTTTGACACCTGTAATCAAGGTTTGAACAAAGACCTGACCTGGATGGGCCGCTACCCTAATGACATAAAAAGCTAAGCACTGGGTACCTACAGCCCACTCCATTAGCCTCATTTAGCATGGACACTCTAGCTGACAATATTTTTTTCCTTCTCTTTCCCTCCCTATCCCCTTTCTTTCTCTGCCATTTATTTGTACCCTGGACTCCTTACTCCATTCATCTGAAGAAGTGGGTTGTACCCACAAAAGCTCGTGATACCATCTACATGTTTTGTTAGTCTCTAAGGTGCTGCAGGACTACTTGTTGTTTTTTAAGTTTTTTCTGAAAATTGGAACCTATAGTGTCAAAAGCCTCGTCAACTGGAAAATGCAGCATGTGAGAAAGCAGCTTAATTGGCCCATTTTAACAGCACAATTTGAAACACGGTTTCCCCCTTGATGTAGACAAGGACAGCTGTGTTTAAAAACATTAGGTGGTTCCTGATGTGGGATCCTCTCACATCCCATGTTTCTTACTTTAAAACTGTACCTTGACAAAACTCTGAACTAAAAAGTCATGGTTTCCCAGGTCCGCTGATGGGGGGGAGAGAAGGGTAAAGGGGGCTTCTCCCCCCAGGTCTCGTTGATTCTAAAGGGCCTCGGGCTTCTGGCTGCTGCTTCTTTAAATTGCCACTGGAATGCTATGCAGTGCTCTCCGGGTGGCTCTGAGGGCCGATTAACTCAATTGGTTCAAACATTTGCATGTCTCTGTGTCTACACTAATAGAGTAGCTGTAATGGAGCTATACCATGTGCTGCTGACTCAGTGCTTTTTTCTAGTGTAGACAAAACCTGGGGTACAGTAAGTCTTGGCAGCCTCCACTCCAGTCTTCTCACTCTGTCTCAGGCTACGTCTAGACTGCATTGCTTTTTCAGGCTACTGGAGGTATCCCAGAAAAGCAACACCATGTCCAAGGAACGTGTCCCCCTTTTCAAATTTTTTTGAAAAAGCGGATGCGCTCTTTTGCCATCCCTGTAAACCTCGTTTTACGAGGAATAAAGGATGTGTCGAAAGAGCACTTTCTTTTGACCTTTGGCGCTGTGTAGACGCACCAAATTTCGAAAGAGCCTCTTTCAAAAGCAAATCGGAAAAAGATAAGCAATTTGCGTACCTCAAATTGTGTTTCTTTTTCCAATTTAACATTGCAGCGTAGACCTAGCCTCAGCGATTCTCCCCCGTCCCTTCACTAAACTTTATATTTGGTTTGCCCGAGTCACTCTCAGCTTCTTTAACCTTCTTCACATCTTTTTCAAAACTCATTTTGGATGGAAGAACAAGAGCATGGATGTTATAATGCACAGTGACAATAGGTCTAGTATAATACATGCACATTCTTTAGTATTAATTGTCTTTACAGCGTGGCCTACCCAGGAAAAGTATCCTGCCCAGGCTATGCAATGGCTGTTGTTTGCTGAACACAGATAGATTCATAGCAAGCAAAAGAAACTTTTTGAGCAGGTATATATCTATGCCAGATAAGCACTCTCCACCAAACACTACAAAGTTCTTTCAAAAAATTGGTAGGCTTCCTGTTGAATTTTTTGTATGCTACATATTTTTTGGATGTTTCCTTCCACTTAGGCTATGTCTAGACTGCAGGCTTCTTTCAGAAGAAGCTTTTCCGGAAGAGATCTACTTTTTTGAAAGATAGCGTCCACACTGAATGGATGCTCTCTCACATTTAAGCTGTGATTACTATGGACAGAATGGCCGTCAGAGCACCCGTGCTTTTTCCTCTGTTCTCTTCTTTTGAAAGAACTCCCTCTTCCCTGTCCACACGCACCTTTTCCCGAAAGAACTCTTTCAGAAAAAGGCTTCTTCCTCATAGAATAAGGATTACCAATGTCAGAAAAACTCCTCTGTTCTTTCGATTTTCTTTTGGAATAACGCAATTGCAGTGTGGATGTAATTGAAGTTTTTTCGGAAAAACAGTTGTTTTTCCGAAAAACTCCCTGTAGTGTAGACATACCCTTAGAAGTGACAGTAAGCCCTTTCTTCTGTACAGAACTTCTTCCCTCAGGGAAAAACAAATTCAGCCAATTTTACATTTAATTAAAATGTACACATTTTAGCATCTTTTTAATAGGTTGCCTGCCTCTATGTGGAATGCTTACTGGTAGAGTGAAGAACTCAGAAGAATTAGGAAACCAAATTGAGAGCCAATGAGTAACGTCTGTAGGTTTGTTTTGTGTTAAGCATCTATATTCAAGCAGGTCAACCAAACTACCCAACTCAATAATTGAAGGTTAACTATAAAGGAAGTCAAATAGATGGTTTATTCATGGGTACATGGGTGTTATCGTCAGAGCCATGTAAATATTCCCTGATAGGTTATGGCTCATGTTTACTTACAATTGACAGAGAATCTGGAAGTATGCTGGACAACTTTGGAGCTTGTCTTCTTTGTACAGTACCTTTACGTTACCATGCATCTTATTTCCCTTGTTAGGTTATGTGTGTGGTTTGAATTACTTGCCAAGGCCTAAACTCACTCCCAGACCAGAGTGTCCTGCATAATAGCACAATGTGCTATCGCTAAATATCCTGTTGATTCTCATTTATTCCTCCTGGAATGAGAAACCCAACCAGCAGTTATTGCTGTACATATTTTAGATAAAATTAAAATCTATTTGCAGAGGAAAATAGTTAGATTAATAACACTCTCATGCAGCATTCAAAACATTTTATCAAGTGAAAACAAAACAGAGGAAAGTCCTGTGATGTCCGTATTCTAGCCCTGTGCATATCCCTAATCCTAACATTGCTACACCGCTCTATGTAAGCAAGTTCTGTTTGTTTTAGCTAGTCAGTACAATTGATTCAGGAGTACTCTGCTGCCTTTTGTAGTGGGTCATAACCTTTATTTTTACATTGCAGCTAACTGCCACTATCATGACTGAACTGGTAAAAAATGTTTTTGCCTTGTAAACATCTAGCTCTGTTTTCTGAGGGACGTAGTTCTTTGAGATATAAGGCTGGGATTTTCAAAAAGATGCCTAAATTTATTAGAGCTCAACTTTAATTGAATTCCTATGGGAGCTGGGTGCCTAACTCCTCTAGGCAGCTTTGAAAATCCTAGCTTTTCTTTGGAAAAATCTCTAAATTTTCACTGAAAATCTGTAAAGCTTTTTATTGGAAATAATGACACCACACCTCCCCCCCCCCCAATGTTCTACTAGTATACCAGATTTATAGCAATCCTTTCTAATTTTTCAGCTTTCTAAGCAGAACACATTCCTCTCTCAGGAAAAATAACAGTTACCAAACTTAAAGTTATAAGACCATGTTCAAACCACTGGGGGAGAGAACATACATATTCATGAGACTGATAGTGGGATGTTGAGCCTTTTAATCTTTAAATTGCCAGTTGACGCCCATTCCAGAGCTGTGGTTGATGACAGTCTGAATGCTTTTTGACAAGTCAGGTGAAAGAAATTGCTGGTCAAGTCAACATACCATAGAAATCCAAGTCAATCATACCATAGAAACTGGTATGTAAGAGCAGTTAAACATATAAAGTACAGTAGAGCCTCAGAATTATCAACACCGACGTTCTAAATTGATCGGTGAACCACACACCTTGTTTGGAACTGGAAGCCCACAATCAGGCGGCTGCAGAGACAAACCACCATCACTAACAAAGGCAAACACAGCTCAGTTCTGTGTTCAACATAAGCTACTAAAAATAAAGAGAAAAGCAGCAAAGTAAAGGTGTGTCTAGACTACATGGCTCCGTCGACGGAGCCATGTAGATGAGTTTACTCGGCAAAGAGAAATGAAGCATCGATTTAAATAATCGCCACTTCATTTACATCAAAATGGCCGCCACGCTGTGCCGATCAGCTGTTTGTCGGCACAGCGCGGTAGTCTAGACGGGGATCAGCCGACCCCAGAACCCCTTGTCGTCAGATCCTGTAAGCCTCATTGCACGAGGCATAAAGGATCTGACGACAAAGGGTTCTGGGGTCAGCTGATCCCCATCTAGACTACCGCACTGTGCCGACAATCAGCTGATCGGCGCAGCATGGCAGCCATTTTGATGTAAATGAAGCGGCGATTATTTAAATCGATGCTGCATTTCCCTTTGCCAACTACACTCATCTACATGGCTCCACCAATGGAGCCATGTAGTCTAGACACACCCTAAAGTTTTAAAGCTGTATTAGGCCAATGTTCAGTTGTAAACTTCTAAAAGAACATAACATTTTGTTCACAGTTACGAACAACCTCCAACAGCTATCTATACAACTAGAATACAAGTTCTACTGTATTTACTACAACTTGTTTTTTTAACCTGTCAACAGGTGCCAAACCTTCAATAGATTATTGAAATCTGCTGTTCAATGTTGGATTTCTTCATAATTCCAATTAATTGGTGTCATTGTCCTTTCACATCTGGCACTACAAGTTAATCACATGACAGAAACAACACAGTACAGGGCATCAATAAGATAAAAATACAACAGTTTAGTTTATATGTGGGGAGTGGGATTTTTCTAAAGAAAGCGACAGATGCCATGGAGCACTCTGGTCAAACTAAGACATCTTCCAGGGATGTCACTGATAAATATTTCTGTTTCTAGTAGTAAAGACTAGGAAAGAAATTACAGCTGAATTGATAGGAGTGATAAGCTGGGATCACAGAGATACTTTCTAAAAATAATATTGTGTTGGACAGATTAATTAAATAGGTGCATAATCAAAAATAGAAGCTGTAAATGTCAGACAACTGTGGGAAACTTAAGTGCAAAAGTAGGTAAACTAACATCCCTAGCACTAGAAAAGGACCTCGACATAAAAGGCATTTCTGAAACATGGTGGAATGACAGTCAATAGAGCACTGCATTATCTAGATCGGGGTGGGCAAAAGGGCCTCTGCAGGCTGGATCCAATCAGGGCCTTAGGGCAGGGGGAGTGCGCAAAGTCTCCTCCCACCCTGCAAGGAGTGAGCGGTGCTTAGAAGCGTTGTGCGCTCCTGGCAGGGTGGGAGGAGATTTCACGCGCTACCCCTGCCCCTAAGTCCTGATTGGCCTGGGGGCGGGAGGAACACGGAAAATCTCCTCCGACCCTGCCCCCATCCTGCAGGGAACGTGCGGTGCTTAAAAGCACCTCACCCTTGGCAAGGCAGGAGGAGATTTCGCACACTCCTCACTGCCTCCAGGACAATCAGGGCTTGGGCGCTTCTTGCAGGGTGAAGGCAGGGCGGGAGGAGACTTTGCATGCTCCCCCCACCCCCAGGCCAATCAGGGCTTGGGGGCAGAGGGAGCACGTGAAATCTCCTCCCGCTCTGCGAGGGGCTCAGCACTTAAAGTCAACTGCCAGCTGCCAGTTCACTCTAAGCGTGGTGCTCCCTTGCAGGGCGGGGGCAGGGAGCAAGAGACTTCTCATGCTCCCCCTCCCCAGGCCCTGATGGACCTGGGGGCAGCAGGAGGGAGCACGCGAAGTCTCCTCCCACCACCAGGGATACAGGTACCTGGAGGGAACCGCTAGCTGTTTAGAACAGCTGGTGGTTCTCTCCGGGGGGGACAAAGACTTTGTGTGCTCCCCCATCCCCAGACCAATCAGAGTCTGTGGGTGGGGAAGCAGGAAATGTCCTGGCCCCGCCCCTTCCACCTGAGGCCCCGCCCCTTCCGGGGCAGCCAGGGCCACTTACAAAATTTCTGAAGTGGCCCCCAGTCAAAAGTTATTGCCCACCCCAATGTAGATATTCACACTAGAGGGAGGACAGAGTGAGAAAAAAGCAGTAGTCTGAAAGGGTCCATATACAAATGCGTGGAGAGGACCACACATCTGTATTTGTATCCACATGGATACAGATCTCAAATACTGCCATACTAATAAAGTTATACCATTGTCCTCCATGTCAAGAAAAATATATTGAATGAAATCAAAAAGGCAACTGAATCTAATAAAGACGTAATAATGGATGAATTCACCTACCCACATATAAACTTGTCAAGTGTCACATCAGGACGAGTTTTATAGAGGCAATTTCTTGACACCTCAAATGATTGCTTCTTGAAACAACTGCTTCTTGACCAGATGGAGAGGCTATGCACCACTGAGTCCTATGTCACCCAAAAAGTTAGTCTAAAAAGTAACTTATTTAGCCACTAATTTATTGTGATCACTTTGGGTGCGTCTACACTGCACCATTATTCTGGAATAACAATGTGAGCGTCTACACAGCAATAAATACATTTCGAATTTATTTCAAAATAACTGACTTATTCCAGCTTTTGTAAACTCATTGCACAAGGAATAATGCCTCTTCCAAAATAGCTATTTCGGAAGAGGGCATGTGTGGACGTGGCACAGGGTGCTATTTCGAAATAAGGGGCCTCCAGCAAATCCCACAGGTGCGTTTGCTGGCCACTCTGTCTACACTCCTCAGAACTCTATAGTTCCTCTTCCCCTGCACCTCTTAAAGCTGTAGACACAGGGGAAAGGGCTTGAGGCAGGAAGCTGGCCCTCTTAGTGTCCAGCCACAGTGCTGCAGCCCACAGTCATCTGGCCAGCATGGCTGACTGTTGAGTCCTCCAAGAGCCCTCCACCACTCCCAGGGAGTGATCTGATGACTCCCAGGAGCCGCAAGAGGTGTGTGCCATCCTGGTGTGGGATGGAGATCCTGGACCTCATTGAGGTTTGGGGTGATGAAGAAAATCTCCATCATCTCTGCTCCAGACGGCCTGACACCAATATCTACAGCTGGATGGCCGATAGCCTATCCAGTAAGGGACACATCCAGACCCAGGAGTGGGTCCGGATGAAAGTGCAGGTGCTCCACCAGGCCTATGCCAGGGCGAGGAAGTGCAGCGCACGCTCTGGGGCAGAACCCCACTCCTGGCCCTATTATGAAGACCTGCACCACATCCTGGGAGGTGGTACAGCCCCTTCTCCACCCCTGGTAGTGGATTCACCCATCATTGCTTGCCTGCAGGTCAGAGCCAGGGATGAGGAGAAGCAGGTAGAGGAGAAGGACCCCGATGTGGCCAGCACCGTGACCTTGCTGACCCTTGAGTCGGCACCCCACAGCCTGGATGTGTCCCAGGCATTCTCCGAGGCTGGGGAAGGAACATCAGGTGAGTGACCTTAGTTTCCTCACACAGACAGGGTGGAGATGGCAGGCGGTGAGGGGCTGAGGTGAGCTCCTCTCTCGGCCTTCTCAGCTTGGGGAATTGCGCTGCAATCCAAGCATATGGATGCATGTGCAGTGCCAGCCTGCATCACACAGCCCCAGGAGGCAGGATGAGAGCACCCCTGGGCTCCTGCTCACAGGGTCTGGGGAAGCCACCCACACTTCAGACACCCAGGCAGGGGGGGACACTCTCCCACCACAACCCACCACTAGAAGGAGGCTGGGGACAAGGACACACACACAGAGACTCTGGAGTGCCACACACGGCACATGGGCATGCCCGCGCACTCGAAGTAGCCCATGCTCCCAGGGACAGTGCTGCGAGGCGCAGGTGTGTGTGCTGCTCACATCCCTCTCTCCCCCTACAGCCTCACCGCCTATCCCCCAGCGGCCAGGGATACAAGTTCTCTCCCGTTGGGATGCCACCACTGCTGGACCTGGCATATGCACAGCACGTAGGCAAGCCCTGCCCCCCTAATCATTGGATGCCAGTGTGGCCAGTAACTTCCCATATCTGCTTGTCCCCAGGGCATGGGGGAGGAAGCATGCGCCCCTGGAGACATCGAGGCCCCTGTAAGAAAGGGCCCACTGTCCAGCCCACACTTGGCCTTGCTCCCAGGACATCATCTTCCTCTGACCCGGGAACTGTCCATCTCGGCTCATTGATGAGGGCAAGGCCTCTGGGACAGCGTCTCCAGGGATGACTGACCATCTTTCTATTCTCCCCAGCCAGACCAGCTGCGAGAGGGGGGTGGGCAATACCCCCCGAGCCAGCCGCCCGACACCAAGAGAGCCGCAGACAATGGAGGTCCCAGGAAGACCTGATGCTGGAGTACATCTCCATATTCCAGGCCCTACATGAGACGCTGGCCCAGAAGGTCCAGGAGGACTTGCAGTGGCAGAGAGAGACATGGACGGAGTTGCTGAAGCAGGGACACAACATGTGCGCAACCGTGCACGCTCTCCTGATCCACCTGGAGCCAGCTCCTGCTCCCGCCCCACTCCTAGTTCCTGGTCCTACTCCCCCTCCCATGCCAGACCTTTCTCCCCCTTCCATGGCTGCCCCAGCCCTCCTCCCATGCCTGACCCTACCCTCCTGCTTCTCCCGCTAGTGTCCCTGGCCCCCTCAACCCCGTGGTCCCCGAGGTCCCTGCACACAAGGTGGAGGAACCTGAACCAGGTGCCACTCCCAGCCCCAGCCCTGAGCCTCTCCTCCCCACTCCTCCCCCTTTCAGCTCCCTCCCCCCTCCAAGTTTTTCCTCCCTCTCCTCTCCCCTCCCCATTTCAAGATTCTTTCCCCGGTCACTCCCCAGTTACTTCTATTCCAAATAAATAAGCAAATGGTTCTTTTTTTCAAAACAAAATAGTTTTTTATTGTCTCTGCAGGGGAGAGAGGTGGAGGGGTGAAGAGAGGGGCTGTTGGAAGAACAGCAGAGAGAGGCATAGCCCTAGTGGGGAGGCCCTGGGGAGAGTTACTGGGGTCCTTGTGAGAAAGTCTCCCTCAGGGCCTCCTGGATGCGCACTCCTGCCTGATGGGCCTGGCAGATGGCAGCTGTGCATGGCTACTCAAAGGCCTTTCCCTCCCAGCTGGCCTCTGTCCCCCACCCTGGAAGGAAGACCTCCCCCTTCCTCTCCACAATGTTGTGGAGCACACAACATGCAGACATCACTTGGGGGATATTGTGCTCCCCCACATCCAGGTGGGTCAAGAGGCATCTGAACTGCACCTAGAGACACCTGAAGGTGCACCTTGCTTGCATGCGGGCCCTGCCAAATGGGCATTAAAACAGTCCTTGCTGGGGTCAAGGTGTCCAGTATACAGCTTCATGAGCCATGGTATGAGAAGGTAGGCTGCATCCCCCACGATGCACAGTGGCATGTCCACGTCCCTGACCCTGACGGTGTGCTCAGGGAAGAAAGTGCTGGCTTCCAGCTTCTGGAAGGGACTGGAAGCCAATGAAGATGTCTGAAAACTGGCCACGGTGGTCGACCAGGGCCTGAAGGACCATGGAAAAATAGCCCTTGAGGTTAATGTACAGAGATGCCCAGTGGTCGGGGGCCTGGATGAGGATGTGGGTGCAGTTAATAGCCTCCCGCAGTTGGGGAAGCTCATGGCTGCAAAGCCAGCGACGATGGGGTCCACTTCGCTGAGGTGGATGACCCTGCACAGCAAGACAGTGTTGATGGCCCTCAGCACCTGCAGGAGACAAACAAACCAACCAACCAGATAAGCCCTCCCCCTCCCTGAGCCCTCTCCCTCTTCCTTCCCCCCCAAACACACCAGGAGCCACTCCTTATGTAACCCGCTCCGCCCCCCAGCACAGGTGTGTGAGGGCGGCACTAGAGAACCGCCTGGAGACAGGGGCTTAAACTCCCCCACCCTTCTTTCCCTAGGGTTCCCCTTTCCAGCATGGTACCATTCCCCCCCCACCCCCCGGGACTGCAGCCCGAGAGCACCATATCTGCATGACAAGGGCCCTGATGGTTGACTTCCCCATGTCAAACTGGTTCCCGACGGATCTGTAACTCTCCGATATGGCGAGCTTTCAGATCACGATGGCGACCTGCTTCTCCAGAGGGGTGGCAGGTCTCATTTGCATGTCCTGTCGTGTGAGGGCAGGGGTGAGCCAGGCACACAGATCCAGGAATGTCTCCAACTTCATGTGAAAGTTCTGGAGCCACTGCTGGTCGTTCCACCAGTCGGAACTGGTGTCCAGCTGCCAGAAGTGTCACTCCACAGTAGGGTGAATCTGAAAGAGCTGCGCACCCAGACACAGGTTGAGGGTCTCCTCAAACAGCTCAGGGTCATGTTCCTGCAGGGCCTGGAGGGCAGCCTGCAGAAACTGCTCAGAAACTGCAGCACAGCAGGGTGGGACCATCATGTGCCCAGAGGCAGCTCTGGCTCCATAGCTGGCAGTGCTGTGGTGTCCAAAACCAGGGCAACCAAAGCATGCAATGGAAATGCTTTGCTGTCCCTCAGAGAGGTAGGCAAGCAGGAGAAGAATGAGAAACGGCTGTCCAGGGGGGTGCCTTTAAGCTCACATCTCAGATAGCCTCAGGCAGCAGCTCCAGGAAGTCACTGCTGACCTGATGCCCTGCCTGAAGAGGTTCTGGGTGGCCCTAAATGTGAGTTAGCATCCAATCTGTGTGGGCGTGCTATTTTGAAATAGCCAAGCACTATTTTGATGCACTTTTTGTGTGTAGACATGCTATTCCAAAATAAGCTATTCCGGAAGATATCTTCCGGAATAGCTTATTCTGAAAAAAGTGCACAGTGTAGACGGAGTCTTTGTAATTAAGTTTAACATTCTGAGAGAAGAGACTATTAGACCAAAAAACACTGTACATTAAAAAAGGTAATTAAATAACATTGGGATGTAGGTAAAAGAATGTAAAGTCAAATGTGTGGAAATTAAAATCCCCAGAATCACCACTGAGACTACATAAACAGAAGGCTTCCTTATAAAAAGCTGTATGTTAAGTTGTAACTGCTGGCAATTACAGCTGTTCATAGCTTTCAGAGAGAAAGCAAAGCATGGACACTGGCTTGGCGAGGCAGACTTGCTTGCTGGAGAAATTACAGTGTAGGCAGGAAATTCTGCTGCCTGAAAAAGCTCTGGTCAGAAGGGAGAGGCGTGCGGGTCTCTGCCTAAGAAAGACGACAGCTAAGGCACCAAGAACATAGAAGGGTGCCCCTGGTGGGCTACAGACTTAAACTGAGGGGCAGTTTCCCTAAGCCACGTGATAAATACACATCCCAAAACAAAACAAAAACCAAAAAAACCAAAACAAAACAAAAAGGGAAGCAGGAATGCAAGAAAAAACACGATATGGTTTATGGCCACGCACAAAAGGTAATGTGAGCCAAAGAACTGGCTTTCTGACATGGAAATTTGCCCCAATTTATGCCAATAAAAAAGGGTCATAGACACTGAAAGTAAAATCTAAGATCAAAATCCTACCTTATTTCCAAGAGCCAAGATGTGAGAATAAAAGTGAAATTATTTATATATGCACATCAAAAACTAAACGTCTGCAAGAAAATCTGTAGATCTGCTGGAGCACCAAGGATTAGAACAGACACTAATTTTTTTGCATCAGTCTTTGCCACTAAGGATGTTAGGGAGATGCCTGCTCTAGACCGTTGCTCTTTAGGTCAGTAAAGATGAGGTAACCAGAGACTGAAATGTCAAAAAAGAGAGAACTAGGACAAATTAAAAACTAAGGAGTAATTCATCAACATGACCAGGTATTGTATAGCCAGATGTTTTGAAGGAATTTAAGAATATTGTGGCAGAAAATGAAAAAATACCCTCACATGCAATCCCTCACTAACATAGCCTATTTGATTGGAGGGCTGTTGTGGTACCTATATTAAAATGTTATACCTATCTTTAAAAAAAGGTGTAGAGGTGATTACTTTAAGATCTTTTCTCCTACACTGAATAGTGTGTTTAAAATAATAATTAAAGATGGAGCTCTCAAGCATTCAGATGTGAGAAAGACATCTTGTCCTTCAGTTTGAAAAGGAAAATTGTGCCTCTCCAATCTACTAGAGTTCCATTATTTTCAGCCCACACTCTAATCTTGGGTATATGTTTCTGGTGGCTATATTATACCATTCTAACTAGAATTTAGGATATCACATTATGTATTAGTTAGGATATATGTTACATTGCGCCAATATGACATAAGCAAAAAGACAATGGGCTAAATTTTGGTCCCAGATACAGCAAATGTGCACAACATGGATAGAAGTAAATGGAAACTGCACAAATAGATCTAAGAGCATAACTTGGCCCAGTGTTTTATTGCTACTCTAGAACCAGTTTATTTACAAGCTGTCAAATTTTGTAAAATATTTGGGATTCTATATTATCTATTAATTATTCGCTTCCTTCCAAGAGGAGGTTACAAAATCAGTATTGCTCTCTTCTCCTATAAGTAGTTTTTTTTTCTCCCCTGGTGGTACAGAAATCCGGAGTTGTTTAGCAGCACACAGGGTAGTTGTTTAGCAGCACACAGCCGCTCTACCCTGTTGTTCAGGACAGGAAGAAAAATGGTATTCAGATGGAACCCGAAGGGGCAACATTTACATTCTCTGAAGAATGTAATTATCTTATCCAGAATTTGGTCACAGGCCAGTACTCACGAGCCAGAGTTAGAACATCTTCTGAAACATGGCAACATAATTCCCCCTAACAATATGCTGGGGCATGGGTTTATTAGAAACTCATGGGGATGCTTGCCACATACTGAAACACAACGTTTCCTTCAGCACTTTTTCCTGTGAGAGGTTTCCCACCCAAGTACTCCTCAGACCTGACCCTCCCTTGTATGAGATCTCATGAGATCATAGCCAAAGGTAGTACAGCCTTAAAGTCTGAGAATAATTTTCACATTTGAACCTCTTATAATGCTCAGAATCAGGGTCACCATGAAAACTGCATTTTAATGTTTGGTTTGACTGAGCTCTTCGCTTGCCCTTTTCTCTTCCAAGAATTCGCAGTGAAAAGACAGACACTTCCTTTGCCCATAGATAAATCTCAGAAAATCTTAATGCCTAAGATGAAGAATAGCATGAAAGCACTATATAAATGCTGCAGGAATCTGTTGATATTAGAAATGTCTGCTGTTGTACCCATATGTCTACTTATTTCCATACTAAAGACATTTACTGTATATGTTTGCCACAAGGGAAAACTACTGTCTACAATTCAGCTATATTACTGGAAGCGCAGTACTGTGTTTGTATTTGTCTGAATCTTACATTTCCAGGATCTGTACAGATCCGCATTTTATAGCTCTTATCTTTGAAAGACTCCTCCAATCTGTGTTTCACCGCCCAGCCAATTAGTGAACATACCTCATTATGATCTCTCTGTCTATACGTAACTTGCTATAGCCTGGGAGAAGATGCATTCTACACACTGCTCTCAGCAAAATGAATGATCGTTATGGCACGGGGGAGGGGGCTATGTCTTATAACTGAATGGAAGAGGGTTGAGATGCAAATACAGCATTTCTTGTAAAGTAAATTAAGCTAACAACAAGGTAACAAGCTGCTGTTAATATTAGATTAACTTGCCTGGCAAGATATGAAATCAGGAGAGCTGCATTGTCGATAGCCAAGCGTTCAATAAAGCTAATGCAGCTCAGGAAAGTGGAGCATCCATCTGAAATACAGAGGTAAAAAAACTACCAGATTTGAGGGAGAGCCAGAACCAGCACAATTATTCCAGCATTAAAGGTTAAATGTAAAGGACACTCAAATTGGTTGTTCTTATCTCAAAATCACACCGAGTTACCACCAGCCATTAAACCAGGAAAAAAACCAGAACATGGCACACCCCAGATTTTTTTACATTTGGAATCTAGAGTCTAAATGCCACCTCGAGCTCAGAGTAAGTAGGCAAATAGTTCAGAAGTTCAAGCAAGTGGCATGCTTTTTTCACCAGCACCATGCAGCAGTGATTCTGCTAGATTTTGAGTAAGAATCATTCAGACCCAAGCAGAGGACGTTGGCAGTAGCATTTTGAGGGTACATCTAGACTACAGGCTTTTGTCGATAGAAGTTTTGTTGACAGATACTGTCGACAAAGCTTCTGTCGACAAAGAGCGTCTAGACTACATCCAGTTCTGTTGACAAAGCAAGCCGCTTTGTCGACATAACAGTGTAGACGCAAAGGACTGTGTAGATGCAATAACGCCTTCCGTCGACAGAACTCTGTAGACAAAAGGCATTATTCCTCGTAGAATGAGGTTTACAGCCGTCAACAAAACTGCTGAGTTCTGTCAACGTTATGTCGACAGAACTCAGTGGCAGTGTAGACTCAGGTATAGTTTTGTCGACAAAAGTCCACTTTTGTCGACAAAACCCTGTAGTCTAGACACACCCTGAATGTAGGGATTGAGACAAGAGCTGAAATGTTAAACTTCATGCCAGTGGCCACTAACCAGATTAAGCAGTGGTTATCTTGAGCAGTTAAAAAAAAGGGGCTAGCTGCTAATAGTAAAATGATTAGAGTCTAAAACGTCATTCACTCTGGTGTGATTTCTTGAATGAATATTTATACTAAGTGATGACTGTAACATGCCATCAAAAAAAATTCTGATCATCAGAGTGTCAGTGATTATTCAACAGAGGGTCTGTCCCTTAGCACTTGTTTCTATTAAGCAAATTTGCAGCGTTCAGACAAAAATTCAGGATTGCATTTTCCTTCTGGTTTTTTTTTTTAAAGAAATCACATTCTATTCCATCAGAAGGATGTGGGTCACGGCAGGTGGCCCTTATCCAATACATAAATATGAAAGTGGTTATACAGACACTGAGCAATTTCCCTCCTGTATTTTATATGAAACTGCTGGACATTTGCTGCACTGTATTTAAAAGGAGAAACCACAATTCATGCAGTGCTTTTCTCTTGTTTGCCCAGGTTGAATTTCTGCATGCAATACACAAATCTGGGCAAGACAGGAGAAAAACCAGAAATCGTTCAGTCCAGAATGCTTCTTACTAGGCATTCAGAATCAGATTTACAGTCAGTCACTTGGCAGGGGCAGAATAATAATTCTGACTATCTGGCATTAAATCTAGATTTACTGGCATGATTAACCACAATTTTCATGCAACTGACACCTGATAACGTATGTTATGCCATGGTAGGATATGGTAACTTGGTAACTCATTGGAAACCTTGATGATCAGACATGTGTTAACCTATGATACTATTCCTGCAGCTCCATCTTCTCTCTTCTAAATGAAATTGCCTCCAGCCTCTTAATAATGACATTAATGCCACTTTGCAATCTGTAACACCTTCCACCCAAGGACCTCAAAGTGCCTCACTAGCACTATTGCATTCATTCACATTGTGCCCAAACAACATAGGCATTCTCTACAGCAGGGCTACTCAACACGCGGCCCGCGGCCCGTTTGTTTGCGGCCCATGGTGTGGTTTGGGTTTACGTGGGGCTCTACACACGGCCCATGGGTGGGATTCTTTGAACATGGCCTCCACTGGGAACACGCTCCACAATGGCGAGGCATCTCCCAGGTGGGGTGAGCACTGAAAGACCCATAGGGTTGCCAAATGTCTGGTATTGACCCGGACAGTCCAGTATTTTCGCCTCCTGTCCAGTAAAAAAATCAGAAAATACCAGACACCTAAAATGTCCGATATTTTCTGATTTTTTTTCCCTACCAGGAGGCAAAAATACCAGACACCTGGCAACCCTACAACACTCAGCAACCAGGCCCAGTTCCCCTCCCTCCCCCGACCTCCTCCTCCCTGCCGCTTACCTGGTTCCGCAGGGAAGCTGTGGCATGGAGGAAGAAAACAAGATTTTTTTTTTTGCTCAACAACTTTGGTCTCCCCCTTCTTTTCCTCAACAGTGTTTTTTTTTGTGCGGGAGGGGGTTCGGTATTTTTGGTTAAACCATCTGGCAACCTTAAAGACGCAAGTGGACAAGCTGGCTGGAACAGACGGGTACGGGGTATTGGCGTTTCTAGCCCCCAAGGAGGTGGTGCTGGGAGCACCGGGGCATTGTGGGAAGTGCTGGCTGCTTAGCCTTGTGGGCAGAGCCTGAGAGGTGCTGACTGGCTCACATTGGCCACGTTTGGGTTCGGCGCTGCAGCTTGAGGCTTAATCTTTGTATTCCTGCCCATCAGTGTGAAAGAAGCTATTAGCATATATTTGCATGTATATGCAACCACACTTAAGTTGCGGCCCTCGGCATATGCTGAGAGAATCATTGTAGCCCCTGGGGCTTCCAAAGGTAAGTAGCCTTGCTCTACGTTTTAAGATGGACCTAAGGAAAGCGAGGCGCAGGGGCTGAGTGACTTGCCTAAGTACTTACATGAAGTCAATGGCAGACTGGGAATAGGACCCAGCTCTCACGAATCACAGTCCCAGCTTGCACCATAAGAGCATCTTTTGTTTGGTGCTAGGATGTCAGAGCCTGACGTACACGGCCAAATGTATTTTGCCTCATCACTAGTGTTGACGTTTAGGACATATCACGGTCAGGGATTCATGAAAAAATTAAAAGATGCAAGACAAATGTGAACCAAAGCTATATACGAGAGTTGAGTGGAACAGAGCAGAGCTCAGCCCTGTGGTTTTAGGGTGTGTATGATACCTGGAAAAATACCCCGGTGAGAAGGGAAGCGTGGCTGAAGACAACATGCCAAAACTGAAGGGATATACTTCTACCAGGAGTTGGCTTGATGAGGCCACCTGCATGGCCCCTTCTCCACCAATTCAAGACTAACTCCTTGGGGGATTTTTTGGTAGGCAACTATCTGCCTACAAAAATCCAGACAATGATTCAGCAGCTGGTGGGCAGAGACACTGCTGAACAGGCTAACCAGTATTGTCTTGTTTCCTTGTGCTCCTCCCAGGCTATGTCTACACTACAAAGATAAATTGGAGAAAGAAACAATTTGCGGTATGCAAATTGTGTATCTTTTTCCAATTTACTTCCAAAAGAGGCTTTTCTGAAATTTGGCACGTCTACACGGGGCCAAATTTCAGAAAAAAAGCCCTCTTTCGGAACATCCTTTCTTCCTCGTAAAACAAGGTTTACAGGAATGGCGACAAAATGTGTCCGCTTTTCCAACTTTTTTTCGGAAAAGCAGATGCATTCCTTGGAAGTGTCAGAGTTTTCCTGGGATACCTCCAGCATTCTGGGAAAGCTCTGCAATCTAGACATAGCCCCAGGTGTTTGTTGTATCCACCTGTTGTCTCATCTTAGACTTTGATCACAAACACCTCCGTGCCTCTGTCTGTACAGCACTTACAACGGGTCTCTGAAGGAACTCTAGGTGATACCATTGCTCAAGTAAGTAAAATAAATGTAAGTTATGTAGAAAGCAAACCATTTCCACTACGGGTGCAAGTTGACATTCTTGCACAAAGTTTTGCAATAGTTCGTAATAACTCACATGGCTGGAGATGATCCTTTTTACTGAGGGGTCCTTTCCCCAAACAGTCTACAAAAAGAAGCAGGATGAAAATGAGGACTTGGAACTTCTTGCTCCCTAAACCTGCATCCTGGAACATGCTATTCCAGACGGTCAGAGACCATTTGTTCTATTGTCATAGTTATTTTCCTCCCCTACTTGGACTGGGAAGGGTGGAGCCAAGGAGACTAGAACTAAGGAAGGGAACAGGAAAGGAGGCCCAAAGAAATGGAAATTTTTTTTTTAAACATTAACCTTGACCGATTTTTGCAAAGGAAAAAAAAATCATTAAGCTTTTTTAGCAAGCAGAGCTGGTTTCAGACTGCCCAGTCATGCCCACATTAAAGAGTGCCTCATTAGACACACTACACAGTTATCTTCAATCAAGCCTTCCAACCCCCTTTCTATGTACTATTCTTTCATAATGGGATACTCAGAATTCTGAACACTGCTCCAGCTGAATTTGCACTCACCTCTTGTACAGCACCAAATGATCTTGATTGACTCAAGAGATCTGCTTTAGAACAATTAAGGTCGGAGCCACTAAGGTCTATATCTATGTGTTTCCTTTAGTTCCTGCTTTTGGCCAAACTGGAAAACTTACAGGAACAGGCAGGATGAAAAACCACTAATATGTTTTTACTCAAACAGTGTATTTTTTGGGCCCTACCAAGGAAAGAAACAAAATATAATTTCAGACTTCCCCATAAAACCAGGAAGCAAAGAGGTACCTTGGGTTAGCAAGGTTTACTGCAAGGCTTCAAGGAAACTCAGTTCTATTATTAGAACGTTTTGACCAGGCTGCAAGTACAAATGGTCTGATCTTTTCTTTCTACTGCCAAATAACTTACTTATGCCTGTTAGCTTTCCTCCCCCCCACCCCCACTGTGGCAAATGTTTTAATGTTACCGTCCACTTTACTTCTATCCCAGTTCACTATCATGGCCAACATCTTGCAATTTGTAACTATTCAGGCCCAGACCCTACTGCAGTTCTTTAAGTCTCTTAGCATGTTTTTTTGGTTAACAATTTACATGAAACCCAAGCCATTCATCAGTCTGTGACCTATTTTGTCCAGGGCCTCAGACAGAGACATAGTAATACTTCTGCTCTATTCTGGACTGATTAGAACTCAGTTAGAGTATTGTGTTCAGTTCTGGGCACATTTCAAGAAAGATGTGGAGACATTGGAGAAGAGCAACAAAAATGATTAGAGGTCTAGAGAACATGACCTATGAAGGAAGACTGAAAGAATTGGGCTCGTTTAGTTTAGAAAAGAGAAGACTGAGAGGGGACATGATAGCAGTATAGGACAAGAAGCAATGGCCTTTCATTTCAGCAAGGGAGGTTTAGGTTGGACATTAGGAAAAACTTCCTAACTGTCAGGGTGGCTGAATGAAGGAATACATTGCCTAGGGAGGTTGTGGAATCTCCGTCACTGGAGATATTTAAGAGCAGGTTAGACAGACACCTGTCAGGGATGATATAGACTGTGCTTGGTCCCGCTGTGAGGGCAGGGGACTGGACTTGATGACCTCTCGAGGTCCCTTCCAGTTCTATGATTAGCCTCTCTGCCAGTCTCCCACTTCTTGCCAATTTCCATTGGTTGTGCCCGGCCCACTGTGCCATTGAACAAGATTATGCCAAAAATCCACCTGAGATATTACACATGCTAATTTCCTTCCCTTTCTCCATCTGCTACCCTCAGACAACCCTTACCAAGTCACTTAAAAATGAGAAATGCCACTTCCTTTATGGTAAGGAAAGAACTTCAGTGTCAGTACACCTTAGTTAAATTAAATCTGCGTCACGAGTTTTGAAAAACAGCCGTAGCACGTTGTAATGCTCCTTTCGTACCTCAAGGCTGTGAGAGCACTGTCGGAACATGTGATTCAGTAGAAAAATGTTCTAATGTGTCCAGAGAGAACTTTCTTCTTTTTGTTTGTGTGCCCGTTAAGACTGCATGGCTCTCACATAGAAAAACCAAGAGACATTCCAGATGTGCCTCAGCAGAAAAGGTAACTGCAATATTGTCAGCTTAAGAAAGCTGACAGGTTGTTCAATTACACACAAGCAACCTGCCTAAACAGACCACAAAGCCACTTTATAAATCCAAGGTTCTTAAGAACCACTTCTCTACAAGCTACTGGATAGATTTCTCCCCTCTGAATTTTGCACTAGTACTTCAACTGCATTGTCAGTACGGCACGTGAATGGGTGATAATAGAACTGGTTGGTGGCTACTGTGTCTAGGTAATTTTTCCAGTGAAAAGGATAAAGAAGTTATATGACCTTGAAAGAGCATTTCTTGGACATCTAAAGTAAGTATTAGTGCTCTAAAGAGAGATTTTTTTTAACTGGCACCAGAACACTTCTTTCTAACTTTAAATAAGCCAGACGGGGGAGCTAACAAAGCTAGCTTTTCCATCATCGCTATGGGAAGATACCCATATCATCCCAACAGTCATCATTTTAACGTATGGAAGGAAATCATGGATCTGCAGATGCCCATTTTTGGGTTTTGAATTTAGGGCACATGAAAGGTGGCAGAACGATAGTACTGGATATGGTCACCTATTTAAAATCAAGAGAACAGACACAGTTTGGGTAGGGAAAATGAAGACTCTCCTACACTGTTACAAGCAGTCTAAACTATGACCTCATTTGATAGCTTCTAGTACCAGGAAGGCTCTTTAATCAATGCTCCCTCCTCCACCCCGCAATGAAATTGCTAAAGGGAAGCAATTAGTACAATTGGAGGGGTGACCTATTGAAAAAAAGACTCCTGGAGACCACCAGAAACAGATTGGAGACCAAACAACTCATTTCACATCGGCGTCCCAACCCTGAAATATCTACCTTTGTGTTCAAGAGAAGGAATGCTCAAGAGATGCAACGAGATATTACAGCCTATTAGTGATATCTAGCACTTCTCTTGCATGTCAAGTGTTCTGCTGTTTTTCTTTCAGTTTGCTCAGCTTGAGTTTTGCATGTACTGTGAAACAGTTAAAGAAAATGGATAAGAGACCCCAAGATAAAACCGTATATAGCATTTGCAATGCAGAGGAAACAAGCAATATGAGATTCAAGATCCATAGCTGGCTATTAATTCATGCTGGAAAAAAATGAAATTAAACAAAAAGCAGGGAGACACCATACATAGAATCGAAGTAATTTTATACAGTGCAGCCAGCACTTGTAAATAAGTGATTTTGAAAGCAAGTAAAATTATTTGGTGTAGTCTCATGCCCTGCACATGGTGTGATACTGAAAACTGCCACAAATTACAGTCGTATGAACATAATTTAGAGCTTTTATATAGGAATCTTTTTAAACTGATCTAGATTAATTGAAATCTGGCAGTTTGTTGTGTATGAAGTCAAAACAACTGACAAATGACAAGCAAAGGGCTGTAAAACAGGTGATGTGGGTTCAGTACCAGGCTTCTTTTGAAGTCTCTGGCATCAGCTGTTTTGGGGCCTGATACTTGGACAACTGATGCCCTGTATAACACAAGTATGCCATGCCAAAGCCCTGAAATGAATATTCTGATCGGTAATTGGCCACCTGTTGAGAAGGCTAGATAGATTCTATTCATTAGGGTTCATACTGAAGAGATGTTGTATTAGCTGGTCAGCAGGATTCTTGGTCACAAGTTGCTCACTTTGAACTGATGTGCATGTACTTTAAAAGAGGCTTGTGTCCACAGATACCATTCATGGCAAAGTTGTTTACCACAGGCCTCATGGGGACTGACTAGTGATGCTGTGAAGATTCCCAGCTATTACCCACGCAGATCTCATTTGCTTTGTTTCTCCACAATAGTAATTATGGAGACGAAATATGATGTGGATCAGAGAGGCTGAATTTCAGAGCAGAACTTCCTCCCCCAATTTGCTTTTGTAGTTGTTTAAACTCTTGCCCATTATTTTATTTCATATGACTTCCAGGGATCTGTGAATTTTTTTAAAAAATTCTGGTTAGCATCAAGTGCAGGAAACACAAGTCCCAACTGTATTATGAATAAACCACAACTTAAAAAGACCAAGAAACATTCATAATTTTTAATTCACACCAGTAATAAAATTGCATTACATTTTTCATAAAATAAATGTTCCAGTTTATATACAGAAAACAGACTGTACAGAGCCCTACCCCAACCCCAAAAAACTCACACACATACAGGCAATGCAGTGCTCAGCTAAGCAGGCACAACTGTACATCTAAAATTGTAACTGCTTTGTGTTGGGGGCGGGAAAAAAGTACTACAATGTATATCGTCCTTTCTGGACCAAGAATTAAAAAAATATTGCAGGCAAGCTGACAGACGCCCCTCACTGCTTGTGTGGGTGAACGTCCATCCCACAGTGCTTCAGCAAAGCAGGGTTTGTTATTGAACTTGGGACTCAAAACTTCCATTCAGCTGCCCTTCCTCATAGTCCATCTGACACAAGATCATGTTGTTCTTCAGGAAAAATTTGTCTCCCACGCAAAATCTGAAAGGTTTAAAAAAAAAACAAACATGCATGTCTAAATGTTAGGTGGCATTAAAAAGGTGGCAGTGCACAGAGGAAAAAGTGACAGAGGGTTAAGTCTAGAGATAGTTCAACAACAACAAATAGTCTAGCAACAGCACCTTAAAGTCTAACAAAACATATAGATGGTATCATGAGCTTTTGTGGGCACAGCCCACTTCTTCAGACTAAAAGGAAAAGTTATCTTCATTATGAACTATGCTTACCAGATTAGAATTCAGGGAGGCAGGATGCAGCAGATAGGGCACTTGGCTGGGAACCAGGAGACCAGAGTTCTATTTCTGACCCTGCCACTGACCTCAAAGACCCTGGGCAAGTCACTTCACCACCCTGTTTCTCTTACCTTTTGTCTGCTTTGCCTATTTACACTATAAGCTCTTTGGTGCAGAGGTTCTTTCAAACTATGCATTTATAGAGTGTCTAGCACAAGGAGCCCTTATCTGCTGCACGCCTATAGAGGTTACTGTAACAATAATCCAATAGGAAAAGTGATGGACTATATCCCCAAATAGACATGAGCTTTTAGAACTTTCTGAAGTCAGGAAAGCAAACAGGTTATGTTACACAAAATATTTGAAATGTTCTATGAGATTCAAATTTCCAGAGCCCCTTCAGTGAGGCAATGTTTACACTAATTTATAGGCACTGAATGGCTATTAAGTGCATCCTCACCCCCTTATGTACAATTCTGAACAATAAATAGAAGTTTCTTGATGGCTGGCTGGACTCTGTTAACCTTTGGCTTCATTGAATGGAGTGTAAAGTTCTCTGTCTACCACGTACATTCTTCTGTTTGTATTGAAGTTGACAGAGAGACTTATGCTATTTAACAATATTATTTGATCATTAAGATAAAAAAGTTGCACATGTACTACCTGCAGGGTGCAATCTGACAGCCACTAGCCTCCTCACACCTCCTGTTTGCTATTGTAGAAATTAATCTACCATTTTAGGGTAACACACACAGTGCTCTTCACTGGTCTGCTATTCAAGGTCAGAGTGCCTCAGCATACGCTAATGACGTGGCACAAAGCAAGGCATAGGAGCGACAGCCTCAGGTGGCCTAAGCAAGTGCCACTACTTCAGGGCAGGCACAGGGAAAGCTGGTAGTGATGCCGATGGCCAGTGCTGAAAGGCAGATATATATGGTGCACACATGCCTAGCCGGCAGATGCGAGCTATAAAGAGGCAAACACATTAGCTAGGAGTACAGGAGGGAAATATTAGGCATGTAGAACATGAAGTCCATGAAGTCCACAACTCTTTCCTCAGCAGATTCACCAAGCCTCCAAAACCTGCCCACACTACTCTAGTCCCGAGCTGGATGGTGACAATCTGGGGGTAGCTAGAGGCTGAAAGTCTTCTACCAGGCCTGAGAGTCTGAATGATAAGAAGAGTGAAAACGAGGAGTCCTGTGTTCATCTGTATGAATCCTACCACATCCCAGCCTCTCATACAAGTTTTCCTCTAATGGATGCCTGTATGCCAGCTGATGCCTTGCTTATTTTGGCAGTTGGGTCTGGAAAAAACGTGCGGCTTCTACAGTGCACATGATTAGGATGCTTTGTGTGATTTAGTGAAGCACCTAGATTCTCCTCTCCTAGTCTGCGCCTCTTTAGAAGAGCTCTGAAATTCAGCCAGCTAACTTTTAGCCTGTATTCCAGAAAAGAAACAAAAGCTGCTTCTTTAAGAAGAGATGCAAGTTAAAGCAGCATTGCACACATTCTCCTAAAAGCTGCAGCCTCACTAATCGGTTTGCTGAATATACAAAGTTCCATTAGCCAAATTTTCCAGACTGCAACTTAAGACACAGCTGCTGACTTTCTGCTACTTAATGTTACTTAAACTGTGACTCCAAAATCCCCAAGGAGTGGGAATACAAAACAAAGTCACTCCACCAGCCCAGTCAACAGCTGCCTTTGCCAAATCTGGTTGGGGTCTAGCGGGAGAGCTGGAAAGCGATTTCTAGGGTGTGGTTCTTTGAAAAAAAAAATCAGGTAAAAACTAGGCATTCTGGGGTCCCATGTTTGTCTCTAACATTGTGCTCAAGTTAGAAGACAGAAGAGGTTTTTCCCCAACTGCCAACCTTGTAAACTCAGCATGGATTCAGCAGGGAGCCGAGTTCTTTCTTTTTCATGTAGCACTATCAACAAGAATAATATCAAACGATGTAGCAGGCCTATGTCATACCCAAAGTGTTCCACCTGTGCAAACCCAGCAGTTTTCCTGAGAGCGATGTGCAAGCGATCTCAGCCTTCGAGTGCCGAACTGCGAGAAAAGCCAATCTTACGGAGTGAGTCGCAGTAGGAATCCGTGAGACACAAACATTGAACCCATGATGCCATTGTTATAAAGTGACTTGAAGACTAGAACGCATCGTGTGAAATCAAGGTAGGAGAGCTGCTTGAAACATCTTAAAATCCTGCTATGCCAGCAGAATATAGTGGCATAAAGGTGATTTAGCATTTTGACAATAGCTATTTACCCTTAAAAATGTAATATGAGTTAGACCCAAGAAATATTAAAACACAACAACAGTCCTGTAGCACCTTAGAGACTAAACAAAAATATATAGCGATAGTAGCATGAGCTTTCATGGGCACAACCCAATTCTTCAGATGACAAACTGTGCCCACGAAAGCTCACGCTGCTATCTATATTTTTTTTTGTCAGTCTCTAAGGTGCTACAGGACCATTGTTGTTGTTTAAGGTTTTTTTTTTTAGTTACCGACAAACATGGTTACCCCTCTGAAACCCAAGAAATGTGTTTGGAAACCGAGTTTTGTTGATGTGTGTTTTATGAGAAGACAGTAGATGGAAATACTTCATATATAGCACTATTAAATAAAGTATCATTTTGCCTTAAAAACCCACTGGGCTAAGCATGGAGTCTGGGGCTCTGAAAAAGAACAGGGTCATACCAATGGATCCCAAAAAACCCTAATTCAGGACTTTGCCCGTGCGACGTGGCTCATTATTATGAGTTTTGTCTCGCGGGAGGGAGGTGCTGAATTCCTGCTAATGCAGTCATAAAACAGATAGCTCTTCCAATGCTTTCTGGAGAACAAGAAGGTATATCAGAAGCATATTAAACACAAAATTAGAAATAGGATTACACACCAAAACACTAAGAAATACAGTTTGTCTGCAAGAGGAGCTAGGTTCTCTGTCCAACACACCAGCCACTAGATGTCACTATAACCTCAGTGGAGTAATGCTATTAAACTGGACAGTTTGATTTATTGCAGCTGCCATAGGAAGGCATTCTAGCCCCAAACAAATAATACCAGCTTTGTGTTTGATACAGTGCCTTCAATTAAAGCCACCCAAACTACACAGAGTATGTCATTCTCCTCACACATTCACTGGTGGGAGTCAGTCATAACTCCGCTGACTTCAGCCAAGTTGTACGGCTATAAAACAAGTGAGAGAGGAAAGTAGTTCTGTGTATTTGTGGAATGTTCTCATACATCTAACATGAAATATAGAAAGGAGCTGTTAACACATGCGTGAGTGTAAGCTTACACACACAGCCCAGTATTGACTGAAATTCCAGAGCAAATTAATGTGATGCATCTTACTTTCAAGTTAAAAATCAGGTATGTTAACTTGGCTTTGAAGTAACATCCTTTTCTCCCACTGAGCTTAATCATTCTTCTTTTCTTCCTCTTTCACCACATGCCCCATCCCCAGTAGTAATTTGTGGTTCAATGGGCAGCCTGCGCAAGCAATGGGAAGTTTTAAGAATGAACGCATACTTCAAAAAGGGAGAATATATTGCATTGAACGAACTCAGCTTCCAAAAGCAAAATCTTTCTAAACTGCACTGAAATCAAGAGAAAAGCATGCCCTAAAGTCTTGCACAAAAGAGACCCCCCCCAAAACTCAGTCTTTTATAGATACCAATGAATCAGAATGAATTCACACATCCTTTCATGGGTATATGATTTTCTCTGCATCTTCCAGTTAGGTGTGGTATAGCCCCATTTCCAGCTATTTCTCCACGCAGGCCCTAGAAATTATGCAGCAAACTAAAGAGAGCACTTTGTAGTGAAGTAGCAAAGATCAAGCAGATTTCCTTGGGCCAGGAGCAAAAATAAAAAATAGTTTGTGGGGGTTTTGTTGTTTTCTGTAATAACCGTGTCCTCACCTCTGGTTGCACAGTTGGCAGGCAAAGCAGTCCAAATGGTAAACATTATCTCTGGCTCTCATCACCATCTCAAAGGCAGGGATCAGTTTACTGCAGGCAGCGCAATTCCCGGTGGTACCAAAGAGCCTGCCAAAGAAGCACAATCATTAGAAGCCATTTTAATTAAATGGTGGAAGCACTAATTAAGTGTAATTAGCAGTATCAAATACTGTATTGCACCAATAAATAGGCATTGCAGTCTTCATTTCGCTGACCAACCTGTGTGCAGGAACTTGGGATAAAACTGCCTGGTGAGCAAATGCCGTTTGTCGAGATGAAACTTCACTTGGCTTGTGAGCCGTGGGCTATTTTACTGTCTAATGGAGAAAAGCGCTAAAAACACTGACAGTGCTATTTGGGGGCTCGCAACATTTTAATCAAAGCGAAACTATTTGCAGGGTTCGTTCTCTGAACATCTTGCTTCCTTCCCCATCCCCCTTACTCTTCATTGTTGCCTAACGGAGGAATCTAAACAGATGACAATGAACCAGCTATAATGGGGGAAACACAGAAGACTCACTAACTTTGCCAACTCTGGCAGGCAAAGCTGCAGCTGGATAAGAGTCTAACTTACCCCCTGTTTTTAAAGAGACACCCCCTCATCTGAAGGCCACAGGCAATAATGTTTTACAAAGCCACTTCATAACTTTTCTAAGACCTCCACCCCCCTTGACACTCCTGAGAGCCAACTACGCTTCTTACACCAAGGCACAAGCAGCACATTCAGCTGTTCACTTCCACTCCCCAGTCCTTGAGGGCAGCACTTCGGCACTGGAAGCTTTGTCGTTTGTATCATGGCTTCTGCCTTCCCAGACATCTGCTGCTGTGACAGCTCCCACAGGGCTGAGAGTAGGGCCTCACCCCCCCGCCCTCAGAGAAGTCCCGAAGACAAACCAACGCCACTCCCCGGCAACAGGCGCAGCAGCACGTCTAAGTTAAGGCTATAGGAACCACTTGCGGATACATGCAATGAACTGAAGATTTCCATCCTAACCTGTGAATAGTCACTGTAGACGGAGTTACTTTCTGCTTCAGAGAACGCATGTGATTTCATTGTTCCCGGAGCTAGGGGGAAGGCCCCTTCCTGATTGTTAGCTCAGTGCGCACGTACACACATCTACGTGCACATCCCCCTGAACATATATGGGGTCTAAGTACCACTTCAAATCTTGGCAGCTGCATCTTGCTGATACTTGCTGGGTCCACCAGTACAAAGAGGCAAAAAGCACAGAACAGAACCACTTGTAGCCCAGCAAAGGAACGTCTAAGTTTGATTTCTGAGCCTACAATTTCCTGAACCAATCAGTGCTGCTGATCAGTGGACAGTAATCACCGAAGTGAGATAACATCCTCAAGATAACCGTTCCCCTCTTCGGCTCCTGAGCTAGGTCATCAGCTTGTTTTCCATATGTCTGTAAGGTCTGTCTTCTTGTGTCAGATGTCAGAAGAGACACCCATTACTTTTCTGTTATTCTGGGCTCAAAGGCCGCTGTACTGGTTTTATTAGGCAGGGACTAGACATTTATGCTACCAGACCATTTGTTGTTTTTTTCTGTAACAGACTAACTCAGCTACCCCCTGAAGGTCTTGCTCTGAGAGTTCAGTATGTTAGGGCTGGAAAGCTGTACCACAATGCACCGAGAAAAATGGCAAAGCGTTTAAATAAGTCTTACAAATGAACATGAAGCAAATGCAACTTGGTCTGTAAGGGCAGGATGCGGACGAGCCAGCCCCTTCACTTCCCTGCAAGGGCTCTCCACATCATGGATGGGAACAGGAAAGTCGTTTTCAGAAGGCTCATGATCCTATATATTTGTTAGCCTTCAAGATGCCCCAGGACAACTCGTTTTTAAAGTGATAGACTCACACGGCTACTCCTCTGAGACTTTCCGAAGGCTCCCTGTCCATTAGAGATGCTCAGAGAGACTTTAAGAAAGGGTACGTTCGCTATGGACCCGTAGCAGACAAGGGTCGTGGTGCCAGCAGCAGCCTTGGGATGCCCCCGGGCCAGCATAGCTACACAGTGTCCCTCATTCTGGATGAATTATAAATTTATAATCTAGCCCCAAATGTGTAGTTTTGATTCATACAGACGTAATTTCTTCCACTGTCTGAACAGAATGACATTAGTACAGTAGCAACCATCATTAGTTTCAATTTCTCTGTTTGATAGAGAAGCAGCAGATTAGGAGAAGAGTGATGCTTGCATTTTTAAAACATCCAAATCATAGAAAATGTTTAAAAAAAATTACTTAACCTCCCTTCCCGTGAAAACAAAAGACCAAGCAAAGCAGCCTGGTACATTAAGTAAGGAGAACAGTGGAAGTTAATCCTAGATTTGTTCCGTGCACGATGCCACTATACTAGCAAGCGTAAAATATCCATTATTCATTAGCATCACAGTTGTGTGGAGCTCAATCTAGATTAAATAAAATAAAGGGGCCCCAGACAGCACTATTTGCATTGTTAAACAGGCATTTTTCTTCACCCTTCAAATAGTATACGTCTCTAAATGGAAATGACGGGGAAGTTTGAGTTTGGACAGATGTTCACTTAACTGTTTAAACAGTTCGCTTAAGAAACATGAAAATGAATTTGGCACTGGATTCACCTGTCTTTTCTGGAGGCTTGGGGTAAATCAAGGATTACACAATTCTGAATGTTTGTGTAAGAGCTAAAATTTATATTTTGTCCAGCTGAAATTATGTTGCCTTTTAATGTCTACATAAATGTAGCTCCCAGTTTGTCAGTGTACTAATCTTGCTCTCTCTGTTAAGTTTGAGACAGTCCCTCACCTCCCTTTCCTAACATATGAACACTTTCTAATTTTAATCACTTTTCAGGGAATGGTTTAAAGCTCTATCAGTAACTACAATTCTCAAGTAGGCCCAACATGTAGCTTTTTGCTGTTGGAAGTGCAGATTGAGGTAAAAAAGAAATGCTGCCTTCACCTCAGAATTCGTTCATTTTTTGGCATGTCCAGCTGTCATGCTCAATACCTCTTCACTTGGAGAGCATATGAGAAGAAGTCTGAGTTTGTTTTTTGAAATTTGGGGGCAGAATTCTCTTTCATCCTAATACATCTCAGTTTTAAAAGAAACCACAAAAAAGGAGAGACAAACTCCATCCTCTGGATGCATTCTCTATAGCAAAACCAACCTTGACACACACACATGGAAAGCTCAAGCGTATCAGGGAAACATACCATAAGATCCTCAATATTCTCCCTGGTATGACACCACAGAGGAGGAGTGTGGGAAGAGTCAGAGACAAGAAAGGCGTTTTTTTTTGTGATCACTTTTTAAAACTCTTAAAAGTTAGACAACAGCAATTTTTAATTACAGATTTATTCTCTCTTATGTAACAGGAGGATCTCACCACTAGTAAATAAGCTTAGACAATGCAGATTTGAAATTTAACACAATTAAACTTTTACCCCATGGTAGTGATTATACTTAATGACTCTTACTCTGAACTTAACCATGTCTATTGTTGTCAGCCAATCTGAAAGCAGGAATTTAGCCAAGGACATTTTTCTGTAGTTTATAGGCACACTAAAATCCAGCTATTCTATATTCCGATTAGCTGTTGATGTCATTGTGCATAGTAAAAATTAAAGCTAATTGGCACACAGGAACAGCAGTGAACACGAATTAATTGAGAGGAAAGGAACGGGATAAAAGAAAGGACACTTTTTCCATACAAAACAATCAGATGTTGATAATTGTCATCACAGAACACTGTTGAGGCCACGAATTTAGCAATATTCAAGAAGGGATTAGACATTTGTATGGATGCCAAATATATCCAGTTATAATAGTTAACGCTAGCAGATTTTGGAAGAGATTGTGAACCTCATGCTTAAACCAACTGTTAATTTTTGGGGATTAAGTGGTTTCAGCATGAGACAACTGCTTATCATGCTGACCAGTAAGTTATTTTTAACTTGTCCTCCCCTATCTGTTTTGTAACCATCTGGTAGCATTTACATTTAGATCATCTCCTCTTTGGGCAGAGACAATTTTCATTCTTGCTTGTATAGAGTCTCTGAGTAGGGCTCCTTGGCACTTCTACAAGTGAGGACAACAATTATAATAAAATTCTTACACCTTCCTCTGAAGCACCTCGTACTGACACTGTCCAGAGACTGGATATGGGATTAGATGCACCATGGGTCTCATTCAGTGTGGAAGAGACTATGTCCATTCCTTGTACCTTGAGCTCATAGTCACGACAGAGAAGCTTGCCCCTACCGCTTCATAAATAACCTTCCAACAAGCTCGACTCAACTAGCTTACATCCGTGTTTTTAACTTCATGTGGCTAATACAGTTCAAACACCACATATGTTTAGTGTGAGCACACAAAACACTGAGTATCAGGGCTGGCCTTACCATGAGGTGAACTGAGGTGGCCACCAGACTGTGGGGGGATGCCACTAGGACCCAGAGTGTAGAAAATTGTGTCTGCTGCTGGTGCATATGTATTCTCTCTGCTCTGAAAGTTAAGTGTTACTTAAAATTTTTGAACAAGGCATTTTAAGTTGTTAGTTCTCCTTTATTGGGGTAGGTAGCAGAGCAGTACCATGAGAGGAGCAGAACAGGAAGAAGGCAGAATTGAGATCTTTAAAAGTTTTGGCCCAAGCGAGGGGGCATGGGGGCGTCATTTGAGCTCCCCGCCTCAGGTGCCAAAATGTTGTGGGCTGGCCCTGCTGAGTATGCAATTAACTATAGAAAAAAAGCTGAACAGCCACTTACGATAGAAATGTAAAACTGGTTCTAAAACACGGAGTCAAGGCTGCACAATGTCTCTAATCTATTTTAGGGTAATATTCATGCATAACCTACTCCTGAGTTCTGTTTCTCTTGGCTCCCACAAAAACTGCATATGGCAAAAATCAGATCAATATCGCCGCCTTCAATAATCACCGTTTGGCACGTGGCTGTGCACACTCCTCACTAGAGTCATCAGTGCTCCAGTAGAAAGTTGTCAACGGCAGGAAAGGACACATTTTGACATTAATAAAGTCGGTCAAGTTGTCCTTTCATGATGGTTTCTAGTTCAGTTCCAGAGAATGTACATTTAATGCCAGCGGGTTTATTACAGGAGGAACTGGATCAGCATAGCATAAAAAGTCTTCAGCGTGGGTGGCCAACTAGCAGAGATGACTTGGCATAAATGTCAGGGTTGCTTAAGGACACATGTCTTCAGTTGAACAATCCATATGACAGGTGTTTATTTTGGGTCTTTTGGTCCCTTCCCTCCATATTTTAGAGAGCAAGGGATTTACATTTGGCATGAAGCTCTCTCACCCACTGTCAGAATCTAAGCACCAGCTTCCTCAAATGCTCCATTCTTCTACAGTGGAACTTCTCCAATAGACATTAAAATGAATCTCAGCTTTCACAGATGAATATAAACATATGTGGAGCCAGGTTCTCTTACAATAGTTTAAAACAGTGATGGGCAACCAAACCTAGTGAGTGGGCCACATAAGTGGCCCTCCTCCACCTCAGTGGGCCATAAAATTGAAATCCAGTGGTGGGCAACCTTTGGCTTCATGTGGATTCAACCTGCGGCCCATGCGCCCGACTCTCTGTCCCCTTCACCACACTCCTCTTGCGAACTGGAACACTGCAGCCCCTCACTTATCTGCTCCTCCCTCTCCTTCCCTGCACTTTCAAAGCACCATTTGATTCATGCCATGGGCCACAGGTAGAACCAGTGGGCAAAATAGGCTGCAGGTTGCCCACGACTGTATTAATAGGGACGATGCAAGTTTGAAAGTGTTAGCGGCAGGTTAGTACAGCAAAGCGTACAAGAATTAGTCCACCCACATTAAGTGGTTTTGAAAAATAAAATCAAAATCAACAAACCAAAGTGCAACTGATTACCCTGGAACGTGCTGGTTTGTTTACACTGAATGGCCTTCCTATCAGCTATCGAATAGGAAATATCTGCTGTGACAGTACAAAGTGTGACAATGTGGTAGAGATGCATCATGCTTTGCACATAAAGCAAAGTAGTTTTCATCGCTAGTTTCTCTAGGTGCACAGTTTAAAGGTAAGGAAATCCCATGCACTTTAACCTCAAAGTGGTTAAAAATAGAAGCAAATAAAAGTTAGTCTAACAAATCCTAAACCAAATTTAAATGCCATCCTTTCCAGCCATGCTGCCGACATTTATCCTCTTTTTTAACGGAAGGTTCATTTCTGGATATAAGCAGGCTACCTGTGTCCATTTAATAACAGATCATGGCCTAATATCTGATGCTGCCACCACCTCACACCATGTATTTACTGAAAAAACAAACAATACCTTCCTTGGAAGACTTTCCAGGTTATCAAGTTCTTTCTGTAGATTACTACTACTGAATGTAGCTTCAATGACACTTGACAGGGGAGCTCAAGTTTTGCTAGCTTTGGCATGCACACTGGAACTTTAAAAGATTGTGTTTGAAATGTGTAACTGTGGTTTGGCCATTTGATTTGGTGCCACCATCATTACTGACACATGGAAGTCTACGGAAAGCCAGGCACTGCTGTGCATGCTTCCTTGCCAGGCAAAACCATCACATCATTTTAAAAGTCAAAGACTCGCTTTTATTAAATTACTACTAAAAATTCTGTACATTTACTGAGAGCAATTACTTTCATCCCAAAGCTCTTTACCCGATAAACTGGGGCAGAAGAAAGCAATGCTGTACAAAAAGCTGGAGACCAGAAAAGGTGAATGTTGAATTCATCTGAAAGTAGGAATTTTTAGGCAGGAAGAAGGCCCCATAGCTACATACATTGAAATTTGGTTAAGACAGAGTCAAAACCTCTTTCTCTCTCTCTGGCAAATATGGTCTTGGGATCATTAACAATCAGATAAGCCGAAACCCCCAGTTTGAGCTCCCATTCAAAGTTGCAATAAGTAGATCGCACCTCTAATGTACAATGAGATGCATACCCAGGGCCCAATCAAAGCACAGTGAAGCCCGTGAAAAAAGTCCCATTAACTGCACTGGGAGGTAGATCAGACCCTCTACACTGAAGAGAAGATCGATCCTCCGGAGGTCGATCTTTTAGAGTTCAATTTAGCGGGTCTAGTGTAGACCCCCCAATAGGGATGTGAACGACTAGTTGACTATACGATAAACAAATGCTTTTAGGATCATCGACAGGCTTGTCGACTAGTCGCTTCCCCCCTCTCCCCCCGCTGCATCTATCAGAAAGAGGCAGTAAGTGGGGGGAGGAGAAGAACGGGTACTTCAAAGCGGCAGCACTGAGTGGAGCCTGGGGCCAGACCCCGGGCTTCACACGGCACTGCCGCTTTGAAACGCTGCGTGCAGCCCGGGACCAGCTGGGGTGTCCCAAGGCTGCATGGTGGCATTTCAAAGTGGCAGCGTGGTGTGGAGCCTGGGATCAGATGGGGAGTCCCTCGCTGATCCTGGGCTCTGAGTGGCGCTGCCGTTTTGGAATGCTGCATGGAGCCTGACACTGAGCTCTCTGCAGTGTTTCAAAGTGGCAGCACCGCATGGAGCCTGGGATCAGCAGGAGAGTCCCCAGCTGACCCCGGACTCCATGTGGCACTTTCACCTTTGAAGTGGGGCAACAGCCCTAGGTCTGTTGCTACACTTCAAAGGTAGAGGTGCCCTATCAACTAATCGAATAGTCAATGCAAAGTGCATCAACTATTTGATTAGTCAATTACTCGATATTTAACATCCCTACACCCCAAATTGAACACTAAAGGCAGCCCCCACCAGCGTTTTGTATTCCTCAGTCTATGAGTAAGGGAAGCAGAAAGGAACATCTGCTCCCACTGGCCTCCCACAGTGTAGACACTGCAACGCCTCTGCTTAAGGTAAGCTGAATGCAGCTATGCATTTTGCGTAGATGGATGGCATACCTTAAGCTGACCTGCCTGGTCTAGTGTAGACCAGGCCTTAGAAAGAAACATGCCCTCTTATTTACCATTATCTCTTCATGCAATATTTGAGCTCCCTTTGGAGAGACCCTCATTTAGGTCCTGACCAGGCACTAGCAGGCTAAGTAGCAGTTCTGCAGAAAAGGACCTGGGGATTACAATGGATGAGAAGCTGGATATGAGTCAACAGTGTGCCCTTGTAGCCAAGAAGGCTAATGGCATATTAGGGTGCATTAGGAGGATCAAGAGAAGTGATTATTCCCCTTTATTCGGCTCTGGTGAGGCCACATCTGGAGTAGTGTGTCCAGTTCTGGGCCCCCCACTATAGAAAGGATGTGGATGCATTGGAGAGGGTCCAGCGGAGGGCGACCAAAATGATTAGGGGGCTGGACTGCATGACCTATGAGGAGAGGCTGAGGGATTTGGGTTTGTTTAGTCTACAGAAGAGAAGAGTGAGGGGGGGATTTGATAGCAGCCTTCAACTTCCTGAAGGGAGGTTCCAAAGAGAAAGGCTGTTCTCAGTAGACGGATGGCAGAACAAGGAGCAATGGTCTCAAGTTACAGTGGGAGAGGTCTAGTTGGATGTTAGGAAAAACTATTTCACTAGGAGGGTGGTGAAGCACTGGAATGGGTTATGTAGGGAGGGGGTGGAATCTCCATCCTTAGAGGTTTTTAAGTCTCCGCTTGACAAAGCCCTGGCTGGGTTGATTTAGTTGGGATTGGTCTTGCCTTGGGCAGGGGGCTAGACTTGATGACCTCCTGAGGTCTCTTCCAGCTCTATGATTCTATGATTTTAACAGCTTTGCTTATCAAAGTGTGACTAGTGCTGGTACATATGAAACAGACAGAAGTCATTTGGTCTGATTCTGTCATATTGAGTCTCATTTTCCTGTGAATTACATGGGTATAATTCAGGAAGAGCTCTGTTTAAGTCAATAGAATTGCACTGGTGTAAGACGAGAAAATCAAAATATCTTCAAAAAGCACCTTGGTGAAAATGCTGAATGAAGATGGCAGTTCCACCCAGACAATCGGACTAGGGCACACAGACTGCTTGGGTGCTCCAGGTTGGTGGACCTTCAATTATGCCCGCAGATCAATAAAACAGAATTTGCCTATTCAAAATACACAGCTAAATTTAAGAAGGAAAAGGAAAAGCAAGATATTGTGACTATTATCTACATGGCAAATACATTTACTTAGGCAAAAAAATAACTGGAACTACCTCTGCATGTAGCTGGAGACCGTGGTGAGACTGTAAGGCTAGCAAATTTAAAACAAAAGATCTGATTTCATCTTTTATAATCGAAGAAGAAAGTGCTTTAAGAAACGGGATAACAAATGTTAACAAATGTTTCCACAAGCAATGATGAGTTTGTCATTTCAAAGAAATTATTTGGATATGGTCTGGTACCAGTTCCTGAACCACGTGTGAAAGTGGTCCTCAGCAGCTCATAGGGAATGTATTTAGTGCAGAAAGCCCACTGTTTTATCTGGCACATTGGACAACAGCCTTCTCCAAAGCAACTCAGGCAAGCAATGAATATACAGGACCAATAGGGCTCCTCCCAATGGGCTGTACTCCTCTCAGAAGACGAGAAAACGTCTATACTAGAAGGAGCTTGTTCTCATGCCAGTTCCGTGTGCTCATCACAGCTGCCCAGTTAACAGGAAAGGGCTTCTTCAATGAAAGATCTATGCATTACATTTATTCCTGTAGAAGGCTCTAGAACAACTGAAGAGCCCAGAAGCCGCAGTTGAGTTCTGAGGTATACCTTCGGAAGTTTTCATTAAATGAACGAGCAGTAACGCACCTGAAGCAACTTGCAGTAAAGGCATCTAGTGTTTCTTTAAACATATGCACAGTTAAGCACCACTGCCAAAGACTATGGAAAATGCACCTTTTGTTTCATATTCGTTGGCCAGAATGGTAGGGGTCTTTGGTGCCAACCACAACAAACAACCCCCATTGGAAGTTAATAGATTTGAGTGCCAACAAAAAAGGAGAGTCACTTACTAAGCACGAGACAGGGCAGTCTCAAACAGCTCAGAAGATTTCCATTGTTACAGTTCCACATGGACCAAAAAGGCCCTCTGTCCTTTATGTAAAGCCTACAGGATACCAATAGAGAATGTGCTTCTAGTATTATATGCACTATTTCTTTCAGGTTTCATTTACCTTTGCTATGTTCACCTTTGAATTTATAGATTCAAAACTAGCTCTCTTCTTAGCATTGTAAAGGCTTTTAAACACATTTAGTGTACCAAATTCCATTATTTTACACTGTCCTACTTGGAAACGACGTAATCACGTTAAGTGGCCAGTGATTAATTCTTATGATAGTCATTGTAATACTTTAAGTCACTGAGATGAACTTATTTAGTATAAATATAGCTGTAATATGTATAATTCCACTGTAATTTAGCTTTAATTCATTTCCAACTGCTGTAGAAGATGTTACTTTTTTGTCTCACCTACCAGAGCTTGGATATTCACTCCAAAACCATTTAAGAAAGGAGTCAAGTGGGCTTAGATAATTCTCTGTGAGTGAAGCAAAAAAATATTGGCAGTGAATTAAGGACTGAGGAGATGGTATAAAGAGAAAAAAAGTTATGGATTCACAGATTCTGTGGGCAGAAGGGACTATTGGGACTGGAGTGAAGAGCCTCTACTTGAACAACTGTGGCAAATGGCCTTCAATGCAGGAGGCTAGTCAAGTTGGTTGGAAAAGGTTTGAACAGAAGAGGAAGATGATGAACACATTACAATATAAGGTGGCAATCAGGATACACAACAACATACTTAAAAAACAACGAATGGTCTAGCAGCACCTTAGAGACTAACAAAACATGTAGATGGTATCATGAGCTTTCATGTGCACAACCCACTTTTTCAGATGACACAATTGGCAGCAGGACAATGCTGAAAACAAAACAGAAATGACTGCAAAAATGGATAGACGTGAACAGAGATAATCAAATACTAGAGAGAATAAACATTAACAAGAGTAATGCAACAAGAAAAAAAAATCCTATTGGTTGTCTATGGGAGCTACAGAAAAAGAAAAAACTTGAATATAATTTTTTTGGGGGATCAAATCTGCAGTGGAAGTGTTCTTAAATGAACAAAATGGGTCATCATCTGAGACTAGTATAACATAAAATATATGGCAGAATACGGGTTAAACAGTGGGAGACATACAATTCTCCTGCAAGGAGTTCAGTCACAAATTTAGTTAGCATATTATTTTTTAAGTGAGTTTCATCAATGTCTCTTCTGGAATGGTGATTGAAGCATGAAGGGGCATATGAATGTTTAGCGTATCTGACACATTAATACCTTGCAAAGCTGGCTACAAAATTGCCACGTGAACACCTGATCTCACTTTCAGGTGACACTGTAAATAAGGATCAGGCAGTATTATCTCCCATAAATGTAAACAAACTTGTTTGTCTGAGAAATTAGCTGAACAAGAAGTAGGACTGAGTGGTAGTGTTCCCTGTAAGCTAAGCACTTGGGTGGCCACTCAGGAAACATTCAAATGCTGTCCAGGTGATTAGCAGAGCAGCCACAGCATGGTTTTGTTTCTACTGATGGTTCAAAATTCACCATACCTTGTTGTACACAGAAAAAATTATTTCGCACACAGATGGAAAAGATTAGGCAGAACTTTGCTGAGTAGACTCGTAGGCTCTAAATTTAGTTGTACATTGTCTCATTTTTGAGTGTAGTTATACAAAAAAAATAATCTACATTTGTAAACTGCACTGTAGTAATTGTATGTGGTGAACTGAAAAATACTAGGTCTTATTTTTGCTGTGCAAATATTTGTAATCAAATTAACATGTGAGCCCTCTATACTTTGTATTCTGTGTCATAATGGAAATCACTATATTTCAAAACATCCAATAATATTTAACTTCAATTGGTATTCAATTGTTTAACAGTGTGGTTAATATTTTTAATTGCAATTAATTCTGAGTTAGTTGATTAAATTGACAGCCCTAATTTAAACTACAGTCACAAATGCAGCTGGTTTCTGTGCAGGGTTAACAAATGTTGAATGGCTTAACAACAGTCTACTATTTATTGCTGAAAATCTATTCAGGGGATGAGGGTACAGGACGAAATGCTATGGGGACAAGTACTATAGAAAAAATATAATTAAAAGTCAAACACCCCATCAAAGAAAACACATTATACTCTTTTCACAGATTCCAAAGCCAGAAGGGACTACTGTGATCATCCAGTCTGACTTCCTGTACAGCATAAGCCATAGAATTTCCCCAAAATAATTCCTAGAGTTGATCTTAGAGAAAAACATCCAGTCTTGATTTAAAAGTTGCCGGTGATGGAGAACCCTCCATGACTTTTGGTGAGCCGTTCCAGTGGTTAACTGCTCTCACTGTCAAAACTTGATGCCTTATTTCCAGTTTGAGTTCATCTAGTTTCCTTATTGGATAACATTATCGCCTTCTCTGCTAGATTAAAGAGCTTATTAAATATGTTTGACCATACAGATACTTACAGATTTGTAATCAAGTCACCCTTTAACCGTCTCTTTGTTATGATCAATAGATAGTTCTTCAAGTCTATCAATCTAAAGCAGATTTTCTAAATTTTTTAATCATTCTCACAGCTCTTCTCTAAACCCTCTCTCATTTATCAGCATCTTTCTGAATTGTGGGCACCCGAGCTGGATCCAGTATTCCAGTAACGGTCACACCATTATCAAATACAGAGATAAGCTAACCTCTCCACTCCTTCGAGATTTCCCTGTTTATGCATGAAGGTCAGATTAGCTTCTTAAGGGCATGTCTATACTACTGAGTCTTGTGGACAAAACTTATGTCGACACCCAAAGACGACAAAAGTCACCAGAGGGAGTTTGCACTTGCTCCCTCTGTCAACACATTCACATTGGAGGCAACATCATCGACAGGGTGAGCAATGCACTGTGGGTAGGTATCCCACAGGGCTGTGTTGTGGGAAGGCAGAGTTGGTCACATCTTGAGATTCCTTCCGAGTTCTCCCACAGCATCCTCAGCTGCAGGGAACAGCATAGTGAGTAGCTTTGAGCAGCTCTGTGAGCTCTCCTGGCTGAGGAATGTCAAAGCAGTACAGCATCTGTCCCCCACCCCCTGCAGCAGCCGTATGCCTGCCACTGTGTTCCTAGTGCAGGGCAGAACAGGAGCAGTCCAGTGATTGGTTCTTTGTTTATTCCCCAAAAAGAGCAGTTCACTTGGCTGTCAGCTCCTTCCCACAGTTTTGAAAGGGGAAGGGTGCCATGCCTGCAAGGGACCCAGAGATCAAAACCCCAAGCGGAGCCATCAGAGCAGGCACATTGTGGGATTCTGGCAGAAGCCAGTTCTGTCCACAAAATAAACAGCCATGTCTACACTGGCTCTGAAGCTTCAGGGGGTAGCCGAGTTAGTCCGTACAGGAAAAACTTAAAAAACAACAAAATAGTCTGGTAGCACTTTACAGACTAACAAAACATGTAGATGGTATCATGAGCTTTCGTGGGCACTGGCTCTGTCAACAATAAAGGGAGAGGAAAAAGAAAAGTCTCTCGTGGGATGAAGTTTTTTGTCATTAAAGCTGCGTGTTTTTCCTGACAAAAGTCGATTGTGGTGTGTACACTGACTGTTTCGTCGCCAAAAGGCAGGTTTTGGTGAGAAAACTTGGCAGTGTTGACATACAGACCACAACATCACACTGCAGACTCATATGCAGTTGACTATCCACTATGGTCCCCAAATCTTTTTCAGTTTCTGCTTCCCAGGACAGTGTCTGCCATCTGTAAGTATGGCCTACATTTCTTGTTCTTAAAATACTGTATATACATTTCTATTTAACTGTATTTAAACATATTTTTTGCTCGCACCAAATTTACCAAGTGTCCCAGATCACTGTGAATCAGTTACTCAATCCCCTATTTAGGTATGTTCTGAGACTTACAGTAGCTAACTTTTAATTAATTTAATGTATGCAAGGTTGAGTCTCTCTCATTCTAGCTCTTTGGTTAAAAAATGTAAGGTGTTTGACTTGCTACCATATCACAGTAGTCTCTGATGTCAACATAATTACCTTTATCAACCAAACTTGTAATGTCATAAAAAATATGAAGTTAGTTTGACAGGATCTATTTTCCATCAACCCATGTTGAATTGCATTAATTACTTTACTCTCTTTTAATTACATATTGAGTTATATTTCAACAGCCCCATTATCTTGCTCGGGATTGACACCAGGTTGGCAGGCTTGTAGTTACCTGGGTCATCCAATTTCCTTAAAAAAAAACAAACCTGGCACCAGTTTAGCTTTCTTCCAGTCTTCTGGAATTTCCCCAATTCTCCACAACTTATTGAAAATCAACATTCATGGCCCACTTGACTCCTCAGCCAGCTCTTTCAAAAGTCTATATGTCTTAGATGCATGTTAGCTGGATGGGTTAATTAAAAAATGTCTAACTTTAGCAGTTTTTGTATAACATCTTCCAGAGATATTAGTGGAATGGAAAGAGCTTCTCCAACACCATATAAGGAAACTACATCATCTGTTTTCCCTGTCGAATACCTCACAGAAATATTTACTGAACATTTCTGCCTCTTCTGCATTGATAATGACCAATACTATTATCAGTATCAATATTACTCTTTTTGTTCCCAATATATTTTAAAAACTACTTATTGTCCTTAACTCTGCTGGCCATAAATTGCTCCTTGTGTTCCTTTACTTCCCTTATTCGTTTTCCATTTTTCCTAACTTCTGATTGATAGTAATGACTTACCAACTTTCCCTTTCTTCTATTTAATAGATAGTGGACTTGTTCACATCCTCTCTCATTTTCACTAGGTCCCATTATTTGGGAAATATACATTATAGACCAACCATCTTGTTAAGACTCATTTGAGACAATATATATATATGCATAGACATATATTCAATTTTTAAAAACCACCATTCTCTGGAGTATCAGGTTTATTCACCACAAATGCATTGACTACCTGGATGAAGTGTCACTGCTGGCCAAAATTTCCTGAAAGAAAACTTCTATAAAACAAATCTCTTATTTTGATACACTATTTTGCTTTGCTGCATCACCAACGAGCCTTGTTTGCTGTAGGGTGGAGTCTACAGAAAACACAGTTAAATGTATTTAAAAGCTGTCACTGAAAGGCAAATGGGATGGCCCCTTAGCTGCTGTGTATCCACATCACACTGATGTCAGTAAGCGACACCAGTTTGCACCAGCTGATGATTTTTAAAACAGACATTCCTTTCTTTTGTAATCTCATAATTAAAGCCCCTCCACAAACCATGCCCTCCCCTTACTACCAAGGCTTACACAAACAGTTGCATCAAATATAAACCAGCAAAAAGGCACCCTTAAAAAGGGGAAAGCTATGGATCTTGTACTAAAGCAATGCTAAAAACTGTGCACGTAGATATTTACACAGCACAAGTTTTGAAAAAATAAACAGCTGGAAGTGAACTGGAAGCTTATAGGAAGAACCCACAGAATATGCCTTATTTACCTCAGGTAATCTCTGCGGCAGAGAATGAGATTTGCTTTTGTGTAAAGAGTTGATCCAACCTCTCCAAGGCGGCAGTCACAGCAGGCACATTTTAGACAGTCTTCATGCCAATATTTATCCAAGGCCTTCAGAAGGTAGCGGTCCTTGATCTTTCGGTTGCAGCCAGCACAGCCTTTCTGTTTCCCTTTTGGTTGTACAGATAACATCGGCACACCTACAAACAAAAACAAAGCATTACCATTCATGAGACGTTTGCAGACAGTCAATATTTTAAGCAGAGCTGTGTTGCTACACTGTTGGTGACTTTCAGTCACCAATGTTCAAGTGCTGCAGGTTTTGGGGAATTCATGTTCTAAACGGCTTTGGCAAGAGAGATGCAAGGAACAAGTCTTGTCTCGGGAGGGATGTTCATCTACAAGGATGTGATAGCTGTTTCCCAAATAACCTGACATGAGTACTAAGCTGTTGGTTTAAAATTTTCCAGCAAATAAACGAGTTGCAATTTCAACATTATTCTCTCTCTTACTTAGCATTAAACAGGTAATTAATGAGGCAGTTAAAGGCAATCATGTAGATTTGAATGGCACTCACTGTATATACACCAAGGCCCTCATGCTGATCTACAGTTGAGCTGAGCTTGGCGGAAGAAGGGGAGGAAAGTGAGGGCAAAAAGAGAGATATGCCCCAGTTGTGGCTCTTAGCACCCTCCTCTCTCGTAAAGACCATGGTGAGAACTAGCACAACCATCACACTTCTCTAACTTATGTTGACCAAGGGCACTGAGAATAGCCAGAGCACAGTGATTCTCTCCCTGGCAGTGCTCCTTGGGTCAAGGGCTATGAATGGTCTGTCACCTTATGGGTATTTTCAGGTGAATCTGGGCTTTCCCTTTGCTTTGTGCCAGCAGAGCTGTTACCACTCCGGGCCTCATTCTGATTGTGGAAATCCCTACTAGCTAGCAGAGATGAATGCAAGTGTGTCGGGGAGATAACAGGCAGGGAGCAGCAGCTAGGTTCTCAATCAGGGAGTCTTGGGGGAAAGCAGTTGTTTGGCCACCAAATCCCTGGATGGTGTTAGGGTACCAAGAGACTATCCGAGTCCCCAGGCTGTCAGAGTCCCCTGGCCTGTTAGTACACGGGCTCTTATGGGTTCCTCCTCCCTCTTATGGGCTCCAGCTTTCCAGTTAGCTGCCCCTCCTTACTGCCTACAGCTTCTCTCCAGGCCTCCTCTCCCTTCCAGGTACACAGTCACTGCAGGACACCTCTCCTCTGAGCTCTGTGCCCAGGAGCTGTGGCAAGAAGGTGCTTGCCTGTTGCTTTGGAAGAAGGGAGGAAGAATGAGCCTGAGTGATACCACCTTCCAGTTTCCTCACAGGGAAAAGGGGGGATTCACTCTGCAGCACAAGCATGATCTATGGCTGGCCCGCTCTATATCACACCCACACTGAAGTGAGAGAGCTGGGCCTCTAGAACATGACCACTGTGGCCTACACGAAGCCGGGGAGATGAGGTGAGGCTGCTGCTTGCCACCTGGTGCCAGCATTGGTGCTGCTGCGGGACAGGGGTGGTAGAGGATCTGCTCTTACATAGGGTTTTAGGACACAGTTATAGGTTCTAGGAAGCAGCAGCTTGATAATGGAATTATTAACAGCCCCTTACCCAGAAGGGCACTACTTGGTGCAGCTGTAATAAGTGATATTTGCTGCTTTCCTTAAAAGCCAGGGGGGTCTCAGGGTGGCTAACGCTTGGCACATGCAGAACCCACCATTCTTATAGTAATTGCTCTGTCAGAGCTGCAAGTGGAGGGCAACAGCACTTAAGACACTTCTGCACAAAAAGTGTGCTATTGATCCATTTGTTATCAAAGTGGTCTCAGTCCTGTGGAGATAAGTCAAGTAACATTCAACAATTCTTAAGGTTTAAAGAGCCCTCCTGCTCTAGGTTGCCAGAGGCTCAAAATCCACTTGCAGAGTAATATCAGCAAACCTTTGAGACTGGCGACAATGATGTAATAATTAGTAAATGAAAATCTAGGCCTATGCTCCAACACCGCCCACAAATTAACAACGCTACTCTAAAACATATGTTGCCATCAGGGTTTTTGAGCAAGTACAGTAGGGTTTCCTAAAGAAAACCCACAAACAAACCCTGAGAACCTAACACATTCTATGGGAAAAGATATGGATGTTTCAGGCTTGGAGAGCCTAAGCACAGAGCACAAGTGGTAAGATTGGAGCAGCAGTGATACTGCAAGATATGCCCACAAGAAGAGACAGGGAAAGTGGTTCATATGTTCTGCAGGCTATATTTTTTACTGGGGCATTTTGGGGGCTGATCTCTTCTGCAGAATATATCCCTTTAAGAGATAATCACAGGGCACACCACAAACCCCACACCAACAGACTAACTTCACAGGCAAAGGATTGCATTATCTTGCCAGAATGGAGACCCTTGCATGGAAACAATAACGGATGTATAGGTAATTTGCAGTAGCAACATTAAAGAAATGTAATTCCTTTTTTAGCTTAGTGAAACTAACTACCAGACAATCCCAAGTTTAAGAATCATATTGAAAGAGTATCCCAAGACACTGAAGAAGGGAAGAGAAAACTCTCTCTCTTATCCACTAACTACGTTATCCAAAATGTTGTATAAAACTAGCTTGACATACATAATCCAAGACTCTCTCTACACACCACTGGATGGGATTTATTGACTAGTCACGTATTTAAATCATATATACGTACATGGATTCCAGGGTGGGCTAAGGGATTTCTAGTCCTTTTTATTAGTGTAGTTAGTCTGACCACAAATTGTATAACTTCAATCTTGTCTGTCAAAAAAACCTATAATCTTATTTGTCATTCAAAAGTGAAAGATTGATTTTTGCACAGCAAATCTGTGTTTCCAATATCTCATCCAGATGCTCTTCAAATGGCTACCTTAAAATCCTCTGATGTCAACTCTGCCAATGAACCCAAGGGAGAAAACACAACTGAAGTCTGTACTTGTCGACATAAGAAAAAAAAATCAAGTTTCTGATCACTAGTGCTTGAAATTCTGATGCAGGTGATCACAAATCATGTACCAGGTGTTCAGCTGCCACATCAAGAAAGGGATCCAGAAAAACTGAACTCACAACATGTGTTTAGATCAATACTCTGGGATATTGTAGGAGAAAACCTTGCTTAACCGGCCTTTTATCCCCTTCAGCACTGGGTATGGTTGGCTGTGACAAACATTAGTAATTTGAGTTCAAACACTCACTGTTCAAGAGACTTAAAATATCCTAACAGAACATGCTATCAGCAACTTTATATATAAACAAGATTTTAAACAGGAGCTTTTTGTGTATCAGTCTCTCTAATTTTTTTATTCTCTGCCAGCTGCATATGAATTTACTGTACGTAAATCAGGGCTCAAAAAATAACCAATAGGTGCCTACGCGTTGTACCAGTATTTCTCTAAAAGCTATCATCTACAAGGGCATGTCCACATAGCATTTTGGAGCAAGCCTCTAAGACTGGGCCACCAAACAAGGTTTGCATAGTGCCCTAAAAATAGCAGTACAGACAGCACTTTGAGGTTGAAACTTGATTTTCAGAACACAAGTTCTGAATCCTAGGTTGAAGATCTAGAACAACAGCTCTGAGAGGCACGAACTGCCCCATTTGTCTCAACAGAGGGTTCAATCCTCATCCCTAGCCATCTGATTTAAGCATCTACTATTTCATTCGGCATGCAAGGCCATGTCTATACCTACGCTCTGCAACTGTACTGATCCAGTGGTGCATCTGCAGCACATCTGGTGAAGACACTATGTCAATGGGAGAGAGCTCTCCCGCAAGCATAAATAAAGAACCTTTGTGAGTAGCACAAGCTGTGTGGGTGGGACAAGCTCTCTTACCAAGGTAGCACTGTGCACATGAGCGCTTATGTCAGTCCGAGGTACAGCTCTTCCTTCCCAGCCCTGAGCAACATAAGTTTCGCCAACATGGGCGGTAGCATAGGAGCCAAAAAGTACATACAATCTACTGTGAGCAGTATCTTATTCCGGATGTTCAGGGGGTCGAGCCTGTCATCTTGTGGACAGAGTTTGGAAGAACACTCTACCACAGGGCTAGGCAAAATATGATCCGTGAGCCAGATCCGGCCTACCAAGCCACCAGATCTGGCCTGAGAGCGCCTCAGCCGGCTCCCTGCCTGCCCTGTCCCCACTTGGCACTCAGGAAAGCTGGCTGCAGGGCCATGTGTGTGTGTCTGAATGCTGAGAGCCCGGAGGGAAGGGGCAAGAGGCTTCTCATGCTGCCCCCATCCCTGCTAGGTTTCTGGCCAATAGCAGCTGCCTGTTTGCAGGACAGGCAGCATGTGAAGTGCTCCTCCTCCCACATTCCTCCGGCTTACAGCATTCAGTTCAGAGCAGTAACTATGGCCCCTGCAGCTGCCCTGAGCAGATACATGGCCTGGAAGGCCGGGACCCTGCTAAGGAACCTGCTTGGCTACTGGCTAGGAGCCAGGCCCCCAGGTTCCCCCCCCCCACAACCTTCTGCCCCCCCCCCCCGCACCCGTACTCCATGTAACCCAAACCTTCTGCACCCCTGTTCCAGACCCAGACGCTGCATCCCCTCCTACACCTCTCCACAGGTCACAACCCCCTCTCAGACCTTGCACCCCAATCCCCTGTCCCAGGTCACAACCCAAACACCTGCACCCCTACCCTAGGTCACACTCTCCTCCCAGACCCTGCACCCCCTTCTGCATCCCAGTCCATTGCCCCAGGTCACAATCCCCTCCTTCAGCCAAACTCCCTCCCAGATCCCACACCCCAACCCATTACCCCAAGCTCCCTTCTGCACACAATCTCCATCCCAGACCCCCGCACCTCCTCCATTAAAACCACGGAAGAGTGCAGCCCTTGACTACTTACCAAAATCACGGAGTGACCCCCCCCCCATCAAAAATTATTTGCCCACCCCTGCACTACCACTCTCTCCCCCTTCCCTCCCCCCCCCCCACACACACTGTCTCCTGAGGCATACAGTCAGGCTATCTATACAAGTCTGTTTCATATTGGGACAAGTTTCAAGAGGAAGACTTGAGGTTCCATTTTTCAATACAATATAAATAAATGAGTTTAATTTACCCAAACTCATCCAGGAAGTGCAAGAAACGCCATACATGGCAGAACAAGCTCAAATCAATGTGGAGCAGTTGGCCCCACCTGTAGCTGCCTCTACTCCCTATAGGCAGAGTTTCCTAAAGTTCCCAAATACAAGACTTTCCATGTGACTCGTTTCCAAGTCTCTTTAGGACCTCCTCTCCCCACACCTCCTCCCTATCACAATGACATCTGCCTTCACTCAGAAAGTTGGGTTCCTAATAAGTGGGGTAAGAGCTGGCTTCTTTGGAGGCTGAGCGCGATAGAGGGAAAATCAAGTTCACTTGCTTAAAATATTTTCCAAAGTTAGTTCAATTAAGACAGGAAGGAAACTTCCCTTGATAAAAATTAAGCAGGACTTGAACTAAACTGTAAGGGGGTCACGAGTAAACTGTGTTCATATGATTATTAGTGGGCCACAGTATGGTTTGTTGTTCCATGTGCGGCCTGTACGCACATGACTCTCTCAAATCTCTACAGTCTCCATTCTGTGCACATCATTGTCTTAGGAGAGGCTCACATGAACAGGAGGAGAGCAACACTTTCCAATTTTCTTCTAATAACTAGCAGCAAAGGAGTGAAGATCTTTTTTACAGTACCTTAGCAAGGAAAGAAACGCCACACACTTGGTCAGTTTTCAGCAGGGGGTTTTCTAATGAAAAAAGGCAGCATTTCAGAAATCATATGATGTTCAAAGCTGCTATTTCCACTCAGATAATAACGAGCAAGGTCAACCTGTGCCGGTCAGGTTCAGCGTTTTGAAATTACATTTTGGTCTAGAAGACTCCCCACCCCCCAACACCTTAACCTGCCTGGATGGAGCACAAATAGAACGATAAAAAGTTTTGACTGCAATTAGCTGGCACAGTGACATGGCAGGTGAGGTGTGAAACAAATTTCAAAACTGCCAAAGTTTATCAGCATGGATTCACAGTGCACTTGCCATTTCATTTCCAAACAATGAGTGAGTACAGTCTCCAAAGCGCTGTAACTTTACAGTCCAAGCCCTGCAGGAAAATCTCAGGAGACAGAGCCAGTATAATATCCCAAACCTCATTCTTACCCCCCCCCTCCCCCAACCATAGCTGCAAGTCTGCCAGCATTCAGAGCCTTAATTTCTATTAGAAAGTCACTTTTCTACTTTAACATCATGAAACTCCAGTGGAGTATTATTCATTTACTAGGACTTATCAAAGGCTTTAAAGCAAGAAATGCACTTCATTTTTTACTGGCAAAATGTGGTGTTGCCACGGGTTGTAGCAAAAAACACACACCAAACAAAACCGCACACCACACAACTACAGACCACCTCAGACATAGTCCCATGTGCACTGGCCAAGCTAACATTAGAAAGGAGCATACATCTGTGGAGCCGGGAAAAGTAAACAATGGTTAGTTACCATCTCGTAACTGTTGTTCTTCGAGATGTGTTGCTCATGTTCATTCCATGTAGGCGTGCGCGCGTGACGTGCATGGATTGTCAGAAGGTTTTTCCCTCAGTGGCACCATCAGGTTGGCAAGGAAGCCCCCCGGGATGGCGCCTGCATATGTATGCATGTATACCCCAGCCAGCCCGCCACCCCCTGTTCCTTCTTGCCGGAACACTCTGACGAAGCGGAGGTGGGTGGGATTTGGAATGGACATGAGCAACACATCTCGAAGAACAACAGTTACGAGATGGTAAATCACCGTTTTTTCTTTAGAGTGATTGTTCATGTCCATTTCATGTAGGTGATTCCCAAGCCAAATCCTAGGAGGCGGGGTCAGAGACTACTTGGAGATAGACTGAACTGCTACATGCACTTGCAGAGCAAGCAAAGAGGATTCCAACAACCTCTAAGAAGGAACTGGTGGTAAGAAGGAACTGGGGGCTGGTGGACTGGCAGGGGTATATATGCATGCATATGCAGGCGCCACTCCAGGGGGCTCTGCTGCCGGCCCAATGGGTACCGCTGAGGGAAAACCCTTCTGACAATCGGTGCACACATCATGCACATACCTGCTTGTTTAAATATATAATCAAATAAAGTTTTAGAAGTTATATCAAAATTTCTCCACCCTTTCTCTCCCATTGTTCATTATCTATGGTACCTTTTCTTGGAAACAGCAGATGAAGCCTTTCTATTTTTGGCTCTCTCTACTCCTTTCCTTGCCTTTTACAAGGTAATAGACTTGCTGCTGGTAAATACAAAACAAAACCTATACTGAGCACTCACAGCTCGAACACACATTAAAAAAATTACAGACACCACCTCTGGTCATACTGAAATTTATGACTATGTCTAAAGAGATTGTTATTGTACTGGGTAAGCTAAACTTTACCTCTATTCCAGGGATGACTAAAGCCAGTTTATCAGCCTATATGTTCTCTGTCAAGGGTCTTTTCAAGAAAATTATTCAACAGGCTTAGACCACAAGCAGCAACTCAATATACCCTAAATGTTTCTAAATCATTCCTCTGATATTTTATTCATGTGGCAAACCTTCTCAGGGTACTCCACGAGCTTCATTTTCAGGAGACTGGAAAACTTTTATAAAGGGTGGGCCATACATTTAAATAATGGGTGCTGTGATGTATGTCTCTACAGCGCTCTGTTCCGCAAGAGGGCTACTGGTTCTGTCTGAAAGCATGGAAGTTCACCACCTAATTTCTTTAATGCTACTCTAAAGGTTAATTGGTCTGAAAGAGTAATGTGGACTGCTGGCTAATGATATATGCCTCAAGGCTTCCTGGCTTTCTTGTGTTTTATACCATCAAGTCCAGAGCATAATACGCAGCTGAGATCACCATGACTTTTCAAGCCCTCCCTCCTTCCCCAACAAGCCTCCAACCTACCAATACATCTAAAATGCTTCGTATTAAAGCAGCAGTAGCTGAAGGCAGTTCTGTTCCACCTGCATTTCATGCCTTGTTAGAGGGGGCTCAGTTAAGAGCAGCAACTGCACTCCTCATTACCACGGCAAAGAACTAAAAACAAGCCTAATGAGGGAAGTGTGTGAGCATACAGTATGGGCTGGAAGGAGGAAAGTCCTCCCACATTCCCTAAGGAATCTGGCCCAAATCTTCAATTTGCCATTTATGACAGCTAATTAGTTATTCTATTCAAAATCTTTGCTTTTATTTAAAGAACTAATTATACACAAAGGTCACTCCCCCACCTCCTGTGAAGCACACATAATTGGCTTATTTCCCCAACATTGTGTGTATGTTTTACACAATGCTTTCAGGCAGATGGCTTTAACTCTTTCCTTCTACAACTTCTTTTTAAAAACTTTCCCACAGATTAGCTGCTTTTACCATCATAATAACTTCTCACAACAACAGACTGCATGCTAACCTCCCTCCCCTCCCCCAAAACGGATTAGCAGACTGCAACCTTCCAGGACAAGGACTACATCCGTACAACACCCAGCACACAGGCATCTGGGACCACTGTGCTAATGTTTTGCTCAGCCATGAACTATTGCTTAAATGGCTGCCCAGCGCTTCCAACATAATTAGCCAACATGTTTCAGGTTGGAAGCCAGAGGCTACAATTCTTCTCAATGTATCAGCTACATTAATTGCAAAAACAAATATAAAAAGGGGGTAGACAGAACACTGAATTCCTAAAGTAATAAGGGCTTAAAGCAATTTATGCTTAGAGGTCAGAGTTTGGGAAGCTGGGAGATACAGAAGCAATTTAACCTGGTAGTTCAGAGCACTTATTTCCAATATCTAATAGCTTCATTTAAAAAACTGGCCTTCCAGTAACAAGCTAGTATTTGGCTGCAAAAAACAAAATGGCATCTGAAGAGCACAGTAATCTTATTAACTTTTTGTCAACACAGTAAATAAGCAGCACTCTTCTGGTGTCTTTCAGCAGAGGATCTGACATTTTAGTCTCAATACCAAATGTAAGCGGAGCTGGGCAAGTATTTACAAAAGAAGACTTACAAAATTTTCAGTGTTATTTTTAAAACAAGTTCAACTTTGTGCAATACTATTGTGTTTATCTTCTGTGAACATTCTAGCCAACAAGTATACTAAACAGGAAACTAACAAGCCAAGCAGGACATTTTCAGTATTTGCAAACTTGAATATTTGCTGATCTAAAGAGATGGCATCCAATGAATGAGCTAGACCTTACCGTGTGATGTGTGTACAATCAAAATATTCAATGTATTCATCAAACTGCTTATGAACCAATTATAGAACAAGTCATATTCTTCAAAATTATTCACTGAATAATTTCAAATATATTACAGAAAGCTATGATCATTTTACAATTCTAGTTTTGTGCTTCGATATTCAGTAAATTATATTTCTGTGACTTTGGGGAATTCATTTGGTGGCATTCTTTCCTATGCATTATTACTGAACAAATTCCTTAGGGAACACTGTTGTGGAAGGGTGCAGGTTTTTAAAGAGATGTAAAACTGAGGTTTAGAGCAGCTCAGTTAGATATCCCAAGGTTTGCCTTTGTGTGTGGAAGGGGAAGTCCAATCCTAGTGAGATAAATAGAAAGGAACATAAACACTGTCAAATCAAGTGTAAAAATGTAATAAGAAAAGCAAAAAAAGATTTTGAGGAACAGCAAGCCAAAAACTCAAAAAGAAATAACAAAATGTTTTTTAAGTACATTAGAAGCAGGAAGCCTGCTAAAAAACCTGTGGGTCCCCTAGACGATCGAACTATAAAAGGTGCAATCAAGGACGATAAATCCATTGCGGAGAAACTAAATGATTTCTTTGCTTCAGTCTTCACGGCTGAGGACGTTGGGGAGATTCCCACATCTGCACCGTCCTTTGTGGGTGATGAATCTGAGGAACTGTCCCGGATTGAAGTGTCATTAGAGGAGGTTTTGGAACAAATAGAAAAACTTAATGTTAACAAATCTCCGGGACTGGATGGCATTCATCCAAGGGTTCGAAAAGAACTCAAATGGGAAATTGCTGAACTATTATCTGTGGTTTGTAACCTATCCCTTAAATCGGCTCCGTACCTAATGACTGGAAGGTAGCCAACGTGACACCAATATTTAAAAAGGGCTCTAGAGGCGATCTGGGCAATTACAGACCGGTAAGTCTAACTTCAGTACCGGGCAAATTAGTCGAAACAATAGTAAAGAATAAAATTGTGAAGCATGTAGAAGAACATAATTTGTTGGACAAAAGTCAACATGGTTTCTGTAAAGGGAAATCCTGTCTTACTAAACTATTAGAGCTCTTTGAAGGGGTTAACAAACATGCGGACAAGGGGGATCCAGTAGATATAGTATACTTAGGTTTTCAGAAAGCCTTTGACAAGGTCCCTCACCAAGGGCTCTTGTGTAAATTACATGGCCATGGGATAAGAGGGAAGGTCCTTTCTTGGATTGAGAACTGGTTAAAAGACAGGAAACAAAGGGTAGGAATAAATGGTAAATTTTCAGAATGGAGAGGGGTAACTAGTGGTGTCCCCCAAGGGTCAGTCCTAGGACCAATCCTGTTCAACTTAGTCATAAATGATCTGGAGAAAGGGGTAAGCAGTGAGGTGGTAAAGTTTGCGGATGATACCAAACTGTTTAGGATAGTCAAGACAGAAGCAGACTGTGAGGGACTCCAAGAAGATCTCACCAAACTGAGTGATTGGGCAACAAAATGGCAAATGAAATTTAATGTGGATAAGTGTAAAGTAATGCACATTGGGAAAAATAACCCCAACTATACGTACAGTATGATGGGGGCTAATTTGGCTACGACAAATCAGGAAAGAGATCTTGGAGTTATCGTGGACAGTTCTCTGAAAACTTCCGCACAGTGTGCAGCGGCAGTCAAAAAGGCAAATAGGATGCTAGGAATTATTAAGAAAGGGATAGAAAATAAGACCCAGAATATCTTACTGCCCCTGTATAAAACTATGGTACGCCCACATCTTGAATACTGTGTACAGATGTGGTCTCCTCACCTCAAAAAAGATATTTTGGCCTTGGAAAGGGTTCAGAAAAGGGCAACTAAAATGATTAGGGGTTTGGAACGGGTCCCATATGAGGAGAGGCTAAAGCGACTGGGACTTTTCAGTTTAGAAAAGAGGAGACTGAGGGGGGATATAAAATCATGAGTGGTGTGGAGAGGGCCGATAAAGAGAAGTTATTTATTAGTTCCCTAAATAGAAGAACTAGAGGACACCAAATGAAATTAATGGGTAGCACGTTTAAAACTAATAAAAGAAAGTTCTTCTTCACACAGCGTGTAGTCAGCCTGTGGAACTCCTTGCCAGAGGAGGCTGTGAAGGCTAGGACTATAATAGAGTTTAAAGAGAAGCTAGATAATTTCATGGAGGTTAGGTCCATAAAAGGCTATTAGCCAGGGGATAAAATGGTGTCCTTGGCCTCTGTTTGTCAGAGACTGGAGAGGGATGGCAGGAGACAAATCGCTTGATCATTGTCTTTGGTCCACCCTCTCTGGGGCACCTGGTGCTGGCCACTGTCGGCAGACAGGATACTGGGCTACATGGACCTTTGGTCTGACCCAGTACGGCCATTCTTATGTTCTTATGTGTGCATGTAATAAATAGGGCTAATTTTTCAGAAGTGTCTAATGATTTCGGGTATTGAACTTACAACACTTTAGAACAGGTAAGACAGAGTCCTAACTTTCAAAGTGTGCTGATTGAAGCTGGGTATCCAAAAAACTGAGACTTAAAGTCATTCTTAATTTTTTTCCAAGTATTGCATAGAGGTGGACCCTAATCCACAAAATTTGGATTAAGGTTCAGAATCCAAATTTCCTTCCTTAGGGATGTTCAGATGCCTAGTTCAGGCCAAACTCCTTATGCACAAGAGTTTACAAGTGAACAACTTGTAGTTGTTCAAGTATATATCACATACCACTTACTACATGAAATTCACAATGGTGAAGGTTGCAAAAAAATGTTTTCATATGCTCACAAATATTGTAGTTGTAGACTCAGATTTTCCACATTTTCCATCTTTCCAAAGATATACAGCTATATATAGTTTCAGGGGTTCTTTTAAACATGTTCACAGCATTCATACAAAAATTCTATGTTCTGGGAGGATTAACTAAAACCGACATTTCTTACCTCCCATGCTAAAGTTGCCAGCCCTCCAGGATTGAGTCTTCAAAGGATGTCACATGATAAAAACTCCAAGAATACATCCAACCAAAATTAGCAACCCCTATGGCTCCCACTGGCAGAACTTTGTAATCTCTTTGCCCTGGTTTACACTAGTACTTTATTTCAAAATAACTCCCCCAGGGTCGAACTTTTAAGCAGAGTGTCCACACTACCAAGCCTGTTATTTCAAAATAATGGAGAATAAGCTTGTTATTTCGAAATAATGCAGAATCTGAACTCTACTTCTGATGAAAAGCAGAAGTACAATGGTAATTCTGATATAGTTATTTCAAAATAACGGTAGCATGGATGCACCAGTGCCACTATTCTGAAATAATTACTTCCCAGTGCTTCCTTGGGCTCTAAGTCCAAGGTAGCACATCCATATTAACAAAGCCTGCCTCGGACTAATTTCAAGACTGCCCTGTAATGTGGGTACGTTAGTTTGAGTTTGTTAAATTGGGAGTTAAGTCGAATTTACTAATTTTTAAATAGTTTCCTAGTGTAGACATGGCCGTAAAGAGTTGTCACTATCAATCCACTGAGGCTGGTTTTCTAAAGAGGCTGCCACTAAAACCAGATAGGAGTTGAGCATGTAACTCGTGGGTGATCCTCTGAAAGTCTTAGCCACACACAATTTCTTAGTCAAGTGACGAAGTGTGGAGTAGCACATGAACTCCAGGGGACAGATTTGTAAATAAAAATGAGACTGTGCATATTAAACCAGAAATATTAAAAGGATAATAGTGCCTATAAATGAAAAAAAAATCCAAATAAACAATCTGCTATTTATTAAGCCAGATATGAATCTTGTCTAATTAGTGTCAGAAATAATTGCACAGGGGAGACCTCATTACACCAACATTGGGAATTATTTTTTAATATGCTGTTTTAGAATAGTATTCCTCTACAGATGCTATTTATTGCTAAAACACACCAAAATGACAACCTTATTCTTTTAATATATTAATGATATTTTATATGCAGACAAACAACTGAAAATCTCTCTCTTAGCTTACATCAGCTACATCTGCAAACACTGGCAAACGGAGTTACCCCAGCATAAATCTGGGGGTAGGCTGTGAGGATTCAAATCCATCCTATTGATGCTGCTCCCCAAAGCAATTTGAATTAATTACTCCCCAGTGCTTTCTGGGGCTCTAAGTCCGAGGTAGCGTGTCCACATTAACAGAGCCTGCCTCAGACTAATTTCAAGGCTTCCTCATCGTTTGGATATGCTAGTTAAATTTTGTTAAATAAGGAGTTAAGTCGAATTTAGTCATTTCAAAATACTGTCCTAGTGCAGACAAGGCCTCAGAGATACCACTACAGCAAAATCACTTACATTTGAGGAGTAATACCTTTATTCAGTTGTTTGGAGGACAGGAACAAAGCAGAAATAAATAAAAAGTTACAGGTGCAAGATCTCACATAAAGCACCTTAGCAGAGGCACGAGAAAGTCGCTGGTGGGAAAATATTGCAGATTCAATTATTTCCGATTTGGCTGGAGTTCTTTCCATATTCTACACATTCGTAAGTTAACATTAAAATTAAGTTTCTTGATTCTTCTATGCAGAATATATAACTGCCAAAGCAAATAGTAGCAAAACAAATTTGTCTCCATCCCAAAACACAAAAAAAGTGAACTCTCCCTTCTCTTAGGGTAACTAATATACCAACATTGAAACAAAGCCAACTTCTTTTCTCTATTTTTAAAAATTAAATTACGGTTTTTACTTTTAATTTCCTTTAAGTCGGTACAGTTAAAATGAATCCAAAAAGCCTGGGGAATAAGAGCTGAAATCAACTCTCATAAGTAGAAAATTAGGAGTACAAAATATTATTTAATCATATGGCTTAACATGTTACTATTTAAGTTGCAAGAAGTAAACAAACAAGGATACTAAATATGTCTAACCTCAGATTCAACAGTGAGTCTAATGCTATTTTTATGCAAGTTCTTCTTTTTAAATTAGCGAGTACTTTGTAAGATTATCATAATTTCTTTTTCTTTTTTGCAGACAAACACGTCAGCTTAAGCTTTCGGCAACCTTAATAGAATTTCAGTACCCATTGCCAAATGGCCATTTGATGTTCTGCTCTGTGTACACAGATGAAGCAATCTGTCACAAACCCTAATACAGGCAATAACAACACTCTAATTTAAAGCTTCCACAGTCCTATTGAAGTTTCTCAAGAATTTTGGAGAATATAAAAATTTGTGCATGGCTACAAAGAAATTTGAAACCAGGCAAAATATGGATATATGCTTTTCAAATGTTTTTAAAAGAAATCATATTGAAGCCATAGGCAATATTTGAAACCATCAACAGCTAGAAAGTTATTTAAAAAAACCCATTAAAACCTACAGCGATGACAAATCATCCCTACATGTTAGAAGGAAGGCCCCCAAAAAGCTTACAACTGATCTACACTGTGAAATACACTAGTTCTATGCAAGGGGTGTATTTCACAGTCAACTCTTCACCTGCATCTCTAAGGATCTAATTGCATTTCCCCTGGGTTTTTCAAAAGATGAGCAAGAATTCACTTTTAAAGAGTGCAGACAGAGTCTTTCCACTTAATTCAATCCATGTAACAGATACAATTGCTATTGACCTTCTAGTGTCATGAAACGTATCTCTCTAATGATTCATAAAGATGCAGTTATCCTGAAAAACCCCTAGCCTCTTTTTACCTTTCCAAGGAACCACAAGACAAGTCTATTTGCTATTAAAAGTTGGAAAGGAGCTTTGGGGAGTGGAGAGGGAGAGTCATTTCCCTCCTCTTTGTTGAAAGAAAAAAGAAGCCATCCCACTTCTTTGCAGCAATAAGTACAAACCATTTGCATGCTTAACTGTCAGACCATGCACTTTCCATTAAAGAGATAGCATCCCCTTTCATAAGTCCATTTGGGATCCATTTTAGTGTTATCTAAAAATCAAATCTACATGGTAATCCTTTTAATGTACTCTTGACTTTTAAAAACAGCTTTCTGTTCCTTCAGGAAATGTTTTAAGCCATTACTCAGTAATTACTATTCACCCATGAAAACACTGATCTTTTACTATATATAATCAGTTTGCTGACTTAAAAATAAGGCAGGCTGGAAATTCTGTCTCGTGAAAATAGTAGCAGAAAACCCATGTTACCAAAGGTACATTTTCTGCTTGCCATGCATTCAAAAATGCATGTTGCTCTAGCATATAAAGAAATTGTGTCCCTGGTACTCCCTCACATTTATTCCAAGTCTCCAGATGAAAATAACCAGGAGACCATCAGGAATTACCAGACAACAATTACCAATTCTTCTCAGTTTAATAGAGAAACTGTGCTGTCTCCGATAACAACTATGCCTTGACTGTTTGCAAGTGCTACATTTTTAAACTGGCAACATGGGTCAGGTACCATCTTTTATTGGACCAACTTCTCATGGTGAGAGAAGAAAACTTTCAAGCTTATACAGAGAAGAAGTCTTCTGTCGCTCTACCTACCACAGTTTGGGGATGAGTGTAGGCAGGTGATCACCTACATCAGTGGAAAACCTCTTCATGGACCTAGGAAAAGGTCTACACTACAGCACTGCACTGGCATAGCCAAACCCTTGCCAATGTGCCTCTTCAGAGTTTATTGCATAGACACCCCAGAGGAAACATAAGGGTTAAATGAGAGGCTGGAACTACTTTGTTTGTACTCACATGGGTAAGAAACTGATTTGCTAATGTGTACAGTTAAGAAGGAAAGAATTTTATATTTGGGGGCAGTGAGAACATTTTGCTGTAGTGAGTCTTGATGAACCACAGCAATCAGGAAACTTGAAGCAACAATACTGGACCCGCAGAAACAAAGTAAAGGATCATATTGAAAACCCTCCTTACCACTCCCTGTCACCACCACCCTCCCTAAGCACCCCAATTCCCAAGAAAGTTCCCCACTGCGCCTGCCTTGGGGGAAGTTTAGCATGGTTTGAAAATTCTTACTCGGCAATATGCTCAGCATTCCAGAATGGAATAAACACTCAGGGTTTGGGACAAACGATCCTGATCTTTAATTTGCTGCCCCCAAGAAAGCAGGTAAAATGGACTGCTCTACAGTATATTCTACCAGGTGCAGCATTGACCAGTGTCATGGTGCTCAGAAAACGAGGAGACAGTCATGAGACTCTCCTTGTTTTACAGCTGACCACTAAGCTGCATTCCAGCTTAGCCCAAGCGAGCCATTTTCATTAACCTAGAGCTCTCAAACTTCCCTGCACCGTGACCCTCTTCAGTCAACAAAAATCACATACAGCGCCTGAGGGGGGAACAAAGCTTGATCCTGTAATCGGAACCCTGATGCCCAGAGCTGAAGTCCTCAGGCTTTGGCCCAGCGTGATGGCGCTCACACTTCAGTCTCAGCAAGTCAAAGCCATCCCTGGCAACTCCATTAAAATGGGGTTGCAGCAGCCCACTTTGAGGTCCTGACCCACACTTTGAGAACCAATTTCTAATCCCTTCTTTAGGTCCCAGACCTCACCAGCACAAAGACATCTGACTTGCTGCCTACACATTGCATGTAGTCCACCACTTTGTTATTTTCTTCACTACATCCTACCACTCTGGATCATCACAAATGCTCTGAGCAGCAACAGCTCCTCTTTGAGAGGAAGTCAGCTCCATTTAATTCTCACTGACACATGTAAAATGTTAAACTGTAAAACTAGCAGGTTTCTTCCCCTCCTTCCCCCCCACCCCCAAAAATAGAGGAGCACAAACCAAAAATCCAGGTCTGAAAGCCTCTGAAACTTGGGATGTTCTGGAATCCGGATGTTCTGAGCCCACATCAATTTGTATTTAATGGCTCTTGTGTTTATTGCAGTGTTTCAGGGGATTCCAGAACATTTCCAGCTGCTTCAAATGGACAGTAAATGTTAAGTTTCACCTCCAAACTTTTGAGGAAGCAGGACAAGAAATTCCAATTAGTGTACTTTTACCTTCCTTCCATTTTGGCGGTCAAGTCCCAACTGCTTGATTTAGTCTGTGTTTTGAGTGGACAACTCATCATAACATTCTTGGCTGCTGAAATGAACTGCTCTCACCTTACTAATGAAACAGAGAGTCTTAAGTGCCCGGCAACCTCTTTAGAGAAGTTTGACTCTCCAGTTGAGTCTATTTCACAGCATCAGGGAACTATGTGCCAATGCACTGAACCAGAACACTTGAGACTAGCAGGAATTAGACACACATCGCTAACATCAGGGTTATTTTAGATGAGAGCTCTTCAAAATCAATTTTTTTGGATTCAAACTTTTAAATGCACTCTCAGGAATAATGGGGAAGAATTTGTCCTCAGTGGATATTTTCATAGCTAATTTTCAACTGGTTGGATGCAACTCCTTATCAAAGGAAAGGATGCAACTGACCTTTGTTACTGAAGTACCAGAGCTTGGTCACATGTGAAAAATTATGCAGACATCAACAGTCCTATAAAGGAACAATATACTTTGGGCATTACTTCTCAAACTTAGATACAAAAACATACTGCAGAGGTTCACTGGAAGCTTGTTTTAACTGAACTTTTAAGTCACCAAGACACTTATGGCCAGAAACAGCCATCTTTACACTTGTACTTTTCTGCACAAGTAGCTCCATTTTTACTCCTGGAGTCAGGCACTATTCAGCGTGGTCCAGGATGGTGTAACATTGCCCCAAAGAAAGTAATCATATTGTAGTGATAGAGAGTGAGCAAGATGTGCAAATTTTAGCCTTTGAAAGATCATCTCAGACTAAAAAGAAAATCTGTAAAGTTACAATAGATCTATAAAGTACAACTAAAAAAGTTCTTGTGACCAAGCAAGGGAATTTGCAAAACACAAATAGGAAAGATATGGGCAAAGTTCAAACCAAAAGCAATTAAGACGGGTAAAAGTACTCTACAACTTGACACAGGTTTCTTTTGTATTCAGAACTTTTCACTAGCATTAAGCATCTTAACATGGGCATAAAGACATTATAAGTAAAACCTGTCAAGTTTAAAAGAGTCATTTATAACAAGTGCCCAAGAAAGCTTTTAAACCAGACTAAAAGTCTCTATTAAAATGGAAGACAAATCAGAGACATTTTCAGTATTTTCCCCCAACTAGATAACTTGAGAGATTAAACTAGTTTAACAAAAAAAGTTTTAAGGAAGTCTGAAGCCTCTGAAAGAAGGAAAAGAGTGTGGTAATTAGAAGTCCCTTTTAAAAACATTAAACAGCCCACAATTCTTTGTATGAACTTGAGCACTTCAGAAATCCTATAAAAAGGCCCAATTTCCCCTCAGAATTATGAGCACATCAGGGAGTGCTCTACTATGCTCCCTAGGGATAGGGGGAATTATGTCAATCTGCCACTAGAAGCCGGTCAGGCAGCTAGCAAGCTTTTAGAATCCCAGGCTGATTAGAGTAGGGTATATAGTGCTTAACCCCATGCCAGCTATTCAGATTAATTCCAGTGCTTTTCTGTTACACACACTCCTCCCATGAATTCAAGAGCCCAGAAGAAGAAGAAAAGCAACTTGGCTCTTTACTTAACAAAAAGGAATTTATCCACCACATGTTGAATGGCACCATGGACTAATCAGTCAACCTACAGAAAAGCTCAGCTACAGATATTTTGAGATTTCAAGAAATGTTCATGGATTATATAAACAGGAAACCAGGTTTGAAAGGGGGAAAAAGTCTCAAAGGTAGGGTATATTACTTACAAATCATATTAGGTCTTCTCTCCCCACTTTTAATACAGTGAATTTGGTGCCTGGGAATGTGCTCCCATTGGAAACATTATGGGTACAACAGCAGTTTTGGGTTCCCAGATTCACTCCCATCAGTATAATACCCAACCCAAACTTTGCAGGGTGAGAAAGGGATTCTAACTCAATGCTTGCCACACCTCTCAGCAAACAAGCACAGCTTTTCTAAACCATGAACAAACATTGGCATATTAAATTAAGAGTTTCCAAATTGCCTAAGACAATCTTATTGCAATTCTAGTCTGTAAACACTACAAAATAAAATGCTTCATATATGGCAAATCCAGCACAGAATTTCAGTAATGGAAACAAAAGTACCATTCTATCTTTCAGTTCCTTTACTACAGCTGAATGCATTTATCAAGAAAAATAGGTGACCCTGGAACAGAGGTGGGCAATAACCGATTAAATGGGGGTGGGCTGGAATGGCCCCCCGGCCCCAAGTGTGAGCTACTCGGGACAGGGTGGAGGGCCCCCATGCCTGTGGTGGGTCCTGTGTGGTTGGAGCACCCCCTGCCCACAGCAGGTGGGGGACTGCTCCAGCTCCTGCCAATTAACCGTAACCAGTAGCATCCCCCAGTAAGGGTAACCATTCACATCCCTGCTGTGAAGATTCAGTAAATAAAGCAGCCTATGACCTATGTGCTGCTTACTGCCCAGCTCTGTCCTAGAACCATGTATGAATGGGAAGGGGTGACAAGCTGCGGGAGGAAAGAATGCACAAGTCCCATGTGCAAATGCTGTACACTCAGTCAGGAGTACAGCAAATCTTTGCAAGAGCAGACAACTTGTCGCTGAAAAAAATCAAGCTGCGGCCCAGTCATCTCTCTCTAAACCCGCCCCATTCATCCCAAGCCAACATTCATTGCTGCCACCTGCAAAACGTAATGCCCTTTGCCAAGCAAACTCAACTCAGCAGCACTCTGAATGGTACCTCGTTCCAGAGAAACGTGGGTAAATTACCTGCAGCCCGGGAATAAAAAGTTACTCTAAGGCAAGCCTGGGCTACTACAGCAAAGCTTATGATAAGCAGTTTGTTACTTTTAGTGCTATAATGTTTATAAACTACCAACCACATTTTAGGTGCTAACGAGCATATGGAAAACAATTTATTTTGCTTCATCTTTATATACCACGGTTGCACCTAAAATCAGTTTGAAAGAGGAGTAACTCAGCGAGGAAGAGGAGGACATTTGCTCAAGCTCCAAGAGCTGATCAATACATTACAGCAAATATTTTCCAATTTAAGGAACCCTTGTTAATTGAAAGGTTAACAACTTCTATTTTGGTCCTCCAGGGCATCACCACTCCCTGTAAGTAACCAGCGAAGAGGAGTATAAAAAGGACCTTGAATTCTGAACCCCTTTGAATTTCAAGGGGGCAGGAGTTAAGCCACCAGCATAAAACCACCCCACTTTTAGTCAATGATGGAGGAAAACTTGCAAGAACAGCTAATTGTATAATTTCTCCCTCTTTAGGGATAAAGTATCACAAGAACCCCTCAGGAAAAAAGATTGTTCTTCCCTGAAATGCTCCATCCTCAACCCAAACCAGAGTTTGAGTCTAACCTAGATCCCAAGCACAAAATTCTCAGCCCATATCTAATGAACAATGTGTTTCTACTGTGAGTGAGCATGGCCCAGCATGCAGAACCTAGAACTGACAAAAAGCTAGGCTCTATTTCCTGCAGTATGAACTTGTGAGAATCACTTCACCTCATTGTCTGTTTCTCTTCTCTCCCAGTCTCTCGACCACTGAGATTGTTGCTTAGGGTATGTCTACACTGCAACATTATTTCAAAATAACGAGCTTTATTTCGAAATAACTTAGTCCCCATCTACACAGCCAGCAGTTATTTCAAAATAGTGTCAAAATACTGTCAAGCTGAAGGACTTCTTATTCCAACTACTGTAACTCTCATTGTACCAGGAGTAAGGAAAGTCAAAGAAAGAGTACTCTATTTCGAAATAAGCGCTGTGTAGATGCTCCCAATTTCGAAAGAAGCTATTTTGAAATAAGCTACACAATTGACATACCTCAATTTACGCAGCTTATTTCGAGTTCAGCCCCGCTGTGTAGCATTTGCAGGGTGCCTAGCATGATGGGGACCCTTTCTCTCAGGCTATGTCTACACTGCGTTCTTTTTCTGGAAAAAGATACGCAAATTGCAAACTGCAATGTGCGTACATTTTCCCGTTTTTTTCAGAAGAGACTTTTCTGACATTTGGCCCGTGTACACAGGGTCAAATGTGGGACAAACCTCCTCTTTCAGAAGAGCCCTCATTCCTCATACAATGAGGAATACAGGGCTTCTGAAAGAATGCGCCTGCTTTTTTGGAAACTGTTCTGAAAAAGCGGACACGTTCCCTGGACACGGCAGAGTTTTTCTGGGATACCTTCAGTATCCCAGAAAAACTCTGCAGTGTAGACATACCCTCAGCTGAAGCCACTGGACAATCTTGTAATGTAAACACACACAGGCTGGCTACTCAAGCATTTGTAGGTGGAAGCCACTCTCATAGCACTCAAAGGTTACAGATCAGAGCTGCTTTAAAACTGACAGACTGATCTCCCGAAAATGAAAAAATGGCAATTTCATATGACGGTGCCAAAGAAATGAAAGAAGCACCACAGAAAATACTCAGTTGCCTCAGTGAGGTTATTTCAGTCGGCACTGTTGATTTCTAGATGCTGGCCAATCTGAAACTTCATTTTTAATATGCTTGCCTCCACTGTGAGCACATTTTACGTTTATATAAAGCCTTTCAGGTTGAAGAATCCCAAAACACTTCACAAGCTACGTGGTGCTAGCAGGACTGAAATGCTGACAGGTGGCATGAAGCAAAGTACGCATGGATGTGCCAGAGATCTCAGGAAACCCCGAGCTCTCTAAAGAATGTGAAGGGGTCTCCAAGTGACCATGAAGATCAGTCATAAAAATACACACACGAGAAAAAGAAGTACAGGTTTGACTGCTATAGGTTCAGACTTCTGGCAACATTTGTGGTGCGGCACCCACGGGGGTGCTCCTGGGCTGAAGCACTCAGGGAAAAGCTGGCCCTGTGATCAGCAAGTCCTCTCCTCCCCTCCCAGAGCACCACAAATAGCTCATTTGTGGTGCTCAAGATCAGGGAGAGAGAGGTAGGACTGGGGCTGGCAGTTGCTCAGAGGAAGAGGCAGGGTGGTACGGAGCCAAAAGCCTCGCACCTGGTGGCAGGGGCCGAGAGCACAGCCCTGCAGCCACAGGGCTCAGTAGCCACTCTGCCAGCAGCAGCAGAGGTGCTGGCATTGATCTCCTCTCGTCCGTCAGATCCCGAGCACGCGAAACCAGGGAGGGACAACCTGCAGAAGAGTGCCAATCAACAAAATGGTAACTAGTGGTTCCAGTCGGTGACTATCAAACCTATGACTTGATAGACACACCCTCCCAGTGCTCCCTAGAAGCTGAGCACTTGTGTGGCCACTCAGGAGAGATTCAAATGCTGTCCAGATCATTAGCAGAGCATCCACAGACAGCAGCATGTGTTTCTCCTGGTGGCGTACATCCCCTCATGCTTCAGTGTACATAAATTTAATTCCGCACATGGATGGGAAAAATCAGAGGGAACATTAACCTTCTTCCCAACATCTAGTTTTCAATTTTCTTTCTTTTTCCAGAATCAAAAGGCACTTGGATTATAACACAAGTTTGCACAGACATCACAATAATACCTTCTCTCGAACCTTTTCAGAGAGAGAGAGAGAGAGAGAGAGAGAGAGAGAGACACACACACACACACACACACACACACACACACACACACACAGACATAGATCTTAATTGGGAAAGTATTTTTTCATGCAAAATGTAACGTTAAAGCATCCCTGGAGCTCCTAGTTTCATCATGTAGCATACAAATGTGATGAATCTCAGTGTAATTATAAATATTATATCGACAGCAGTACACAGAAGCATTTTGAAAGTTGGCTCCTAATGGTGAAATGAAGAAATCTTGGAAAGTTGGGGAGAGATAGAATGCGTAAGTCTTTAGCCACACTCAGAACAGAAACCACACAATAGATTAGCACACAGAGTTGTGCAACCTGAATTTTTAAAAAGTACATCTTTCATAGAAACTGGCAGCTAGAACAAAAATAAAGTTTTAGAAGAGGAAGGGGTCTGGTGATTAGCTGCAACTTGGGGGACAAGTTTCTCAGCTGCAACTTGGGGGACAAGGAACAAGGTTCAATTCCTTGCTCTACCACAGACTTTCTGGGTGACCTTGGACAGATTAGTCTCCTGTGTCTCAGTTCTCCATTTGTAAAATGGGGAAAACACCGTTGCTCTTCATAGGAGGGGCGTCATGAGAATAAGTCCATTAATGACTGTGGTAACAGGTGTCCATAAATACCTAAGATAGATAAGAATACACAATTTTTTTGTTTTGATTAACACTTTTTGTCCCAGTCCATGAATTATCACAAAACTTCCTTCTCTTCTAGAGCCTGAGACTATTCCACAATTAGTACAGAATAGGGATGTTAAAATGTAGGGGGTTTTGTATACATGTAACTGCTGAAATTTTCAGCAGCTACACTTTTATATATGGTGTGTGTGGGGAGGGGCGGCTGCAAGGGAACCGGCTTTTAAGCCCCCCTGCGTGTACCGGGAGCCACCGTGAAGGCTCATCAATTAACGGTTTAAAGGTGTACACTGTAATTTCCCCATTACTGAAATCATCCCTCTTGTTCAGTAGAAAGCATCACTATATATGTTCATTTTATATTTTCACTCTTGCATGAGGCTGGAAAGAAATGAGAGCCCTCTGCTCTGCCGTCACATCTTCAAGGAGACTTTCCTATAGTTCCTGCTCTTGCGCTACTTCTCCTTTGCTATTCACTACTGCCTTTTTTTGTTACTTCTACTGCTAATCTGACTCTGTCTCTTGCTTTCTTAGAGGTTCTGACTTCAGATTTCCTGGCTCAGGCTGTTCTTCCATTCTCTTTCTCTGCTCAAATAGCCAAAATCATCCCAATTGCTCTTCACGTGCCATGCTGGGCCAATGAAACAGCTATACCACTGCTAGATATTTCCCCATCTCTCTTGCATATTCATACCATTTCTCCTTCCACTGCAACTTAAAAAATGATAAGGGGAGGGAGAGCATGAAAAAAAAAATCTATTAAGAGTGTATCTTGCAGTTGCTTGAGAGGAACACACACACATATAGCTGACTGTCTTGTAGAAAGTGTAGTTTGACTGTAAAGTCCTCCTCTAAGCTTTGGACCATAAGCCCAAAGCTTAGAGGAGGACTATTCATGAATAGACAGGCTTAGGGTATGTTGCAGCACACAATGTAGATCTTTAAACACCACCACCCCGATATAAAATTTTGGGACAGTGTTCTGAGTCCCAAGGTAGGTAGGATAATCTGAGAATTCAGTGTGCCGATGTGTGCTATAGCTGGACAAGAACATTTCAACTAACTTTTCACCAGAAAAAGCAAATTCAATTAAACTGAAACTCCTGCAAAACCTCTCTTTCAACACACTTTTTGGAAGAGTTTTGAAATTGCCAAAGTGTCCCCTTTTGACATTTTCAAAATGGAAAATTCATGTTTTCCATTCAGTATGAGCTTATATTTCAAAATGAAGCCAGTTACAGTAAAAAAAGCCTGAAAGTAAAACAGAGGTCAAAAATCAAAACACCAAATTCAACAAATCAAAGCAATATATTTTTATTGATCCAAAACAAAAACTTTGGGATTGTTGGGGAAAATCTGAGATTTTCATCTCCGTTTGGGCTGATAAAACTTCTTTAAAAATCTCAATTTTTTCCCTGAGCCATGATAACCATTTCCTGCCCAGCAATGAAATTCCAGTGAATACACACACAAATGCAGGTTTAATAATATAGAAGGCTTAATACAAAGTAAGATCACCATTGTTGTCAAGGATGTACTGACTCTGAATATTAAAATACAGTTCTACTTAAAATGCTTTAGAAAGTCATATTGTAGGATTCCCTGTCATCCTAGCAGTTTACAGATTCGGCTTGCTCAATTCAGGATTTTTTACCCCGCTTCTAGCCCTCCAGCACTGCAAAATAGGGATGTTAGATAGCGCGTAACTGAATAGTCGTATGACTGCATGAAATTTTAGTGGTAACATGACTATTCGATAGTCCCCCAAGGTGGGGCCGGCAGCCAGCGCGCTCCCAGCCCCACTCCTGAGGAGCCCCGTCAGCCTGAACTGCTGCCTCTCTAAGGTAGGCAGCAGTGCTGGGTGGCAGGAAGGAGCCGGACCGCGAGGGGAGCCAGTTTAAAAACTGGCTCCCTGCATAGACCAGCTCTACCACAGCTCCCCATGGACAGAAGCTGCTCCGTGGGATGCCAGAGCAGCCTCTGTCCATGGGGAGCTCGTGGCAGCTTCCCCTGCCTCCCCCACTGCCTTTGATAGAGGCAGCAGTGCAGGGGGGGAGGGGACGGGCAGGCGGCACCATGGAGCTGATGCTGGGGGGGGGAAACTGGTTTTAAGACAGCTCTCCCCAGCACCAGCTCCTGCCTCCTCCCCACTGCTGCCTCTGTAGGATTCAGCAAAGCGGGGGCAGGCAGGTCCATGAAGCCGGCTCCTCACATGTATTGGCTTCCCTCATCCGCCACACTTCTATAAGAGACAGAAGGGCAGGGGTGGGGGCAGGCCAATTCGGTGCTCATGGGGAGCCTGCTTTTGAGTCAGCTCCTCATGGGCACTGGCTCCCACTCTCGCCCCTCCCCCTGCTGCCTCTGTATCTGAGACAGTGGGGGAGGGGGAGTACATGTACTTGACAAGACTAACCGATAAGCCCAGGGTTATCGGTTAATCGTGTAGTCGTCTGTCTACACGTTGACCCTTCTGCTGTAGGGACGTCATCATATTTCTTGCCCATGAAACCAGATACCACGGCCATCAAAGAAACACTTTCTCTAGAGGGTGTCTGCTTCGCTAAGGTAACACTAGTCCCCAAAGTTGTCTAACTTAAGCTTCCACCTGTGTCCTCTAAGCAGCTGAGTCACATTCCGCTTTCCTTTACCACACATGCTGGTCATGGATTCTAGTGCTCTCTGTACAACTGCCACTTAGCTCCTCTCCACCAACATTAGTTCATGGAAATCACACTTTGGCAGAGAAGGGCTGTATTTGAATACCATACTGTTCAAAATGTAAGGTATGGCATAGGCTATTGCAACGCAGAACTCAGAGAGAGTTGTATCAAATGCTGCTGCAAGGGCTGAAATTTTTATGCTTTCAAGGATTAAAAACCTTCAGGAGAAGGTATAAAAAGAATTACCTCCCTATAAAAGACATTGCATGTAAAGGGGCATTATTCTCAATTAATGGCATCTTGAGAGATATATTTAAATAATGCCTGAGAATCAGATTTAGCAGAGAATGAAATGGCTGAAGGCCTCCCTTTTTGGCTACAAAGAAACTATACAAGAATCTCAAGTTTAATTTGACAGTGCAGTTCAAAGTAAGCCAGGTTTTGTAGAAGGTACACACCTAACATCAGACAATCTTTTGTATCTTGTTTCACAATGGTAAGGAAAATGTAGTGCATCTCTGAAAGTACAGATTAAAACATCTACAGAGTCAGGCTTCAGCTTTTTTACAAAATTCAGTGATGTTCACATGCTATCATATCAGGCCTTGATCACGTCTTCCCATAGGATATTAGGAAAACCTAATGTGGCAGAACACAATACAGTAGGTGTCAGGAAAAACAGAGAACGGTAAATCTTAAAAACATACTTACTTAACAAGCATGACGACTGGATTTTAGACTTTCTGGCATATCAAGATATATAATAAAAAAGGAGTGACAAAATACAAATTTATATCCTTTGTCCTAATGAGAACTATTTCCTTTGAACAGAATCTAAGAGTGGAAAACATTTATGTAGCTTAAAGGCCAATAAGCTCATGTATGCAAGTATACATATTACCAACTTGGTATATGAGGCAAAAATTGACATTTCAGATTTCCTCACTCTTGAACAAGGGCAAAGGGATATAATTTTAACAGACTCAAGCATGAACAAATACAACTCTGATTTATATCAGAGAGTTTAAAACCACAAGAACAAGAAAACAAAAGCTTGCACAGGTTAAGAGAATGTTAGCAGTCCTCTACCTCCCCCCAATTAATTATTGGAGGTTACAGAGCTCTGCCTGATAGCATAAAGGAAAATAAAAAACAGGCAAACTACCCTTCAAAAGGTACAGTATCTGTGATCCTTAGGAACACACATGTGGCAAAAACAACCACCTTTTAAACTTGTTTTAGTTCTCTTCCTCCCTACAAATTGTTCAAAATACTTAAAGTTGCAGAACAACTAAGGGTGTGTCTACACAGCAAAGTTATTTCAAAATAACAGCCGTTATTTTGAAATAACTTTCCTAGCATCTACACAAGCCAACCGCTATTTCGAAATTAATTCGAAATAGCAGAGGGCTTATTTCGAAATTGGTAAACCTCATTCCATGAGGAATAGCACCAATTTCAAAATTGCTATTTCAAAATAAGCGCTGTGTAGATGCTTATTTCGAAATAGGGGGCCTCCAGCCCTTTCCAGGGTGCCCTGCTGGCCGCCTTGGCCACAAGGTAACTTCTGACCTGATACCCTGCTGGAACCAGTTCCAGCTGGCCTTAAATGTGATTCAGCGTCCAATCAATGTGGACGCGCTATTTCAAAATAACAAAAAGCTATTTCGAAATTCATTTTGTGTGTAGACGCGTTATTTCAAAATAAGATATTTTGAAATAACTATTTTGAAATTAGATATTTTGAAATACGGTTGTAGTGTAGACATACCCTACAATAAATTCTAGTAGTCAATACACTTCCACAGAGCCCCCTGAAGGCAGCTCATAAGGGAGAGGGATTTTAGAAGTTGAAAGACACGTCTAGACCGTTGTGGACAGGACTTGTTGACACCTAGATGACACACTGCGTTATGAATGGCAGGTTCCAAAGTGCACTGAATGGTTTCAGACAAGACATGTAAGTGACTAATTGACTAGTCGACTATCAAATAAGCAAAAGCTTATCAGATAGTCGACACACTAGTTGACTAATCGCTCTCCCTCCCTCCCCCCTTGCTTCCTCTATCAGATAGAGGAGGTGCTGGGGAGGAGGTGGTGCTGGGGAGAGCCAGCTTAAAAGCTGGTTCCCCACTAGCAGGGACTCTTGTACATTCCAAAGTTGGAACATGAGTGGAGCCCTGGGCCAGCTGGGGTGTGCTAGTCCTTATCAACTAATTGGATAGTCGACGGAAATCCCATCAACTATTCAATTAGTTAATTCATCAATATTTAACATCCCTATTTCAGACATGTTCAATGATGACACTCATGTGATCTTTGCTTCTACTCATAATTTATCTCCCTCCTCTATTTTTCATTACATCCTGTTGCACTCTTGTAGCTGCCCTCAAGGATGCCATATGCACCCTCCCACCTCTTTGCTCTTATTATACATACACCATAACCACTATGTTGGCTCTCTCATTATGGATATAAAAAAAAAGCAACATTTTCATTCATATCCTCTATTCCTCTTACCCACTCCACTCCCTTTCAGAAAGGGCATAGTATTGTCTGCTTTCTCAGAAGTGTCATTGCAAATTAAGCCTCCCTATCAGTTACCTGATGTTTCACACAATTTAAGGGATTCTAGTGTTCAAATGAAAGAAAAGAGTACGAAAGCAAGACAACTCAAACCACCTGCCCAGCTCTATAAATGAACCATTATGGCACCTAGTTTCTTTTGGGATATTCCTGCCAGGCCAAACTGTACCATCCTGGTACCTCAAGCTAGGCTTGTAAATCCATATTTAGTCACCCAAATAAAAATGACATCCTTTCTGACACCCACTGACACTGGCTGGAGCTGCAGCTGCTCTCTCTGTAGCTCTAGAAATCTCATGCCCATTTATTTAGGTACCTAAATATAGATTTGAAAGACTAATTCTGAAGTACCCAAATCTGAACACTTAGGTCATTATTCTTTTGTTTGGATTAAAATGGGAAGGATGAGCCTTTATGGACTGGCGTTTTCTTTGCACCTTCACACACACCACAATAAGTGTGCAAGCCTTCCAAAAGTATCAAACTCTCCAGTCACATTAAAAGACCCCTGGTGAAGCGTTTGGCTATCAGTAAATCCCTTGCTTTGGATACAAGGCAGAAACAAGGGACTAGAATTCCTAAATTATGCCTTATTTTTGCCATTGACTTGCTGTGTGAACTTGGGTCAGTTTCCTCGTCTGGGAGACAAAAATATTTGGCTTCCTAGCAGAGGTGTGCAGTGCTTTGAAGCTTACAAAGCACTAACAGTTATTACAGCACGTGAGAGAATATTATCTGCTGAGCTAAACTGGTTTTAAAATTGTTTAATGAGGACTGATGGATTATAGATAAACCCAAGGTTGCTTGAATTAAGTCTTCCCAATAGTTCTACTGAGAACATGGGCTTCAATTTGCACAAGAATTTTGGAAGACAGGCCTCTCTCAGATGAAAAGAAAATGGAACTATAAGCAGGGAAAAGGCAGCTCTCTCTCTTGTAAGTGATGGAAAGTCAATTTGCATCATAATTACAACCAAGGCAGTGTAACATTACTTTTAGTTAAAGCAGTAAACTACCATAATAAAAATGTACCTGGGGAATATTTAGAGAAAGCACTAATGATTTCTTCCCCAGTGGTTAATAAATTCACTTCCAGATCAATTTGTTCATGATAGAAACTGGAGAGCATAAACAGTTACACAAGCTCTTAGAGTGTGTCTTTCAGTATAAATGATTTATTACAATGATTAGCAGTACATAAACAATTTAAAATACAACTCTAATTAGTTTTTTGGAAGAAAGGGAGAAAAACCTTCCTGACTCTCTCTGCACATTATGTTTTACTTTTCTAAGTGTGTACTTTTTAATTAAATCCAAATGTCACAATAAATTCAAAGTGTTTTATTACCACTTTGGCTAACTAAGCCATTCATGCAAACACCCATTATATTAAACCAGATGCAGGACTGAAAATGGTCGGGGAAAGAAAAAAAGGCAATCATTTCTATATTTGACAAGAGACTGTACAAAAGGTTTAAATACCACAAGTTTTTTGGCAAGCATTTTAAATTTTACCCAGAGAAGCTGGTCAGCTAATTGTTGTTTAATACTGTTTCCAAGTCTGAAAGTATCAAACTCTGTTCAACTTTTCCATTTGGGAGTGGAGGGAAAAAAAACCCCACCACACACACTTTGTGGAAGCTTATTGTAACTTACTGTAGAAATGCACAAGAGAGTAGCCTTTATATCTAATTTTGCAGTATTTTTTTAAAAAGTGTTTTAGAGCTCTAATGTAAGAAGGTTGGCCATGAGTCAATTTAAAATGCAAAGACATCTGGAAAATGCTCTTTTGAAACACTAAGTACCATGACATCTTAAGAACTTTTCAACTGAAAGAGGGCCACATTTTATAATGCAAGGAGGCTTTTTGGCTGTTGATAGTTGACCTCCCTAAAAGGGTCACGCACAGTGCCTGTACATTTGGGGTACAGGCAACACAACAGGCAGTAGCTATAAGCTTGGGGTAGGCTGGTAGAAACCAACCATACTGAAGCCCTATACAACATATTCTATGCCCAATATTTTTACAAAAAGGCTCAGTATCCACAATGGGAAGGCAGGGGTAGGTTTGCAGACAAGCTCAGCTCTCACTGAGGCACTGAAGAGGCCAGATTCTCAACATAACCTTATGTTCTTATAATCGGAGTTGATCTCCTGAAAAAGTTGGCTATAGGTATCATGGAAACAGCCAGTCCAGAGCATCTGACCCTTGTTTAAATTCCTATGTGAGAGCTAGAGTTCTTTTGAAAGTCTGGGGTACAGAGTACTTGGGGAAAAAATTGGCCTTGTATCTCCTCTAGCTCAGAGCTGGGTGTTGGATCCTACTCACCCCTTCAACAACAGGGTGCTAATGCCGCAGCAGCTTGGCCTACAAAGGGCAGATTTAAAATAGATCAAACAAAAAGCCCTATTAGAGAAAGCATCTACAGTTATTAAAATGTGTTAAAGAAAATGGGCACGGCACAGATAAAGCTTTTGACCTTGCTTTGCAGCCCTCTCAAACACTTCAGCACAATCTAAATGAAAAACAAGCACCAAATTGTGAAATGGCACAAAAAGCCCATTTTTTAAAAAAAATGTGATTAAAAACAGGTCAGGGGTTGGAAATTAGCAATTACTACAACAATTAACCAAAATGAGAGAGACATATATTGAGCATGTTTTCGCAGTTCATATCAGAAAAGCAATGTGACTGGAAGGAACCCAGAAGAAAAAGCCCTGCGTGCTGCAGAACCTTCTGGGTAACTAAACTCTGCCACTCAAACAGACTTGCAGTTACAAGTCTGCAGCATTTGTTTCCACAGTGAGATCAGCAGATAGCTCATATCGTCAGCTATTCAACTACATTCATATACTGGGACTTTAATTCTTTGGTAACAGATATTTTGATTTTTCTCTAGTCTAACTTGTCAGTGCATCTCCACCCTATTAGTACATTTGCCCTCAAACTCCTATTTTAATACAAAAAAAAAAAAAAGACGAACAAGGCCAACTTCTGAATATCTTTGTATTGAGAGGAGGTCATTTGCCAAAAATGCCACCTGCTAGAGTCCATATTGTTTGAGTGTAAAAGCCTATTGAGAACTGCCAAGGACAGCATATAAAAGATTTCTAAAACAGATTACTTAACACTGGATAGAGACAGAAATACTCTGTATGCAACTAACATCTTTCAGATGGATTTCCCTTAAATTTTTTTTTGCCCTCAAAATGTAACAATTAACACTTTGTTCCCACTTCAATCTCAAAATGGCTCTTTGTGAGCTTCCTTAGAGCAACTCTGAAAGAGCACAGTGGGAAAGAAGAGACTGTCTACTGTTTTGAACTATATCTAAAAATGAACTATTCTCTAGGTCTTCCATTGATGCTACCAGCTACCATAGGTTAGGTGAAGATCTAGGTTCAAATCCTGTTTAGGTCCCACTTTATGCTTAGGTACCTGAAAGCTTGTGATTTTTTTATTATATATGAATATTTAGGAGAAAATGGAATGGAGGGGTGAGGAAGCAAGAACAAACTTTCAAAAAATACTTTCCATCTGTACTCCTTAAATTTGAGTAGCAGTAACACCTTTGTCATAGTTATGAAAATGGGGGGATGCAACTCATGAGTATTATTTCAGCTTATTTTTACTGGGACCCCTAAGGCTATGTATTACATATTCTGAGCAGTTCTTGTGACACAAAAAAGAATACTGTGATGAAAGCATGGTAGAGATCAAGTCAAATGATACAGGAACTCAAGTACCTTAGCTATTCAGAAAGGGTGGGAGACAATGGTTAGTATTCTTTGAAAGACCAGGGTCATTGATCACACAGAATTAAAAAGAAAATAGGACAGGTGCTACAAAGCAGTATGGGTGTGTCTAAACTACACCCCTCTGTCGGCAGAGGGATGTAAATTAGACATGTCAAAAGTGCAAATGAAGCCAGGATTTAAATATCCTGCGCTTCATTTGCATAATGGCAGACGCTGTTTTTTCCAAAACGGGACTTTAGAAAAGTTTAGAAAAGCCCCATTTAAAAAAAAACAGCGGCTGCCATTATGCAAATGAAGTGCGGGATATTTAAATCCTGGCTTCATTTGCACTTTTGATGTATCTAATTTACATCCCTCTGCCAACAGAGGGGTGTAGTTTAGACACACTCTATGTGTCCATCAGCTGCAGGAACATGGGGAAGACAACATAAGATATAAATAATGGCTGTTTCTTTTTAAGTACAGTTTAATGTAACTTGCTTAAAAGTTTTTTTGGGGGGGGGGAAGGGGGGAGCTCTGCTTAAGTTTTAAGGTTTTGGGCAAGAGACTTATTTGTATGGACAGCATCTAATACACCAGGGCTCAAATTTCAGTTCAGGCCTGTAGGTGCTACAAAAGTACAAAATAAAGATGTGGCCTTAGGACCTGTAGTTTCCATATAAAGTCCCAGTAATGTCTTTCAGGATACACAAAATATTCTGGATTTTCATTTCATCAAAACATTTGTTGTGTTAAGTTGTCAAAGTCATGAAATGCAAAATTCAACCTTACCTCTCCCCTTTGTACTTATGCTTTACTATGGTATCTAAGCTTATCAGCTCCAAAACAAACTCATACAGTAAGTTTATGTGCTGTCTTGGTTTCAGTCACAATCAGATCTATACAAACAAATTCAGTTTAAACCAAGTTGGATCATTATCTTTAAGTGTATGGACATTGTACACTTAAATAGGAAAAAAATAAGACTTATTCTAAGCCATTCTAACTTATCTAATTAAGCTTCAGGGGGATAGCCGAGTTAGTCTGTTACAGAAAAAACAACAACAAATGGTCTGATAGCCCTTTATAGACTAACAAAACATGTAGATGGTATCATGAGCTTTTGTGGTCATCTGAAGAAGTGGGCTGTGCCCACAAAAGCTCATGATACCATCTACATGTTTTGTTAGTCTGTAAAGTGCTACCAGACCATTTGCTGTTTTTTGAACTAATTAAGTATGTAAAGGATTAACCAGTTACCTGGTAAGCATTGCCTTACTGGCATATTTACCAACTAACCAGTTAACGGGTGCCCGGCCTGGACAGAGCAGCCCCCTGTCCACTGAGCGCCATGAATGGGAGGTTGCTCCAGCCTGGCCAGGCCCACCATACCACGCCAGCAGCCCCCACTGCCCGCAGTGCAACATGGTGAGCTGGTTAACTAGTTAAGCACGAACTGGTTAACATTTTAAATGGGATTTTACATCCCTAGGACTAATATAAGAACAGATATCAGAGATTTCTCTTAGAAGATGCCAACATTATCTGTTCAACAAGCCAGCTCTGAAGTTCTGACAGGAACTTAAAACAAGCAAAGTCTATGTTTTCCTTTATTAGGCACCGGCAAAGTGACTCACATTGGAAATTCCGGGCTTACTCAATCTTGGAGTCGGGGAGAGGTACCCACAAACAGGATGCCCTGAGAAACCTTGAGTACAGATTTACTTGAAGGTTTTTTTAGTGGTATGGAAAACTGGAATAAGGACAGGGCTTTCCAAGCAAGCGAGACAAGATCAAAGGAAGCACAAAATGGAAAGACTATAATACAAGGGTGACATCAGAGCTGGTGTAAACTGTACATGACATCTCAGTTTATTACACTGTATCACTTGATACAATCATAAAGACAGACCACACGTCAAGCACACGGGGCAGAATTAGGATTCTATTCATTACACAGAAAAATGTCAGTGTGTTACAATATACAATGGAGAATGATAAGACAGGTGTTTCTTCCCTGAAAAAAATTACTACTTAGAGGACTAGCAAGTGTCAAGTATATTTTCAAGCTCTGTAGGTAGAAGGGAAGTGAACGTAAGAAGGAACTGCTCAGTCTGACTCAACATTCATTGCCAGATTTTTAGACTCATTTACTTTTTCCTTCTTCTCTGCCTAATCTGCACATAGTTTATGCTCTAAATTGCTCAGAATGCTGCCTGAGCCAGTTGTGCTCTTTAGTGAAACTCAGTATGTGGTGGACCCACGTGCATTGTCTTGGCACAAGAATCCCTTGCTTGCTGCACGGTAACTGTTTCAAGGGAACTCAGAAATCATACTGGGCACAATTCAAGCTGTATTGTATATGTTATAGCATTGCCTCTCTGGTCGCTCCAATTCAGAGCCTGTCAGCATTTCCAATAGTACCTCCTCCAAAGCAGAGGTTGTTATAAAATGGTCATAAAAATGTACCTTGGACTTTACTCTGGTGTAGGGTCTCGGCTCACCATTTTTTTCCCTTCCCTTACGTCATCTTAACACACCAGGAGGAATCCCAAAGGGAATGTGGGAAGGGGGAACCCAAACCTTAAGTTAATTTAAATGCAGATACACAGAGTTGCTTTGTCCAACTGCTCTTCATTGGGCAGCACTTGGATACCAAGAGGACAGACACCTATAAGACCCCAAGACACCGGATGCCCAAGTCATGGTGTTACAGCAATACAATGTTAGAAACCCCAGTGATATCTAGGCATAAAAATGCCAAATAAAAAAAGAAATTGAAATCTCAGCTTTGCTTTGCAATTTTGGTCTAGATTTACTCGTGATGAAACCACACTTGCAATAAAGATGGACTGATCTAGTAGCAAGACCCTCGCCAGCATTATTTTGTGCATTCTTCCTGCTTTCTTCAGACAGTTAAAGCACAAGACTCTGGGTTCAGCAGCAGGAATGATAGAAGGAAATACAGGAAGGGCTTCCTCAGGAGCGTATTTAATCTTAGCTCAGCCAGTTTTTTTCTTCACACCTAATTCTTCTGGGAACTTCAACTTTCCCTACCACATAGCAGACACTTTGGTGCAAGCACTGGTAGCGTGAGAATTCTTTGGGTCCAACAGTGGTGCTGCTGACCACAATTGAAGTGTGAATACAGTCAGGAGTGCACCTATTTTAACGTTATTTAAACACCACTCAATGGAAATATGGGAAAGTAACCCCAGAGACTCAGGCAGGATATCATCATAACCTGCAGTAACTCATGCTAACCAGAAGTGAATGACTACTGGAGTTTCAAGTTGGAAGCTCATGTGATTTCAAGGTAGCAAGTTTACATAGGTTAAAAGTTTAGGGCTTCTACCACCAACACCCCCTAAGAGGAGGGCATTGGTTGTTTTGGATACTACCCACTTTCCCTGAGCTAGTTCTTCCATGGAGCTAGTGACCTAGTACTATCCAACAGGAAACCAGCAATTCAGTCACACCAATGTTCAAACCTACGTCTAAAAGCCATCCAGGTTTGGTAAACCTTTGACCCACACTTAGTAAAGAGCAGCTACACCAGTCAATGGCAGTGTTTTCTACAGTCTACCTGTGTATTTGGTCATATTGATTATGTTTCCCTTCCACTCTACCTTAACTATTTAATGTGGGGGAGGGGGCAAATAATTTTTGATCTGGGGCCACTTCAGAGATTTTTGAAATGGCCTTGGGCCACCCCAAAAGGGGCGGGGCCTCAGGTGGAGGGGGGCAGGGCCAGGACACTTCTGTGCTTCCCTACCCTCAGACCCTGATTGGACTGGGAGTCAGGGAGCACACAAAGTCTTTGCTCCCCCCTCCCCCCTTAGAGAACTGCCAGCTGTTCTGTACAGCTGGCAGTTCTCTCTAGGTACCTGTGCCCCTGGTGGTGGGAGGAGACTTCGCGTGCTGCCCACAGGTCAAACAGGGCCTGGGGAGGGGGAGCACGTGAAGTCTCTCACTTCCTGCCCCCGCCCTGCAAGGGAGCGCCAGGTTGAGTCAGCTGCCAGCTGAGCAGCAGCTGGCAGTTGACTAAGTGCTGAGCCCCTTGCAGGGCAGGAGGGGACTTCACACGCCCCTCCCCCCAGCCCTGATTGGCCAGAGGGTGGAGGGGAGCATGCGAAATCTCCTTCGACCCTGCCCCCAGCGCTTAGAAGCACCACACCCCTTGCAGGGCAAGAGGAGACTTTGTGTGCTTCCCCCAACCTCAGGCCAATCAGGGCTTGGGGAGGGGGGGGGAAATGTGCAAAGTCTCCTCCCGCCCTGCCCCAGCCCTGCAAGAAGTGTGCAGCACTTAGAAGCACTGTGCACTCCTGGCAAGGTGGGAGGAGACTGTGTGCTTCCCCCTGCCCCAATCCCTGACTGGCCTGGGGGTAGGGGAGCGGCAGGGCCTCCGTGGGCTGGATCAACTTGCTTGGCGAGCCGGATCTGGCTTGTGGAGGCCCTTTTGCCCACCCCTGATTTAATGCCTACTCAGATACTAGTCACAAGTTACCGTACTCATTCAGCTTTACTATGTATCTAAATGGAGTTCTCACACACTATGGTATAAGGTTACTTTTACTGCCATCTGATTGGACAGTAGTCCAGTCAACGACAAACCTACACAGTAGCATTTGAATTAGTGTTAACTTAATTCTTACTAGTTGAAGCTGTGAGAGCATGCTGATCCTTTCATGTCAACCAGGAGCATGGATTCTTTGCAGACAATCCTCAGGACTTTAAAAACCTACTGATTAAAGAGATACTGCAACATCAGTTTGTAAACAGATCTCTAGTGGAAACAAAATTTACATCTCAGCTAGCCAATTACTCAATCCCAGAAGATGTATCATACAGTCATAATAGAATGAACTGTGGAAGGAGATTACATATGAAAGCAGATAGTGGCAACCTCAAACTTTGACTCAGATATTTTCAGGCAAGTCTACGCAGGGCTGGCCCTACCATGAGGCGAACTGAGGTGGCCGCCTCAGGTGCCAGACTGTGTGCGGGAGGTGCTTTTAGGGCCCAGAGTATAGAAAATTGTGTCTGATGCTGGCCCAAGCAAGGGAGCATGGGGGCGTCATTTGAGCTCTCCGCCTCAGGTGCCAAAATGTTGTGGGCTGGCCCTGGGTCTACGCTCCCTAAAATAGATCAGTCATAGAAATGTATGTTGGCAAATGCCTGTCATGTCATCTGGACCCTTCTCCTGGATCACTCACTCCAACACGTTACACTTGTGTGCAAAATTATGTGCACATTAAATGGTGCTTGAACTGATTATAGGCACATTTGTAATAAGCACATGGGACACTTAGACCAACAGAACCTTGCTCCTTGAATCTGACTCCCTGTGATGTCAGATACCATTTAATCACATCCTTCCTGCTAAATATGCAGTAAAGATCATAAAATAGACCAAGTCTGTTAACAGAAGCATTATGAACTGGCCTTGAAAAAGAAGTGTTAAGGAACTGGGGATGAAACAACGAAGGGAAGAATGAGAGTGTTAGTGAGCTGAGCCCCAAGTGTTAGCCTATCAGGCAGTAACATTAAACACTTAACTGCTGCATTACTTTAAACATTCATTTTAGCATTCAGAGCCATTGCACTCTAATGCAGAGAGATAGAATTGCTTTTTTTTTTTTTTTTTGTTATTTTGTCTGGAGCTATTATAGACTAATGCGTAACAGACATCCCAGGATGGGTCATAATGGTTCCAAGGGCCATTATAAACTCAAGGATCAAGACCTACTTGAAGGTGTTAGAAGCCGTGGATCACTGACCCTAACTAGAGCACTGCAGACAACACTTGCACAGCAAGTTGCATGCAAAAAGGCTGCAAAGTTGCCAGAGAAAGACAGCTGCTCATGTATTATAATGCTTGCACTAAAATAAATAGGGAGTCCAGGTCTACCAAAATACTTTGCAAAATAAAGACATTGTAATTCAGCTGTTAAGTAATTTTAGTAAATGTCATTTAGAAAGACCAAAAGTTTCTTCTTTTCCTGCTTCCTTTTTTATTTTGCAAGGAGCTCAAACAGCCAAATGATGGGATGATCAAGATTAAATAAGAAAGAAAAAGGTATCCTCAAGCAAGGGGCATATGTGAAAGTTCATGAAGCGAGGGGGTTTATACGAGCCTCACACACTCAGGCGTACATTCCCCCATTAGACCATTCAGCCCTCTCAGGACTGTTTCTCAATCTTGTCAGAAGGATGCAAATTAAAAGCCACAAAGCAAATTATGTCCTGGTCTACTCAGTTATTTGGCCCCCCCAAAACCTCAAAAGACTTTTCAGAGGTGAGGAAGAATTTTATCATTCAGCAGTGAGGTTGGGAAAACTACTTTTTAAGCACAGAGTCAAACGGTTAATAAGTTACGGTCAAACAGAACACATTTTAAACACATTTTCTTCAAATGAGATGGTAAATGTTCATTTCCTTTCATCGCCCTCACGCCCAAGCTGAGAGTCTGTTCCTCTTGCAAGAAAGAACAAACAAACTCTGAAAGGAGAAAGAACTCAGTTTTGAGAGACCATCTCTTAAAGGAAGACACAGACCCACACTCAGATCTTGATAGATAAACTATTTATTAAGATGTACTTTCTATTAGTGACTTTCAGATCTTGCCATTTTACTATTAAAAAGAATGTTTAGCTTTTGAAAACCTTCAAGGTATTTGATAAAGGTGGATGGTTGAGAAACAATAAATGGGTTTTCAAAACACAAAGCAGATGGGTCTCTTAGCTACTGTGGAACCCTAACCTAGCCACGGCTAGTTCCAATTGTAAATTTATATAAATCTCCTCCGAGTCCGATTGGTAAGAATACATCAGAGATTTTTCTTAAAAAAAAAAAATCATATGCAAGATGGAAGCATGGTTACATAATATTAAAGTGTCACAGGTTTAAGCTTTGTATTGGTTTAGTCATTAGTTACCAACAACCACTGATAGACATAAAGCCTCCCTTAAATTATTAAGCATAAAACAGCAGACTGTAATATTTTGTTAAACCAAAGTACAGACACAGACAAAGATGTCATTTCAATATTTGAAACCAGCAAGTTTAATTTAAAATAAGAGCAAGCCAATAAGCTCAGAAAATAGCAATGTGTGAGAGGAAAATTACACTGCTAGAGAAAAAAAGGGGAAGGACTTAAGAAAAGTAATCTCCAAGTGGAAATTAGAAATCAACCCTAGAAACAGAATAACACAAAAGAAATATTACTGTCCACTTTCTAAATCAATATAACACTGCTACACGACGGAATTACCATGGTAACTCGAGTAAAAAGAATAAAGCAATTCTTATTATTTCAAAATAAAATCACAGCCTGAAGCCTAGCTTTTATTACCACTGCTGATAGATCGCTGGCTTGTATTTATCTGAAATATTGCTTTTCAATCAGCTATTTCATGAATGTACAAGTTTCACTGAGCAGCCTACTTAAACACTGCACGTTTATACAACCAAACAAGCTAGCCAATTAATTGTTTTTACCCATTTCTAAAGGTGTCTGTTACTTTTTTGCTTAATCTGAATGAGAGAGACAAGGCAACAAAATATTTTTTTAAAAAGTTAGTGCTTGTTTAATTTAGCCTGTATAAATTTGAGCACCTTGATTCCCAGTACCCCAAAGCTCAAAGGGAAGTACAGCACCATACTCTAAGTGTTCGAGTAATCTCACAAGGAGGGTATTATGTATTTTTATTTTGCATAGGGAAGGTTACACATCTGTTCTCTTATGAAAAACATATAAGAGAAGACACAGACTCTAGAAAAAAAGTCACTCAAGGATGTTTTGACTTGCCCTGCTGGATACTTAGAAAGATAAACCACAGTTTGTACAGTAGAGCAAAATGCATCAAGTGTAGGCTACTAGTCAGCACACTGAGGCTAGGTTAAATGCAAAGCTCAGTTAAGTTCCCTCACATCGCCAATGCCTGTACTTCTTGTACTAATGTACTTAAAAGGTAGCAAGCCAGCAGGTTACCTTCTGCTCCCTCCCCTCAGCTGTTCAAAAGAGCAATCGATCAGGAACTGAAAGCGACAGTCCTCTTAAAAACAGCAACATTTTTTCCCCTTGGTCCAATCGCAGTATAAACTCTTCCAGCTAGTTGAATACGCAGAAGCATTAAACAAGGTAGGGGGCACTGTTTGTTGTGATCTTGGGATAGTTTTACTTTGCTAACGAAGACACTGATGGTCAAGAAGTCTTTAAGCCCCAACTATAAACAAAATGGTATTGGGGGAGCTCCCTTAGGATTCCAAGTTGCTTTCTAAGATGGTCATAACAGTTTTTCCTTTTCCACAAAGGCAAGAATCAACATGTTAGAATGTTGCACCCCAACTGTGGCAGAGAACAACGTCCTAGAAGAGTTTTTTTTTTCTTTGCTGAAAGGAGGCCTTTTATCTTCAAGTGGATCTAATTTCCATATGGGGTATGTCTACACTGCACACTAAGCCAAGACACTGACTCGAGCACACAGGCCCAGGTCCTAGGGCCCTGCTAAGGACTAGGTCAGAGCTAGAGTCCCTCAGCAACTTAGAGCTGAGCCCTGTCATTTTGCAGTGTGGACACAACTCAGGCCACAAAGCCAAGTTACAATGTGTGCATAGTGCAATATGGACAGGTTTCCATGGCAGTGAGATGTAAGTCCAGTGACTGTAAGCCCAGATTTAGAATACAGTGTGGACATGCCCCAGAAGGCCCACAGAAAGCAAGCTGAGGTGCACTTGATTAAGCACACAGAGTTCAAATGCTACACTGCAGTCAGCCCAGAGAAAGGGGCAGTCAGTGTGAAGTTACACTGCTCTCCCCAGCGGCCCAGGAAAGTTGTGACAATGATTATTCCTTCCCTGACTAGTGGTGTAAAGTTCTTCCACCCTTTTCCATGGAATAGCTCCCCCTACCCTGATGCCTCTGGCCAGTGAATGAGAGGAGGCAGCCAACACCTATTCTTCCCATCTCTGTTCATCTTAACCAGTTTTGTTCAGAAGAGCCTCAGGTGAACCGCCTGCACTCTCTCCCCAGCCAAGGTTGGAGATGCTGTCTGAGCAGCCCCAACTCAGCTGAGCAGAGGTGCACGATCAGGCCACCCAAGTTAGGAACAAATTAGCACAGGCACTCTCGTCACCTCAATCAATCGTTCCATCGGTCCTCGTAGCATGCAGATCACAACACGTCTTTCCTGTTGTTCTAGCTAGTCCTTCAGTCTCCCACTGGCCAGGCTGGCAGTGGCACCGGACTCAGCACAGCACACCACAGCCCAGAACCCCTGAGTCCAAGCAATCTGACAGCCTCCACCTCCCAAATAGCTGGGATTACTGGTGCATGTCACCATGCCTGGTAGGCACTCCACTCACATTGTAAAACCAACTCCCTATCTCTCTAGGCTTCAGCAAGTCACCAAACCTCTGTATGCCCTGGCTTCAAACTGTACACAGGGGGCTAGGAAGGATTACTTAATATTCTTAATTATCAGAGGGTAGCCATGTTAGTCTATCTGCAAAAATCAACCTGTGTTACCTTAAACACTGATACCTTAAAGACTAACATATTTATTAGGCATAAGCTTTTGTGGGTAAAAACCACTTCTTCAGATGCATTGATGTGGAAATGTCAAAGGCAGCATAAATATACTAGCATGTTAAAAGAAGGGAGTTACCTTATCAAGTGAAGGAGCAATACTGCCTAGGCCAATTCATTCAGTGTGGGTGTGGCCCACTCCCAATAGTTGATGGGAAGATGTGAATACCAAGAGAGGGAAAATTGCTTTTATAGTGAGCCAGCCATTGTCAGTCCCTTTTCAAACCCAAATTAATAGTGTCAAGTTTGCAAATTAATTGTAGCTTTATGTCCAAATAAATCCATTAGATTTTAGACTCCTGGTCATTTTAGTGTTCTTAAAACTTTTGAGGAAGTAAAGCACAAGGGGCATGCAAAGTATTCCAACTGGAAGATAATCACTGAAACAAGAGTGGTAAGCCACCTGGCAGGTCTCTCTCATACTAAAATATTTGTGTCCTTACAGTTCCTCCCTCCCCCATATCCTGTCTTCAAGTCAAGAAGAACTTTGTGGCTTACTAATACCATGCTACAGCAGTGGCATTGCTCATTTTAAAACAGTTAGAAACTGCAGTAATACTAAAGTTAATACAGGAGACGTGCACACTGCATTTTAAACATAATGTGGCTCTATAAACTTCCAAACTATTGCAACTGCATTTCAAAAGCACTGGTGAAAACAATAAGTGCTTAATTTGAACATGAACTGCTAAGAGGTCACACTCAAATATCCTGTTTTATTATAGTGTGTCTGGTTGTATTTTAGAACATTTTTCTAGAATGTGAACCAGCTGAGGTCTCAATCATATACAGATTAGAGAAAGGACAGGACACGGTCGGGGCGGGGGGAGGGGGGAGAATGGGAAAGAGAGTCCTGTTCTGTCTGACTCACTGAAATAGGACACTCTAAACTGCACTTAAAGCGTTTCTTTAAACGAAAATGGCTAAAGTAATAGGATGCAGAGGAACAGAACCAGTAAGTACAGAGGTGGTTAAAGAGTTTTTATTCAAATAAAGTCTTGCCTCAGGAGATGGAAAGAGAATCGTGAAATATGGAAATGTGAATTTACATGTGTTAAAAGCATCAGTGTGACACTTCTTTGAAAAAACCCACCTTCCTTACTATACATGATGAAGGAGCAAGTGAATGTTTGCTTTGATCCCAGCGCATAAAGGGTGAAGCTTTTAGGCAAGGAGCGGCAGGTGATCTCAGCTCTTCTGCAAGTCCTAATGCTCCTAAAAGCCACTCTTCCAGTTTCTGTAATTGGGCATCAGTAGTTAATGTAGTATTGACTGCATTACATGCTCCTGTGCATCCTCTCACTAATGCCAATTGCATCACCTTGTACATTTACCATATTGCTTAGCCAATAGCTGTTAAAAGCAATCCAAATCATGAATCATATAGGAAACTTTTAGCAAGACACGACATCCAAAAGAGACAATTTACAGTTGAGTTAATCTGGGTACATTAGTGAGACATGGATTCAGGAAGACAGACCAATTTATGTTACTTTAGTTTTACCCTTTATTGCTTTGTATAGGCAAATGAATGGAAGGGCATGGAGTAAAAACAGATATAAAGGAGTCCTTTCAAAAACAGAGCTCCAGTCTATGCAGACAGGTCAAAAGGTTTGAGATGATGCCTAGTACAGCCTTTCATATCCATAGCATGGTACTCGGAGAAGTCATTTTCCACAAAGGAGGGTAAAAATGAATATATAATGGATTCTGAGTAATGTTAAATATCCTCAGGTATAAACATTAGGCAGAAACTGCATTGCCAAGATCACCTAAAACACACAAGGCCCAGCCTATCTACCGAGACTGGTAGGGTGGGTCTTCAACATCTACAAAGCCATAATAAGCCCACACAAGAGTATTTATATTTCCAGATATTTTGTGTGCAGTGTAAGTTCCCTGAGGCAGAGACTGTTGCTTTGTAGGCAGTAGACAAAAAACAGTGAGGATCTCCAGTCCTGGAAGTTTAATGAGTTAACCACTTAAGAGCAGGGGAGGGCAGTGTGCTGCATTCCCTCACCGTGGCTGGGCTGGAGCAGTCCCCTGCCACAGGCAGGGTCAGCTCCAGAAATCCAGAGCAGCCCCTCTCCCTGGCTCATACCGAGGGCTGGACCAGCAGGTGAGGAGTTGCTCCAGCCCCCGCTGGTTAACCAGAACCGGTAAGCATCATTCATTAAGGGTCATGCTTACCAGTTAGCCTTTCACATCCCTAGTTCTGAATGAGCTATCTTTGGAAACTACTTGAATGACTGTGTTTTGCTTAACACAAGAAATAAAAGCAACACATTCATCTCAACTTGATAGTGGGATTTTACACTTTTGAGACGGTACCCATTACTATGGGTTCATCTAGACTACACGCTTCTTTCGAAAGAGATCATCTTGACCAGTGGTCCTCAAACTTTTGGGGCTGCCGGGTGCCCGGGGGCAGGGCCGCGCATGCGCCACGCGGGCAGGGCCGCGCATGTGCCGCATGCTCGGGGGCGCAAGAATGGCTTGGGTTGGCCCTGGTCACTAGGTGGGTGCACATAAATGCCGCGTTGGGGACCACTGGTCTAGACAGCCACCACTTTTTTTCAAAAAAGCAATCCGCTTTTTCTGAAAGAGAGCACCCAGGCAATCTGGATGCTCTCTTTCGAAAAAGCCCTGTTTGCGTTCAAAAACATTTTTCAAAAGAGCTCTTTTGAAAAAAAACGTTCTTCCTCATAAAATGAGGTTTACCGCTGTTGGAAAACTGCTGCGTTCTTTCGATTTAATTTCAAAAGAACGCGGCGGCAGTCTAGACGCAAGAGACTTTTTTTGATAAAAGGCCACTTTTTTCGAAAAAACCCTATAGTGTAGACATAGCCTATGAATGCATGGCCTAAATCTTAAACAATGTTTAAGTTAGTCACTCAGCTAAAAAGTAAACACAAATCTAGAAACAAACGGACAAACTCCAAACATCTTTTTGTTATACGTTTGTGCAGTGCCTAGCACAAGAGGGCCTTGGCAAATACCTCATAAGATATAAGGGCTAGCATTTTACTATTCATTCTTTCACCAGGCACTGTATGGAAATGTATGGTACTCCTTTATTTCCCAAGTACCATTTTGCTTTTCTTATTAAGCATGAGTGCGCCAGAAAAAGGAGAGAGAGAGACTGGCTTCAGCATCACCCTCTGTCCAGAAGAGCACCCTTTAAAATAAGGCATTAACCATTTATAAATGGTGGTGTACGTGGGAGGATAAAACAAATGGGGAACCACTGTGTACCCGTCGAAGTCATTACAAAAGCAGCACACACACTTGTATGCTTAAATAATCCAAAATATTGGAACTCTGGTACACTAAACCCCATTTACGAAGAGATCACAATTCCCCTTTGAAAAGCTTCCAAGGGTCCCTTTGAAATGGTTGCACATGAAGGGGAAAGTGCCAAAACATAACATTTTCACTAGCAGATCAATTTAAACAGCTGTGGTAAAGCTGCAACCACTGGCACCATCATTAACAATTTAAAGCATGGCTGCTTTTGTCTTCCTTCCCAGTTACATTCTCATTATGCTTTTTTTATTTATTAGAAACACAGTCCTTTGGAATACATTCCTCTCTCATATCCATAATGAACCAACTAGGAGCATCTCTGGCCTTGACCCAAATACGTTTACATTAGCGGGGGAGTTTTTAATTGTTTAATTTTGGTTCAAGTTCTCTTCATTCATGAATAATCCTACATTTTCTTTCTTTTAGAAAAAGAGTAGAACAGTTAAAACCAGTAGTTGCATCAAACAAGCATTACCCTCATTTTGTAATCCCACATATGGGAATGTGATCAGCGAGTGCAGAACTTTGAATACTGCAGTACAAAATACACAAATGGTCATTTAACCAAAAAAATGTAAATTTATTCACTCTTACCCGTGATCCTCCAATACCTGGTCTATGGTATTTTTTGCAAGCACATTTAAAGCAGAAGGCAGTTGTGTGTCTCTGTGTGTAAATATATTTAATTAATTAATTGCTGGAATTCTGGTCATGGCCCAAGACACCATTGTGCTAGATGCTGTACAAACAGAACAAGAAACAGTCTCTGCCCCAAAGAATGTGCCATCTATTTGTGAAGTAGTTTAAAAAAAAAAAAAAAACCCACCAACCACCTCACTGACACGGTCCCCAACTGAGAAAGATACTCCCCACATTCCGCTTGCATTCCGGAGCCTAGGGAGCCCCAGGCTAGTAGATTTTGTGTGCTCCAGCCCTGCGGGAGGACAGTGGGGGCCTTAGGGCCCCACCTCTGCTCTACTGGGCTTGGAAGTCATCCTGTCAGAGAACAGGAAAAATAACCCATACATACAAGCAGAATAGTTGCAGTGAATTGCTCAAAAACCATCTATAGGCTGAAACGTATTAAACAAGATTAAAAAAAGACAAGCCACACAGACGACCCCCCACCCCCAAAAAAATTATTGGTGACTAGGTGGTGCACTCATTGAAAAAGGCATTCCCAGTGTCTAGTTCACCCACATTATTGGAACTGGGAACAGTGATTTTTGTACTGTTGAAAACTTCTCCATGCACTAAACGAAGACAATTCAGCACAATTTTAAAAACACATAGCCCCATTAGAGCGTTACAGTTCAGCAGTTAGCAATATCTGCAATGTATTTTCTATTCTTAGAACACCACGTTAATGTTTTTTGATACCATTACTCAGATTTGGATGGATTTCAAATACTTTATTTGCCATGAACTTTCATATTCTTAACCCAAGATAAAATGGTTTAAAGATGCACTTAATACTAGTGCTGTAAGCATACCTTTCTTTCATAGATGTTTAGTTACTTCTCATGAAGGCCCAACGCTGTTTTAAGCTTAATTAATTATTTGACCTAGGTTAAACAAAAAGCTTTGAATAGGAAATAGACATTTACAAATAGTGCAATGTTTTTCTAAAGGTGAACTGTGAAAACCTAAAAAAAACACCCTTCTCAAGTGAAATCAGTTAACCCTCCAACCATGTTAATTTCTTAACCATATAAAAACCATGACCCTTTATCTCCAGATCTAATTGATTACTTTATTAATAATACACTGTTCTTGCAAGGACTTTTTTGGGGGGGAAGATTCTATACTTCGATGGCTTTATAAGAGCTGATACAGCAAACTGGTAAAATACAGTTTTCATGAATACCACAGGAAAATGAACACCTACCCATAGACAGTGCAACAGATTTTAATCTTCCTAACTGTTGAGGCGCCTTCTTATTGCATTCAAATCCAAAATTAAACCTAAATAATTTCTATGATTCAGTTTCTTCTTTTATCCCTTCCTCCCATCTCCAAAGTTGGAAAAAATGTTTCCTAATTGTTTTAAACACATAATATGCCTAGAAGACAACTGCAGCACATCAGAAGTACCTGGGAACTTAAAAACACTGACACTTTAAAAGGGGAGTGAAGCCTTACATCCCTGCAGACTACAAAATGACCTTGATTGTACAACAGAGGAGTACATAGCCATAAAATACAACTCACTACTATTAGAAATGTTAACTTCATTTCCTTTAGAGATGGGCAAAACCAATTTCATTAAACTAAGAACTCCTCTGAATGATCACCCAAAACCATAACCAGCCTGACCCTTTCTGCAGGATTGAAGAGATACCATATTTTAGAGTCATCCTTTCAGCCACACAGCCCATGAATGACTGTTCTTCTAAATGTGGAATCCCACAACATGTGAAGCAGCAGAGCTTAGGGCAGGGATTCTCAACCTTTTTCTTTCTGAGGCCCCTCACAGAGCTGCTAACTTTGTAACTGGACAAAACCAGCCACCCTTGCCCCTGCCCCTGCCCCTGCCCCTTCCTCGAGGCCCTGTCCTCCTCTCCCTCCCTCCGTCCCTCCATTGCTCACTCTCCCCACCCTCCTGGGCTAGGGCAGAAAGTTGAAATGCAGGAGGGGGTATGGGCTCTGGCCATATGGCTTTTACATCAGTGGCTCGTGGAAGCAGCCAGCAAGTCCAGCTCCTAGATGGAGGGGACAGGGGGCACTTCAGTGAGAGCTACAGGGGTGTTGGCTGCATGGCCACGTTTTCAGGTCAACGGCAACTGTGGAGCCAGTGAATTTCCTGGATGTCCCTGCGCCTAGGTGCCAGATATGCTGGCTGCTTTCAGAACCTGTGCAGAATCAGGGCAGGCAAGGAACCTGCCTTAACCTCACTGTGCTGCCAACCAGACTTATAGTGGCCTGGTCCTGACCAGAGCCAGCAGGGTCTTTTTTTAAACGAGGCATCCATTGCAATCTGGATACCTGACAACTCCCTCCCCCCGCCCCCACCCCATGCTATAAAAACTTTCACATCTCACCTGTGCCATCTGTAGCAACAGGGGGCCCTGTGATGCTAAGTGGCTCAGACTTCAGCTGGAGCTCCAGGTGGTGAGGGGGTTTGGTTTCAACTTCCAGCACTGGGCCCCAGTGGATCCAAACAGGACCCTGCTCTTTGGTTTATTTTGGTGGATCGCCTGAAACCTGCTTACAGCCTGGTTGAAAGTCACTGCTCTGGGGTGTTTATTGGAACTAGTCTGAGGAGTTATCCATCTCAAATCCTGTTCTGTTTATCTAGAATCTTGCTTTTCTGCCTTCTGCTTCCTTCTTCACATCCGTTTTTAAGTTACTACCTCTCATTTTAGTTCATGCACCCACTACACTTCTAGCTACACCCACCAATTTCCCACTTCCTGTACCAGGTACTAAACTCAAAGATTTCCTTGTGAAACCAAACAGAAGCCACACCAATTACACTTACAGGGCAGGTCGCATGACTGGCCCCCTACACATATATATGTAACCCAACCAATTAAGGAAATAATCAGTTCTCAGCAATAGAAGTTTTTCATTCTTTGAACAGAGTGTTTCTAGAAGGGTGTGTAGAGTGTCTTTATAAGAAAAACAGGAAGCCAGACAGGGACAGGTCTTGGAGAAGTTTCAAGGCAGAAGCAGAGAAAGAAGTAGCTTTCAGAAGAAAGCAATTTTCCTGTTTGTTCATAAAATTCCATATTCAGTGTCAGAATAAAGTGACTCACTGCCCTTGCCACATGTCATCTGTTTTCCTCCCTCCTCAACTTCAGCATGTATCTGATGAATTTGCCATTTCTTTTTTTTAAAATATCAGTCACATATAGGTGGTCCTAGAAGGATTACATTTATATTAGTGAATATCAGTTTCACCATACAAATGCAGATGAAAAATATTAAACCCTAAGTTTACAGATAGGCAAAGTAAGAAAAATGTTGCTCATGCACTCACCTGGATTTCAAGCTATTTGTATGTTTTACATGTGCTCTTGATAATTTGCATGTTCATTTTTCAAAAGTTTTCACTTTTTGAAGTCAGTGTCTACTGTCAGTTATTGCTGTCTGACCTCCTCCTCTATTTTTGTAGAATTGTAATAATTTAAAAATAAACTAAAACATGTTTAAAAATAAACATTTGTAATTTCTGTTGATTTAACCTCCTCCCCCCCCCCCACAAATTCTGACAAGCCTCACCACTGGATATTGCTTTTTTCAAAGACAGCATTGCTTTATGTTTCGGCTTGTGTTCATTCTGAAACGACCTTATTAGATATTTATAATGGTCTTGTCAATGGTTCTATACATTGAGTAAAGTGTCATTTCTTGATCTTGTTTTATTTATCTGTGGCATCTGACATGGTTATTTGTAATATGAGTGCAGGGGCCCATCTCATGGCTGGATTCACATCTCACTGATCATTCTTGTCACTGGCTTTGTGGTTGGAAGAAGAGGAAAAATATACTTGTTCTCCTGACTTACCATGATTACACAGGATTCTAGCTGGAGCCATTGCTTTTATTCACACTTTAGAGCCACCTACCAAGCAACATCTATGGTATTTAATCCATCTTTATCTAGATCTGATCATTATTCTTTTTTTTTCTTCAAGTGGCTTTGCCATCATTTATCACGTTGCATAAGTGATACTTCTAAGTGGATAAGTGAGAACCCTCTTGCTATTAAATATAGATGAGAGAAATGCTGCTTTGTGGCCCCATTTCATGGAGTGCTGTATTTTGAGGTTAATTCTCCCCATATTACTCCTTTCCCCACAGCCAGGTGCATGCAATATTTGATTATTACCTGCTGTTTCAACTCACATCAAATCAGTTAATACAAATCCATTTGCTAAACAACCTTTCAGAAATGCATGGATTAACTGTTCCTAAGACTGCAGCCCTAGAGTGCACATTGAAATAATTTAAGTTGGAGAGAACCAACCATCTTCCAACCCATTTTTTTTCTGTTCTGATGCCTATCATCGCCTCCTTTAGAAGTCTCCATTGTTTATCACTACAGCAGCTGATCTTATTTCAGATTCTCAAATATTAATTCCCCTCAACATTTCATACTGATGTACGGCTTCTTTTTACAAACTCACACCCACGTCCACCCTTGGTACCCATATTTTTGGGTCACCTCTAAATATCAAGCCTTCATCCAAGATGCCTATAAAAGTAACATAATACTTGCTGGAAATCTCCCACCTGGTATTTATATTACCCATTCTTTCACCACATTTAATTGATCCAAGTTCTATTTTTAACACGCAGGCTCCATGTTTGTATGCACTGTTGGCTGTACCGACTTTGGAGTTACACATTCTGAAAAGCACCTTCATACACATGAAGTGTGTAGTAACAACCTCTTCAATAACCTGGGTCTAAGACACTGAATAGTTAACAGCACAAGTTAGGTGAAAAAGGTTGCATTTTATGTAATAAAAAGAATTGTGATTTCTGGTAATGGGTTTCATGCCATACACATTATTTACTAGGCTGCACTTCATTGTTAGAAAAAGATGATTGCTGGAATAAGCAGCAGCATTTTCCTAATTGCTATTATGAAGATTGAATTTTTGTTTTGCTTTAAGTGTTATTCACACATTACATTGAAAATGTGATCTCTACATGATGCTTTTATGCAGGTAACAGAACTTCCTTAATCTAAAGAACTAATTTTGGCTCTTCTGCTTTGTTTGTATTGTTCCATAATCATAGATGATAATTCTGTATGAAAGCATGAATTGAAGAGTTTTAAAATGTGGGAATTATTTTTTTAAAAGCTTTTAAAAAGTGGCACACAACTTGCTCTACAACAGAAAAAAAGGTCAGCTAGCCAAATATATAATCTTCCTCTGAACAGGACAAAGTAACCTTACAGTCACAAAATAAACTCACTAGATTCAACTTAATTCAACTTACACAGACAAAAAGAAAAGAAAAAGTAATGGAACACTTTTGAGAGTTGAGCTGCTTCAGAGCCTTTGAAATCCAGAAACCTTCGTTTGTGTTTTTACAGCATAAGCAATATGCAACCACTTAATACTTCTTTTATCCACCGTCCAGTGGTCTGCAAAGTTGCTGGAGAAGATTTTAACAGATTCTTCTTATCTACTTCATTTTCTAAACTCTAGTATGTTGACAAGGAATTAGACAACTCAATAGAAATCACAATTTCTATGTTCTGGGTCAGTTTATTTGGAAATTTCAGGAAGCCAACCTGACTGCAATCATATTGGTAAGACTAGTTATGCATTCCAGACATTAAATTTGTAAATAAGACATCTCTGAATTGACAATCATGCTAAGACTTTATGAATTTCATTGAACTGTGCAGAACAGCAATAAGATATTTTTATATTTTCGTAAATAAAAAAAGGAAAAAGTCTCGGTGAAAAAGGGTCCATCCAGATTTTATTCACCACAGCCTACAGGTCAAGCAAGGGTTAGGCAAAGTGCTTTAGTTCCATTCCATAATATTAGACCTAACAGTCTCTGCACTTGCAAATAAGTTGGAGTGCACTGATCATGTGATGTGGATACCTCAGAAAAAGTCCATTACAGGCAAAGCTACAGGTCTGATCATTTTTATCAGTATTCTTATGGTTATTTTAATGCTGGAAAACCTCAGTATAGCAATTCTGAAACCTACTGGTTAGAAACCACCAGATGTGGGTTATTTTTTAATACTCAGGCTCTTCCTATTCTAAATATTTCTCAGTTCACAGAATCCATTTTAACACTACAAAGACAGCATAAAAGGAAATCCTCCCCTTTCAACCCAATATTTGAATTACTTAGTTTTAAATACTGTTAGTGTTATGTGATTAGCACCAATTTTGACAGAGGAAAACAATTCCTCTTTGTCTCGAGAACTGAAACACATCTAATGTAGCAATGTTGCTATTATTGGTGTCAAAGCGTTTAACTTCATAGGGTTCCAGATGTATTAAAACCCTCCTTTCGGGTTTTCTCTTGTTTGTAAACTGGTGGAAATGCAGTACCTCTATTCTGGTTCTTAATGATACCCATGTCTAACTTCACAGCTGTTCTAGATCTTTTCACATGCATGGATATGCTGAAATCTACCAGAATCCATGCTATCCAGAAGCACATACCAGTGGAGGCAACACAACAAAGTTAGCCATTTAGAAAATGAATAGAAAGAATGAGCGCTCACACCTCTTTTTTTTTTAAAAAAGATATTTTGACTTCAAAAAATTGCAATCCCAATGTTTATAGGAAAGCTAAACATTATGGTAGCACCTCAAAACACTGCATGTGTCACCCAGTAACAAAGCAACATTTGTTTTCTCATTAGAAAACTTGTGCTCAAACTTATTGGTAGTATCAAGGATGAATATGGTGACAGAGCAGTTAAGATGCTTGCCCAAGGGCAAATGACAACCACATGAGGATGACACAGGCTTCTGGACTCTTGGTCTCATGTACTAACTACTAGGTAACAGTACCTCGGGTAATCTTTGACTCTTCCCTAAATTACTGCTAGCTGTTCTCCCGCTCCCCTCTTCCCTGGGACAGCTAGCTTTAAAAATAACAGAAGCACATGCCAGCACCCAAATTTATCAACAGTCACGCTCCCCTTTGGCTTCCTTCATTAAGTTACCTTCCTACAGTTGCACCATCTCTCCCATTTAGAGAGGAGATTATGACAATAAACCAATGATTCTTTGCCAAAGCAGTTTAGCAGGCCTATTAGCTTATTGTCATTATGTTTATAGCTATAAAGAAGAGCAGTAAGGTATAGATATTAAACATGGAAATTAAAAAAGATGTGGGAAAGGAAGCCTCAAAATTAAACGCAAAATAAAAGCTATTAAAATAAACAGGTTAAGATGGGCAAAATAGAGTCATGTTGTCATTTGCAAGGGGAAAAAACACAAATGGATACAAAAATAAACTGTCTCTATCACATGTCCTTCAGCAAACACAGCCTGAAGTAAAACCCTTTTGGGCTAGCTGACTTGCCAGCAAAGCCAAGGGGAAACAGAGTGTGTTATTGGCAAAGGGGAAAATATCAAAGGGTGAAGGCAGACCACCCAAACGTGCACACCGTACATACCTGTAAGTAAAAATGGCTCTGACACGTAACGAACATACAGCATACACCGTGTACAAGCTTAAGCCATCTCAGCCCACCTACCGTCCTCCTTGTCCAGCACCATCATCTCAAGGATCAAGAGGAGTCCGGATGCAGATGTTCTGTCTCCAGCAGCTTTCACTCAGGGAAGAGGAGAACTAGTCTCTGGGAGCACAGATGAGCCACAGCACAGCTAATCGTCCTTAGAGCCAGTGAGCTCTAATTACCCAGTTGTCCAGCCTTTAACCTAGATTGCACTCAGTTAGAATGACATTCAGGAACGAAGCACTTTGCAGATACAAAAGCAGTCGCACCTACTTTTGTACCTCAGAATTGCAAGGAACTCAAACTGCAATTTAGAAAAAAAAAAGGGGGGGGGGGAAATCAGAGCTGTTTCTTTGGTTCTCACCTTCTAAATGGCTCAATTTGCACGGTATAATCTGTTTTAATGTAATTGCATTTGATAGCTCATAACCCTGGCTGTTGCAACTACACAGCTTTCAACCCTTTACAAAGTGTTTTCCCCTGGATTTAAGATGACTCTAAATCTCAAATTATATTCAGAGAAAGGGGAGTATATCTAAGCCTGGCTACTGCTGCCTCTCTCTCTCAATTGGTGCGCTTTGCACACTTGCTCCTGAATAAATGCACACATTTCCCAGGGACCCACTCCTATTCTTGTCAGGATTTAATGGTGAATGTAAGCTTTTTAGCTCAGCAGCACCATCTGCAGTACTGTCGCTGCACATTTAGTTTTAATAGCAACTGAATTTCTAACGTTACTAACTTTGCCTCTTTATTGCTGTTCATTATCACCAATGAATTTTCACACATAAATTGAGTCTCTCAATATTCGTCTTTATGGATGGCATCTTGCACAACTGTGTTTTGCTTTCACATCTCTCTGTCTCCAAAGCATTCCCCCTGACTCTCTCATTTAAAGCTTGAAGTGTCATTTGAAACTGTAGCATGGCTTCGCGGGGTAGACTCTCCCTTTCCCCATTAAACAACTTAAGATTCCCTGCATAAATAGATTGTAAGACCATAACTCTGTTACACTGCCTTCTTCCATTATTAAGTCTATTTCATAGTTGTGTCATGGTTTAGAAGTAACACTTCCTCAACACTCATTTTGACCTGGCTTTTCCATGCACACCAAAAATTACCAAAATACACTTTGTGAAACTCAGTACTTCATGCAGCATTTCATCTTGGACAACAATTTCTACAGACTGAATGCAATAGTAATCCTAGTCCATTTGCTCTACTTGCTCAGACACATTGCGGTTGTAGTTAGTTCCACTATATACTGGAATATAAAGCGACACATTTGGGGCGGCAGGAGGGGGGGGGACAATCTTCCATCTTTTATCACACGAGTAGCCCTTACTTTCACAAAGTAGCCTATTGTCTTCAATCATGTCAATCAAGATTACAGGATGAGGTCCTTCAATGAGAAGTACAATCTGCAATTTCCGGAGTCGTTTTTCTTTTTTAAATCCAAGAAAACATTTTATTCTCATTTTAATGATATTTTCTCCCTCCCCTTTACAACTGATACAACAGTACTCTTTTAAAACATGATAGGAGGCTCAAGTTATATATCCTTAATACCTATTTTTAATTAGATTCCTTATCCTCAGCTCAAATGGCTTTTCCTTCCCCCTTCATCTTGAATACTTAATCCTAACAGTCCTTGAACATATTTGATGTTAAATATATCATTTTGCATAGAATCATTTTCTTCCAGTACTTAAAACTTCTATTCTCCTTCCAATATAGCTTGCAAGGATTGAAATTGTACTTTAGGGTAAGAGTGCAACAGCTAAGTGATCATTTATTTTAGCTACTGTAGGTTAAAAAAAGGGGGGAACTGCAGGCCAAAGATGTGGGAACTAATACCTACTAGTTAAACATTTTTGAACAAACACTTACAGAAAAGTAGGAATTTCTAACCTAGCACAGATAAATATTTTAACATTTCCTCTAATGCATTGCTAACCTTTATTAGAAATCATATTCCAACATTTTTTGGATCATAGCACCTTACTTTTGGTAATCTTTTTTTTCTATCCCACAGCTTCTATTTTGGGGCAATACTTTATTTTTGTAAAAAGTAGATTTAATGTAGCTATTTTGGTAATTACATGATGTTTAATCTTCTTGTCTACATTAAATAACTGCTGTCTATTACCATGGACTTTTTTGTAAACATGCCTACAGACTGATTGATTATGTGGCTGACAAAAATCTTATGCATTAATATGTAGCGCTGTACCGATATGCACTTCTTTCCTGCATTACTTCTACACATCCAGTAACTTGGATTACCTATTGCAAACTAATAATTATTACATTAAACATTCCTTACCCACTTCCTCATTTCGGACACCAGTTTAACACACACACACACACACACACACACACACACACCCACCCCCCCCCCTCAAAGAACTTCACTAGCAATTAAACAGAATCAGCTACAATTAAACCAATCTTGTAAACTGGTCATGATATTTGAGATCTGCTTACTGATGTTATTTTTTTTAAGCAGAAGTTCTGCTCTCCACTATGGAAGCATTAGGCGCAATTAGAGATTTGAGGAATATTTATAATAACCTTGAGCTTTGTAATTATCTAGACACTGGGCTGATCAGTTTGTGCAAGGCAAAACAAGAAACACAAAGGGCCAAATTTGGCTGTGGCTAACATACCAGAATTGTATCAAGTGCAAGTCTCTAGAGATTTAGGCTCGGAGTTTTCTTTAATTACAGCTCTGAAGATTCCTTTTGGGAAAACACTTGCGTAAGTTTCCATTTAATAATATTTGCTAATATCCCATCGGATTCTATCAGTTGGTTATACTGTGTCACTTCAGACATATGAAGCAATGCTGCCTTACAGACAAAATATGATATGGTGCCACAGTATGTCAGGTCAGGAACTTGACAATTTTTTTTTTTTGTCCACTCTCCCTTTACTCACAGTGATATTTGTAGAGCCGTTAGGAAAGTGGTACTGCATTTCTCTTGTCCCTATTGACACCAAGAAGAGTTTGAGTCAAGGCAGCTTTCCATTTACTAGGCAGCAAACTGATTATTAGACCCTGTGTGATGATGGCAGTATCACCCTAAGGCTTGCATGCTCCCCTGAAGCCATCACTGCAGCACATACCCTGAGGCTGGGAGAGCAATCTCCGCCAAAACAACAATACGGTTGGACAACTAGCTCTCAGGGATGCAAAAGGAAGAAGCACATTACAACTTCTACATAAGAGGATGTGAGTGCTCTGCAATGCCCCGAGACTACTGGAGGAATAAGGGACTTAAGCCATTCCTGGTTTCCCACACTGATGCATGCAGCATTCATTAAGCTATCACCGTGCCAACTTATGTAGAAAAGTTAGCTTTTAAGATTAAAAATGACCCTGCAAAAAAAGAAAAAAAGTGAATTGGGTCTCTGTGTCCTGCAATTTTGGGGTTTTTTAGAAGGTTAACCCCCCCCAAAAAAACCCCACAAAAACAAACAGACTGGTTCCCAGAAGGAGACCCGCTTGCAATAATAAAACAGACCCATTTTCACTAACAAGGTCTTTCAAGACAAGGAACTGGTATAGCTAGTAGTAATCTTTATTTTATTCCATTTATATATAACCTGTGCAGATCCAGCATCCTTTTTAACATTCACAGATAATCAGGCAACTGGAGCACCATCCGAGTCAGGAAGAAGGAGAAAGGAAAGCATAAAATAATATAGTTTCCTCTCAAACTCTCCTTCAGTTCCTAATTCCTCTGACACTTAATAGGTATAATTTCACATCTCGTATAACTACACTATCAACAGTTTTGAAGATTCCCAGGCATTACTATGGTTTGTTACTCTGATCTACACATCAGGAATTTCTTACTATTCTTCTTTTTAAGTGTGTCTCATTCTAATTTCCTCCTTCCCTTCACCCTCATCCCCATTAGTTCCTTTTATATCACCATTCACGAGAGCTCCTGGAATGAGCGCTGTTGAGAACTGTCTGGATAATCAATGGTTCTAGTTTCACTTCCTTACACCACCATCATTCCAGTCCTGAGCTCCTTATGTTTAACGAGTCCGTCTGCAATACTTGAAAGAATCCAAATACTCCCATTAGCAAACCCTCTTTAGATCTCAGTCTTTCCTTATAGCTCACCTGCTTCCCTTACTTCTACAGCAGAGCCAGCATCCCGCTGTTAACCCGTCAATCAGATTTAAACAGATATGGGTTGGCAGGCACCCTTTGGCAGAAAGTTAAGAGAGATTAAGATGTTGCCTAGTTTATTATTATTATTGGAGGACTTTCACGCTGAAAGTAAAAAGCTGACCTTTTCCCCCTCAAGCCAAACAAAATTTGCACTGTAACAATTTAAGTTTCACGGATCAACCATTGTGGCTTACTTACAAAAATGAAATCAGAGGGAAAATACAGACCCTATCACACATGAGACCTTGCTTAACTCTAATGTTATTATTTAGACCCATGTATCACGATGCAGATGTGAGAGAGGTTTTTTTGGTTTTTTGTTACAGAACGTTTTGTATCATTTATTTAAAATGTAGTGTAAGTTCTCTCCCCTCATTCACAGACTTACTTTTGACTGCTGGAGCATTACAGCCCATTACCATCACTAGATCAGTTTATTTCAGAGGGCTCTGACAAAACTGTGGCATAGTATAAAGGCTTCTAAGTCCATAGATGCAACAACTGAGCATTCAGCTCCCTCCCCACAAGCTCGAGTGTGCATTTAACCTTCTAGCTGTTACAGATGTGACCCCCTCCCACACAGGTAGGCACACAAGCAGGAATATGATTTTTCCTCATGCCTCAACTCACTCCATTAAGGCTTGCGTGAAGCTGGCTCTCACCTGGCAAGGGCAGCTACTCCAAAATTGAGGGGGAAAGGGTGCTTCTGATATTTGCCTTTCCAAATTAACCCCCCTCCCCCATTCCTCAGGAAGAGAAGTTTGATATCATTTATACAAACATAGCATTCACTACAACACTACCAACGCAAGGCTTTTCAGTTTGCAATATAACTGAAGTTGGCATGACAGTGACAAGCCAATGCCACCTGACTTTATGGCAAGTGACAGTTATATGCACCAAGATGGCATGCCGTTCTGAAGTGGCGATAGGACTTTGATCATGATGACCAACAACATAATCACCCATCAGTCTCTGCAAAAGACAGTCACCTCTGTAATGCTCCTATTCCCATATACATATATGACTGGCATAGCTTGGTTAGAGATGAAAGGGCTGGAAAGTGATAGCAGCAGATGAAGGAGAAGAATTAAGAATTAGTTGTGTTACCTAATATAGGCTTGGAGGAACGGACCATTTTCTGAGCAGCATGGATTTCTTTCCCCAAGCGTTGTCTATGCCAATGAAAAGCGCATAAAATGACCTTTGACCCAGCGGCCACCCATGTGCCAATCCCCAAAGCAAAAGCCACTATTCAAAAACACAGTTGTAGACAAAAATGACCGTAAAATACTGCCAGAATCAGTGAAGTCCAGGCATATACATATTAGTTTCTGACAGGCGATGGTGCTGGCTGTGACACAGTCTTTTCAATTATGAAGAAAATGACAAGACTAGAAGGGTCTTAAAAAGTCAGTATGATGAGCACGTATTGGGAAAACTTGGATAAGCCATCACCATGCATAGCAGCAGGTGACCACACTTTCACTACTCGCTGGTGTTTTGTAGATAGGTTTGAAAGATCTGGGGGGGTGAGAGAAGAAATTAAAAGGCCTCAGTAGGATAACTCTGGCAAAAGTTTTGCAGTGTTGTTACAGAATGCCTGTATGGATTGCTTTCACTCAGAACCACCACCCCAGCAGTGCACAGCAAATAACCTTTGACAGCCAAATCTGACAGCTAAAAAGTGCAGGCTGGCAGAGGTCGGCGTTATCGTCTCCTTTCACCCCAGCCCCACATTACAAAAACTTCCAGCAGCACCTTATTTCTCACTGGATGTATTTCTCATCTTATTTCTCACTTCTTCAGGATGCAGGAGGCTATTGTGGAGAGTTACCAGTCTCCTTTTTTCTTCAGCCCTTCTTAATACTTTACACGTCAGAATTACTTTCCCTTTAAATTAGCTAACTTAGTCTTTAACTCTGGCCTGCCTCCGGGCTCCCAAGTGGGGCCACATGAACGTCTAGCAGGTCTTGGCAATAAGCACATGGCTGAGCTAAAGTTGCCTGCAGTCAGCTCTCTCATCGCCACATCCACACCTCCCCCCCTTCTTCCCAGCCTCATTTAAAAAGTAAATCCTTTCCCACAATAAGCCGAGGCGCCCTTTGTGAGGCAGTTTAGCAAAGCTGTGAGCTTTTAGGCATTAATAGCGGGTTTAGAGCCATGCAGGGAGGAGGGAGCTGGGGAGGGGTGGGATAGGCGAGAGGGTAAACACGACAATAGGAGGGCAGGCAGTGGCCGCGCGGGGAGAAGAGACACCACTGAGACTGATGGAGTTGGAGGGGCAGGGAACCTAACCCCGGCCAGCAAGCTCCAGGGAGCCGAGCACGGCGCTGGCTGAGGAGCGCGAAGAGCAGACCGCGGTCCGCGTGCCAGGGGCAGCGAACGCCCAGCCCTGCACGATGGAGTTTAGCAGCGCAGGCAGGCAGGCGAGCCCGGACCGACCTGCGCGCGCACCCCAGCATGCTCCGCTGTGCACGGCAGCCGCGACAGGCACTTGCAGCAATGCCCCAGTCTCCGCCGGTCGCGCGCGCCGCCTCTCCGGCCGCGCGCCAAGGGAGCCGGGGCGGGCCCGACCCCGACCCCAACCCCCCGGCGTCCCACCTACCGTCCTCCTTGTCCAGCACCATGGTCCAGGGGCTCGCGGGCAACAGCTGCCTCCGCCGCTCCGCCGCTGGCGTCCGCTCGCCCTCCAGCCGCCGCTCCTGTGCGCCAGGGAGGGAAAGGGACGGGGCGCCCGAGAGGGCTTGCAAAGCGCTTCCCAGCTGCACGCGCACCCGGGCTGTCCTCCCTGGGTCCGCTCCCCACCCCAGCCGGCGAGCGGCGGCTGCACGACTCCTAGCCTCGCTTGCGCCGGGCTCGGCTGGCGCGCAGCGCTGGAGCGCTCCGCTAGTGGCAAGGCAAGCGCTCAGCCCCTACCCTCCCGCCACGACTCACAGGCCCGTGCGGAGAGGAGCGCAATAATTCTGAAAAGAGACCAAATCCAGGGCCGGTTCTCCAGCGCCTTCCCAAGGTGCACAGCCAAAAAATTGGTTTGAACGGAATTGCATATGATAGCTCACAAGCACACCCCCCCTCCTCCCCTCTGCTGTTGCTACTGCTTCCCAGGCTTCCGAAGTGCTTTTCTCTTTATTTCACTCTAAAGCTAAAATTATATTCAAAGGAAGGGAGGTAGGGGGAGGAAAAATGCGAACCTATCACTGAACGCAAAAGCACTCGCTGCCTGCCTCTCGCCTCTCTCAATTTATGTGCTTTGCACTCTCTCTTGCTGCTGAATAAATGCGCACATTTCCCAGGGACCCTCAGATTCCCCTGTTAATTAAATCAATTCATTATGCTCAGATCTGATTAGCAGCCCCTTCCCCCCCTCTTTGAATCAATTATTCAATACACAAACATAATTGCCTGTGCCAGAGGTGTCTAAGTATTAGCTTATTTAACTCCAAGGACACTAATTACCCCTAGGGCAAGGGAACTTTTCTCATTAATTCTGACAAAACACAAAAGCACAGTTAAAGTGTGTGTGTGTATATACGTGTGTGAGAGAAAATGCAGGAGTCTATAGCCAAGGAAAGGAGGCATTGCTTTAACACACGTGTTATTGTATAAATAAGCTCATTTTTTTTCTACTTCTCACAGATTATTCCCCACATCTCCCCCTGGCTAAACTTTTTAAAAGTAAAGTACAGAACTGCATAGCAATGAATGTAGGTGTCATCGCTAGCTTGAAAAGTGTTTGCAGCTACACACACACAAAAAAGATAAAGGGTTGATGGGGGGGAGAGCAAAACAATTTGCAAACTGTTTTGTTTACTATGGCAAAAAACTGATAAAATTGTGTAGCAGTCAATTTTCTGTATTTTAAAAAGCTGTGAAAGAAGTAGTCCTATGAAAACAGCAGATGAGATGGCAAATAATGTACCATGTATTGGTAACAATTCTGAATTGTTTACAATCTGAATTAATGTCAATGCCTACTATTAATGTACTTGCTTCTTATGTTTACCATAATGGGCTTGATTTCCATTAGTTGAAACTGGAACACCATTCATTAGCATTTCCATTAGTTGAAACGGGAACTTGCAGGTTACCCACATTTTAATTCCATGTGAACTTCCATTAAAAAGTATTTATTGATTTCCCCCCAAAATCGTGTTTTACTTTCTAAAGACCCTTATTGTTAGCGTCCTCAATTTGCACAGGGGTATTGAAGATTTTGTTTCCCCAGGCAATACATGAGCTCATTCATTATTCCCCTTGCCTATCTAAATCTATCCGGAAACTAATATTAGTTCTGCTCATATACTAAGCTTTATTTCATTTCCCCCCACTGTCTTGCCTTTTACTTTTTTTTAATCAGGCCGGTTTCTGTTGGTGAGACACAATTTTTGTGATATCTGGAAAATTTTTAAAAATGCCAAAAGATTTGTCTCCTGGGATTTCCTCCCACTTCCACATTACCACATTTTCTCATGTTGGGGCTGCCATGATTAGAGTTGCTCATTTGACAATTCTACTCATTATCTTTAAAGCACACATTGTACGCGTCAAATAAAGCCAAGAAGAAAACCTGGTACATTTATTGCCAAGCAAGCTTAACCAAAGTTACTTGCAAATACAACTTACAATATAATATTGTGTTCCATTAGTGCAGTACTTTTTTCTATGAGTATAATGATTTTAAAAAAGCCTGCAGCTTTATAACACAACAAACTCTGTTAATGTTCTGATCTTTAATTTCCAGTGTATGGCATATATTGCACCCACATGAAGTTGATCTGTCTAACTCAATGAATCTTTTTGGAAACAACACAAAAAATCTCAAACTTGGAGAAGCCTTTAGCTATGTTCATGAACCGCTAATATGTATTACATTTTAAAAGCCCAATTGTACTTCTGCCATAATCAGTTGAAGTTTAACTGCAATGGTAGTAGGATCAAGACCTAAGTATGCAGCTTTTTCATTTTACTCTGAGCTTTTTAGAGGTACCAGAGTTTTGTTAAAGGATGCTCTTACCAAAGAGGCGTATGTTTGGATACGCTAAGCTGAAGGACACTATGGAAGATGCAAAGGGAGAAGCAGCCAGAAACTGAGTAAAGGGTCTAAACTGTGAAATGAATATTGATTTTGGTATCACGGCTCTAGAAGTGATGTTCACAGTTGAATTCAGAAAGATTGTGGTCTCTGGGGATGAGAAAGAGAAGAAGAGGCAAGGGACAAATTGAAGTGAGGTCTCACAACCAAAGCCAAGCTATTATAAAACATAAAACATTAAATAATTCTCCATGCAAACATTTTACAGTTTAAATGTTATGCACTGATCCCTACCTTTACATTTATGCAGGCTTTAATAAAGATCCTAGGATTAACCACTATGTAAAAAGTCTCCACTTTAGAGAAATGCTTTCTACAATATAGTGGAGCATTGTCCGGTGTGTCTTTTGCAAATATATTCAGATAATCCATTCAGAAAAGGAAGCATTTGAATACTTACATGAATGTCTGGAGTCTAAAAACACTAGACTGGAAATACCATGAGAATGGCCTTCCTTAAGAATTTTCTCATACTAATAAATAAAATAAAATAAATAATACAATATACTACTACTACTACTAAATAGTGTTGCCATAGCCCCAGTTTACCTGGTGCTATATAAATGCACAGTTAGAGAGAGTTCCTGTTCAAAGAATTTTCATTCAAAATAGAACAAAGAGTATGAAGAGAAACAGGTTCAGAGATGTGAAAGTGACTTCCCCAAAGTCACACTGTAGGCCAGTGGGAGAGCTGGAAATAGGAACCAGGTCTCCTGACTCCCAGCCCAATGCTGTAGCACTTGCATGCATGCTCAGAACAAGACTAGACACGATTAAAATGCCACTCAAGGCTTTATGCACTATTGTTCATATTATGATAGCACCTACATGGCTGGGGCCCATTGTGGTGCAGGCTAAACAAAACCACATGTAACAGACAGTCACTTCATTGAAGTGCTTGCAGTGTAGACAGAAAAAAAAACCAGACAAAAGAGAATGAGGGAAAAGAGAAGTACAGAAAGTTGCAGTGACTTGCCTGGGATCACACATCAGCTGAGTTGTAAGCCAGGAGTGAAATCCAGATTTCCTGAGTCTCAGATCAATTCCCAGTTGAATAGATCACAGTTGCCTTTCTTCTTTTGCTCTGGCCACAAGTAGCAGAAAAGGAAAAGCCTAAAAAAATGATGGAGTATAGCAGATGAAGATTTCCTGGGGAGTGAACTTGTGTTGTATCCAAGTCAGGGATTAATTCAATGGAAAGACCTCCACAAGTTTTCCTGTGCTTGAATGAGGCAGGGACCCAGTAGAGGAAAAAGTATACAATTATGCAATTAACCGTCATATCATAATGCATACTCAAAGTGGCAGAATTAGGTTTCATTAACCATCTTAATTTTGGCATTTGCTAATGTCTGAGTGCCTGAGTTGTCAACATTATGTGGTGTTGTTTTAACAATTTTTAAATTTAATTTCCTAGGTTTCAATTGCACAGAACAGACTCCTAGCTCACCTGAAGAAGTGGGTTTTGCCCACAAAATGATTTTACACACACACACACACACACACACACACACTTGTTAGTTTCCAAGGTGCAACAGGACTACTCATTTTTAAAGTTACAGACTAACACAGCTACCCTCTGAGACTTCCTTGTACTTGAGTTAGATTTAGCTGATTATTCCTGAAGTGGCATTGTTGAGTGAGTGAGACTTGCATCTGCCATATTGGTGACCCATGTTTTATTCCTGGCTATTTTAGGGCTTGTTTACGTTTACAGCATTGTAGCGGCACCACTATAGTGCTTAGTGAAGACACCTTCCAGGCCAATGGGAGGGCTTCTTCCATCAGCGTAGGAACTCCACCTCCCTGAGAGATAGTAGCTATGTTGAGGGAGCCATCAGACTTGCCAAGCCCCTGGACAAGATGTGTATGGGGAGGGGGCGGGAGCAACTCCATGTTCCCAGAAGGAGCAGGGCCTCGGGCAAAAGAGACGGGGCTGGAGGCAGCCATCCCTCAAAGCTGCCCGGAGAGTGCTGCACAGCGCTCCAATGGTGATTTAAAGGGCCTGGGGGTCCGGCTGCCACTGCCGGGAGTCCTGGGCCCTTTTGAAACACTGGGCCCAAGGGCAGTGGGTGCCTTTGCCCCCTTCCCCCTGTCGGTGGGCCTGCCTGCTATTGACGTAGCACCATCTACACCAGGAGTTTGGTTGGTGTAACCACACCTGTGAAGGGGGGGTTGAGGTTATATGACATAAGTTTTTAATGTAGTCCAGTGCTTAGAAATGACCTTGTGCAACCTTTCAGTGACTATTTCTGTAAAATGGGGTACATGTATGAAGCTTTGCTCCAACATAAGGGCCACAAAATGCACAAAATCAACACCAATCAGTAGTTGAGAGACCCAGAGCAAAGGGTGCCTTTCCCTAAGGCAGAGCATACTTGGGTAAGCCTAAACAGGAGGGAACCACTTTGTGAAGAGCACATCTATACATCAGGGCTAAAGTCAGAATAAGCTACTCAACTTCACCTATGTCAATTGCGTAGTTTAGGTCTAAATAGCTTATTTTGACTTTTGGCGCTGTCTACATAGCAGGAAGTCGAAGGAAGAACAGTCTTCCTTCAACTTCCCTTATTCCTTGTGAAATGAGGGTTACAGAGTCAGAGTAAGAAGTCATCCAGCTTGACAGTATTTTCAAATAAAGGCTTGTAGAGAAGACACACTCTTTATTTCAGAATAACTTTAGTTATTCTGAAATAACGCTTCTGTGTAGACATAACCTGATTGACTAGAGGTTCATTAGAGGCTGGGCACATGTAAACTACAGATTAAGTCTTCAAAAAATCAACAGGGAACCCTCACTAGTTTTACTGCACCTGTGCTAAAGTTGATTTCCCAGGGAGTTGTAACTCAGAAAAATCTAGATGGATTTTCATGGGGCCAGAGAAAAAGGTCCCTGGCTGACCCCTAAACTATTTCCCCTGTCAAACTTCAAGTTCCTGCTCCAAATCATGGAGACACTAGAAGAGCTACAAAAGCAGCCACAAAGTTTTTGAATCTGGGTAAAACTGGCGATTTTTCAGAAGCTGCTTTCTTGAATATAAGTGGATCCTTTTAGATCAAAACTAAAAAAATGACAATGCCTACAAATGGCAGAGATCAAAAATGGGGGAAAAAATCAACTAAAATAGTTAAAGTTCCCTAAAGTTCTAAGCAATCAAAAACTGGGGGATATCACAAGGGGTGCTGGGCGATCCTGGGTGGTGGTTTTTCATATTACTCCTATTAAAGCAATACTTTACAAACAGTTTTGCATTCGTTTTGCCACAAATAAAAATATTAACGAAGGCCATTAACTTCAGAAGGGCTGCTAATGGGTGCAAGAATCTACCCACATGGAGCCAATTGCAGAATCAAGGTTTCATTTCTTTCCTACCCCTGGATGTATTTGAGACACCTATTTTGTCTCCTCAGTATTTAGCTTTCTTTAGTTTTATTGTATTGTGTAATACTTTTAGCAAAAAGGCTGTATTTATAGATGTATTTATGCAGCTGAAATAGACTTTCTAACTTAGGCCCTGATCTTGTAAACACTTGTGCACATAAGTGCCTTTGCACACATGAACAGTCACACTAAATTCAGCATTAGGGCACAAGGGCAGATCCTCAGTTGGGACAGAGAGCCATATTTTTATCTCTGCAATATAAAACAGGCATTTTGTCCATCACCAGCATTGGTTACAATATGTAATAATAATAGACTTTAAAGTGCTAAGTATGGCTGATCAAAACATTTTCTGTCAGAACATTTTCCCATCAGAAAACACCTATAAATAAAAAAATGTTTTGTAGAAATGTGCCACTTTTGACAAAATTTCATTGGAACAAAATCAAAATGGAACAATCCAATAAGATTGAAAACTACACAAAATGGGACATTTCAATTTTTCATTTCCAATTCAAAAGGACTTTTCGTTTCATTTTTTAAAAAATAATCAGAAATTTTTAAAAAAATCATTACATCAGAATTTATATTTTTAATCAGAACTAACACATGTCTGTCTACACTACAGAGTTTTGTCGGCAAAACAGCCATTTTTCTGATAAAACCTCAGTTACGTCCACACTGCAATCGCGTTCTTCTGAAAGTAAATTGAAAGAACAGAGGGGTTTTTCTGGCGTTGGTAATCCTCTTTCTATAGGGAAGATGTCTTTTTCCGAAAGAGCTCTTTCAGAAAAAGGTGTGTGTGGACGGGGAAGAGGGAGTTCTTTTGAAAGAAGAGGAAAGAGAAAAAAGCACAGGTGCTCTGGTGTCCACTCCATCCATAATAATCTCATCTTAAATGCAAGATAGTGTCCATTCAGTGTGGACGCTATCTTTCGAAAAAGTAGATCACTTTTTCGGTGCACTTTTGTGTGTGGATGCTCTCTTTCGGAAGAAGTTTTTTCAGAAGATCTCTTCCCTAAAAAGGTTCTTCTGAAAGAAGCCTGCAGTCTAGACGTAGCCTAAATGTTTCAGTTGATCTGAAATGATTTTATGTTTACTTTTGCAAGACATTTTGTTTTCTTTCTTTTGTTTCTTTTTTGATTTCATTCCATTTTGGAACAGAAAAACAATCAAAATTGGAGAATTTGTCACAAAATATAAAAATCTGGTTCCCACTCAGCAGCTCTATAACTAAATTAGCAAGACAATTCCTTTCATTTTAGTACCACTGGAGTTTCTTGCATTTTCCTCTGAAGTGCCTGACTATCTCGATATCAGACTAGATTGAGAACTGGGCTGATCTAGTACTGCTATTCTATTATCCTGCGTGGACAACTTTTTGTAGCTCTTACATTAATTGTTCATGTTCATACAACATATGGCCCTGATCTGTTTTCAATGAGATCCAACACATGCGTACATTCTGGATAGAAATACTTTCTGAATGAGAGGCAGATTTCTTTGCTTGCACTAAGGTTGACTATACTTGAGTGTCTATATGTTGTAAAAATTCTGTGTTACTATGTTTTGATTCTCAAAATAAAAATTAAATATTTTTGTTGAATGAACACTTTTTCGATTAAAATGATCTGTGTTAAAAATAGAGCAATCCCTCTGATACTGAGAGAATAAAAGCAGAAGGATCTCATAAAAGGGCAGCCTCTAGAGAATGTGAGCGCTCTACCCTTGTAATATAAGGCTGACACTTTAGCCATTAGGCTACGCAATCTATGGTGACCTTCTTGGGGAATTTACAGGTATTATATTAGTAACAGGATGTCTTGGCTGCTGTTCTCTGCATAGCAGAAACATGAAGTTACAAGGAAAATATTTTTCCTTCAAATGAAGTAAGAAATCTAGAATTCAAAATCTGTTCCCTACTTTATAACTGAATCCATGTAATTTAGCACAGTGCAAATTTTGCCTCCCATACCGGTGTTTAAGGTCCCATATATACTGGAATCCATATGGTTTCTCTGCTCTGGGGAAATAGGAATTCAAGAGGTTGTCCAATATATAAACCTGTCAATGGCAGGGAAGGCTAAGGGGAGCTGGATTGGATTAATTAGCCATCCCTCTCCCCTCTGGTAAAGTTGGAAAGAAAGGAGGTTTGAGGACCAAAGAGCCTGAGGCATCCTGTACAAGTCCAACCACAGAGCCCCATTCAGCTGAAAGAAAGTGAGGAGTTGCTACATTTTAGGTACATTTCACCTTTAATTGGGCATGTCCTGAAATTGCTTGAATATGTCAGGCAAGTGTGATCGGACCCTGCACTGCCTGGCTCAAATATTCCGTAGTCACAAGTGTAGTTGATAATCATGAGCTTGGTTTGAAAATCATTTTACGAAGTCCAGCATTTGTATTCTTTTTATCTGTGTTCCAGTTTTTGAGCTTTTACGGTTGATGTTTTAAGCTTCTCTCTGAAATCATGAGGACTAGATATTTATTTTTTTAAACGACAGCTAGGATTCTTCATTAATATTACGCCTGCAGGAGCTGGAGCTTTGTGGAAAGCACCAAGTATTGCAAGACTGACCATAAAACTGGAAGAGTTAGCAACACTGCAGGCTTGTACTAAACAAGCCAACCCACCAGTAGGAGCATATGTCACAGCAGTGGCTCAGATTGGCCTTGTATACAGTGATACAGGTGTCATCTCATTCTCTAGAATCTCAGCTTTCATTTTTTGAAAAATGAATCTTTCGCAGTTCAGTTGAAAGAAAAGCTCAAAACTGGGAACTGAGAAACTGCCTGTATGAGTCTGCAGAGAGCCAGACAAGAGGGATGGTCAAAAATTTTCTGTCAGCATTTTTTCCTATAGAAAACTGAGTTTTCTGTGTAAAGTTTTGTTTGATTGAAAGTATCAGCCTTCCTAGATTTTTTTTAAACATTATAGGAAAACAGAAAAAGCTTCCACTGAAAATTGAATATTTTAATTTTTGTTAGAACTCTGTTTTTTCCTCTCACAAACCATTAAAATTTTCTGCAGAAAATTTTCAGTGAGAAGACCAATTTTCTGATCAGCTCCACAAAAGCTCTGAGAAGCATAAACTGGCAGTCATCTTAGGGAGGCATTCACTAAGAGCATGTCTACACTAGGAAATTATTTTGAAATAACTACATTCGACATCTTAACTCCCGATTTAACAAAATCAAAATAGCGTGTCCCCACTATGGGGAAGCCTTGAAATGAGTCAGAATTATTTCAAAATAGTGCGTCCACCCTGACTGGAGCCTGCCTTTGACTTAAAGCAACTCATCTTCCCATCATTAACAGTGAGGGTCAGTCACACTGGACCATAATTTTGCATAATTTTTTCATCGGTATTTAGATTAATCTGAATCTACTGGTGTTGTTCCACTTGCTTCATTAGCGGTATGTGTTTGTGTGGGTGTGGCGGGGGGAAATACACGCCAACAGCGCGGGCTCCCCAGTGCTCGGGGGCTGGATCCAGGCAAGCCAGAGGCAGCCCCTGGTTCCCAGGCCTGAGGTTCTCCACTCCTGGAGTAAATACTCAAAGGCTCTGGCCCTTAGATGGGGTGGAGCAAATGAGCTGTCTGTGAGGCTCTTAGATAAGGGCAGGACAAATAGGGCAATAGCAGTTTAGGTCCCAGGCCCTAAGGCAGGGCAAGGCACCAACAGCTCAGGGGTGCTGACCTGCAGTCAGGGCAGAGCTGTTGTCAGCCTTGGGGCTCTGAGGCAGATGACATCCAAAAGTCCAGTGATTGTGCAATCCAGTCCGGGACTCCCAGTGGGCCAGGAGGCCTGTCCGTTACTGGTCCTCAAACCCCTCCCCTTGCTGCCATTTTCCCATCCTCTCCCCCCACAGCTTTGGGGATCATGGGAGGGGGAAGCTGGTGCTGTGCGGTGGCAGTGGTTGGTTCCCCCCAAACTCTCCACAATGACATGAGCTGCAGGTGAAGGGAAATGCACTGAGTACTGCCATGGAGAATTGGGGAGGGGGGGCATGACCGCTGCCACCGTATGGCATCAGACTTCTCAGTGATCCCCAAAGCAGCATGCTCAGGGGTTGAAGTGCCATGGGGAGAGAGGGCGGAGCAACGTCAGGAAGGGGCGGAGCTTAGGGCCCAGTAACAGACAGCCCCCCTGCCCACTCGGAGTCCCAGATCAGATATCGCAATCGCTCTGGCTGGGACTGGCCTGTGGGCTGCGTGTTTCAGACCCCTGGTCTAAGGCTCTGGCAGGGAGCTTCTCTGGCCTCAGAGGCAGGTCAGAGAAGTAAGCAGTTTCTTGCCTGATGTATTGGGTCACCCAGATGACAAATGCAGGCCTCTGACCTAAGAGGGGTTAGGGGAACATGGGTCCACCCGATTCTACCACATGCCAGTCAACGACCTTAACAGTGGTGGAGCACCCTGCCACAGGTCAGTGAGGACTCCGGCCACAACACACTGACTATGTTTAAGTAGCCATACAGCTGAACTGGAATTGGTTGTGCCTGGGCCACTTTCTATCTTCCTCTCAGGGTGTATCTGGGTTCATGGGTGTCTTCTGTCTCCACAGTGTAGGTATGTAGTGGTGGCCCCAGCCACTCCTCAGGATCCAGGTTAGTGGGTGGCAGCAGCAGCTCTGGCCAGTCAGCATGGCAAGGGTTCTCCTCAGGTTCTTATTCCAAGAGCAGGTGGGAGGCATCTGTGTACTCTGACTGCTTTCTCCCAACTAAGCTACCAGGTTCTGCTGTTATACTCCCTGTGCCGCTCCTTGACTTCCGCTCAGAGGGATGAGCTCACTCTGACTCCATCCACTTGGTTTGACAATTGACTCCTCCCTCTCTGGCTCAGTGGGAGGCCACTTGGCCTCATGAGCTGTTCCCCCTGGCTTCCGCACAATGACCCAATTATATGACAGAGGAAACACAACATGGTGATAATCACCTTATGCTGCTAGAGTTACACATGGATCTTAGGGCATGTCCAGACGGCAATAAAATAGTCATGGCGTCCCATGTTAACTAACTCTGGATCGCATGGCTGAGGCTGAGGAGCTATATAATTGCAGTGTAAATGCTTGGGCTTTGACTGGAACCCATGCTCTGAGACATGCAAGGTGGTAAGGTTTCTGGCAGAGCCTACAGCTTGCACCAGAGCTCATCTCGTTCTGCCTTGTCTTAAAGAGAGCGTGAAGGTCACAGTTGTACGTCAGGCAAGATTGCCGAGTAAATGAGTCAGAGCCACCAAGGTCCCTCTTCAGACTCAGAAAGAGAACATAATTTTGCTATTGTTACTGACTATCTGTATTGCAGTAGTTCCTACAAGCTCTAGTCATGGACTAAGGCCACATTGTGCTAGATGCTATATAAACACAGAACAACTGTGCCTCTCCCTCCCTCCTTGCCTGCAGAAAGAGCAGGTGCAGGAGGTGTGGAATGGATGGGGGAAGAGTCCAATGAATGATGTCTCAAAGTTCAGCATCATAGTCACAGTGGGGCAATTTGACACTGGCCTGCAGTGCAAATAGCACAATACAATGGCAGGACAACATGAAGCAATTACTTGGTGAGTCTTTTCTTCTCCACATTCAGTGAGGATGTGGCTCTCCAAAGTCGCTCAATTGCACAGTAGTAATGCATTATCAGCTAAGCATTTCATTTCTACAGGCGTGTGGCTGCTAGCATGATAGATGGGAGATGTGCCCAAGAGATATGGCCCGCATATTGACTACAGAACAGAGCAACTCATCTGTCACACTGGACCATATTTTGCACATCTTTTCATTGGTATTCAGATTAATCTGAATCTACTGGTGTAGTTCCTCTTGCTTCATTAGTGGTATGTGATCGTGTGGGGTAGCGGGGGTGGGGTGGGGTGGGGCAGGGAAATACACCCCAACAGCAGCAAGGAGGTGTAAGAGCAGCAGAGACAAGTTCAATGCAGATAAAAATTACTGGAAAACAGGTGATTGAAAGCTAAGTGATGGCATATGGTCTGAGGCACATCTTGCCAACATTTCTTAATGAATAGTAGGTGCACTCATAGATGAGAATAAGATTGCTTGAGGTCTATGGGTAAAGGGGAAAGTTCTTTAGGAAAGATTTTTATTCTGGGAACAGAGCCCTTTTTAGAAGATTTCGCCTCTCCTCCTTTTGTGTCATCCAAATCCATTGACAGCCCAAAATGAAAAGCCTGCCCTGCATCTGATGTTCCTATCAGATCCAGAGAGGAACTTATATTGCAGTACTAAGAATTTGCTGCACCATTCTTCATAGCTGGTAGAGGACACAGCAGTGTAGATTTAGGTCTGGATTACTTTGACCTACAAAGCAGATGTCCTACATTAATACTGCCATTTCCTTCTACACTTTCCCAATTATATTTACCAAAACAACTGGCCATCCTGAGTCTAGCATTGCCTTTAACTTTTTCTGTTGTAATGAAAACAGAAAGTCATCATTGGCAATCTACAAGTGTAACCTACACACCTAGTGTGGTTCACTGTCCCATGCAGTGGCACCTAGACCACAGCAACAGCTAAGCTCAAGAGACCTCTACAGCATAGGCTGGGAGCCAGCTACTTTTAGCTCAGAGGGTAGAGGCTCCTATACTCAGCTTCAGAGGTCTGAGGTTCAAATCTGCCTGGTGGTGGTTACACAAGCATATATAGAAAGAAGAAAAGATCCATATACTCTGACATGTACAGTCAAATTTATTCTTGACTCAGTGGATTTAGACCATACGTGAGTGTGTCCCATACATTCTACCAGACAGCAGTTCAGATGTGAAGTTGCTAACATTATAATTATAGCAAATGTATATGTGAACATATGCTCACAGTCATCAAAGAATAATGCATCAATCCAAAAAAGGGATAGAGACGATATCCATAGTACATACCATGGCTGCATCTACTTTGCACAACCTATCTATTGTCCAAATACCCACCCCAGTCTCTATGCAAAGGGATTCAGTCCTATATTAGCCATAACCTACAACAGAGTTTCATCCTCCTAGACAAGCTTCTATCAAGCCAAAGCAGAAATATTTAGATATGCTTCCCCAATCTCATCCTGTCCCTCCCAATTAAATTGAAACCAGAAGACCACTCTGTAGGTCCCGGTTTAAAACGATGGCCCAGATTCTTGAGTGCAGCCATCCTGAAGGTGGTGCAGCTCAAATGGCAAGGTGGCTTTATGTTGCTCTAGGTGGCCTGCAAGAGTTTGGCAGTAGTCTGCTCTAATTTACAACCTGCTGGATCAGCTCTCATTTACATCTGTCTGCCACACTCTCCAGGGAGTTGTTCGAGCCACACAGAATAGCCATAACACACTCTCTGGACACTCCTCTGCCCCTATTAACATGACCCAACATGGGAGCTGCAAAGAGGCCACCGGGTTCCACTGGCCTGATGGAAGCCAGGGAAGCCATCTCACACTCACCACATCAGTAGGAAATTTTGCTGGCGAAGTTGACTCCTCACACTCTACTGGTGTACAAGGGCAGTCGTTAACTCAGAATTGTGGTCACCGGATCCAGTTTCAGCTCAACAGACACAAACCCCAGAAAGACTAACCATGCTCGCTCTGCTGCAATGGTATCTCTGACTTAAGGAATGTCATACACTTCCCTTAGTTAACTGGAGGCAACATCTAACCAAGTCAGTAACACAGGCTGAGACTGGGGGAGGAGGGGCTGGTGACATGCAAAATGGCTCAACTCACACCCAGATAATTTCCACACTCATATCTAGCTTGGCCTGGGTTTCAAAGGACAAGTAAGTCCTTATTGTGTCCATAACAAAGTGGATCATAACTCCCCTTCTCTCATAAATAGTCCCCAGTTTTGTTCCTTTCTGGCACCACCCATTGGAAAGGGAGGACATTGTCATAATTTCAGGGCTAGTTTGGGACGAAGGTAGTGGATTAGAGAAGCAAGAGGCTTAAAGTGCATCTACACTGCACCGTTATTTCAAGATAACTAGTGTTATTTTGAAATAACAATTTGAGCGTCTACACAGCCATTCCGTTATTTCAAAATAAATTTGAAATAATGGATGACTCATTCCGACTTCTGTAAACCTCATTCCATAAGAAATAACGCCGATTCCGAAATAAGCTATTTTGAAATAAGGCGTGCGTAGACGCTCCACTGCTGCTATTTTGAAATAGCCCCTCCCCAGGGCCATTCTAAGTTATTCCTCCCCAGTGCCTCCTGGAGTTCTAAATCGTGATAGAATGATTAGGGAAGCCTGCCTCAGACTAATTTTGAGGCTTCCTTGCAGTGTAGACATGCTATTTCAAAATAAGCTATTTCGGAATAACAGTTCCGGAATAGCTTATTTCGAAATAGCCATGCAATGTAGACGTACCCATACTGCTATACTACTAGGGCTATTTCTTTAAGGATTTTTTGCCTGGCCGCTCTGTCGTAGGGTGACAAAAACATTTAGCAAGACCCCCTAGGGCCGTTCTTGCAGGTTTGATAAAGTCTTCATAGGCTCATAGACACATGAAAGATGGAAAACATAATAGACCACTAAGTCCATTTCTGTGAAAATCAGGGATGGAGACATTGACTGAACTGAGCAGTAATCAGGGTGTGCCAGTCTACATAGCTCTATTCTTTCTGGTCCATCAGCGAATGGTCAAGGTATGTAAGCTTGTGCCCTAAGACAAGAAAATAGTTTTGAGTAAGATTCTTGGGCCTGCCACTGTTTCTTCAAGGTGAAAAACTTGCTCATGTTAGAGTCTCATAATACTATAAAACTAGCTAAAAAGTTCTAGCATACACACCATCTGAGCCAAAATTGCCAGGGTGAAAGGCATTAGAGATTGATAAATGTGAGAATATTTGTGCTTTAGATGGTTCAGATCCCGCTCTCTCTCATCTGAAACAGTCTCCCTCTTTCACTCCTCAACCAAAATTCAGGGTTGCGGGAGTCTGGAAAATTATTCTTGCTCATTTCTGTCACCCGTGAGACTTCACTCATCCTGCCACTTGTTTTCTAAATCAATGAGGTCACTTCAGTCAATCCCCCTTTCTTGTCATTTTGTGGTAATTGAAATTAGTCTGGACACTTGTACTACTAGTTTCTAGCATTCAGCTCTCCAGGGTGAGTGGCCAGGCTCTGAATGAAGAAGACTGTTGTACGCAGAGCACAATGAATTAAGTTGTCCACCTGAGCCCCAGCTGGCATTCTTTAGGGTAAGGGGCCTCATTTTGTCTGGTTCTTAGATGATTGTTCTTAATCATATTTTAATTTACATTTTTAGTATAACACTCAGAGGGCATCGTGAGAAACATGCATAAAACCCAATCAATATATTAAATAAGTAAGCTGTTGGCTACACCCAGGGCATCCAGCATTGCACCTGCGGCTGAAAGCGAGAACTGTGAAGTTGCTGTTAAACACAGTTTCTTCTTAGCATGCTTTGGAGGTAGTCAGACCTGTAAGAAGAGCGTGAAGAGTCTGGTAATCGCCACACATCTGTTTTAAATAGATTTGTTTTTGGCTAAGGCTACCATGCCAAGGCGCAGCTGGAGTCAAGGTATCACTTAAAAAGGCTGAGCTACAACTCTGATGTATTTTTGAACAAAGTGAACAGCTGAGACTTTTTAAACAAGCATATAGTTAGAGCACAGAACTTTAACTCATGCTGTTTGATGCTTTAAGTGTGGATTTACACTGCAACACCCTCGCAAGTTATCTAAAATGCCTCACATTGCTAGTATATCAAATTTGCATAAATACACTTCAAACATGTAGAGATCAATAGATATAAATGTGCCTTTAAAGGTGAATAGCATAAGTGCACTCCACACAGAGCTCTTACACATCCTCTAATTAATTCAAATAATCACACTTTGGTTTATTAAATTAAACATTATATGGATAAAATATAGCTTACCATCAACTCTAAGCACTAAAATACTGCTAAGAGAGGACTGTTGCTGCCAAAAACACAGTAAGAGATAGAGAGGGCTCAATTGAAATGTGGCTATAATCTTTAGTGCCATGGAATAGCTAATGTATATATTATTTTTAAACAGTATTTTTGGACAACTTTCCCCCTCTTTGTCTCGTACTCCCATTCCTGCCTGTGGTACTGAAACTCTGCAAGCTAAGCACAATGAACCAAAGGAGCAATATAGACCTAACACATATTTTTAATGGGGAAATTTGTTATTTCCTTCAGCAACAAAGTTATTTATCAAACCCTCTACCCCAATCACATGGAAAGGTGAAGGAAGAACTTCCTGATAGTCCTGTGTTCCCAAAGGAAAATCCAGCTACTATTCAAGAGTTCCTAAGAAACAGTAAAGGATGGCAGGGTGATTTGGAGGACATTTCTTGGGTCAGTTCCAGTTTCAAGCTTTTATATGCCTACAGAATCCAGGTGAAGGTAAATCTAGCCTTGCTGGAAAGACAGTGATTAAAGTTTTTAAGAAGCACAAAGATTTTACAGAGTGGTATCCTATCCAGGATCAATTAAATATCATCTTAAATACTTCACTGAAGCATTTTTATATGCTTGGAATCAGTTAAGTAGAAGGTGCCAAATTAAACTTACATTTAAATTTTGTCATTGAGTTAATCTCAGGAGATTATACACCATATTTCAGGAATGCTTTCAGAAAACTTTCAGTACTCCAGTCTCTGCTAAGTTCACTTCAGGAGCACTTGAAAAAAGAAAACACACGGGGGAAATTCTCCACCCCCAAGAGCAAATAAGCACAAGTAATTATAAAAGTGATGCAATTAGGTCCAAAGTAATGAAGAGGGCATCACATGAGAGTGTCTCAGCCAAATGACTCACAACAAGAACATTAAAAGAAAAACATTTTTTGAAATATGTGACAAGTTAATTTGTATCATGTCATGACATGATCCAATGAACTAGGAGCCCTTTCTTCAACAAACACTTTTCTCAAGGAAATACAGTGTGGCATTTCCGTCATTTCTTGGAGAGAGAGGACAAACCTTCATGGGAGAGGAAGGATGGTCTAGAGGTTAGATTATTGGCCTGGGATCCTTAGGAGATCTAGACTGTTATTCCTGGCTCTGCTACTTTTTTTATGTGATTTTGAGAAGACACTTGAGACCAGATTTTTAAGTGTATTTGGGTACCTAAAAACGCAGCTAACAACCAAATGGGATTTTCTAAAGTGCCTATGTGCTTTTGAAAATATGGGTTGGACCTCCCTGGTCCAGCACTCTCAGGACCTAAGCGGTGCTGAATCAGGGAGTTTGCCAGACCAAGGGAGGTTAATGCTTCCTTCCCAGCCATCGACCCTACTGCCATCAGCCGGGCTGCACTCCTGACCCTGGCTGGCCCCTACTTCTAGTCACCGGGGCTATCTGGTCTAGCAACATCTGTGGTTCTGCTGGATCGCAGATGTTACCAGACCAGAGAGTCCCAGATTTTAGAGGTTTTACCTGCACCTTAAAAATCTGCCTCTTAGATCCTGATTATGAGACGCACTGAAAATCAATAGCTCACATTAACTTCAGCTGGAGTTGTGGGTGCTGAGCAGTTTTGAAAGTCAGGTCTTTAATCTCTCTTTGTGTCATTTCTGGATTAGCGAGCAGGAGGATAATTATCATCATTTCTATTACAATAGATCTCATGGCCCAAATCCAGATTGGATTCTTATTGTGCTAGACACTGTAGAGAAGAGACAACAAGTGACAGAAAAGAATTCCTGTAACCCTCATTTTACAGATGTGGAATTGAGAGCCAAAGACCCAAATCCATAAATGTATTAAAGCTCCTAGTGCCCACTGATTTCAGTGGAAGTTAGTGATTTAAATATGCGTGTGGATCTGAGCCAAAGAGCTTAAGTGACATGCTCCAGCTCAGACAAGAAGTCTGTGCCAGAGCAGATTGAACCCAGAAATTTTGAGTCATAGTCCAGTGCTTTACTAACAAGACTATCTCCCAAGGCTGAGGATACTGGGGAGATTCCCAAACCTGAGCTATTCTTTTTAGGTGACAAATCTGAGGAAATGTCCCAGCTTGAGGTCCCATTAGAGGAGGTTTTGGAACAAATTTATAAACTTAACAGTAACAAGTCACCGGGACCAGATGGCATTCACCCAAGAGTTCTGAAAGAACTCAAATATGAAATTGCAGAGCTATTAACTGTGGTTTGTAACCTGTCATTTAAATCAGCTTCCATACCTAATGACTGGAATATAGCTAATGTGACGCCAATATTTAAAAAGAGCTCTAGAGGGGATCCTGGCAATTACAGACCGGTTAAGTGTAATGTCAGTCTAATGTCAGACACATAGAAGAACATAATTTCTTGGGGAAAAGTCAACATGGTTTCTGTAAAGGGAAATCATGCCTTACTAATCTACTAGAGTTCTTTGAGGGAGTCAACAAACATGTGGACAAGGGGGATCCAGTGGCTATAGTGTACTTAGATTTCCAGAAAGTCTTTGACAAGGTCCCTCACCAAAGGCTCTTAAGTAAAGTAAGTTGTCATGGGATAAGAGGGAAGATCCTTTCATGGATTGATAACTGGTTAAAAGAGAGGAATCAAAGGGTAGGAATAAATGGTAAGTTTTCAGAATGGAGAGAGGTAACTAGTGGTGTTCCCCAAGGGTCTGTCTTGGGACCAATGTTATTCAATTTATTTATAAATTATCTGGAGAAAGGGCTAAACAGTGAAGTAGCAACATTTGCAGATGATACTAAACTACTCAATATAGTTAAGACCAAAGCAGACAGTGAAGAACTTCAAAAAGATCTCACCAAACTAAGTGATTGGGCAACAAAATGGCAAATGAAATTTAATGTTGATAAATATAAAGTAATGCACATTGGAAAAAATAATCCCAACTATCCATAAAATATGATGGGGACTAATTTAGTTATAACTACTCAAGAGAGAGATCTTGGAGTCATTGTGGACAGTTCTCTGAAAACATCCACTCAGTGTGCAGTGGCAGTCAAAAAAGCAAATAGCATGGTAGGAATCATTAAAAAAGGGATAGAGAATAAGACAGAAAATATCATATTGCCTCTATATAAAACCATGGTATGCCCACATCTTGAATACCGTGTACAGATATGGTTGCCTCATCTCACAAAAGATATATTGGCATTGGAAAAGGTTCAGAAAATGGCAACAAAAATGACTAGGGGTTTGGAACAGGTCCCATATGAAGAGAGATTAAAAAGACATGGACTTTTCAGCTTAGAAAAGAGGAGACTAAGGGGGGATATGGTAGAGGTCTATAAATCATGACTGGTGTGGAAAAAGTGAATAAGGAAGTTATTTACTTATTCCCACAATATAAGAACTAGGGGATCACCAAATGAAATTAATAGGCAGCAGGTTTAAAACAAACAAAAAGAAGTTTTTCTTCACTCAGCGCACAATCAACCTCTGGAAATCCTTGCCAGAGGATGCAATGAAGACCAGGACTTTAACAGGGTTCAAAAAAGAGCTAGATAAATTCATGGACGTTAGGTCCATCAATGGCTATTAGCCAGGATGGGTAGTAATGGTGTCCCTAGCTTCTGTTTGTCTGGAGGTGGGTGATAGGGGAGGGATCACATGATGATTACTTGTTGTGTTTACTCCCTCTGGGGCACCTGGTATTGGCTCTGTCGGCAGACAGGATACTGGGCTAGATGGACCATTGGTCTGATCCAGTATGGCTGTTCTTATGTTCATATGGC